>CP130732.1:34105220-36930220 GCA_030553155.1 Nippostrongylus brasiliensis | reverse complement strand
AACCTAAAGCATATCGGTTGTCCCTATAAAAGGGATTATCCAAGATGCGTCGGGTAAGTTCTAGGGTAACATATACCCCATTATAGCGGTCAAATAACCCAGAACACGCCCATCTAAGAAATGGAAATATTTTAGGAGGAACCAAAAGCTAGTTCCATTGAGGAAAACGCTTTCCACATACTGAAAGTATAAAATTCCCGTCAAAATTCTCGTCAACTTTCAAATTACTCTAAACCATGCAGCAACTGGCAATTCTGACGGCAACGAGCGCTCGCGTAGAATGCGCCGTGCACTCGTATTCCATGCAGAATAGCAGAGCACCTGATACGCGCATTCGACCTGCTACACTATTAGATCAATGTGAAGCCTCCTTCTCCAACCATAAAATCTAGCTTCATCGGTAACCGTGACTTCTTCAAGCGTGCCAAGGTGAATTTCCAGTAAGCTTTACCGCAAGTTTATCGAAACTTCACCTTTCCAAGTGTTGATAAATCGCGATTACCAATGGCGTAGGGATTCAACAACGGTGAGGTTAGTTCCAGGAGCTTCCGAAGGCCCAGTGGTATCCGAGTGAAAAACTGAAGCGGAACGATGACAGGTAACAGAAGAGCGCGATAAACATTACGGTTACCGTTAGGTTAGACAATGATGAATCAGGGCCAGGAGTCAAGCCATTCAGGTGAACAGTTGAAGAGTGGCAGTGACATGGATTAAGCTAACATGGTAAAGTTTACCGGAGATTTACTTTGCCTTGCTCGCAGAAGGCGCGATTACTGATGAACCTATGTAAACTAACAGCCTCCTAGATGTTTGATAATAAGCTGATAACAGTTATCAGAGACCCAGTGACAACGGTAAAGTTTACCGGAAGTTCACCCTATTCGAGAGGTCGAGGGCCATGGCCTTTCCAATTTGATTTTTCACATTCTTTCATTCTTTTTAAAAAATTTCTCAGTGTAACTCATAAACTAATCAAATTACTGCGAAACATTTTAGTTTATCTGATATTTTATTATCGTTACCATTACCCAAATCCAATAGTCGCATGTTATGTGAGTGTTTTCGTCTGTTTGAACTTTGTTGATTGAATAACCATGAATAAATATTATAAATGAATAAATAAATGAATGTTTTTACCTTCCCAGACAAGCTTGGCACCAACACACGACCCCGGAGAGAAGGAATGATTGGTTAACCAAGGCTAGGATCGATCCCTCGATCGTGCGGATGTCAGTAGCGCTTCTTTTCACTCGACGGTGTCACCTTGCCTAAGTGTTCGTCCCGGATCGGAGTTTTCATCTTCGTCATCGCTCGGGGCGAGGGTAAGGGGGATGGGGTAAGCGGGGTGGGGTAAAGGCGGGGGTAAACTGGTCTCCGCGCGGCGGCGTCGATGGCTAACGTCAATTGCGCAAGAATCCCGTCTCAGAAACCAGAAGTTCCGCCACCGCGCGGCACACACGCACACTTTTCAAGCCAAACAGCCGTCAGCTTCATCTCTTACCCCCTGACTTATTGGCTTATACCCATCACCGTTCGTCACCTGTTCAACTGGACAGCGAAAAACTCCTGGCCTCGATTCATCATCCCATGACCTTCCGGTAGCCGTAAAATTTATCTGTATTCATCAATAAGCGCAAGTTCTCCAAGCGCGTAATTTTTGACTTAGAAATCGTAATGGTTTTGGGTCTATTAATTTCTGATTTTACTTTTGAATCAGCAATTGTGATGTTTTTGGGTTTATTAGTTTCTGACACTTTTTTTATATTTTTTTGATTTAGAAATTGTAATGTTTTTGAGTTTATTAATTTCTGATTTTACTTGTTCATAAGTTTTTTAATATTAAATAGAGTGAACTTCTGGTAAACTTTACCGTTGTCACTGGGTCTCTGATAACTGCTGAGCTCATTATCAAACATCTAGGAGGCTGTAATGTCCATCAGCAATCGTCGCTTCTGCGAGCAAGGCAAGGTAAATCTTTGGTAAACTTTACCATGCTAGCTTTCTCCATGGCCCAAATTCACGAACGGACCACCGGTCTCCGAAACCGCGGGGCAGCCAGAGCCAGACGGCAGAGTCGATGAGAGATTTCGTTTAACATAGGAAGTTTAGGACACGTAGAGAAAGGTGCGCGCCGTTCACAGGCTATATCTCGGGGTTTATCGGGATTTACCAATCATGAATGTGGGCCCATGTCACCGCCGCTCTTCAGCTGTTCACCTGATGGCTTGACTCCTGGCTCTGATTCATCATTGTCTAACCTTATGGTAACCGTAATATTTATCGCGCTCCTCTGTTAAGTGTCACCGTTACTCTTCAATTGTTTTTCGGATACCACTGGGGCTTTGGAAGCTCATGAAACTAACCTCACCCTTGCTGAACCCCCACGGCATTGGGTAACCCCGATTTATCAACACTTGGAAAGGTGAACTTCCGGTAAACTTTACCGCATTGTCTACTTTCTCGTCCCTGTGCACCTGAATGCCACTGGGCCTTTAACGATGAGAACACCCGAGCTCTTATTCATCATTGTCGAACCTTTCCGTAACAGTGAAATTCATCATGTTCCTCCTTTAACCGTCCTATGATAGGGTAGAATTTCACCAAAATAGACACCCTTCTGAAAGCTCCCAGGCTCAGAGTCCGGTCATATTTAATCCATATTATTATCTTTTGTTTATTAGAAATACTCACATTCATTGGACTTAGAACGCCATAAACGTCATGCGCTGCAATTCTATGCAATTATTGATTATCGATTTTTCGTAATTGGATCGCAAAAACCGCGATTTAGAACTGCATTCGGATCACCGAGCTTCATTTCTTCAACAGCTCCTTCTTTCTTCTATCATCATTATGAATTTATTTTATCGATTTATAAGAGCACCATCCGAAATTATATGAACACTCGTATTTTTGTATTCGAAATTTAAAATAGAGCGGAGGAATGGAATTTGGGGTGACTGAGAAACAAAATAAAATTATGTCAAGACGATCGAATCGATAATCGATAATTAATCGATAACTTTATTTTTTTATACTAACCATTGCTGTAACAAATTGAGATTGAAATTGAAGGCAACGACTATTCCATTTTTGGCACTATTTCAATTGTGGCTATTTATCTATAATTGGGGAAATAGCTGAGATTCAACTGACCTCCTTCTTTTCATCATAATCCTTTCCATAGTAAATATTGCCCAACTTCATCGTCGGGCTGGGTAAACCACTCCTCAGGTCGAACAATCGCAGCAACTTTCGTTCGTTAGTTCAACGACGGACACAGATTCTCCTATAAGCAGAAGATCAGCTACAATAGCTTCAACTGAAGACGGTATGTGGGTAAAAAAATCGAGGTATGGAAAAACGGAATGACGAGTGGTAAACAATAAAAAAGGCAAAATCGATAAAAAGAAACGGACCACGAGGGTCGGACCGGCGCCAACTGGCCGGCCACCCGTCGGCGGTTACCGGGCAATTTGGCGGGGGTTCTCGAAAGTTTATCGATGCATCGGGAGATCAACGCCATGGAGCAGGCTCAGGCTGTCTTCCAAAAGGGATTTAGGTTATTTCCCTTGCAATAACTTATTTAAGGACGCGCGTGGTGCAGTGGTAAGAGGCGCTACTGACACCAACACGTTCGATCGATCCTCGCCCGGGCCAACCAAGCCGTCCATCCCTCCGTGGTCGGTAAATTGATACCAGTCCTTTCTGGGGAAGGTAAAAACACTGATTTGGTATAGCGGCTGGTCCCGTAAGTCATTGTATAGGCCAGATACACATTCACTAAGCCTCAACGATTCTGAATGGAACATGAATGCGTGGCGCGACCTTAAGGCCCATTCATACTCGGCGGCAGCTGCCCGCGCCCCTATCCTTAACCATTGTCTGCTTGCCGCTGCCGTCGAGTATGAATGGGCCTTTGGGGGACCGGTCAACGCCGACACCTCTGTCTTTACCTTTACCTTTACCTCATTTGAGCGCCATGTTCAGGCAAGGAAAGGGATCTGATAAGGCTCGGAGCTTATCTAAGCCTTCTTGGGTAAACATACCCTTTGAAAAGCTTTGAGGACCCGAAGAATAATTGAGAGAAGGTGATCAAGCGTCATTAACCGTCTATGGATAAACCTAGTCCACCGACCAGCAGAAGGACCTTCTCAGAAATCAGCACAAAAGCGCTATTTGAGAATATTTTTAAAGCATCTCAAACGATTACGGTAGCTTACGGTAGTAACGTTGGTAAAGTTAGGTATCAAATTTACCCAAACATCGCCTAACACGACTATTTGGACCATCAAATTGTTGCTGCTCCAATTAGCGACTACGACAGTGCGAATGTCAGGAAATCAGGGAATCAGGGAACTACCGTATCCTACTGTAATCAGTCAAGTTAGTAAAATTAGACGTCATACACATTTTATCATCTCCCAAAGAGACCCCCCCCCCGATTGAGTGAAACTAGGCGATAAATTCTGAAGGCAGAAGTTCCAGAAACAGGGTAAACGGTAGAGCTAAATATAACTCTACTGGAGCGCGCCATGCATTCGTTTTCCTTCTCCTTTTCCTACAGGTTTCTCTCCATTTTCCAGCAGAATTAAGGTCATACGATTGGAATCGTCACTGAACGGGGGTCTACAGGGAAATTTCCATGGAGCAATTGTGCCCGACCTGATGGCAGGGGCAATTTCTACAGTTCACTGACGAAATTGGCCGTTTTTCGAGATTCCATCAAGTTGTCGTCATTCACGAGACGAGCTAAATTGGATACCGGTTCGTATCGCCGGTAGCGATCAGCATTTTTCGTCAAAGTGCGCATGTCTCTGACAGGCAGATTCTCTGCAACTTTTCCTTTGATTCTCCATTTCTCTCGATTGTCTGCTGTTCCCCTGAGAATTTCTGTTTTCCTATTCTACATTTCTATCAGATTTATTGTCGAAAACTACAGTACCGGACGCGCCGCAACGATAAAACGACGCCAGCGGCGCTTTCTTGTGCAAAAACCTCCGCTCTTCCATTTTTTAAAATTGCTGTGTCCGTGAAAATAAGTATATTTTTAAATTTAGCTCGTCGAGCTCTATCTTATCATATACAAATTTTCCATATTTGTGGAACTTGTTAATGGGCGATTTTTTGACCACTCGATTTTCGATCCTTTGCCCCTTTGATTCTTCGTCTGGTGACTCTTCGCTCGACGAGGCCCCGCCTTCAGCCGGGCTACCACGCGGGGACTCCTGTTGGGCATGCGGAGGTATTATATGGCGACTAGCCCCATAAGTCATCATATAGGCCAAATACCCTTCAATGTGGATCTACGATTCGAAATGGAAGAAAAGTGCATGGCGTAAGCTTACGACACCTAACTTGTTAGGAGGCCGAACAACGCCGATTGTTATTACACCGATTACTAATGAATGAATTAAGGTAGGCTATGTCTGGGTCACCACGTGTGAACCCAAAAAAGGCACCTTTCGGCGTAAAAAAGCGCCGCCGCCGCCGCCGTTTTCGTTGCGGCACGTCCGGTGCAATATAGCCAGCTATACAGCTGCATAAAAAAAGAATAAATTGATACAATTTATCTATCAGTGATTCACATCACAAAGATTTTAGCATAGCTTACGGTCCAATATTAATTAATAAATCAATTGAATAAATAAATAAGAAATTTAAAAAACATAAACGCACGGTATAAAGGAATTGCAATACCCTTCGATGTATCTATGGTCATGGAATCCCTTCCAATGCCATAAACAGGCAGCTGGACTCGAACACACGACCATTAGCCCGGGAGATTTTGCCACTAGCCATTCGGCTATGGCAATTCTGCCGACAAAGACTGCATAAAACAGAGGCCGCCTGTTCACTCGGGGGTCATTTTACACCCGGGAGGGCAGCGGAACCAGCAACAATCGTGATCCTGAGCCACAAATTATCCCTGGTCGATCACTTTTACCATCGGGATCCGTTCATGTACCCATCGAATTTACCCAATTTCCATTCCCCGATTGAAAGTTAAACATTCCCTTGTCTCCGCCGTCTGATTGCCACCGATTCGTGCCGATTGTCGTCTAAAGTTCTCGTACCATCACCACCACCGGCTCTACTCAGACTATTTGTTGTCCGACGTCGCGTTAGCAGTAACACACAATGATCGTGGTATTGTTGACGGTTTTCAGAATCATCCTAAGCAAACCGGCTTGTCCGGCCTCATCTTTGGTCTGCGATTTTATTTTATTTTATTTTATTTTATTTTGTTTTATTTATTCAAGACGTCGGCAGAAGCCAATGCGCGCCGCAACGTACACATAACTCGAGTCAGTCATTAAATTGAATTTTAAAAGTAAAAAAATTAAAATTAAAATCAGAAATCATGGTATTGTTGACGATTTTCAAAATCATCTTGAGTAAACCGGCTTGTCTGGCGTCATCTTTAGTGGCATTTGTTCATTTTTTATTTTTTTATTTATTTTTACTTGTTTTTTTACTTTTTATTTATTTGTTATTATTATTTATTTATTTTTTATTTACTTCTTTCTAGTTAGTGAGGGTGGCGAAATTTGGTCAGTAGGGAATAATACCCAGTACCTCGATAAATCTTCACCTTTTTCTATCTTTCTACATTTCAAAATTTCATCATATAAATATATCGTTGACTATGTAGTGAAGTAGCCGCCACCATAGTCGAGCTTCTACAATGCTGAATCAGAGCCGAGTGCATGGCGCACCCCCGGAGTCCAATGACCGCTAGCACAGACGCAGAGGAAGCGACGGAGACATATTCACACCAAAAGTTCGACGTTCCTTTACATTTTTCTTCAACCTAATTTCAAATCTATGCACCTGATTTATCGATTATTGATTTATCGATTGATGTCAACACCGACACGGTGATCTGATGTTGTCACAAAGCCTCTTCAATCACATTTAAGCTCAGAAATATCGGTTCAGAACGATCCCTGGGTTAATTCTACCACGCGAAAAGTTTACCCAGGACCTTCCGCCGGCGACCGTCGCTCATCGATGATCATTCTACCGACGTCATTCACAAGAAGTTCATCTTCGACCGCGAAAAGCAGCAGCGCAACGGTTTCAGTTTCAGGCGATGATTTTTTGCCAAACCTGATCCTGCCGAACCTGCAGATGACTGCTGCCGAACAGGATGGCCAGGCAGGACTACCATTTGCGATAGTCTGCTAAATAATAGTCGAAATGAAGCATAATATATAAAGTTATCATATCAAAAAGAGCCAAGTTTTTATTGATTATGCGAAACAAGGTCGGACGAAAAAATTGAGAATTTCCGGAAAATTTTCATGGTGTGCCGCTAGGAAGACCACCAGTTACCTGCCCAACCACCCACACGTAACCAGACAGCAGACATCTGCGCGGAAAGACGTCGAACGACGACTTTTCTCCCGTGCCGCCCCCACCACCCCCATCACCATCGAGTCGATCGATCGAGTTTCGTAGACTGGTTCCTCTCTACATACAGCAGAATGATCCTAACCTCACCGTCATTCTTCATCTTCCTACTGTAGACGATCATCTTGCAGTTGAAAAAGTTCAGCAAAATCTCCAGCAAATTTATTTGTCCCACAAACTATGCTAATTATATTAGGTTTTGCTTTCCTCTCGTTGTCGTTTCTGTTTTTTCTCTTAACATTCATTATCACTTGTGTTTGATCGTCCGATTTTTGTGATATTTTCACGTGTTTTTGGTTATAGCTTAATACTTCCGTAGCGTACGCCCCCGTCGAATAAAGAAATAAAAAGCTACCACTTGCCTTACCATTCCACTGGCTAAAGCTTCATCACTATTGATCTCCGGTCGGCACGAATTCTTCTCCGTTAAGATATCGAACTTCTCTTCACATGACCTTTTTTACAACTTGAGTTTTTCTATGTCGAATGGAAATTTTTTCAAGCTTTTGAGATGTTTCGTGAATTTTTCTGACAGGTAAAATGTTGAAAAGCGACAAAGGTGAATAGTAAGAGATGTCACTTCTCTCAGTCATGTTTTCAGCCATTTTACTTCAATTCCTTCTTTTTTAAGCTAGAAATTCCGCTGTTTCTGGAATATTCTGCTATTTTTATGGTTATTTGTTCATGTATGTTCTGCTTAGGATATCCAATTTCGATTTAAGTAACGAATAATCTGGAACATTTTTATGTTCGTGTACGTTTTATTAAGTTTACACATTTTTTAACAGAAATAGAGTATTGGTCAGATAGACGAAGAAAACTGCCACCTAACGAACTGTTCAGGGAATTGATTACTACCGTATCCTACCGTAATCGGTTAAACTAGTAAAAATAGAAAGAAAAGAAATGAATAAATCAATTGTGTAGTAATGAAAAATAATCTTTTAACTCTTAATCAGCTCCCAAAGAAATCCCCCGACGATCCAATAATCAGTCTCCTAGAATGCGCCATGCACTCGTTTTCTTCTTCCTTTTTCGACAATGTTAATGTCATCAGGGAATTCATTACTACCGTATCCTGTCGTAATCAGTTAAGCTAGTGGAAATAGAAGGAAAAGAAATGAATAACTCAAATATTCAATAACAAAAAAATAAGAACAAGCATACACAATCAAGATAAATGAACGAAAAAATATAAATAAAATAAGAACACAAAATAATATTCAAATATATAATAATAAATAATATACATCCCCGTTATACACCCTATTTACATTTTTATTTTTCCACACTGACACCGACGTTTCTATGACCGTGGAAAATGCTCCGCTTGTTAGTCATCGCGGAATTTCAATATTAACCGAAAAATGGGACGGGGTCGGTGTGACGGGGCAGCAAATTATCATTTGTCGAGACGTTCTCGTTCTCCTGTTGACTGCTGACTGGCTGTCAAATACCATCTATTATTCATCGTTCGACGCTTCCTCCTCTATCAGCTGAAAGAGGAACTGACAAGTTCGCCCCCCCCGACTTTCCACTAACACTTACCCAAAAGGGGGGCATACCCAAGAGGGGGGCATCGACCGCGGACCACCCTCTTCGAACCCTCCCGCCCCTCGTCCTCGTTCCGTTGTCGTCGTAAGTCAGTCGGAGGTGGCTGTACACCGCCCTCTTTCACTGTTCTACATACACTTAAAATTTATTGTCACCTGCGATACAGCACAGTGTCCTACCGTAGCACAGCTATCGTACCCTCTAGGTCTTGGGGGTTTTTCTGCCTACTTTTTTTATTCCTCTTTTATTGTCTTTTTAATGATTATTTTGAGTTCACCTACAACTTCCTTGATGAATTGATTTTTTGTTTCATTATTTAGTTCAAGCTCACATCCCTTAATTGAGATTTCTCCAATTATCGCAGATGAAAGAAAAGACATGAATAACTCACAAAATAAAAACTCAAATAAATCATAATAAATAATAGTTAACTCGATAAATAACCACATGAGAGCGTTCACGCTTTGGTAATTCTATTTTATATTGTGCCGCTCTCTACAACGCTGGTGACGAGTTTTTGATGCTTTTACGATATAAAAAAAACTACGCGACGTCGCATAGGCCCTGCGCGGTGTCGTGTTGGCCGCGCGCGGCGTCGCCTCTCAATTTTGCAGCGCTATCGCCCTTGAGCGTAGCTCCTTGCATCGGTGCCAGTCTGAGTTCATTCATTTTTCTTTCTATCATTTAAATTTTTAAATTCCCATTTTTAAACTATTTTTGTCTCGTTTATAAGGTGAAATGTTCCACACATGAACTATGTGTACAAAAAATCTTAAGAATGAATCGCTGGAAGTCAAAATGTCGCAAAATTTAGTATCTACATCGATTTTATTTTTAAAAATCATAGAATCCACAAAAAGTGGCGTATCAGTTGATGTGAAATTTTACGACTGTTAAGAAAATATTATATTTGAGCTATTGATTTTTCAACACAGAAGCAAGCGAGATTTCTAGAAGCGCTGAACACTGAACAATGTACTGTTCATCTTTCTGCAGTCTGCTAATAAGAATCTCTGCGCTTCCTCATCAATCAAATTCCTCCACGATTTTGAACCAAAGGAGAATGCATGGCGTACCCCAAAAATGGCTGGTGTCTGATCTGTAGAACTCCGCTTCGATGGTTTTTCGCCAGTTCGCCGTGTGAAGAAGCCGGGGTTTCCCCGCAAGCGGAATTCCTCCTGAAAGCGGCAGATTATCGCGGATTAAGATCACCGACGAAACGCTTAATTGCACGTTTTCCGCCAGAAAACTGCTTTTCGCTTCTCGACGAGATCCTCTCGTCAAGATGAAATCTTATTTCGCTTTTCATCAACTTTCTAAACTAGAAATTCGAGAGTTGTTGAAGTTTAATCGCCTCTTATACCGCACGTTTTCCGCCAGAACCCCTTAGATGGAGCTTTCATCGCTTTAGAAAATAAGCATTCCAAGAGAATATCGGAGGGCTAGGTACTATTCTCAAAAGATGAAGGTCCATTTAGGGATCGAGAGGCTAATAGATCAGAAGAAATTGGAAACTCTCAACCATCTTTCTCTACTTCTCTTTTTATCTATTTTAAACACTTCTCACTTATTTTATTTTTTTACACTTTACACTCACTTTACATCAACGAAAACACTCAGCCATTATACACTTTTACACATTCTTGAGCACTTGTCAAAAATTCGGACCCCACTGACCGGCCTTAGGTCAAAAATTTAATTTTCGCTGAAACCTCGCCTAATGTATAGGGTGCGTCAAAAGTCTTTGGACTCATCGTCAGATAATTGGTCGCCTTAACGGCTATTTTGAAGTAAATGAAACGAAATTAATAACGTTTATTACTTTAGACAATGTTCACATAAAGACAAAGTTAGGATTCGAAACGGCCTCATATAGCACGAGCACAGGCCTTAAGACTCTTAGGGAGCCCATCTACAGCGGCGCGCGGGACTTCTTCATCAATTTCTTTCCAGGCTTTCTTCAAAGCTCGTTTGGGCGACTCAATGTCCCTGTAAGGTGTTGAGCAGGCCATGCTCTTTAATACAGACCAAGTTGTCGTACACCGTGAACTTTGGGATACGTAGAGTTCTGGCAATGTCCGCCCCTGACACGATCAACCGCTCCTATACCGCTTACACAGCCCCCTCGTAATGTTTACACTATTTTATTGCTCGTCTCTCCCTTACCTTATACCCATTCCCTTTTCCTTCTCCTTTTCGATTTTCCTTCCCTTTCTTTCCTTTTCTTCGATTTTTGTTATGTATGACTCGGTTCTTGACTTTTCGAAACGTTTCTCCCTCTAATTTTCAAGCGTTGAGGACTTCTGAACTCGAATCTTCCAGAAGAGCTAAACTTTTCATCTTGTTTTTTTTTCGAGTTTTTTTCATTTCACTTTCTCTTATTTTCAAAGCTTTCAATTCTAAACGAACCTTGTACCAAAAAGGAAGAAAAAACATACCAAACTTCCGTAGATTTTTTCTGTTTTCCCCGGCCATTTTGGTCGCTTATCGGCGCCGGATGTTTGCCAGCGATTCGCAGACGGCCAAGCTGAGAGATTCTCCATCGGTTCCGCTATGTCGACACGCCATTTTCCTATGAATGACAATTGAAAGAACTTGTTTGAACTTCTGTCTGACCTTTGAAAGCTAAAAAAGCAGACGGAGGGGATTCGAAGCGAGGAACCGAAAGCAGAAGCTCGTTCTGCTTATTGTTGAACTGGATAAGAGTCCATTTTTAGAGCGTTGAACATGGTCACGGCTTAATCTTTGCCCATTGCTCCCTTTTGGTCTCACCACAAAGTTCCATTAGGTTTTCCCTTCACTCCTCTATTTGAACCAGCTTTCATTTATAAACCTATGGAACTTGAATCATGCTTGAATTATTTTCGTCAACCTCTAGAAGGTCCGTTCTCCAATGTTTGTTTTCGATCAAATTGGATCATAAAATTTTCAGATGGGCACTTTTGGCCTCTGGTCAGCCTACGGGGCCGTGGGACGAACGATTCGTACGCTCTTCTTCATCTTCAGCGGATTAATAATCGTGAGTTTTCTATCCAAAAAATTCTTATAAAACCTTTACAAAATCCAAATCACCGTGTAGCACGAAGAAATGTCAACAGCTTCATTGCTTATGAAAATGAGCCTTGCGGTTTACTCCTTCGCCTGTCTTTGTGGTTGCTCTCTTGTACCTAGCGGCTGCCCTCTTTTATCTTTCCTTGTATTTTGTTGAGGCACCTGGGATGAAATCTGAGCACTTTTGTCCTCAGTAAGAGTCTTTGCTATTGTACCGAACCTCCTTTTATCGGTAGTGTTTTCTTTTCATTTTTGTTCTACTGGTGCTAGCTACGTTACCGATATTTTGAATAAAGAACGGAGAAAAGAAGGGGACAAAAGTGGGCGGAGCTTGAGTGGGTTTGGTCAAAATAACCACCTCTTGTGAAATCCATATTTCGCCCCTTGACTGAATTACTGGATCCCTATGGGGTCGGGCAACTAAATACCAGGCCCTTAGGCCGTAGCTAGCCCAAATATGTACATACGTGTTCACCCACCTTCTACGATTCTTTCCATAAATATGACTAACAAAAGATCAATTGATAAACGATTGATTGATTAATTATCAAATATACCCCGATTCGAGACCCGCGTTCTGGTTAAGGCTCAGCAGGAGTAGGGTAGCCGAGCCTTCCATACCTCCGAAGTCGGGTAAATTGGTACCACGTTTGCATAGTAAGGTGTAGATACTGATTTGATCAGCTATTGGCTCCGCCAGCTACTGTATGGGCTAAACAAATGATGTGGCTATCATTCTGAATGGAAGGCGAGTGCGTGGCGCATCCTTAGGGGACTGATCAATGCCGATCATTTTACCTTTTACCTTTACTACGGAAGACGGGTGTAGGTTGTCATTTCCTGTAATCAGTACCAATCGTCAGACAGCATTCTGCCACCGGGGAAACATTACAAAATGGTCCCACAGGTATTGACAGCCGAACTTGCCTCAGGGCAAGTGTCCCTTCCGAGTTGGTTTCTATCACATATATTAAAGACATTCGCCCCTGAAGAGACATTCGGGTCCTACGTTTGGAAAGAATGATTTAAAATAAAATTAAAATATAAATTTAAACTAAAAAATATGATTTTTATGAGCCTTTACAGCTTTCCGCCCAAGGTGGAATTCATGAGGCAGAAAGACACGAATCAGCTCCTTGGAGATCTCCTTGAAAAATCGTTTAGAAATTCCCGAAACGTGAAATTCTGAAGAAATAAAAAATAAAAATCGAAGGACCACATATGCTATGCTACATATGCTTCTAAATAATGTACAAAATTATGAATATTGAAAGAAAGCTACACAAAAAGTCAAATTGAAATTTGATGTGCGAAAAAAACGATTTATATGTTGACAACCTAATACATCAGCTAATTGGACCCACATTGACAGCCGGCTGTCAGTGAACTGACTCAGGGGTAAATGCTCCTCCTTCTTCTTTGGTTTCTACCAAACTGATAGGCCCTTCACCATGTCTCTACGATTCTGAATTGAAGATGAGTGTATGGCGCATCCTCAGTGAACTGATTGACCATTTGACAGTTACCTTTTACCTGAACTATTCTACCCAGGTATATTCGATCGCCTGCATCGCCTACGGGGCTTGGTTGGCTTCGTCCCGAGGGCAATACGCGGAACTACTGGCTCCATCCCTGTATGTAGACGTGGCCCGTATCCTACTGGTGGTATCAGTGCTCACTATCATCAATCAGTTCATCACCACCTTCTCCGTCGTCAAGGAGTTACGATTCTGGGTATATGCGGTGGGTATACGACAGTTTTACCCACAGATTCCCCAGATTTCTCAAAAATCCCATCCTGTTTTAGTCCGCCGTCACCTCCGTGATCATCTTCATCATGCTGTTCATCGGCGGTATCATGGGATTGGTGTTTCGATCACAGGTAAGAGCTGTTGTTGGGTAAGTTAATTAAAGGGTAAAACATACCTGCTCCAGTTGACGACTCAAATCCCGCTTCGACTGAAGATGCTCACGTCGTTGAAAGAGCTCTACGGAACCGCTGAGATGCAACAAGTGACCGATGCTTGGGATCAGCTCCAGTCAAATGTGAGCCTTTTGAGCTCAATCACGTCGTCGCGCGACCGAGCTCCAAGTCCCATCTGAAAAATACCCTTTCAATTCAAAAATGTCTATAGAAAATGAAAAGGAGTTCTCCTCATTGAGCCATCAGACCCACTAAGAGGGGCGGGGCGACTGATCCCTTTAAGGCGGCAGACCAACCAATCACAGAAGGGTTGTGAGCTTCCCAGCCAATCAGAGGTCGGGGGCGTGTCCCTGTGTCGACCAGTATAAAAGGGTCGCTGCGGCGGTGATGACTCATTCGCATCGATGAAGGTGAGGGTGATGGTGATGGGTCTATGGGGTTACTGACCATACTTTTCTTGGGTAATTTCAATGGAAGGTTTATTTTTGTTTATAAAATTATTAAAAATTTCCCGAAAATGCCTTTTTTTGATTGCAGTTCATGTGTTGTGGTGTTGATGGTGCCGATGACCTGCAGGTATGGCGAGCATCCAAATGGTACATGCACCAGAAGGTGGTGCCGAAAAGTGTGCTGCCGGATTCGTGGTGAGCATTTTTCGTAAAAGTATACCCTAAAATTGAGCAAATTCCCAGCAGAAAAGTAGCCTGGACCAAGACCGTTGGAGACCACTGCCGGACGAGTTATCCGGTAGCTTGCGAGTGGACGAGTTTCATCCGACCGTTTTCAGTTGCGTTCCCGGAAAGGCCAGCGAGTGCCGTGTCGGCGATCTGAAGAATCCGAACACTACCACGACCTACACCGCTACCTGTTACATGCCGTTGAGGACTGATCTACTTTATGTGGTGAACGTGGCTGCCTGGATGTCTATTGTGGGAAGTGTGGCCCAGGTAAGCCGAGATACCCAGTCAGGGTTACCTTGGTACCTTCCATGGGACAAAAAGGAGACAAACATAGTCAAATTCCTCTTGAACAAGCGAAAACCCCTGCTCTTCTAGCAGCTTGTCCGCGTTAAAGTAGGATGGCGAGTCCGACCGCGGACGAGTTACCGGCCGCGGGTCACCGGAATTGCGTCAGTGTGGCACGCTGGCGCAAAGTTTGTGCACTCAATTAAGACAGCGAAAACGGGGTAAAACCACATGGTGGAAGTGCCTGATAACTGATAATCAATATTGTGATGGAATCGAGCTCTTCCGATAGCATGTCCGCATCTAACAGATCTTATTCCAGCTGATTCCTGCCATACTAAGCACATGGTACGCCAGGCTAATCAAGAAATAGGCAACGAAGACAGGAGCCATCCCGGACTTCTCCATTGATCCGATCGATTCAATCGATTCCTCCAAACTGCCAAACTGTTCAAATCGATTTTAATCAGTGCAATGCCTTGCTGTTCGCCTTTCTATATTCCACATAATTTTCCATCAAAACCCTTTGAAAGTTGCTCCAGCTCGACGCCTTACCTAGTATTACTGTACCGGTTCCACTATCATGTATATATGTCTAGTTGCTTCATATTGTACATATTGATCTGCTCCAAAAAGGATTTCTTGTGAACTTTGGATTTTTCTTGTTTTCGCTCCTCTGTAGAGAGCTCGAAAAGCCGCTTTTTTCCCGGTTTCTGCCTTCAGCTTCATTGCTCACGTTATAGATCGTTTCTTCTTTCTTGCAGTTCACGAATGAACACTTCCAATCGCACATAGTCGCTGTTCAAGTTGCCGATCGCGTCGCCTCGCGACTGTCCTAATATCCAACGCGTCGCTCCGCGACGAGGTGTAAACTGGGATGGGGACAGCTGCGCCACTCAGCCTCGGAGACGTAGGGGATCACGATCCAGTCGCGTCGCTCTGCGACTAGATGACGACCGACAGAACTGACAAATCCTCCACGTTTACATAGTTATAATTTCAGAACGAGAAGGAAGGAAAATGCGAAAAATCGTTGGAAACCTTAAAAATACCGGACGGCCATCAAATCTGCCCCAGGACGGTAGATAGATGGTGATGGGGGTGATGGGGGTCGGGTATCCCAACCTTCATACAGAAATCAAACCCCGCTCGACCAGGCCTACTTACCCCAACAGTTGCGTTGATACGAAAAAAGCATGCGAAACACACCTTCGATCCACACAACTGCGAAATATCCATCACTATCAACTCGTCCACATCCAGTAAAACTCGTCTGAAGGGTCACTTTGGCTATTAGGAGAGTGGGTGAAGCGTCAGACGGCCGAGCTGAGCTCTGTTCATGGACGAAGGACACAAAACTCTATATAGGAACAACTCACATTGAAGACCCTTCGAAAAGAATTTTTCAAAAACACTCCCGCAAACTGCCAGAGCCTCAAAGGGCCCTTACAGACCCGACGACGTGCAATTTGAGCGACGAATTAGCCGTTGAGCATGAAATTGAGCGAAACACACGACGACGAGCATTCTCGTCCAACGCGACGTTTGCGGCGGCCGCATTGCTCTAATCGATACCGCGTTGCAACGCGCGCTCGGTCGATTGGACGAGAACGCTCGTCGTCGTGTCGTCGGGTCTGTAAGGGCTCGAAGCGGCTCACTCGAAACACGGAAAATTCGTCCAACAACAAATATATATTTATTATTAACATGAAACGGAATAAGCGAATATTAAACTCATGTCACTCTATAACTATGTATATACGGCAACAATCGTAGCTAGTGGAACGGACGACGGTAGACGTTGTGCTGAAGCGGGTTTTGGGACGGGTATGGGGTACACGGGTACGGTAAAAGGGTGGAAAACCGTGGATAACGGGGGGGGGACGGCGGACGCTGAGCGCAGGGGAGAGGCAGTCACAACCTTTGGAAACCGACGAAGAGCAGCAGTATATGAACGAGACAAGACAAGACGGAGGAACGGATGATCGGATGATCGGATGACTAGTGAGATCGTTGGCGATGAATGAGGATGACGAGGAGGTACACATGCACTGACACGAACACAGACACACACACACGGACACGACACGATTATTGCTGAGAGTCTAGGGGAGAGTCGGGTGGAATGAATATGAGACGGGGAGGAGGATCGGGATGATGATGATGTGGATGATCGAAGATCAGGGGCGATGAGAGCGAATACAATCGCGGGTCAAGTGAGAATTGCCTAGAGAACGGTGAGCGCTTCACGAAGCGGCGGCGAAAGCGGCTGAGACGGCGTTTATAGTCAGCGGCGACGTCTCCTCTCCACATATTTGCACGTCGCACAGCATTTCTGACGAACCTCGCCAGAATCGCATCTGAACAGCACCCATTTATACTCGACAGCGCAGCAGCACCAGCTGCAGCGGTGCAAAGACGCGGAGGTTGTAGCGCAGTGGCACGTCCTCTGCGCCATTTATACTCGGCAGCGCAGCAGCACCAGCTGCAGCGGTGCAAAGACGCGGAGGTTGTAGCGCAGTGGCACGTCCTCTGCGTCTCTGCCTTGCATATGAGGTTAGTCAGCTGGGCCCGGATTCATGACGGGTATCGGCGCTATATACCCCGAAATATACCCCGAACGGCGCGCAAACCGATATTCGTGAACGCGCCATGCGGTTTAGACGGGGTTTAGGAGGGGTCTCCGACACCTCGCGATGAGGCAGGGTTTCGGAGACCTCGACGGGAGACTTTTGCCTACTTATCCTAAACTTCCCATGGTAAAAGCAATCTCTCACCTACTCTGCCGTCTGGTTCTGGCCGAACCGCAACGCAGGAGCATTTCTTCTAGCTGCGTCACGGTTCTAAGCTAGAGCCAGACGGCGGAGTCGATGAGACGCCCGCAGTGAGTGCGATTGTGGCAGTTGCGCCATAAAGTCGTCGAGGTCTCCAAAACCCCGTTCTTCACGAATGAGAAATGGCCGCAGATTCGCGGTATCGAAAGAGTATAGCGCCGACAAGGTATCGGAGACCGTTCTTTACGTTCATGAATCCGGGCCCTGAAGATACATCTTGTAACATGGTCGCGCCCATAAACACCTTGCCTATAGTGTCGCCGGCTTTCCCGCACACATCCCAGTCGCGGACGAGTTACACCGCGTATGCACAATGTTTGCGTCAATGCGCCACCGTTGGCGCCGTTACTGTTCGCTGTTGCGAGAACCCGCTGAGGCTGACGAAAACTACTCACAAATTCGAAGTTTCTAAGAAAACGTGAAATACTGTTCATTATTAAATGAAACCCTAAATACCTAACTCCTAGTAAAGCATTCCTTGGCATTCCTGGGTAGTAGAAAATTTTTTAAAAAATAGCAGAAAAATGATAACTTACGAGTGAAACACTTTGATAATATCACAGTACCGCGAGTTGTCTTCGCAGGACTCATCTAAATGGGTGTGACATGACAGAATAAAGAAGAATCGTATACATGCTGGGACGAATCAATCATTAATCAATGGGGAATATCCATTCAACTGAAGCGGGTAAACTGAAGGTTAACTTACCCTGTTGAAGCGGTAGGGCAGTGGGGCCACACGGGGGTAACTGGCCGGCCTGAGGACAGGAACGAGCCGCTGGTGGTCGGCGACCTTCACAGTTTCGACCGGCCGCCGTTCGACTGGCCGCCCAGACGCAGGTTAGAAGCCTCAGCTGAAATAAATATTGATCGTATTTGGAGGAATGGTAGAGGGCGGCGCTTTCGCGCACACGGTTGAAAGATGGGTTCTCGTCGGAGTCCCGGAAGCCTTCAAAACGTCTAGAACCGGGTAAGTTGGCACCAGAGTGCCCGGTAAGGGTAAAATTAACCCACGGAGCACTAACAGTTCCTTAGGAGCTGTTCCATTAGACTCATTTTCAAATTTTTAACAGAAACAGAGAAACCCAAACTGAAGTATACCACTGGATCTAGCCCTGATGGGACTCTTCTGAATTTCTTTTGAAAACAAACTCCAAATCTCCAAGAGACTATGTGGAGCGTGAGTATAAATATACCCATGGGTCAGATAGTAGCCACGGGCTCATGGAAGCTTTGGTCTCTGCCCGAGTTAAATCTTACCCACCTGAACTCCTCCGGTACCACAGCTCGACGAGCATGAGCCCCAATCGGACGCGTGCCATTCGGCTTTGCAGCTGTCTGTAACACAACGGTGAGTTGATTCTGCTCGAACCCTGGGTATAATCTTACCATTATCGCATTCTTTGCGAGATTTTGGGCGTTGGGTTTTGTCGCATCGTTCCTCGTCCACCACTTCACGGTTTAATTTTACACAACGTACATCTCGACGCTGTTTGGCGATTCCGTTACGTAGGCATGGCGACGTCGAGCACTAAATGTCAACATTTTTCTAAAATAATTCTTTTTGACAGGTGTATAGCCATAAACCCGTCAAAACGGAGCAATTTGAAGGTTTCCGCAGCTGCTGCAGCTATAGTAAAGGCAAAGGTAAAGGTATACGCGTTGATGAGTCCTCTTAGGCTGCGCCATGCACTCGTATTCCACTCTGGATCGTAGAAGCTTGGTGAATGCGTAACTGATGTATAGAAGAAAGCACCAACTCAGCATTTTTAGCTTCGCAGACATGTCTGGTACCAATTTACCCGGGAGATGGAATTCTGGGCCTAAATTCATGACGGGTATCGACACAATATACCCGAGAATAAACCCCGGTCGGCGCGATTATTCGCATTCATGAACGCGCCGCGGGGTGGAATAGACCCGTGATATCCTCCAAATAAACTCCGCGGCGCGTTCATGAATGCGAATAATCGCGCCGACCGGGGTTTATTCTCAGGCATATTGTGCCGATACCCGTCATGAATTTAGGCCCTCGGTGGGCCCGGGCGCGGATCGATCACTCGACCGTGCGGGTGTCAGTAGCGACCCCTACCACTGTACTAACCCTTTTTAATATTAACGGCTCACCTCAGACCAATCGCTGGCCTCCCACCGTGGACATTCCTCCTTATGACATGGCCGGGTCTCCGGTGGCCGAGCGGATGCGAGCGCGGTACAGAGCCGTTGGTCGCCGGTTCGACGCTCACCATCGACCATAACGCTGCACGTTACCTCACGAGCCTTAAACCTCTCGGTCAGGTGGGTAAGGTATAGTATACCCAAAGAGGTAAGTAAGTACCTGGTAGCCGGCGACTCCGCAGGTGCTCTGCTTGCAGTCCGTCCAGTGGCCCATCTCCCAACGTGCTCGGATAGTATCGCGGTGTTTCTGCAACTCTCTGGCCATTTCGGCATAGCTGCCAGCTGAGAGAATTGCCTGAAAATCAGGGAAATTCTACACTCTACCAACAAGGTACGGTAGTCCTGCAAAGGAAAAGGTAAATGTGAAATTGTCGCCGTCAACCAGTCCCCACAGGATGCGCCATGCCTTCGTCTTCTATTCAAAATCGTAGAGGCATGGAAGTCCATCGTGGAAGTCGGTGTCTTCGCCTCCCAACTTATTGGCAGTAAGGAAGGCTTGGTCAGCCTGAGCGAGGATCGATCACTTGACCGTGAGGGTGCCAGTAGCGCATCCTACCACTGCTTCATCCATGCCCGACTAGAACCCGGATCAAAATCAAAATGAAATAAAACTCACTTCGAACATCGACGCGTTCTTTCCTTTGCCTTTCTGATTCTTGCTCAACTGTGAAGGGCGTACTCGGTGTGGCTGAAATAGGCAGTTTTTCTAGAGAATCGGCTCTCCAAGACAAAAATTGACCCCTTAAACGCCTGAGGCAATGTTTACCTTGTCGTCGTCACGATATTTGAATCGAAGGGTAACGTTGCCCTGCAACGAATCCGTGTAGCACTCGTACACTCCAGCGTCCTCCATTCGAGCATGGAACAAGCGGAGATTGCCATTCGCCGATACTTTTATATGCGCTAAAAATCAAAAAAATGAGAAAAAAAAGGAAAATGCCCTTGCAGGTTATTTTCTACCCTCGCCTGGGCTAACCAAGCCAATGTCTCTAAATGCCAATGGGGTTGGGTAAGTTGATAGCAGACTTGTTTAAGAAGCTAGAGACACTGAATTGAACAGCGGGGGGCATTGTAGGGCCGGTACGCACTCACCATTTCCACTCTGACTGGAAGACGAGTGCATGGCGCGTCCTTAGGGGAGTGACCTGCGTACTTTACCCGGTCCTAAGCGAATCCCCTCAGGGGTAAATGGATATTGATCAAAGTCCTAAAGGGTTGGGCAAATTTTCACCAGATTTGTATGGGAAGGTATGGACACTGATTCGTATAGCGGCCGGCCCTGTAAGTCAATGAATAGGTCAAGTATGCATATGTCCCTACGATTGATCTGCTCTGAATGAAAGACAAGTGTATGGCGCATCCCCAAGGACTTTCCATACCCTGGACAGGTAATTGCGATTCATCAAATCTTTGGCATAATCACAAGTATATGCGAACATGTTACGTCGCATCACAATACCTCAGTTCATACACGGGGTATCGGATACCCTCATGTTTATGAATCAGAAATCGTGGCAGGTTCGTGGCAAGGAACGGGTTTACTGACCTCTTCGTACCGGAAACCTCACATCTTATACGTGAATCTCAGCCCAGTTTGCAATAAAACCTGATCTTTCGAGAGTCCTCTATAAGGGAAATCGAGACATTTTTCTTTTTGTTACTATTTTCTCATTTTTTAAACAGTGCCACACCCTGTTAATGAAGAACTCACCGTCATTCCTGATCCTCTTTCCATTTTTCGTCCAGTAAATCTTCTTCTTGTCGAAGTTTTTGCGCGGGCACTTGATTTTGATGCTGGTTCCTAGACAACTGCTTTGTAGGAAACCCTTTACCTAGAGGGAAACTCTAGATTACCCTGGTAAAGCGTAGCCACACCGCCGATACCCAAAGTGAGCTTCTTCTCTGAGGCGTTCTGTTCGAAGATGCGATTGGTAAGGAGCTGAGGTTTACCGCTGCAGCTACCTGAAACCATGATGTAGATCATCTCTAAGGCAATTAAGAACGCAGAAACTGGTAGGGTAAACTCTTACCCAGGCTACACATCTGTACCGATGCCGGTTTCTCTGCGGCGGTGCATTCCGTTTCGGGACGACGTTCGCGACGACCTCTGACGTCACGACCCTCACAGGCCACACTTCGTTTTTGCTCACCGGAGCCACAAGACGCTGAGCATTCAGTCCATTCGCCGGTCTGGAAATTGGTATAGGTATTGGGTAACGGGTAGAATAGCTGGGTAAAGGACTCACAATCCAGCTGGCTGGGCACTCAATCGCTCCGCAGCTTTCCGTCTCGCTCGGTTTCGGCAGAGCACATTCGGCGTCTCTCAGGACGATGTGGGCATCAGCACCTGAAATTTTGGCAACTAAAAAAAAGTAAAAAAATTAAATGTAAAAGTAAAGGGTGAAAAGGTCGGTGCTGATCAGTCCCCTAAGAACGCGCCATGCATTCGTCTTCCATTCAGAATTGTGGAGACGCGGTGAATGCGTATTTGGCTTATACAATAACTTGCGGAGGGCAGTCTGTATAAGTCAGTGCCTTCACCTTCCCAGACAAGTCTGGTATAAATTTACCCAACCCCATAGGATTGGAAAATTTCTGCTAAGGTTCTGTATGAAAAAAACCGAAAGGTAAGGGCCATTTACCCAAGGGGATTCGCTAGCGACCGGCTGTTAATCCCTATGGCCTAATTCGCGTCTCCTCAGGTGGGCGAGACGTCGTTAATTAGCCCCGGGTATTGACAGCCGAAAGGTAAAAAGTAAAGGTAAAGGTAAAGGAGTAAAAAAGCAGACGCGGATCAATCCCCTAAGGACGCGCCACGCCTTCGACTTCCATTCAGAATCGTAGAGCCATGGTGAATGCGTATTTGACATATACAAAGGCCTGTGGGGAAGCCGCTAGGTAAATTAGGGTCTTCACCATACAAGATAAGTGTGGTGAAAATTAACCCAACCCCGAAAAGATGGAAGGTTCGGGTAACCTGGGCGAGGATCGATCGATCGTTCGAACCTGCGAGTGTTAACAGCGCCTTTACCGCCAAAGCACGCGACTTCTAATAGGGTGTATTAGGGAGCTAATAGCGGGTTTGTCGATCATGAATCAGGCCACTAAGTGTGCCCTTTCAACTCTATTCTGGGCCCACATTCATCATTGGTAAACCGCGATAAACCCAGAGATATAGCCTGCGAAGGGCGCGCACCTTTCTCTACTTATCATAAACTTTTTATGTTAAACGCAATCTCTCATGGACTCTGCCCTGTGGTTCTGGGTGCGCCGCGGTTTCGGAGACCGCTCGCCCGTTCGTGAATCTGGGCCCTGAGTGCATTAATAGATCAGCCTTTCACAAGCCAATTTCAGGAACATCGCTCAGGGCACGCCCATGCTAACTGGCAGAAAAGTAGCCACGGCTTGCCAGATTTGGCATGCGGCCCTTTGTCAGCACTTTTTATGTCTTTTTATGGCGAAATTACATCAGTCGATTGCGCGAATTTAATGGGATTTCGTTCATGAGAAGAACATCGTAAGAAATGAGACGAAAGTTTGTCGCCATTAACGAGCCCGTCGTAAAAACGGTAAAAAGGTCTTCGATTTGTCCTCAGAGAATTCAACGCCATCAAACTAACCACCAAGAATTCTTTTTATTTGACATTTTACATTATCTGAGGCTGGTTCCGGTTCCCGGAAATCGGCCAATTGAAGACAAAAGACGTCTGAGAAAGCGCAGCTGTGAAAAAGCCGTGGACTCGTTGATGAGTACTTTCATGCCTGAGGGCACTTTGACTCGGACGATTAAATGAGGTGTGCTGGGTGGACGAACACGTGAAGAAAACGCGCTCCACCGCAAATGGAGAGCTACTGATGGTTTAATTAATTCCATAGGGTTCTTCTGAAGGGTGAAATTTGAACATCTTCCTGATAAATATTTCGAAAAAAAACTCACCGCCACTACGGCTGACCGGTCGAACGCATTTTACTGAACGGGTGGCGGTACCACCACCGCACGATACCGAACAAGCTCCATAACCGCTGACCTGAAAATTTTCAGCTGAACCTGGAAGCCTATCGGACCACGAAAATCGCCACCAGGGCCCAAATTCATGAACGAAAATTTGAGGTATATAACACTCCAGGCGAAATAAGCCCGGTCTGCCCCCAACATTCGCATTCATGACCATCGGGTTTGCGATACCCGGCGCGTAGCAGGGCAACGACTGCAAGCATTGGAGCGCTCTTGCTACGCTCTTCCTACTGCGGGACGCTCGATGCCTCGCTGCGATAGCGGGGTGGAATAGACCCGCGATATCCCCCAAATAAACTCCGCGGCGCGTTCATGAATGCGAATACGCGCGCCGACCGGGGTTTATTCTCGGGTATATAGCGCCGATACCCGTCATGAATCTACGCCCAGCTCTACATATATACCCTGTCTAAACGTTGAAGAGAATGACCAGAAACAGAGGAGAAGAAAAAGAAGGAGAGGAAAGCCCGACAAACTGCGGAATAAAAACAAGGGTATGACAGCGGAAAATTGGTGTTCGACCGGAAGGAGACCTACAGAGCCTAGAAAATGATGAATAGGTGAAATTGGGTTAGCAAAGGTAAAGCACGGGGGTAAGAGGTTTTTAGTGGCAGGAGGTCCTGGCAAGAAATATGCCTATTTTTATCCCACAACGTTTTTCCCGAACAGTTACAAGGTACCCCTTTCATGAGAGTCGCCTCGCCTTCCTCCTCATCGGTCTGCGAGTTTCTGCCTGGGAGGGATCGAACCTTGATCATCGAGATTACGGGCCTAAGCTCTTAACCTCTCGGCTACCCCTCCCCACAAGAAATATGTATGCCCATGACCAGACAGAAAGCTATAAGAGATGACACTACATAGAAGAAGAAAAAAGAGTGGATAAAAGAGAATCTAGAAATTAGAAAAAAGGAAAAGTACAGTAGAGGACATGTCTTTTGATCACTTCCCGGGAAAGCCGTTTAGGGACCCAAGGGACCGACCAGGGGCTCGGGAGCCGTCCGGGCGAGATTTGATGGTCGGCAAAAGGGGCCATATTTTGCACTTGTACCGATCTTTGAACACCAGTTGATAGAGCTCGAGCTGCTGAGCTCAAATGTATGTACATTTTTACAAATAATTATGTTTCAACAAAGTTATTCAGAAAAAAACCGCTTTAGAACGCTTCTGAACGGTTTTTCCGGGAAGTGATCAATAGACATGTCAGGTACTGAAGATGTTTAGAGGAGTTCTCTCTCTCTCGTGGTCAGGTCTACCTCCCCTTGGTTTTCTTGTTTGTTGATCTCACCGTGTTTCCCTGTACGGGGTAAAGTACACACAAAAATATGAATGTTAGTATAAATATGAATAAAAATATAAATACAAATATAAATATACATACCTGCCACAGCGGCGGACAGGCGTGCTGATTGCACTGTCGGACGAGTTGCGGTGGACGAGTTCGTGCGTCACACTGTGACCACGGTACAGCTCGTCCACTGGCGGTCTCCCGGCAGAGCAGAGCGGCTTTCTGTTTTCCTGAACAAATATTCTCATGTTACTTGCAATTCTTGTGTAAGACGAGTGCACGGCTCATTCCCTCACCTCCCAGACAGCTGGCCGAGCATGGTCCCCAGTCGCCGTTTTCCCAACGGAACGGGGCCACATCGTGGTTGGTTTTGGAGTCTTCCTGGAGCGGGCACGGACGAGCCTCGCACGGTTCGAACAGGGACGGCTGGGGTTGAGCTAAAATCGAGGAAATCATCCCGACGAGAAGAAAAAAAAACAAAAAAATTGAAAAATTACATTGACACTCGGAATACGGTAGGCGAATCATGCCGGCGATCGGATGAGCCGCCATACATTCGGCCGATCGGGTCTGTACCCCAGGACCGCAGGTAGTTGAGCATTCGCTCCATGAGCTCAGCACCAACCTGCACAAAAATTATTAGCTAGAATAGAAAATAAGTAAAAATTCAGAGAAAAATCGGTAACATCCCGCCGATATAGGGCTGGACCCGACGAACTTCCGCACTGATCGCCCGTTATCGATTAATTAGCAGCTGCGACTACGCGTCTACTGATCAATCGATAGCGTTGAGCGGAACACAACTTTTTGGGAAATTTAACGATATAGGTAAATGAGACTCACCTGGGTGAATGTCCGTTGCTCTCGATTGGATTATAAGCTGACTCGTCGAGGAACTTTCGATCGCTCCAATCGATCCTGAAAGAAACAAATCTTCCCTGAGGCCATATTTTTAATTCTTAGTCTGAGACCTTGAAAATCGAAATATCACTGATCTGACTTTAGCGACCTGCATCAATCGGTATCGATTGAAAAAGAAACGCGTGACTAGTTAGCTCGCTGGCCACGCCCACTTTTGTCCCCGGATCGAACCCGCACATCGCTAATGATTTTCATTTTTGTAATAATTATGATGATGTTTTTAGTAACGTTTTTTAGTATAATGTTTTTTATGTCTATTTTCTTAACTTTTGGTTATAGATGTCGTTTATGAAAAGGTATGTTTGTTAGATTTTCTAAGGTAGTAGGAAGATATAGTTCAAGATTTATTATAAATTATTTAAGTTTGTTGCTGGTAGATTTTTTCAGTAGTTTTTATGATGAATGAATACTAATATATTTAACTACCTAGTGCATAGAAAGAATAAGGAGGATGAAACGAACAATGGCTCCTCTAGACTAAATTAGTCTCTTCTCATGCTTACACCTTTGGGCTTTTGTAGAGGCGATTACGTATACAATATACTTCCACGATTCTAAACGGAGAATGCAGTCATGGCGCACTCCAGAGACATTGATCAATAGGAACGCTTCTCTCCACCATTTCGATCGGAAGAATATGAATTTTGCACTCCGCTGAGATAAGTCGAAGTTTATTCCAGTCGTGCTATAAACTGTAATTCGATAGCGGAACGTCGACAAACGCTGCACGCTGAAGACCCATTGCTCGAATTTTAGAGAAAAAAATAACGTAAAAATGTACAAAAAATTCTACCTGGCGTCCTACCGCGAAAAAGACTGCAAATTTGGGAAGGGAATCGTGAACAGATTAGATTAAGCTGATGACGTAAAAAAAACCAAGAACCACAAAAACTGATTACACTTTGAGAGCATGGGCTAGAAAACGAGATGAAGCTCCCCAGTCTTCATCTGGGGTGTTGTAGAGGTTTGTCCTTCACATAAGCCGAAAGGGAGCATAATACAGTGGGAAAAAGCGGCACTGGCACCCGCGCAATCGAGCGATCGGTCCTCACCCGGGATAACCATGTGTTCCATTCCTCGGGGGTCGGGTTAAATTGATACGGGACTTGCCTGGGAAGGTAGAGAAACTGACTTGATATAGCGGCAGGGTCCTGCAAGTCATTATACAGACTATTTATCACGTCTCTGCGATTCTGAATGGGAGACGAGTGCGCGGCACCTTCTTAGAGAAGTGATCAATGTCGAACCCTTTAACTTTACCTTTAACCGTAGCGGACCTCTCGGGTTCATCTTGGGTCAACCGTGCGAGCCGACAGTTAACAGGCCCTCAGTGATCTGGTCCTTATCACCAGAATTGAGCTACTTTACAAGGAATGAAGGTTACACTGAGACGGCTGGAAGTGGCTACGGATGATAAGAAGCGGATCAGAGGCGACAAAGCTGCGGAAGGCTACGAATCAAAATGAAAAGTGTTCAGAAAACGTGTCAAAAAAAAACTGGAAATCTCCCATGTGGTAAACTAAAACCCTCTGGTTTCACACTTCTTACCCACAGAAGTAATTGTGTAGACTATTCGCCATGCCTCTGCGATTCTGAATGGGAGACGAGTGCGCGGCACATCCTTAGAGGAACGATCAACACCAAACTCTTTACCTTTATTTTATCTTATCTTTATTCTCTTTCATTTTATTTTATTCTATTTTATTTACAGTTTTAGGTGCGCCAGATGAAACACATAAAAAATCCAAACAATAATACCGCGCTTAATCCCAACCAAAAAACTAAAATAAAGTAAGATGGAACCTTCAAAAGTAGTACGTTTAAACGACTTGTCTGTGAAGGTGAAATCTCCCGTGTGCTTACTTTGAAACCCTCTGGTTTTACACTCCTTCCCCAAGCATTCGAGTAGGATGCTGTGGTAAGAGGCGCTACTATTACCCGCACGGTCGAGCGGTCGATCCCAGCCCGAGCTAACCGAGCCGTCCCTCCCACCGGAGTCGGGTTAATTGGTACCAGACTTGTCTGGGAAGGTAAAGGCACTGGCTTGGTATAGTGCCTGATCCCGCAAGCCATTGTACAGACAAAATACGCATTCATTATGCCTCTGCGATTCAGAATAAGACAAGAAGACAATAAAAAAAGAACTTTTCTGAGCCGAGGATTGGCGTTCCGAGCTCGTGGTTTTCGATTCAAAAGTTTAAGGGTTTAGCCAAGCGTGCATTGCTTACTTATTAATCTGTTTGTTCTGCTGCTGTCTACTGTCATCGTTTTTTTGTTTTTCCCTAGCGTAGGTCTTAAATTCACGTACATAAATAAATAAAATAAATAAAAGTATACGGCGACGCGTCCTTCGGGGAGTGGTCAACGCCAACACCTTTACCTTTACCCATGGATTACAAGGTGTGAGCTCATCGATCACACTCATTGCGACATCGAGGCTCAATAATAGAGTGCAGCGATCGTAAATCGGTAATAGCTGAGCCGTTATCGCGGCACAATCTTAACCGTTCCGTCGTCTCCTCGATCGCGCCATGAGTTATGGCCGACGCCAAGCCGAAGCGACAATTCGAGCGGTTTCCCTGACCCCGAAGATTTATAAGATTTAAGCTAATCGCTGCGACATGGACCAATCTGCCGCTCTAATGGTGTTCGAAAACGGCAAAGAAAAAAAAACAGGAAACGTACTCGCATAAATATTTCTTCCTTCTTTTATTTTCTTTTTTCCTTTTACTTCTGTTTTTTCTGATGCATTTGTTTTTTCAGACAACGTCTACGAGGGGCGTAAATAAATAAATAAATAAGTAAATAAATAAATATGCCATATAAAAACTAAAAAGTTATTAGGGACTTATTTTTCGCTTTGGCCCAATCATTTTTCTCCTTGACGTCCAGTACCCCTAAAAATTACTTTCCCATTCTGTTCCACTTTTTCTTTTATTTCCTCTCTTCTAATGTCCTTACTTTTCTATTCATTTGTTTTTGTTTCTTTGTCACTTACTTACACAAATGTGTAGTCGTCGGGGCAAAGACAGGACCTAAAGTAGGCGGAGCTCTTCCTTTCTCATCAGAATACCATATTGGAGATGGCTATCAACGAAGACACTGACAACCAGACAGACATTTGCCGTCGCTAACTATTAGACAGCTTTGAGGCAGTTGAGATTTTTTTTGATTTTTTTTATTTTGTTTGATTTCTTCGGCAGGTCAAAATGAAATAAATTTGAACAAATAAGTAAATGTACAAGTACATTGTCTTCGTTGATAACTGTCTGAAAAAAGGTATTTTGACGAGAAAGCAAGAGCTCCGCCTACTTTAGGTCCTGTGTTGGCCCCGATTACTACACAGTTGTGTAAAAAACCTTGTACTTCAGTTTCTTTAGATACAAAAAATTCAAAAAGAAGGCAGAATAGTTTGCAAGCTATATATAAAATTGGATTCGGAAATAACACCATTTTCATTAAACAGAACTTTGACTAACTCGGTCACGATCACTTTTGGAACTAGTAAAACTCGTCCCCTGTTAGTTTTCAAGCAAGTGAAACTCGTCCACTTTCACAGCAGGTAGACTGGAAATGGGTCCCGTGTTGCATATGGCAGTTATTTTTGCTATCGAGTCATGAAAAATCTAGCATTCTTTTCGTTTCTCAAAAAGATTCAAGAGCTTCAAGAAAATATGGGCGAAAACGACTCGAATAGTTAACTGTAGAGACATCGAGGGACCTGATATGGGCGGAGCCATCCGCCTGTGAGCGCGCAGGGCGAGTAACAGGATTTACGGTCAGTACTACCTCGAAGCCCTTTGAATAGGGCGAGCCTATATTTACCCATACCTACCCTTCACCCATACCAACCTAAATATTTGCGGGTCTGAACCACGTTACAACCTTATACAACCTCAGCTGACGCAACACCTTTGATGAACGCGGGTTAAACAACCCAGCAAGGTGTCAACCTTTACCCTGAACTCTCGGACCCCTAATGGATCACTCCAGAACCCGTAAATCATGCTCTCCATCAGCTGATCAGATAAGGTGGTCCGTTCGCGGGGGTACCTGGCCCCGGCGCGAACTCCTCGAACTCGTCCACTTGCAGCCGGGAGTGGCCGAGTTGTCCGGCGGTAGTCCCCGGAGATCTGGCCACACTGTCTTATGTGCAGATAACAAATGTCTTGGTCGATTTTGAATTAATCCCTAGGGGGACGGGGCCGCAACTGGCCGGCTGGCGAGTGCATGGCAGCCACATAATTCTATTCGAGACGTCAAAGGTCAGGAGCATTAAGCATTTCCGGATTTCAGAAGCTGCAAAAAGAATGAAGAATTCCCGGCTTTTGCAACAGACTAAGTTGCCAGATTGAAAACGAGGAAAGGCCACCGAATACGATGAGAAAAAGTGAAAAAATAGACAGAACACGACAACAGTGCTACTCTCAGACATTACAGCTCAAGGAATAACAACCTTACACCATAAGAAAATGTAACACAAAAACAAAAGGGCCAACCGAGGACATAAAGTGGGCGGGCAGAAGAGAAGCGTGTTTCTTGGCGTGGCGTTGCGGAATAATCCGAACTCTCAACAAGTAAATACTGATTACGTGACAACTCGACCCTTTTTCTTCGAAGAAAGAAAGCCACGACTCGTTTTGGGTCCCTACTGTCCCTCGATGTTGTTCACAGGTTACAGACGGTAATGAAAATTAAAAACCGATGGGAAGCGGAAAAACAGGAAGTTTCATTTCAACACATTTTTGTTATGTTGTGTCTATTACGATAATTATATGGCCATTTTTAAGATTAGGCGAGCATTGTTCTCTGGTGTGACGTTGGAAATAAATAGTTTGTAGCAGGAATTTTCGAGAATTATATGCTATTAAACGATAAAAAACGAACGAAATTCACTAAAATTACTTTCCAACAAAATGCCAAATAACAGTCTTTATTCTGAAGGTATTTCCAATTAAGTTTCCGACCTTGAAATTGTTTGTTTCATATTTTTTTGCTGTAATTGTATAATAGCATCTTTTACTTCCAATTTCCTTTGAAAATCTCCGCCACCACCTCCACTGAGGGTATTGGGTATAGTTTCTACTGTAACCTCTCCGCTAGAGACCGTTACCTAGGCGGTAATTGGGGGCCGGTTAATCAGAAGGATGCTTAATTTCTACTAATTGTTTCCAACGTCACGCCAGAGAACGATGCTCGCCGGATCATAAGATGGCCAAATTTTTAAAGAGTTTTGCTCAGATATGACGTCATTTGAGATTTTGATACTTTCAGATTTCTCCAACCTCCCTCTCCGCTCCCAATCCTCGCAGGGTAACTTTCTACCGCATTCCTCGTACAGTAGCCCGATTCTAGTGATAAGCGAGGGTCGTTAATGGGGCTGTTAACTGTCGGCTCGTGCAGCTGACCTCAGATAAACCCAAAGGGGCCGCTTCGGGGGTAAGCAATCATAAATTGCGTGCGTGGGTAGGTGGATGAGGACTGGTGGTGATGGTGGTGGTGGCAGAGGCGAGGAGAGGAGCAAGTGCTTGTCTTCCCGTCCGATGGGGCTCAAGTGGCCATGGCCGCTTATGGTGGCCGGTCGAGCTCTTAAGAGCCGGCTGCTAGTAGGCTTATTTGAATGACAATAGCACCGATTATGGGATGTGTCAACGGGAATTACCCCCGGAATAACTCACTTGGCACCCCTAAGATCGGCTGAGTGGCGATAATTATGGGTGTCGAACCATCAGTGGCCGTATGCAAGAAAATTACCCTTTTTGGGGCTAAACCCAACCAGGGTAAAGGGTCAAACTCACATCGCTCCTGATCGCTGTGGAAACGTCGAATAGACCACCAAGGTGGCCAGAAATAGCTGAGGCTCCATGGTGGAGTGAAGTAGTGCTAGGCCTAGCTAGGCTGGTCGAGCGACGACGAGTACAGTGGGCGGGCGAAGCGGGGAGTGGGCGTGGCCTCCGAGGCCGGTCGGCCGGCCGGCGGAAGGTAGTCCAGGGGCTTACCCAAGAGTGACGGATGATGGCTTCCCGACCGGGATTAGTTGGGGTGGCTGAAACTCTCCCTGAAAAGGACGTTTTGCACTGATACGTATATTGAGAGTGACCAACGGACACCCAAAAAAGGGGTCCGCTTATTGGATAAACTCGAAATGATGCCTTTCCTGGTAAAAGGTAAAGGTAAACGTGCCGGTGCTGATCAGTTCTCTGAGGATGCGCCACGCAATCGTCTTTCATTCATAATCGTGGAGGCATGGAAAACCTGGCCTGTACAGTAGCTTGTGACAGCCATCCGCTACACCAAATCAGTGCCTTTACCTTCCCAGACAAGTCTGGTACCAATCTACCCAATTCCAAAGAAATTGAAGGCTTAATTAGTCGGCACCAGGATCGATCGCTCGACCGCGCCAGTGCTAGTGGCGCCTCTTAGCACTGTACCATGTGCGCCAGCAATTCCCAGCATAAAATCTAAAGGCAAAGTGGCCAGCGTTGACTATTGCGCCACGCACTCGTCTTCCATCCAGAGTCGTAGCGGCATGATGGTCCATACATGGATTTGTGGGGGAAATTCGCTATCGTATGAGTTTCTAGTGAGACTTTGATGCATTATCGATAGTAACCCAAGGGTAAGACACATTTGACCCTGAGGCAATTCGCTAGAGGCCGACTGTCAAAACCTTAACAAGGTCTTACCCGGTGGCAAAATGCAGGCTGACGATTGATAAATGTCTATGCCGGAAATGAGACAAGCTCCGGCTGTCCACACTTCCATAGTGTTAGTAAAAGGTAAAATAAACGGCGTTGACAAGACCACTAAGGACGCGCCATGCACTCGTATTTCACCTAGAATCGCAGGGAAATGTTGAACTCGTATTTGGCTTATACAATGACTTCCAGAGGCCAGCCGCTATACCAAGTCAGTGCCCTAACCCTCCCGGACAAGTCTGATACCAACTTAATTTTAATTAATTTTCCAGCCCAGAGGGATTGAAGGCTTGGTTAGCTCTGAGAAGGAGCGATCGCTCGACCTTGTGGGTAGAAGTCCGCGTCTCTACCACTACACTACAAGTCGCCATATGGGATAAATGACAATAAGCAAATACAAGGAAGCAAAATAGGAAGAATTTTAGGACAAATTGGAGTAAAACGATGACGGAAGACGAACTCTAGAGAAATTCCAGGAGGAGTGAAACGTTCTGTGGAATAGCAGGGTAAGATCCGATATTGGGTTAAATCACCCAAGCTGACAGTGTAAGGCAATCACTCTAAAACACCGGTCTGTTGAGATCGCGCCATGCACTCGTCTTGCATTCGGAACTGCGAAGCATACTGAATGCCTGTTTGGCCTATACATACAATAACTTACGGGGACCGTTCGCTATAGCAAGTCAGTGCCACACTTTCTCGGACAAGATTGGTATCAATTTACCCAATTCTGAAGAGATGGAAGGCTGGTCAGCCCGGGTCGGGATTGATCGCTCGACCGCGCGGGTGGGAGTGGCGCCCTTTGCCCCTTCAGCGTGCGCGTCCATCCGCACACGTTTAATTTGTTTTCTGGCATTGGTGCACTGCACGGTATTTGATCGTTAGTCTCTTACAAATTTTCAAAATTACTTTGTTTACAAATAAAATTTTTTCAAATTTACATATTTTTATTTTCGCCGTGAACAAATAAAAAACGAATTTATGCTGTATAACCACGTTAGCGTTCTAAGCGCACCCCTCTCTGAAGAATGGACGCTTCACCCGTTGCAATTTGAAGACAAATCGCCTCAGGGCAACTTCAGCATGAGACGTTTTTCAGCCGACCTATGACAGAACGATTTCCACTTCGAAACTAGGCGTATCGACATCACCCGTGGTCTTTTTTCACGGGGCGCTCCTGAGCGTTTTTCCGGCGCTCGTCAGGAACCGATTCGTGGCCGGCAAAAATGTCATTTATCACCGAGTTCGGGCTCAGCTTCGAAGATTTCCCTCGAGGTGAAATCGAAACAGAACGATGCCATCCGGGCGGCAGATGAAGTTCGGCCGCACTAAGAAGCAGAAAACGCGGCTCACCTATTGTCCAGTTGGGTCCATGCCTGAGGGTTTGGAGCCGTCCGGCCAAGACACGGCACTCCGGAGTAGCAGACGGCTTCGGTGACCGGCTTCGATGTGAATGGGCAGTCCTTTCCGCCGACACACTCCACCTGAAACAGGATATTGATAGCAAAGGTAAAAGGTAAAAGGTGAAGGTAAAGACGTTGATCAGTGCCTTAGGGCTCGTTTAGACACCGCGCGGCGAAAACGCAAAATTGAAGCGCAATCAATAATTAACGTCCTTGATCGAATTTGCTCCTTTGCATTGGTGGCGCAGTCCGGTGGCGCCTCATTTAGGCAAACTAAGTGGCCGTTCGGAGTTTTTTTTTAGAAGGCTGCTATTCCTTATTAAAGGACATTTTGACAAAATTCACTTTTTTCGTTTAATTTCTTCCCTATGTGATTATATGCCTAATTTTTTTGCTTAGACGCGGCGCCACCGGACTGCGCCACTAACGCAAAGGAGCAAATTCGATCAATGACGTCATTTATTGATTGCGCTTCCATTTTGCATTTTCGCCGCGCGGCGTTTAACCGAGCCCTTAGGGACGCGCCACGCATTCGTGTTCCATTCAGAATCGTAGAAGCATGGCAAATGTGTATTTCTCCTATACGATGACTTGCGGGGACCAGGTGCTATACCGAACCAGTGACTACCTTCCCAGACAAGTCTGGTATCAACTTACCCGTCCTGAAGGGATGGAAGGCTTGGATAGCCCGCGTGGGGATCGATCGCTCGACCTTGCGGGTGTCAGTAGCGCCTCTTACCACTGTACCACGCGGGCCCTATAGCCATTGTTCCACAATGGGTTACAAAAATCACTGTTCACCGGAAATTCGCCCTCATATTCCCGCATTGTACAGATTCCCTGCAGGACCCATTCTCCGGCCAATCGTCGCGAAAACTCGAAAAGACCCCGCGTCCTCTGCGTCTCTGCCTGACCGTTAGTACGCTGTTTTGCTGCCGGGTATGACCGGGTAATTATGCGGATATTTATACCGAAAGTACCAAGCTTGCTGAATCAGCTTACCGTCCTCCGCCTCGTTCCTTGTCCGCAAGACGCCGAGCACTTTGTCCAACTTCCCGTTACCCAATGACCGCAAGAGTCATTGATGCAGTTTTCCTCGCTGGCCTGAAATCCCGCTTTTTCAAGCAATAGATCGAAATTACCGTAATCTACAGTAACCCACGGGTTTCGTCTGATTCTCACAGTACTTCTCGGGTACGTTCAGCGTTTGATCCGACGTACGATGCACACAGTAGACGCTGCGTTGTCTGCGTCCCTCGCCACAGATCGGCACACATTCAGACCAATCAGACGCCAGCCAACCGGAATAAAAACCAATCAGAACCGAGCGTCTCATTCGGATCGATCGCACTCGCACACACCAATCAATCAATAGAGAAAAATCATCAGAAATTTCGCAGCAGCCAGCAATATCATGCAGTCAGACGGCGCATTCAGTTAATTTATCAGATAGAGAGCGAGAAAGACGTCAGTTCAATTTTTTTTCTCCAAGAAAAAATTTCAGAAATTCGACGACGAGTAGGCGCAGAACTCAGAATGCACGATATTACTCAACATAACTCAACGCCGGTAAGACAACAGTCTGCATTTCAATCGGAACGAATCGCACGTTTTTGGGTCGCCGCGCGCGTTTATACTCAAGTCGCGCGGCACGGCGACGATTATCGATTGATTAGCAGGCGCGGCAAAACTGCCATCGATTAATTAGCTGGTGTGGCGGCCACAAAGCTGCAAAGCTTTTAATTGGGTTCGACGATATGACTGATTTTTGGAGCTCTGCCGAAACAGATCAACGATCAATAATCGATCCGACAAAAGCTCAATCGTTCTGTCACACGCACGCGACACACGTAACGCCACTAGGAAGCAACCAACTGCGAAAATCTGCCTCAAAATCTATATCAATATTTAAACAACTTTTTGATCTTAAGTTAATTAGGCACCTATTTTCCAGAAGGCAAAAAAAATCGTTGCAATTTCTTCTAAATGGCCTGAGCTGAGTGAAATTTGCACAATACGCGACGCGACCGCGACGGAACCGCTGCGCCTACGCAGCGCGTGGTTCAATTCCGATTGAAGCAGACTGTAGTAGACAGCATCCCATCGAAATGGGCACTCCATGCACTTCGTTACCTCACCAACGGTCACACTTTCATCCCATTCTCTACACCATCATAGAGTGAGACTGAGAAACCTACCGACATCTGCAATACGGTGGCTATGTGAACGGTAACCATTGGTTTTAATGTATAATTTTCATGAAAATTTGGGGCCATTCAAGAAATTTTAGTAAATATTGATCTTAAAATTGGTCCTCCTCGGCTGAGAAAATCCTTACCCGTAAATACTCTAACTCTTTACCCTCATCATACGGCAGGGTGGTGATGATGGTAACCGAAGTTCCCGAATGGGCGTCAATACCGCGCACTGACGCATGTCGCGCGATTCACGGGCACTAAGTCCAGGGCCCAGATTCATCATTGGTAAACCCCCGATAAACTCCGAGATATACCCTGAACGGCGCGCAAACCGAGATTCGTGAACGCGCACGGGGTCTAATTAGAGTTTATCGTGGGTCTATCACATCTCGCGATGAGGCAGGGTATGTGAGACCTCAAAGGTATCGAGCGGGTTTATCGCCGGTTTCGGAAACCCGGGGCCCAAAGGTCCGTTCATGAATCTGGGCCCAGGGTCGTGGACAGTTTACTCAATATAAACCCCGAAATATACCGCAAATGACGCAACTGAGAAGTTTACTCAAGGACAATTTGTGGTTGGGTCTGAAATAACTCATTAGTGCAACGAGTGTTCAGAAAACTCGTCTCAGTAACGGCGTATAAACCTCGAATAAACCCAGATTAAACCACACTGAAGACTGGTGAATCGCTCTTTGATCACCATATGGGGTTTCTTTTACAATTTATTTTATTTATTTGTATTGTAGATATACCGCTCCTAAGTATGGGTCGAGACGAAGCAGTCAAGCAGCGCCTGTCGGGGCCCAAAGGTGGGCGTGGCCATTTTTCACACTCAAATATGGAACTAAGAAGCCTAGCATTTATAATAAATAAACCCTTAATAAAAAGTTGGTTCGTTCTTATATTCAAATTCTGATTTTTTTCGCTCAAACTCCAACTTCTACCCTTTGCGCTGTGAGGATTTTTCCTAATATCGCAGAAGGTAGGAGGCAAAAAAAGTGCCATCCCACCTAGGTTATCATCTTTCAGATCATTTCTTAGTCGCTGCTCCAACCTTTAAGTTGTAATCTCAAATGTTTTCCGGGTTTTGTTAGCCGTTTATCTGGCTCATTTTCGCCAGTATATTTTTTTAAATAAAATGTTGGTTCTCGGAGTAGTTAGTTCTTATGCTCAAAATCTCATTTTTTTCGCTCCAACTCCAACTTCTACCCTCTGCGCTGCGAGGATTTTTCCTAACATAGCAGAAGGTAGGAGTGGCCATATTTTTTTCCAGAAAAAAAGGTACCGTATCACCTCGGGCTGCCCTTCTTCACCTCCATTACACTTCTTAGGTTGTAGCGGTACCAGCCGGTGGTGAGGGAAAAGTGAAGAGCTGCGCGCGCGCGTAAAGTAGTCCTTTGGGGGCATACGGCGGAGCGTCGGAGGCCAAAAAAACCCCTGAGGGGAAAAAGCGCATTTTCAAGCGAAATATTTATGATGCGCATTGTACATAGGCCGAGTCATCCATTCAACACGATGGCGCTGCCTTTGACGGACAGCCAATTGACTGAATAGAGCACATAGTACACACACTAAAGTGCATTGAGTACCACCACCGGCTGAAGGTTTTTTTTATTTTTATTGTCGATGAAATATGATCGATAAAGAAGCAAATTCTCGAGGGTATCCTCAGAATAAGTTTACGGGAAGTATCGACTATATGTCTTCGCTCATTTAATGGCATAATTCTTCCAATGAAAAATGGGGTAGAATCATCGAAAATAGCACAACTCAACTTCTTGTCCTTATCTTCTCTACATAGCTCTCCGAGGGTTAGAACAAGAGTAGGAAAATATTTAAACTTCTACAGAGGGAGGATCGAAATGGCCCGTCAAGGGTAACTAAGACGGCGGATGCCAACCTAATGCATTATCAAACTGCCTACTCAACCTACCCTTCGGAAGATTACACCTTCTAGCAAAAAAAGGTAAAAAGATAGGAAAAGGTTCCCCTTCAGTGATTCGAAGGTAAGGTAGGGTAAAATCAAGAAACATCCGTAGTCACCTTGAAGGATGAAAGCAAAGAAGGTGATCAAGCCATGGGGTAGCCGCTAAAATTGAGAGCGACTGAAGCAAAAAAAAGTTCACTTGGAGCACAAAACCTGTCGATTTCATCCCTCTTCCAGTCCAGTATATTGTAATGATGAATCACGACAAATAATACCTTCTGCAGTAATCCCGCCTTCATCATTATGTTTCGCCGTACCATGATCCGGCGGATGGTTGACCCTCTTGGTTTTTCCTTTCAATACAGTTCGTTCAAGAGTACACATAGGTACCGTGCTGTGATTCTGAGCAGCTGATCTTACCCAGGCTTTCTACAGTTCTTGTTATCCTTGAAGGGACGATTCATTGAAAGAGGGCCATATCAACCATCCTGAAGGGGAGCTTGGCGTGCCGGACACCAGTATCCAAACTACATTACGATTCTGCCTTCAACGTTGGGGTGCATCTCCTTTATTTTTGTTTTTCATTTGCTCTTATTTGCTTTAAATATCGATTGATCTGGTTCTAGGTTGGTTACTTTCTACTTACAGCACTTTATTTTTTTAGTTACTTCCATTTTAACAGTGGTGTAACACTGTGTGTATTCATAAATAAGACCCAACCCCCACGGCTCTTGGCTGGGGAGCTCATGGTCCTCCTAAAGTTCTAAAGACACCTCCTTAAGTGATCGTCAGATCAGTTCATTATGCTACTACACCTTCCCAAGAAGGCCCCATCTATTTTACAGTCCTATGCTGGCGGTAACTGCACCCCTACTGTTCTTGAATCCAAAATGGATGGTTTTGCCTAGTTCGCGAAAAGGATCCGCTGTTAACTGCGACTCATTCTTCTAGGAGTAAAGTCATTACTGTTCATTACGGCCAGTGTCCTAATTTTAGATCTTATTTTTCAAAGAGATTTGTTTGCTCCTGGCAGAAAATACCTACAGAATGAAAACAAATAGCCTAGTTGTTATCCTCGCCTCCAACCTACCCACCAAGGCCTACGGTAATTGCCGTCATCTGACCCTTAGCCACTTAGGATTGCGTGCGACGGCGCTTCGCCAGCTGTTTTATGAAATTCGGGCAAACACTCGAAAGGGTGGCCCGGGCACGGACGAGTTCTGTGTTCCCATGAGCTTCACCCACTCTCGTCTCGACACAAAAGCCACTACGAATACCAATTAATGGCCGTAAACTCAGAGCCGAAGCTGATCGGTCTTCGACCTCTGCGGCAGTCCATTACGGTGATAAACGGCGGGACCATAAGCCCTATAGAGACCGTTTAGTAGGCTATTCGAAGAGCAGAGATTTCTAAACGGCAACGCAACGGGATCTGAGAATCAGAACCCGCTTGGAAGTAGGCCATCCTTTAGTTTCCCTAGAAGGCGTGGTACAGTGGTACGAGACGCAATTTCCACCCACACAGCGAATGATCGATCCTCACCAAGACTTTACCTTCCTCCGGGGTCGTGTAAATTGGTACCAGACTTGTCTGGGAAATGAAGACACTGACTTGTTATAGCAGCTGGCCCCCAAAAGTCACTGTATAAGTCAAGTACGCATTCATACGCATAGCATTTACGATTTGAATGGAACACCAATGCATGGTGCGTCCTTTTGGGAGAGATCAACGCTGAGTAGTTTACCTTAGCCTTTGCCTTTTACCCTGGGACGGGATTCATGAACGGTTCGCTGGCTGGTTACACGGCCGGTCGGTGATATTCACCTCGGTTAGCCGCCAACACGTGATTCATCTACGCGCGGTGAGTCACTTTGGCGGTGAACTGGCCGGTAAATTTCACCTGCCGGGCGAGCTCAGTGAAATTTAACGGCCGGTGAAACTCACAAGCGGTTTCGTTCATGAATCCCGGCTCTGGAGAAGACATTAACCTTAACCCGTTTAGGCCCCATTTCGGGTATCTGATTATCATCGAAATGATACACGTTTTAGATTTGGGAGATAGCAATAAAAAGAAAAGGTTTTTCGTTTTTCTTCTCCTTCGATCCTAAAGCCGATTCATGAAAAATAGACCCTTTTAACCGGCTAACCTGATACTACTAGCCCGAGTTGTCCCAGAAAGCTGCTGTTCAAGAGAAGTGCGATGGGTGTACCGTAAAAAGCAAAGTGGTAAAGTGCTCGGCGTTGATCACTCCTCTAAAGATGCGCCACGTACTCGTCTATCACTCAGAATCGTAGAGGCATGATGAATACGTATTTCGCCTATACAATGACTTGCGGGTTCCCACCGCTATACCAGGTCAGTGTCTTTACCTTTCCAGACAAGTCTACTATCAATTTACCCGACTCCGGAGGCATGAGAGGTTTGGTTAGCCTGCGCGGGGATCGATCGCTCAGCTGTGCGAGTGTCAGTAGCGCCTCTTACCAACGCACTAAACGCGCCCTAAATCCTTCAGAGGAAGAAAATTTGCCACGGATCCAACCAAATGGTTTCCTTTTTTATTTTTTGAAACTATTCAAGCAGTCCAAGCCATTCGTACAGATAATTGTCGCGTCTACGTCCGGCAAGTCGTTTGAATATTGAACGGTGTAAGGTGGCACCGGGCGCGAACATTTTATGACAACACCCCCACCACATCGTCGAAAATGGCTCGCAGTTTGAAAAGATTCAGGGTGACACACTTTTTGTAAGAGAAAATCCGGTAAAAATTGCATTTCACGCTTGAAAACTCCTAAATCGATTAATAATAGCGTCTTGAGCGGGCGTAGTGCAGTGGTAAGAGGCGCTAGTTCCACCCGTACAGTCGAGCGATCGATACCCGCCCCGGCTTATCAAACCATCATCACTCCGAGGTCGGGTAAACTGGTACGAGACTTGTCTGAGAAGGTAAATACACCGACTTGGTATAGCGGCTGGTCCCCGTAAGTTATTGTATAGGCCAAAGACGCATTCACCAAGACACTACGATTCTGAATGGAACATGAATGCGCGGCGCGATCTTAGGGGACAGATCAACGCCGACACTTTCACCTTTACTTTTACCTCGTTTAGGCGCCATATTCAAGCAACGAAAGGGATCTGGTAAAGCTTGAAGCTTTCTAAACCTAGATGGGTAAACATGAAGGTAAAAGGTGAACATGCGGCGTTGATCGGTCCCCTGAGGACGCGCCGCCGCATTCGCGTTCCATTCAAGTCGTAGTGAATGCGTATTTGGCCTATACAATGACCTGCGGGGGCCAGCCGCCATACCAGGTCAGTGTCTTTACCTTCCCAGACAAGTCTGGTACCAATTTACCCGACCCCGGAGGGATGGAAGGCTTGGTTAGCCCGGGCCGGGATCGATCGCTCGAGCGTGCGGGTGACAGCAGTGCCTCTTACCACTGTACCACGCGGGCCCATGGGTAAACATATCTTTTGAAACGTTAGGAGACCTGAAGACCACTTGGAGGTGATCAAGCGCCATTGTCCGTCTTGATAATCTGAATTCTAAAGGGAAGACGGGTACGTGGCGTCTCCTCGAGGGACTGGTTAACAACGACCACTTTACCTTTACCCATTTACCGGTTCTTAAAATCCTATCATACTTCCGCCATTTAGGTATCGTCCCAGCAAACACTTTGATGCGATTGCCGGATGAATTTGAATTAATGCCGGCAAACAGCAAATCTCAAGCGGAAGCAAACCACCGACGGGGATATTCCACCAGTTGAAGAGAATTTTTCTCCAACAAACTATCAGAAACATTAAATGAAGCAAAATAAAGTGGTCGGCGTTGATAAGTTTCTTAAGAATACGCCATGCACCCGTCTTCCATTCAGAATCGTAGAGGCATGATGAAAACATTTTGGCATATACAATGATTTGCCTGAGCCAGCCATTAAACCAAGTCAGTGTCTTTACCTTTCCAGACAAGTCTGATACCAATTTATCTGACCCCAGAGTGATGGAAGGCTCGGTTAGCTCGGACAGGATCGATCGCTCGACCGTGTGGGTGACAGTAGCGCCTCTTACCACTGCACCGCGCTCATTCTATGGTTAAGTACATCATTAGAATTGATTAAAATGAGCCTTAGCCAAACTTAATCATAGCCACTCTTATCAAAAACAATCTTTATTGACCTTCTGAAATTCAGGGTCTAATATTTAACGTTCAACAACGATAGAAAATTCGCAAAAATTGCAACAAAGGTGGGGATCGAATTCGCATCCCACCGGTACCGCGAAACTAACCCAGCCCATCTCCAAGCCGTTCATTTGTCTTGACCCAAAGAACTCACAGACAAGTCTGGTGGCAATTTACCCGACTCTCTTTAGCTGAATAGTTAGTTAGCTGAATAAACTAAAATATTATGAAATTTTACATAAAAAATAAAGCAACTTAATTCTATGATATTCTCGCTATAGGCGACATTAGAATGCTTTCAAAACCTCAGTTTTGTGAAAAAAGCCTTTTGCAGCGAACCTTTTCCATAAGAAAAACTGTGGAAAATGGAAGAAGTGAGGAGCTTACGAATCGCTTGATTCTCATAGTTTTTGGCGGTTATTTCCAGAGTTCAGTGCGCAAACTTAACGACCATGTTGCAAATGGCAGCACATTCGTTGCGGAACGATTCTCTTGGGTGGCCGAGCGGGTCGGCCGACGTCGAAGAACTCCACGACGGCCTAGCATAAATCATTCGGATTTGGTCAGACGTGAAAATCGGACATTCAACGAAACGACGAAAAAAAAGGCCAGCCGACCAGAGCATAGCAGAGGAGGTGGGGACGAGTTCGAGTTCATCGAATAAAACGACGCTTTTCCACCTCACTTCATCCATGTGGTTCTGCAATTTTACACAAACACCTGTCCACCGCCGGGGACCAGAAAAATTTGCTCGCAGTTTTGAAAAAAAGGAATTAGAATGAATTTATTGGGAACTGAAACAACACTCACCGGTATACCGCATATCTACTCTGTCCTTAAAATGATTGGCTTCTAAGCTGCTCGGTTTTACAATCACGTGAATGAAAAAGAAGCCCCGCCCACATTGGGTCCCATGTTGCTCCCTGTCGCTAGATGTCTGCGACATATTTATTAGCCTACCGCCTAGTTTCTTGACCGTTTTCGTTTAATTTTTTTGTTTTCAACTTATGGTATGAAATATTTGTATTCCAATCTCTGTAGCGCAGTGGTGAGAGACGCTACTTCCAGCCACACGGTCAAATGATCGGTCCTCGCCCAGGCCAAACAGATCCTTTAACCCAGGGTAAATTGATACCAGTTCGTCTGGGAAGGCGAGGACACTGTGAACACCGACTTGAACAGCGATTGCCTCGTAGATTATTGCCTACTGTCAAATACGCATTCACCAAGCCTCTACGACCCTGCATTGAAGACGAGTGCGTGGCGCATCCTTAGGGGACTGATCAACGCCGCCACTTCTACTATCGCATTTACCTTTACCATCTTTACTTATTTTCCAATGAAGAAGAAAAAAGCTGATGTGTAGTCTGAACCTTTAATGAACTAGGCCAAAGGTAAATGAGGTGTTGCCCTTAATCCAATTAGGGTAAACAAAAGGGGTATACTATGTAGACTGCAGTATTTACAGGTCAAGATAAAGATCTCATTAGAGAATAGAATAAGTCAACATTACTGTCGCCGCGACGCGGTTGCGCGCGGGTAAGGACTAATCTCGTACGTGCAAATGAGCAAAGAAGGACAAAGAAGCGAGCAGGGAACTAGGTCAATCATAAATTGGCTGGGTATCAAAATAAGTTAATTCTTTAACACATTCGCGACAATGTCCACTCATTTGAGTGGACAGCTAAGTGGGCGCGAGGGAGCGTGTCCACTCATTTGAGTGGACGGGAAAACTTTTTCTAGAAAGTTCTCTAACGGCATTTTTCCACTTGTGTTTTTGTCGTTTTGTAAAATATACCTCCAAATCAATGCTACGTTTGCATGTACAGAGAAATTACTGAGTTCATAGGAACTAAAATGACAAGAACTTTTCCCACTGAAGACCCCCATTATAAAACCATCCTTCAACAAATCAAAAAGAAAACATAACGGTAAGATAAAACAACCGTCCTTCAAGAATTCCGAAATAAAATAAAACAATAAAATGAAACTTCTAATTTAATGCAGCCCAGTTGGTAGTGGTTAGGGAAAACATGGAAAAACATCCAACAAGAACAATTCCTGTCATTGAAACACTCCAAACGAACAAATTTCTCGCAACCGATGCAGCGCGTATGAACCCTCCTAGGTTTCTTTTTTGCAGCGTCTTTACCTGAGCCACTACTCAATCTTTTATAGCAACCTGAGCAATTTTTTTGTGGATTCTCCCTGAGTCAGTACTAATCTTTTCCAGGACTCTGCTTTTACAGTTCTTTTGTACTCCTTTGCCGTCAACGTCCACCGAACATTCGACCACGTCTTCTTTGAATTAGAGGAAAGGGATCTTCTGAACTTTCTGGCAGTACAATATTCATGCATTCACTAAGGACGCTCTTAAATCGCTCTTAAACTCTTAAACTCTTAAATCGGTCTTAAACTCTTCCAAGCTCTTATATTCAGCCATACCTACAAAGGCTGGTCCAGAACGACTAAACTTTGTTAAAGGGATCAATTAAAATCCCACTACTCACCGTAACACCTCGCGAGGGACCGTGTCCACACAAAAGAGTGGACACGCGCGCGCGCCCCAGAAATGCTGCGGGCCGTCCCGCGCATTGCGCGCGAGGACCGCTTGGTCGTGAATGTGTTAAGGACTTAAAAAAGGAGCAAAAAGGAAAACCACAAACATTTAGCCGAGCATTTTGCAGGGACCCGTCTCCTGAGTTCATATCGTGGTCTAAACCTAGTGATACTGGCATTTATTACAACTAGTATCACTCTGGGTAAACCATCCACGGAAAACCAGATTATACCCAGAATGCAACGCTCACCTGCTGGGACAGATCAGCAACGGGCAGGGTTTCGTCTTTGGCGTCGGTCGTTTACGATCAGCACACAATCGTTCCGGAACCACCCTGCCGGTGTTCGCATTCACACAGACGACTATCGCTCGGGAACTCCGATCCCCGTTCGATTTACCCTCGTGGAAACCGCGCGCCGCTTCAGTGCACGACGTCGGACATTCGGTGAATTCACCTGGAACGGGTAATTTGTATTCTTAATTAACCATTTTGATCCTTTTCGTTTCGTGGACCTTACTTTTTGCAACCGACGGAAAAAAGCAATTCAGCAGTTCAATGCGGCTGCTAGAACTCGGCGGAAACTTTTTTAAAATTTCATTCTGTTGCGGTAGATTAGGGGAAGTTAGGGTAGGTCACGGTAGGTGCAGACGAGTTATGGTAGTTGATCGTAGGTTACGATAGGTGTCGATTTTTGATGATGGGTTATGGTAGGTTACTTTAGGACACGGTAGAGCATAGCAGGTAAAGAGCACAGATGTCAACAAAAACACGGTAGGATTAAGGATGCTGCGCCATGATACGATAAGATGTGGATAGGATATGGAAGGATACGGTAGAGCACGGTAGAGTGCTGCAGGATAGACGGATTACGGTAGGTTACGGTAAGATGCAACAGTAGACCACAGAGTGCGGTGGACAGCGAAGAATACGATGGGGTACCCTATGCTATATGATACGATAGTTCACGATAGCATACAATAAAACACCGCTGCCTACGGTAAAGGTAAAGGTGAAGGTGCCGGCGTTGATCAGTCCCCTGAGGACGCGCCGCCGCATTCGTGTTCCATTCAAATCGTAGAGGCATACAGAATGCGTATTTGGACTGTACAATGACCTGCGGGGGTCAGCCGCTATACCAGGTCAGTGTCTTCAACTTCCCAGACAAGTCTGGTACCAATTTACCCGACCCCGGAGAGATGGAAGGCTTGGTTAGCCCGGGCCGGGATCGATCGCTCGACCGTGCGGGTGTCAGCAGTGCCTCTTACCACTGTACCACGCGGGCCCTCCTCCCTGCCTACGGTACGGAGCGTCATATTGTAACATTGAGATTGCGGTAGGGTACGATAGACTACCCTAAGGTATGGAGGGACACTGTAGGGTATAGAAGGGCACGATAGGATACGGTAGGCTAGGATAATGCACGCTACAATACCAAACGTTACGAAAGGCTACGGCAAGGTTCGCTAGGACATGTTAGACCTCGATAAGATACGGTAGAATACCATAGGTTACGGTAAGTTACGATATGGTGTAATAGAATATGGTGTTATATGGTAGCATACGAGTACGATAGGGCACAGCAAGGTCCTATGGAATATTATAGCTTGCGATACGCTACGGCACGGTAAAATACCATAAGTTACGATAATGTACGGTAAGGCGCGGTTGAATACCATACATTACGATATGCTATTTATTATAGCAGGTTAAAGCATAGATGTCAACAAAACACGGTAGGATTAGGGATGCTGCGCTTTGATACGATGAGATAGGCTATGGAAGCTTATGGTAGGACACGGTAGAGTACTGTAGGATAGACAAATTACGGTAGGTTACGGTAAGATGCAACAGTGTACCACAGAGTACGGTGGACACCAAAGAAGTAGTCATATGCAGGAGTCATATGCAAGTACTTGTCGTCGGGTATGTTTCAAGTGTCCTACGGACTGCTTCAGAATTCCTTTTCCTAGGTGGATCCGAATACAGTTATTTTTTTGTGTACGTTTCTCTACCATCTCATTTCTGAAGTCGACGAGGTTTTGAAGGTTTTGGAAGATCATCGGTCATAGGTCCTAGTAAGACGCACCAGTGTACCGCAAGGTACGGCGGATACGATAGAATAAGGTGGGGTACGGTAGCACATTCGATAGGATACGATAGTTTACAGTAACCTACTGTAAGAAACCGTCGGTTACGATAGAAGATGGAAGAACACAATAGGTTAGGTAGGATCACCATAAAAAATAGTGATGCTCTTAAATGATCTTCATTGGTAAACCCCCGATAAACCCGGAGATACAGCCTGAACGGCGCCCACCTTTGTCTACTTATCCTAAACTTCCTATGTTAAACGCAATTTCTCGTCGACTCTGCCGTCTGGTTGACGCTGCGCCGTGGTTTCGGAGACCGCTCGTCCGTTCATGAATTTGGGCCCTGGTGTGCTAACTCTTTCCAGAAGGGGTCCGTTGACGTCAATCAATATCAATATCTTGCTAAAGTTCTGGGAAGTTCTGGAAAGTTCCAGCAACTGTGTAACTGACCCGATTCTTTCCATATAAATTGCGCACTGTCACAACTGTCACCACGACCGCCACATACACCGCAGACGTCGAATCGAAGCGACGAACCGATCACGTCGTCACAGCCGACCACCTGTAGCATACCTGAGCATTTTTCAAAAATGACGAACTTTGAGAGTTTACCCACGTTCGAGATCTTTTGTGGTTTTCATTTCTATTGGATGGTTTATTGTGGATTTCTATACGACATGGACGTCTTGCTGTATGTTTCTTCTATTGGTCAATTTATTGTGGACTTTTATACGACTTGGAGGTTAGTTTCAGTTTATTATTTCGCTTTTCTTTTTTTACTTTTTTGTTTTTTTTTACGAATCTGAGTCTCCCTACTTACTGATGAGTCTCGGGAAGACTCTTCTACTACATTTATTCGCTCGTCTATGTGCAGGGACAAAACGAGCACTTTGAAGTTAATTTTTTCATTTTTGCTTTGAGAAAAAAATCGATATACGAACTATACATTTATCTTGCAGGTCACTTTACCTCCCACATTTCTTTTTACTGCTGCAGAGGTAGATGAACTGAAGTCGACGGTGAACAGTTTTTCAATGGCATTACCTCTACCTCGAGATCACTAGTCGAAATTAACCAAATTCATTGAAATAATTCAACCTTTGAAAAAAAATCGTTGCAAAAAAGCGGCGTTGGACAGGGACCGAGCCCGCCCCGTAGCACTTTCGCAATTTGCGGCTTTTTCTAAATCTCTTTGTCTTTGAAAGACAATAAGTTCCAACCAATGAAAGCACTTCTGAGGCCGCTATTTCACCCAAAAATTTCCCATTCAAATGGGTGGTAGTGTGAAATATTTCAGAGCACCTGCCACATTGGCCATTTATTCGCGAATGCCCAGCACAAAGGAAAATTCTAATCCAGCCGTTTTCAGCTCATTTTTCAAAATGTCCTACGGACCGCTTTCGGGCAGAGACCGGCTACGGAGAAGCGTCTCATATGAAAAGGGGACATGGATCTACAGGAATGAATTTTGGAGACGATTTCAGCAGTACCCTGGTTAATCTTACCCAATCTTATAATAGCTGCAATGTAAAATTTTTCGCAGAATATGGAAAATTTGCATTTCTGGTTGTATAAATCATGACCCAAACGTGACCTCGACGACCCGAAAACTTTCGAAATCCCTGGTCTCTACATGGAGAAAAGAGGTATCGAGAATATTTCAAGGTTACCCTAAGGGTATAGCAAGAGGGTAAAGTTTAAAGACACATGCTCCGACCTGGCACGATCCATGACTACAGACGGCTCGATTGCTTTCGGCTTGACATGGTGCTCCATCAGCCATTCGCCAAAGGAAGTGACTGCCCGACGACCTCGACTTGCAGACGACTTCGCACTGAAGTCGTTCATTTGTTTCAAATTTTACTTATTATTTTACTTTTTCACTTATCACTAACTTATTCACTACCACTTCTACCTTTTATTATTTTTTACTTAATTTTCTTTATAATTTTTCATTTCTTCATTTTGAATTGACTGTTTTACAAAGTTCCCTGAGCTCGTACAGCAACATACATATAATTACAAACTCTGAACTTCAAGCTCTTCCTTCACATTGTCTACCTTTTACCAAGATTTGATTTGTCGGTTGCGGAATTTTAGCTTCTTCGCTGGGCAGTTCCTTTTCATTTTGCAATAAAATGTATTATATTAATAAAATAAAATTGTATAGAACGAGCTTAGTGCCGTAGTAGGAGGCGCCACTGGCATCCGCTCGGTCAAGCGATCGATCCAGCGCAAGACCAAACCATCCATTCGCTCGGAGACGGGTAATTGATACCAGATTTGTGTGGCTGGCCCCACAAGTCAAATACTACAAATACGGCATGTACCATGCGTCCACGATTCTAAGTAAAATGCGAGTACACGGCGCATCTTTAGGGAACTGTTGAAGACTGTCCACACTGCCTATTCCTTGAATATGGTCAAACTCATAAGGTCAACTATAACACTTGAGTCGTAGCTAACTGGATTCTTCATCTGCCGGTATCATTTTTTACAAATTTTGTGGCAATTTTTTCTTTAAAACCTCTCCCCCAAGTTCAAGAACACCAGCTACAACGATGTGCATGGCTCATCCATAGGTGATCACTCAACACCGATCACCTTACCTTTACCTTGTGTCAAGATCTATGAAACCTATAAAACATCGAAAACCGTAGCTAACCGGATTCTTTCGCCGTTCTAACTTATAGAATTTTTGGTTTTTTTTTCGAATTTTTGTCACTTTTTTCCAGAAATTTTCCCCAAGTCTTCAAGAGCACCAACTACAACGATGTGCATAGCGCATCCATAGGTGACCACTCAACATCAATCACCTTACCTTTACTTTGAATTCTGTCAAAATCTATGAACTTTATAAGACAGCGAAAACCGAGAGCCAACTAGATCCTTTCGTCGCTCCAACTTATAAAATTTTCCGTTTTTTTTTTCAAATTTTTGTCACTTTTTCAGAAATCTTCTTCCCCAAGTCTTCAAGAACACCAACTACGACGATGTTCTCGGCTGCGGTGTGTTTTCGGCCGCGAGAAGTAGGACCCCGAACAGCAATCTGCATCTCAAGCGGCTGTCGTTGATGTGCCCCCGACGGAGGGGGAAGGGGGGGGGCTGAGGAGAAGTTATGATCGGACATCCGTAACTTCTGAACCGGAAAACAAAGTTGTCTTGACGATGGCAACGGCATATCCCAGGAGATCCGACGGCTATTTTGCTCACGTTCACGCCTCGTTTGCCTCTGCTTCATCCTTAGAGGTGTGTGCTGAGGATACCCTTCGGATTTAACACGTTGACGACAGTGTGGCGCAATGCTGCGCCACGCTCAATCGGCCGCGTGGGACCGTGTGGCGCAATGCTGCGCCACAGTCTTGTATCGTATTTTTCTCGATACATTTCAGAATTTCGAAGAATGTTTTTGCGCCACTTTTTAGTACTCCTTTGCACATTGTTATAGGAAGATGGTCCATGAAAATGATTCTTGGCTTCTGATTTACTGGAAATTTTGATTGTGCACCAGTTTTCTTTATAAGTAAAAACAAATAATGGTTATTGCAAGAAACAAATAAATCCAAACAAATACTGCTTACCGAAACAAACACATAAATACAGCCAAATGTTGGTTATTAGAATAAACAAATAATGAGCAATAAACAAATAACAATCTCCTTTTAACCTGGATAGGAAAAAAGGACATTCTAAAAACTTCCAGCTGTTATTTTTCTATTTTCATCGCAAAAAAGGAATAGTCACAATCCTCAATATTACAGGACCGTATATGTAGTCTTAGAGATTTACTATTCACTTCCATTTTGAAAAAAAATTCGTCGTATGCCGGCTTCATGCCACATCCTCGGCGCGCCGGAAAATCGGTTGGTCCCACGCGCCAGACACGCGAAAAAGACGCTGTCGTCAACGTGTTAAACATACCCAAAAAAAATAAATAAGCGAAGCCACAATGTCTGCTTGTCAACCCTAGGGTCCCGCCGCGATTGCCTGTTACCGTACTCCCAAGTGACGTACTTCATCAGTTCCTCGCCGTCTTTTGCTGCATGCTTTTGTTCTTCGTTTTATTTGTTATTATAAATATTAGTTGTTATTATGAATATTAGTATTAGTTACTATAATTTGTTATTATAAATAAATTTCGTATATGAAATGGCTGGTACCCAAAATAAACAAAATCGCCTAAATTTCACCTGTTGCTTGGAGAGGATCTCCTCGCCACCGCAGACGGTCTCTCGGGAAGTTCTGTGGAGTGTGGGGCATTCCTGAAAACAAATCAGAGACATTTAGCTCTTCCGACAATAAAATTGAGCCATGGAATTTGCAAAATTTCAACTTCCAAGGAAAAAAGTGAAATTTATAGCCTTAGGGCAGAAACTCGACCGCATTACCCTCAACCTGGCCAACCGACGACTTACAGAGGGAACATCCGTTTAGCAGTCGGCACACAGCGAAACAATCTAATTCGAAGCGGCAGATTGCGAGGAAAAACAATGCCCCGAAAGTTATTGAATCTTCTAGCTGGGCCCACACCTCACTGTCACAAACTGCACAAAGTGCAAAATGTTTGCCGCACTGGCCGGGCAATTAAGACCACAAAAAAGCCCAGAAAAAGGCCTAGTAGCCGGCAACTGACGAAATCCAACTGACCTTTTCGTTGCAGACGCGAAATCGTACTGAATGACCGGAACATTTCACGTCGAGACATCGCCGTAGCTGTTGCGAGACTCCACCACCGCACTGAAACGCTACCGTGAGTAAAGGTAAAAGTAAAGGTAAAGGTAAAGGTAAAGGTAAAGGTGTCGGTTAATCAGTCCCCGAAGAACACGCTGCCGCAATCGTATTCGTTTTTTTATTTTTTCATTTTTTCCTTCCGTAATTATAGCTTTAGACCCAATGATCACATGTAACATTGCTTATGTTCCGTTGATTGGACTGCGGTAAAATAAATAATAAACAAGGTAAATGTAAAGGTACCGGCGTCGATCAGTCCCCTAAGGACGCGCCATGCATCTATCCTCCATTCAGAATCGTAGACGCAAGGTGAATGTATGTGGCCTATACAATGACTTGTGGGAGCCAGTCGCTATACCCAGTCAGTGTCTTTACCTTCCCAGACAAGTCTGGTACAAATTTACCCGACTCTGGAGGGATGGAAGGATTGATAAGCGTGGGCCGAGATCGATCGCTCGACCGTGCGTGTCAGACGCGCCTCTTACCACTGCACCACGCAGGCCCTCAATAACAATATACCAAAGGAATTCAAGAGGAAGGACGACGAAGCAGAAGAAGAGCTAGAAAAAAGGAGGAGAAAGCAGACAAAATGGGCGAGAAAAGACTAAGGGAAACGAAAAGCAACGAAAATGAGAAGCCACCAGAAAAGCTATGGCCAAGAGATTTTCGATACAGCAAAAAGAGCCAAGAAAAAGGAAAATGGGCCAAAGAACAAGGTAAAGCAAATGGTAGTGTCCAAATAATATTATTTTACTAGAACATTATGTTGAAATGGTGGTGCAAGGTTCATCGCAAAAATCGCATCTCAGGCGGGATTCGAACCCGCGTCTCAACCTATCCGGGACTATGCACTAACCGCTATGCTACTGAGACGACCATTTGCGAATCCCTAGCACCTTTCTTGAGCTCTAAGGCTTTTTACTAGTTTACTGTTTTCACTATTTTCTAGCATAAATTTTTCGAGAGAAAAAAATAAAAAGTGAGCGTTGTGGTAAACGCAGAGCAGAGAAGAAGTGGTTCCTTGAAACACCAGGGCCCAGATTCATCAATGGCAAACCTCCGATAAACCCCAAGATGCAGCCCGAGCGGCGGCCACCTTTGTCTACTTATCCTAAACTTCCTAGGTTAAACGCAATCTCTCATCGACTCTGCCGTCTGGTTCTGGCTGCGCCGCGATTTCGGAGACCGCTCGTCTGTTCACGAATCTGGGCCCACGTTACCGCATTCACATTGCTCCTAATAGTACCCAGCGAAAGGTTCAAATCCTGCCTCGGTCACGATTTTTGCGTTTACCGCATGCAAAGATAAATAGTGAAAACCCAATAAAGAATAGATGAATGAATGGTACTTACGAGGGAGGTTGCTCAGCGTGCTCCGAAGATTCACAACGAGACCCATACTGTTTTCTAGAGCATCGAATGGCGATTACAACGGTATAGTTTGTTTTTGCTAAATGGCAATGAGCGGTCCAAAAAAGGCGAAAAAATCTTGACCATTAACTAGTGCCGAGAAACTAGTGGCGAGAGGGGTTCTAGGTGTTAACCCCCAGCAATAGTGCCATGGTGGCTCAGTCGGTAGCATGCACGGCTAACAATCTGGTGGTTAGGGGATCGATCCGCCTGCTATCTTTTTCTTTTGCCTCATACACTAGATACCGAAATACGCTCCCTTTGCAATTTTGTCGCAGCTGCGCCATAGAATCGCGTTTGGAACGAGTATGGCCAACAGAGTACGCACAAACGACAATGTCTTCGAGTACATATGGCAAGCTCACGCCAGACACAATGGGAAAAACCGATGTCAGATTTGTGAATTGCGGATTTGTCAACAGCCCAAGTGCTCTTTCTTGATAAAAAATTAAAGAAACTCATTCAAATTGGAGTCTCTGTGTTGATTAGAGTCCAAAAAGTGGAACAATCGGAATAAAGATATTCTCGGTTACTGGACCTTCGTACAACTACTCAACACTAGTAAGGCTGATTAGATCAAAATCACCGATTTAGCCTACACTTTGTCTACGGGGGTTATTCGGAGCGCTGATCACGAATCTGGCATTTGTTTTTGAATTTGGGTCGATTCTGGTGGTATCTCTGGTGGTTGCGATCTAGAATCCCATTTGCCACTGGTTAGTTTTCAAGGTTTTTTGCCTTTTTTGGGCCATCCGCTTGCATATAGCAAAAACAAACTATACCGTTGTAATCGCCATTCGATGCTCTACAAAACAATATGGGTCTCGTTGTGAATCTTCGGAGCACGCTGAGCAACCTCCCTAGTTAGAGAAAAGCGAGAGCAGAAGAGTGAAATTAGAGAGAGAGAGAGAGAGAGAGAGAGAGAGAGAAAGAGAGAGAGCAAAATAAAGAATTAAGAAGAGGGGAATTTGAAAAGGAATAAGTACGTAGGTCATTAGATTAACAAAATAAATCAACTAAATGATTTTTTCGTATGCTGCTGTGCCGAACGAGGTTAGTAGGTGGATCAAATTTACTTATGACCTAACGTTTCGACCTGTTCGTCGTCACTAATTTTATTTTTATTTTATTTTTATTTGATTAACTAATTTCAGTTCAAGAAGAGAAAGCTTGATGAAGTCGCCTGAATGAATTAACGTGTGTCCAAGGGCAATAGAAGGAGAAAAAGTGTAGCAGAAAATAAAAAAATGTAAAAAAAAACATGAAAACAACAAGGAATGAAGGTGAGAGCTGAAATAAGGAAAGGGAGAAGAACGCTAAAAAGGTTTAAACGTAAGAAAATAGGAAAAGTGTGGATAGAGCGAAGAAGACCGACAGGACATCAAGAGGAACATTCTACTCGAGTACGTTACCCTAACAATGATTCTTAAGGAAATTCTTCTAAACTACCGGTATTTTTCTGAAAATTCTCTTTCTCCTCAGTCTCATTTCCACCCCCGGAGGGAACTAGATCCTGAGCCGACCGGACCCTCAAAGTGGTCGCTATTCATAGAGAGTGGTGGCCTCTCGAGCGGTTCGATCTCTTTTTGACCGCTCCCGGGAGCAGTTCTCAGTGGACGCCTGAGGGCACAATGGCTATGTTCGCTGAAGCATTCCTAGTTAGGCATCGCTCATTGAAAAAGGCCACTCACCGTCCTCGAACACGCCGTCCACGGCGACCATCCGGCCCATCCGAGCGCCTCCGTCGCTGACCATAACTGAAAAAAAGGAAATTTAAATTTAAATAATAAATTGAAAGGGTAAATTCTAGCTTTATCACCGTGTTTCTGCGTGTTACTACTAAGTACCGTATAAGTAAATGTTGTAATGAATCATAAGACTAGGATCATCGCAAAAATCGCGGCTCAGGTGGGCAAACTGAGAGGTAGTTTCCGACATTGACCGTCCCCAGAAGATCGCGCCATGCACTCGTCCTCCATTCAGAACGGTAGAAGCATAGTGAACGCTTATTTGTTGTTTACAATCACTTGCGGTCACATCGAAATGGTTACGGTTGGTCGAGGAGGTATGTTGTGCCCCGGTTGGCTTACGGAACCCTCCGGTACTCGTCAGGATGGAAATCCTGAGCAATTCTGAAGCGAGATTAGAGTGAATGGCGCACTCCAAAGCTGCTCAGCAGTGTCGAGCTTTCTACCCTTCGTTCTTCGGTACATAATGGATTTAGACGCCATTTTTAGGACCAGTTTCCACTTAAAGATTCAAGCTATTAAGGGTAAAGTAAGGTGGTCGCAGTGGACCAATCACCTAAGGACGCGCCATGCACTCCCTTTCTGTTCAGAATCGTGTGGGGGCAGTATACGAAGTCAGTTCTTTAGGTCTTTACTTTCCCAGACAAGTCTGGTACCTATTTACCCGGCCGCGGAGGGCTGGAAGTTGTGGTTAGCCTGGGCGGCGATCGATCCCCCGATCACGCGGATGACAGTGGCGCCTCTTACCGCTAAACTAAAATGGATTTTCTCAACGAAAGGGCTCATATCTAAGCCCAATCGCTCTTATCCAACCAACGACTCCGATTTTGCCCCTATCCTACTGTATAATAGGCGAGACCGCGATGTTTGTAATGGGTGGCTCATATGGGTCCCGCCGCGATTGGCCGTTACCGTACTCCCAGGGACGCATTTCATCAGTTCAGCTCGCCATTTTTTGCTATTTATTCATCGTTTTATTTTAAAACTTTTTCTTTCATTTCAAATGTTTATTGGTGGTTGTTTTTATTTCTATTTATTATTTTATTTTTATTTGTTTATTTGTTTTTATTTATTATGTACTTAGCAGCCGTTTGTCGGCCGGCAGGTCGCTGAATGGCTGGTACTCTAATACCCGAAAAATCGCCTATAATTGGTGGCCGAGAGGCGTGCCGAGAGGTGCCCTCCCGAGGCCTGGATTCTTCGAATCGAGCACTTTCGGAGGCGTCACACACTCTATCCAGACGGAAACCTCCAGGATATTAAGAGTGCTGAACTTTGAAAAGGTCAAAAGCGAATAAAATTTCCTAAAAATGAGGTTGTGACAAGTACAAGTGGCAATTTGCTTAGCAGCGAGAGGCGCTGAGTCGCACTTCGTGACGGGTGATCGAGCCGTCTCCCTGGGACAGAAGCGGCATAAAAGTGGGCGGAGCCAAACGCTGCCGCACGGCTGGATTAGTAGTGCCGTCAAGGTAAATATGCTCTTTAACTCTCCTTGGGCAACTTCATCTCCTCTCTCACGATTTCCTCCACTGTTAGGCCCTTGTTAAACGTTCGCTCACCCCCCAGCGTAACTCGTCCATTCAGTATCAGACACCGTGGAGCCAGACACGTTTGTACGAGCTCATCACGCCAGCGTCACCATGATAACTCGTACAAACGTGTCTGGCCCCACGGTGTCTGATACTGAATGGACGAGTTACGCTGGGGGGTGAGCGAACGTATAACAAGGGCCTTAACCGTCCTCCATAGCTCAAGAGCTCCGGAGTTATTCTTTTTATTTTTAATGTAATTCCTACCGTAACTACTACCGTAATCTGAATATCAACAGGACATCATGCGATGTCAGTTCTCGTGAAAAAGTACACAATGCATCTAAAGACGCTAAAACGAGCTACTCGTACATCGACGGCCGTCAATGACTCCCCTGGCGATCCCTCGCACTACTTGCCACATATAACATAGTGCACATGAGCAGAAAGGGTTCGAGGAACCCAATTAGAGGACGAGTTCCCTGGTGCAGGAGCCCTAGGAGCCCAAGGAAAAGACGAGTTTTCTGGTCGCTTTCAGGAATTGCAACAAAATCGAGCGAAATTTAAAATATTAACATTCAGACTACGTTCATACCCTCATGAAAATGGTCATGGTTTTAATTTGAGTCAAAAAAAATCGCACCGGAAAACAGCGAAAATGGAGGAACTAGGCTCCTCAGTTGCATGCCGTCAAAGAAAAGGGAAAAAGGAAAGTTAGGTAAAAAGAAATAAAAGAAAAGGAGAAAATAGAGTCGACGGCGAGAATCTTATAAAAATCCCATGAATCCGAGATGTTTTCAAGCGATTTACCAGCAATTTTTCTAATCTAGCAGCATGGAATCGATCCCTTTAATTCCTTGATCCCAACAGAAACGTACTCTTTCTCTTAATATTGATCCATGTCACGACTTCATAACTGCCTCCGAACTACTTTTTTCTCCAAAACGTCTTTATTTTAATCCAAAACCTGGCAAAGTCGACATTTCCACGTCGCCAAGAGCAAGTTCTCCAAGAGTTGAGAGATTCAGTGCCTTTTATGGAGTGCGGGCACCAGCAATCACTTTACGGTAGAAAAACAAATGGCCACAGAGAGAAATTCGCAATTCCGCTAGCCTCTGTAGAGACCGATACTTATATTTTTTTCAGGTCCATATTTTATTTTTAAAAAATGCCACTGTGACATACCTGTGTCAAACAGAGAAACCGCAGCAGCATCACTTCACCATCGTCACGTTCTCATCGAATTCTATCTGAAACGAATTAAATTCATCTCCAGTCGAGGCTCATAGACTTAAAAACGTCGATACCGAACTTTAGAAGATTAAAATCGAAGTAATCAATTGACAAGGAATTATCAAATATCAGATAATCTGAAATTTCGTCGCAAGTGTACAAATTTAAGGAATCCCCGACGTGGGGTATTCACGAGCAAGAACAATTACGACTCAAAATGAGTTTACGCTTCTGCCCACTAATCGATGATCAGTCGCGTGTATCGATCGATAGGGCTACGACTGGCCGCATCGCGTCGCCACGCGATTTGAGTAACAAAAGTTCGTGGTGACAACATCAATTATAGCGTGAAATTTCTCCGTGACCCTTGTGAAAGAAAAGGAACCGTAGTAAAATAAAAATGGAATAAAATTCGGAAAAAACTACAAAAAAACATAAAACTGAGCTAGTTCAGGTAAGTAGTTCACGCTAGAAATCTCCATTCGCTGCCGTTCTCCACTATTTTTTAGTTAAAAAAATTCAACCAGCTAGAAGAACGGAGAAAAGAGAATACAATTTCCAAATAACTATACCCAATGGGTAAAGTGCTCCAATGAGATGGGTAAACTCGTGCCCAATGCCGTCAATTCGGCCCAGTAGAGACGTGTCGTCGATTTGCCCCGGCAACCACCTAGAACCTCACACCACCTCAGCATTTCCGGAGAAATATGAGCAACAGCGAAGCCACGCGAACGACACGGAAACGCCACCGATTGTCATTTTGCGCATCGTCGGACATTAATCTTGGAGCTAGGTGACCAGGTGGATGAGCTCAAAAATGCACCTTCTAAGATTAGCTTTTTCGAAAAATTTTAGCAGGACTGTCGTAAAACTCTCAAGTCCATTACTCACTTATTATTCATTTATTTGCTAGAGGTCCCGAATTTTTGTACTTGTTTTTTAGCTACGCTAAAAGTAAAAGTAGCTACTAAGACAAACGACCATTGAAAAACTAAGGAACGTGAAACTGATCAACCCAAATGGCTAATAAGACAAATAAAATAGACTCTTAACCAAAATCTAACCCCGGATTCATAATAAGTAACTACTAAATGATAACCGTAATAAATCATAAATGATAATAGATAGACAAAAATAGATGATAGATAATAATAGAATAATAAATTTATTTACTTATTTTTATGTATTTGTTACGATGTTTAAGAGAATCATGAGAAAGATGTATCAAGTAGATACAGTAGCGGCCAAAAATCTGTTAACACTCGGCCGCGCAGAAATTTTCACCCTTCTTTGACCAGCAGCCCACGAAAGAGTTCGGAACTTTCGAGGAAGGTGTGCAGAGTTTCTTATAGAGCAAATCTCCCTCTATCATACTGTGTACAAAAATTTTCTAGATGTGCTGAATCTGAAGAAATATAGGAGGTTTTTTGAGACATACATTTTTCTTCACTCAAAAATTTTTTTGGTGAGTTGTAATTTTTCCGCAAACAGCTGTGAGAAAAAACTAAATAACATTCTAGGCAGCGCAAACAATTCTCTTTCATATGTCATATTCTGTTTTCAACTTTTCTACACAAATCCAAAATTACAGTCTTTTTAGTGAACTAGTTGGTATTACATCAATTTTGCGTTGAGGGAGCTGGATATTATAAGTATTGTGTTTCTCATGCCTTGTTGCCTTTATGCAATAACTTTCAGCAGAATACCTCGGAAACGCAAGATGAAAGGAATTTTTGAACAATTTTCCAGCAGGCAGTGTGGTGCTAAATTATGGGTCCCCTGATAGCTCACCAAGAGCATTTCTAAGATGACACAAAATATATCACACTCAAATTCACACTTACTTTGGCGATGTAGGCGCGACCTCCCACCTAACTTTGTAGTCACTCCTCGTCGTACTTCACCGTTCACTGCACTAGCAGGAACGACGTCAGCCGTTGAGGAATGACGGAAGAACGCGATCACAAAAATTCGATGGTGCGGTTAACACCTCCTGTTCGAGGCCACACGACATTCGCCTCGCCGTCCGAAGTTCTGTATTTCGTTCCAACCGTATATTAGTCTTTGCTTTCCTAGTTCAGCTCTTCGTGAAATATTCTTGACCCACATATATGCTTTTGAAGTGTTTGGTATGTTGTCGAATTTTTAGATGTTCCCATCATCTTCGAGCCTATATTCAATCATATTGATTTGATTGTACATCAGAGAGAGCAAGGGAAGCACCATTCGTTCTGTTGCTAGGAGTATTCATAAGTTAAGTTATAAAAATTATTCTCTTACTCTTTAGAATGACTTTTTCAGTTTTTAGATCAACCAAAGCATATGTTCCAGCGATTCATCAAGAAGTTTGAGAAGACCACTGAGCCACTGAAACTATATAGAGCTCGATCTCTTTCCGGTTATTATTAGAAATGACTGTACATATTTATTTATTTATATACGGAACGGATTTATTTATTTATTTATTCATTTATTTATTTGTTTATTTGTCCAATCGATCCCCTCCTGAAGTCAAAAACTCGCATTCAATTAGTGATTTCCACTTTTCCACTACTCAGCTCTCTAGCAGCAGCTTCCTCACTCGCCCTTTAAAGGACACCAGTCCTTTCCTCCTCGTCACGTATGTCCTTACCCTAACCTATTAGGAAACTGGTGGTCTCTAACGATTTTGTATGAAAATTAGTCTTCGCATCACTTCCAGGACGAAAAGGGTGGGACCACTGAGAGTTCACGAAGTGACGTAACGATAAGCCCACCATCTATTCAAAATGGTAAATTTTGAGTTCTGGAGAACCTCTTATAAAACAGGCTTCAATATAATTAAGCCGGCCCTCCCAAAACCCCTCGGCTATCGTCGATTTTGAAAAAAATGTTTGCAAAAACGAGGCCTAAAGTTGGCTTCCTCGAGAAGAAAACCCTAGAAACGGAACCTTTAGGGAGGTCTGCTCTTATCGTAACTGGTGTTCAATCTAAGAAAATACTGGTCAGCATTAATTTTTTGAGTTTCTTAAAATTATCTTTGGGTCGTCAGGCCTTCATATTCCTTCTTCACTCTTGTGATCAAGAAAGCTCCATAATCTTCCACTTTCTATGATTCATAGCTTCGTGAATGTCAACGAAATTCAGCCGTTTTTCGCTTTTCATTTTCCACAGCTTTCCCCAGGATCAAGAGTGAATTTCAACGAATATTCCTAACATAATCCATTTTTGGGTGTGACTGTTGCTTTTTCCGGTAATTCAAATTCGATCGCAGCGTCTCTTTTCCTGTCTTTCGATTCTTCTCTTTTCCGTTACGGAAGAGAAAGTTGATTTTTTGCTTATTTGTGCTTCAAAATATGATAAAATGGATAGGATATTTAGTAATACAGAGCGCCCATCTTTGCTAGGACACAAAAAGGTTATTCTCAGATTAGAAAAGGAGCCCAGCCTCAACAGGAAGATTTTTAGGCGTTTCCTCGACATTTACCCGGAATGCAACCGTCTCCCACTTTTGAATTTCATCCCATTTATGAAGGTGTAAAGCACTGGAAGCTTTAGTAAGGCCCTTAGGAATGAGGGCTTTCGGCGTTTCATTGCTTTGAAAATTAGTTTGGCGTTGGGTAGAGTTTAACCCATCCACGTTTGTTTTAGCGATGGTTGATGGTCCAACTATTGAAATGCTACCGTACTTCGGTACAACGCAAAACGAGTTCCACCACAAATTGCCATCTCTAACCTCATTACCCGTGGTAAGCTCTCCCTGAAGTGGATGGTTTTCAGTAATTTGTTTTTGATTTTGTAATTGTGAGCGGTTTTTTATTGTATTATGCATCCCAAAAGGTCACGTTCTTAAACGTGACCTTTTGGGATGCGCCGTTACTATCTAATTCGAGATCTCTGAGCTTTAGCCGAACTAGCATATTTTGGGGGTTATTTCGGGTATCCTTTCATGAATTGAAGGACAGTATTACGGCGCGTTCTCCTCTCATTCTCTTCCTTTTACAACCAGAACTCTCGTTTTCTAGCAGGTTCTAGAGAATTTTCATTGTAATTTTTGGAGCTTTTTGGTCTAATTTTTTCATATTTGTCTCCGAATCGACGCCGTTGATTCTTTTGTTCAGTTGCTTAGTTCCAGTTGACTGCGCTCGCTCCAGCAAAAAATAGCACTTTCGCACACTCCGTTTTAAATGAAATGACTTGAATGTTTATTCATTATTAATTTGATAATTTATTTACCTATTTACTTATTTATTTACTTGTTTTACAATTAATCACCGATTACATTTGTCGTTCATAGGAGGCATTACAGTTCATCAAGAAGTTATCGAAAGGGAAGTGGAGCGTTGTTATAAGCTTGATAGCTCATCATCAGCCTCCGCCATTGTCACGAGGCTTCTTTCGCGCGGAGTCCGTGTAAGTGTTGCACAGATACGGAGGACGCGGTCCCGTTTGGGATTCAAGGAAGGTGTGCAGAGTTTCTTATAGAGCAAATCTCCCTCTATCATACTGTGTACAAAAATTTTCTAGATGTGCTGAATCTGAAGAAATATAGGAGGTTTTTTGAGACATACATTTTTCTTCACTCAAAAATTTTTTTGGTGAGTTGTAATTTTTCCGCAAACAGCTGTGAGAAAAAACTAAATAACATTCTAGGCAGCAGGGTGGCAAACAATTCTCTTTCATATGTCATATTCTGTTTTCAACTTTTCTACACAAATCCAAAATTACAGTCTTTTTAGTGAACTAGTTGGTATTATCCGCGCCTTCGTGCTCATAACCCTGAAATTTCCCTGATAGCTCACCAAGAGCACCCTTTCGAAGACAAGAAATACAATCATCGTATTCCACATAACTTGCTACCATCACGGAAAAAATTTGAACAAGATATCTCGTCTCGTCGCAAGCCATGAATTTTGAAAAGATTTCAACTAGTGAAGTATTGCAAGACTAAAGGTCCGCTCAAAATTTAGTTGATAGTACAACAACAGCGCGATCTCGAGGGTGAAAAAGAACACCGTAGCCTTCTACGTGTCAGATTACCCTCACGAAAAAATTTTGAGCAGGATATCTTGTTAGCCCAGTACGCCATAAATTTTCAAAAAAAAAAACAGCAAGTGGCGAGTATGACAGCTTATGGTAGCTTTCGCGAATCGCGGTCTATTGAAGGGGAAACTTCGTAATCATTTTCTATTTTGCACATCGCTTGTCTGCGAACATCTTCTACAACTATTAGGTACACTACTGTTGAATTACCGGGGACATTTATCTCAAGCACTGTCAATCAGGTGTGAAAATTGGTCAGTCGTAGAGGTGCATGGCGCAATCCACACCAATGACGTGGCATAAGATCTGCTCCTAATGTGCTTTCGTATGACTTATAACCTATCTTTAGATCTCTATTATCAGTAAACTTATGGCTCTTCAAACAGTGAGCACATTTTTTGAGACACCCTGTAGTGTTGCATTTCTTCGAGAGTTTTCACTTTGAAATAGTCTGTAATTCTAGATTTGTAGAGAAGCGTTGAAAACAAAATACACCATTTGAAAGAGAATTGTTTGCTCTGCCCAGAAGTTTGATTAGTTTTTTCTCACAGCTGCTTGCAGAAAAATCACAAGTCACCAAAGTAAATTTTTGAGTGAAGAAAAATGTATGTCTCAAAAAACCTCTTATATTTCGTTGGATTCAGCACTTCTAGAAATTTTTTGTACACTGTTTGAAAGAGGGAGAATTACTCTATTAGAAACTGTGCACAGCTTCCTCGAAAGTTACGAACTCTTTCGTGGGCTGCTGGTCAAAGAAGGATGAAAATTTCTGCGCGGCCGAGTGTTAACAGATTTTTGGCCGCTACTGTATATAGATCTTCTTCTTCTTCTTCTTCTTCTTCTTCTTCTTCTGTAGACTTCTGTAGAAGAAGACTGTATATAGATATTTCATATATCTTTCTCTTTCTATAGAAAGATATATAGAAATTTCATGATAAATATAACCATGGTTTCATAATCAAAATTCTAAATAATTGAAGTCCCTCACATAGGAGATCATTTCAAAGTGAGAACGTCACAGAGATTGTCAATTATTCAGGTCGGGTAAAATTAGAAATGAAAAACCGAGAAATATGTCTTACATCGCCTCGAACAAGCATAGCGGAAAGGTTAGAGACATCGTTTTCAGTCCGCTGTCGAGAGATCGAATCCCGCTCAAGTTCACTTGAAAGTTGGCTGAATCAGCCAGGCTTCGCCCAACTTCATCAGGCTATAAGACTCGGGTACGTCAACGGGTGGGAGTCGATCCATTGATCTTGTCATCAGAAGAACATCCTTAGCCATTTTACCACATCACCGCGGCACAGACAAAATGAGGACTTCAAAATACTTTTGAAACCACTTCTCCGGGCGCGTGTGGTACAGAGGTAAGAGGAGCTACTTGCACCTGCACGGTCAAGCGATCGATCCCCCCTTGGGCTAAATAAGCCTTCCATCCTTCAGGGGTTAGGTAAATCGGTATCAGACTTGTTTGGGAAGGTAATTTCTATAGTGGCTGACCCACCTCCAAGTCACTGCATAGGCCAAACACGCATTTACTATGTCTCTGCGATTCTGGATAGAAGACGAATACATGGCGCATCCTTAGGGGACTGAGTAACGTTGACCATTTTTGTGTTTACCTTCAGTGAGCATGTCGCCTCCAAGCTTTTTACTATTGAAGGCTAAAGTGAAGGTATTGTGGTAGGCTCTCATCAGTTTCCGAGGAAGCGCCATGCATTCGTTTTCCATTCAGAATCGTAGAAACATGATGAATGTGAATTAGGCTTATTCAACCACTTGATGCGGCCGTCTTCATCATCTATTCAACCACTTCATGCGTCAGTGTCTTCATCTACGCAGACAAGCCTAGTATTAGGTTGGTGCAAAATTAATTTCGGATTCTGAGTACCTTCAAATAAACAACTTTTTCAACCCAAATTATTTCATCTCAAAAAAAGCCAAGCATACCATTAGGTAGGTTTTTTCCTGCTCTTTCCAAATCATACATGCCTGCTGCCCTGACGCTATTAGGCAACTTTTTACAGGGCTTCGTTCAATCATGAACCGACGCGATTATCGAGTCTTCATGGCTTAGGAATTTAAATTAGGACACTCCGCTGCGGAGGCGGCTCGCAATCTTAGAATTGCTCTTGGGATGGATTGTCCTTGCGAACGGACTCTGGTTCAAAAAATTCGCATGTGGAGATTTTGGTCTTGGAGAAAAAGCCGGCCGTGGTCGTAGGGCGTCGCTTGATGACGAAGATTCGAGAGCTGCTTTAGAAGCAAATCCAGAGACGAATACACGGACCCTAGCAGAGGACCTAGGCGTACATCACACCACAATCGGACGGCATTTGGCAGAAATTGGAAAAGTGAAGAAAATGTCTGATGGATACTCGATGAACTAACTGAGGAGCAGCGCCTCAAGCGTTATGACATCTGCTCTAACCATCTGATTCGCCTGAGATCTGACCCGTTCGTCGGCCGTTTTGTGACTGTTGATGAAAAATGGGTCTTGTAGGATAACAGGAAACGAGGGTTCGTTTGGGTAGACAAGGATGACCCACCAAAATTTTCTCCTAAACTTGACCTTCACCCGAAAAAGGTCATGTTGACTGTTTGGTGGTGCTGCAAAGGGCTAATTCACCACAGCTCCAGGCAACCTGGTCATTCAGTTACAGCAGAGTCCTACTGTTGTGATTTTGACCAAATATATGCAAAATTGCAAAAACTGTGGCCGGCAGTGGTGAACAGAGGTGGACCGATCCTGCTGCATGACAACGCAAGGCCGCGCTCCTCGAAAACCACCCGGCAAAAATTGACCCAATTAGGTATAGAAGTTCTCCCTCACCCACCCCATTCCTCTGACCTCTCCTCAACAGACTACCACTTTTTCCAATCTCTTGACTCCTATCTACGTCAGAAACAATTCGCTGATTTGATCGATGTTGAATCTGCCTTCGTTTAATTCTTCGATTCTCGTGATCCCAGTTTTTAATCTAGAGGCCTAGAAATGTTACTAGTTTATTGGCAAAAATGTGAAGATTCTGATGGTTTTTACTTTGTTTGATAAAGTTGAGTTTGAGCTGAGTTATTCCACTTTAAAGTTTGCGGTCCAAAACCGAAATTAATTTTGCACCAACCTAATACCAACTTACCCGAACCCAAAGGGTTGGACGACCCTTCACCTTTACCTTTTTCCACTTCTCCACCAAACTTCCAGGATCTTTCAAAACAAACTCTTCACTAGATTTACTGCATAATTAGCGTTCGAACGAGCAAAAAACTACCCCATAAAACAGCCGAACTCCCGTCTTCTTAATGGAGCACAAATCCCAGGTAGGACGACAATCAGCCAACGAGCGACGGCAATCGACGCACCACTGAACGGCAATTTATGGCCGGGCGAGAAAATCTACTCCGTTCGCCCGAGGCAAATTAACACCGATGGGCCCCAACCAGCCAGCCGACGACCGACAAATTTTTCCGGCTAGTTAGGCTCGTTGATGAGCTAAGGAACACTGATCGGAAAGCCGGGCTGTCGAAGAAAACCTCAGTGCCAATCGGTAGTCCCAGGCAAAACGGAAAAAGAGCTGGTATTAACAAAAAACGACTGACAAAAAATTGACATATGGCGTATGAAGGCCAAAAGCCCTGGGTAAGAATAAGGAAGAAAAACCTATGTCTATAAAAGAATCGCCAGGAAAATTCTGATTCCCCAAGTTCAGCAAGCTTCAAGTTCCCTCGCCTTCAAACCTCGGCATCGACGAAATTAATTATTTATTCTTCTGGGGCGCGCGTGGCGCAGTGGTAAGAGGCGTTACTGACTCCAGCACGGTCTGACGATCGATCCCCGCCCCGATTAACCAAACCTTCCACCTCCCCCCCCCCCCACGGGATCGATTACTAGACTTTTTTGGGAAGGTAAAAACACTGACTTGGTATAGCGGCTGGCCCCCGCAAGTCATTGTATAGACCAAATGCGAATTCACCAAGCCCCTACGATTCCGAATTGAACACGAATGCGTGGCGTGTCCTTCAGGGACTGATGGACCGCCGGCACCTTTACCTTTCACTAATTCTTTTGGATGGTAGTTAGAAATTCTTTATTTTTGGCTTAAATTTGCCGACGCAAGGTTCTTAGAACCTTCTTTCGATAGATCCTTTTATTTTTACAAGAAAATTTTTAAAAATTTGACGGTTAACCCATGGAATGGAACCCAAAAAGATTCATCAAGCCAGGGACCCTTTTAAAAACTTTTTAAAAAGGTCGACTACGACAAGTTGACATACAGGATGTCCCAAAAAGATGTATACACTGTTTGAAATGCCATAACTTTAGCTAAAGTGAGCCAATCGAAACGAGTCCTAGCTTAGATGAAAGCTAAGAAAAAAGAAAATGTCCCAGTCTGTGATTGGTCAAGATTGCGCCATGTACTCCACCGTGGACTCGGGTTTTGTACCTGATTGATAGTGCATGTGCTATATGCTGGCTCTATTTGGTCGTAAACAGGTGACATCGCTGCTATGAGTTACTTCTGGAGAGATAAACATATCGACTTGCCGCAGCTTTCGGTTGAGCACGGAACAACATCAATATCGGACAATAATTGTAACAACTGTATGGGAAGCTAAAACTCTTTCAACAGTGATGCAATCATACGAATACAGTTTAGAGCAATGTGAAATGTGTGAACCATGAAGATTGGGCCATGCACCTGTCCGAATCGTCGCATTCTAGACCTGATTGAAAGTTCACGGATAACGTGCTTGCTCCAGTCTGACCGCCAAGAGGAGTTATCGCTGATACGCGTTCCTCTTGATGCAGTAAGCATAAAAACATTGAAACATGACAAGTTTAACAACATAACAGTTGCTATTACATGCTCATTACAAAAGTCCTGGGTTTTTGAACAGGGTAAGCAGTACTGTGCGAAAGCACAATGTCAAACGTGTTACGTTGTGATGCTTTTATGTTTTCGACGCGTATCAGCGATATCACCTGTTGGCGACCAAAGTGGAACAAGCATGTTATCAGTGAACTTTCAATCAGTTCTAAAATCCGACGGTTCGAAGAGGTGCATGGGGCGATTTTTGTGGTTCATACATTTTACATTCCTCTCAATTCTTTTCTTATGACTGCGTCATCTATTTTTTCTCAAACAGTGGTTACAAAAAATTGATGTTGTTCCATGACGAAAGCTGCGGCAAAATCTCTCCAGAAGTAACACATAGCAGCGATGTCACCTGTTTGCGACCAAAATAAAGAATAACACATGCACTATCAATTGAATGATAGTTCAAGTTCTTCACAAAATCATTGCTCACGGGGATTTGAACGTACGCGATTCATCAGAAAGTCGAGAACATTCGTTTTCCGAACAAAAAAGGGCGTTCGATTCGGAGAAGTTGAAGAGTCAACATGAGGGCCAACACTTTTCCAACATTTTATACATCTATTTTTTCTATAAAAATATTCGACAAAAACTTCTCAAGGAATAAAGAATCGCCTTGAATGATAGTTCAAGTTCTTCACAAAATCATTGCTCACGGGGATTTGAACGTACGCGATTCATCAAATTACCCCCAGTGCCTGCATACTTGATGAGCCCGCCGTCCAAGTCACTCGGAGCTGCTCGTAACCCGAATAAAAAGATCCAGAACGAAGCGAAGAAAGAACAAAATTGGATAAAAAGGAAGAAGAGAAATAGATAGATCATCCGAAGGAGATTAGGCGACATTTGCAACCATCCGATCAATTAGAAATCGATTGATCAGATTTCACCTAATATTGACAAGAGCCGAGCCTACTCCAAGACTCGTACAGAGATTGTCTACCGAGCTATGAAAGCACATGGCAGAACGTTTCCATAAAAAACACAAACTCCATTTTTCTGCTACAGGAAATGCAAAAAATTAGAAGCAAAGAATAAAAAATCGAGAGAAAAAAACAGAAGAAATGGGTTGAAAGGGGAAGCCACTGAGATTCATCAATCTCACACCGTCAGCTCATCCCTTTATAGATTGTTACCGGGTGAAAGGTGGTGGAAACGGCATTTATCAGTCCACTAAGGACGCGCCATGCGTTCGCCTTTAATTCAGAAACGTAGAAGCGTAGTGATTGCCAACTCGACCTATACGTTGGGGGGGCATCCGCTGTTTAAATAAACGTTTTTACCTTCCCAGGCACGTCTGGTATGAATTTATGCTACCACGGAGGGATAAAAAGCTGAGGTGCCTGGGAAAGGATCGATCCCTCGACGGTGCGGACAGAAACAGCGCTTCTTGCCAATGTATCGCGTTCGTCATCGGAACCCGAAAAGGCTGAGGTGACGTGACTCCACCTCAGACTCTCTAGATGATAGATGACGTAAAAGCTACGGGAAAACAGCGCAGACTCAGGAAACTTCCCAGAAAGATTGGAATCTAGTCAACTAGAAACTGAGGGTATTGTGTAGGGCCAAAAATAGGTCGCATTCTCTCTAATGGAAAACCAGCGGCTTCAGGAGACGTCACAGGCAGCGCCGAGGAGGTAAATTCCGGGAAAAATCGGATTTTTCAGCATTAAACGGGATGTTTTCCAGCAGCCACGAGCTGGGGAAGATTAACGTCTGCAGGCCACGCCTCGATCAACTCGGAAGTGATAAGCCCTGAGCCTTATCATCATCATCATCACATTCCTTGGTGGTGTTCTACAAGAATTTTTCAGGAACACCAAAAAAGAACAGCGTGGTTTAGTGGTAAGAGGTGCCACTGACACTCGCACATTCGAACGATCGATTGTTGCCCGGGCCAACCAAGAGTTCCATCCCTCAAGGATCGGGTAAATTGGTAGAACCTATTCACACCCAACAGGTGGGATCTATTCCTTCTTTCCAGTAATGTTTTCTCAATTTTTCTATTTTTTATAATTTTTGAGGAGGCCCTATCCACCCACCTCGTATGCTCATTCCTGAGTCGCTTCACACCACAGAGGCAACGCTGATTACCCCACAGGTATTTTTTCCGCTATGATTGAATTGGTTACCCAATTTTGTTCGTAATATGGGCCCGCGTTGTGCCGTGGTAAGAGTCGCTACTGACACTCGTACGGGCAAGTGATCGACTCCCGCCCGGGCTAAGCAAGTCTTTCATCCCTCCGAGGTCGGGTAAATTGATACCGGTCTTGTATGGGAAGGTAAAGAAGCTGACTTGATATAGTGGCTGACCCCTACAGGTCATCCTATGAGCCAAATACGCAGTCACCACGTCTCTAAGATTAATGGAATGGAAGACGTGTGCGCGGCGCGTCCTGAGGTAACTGATCAACGTCGAAACCTTTACCTTTACCTTATTTATTATTTATTTTACCACAATCCAATCAACCGAACACAAATAATGTTACATTTACTTAATGCGCCCTAAACTAAAATTAGATGGAAATCAAATTAGAATCGAATTGAAAAGTGACTCGTAAACATGAATTTACTAGTTTTACTATTTTTTATTTTTTTAGATGTACTAATTTATTTTTTAAGTCGTTGTATATGCCAGATACGCAGTCACCACGCAGTTTCGATCCTGAATGGGACACGAAGGCATGGTGCTTCCTTGAGGGTCTGATCAACGCCGATGCCTTTACTTTTACCTTTTTAATCCCTCAAAACTCACTGCGCCAGGTAATTAAAGCACCTGGCCGATTTTCAGCGGTGTTGCCTCAACAATGCGCCACTCACAAATCTATAATCATCGCGTGTCTTTGTTGTGCGGCCGTCAGCTGCGCTCCAAAGCTGAAGAGTATGACGGCAGGAAGTACGAGTGAGGAAGTGCACGGCAACTGGCACACTAAGCCGAGAAGGACAACTGATCCTTGGAAAAATCTGTCACCTTTCAATCAGGTCGACACCAAAGCATTAAAATGCAAAGTGATCAATGTCAGAGTAAACAGGTGGCACACCGATATCCGCTGTCATAACCTTGGTACAGGACGTCATTTAATAGTACCATGATTCGAAACGAGAGGACTGCTCCGAAATTGAATAAATGCTCAATATTTCTAATGAGCAAGGCTTGAATTTCATTTTTTAACATTGGAACTCAGAAGAAAGCGTAGTGACCTGGTAATGCTTTACAAAATCATTTTCAAATTGAATGGCGTAAACTGGGGTTTTATCCTTCCGGGATTCAGTAACTCGCGGCGGTGCATCAAAATTGGTTTTGCCAAGATTTCGATCGAAAGTGCGAAAAGACGCGTTTGCTTATAGATCAACAATTTAATTTGCACATTTTTCAAAGCAAACCCAATTCCTGCAAAATTACTTTCTCCCAAGGTGTCGATTACAAAGCACTTACTCGAATCGTCAGCTTAAACATGCCATTATAGTGCTCTTGTTGTTGTGTTTTATGGTGCTTTCATACTGTAATGCTTTATGCCGCAATGTAATTTTACATAGTGTAGATCGATGTCAAGTAAATAAACAAATAAAAAAATTAATGAATATCTAATGAATTTTCCTTATCTATGACTTTAGCTGTTCTCTCTATCCGTTCGCAAGAGCCTCGCCGGCCTTCTACCAGCGCATTAAATTGCATGGCCTTTATCTCAGAGTAATCCGACTCCTGCACCCCAAACTCCAGCATTTCAAAATTTCGCCTATAGTTGCTATTCTGATTGAAATACATGAATTCTTCATTCTCTACTGGAATTTCGATCGATATACTGATTACGGTCGTGGTATGTTGACGTGAGAAGTGGGTAGATATTCTCATCACCTTCAGTTTTTTTTCTAAAAACGCCAAGAATCGAGGAGAAGAACATACGTATACTGTACATTTCATCAAAGATAAGAATAGAAATAATAGTTCGTAATGGAGTAAAACTGAGACAAAGGCCACATACATGCGTGCACAACCTTTGAAAAAATCTCCAAACAACGCAGTTCGGAGAAAAAGTCACCTAACTATAAGAATAGAAAAATAAAGGTTCAAGTCCTGTCTGTGTTATATTTTCTGCACTTTTACATTATTTTTCTCCGTCGAAGGAATAAAACTGCACAGAGAAACGGGAAACACAAATAAATGAGAAGAACAACTCCCGTTGCACAGAAATCGTAAGAATCGAGAAAAAAACGGAATAACTACTTTTCTCGTTTTGTTTTTTCTCTTTTTATTTTGCAGTCCTTTTCCTAATTGATCGATATATTTCTTCCTTTTTTCCAGTTTTGCTCTTTTTTCCTCTTAAGTTATTAATATCTATAGCATTTTCAGTTTAAAATGGACACTTTTCAAACCAAAATAGACGTTGTTCAAATCGGAATGGACGTTTTTCAAATGAAAAAACGCGTTGCCCTGCAGGTCTGGAAAACGTCCATTTTGGTTTGAAAAGTGTCCATTTTTGAATGAAAATGGTATATAATGTTCGACGATTTCATTCGGCAATATCTCTGAACAAGCTAAACTGTTCCCAACTGCTATTTCGCTTTAAATTTTTAACACTTTGAATATAGTTGATATTATAGATATCAAGTACAACGAAAAAGTCTATAGAATCTAAACGACTGTTCAAACTCAATACCCAAACCGATACCGACTAAACCCTCTCTATAGAGCGCTACCAGTCCACCGCTCTCAGGCCTACGTGCTCATTGGATTTCTCAACTCTGGCGGATATCTGGGGAATTTGCCAAATCTGACGAGCGAAGCGGGACCAACGAGGAAGACGAATCGAAGCTGCACAGACGACTGGGTCGGCCACGCCATCCAACACATTGGCCCAGGTGACACATATGGGCGTTTTGATGAATGTGCGGGTCGGTCGACGGGAAGGAACGAGGGAAACGGGCGGCGCTGGAGATGAGATGCGCACCACTTACGAGCAGCAGTCGTTGAGTTCTCGGATGGTTGATGAGCCGGAAAGCCGAAGATCGACAAGAAAATTGCGTACTTCCGAAATTTGATTTATGTAGCTAAATTTATTATCGGCGAGGATCATATTGTCAAGTATCGTGGCCACCACTGAAATTACTTCCCCGACCTCCGATCAATGGTGACTGGTACTATATGGATATCGAATGGTTATATTCTATGTATGTTGGGTGGATTCTATTAAAATATATCTAAACACTCTTTCGGGACAAACGTGACTTCTAAGAATGCGCCACACATTCGTTTTTCGTTCAGAATCGTAGAGCCATGGTGAATGCGTATTTGGCCTATACAATGACTTGCCGGTGCCAGCCGCCCTACCAAGTCAGTGTTTTTACCTTCCAAGTCAAGTCTGGTACCAATTTACCTACCCTGGAGAGATGGAAGGCTTGGTTGGCCCGGGCGAGGATTGATCGACCGTGCGGGTGTCAGTGGCGCCTCTTACCACTGCTACAAGCGCACCCACCAATCACAAACCCCGAATTATACCCTGAACGGTGCACATACATACCGCGGCTCGTCAAAGCGAGTAGGGTTTATTCGGTCTATTTGGGTTTCTTTAGGGTTCATTCGGGTTTCTTTAAGGTTTATTCGAGTTTCTTCGGGGTTTATTCGGGTTTGTTTAGGGTTCGTTCGGGTTTCTTCAGGGTTTATTCTGGTTTCGTACGAGCTCGAATGCAACTAACTCACTAGAACGGAAAGCGTTTGGAGACCTCGAAGTAGTAACGAGCTATTGAGTTGTGTTAAACCCTGTGCGGGCACGGTGTAGTAGTAAGAGGCGCTATTTCCACTCACACGGCCAAGCGATCGATCTTCCCTCAACCGAAGCTCACCAAATCGTCACTCCTCCGGGTCGGGTAAGATGGTACTAGACTTGTCTGGGTAGGTGAAGACACTGACTTGGTACAGCGGCTGGCAACATCAAGAGGCTGTATAGACCAAATGCGCATTCACCATGTTTCTACGATTATGAATGAAAAACGAATGCATGGCGCTTCCTCGAAAACTGATGAGAGCCGACCACATCACCTTTACTTGGGCCTTTAACAGTAGTAATTTCGAAGACCACAAGCTTACTGAAAGTACAAGCAGAAATGATAGACGTTACACAGTCCTCTAAGGATGCGCCATGTATCCGTCTTCTATGCAGAATCGCACATACCTAGTAAATGCGTATTTGGCCTATACAGTGACTTGGAAGTGGGGCAGCCGTTATACCTACGTCAGTGTTCTTACCTTCCCAGACAAGTCAGGCACCAATCCACGCGACCCCATAAGGATGTAAGGCTTGGTTTAGCCCGGCCGGGAGTCGATCACTAGACCATGCGGATGTCAGTAGCGTCTCTTACCACTGCACCAGATATTTCTATAGCCTTTAATTTCTAAAAAAAATGGTCCAAACCGAACACGTGACTAGAATTTAATGTCAGTATTTGCGAATGTTTTTCGATTATCCGGTGCTTTGCACTTGCGGCCGGTTCGCGGCCAATTGTGTTAGCATTCAAAACCGCCGACCGGCCACATTGTTCAACTGGGCTGCAAGAAAACACAAAATCAAATAAGCAATGCCCCGGGCTATTAGCCCGGTTGCTCCGAAAAGAACCTGCGGCCAACGGCCTCCGAGTGTAATTGCTATTCATTTTTTACGAAATGAAAGGCATTTCTATACGAAATCGTTATAGTGGACAAGAAGTCAAATTGCTGAAGGAAAAGAGAAAAAAGGTAAGCTCTTCGGTCCATACAACTTGGCTTGAATGTACTAACCAATGTGCCTTTACCTTTACCTTTCCAGACAATGTCTGGTAACAGTTTACCCAACTCCAAAGAATTGGGAGGCTCAGCTACCCTAACGAATCTGAAACCATATCGAGGGTTCTTACAGATAGATAAAGGGGAATTGTAAGCTGGTCAGAGTTATTCAGTTCTCTAAGGACGCGCCATGCATTCGTCTTCCATTAAGAATCGCTTAAGGATGGAAGATGCGTATTTGGCCTATACAAGGACTTGTGTGGCCAGTCGCTGTACCGAACCAGTACCTTTACCTTTATCCTTCAGGCAATGTCTGGTAACAATTTACCCACCTCCAAAGGAATGAGAGGCCTTAGCTACCCTCCAGCGATGATCGATCGCTCGACCGTACAAATTGAACAGACTCGTTGCCCCTGCGCTACACGTTTACAGAAGCAAATTGGGCGGTGCAATGTTTTTTTTTCAATTTGGAAATCTTTGAGCATATTCACAACATTTTCCCTTAAAAAAAAACGGAGTATAAGAGCAAAACTAAAAATGACTAGAAAAACCATACTGTCACGATAAACTCCTTTTTTCTCAAAAACGGTTACTTGGTTCTTCATCCCTCCTTTTTTTCGAAAAACTGTTTAATTAGGAAACATTATCCAAACTGAAATAAGAAAGAGGAACAATATAACTGAATCTGAATGGGTCCCGCCCACTTTATGTCATCGCTGGTCCCCAATACGAGAACCTAAAGAATGATGTAACATTGGAACTCAATGGCAAGTGCTTCGAGATAATGACAACTTTCTTCGTATGCAATGATAAAGTCCATAGAGCAAGCCCGATAAGGACCTAAAAGAGGCGGGGCCTATCATCAAGAGGACGATAAACGCGTATGAACGGCTCAATTCGGCAACAATGGAGATGTCCGAGCGCCACTGACACTTATAAGCATCGAGCACACAGCAATGGCAAGGCTGGAAGGGTTGGACGAGATTGCACGTCCCCTGGGGGCACGAGTGGGGCTGGACGAGGACGGCAAGTACAGCAGACGCTTCTACTGCTGAAGGAAGTCGCCTGGCCGGCGAAAAAACGATTAGAAGAGGCCGTCAGCCGCGAACAAACAGTGAATTTCTTCGAGACGTGTGAAACCAAAGTCAATTGAGGGAGGTGGGGGTGAGGGGTCGAAATAGCCCCCCCCCCTCCGAATCCGAAAACAATATAAAAGCCGACAAAATGCTCGAAGCGAGGTGCCGCCGGAAGCGCTGCCGACCAACTCCTCTGCGCGAGGGGGAGGAGGGCGGACCTTATCGGCCCACCACCGACAGACGTCTCTAGCCGGGCCTAAAACCAAGAAGCCCACATCCGGCCGGAATTCCCCTTCCTGTGTGGTCCCCGATAAGGACCTGGCACTTCGAAGAGGCGGGGGAGGAGTGGGTAGGTCCGTCGGACCCTCGAACTAAGTCCGATTAATCTCCTCGACGTTAAAAAGACGATGTCATCCTCGACGCTTAAAAGTCGTCCAATCGAGGCGTTTTTATGGGCTTTTCGAAGGGTTTAGGATTTGAGTCCTTTGATGAGAAGCGACTACGAGATTCACCAGTCAGAATTAAACAAAAATGCGTCTATTTATTTATTTATTTACTATGCACGCGGTCGCAAAAAGGCGCTTAATATGAAAGTGGTTAGTAGGACAAACCACGGAGTAACTAAAAAAAGCTTGTATGGTTGGTGGACAACTGATAAATTTTGAATTTATCTCCCAGAAAATGATCGAAAGGATAGTAACAAGCCCCTTGAGGATGCTCCGCCCATTTTGTGACTTCTCCAGTCCCCTATAGATTCTAACGCCTATTTGGTATATCTCAACCTCAACCATTCCGTGTCCACTAATAAAACAGGTGAGAAAAATTCAAAATCAAACAAAATAGACGGGAAACTAAAAACTGGAAAGAAAACTAAAATAAAACACTAAAACTGGTCGAGGAAGCCGGTGATTCGAGAATCACTGCAAAAAAGTGAATAGTAGGGCATTTACAAAGTTCAAAAGACGCTCCGCCTACTTCATGACCCCTACAGTCCCTTCGATTGCAACACCTCATCCATTCCTTGCCCGTTAAAAGTGGAAAATGAGAAGAAAATCGGAGTTTTCGTTCCAGAACTCTACATCCTCCAAAGGATCATTCTCTCGAAACTTTACCCCTACATTTAGGAAAAATAGAGTAGATAATAAAGTTCTATCTATCCTGTCATTTCTCATTTCTCCCTGGGGCAATAAAAGCTTCAGAATCGTATGGTCCTGAAGATGAGCTCGAAGGCGATGCAGACAGAGATTTGAAGACGTGGATGTTTTCGGCAATCCCGTTCTGCTCAAAACAAACCAACCAAGGTAAACAGGAACCAGATAACCGATTATGCAAGAAAAAACAACTCTAGTTAACGAACAGAGCAAAACGGTCATATAAGATCTTTATTAAGAACCTATTCTGATTTTCCTACCAACTATACAGGGTGTCTCAAAAAACGTACCCTCTGTTTGAAATGCTATAACTTTGACGAAAGTGAACCACTGCCTCAGAGGTAACTCGTAGCAGCGATATTACCTGTTTACGACCAAAGTAGAGCAAGCATATAACCCATGCACTATCAATCAGGCCCGAAATCCGACGCCTCGGTCGAGTACATGGCGCAATCTTCACCAAACACATACCAGCATTTTCATTTTTCTTAGCTTTCATTCGAGCTACGATCCGTTTTGATTGATCCTGTATGAGTTTTTCTCTTATTGTCGTATTTAGTGTTCCCATGGCTATTTTTCTCTAACCCCTCTTAGGAGTGACTACAGTACCAGACGTGCCGCTACGATAAAACGGCGCCAGCGGCGCTTTTTTGCGCAGAAGCCGCCGTTTTCCTATATTCTCTTTAAAATTGGCTTATTCGTAAAAATATGTATGTTTTTGATCTAAGCAGGTCGAGCTCTATCTTTTTATATATAAATTTTCCATAATTGTGGAACTTTTAACAAGCGATTTTTTGACCCATCAATTTTCGATCCCTTACCCTTCGACTCCTTGTCTGGTAACTCGACGAAGCTCCGCCTTCGGCCGGACTACCACGCCGGTACCCCCGTTGGGCATGCGGGGTAAACGAATGGAGGTAGGCCCTGCCCGGGTCACCACGTGTGGACCCCACAAACGGCTCCTTTCGGCGCAAAAAAACGCCGCTGCCGCCATTTTATCGTTGCAGCACGTCCGGTACTGCATACACGCAGTAGACAAAAATATAAAATAAAACATTTCCCAATAAAGCCAGGCACACCAATGCACATAAACCTACTGAGACCCAATTCTGCTTCAGCTAACGACCGCCTTCCCTCGCCAGCACTTATGGCCGGTTTCTTCAACTACATATCAAATCCATCATCACAGGGAAAAGCCTCGATATTCGCGCGCCGATCTGTTTTTCTCAGCGACGAGCTTGCAATTTTATGAAAAAGCTCCACCGAATGATTGATGCCGATGTGGCGGCGATAGACGGCCAACTGGGTCTGCATCGGCATCGAAATCTGACAGGAACAAACTCAACAAAAAAGAGTTCCGAAAAAGAACAATTTTCAACGAAAAATTCGGATTTGGAGAACGGAAATAACCAGACCTAGGCAAAACTCGAAAAGGACCAATCACATCAGGATTTCCAGCAAGGAGACAAGTGCACGGCGTAGAAGAGGTGGCGTAGAAGCGGTTCGAACACGAATTCCCGTCGGACGCCCGTTTTCTTCGCATCGACCAAAGAAGAGTGCCGGGCACTGCGATGCACTCGAAAAACACTGAGGCGCACCCTCATTCGAACTCTCAAACGGGACGTGCGCGGCAGGAACTGCGGACGAGGTGGACATATGATGAAATGAGAAAAAAAAAAAAATTATAAAAAATTTGAAATTATAAAATAGGATGTGAGTCATCTTTGATAAATAAGGTATTCCTCTGAAGTTCCTCGCCTTCATAAGTTAAGTATTCACCTAGATTTAGCAGCAGGCCAAACTCGCGGAAATTATATGTTGGTGGCCTAGAGGAGCATTCATACTCGGCAGCAGCGGCCATGCAGCACCAACTAAAGCCGCAGACCACGCGACCGACGCAAAGGAAGAAGTAATTCTAGGAGCCAGCGACCCTCCATCTCAAATTATTTACTTCTTTTTCAAATTTCAATCTCTCAAATAGTAAGAACGAGGGTAAACTAAACGTGTCGATAATGAATCAGCTTAGCTTTTGCTCGGTTAGCCACCTTCCCAAACAAGTCTGTTACCAGTTTACCTGATCTTTTACCTAGGTTCCGACCGATATCTAGTAAATTAAAACGGTAACGGGCATTTACCCTAGGAGGGAATCGCTAACGATCGGCTGTCACTACCTATGCGGCCAATTTGCAATTTTCAAATTTCAAATTTATTACATGCGCGTAGCATGTGGTAATGCATGAGAAAACGGCAACGTGAGCACCAAAGGAAAAAATGGAAAAAAATATAAAACTATAAAACATCTCAGAGTAAACGACACATGACAGTGAAGAACGGGAGAGTAAAGATATCATTAAAGTAATCGTCTACGAGCAAGAACGGTAGAATTACGAAAGTGTGATTTTTACCCGCCCCACGGCAGAATGCTGCCCGACAACCGACCTTTTACCTAAACGCAAAGGTGAAATTCCGTAGTTGCTTGTCCTACTAAACACTTTCACATTTAGCTTCCATTTTGTGGCCCTATGTGTAGTAAATAAATAAATAAAGTAGTTTTTTTATTTCATGTGAATGCCATTCTTTGAGGACGCGCCATACACTCGCCTTCCATTCAGAGTCGTAGGATGATGGTGAATGCGTATTTGACCTATACAGTGACATGAGTAGGCCAACCGCTATACCAAGTCAGTGTTTTTACCATCAAGACAAATCCGATACCAATTCATTCAAGAGATAGAAGGCTCGGTTAACCTGAGCGAGGACCGATCGGTCGACCAAGAGGATAGATGGAGCGCCTCTTCTTACTTCTCTTTAATCCAAAACGCCCAAGAATTCCCTGAAAACTCCTTGGAAACATTTGTTTCACCTCGGAAACAGAACAGGGCCAGCTGTTTATGGGTGTGGTGTGACATCGACTGGCCAAGCATCCTCTGGGGAGCCGCCCAGAGGAAAAGGCCAAAGGGAAAACCGATTTAACCCGGAGAATTTCAGCCGTGTCACCCGTGGCTAAATAGCCGACAGCCGAGGATTTGCTGAAAAGAATCGGCGCAAATCGAGTCGTTTTAGGTAGTCAGTCGGGGGGCGAACGACGCCCGTAAACAATCGGGGCCAAGATAAAGGACCCATTTCCCGCGGCGATAATGAAGACTGACGATCAGAATCGCGCAGCTGACGAGCTCGACGAGATTTGGCGCCGATTTTCTCGAACACCTGAGGGCCAAATTCATCGAAATTCCTTCAAATCCATCATTATATCATTTTTCTTTCACTTATTTCTTTGCATAGCCAGGGAGCGCGTGCCATAGCGATAAGAGGCGCTGCTCACACCCGCACGGTCGAGCGATCGATCTCCGCTCGGGCTAACCAACCCTTCCACCCCCTCAGGGTAGGGTAAATTGGTACCAGACTTGTTTAGAAGGTGGGAAGATAATGACTTGGTATAGCAGCTGGCCCCCGTAGCTCATTGTATGAGCCAAATACGCATTCACCATGGCCCCAAGGTAATGAATGGAAGACGAGTGCACGGCGCGTCCTTACACACACCTTCACCTTTACCTTATTCATTATTTATTTTACCACAGTCCAATTAACGGAACACAAACAATGTTACATGTGCTTATTGGGCCTAAAACTACGTACAATTAAATGGAAATTGAATTAGAATCAAATTGAAAAGTAACTCGTGAGCATGAATTTACTAGTTGTACATTTTTTCGCAATTTCTTTCAGCAGAAACTTTTCCACCGAAAAAACGATGGTTACCCTCTGCAGCTGCAAGCCATCGGTGACAAGAAATAAGTCCGTGTGCCCTCTGGGCGCTGGGTGATTTGCGAGAGAAAATCTAATATGGAATCACGGAACTTCCCGAAAATGGGTGAGTCATGACGTTCAGAACTAGATTTTTCGCAGCTGGCAACTACCTTAAATAGATAATATCCTTTCTTAGTCGCTCCTCCAACTTTAAGTTGTAATCTCAAATGTTTTCCGTTTTTTGTTAGCTGTTTATCTGACTCATTTTCGCAACTGTGTGCGATTTCCATTAATCTTTTCAACATATTTGAGATATTTTTAGCGTTGTCGATATTCGTACTGTATCGTGTTTGGTTTCATAGGTCCCACTATTGTAACCCACACGAGCCCACTCGCGTATCAAATAAAATAAAAAATAAATAAATATCAGAAGAAACCATTCAGTTTTCACAGGTTTATTCGAGGAAACTACCGAAGAAGTTACCAAGAATCTACTTATCGATTCACGATTATCGATCCGTTTGTCAATGATAGATCTACCCCAACCAATTTATCTTTTACTTTTACAGTGGAAAAACAAATTCAAAGGAAATATAGAGGTCATGGCGAGGGTAATTGTAAAATCTTGTCAAGTCGCAGCGAAATGTAAAAAAAGGCGCAAACAACATAAGTGCTCGACATCGACCAGTCCTCTTACGCAATTGAGCTCCATCAAGAGCTGAAAAGGATTTTAAATGCGAAAATTTCATATTTTCTACAATAACAAGGTAATGGCGCAGTGTCAAGAGGCGCTACTGATACTCGCTCGGTAGAGCGATCGGTCCTCGACGGTAACCAAGTTCACTATTCCTCCCCTTACCTTTTACCTTCTACAACGACAAGTTTCTCCCACGCGTACTCTTTCACATGACACAACACAATAGGTTTTTTCAGTCAAAAACCAAATCTTCGCCGCTCACAACGTTTTCTGTTCCTCCTTGCTCTTGCGCTTTAGTAAGAAAAGTGAAAAGAAAACAAAGGAAAGAATAGAAAGGTAAGAGAAACAACCAAAAACGGATCCAAGCCTTAACAATCCGATTAAATAGATAACCCTTCCTCCTAAGGTACACTGATAAGCGGCGCTATTTCCACCTGCAAGGTCGAGTGATCGATCGTCGCCCACCTAACCAAGCCTTCAATACCTCCACGGTCAGATAAATTGGTACGAGACTTGTCTGGGAAAATAGAGACACTGACTAGATATAGCGGCTGGATCCCGCAAGTTCATGTATAGGCCAAATACACATTCACAATAACATTACTATTCTGAATGGAAGGTGAATGCATGGCGCGTCCTCAGCAGACTGAATATTCACAATGATTTTTACCTTCGCCTTTACGAGGAGGCCTCAGCATCTATTATCGGCCGAAGACAAAAAGCAAAGCAAGATGAACAATCTAAAGTTCAGGTAAACTTTATGATTTTTTATATGAATATTTGAAATGGAACATAGAATTGCCTCACTGAGCCATGAAAACAACCATAACTAGACACACTACTAACATTAATAAAGCACCTTGTAACAACAGAATAATATATAATATAATTATACTAATAAAATCAACAATCAGTAAAGAATCCCTTCAGAAGAAAAATGATTTCGAATCAGACCTAGAAGCAAGTTTAGCTACATCTCTCTTTTCAGTATATTTGAATATTCACGTTTCATGTCATAGAAGAGGCATCGCATCCCTCAACTGGGTGAAATTAACCTTGGGTTGAGGTATTGCCTTCTCTACATCGAATAAAGGAGTGAAAACGAAGAATTGTTTGAAACCAGTTTGCAAAATCGCATTGCAAAAACGGCAATGCGATAGCTCAAAAAAATCAAAATCAAATTGAAAAACGACTAAACCCACCTAGGTATACAAAGTCACCTTCTAACAGGTCTCTCGTTGGTACACGTACACGGCGTAAACTCGGTGTTTAACAATAACAACATCATCAAGAAATAACATTAAAACGAGCCCTCGTATTCATCGTAAAAACGATCCACCTAGAAAACATCCGCTTCAAAAGCTGATAAAATTCAGCATTATGAATGCGCAAAAATAGAAAATTTCATCACAAAATATTGAGGATGAGGTCTATACATTCTACGGAAATAACAATCGCAGCAAAATAGAAATAGAAAATAGAAAATAGAATACAGAAAAAAGTAAAGAAAGAGATCATCGTACGCTTGGCCCAGCACCAAATGCCCAGGTTCATTTTCATATTCACAAGACTCTGCGGAGGATCAGAGAGCTCTGACGAAGACGAACAGATCAAAACGTTAGATCGAATAAATCTGATCCAGGTTTATTTAAAAACATTACGACAATTATATCATCATGCCGGAGCTTCAAGAAGAGAGCCGATGATCATGGGGTCTCTCATAACGAGGAACAGTTCGAAACGTTAGGGCGAAAAAATCTTATCTACCTTACTAACCTCATTCGGCATAGCGACATACGACAATTATACCATCATGCCGGGGTTTCGTCGGGATGGAGAATGAAAAAATTTTAAAAAAAACCAAAAGTTTATCGAACCCTAGCACGACGGTAGAGTACACGATATCGAGGGAGGCAATTAGAATTTACCCAGCTTCGTGTTGATGAATCCGGAGATAGTGGACCCACTATGGTAACTGTGAGAGTAATGCAATGAATAATCTGTGCTCGGGACTATTTTCTACCGAACTAGCTAGTTCTGGACACCTTCAAACAATTCGCTTCAGAGCATATAGTAAAATACAAAATTGTTAAGTAGAACCCTCAGCTATGAGCTGGGCTACGAGCTCTAGTGGACTGAAGCGCATAGCCTGAGGCACTTGGACTTAGAAACAACGTGAACTACTGAAAAATAGGCAATTTAATCACCTTCTCAAATCATTCACGCACTGAACGCCTCTCGGAGCTTATCCATCTTAACTATTCGACGCATATCGAACTTTCGGAGGTTAATGTTCACGTAGGCTCCGTCGTACAATCGTTCAGCAAAAGCTCGACCGGCGGCCAGCGAGTGCATTGCACTTCTAGAAGAAATATATATGGTCAGAAACATTCCAAAATAGAGGAAAAATTAAACATAACAAAACCTCAATAATAATAAAACTACATTAAACAGCAAAAGCTCAAACAAAATATAAAGAAAAATATATTATTACACTATGCCAAATTAGTTATCAGTGGAAACTGAACCACAAAAAAGGCATTTAGAAAGTAATAGCGCAGTTTTTTTCTTCAGGAATAAGAAAAATGAATACTTACCACATTCCCTGTTGCCTTAAAGCTCGGTTAATCAAATGAGAGCACTACAAAGGAACCCAATTTCTTAACTGCGGCCCAGTTCACCAACAAATAAAAATATTGACGAGGATGAGCCGTTAGTCAAGTCAAAGTCTTCACCTTCCCGGACAACTCTGGTTCGAATTTACCCAAGCCCTAGCCCCAATGTGGGTAATAACATGTTATGGATGTAATAATCTATTTAATTCTTTTTGAACATTTTTAAAAAACTCCGAAATCGATTTAGTAGGTCAATAAATCAATAAAATCGCGGAGTCGGCCGCGATCGAGCCGGTTATGGTGCGCTCTGTGCTAAGTCTGAAGGCAGTATGGAATTTGGGCATTATTCATCCCAACAAAACCAGAGCTCTATTCAACACCATGAAACGGGAATCAATCAATCAATCAATAATTGTCAGCTTATTCAGCAAAGAATACAAAATAGATGAAACCCCACCTGTCGGCAAATCCACACATCATATAGAGGTTCTGATAGAGCGGATGCTCACCTATCACCGGCGCATCATCGAACGTGTTCACATCTTGGTATCCACACCAGGCCGATTTTATCTGAAATAAAAAACAATTGAATAATCTCAATGACAACTTAGAATTCGAAAATTCTTCAAAAAATCAGACAGAAAACTACCTTAGCCGTCTGAAATCCAGGTACCCGCTTGACCAGCACCGGCCAGATTTTCTCGTAAAATTCGTTGTAGTCAACCTCGAGCGATTCGTTCTCATCGCTTATATTTTCTTCCTGCGACGATTCACAAAATAGAAGGGATATGATTTCGTAGGGGTAAAATTAAACCTTACTTTTGTCGGATTCCTCCCAACCACGAACGTGTTTCCAACGTCAATTTGTCGGCAGTGAACTCCGCACGGTTCAACCAACGACGGCATATCAATGGGAACATCCGGAGCGTGGATAACAAAGTTTGTGCGTTTTTGTGGGCGCACTGGGACGGGTACAGCCAGCATACCCTCGCCTTTGCCTGAAATACGAACATCTACCCAGATGAATTACACATTGGAAATTCAAAAAGAGAACTGCAGGGCTCGGATTCACAAATGATATGTCCACCATAAACCTTGAAACAGGCCACGGATGGCGTACAAATCTTGATCCATCAACGCGCTCTTGAGTTTATTCAGGGTTTATTCAGGTCTCCGGACACTCGCCGTGTACGTGATGTGTATAAGACCTCCTACCAACTCTAGATAGGCCTTGAATAAGCGCTGGTGCACGCGCGTTAATGAATCACGGTTTCCTCATCATTCAGGGTATATTTCGTGGTTTATGGCGGGTATACTATCTATGAATACAGACCCATAAACACTTTTCGATTGTGATGACAGCTGGAAACGAATAAACGAAGACGAACTTCTATAAAGAGCAAAAAAACACAAAAATGGATAATTAACTCACCAATTCCAGCCATTTCCGCGATCTTTCCAGCCCATGGACCGGCAGCATTTACAATCGTATACGCTCGAATCGGTCGAGCCGAGGTGTCGGACATTTGTGGTCGGACCTGAACAACATTTTTTTCAGTTTCTGTTCCTGGTTTTTCAAAAATCCAAAGTTGTGGCTCCAGCAGAGGCGACATCGCCGAAATCTGGTCCAAATAAAACATAATATTTGCGGCTTATTACAAAAACAGCTCACTGTTTTCCAAAACACCATTCACAAAAACAAAATGAACAAATTCGCTTGAAGCTCTTTCTTCAACAATTTTTTTGAAGGAAGGTTGGTCTAGTCCTTAGCACATAGGCAGCTCTTAGCGGTACCCACTAGTTCGCTTCGTATTCCGCATTTTATAAAGCGATTCTACGTTGTGGAATGCATAAAATTTGAAATGTAGAGAATAGAAATTTAGAGAATAGGAATCTCGTCGAGAGAAAATCCTCGGAAAAAGATGAACCCTGCGTTGTTTTGCCTTTTTTCTCCGAGGTTATCTAGACAGACACTTTTTGCCCTTGATCTCTGCTGGGTTTTGGTACTTCGATTTTTCGTTCCTTTCTTCTACGTGAACATCCGCACTAATCATCAAATCAACGAAAAAATAAGACACTTACTTCAATAAGGCGAATACTTTAGAAAGTCCATATAAACCTAACAATGGAAAGTGATAAGTCGAAACGAAGCACAAAACTCTGACACACCAGGCGACTCAACACCGTTTTCAAGGTTTGGATTTCTAAGGAAATATCATCTTCAAGCTTGAAAGCATAAAAACCTCGGTAACATTAAAAGGGGATGACAATTGAACAATAAATACCAGAACTCCAGTGATCCTCTGAGCTCGGAGTTTCTCCTGATCAGCAATTTCGTGATCTTCCGTGGCGTGGGGGTCGGCACGACTTCGAAGTTTCTCGAACAAGAAGCCTTCCACTTCACCTTTGACATACTGAAAAGATAAATCAAACCAATTTAAAATATTTAAAAATAAGTAAAGCTCAAAGTGATAGTTTCGATCTGACCTGCACTCCGAGGGTTATATTTTTCTCTCTAATCGCCGCCAATAGCTGCCAGGTGTCAAATGTCCCTTCGTTCTCCAGACCTGATTAATTAATACAATTTAAAAAGAAAAAACCTAAAAATAAACATATCAAAAAACAAAAGATAAAATACATGAATACAAAATATTCAAAGCTCAAACCTAGAGTTCCAACAATCACATCGTCAAGCTCCATGAAGGGAAATCGCTCCTTTAGTTGTTGTTTTGACAAGAGAGCTACGGTAGCCCCTTTGTCGCTTAAAATGAATGAAAAATTGAAATTATTGAATCGATTTCAAATTGCACCTACAGTTGAGTCCTCCAGTTCTTTTTCAGCTCATCTGCTTCGGCCTCAGTTCGAGCCAGGTAGAGAAAACCATTGGGTAAAAGGTTTATGTCAGGTGGGGCATTGTCTTAAAAACAAGGGGTAAACCAGAACCTCAACACACCTCAATATGGAAATTTTCAGGGTAAAGACATACCCAGAATGCGAAGGTGTTCCCCGGCGTGTCGAAGAAACTCGGCCGTAAACAAAGACATCTCTATATGTTCGGGGATGGAAAACTGTTGCGATATTCCACCAGTGGAGAGCATCGTTGAACTCTGGGTAAACCTAAAGAAGGATATGATTGCTGGTTAAAATTTACCCCAGCAGTCTCTCTCTTACTTGTCATTGTTCTCCACAACGACAACCTTCAGATCCTCGTCACGGAAGCGCTCCTTGAGCCAGTAAGCAGTCGACGATCCTTCAACAAGAGAACTATAATAAACCTGCTAGTCAAGAGAATCCGGTAAATCTTACCCGTAAGGCCACCGCCGATGATGAGAATCTCGGCGCGAAACGGGAACAGTTCATTGTCGATCACTGATTGTTTCATATGGGCGATCGGATTGCGACGTTTGAAGGCATCCCTTCGGGCCTAAGTAAGAGAAATTAGCTGGAATAAAGAATTTCGATACTAATTTTGCCAACAATAAGTACCTTGTACTGCACAATATTGACAGAAAGGTTTTGTCATGCAACTTGATAATTTCTTAGAACATATTGAAATATAATAATATCGCCCTTGAAAGCAATAGAAGTAATAGGGTGGTATCCTTTTCCTACTGTCGTGCAGCGAAGAGGTGGGAGAAAAGTATAAGATTTGGCTCAAACTGAATTCGACTAGAAGAAACCGAAAATCTGTTCCTAAGATATGTCTAAATATTCGCCTTTGATCCTAAACACATGGACTTATTTTTCCACCAAGGAAAGCTCAGCACAGAAGAATGGAAGACACAACCCAACTACTACTCCGAAGGATAAGCGCGATCTACTGAACGATAAATATCATCGATATCACTCAAATATTGTCAGAAGGGTTCCATTTGGCACTATTCAACTTAACGAACACCAGCACTCGATTTTTTAGTCGTCAAAATTCGCTGAAACTCTGCCTGTGGGGGGTTATTTGAGGTCCAGAATACGAATCTGATGTCCGTTTTTCACCTGACGGTATGGGACCACCAACGTTGCTATTTTGCAGGTCCAATAAGAATCGCCGATTTCGCTGAAACTTCGTCTATGGGGGTCCTCTGGTGTCCTGAACACGATGGTGAAGTCCGCTTTCCAAATGGCGTCCGAATACGGTAGTCATGGGTGAGTCTCACCATGTGAGGTCGGTAGGTCAAAATGGGTTTTGGTGGCTCAAGACCACCAGGTGAAAAACGACCTTCAGATTCATGTTCAGGCCACCAGAGAACTCCCAAAGACAAAGTTTCAGTGTAATCGGCGATCCTGACTGGACCATCCAAGTAGTCGATATGGGTGGTCCGAGACTATCCACAGCCAAAACGCACATGGATTAATGTTCTGGACCCCAAATAACCCCCATAGGCGAAGTTTCAGCGAATTTCGACGACTGAAAAAAACGAGTAGTGGTGTCCGATAAGTTGCATAGTGCCATTTTATCTTATTTATTTTATTTGAAACGCGGGCCTCGACCCACGTGCAAATGCATAAGAACAATAAATTCTGGGTCAATCTCATGACCGCCATATGGTGCAGAAAACCATTTTGACAAAAAACAGCAACTAAAAAAACTAAAAAATGCCCTAGAACATTTGAAAATAAAATGAAAATCAAAATCGCAGAGTATCGCTCAAATATTTTCAGAAGGGTTCATTTCAAACAATTCTTCCGAAGCTTGTTTAGTCACTAAGACATTAAGATGATTGAGCACCGATGGCACTGAAAAACAATAAGGAATAGGTATACAAGAATATAATGTTGTAGTGGTGGAGCTAGGTTCATCGCAAAAATCGCATCTCAGGCGGGATTCGAACCCGCATCTCAACCTATTATACATAATAGTAATCCGCAAAAAGCGGTAATAAAACTAGAATTTCACGCTAATAAAGAGTATGAAAACAGATTCAGATTACCTCCTGATATCGTCGTTTCCATCGACGAAAGTCATAGGTGAGTCCGTGCCAGGTACGATTGAGCGGGTCCTCACCGGGTTCGTAGTGGCGCTCGTTTTCGAACGTTTGCCAGAGGCTCGGTACGGTCGTGTGAAGACATCGCAACGATCGCTGCAGATCGTGACGTAGTAATGACGTCAGCATAAAGGCCAGGCCTAAAAGCAGCCAGGCATAGCCGAGTAGAAGGCCTAGGAGGCGGAATTTTAGGCCGGAACAATCGATTGGTCGACCTGTCGACTTCAAAGGCTCGTGGGTCAAACGGGGCCGGCGGGCGGTTTCCCACAGGGAAACATTGACCGAGCGCGAAATTCGAAACCATCAAAGGTCAGCTGGGTAGGGTAAGGTATAAGAGGAGAAAATATAAATAAAAAAAAAAAGTGGTATATGAACAACAAGTGGGATTCTGTGGCTATAAAAGCGATCAGCACAACAACAAAAGCTAAGACACGGCGGTCGGTTGGCGCGCTCCAGTCTGAAACCTGTGCTCCAATCTGCTTGCTGTCGGTTGGCGCGCTCCAGTCTAAAACCTGTGCTCCAATCTGCTTGCTGTCGGTTGGCGCGCTCCAGTCTAAAACCTGTGCTCCAATCTGGTTGCGCTCGCTTTAAATTTATTTTGCTTCCTTTTAACCATTTTCTAGTTGATTTCGCGTCAGGAAAAGCAGAAACAAATCGAAAGTTACTCGAAAGTTATCTATAGAGGTGGTGTCCTCTACTTTCCTGCATTCAAGCCTCAGACTTCCCTTATTTTCTCTTGAAAAGATAAATTTGGATAAAAAAATCTATAAAAATTGAATTTATCATCCAGGTGAGCTGCAATGGAAGACCACTACGAGTCGGTGTTAGCGACGCGTTACTGCAAGAAAAGTCCTCTGATCGAGATACTTTCGGAGCGAAATAAGGTAAGGTTTTCTTTTAACCAACGTTTTCTACTATTTTGTTTTCCTTTTACATTTTGCTCTTAGGTTCTTCTTTTATTTGAACGATCCTCATCCAGTGCATTTTTAATGTTTTCGACTGATATAGTCTGGCATTTTCTTATTTAAGAGGTTTGTGAAGTTAGTGAATGAATATTCAAAGTTTCTGAATTTCTTTGAGAATCGCTTTTCAGACGATCCTATGGAGACAGCTCTGGATTTGGTTAGCTGAAAGTGAACTCGAATTAGGGCTCAAACAGGTAACATTAACATTTTTATAACTTTTCCCATCTAAATTTCAGTTTTTTATTTTTATTCCGAATTAGCTTTTACTCTTTCGAGGAAGATCTACCACCCTTGCTTAACGATTAATTCATGAAATTTCCACGACACAGAAAGGCATGCCATTCGTAGAACAGCAGTTAATATACAAATAAAATCACACATCGAAAGCGACTAAAAATTCACACTCAAAAGGATAGCATAACTCGTAGTCAACCAAGAAAACAAGTGGAAGTTTTGGCTTTTTTCTAGAGATTCGAACACTATTTGCTAGCCAGAAAGGGTAGTATAAAACATAGTCAAGCAAGTAAACAAGTGGAAGTTTTGGCGTTTTTCTAGAGATTCGAACGCTATTTGCTCCTATTGATTGATTGATTGATTGATTTTTCTATATATAGGTAACGAAAGAAGCTATAGAAGAAATGAAATCACAACGAGACAACATCGACTGGCCGAAGATTCGTGACGAAGAACGACGTCTGAAACATGACGTCATGGCGCACAACCACGCTTTCGGAGCGGTAGGCTGATCTGAAAGCAATTTTAATATCGATTTATTGATCTATTCATACAGTACCTTTCACGGTGAGCCATAGAGCAGTGGAGAAAGAAGCGAATTTGAGCAAACTGATAGTCTGAGAGAAAAACAACCAAACACTCAAAATAAGGTCTATAATAGGAATACGATAAACACAACTACAATACACAATATCCCTAAAAATTAATGTTATTCAAAAAAAACTCAGTCGGTTACTATCAACTCTGGCTAATTGGTGTTCGATAAATAAATATTCATTTATTCATTTATTCAAATGCACTATTCGTGCGCCAGAGAAAGTATATGGATAAATAAATAAACAGAATTGTTAGATTTGTCCCAATGCGGCTGGAATCATACACCTTGGCGCCACATCATGTTTCGTTCAAGACAACGCTGATCTGATCGTGATAAGGGATTCTGTTCAGCACCTACTTCGCAGGTAATTTTAATATTTACCTACTTGGATTTATGTTCTTTTTCCCTATGTATCGTTCTTGATGATCAATGTTTACAAGTCTGGTTTTTTGCCGAGACTTTTGACTTTTTGTCACAGAAATTGGGCAGTTCTTTGAGATATGGATAAAAACAAACCCTGAGATTGACTGTTCGTGAGGAGCAGTTGTTGATGTATGTTTGATTTGGTGGGGAGAAGGTATAAGGCAGATTAAAAAACTTCGACAAATTAGTCTATATACCCTCCCGGGGCTAATTTCAGCTAAATAGTTGGAGTCTGCACAGGGTTAAAATAGTTTACTCATTCCCAAACCTTTTTACAGTGTTCTTCTGGTGTTCTCAACACTATTTGAAACCCTTCATTACCCTAGCCCCTTTCTCGTGTGCCAACCATCCCCTTCGAACCATTTTTGTGGCAACTTTTCCTCGAAAACTTTGACAGCTAGGGTGGGTCACTAATGATGCATCTGTCCTGCCCTATTTCGACCGTAATCTCCGTTTCGTTTCAGGACAGCCACGGTACTGGATCGTATGGCTACGTTTGCCGACCGCGAGAAATCTCATGTAACTGTGGGAAGAACTCACTATCAAACCGCCTCACTGGTCACAGTCGGCAAGAGAGCGGCGCTGTGGGCGCAGGAGCTTCTCATGGCGTTCAAGCAGGTCAGTTTTCTACCCCAATGGGTTAATTCTCCATATAATTTAACCCTACCCAATCATGTTTTTCTTCAGCTAGAGCACTTCTTTGAAACGATGAGGTTCCGCGGCATCAAAGGCGCCACCGGGACACAGGATTCTTTCCTTACGTTATTCAGTGGCGACGAAGAAATGGTTCATTAATGTGGTATTTGTTTACCTTACCTGATTTGTTTACTATTTTCCTGGTTTCAGGTGGAAAAACTGGACGATCTTGTGACGGCAAAGGCAGGATTCACGAAGAAATTTTGCATTTCTGGGCAGACCTACTCCAGGCAACAGGTTAGTTTTAGCACCACTCGAAAGTGAGAAGTTAACCCTCTCGGGTTTATTTTTTAGGATGTACAATTGATATTCGCCTTGGCTTCGATTGGTGCCGCTGTGAAGAAGATCTGCACCGACATTCGTGTACTCCAGGCCATGGGAGAGCTCCTGGAACCTTTTGAAAAAGTGAGTGAATTTTGCAGAATTGCTGGCTTTCAGAAAATTTTGAATTCAAAAAAATTAATTTTCCGCTCAGGATCAAATCGGATCGTCCGCTATGCCATACAAGAAAAATCCGATGAAAAGTGAACGATGTTGTTCACTGGCGAGGAAACTTATTCACACACCACAAGTGGGATCTATTCTTTCATTCTAGTAATCTTTTTTCCAATTTTTTCTATTAATTATATTTTTTAAGGAGGCCCTATCCATCCTAAGTGACCAGGGTCTCGAGAGAACCCTCGACGATTCGGCGGGTCGTCGTATGCTCATTCCTGAGTCGCTTCTCACCACAGAGGCAATGCTGGTTACCCTACAGGTGATTTTTTCGCTAATATTAAATTGATTACCCATTTTTGTTAGTAATATAGGCCCGCGTGGTGCAATGGTAAGAGGCGCTACTGACACCCACATAGTTGAGCGATCGATCCCGGCCCGGACTAACCAAGCCATCCATCCCTTCGGGGTTGAGAAAATTGATACCATACTTGTATGGGAAGGTAAAAACACTGACTTGGTAAAGCGGCTGGCTCCGCAAATCATTGCATAGGCCAAATACCATGCCTCTACGATTCTGAATGGAATACATCTGCGTGGCGTGTCCTTAGGAGATTGATCAACGTCGGCACATTTACCTTTACCTTCACTAAATTGATTTTATTTTTTGTAATCTAATCACTGTTTAGAATATTTTCGAAGGCATTACGGTCCAAAAGGAACACGTGGGTCGAGTGGTTAAGGAAGAATTGCCATTCCTAGGATTGGAGAAGGCAATGATGATGCTCACCGAGGAGGGGATTGATAGGCAGGAGGTGAGTTTTGGAAACTTATATAAGTAAATAAATAAATAGATAATACATAAATTAATATTTTATTTATAACGGCTTTTTTCTCAAGGCCCATGCGGTCATTCGTGCCACAGCGCTGGACGCGAAGCAGCGGCAGGCCTTCGGACCGGTTAATATGCAGGACATTCTGCAGGACCCGTTCTTTGCCTCCGTAAGTTTTTGTTTATTTATTTATTTCTTATGCGCTGTTACATGCGCCAAATGAAACAGACGACAAAACAGGCAATCCTAAACAGTCGTTAATAAATGAAGTTTTGTTGTTTGCTATAGTTTTGACGACTTCTTAAATTTGGTTTTGACGACTTCTTAAATTGAGAACTTATGGAGACGCAACTGCGTTTTGATTTTTATGATATTTTAGTTTATTGTTGTTTTTGTGGGTAATGCTATGTATATAAGTAGAGGTTATTCTATTGATGTTAAGTTCATTGCAAAAATCGCGGTTCGAACTATCCTAGCGTCTTCCTTTCCTTCATCACCAGTACAACATCTACATATACTCAATTTTAATTGTTTTTTTAGATCATCAATTATTTAAATGACTTTTTATTAGGTTCGTGATCGGATCCTAGCACTAGTGGATGAGCCGATTCGCTTTACCGGTCGTTGTGAATCACAGACGGTTCGTTTCATAAATGATGAACTCCGCCCGGCTATCAAGCCTTACTTCGATGCTGAAGCGACCCGTGTTCAGTTGGACGTGTAAAAGTTCAGATTTTTTTGAGATTTCGCGATTTAGGGGATACCGAGAACTGTTCGGGTAATAGTGATCCATCAGTCTCTAGGTATCGTTAAGGTAAATGATTTTTACTGTTCTTCTTGTTTTAGTTTCATTGACAGGTTGCTTACCAGACTGTTGGTCGATTTTGTTATGTTTGAGTTAAGTTTTATGCTTCCTTACGTGTGATAATACTGGTGATCGCATACTGATCAGGAATAAATAAATAGATTCTAATGTTCCTTATGTCTTCAGTGTCGCAGTATCGATTTCGCTCTCTGATCCTATTTGCAAATTGCTATTATCGATTCTTTTTGAAGATTCTTCTAGACGAAGGAGTTTAGCTTCGCGAGGAATCCATCAGAGAATCTATGGTATTCTCATTCGGTAGCCGAGAGGAATGTGACTACACAAAATGCTATTGTGAGGAGAATATTTACAAGTAGGTTTCAGTATACACTAGGGTGAAAGGTATGAGATTTTTTTTGAAAATTCGATTGTGCATGAAGAAATTTCAATTTTTGAAACGTGGAACTCTTAACCTGGTCATGTTCCACTCTTGTTACCGCACTTTTGCGGGTTACTGCTATGTGTATTAGAAGTAGACGTTGTCATGATTTGCTAGGATCGTCGCAAAAATTGAGAGTCAGGCGGGATTCGAACCCAGGGCCCACATTTATCATTGGTAAACCCCGAGATATAGCTCCTGAACGGCGCGCACCTTTCTCTACTTATCCTAAGCTTCCTATGTTAAACGGGATCTCTTATCGACTCTGCCGTTCACGGTTCTGGCTGCGCCGCGGTTTCGGAGACCGCTCGTCCGTTCATGAATCTGGGCCCATGTCTCACGCCCACCAGAGGCACTGTGACAACATCTGCTTTTATTATATATATACAAGAGTAACTAGCGAAACTGTGGTAATAAAAGTAGGATTTCTATAGATCATTTTTTCAAAATCAATATTTTCATGGCATTTTCAGACTTTGTGAACGAATACCCGAACAAGAACGCTCGACATTCTTCGTGGTTTTCATTTCAAACCCCAACAAATGCTTTCCGTTGTTCCAACAAAAGGCCGCCGGTGACAAGTTGGTTATAATTTTCCTAATGTATAGTTTTCTATTATAATTTTTCTGGTCATATTTCTAAGTCCTCATGAAACTGTGCAGTCAAAGTAAAGGGTAAAGTGGTCGGCATTGATCAGACTCCTAAAGACGCGCCACGGATTTGTCTTTCATACAGAACCGTAGAGGCTGGTGAATGCAGCTTTCTAGACAATTCCGCTACGAATTTACCCGACCTCGAAGGGATGGGAGGGTAGGTTAGCCTAGGCGAGGTTCGATCACTCGGCCGTGCGGGTGGTAGCGCCGCTTACCACAACACTGAAGGTGAAACTGACACCCTTTGTGAATATTTAGGAGCCGTATTTATTTAATAATATTTGGATAATTATTTGGGAATCAATAATATTAGGAATAATATTAATACCGTAATATTTAGGAATTTTCCTTTTTTTGATTTTTTTGTGAAATATTGTATTCAGACCGTTCGTCATGTGGGACTACCACGTCATCCTACTTCAACGGCTAGAAGGTGCCGATATCCTCGTCTGGGACCTGGACACTGTACTATCCTTCCCGTGCAACTTTGAAAAATACTTCACCGAATCCATTAATCCCGACCAGTGGAACATACCCCCCGAGTATAGCAGGTATGTTTAACCATCATTACTATGTATTGTATTGATGAAAATTCAGTTGAAAAATTTGTTGAAAAATTCAGTTGAAAATTTTTCTCTTTCCTTATAACTGGATTCTTTTTATCAATTAAATCAACTGAATTATTTTGATTATTTTATTTATTATTTTATTTTTTATCAAATCATTTTATTATCAACTAAATTATTTTGTTATATCAGTTGCACACGATCACGAGCATCGTTTGATTTGCCACCGATTTTTACTTTATATTGTACTGCACAAACTTAGGGAAATAAATATAAATGAACAACAAATAATAAATAAAGTAAATTTCAGATACTTCCGCATCATACCATGTCAAGAATACCTCCGGCATTTCTCAAGCGATCGTTCTCATATGCTGGCCGAAGACGGCACCTGGATGTCTCCACCGCCGGCTTGGGATCCGATTCTGAAAAATGGGCTAAATAATATTGAAGATTTTATTAGTATGGATCAGGATATCTTGAAGGATATCAGTGTTGTTGTGGGAGAAAATGAGATGTATAGTCAGTGCGCCAAGCTTTGCTCAGTAGAATGACTTTTCTGGCGTTTTTATGTGTTTTTAACGTCCAGAATTTTCCTACAGAATATATTTGAATTTCTGTACTTCCTTTGTTGTTTCATCTTCCACAGTTCGAGGGCGCATTCATATTTGGCGGCAAAGCATCTTGTAGCCGCTCATTCCTCGTTTATACCCGCTCTTTTTTAACCCACTGAAAGTTCATGAAAACCTTTTGTGAAAAATGTTATAGGTTGATTTTTAATGATTTATCCACTTGACCGCAGGGTATAAATCAACCTGCGGGGTATCATTGATGCTATCATTGAGTTAGTAACACCTCCTAACCTCCCACATATTTTTGTCGCGCCGCCCCTCCTGCCACCGACTATGAACAGGGCCCAAGGGTGAATAATGCATCTATTTTTCTAATTCCATTTACTTCCTTTGTATAATATTATGTATGTAGATTTGTTATGATGCAATTTCCAAAGAATGTTGAATTCGATTTTAACCCTAATTTTGCTTTTTTCTTCATGGAAGTTGTGTTAGGCGAGTAGCACACCATATACCCTGAGGGGTTTATGAGACATATAGGAGTGTTTCATAAGCCCCTCAGGGTAGCTCAAGGGGTCGTTAGGTGGCTATGTAAACAGCAGATCTGTATAAATAAAATGCTTGTTTACTGTTTGTGTGTCGAGTTTCTAACCCTGCTCGCTCTCACCGCTCCACCCCCTCCCTTCTTCAAAAATTTTATGAGGGAGTAGTTTTGTCAAAGGGTTTATGCAGCAAATAGGAGGGTAACCGGCTATAGTTGGCTGGTAAATGTAAAGGTAAAACAGGGGTCGGCGTTGCCCATTTCCCAGAGAACGTGCCATGCATTCTTCATCCATTAAGAATCGTAGGGACGTGTTAAGGGAGCCTATTCAATGATTTCCTATTACTTCCCAGATATGACTGATACCAATTTACCAGACATCAGAGGGATGAAGTGCTTGGCTAGTCCTGGTGAAGATCGACCCCTCGACCATGCGAGTGCTAGTAACGGTTCTTTCCACTGCACTACGGACCCATCGACCATTGACCAATGCGAAAGGAAGAATATTCGAACGCAATTAGTCCCTGCTAGAGTGTAGCAGATCTTTGTCCGACCACTCGAGAGAGTAGAACTTTGGGCAAGAGGCCAGTCGACCAGTGGAACAGGCTAGAGTTCACCGAGTGGGGAGAGACCCAGACATTCAGATTGCGCCAGAGAACGTGAAAATGTAGGAGATAGCCTGGCAGAGAGAAAAAACCCGATGGCTTCGTGCCAGCACCCTACATCAACGACATACTACTCAATCGCACCTGACACTAATGAAGGCGTGGCTTCTCCATGACCGAGCCGTACTCCGCAGTTACTCGCATCGCTGCTGACAGCCGTTTTGATATTTTTCATATTTTCATCCCTTTTCTCTCAAATTAACATAGTAGGGGGGGGGCGTGGCGCAGTGGTAAGAGGAGCTACTTTCACCCGCGCACGGTGAAGCAATCGATCTCCGTTCGGGCTGACCAATCCTTCCATCCCCTCTGGAATAGGGTAAATGGACACCAGACATGTCTGAGAAGGTAAAGTCACTGATTTGGTATAGCGGCGAGGCATTGCATAGGCCAAATACGCATTCATCATACCTCGACTCTTCTGAATGGAAGTGGAATGCGCGGCGCGTCCTTACAATTAGGGGACTGATCAACGCCGGCATCTTACCTACATCTATTTTTTATGATTCCCCAGGCTTTAATACTTGAATTTGGTATAGTGGCTGACCCCCGTAAGTCATTGTATGGCCAAATACGCATTCACCATGCCTCTACGGAAAAGTCTGGTAACAATTTACCCGATTCTTTACTGAGGCTCTGATCAGTATCTAACTGAAACCAAAGGATGAGGAGCATTTACCCCAGGGGATTCGTTAAAGAAACATTTACATAACATATTCAGAGTCCAAAAAACTGTGCAGGATGTTATAAAAGTCTGCGCGATAGCTTGGGGAGAGATGTTGCCAAGAAAAAAGTTAGGAGGGTCGATACGCGCTGTTCGAGTTGTGAAAATATGTTTGTTTATTGTGTTTAACGATAAGAAGTGTTATTGCTGAATTTTTGGTCGCTTATATAATAGCACTCTACTTTTTCGCTTTGTCCAACTGTTCCATTGAAGTTTTATTCCATGCCTGATACTTACTCCTGTCCTAGAAGTTTTTGTGTTTATTGTGTTCCAACAATGCGGAGAATTGTTCTCTAGTTAAGTTTAATAAACCCGACCATTTTCGTGCAAACGCAAACCTAGTATTGATTTTACCATATAGTCTACGATTCCGAAAGAACAATTAATAAAAGTCGCCGCCAAAGAAAGTTCTGGGCGAAACACTCCTGTCCGCCAATATGGGTGGACACCGTCCCACGCGCCCCCCTTGCTGTCCACCAATATTGGCGGACGCCGTCGTGAATGTGTTAATGACCAGCTGCTGACTGGGGGCCAATCAGCAACGTCTCGCCCGCTGGCAGAATGCAGTCCGACAACCGAACTTTTGCCTACAGGAAAAGATGGATTAAGAAGATCAGTTGATTGACCTAGATATTTGGAGATGCTAGGTTATTCGCAAAACACTGACATCGGACGGGAATTGAACCCGCGTCTTTCTGTTTCCGGCAGACTGCACTAACCACTGTGCTACCGATGAACTACGTTGCGAATCTCCTAGCATCTCTTTCTTAAGCCCGGTCGGGCTGTTGCTATCAGCGCTCACCCGCAATCACGGGAATGAGCCGGTAAGCCGATATCGGCAGTTACCAGCTAAGCCGATAGCATTTTTGATATATTACGAAACTATTCTGCTATTTGCCGCTTTTTGCCGCTGTTATTCTGTAGTACATCGGTAGGAGATTCGCAACGTAGTACATCGGTCGCCAATCAACTGATTCTCGTCTATAAACCGCTAAACAAACAAGCGGCAATTAGCAGAATAGTTTCGTAATATATCAAAAATGCTATCGGCTTAACTGGTAACTGCCGATATCGGCTTACCGGCTCATTCCCGTGATTGCGGGTGAGCGCTGATAGCAACAGCCCGACCGGGCTTAAGAAAGAGATGCTAGGAGATTCGCAACGTAGTACATCGGTAGCACAGTGGTTAGTGCAGTCTGCCGGAAACAGAAAGACGCGGGTTCAATTCCCGTCCGATGTCAGTGTTTTGCGAATAACCTAGCATCTCCAAATATCTAGGTCAATCAACTGATTCTCGTCTATAAACCGCTAAACAAAAAAGCGGCAAATAGCAGAATAGTTTCGTAAGAAGATCAGTCCCCTAAGGGAGCGCCGTTCACCCGTCTTGCATTCAGAATCGTAGACGCACGGTGAATGCGTACTAGGCCTATACAATGACTTGCGGTGCCAACCGCTATACCGAGTCAATGCCTTAACTTCTCGGACAGGTCTGGTCCAATTTACCCAACCTTGTAGGGATGGAGGGTTGGTCAGCACGAGTGAGGATCGATCGCAAGACCGTGCAGGTGCCAGTAGCGCCTCTTACAGGTGCACTGCACAGCCTTTTCAAAAGTAACATGTGGAAATTGATAGAACTTTCCCTACAGCCTGACAATAATGCTCTGATAAAATTTTTTCACAATTTTCGCTTTTTTTCAACCACGTTCCTGTGGCCTAACCGGTTTGGGTATGTTGTGTTTGGCTGGTGCTCATCGACTTCCTTTTAACCCAATCCATGACCTTGTGTCTGGCTTAAGTGTTCTTCGCCGAATGACAACCTTGAGCAACGACTATCAGGCTCTTATGGACCTGTTTTCGCGGATTTCAGTCGAAAAACTTTCGCTTTTTTTCACTTTAAAACGTGACCGCTCGACTTCTTTTTATTCTTCTGATGTCATTTTGAACTGGCCGAGACCGGTAGAGGTTCTTTGGAATCGCTGACTACGTTAAGAAAAAGAAAAATGCCCTAAGAGAATGTGAAAAATGGCGACTATGGTGAACCGCGTGGCGCAGTGGTAAGAGGAGCCACTTTCACCCGCGCACGGCCAAGCGATCGATCCCACCCGTGCCAGCCAAGTCCTTCATTTTTTCATTCATTTTTTCATTTATTGCACGGGGCAACGCCATGTGCAAAATTCAAGAAACATCCTACAATTAACAATCAAAACATAAGTAACACTGAAGCAATTTTGAACACTCCTAGTAACAACATCGATATTTAACAACTGATAATAAGCTGACCAACTAAACAGCATAAAACTTGTCAAACTTTTAATTTTTACGTATTTTTAATTTTTACGTAATCAAGAGCCGGTCAAACGCGTTTTTGAATGCCCGAATTCCGCTCGGTAACAATTTAGACCTAGTGAATTTTAAATAGTCAGATCTCATCCCTCCGGAGGCGGGTAAATTGGTACCAGACTTATCTGATTGGGTAAAGACTCTGACATGGTATAGCGACTGGCCCCTGGAAGTCATTATAGAGGTCAAATACGCATCCACCATGTCTCTTCTGAATGGAACACGCGTCCTTAGGGGACTGATAAACATTTACCTTTACCTTTTGTTATGCCGAAAACCCTCCTTTTAGGCGTATCTGGGGCAGCCGGTCTCAAAAGACCCTCGGAAGTGATTTTTTTTGCAAAAATTTGCTCGTCTACTGGGATGAAAACACCCCGTGCAGGCAAATATTTGCCATCAGACGGCCGTCTCAGAGTCACGTGGCGTGGTGTTACGCCTCGTTGACTCGACGGAGAGAGAGGACGAAGGTTCCCAAATTCGATTCCTCCTCAATTTGGATCTCACTTTTATTGTCACCACCGATGTCGTATCACATGTGAACCGCCGTTTGTCACTTTATAATGTCTCCCAGAGTTGACAGTTCTGGTCGATTCACCATCGGAAAACCAGTCCGTCGAATGTTCTGACGAGCGCTCGAACAGAGATCTGGATCCTTCTTTCCATCCTCTTCTCTCCTTTTCCCTCCTCTTCACTGGCCCCATAGGACGTCGTTCGATTTGAACCGGTTTAAAATAATGTCGATGATGTCATTTTTGTACTTTCCAAGAACTTTTCTTGAAAAAAGTGGCCCCTTTCCCGACTTTGTCACGTTGCACAAGAATATCATCATGACACTCTGCGCCAATTTCATGGAAGGTGTACCCAAAAAGCTTGGAGATATACCTTAGATGACGGGCAAACCGTAATTCATCACTGCCTACAGGGGGTTTATTCAGTGCTCATGGTAGTTTAACGGAGGGCACGGGTGATAATTTGGTAAGAGGTTCTACAAACAGCCGCGCGATCGAGCGATCGATCCTCGCCCGGACTAACAAAGCCTTCCATCTCTCCGCGGTCGGAAAAATTGGTGCCAGACTTTGGGAAGGTAAGGACAATGACTTGGTATAGTGACTGGTGGCCAAATGCGCATTCACCATGCCTCTACGATTCTGAACGAAACTCAAAAACATGGCGCATCCAGGGTATTGATTAAAGCCGACCACTTTACCCCTACATTTATATTCTTATATTTAGTACACGCGCAAGGCATGTGGTGCATTAAGAATACAATGGTACAAAAACACACAATGGTGCAGAACCAACGGTGATAGTGCCGAAATGCAAGTGATAAGATAGGATAAAACCCTGAAGTAATTGATAAGAAGAAAGTTAGTACTACTTACCTTTTACAAGCTTTATTATTACATCGTTAATTGAAACATGTTCTCAAATAAGGCTATTAAAATGTATCATACCCTTTTTGAAACAAGATCAAGAAAAGTTCAAAAATTAGTTTAAAAGTCGCAGCCAGTTCAAAAAACCTTGGTGATGGCATTTTTGTACTTTTCAAGTAATCTTGAATTAAAAATTGATGTCTCACGTGATGTTCATCTCTTGAGGATCCTCATGGCACCTTCGAGATGTATTTTTACGTTTTTTTTTCAGAAATTCATCATGCTTCGTGTGAACGTCAACGGTGCCGAAAAACTTCATATCACCCTCCAGTGCGGTGACGAACAGGAGTCGGTAACCCTGGACCGTAAGGAAGTGGATACGGTAGGTAAACTTTAGATGAAAATGTCGAACTTTAATCACACTGAATTAAATAAAGTAACTAAATATCACATTATTAATAAATAAATAAACATTATTAAATAAATAACTAAATAAATAAAATAAATATTGGATATTATTCTTTAATTTTTAGGTTATTATTAAATACTGGTTTTGTGATTTGAATGGTCCTATTTTCAGATGCTGAAGACCCTCAAGGACCATGTTCGGGATTTTGCGGATCGAGCCGCTCCCGACTGGAAAGAGGTGTTTCTATTCAAGCAGGATACCAGTGCACCGGATGGTCTTCACCGATTGCACTCAGCCTCGCTACTAGTGGGTACCCCTTAGAGCACTGGTAAGAAGCGCTGCTTCAACGCGCGCAGCCGCGCGATCGATCTTCGCTTTGAATAACCAAGCCTTAAATCCCTAGGTAAGTTTTAACAGTAATAAATGTTATGTTATAACAGACTTGGGGAAGAAGACAGTACTTTATACGGCTGGCCCAAGCAAGTCATTGTATGTATAGACCAAACACGCATTCAACATGTGTTAACGATTCTGAATGGAAGACGAGTGCGTGGCGTGTCCTTAGATGACAAATTAACTCTGACCACTCTGGAAGAGTCGTTAAAGTTAAAGGTAAAAGTTTTTGTCGCAATTTGCTTTAACTACGAGTAAGGGTGAGTAAAGGTAAACGATAGAGTGGTTGGTGTTGACCAGTCCCCAAAGGATGCGCCATGCGCTCGTTTTTCATTCAGAATCGTAGAGACTCAATGAATACGTATCGGCCTATACAATGACTTGCGAGGCCAATCAGCTTCTCCGCCTTCCCAGACAAGTTTGGTACCAATTTACCTAACCCCAGATGGATGGATGACTTGGCTAGCTCTGGTGAGGATCGATAGCTCGACCGTGCGAGTGTCAGTGGCGCCTCTTACCACTGCACCACGCATGCATCCACCGAAAAAATGCTCAAAGGAATTTCATTTTAGAGCAACGGATGCACCGTGAGATTGGTGGTGCCGAATCCCGAAGAATGGCCAGCATGTTCACATCGCCTCAGGGTATGTTTTTATCCTGCTCAGAAGTCATTTGTCAAAATTAAACCATTCGTCTTCAGGTGAAAACATACATGTTACCGACGTTCTGCCACTTTTGTGGAGATCTGATCAAAGGGGTGATTCGACAGGGACTGCACTGTAAAACGTGCAAGTGAGGTGATTTTCATTGGTTTCTATTCAAAATGAACTATGCATCTTCGGCTTTTTACTTTAAAACTTATAAATATCCAATTTTCAAAAGAAACCCCTGCTCAGGCATGATTTCCATCGTCGATGCATGACAACATCTCGAAACAGCTGCGCCGGGTCGGCGGCTAACCCAGAATCGGATCCAGAAGCGACAGGTAACCCACTTAACCTCTCAAAAACCCAGTCATGAAACTATACAGCCACTCCTGAACTCTGGGTAAAGATCAAGGTCCACATCCGTCACTGACAAACCGGTCGGTAACCCTAAAAGCTACCGTGGGGTGGTAAACTCGCGGTAAATTACGCGCTCTTCCTTACCGTACTGGTGCCTTCAGGTATCGGATATAGCGCGACTTAGCATTTATATATTCCCTTATTCTTTCCCTTAACCCTCCCTTGTTAAAAGTATACTTAAGAGCAATCAAAAAGCACGTTTGGGACATCTCCGTTCCCTAATCTAAGCAGGTCGTGCGTGGTGCAGTGGCAAGTGGCGCTACTTCCACTTACGCGGTCAAGCGATCGATCCTTGCTCAGGATAACCTTCCAACAAAATTTCTCATCGCTCCATGGTTGAGCGAATTGCTACCAGACTTGTCTGAGAAGGCAAAGACACCGATTTGTCCAGTAGATCCCGAGTCACTGTGTAGGCCGAATACGCATTCACCACGTCTCTACGATTTCGAATGGAACACGAACGCACGGCGCATCCTTGAACCATTGATCAACACCGGTCATCTTCACATTACTTCAAATAGATTTACAGCAAAAATAAAGAAGATCGCTCTACAAGGAGGTAGGAGGGGCGTGGCCAGGATACCTTGACCATATTAGGTCATTTCATAAGTCCTTGCCGTTTTTTCCAACGTCGTGCTGTAAGTTTAGTAGGGAAGCTCTGGCAAAGAGCTATACACTATTAGATAGAGAATTGCTTGTAGTTTCAGAATATGTAATTCATTTTGATTGATACCCAAAATGTTGCTGATTTTTTTACCAGTGAAATGGAAAATGAAATGTCGCAAAAATAGCCCTTTGCGGCATGGAATTTTCTCCGGAAAGAGTGAAACTTTCTGAAACTCTTTGCACACCATTTGAAAGAGAAAAGCTTCTCCTACAAAACGTTGCATTTCGTTGTTTTATTGCTTTTGGTTTTTGTTAACTTTAAGGTCATCAAGTCGAGTGACCCAAAAGTCGTTAATTATTTTTGAACTCAACTTTAGCTCTTTGTTTGGAAGTTTTTGCAACCATTTCCATATGTCTTATGTCAGAATTTTTCGCTCTATCAGAAGATCTGTTTAGTTTTTAACGTCACCGAATTTTAAACAAAATTCAGCAACAACGACTACCACTTGGACGCGGCATCATTAGTCCTTTTGTTGGGGTAGTTTTGCCAAACAACATATATTGTTCGAAAGAAGAAGACTTGGACTATAAGATAGCATATTACGAGTTTCTACACATATCGAGTTGCATACGTTTTTACCTTGTTGAAAGTGGTGATCAACGAGCCCTCCCGACGGCCCCGATGCCGAGCGGCTCGGCCACGCGACCGCCGCGTGACCAACCTACGTAACGGCGTGGCGATCGCGCTCAACGTGCGGCGGTCGCGTGGCCGAGCCGCTCGGCATCGGGGCCGTCGGGAGGGCTCGTTGATCACCACTTTCAACAAGGTAAAAACGTATGCAACTCGATATGTGTAGAAACTCGTAATATGCTATCTTATAGTCCAAGTCTTCTTCTTTCGAACAATATATGTTGTTTGGCAAAACTACCCCAACAAAAGGACTAATGATGCCGCGTCCAAGTGGTAGTCGTTGTTGCTGAATTTTGTTTAAAATTCGGTGACGTTAAAAACTAAACAGATCTTCTGATAGAGCGAAAAATTCTGACATAAGACATATGGAAATGGTTGCAAAAACTTCCAAACAAAGAGCTAAAGTTGAGTTCAAAAATAATTAACGACTTTTGGGTCACTCGACTTGATGATCTTAAAGTTAACAAAAACCAAAAGCAATAAAACAACGAAATGCAACGTTTTGTAGGAGAAGCTTTTCTCTTTCAAATGGTGTGCAAAGAGTTTCAAAAAGTTTCACTCTTTCCGGAGAAAATTCCATGCCGCAAAGGGCTATTTTTGCGACATTTCATTTTCCATTTCACTGGTAAAAAAATCAGCAACATTTTGGGTATCAATCAAAACGAATTACATATTCTGAAACTACAAGCAATTCTCTATCTAATATTGTATAGCTCTTTGCCACAGCTTCCCTACTAAACTTACAGCACGACGTTGGAAAAAACGGCAAGGACTTATGAAATGACCTAATACCAACGAACTAATGAATGACTATTTAATTAACTACTTTATTTCAAGAAGGAGGGAAGGGGGTGGCCGGGATACCTTAACCATACCAATCAGCTATTGATCAATTAATTCTTTATTCAGTCTTATTTCAGAAACAAAGCTGGAACTACCACACAATATGGTGGCAAAAACCTATACTATGCCGACAAACTGCGCTGTCTGCCACAAACTCCTCATGGGACTTATTAACCAAGGCCACAGGTGCACCGATTGTGGGGTAAGTCACGCTTCCTCCTGGGCCTAAATTCATGACGGGTATCGGCACAATATACCCGAGAATAAACCCCGGTCGGCGCGATTATTCGCATTCATGAACGTGCCGCGAAGTTTATTTGGGGGATATCGCGTCTCTATTCCACTCCGGGACGCGTTCATGAATGCGAATAATCGCGCCGACCGGGGTTTATTTTCGGGTATAAATACCCGTCATGAATTTAGGCACTGGTTCAGATGTTATTTATTTATTATTTGTGGACATTTCTTGTGTTTTTGCCCAAAAAAGCTGCTCCAAACGAGAACCTCGCCCCAGGGGCTCTTGAGTACCTGAGGAACTAATTTCAGGTGAACGCCCACCGTAATTGCATTGATAACCTGCCGGCAAACTGTGAACTCTCGGAAAACTCTGTGGGTCGCCGAAACGATCGCTGTGGAGGAGCGGAAAACGAACACACTACTCACGGCCCATTATATGTTATTCGTCGTTAAGTGGTCTCAAAAACAAAAAACGCCTCGGGGCAAAACCTAAGTGGATTTTTGCAATCTTCAATATAATCCGCACTTATTGTTATAACTTTATAAGTTTCTGACTTTGTAACCATCACAGTAGTGCTCTCGTCACCATTCCCTACTGATATTTTATTAGCAAATCAGAGAGGAATTCAAAAATTTCTAAAAAATGAAAAATGAAATGAATTAGATTGAATTTGTACCAGGTTTCTTGAGCTTCAGTACAATGTATCATTGATTATTCAAAAATTTCTGAATGTTTTGTGCAGCTGTCTTTATTTTGTCCACTTGTGAATAAAAATTTCACTATTTTGGTGTCCGATTATCAGATATTCCGGACAAATTCAATAGTTCACAAGTTTGCGGTATACTGCTTCTTTCTATTTTCCACCTCTTTTTTATTTAGAATTTTCCGAGAAACCGTTTTCGAATTGATGAAAAGGTTTTAGAAAACTCGCAGCTAAAATATATGGCAAAGTGTGCGACGCTGGTCAACCCCTTAAGGTTGCGCCATGCCTTCGTCTTGAATTCTGAATCGTAGCGGATTTTTGAATGCGTATCTGTCCTATGCAACGACTTGCGAGAACAATCGTTATAAAAGTGAGTGCCATCACCTCCCTAGAAAAGTCCGGTACCAATTGATTCGACTTCGGAGAGATGGAAGGCTTGGTTAGCCTGGGCGAGGACAGATCCTCGGACCGTACGGGTGGAAGTAGAGCTTCTTACCACTACACCACGCATTAGTATTATTCAATTTGATTAGGATGCACTCTGATCTCCCTTCCTATTTATGCAGTGGAAGCTGCTGAGTCATAATCCTTCCATCATCAAGTGTTTTTATCTCCAGCTCTTCCGGTTGGCGTCAACCAATCGCCACCTTCCATTACCTCGCTACGTCCGAAGCAGTTCCTCGTGTCTCTCATGTTCGATTTCTTGGATTCTCTGTAAAACTTCCCGATGGGTAAGGTATAACCAGTTCACCACTCACTTCCAAAAGAATTCATCAAGAATCAGCACAAAACCTATTTCTCCTTCTCCTTGACCCGTGAGGTTTACGACATTCAGGTATAAGTGACGAGTCTACGTATTGCAGATGAACGGAGTCATGAAAACCCCAGAGGTCTGTTCAACATTCGATGACGTCATAGGCGGATAGAAAGGCTTCCAGGGTCCAACTAAATGGAATGAGTCTCATTAATCCGCCGGCCCCATATTAGCTTGAGAATTCAGACGTAATGGACCTCGGTGCCATTGTAACAGTTATTAGGTTGGTGCAAGTTCTCGGACATTTGCGACTTCTTGAATTTGGGAAGGATTTCCCCGGTATTTTCGGCTCCAGTCAAGCAATGTTATAGAGAAGAGAAGACCATTGATATTAACGGTGCCTACTTCGAATGACTCCTTGCTGTTGTTCAAATATTATAAAATGAACTGTTTTGTGTTCCAGATGTCCGAGAACTTTTGCACAAACCTAATAACAACTTTACTGAAGTGGACGCAGTGAACCCATTTTGTGAGGATTTTCTCCCACTATCGATTGGTATCTCACATGTTTTGGCGATCGTCACCATGACGAACACCTCTCATACAGACCGAGGAGATGTTCGAAGAATGAGCTCAGAATTGGCTGTAAAAAACTAGTCAAGAGCCGCTTATCAACGATGTGCTCGATCCGATAAGAGGGGCAACTCGACAATGTCTTCCTAACGAGTGCTGTCGATGACGAGCGGATTTGTCAGGGATTCGAGGTGGCGACGACGATGCCATCGCTACCTTGAACTACCCTGAAGTCGGTCAGATAAGTCCGCCCACGATTTTATCGTATTTTTTGCCACTTTGAATTACTACATATTCGTTTCCTTTTTCTTTTTTCCTATTCCTTTTATATTTTCATTTTCTCTCCTACACCTTCGAATCACCCTTCTATCAACCTCAAAATGAAGAGCTGCAGCAGCAGTTCCATGTTCCTCGCTGAATTTCACCGCATCAAGTTTGAAGGCAGCTGTGTATGATTTTCTTCTGGCCAATGGAACCATTAATTCACAAAGAAGCCTCCACAATGGATCCCTATACAGATCATTGCAGGTCTAGCTGTTAAATCCGAACCTGAATGTCCCTTCATATTGAGAAAAACAATAGCAAGGAGTTATTAAATATAGTTGTAGCTGATCGTATGAGTGAAGCCAAGTAGCCAAGATGATACAAGTTTATTTCGGCTGACGTTTCGGCGAGTCCGCCTTCTTCAGAGTCTGGAAGAGACAAGAGGAAAGGTTTGGAAGAGAGAAGAGGAAAGGAAAAGTTCCTCTTGTCTCCTCCAGGCTTTGAAGAAGGCGGACTCGCCGAAACGTCAGCCGAAATAAACTTGTATCATCTTGGCTACTTGGCTTCACTCATACGATCAGCTACAACTATATTCACCATGCCAAGATTCAACGACAGTCGATCGTGGAAAGTTATTAAATACCTAATCAATTGCCCTTTAACGCTAATTGGTCGTGATCTGGCTGTTTAGATCGTGTTCGATTTCGCGGCGTATTACGCGCAGGTGTATCGATGACCCACCGCGGTACGCCGCGTTGCGGCACGCGAAGGGCGGACTTATCTGACCGACTTTAGGGTAATCGTCGAAAGTTCTCTCTATAGCTCAGTCAGGTGTCGGGGTCTCTATTTGTCTATCCCTCATCAGCGGGAAATTTGATCTTGAATTCGAACACTAGCAAATGTCCGCTCACTTATGACTCAACCTAATACTTATCTGAAGTCGTTCTCGATGACATAATGGAGTCATGAAGAACAACACTAGACAAGTAGAGACCCCAACACCTGACTGAGCTATTAGACAGGACTTTCGATGACTAATTCAAGGTAGCGATGACATCGTCGTCGCTAGCTCGAATCCCTGACGAATCCGCTCGTCATCGACAGCCCTCGTTAGAAGGACATTGTCGTGTTGCCCCTCTTATCGGATCGAGCACGTCGTTGATAAGCAGCTCTTGACTACTTTTTATAGCCAATTCTGAGCTCATTCTTCGAACATATCCTCAGTCTGTATGAGAGGCGTTCGTCATGGTGACGGCCGGCTCGTCATTGACTTAGCTGACACGGATCAATGTCAGATGTGCCATAGCTCTTGCACTAATCGAGATGTCCAAAGCCTTAGAGAAAAAAGTTACTGCTGTGGGGACTGCTGACAAAGCTCCAATTTCAGTCGAAGCTTCTCATTCTTCCGATATTCCAAGCGAGCCAGGACATGGCTCCCACATCACGCAGCGTTCTCGAAACTTCTGTCTGTGTACCTGGATCCGTTGAAAAAGAGCTCGGCTCCGGAACGACCTAGAAAGAGTCTTCCCGAAGTGGAGCCTTTTTTTAGTTTATCTAGGTATACAGACAGAGTCATGTCTAACTCTTTTCGAAGCAAAATTCTTGGTTCTCGCCTCCTTTTTTCGTTGTTTTTCTGATCCTTCTTTTTTTGCAGCTGTATTGTTGGTGTTGCCAGCCCATTCTTTTTGATTTATATGAGAGGCATTCGTATCGCTGACGGCTGACTCTTCGTTGACTTAGCTGACTCGAATCGATGACAAAAATCCTACACATTTCCAGAAATAGAGATGTCCCCAATTGTCAGTATTCCTCTCAGTTCATCATCCTCTTGATATGAAAAATCGATTATTTCATGGGCTACAAAGTAGGCCAGAAAATAATCAATGAGTGGGTATGAATTGACCGGAACCCACACCAACCAGACCTTCCATCTCTCCAAGGTCGAGTAGTTTGGTACCAGACCTGTCTGAAAAGGTGGGTGGCCACTGACCGGAGTAGAGACTGGTCCCCCCCCAAGTCATTGTATAAAACAAATACGCATTCATCATGCCTCTATGATTCTAAATTAAAGATGAGTGCATGGCGCATTCCGTTGAGCATGTTTTGTAGCAATTACTAGTAACAGAGATACTATTACTAGACTGCTTTAGTTAACTTTGGATTCGCGCTTGATTTCTTCCTCTTTCTCCTTTTTGATGAAAAAGGTGCAGTTGGCCTATTTTTCTTTTTCGTGATAAGATGAAGGATAAAATCATTTTATTTCTTACATTACCTTATTTTTTCATTCCGTTATTTGCTTGTTATGACCTTTATTTCTTAATATTCTATGTAGTTCCATCCACGCCCACGGAGATTTTTTTCTGGCTCTCAATTTTTCGAACATTAGGAGCTCCTGTAGCTTTTGGCGTGGTCGCAGTCATACGGCTAGCTGGGGGCCTCAGGTTTCATGTCTAAAGTTCTACTAGTTAAAGTTCTACTGTTTTCCATCTTACTGACATAGCCTCTTCCTTAGGACTGTATCCGGACATGTTTCTTCGTGGGCCCTGGCCTATGGCTACCAGGAAACGTTTCTGGTTAGCTTGTATTTTGGTTGCTTGCCCTTGAAATTTCAGTTACTGAAGAGAACATCTATTTTTTTCCGTTATCGATAGCTTTCTAGTTTCTTTTTTTTTGCTTCTAAATGCCTGCCAGAGCTTTCCAGAAGTACGCCTGTTGAGTTTCCCAGAATGGCCAACTTCGCCTTTTTTCTTGTTTCCCTCTTTTTCATCAAGTTTTAGCTCCTGTTCCCTGACTTACTACATTTTTTTATGCGGCACTGACTCACGTTCAATGTTACGTTCGTTTCAAGATCATGGCTCGTCTTTGTACGCATATAATAAATAATAAATAAAATCCTAAGAGGACTGATCAACGCTTCACCTTGTACTTATCTGGAAGAGTAGGAGCGAATGGTAGAATAGTCATCGAATAAAATTAAATGGTGAAGCGATCGCTGTTGATCAGTCGGAGTAGGACGCGCCATGCATACGTCTCGCATTCAAGATTCTGATCCAACTGTTCATTTCTTGGGTCGTGAACAAATCAAAAGTCGTCCAGTCGGCTCTTAGCCCATTGTTTTTCAAACAGGTGTTCCATGGGGTTTTGGTAATGAAGAATCCCGATGCAGTTGTTTGAGGACGCGCCATGCATTCGTTTTGCATTCAAAATCATGAACAGCTGTTCTTCACTTCTCGATTCCCTAGCAGATCAAACGCGGCGTAGTCGACTCTTGTTCCATTTTTTGATGCTTCATGAAGCCCTTCGCGATGACGAATTCCGAAGCAGTTGTTTGAGGACGCGCCATGCATACGTCTCGCATTCAAGATTCTGATCCAACTGTTTGTTTCTTGGGTCGTGAACAAATCAAAAGTCGTCCAGTCGGCTCTTAGCCCATCGTTTTTCGAACAGGTGTTCCATGGGGTTTTAGTAATGAGAAATCCCGAAGCAGTTGTTTGAGGACGCGCCATGCATTCGTTTTGCATTCAAAATCATGAACAACTGTCGCTCACTTCTCGGTTCCCGAGCAGATCAAACGCGGTTCAGTCCACTTTTGTTCCATTTTTTTGGTGTTCTGTGGAGCCTTCGCGATGACGAATTTCGAAGCAGTTGTTTGAGGACGCGCCGTGCACACGTCTCGCATTCAAGATTTCTATCCAACTGCTTCTCATTTCTCGATCGTGAACAAATCAAAAGCCGTCCAGTCGACTCTTAGCTCATTGTTTTTCAAACAGGTGTTCCTCGGAGTCTTCGTAATCACGAATTCCGAGGCATTTGTTTGAGGACGCGCCATGCATTCGTTGTGCATTCAAAATCATGAACTGTTCCTCACTTCTCGGTTCCCGAGCAGATCAAACGCGGTTCAGTCCACTTTTGTTCCATTTTTTTGGTGTTCTGTGGAGCCTTCGCCATGACAAATTTCGAAGCAGTTGTTTGAGGACGCGCCATGCATACGTCTCGCATTCAAGATCCTGATCCAATCGTTCCTCATTTCTCGAGTAGTGAACAAATCAAAAGTCGTCCAGTCGATTCTTAGCCCACTGTTTTTCAAACAGGTGTTCCATGTAGTCTTCGAAATCTAGAATCCCGAAGTAGTTGTTTGAGGACGCGCCATGCATCCGTCTTGCATTCAAAATCATGAACAACTGTTGGCAGCTTCGCGGTTCCCGTGCAGATCAAATGCGATTCAATCGACTTTTGTTCAATTTTTTGGTGTTCCATGGAGCCATTCGCGATGACGAATTTCGAAGCAATTGTTTGAGGACGCGCCATGCATACGTCTCACATTCAAGATCCTGATCCAATTGTTCCTCATTTCTCGAGTAGTGAACAAATCAAAAGTCGTCCAGTCGGCTCTTAGCCCATTGTTTTTCAAACAGGTGTTTCATGAGGTCTTGGTAACGAGGAATTCTGAAGCAGTTGTTTGAGGAGGCGCCATGCACTCGTTTTGCATTCGAAATCATGAACAACTGTCGCTCACTTCTCGGTTTCTGAGCAGATCAAATGCGGTTCAGTCGACTTTTGTTCCATTTTTGGTATTTTTTGAGTGTTCCATGGAGCCCTATGGCGATGACGAATTTCGAAGCAGTTGTTGTTTGAGGCGGTTGAGCTGTTTCGTCGTGTGGGTGCAACTGTAATGGGCGGCGTCGGGCCTGTCGCTGTCGCCTCGTCAGCTGCACTTCTCGTCAGCTTTGTGACTGAAGGTCTTTCAATTGTTCCTTTTTTTGTAGACCCGGCGGCGCTCTTCGGCGGCGACTTTTCTCGCAGGCGCTTTAATGACAATGCCGCAGACACTTCTTACGGCCTGTTTTTCCGCTCTTGTTAACCAACACCCCATCAACGATAAAACAACTTTACCCGCCAAAATCAACAATCAGTTCTTGCTTAACACGAAATTCCAGTTTTATTACCGCTTTTGAGCGGGTTACTATTATATATACTAGAATATGGTTGGGGAAGAGAGCCGTCGTCTTAGTGGCGTAGTGGTTAGTGCACGAGCCCCGGTTAGGCGCGAGACGCGAGTTCGAATCCCACCTGAGATGCGATTTTTGCGATGAACCTAGCACCACCATTACAACAGCATACTCTTGTTCTTGCTTATTTTGCCATCACTTTTACAGTTACTTAGAAAAATTTCATCCAGAAATCCCCCACAAAGTTTTCTTCTTGCAGAGAAATCTTCAAAAATTATTTCATTTCTGCAAAGCTATCAAGATTTTGTGTTATCATGATCAAGATACCATCAAGTTTAGATTATCTATCAAGATCCTCTTTTGCGCAGGGCATCCCCATGAGTTGCTGTTGGCCCTGATATCATAACACTCCTATAAATTCTCCAAGCATACCAATTCTACGGCGCACGTGGTTCAGCGGTAAGAGGCGTTACTGACACCCGCACGGTCGAGCGATCGATACCAGACTAGCCAAGTATATCCCTTCACGGTCGGGTAAACTGGTACCAGAATTTCTGGGTAGGTGAAGATACCGAGTTGAACAGCGGTTGACCTCCGCAAACCATTATATAGAACGCATTCAACATGCCTCTACGATCCTGAATGGAAGGTGAGTGCACGGCGTGTCCATAGGGAACTTACCTGCATTCGTTGCCTCTACATTTAGGTAAATGGTCAATGTCGTGCTGCAATCTGCCATAGGGTAAGATGTTGGTGATGGGCAAGTAGTTAGTGGTCATTAGCGAATCCTTTCAGGGGTAAATGCTGCTTACCCCTTGGTTTCTACTTTGGTCAGCAAAGAGTCGGACGAGTGCATGGCGCGAACTTAGGGAAAATGATCAATGCCAGCGCTATATGTGACTTTACTGCTTCTACGAAAAATATGCTATGCGAAAAGTGAGCCATCTTGAAAATAAAATAAAATAAACGTAACTAAAACAAATTCCAAATAGTGGGATTTTTTGTCTCTAGGGCACTCAATAAATAACTTGGTGCATGTTTTTATAATGTGTTTTTATATTTCTTTATTTTGTGTATATTTTTGTGTTTATATAATAAGGCTTCTATCTGCCAGACCTTAAGTTCTACCGAAACCACTACCACCAAATTCCTTGGGGGACTGATCCGTGATTCACTATAGACGTTTTTTTATCATCTTTGATTTTCGATGTTTATTTTAGTGCTACTAGTACTGATATTCATGTCCGAAAGTCACATGATTTTTGATGATTGTACAAGCGCTTTCGGCTATTCTGTTTGAATTCCGTTAATTGGACAATCGAGAATAAATAAAAAATAAAAAAATGGACTTATTTTTGCCTCTAAGGATGAATGGATGAAGCTGTGAGCTCTATGATGTTCAGCTCTGTGATGTTCAGCTGTCACAGCGAAAAACAATGTAAATAAAGGAAGTTGATGGCGTTGAAGCGGCAAAGCTGCGTCTCAGCTGAGACGCAGCCACAGCAGCTTGATAAATAACCCGGATTTTACCCTCCCCCAAGAGAATTCGATTTATTTTTTCGTCCGTTTCAAATGATCGCGCCGGCTGCTTCTTCGCTCTGTTGCTATGTGGCTTCTGCAGTTTCAACTCCATTTTTCTTAAGCAGTAATAGTTAAAGCGGGTAAATTTAATTTAGAAATATTAACGATCAATATGCTGCTCTCATGACATTCATTGTTGGCAAGATTTCCTAAAATTGAAAATAATTGAACGAACTATGGCGTCTCCGGCCTACTCAATGTCTACCATTTCGAACTGGATAAGAGTGCATGGCGCATACCAAGCCAATTGGGCTGGAATACCCTCGCGCGCTGCGACCGCCGCCCACAAAGTATCTTTCAGACAGGTTTTTCCCTTCTTCCGCTTTTCGCGTATTATACCATAGCCTACATTTACTTTATTCGTTAGCAGCATTTGTAGTGTTGGTCGTCTTGTTGGCTGCCACGCGGTAGTTGTTGTCGATAAGGTTTATCCAACAATACAATAGAATAAAGTGAATCCACCAGCCACACAGGCCTTTTATATCAGAACGCTTCCATATCTTATCATATCGCTCTCCATATCTTATCATCCTAACAAAACCAACTCTAACATGTACATACATTGTCAGCGATAATATCGATTTCTTCGATATACTCCGGGCCTCGAGTTGGTGGAAGAGGATCCATATGTGTTGTCTTGATGTGTCCTTCTCGTTTGGTGAGCAGTTCTACGACGTGGTGGCTGAAGAGAGTTTTTCTTTTCTTCGTCCGGTTTCGGTGTCGAATTTGGAAGAGCTTCATTTCCTTCGTCGTGTCTCGGCGTTGCTTTAGGAGTAGTTTTACGTCTTTCATCAAATCGAGGTGTTGGTTCGGGAGTGGGTTTAGTTCTTTCGTCAGGCTGTGGAATTGGTTTGGGAACGGTTTGGGTTGTTTCGTCTGGTCGTGGGGTTGGTTTGGAAACGGCTTTGATTCTTTCGTCTGGTCGTGGGATTGGTGTGGGGGAGGCTTTCGTTCCTTCGTCAGGTCGAGGAGTTGGTTCAGGAACACTTCTAGGACGAAGGTTGTATCGGGGCCGCGCCTGGGTACGTTCTTGTCCTTCGTGCTGTTCTGCGGTTTCGGACTGGTTGATTTGTCTCTTGTATGTACGGATTTCGTTGTCTTCGTTGATCTCCAGAGGTATAAGCTGGTTTATGGGTCGACGGATGTAGTTGCTCTTAGAGCACATCACCTCAGCTTCACGAAATGCTCCATCACTACTACGAATTAGCTTCGTAATTCTTCCCAGCCTCCAGTTGTTGCGTTTTTGATACGTGTCTGCTATTAATACTACGTCTCCTTCGTTTGGTGGACGTTTTGTTCCTCGTTTGTTGTCGATGTTGCGTCGGTGTTGCTCTCGTAATGCTGTTAGGTACGATTCTTTCCATAGCCTCCAATATCGTTCAGTTCGATCTAAGCCTGCGTGTTGAAATGGCCAACTTTTCGTAACGCGACGTGATGGAAGGTCAGTCATTTCCGGATATTTGTAAACAAGAGCATTGATCTTTTGACAAGGAATGCACTGTCGAATAAACTTCTTCACCTGTTCGCGAAGTCGCGGAATCCAGTACGTTTGCCGAACTTCTGACATGGTATGTGCTGTTGCTCGATGGTATTGTCCATGAGCTTCTGCAATGACCAGGTAAGAAAGACGCGTATTCTGTACTATCAGTATGGGATTTTTCGCGCTTGCACTAAGATCCGATGTATTGAGCCTTCCGTAAGCTCGCTGTAATCCGGTACCGTCCTCCTTTAGGTTGAGGTTTTTGTTCAGTTCCTTCTTGTATCGGTCCCTTATATGAATCCTTTGATGATTTAGTAAAAGGACATAGTCTGCATCTCTAATGTCTGTGGCCGTAAGGTACTTTTCTTGCGACTGATGCTTTAACCACTGATGGTTATTGTAGAGTTTGAGCTGTAACTTCTCCGACGTCCGCGATATAAGACGTTTCAGGAACTTTAACGCATATGCCACAACTCTTCTAATTTTCATAAGAGAACTGAATTTTTCGAGGTTCACGATTTCGGAAACTTCGCAGTTGTCCGTTGTTTTAGTCGTATGCATATGAGTCTCCAGTAACTGCTCATCTCCGTCATCTTCAGGGAGAGCGGAAAGATTCTTGGCCACCTGTCCTGTTTCGAGCTCCTCGAGGTTATATCCTTTCCACCATCTATGCGTTTGAAATTCCTCGCAGTGTAGTCCTCTCGTGCCGCTGTCTGCAGGATTCCTAGTGGATTCGATGTATCCGAATCGCACTGTGATTCCTGATGATTCCAGGTCTTGAGCGATTTTGCGCACTTCTTTTGTGCGATTTGCAACGAAGGCTCCATTGCTGCGTCCGTTTATCGAGAGGATCCACTTTAGCGCTATTTCAGAGTCTGATAGTATGGTGACGTGATCAATCTGCAGTACCGATTTCAGACTCTGGAACACATTGAAGCTCAGTCTTGCTCCCATTGCAATGGCGTTGAGTTCAAGTTTTGGTATCGTGAATTCCTTTTTACCATCAGTGACTTTCGATTTAGCCATCAGCAAGTTGGAATGTTCCTCGTCTACTAAATAGGTACATGCGGCCATGGCTATCATACTGGCATCAGTATAGGTTACGAGCGTATACGTTCTGTCTGAATTGCTAACCATTCGTGGGATGTTCTTTTGGAATGGATTCATGCTTTCCATCAGTTCTTTCCACTTCTCCTTGTCGCGTTGATTGAGGGGTTCGTCCCAGTCGTAGTGCTTTTTCCATAGCTGTTGCTGGAAGTGCTTCGCTTGTACTAGCAGTGGTATGCACCATCCGAGTGGATCATAAATCGACGCTAGCTGTTGTGCTACGACACGTTTGCTGACGAAGGCTTTTTCTTTCATTGTAACGTTGAGCACGAATTCGTCGCGAAGTGAATTCCACGGAAGTCCTAGCACTTTGGGATTGCGATTCGATAATCTGTCTTGCGGTGAAATGAATTCCATGATAGCCTCACTGTTTGCGATGAACTGGCGTAGGTTCATTTGCAGATCAGCGAAGATGGTTTTCAAGCTTTTGTATTTCTGTATAACTTCATCTTCCGATTGCGCACAAACGAGTAGGTTGTCGACGTATAAGTTCAACGCAATTTCTTCGGCTAATTCCTGCTGATGTACGAAGTTCTTCAAGTGGAATAGTATAGTCGCACTCAGCAAAAAAGGTGAGGCGTTTATCCCAAAGGTAACTCGTGTGAAACGATAAACAGCCAGATTTTCGACAGTGAGAGGCTTCTTGATATCCTTGATCCACAGGCATCTTGTGAGGTTTCTATCATCCTCATGCAGTCGGACTTGTAAGAATGCTTTCTCAACGTCAGACAAGAGCACATATTTCCCAGTGCGGAATCTCAGTAAAATTCCGTACAGCTTCGGAAGTATTGTAGGTCCCTGGTGTATTACATCATTCAGCGAAGGACAATGCTTATAGTGGGCTGAGGCGTCAAAGACAACCCTGAATTTTGTAGAGTCCTTTTGTGGGTTGATTACGGGTAAATGAGACAGGTAGTGTTTCTTCGTTACGAAGAGATCGTTGTTTTCATTGACTTCCTCTAGTACGCCCTTCTGAAGTTGATCTTTAAAGACTTGGTCGTATTGTTCCAAAAGATCTTGTCGACCACCATATGATTGTAGTGTACATCTTAGCCGTTTGAGAGCCAGTGCTCTGTTGTCGGGTAAGTCATCGTGTTGTTTTTTCAGAGGTAGGCGTACGTAGTATCCGTCGTTTCTTCTCTGAATGCTATCGTTGAATTCACGAAGAACTTCAGCATTTATTCTTGCTTTCTCTTCCTTTTCAGGTCCTGTGTACTCTTGCACGTGTTTTTGTGGTTCATTACTCCAGTGCTGCTCCCAGTGATCGTTATTGTCCTCGATTTGAATCGAGTGTACTGACGCAGGAAATTGTCCTGGTATTTTTGGGTCTAACACTGATTTCTTCCCAGATATCATATATCCGAACTGAGTGGGTATAAGGAGTAGCCCTGAAGGTAAGGTGTAATGTGGAGCTTCGAATTTGATGAATGTCCACAGTTGATCACAGCCTATTAAAATTCGTGGCTGTACTTGGTTCTTCTTGTATGGAGTACACACGTGCACACGTTTTTGACGGATAAACCGTAAGTCTCTTTCGTCCAGCATCCTGCGGTTTAGAGATGCTGTCAGTTTGTCGTGAGTGAAGAGGTCAAGTATGTGTAGCTTCCCATCAGCGTCCCATACCTCGAGTTTTGTAGAGAAGCACTCGATATTCTTGTAGTCAGAGGATCCGAAGGTAGTTAATTTCATGCAGGTCTTTCCGAATTTCTCCAAACAGAGCTCTTGAGCCAGCTTAGAGTCAATAAAGGATCGATCGGCGCCGCTATCTAACAATATTTCAATTTTTTGAATGTCATTGGTCAGTGGATGCTTCACGTTCAATGCTCCCGTCAACATGAACACTTCTTCCACTTTCTGTGTTGCTGTGGTTTCCGACAGTGCCACGATGGCCTGATCCGTTATGTTCTCTTGAGAACTGTATGACGATTCGTTGGTGGACGCGAAGTTTTGCGTCGTCCTTTTTGCTTTGTCGCCCTTCTTTTGTTCGGTGTGAGAAGTAGACGACTTCGTAAACGTTTTGTTGTAGCATGTCGAAGTATGGTGCTTTCTTCCGCAATTGTAGCATCCCTTCGATTTGCACTCTTGGAAATTGTGATTGTCGGATCCACAATTAAGACATCTTTTGTTGTCTTTGAGATATTGGATTCTGTCCTTCGGTAGTTGGAGTTTTGTACATGCCGTTGATCGATGTTCTGTTGACTCACAGTAAAGACAGAGCGAAACCTTCTTCTCTGTCAAATTACGCAGTCTTTCCTGTATTTGATGTCCTTTCGGTTCCATTTTTGCGGGCAAGTGACGAGCGATTTCTTCTTCTTGCCTAAGAACGGTATCCAGTGTGTTCATTAGTTGGTTGAGATCCCATGATTGTCCAGATGGTAAGGATACTTTCCTCTCGAGTACCCTCCTTTGTATGTCTTCTCTGAACTTTGCAAGAATCTTGGAGAGTAGCCAGTGACTATCCAAATTTTCTCCTTTGCTTTGCAGTTGCGTGGTAATGGACGATAATTGGTCTAAAAGTTTACGCTGGTCTTTTAACTCGACACTGCGAGCAGTCCATGTTTCTAGTCTTGAGTGTAAGGTCGTTACGATCGTGCTTGTAGTACCGTACTTCCTCTGCAGATGTTCTAGTAAAAGAGGGTAGTTCGATGAAGTTACTTGGTACCCGTTTGCTGTTTCCTTTGCTTCTCCTTTCAACGCCTGTAGCAGGTAGTTGAATTTTTGCAGATTTGAGATGTTTGATGAGTGAACTGTTGCATTAAAAAGCTCCCAGAAATTATCCCACTGCCAGCTCTCACCGCTGAATTCAGGAATAGGCAGTGGTGGGAGGTCTATCCTTGCTACTGCTCCTGGAGTAGATACCGCTTTTCCGAAATATCCTTGTTGTTCTAAAAACACGCCATTTTGCATTGTAGCCTTTTGTTTTTGGACTTCGATACGCGCCAATAGTGCGTCTGAGTCTGCAAGGAGAGCGTTAGCATGTTCTATTTGGTTCGACACTTGTTCGTGCTCGTCATCCTTCATCGGTTTGTCAAGGTAGTCGATTGTCCGAGCAAGTGTATCTATAGCTCTGTCCAGAGAGTCTTGCATATTTCTTATGTGTACTTGCGCGGACTCGCTCTCGAGAAGGAGTTGCCTTAAATCAGGCTGTGCTGTGATGGTCGCGTCGTCTCCGTATTTCCTGTAATCTTCTAAAAGGCTTGTCAGTGCGTTCACTTGGCGTGTTACTCGCCCCTTGCGAGCTGCGACGGAAGTGGTCATCCTCCTGTTAATGTCTCAGTTCCAGTTTCACCCTTTTCAAACTCAGGGCGCCTCTACGAAAGAAAAGGTCTTAGCAGTGAAGAAAACAGTCAAACTTGTTCACCCGTGATTGTATTCGTCCTGTTGTAAGCTCTGATGCTGACGTTAATTCCGAGCGATCCGGTTGGTGTCCACAAGTTCGATCCTCCGATGCACCAGTTGTAGTGTTGGTCGTCTTGTTGGCTGCCACGCGGTAGTTGTTGTCGATAAGGTTTATCCAACAATACAATAGAATAAAGTGAATCCACCAGCCACACAGGCCTTTTATATCAGAACGCTTCCATATCTTATCATATCGCTCTCCATATCTTATCATCCTAACAAAACCAACTCTAACATGTACATACATTGTCAGCGATAATATCGATTTCTTCGATATAGCATTTATGGGGCAGTGGTAAGAGGCGCCACTTCCATCAACACGGTTCACACCCAGGCCACACTTTTCTGGGACGGTTAAGACACTGACTGGCAAGGAGACTGGCTCCCGTAAGTCATTGTATGAGTTAAAATCTCGTTCGCCACGTCTCAATGATTCTGAATGGAAGGCGAGTGCATGGCGCATCCTTTATCAACGTCGCAGACGTCCCCAACCATCAGAAAACCAAGAAATACCGCGCTCCAGCGCAACTATGTGCCCGGGTCATACTCATGCTATATGCCCAGGGTGTAACTTGCCAAAAAATGTAGAAATTCTGATAAATTCCGCCACCGCCGAGGAAACACAACTTTAACACGTTGACGACAGCACCTTTTTCGCGTGTCTGGCGCGTGGGACCAACCGATTTTCTAGCGCGCCGAGGCTGTGGCATGATGCCGGCATACGGCGAATTTTCTTTCAAAATGGAAGTGAATAGTAAACCTCGAAGGCTACATATACAGTCCTGTAATATCGGGGATTGTGACTATTCCTTTTTTGCAATGAAAATCGAAAAATAACAGCTGGAAGTTTTTAGAATTTCCTTTTCCCTACCCAGGTTAAAAGGAAATTGTTATTTGTTTATTGTTCATAATTTGTTTATTCTAATAATCAATATTTGTTTGTATTTATGTGTTTGTTTCAGTAAACAGTATTTGTTTGCATTTATTTGTTTCTTGCAATAACCGTTATTTGTCTTTACTTGTAAAGAAAACTAGTGCACAACCAAAAATCCCAGTAAATCAGAAGCTAAGAATCATTTTCATGAACCATGCTTCCTATAACAATATGCAAAGGTCTACTAAAAAGTGGCAAAAAAACATCTGTCGAAATTCTGAAATGTATCGAGAAAAATACGATGCAAGACTGTGGCGCAGCATTGCGCCACACTGTCGTCAACGTGTTAAAATCGAGTAAAGTGGTCCTACTTTCCGCTGCTTTGGAACCCCTCAATAACTTTCGTTTCGAAGGAATTTCTCTATTCTTTCCAACCCAAATCGGACCTGCTACCGGGAATAGGTAAGTGAAAACATTCCAAAAAACCCAGCGCGATGGGTAACAACAAACCTCGATGAAATTCGGTTGTCAGTTGTCAGTCACGGACCGCAAATCGACCATAACTCTGACAATCAGGATCCGGATTCCGCGATAGGTAATGGATCGCGACGGTCGGCGGAGCCTCGTAAAACTGGAACGTTTTCGGTCTACCGGAAAATTTACCCAGCCGGGACAGCCTCTACCCATGTAGGAACTCTCTGCTGGACGAGATTTTGATTTGTTTTGATTTGTTTTGACTGTTGACTGACGGGCCGATGATCCTTGGCCACTGGGAGGATTGCCAAAACAGGTAGAATCAGGTAGGATGGGCCGGTTTTGGCCGAATGTGCACCGCCGTCGGCGTTTTCACTTCGTTCTACTAGCTGATGACCAACAGCAACAACATCGCTCCCCCACTCGCCTTTTCCGCCCCTCTCTCCGTTGCCTTCCCCGTTCTTTCCGCCCTTCATTGATCCTCATTTGCTTCCTTGTTCGGTCGCTTTTCGTTTTTCTTTTTTCTCTTTTCGTTTTCTCTCTAACGAGCTGCCCTTTCCAAGAATGGAACTATAAATCTATCTCATCTCGCTGATGAGACTACAGTAAAAGTAAAGATAAAAGGGTCGGCGTTGATAGGTCCATAAGGGATGCGCCACGGTACAGTCGAGAAGATCGATTCATTAGATCGATCGATCGATCCATTTAGAAACGTCTGAAAGATCACACCTGGATTTCTACATAATTTAGTCGCTTAACATGTGATTTTTAGGGTAGCGTTTTTTGAAAATCAGCTTTTTTCACAGCTGTACCATTTCTTGTAACTTCTCTGTTTTACTCTTCCCCTTCGTCTGTATCCTCGTGTAGAGGTGAGGTAAATTCGTCAGTGTTGATCAGTCGTCTCAGGATGCGCCACGCACTCGCCTCCCATTCAGAATCGTAGAAGTACGGTAGATGCGTGTTTGGCCTATGCATTGAATTACGGAGCCAGCCGCTATACAAAGTAATTTCCCCGACAAGTATGCTACCAATTTGCCCAGCCCCAGGAGAATGGAAGGTTTGTTTAGCCCGGGCGAGGATCGATCACCCGGGCATGGGCGCATTAGCAGTGCCTCTTTCCACTGTACCACACGCGTCCGTATGAGATCCGGAAGGCCTTTACAGGTGATGTAATGATGGTCCTGCCTGTATCAGCGCAAAAATCGCGACCCAGGCGAAATTCAAACCCGGTTCTCAGGCATATACGTGTCTCCACGATTTCAAGGAACTGTTAGCAATCACTGTATATCCATTTGATATCTGTAGATTTGCTAGCTAGTACTGTTTACGGCGCGTAAAAACTCCAACAGAATCGAGAGTTTATGGAAAACCGGCAACGCATGCTAATAAGGTTCATAATCTAGGCGAAATATTCACGACACTACAGACTACCCACTACTGAGTGACGCCCTCGCCTCGATGACTTATCAGCTTCATTTTCAAAGTTGCTTTCTTCCTTTATTCACTTGGAAGACCGCGCGGGGCAGTGGTAAAAGGCGCCACTCCCAGCCGCACTGTCGATGGATCGACCCTCACTGGGCCTACGAAAGCTTTCATCCCTGGGCAATTAGGTACATTGAGATTGCCTCGTCTTCTATCCTCCAGGTTGGGCAATTAACCCACTTCGTAGGATGGAAGGGGCGGTTGGCCGCGGCAACGATCGATCGCTTGACCGAATGAGAGTCAGTAGCGCCTTTTGCCTTGGCACAACGCACGCCATTCTTATAGTACGCTCACGTGACCGATGGAAAGTCTACAAACAGGCGTGAGCCAGTTAGAATGTTATGAACATTTTGTCGAATTACAGTAATCACAAAATTCAAACAAAAAAAATCGAAGATCGGTGGTCATCAGTTCGAATAACCAGTTTCCCCTCCGTTGGGAATGCCCTCGCTTCCCTCTGGAACGTTTAATGACGGCCACTTTTGGCCGCAGTCGTTTTTATTCTGTCAATGTAAATGAGTTCTCCCAACTGTTGATACCAGAACTACATAGAAGTGCTGGGATCACATTAGCTGGTTCAGTAAGTAGATGCAAATCCAGATCATCCTTTTCCTCACAACGTGCATTCCCTCTTTCTAGATTAGTTACTAAAGACCGCATTCTTAATATGTCTTTACCTAAACTTAAATCTAATACTGGTCGAAGGCGAACATCTAAATCTTTGTAACGCTACGTTTCAATGTTTTCCTGTTTGTTTACTTCTGCTTTCGTCTGTTTCAATGGTTTTCATCTGTTTTTTTTTGGTCGCGTTGTTTTATTAGGTTGGTGCAAAAGTCTTGCAACACTTTTGCAACATTCTTCGAAATAACAGCAATTTACTGAAACAAAATCTCAGTCAACGATATAATCACCTTTCATATATATGACTCTTCCCCATCTTTCGGGCAACTTCTCAATTCCTCTCCTCCAGAACTCCGGCAGCTGGGAAAAAAAATTGGCCGACCTCTATTTCCAGTTCATCTCGGTGGTCGAATTCCATATCTCGAAAGTGTTGCTCTAAGGACCTGAATAAGTGATAATCTGAAGGAGCAAGGTCTGGAGAATAAGGTGGGTGCGATAGAACTTCCCAGCCTAAATCCTGAATTTTCTCACGAGTTGCTCTTGCGACATAAGGACGAGCGTTGTCATTCAAAAGGTAGACTTTTCCCTTTCAGGGCGTTTTTATCGCATGACGGGGAATTCTACCGCACCTACCGTACTCTCCTCACCTTGCTGCTTTAGATTATCACTTATTAAGGTCCTTAGAGCAACACCTTCGAGATATGGAATTCGACCACCGAGATGAACTGGAAATAGAGGTCGGCCAATTTTTTTTCGTCACCGCTGCCGGAGTTCTGGCGGAGAGGAATTGAGAAGTTGCCCGAAAGATGGGGAAGAGTCATATATATGAATGGTGATTATACCGTTGACTGAGATTTCGTTTGAGTAAATTGCTGTTATTTTGAAAAGTGTTGCAAGACTTTTGCACCAACCTATTATACTGCGTGGAGGAAATTTCGTCACGTCCTAAATAAACAAATAAATGAATAAATAAATATTCTATTATCACCCCTAATTAAATCGCCTAATTGCTGACAGGATTATCGTCGATGGCCTTGCACCGAATCAGCCAATCGCATTTTATCTAATTTGACCGACACAGATTCACCGTTGACTAACGAAACAAAAACTTCGCAGTAGCAAAACTCCATTAATGGATCTGGCGAAAAAAAAATGAAAAAAACGAGTTGATTTCTCGCATACAAGGAGCCCAACTTCAAAAAATCGGGAAAAAAATCTACAAAATTAACCTTTCGGAAAAAAAATCACAATGTACCTATATTCTGTGTCACCTTACGAAGCTAACAATTTTTACCTTGGTATGCTATTTCGCATATAAGGCGCGGTGGTAAGAAAGAGGCGCTACTTCTACTATCACGGTCACGTGATCGATCCTCGCCCGGGCACCATGAAGCCTTCGATCTCTGCGGGGTTGGCTAAATTGCTACCAGACCTTCTGGGAAGGTCGAGGGACTGATTTGGTATAACGGCTAGCCACCACAAGTCATTGTATACGCCAAATACGCATTCACCGTGCCTCTACAATTCTGAATGGAACGCGAATGCATGGCGCAACTTTAGGGGACTGATCAACGGCGACCACTTTACCTTTTCCTATTATATATGGGTATACGGAATGTATAACAGATGGCTCTGAAAGACGTTGTCAGCCTATATATTGAGCAGTTCTCCAGTAAACCCATCCATTTAACCAAAACCCAGCGAAAAGGCTTCCGAAAGAGCTTCGGTAACAATTTACCCTACTTCTGATAGATGGAAGGTGTTTAAAACCACTGTCACTTTAAGAAGGATTTCTACCATACTACACCACCACTAGAGGTCATGAAACAAGGTTACAGTGTTGAAAACGAGTATGGCTTTATAATACCCAAACTTTATTCCTTATTTAGTTTCAATTTTTATTATTTGTTTTTGTTTTTTCTACAAATTCTATTATTCTAGAGTACAATGGCCTATGAAATGGCAGCTTTCGACACGCGTAGCCCGTCACCACTAGGCGACATTTCAATGTTGGTGTTTGTCAATGAAATTTTGCCGGTCGAACGCCAATCGAACCGGTCCTGTCGCCCGACCACACAATTGACTTACGGCTCGGTTTTTACAACCATTGTTTTCGAAAAAAAATTATTAAAGTGCACCCATTTCACTTTTTGCTCCAACCGGGAGCCATTCGAGACCTTTCAAATGAATCGACAAACCCTTACTCTAAAACGATGACGATAGGCCAGCTGTCCAGTCCTTGGTTCGCGCCATGCATTGGTATTTTACTCGGATTCGTAGAGAACAGTAAAATGTGCATAGACGATTTTCAAGGAACGGCCACAGTATCACTGTCATCTCGTCCGATTCTGCAACCGATTCACTCACCCCAATAGGGCTCGGCTATCTTGGGAGGAGACCGATCACTCGACCGTTTTTGTGAAACAGCGCCTTTGGCCACTTCACTACAGTTACTCAGCGCAGATAGGGTTAACTATGAGAAGATAAGTACACAAATATTGTTCAAAATCCGCAGTTCGAATTCGTGTAGAGGTAACGCTAAGTTGTCGGCGTTGATCAGTTCTCTTGGGTACGCGCCATGCATTCGTCTTACGTTCAAAATCGCAGATAAGTGGTTAACGCGAATTCGGCCTACACAACGACTTGCGGGGCGGCCAGCTGCTCAAGTCGATGTCTTTATCCTCCCAGACAAGTCTGGTATCAATTAACTCGGCCCTGAGGGTATTGAAGGCTTGGTTAGTCCTAGCGAGGGTCGATCACTTGACCGTACTAAGAGAAGTAGACCCTCTTACCACTGCACTACATCGCGAATAGGAATGCGTATGGACTAGGAGCTGCCATGTAATTCTTCAGAAGTACTAATCTATGTTGAGCAATCTATAATTTTCAATCTTTTATAGTCAATAAAAAAGCAATTAATAATTTTTAAATATAAAGCAATTTACGATTTTTAAGCAAAATTCTTTTCAAAGCAATTGTTATGTAGTCCTTTTTCCACTCCTCTTCTCATTTCATTTATTCCTGCGATTCCTGATTTTAAAAGAGTCCATTTCTTCATCAATCGTATTTCTATGATCTCCGTTCTTCAGTCTCCAAATTGGAATTGAAAAAAATGAAATTCTATTTCTGTCGTTGTTTTCGTATTTTTCCGTATTTTTACGTGGTTTTTCACTATTTCACTGACCACCTGCGCATCTCAATTCTCTGCAACCCTGGAGCTGTTCCAGATATCTGTCATGCAAGAAGCCAGTGGAGAAAAACTCCATCTCACACTCGAGTACGGTGACGACAAAGAAGAAGTGACGCTCGATCGAACCGATGAGGATACGGTAGTGTATATACGGTAGCATTTAACAATTTTAATTGCTCGAATGAATGGATATAATGTTCAGATGTTGGAAAAACTTCGGCGGCAAGTCCGGACTTTCGTGAATCGGCTGATTCCCGAATGGAAAGAGGTGTTCCTATTCAAACAGGACGACGACGCATCAAGTGGTCTTATGCATGTGCACTCCATCTCATTACTGGTGAGTGTTTTTCATTTTCCTGAATCATTCATTCACAAGAGCGCGTGTGGTGCAGTCGTAAGAGGCGCTACCTTCACCTGCACGGTCAAATGATCGATCCCCGCTTAAGCTCATCGAACCTTCCATCACTTGGGGATCAGATAAATTTGTACCAGGCTTGTCTGGGAAGGTAAAGACACCGACAACGACGGGACTCCAAAATTGATTGTATAAGCCCAATACGCATGCACCATGTCTACGATTCTGAAGGAAATATGAGTACACGGCGCAACCTTGGGGGACTGATCAAGGGCGATGACTTTGCCGCTTAGCTTTACTATAGAAGAGGGAATACGGTTGTCATTTTCGGTGGCCAGCCGTCAGACTCTGCCACTTACAAGGCCTTGCTAATTAGCCCAACCGCTATCGACAGCCGGTATTTAGCGAACTCACCAGGGTAAACGTCTCTTACCCTAGCGTTGCCATTAGATATGCATCAGGGGCCAGGTTCATGATCGGACAAGCGGTTTCCCAAACCCTGTCGGCAATAAACCCGCTCGATACCGTCGAAGTCTCCCAAACCTTGCCTCATCGCGAGGTGTGATAGACCCGCGATAAACCCCGATTAAACCCCGGTGCGCGTTTACGAATCTCGGTTTGCGATCCGTTCGGGGTGTATCTCGGTGTTTATCGGGGGTTTGCCAATGATAAATCTGGGCCCAGGATTACCCAGTTTACACGTGTATGCACATATAGCCCTGCAAGTCACTGTCAAACTATAAGGTAAGGAGACGGTAAACTCATTCCTTTCACCATAAACCTTCAAAAACGCTTCCGAAACACGATTACCAGCGTAAATTCCCTGAATCCAGGTAATAGAGTAACGGTAACAATTTACCCAACTGGCCCGAGATGGAAGGTTTGGCTGGTCTTGGGCGGTCATGGTTGGGTTCGTCGTGTGGGTTTCAGTATTGCATAGCCGACCCAAGGTAACCCAGGTGAGGAATAATGCCCAGAGAGTTCCTACAGAACATAAAAACGTAACGAAAAAAAAAAGAAAAAAGGAAAAAAACCTTCAAAAAGTATATTATAAATAAATATTAATATAAAAAGATAGAAGTCAGGTAAAGAAGGATTTTTAAAAAAGTAAAGGTAAAGGTGCAAAAAGTAAAGGTAAAGGTGCTGGCGTTGATCACAATCGTAAAGGATGAATGCATATTTGGCTTATACAATGATTTTCCTCTTCCATTCTTCACCTTCCCAAGCAAGGAGGAATGGAGGATGGAAGGTATGGTTGGGCCAGGTTCGATCGCTCGACCGTGCGGGTGACAGCAGCACCTCTTACCATTGCACCACGCAGGTCCCTAAAGAAGGATAGCGAACAGAAATTCATTGGTTTCAGAGCAACGGCTGCACATTGGAGGTGGTGGTGCTGGACCCGGGTGAAAAACCCTCTCGTCCACATATGCTCGTGGTAAGTTCTAACCCCGGTTTCATCAATATGGTCGGTTAACTTTACTAAGATGGGTTTGTTTTAGCCGAAGACGTACATGACGCCGACGTTTTGCAATTTCTGCGGAGCCCTGCTGACCGGTTTGTACCGACAAGGACTGCACTGTAAAACATGCAAGTGAAGTGTTCGTTCTCATTCACAACGATTTAGTCATACCAAAAAATTTTGCCTCAAGGCAAAACTCCAAAATTTTTAGGAATATTTCTAGTAAATCCTATAATTTTGGCTTATTTATGGTCGTTTAGGTGCAACTACCACCGACGCTGCACCAGAATAGCTCGGAACAATTGCTTGATAGCATTAGGATCGACACTTAATCCTATTCCAATTGAGGCCAGAGGTACTTTTTATTTTGTGTCTACCATAGCCCAATAGGGTCCGAGTGGTGCAGTGGTAAGAGGCGCTACTGACACCCGCGCGACCGAGCGATCGATCTCCGCCTAAGCAACCCAAACCTTTGATCCTCCAGAGTAAGGTAAATTGGTACCAGACTTGTCTGGGTAGGCTGCTCTGACTTGGTATAGCGGCTGGACCCACTAAGCATTGCATAGGCAAATACGCATTCACCAAGCCTCTACGATTCTGAATTTAACATGAATGCGCGGCGCGTCCTTCGGGGACTGATCAACGTCGGCATCTTTACCGTTACCTTACTAAATTGTGTAAAACTACCTGTGGACAAGAAGAAAAAAGTCGCGACTTTATGAAATTCAACAACGAATCATTGAAAAGCATATACCTATCCTCTACATCACTGGTTTTAATAATAAATTATTGATCCGAAAGGTATGAACCAGCTAGATTAGAGTTCTGTCGAAAATGAAACCCTAGGTCAAAATCAATGTCTTTTTTTTCGCAATTTTTCGCGTAGACAACGATTCTTTATGTTTTGCGACAATGTAGATAGAACGGAACTATCAATTGAATGACCGACCCCTCCAGAGGTCCTCGAGCTACAGGATAGGTGCGCGGATCAACATATTGATTTATGATCAATGATTTCGCCGCATATGAATCAATATAAGATACACGCCAAGAATAAGAAGAAATTATCAATGGGCTTTCCATTTCTACTCTACTCGAATTATGTTACAGTTTATGGTAATTCTAGCGCTTTTTAGTAAAGAGGATTGAGTTCATGAAATGCACAAAATAAAGAAAAATTAATAAAATTAAATAAATGAATAGAAAAACTTACCTCGACTTCGAATAGTATCCCGAGAGTTGAATAAAAATACAGCCATTTGTAGACGAGTACATCCAGCATCTTTCCTTGCAATGATTCTGAAAATATAAATATTATATAAATATAAATTATAAATATTAAATACAGTATAACCGTAAATCTAACAAAAAGAGCTTATATATGATGTCATCGCTGTAAATCACGTTGGTCAGTCTCCCAAGGACACGCGGCGCACTCGTATTCTAATTAGAATCGTGGAGGCATGCTAAGATGTTCTTTACAGACAAGTCGCGTACCCGACCATTGAGGGGTGGGAAGCTTTGTTAGTCTGGGCGAGGATCGATCGCTCAACCGTACGGGTAGAAACAACGCTTCTTACCAGTCCACCACCTATCTTGTATTCGTTTTCTTACGATTGAACAAATAAAACGTAAATTCCAGGAGTTGAACTGGAATTACCGCACAATCTGGTCGAGACCAGTTATGCACTGATGACACACTGTGCCATATGTGACAAACTTCTTAAGGGTCTGGTTCGACAAGGATTGAAATGCACGGATTGTGGGGTATGTGTCTTTGGATTTTACCCGAATTTTGCTGCTTTCGGTAACTGCGGCTGCCTAAGACCCGTTCACACTCGGCAGCAGCAGGGCGACAGCTGCTGCGGCACCTTTGCTGCCAAATGTGACATCGGCTTTATGTAGAGAAACACCGATGAGTACTATGTCTTTAAGACAATTGAGATAGTTAATTATTAATTATTATTATTAAATATTCTAATTTCAGATGAACGTTCATCACGCGTGTGCCTGTCACCTGCCCGACAATTGTGTGCTATCGGATCGGTCAATTGCTCGGATGTACGAGCACAGCCTAGTCGAGGATGAGCCGTTTCACGAATTTGACTCCCATCACAGCCCGCTGTATTTCATTCGTCGATGAATATTTCAAAAAAAATTTTCAAAAAAAAGGAAATGACAGAGAAACAAGACAGAACGATGCAAATAGATTTCGGCGACATAGGTAAAGCTATTAGCCAGAACAAAAGAATGAAAAACTCCACAAAGAATCCAAGTTTTTCGATATACAGCAAGAATTTCCGACCCAGACCCAGAGAACATTCCACAATTACCAAAATCTCTGAGGGCAACATTAAGTATTTCTTTCACTTCTATTTACCTTTATCAAAAAATGAAGGTTTTTTCAAAGATCATTCCTGCATGCAGGTAAAATAACTGTCACAAATCTTTCTAAAGATACCTCGAACTGCCGATTTCCTGCGGGCAAGGTTAAACTCTGAACCACTGTGGAGCCGTCGAAAACTCGAGGGTAACGCAACTTTGTTAAAACTGCGGTACTGCCCTGCCGCCCTGAGTGCATTACTTTGAATTTTCAAGTTCGGCTTTCGCTTAAGACGCGATTTTTGCGACAAACCTAGTATCATCGGGGCCAGATTCACGAATGAAAATAGGGGTATATTGCTACACTGGGGCGCTCGATATCTCGCCACACTAATGGGATACAGTAAACTCGCTATATCCCACGAAGTTGTGGTCCCCGCTGAGAAGATCTCCAGCTGAAGAAAGGACCATCAAAGTATCAAAGTTTCAAAGTAAGTAAACTCCTAAAACGCGCGATTATGAATAAGGATACGTGCGCCGATCGGGGTTTATTCGCGGTATACGCCGTTGTGCAGTGGTTAGAGGCGTCACTGACATCCGCACGGTTGAGCGATCAATCATGCCCTGGGCTTCCATCCCTCCGGGATCGGGTAAATTGGTACCAGACTTGTCTGGGAAGGTAAAGACACCGACTTGGACCAGCCACTAGCCCCCGAAAGTCATTGTATAGGCCAACAACGTATTAACCATGCCTCTACGATTCTGAATGGAATTCGAATGCGTGGCGCGTTCTTAGGAGACTGATCAACACCAAAACCTTTACCTTTACCTTTATACAACGGATATATTAATGACGTGTCTTTACCCAGAACAACAAACATACGGGTAACCGGATCCGCCACCTTCCTTGCCCATGGGTTTACCGTTGTCGACCGGCGGCGGTGATGGGAGGAGCCGGCGGACTGGTTCCGCACCGGTCGCCGGTCGCGGATGATGGACATCGCTTACACGACGGCCGAGGTGAACAATCAATCGATAGCGTTTCCGAGAAGTTCAACCGCCCCGGTAGCCCTCTCGCCCCCCCCCCGTCCGTCTTCAGCCCCGTTTCGGCAATCTCTTCGCGAACGTCTGCGAAACGACCTTTCCATGACGTGTTATCTACTACCGGAGCTTAGGTGTCTGAAGATTTTGCCGGAATTTCCCATTTCTGCTGCTTCGTTCACCCTCGTTTTCTGATTTTATCAGTGTTAATTTGATTCCTTGTCAACTGTTGGACGTTTTCATTTTGTCATTCTCTACATGTGGTCGTTATTCCTGTAGTCGTCGAGGAGTATCAGGCCCGCAGGGCGTGTCCGGTGACCGCAATGTTACCCTAGCGGTCCCTTAGCGCAAACTCAGTAGTTACTTTTACCGTAACCCGCCGCTTTGTCAATGATGAATCTGGCAGAGGTGTTAACTACCACTTATCTCAATGAAACACGAAGTAACAAAAATTGAACACATTATTGATTAAAGAAGCTATGGAAATGTAAAAAGCACCCGTTTAGCTGAATGCTCGATAGCTGCAGAGAATTTTTGTCGAAGTATTCGTTTATACAAGATATAAATATATTTTCCCTTACCCAAAGTCGCGTTTTGGGTTTAAATTATATTTCCAAATGAATCACATGCAGAATATACTACAACAAATATGACAGCGTGTGGTGTTGTGGTAAGAGGCGGCGATTCCACCTGTGTGGTTAAGCGATCGATCCCCGCTCGTGCTCACCAAACCATTCATCCCTCTGGGAGCGGGTGGATTGATACCAGACTTGTCTGGGAAGGTAAAGACACTGACTTGGTATAGCGACTGGCCCCGCAAGTCATTGTGTAGGCCAAACACGCGTTCACCGTGCCTCTACGATTCGAATTGAAGGCGAATGCATGGCGCATCCTCAGACGACTGATCAACACCGACGAATTTACCTTTTACCTTTACATAAGATATAGACGAAAAGGAAGAAAACAGAGAAATTAAGTGGTACAGCTGTGAAAAAAACTGATTTTCAAAAAAAGACTACTCTTAAAATCATATGTTAACTGACTAAATAATGTAGAAATCCACTTGCTGCTATAGCCCTTCTCTATGTGAAAAAAGGTCTCATGATTCAGCTCATTGATCTCTCAGACGTTTCTAAATGGATCGATCAATCGATCTAATAAATCGATCGTCTGTTGGATCGCACCGATTTCACTTAAATTTCCACTCTTTTCTGATTCACTGACGCTTCCATCGCTGACTCATAGAGATTCTCCCATGAAACTGAATTCTTAAAAGCGAAAACACACTAGATCATCGAGGAATTCCAATGAAACAGTCTCTGCCATTAAAATTAGCCGCTTCCCACGCGACATTGCACCAATTGCGTCACATCTGACGCAACTTTGGAAGAGGCTTTGCATATTATTATTTTTCGGAACGTGAAAAAAAGCAAAACACTTTCATAGCACCCCCCATTTCTGATACTACTGAGTTAACTTTGTTGCCTAGTCTTTGAGTACAACGATAAAGGATCAGCGCTGATCCGTCTTCTAGGGACGCGCCATGCACTCGTCTTCAATTCAAAAAAAAAACTAAAACTAACTAAACCGCTTATTATCGATTTTCTGGGGGTTACTATTATCCGTTCCGTATATACATATACTTGAATAGGATGTTGCAATGATGGTGCTAGGTTTATCGCGGGTTCGAATCCCGCCTGAGGTGCGATTTTTGCGATAAACCTAGCACCATCATTGCAACGTCCTGTAACTAAACTAGGTTTTTGCTCCACATTAGCCTCAGGTGCAGATTACAAATTTGTTATCGCGTTACGGTAGGTCGTGGCCAGCACCTCGAATAACCCAGTTTCGGCAAAATTGACGGCAAAATCACCCCTAGAGACCATAAAATTGAATTAGTGCCCATGTCTAGTACTTTGTACTGTACTTTTACGTCAGGATTTCCAGTAATTTCTGTCGACGACGGGTCCTCTGTCCTTTCGCGCAGACCGAGGAACTGCCATCGACCTTCAGCCGCTCCTTACGGCTATTAATTTCGTGCCAGTGCAATAAAGTCCTCCAGACGTCTTACCAACGGGCAGCACTCCCACATTTTCTCGATTTTCTTTTCATATCTGCTATAACGATTACATATTATTTACATTTCGCCTACAAGAAACTTCACAAAACCTTGTCCCAATCCTCCTGGCACATCATATCAAACACGAGAAAAGAAACATTTGGGGTAATCAGGAGCAAAAACCGTGACTCAGTCGGGATTCGAACCTGCATCTGACGTTTAAAGAGGAGAATTCAAGCTTCTTTCCTCAATTTTTCATATTAATGCCTTAGTTTTCTGTGCGTATAGAATCCTGGATGACTCATGACCTGACAATCTATCATAGAACAAAGCATCTTGCTTCTAAGTAACTTTAAATGAGAAGGTCAAGTGGTTGACATTGATTAGTTCCTGAAGGATGCGCCGTGCATTTGCTTCCATTTAAAATCGAGAAGGCAGGCTGAATACGACGTTCTTCTACAATGACTTGCCAAGCACTGTTCAAGTCAGGGTCATACCCGTTTCAGACAAGTCTGTTGCTAATTTTCCTGAATCCGTAGGGATAGAAGGTGTGGAAAACCGAGGCGAGGATCGATCGCTCGACCGTGCGGGTGTCAGTAGCGCCTCTAACCACTACACCACACTCTACCTTCAATTCCACTCAATTTATTACGACTATGTGAGACAGTTGTTAGACAAAGATGCTGAAAATGAAATCTCTAAACCATAGAATCTAGAACTCCAAGATACGCACCTACAGTACTGTACGTGCCGCAACGATGAAAGCGCGGCAGCGGCGCTTTTTCACGCCAAAACGTGCCGTTTTCGGGGTCCACGCGTGGTGACCCGAACAGAGTCTACCTCAATTCATTTACGACGCATGCCCAAGCGGGGTCCCCGCGTGATAGCCTGACCGAAGGCGGAGCCTCGTCGAGCGATGGACCACCGGACGAGGCGTCGAAGGGACGAGAGACCGAATATCGAGGGGTCAGAAAAATCGCTTGCTAACAAATTCCACGAATATGGAAAATTTGTATATGACAAGGTAGAGCTCGAGATGCTGAATTCAAACAAATACTTTTTTTTACGAACGGACCATTTTCAAAGAAAATGTACAAAAACGGCGGTTCCTGCGCAAGAAAACGCCGCTGGCGCCGTTTCATCGTTGCGACACATTCGGTACTGTACTTGAGAAAAGCCTTCTTTGCAAAAAATTTGAATTTTAAATCATTTTTACGCGTTCCCAACTGCACCCTGTTCGCCGGTGCACTTCATGCGATGGATTGGCTTGACTGGGATTTATTTGACGATAATGGAGCTGATCAGATCAGCATCGACGGCGGTGAAGTGTAAGGAGCGTCTGGGTGCCGTTCCGCGCCCAGCCGCTCTCTAACTAGGCCACCGTCGACGAACCTGCTTTCTGAAGGCGCCCGACCGTCGATGACTCAGCCGCTCATCTCTCCTTCATCGACTCGCCACCTTACCACTACCACTAAACTCTCCGGTTAATTTGACCCAGAGAAACACCTTAATCGTTTTTGTTCGTGGCGCGACTCTTCATTAGACCGGCACACCGGAGCGATCGATCTTCACCCGGGTGAACCAAGCCCTCTTCCTTACCTCTCGGGTAAATTGGTACCAGACTTGTCTGGGAAGGTAAAGTCATTGATCTGGTATAGCGGCTGACCCTGCAAGTCATTGCATAGGACAATTACTTGCGTTACTTACCCTCTGAGCTTTGTTTTTGTCTTAATTTAATTTCATTTTTTTTCGATTGAGTTTTACCTGCTCTTTGTACCACTAACCATTTCTAGCACGTCTGTGAAAAGGCGTAAGATAAATAAATAAATAAATAAATAAATAAATAAATAAATGAATAAATACGAATCAAGCATGCCTCTTCAATTTTGAATGAGAGACGAGTGCGTGGCGCTTATTTAGGAAACCACTTCACCTTCACTTTTGCCATTTCTAACAATCATTACCAGCAAAATTTCTTTCTCTATTCGTTATGTAAGTACTATGTCCTGTTTTACTCTTCCCAAGGACTGAGATGTGGTAAAAAAGAACCTAATTTCCCATGCTCACAAGTTTGTTGTTCTATAGGCCCTAATGTGGGCGGGGACTAGTTATGTAGTTTTTTTCGATTCTCTCACAAGTCATTGTGCAGGCCAAATCTTAAAGGCCACGCTTCTAGGATTCTAAATAGAACACGAATGCGTGGCGCGTCCTCAGGGGAATAACCAACCCTAGCCATCTTACCACTTCACTCCATTAGGGTGGTGGAGGAGCCGTTTCACCTTTATGTTATCTTTTCTTCCATTCTTTCCAATAAAATTTGAGAACAAATATAAATATTTTAAATAATGGAAAAAAATTAAAAAATTAAAATTAATTGAAAACTTTAAAAAAATTTAAAATTTAAAATGTGAGAATATCATCCATACCAAAAGTTATCGTTGTACTTGTTCATAGGTATTCATTTTACCTCACTTTTAGTCTACCGAGTCTAACGACCTAGCCGATATCTATTTAGCCACATGTATCGTTTATACTTCACTCGCACTGACGAGCGACTACGCCTCGCAGCGGCGTTTCCTCCTAGTTTTCTGATCCTTTAAGCTTAGTTAGCTAGTTTGGAGGGTAATTCGAGGCGCAAACTGGATCTGGGCTGATCGGTGAGCAGCATTCCGGCGAAGTATGGTCGGTTGTAAACCAGCGATCTCGTTCCAAGCCTTGCCCGTGACCGCTCTAATACAGCCGTTCGCTTTCAGCTTCTTTCAGACCGCTGAAGCGCATTCCAGTTGGGATTTCTTAACACAGCCGGATTTCGCTACGGCTTGGCTCATCTTTAAGTCCTCTTCAGGTTTCTTCTAACCTTCTTTCTTGACAAAGTAACTGTTTTTGCGCCACTTTACTAAAACGTACCTTTTCTGACACCTCATGAGGGCAGATATTTGGTTTAATTTGAATAGGTGCTACCCACTTTTCCCGGCTCTAACATAAGCTCTACTTTGTTTAAGAATTTCTTTTTGAATTTCGAAATTTCTTGGATAATACTGACGACAGAGAGGTCAGTATCATCACGTTTAGGAAGCGCCGGGTATCCATATTCCAGTCACCGTGAAATTCTAATTTTATTACCTTTATTTTCGCAGTTTACCATTATGTATACAAGAATATGAATATGCCATTTTGCGATGAACCTAGCACCACCATTACAACATCATATCCGTATTCCATTCTGATTCTCACATGTATACGAATGAATCTTTGCCATATAAAACGGTAGTTTTTGGTACAAGTGAAACAAATGCCAGTGTCTTCACCTTCCCAGACAAGTCTGGTGCTAATTTGTCCGACTACAGAAGGGTGAAAGGCTTGGCTAGCTGAGCGAGGATCAATCGCTCAAACGTCCAGTTGAAGTAACTTCTCCTACCATTACACCACACGCACTCTTTTATCGCCTTTTATCCGCGACGTAGCAGAACAAAAAGGTCGAGAATGTAGTGTACAACATATGGCATCCTTGAACTACCGCTGCGTCCTCTGCGTCCCTGCCCCGAGCAACTCTGTAGCGCGGTGCCAAGTATGCGACTACGCTTTCTTGCAAATCAGTTGTGTCTACTGTAAAACCGTCGACGAAAATAACCAGTTTCCGGTGTCGGTGTTGCAGAACGATTCCAAATGACGGATGTCACGTTCCAGAACGTTCTTTGACGGAAATAGCAGTCGTTTTTCCGACGAAACCATACTCGACGGCACGACATCTGGCGGAACTGATCTTGTCAGGACGATTTCACTGCCCCTACCTCAACCCGGGGCCGGGGTGGTGGTGTTCCCCAGAACTCACCGACTGCAGTTCGGTCGTTGAAATTGATTACTCGAATGAGAACAACCTTATGAAAACCGGTTCACCACTCTGCACCATCACAGCACACACACGCATACCCACACATCCGCCTAGCAGGATGCGGGTTCTATTCCTCTCTTGGGCCGTGTTTTTTTAATTTTTACCAATTTTTTCTTGAAGGTAACAAAATAACGTGAAAGAATGCGCTTTAAGACGCCTTTTAAATACTCATAAAGAGCTAGGTGTAGATTTATCACGGAAGGTTTCATAGGACACGCCATGCATTCGCATTCCATTCAGAATCGCAGAGGCATACAAATGAGCCTTTAGTTTATGCAGTGGTAGCTCCAATCACTCGCCCTCAGAAAGACCGATCTGGCGATCTTTACTGCTTTAGCCTGTCCTGCACACCGCTCGACTATCTATCGAACTGATCGATCAGCCGACCGATCCAACCTCAACTTCATCACCACCTCATGAATTTCTTTCATACTTTCCCTTGGGCCATGAAAATTGTAAATTTTTAAAAAAAATTTTTTTCGCCATTTCTTTACTCGGCCGAACTATTTTCACGCCAGTTTATTTTTTGATCTTTTCACAGGCTGAGAAAACTCTCGGTTTCTACTGGAATTCAGCATATAAGAGACATTGAAACAGAAAAAAAACATGAAAAGACAAAATTACCCTGCCAAGACTCTTAGTGGGGCTACTTACAAGAGGTGGAGTGGGAAGGTTGGGTAAGAGAAACTGCTTTTTCCATACTCTGCTTTTTCTGCTTCTTTTTTTTTCTGCTTTTTTTTCTCCTCTCGTAGAATCTCTTCCCCTTCCCGGAAATTTAAAGTAAAGAGAATAAAATATAATCAATAAAATAAATAAATAAAATAAAATAATCAATCAAATAAAAAGAGTAATAGTTCTTACGCTACTCTTCAATCCAATCGTCAGTATGATTACCCAAATTGAGTTTATGTTATATTGAAAGTTGTTGCTCAGTATTATTGGGATGCGCCATGCACTTCACCTCTGCTCAGAATCGTAGTTAGATTTCGGACAAGCTTTATTCCTATACAAAGGGCATGTTCAGGTCGACCGATGTACATTTCGACACCTTCACCACAGACCAATTGGGTATCAATGTTCTCAACCCGGAGGGCATCTTTGGCCTCGGCTAGGATCGATCGCTCCACTGGACGGAGCATTCTCCGCCTTTCCGCAAGATTATTTACTTCAAATTTTCGCATTTTCTCTTCATGGCTTTAATCACAAAACCTAATTCTCCTATCGAAGCGTACTTTCCGCGTTAGACATTTTCGTGTCGTTTTCACATCAACTTTCCCGTCATTTTAACATCCAGTCCGGTTCACCTCCTACTTTCTTCTTTCTTATTTTTTCTATTTTTTTCACTTCTTTTTCTATAAACAGCTGCAGCTTATCAAAGCTGTTAAAGGTCCTTATCATTGGGACTGTGCCGAGTATGACCGCTGCAGAGCTATTTCCTTATTTTCCTCAATTTTTTACGATATTTATATTTTCAGCCATGCAGTCAGACAGCAGTGGCGATCCACGGATACACATCACCCTTCAGTACGGCAACAACAAGGAGATGGTGGTGTTGGAGCGGAACGACGAGCCACAAGTGGGTTTAGAGGGTTTTTCTCTGGGTAACTTAGGGTCTGATAAACCCCGATCACTCTACATTTACCTTACCCTACCTCTCAAGATCAGCATTCTTTACCCAGGTCTTCGAGTCGCTCAGAAGACGAGCACGAGCGCTGGTCGAGCGGACGAGTCCCGGTGAGAGCGAGTTGCATCTGTTTCGACACGACTACGACTCACCCAGTGTACTTCAGCACATCGCCTCCGTCTCTCAGCTGGTTAGCGTTTACCATATACCCATTACCCTTACCTTAACCACCTTCCGCCCTTTTACCTGTCTCCTCAGCTCATCAGCTGAAAATTTAACCCAAATTTTCCGCCTTTTCCACCTCCTCCTACCAGTAAAGGGCGCGTGGTGGAGTGGTAAACGGCTTCTTTCAAGCGAAAGGTGGAGCGATCAATTCGATTCTGAATAGAATACGAATGCGCGGCGCATCCTTAGAGTATTGATAAACGCCAACCTCTATAGCTTAACCTTAACCTCGTATCTATCCATTTCTTTGCAGAACAACGGCTGCATCGTTGAAGTGATCGTGGTGGACCGGAATGAGAAACCCACACGTCCACACGTGCTAGAGGTAAGCATTTACCCACGACCCACGTCCAGTCGGTCTATTTGCACCGCGTCGCTGCGCGATTCAGCAATGAAATTCATCATGAAAATTAATATGTTCAGGTAAAAAACTACATGACGTTGACGTTTTGCGATTTCTGTGGAGCGATGCTCACCGGACTGATGCGACAGGGACTGCACTGCCATGCCTGCAAGTATGTCTCTTGAAGCCCATTCATACTCGGCAGCAAAGCAGCACAGCGCAGGCATAGGGCAGAGACGCAGAGGACGCGGCGGTGGTAATAACTCGCCAATTGCAGTGAATAGTGTAGACAAAAAGTATAAAACTTCGCGATAAAAACAAAACCCAGGACACACTACGGTACATTCGTCCCTTGAAAACTTTACAAAAATAATAAAAATTTGGCGAGTAATCTTTTCTCGACCAAAGGGTCTTCAAAATCACAGTGGAATTGAAACTCAAGAGCTCATAAACCTGGCAATAGACATTTTTGAATTTTTTTGGAATGTCCTATTTTTCGATTGGATCTTTCTCAAAAATCAGACTGATATTAATTCTTACGTAACAACTAAGAGAGCGCGTGTGGTGCAGTGGTATGAGGTGCTACTGCCATATACACGGTCGAGGGATCGATCACGGCCGAGCTAACCAAGCCATTCATCTCTCTTGGGCCCAGATTCATGAACAGACGAGCGGTATCCGAAATGGTGGCGCAGCTGGAACCAGACAGCAGAGTCTATGACAGATAACGTTTAACAAAGGAAGTTCAGGATAAGTAGACAAAGGTGGGCGCCGTTCGAGCTATATCTCGGGGTTAATCGGGGGTTTACCAATGATGAATCTGGGCCCTGGGTCGAGTAATTTGGCACAAGACTTGTCTGGGAAGGCGAAGACACTGATCCAAACAGCGTCTGATCCCACAAGTCAATGTACGGGCCTAATACGCATTCACCATACCTCAACAATTCTAAACGGAAGACGAATGCATGGCGCGTTCCATGGGACTAATCAATGCCGGTCACTTTACCTTTACCTTTCAGGTGTAACTTCCATCGACGATGCACCGAAGCACCGCGAAACAACTGCGTGGTCGCCACACCGGGTCTATCCACGATGAGCCCGGTTCCGATGGGTCCCGGAGGTATCGGCGTGGGCGCACCCACACCGACACCGAGTGGGTGCATCGATCTTTATCAATCAATAACAATCAATATCTTGATGAACATAATTCCAGGTGCCGCTTTGGAACTACCCCATACCCTGGCCGAAAACAACTACCTGACACCGACCAAGTGTAAAATCTGTGACAAGATCCTCAAGGGACTGATTCGGCAAGGACTGAAATGCAGAGACTGCGGAGTGAGTTCACTACGGACTTCACCGAAATTTTAATGTCTTTTTTTGTAATTCTTAGATCTAAATGAGCAACGATGTTATAAAGCGTGAAGAAAAAACATTAAAACATAACGGTAAATGCCCGGCGGATGTACGCAAAGTACTGTGGTTCGTGCGGTCGCGATGCGGTTGCGACAGTCGGATTGAGTTTCCCAACATTTCGCGCCTTCTTTCCGTGGGGACCCTTTATTTTTCGAAGATTCTTCTTCAAAGGGCAAAAAAATTCAACCAGTGGATTAGAAGTATTAAACTTCAACCAGCGGATTAAAGGTACTAAAAAGGTATTTGAAAAATTAAAGGTATGAAAGGAATTGTAAATTAGTTCAGGTATCAAATTAATAAGGCATGGTGAGTAGTTAAGAGGCGGCGTCTTCAGCAGTACAATTAGTCATGGGATGGAACCCAACCCGAGGCCAACCAACTCTTATATTACTACGAAGCTGGGTAAATTGATACCAGGGCCGTCTGAGAAGGTGAAGAAATATACTTTCACATCGGGTGTACCGAATAGATCATTGTATAGAACAAAAACTATTCCAAATGCCTCTACGATTCCGAGCAGAAATCACATGCGTGGCGCATTCCAGAAAGAGTAGTTAACGCCTAGCATATCCCCTTCAGCTCTAGTGGCAAATAATCAACAGAATGCCAGCGACAGAATCTTGACGATATAAAGAGGCCTCAGAATTGCAAAAATCTTATCCTACTATATAATAAGCGAAACCAAAGCGATGTTTGTCATGGGTGGCTCATATGGGTCCCGCCGCGATTGCCCGTTACCGTACTCCCAGGGACGCTTTTCATTAGTTCAGCTCCCTGTCTTTCGCTATATGCTAATTGTTCATCATTTTATTTTAAATCTTTTTTGTTTTATTTCAAATCTTTATTTCAGATCATCTATTTTGCTTTTTAGTGTGTATTTAACAGCCGTTTGTCGACCGGCAGGCCGCTAAATGACTGGTGTAAAAATAAAACAGATATAAATAAAAAAGGAGTGAAATTTCTTCAGGTGAACGTGCATAACAGATGTGCTTACCAATTACCGTCGAACTGCACGTTGTCGGACCATGCGATCAGTCGAATGAGCATCACCGAACAGCCGCATCGAGAAAATCTCGTGAATATGGACGATGAGCCGAGTAGCAGCGAGAACATTCCGCTCTTCCGATTACCCGGTACCGTTTGAATTCTAAACAAAATAAGAATAAATGAAATTAATATGAATAGAGTCTTACTAAACTGTATTCCAAGATCGATACACTCCCTTTTTTGCTGACGCTTTTCGACTTTTAGGCTTTGATGACGGACTGAAACGATCAACAAAACGAAAAAACTGGGGAAAATGTTTGAAAAATATTTGGAAAGGTTTGAAAAAGTTTGGACTACAGCTTAACAAACGTCTACTGAACTATGGTCGAACTTGAACAAAACTTTGAATTGCACAAACTCGATCCCAATAAATCAATAAATTGAATCATGAATTGGCAAAACTATTAAATTTTTTCGGAATATCAAATTATCACTGTGAAATCAACATCAAATCAATATTGAAGCTAACGGCTTTATTCTTATTTTGTATTTGTTCTTTTTCAGTGTTGAGTACGCGTTCTTTATAATGTCCATATATAATAAATAATAATATATAATAAATAATAAAATCAATTGTCTTTCATTTTAAAACTTGAAAAAAAACCGATTGTCTCCAAAATTCGCTAGAACGGAAAGATTGTCTCTGTGCATTTAACGGTTAACGGTTTAACGGAACGGATATCTAAGGCTTTTTCCGTTAAAAATTATTTGACGATTTAACGACGAAATTTAACGGTTTAATGGATTTTCAAACCATCAGGGTTTGTACGCAAGCGTGTGGTAACCGATTCTCTCTTCCACAACATTAGAAGCAATCTGGGCATTGTAATAGAAGTTCGATCTCTTTTTCCTCACATAACTTCTTCAATTCCGAAATACTTTTGCGCTCCTCCGGGAACAGTTGAAATTGAAAGGGTTTTCTCATCTGCGGGTCAAGTTTTGACCGACTTTCGTAAGTCGCTAACACCTGCAAATTTTGCAGCTCTTCTGTTTCTCAAACTTAATATTTCACAGATTGGCTTCGACCGTTGATCATTCCTGACTTTGAATATGCTTTCTTTGTAAGAGACTTAGCTCTTTCGTTAGCTGTTGTTAATAATATGCGCTCTAGTGTACTAACCGATGAATTGATCGTTCCGGCACAACAGTAAAATAAACGCTTATATATTAGTGCCGTTTATTTTCGCGATATTACGGTGAAAAACCCATTATTCTTAGAAATTTCAACTTTTTCTGCAAAATTTCAAAAATTTAACGGATTTAACGAATTTAACGGTTTTTAACGGCAAATTTTGCCGTTAAAAAAAGTCGTTAAAAAATTTAACGGCCAGAATTTAACGCACAGCCCTGGTGCTGATGACGATTGTGACGATCGTTTCATGAATTTCCAACCCATCAGGGCCCACATTCATCATTGGTAAACCCCGATAAACCCCGAGATATAGCCTGTGAACGGCGCGCACCTTTCTCTACTTATCCTAGACTTCCTATGTTATTCGCTATCTCTCATCGACTCTTCCGTCCGGTTCTGGCTGCGCCGCGGTTTCGGATACCGCTCGTAAGTTCATGAATCTGGGCTCAAATGTGTGGCGATGGTAGCCGACAATCGTAACCTAGGGCTTATGGATTGAAACTTTACAAACGGGCGTCACATTCGTAATTAGAACCCCATATTCTTCAAAGAGGAAGTTTGGTTGAATTAAAGCCATTCTCGGTAAGATTAACCGAACAAGAAAACCCATGTTCAGAAAAGTTTAATAAAGACACTTGGCACAGAACAGAAAACCCAATTCACGAATACGTGATTGGTATTCCCGCCATAACCCCGGAATATACCCAAATGGTATCCCAATCGTAATCGATCAACGCGTGGCTCGGTCTATTCATGGTTTATTAGAGGTTTATAATGGGTATAACACACCTCACTGAAGTGCCCAGAGTTTGGAGACATCGAAGTACTGATGATATATAAATCCAAATAAATCACGAACAAATCTGAACAAACCGCGCATCGCACAGATGAATCGGGACTACCAGGCCATTCGGGGTATATTACGGGGTTAATAAAGAGTACACCATCCATGAACCGGGCCCGAACAAAAGAAAGGAGAAAATAAAACAGAATTAGACCCATAAAATAGTTATTAATAGCTCACCACATGAATTCTGCCATGAAAATTCCTCTTTTCAGGTCAAGTAACCTCAAGAAACAATCCACAACCGAAGGTGGAAGGATGGATGATTCATTTTTTGCTTTCCGATCCGGAACGACGGCTGAAACACTACTGGATTCTCGCAAACGACGCTATTAACATGTATAACGAATACAACGAAGGTACGCCAGCGATCAGAACGATTGATTTGAAAATCAATAAATTCGATACGATCAAGATTTGATCTAAAATTTGATTCAACAAAGAGTAATGAACAGAAGACAAGGCGAAGAAAACGACGACATTTTCGAAATAACGAGACGAGTAAATGAGTGAACCACAGAATCAATACGCATTTCTGATCAAACATCGATTCTTAAAAACCCACAAGGCAATCAATAATGATAAAATCTAACCAGAGTTCAATTAGAGCACTGCTTTGGTGTACTTCCATAATGGCGCTGAGACCGATGCACCAGGAAAGTGAGTTCGATCAATAATCAATGATGATCTACGAATTCACCGAAGAGATCATTAGCTTAACTTTCCTGGGAGAATAAATCAATAAGTTTTAGAGTATGTCCGTCTTAGCTGATATCAGGGTAAAGATAATAGGTAAAGGGGTGAGTATTGATCAGCCCCTGAGGGCAAGCCATACATTTGTCTTCCATTCAGAACAAACGATGAGAACTTTAAATAATTTACCGTAAACAAACACGAGGGTACTGTAATTAGGCATTTTCGACACCAAAAAAACCAAAAAGGAACAGCAATGCGGCCCTAGAAGGTCAGAAGGTGCTGATAAGAAATCGGATATCCACTGAAAAAAGCAAAAAACGAAAAATAGGTCTAAAAGAGTTACACAAATAAAAAACAGAGATACTGTCTTTTCACAAGTCTTGTCCTAAAGATGTTCTCCTGAAAGATCAGCAAGTTTTTTTTCAAAAATTTCAATATTTTTTTCAAATTTTCAATTGATCGATACCGTTTTCAGGTGTAAATCCAAACAAATGTTACATGGTTCTGCCACTGGCCGAAATTCTCGCCATCACGCCACATCACGGTCCGTCAGTGCATTCCAAGTTCGTTATTCCCTACCCATTACCCTACTTGGTATGCGATTTCTTTTACCCAAATGGCACCAAATGAGGTTTTCAGATACCCACCTCACTGTTTTGAAATTCGGACCATATCAAACGTGGTCTACTGTGCCGGCGAGAATTTGCACGCCTATTCCGGCGGTCCGCCGAAGAAAATCCCACGAAGTGTCAGCATCCGGCCACCGTCGAATACCCAGCTGTGGTTTCAGGTGGGTTATCGATCGATCAATACTTTATCAGTGTTTACCTTGAACTCTAGGCAGCGTTTTAACACGGGATATTGAATTTACGTTTCGGCGAGAAGGAAACTAACCTTCGAGAAATATAACCATTAGAAGATATTAGGTATACTCAAAGGGTATCCTCAAACCTACTGCGATTGGAGACAGCCAGATCAAGGCACACGAAAAGCATCAACACGGTAATCAACCTCACTGACCTAAGATCGCCAGGGTTTACCCAACCTAAAACCATCAAAGATTCAGAACATCTGCGTTCGCGAGGTTTGCCGGTGTTTACCCTGTACACTAGCCAAGATTCTTACCATGGGTTATTGAGTTAAAGTTGCGGCGAGAGATAATACCAACAAAAATTATACAGTTCAATCAAGGGTATCCTTCAACCTACCGAGATTCAAGACCACAGATAAACCAACATAACATATATAGATCAACTGTGCAGTAATCAACTTACCCAGCCACTGGATAAGATCAGCTAAGTTCAGGAGGGTAAAAAAAATCATACCGCTGGCCACAAAGCTAATTAGGCTGTGACCTCAGCTGGAGGAGTACACCCAGGTGCTTCCCTTGTGGCTGACCTTTGGGTAACTGTCTACCCATACCCCGCCTCAAGGGAATGCCACGAGGCCTTTCCCGCCGACCGGCGCCAAATTTCGAATATGACCCCGAACTCCTTCCCGTGAAATGCGGGGCGGGCGTATTTCCGTTTTTTATTAGCCGGTATTATTTTTATTTGTTTACTTACTTATTTATATTTATTACGCCTTAAAAAGGTGTGCCATTTGTAGGTTTAAAACTTTTGGACAGTAATTCCAAAAGAAGTTATGTTTGTAGCTAGTCAGAAAGGGGCTTTAAGTGAAGTAAAGGATATTATGGGATAACAGTAAAGTGGTTAATATCGATCAGTTCACTGAGATGCGCCACGCATCCGTCGTCCATTCAGAATCGTTGAGGGATGGTGAATGCATATTTGCCCTATATAATGAGTTGCGGGGGCCAAGATAGTGTCTCCACCTTATCAGAGAAGTGTGGTGCCGATTTATCTGACCTCGGGGAAATTGAGGGCGAGGACCGATCCCTTAACGGTGTGGGCAGAAGTAGCGCCTCTTGCCACTGCACTGCGGGCGACCATATAAGTAGTTATAAATTGAAAACACTCAAGGCACTGAAAGACGCGCCCTAGCCACCGGTGAGTCGTGGGGAAAGACTATGGGGAAAGGGATTGAGGGTTCAGTTAGCCCGAAGTGACAAACCACTTAAGGCGATGAAAGACGCGCTCCAGCCACCGGTGGGTCGTGGGGAGAGACTATGGGGTAAGAGACTGACAATGAGGGTATAGTTAGCCCGGGTGAGGACCGATCTCGCGACGATGTGGGTGGAAGTAGCGCCACTTACCAATGCACCACGCGGGACCATATCAATAGTGACAAACCGAAATGAATCCTCTAAAGCTGAAAACATTTAAGGCACTGAAAGACGCGCTTCAACCACCAGTGAGTCGTGGTGAAGGGCCAAATGCTGAGCGAGCGCTGGAATTCGCCGAATTGTATCAGGTAACGCCTTCAAATCCACCTTCTTTTTTTAATTTTTTTTAATAAAAATTGCAAATTTACCTTCTACCTGATTCTTTACCTTCACGATTCTAGTTCTGTACAGCCCTTCTACCGAGAAGGTATTAAATTTTTCAAACCATATCGATCGAATCATAAAATCACGGCTATTTAGATACTACCACATTTAAAGCGTAGTAACTCGGCTAGACTGTGCACTTTAACTTTAAAGGGTCACCGGTGGCTCCATAACGCGCGGGCGCGAGGCCACGGCGCGTCCACCCATTGTCGTCAAGTTAAAAGCTAGCCACACCCATGCCAGAAACTGGAAAAAAATGCTTCCATTCCGATTTTCAGATTCTCAGCGAAAAAGTGCTCGGATCGGGACAGTTTGGTACCGTTTACAGTGCAATACAACGGCATACTGGAGTAGAGGTCGCCGTGAAGGTTTGTCCAAAACTAATGTTTAGTTGCAAAAGTTGTCTTATAAACATCATAATTATTTTATGACAACGATAAGTTATCTGGTAGTGGTGATATTGATTAGATAATAATAAATAATAAATATTATTTACAGGTAATTTCGAAGGAGCGATTCTCAAAGAAGAGCAATGGAGTGGAATCGATGCGGGCAGAGGTTTGAGACATTGTTCTTGGCATTAGAACTTTCAAACTACTTCAATCCTCATTGTTCAAAGAAATCAATATCAATCAATCAATCAATCAAGGACAGAAGGGGAACTTATTTATACAACAAAATGGCCTATAAAGTCGAAACCCCTAACGCTAATCTTTGTTTATGTTAAAGTGAAGTGATCGATTGGGGTATCGCTGACCACAAACACCATCGAACACCTCAAAGATGGGTGATGGGTAAAGGTAAAGGTATCGGGGTTGATCAGTCCCCTAAGGACGCGCCACGTATTCATCTTCCATTCAGAATCGTTGAATGCATATTTGGCCTATACAATGACTTGTGGGTGTCAGCCGTTATGCCAAGTCATGGTGCTTTCCTTTCCAGACAAGTCTGGTACCAATTCACCCGACTCTGGTGGGAACTGGGCTTGGTTAGCCCGGGTGACGATCGATCGCTCCAGCTTGCGGGTCTGATGAAGTATCGCGTCAAAACAAGAACGATCAAGGTGTTTCTCTGGGTTAAATTAACCGAAGAGTTTAGTGGTAGGGGTAGGATGGCGAGTAGATGAAGAAGAGATGAGCGGCTGAGTCATCGACAGACAAGTTCCGGTCCCAATTTACCCGACCGAGGTATGGAAGGCTTGCTCAGCCCCGGCTGGGATCGATCGCTCGACCGCGCGGGTGTCAGTAGCGCCTCTTACCACTGTACCGCGCGCGCCCTCATGATGAGGAGCATGACTATCGAAAACGCAACTATGCGAGCCGAACTACCCAAAAGCTACTGAAATTGAGCTATAGCAATTTTTTTTTTATTTTTTCTAGTTTTTTTTAGAGTGAACTATAAAACTTTAGGTGGCCATTCTGCAACGCGTCTGCCACAGCGGTATAGTCCGATTGGAATTCATGTGCGAGACCAAGGACAAGATATTCGTGGTGATGGAGAAGATGAACGGCGACATGCTCGAGATGATACTCAGCCAAGTGGGTTATGGTTAACCTTAGCGCCAGGTTACCCAGGGTAAAACCCGCCCTTTTGCAGGCAGCCGGTCGGCTCGACGAACGAGCCACACGATTCCTGCTCGTGCAGATCCTCTCCGCTCTGAAATACCTCCACAATCAGGGTATAGCTCATTGTGACCTCAAACCGGAGAATGTGCTTCTATCGGAAACCAACACCAATTTCCCGCAGACAAAAATCTGCGATTTTGGCTACGCTAGGTATAAGTTTACCCATTCTACACCTCACCTCCCCTATACCACTTGACCTTTTTCAGGTTCATTCCGGAGTCACAGTTCCGAAAGACGATCGTCGGCACCCCGGCTTACCTACCGCCAGAGGTTCTTCTCAGGCAGGGTAAGGGTAAATAATGGGTTACGGACCACGTAACTAACCCAATCAACCTGTTTTCAGGGTATAATAAATCACTGGACATGTGGTCAGTGGGTGTAATCATCTACGTAACGCTGTCGGGGACGTTTCCGTTCAACGAAGGCGAAGAGGTAGGTATATTTTGGGTAGCGAGGATACCCTGAGTCACCTGGGTATGTGTCCCCTTAGGGCTTGTTCAGACGACGCGCGTCGAAAATGCAAAATCGAAGCTCAATCGATAATTAACGTCATTGATCGAATTTGCTCCTTTGCGTTAGTGGCGCAGCGCCTCTTTGGCAAAAAAATTACATATAATTACATAGGAAAGAAATTGAACGAAAAAAGTGAATTTTGTCAAAATTTGTTAAAGCAATCTCTCATCGACCAGTAAGTTTGCCTATATTGGTTCTCCGGACTGCGCCACGAATGCGGTTTCGATCAATGACGTTAATTATTGATTGCGCTTCGATTTTGCATTTTCGACGCGCGTCGTCTGAACAAGCCCTTAGGGCGTTACTGCGTGGCTAATTCAATGTAAGAGGAGGTGGGATAAAGTTCATAGGTTTAGGCGGATTTATAACTATGGGGTTTAGCATTAACAATGAGACTTAAAGTTACTACAGAGTGGTTTAGTAGTTACCCAGAGGGGTTAAGCACCCTACGAATGAGCGGTGAATAAATTTATGATTTAACCACCTAATTAAACAAGAAAATTTGCTGTTAACCCTCTAGGGTATATTCTTCCAGATAGCCGACCAGATCCAAAACGCCGCCTTCATGTTCCCGGCCGAACCGTGGTCTGAGGTGTCGCCGGCTGCTATAGACTTGATTCAGCGACTACTACGGGTGAAGGTATGTTTATACCCTTACCCAGGTTTCCAATCGGAGGGCTAGCCGTCTTATACCCAAATTGAGCGTTTCAGTAAATAAGCCAACAAAAATGAGCCTTTAGATCGACGAACGCCTCACCATCGAGCAGTGCCTGGCCCACGAATGGCTGAAGGGTGAACAGCTGTACCGCGATCTGCGAAGTTTGGAGTTGCGGCTCAAGTGTCAGCGGTAAGCATTTAACCCAATCGGTCATGGGTAAGGGTATAGTCATCCCTTGGTGCTAAGTAGTAGGGATAAACTCGCCCTTTGACAGGATTTTACAGTTCCATATCGAAAAAGCGACACAGAAACGGGCAAAAACGCTCTGGTGGTTGGATTTACTTCGAACGTACCCATTTCAGGTATCTCACAAACCCAGCCGATGACGAAAAATACACCGAGTACCTCCAACAACAAGGCCTCGTACCGGATCTATGACCAAAGCACCTACGAGAAGAAAATCTACGCAACTCGTGGACCGCCGCCATGCCTGCCCGATTATCAAGAGATCCTTAGCCATCACTGGGTGGACTATCTCATTAGATTATATATTTGTTATATATTTTGATATATATAAATACAAATAAATATTAAGGACCAATCGATTCGTGCCCTTTGAAAGAGAATATTCAGTTTTTTTCACAAAATGGATGTAACATCGCGAGGAACACTGATCGCCTGCCACTCAGCGACGGGTATTCATATACCCCAAGGCAATTACCCAAGTGAAAAAAGTGAGAAAAAGCTTGACGTCCGCTAGCTTCACAACAAATCGTAGCGCAAACAACGCTTACGAGAAAACAGACCACTAAACATCTTTCAACATTTAATAATGATAATAATTATAAGAGAAAAATTACACTTCAGAAATTACTATTACATGTATATTGTGGGAACAATTCACGTACCGTATAAATAGAACAGGGGAGCATTTTAACCATACCAAAACCTGATAACTTATTAGTGGCTTACATCCATCGACTCAATCACGTCGAATTTCACCATCTTTCTCTTCAGCACCTTCGTCGAGCCAGTCTTGAACTTGTACGGCAGATCGATTGGCTCTGGTTTCTTGCAGAAATCCGGCACTATGGGTCCCTGAATTGGAACAATATTTACTTTTAAAACCATAAAACAAGAGTTTAGATTCATAAGCAAAACAGAAGGGTTTCATATACCTAAACGCGAATAACTCGCGTTTTTTATCGCGTATTTGCAGTGATTTCCGACCTTTTATTGAGTTCTCCACTATTACTGCGATGAATTCGATACGTTATCCCGCCAGGGCACACATTCACCATTGGTAAACCCCCGATAAACCCCGAGATATCCCCCGAACCCCGAACGAAGCGCAAACCGAGATTCGTGAACACGCGCCGGGGTTTAATTGGGGTTTATCGCGAGTCTATCATACCTTCCGGTGAGGCAGGGTTTGGGAGACCTCGAAGGTATCGAGCGGGTTTATAGCTTCCCATGTTAAACGCAATCTCTCATCGACTGCGCCGCCTGGTTCTGTCTGCGCCGACGGGGTTTCGGAAACCGCTCCTCCGTACATGAATCTGGGCCCAGGAAGGTAAGCAATACCCAGGAACAAACCCAGAATATTGCGAGTGTGTTGATGAAACGCACATGGTAAGTTCAGGTATACATGAGGGTTAACGGCACTTTTGTCAATCAGGAATCTGAACTCAGGATTCCGATAGTTTAGGTACGCTGATATCTTTTCCACCGCGTATTTGCATCTACCAAGCGAATATAAACGATAAATTCCAGCCAATTCGCAAAAATCGATACTCATGCGGGATTCGATCCCGCGTCTAAGGTCTTTACTAGGCGCTTGGAATGACCTCGGGCGGGCATAACCTAAGCAGCCTACCCGGAGAGTTGAAAGGAAGGGTGCGGGGAGCCGGCGTGGGCGACTCAAAGGGATTGTTTTCACCAAAGAAAATCGACATTAAAACATTACTTATGGTTTCCATTCTCATTCCTATAAAGGGAAGAGGTAACATTACAATTGTAAAAAGAATCCAACAGGAGGCTCAAATCATTCTATGTAACCAAGAGAATTCCGTAAATGAACAAAAACAAATCGAGTTCAAAGGGCCACAATATGGCCCACTAACCTTGAATTCGGTCTTTCCTGGTCTCATGATGACAAGATTCAGGCTGTTTCCGGACGCGTTGTCACCGTGCATACCAGCATGAAGAGCACGTTGAACGAGATTGACGGCATCTTCTTCCTGCAGGCAAAATCACAAAAATAACAGATCGTTCCAGGCAAAAAAAAACAGGGGCACTGAAAAAGAAAAGAGAAGAAGATAATAGAAAGAAGCGAGAGGAAAGAGATGGAAGACGATAACAGCAAGCAAGTCTAAGATTTGAAAAACTCACACTCATGTCAGTTTTGAAGTCCCTTTCCAGGACGGTGATAGCCGCGTAACTACCAGATCCTTGGGCAGCGAACGGCTTGGCCATCGTGGTTCCGTTGGCCGAGCATTCGTATAGATGAGGTCCGGTGGGATCCACTCCACCTACGGAGAACCCAAAGTAGAAACAAAACAAAGGAGTAATAACCATAAAAACTATACCGAATAAATCAAAAAATCGTCAGCAATCAAAAAACCTACCGATAAGAAGATAAGCTCCCACGTAGCCCTGGTAGTTGAAAAGATGCTGCTTGGCGTGACGAAGGGCCGTAATAACTCGAGCTTTTCTACCGGTGTTGAGCTCCATTAGGCGGAGACTTCCCGAAAGCATTTTCGTCACCTGAGATAGGACTTATCAACGCGGAAAAATCAAATCTTCCACCACCAAGGTTTGAGAAGCAGTAAATAGAATACCCCGTACCTGGTCCAAATCGGCGGCTGTTCCAGCTCCGCAAGCATAAATAGAGTCCGTTAAATAGTGGACTTTCTCACAGTGCTTGTCAGCAATGATATTTCCGGCCGTGGCGCGAGAATCGGCTCCCATGACCAGTCCGCCCTGAAACGATTGCCGGTACTCACTGTCGCTTTGGCAAGAGACGCACCATGAATCCGTTTTACACTCGAAATAGTAGATGCATGGTAGTGCACAGATAAGTGGTGCTGCTGTCACCCTCATGATCAAACGATCGATTCTCGGGTGGGCTAGCCAACCCTTAAATACCTTTGGGACCGAGTAAATTGGTACTAGACTTGTTTGGAAAGGTGAAGACGCTGACCGCTATACCTTTATCTATACAGGGTGCGGCAAAAGTCCTTCAACACGGATACTTGACCGTCTAAACGGCAGATCTACTGCAAATGAGATGAAATTCATAGCATTCATTGCCCTTGACCACACACACATATATAACAATACATCTAAGTTTCGAAATGACCTCCTTTCGCACGAACACAGGCCCTAAGTCTCTGGGGGAATGCGTCTACGGCGGCACGCAGGACATCTTCATCAATTTCTTCCCATGATTTCTTCAACGCTTCTGTAAGAGAATCAGTGCTCGCATGGGATGTTGCACAGGCTTTGCTCTTGAATATGAACCAGATTGAATAATCCATCGGATTAGGGTCCGGGCTATTCGATGGCCACTCTTTTGTTGAGATGAAATCAGAAAAATTGTTGGCATACCACTTCTATACGACTTCAGTACTACGAGCAGGTGCAGATTCCTGCTGATAGGTCCAAGTGGTGTTTCCGAAGTACTGAGAAGCCCACGGAAGAATTTCTTTCCTCAAAACGTCTTCCAGGACTTGTGGCTGTCGCTTTCCCGGACGCGTCGGTGAACCTGCGTGCCGCCGTAGACTTGTTCCTCAAGAGACTTAGGGCCTGTAGTCGTGCGAAAGGAGGTCATTTCGAAACTTAGTTGCTTTTTATATGTGCGTGGTCAAAGGCAATAAATGTTATAAATTTCATCTCATTTGCCTGAGATCTGCCGTTTAGACGGTCAAGTATCTGTGTTGAAGGACTTTTGCCGCACCCTGTACATTAGAAGCACGGTGGATGCGTATTTGGCCCATACAACGATTTACGGTACCAGGCGCTGTACAGATCAGAATCTTTACCTCTCCATGCCATTCTGTTATCAGTCTACCCCACCGTGGGAGAAACCGTGGAAAGTTTGCTTTGCCTAAGCGACGATCGATCGCTTCACCAAGCGAGCGGAAATAGCGCCACCTACCAGATGATTGGGCACTATTCAACTTAACGGACACCAGTACTCGATTTTTTTCAGTCGTCGAAATTCGCTGAAATTTTGTACAGAGGGTAATCGAGGGCGCTGATCACGAATCTGCTGTCCGTTTTTTTACGCGGGGGTATCGGATCACCCAAATCGCTACTTAGGTGGTCCAGTCAGACTCACCGATTAAGCTGATCTTTGCCTATGGAGGTTATTTGGGGTCCAGAACACGAATCTGCTGTCCGTTTTTCACGTGGGTGGTCTCGGACCACCCAAGCAGTCGATATGGGTGGTCCGAGACCACCCACATGAATGGACAGCAGATTCGTGTTCTGGACCCCAAATAACCCCCACAGGCGGAGTTTCAGCGAATTTCTGAAAAAAATTCTGACTGAAAAAATCGAGTGCTGGTGTCCGTTGAGTTGAATAGTGCTGATGATCACGTGGACAGAAAGTATCGTGAACAAATTCCATGGAAGTATTTAAAACGTCAAATTTTCAAGCTAACTGACCTTGTAAGTAGCAGCCACGATGGTCGTACCGGTGGATCGTACCCGAGGCGCTGGTGCTCCCATCCTAGCCAGGGCCATGTTACGAATGCAGTTCGAGAAGTCGAACGCGCCTCCCTTATCCAGCTCCATGCGGAGCACCTGCTTCTGTACCTCTGAGCACGCCATCCTGGAAAAATAATCCACTATTTTTATTTTTAACTACTTTATTTATTCCTACGCCATCAACGGGACACATCAATAAACGAGTAACCGACAGAAAACGCAACGAACACCTAGTAGTGTAATATTCATGGGAGTCCTCGCTAATCTAGCTAAAAAGAATTTTCGGCACTATTCCACTTGTTGGACACCAGCACTCGATTTTTTTCAGCCAGAAACTTTTTCTTCAGGAATTCGCTGAAACTTCGCCAATGGGGGTAATTGGTGGTGCTGATCACGAATCTGCTGTCCGTTTTTCACGTGGGTGGTCTCGGACCATCTAAATCGCTACTTGGATGGTCCAGTCAGGATCACCAATTTCGTCCATCGGGGTTCTCTAGTGTCCTGAACACGATGGTGAAGTCCGTTTTTCAAATGGCGGCCAAATACGGAAGTTATAGGTGAGTCTCACCGGGTAAGGTCAGTACGTACTTACATATAACTGCCGTATTCAGCCGCCATTTGAAAAACGGACTCCACCATCGTGTCCAGGACACCAGAGAACCCCCATAGTCACAGTTTCAGCGAAATCGGTGGTCCTGACTGGACCACCCAAGTAGCGATTTGGGTGGTCCGAGACCACCCACGTGAAAAACGGATGGCAGATTCGTGTTCTGGACCACAAATAACCCTCATAGGCAAAGATCAGCGGAATTGGTGATCCTAACTGGACCACCCAAATAGCGATTTGGGTGGTCCGAGACCACCCGCATAGAAAACGGACAGCAGATTCGTGATCAGCGCCCTCAGTTATCCCCCTGTGCAAAGTTTCAGCGAATTTCGACAACTGAAAAAAAATCGAGTGCTGGTGTCCAACAAGTGGAATAGTGCCGAATTTTCAGATGACTGCTGGAAAAGGAAAGAAAAAATCCACCCGAATTCCCAAATAAACATTCACTTCGGCCAGTGAGCGGAAGGTCACTACCGTCAGAAACGGCGAGGACATGACTCTGCTTGAATTCTCTTGTAAATGCTGTAATGGGCGTGAAGCGGAGAGAATTACCGATCCGTAACTGGTGCATAATCCATAACTGCTAAAGTTCTGCTCGAGTGGGAGACCGAAGGCAATTCCCTGCTTTCATAAAGTTTATATTTGTTTTACGATTACACTCGCGCCTATCCATACAAAGGTAGCGACGAGTTTCCTCGGCCTCGACCGTGTCGCGGCACGCTCGCGCCGCCCTGGTCGTGGCGGGACCTTCGAGAGAGCTGGCTTTTTGCCAGCTCCCGATCTATGGGAGCTGTATCAGGGTCTTACCTAGATCGTTAGGCACGGCTGTGGATGTTGATTACGGTGTTATGTGTACTGCACACTTATGCACCACAATACGAGGTCGATAGAGTGCTTAAGGCTAAAGAAGTAAGCCGAAAACCCACATAAACTGGGCACGTTGAAATACCGTAACCGTAAGGTTACAGATTGAAAATTTACCACTGCTGACCACGCTTCTAGACTTTACCTATAGACTTGTGGTGCTGGATAAGGATGGAATACTGATTAATATCGGTCTTTGGAGTTTCGATCAGAGGTAATATTGGGATCGAGTAAACGAGACCAACAAATTCGTCCAAACTTGGGCTAAGACCCATTAACTACCACGCCGGCTAACCTCCTCGCCAAAGTCCCAAATAAACATTGCAGCATTGAGCATCATGCCTAAAAATCACTTAAAATAGAACAAATCAGAGAGAAAGGTGAAGCGGATGTCGAGGATTCCACACAAAGTCTACGAAGGAAACAACCAAGCAACCCAGACCACATATGGCTTGTGAGCCTTAGGATGACTAATAGAACTTCAGGGTTCAGAAACTGGATAAAATCAACCATAAGGAGTTAGTTGCAGCGACCCGCCGAGCGCAACAGTCATTTAAGGAACTTGAATGCTAAGCCGAATTGTCAGCCTCAACCTTTTGCGATTGGTGTACGGAATTGCCAGTGGGGCGCGTTATTGTTTCACTACCGTCAGAAACGGCGAGGACATGACTCTGCTTGAATTCTCTTGTAAATGCTGTAATGGGCGTGAAGCGGAGAGAATTACCGATCCGTAACTGGTGCATAATCCATAACTGCTAAAGTTCTGCTCGAGTGGGAGACCGAAGGCAATGCCCTGCTTTCATAAAGTTTATATTTGTTTTACGATTACATTCTGTGGAAGGTGAGTCCTCCGTTTTGAATCAATCAATCAATCAATCAATCATATTTATTTATTAAATTATTTATTTATTCATTCTATTTATTTATCTATTTATTTCTTCAAGACGTGGGACGAAGCGAAACCGACATCAGCCTGACAGGGGAGGTCGACATCAGGCTATCAAAACCGCACAGCAAATGATTCAAAGAACCCGGTCATGAATTTAAAGTACGACCAATGTACCAATGCCAATGCCCTTGTGGGTAAAAAGATAGGTCTGAGCATTGTCTCTGAACCATCTCTCTGCTTTTCCACCGTGAAGACGCAAAAAAAAGCTGTGTGGGTTGATAGAAGCCCTGGCAGAGACTAGCCCTCATAAAGCTCTGCTATTCGAGGGCGAGCTATATAGGGTGTGCATGAGCTAACAGGTTTAAAAACACACCTGAAGATGATGCAGCAGATGGTAATCAAACTGCATATACTAAATAAATGAATAAGCAAAATAATCATGCGCTGAGGTTTACGAATGACACATCATGAGTAGAATCAAACCCACATATCCTTTATTTCATACATGCATTCTCCATGGATAATCAACAACAAAAATCAACAACGTGCACAACATCGCTCAACAACAATTAGCCCAATTGAAAAAGTCCACAACTTCATGATTACTGCTAAGTCGGGAATAAGCCCGAAAAATCGGCCAACGAATCTATGGGTCTAATTATACGAGTAAAATTTTAACAGCGGCTTTTCTCAAGCTATGACAACAAAACAGCCTCTAGGTAAGAGGGCTAATCAATTTCACAATACAAACAATTTGAAGGTTAAATATTTTCTGGCTATTACTCCATTATACTTTGATCCTCGTCCTCCTTGTTGCTCAACAACTGCCGCTTCTTCGACGTGTTCATGAACGAGCGCAGTACCCATTCGTCCTCAGCGGCCGCGATATTTTCCAGGGTTCCCAGCTTGATTGCATACGCTGAAATAGCACTTCTTGATGACTGTGGTTTTGGCAAACAAGATAATTAAATACTACATGAATGCAGAAAATCCTTAACAGTACCAAGAGATGAAAAGATAAAAAGACAACAGTGATGCTGAGAGAACGCCGCGGTCACACCCATGTATTTCGGTCTACCTCTTCGGAAAACTTTTTTCGGTTTAATTACCCAAGTCAGAAGACATGTTCCATATTCGCCTTCATTTCGGAAAATGCAAGGTTAGTTTACTTTTCCATTTCAGTTTCTTTTTGTTTTTTTTTGTTTCATTCTTTTATAAAACCTCCTCTCGCTTACTGACGAGTATTCCTTGTAGTAAATATCGCAGTTATACAAGAAGATGGAATTAGAAGAAAACTACTCTCCTCAACCCACTTGCAATTTCATTTCTCCAAAAGCCTTTGAGTTTAAAGTAAAATTCAAGGACTGGGATAAACAGCAATTGTTGCTAATGAAAACTGAAAGAAAACTAACTTTTAAGAACTGGTCGTGAAGAAGGCTCTCGTGCCTCCTTCTTTCTCTTCTCTTAACAAGGTTCATCACCACAATAGGATTACCGTTCTTGGCTCGAAATTCTCTGAAAATTCGAGGAACAGTGTAAAGGAAACGAAATTGGAGATCACGTTAACAAATTTTGAAAAATGTAGATTGACACATTATCCCCAGTTCTACTTTGGTATAAGATGGTAAACAATTAACTTCGATCAACGGCTTGCGAACATGCAGGGTTCTACAATTGCTACGCAGTTTTTTCAGAGGCTTGCACTATCCGCTCAATATGTGAAACAGAATATAACGAACCGAAAATGAGCGGCAGCGGTTTGAGCGTGAGGTCGATCAGGATGAGAGGTTTCCCCACAACTCCTCTAGTTGCTGGATCCTGAGACCACCTGAAGCATAGAAGACAAAATATTCACACAGTTTGAGTGAACAAGACGAATATGCTAGACTATAACCTCAGAGGAACAGAACCCGAACGTTGAACGAACGAGGAAAACCGCCCTCGACTGAAATTGGGAGAGGAAGACACGTCCCACAAAACTTGCTCCGTCTCCACATCGTTCGCAACATTGCCTGAATAATAATGAACAGTGATTTCGAGAAGAATAACACCCATAATCAAAACAGTACCTTTCTGGTTAGCTCCTCTCTTCAAGAATCTTGTGCCGGCATACTCTGCCGATCGACGCCCTATTAGGGTCAAAGAAAGCTTTGTGAATGGAAAGTTAATGAGTTGCTGGCCTAAGTGTATATTTGAGTATCTAGTCATATTATAGTAACAAAAGTTCCGTTACATACCTACATACCCGTGGACAATTTCCAGAAGCCACTGCTCACTGACCAAATTGTTTCGGAGTGGCTTCAAAAGAAAGCTATTCCATACGAATTTCCTGTCTGAATCCATCAGCCGCTCTCCATCCCTATCCCAATCGCTTGACAGTGCATTCTTTTGTAAAGAGCGGCTGAGGTCATAAGTGTACGAGAAATAGAAGTCAGTCGAAAGGTCGACAGTCTGCAAAACAGATCTTCTACCATGGGATAGATATTAACCGAGAAAAGTTGATAGAAACGGGACTGCCAACCGGGAAAATCGATCCAAAAAGGCAGAAGTTTGCAAATACTACAAGTGCTCGAAGTTAATTTTCTTTATTCTTAATACTTGTTCTGTTCGGCACAAGTTAAAAGCTCCTTCTTCACGACCCCGGTTTTGGAGAGGGATACACTTATCGACGAAATCATATGCAAAGAGGTGAGTTGAGGTGGAGATCACGGAACTGTTGCGATTTCCCTGATTTCGGATGAATACCATCCAAATAGGTACTAAACTAAGGTAGTCCGGTTAGAATCGTCGGTTTTGCTGAAGCTTCGTTTAGTGGGATTACTTTGCATGTGAGACACGAAATTGCTATCTATTTCCGAGAGATCAGCAGTATATATGGGCCGTTCTGACTCGATCGTCCAGATTTACGGTTTGGGTGCTTATTGGTCTGAATTTTGAAAACAGATGTCAGATCCGTGAGCAGCAACAAACTCTTGAGACAAATACAGAGGTTGGCAAGCAACAATTGGGACCTAATACGTAGAGTAAACCAAGTTACCTGAAATAGTCTAACATAACGTTGTTCTTCGGCAGAAATCGATAAACCACCCATTGCTAGCGATATCATCGCAACTTCGGCAACCTTGTATAAAAACATCAATTACTTTGATCACCGAAAGTGGCTATGATGTTCGAATTTGGTAATCAACCTTAACATCAATATGAAGACAACGGATATTGATAATAGATCATTTACATGTGAACCCATTACCAAGGCCTTATGAGGAAGAATGTTCAGTTATGTAGAACGTAAGCAAATCAACGTAGGCATATTGTGTGTGACAACCACGGAACGTTGAGATGTGCTCAAGTGCCACCACATTATTCTCACAGCGTCGAGTTTCACTTTCAACGTGTTAATCATAGGAAGAAATTCTAGGCTATCAAATGACAACAAAATCGCTTTTTTGCGGTTTATGGTCCGATAACATAATAGCTAACATCAATAGGAAACATAAACTCACAATGAGGTAGTAGCCTTCGAGAAATCTCACTACTCCAAGAAGGCCAAAGGCATTGCTCACTCTCTCAATGAGTCCGGGGTATCCTTTGCCATTGGTTTTGGATTCGATTTGAAAGAAGAACGATACACAACTGAAAACCTGCTATTACGTGGCCGACGATGAACAGAATCTCAGCACTCTTAACACAATACCTTCAGGGAGTCACCATTTTGAAACTAGAAAAACATCAATTACTTTGATCATTCTATAAGGAAACTCGAATCACACTAATCAACTCTTCCTTTCACTTAGCTGCTGCAACATCACAAATCATTTACATTGAAGACTCATAACTCCACAGCAGCTGACGAACATTTTCACCCCAACCGATTGAAAACTTGTCGTTTACGACCATTTGGGGTGGTCACAATCACGAATATAAGGTCTTTCCCCTTCGATTCTGGCGGAGGGATGGTGATGTTAATTCAACCTACTGCAACATAAAGCGATCGAAATTCTGGAAAATTTCCCATTCGTGATCAGCATGTCCATGAATAACACTCTAAACAATGAACAACGATGACAGAACAATCTTAGCCTGACCACCCTGGTACACAGAAACGGTGGTTCCTATCCGAAATTCGAAAAAGTTACAGCGAAATCGTGATCAGCGAGCAATCCTCCTAGACGAAGCTGCAAACAAGTCAGTAATCGTGGCTGGTTTAAACTACTAGCAATGTGATTGGCTTCTGATCGAAATTCGAACAACGGAGGTGAGAACCGTCTTCACTCCAAATTACCATTATCGGCTTGGTTAGGTAAAATGAGGCGCAGAAAAATCACTCCGACCACACCGCGACCACACTCCGGAATCACTACTCATGAGCCAAAAACACTGGAAATTTACTGTGACATTTACATTTACTGCGAGGAATGGGGGCATTTCAGGGATGCACCGTCCCAGAAGCAGAAACCAGTGGAATGGAAAGCAAGTGAAACAATGGCACTATGAAAAACTGAGCCAATTGAAAAGAACTGTGGCGAATCGAATTTGTGCGAGCTCCTCAAGAACAGCGAAAAGGCTTCAGGAAGTGGTTTCTTCTGCAGCACCCAACCCACACAGCACCGAAACACTGATGGAACGACGTGTACAAGATTTTGAAACGATGTACCTCAACTGCCTTCGGTTATAGTGGCGAGAAGCTCGAGGATTTCATCTTTCGAGTAGTCGCATTCTGGTTCACCGGTCAGCATCGCCTTCGAGTCGATACGGTCGATTTTCAACACTTTGAATCTCGTTCCAGAAACATCACACCCCACAAGATAGAACCTTCCTGCAGTTTCGTAGATGGTGACTCGCCGGAGTCGTCCGGGCATCTACTGAACGGTGAAACGAAAACTGATATCCTTCAAATCAACACGCTTCTTCAAATCGCTCGAATACAATAATAACGGAAAAATTGAACCTATTATGCTCGTTGCGATCGGACGAAATATCGTTCATTCTTGCTCAAACACTGCCATCACAACTATGTATATATTAACAATATTGGCATTGGTTAAATGTTCCGACTCCGCCGACCGGGTCCGGGTCAATAAAAAAATTCGTTGAAACTCCGCCTGTGAAGGTTGTTTTGCCTACTGATTACGAACAACAAATAACCCCATAGGCGAAGTTTCGAGGATTTTTTTTTGAACACAGACATCAGATCCGCAGCGATGTGAGCCAACTGAAACCCATTACTGCAGTTTGAATTGCGCGTACACCTGCACATCTAGTGGCGGCGCGGTCGAAGGTCTTTGTTTACCGACGCTCACCCCCAGCGTCTGCCAGCGCAACTCGTCCCATTCAGTATCAGACACCGTGGGGCCAGACACGTTTGTACGAGTTATCACGTAGACACTGGCGTGGTGACGCTCACGGGCTGTTGTGCAGACGTTCACGCGGGAGGTACGCGTACCTTCCACGCTAGTCGCTGTGCATTGCACTGCGATTGACCCTTTCGATGGGGGTCGATCGATCACCTCGCGCATTTTCTCGCGTGTTCCTCATAGTTATTTGTCTTTTTATTGTCTTTCTTCTAATATAAAATGTTTTCAGGGCACTATACAGCTTATTGGGCATCAGTACTCGTTTTTTATTTAATTTGTCGAAATTTGCGTTCGAGTACTGAATAATCATTGTCGATTAGATTAGTGAAACGTTTTGTCCACGAAGGAACGGATTCCCATTGCGCGTCAAAGACAGAGACGTTGTGTGCAACTTGCACCGCGCTCTACGGATTTCACGCGCACGGTGCCGTATACGGGTGGGATTGACATAAGAGATCCAAGAACAGTTTACATTGTGGTCAGGGTGGCTGAGTGGATATCGAAGGTGATTGTTGTCCACCGCTTGAAGGTTCGATTCCTTTCTGCGTCATAGTTTTGCAATGCTTACTTCAAGGTTCAACCATCGCTCTACTTTCGATTGTTATCCTTTAGACCCTCCATCTGCTGTGAAGTAGTGGTCCACCCACCCCGGAGTGCCTCCCCTAGCCTGACCGCGTGGCTTCGCCACGCGGTTTCAATTGTAACAATGGTTACCTCTTATATAAATTTCCATGGTTGGTTACCTCTTATATAAATTTCACACTTACTTACCTTTTTTGTTCCGAGTTCTAGTCCTCTCACGCTTTAATCTTCTGGGAGATACGTTTGCAAACTCTGTTTGCAAGCGTTGAGAATAATGTATTGTCGTAAAATGCGGCATATCCCCACAAACATCGTGCAGCCACACACAAGGCGCATCTTTTGACGCGCAATGGGAATCCGTTCCCTCGTGGAATTATCGCGCTAGTGATTAAATTGGCCGTGCAGAAATCCTAAGTGAATAACATTGGCATTATCAGATTCGTGACGAGGCCTCAAATGAAAAGTATTCAGATGCACACTGTGGTGTCATGCAAGAGGCCAAAATTGGAAACGCTTGAATTTTTTCCCATGAACACCGAGGAGAAGTACACTCTAATCGATGCCGTCCGATTTTACCCGGAGTTATGGGATCACAGACATCCCAATTTCAAGGATACTACAAAAAGGAGCCAAGCATGGAATTTTGTAATTTTGGAAATGCAAGAAAGTCATGGGAAGGATTTTAAAGGTAGGTTTGTTGTCACTGTAGTACATAAGACGTAGGATTCCTACAGTGATGAGTATCTCGTTTAGAAGAAGTGCTAGCTAGAAGTTTCAAGAACCTAAAAGACACCTACAGACGGAAAGTGAAGGAAGTCAACGATCTAAATAGGAAGGCCACAGGATCTGAAGCTTCAGAAAATGTGGAAAAGATAAAAACGTGGCCATTTTTCGATTGTATGAGTTTCCTTGATGTAATTTTGGATCAAGGGTAAGCTGAATAGTTGGTTAATGTTTATACATTAGACTAATAACATCTATTGTTTAGGCCACGCTTCAGTTCAGTATGCAATACTGAAGAGGATGTCAGTGTGGACTTTTCTAGGCCACGCTACAGTTCAGCATGCAAGACTGAAGAGGATGTCAATGTGGACTTTTTTAGGCCATGCTTCAGTTCAGAATGCAAGACTGAAGAGGATGTCATTGCGGACTTTGAAGAGGTTCTTGTTCTACTTGTGAAAGTCTAATTGTGCCACTTTCAAGCGATGGCCATTTCAGAGTCTTTCTACCTCAGCGTCATCGTCGAAGTCAAGAACGCCACAAAGTGGGAATGGGAGTGGTGGGCCAGAGAGAGCAAGGAAATTGTCCCCGAGGAGTCGTCCAGAACGAAGTGAGTTATTAAGCTTGTGTGCAATTCCTAATTTTGAAAGATTATATCATAATTTCAGACATTGATGCTATCGCATCAGCCATCAAATCACTCAAAGATTCTCATGAAAAAATGGACACAACAAAAATTAGCGGTTAGTTTTTTTCAACTGTATTGTGATTAGCACACTCTTATGTAACACTTTTAAGGTATGAAGCTTGCGATGACGCTGAGCGAGATGAGGGAGAAAAAACCCATGGAGTACGCCAAATGGACTATAAAAACGGACGAATTCATGTTGGAAATGACTCGAGCACTGCACGATTGCTAGTCGTGCATATGAAGAATATCAATAGTGAAATGCATTTTGAGAAAAATTGGACATCATGATCCGTTAAGCACAGAAGTACAACAGCGCAAAAGTATATTTCAATCCATTCATGTGTTGCTACTCTACTCGAACATATTTCATCTTGAACATTTGAACATAATCCTCTGGTTACAGTCATTGTTGATCCTGTATATATTATTATAACATATTCAAATTGAAGTGAAGTATGTGGTTCAAGGAGATGTTGTTACAAAGATTTATTAATATAGTATAATTACAACTTTGAAACGGTAAAGAAAAGCAATCATCATACATATACCAGCAGAACAAATGATACATATAGCAGCAGAACAAGTGAATTCATCGTAAACTGTACAGAAATTGGCTGAAAATAACATTTTCAATCTAAGTCAACGTTGACTGAGAAACGCACTTCGACTCACTTTATATTTTGCAGCGGAGTCCAATAGTCGTTCTAATATCGTGAAACAAATGTAATTGTAGCTGCCCAAAGTAATCGTAACAAGCTGAAAATACAATTCTGGAATAAATTAATAGACAGTCAAAGACACCATGATAACGACCATGATATTGCAGAGGACAAATAGCACGAAGGAAAGGATCAATTCAAGTGCAACTCACCTCATTCTTTAGCTTTACATGTACATCACTTTTTCAAAGAACTCTACCAATATGGTGAACTACTTCTACAACACCTAAGAAAGTTTAAGTCTTGCAAGACATGAATAGGCTGCAACTAAATTGAGAAGAAAACCTACAAAAGATATACATTTGAAACAGCAGATATGAGATTCCTCTCTTCCGACAACTACCTTGCATTCTCGATCATCAGCAGTCCTAAAACCATGTCAAACATCAAGGGTCATATGATCAAGAATCCATCGTAAAATTTAATAAAATTAAAATTTAAATGTAAAACATAAGACGTACATCAACGTACCCATCGTAAAATTAAACATCACATTTAAATATCACAAGTCCTGAGGTGGTAAACAGCAAAACATGGTCATTCTGGAAGCATTTCAATGAACTGCTATCTAAAATGTATCATTTAAACACTTACGCGTTAAACCGTCTCTTCTCGCGAAGAATTTTACCATTCTTGAACGTTGTCGTTGCGCATTTTTTCTGAGACGGGCTCTAGAATATTGTCCATCATTTTCGACATAAGTGGCGGCGTGCGGTGGATATCTCTGCAGCATCTGCTGTGGAGTAAGGCGGTTGGCAAGCAAATTATGCAATACCTGGAAATAGATTTAACATGTCATGTATGTATTACGTACGTACGTCGCTTTACTTACCAGCGCTGTAATTATCATAAGGTTACAATTCATCTTCAACCCACATAATGGCATCTGGAATACTCTGAATCTTACAGAGAGTATTCCGAATACAGACTCAACAATCCTACGCGCTCTGAAAATCACCAAATTAACATCGTGATGTGCGGAGACAGTCATAGTTGAATTCTTACGAGCTAAAGCATTCATTATAGTGCCTCTTGAGTGGGTCATTTGCAGCCTCTGTCTGTCGAAAGGGGGTTTGCATCCAGCTGTATTGGGCAAACCTTCCGTCCGCGAGGACGTGGTAATCCACATGTCCTTGCCCGTTTAGGTCTCCACCACGAGGGAACTGAGATTTTGCCTCTTCCAGGAAGGGCTTTAGGGTCGACATGCGAAATAAAGCTGAAAGGGCCAAATTAGCAGAAAAATGCGTGATGAGATATAAGCGGCTTACATGAGTCACTGTTTTTTCCTTTTCCTCCAACATCAAAGGCTATGATTCTGTAACCTCCACTTACAATCGCGAGCAGAACGATAGACGAGCCTTCATGATTGTAAAAGCTACTTCCCGACTTTCGCGGGGCCTGCAAATTATACACCTACACTGGTGCTAGACTCTAGATGGCTCTGTACAACTTACGTTGCATCTGAAATGCTTGGCATCGATGCTCGCAACGGCTCGTGGGTACCTCCACAGCCGTCTGAACTGTTCAGCACTTTGGTGCCAGTCCGCAGCTGTTGGAGTGGGAAATGTATCGCTCCATAGCTCTTAAAATACTTATCCGATAAATGGGACAATTATAAAATGAAGGAAGACCTCCTAACCATCTTTGATCGCCCTACAGCATTCGTACACGATCTTCATTACTGTTGCCCTTCCAAGCCTCACCTCGTGCGATAGAGCAACAAAGCCACTCCCGTGGCCGAGAAATCTAGAAACGAACTTTGATGTCGCACAACACCTTTGATTAGATGTTCTAACCTCATCGTGATGGCCAATCTGTGAACAGAAGAGACAGGAAATCGATGACATTTCCTATGCTCCAATCTAGGAGCTATCCGGGAGTGCAGTTCATCGAACTCCTTTGGTGTGAGTCTCGTGTATTCGTGGAACTGTTGATGATCGAGTGATGCAATATAGTCGTCGAAGGAGAGGAATCTTATATCAAGCTTATCCGAGTGTGCTGGTCTCACATAGTATCTACGTCGTCTTCTTCTTGACTCGAGATCTGCGATCTCGAGGCAAACTCGCAACGCCTTTTCACAAAGGGGTCGCCTAAAATCATTATCTTATTTTAAGTGACTGTCGGCACCACAACGTGAGTTTATACCCACCCTAAGAACTCGCACGTGTAACACTTTCTCATCAGAATATTTCTATAGTCGTCAGAGTCCATTCTCGAAATTGCCATTGTCCTAAATTGGAATACGGCGTTAACAAGCAGTCAATAAATAGCTAATGAACGCTAAAAATACACCCTACGAAGACTAATAATCGTTAAATTAGAAGAAAACACACTAAAAGACAATGTCGGGAGAGTGGACCAACCCCCGCACAAAACATGACCCATCTGAAATGAGGGCTGCTCTGTATGCTTCGGAGAACTGTGAGCAGTGGAAATGGACGAGTGGCACTGATGGCCGCTATTGTAGAATGGTTGAGGGTTCAAGTTCATTTGAAGCCGTGGTTTTTGCAATGCTTAGGGTAAGCTTGCCCATCGTTTTTGTTCGATCATTATCGCTCACACTCTCTACTGGCAGGACACTAGTGTTTCATTCACCTCAGAGTTCCTTCCTTAGGTTATGTTTAGGTTTAAGTTTAGGTTCGAGCTTGAGGTACAGATTGCTTCACTGTAAGCTGCCGTGATTGTCTTTCCATGTATTGTGCTTTTGCAATGCGTGGTTGCAGCTTGAGTTATCGTTTTCCTCCGTATCAAGCCCTATCACTAAGCCTTTCCACCACCCGTCAATGAGTAAGCTCACCCATCCCGGAGTTCCTCCGCTAGCCTTGCCGCTTCAATACAATAGGCTACTAAATGGTGCTTGACCCATCCAGCTCGCCTTTGCCTATTTCATCCCTCCCGAGGCCCAGTACAGTCGTCTCACCTCCTTTGACGCGCCGCGACCCCGTCGCCAGTAGCGGGTTTCATATAGCAGCGATCGTCCCGTAATCGCCTCAACCTTTTGCGATTGGTGTACGAGATTGCCAGTGGGGCGCGTTGTTGTTTCACTACCGTCAGAAACGGCGAGGACGTGACTCTGCTTGAATTCACTTGTAAATGCTGTAATGGGCGTGAAGCGGAGAGAATTACCGATCCGTAACTGGTGCATAATCCATAACTGCTAAAGTTCTGCTCGAGTGGGAGACCGAAGCCAATTCCCTGCTTTTATAAAGTTTATATTTGTTTTGTGATTACATTCTGTGAAAGGTGAGTCCTCCGTTTTGAATCAATCACTCAATCATATTTATTTATTCAATTATTTATTTATTCATTCTATTTATTTATCTATTTATTTCTTCAAGACGTGGGACGAAGCCAAACCGACATCAGCCCGACAGGGGAGGCCGACATCAGGCTATCAAAACCGCACAGCAAATGATTCAAAGAACCCGGTCATGAATTTAAAGTACGACCAATGTACCAATGCCAATGCCCTTGTGGGTAAAAGGATAGGTCTGAGCAATGTCTCTGAACCATCTCTCTGCTTTTCCACCGTGAAGACGCAAAAAAAGCTGTGTGGGTTGATAGAAGCCCTGGCAGAGACTAGCCCTCATAAAGCTCTGCTATTCGAGGGCGAGCTATATAGGGTGTGCATGAGCTAACAGGTTTAAAAACACCTGAAGATGATGCAGCAGATGGTAATCAAACTGCATATACTAAATAAATGAATAAGCAAAATAATCATGCGCTGAGGTATACGAATGACACATCATGAGTAGAATCAAACCCACATATCCTTTATTTCATACATGCTTTCTCCATGGATAATCAACAACAAAAATCAACAACGAGCACAACATCGCTCAACAACAATTAGCCCAATTGAAAAAGTGCACAACTTTATGATTACTGCTAAGTCGGGAATAAGCCCGAAAAATCGGCCAACGAATCTATGGGTCTAATTATACGAGTAAAATTTTAACAGCGGCTTTTCTCAAGCTGTGACAACAAAACAGCCTCTAGGTAAGAGGGCTAATCAATTTCACAATACAAACAATTTGAAGGTTAAATATTTTCTGGCTATTACTCCATTATACTTTGATCCTCGTCCTCCTTGTTGCTCAACAACTGCCGCTTCTTCGACGTGTTCATGAACGAGCGCAGTACCCATTCGTCCTCAGCGGCCGCGATATTTTCCAGGGTTCCCAGCTTGATTGCATACGCTGAAATAGCACTTCTTGATGACTGTGGTTTTGGCAAACAAGATAATTAAATACTACATGAATGCAGAAAATCCTTAACAGTACCAAGAGATGAAAAGATAAAAAGACAACAGTGATGCTGAGAGAACGCCGCGGTCACACCCATGTATTTCGGTTTACCTCTTCGGAAAACTTTTTCGGTTTAATTACCCAAGTCAGAAGACATGTTCCATATTCGCCTTCATTTCGGAAAATGCAAGGTTAGTTTACTTTTCCATTTCAGTTTCTTTTTGTTTTTTCTGTTTCATCCTTTCATAAAACCTCCTCTCGCTTACTGACGAGTCCCGGAGGGAGTTTTTGATTCCTTTGCTCGTATAAGCTTAAGGGACGAAACGATCTGCCATTTTTAGATGTATTTTGATTTGTTTTTAATTTTACTGATGCATTTTTCATCTTATTTTCATATGAAGTGGAACACGAAACACCCCAGGCACAGAGGACCAGTTACAATTCGCATTATTGTAGTTTAACTGATTCTTATTAGGGCGCATTGCATTCTAATTGGATATTCAGCATGCCTCTATAGTCCTACATGCCATACGAGGGTGTGGCGCGTCCTGAGAGAACCAATCAATACTCTACCTTCACGGTTATTCTACTTGACGTTCAAATGGAATAAGTAAATTATTCATGCAGTGGGAACACGAAAACGTCGGCTGAACCCAAAAAAGGCACGTAACCTTAGTAGAAAAGTTCTTTTATGTATCCAGAAGCGTTGAAAGGGAAGCCAGACTTATAAAAACCAAAAATGGTTCAAAAATCACTTACGACGCAATTCAAATCGTGGTCCAACCTCCTTCAGCTCGACCTCTCCTTGAGTCGTCTAAAAAGCGTAATATGATGATCTGATTCGAAAGCAAAAAAGGGATAAAACTTACCGTAAAGGTATGATGACGGAAAGAAATGAAGTCGTCGTTGTTTGCGAATGTGATCACGCGTTTGGACGATTCTTTCGGCACAGGGAACAGATATTTGAGTATGGATGTGAACTGACAATGAAGAATAGATGATAATTTCAACGATAAAAAACAACTGCCACTTTAAAAATAGAACACACCCTCTGCCCAAGTCTACTGTCCATGTTGTGGAATATCAGGTGAGGATACTGTTCGCTCATCGCTTCTCGATCAGGTATATCATGACGCATTACGACATTTGCCATAGTAAAGTAGGCCGTTGGTCCAAAAGGGAGGTGACAAACAACCATACCATCAGGGTTTCCACGGGTTTCAGTTAGCATGATGAAATCCGTTACCTTAAATAAATACACAAAATGTAGACAATTTTCGAAAAATGTTTAAAAATTCTCGACTCACATCATTCGCTCGACATGCCTGTACAAGCTGTTTTACATCGTAGTGACCCCTATTCAACCGCTGTGCATTGGGGAACACAAGCTTCATTTCCTAAAAGACAACTTTAAAGAATATTTCTTAGAAACGAGACCAAAATTTTGGCCGAAACTTCAAATTCATTCGTAAACCCACCTTCACGAAAACTTTCAACTTGCTTGACGGCTCGCGACTTGTGGTTATGACAATTTTCGGATCCTTGGTTCCAGCCCATCGATATTCATCATCGATCGACATAACCTAAACAAACAATTTTTAGATGTCTAATTTTTGAATGTAAAAAAGGGAACTAAGTACCTGTCCGCCCCACTCTGCACCATTTGCGAGTTCGATGGCATCTTTTCGAAGAGAAGTGTCGATCTTCCTATTCGAAAAATCAAATAACACTAGATGTCAAAAAGGTGAAGTCAAAGGTGAAGTTGTCTGATATTAGAAATGCAAAACTTTGCAATTGAAAATTTAGGACGCATCAAAAACAAAAAATTACGATAATCAAAGACGCCCTGATTTCGGAGCGCCTTCTATCAGCGACCTTAATGCATATATGGGCTAGGTTAATGATTGTTTCAGTGTTCTCGCCACGAATGAGCGTGAGTTCTTACAAGTATGCGTATACTGCGACCGCACGCGGTGACAGAAGATTTTGATCCCAATTTTTATTGGAGCTTTGCTATTCATGGCAGTTGAAAAATAACGCAACTTCAACAATTACCATAACGAAAGTCCCAAACGGTTTACAGTTTGTCTTCGTTGTGGAAATCTCGGCGTCATTCAAAATAAAAAATGCACCAACTCCATTGACTTTGACGATCTTCCGTGGAGTCAATCAGAACCTAATATTTCCCACACAAAGACGGTTCAAAAAGTTGAAACTCGGGAGAGAGCAGGAAGCAGGTTTTAAAGCGAAAATTTCATAAAGAAGGCACAAAGTGATGAATGATCGAAAAATTTTGATCGAAGGTCCAGCAGCTGATATCATTATTTAACATACATAAATCAACTAAATAAGTAAAGTAGAGGTAAAATAAATCTCTAACTTACTTATTGTTTTCAAGAGCATCTCTAATTTTCTCCCGTTTCTCTTCGACGGCTCGTTGTCGTTCCTCGAGACTTTTCCGGTAGATGTATTCCCTTCGCAAGCGGTTCTCTCGACGAATCATATCGACTTCCTATCTGCAACGTTTCAAAAATAATAAACAAATAAACATACAGTAATTATAACAAACACAATACGATAAACACTCGAAAATATACCAAAAACAAAAAAGATAATTGCGCGCTCCAGTCAGCAAATAGTGCTCCACAGTCAACGATTTCTCTTCGAAGTACAGCGGCAGGCCTGTTCGTACGAAAACTGCCTAGAAAAGCACGAGAATTCCATTATTAACGAGAACCATCCACAGTGATATACCGATAAGTCTAAAATTCACTAAAAGCACAAAAAATCACTACATATCCATTGCGTGCCTTAGTGGGGCTTCCTTACCAGTGAGCGTAGCAGGTCTAGGACATAAGATCAGTCCCCGCTTAAGTCGGTTTTTTTTTTGCGGTTGAGCACAATACGTCGTGAACCTCTTCCACCTCCTTCTAATTGTCTTAGAAGTTGATGACACTGGCATATATAGCGGTTGGTGTCTTTAAGTCATTGTTTAGAATAAGTAGTGGGGACCATGATTCTTCGATTTTGCGTGAAAGACGAATGCATGGCGCATCTTCGAAGACTGATCAACGCCGAGCACTTTATCCTTACCTTTTCACAAGCACAATTCTTCCTGATCGGAATGTCACATATTCGAGAAAATATGTTAGGAAATTGAAGTCTAACAGGTAAACAAAATGTAGATGTGAAGAAAAAGTGGTCGACGTTTTTCAAAATTAAGCGAGTATACGCCACGAGTTCATTTCCCATTCAGAATTGTTGAAGCATGGCGAATGCGTTGCTTGCCTACACAATGACTTGCAGGGCCAACCGCTGTACCAAGTCAGCGTGCTCATCTTCCCAGATTAGAGTAGTCAGGGACCAATTCACCTGACCCCTGAGGGGTGGCTGGCTAGGCTAGCCCGGTCGATCCCTCGACTGTCCGGATGTAAGCGGCGCCTCATACCGCGGCATCACTTGGACAGGTAAATGATAATGACAATCTGGGAACAAAAACAACATTAATTTTAAACACATTTTATGCTTAAGATGACAACTAACAATAAATAGTATCTTATATCCGTTAAGATCATCTAAAATGCTTGCAATAGTATAGTGAAGCTCATAAGTTCATGTGAATTATGTAATAAGCTAGATTAACGCAATGTACACAAAAATCCTTTAAAAGTAGTTTGATGAGGAGGTTAAAACAGCAGAAAAAGGCAGGTTCCGGTCGAAAATGCTCTGGTTACGGTGCGATTGCTGGTAGTTCAATATACAGTTCAATTTACAGAGTACAATACAAATCTTATGGAAATCGATCGATTTTTAGGATATGCTAATTAAGAACGAGGTGTCATATGTAATTACATGTAAGAGACTTTTGACGAGTGAGATTGATAAATATTAATTACAAAATTGGTAAAATATGTAACACGACATTAACGTCCGAGATTGCCATTAGATGTAGACTCCGATAAAGGCAACCGTTTCTTCACGTATGACGATGCTCTTTGGAAGATCGGCTGGAAAGGGAAGCGAATAAATAAAATCCGAGACACCACACCAAGCAAGGGTAAGGGCAAAGGACGCGCCGCCGCATTTGTGTTCTATTCAAATCGTAGAGGCATGGTGAATCCGTATTTGGCCTATACAATGAGCTGTGGGGGCCAGCTGCTAAACATGACAGTGTCCTAACCGCTCCAGACAAGTCTGGTTCTAATTCTGCCGACACCGGGGATGGAAGGCTTGGTTATCTCGGGCCGGGGTCCATCGCTCGACCGTGCGGGTGTCAGTAGCGCCTCTTACCACTGCACCATGCGGGCTTTTGTCAAACAAATACAAAAATAATAAAAAAGCGACTAATCTTCTGTTCCTACCTTAACACCGCTTTTCCGCCTCTCGCTGGTAGCACCATGTTTAACGGCATTCTCACTGGCAGACGGCGAACAATAGGTTGTAACTTCAGTAGCGTAGGCGCACCTCATCGCTGGATGGACGTTACTAAAACAAAGCTGTAACAAAATAAATAAAAATAAACAAAAAATAAATAAAGAAGATTTATTCAGAATCGCACGAGGAAGCTATACAAAGACTTGTGGGGTCAGCCGGTGTTTTAACTTTTCCAGAAAAGCCTGGTGACACTTTACTAGACCCTTTACTGAGGCTCTGATGAATAACTAATAAAAACCAAAAGGTAAGGGATATTATCCCCAGGGGATTCGCTGAATATCGGCTGTATCTGTGGGGTCAATTAGCAAGACCTTACACAACCTTATACACAAAGGGAAAGTGGTCGACGATGATAGGTCCCCCTAGGATGCGCCATGTATTGATCCAGCATCCGGAATCGTATGAACACGGTGAATGTGTATTCCCCTATACAATGATTTGTTGCGGCAAGCCGCTGCTCAGTTCAGTGTCTACACCTTCCCAGACGAGTCTGATATCAATTTACCCGACTCCATAGGTTCGGAAAACTTGTTTACCTCGGGCCAGGATCGATCGTGCGAGCGTACGCGTGTTAGTAGCGCCCATACCACTGCACCACCAGCGCTCTACTATCCTTACTCAAAATAAAATCCAGGAAAACTCACGCGTTCCTCTTCTGCAATTCGGAAATTCGGGCTCGATCAGTTTCCAAATCGAAGTGCACATCCTTAGGCGGCATAGGTGGTACTGGAATATTTCATTTTTTGTTGGATCAAAGGAAAGAATATCGAAGAAGCACTCGATAATATTAATAATAAATAAAACAATGAAAAATCGATGAATTTTATCACTGATCAGCTTACGCGTATTCTCCTTGAGTGATGTTCGCGAGGTAGACGACCTTGGTAGTGTAGATGTGCTGCCGAAAATACTTGCAGTGGGCAAGCTGCGTGGGTTATCCTTCTCCGCCGCCCTTGCTGGAGGCGGATTCGAAGGCACTTGACCTTCGGATGGCAGCGTTAAGGTCTCCTCCAGCATCTGAAACTGATTGCATCTCGAGAATAGGAGATGAAACAACGTAGACACCGCAGGTATTTGCACCTAATCAACGCCGAACACTTTGCCTTTCACCTAATGTCTCAAAGAAAGGAAAACAACTGTAACAAAAATTGACAAATTCTAAGAAGAAAAATGTTGAAGCAACCGCTACCGCTTGTTTGTAAGCCTTCCCCCCCCCCAATCGCGTCACTTTCTCTATAACTAGATAACCTAACATTCACAGGATATTTGAAAAGCACATACTGTTGATTTTTTCGAAACAAAAAAAGACCCATCGTCATGGGGAAATTGTTCTAACTGTAGAGTTCGAACACGAAACCGAAACAAGGTGGATAGAAAGGTGGATATCAAGCCATAGAACATCATAATTCTTTTTAAATTTTGTGAGAAATTCAACACTCACCTCATTACCGTTCGTGTCTATGGTATAATTCAACACTGGCTCATCTTCGTTGGCTTGAAACGCTGACGTGACTAAAAACGACGGGTGAAATTCTACCGTCGCAAAAAGGTCACGCCTATTGCTACTCAAGGTACAACAATGAGACGTAGCCAATCTTACAAAGGAGTAAGAAAAGACGAAAAAAGAAGAAATTACGTGACGCAATTAATGTGAAGTATTAACACTGAAGTCTTCCAAGGAGAAGAAGACAAATACTCACCGACAGAATCAGTAGCAGCTCCGTTTTCCTTCGACTTCTCCATAGTAGCAACACTCTGAATGAATACAGGGTGTCTCAAAAAAATGTACCTCCTGTTTGAAATGCCGTAACCTCGGCGAAAGTGAACCAATCGAAACGGTTCTTAGCTTGAATGAAAGCTAAGGAAAAAGAAAACTTTCCGGTGTAGGCATGGTGAAGATTGCGCCATGTACTCGACCGAGGCCTCGGATTTTTGGACCTGATTGATAGTGCATGGGTTATATGCTTACTTTATTTTGGTCGTAAACAGGGCATATCGCTGCTATGAGTTACTCCTGAGGTAGTAAACATATCTACTTGCCGCAGCTTTTGGTTAAGCATGGAACAACGTCAGTATTGGTTAGTAACTGTAACCACTGTTTGAGAAGCTAAAACTCTTCCAGCCGTGATGCAATCATGGGAAAAGAATTCAGAGGGCTGTAAAATGTATGAACCATAAAAATTGCGCAATGCATCTGCCCGAATCGTCGGATTTTAGACCTGATTGAAAGTTCACGGATAACATATTTGCTCCACTTTGGTCGCCAAGAGGTGATATCGCTGTTACGCGTTTCTCGTGATGCAGTTAACATAAAAACATCAAGACGTAACAAGTTTAACATGCACTTTAAGATGCACGTGCACAATACGACAATGTTTTTTTATTCAGATCAAAGTGAACACTCAGTGATTGATAATGGTGCTAATCCGTCTCTAACCGAAAGCTGAGTTGTTTTGTTCGCTGCCCCAAGTGTAACGCAATGATATGACCTGTTTGCGACCAAAGTAAGAACAAGCATGTTACTCGTGAACTTTCAATCAGGTCTAGAATCCGACGATTGGGACGGATGCATGGCGCAGTCTTGATGGTTCATACATTTTACATTCTTCTTAATTCCTTTCTTATGATTGCATCACTAATGGAAGAGTTTTAGCTTCTCAAACAGTGGTTACAATTATTGATCGATATTGATGTCATTCCACGATTAATCAAAAGCTGCGACGAGTGGATATGTTCGTTGCCTTAGGAGTATCTAATAATAGCAATATCACCTGTTTACGACCAAAGTAGATCAAGCATATAACCCATGCACTATCAATCAGGTACAAAATCCGAGACCTCGGTCGAGTGCATGGCGCTGCCAGTAACGCCCGAAATGTGCCCAAATTCGAAAAAGCAACATAACATTCGTGATCAGCATGTGAAATACGGTGCTGCTACTGATTCGTTCCGTGAGCATTTGTCTTCTTCTCCTTGGAGGACTTCAGTTTTGATAATTCATATTAATTGTGTCTCGTTAATTCTCCTTTTTGGATCTTTTCTAACTCCTTTATAAGATCTGCAACGTCTCATCGTTGCACCTTGGGTAGAAATAGGCCTGTCCTTTTTGCTATGGGAGGACTTCAGCCCACGCTGTCGTTTTACGTGACGTCAACGTTCCAAATCAACGAATATGAACCATTGTTGAAGCGTACTATCGACACGAACGGAAATGAGGTGAAAGTTGTACTTTTGATGAAAATTGAGACAACTCTAAAGTTTTGACCTGATCACCATAGTGGCCGATACGAATGGCCTTTGAACGGAATTCGATGTACGGATGCCAGAATCGTGATCAGCACCTCAAAAAACCCAAAAGCAATTTGGGAAAGATTGGCTGAAAAATTTCTCCGACCTTTGGAGTTCAGCAAGTGTAATTGTTTAATCATGGAAATCCACATTTTTCAACAACCCTACAAATGGAAACAGAAATTTGAATTTAGATTTTACAAATGCGATGTAAAAGGCATGAACTCACTGAACTGGCATTGCTTGACATTTCAATGCACTTCTTATATTGTTCGTTTTCCTCTTCCAGCACAAGAATCCGCAATTCTCGCTCAGCGCATCTTTGCATTTTCACCGCCAAATCTCTCTAAACAAGGGAAACGGAATTGTATAATTCTCCTCATTTCTTGAATAAAATATTGACCAAGGTCATGCGCAGCGTCTGAGCTCCAAAAAAAATCGTTCCATACTTCGAATGGGAGATTAAATGATTTGAGTTGAAATTGAAATGAGATTAAAAGTGGAATGGAATAAGACTAGCAGATTCGCTTTCTGATCAAGCTGCTCCGGCCTACACTTAAATAGGGGTTTTTCAAATGTCTTTGAATTTCTCCGTAAGGATTTTTAACCTTTAAAAACTTTATATGGAAAAATACTGTTACACTAGAGCATTTTTGATGTGGAAGGAGTATTGTTCTGTCTCCTAGGTGGCCTTGTTTACGCCTTCAATAAATAAATCAATAAATGGAGGTTGATCTCCCAATCCACAATTTCAGGACGAAAGATTGGTGTCATAAATCAATGTCAATTAATGAATCAACAATTGAGATAATTTAGCACGTGATTACCTCGAGCACGTTTATTTTTGCGCACAACTCCGATAGAAGACTAGCGTGCTGTGCTTCTTTCGCTCGGAGCTCATCACAGTCGTGTTTCCATCGCTCCTAAACATTTTTTATATTCCTCAGGAACACAGCCAAGTATTATTCGCATGATTATAAGATGTAACCTCAAAAGAGCTAACCTCGCTTTCGTTGGCCTTTTTCCGTTCGTGTTCTATGCTGTTTTCAAGCTGAGTTATCTTCTCAGCCTGGTGCGAACTTTTGATCTTCATCTCTTCCAGCTGAAAAAAAAAGAATAAACTTCCTCTGGTGGTAGATGTATTTCTACTACAAAAATGCTTCTTCTCCGAAGAACAAAATTCGGAAAATAAACGAGTGCGTGTGGTGCAGTGCTAACACTAAGTCACAAAATTAGACAGGGGATAATCACCGCAAGGGCTAATTTTCCTTTTACCTTGTCACTTCAAAGATACATATCTTTCAAGTTTCACACTCGACAAGCATAAAATTTGAGAACAGCAGGCAAATCGCTTCTACTATCATTGAAGGTGTATAAAGGTGAAACGACTTCTGTTGATCAGTCCCCTAAGGATGCGCCATGCATTCATCTTCCAGCCAGGATCGTAGGGACATGGTACGTGTATATTTGGCCTATGCAACGCTGTACGAGTCAGTGTCTTCACCTTCCCAGACAAGTCTGCTACCAATTCACACGACTCCGGAGGGATGGAAGGCTTGGTTAGCCTGGCCAGATCGATCGCTCGACCATGCAAGTGTCAACAGCGCCCCTTACCACTGCACCACACGGGCCACGTTTAAATATGTTAAAAATGAAAGTACCGACAAACCTTTTCATTAAGCTCTTCAACGAATATCGACTTGTTTTTCAGATCTTCATTGATAACTAGCTGCTCGGCAAGATCCGACTTGCAACGGTCGAGCTCAGCAACGACCTTTTCATAAAGTTCCGTCCGCTGAGTAAGTTCATCTATTCGCTGCTGCATAGAGGCCATTTCGCTGGATTTCTCATCATTCGTAGACTGCAGCTGCTGAATTTCCGCACGGAGATTTTCCGCCGAACGAGCTTCCTGCTCACATTTCTCTTCCGCGGATGACAGGCTTCTTTTCAGTTTATCCACGATTGAATCGGCATCGCATAGTAGCGAATCTTTTTCTTCCAATTCCTTTTGTAGGTTGGACAGTTGTGCTGATAGCTGGTCCTTTTCCACTGAAAGATCAGATTCAGCCTTTCGATGCTCCAGCATGGCGCGTCGAGTTTCAGCCAAAGTGGATTCAAGCTGAAAATGGAGAGGTTTTTAAGAAAATATAATAGAAATGATTGCATCGATTCGTTAATAGTAAACCCAGAACGAACTCCGGACTATTTGTTTTATACTAGACATAGCACTAATCGAAAAAGCGAGGTAATAAAAGTAGAATTTCTCGTTACCCCGAAACATGCTCTCAATGGCGTGCAAATTCATCAACGCGTGTGGGAATTTGATGTCCATACGAGATCTATCACAACTCAATGGCGCTAAGTATGGTTCGTCAATCCCAAGTGATGCGCAAACCCTTATTCATCAACGCGTTTTGAGGTTTACTTGGAGAGCACACCGTTACTAGTTCGAGATCTCTGCATCTTCACCACGCTAATGAATTGTGCTGACCTTGTATAAACCCCGGTGCACGCATTGTTGAACTACGGTACACGCGTTGATGAATCACGATTTGCCTGCCACTTGGGGTGAATCTTCACCTTACTTTATCGAAACGCGGACACTCAGTGCCACACAAAAACAAAGCAAACCTCGGAAAACTAATCAAAACACAAATCCTAAAGCCTAAATTGAACAGAAAAATTCAGCAAAGTGATTGACAAGCTCACGAGATGTTGCAAATGGTTGAAAGTAAAAGAGAAGTTAGGGTGAATATAGCGGTTGATTTTTAATATACCAATCCCAGCCGAGTTCAGAAACACATACCTCATCAATGCGAGAGTGTGCGGCTCGCAGTCTCGACTCCGACTTGTTGGTTTCCGACTGGTGGACACTTAACAGCTGCTGCACGTTGGCCCCGTGTTCGGTCTCCAAACTGTTATACCTTTCCTCTTGCCTCGCCAGCTCTTCTTCCAGTTTGGAGACTCTGTCGGTGGCCTGAACCTCTAAGCGTTGAAGAAATTCACTGGGAGACTTATTTTGAAATCTTACACTTTTGAGCATTTCCTGATGGGTCTTTTTTATATCGTCCATCTTGTTTTCCAGCTGCTGTTTCATGCCGTCGTAACGTTTCTGGATCGCTTCGACTTGTTCAGCCTTTTCTCGCAGCTTTAGCTGGAGCTCGGCGTTGTTCTCCATTTCACCGTTGTAGAGAGAAAGGATTTGCGCAGTCTAAAAGAGAAGAGATGGAAAGATGCTCAATCAGACAAACACCGTCACTCTCAAATTAACCTTATCCGCAACTGTCAGATACTGTTAAATAGTAAAAGGTAAAGGTGTCGGCGTTGATCAGTCCCCTTAGGACGCGCACCGCCCTACTCGTGCTTTATTCAGAATCGTAAAGGCATGGTGAATGCGTATTTGGCATACACAGGGACTTCCGGGGCCAGCCGCTATACCAAATCAGTGTCTTTACCTTCCGACGCAAGTCTGGTACCAATTTACCCGCCCACGTAGAGATGGAAGGCTTGGTTAGCTTGGGCGGGGATCGATCGCTCGACCATGCGGGTGCCTGTAGCGCCTCTTACCAGTGCACCGCGCAGACACTTCGATTCAGTTATGCTAAAATAATTATCCAACTAAGCTCGGCATGGAATACTCATCTTTATGACTCATCTTTATATTATACTACAACCCGACCACAAATTTGTCTTATGATTAATTTACCGAGACTACACAACCCAACAACGACCAACGACAGGTGGGACCGCAAAGGTGCAATCGAACGAAAGCGAAATAAGTGGAGAAATGCGGAAATTTACGTCAAAAACAACCAACAACAACGAACCGCATTGCAACAAGCGAAATAAGTGGAGAAATGCGGAAATTTACGTCAAAAACAGAAAATAAAATACATAAAATTTGAAAAGGTGACCTACTTCACTCTCGTACCGCCGTCTCCAATCCGCGATAGTCACCTGATATTCCTTTCTTTCTGCCTCGGCACTTTGCCTCGCCTCTTCAAGGCTCTTCTTTAGATTATCGTTTTCGGTTTCAAATGTTTGATTCATCTACAATTAGACAATGAGTAATCACAAAAAACGACAAGAATGAGACATGATAATGACCTGCTGGATGCCGTTGAGTTCATCGTTTAGGTCTCGAAGTCGACTTTCGGCTTGAATAAGTGCCTGATTTTTGGCCTCCAGCTGTTCGCTCAGCCGATTTTTGCTCTTTTCCCAGGACTCAAAGCCAGATTTAAACTTGGAAATCTAAAAACTAAAAGTTTCAAACGCGCTCGAAAAGGGGAGCTACAGCAACGAACCATTTCTTGTTGGCCTTTATACTCTTGTCGTAGTTGATCCAGCTGTGTGGTAGAGACCATTAGACTGTTCTCAAGTTCATCTTTTTCACGGACTAATAACTTTTCGTTGGCTTCGAGTTTACGTATTCTTTCCTTTTTCGTGATAACTCTGGAAAAATTGATTTCTGTACCAAAAGTGATACATTCCATGTCGATCTGAGCATCCCTAATTATGCATCACGCTGCTTTTCTCCCTCGGCTTTTTCAAAGATAAAAAATAGAGGCGCGATCGGTGTTATTCAGTCCTCTAAGAATGCACCACGCATTCGCCTTCCATTCAGAATCGTGCAAACATGGTGAATACGTATTTGGCGTACATAATGACTTGCTGGGATCAGCCGCTGTCCGAGACAGTGTCTTAACTTTCCCAGACAAGTCTGGTAACATTCTACCTGACCAGACGGGCCAAGTAGCACCTGGTTAACCTGGACGAGGATCCATCGAGCGTAAGAGTGAAGGACGCGCCTCTTACCATTGCACCATGCCTCCTTGGACTTCCTTGACAGGATGATAATCTCGAATCCCGTGCACTTTAAGGAATAACACACTCGGCAATTATTAGGCACTGGTACTGGGAGTGGGCACTAACCCGACCGCTGGGCTTGCACCTATCACTAGTGAAACCTGGACCTATTGTTAATTAATAAATAAATGAATAAATATTAGGTTGGTAAGAAAGTTCCCGCCGTTTTTTTCAAACGACTGCTGTAAGTTTAGTTGCGCACAAAGGTTCGGAAAAATCCATCATTCGCAGATACGATAAGAAATTTAGTATCATACACAGAGAAAATCTATCATAACACGACTCACTCTTCAATCAGAGACTCGATCTTTCTCTTCGATTCAGCTGCTTCCAAATTTGAAACCGTCAGTTGATCTTCGGCCTCATGAAGCTGCTTACGAAGAGATCTGATCTCTCGTTCGCGTCTAAGCTCTCTAAAATTCGTAAAATACTTCCAATCACGTTTGCAATGTTCTCTCTTTCCATTCGAGGTTGCTGGACGGAAGTTTATTTGAACTTCGACCTTTCCAAGAAGAGAAATATTGAAACTAATACCACCGATTCTGAGCTATAAGGAAACGAAATGAAATAGCTTGGAAATTGATGTACATTCATACCGATATTTTACTGTTACACACCTGACTTTTGGTGAGTTCAGAGCCTCCAGCAGTGGACTGCCTTCACAACGAGCCACAGTGTGCGCCTCGTTGTTGTTTCTCCTACGACTCTGGCAGCGGTTCGGTAGAGGAGTGGCGAATGTTGAGCGGCTCACTGAAGAGAAACTATGATACACAGTTGAAGAATACGATATATAGATGGTAGTCTACCTGACATCCCCGAAAACTCCTCAGACGTCGGCCGATGAGGCGTTTGAAAAATGGCACTTGAGGACTCGGTCGCTGTTCTCATTTCGTCCCGCTGCAACATTACGGACCACCACCTATCGTGATCGTCGTCAAGCGCGCTAAACTGAAAAGCGAAAACATTGAAAAAAAAAACAAAACAGGACAAAACAGCACAACAAAAGCAAAATATTGTTCACTTGAGTACTATTAGGTTGTAAAAAAAAGTTCTGTCCTTATATTTAAAGCGTCATAACTCTACTCATGTCCAGCCGTTTTCCTTAATTCAAGCACCATTTGAAAGAGCACATCTTTCTCTAAGGAAGGCAGTATAATGTGTGCCGCTATCGCAAATGTCTCAAGGTCTGGATTAATCGAAATATCCGACATTCGGGCCCTCTGCTTCAAGTGCGAATGAGGGTTGCGGGTTCATCAATTGAAATGGATTTTGCGGAGCCACTTTCATAAGTATTTCTAACCTACGACGAAGAGCGGATATTATACTATGATAAAAAGAGATTTTCCCGTTTCTTACACAACGACGAACCTTCTGAGACGGTTAAGAAACCAGATTTTCACGACACGAAGACAATGGTGACGTTATGATGAACTGCAGCAGTACTAGTGTGCCTTTTGTTTCTTACTCTTCACCAAACGATAAGGAAGGAAGTGCACATCGTGAATATATGTAACATTCTAAACGACTCAACCAAAGCTAGAAACTATAGAATTCCGCTACATTTTACAGTAACGCAAATCCACGTGTTTTAAATCCGTTTAAAATATCATCTCCAGAATTCAAACCAGCGACACATTGGAACTCACCTTCGTCCGTCGAAACTGCCAGACCTCGTGCTAACTATCTGCCTGATTTCAAACGTTCATATGGCTTTTCAAAGAGGAGAGGGTTCGAATAACAACACGATGTCGAATCCGCCTTCGAACATTTGACTTAATTCCTATCTTCAGACTTTTGCGATAGCGGCACACTTTATACTGCGTTCCATAGAGAATGGTGTGACCTTTCGAATGGTGGTTGAATTAAGGGAAACGGTGAGACATGAGCTGAGTTATGGCGTTTTCAATATAAGCTGCAAAAAAGGACAGAACTTTCTTTACAACCTAATAAAATCGCGACACCTACAAAATCAAAGTAAAAAGATGACAAAGATATGAAGATCTCCATTAAACTCTCAGAACTGAAAGATTCAGTGGGGATACCCGAATGGAATTAGAGCACTCGAAAGAGAAACCAGAACCCACGGACACAAAGGTAAGGTTAAGTTAAGATACTCGGCGTTGGTCGGTCCCTCAAGACGCGCCACGCAGTCGCCTCTTAATCAAAGTCATGGATGGGTGGTGAATACGTATTTAAATTATACAATAACTTGTGGGTCATCCGTTATACCAAGTCAGTGCCTTTACCTTCCCTGACAAGTCTGGTACCGACCCCAACCAGAGGAATGGAAGGCTTAGCTAACCCGGGCGAGGAACGATCGCTCGACGGCGCATGTGGAAATGGCGACTCTTATTGCTAGACATCATTATGTCCACTACTCGAATTTGAAAAATAACGAATATGTGACGTCAGGGTATGTGACGTCAGGGTCATATGTGACGTCAGGGTCAGTAGGTTAAGACCAAATATTAGATGAAAATTTGTATATGCTCTACAGAAGAGTCATATCAAGCGAGGAGATAGGTGACACGGCCGACCGGAAAGTGAAAAGAGATGATAACGCAGATTGCAGGAAATAAACGATACGGGAAACTCACGATATCATTCAGAGGCTCATCCAGGCCCTCCGTTTTCATCAGCTCGATACTGTCCTCGATTATCTCCGGCTTAGAGATGCGCAGTTCATTCAGTACGACGGCAAGAAACTGAAAGCAAGGATTTGCAAAAAAATAGGCACTATTCAACCTAACGGACTCCAGCCCTCGACTTTTTTCAGTTGTCAAAACTCGCTGAAACTTTGCGCAGGGGGGTAATTGAGGACGCTGATCACGAATCTGCTATCCGTTTTTCACGTGGGTGGTCTCGGCCCACCCAAATCGCTACTTGGGTGGTCCAGTCAGCATCACCGATTTCGCTTAAACTTTGCCTATGGGGATTCTCTGGCGTCCTGAACACGATGGTGAAGTCCGTTTTCCAAATGACGGCCGAATGCGGTAGTTATAGGTGAGTCTCACCAGGTAAGGTCGGTAGGTCAAAATAGGTATGGGTGGTTCGAGACCACCAGGTGAAAAACGAACCTAAGATTCGTGTTTAGGACACCAGAGAACTCTCATAGACAAAGTTTCAGCGAAATCGGTGATCCTGACTGGACCACCCAAGTAGTCGATATGGGTGGTCCGAGACGACCAGGTGAAAAACGGACCCCCATAGAGAACGTTCAGCGAAATCGATTATCCTGATTGGACCATCAAGGCAGCGATTCGGGCGGCTCGGGACCACCCACGTAAAAAAGGGCAGATTCGCGATAAGCGCCCTCAATTACCGCCCTGTGTAATGTTTCAGTGAATTTCGGAAAAAATCGAGGACTGGAGTCCGTAAGTTGACTAGTGCCAAAAAAATATAGTAGAACAGGTAAACATCGTACCTTTGCGATTTCAAAGTGATTTCCATTGGCTGCAATCGGAACTGATAAGCATTCGAGGATTGTTTCCTGCTGGCTCTCCTTTAACAAACAGTTGTAGAGGTCATGATAGGCCTCAGACGGAGTGCTCGCGATCATCGTTTTGTTATTGTCTGTTGCCAGGCAGTGGGATATTGATGGAACATGGGCTCTCCATAAATCTCCCAGTGAAGGGGCATTCGACAAGTTCACTGATTTTCCATAAATGTTGAACTGAAGAAAACCGAAGTAAAAGTCTCTCTGGGTCAAAAAAAAACAAAAAACTTGAAAGGCAAAAAACATACCCAGAAGAGAAGCGCCTCCTCCTTCTTACTGTCCATCTGTATCGGGGTTAGTATTCTGAACAGACTATCGTAACGGATTTATACAAGTGAAAATTATGGACGATCTTAAAGGCAGAATAAATGAGGATGCAATGATAAACGTAGCCAAAATGAATTCTCATCTATCAATCAATAATTACTGAAGTTATTTGATAGATGTGAACTCTGCTCAACAATAAACGAGATAACGAATTATTGAAGTGCTACTGTCTACATAGGTCGCGCTCTCGCCCGCTGCAAAAACGACCCCCGGGTGGGTCAAATTGTCACAGGAGACGGATTTTTCGACGATACGTTTTCGTACCATATAAACGGACATTTCCATCGTATTCGGCGCTCTCGATAACCGCTCTGATCGAAGTTCAACGTAGCTTAGGTCAAATCGGTGGCATTGATTGGATTGGACCACCTTCGTTTACGAAGTGAGTCGTCTTCGATCGTAATTCGGGAAACGGACATCATCATTGTGATCAGCGCCCTTGATAACACCCAGAAAGGACGTTTAACGACGGTTGGCCGAAAAAAGTTTCCTAGACGGAATCCGGAATCCCTTGCATAGCGTCAGAATAGTCTTGTTTACAGCATAAATAAATGTGATTTGAGAACACATTTTACTGAATCACGATATTTACAGCACCTTTAGGGTAATGGTAATACGCTCGCTACAAAAAAAAATCGGGAGTTCATCAAAAATCGGAGAAAACGACACTTCGAAAGAGTCGTATTGTGGTCAAACTGTTAAAATTGCCGCCCAGCCCGCTTTGCACTGGAGCAGAAAGTGTCCCTGGGGCGCGGAATGCGCCGGATTGCTTCAGCTTTCTAATTTAAGATTCTCACACCGGGCTTGTTCGTCTGATTTGTTCTGATTCATTTCAAGAGGGTTGGTAAAGTTCGCAATGTATATTATGATGCCTTGCCAGAGTTGAGTCTGCGCTCGGAAATCCATCATAATTAACTGCGTTTCTGGGGATTGTTGACAATTTTCGTTTTCAAAACCTCAGAACTCATAAATTAGCGCGATAGAACACCCAACATTCGAAGTTCAAAATTTCAGGGAAAAAATTCCATCCTTCCATCACATTACATCTTCCCTGAGTCTTGTAGTTCTGTTTTTGTCAATTTCGTTACCAATTTTGGTTTTGGATGAATGAAAAAATAGAAAGATACAAATTAACCGAACTGCAGTCCGTGGGTTCTTCTGACTGTCCTTATTTCTCCAGAAACTTTCCGACACGATTTCACAGTAATGGTCAAATTTTCCAACGAAAATTAAATTCCAGAATGCTACGCCGCCTGAGGGTACCTCGGCTTTCCACCGTCTCCTGCTATAGGTACCTAGCGCTGCCGTCAACTTCGAAAGAAGCAGATGCGAATGATTTGAATAAAACCATTGCTGACGGTGTGGCCCATGTAACGGCAACAAACATCTACACCAACGAACGATCCATCGTGCAGCTGAAGCTACCGAAAAAGCCCATGTCGAGAAAGTTCAGGTAACTTTAGATGTAACCTTAAATTTCAAGAATTTATTCACAAATGAAGTTCATAATCACGTGACACTAAACCAATCTACAAAATGGCAATGCTACAAGGAGGTGAAAACGTGGGTATCATAGAACCGGAATTGAAATCCGACTGGTTGGATAAATGTTAATTTTGTGATCTATTTTGATTTCTCCTCAGCCTCCGTATGCTTTTTATATACTAAATGTGTTTAAGGAGGGAATATGCTATTCCTGATCAAGCCAAGTCCGGCTTGTTAGACGTTCTGATCGCTTGCGATCGATCACCAAAGCAACTACAACACGAAGCCGATCAACTGACTGAGAAACTAAACCAACGCAGGTGAATTTTTCCTTTTTTTTGAAGTTTCAAATATTTTTGAGTCGGTTCTCTGCTAGTTTTCATTCCTCGCTGTTTTTCTTGTTTCATACTTGTTCTGTGCAGAATTTGAGTTGTTACGGACTGTAAAGGGTGCGCGTGGTGTAGTGGTAAGAGACGCTACTGTTGTCCCTACAGTCAAGTGATCGACTCTCGCTCCGGCTAGCCAAATCCACCATTCCTCCATATGAGAATGTGGGACCCGTTTCAGACAGGTATAGTAGCAATTTGCCCGATCCCTGAGGGATTTAAGCCTTGGTTAGCTTGTACTTGGATCGATCATTTGACCGAGCGGGTGAAAGTAGCTCCTCTTACCACTGGACCAAGAGCGCCTTTGAAAATATAACATTGCTTTTGAAGGTTCCCCGCGTCTACCGCGGTGGTTCGAGAAGCTCGTAATAAAGTGAAAGCCATGTTGAAGGAGAAACATGAGGGCGACGTGATGAATGAGTTGTTGGACGAGAAAATAGTAAGTTTACTTCTGCCGTCTCTTCGTTTTCCTATTTTTCTAATTCAAAAATATTTTTCAGAGCTCCCGCATCAATTATAAAGAACGTCACGAGGTCGACAAGATGCTCAAAAAGGCCGATTTCAACTGGAAGCCGCTTATGCTGGATTCACAAGAAGCTGCGGCTGCATACGCATTGTCTAGGTTTGTTATTATTTTTATTTATCTATTTTTTTGAAATGTGGTGAAATTTCTGACTCAAGGTTGGCGCCAAACTATGCAGAAATTGCGAGAGCATTGGATGAGTTCGAGGGCCACGATTTTTCGCCGGCCAGTGTGCTCGACTACGGTAGCGGAATAGGTGCAGGTGGAGTACTATCCTTTATTGATCAGTTTTTTGATCTATTTTAGTTTTCCAGATTTTATGGGTTCTCAGAGAATGTGTAAAAACTCGAAATTATTCCAGCTTTCTGGGCGGTAAACGAACGTTTTGGCCCTTCGGTAAAAGAGTTTTGCATGGTCGACCCATCCCCGATTGTCACTCAGGCTGCGATGGATATCATGAGGGTAAGCTTTACCCGATTTGTTTGGTGATTCTTACCTCATTCAATCAATAGTTCAGGATCAAAGTGGAAATTTGTCTCGGGCGATGAACTTCCGTCGTCACCTTGTTCCGTCGCTTCGCACCAAGTACGATCTTGTCATTGCACATCGTATTCTTTGCGAAATTGGCTCACCTGAATCTCGACTGGATCTCATATCGTCTCTGTGGAAGAGGACGAACAGGTTTGGTGTCCATTTCTTTTATTTGTTGATTTTTGTTACATGGAATATGTCATAATTCATCTTTGAAATTTTCTGAGAAAAGCATTGTGTTCCATAGGCGAGTCGAACGATGATAACGATGATAAATTTCACAATTGGAAGTTGAAAACACATTGCCCCCTCAGGGAGGATGTCAAGAACGCAATTATTTGGAAATTATCAATAAAGCAGAAACACACACATAGAACAATTAAGTAATTATTAGAGAATTCAAACCAACAATCCGAAAGCAGACGAACGTAAGCAAAATAAACTAGTAAAGTTACCCGGAATAGGTAGCTTGGTTTCAACTGTTATTCGTGAATCAGGACTTTGAGGATATTTGTTCGAATCTTCCATGGTACACTTTTTGAACACTTTTTGAACATGATTCTGCCAGCAGTAGACAATTTTCCTCGAGGTTACCATTCCTGGTTCAAAGTTACCCATTACTCTTCCAGATTTCTCGTACTCATCGACTCCGGAAAGCAGGACGCCTTTGAAGCGTTGATGGAAGCACGAGATTTTCTGCTGATGTCTGGCCACCGTCTGCATTTAGAGGATACTATGGCTCTGTTGAGAGTGAGTGAATATTTTTGAAAATTATTTCTTCTATGAAAGTTGTTGCAACAAATTTTACTTAGTGAGTTTTGGTTTTTGATTTTTTTCTCGCTGAATAAGGCTAGGTCAGTAGTTACATAACTGAGCTCCGTAATGAATCACCTGATTTTCCCGCAGCGGCACATTTTGTAAAAGTTTTACCACAAAAAGTGGCTCGGGGTTAAGAAGAACTCATTTGCAGGTTATCCAGCTTCACTGTCAAAACTGTAAGCCTTTCAGGGTTCGCGCGGTAACCAAAAATTGAAGAAAAAAAAACTTTGGGGTTTCTTGTTGACAGCGTTTTTTTACCTTATGTTTAGGATCACAACCTTCTCTCCGATTATATCACCTCCGTTCTGCACGACAAACGCGTGAGCGATCTTGAGCGTTTTGCCATTGTTCGAGATATGGTGAGACCTTCTCTTGATTTTTCAAATTTTGTTTATAAGTGTATATTAAAAAACGACTCGATGTAGACCTTGGGTCAACTATTACCCCACTTTATCAGGTTCCTCCCGAAATTGAACTCCCTACAGCGCTACAAAGTGCTACCGTCTATGCGCCGTGTCCACATGATTTGGGATGCCCGATGCTTGGGCGAAGGTAACCGTTACCCATACCTCTTCATGCAGAATTTGATCAGTTTTGGTATGATTCAGCGCCTGTACAGTACCACTACGGTGGCGAGTAATCAGAGCCGATGGAAAACGATCGCGCTATGAGCAATCCGGCACCGAGACCGGCAAGATGTCGTTCGTGATTCTCGAGAAAGGATCGCGGCAGGGTCAAGACACGGTTACCCGGATATTGAAGGTAATTTTGGATTAAAATTCTCAAAATTTATTAGATTTGCCTTTTTATAAGTTTTATTGGTGCAAAAGATATCGTTTTTTTATGTGGAAACTGTAAGTATATTGGAGCTACGCAAGTTTTCCTGGTTTTGCTTGCCATTAGTGGTACCGCAACGGCTCCTCGTGTTTGAAATCCCTTTTTAAAATTCTTCGGCTATTTTTTCCAATTTTTCCAGGCCCGACAAGCCCATGGACATATCACCTGTGACGTATGCACCGCTTTCAAAGGAATCCAACGACTGACAGTCTCCCGCCGAGCCGGGGTTCTCTATCAACGAGCTCGAACTCGACGAGATGGCGAGTTGTTCCCACTTGAGGTGAAAACCGTGGCCACGGAGAGTATGTTCGATTTGTACAAAGATTTAGATGTTGACAATCAAAAATGATTTCGTCGTTGTTACAAAAAATTGTTATAAATATTCTATTCTGTCCAATGTTGGCACACAATTGCCCATCCCTAAGACCCATCCCTAAGGCTTCTTGTAAGCATTTATTATTGTCATACGTTGGCGCGACGTAGTGGTAAGAGGCGCTGCTTCCACAAGCATGGTCGAGAGATTGATCCTCGCAAGGGCTAGCCGAGCCCTACTTCCTTCGGAGTGGGGTAAATTGGTACCAGACTTATCTGGGAAGGTAAAGACATTAACTTGCTATAACGTTTGGCCCCGGCAAGTCACTTATGCATTCACCAAATATATACAATTCTGAATGGAATACGAATGCATGGCGCATCTCAGCAAACTGATCAATGCTGACCACTTTACCTTCTCCTTACAAGGTCAGAGTGAAAATCTTGTGTAAAGGATGGTGAGTCGTTTTGAATATGTGGACGCTTCGCTAGACATAAATTCTGGTAAGTTTGCAAGAAGAGCAACGGTAAGGGTAACGGTAAACTGCCCAGCGTTAACTATACCTCTGAGGACGCGCCATGCTTTGGTTTTCATTCGTAATTGTGGAAGCATGGTGGACGTGAATCCGGCCTGTGCTATGACTTATGTGGACCAGCCGCTATACCAAGTCAGTGTTTTTACCTTCCCAGACAAGTCTGGTACCAATTTACCCAATCCCTGAGGAACTGATGGCCTAGTTAGCCTGGACAAGGATCGATCGCTCGACAATGTTGACAGAAGTAGCGCCTCATACGACTACACCATGCACGTTCTAACAAAGACAGCTCTTCGGGGAAACCATACACTCTCTAATTGGGTTTGACTTTTGGGAAAATCTTACCCGTTCGATCTCATGAAATTAAACCAGGGCCCAGATTCATCATTGCTAAACTCACGGATGAAATTAAACCAAGAAACAAAAAGAAACCGAACAACAGCAAAAATGTCTGATCATTTGGTGAGAAACACCGTATAAACAAAAACAATCGATATTTATTCTCCTCTGCTAACGAATGGGCGAGATATTCCACGAAGTAGACGAGGGAAGGAGACAGGTGTAGAAGATCGGTGGACGAAGAATATCTCGCAAATGACTACTTTCACCGGCACTCCAGTTCAGGGAAACGATCAAAATTAGTGAAATTCGGATCGCATTAACACAAAAACAACCGTAGACGACATTTAATTTAGGCGGTGCTCATCTAGAACGTATTAGTAGAACTTACTTTTGTTCACAACCCGTGGCACGATTCCATTCTTCAGAATGTCGAGCTATTTTGGTTTCCACGACAACACACACACAACTGCGAGAGGTAACCACAATTCTGATGATGATGATGACGATGATGATGATGATAAGCAAACAACGATCTCTAGGAAATACAAAAATAGCTAAATCACATCATAACAAGATGAGCACATGACTCCTAGTCAGTCCTATCTATCTATACGACGAGATATCTAGGTCACATTCTACACCCCCTCAGGGTGAGATCGATGTCGTCGATGAGTTGGCACCCTTGAACGCACTGAGCACTTTCTCGTGCATTTCGTGTACTTCGGCAGAGACTTTCGATGAGATATCCGTGTACTCCTTTTTCAGCTGATCTATCACCCATTCGACTCCTTTTCTACCCTGAAAAGAGAGATATTAGAGAATCTGGATTGGTTGTCATGAACGGTATACCCGCCATAAACCCAGAATGAAGCGCAAACCGTGATTCATCAACAATCCCAGCGTTGTTTATTCAGAGTTTATACGAGGTCTCACACAACTCAACAGTGAACGCGCGCCCGAGTACGGGGTTTATGATATCTAAAAATGGTGCGCAAACAAATGAAAAACACAGGAGGGGTCTCCGATACCTCGCGATGATTCATCAACGCGTTCTGATGTTTATTTGAGGTGAGTTGTGCTGACTTCCAACAAAATCCGAATAAACCAAGGAGCGCGTTGATAAATTGAAGCGGCGAGGATTTCGATACCCTAAATGGAGTGCAAACCTTGATTATCAACGCGCTCCGGGGTTTCTTCATGGTTTATTTGAGGTTTATACGGATTCTACCACACTTCATTAGCACGAGTTCGTTAACCTCGGACTTGTGTAGAGTTAATAACGGCTTGTAGACCTCAAATTGACCCCGAAGAGCTTTGATGAATCAGGGTTTGGGCGCCATACGGGACATTCGAATCCCTGGTGATGCTAAGTTCATCACAAAAATCGCCACTCAGAGGAGATAACTGCCCACATCATGGTGCCCTGAGAGGCCTAGAAAACTAAGCCGCGATTTTTGTGAAAAATCCAGAACCACCAGAGAAACACCCAGTACAAATATACCTAATACCCGAAAAAGATGTTGCAAAAGTAAATTATCTCAAAATAACTAAAAACAGAAAATTATTGAACTTTTTCCTCGCATACCTTGGCAGCGTTAGAAGAATAAACACCTATGAACGTTTTCTCACAATAGTCGGCGAACGCTGGTAATGTAATAGTAACGATAGCTTCTTGTTTTAAAATAGTCCTGAAAAAACAGTCAATAAAAATGTAAAATTATTGATTCAAGATTCTAGAAATAGAAAAACTCACTTAGAGGGGTCCTCTGGTAACGGTGTGTAAGTGAGCTTCTCATCCACCCGGAGAAAATGGGAGCCGTTCAGCTAAATACCACAATAATTCATAAATTATATAAATAGTTAACTGAAAGATAAGCATTTCAACAGAAGAATTCACTTACATTGCGGGTGGTAAGCGACATGGTTTTCTCTTGCGGATCGATTACCGTCCTCTCGTGAGAGTACTGAGTCCCAGAGAATCCCGTTAACTAAATGAATAATTTAAGTGTAGAAACATGACAGTTGAATTTTTCAAAAATCACCTTTGTCGCCCAGGAAGGAATGTGAAAGTGAGACTGGATGATTCTCTCGGATAGCAGTTTTCCGGCGCTTAACGACTGCCGCAACACATCCATTCCGGTCACTCCTTGATTCATCGGGTTCGGGTACTTTCGCCACGCCGCCGTCACCACAGTCTCCCAATCATGGCTAAATTAGAGGATTATAAATTACAAAATTACAATAAGTTACATAAAATACAAATTTAAATTCAAAACATTTTCTAATTTTCCGTAAAGCACAATGTCAAAGCTTTAACTAATGAGTAAAACCTGTAAGGTGCGCTGATAAACAAATACGTTATATAATGTCAGCAATCTCTGTCGGTCTATTAAAGAATTGCGAAGCCATCGCTTAGTAAAGAATGGGAACCAGCACCACGCCCTTTGTCCTTTTTTGTTTTTACCCTTATTTCTGACTGCAGTAGGATTTTCATGATAAATCGTCATCCGCCTTCTCAATGGCGCAATTCCGTGAATAAATAAATGAATAAATAAATAAATAAATAGGTAAATGTGAGGTACGTACGGCAGGTAAGGTGTAGGTGTAAGTAGTAGGTGTAGGTGGACTACTGTAATCGATCCCCGACGTCTTATCACTATCACAAGCCCTAACGATATGAGAAACCCTAACAGCCATCTGTAGGATCTTGATGCCCGAATGAAATCTGCGCCTTCGAAAACTGTCAAAAATATTTAAAACTTGGACGAATATTTCCAATCGAAAGTGCCTCTCCCTTTCCGCAAGTATTATATCTAGCGAAATAGAATCCTAACCTTTTACTTAGTTGCTATTCCCACACTTCGTTCATATCTAAAAGCTCTTCTATATCGAGTGAATTCCCAAAGTTGTTTATATTGTAATAAGGCAGGGAAAAATATCTACATTTTTGTTTTTTATCTATCTATATCTATGTATATGCAACAAACAAATAAATAAAAACAAGTGATCTAAATCGAGTTACCCCCCTTAGATATTCTAACGAAAATAAGCCCAAAACGGTCCAACAAAACTAGATGTAGACGGTAGCAACAGTTTTTCAGGAGTATGTACTTGTAAAAAAGCTATGAAATATAGGAAGCAGACTGTAAAAAAAACTCACTCGAATACGTGTTCTGAAGTCCAAATTTTCATTATTAAGCAGAAAATAAAGCTTGTAGCTTAGATAAAGTCTCCTTCTAAAACGGGTACCCTGAAAAATAATTAATATCACTTACAACGCATAAAAACAATCGTAGGACAGCAATTAGCATAGCAAAGAAAGGAGAAACGATTGACGTTTGAAAGCGAGGAATTCCCAGTACAGAAATAGAATAGAAATGAAAAAAAGTCGATGACGGAACGCATATTGAATTGTGCATAATCTGAGACCGGATGAATGTGAAATCAAACGAAGTACGCCCAAAAACGACCCATTTAAATGAAAGCACGTCTCAATACGAGCCCTGGGGCGTTGCTAGGAGCCTGCGCAGCTCTCCTTCAACAATACCACTACAAACGGGCCACTGGACTGAAGATGGAACAACGACACAATATACTATTATATACAACCATAATCCCACCTTGTACACAGATAACACCTCAAATCGTCGCCAAAGGTGATAGCAGGGGAATCACAACTGATCTAGGGCTAATGATAAGCCTGTCACATGCCATATTATGCGGCGAAATGTTTCAAGAGAAAGGAAGTCCTAAAATGCTTTTTCGTTTGAAATCAAACTTTTAATAACCTCATCCAGAATAATGAAGTTCTCGCAAATTATCTGATCGCAAAACAGCCTTTTGGCTCAATGGAAGTATGGCCGAAGCATGACTTTATAAATTGTGTAAGTGATGTGAAGTGATGGTTCCATGAATCCACATCTATTACTATTGTAAACTATGTATTTACTTATTTTGAGGCACGTACACCTCCCCGGATGGAATTGGAAAGTCGGTTAAAAGAAATGCGGGTCAAACACGAGACTGACAGTGGAATGTGAAACAACATTACTTATATATTTATTTGATTTATTGCGCCTCAAAAAGGATCGCCAAAGATAAGAACAGTGGTTATTATACGATGAGACCACGGAATAAAAAGGTTGAAAAAACGGAAAAAAAAAACTTGTCAGTCAACCACTATCAATTCATTCCATTGCAACTGCTCGGCAGAGCGTTAGTTAGAAAATTGAATTTCTGATATTCCTGATTGATATTCCTCGTTTCGTTAATAGCAAAAATATTATTGGAATGCGTTGACATCACCATAGGAAATTCACTTCAAGTCATCCATTCGTGCGAAAAAAACCCATCTTCAAGCTGAAAGACATCAAAATATAATAGAACTCAAACTGGAAAACATGGAACTAGAAATGTTTCAATGATGCGGAAGAGTGACGTAAACAAAAGGGCATCAAAACCGAAACGGCCGAAAAAAGGGACCCTAGAAAGTAGTCCTCACAATGGAAACCAGACTTCGACGCTCTTTCAGAACACAATCAATCCAATGACGAATTTCGCTGTTTGATCAGAAATGAGCGAAAAATCGTTACTGAGAAAAAACGAAAATGTCACGTGAATTCCTGATTGTGGTAAACATTCTTATCGACTTTCGTGAGGGCATGATGCAATCGCTCGAACTCGGTCGTAAATCGCGTCCAGACATAAAATAGTTCGCAAACAAAATGATGAATAAGCCGAAGAGAAGGGACGGAAGCAGTTAGTTAAACCTCTCAATTACCAATACGATTGAATCTGGCCAAACTACTATGCCGTGGGTACAAAGTCCAAATTTACGACTGTAAACAATGTTGGTAGAGCACAGAAAACGATGACAACCGAGCTCAGCCCCAAAAATCTTGCCCAGTTCAAGACTGGAATCATTCGCGTAAAGAAAACCCTTCATGGAGCAGAATTTTGAATAAATCCAAACGGCTTTCCGGTCAAGAATATGATACAACAATTTTTAGAGAAAATTCCTAATTCTCCCATCACCGACTCTCAAAACTAACTCGTCTCCCTTTTGTTTTTTTCCCTTCTTCTTCAATTTTCATATCTTTAGATGACTGTTAGACTGTCATTTCAATAGATTCTCCCTTAAAATCCGCCAAAGAAATGAAAGTTCGAAGAACAACTCCCAGAGGTTCTGTTCTTCAATATTAACCTTTGCCTTGTTAGGTAGAACTTTCACCACCAAACGTTTCGAAATTCCAACTGTTCTGCAGAAAAAGAAAAAAATGAAGAGCTGCACCATCACTGCTGACGATCAAGGTGAAAGAATAGGAAGATCGTTAAACCTCCATGGGTTTTGCCTTTCATCGGCAGTGAGCAACACTCATTTCAAAGTACGAATGGATGTTTCGAGAACGGCGCAATCCATTAAGAACTCGTTTCGCCGTTGAAAACCGAGAATTACTCAATACAACACCACCGAGTGAGGCCATTGAATAAGTCAGTCTTAATTTTTGAATTTTGGTCAGAATGTTCTAGCACTTTCGTTGACATCAAGGGCCGAAATAATAATGTGTTACCTAGTAACAGGAGTCTGAAGATGTCGGAAAAATCGAAACAGGCCAAAATTAAGATCTTTACGCCTACTCACCTCGTTATGCAGCATAGTAATAGACATATACGAATAGATGCCAAATATAGAGAAAATGTTGAGTTTGGAAAAAATAAACCCCACGTACAGCTGAACTCCACTAAACGGATCCAAATAAAAAGGGCGACAGCTGTCGTTCTCCATGCACTTGGCGTTGCATTTTCGCTGCAGTTGCAGTCAAGGAAGGACCATTCAATTGGGCTGCCAACCTTTCTTTTTCTTATTAAAGGAAAAGCGAAGGAGCAGACCAAAGATGAACGAATTGTTCGCAAGATTACACGGCGAATACGCAGAGCGGAAAATCTATTTTGTAGAGAATTTGCGTGACAGACATACAAAAAATCAGCTGCTGCCGTTCTGCTGGCATGTGGCGTTGTATTTCCGTTGCAGCTCCAATCAAAAAAACGTGTATTCAATAGCACTGCCCCATTTTTCATATTTCTGAAACATGGTGCACTGATAAGGGGCGTTACTGACACCAGCATGGTCGAACGATCGAAACCCGTCCAGGTTAACCAAGCCTTCCATTCCTTCCGGGTCGGTCAAATTGGTACCTGACCACTCTGGGAAGGTGAAGACACTGACTTCTACAGCGGCTGGAACCCGCATGTCATTATATAGGCATACACATTTCACCATACTTCTACGATGCTGAATGGAAGACGAATGCATGGCGTGTCCTCAGAGGACGGATCAATGCCGATTACTTTATTTCCTTATTCTAACAGAGCAACTGCCATAAAAATAGAGGGCCACCTTTAGGAAATCGTTCCTATATCACCGGGAAAATAACGGAAAAATTAATAAAGAAGAAAAAAGAGCAAAACAGCTTTTCCAAGCAAAAAGTAGAAGACTAAAGGTGAATGGATAGTTCGCGAAACCACTCGACGAGTACGCAGAGCGCAAAATCGATACTGGCTTATCGCGATCACATTTTTTTCGCTGACTCTTCCACTTGGACCCGCCAGTCACATGTGCTTTTCACGCATTTCCTCGGTCGCCCGCTGTTGACGTAGACACACTCAGACAGACAACAAAGCGACCTGATGAATAGGAGACGGAACCGAACCGAACCACCTCGGCTGACAAACAATTCATTTTTTGTCTGGAAAAAAACGAAAGAGCTGCAAATATAAAACAAAATAAAACACAACGGAAAGAGCGTTATTGACACCCGCAAGGTCGACTGATCGATCCCGCCTCGGGAAAACCAAGCCTTCCTACACTCTGGGATCGGGCAATTTGGTATCAGACTTGTCTGGGAAGGCAAAAGCAGCAGCTTGGTATGGTGGCTGACCCCGCAAGTCATTGTATAGGCCAAATACGCATTCATCAAGGTCGCCTTCTGAGAACTGGTTTTGTCCTCTGTGAACTGATCGACGCTGATTCCTTTACCCTTTATCATTTGAAAGTTGTGACTCCACAGACCGGGCCTGAGTAAGGAAAGAAATAGAATTCTGTCAAAACATCGCATATTTGAGATGCTGATCACGAATCTGAGGTCCGTTTTCCCAATTTCGACCAAGGGTCACCCATGTTGTCGATGTGGGTGGTCAGGTCAACTCATTTGGCTCAAACTTCAACCAGGTTCGTTATGCGCCATGCTGATTGCGATTATGACGTTAGATTCTCGTAATTTGAACGATTTCAACTGCTACGATAGGATTGGGTAAGTAATGATGGTACAGAGTAAGAGTGTAGGTGATGGTACCCGAATCTTCCGAAATCAATCGAAATATGATAGAAAGGCTTCAGAATCGTAATCAGCATGCAGAACAACTCCTCTAGGAGGAATTTCAGAAAAAATCTGTGATTTTGATCGCAGAACCCTAGTTGACGATATTAATGATATGGACGGTCCTTCGTAAAAATTAGGAAAATGAATGCAAGATTTGTGTTGAGCTTCTCAAATAACGTCCATAATAGAAGTTTGGGTGAAAAGAATTTGTCACTATTTGAACAACAATTAACATTTCTCCATCATCCAAGCAGAAAGTGGAAGCCGTCATAAATTTCGACGAAGCGAGTCCACAACAGTTTCAAAAGATAAATGGTTAAATGGTGAAAAGGAAGGCTTGGCCAGTCCGAGCTGGAATCGATCGCTCGACTGTGCGGGTGTCAGTAGCGCCTCTTACGACTGCACCACGCGGGCCCTTTAAAAGATTCCATGTCTTAATCATTGAACACCCACAGACAAAAAGGACAAGTGACCTGATGAATAGGAGACGGCCTCACAAAACAATGAAACAGCTGCACAAAGTGCCACCGTCACCCACCACGAAAAGGACCGAAATGATACCACAAAACAGCCCTCGTTCCTGGTACCTGATGCTATTAAAAGATTAAGCTGTTCAATAAGCAAATCTCGTTTACGATATTTAAAGCAATAAAAGGAACAAGTTTAGCAAAATTTCGACTATGAACGGAAGCCGAATGCATGGCGCGCTCTCGGGTGAGGGATGTGGGCTGACCAACCCCGACCACTTTGCCACTACGTCAAATAGTTTTTCACGATGTGCCAATTCCACTGCTTCGGTGTTTGTCCAACTTCGAAACAGGTTTACTAGTTCGATGACGTCATGCCTCACAGGTTTGGTGCGATTGTTTACACCTCGACCCTTCCCGAATGTAACGCCCCATTTCAACAACAGGGATATCAGAGAAGAGAAGAGGAGAGAGAAGAGAAAGGAGAGGAGAGAGGAAAAGAGAAGAGAAGAGAAAGGAGAGAGGAAAAGAGAAGATGATACAAAAGAAAGGAAAGAAAAGTTCGAGGATTTCATATTGTTCATCTGAGATTACTTGCTGCTGAGCGCCGGAATGGCGCCGCAATCTTACAGTAGATAGGATCTTGGTTGAAAGTCCACATTCGTCCAAAGCAACTACTGTTTTAAGGACATTTTTTTGTAGATTTTAGGATTTTTAGTGGTAGATTAAGACTGTGTTATGGACATTTTTTTCAGTTGATGATTTTTCTCAAATGGTTCTCTGTCTTATATAGCTGTCATTTGAGCTTGACTTGGATTTTGTTGTTCTTACGTATTCGCACATGGGTCCAGGCCCGCCTCTTAAAGAAAATAGAAATAAAAATAAATGAAAATAATAAACTGATGTAAACAATGAGGAGATGAAAAGAAGTTTATCTTTAATTCTTCTGGAGTTTCTATGGATCAGCAATTCCCTGAGACAAAGATCAGGTTGCGATGAAGATATGAAGGAGGAAAGAAGGCTAATTGAAAGAATTTTTGGCACTATTCAACTTAACGGACTCCAGTCCTCGATTTTTTTCAGTCAGAAATTTTTTCTTCAGAAATTCGCTGAAACTTTGCGCAGGGGGGTAATAGAGGGCGCTGATCACGAATCTGCTGTCCGTTTTCCACGTGGGTGGTCTCGGACCACCCAAATCGCTACTTGGGTGGTCCAGTCAGGATCACCGATTTCGCTGAAACTTTGCCTATGGGGGTTGTCTAACGTCCTGAGCACGATGGTGAAGTCGGTTTTCCAAATGACGGCCGAATAGGGTAGTTATAGGTGAGTCTCACCAGGTAAGGTCGGTAGGTACCCATCTATAACTACCGAAGGCCGCCATTTCGAAAACGGAACCGTCGTAATCAGGACACCAGAGAACCCCCATAGACAAAGTTTTTCATTACAAACCGTATTAGGACCGACTTCACCATCGTGTTCAGGACCCCAAATAACCTCCATGTATCGATGATATTGGACCACCCACGTAGCATTTGGGTGGTTAAAAAACGGACGGCAGATTCGTTATCAGCGCCCTCAATTACCCCCCTCGGCAAACCTTTCGTTACTGGAGTCCGTTAAGTTGAATAGTGCCGAATTTTTCATTACAAACCGTATTAGGCCATAGTAGATTGTATCTGATATCAGTTTAGAGCATTAAGTTACCTAACCTTTCGTTATTCGTTAACCGCTTTCCAACTGTCCATTTGATTTTTTTCGAATTTTACTTTTTGTGTTATGATATGATGTTCTTGTTTTGTTAATGTTTGCATTTATGATTGGCGCGCCATTATGTGGCATTACAAACAAATAAATAAATAAACAAAGTACCGAACGATAAGATAAATAATCGATTTCCGGTATAATCGAGAGATAAAATGCATTAGGGACAAGAACGGAACCTGCTGGGGATACTTTACCGAAGCAGAAAACCCGTCTGGTAACCAACACCTTGGGAACTTCAACACTACGAAAACCAGTTCTGAACGGAACTCGTGTTTCTCTATTGTTCCTTCGGCCAGAGGCGGATCTCGATGATCGCTCTACATAAAAAACTCCAGTGTAAAGGTCCAGACACAAGATAGTGGTACACCCAATTACTACATGAGCAGTTCAACGACAGGGAGCACCTTGAAAGGCTTCTTAGTGATTTTTCATTGAAAATCTGGGAAGTCAATGACAGCGGCGTTCACGATTCACTTGATAAATGACAAGCTGATAAGTGGCGACCTCATGCCATCATAAAAAAAATCCATGTCAAGGATGATATGGAGCAGAATCTAATTATTCGATACACAATTCCAGCTTCAAAGAATACGATTTTTTAGGTTTTGACGGAAAAAATGAAATTTTCCTCGAGAATGAATCGGACGAATGAATGGCACACTGTCACCGAACCGGACCGGGAACGTTGACAAACACCGCAGGCATGACGCACCGCCGCCCACGACGACGTACGAAATTTTCGTGTGATGCGCTCCAATGCGAATGAGCGCTCGATGGCTAACGGTTTTGGAGCCCTTTAAACTCTCGACAGCTCCTTGGAAATAGGTTGTAGTTTTTTTTTGTTGAAAGATGGCTATTCGAACAGAAATTGGCGTAGACGAGGGGACCAACTTCTCATAAAAAAAATCTATTTCAAAGATGATATGAAGCAGAATCAAATGATTCGATACACAACTTCTCGAAGAATTCGATTTTTTAGGTTTTGACGAAAAGAAAAATGAAATTTTCCTCGAGAATGAATCGGACGAATGAATGGCACACTGTCACCGAACGGGACCGGGAACGTTGACAAACACCGCAGGCATGACGCACCGCCGCCCACGACGACCTACGAAATTTTCGTGTCAGCGCGATGCGCTCCAATGCGAATGAGCGCTCGATGGCTAACGGTTTTGGAGCCCTTTAAACTCTCGACAGCTGCTTGGAAATCGGTTCGAGTTATTTTTTTATATACAGAGGTTGGCGTAGACGAGGAACCATCCTTTTTTTTTACGTACTTCTCAATTTCATATATTATTTCAGGCGAATATTTGGTGTAATTCACCGACGTTTTTCAAGTTTTCTCTGGCAACGTGACGCAAACCGCCTCGCCCTCGTATTTTGAAGTTTCAACTGAAATTCCGAAGACTTAACGATCTGGCTTGTTGATAGCTGTTGAGCAGGATTTTGAGCGTTTTTAATATGGAGCTGTTCTTCACTTTTATTTTTTCTGTTGTACTCAACTTTCCGACCTCTAATGGTCGAGGGAGATTTTCCCATTTTTGATCGTGATCTCGTCTAAAGAAACTATTTGAGGTGCTGACCACAATTCCTCAGGTATCCGAGGGAGATTTTCGCATTTTTAATAATGACCAAGTTTCGTGTTTGGAAATAGTTTGAAGTGCTGGTCACAATTCCTCAGGTATCTTCATTTATTTGCTTGTTCAAACCTTCACCTTAGATTTGGAAAGGATTCAAGTGCTCTTACTGGAATATTCAAGGTTGAACAGAAAAACCTGCAGAGAACATGGGATAAATTTTTGAATATATGAATTTTGTAGAGCTACCAACTATCTCTAATACTTGTTTTTCACTTCCTTTTTTCATGAATTTACCTTTGTGATTTAATATCTGAGGAGCTGCTCATTGTTAATGAGTCTGTTCACCGGCAACTAATCTACTCGTCTCATTGTGTGCTCATTGCTTCATTTAATCGCTATTTATTATTCTTTATTCGGTCCATTATCGCAGGGTTAACAATGTCGTGGTTCGGTTGGGGCGGTTCAACGGACAAAGGCTCGACGGTGGATACTCCATCCGCACCGATGGATCTAAGCGGTGGAGCGCAGTTCGATATTACAGACCACACATCGTCACAGGTTTGATTTTTCTTGTTTTTTTTTTACAAATTAACTTTAAGTAGTACTGATTCTGTAACAAACTTGAGAGTCTTATCTCCTTCCTGCGTGTAGGTAACGTGTTGCCCTGCTTTTCTTTCTGCGCTTTGTAACCTGCATTCACTCTGCTTTTCAGTTTCTTCTGCGACGTCTGATTGTGTATTATCACTTTTAATGTTTTTTATCGATATTTTGTTAATTTTCTGGTATTCACAGGCTCCATCGACCGTCGACAGTTCTCCATTCTCCACTCCGGTTCTGGCTCTTGATCAAATCAAGAGCGCCGGAGTTCCGGTTACTCGACAGATGACCCCGTATTTACAGGTGTGTCTATTAGAATAGCAACACGGAAGAGTTCCGGTGGTTGTTTTCGGTCAACAAGCTGTTTATTTTCAGATGGATCCGTCAATGTTTATTTCCTCGCAACCGCAGTACATCATGCCGGACGGCGGGACAGGCACCTCAGGCAAAGGCAAATTCGAGTTCGCTCTCGGGCACATCGGATGGGCTGTCGGAGGCGGATTTGCTGTCGGCTCCGTTAGAGGTGGACTCGGAGAGTTGATGAATCCAGAGACGAGGAAACTGGTAATTTATTTATTTATTAAATTTATTTAATTAATTTAATATTTTAATTTATTCAATTTAATTTATTTATACGTCCAATGACGCGCTCAAAACAAAAATAACGTCATTTATTTATTTATTAAATTTATTTAATTAATTTAATATTTTAATTTATTCAATTTAATTTATTTATACGTCCAATGACGCGCTCAAAACAAAAATAACAGAGGGTAAAAAGAAAGACAACAAATGAAAAACCTGAACTCCAAACATAAGAAACTATCCAGAAAGACTATGCAGGCCTCTTAAATAGTTAGGTAACGCATAACCTTTTCATTTAAATTCAGAGGATTTCACGTGGGAAGAAATCAGCGCAATTTGCAAATTTTAACTGTTTTTCAGATTTATTTGGGCCATCATCCTCTTCCTAAACCCGGTTTTGCTCTTTTTTTCAGAAATGATAGATTTTAGGTCGGAAAACCATGGATGACGCGTATGGTGAACGCTACAGTCAAGCACGGTTCAGGTTACGCCCAACCTGCCGGTAAGCGATCTTTAATCCAGAATTGTATTTGATTTGAGTCAAAACAGTAATACTGGGAGGTATTGAACGCCACTGGCAGTTTAGTGTTGAGTTTAACAAAGAAAAATCAGTTCAATCAATAATTGAACTTATTTTATAACAAAAGTTTCTAGAAAGCTTCGGGAGTTCCAATTGGGAATCGTAAACAAATATGGACAGCTCTTTATTATCTACTTTTTGGTTGCTCCGGAGGAGGAACAAAGGATTAACGAAATAAACCTGTGTTTCTATCGATGAAAAATTATTCAATTCATAGGTGCCGTCATTCGTTTTATCACAACCAGCCATTAGGCGCCGACAGACAAACGGCTGCTAAATTTCTTAAAAACAAAAACTAACCACTAATAGATTGAAATATTTTAAAAGAAAGAAGTTTTAAAGTAAAACGATATAGCAAAAGACGGCAAGCTTGATGAAATTTTTAACGGCCAATCGCCACCCATTTGAGCCACCCGTTCATTATATAGTAGGATATTTATTATTAGTTCAACTCCGCTGTTGTGTTCATGTACTCTGCGCTGGAGATTGGTCTTCGTTCTGTACGTGCTGAAGATGAACTAAATGGATTGGGTGCCGGTGCGCTCACTGGTGCCATCTACCGCAGTCCCCATGGGTTAAGAGCAAGTGGTATAGGTTAGTTTTTACCTACTTTTATCTATTTTGAAGCAGTTTTCACTTTTAACTTTTTATTTTTCAAACGAGCCACTCTCATGGGTTCTGAGTAGGCCTAGATACTCGAAGAAATGCTAGCTGACATCGATTACTTGTGTTGTTTTCAGGAGCGCTTGTTGGATTAGGATTAGCCGCCGCGTGGACGATAGCAAATCCAGATAGTAGGCAACGAATTTCAGAGATATTTGCTTGATTGTGGATCGATTCGTTCCGTAATTTCGTTGTTGTTCACGACGACTATCCCAGCTTCTCTGACTACTTGGAATTCTTTGCAGTTGAAACTGACACTTTAGGAACATAGAGAAAATGTGTTTTAAACAATCACAGCTGATTAGTTGAGCTGTGCAGAGTAGTGTTGATTTCATTGATTGTTACTTGTTGCTCGAATTGTTCTAGTTAAGACTGAGAAAATAAAACTATTCTTTGCATTCGGTATCCATTTCAAAACAAAGATATCTCGATTGTGTTACCTTGTTGGCGTTGTTTATGCCAACCAGGAATGGAATCAGTTATGTTACAACCCTGTCTTTCTACTGCAGACTGATAAACCCCCACACCTTTATCTTTACCTTAGCCTTATGGAGTTGATTAAGTAGAGCACTACTTCGCCTATGGCCCGCGTGGTGCAGTGGTAAGAGGCGCCAGTGACACCCGCACGGTCGAGCGATCGATCCCGGCCCGGGTTGACCAAGCCTTCCATCCCTCCGGGGTCGGGTAAATTGGTGCCAGACTTGCGTGGGAAGGTGAAGACACGGATTTGGTATAGCGACTCGCCCCCTAAAATCATTATATAGGCCAAATACGCATTCATAATGCCTGAATGGATGACGAGTACATGGCACCTTTTTACTACCCTGCTTGACTCAAGATTATCCCTGAGAACGCTCGGTCGGCTCAAGATTCTAGCTGAGAATTATTTTGTGATAAATATGTCAAAAGCCAACTATTTGTAACAGAACCAAAGTAGGTCAAGTTGTAGGTAAAGCCAAATCAGTTAAGGTAACGGTCTTCAAAATGCTCACGAAAAAGATAAATGAACAAAAGATAAAACGATAACGATCAGGTATTTAGAAGCAGAAAAACTAATAATACTAATATTACTTCTTGCTCTTGACCCATACGGACCACGATAGATTGAAAGACACATGCGAAATAGTTGTGGGTGGTAGGGAATGAGCACACTTGATTGCGCGTGGTCATTCTGGGTCTGTTAGTGATCACAGGAAAACATGGACTAGAGGTCTCTCTGGCTTCAGTGTTTTTTTTTTCAAAAAAAATCGATAGCGCACTGTAAAAAACAATTCTACTTGACAACTAGGAGCGGCAGAAAAGGACGCATCAGAAGCGGATCATATAGGGGACCTGATTGGTGAGCATTTTTCTGGGAGAATATGAATATTTCTGCAGAAGCAGAGAATCTTTAAGAAACTCTCCACAGTGAGATCACACGACGGAAGTGAACAGCTGTGCCAGTTGGCTTCTATGTCGAAGGCATTGTGTTCTGAAGTGCTTCAAACATGGTAACGACGCATTCAACTACAAAAGACCCGCAGATGGTCGAAGCCGTCGATCTGTCGGCGGCGGCTCGAGTGTTTGGCGGTCTCGTACGGCTAATTGCTTCCGATCAGCTCCCATCTGACAAACTCGAACTGATCCAGACGACAGTTCGCTTGCATGGCGCAACCTTGAACGAAGATCACCGTCCTACGCAACACCCGTTCCAATACGCTTCGATGAGCAGCAAGAAGTGCAGCCGATGACGGCTTGCTTAGATGGGGCCTTTTTGCCTATCGATGATGTTTTGTTGTAGTGGTAACCTCGACTTTTTCAGACCGAGTGAGGCGTAACCTACTTGCGGTAAACCCAAGTAAACAGCTGAGAGTTTGAAATAGGAGCTTTATCAACTAGATAACAAGCGAAACCCAGCTGTTTATTTGAATGGACGGATGTTTGGATGGATGGACGTCAGTACATTTTTCGGCACTCTTCCAAATTTTGGACTCCAGAGGTCGAAAAAAATTTTCGCTGAAACCTTGCATAGGAGGGTTTTTTGGGGTCCTGAACACGATGGTGCAATCCGTTTTCCGTTTGGCCGCCGGATACTGTAGTTACAGGTAGGTCCTGACAGGTAAAGTGGGCGGAGTCAGGATCACCGATTTCGCTGAAACTTTGCGTAGGGGGGTTTTTTAGGGTCCTAAACACGATGATGCAATTCGTTTTTTGATTGGTTGCCGGATACTGTGGTTACAGGTAGGTCCTCGGTGACACTGACTCCGCCCACTTTACATGTCAGGACCTACCTGTAACTACAGTATCCGGCGGCCAATCGAAAAACGGATTGCACCATCGTGTTCAGGACCCCAAAAACCCTCCTATGCAAAGTTTTAGCGAAAATACCTCTGGAGTCCGAAATTTGGAACAGTGCCCATTTTTCAAATGATTGGTGGTGGATTTATCACGGCTTGTCACTGAAATCATCTTGCAAATCACATTCTATGATAACGCCCTTACACTTCATCTACCATTTGTCGAGATCACTCTTATTTCATTTTAAATAGATAGAGCTAAAGAGGGCGGGGTATGAGTGAGTGAAAGTGGGATAAGTTATTAAAGTAAGTGAAAACTCGGTGGAGATGTTGAAACTGCGTCAAATCTTGGAACACTCAATTGATCGAAGTGTGACTTAACTCTTCAAGCAGTCTAGATTTATTTATTCATTTATTTAACGAAGCTGGCGAACAGACGTTTGGCGGCCGATAGACCGATGAACGGTTGGTTACCTAATGAATAGCAAATAGTTAGCTCATAATTGGTGTCCCATAGGGCCTCGGCAGGTCGAATTGCCGGTAGGAACAACCTGTCTGATGGTCGTCTCCACACACCTCAAAGGTGGTGAAACGTCGAGCCCAAGCAACCAGCGGATTGATCACAGCAGACACTGATCGCCTGACCGATCAGTGCTCGACTGGCAAGGGTAACTTCAAACAGCCAGAGACCTTTGTGGGTTCTGAGAAGATCCTTTGATTCCTCTATGCTCATCTTAACATTCAATATATCAAATTACAAAGTACTGCATGTTAGAATACCAAAAAGGTGCCTGGACTTCGGGCTAGTGCGTTTTCGACTGTTCGACTTTCCCCTCAAGAAGATGTTGACAAATACAACCTGCCTTCTACCAGCTCCAATCCGCAGCTCTTCAATCCAGCTATCACACCTTATCATATCAGTTGTAATAAAAAGAATGACCTGTTGCAAAGGATGTTCATAACTTTGATGCCGCCACGAAACGGAGGCAAGTCGGCGATGGCGTTGGTGTTCTCAGCCGTGGCGACTTTGACCGGAGCCGTCTATTACTACTACCTGACCGAAACCGTAAGTAAAACAGAGAATCATACTTTTACTAGGGTTTACCGTATGTGTAGTAGAAGTACAGTGGTATGAGGCGCTGCTGACACCTGTACGGTCGAGCGATCGATCCCGGCCCGAGCTAGCCAGTCCTTCCATCCCTCCGTGGTCGGGTAAATTGGTAGCAAACTTGTTTGGGAAGGTAAAGACACTGACTTGGCATAGCGACTGGCTCCCGCAGGTCATTGTATAGGCCAAACACGTATTCACCAAGCCTCTACGATTCTGAATAGAAGAGGAGTGCATGGCGCGTCCTTAGTGTCCTGATTGTCGCCGACACCTTTACCTTTTACCTTTATGTACAGTAGATGCATGTGTATGCTGTAAAGATGATGTCAGGGTCGTCGTAGAAATCGCGGCTCAGGCGGGATTCGAACCCGCTTCGGGGCTATCCGGGTACCAGGATGTTAGACCACTACACCACCGAGCCGAATGATCTCCTGCTCAAGTGGTCTGAGAAAATCTCCGAAATTCAGCTGAAACGAAATGAGAATTCCATTCAAACTCCGGAGATTGCCAGTTCTGAAATTGAACATTTCAGGTCGGGGAAAGAAGCAAACGATCACAGAAAGCGAAGAAATGACACAAGCATTCACCCGAGCAATCGTATTCTCAACGTAGTATCCGCTGTTAAATATCGACTTCGAACTCATTATGTAGATGACTAACAACACATTTCTGGGAATTTCTATAGTATTCTGCGAATTATAAACTTTGCATAAAAATGTCTTCCATCGAAATGGAAAAAAATACATCGCACAATGAACGTTATGCGAAGTACTTCTTTGACAATAACTCACTATTCCTGACCTATTATAAATCTTCAAACACAGCAAAGCTAAGATGGCTTTTTGAAAAAAGTTTGTCATGGCTGGCTCATATGGGTCCCGCCGCGATGAACTGTTACAGAACACCAGATGCACACATAGCGACAAAGGAGCTGATGAAGTTGCTTCAATACTTTACGTTTCCTTTCGTTTTCATTTCTTTCGTTCTTTTGGCCTCAAAATAAGCTACCTAAACGAAGATTTAGTCGGTCTTTGGTTTTGGCCTGAAAATCCAATCCGACGTTGTGGATGGCCAACTAACGGCGGCCGATAGGCCGATGAATAGCTGGTGTATGTATATCTCGAAACAAATATATGAGAGTTGCTCAGTTCAATTTCATACCGCTATGATAGTAACAAGTTCAGCTAATGTAGTTGGCTTATAAAACGAATATTGATAAAACTGACAAAAGACGAAAAAAAGCAAAAAATCAACAAAGGTAGAAAGGCTTGAGGCCTTAAGGACCTACCATCTGAAGTCTTCTACAAACTAGGACCCTTAAGGCCATCATTGTGTAGGAGATATCCACCATAATCTCTCAGAACCTTCCAATACCTCAGTAAGTGCGTCCACGTGGTGGAATGGGTCGCTCAGGCCGATATTCACGGCTCAATCGCCGATCGACCGGCTAATCGAGGCTGCATTGGCAGTTTTTATTATCCCTGAGACCGCCGCCCTATCCCCATAGCAGGGCGGACCACGGTTGTGACGGTTGCGCGGCATTTAAGGCCCTCAGGGCTTTCAGCCCAAGCATTATTTAGATGCCAGACCCTTTGGGCCTCCGATCTACGAAATTCGCTAGATTCTCTCACCTCTGCACCTTTCAAGGTAATTCAGCGAAACAAAAACGAATAATCCCTCGGCAACGAGGTCAGACGACGGAAGTGAACAGCTGTGGCAGTTGGCTTCTATGTCGAAGGCATTGTGTTCCGAAGTGCTTCAGACATGGTAACGACGCATTCAACTACAAAAGACCCGCAGATGGTCCAAGCCGTCGATCTGTCGTCGGCGGTTCGAGTGTTTGGCGGTCTCGTACGGCTAATTGCTTCCGATCAGCTCGCATCTGACAAACTCGAACAGATCCAGCCGACAGTTCGCATGCATGGCGCAACCTTGAACGAGGATCACCGCCCTACGCAACACCCGTTCCAACACGCCTCGATGAGCAGCAAGAAGTGCAGCCGATGATGGTTCGCTTAGATGAGCCTTTTTGCGTATCGACGATACTTTATTATAGTGGTTACCTGGACCCCTTCAAACCGAGTAAGGCGTAACCTACAAAGGATAACCTCAAGTAGTACTTGAAAGCTCTGGTGAAATGGGCTCGGAAGTATTCCGATGGCTCGTTAAAGGGCGGCTGTCTGTACCTGGGCGATCAATTACAGTACCGGACGTGTCTTTTGATCAAAAGCCGAAAAAGCCGGCAGAAACCGCTCCAAAGCGGTTTTTTCGAATAACTTTCTCATAATTCAATTATTTGTGAAATTAAGCCTAGATTTGAGCTCAGCAGCTCGAGCTCTATCCATCCATATACACTTTTTCCAAACTCGTGAGACTTGCTTTCAGTCGATTTTTTGACCCCTCGATTTTCGGATCTTGCTGCCACTTCGGTCCCTTGCTTGGTGACTCACCACCGACGAAGCTCCGCCCTCTCCTCGCCGCATATAAATATGCGACGCTCGTTGCACCGACTAGGCTCCGCCCCCTCCTCGCCGCCTATAAATATGGGGCGCTCACTGCACCGAGCCAGGAGTGGGAGTCCCCACGGGGTGGCTCGAAGAGGCTTCCACGCGGGGCCTCCCGTTGGCCTCTTCGACGAGGCCAACGGGAGCCCCGCGATGGATACGAGGGATACGCGAAAAAATCGATATTTTGTAAAACTCCCAGGTGTGGGTAATTTATATACCAAACGATAGGGCTCGAGATGCTGAGCTCAAATCTAGGCCTAATTTCACAAATAGTTGAATTGCAAAATAGTTATTCGAAAAAGCCGCTTTGGAGCGGTTTTTGCCGGCTTTTTCGGCTTTTGATCAAAAGACACGTCCGGTACTGTAGCAAGGTTACACAGCGGCGATAGGGTAGGAGGCCTTCACTTCCGCCAGGCCTTTTGCCAGGCCCATGGCGAAGTTCACCCAAAGAATTTACAGAAACAGAAGTAAAGGTAAAATGACAGGCGTTGGTCAATACCCCAATGACACGCCGCGCACTCGCCCTCCATGCAGAATCGTACAGGAACGGGTATTTGGTTTTTTGGTTTATACAATTAATTATGGGAGCCAGCCGCTGTTCAAGTCATTCAAGTTAGTGTCTTCACCTTTCCAGACCGTTTGGTACCATTTTATGGAACCCCACAATGATGGAAGGCTTTGTTAGACCTAGGATCGATCCCATGACCAAGCGGGTGAAGGAAGTAGCGCCTCCAACCAGTACACCACGGCAATCAATCATAGATGAATAGAATGAATCTCAACGCTGCAACTTTTTAGTGATTTGAAGGTATCATTTCGATTCGTCTTCTGATGGTAAATTCGAAAATTGTCCTTACTTTCGCTCTAGCTACTGCTACGACCCTCCTTAAAACATAATCTACATAATTGTAAGTGCATTATCGCTATCGACGTCAGACGTTGTGGAGAGTTTAAGATTAACCTCACGGTCATAAATGAGGAATGTAGACCCAACTCCCATATTTTTTAGACTCCGAGCCTTATTGTTAGTTTTTCGCTCCTTAGCTTTCCAAAGTCCTAGAATTTTTCGTTCATTGCCTCTACTCATTTAGCTTTTGCATACCTCCAGTTCAGTCACATGGCGGATATAATGCTCCGAGCAAGGAAGCCGTCTGACAGCGCCCAAGCCGGAAGCTATGTGATTATTACCTTACTGATGCTTAATTGACCCGAGTCATCGCTGTAGTCGCCGCCAGCATTTATCTGCTCAATTGGCGTCTAGTGATTGCTAGAGGCATATAGCTTATGGACGAGCAGTAATTTTTAAGGAGTCGAAAGCCTTCAAGTCTACCTTCGTGTGATTTAATAAATAGGAGACGAACGCAGATGATGCGCTTGTCTCACAAAAAGAAAGAAAAAAAGGAAAAGAATATCCACATTTCGAACTTCATACTAATCTTTAGTGGCAGCCATATTAGTGTTCCATTCAAAATCGTAGAGGCATGGTGAATGCGAATTTGGCCTATACAATGACTTGCAGTATCAGTCGTTATACCAAATCACTGTTTTTACCTTCCCAGACAAGCCTTGTACCGATTACCTCGACTCGGAAGCAACTGAGGGCTTAGTTAGCCTGGGCGCGTTGGATCGACCTTGCTGGTGAAAGTTTAGCGTCTCTGTCAACTGTTTTACTTAGGCATTCTCTAACTACTTATGAACATTAATATTCTTTTATACCTCATACTCTCACGAGGGAAGTCAGTCAGCATGCTCTAGAGATTCTCAACGAGACCTATATGGTTTTGCTGAGCTGACTGTGCCACCATGGCCCAAATTCACGAACGGACCAGCGGTCTCCGAAACCGCGGCGCGTCCAGAGCCAGACGGCAGAGTCGATGAGAGATTGCGTTTAATATAGGAAGTTTAGGATACGTAGAGAAAGGTGCGCGCCGATCACAGGCTAGATCTCGGGGTTTACCAATGTACAATGTCGGCCATGGATGAAACTTTCCATGGTGGTTAACACCTAGAAGCCCTCTCGCCACTAGTTAGCGGTCAAAATTTTTCGCCATTTTGGACCACTTATAGCCATTTAGCAAAAACAAACTATACCATTGTAATTGCCATTCGAAACCCTACAAAACCATATAGGTCTCGTTGAGAATCTCTGGAGCACGATGACTGACTTCCCTTGTCAGACAACTTGAGTTAACCGCTAGTAGACCACACCGTACCTAGTTTGAAGGGTACGTGGTAAACTTGGTAATCCGCGAAAAATCGCTAAAATGCTATGTGGCGAGGAAATGGAACCTATTAGGCACGAGAAAAAATGCTCCATGTCTTTTCCTTGACGATGACAAGTCAATTTTAAATTGAATTTTGAGTTATTTTCTCTTTCTCTTTTTAGCTTTCCTCCTGTGACTTACTGACTCTTTTCCCTTATGTCAAATGGTATACTGGGCCGACATTCATCATTGGTAAACCTCGAGATATAGACTGTGAACGGCGCGCACCTTTCTCTACGTATCCAATCTCTCAACGACTCTGCCGTCTGGCTCTGGCTGCGCCGCGGTTTCGGAGACCGCTGGTCCGTTCGTGAATTTGGGCCCTGGTGGGTCCTTAGTGACTACGAGAATCTGTTGCTTCGCTATTAGTTCTGTTACTGTTGTTTTGTTCTGGGTGGGGTTTTGAAATAAATAAATAAAATTTCCCGGCAGATCCCCGTCGGGGGATGTGAGCTCGTAACTGTTTGTCGTCTCACACCCCACATATCATCAAGGATCATCGGTGACGCAACGATGAGCGAACGTCTCCTACAAATGAACGCACCGGCCGCTTTGGGACGGATTATCGTGTCGCGTTTTGGCTCATTGGACGGATACCGTCCCATTCTCAAGTAGGCCCGGCGTCTTAATGGATTATAGACCAGCCTAAGCAGGTGGCTCTCTTTCGGCGGCACAAGTACCCGCAAAGGACTACATTGTTACTCGTTTACTATTCATTTATTCTACATTAAACGCAAAGTGGTCATGGTTTTGTGACGCGGTTTGACCGTCAGCCGGCCAGCAACCTGGTCCTGACGCTGGAACCGTTGCCATTTATTAGGTTGGTGCAAAAGTCTTGCAACACTTTTGCAACATTCTTCAAAATAACAGCAATTTACTGAAACAAAATCTCAGTCAACGATATAGTCACCATTCATATATATGACTCTTCCCCATCTTTCGGGCAATTTCTCAGTTCCTCTCCGCCAGAACTCTAGGAGCTGTGACGAAAAAAATTGGCCGACCTCTATTTCCAGTTCGTCTCGGTTGTCGAATTGCATATCTCGAAGGTGTTGCTCTAAGGACCTGAATAAGTGATAATCTGAAAGAGCAAAGTCTGGAGAATAAGGTGGGTGCGATAGAACTTCCCAGCCTAAATCCTGAATTTTCTCACGAGTCGCTCTTGCAACTTGAGGACGAGCGTTGTCGTGCAAGAGGTAGACTTTTCCCTTTCAGGGCGTTTTTATCGCATGGCGGGAAATTCTACCGCACCTACCGTACTCAACCTATTATGCAGTTCTTGCAAGTCATGGCTTTTTGCCTGAGCCCAGATTTGAACGTGGGACGTCCTGCGCGAGAAATTGCTAGCCATTTGGCTATCCGAGCTGGACAGCGTTCATCAGTGCTCTAAGGACGCGCCGTGCACTCGTCTTGCGTACAAAATAGTGGATGAATTGTGAATGCATGTTCGTTCTATACAAGGACCACTCCCCTAGGGGTCATAATTTATCAACACACGCCTTTATATAGGCTGATGTCTATTTGGATTAAAAATTCAGTCGTTGCCGTCCACTCGTATCGAATGCATGCTGCTTCAGCGGAAAATTGCTCCAGTTTTTCTTTACCTCACATTTTTCACCTTTTGCTGGCCATTTTGTGGTGGACGAGTGATTTTTTCGTAGCATCAGCGCATCAGACATCGTTGTGGAAGATTTTTATTACAATTTGTACGTTCAAAATTTCACCTTAGCTAAACACTATAAATAAAATAAAACTAATGAATAAATAAAGGGCTCGTTTCGTCCCTTCTGTGATTAAGTCCATATTGTGTGCATTTTCTACATGAAATATTCGTTATTACTGCGCTCCAGAATTTATGGAAGTTCATTTATCTTCCACTTTTTCGGCACAAAAGTGTGAAAATAATGAGTCTTCAAATGGAAACGGTCTCGGCCGTGAGGAAGCGCTTCAAAGTTAGTTACACAAAAAGGGCAAAAAATGTAAAAGTTCAGGGTCCCACCTTATCTCCGTATGTTTACAAACAACTGGATAATTACTCAAAAAGATGATAGTTAAATCCAATTCATTTGTCTGTTTCTTTGTAGAGTTTCTGGAGTTCTAACGCCACCTAGTTTTTCTAACTTCTTACTCTTTTTTGGTTCTCATGTTCTTCGTGTCTTTCATTCTCAGGCTCATCCCCTGGTTCATTCCAGCTTTATTGTTTTATTTGTTTCAGGGAATGTTTTAGGCTCCTATGTTCAAGTCTATTTCTTTGACTTTGTGATTCGAGAGCCTATTGATTACTCTCTAAAAAGCATACATACTTTGGAGAAGTAGTCGTTCAGCCCTCCCCTTTGAGTCCTTTCTTGTGCTTCTACTCTTGCTGAATGCACTTCCAATCCACAGAGCACAACAGTGCAATGTTCATTTCACACCTCGTTAATCCACGAGTCCCGCAAGTGCAAAGCGACGAAATGGTGACGGTTGTTTCAAAAAAGTGGCATTTTTTCCATTGAATTGCTTCGGCTGTGTTCATTTTTGCCCTAAATAGCACTCTAATTAACAATCTCGTTAAGAACAGCGTGAATGGAGACCTAATTAACAGTCAATTTCTTGAACTCGTCGAACTTTCTATTCAACTTGTCGGTTTGTGAGGTATTCAATGCTTCCCGTGTACATGCCAGTTCAGGCCCGCCCGTGGCAAAATGAAGATGGGCAGTTGTTACTTGTATTTAACATTTATTATATGTGGAGAATTGATCTAAAGCAAACACATCGAATTTACTCGGTTCGTGTTCATACAGCTGTGAGGGTGACTAGTTCAACAAATGATGGTGACATATAAATCGAATATTGATAAAACTATAGAATAAGACGGAGGAAGCAGAGCAGGAAAGTAGAAAAAAGTGGACAGGATAGAAAGCCTAATGTTTCGGCCTCAGGTGCCCAGCCAGAAGGTTTTTTGAATTGAGCTAAGTGGTCGGGAACCCGCACATTTTTAGTGAGTTCAGAGTATTGAGTCTTATGGAATCAAACTTTCGTTTTATAGGTACCGTCTTTTTTCATTTGTGTACCTCCAGCGAGGAGCGGTAACATGGAACGCTTGAGGTTAACGAACACCTAGGACCCAAGGACAAGTCTCACAGATCTGCTGGGTAAGGAAGATACCACAGATAGCGTACCCGTTTCTTACTTTTTCAATGAATTGTCTGTTTTCGTTATATTCCTTCTCCTATTGATATGATTGCTTCTATTCCTATTCCTATTGATGATTTGTTTTCACGGATTTGAACCGATCGTAGAGAAATCAAGTCGGCAGCAAAGTTTGACCTCATCACGAGTCGGGTAAATTGTTTACAAAAGGACTGCCATAGTTGTTGGAGAGGAACCCGTGGTGCAGTGGTAGGAGGCGCTACTGACACCCGTACACTTGAGCGATCGATCCTCGCCTGGGCTAAACAAGCTCTCCATCCTTTCGGGGTTGGGTAAATACAGTATCGCTCGCAACTTGTGTCCCAAAAAACGTTCTGAACGCTCCAGGACGTTTTTCAGCGTTTTTTCGTTAATATTTGGTTATTTAACAATTTGAAAGTATGTGTAGATTCCTCTTCCTGCCCTTACTTCAAAAATGTAGTCAGTTTTGTTTTTTTAAATTCAGCTGATTTTTCAACTGAATCCACTTATTTATGCTTTTTATAGTTTAGGCCTGCGTGGTGCAGTGGTAAGAGACGCTATTGACAACCGCAGTCGAGCGATCGATCCCGGTCCGGGCTAACCAACCCTTCCATATCTCCGGAATCGGGTAAATTGGTACCACAATTGTTAAAGAAAGTGAAGGCAGCATCTTAAACAGCAGCTGTCGATACATGGCGTAAGCCAAAGACGCATTTACCATGCCTTTTTGGTTCTGAACTGAAGGCAAGGACATGGCGCATCCCTACGAGGCTAATAAATGTCCTCCTTACGTTTACCTTTTCTGAGACAGTCCCTCGTTGTTTCTGGCTTTCCTGACAATGACAGGTTCCCTAGGTGACCTCGGCGCGCCAGAGCCGGTGTCGACTTTCTTCTCACACCTTTTCACCCCGATCGGCTGGGTATAGTCACCGTGGCGCATGGTTTTGATTTACCATACAGCTGTTTAGCGCCAATTATGTGGTGTGTGGGTGCGCACCTGCTGCTGTTGCTGATGGGGTAGTGGTGGAACCCATCATCACGCCTGACTGGACGTCCGTCTGACTGTTTATCCGGCTGCCAGCCGCCTAGCGCGCTCCTGGCTTTTTCCGTGTAATTAGCGGACAGCTCCATCGGATAGATGATGATCGAAAACAATACTGTCCGGCTCAAAGCCGCACCGCCAGCCCAGTTCCAGTTCGTTGCACAGATGAGCCCTGATGGTCGAAAATCCCGTGCTGAGAGTGCCCTGCTCTGATCTCTTTACACCAACTCTTACCATTTCGTTTTTTCGGTACTCCCACTCAAGGTCGACACCGCTCTGATAATTCATATCATAACGCGTCTAACGGAAATGATACTTATCATCTGGTTTAAGCGGTGTAATTTCTGAAGGCAGGAACGATGAGAACCACCAACAGCTTGTGCGGGATGCGAATGAATGATTCTCTTTAAAATAATGATATGAATTATCAGAACGGTGTTGGCCTTGACCGCTGGGAGTACCGCTTTTTCTTCTTTTTTTTTCTGCGTCTTTTCACCCCATGTTTGAGGCTCTGTCCAAGGCGGATCCACCGAAGCATTAGGTTTATTAATAATATTAATAATTAATATTGTATTTATAGGTGTATCGTTATCGTTCGGTGTATTATCAATAAGAAACTTCTACCATTTTGGCTGATCAACTTCAATTTGCTGTATTCATCATGCCAAAATCCACCGACAGCCGGTCATGGAATATTTTATCTTTTCCTCAGGTATTCCTTTTTGTTTGAGAATTCTGCCTTTTTCAATTCTTGATCATCTAATAGATAGAATTCAAATAGAGTAGCAAAAAGAAAGCAAAAATGTGTATCATATGTCACTTTTGAACATGGATAATGGTAATAATAATAAAGGTAAAGGTAAAGTATGGGTGTTGATCAGTCCCCTAAGGACGCGCCATGCCTTTGCCTTCCACTCAGAATCGTAGAGGCATGGTGGATGCATATTTGGCCTAAACAATGACTTGCAGAGGCCAGCTGCTATACCAAGTCACTGGTTTAACCTTCTCAGAAAAGTCTGGCACCAATTTACCGACCCTGGAGTGTTGGAAGGCTTGGTTGTCCTTGGCGAGGATCGATCGACCGTGCGGGTGTCAGCAGCGCCTCTTACCACTGCACCACGCACGCCCTAGTAATAATAGTGTGAGTTCTTGCCTTTGAGCTCGTGTTGCAAAGGGAACGAGCAAAAATGGAGCCTATTGGGGTCTACGAAGCGTGGAAATGTTATGCATCAATGGCCTTTTGCAATTGGATGATGCACTTTCTTTTTCTGCCATTTCAATGTGTTCTTTTCCTCTCCGTGCTGCTTAGAATAACAAATTTCTATAAAACCGAAGAAGATGAATAATGAAAAGGAACAAAAACACCTTGAAAAACATTAATTATGCGTTAATTACATCCTTTAAATTACATCCTGACATCTCTAACTCTTTTTTTAGTATTATTTTGAGGCTTATTTTGTGGTCGCCTGAAGTCATTATATGGGCCAAATACACAATCACCATGCCTTTGCGACTCTGAACGAAAAACGAATGCACGGCGCACCTGTCCGTTCGACGCCGACCACTTTGTTTTCGTGCTCTAATAGAATTCCAACACATAATAGAGGGCCGTTTATGAGTAATCGTTCTTATGTCATAGTGAAAAGGATGGTGAAGTAATCAAAGAAAGTAATTTTGGTTTTTTTCCGATGTGATGGCCGGGACGGAGGACCTTACAGGTAAAGATAAGTGGAAAAAGCGGACCAATGCTTCATTATTTTTTTAGGTTATGCAGCGAGCCCAAGTGAATTTGTGGTAAAAAATTTCCAGTTTGGTTAAGGAAGAAGGTTGAGGTTTCCTGCTTCTTCTGAGTATTTCGAATAATGGTGAGGTTAAGAAGCTGGTTATGCCTTTTTCTACCTTGTACATACCTTTTTCCTTGCTCCAGCTGCTAAGAACTGTAAGGTAGGATGAGTTGTAGTTGTTTTAGTTGAGTTAGGACTTTTTGATTGAGTCCCTCAATCCTAAATGCACTTCATATCCAAATTCCTTTTTTGCTTCGCTACACCTACATGTTGTCAATTGCCATTGGATTTTGAATAAATGAATTAATGAAAAAGAGAACCCTTAAATTTTCTCCCCTAATGATGGAAGTCTGGTTTCAAAACGGAACAATGGGACGAAGCAGGTGGTCATTTGCCGAGATGAAATTGTTCCTCGGTTCTGGTGGCTTATACGGCACAGAGTCCTCTCTTTCAATATACATATGTGACGGGGCGAACGAGGCAGAGGTTGCTCGAAGAGAGCGATATTACATTGGCCACCAGCTGCTCATATTCGATGAGATTTGATTGCGTTAGCTGATGAGGAACAGATAGTCCGAGCGTGCAGGAATTATTCCCTAAGATCTCCTTGTTGTGTTGTGGTTGCCAGCTAGGACTTCCCGTGGAGCAAAGACCAAGCTTCTTGGACGGATGGAAGAGGACAAAGGGGACCGGAACGAGGCAGAAACAAACAATATCGAGAGGTAAAGGAAGCAGAATAAGAAATAGAATCAGACTAGCAGAAAAGGGCCCGAAAAATAAAAAATGCCTGATGAGAAAGTAACAGAAGGGCTAGAAGAGACTTTAATTCATTATTATTTATATTGCATCGAGGAAAGCTTTGTGATTCTTTGATTGAAATTTCTTTTAATTGTAATTGTGAAAAATTGTGCGGTTTGCGCGTCAAACGTATCGATGGAGTCGACTCAATATAGTTCTTATAGTGACTGGGTTTAGCCCATGCACCGTTGAAACCCAAGACTCGCGTGGTGCAGTGGTAAGAAGCGCTACATCCACTCGCACGGTCAAGCGATCGATCTTACCCTGGATTAACCAAGCCGTTTTCCTTCCAGAATCGCATAAATTGTTACCACACCTGTCTTGGAATGTTGAGACACTGCCTTGCGCAGCGGCTGGTCCTCAAAAATCATTGTGTGGGCCAAATTTGCATTCAGCATGCTTCTACGATTCTGAATGGAAGACGAGTGCATGGCGCGTCCTAAGAAAACTGATCAATGTCTACCCCTTTAGCTTTACTTTTGAGCTGTAAAAAGGTATAGAGATAAAATGAATAGAAGGGTATTTCATCGTTGGCGATAATTTTATTTATTTATTTATTTATCTATTTATTTATTTATTATAAGACGCTCACACAGGTGAGCGAGGGAAAAACAAACTTCAACTGAACATCAAACTGTAAACGATATGGAGGAAAAATAGCTATTATGTTACTGACATTAATTGAATTTTTCTTCAGTTCAATTTTACTTGATTTTCTCAAAATCGTAAATTGATTTTGAGAAAATCAAATAAAATTGAACTAAAGAATAGAACGAAGGAAGGTGGGAATAAAAAAGGATGGCCCTGATTGCTCTGATATAGCCGAGTCATGGTTAACCTATACCCCATGAGCGCTACCGTAACCATAGTTGCCGACAGTGTATCAAATGACTGTTGTTTGAAGTGCTCCTCTCAGATTCACCTCGTCAAAGGCTGATTGATGGGGGTCAGCTTAGTGGAGTACTTAACCTAAATCGCCACCGCTCGCTGTCTCATTCGAGGAACTCGTCCCGTTCGGACGAGTTTCCCTGCTTAAATTTGATTCAAATTGTGAATTTTCAATGGATTTCTCCTTGCCTTCACTCAAAGCTCATTCGTTCTTGTCATCGTCGATAATGACCAATTGACGAGCCGTTTTAGGCGCGCAGGTGTTTCCTGTGCTGCCTCTTGACCCCGGTAGGCTCGTCAACCGTCCCCGTCTGCTGAGCGCTTCCGTTTCGTTCTTGACTGGCTGGCTTCCTTCCTCCTTTCATTCTTTCCTTCCTTCCTTCCCATCTACCTCCATATGTCTCCGCTGTCCTATGTACTTTTAGCCGTTCTCAGACGATAAATCAGAGTGCCGTTCAGCGACAAAGCGAATCATTCATGTCGTTCGGCTGACCTTGGAGCTGAACGGCTGCATATCCAGAAAAACGCTCCTCCGATGGGTCTGTGTGAGGTGATTGACAGTTCTTTGGAGAACTTGTCGTTCGAACGAGGTTCTGGTTCGAGTAAACGAGTAAAACGGCTGGATAAATGGGTCAAGGCGTACCCCAACTCTCAGAATTATAGAGTTTAAATTTTCTTTGCGGCCATTTTTGCACCCAGGCCTGTATCAAGCATAGTAAAACAACCATTTTACGATTAAATATTAGATTTATAATATAAACATATAAAAGCATATTAAATGACTATAGTATCATCTTTTTTCTCTTGGAATATATTATTTGTCTTTGATATTACACAAATCTAACTTAATTAGCAATAGCCATAGGCGGTAATTAGGGCGGACGTCCTAATTAGGTTGACCTTGTATGGTCATGGCCCTGAGGAGAAGAAAATGATTTAAGAACATTGCCGAGGCTCACGGAAGGGAGAGGAATATTTTTTTTGAAATTTAAAATATTTAATTGGCTTTTTTTTAATTCAGACTGTATTCAGAAACCTTAAATCTATTCCTTAACATTCCTCCTTCTCCTTCCGTTCTTCTATCGTTTTATCTCAATTAGAGCACCATACGCCACTGAATTTCCTGCACCTATCTTTCATATCTTTCTTTTCCTCCTTTAGATGCTATTTATGTTATCAGAATTTTTATTAGAATTTTTTTACCTCAATTAGAGCACCGTACGCCACTGAATTTCCTACACTTTTTTACAATGGAATATCATTGCTTTCTTTCTTTCAGATCCTTCTTCACCCGTCACCTCTAGATGCTATTTATTTTATTAAAATTTTTATTAGAATCGATCTGATCTGATCTGATCTTTGGCTCAGGTCGTGAGAAAAGAAACAAAAAATCCGGTTCGGAGGTATGGTCACCTCGAAATGCAACAGGAAGGGGTGATTGTGCTCAGAAATGGCTAAATTCAAAGGGAGTAGAAACCTGCACAAATAAAATTCTAGAAAAATAGAATTTTAGTCCCAAAAACAAAACAAAAGAAACTTTCTTTGTAAAATCGTGGTTTAAATTCGCGCAACTTCTTTCCTATTCTGATGTTGCACGGACTGGTCCAATTATCTATACCCGATCGACTTTGATTTTCAATTTGAACATGTTTATAGATTTTTCGTGTACATGCAAAAGAAGGAACGAATAATCCATTTCTGAATATCCTTAATATTTGGTTGGTGAAGTTCTCGGAAGTTTGCGACTTATTGATTTTGAAAAGGATTTCCCCGCCATTTTCGGCTCTAATCAAAAAATATCATAGAGAAGAGAAGACCATTGGTATTAACGGTGCCTACTTTAAATGAATCCTTGCTATTGTTCAGATATTATAAAATAAACTGTTTTGAATATCAAATCTCCGAGAAGTTTTGCGCCAACCTAATATCATTCCTCTTGTCTTCATGGGTTAAAAGAAACCCGGCCTGGTTTTTCCGAGTAACTTGTCGTACTTTGAGCTGCCCGTGGACGACGACCACCGACGGAGAATGCCTGCGGTTGTTGCGGCCGAGCGCGTTTTCCGCATGATCTGCTAGTGAAAAGTGGTTTATTTTTGATTAGTCGCGCGGCTGAGTTTGACGGCTGACGGCCACGGCAGTGAGGCCTTTCCACCGCCAGCGCCGTTGATTTTTTTGGAGCTCATTAATTTTTTCTGCCCCGGCAGCAGCAGATGCGGCGATCGCCGGCTCCACCACTCGTACTTCACCGACGGACTCTGTTGCCGCCTCCGTAGGCCCCGAAACCTTCGGCTAATTCAGGTCGGCTATTGTTTCGCCGCCTCAACAATCGTCCGTCCGTCCCCAACGTTTCCAAAGTCTAATTAACGTCTCTCAGCGAAGTGACTGCATTTATAGTTACGTCCAAGAGGAGGAAGGTCATCCTGGGCAAGTCAGATTCCTTGTTTACCTTCGTTTAGATTTGAATTTATTTAGCCAATAACTAAATGGGGATAAAAAACGCCGAAAACGGTTCAGGAGCGTTCTGCGCGCGCTTTTGGACAATGGTTAGGAGCGGTATTGTAGAGAAGAGAAGACCATTGATATAAACGGTACCTACTTTGAATGAATCCTTGCTATTGTTCAGATATTATAGAATAAACTGCTTCGTATTCCAGTTCACAATAAGCAATATGTAAAAAACTAGCAAATTGGTGATTACATCTGTAATAAAAGAAACGCAAAAATAGCAGGCACAATGGCATGTTAATACAACTGGAAGCAGCACAATTTGTCTCTTCACCCAAGCTCGAAAAAATTGAAAAAAATAGCTATATTATCAGGACAAAATTCTCAGAGATACCCAGATTAACGTGCAGAGCAGTATTGATTGAAGATAGAAAAGACCAAATCAGCGAGGAAAACCTCCGTGTTTATCCATTCATTTAACTGTTACACCCCTCCAGTGAGAGTTTCTTCTAGGAGAGGTTTATTGTAGTCCTCAGTCACCCAAGATAGTATCTAATTTATCCATTAGTGTATTTACCTCGTGCCGCCCGACGTTCAGTGGCAAGAGGCGCTACTGACACCCTTACGGTCAAGCGATCGATCCCCGCCCAGACTAACCAAGCCTTCCATCCCCCGGGGTTGGGTAAATTGGGAACTGATCTGTCTGGGAAGGTAGGAGTGATCAACGCTACCAGTTATCTTTACCTTTTACCTTTGTCTACCTATAAATCTATTAGAAAGACTAGGTAACTTGATGAGGTGAATCTTACATGTGATTCTTCTGCTGATCCAGAATCTTTCGAGGATACTCCATTAGCAAATACATGTCAATTCTCTTCCACCAAAAATTGTAGCTTACCCAGTAGACTTATCAAGAAAAACTAGTGATGAAGAAGATTCTTCTAAAACCCTTTTTCGAAAAATATTTTTGCCCTTCTCTATTTTTATTTTCTTTCTCTTCTTTTTTCTGGTTTAAAAAGTAATTTTTCTTTTGCATGATCTTCTGTAGCAGCATGTGACTCCTAGACATCGCAGCTCCCTCCCTCAGGGGATTTTCTAGAATGAGAGCGACTCCTCACTGTTCTTGTGGCTTAGCAACCATCATGAGTTGATGGTGGCCGCATCATCGCAAAAATCAGGACCCGGGTGGGGTTCGAACTCGTGTCTCACGTCTCATGCGTATCCGGCAAAAGAAAATGGCTGGAGGCGTAGGTGATTGGCCCAGTCGAGAGGCTCGGAGGAGTGGCATCATAGGGCCCGGATAGGCCCGGGACACTGGTTCGATTCCCTCCTTAGCCGGTATTTTTGCGGTGAACCGTCAACATGAGACATTTTTGATGATCTTGAAATGGAAATTTCTGGTCGGACAGATGAAGAGCAGATGATTTTCGGCTCATTTCGTCGCTTATTGTGTTTGCTTTTTGTGCTTGTCTGTAGGATTAGAGACAGATGGTTCGCTGGTCGCCCCTCCACCTTCTTCTGGACGATGGAACCTGTTTTGGAATCACTTGATTCGTTCGCATTGATCTCTGAGTCATCGCTCGAGGCGTGGAGTTTTCTTATATGATTTCTTATTTCCTTTCTAGCTCTATTGGCCAATTGAATCGACGCCTAATTGGTGCCAGCCCAAAAAATATGTAACATTCTTTTTTATTTTGAAGTAATTTTGAAACCTTAATTTCACTTCATTTCACTTATTTACCAGTCCATAGTGAGCTAAACATTGAAATCGAGTGGGTTACAGCCGACTGGGATGTAATGCTAGTAACATAGAATTTTTTTTTAAAAACAACACAAAAAAACTCAAAAACGACACTGTTAATGGTAAATCAATGAAATCTTTGAGATAATTTTTGATGAAAGCCCTCCGGCAGCACTCAAGAGGAACAGGAAGACATGCATATTTGCTTCACACTTCTAACAGTTCTCTAAACTGAGTATTTTTCTCTCAACAAATCACCCAGAAGATTTTCAGATTAACATTACTTTATCTAAATCTCTGCTCGTCTCTCGTCTACAAGAGAAGGAAAAGACAAACTGTTTTGATGAGAATTCCATCCCCACATTCAAATTTTTCGTCTACCACCGTGTCGTTGTCTTTCAAATCTTATGGGTGATTCTTTTTTGAGTAAAAAAAAGCTCAGTCTAGGGTACTGTTAGAAATGTGAAGCAAAACGTAGATCCAGAAGAATCTCCTGACTTCGGTTTCCATTCATTTTGTGTGATCCTGATGTAATGGTAATGCGATACCTAGTAGCTATCCAATTATCGTTACAACTCAGTCATCCGCTCATCCGATCCTATTCCTCTCGACGGTGCGGAACGGCTGGCCGGCCGGACACATCTCGAAATTTGCATACGAGGCAACAGACGTGCTCTCTGATATCATCTGATGCTCATTTGGCATTCACCCGAATGAAAGCGGAACACACAGAGGTTCCCATGCTCCCCAAGGTCTCGTGGAATCCACTAATTTCATTCATTATTCTCTTGCGGACTTTCTGCTATGCTTATCCTCCTTATCCTTACCTCTTCCTTTACTGTAACTATAACTTGACTTGAAATTCTGGTTTGATTACCGCTTTTTGCGGGTTACTATTATGAATACTAGAATATGATGTTGTAATGGTGGTGCTAGGTTCATCGCAAAAATCGCGTCTCAGGCGGGATTCGAACCCGCGTCTCCGTCATCCGGGGCTGTGCACTAACCACTATGCTACTGAGACGACTATAACTTAATTATAAATTAACTTTTTTATCAATCACGTCATGGTTTTATGCTATCGTATCGTTTGCATTTTAGCACTAACAGTGTTTGTTTTGCACCATTGTTTTTGTTTTTTATTATACACCACATGCCTTGTGCGTGTAGTAAATATAATATATAATATATCCTCAACTTTGTGTCTTTCCCTTACATCTCAACATGCGCTGTGCAACAGAATTGTAAGTCCGAGTGTTTTTTAGTCTTCACTCATCTCATTCTCGTTGTGGTTTCATTCTTCATAAATTTGAATTCATCAACTGAATTAACTCAATAAATCATGAATTCAATTCATAAATTTGCTGGACTATGCTGCAGAGAAGAAAAGAGGCTCAATTTATGGACCTCTAGAACATCAAGAATTTTCATTTCATCTTGTGGAAGGTTACGGTTGGATGGAGGGTTTGGTATCGAATTAGGGACCACTCTTTCTTTGCAGCAGAGCAGCACAATAGTGGTTGAACATTGAGCACGGACGCAGAGGATGTGTCACAGAAGTAAACATCATAGGTAAACATTTCGCGTTCTTAAATTTTTACTTTTTCAAGTGTTTTACAGTTTTTATTTTGTGAATATTTTAATTTTTTTCACATTTTTTTCAAATATTTTTACAAAGAGACACTTAGAAAAGTTCAAGGAATTCTCCTCTGAGATTGTGAACTATGCTGCAGGGAAAAAAAGAAGCTTAGGTTCAAAGAAACCAAAGTTTCAGTGAAAGATTTACTGAGTATCGGCACTGCTTTGCTGCTGAGTATGTATGGACCTTTAGACTCACATTCGCTTTCCTCATAGCCTGAAAAGTAAAATAGAACATCAGGGGACTACTCGCTGAAACTCTTCACTTTTACTTTTACTTTTTTAAAGTTTTTTGAAGTGAACCCTCCAGAAGGCATAAAAGTGAAAAACTGATACCGCTATCCGTGAGTAACGCTAATCTTTCGGTGGGATCAAGGTGATTCTAACTATTGATGGGATGAGTAATGATCAGTTGATTGGGTTGGCCAGAGGTAACCAGAGGCAATTAACCTCCAAGGGTAATTGAGCCGGACCGTAGGTCAAAACCTGCAAAGGTGGGCGAAGAGCGCCAACTTCTGCCTATACTCCTCCTTGGGGTTGATTTTTCTGCTTAGAATAACCGTAAAAATCTACAAACTCTTTTTAGAATTTACATCTCCGACAAAATGGCGTTGGCATTGAAAATCTAGCACGTAATCTGACTTCGCGACTTTAGAACCCTTGATTTTGATTCATTGTATTTTTGAACAGAGCCAAATTACCTGCTAAATCGATAAATTTAACAGAAATTCAGGCATATTTTCCGGGTATTCGGCCGCAATCCAAAACGTTGCTATTGTCCTGTTGTAAAACTGTCGAAAAATTCTCAAACACCTACTCCTGTGCTGCGTCCTCTGCGTCTCTGTTCTACAACGCTGCACTGAGGCTGCACTGACGCCGAGTATAGACTGGTCTTCCCCATCGTTTCGCGCTGCTTAGTACAAGTATTCATTTATTTATCATTATATTTACTTCTTCAAAATCTGCATATAATAGTTAAGGAGAACGATCATAACATCCATCTGCTCCATAAACAACTGCAGAAATGCCCAACACATGTGGTGCTACAGTGGAGAAATGTGTGCCAGGGGTTCCACATATGTTTCTACATTGAGTTCTTCTATCGGCTATATAATCGCGGGCCAAAACGACCGGCTTCGACTACATCTGTCGATCGGGATATTTAGCCGATCAGCAATTCTCTGATCAGAGCGCATTTTGTGGAATCTTTGGAGCTATTACCCTATTGAGGGAGCTCGGACGAGATTGGAACCCATGTCTTGCCCTATGTCTGTACCATGGAGCCGACGGTTCACCTCCACAATTGAGCCGGTCATCTGCGTTCCCCTAGCGCCTTCCTAGAGACGGGTTTTACTTCCAGCACCCATTACTGATATTGGTAAGGGCAGGTAAGTACTTGGGTTTGTGTCAGTTGAGCTCAACGCATTTTTAATATTTTAGTAGAAAAGCAAAGTAAAATTTTAGTAGTTTTAGTAAAAAAAAGTAAAGTAAAATTTTACACTCAATACCGCGTTTTTCAATTCTGTTTGTTGGTATTATCCTATTCTACTAATAAATAAGTGAAACCATGATGTCTGTTTGTCAACTCTAGGGTCCCGCCGCGATTGCCCGTTACCGTACTCCCAGTGACGTACTTGATCAGTTCCTCGCCGTCTTTTGCTGCATGCTTCTCGTTCCTCGTTCTATTTGTTATTATTAATGTTTAATATATGTTTCCTACTATTCATTAGTTCATTTGACAGCCTGCAGGCCGCTGAATGGCTGGTCGTGATATAGCAGAAACCCAAAAATGCGGTAGTAAAAGTGAAATTCACAAATACACAAATAAATAAATACAAATAAAACAAATAAATAAACAACATAACATAACAACGTACACAAATAAATAAATAAATAAATAAATTCCAGGGTTTTTTGGTTTTTCGAATCGTTCTTCGATCAATTATGAATTGAAAATTCGTGAAATGCCCAATTCTCCCCCGAATATTGTCCAAAGCTCTGTCTTGCTCTAATATTATATTATCCTTACATTTTCACTATTCTATTTATTTGTATTTATCTTTCTTGGTAAAGACTTATTATTTTACCCTTTTCGACTTATTTACCCTTTTCGCCCTAAGGCCTGTCACATTGGCTGCACCCCACCAGTGGCGCGCGTAATCCCTCTAATAGTGGAAGATGCATCGCTAGATTACGCGGATACCACCACCGGGCCCGCCGTCCGCTCTCTGCTGGCTTTCCAGCGCCCTTCTGTTTATTTCTTCGCCAGGAAGGATCATGAGGGCAGTCGGCAGTCGATAAATTTTTCTTAAGCCATGGGCCCATTAATCTAGAACTTTCGAGCCATCTCCTGCTCAGCTCTTCTCTTCTGGATTCAAATGAAGTGGTAGAGAGATTGCATTTCCAATTACCAGTAAAAAAGTAAATGCATAGTTGAAAATTACCGGCATTGATCAGTTCCTTGAGGATGCGCCGCGCACTTGTCTGCTATTCGGAATCGTAAAAGCTTTCATAGTAATCGCTTTCATCTTTCCAGACAACTCTGGTATCAATTTTATTGTTTCATTTCTATTCATTGGCGCGTTATGTTGACGTTCAAAATAGAAAAAATAAAAAAAATTTACCTGACCTTCAAGGGATGGAAGGCTTGGTTATCCCGGGGAGGATTGATTGCTTGAGGTGCAAGGAGATAGCGCTTTTTCATGGTGAATCCAATAATATATGGGTCTCTCCCTCCTCGAAACCCTTTTAATTTCAATTTGAGGTCTTCAAAATTTAAACTTTTCCGTTTAGAATTTTATTTTTTCTTACATTCCGCCGAAATGTTTCCTGACTCACCAATCCTTTAACTTTTTTTGTGTCAGTTCTTTTGTCTTCAGGGAGGGCTGGCTACTAAAAATCTCTCCCGTCACAGCCAGCTCCTCACAAGGCGGCCTTTTTTTCTTTTTTGAAGATTTTTTCTCGTTCTATTACCCGTGCCTGTTCCAAATTCAGTTGCCAGTCGGAACTGGATGCCCGTGAACCTTACGTTTCAGGGTCGAGTTGTTGGAAAATTTTCAAATTAGCCGAATTTCTCGATAAGTTGGTCCCTTTCCGACGGATTAGCTCTAGTGCGATGCTCGCGACACAACAACAGGACACGTCTCGAGCACACCGTGGGCGGATCGTCGGCTTCCTGAGAAGAAAATCTGAAACGCCGTACGAATTCGATTCTTCAGCGCTCCCGGCGTGTGTGTATGGGTGCTCCTCGAAATATTTTGCCCCGGTGCTCTCTTATGGCCGAAATGAAGTTAGTCGCCGCTGTTTTCCGGGGCCACGAGCAGCGTCGTACCTCTCGAGCCGGCTGGCGATGAGAACACACCCCGGTGCAAAATTATAGGTTCACCCCGCGATTTGTCCATAAGTGTTCAAAGAACCTATTGATGGAATCTAGTAACATTACTGTCATACTCCTCACCATCGAGAACCTAGATATAAAAATTCTGGGCGGAATGTTTTGTCATTGTAAGATACTACAATTTTTTATTGAAAAATCAGAGATAATGACCTGGTGCAAAATTATAGGTTCACTTCATTAAAAAACTGTCTGTTTTTGAAAATATGAACATTCAAGTTAAGTTTAGTACTTTGTTACATTACCTTTGTTATAAACAACATCAAACATTCTATGTGGCATACTTCGAATAAGATTATCAAGAACAGTTTGCTCTACATGAGCCCAAGCATCAAGAATGGCGTTCTTCAGATCAGAAACCGAGGTGTAAGTGGTGCCGTTCTTGTAAACATTGTGAACAAGAATGCCCCACAAATTTTCCATCGGGTTCAGATCTGGAGAACAACTGGGCCACGCTAAAAGTTGGATTCTGTTGGAATCGAACCAACTCGTAGTTGACCTCGACACGTGTATGGGAGCATTGTCTTGCTGGAAGATAAGATTGTGCCTACGAAATCTTCTCAAATAAGGGAGAAGGTGTTCTTTTAGCACATCCTGATAATCTTCGCTGTCCATATTACATGAGACAAACTCCAAAGCAACAAGTCCATATCCGAAAAATGCTGCCCAGACCATAACACTTCCATCGCCAAAGTTGCGTCTAGAGAATACTCGTTTCTCCTTTCTTAGATCTCTCCAGTAGTGCTTGTAGCCGTCGGGCCCATCGAGGTTCCACTTTTTCTCATCGGAAAATATCACCTAAAAACTAGAAATGCTTTTCTACGCCCACGACTTATGGACAAATCGCGGGGTGAACCTATAATTTTGCACCGGGGTGTAGGACTCGTCAGGCATCGAGCAGGTAGAGTAAAGCTGAAGGTGGTCGCACTTCCGATCGCATCGGAAACAGCCATGTTGCTGATGATGGGCTTTGGACGAGCCTCGATCATCCCTTTCCCATTTATTACCTTTCCCCAGCTGGGTAGAATTTGTCCAAGTCATCCGAGTGATTCGACAAAGTCAATCCAGTCGACGACCTTCATGGTCCACTCTGTTAATCGCTGATGTTGAACATAATCGCGTTATGTGAACCAGCGTATTCAGTGCACCTCATTACGAACCTCCAGCCGCCATTCCGCCGTCGCCCCCGAACCCAACCACCGCCAATTACCATTCGCCTTTGTGTTGAGGGCCGAATTTCAGGCCGGCTAGACTGACCAGCCAGTGAGAGCGGTGTTCGGCCGATGACCCTTTGTGGACACAAGTTGCATCACTTAGGACGTCGCGCGCATAATCGTCGCCGGCCGAAACTGCCGTCGAAACGGCTTTCTTTGGAGGTTTCCTCTTCATCAACTCTCTATTTCCCCAGTCGGTTACTTTCAATTTCTTTAAGAATTCTGATCAGACGTTTCCTCCTACCCAGAACTCCATAAAAATTGAAACGTAAACGATCGGCGTTGCTCAGTCCCCTAAGAACTCGCCACACAAATGTCTTCCATTTTTTTGTTGGACGTTTGTTTCATATGTACATTTTTTTCACCTATTTTTATCGCGATTGAAAAGAGAATGTTCTTTCGTTATCCTAACCGAATTATTCCAAAGTGAACTTATAACTAAAAACAAAAATACATGAACTCCATAACTTATTTTAAAACAAAAAAAAATTTGATGAACAAATAGCTTGCAGTGGTAGGCACCGTGCCTTGAATGAAATGCGTCTCTGGAATGTTGGTTTTGATAGTGAGAAATATCACAGAAACATCCATGTATCATCTTGGGCTAATTTTTGACTTATTTTGGGTAGCTTCCGTGACGTACGCCCACGTCGAATAAATAAATAAATAAAATTCAGAATCCTAATGGCTTGGTGAATGCGTACTTGGCCTATACAATGACTTGCAGAAGTTAACCGCTGACCGAATCATCGTCTTCGCCATCCTATAAAAGTCTGGTACCAACTTACCCGACCTCAGAATTTGAGAAGTCATGGTTAGCATCAGAGGTTTTCGATCCCTTGAGGGTGTGAGTGTCACTAGCGCCTCTTACCGCTGCACTATGCGCCCTTAGAAGATTTATACCGTCGGATAAGCAAGCCTTCGTTCTCTTTTTTGAGTCGGTTAGATCTGTACCAGACATGTTTGCGAAGGTGAAGACACTGACTTGAACAGCGGCTGGGTAAGTCATTGTACAGACCAATTACACATTCACCATGCTTCTACGATTCTGAATGGTAGACGAGTGGTAGACCTTTAGGGAATTGTTCTACGCCGATTATTTCGTACATATTCTTACCTATATATTGGCCAAACCAAAGGTGGTAAAAACATTTTAGCTCAATCCTTGATCTAACTTTCTGACCAGATTTTTTTCTTTTTCCCTTATATCCTATCCTATCCTATGTTAAATTCGTTTTGTCTTTATTGTTCGTGTATTTTTTTGAATTTTCCACGGTTTATTGCGTCTATTCTTGAATTCCTCACTCCTCTCAGCCACTCTGAACATCCGCCGCTTTCAAACATCCATATCCAACTGTGGCAAATTGAATTTCGTGTTTTCTCGTCGAAGCCTCTCGTCTCTATGAACGTCAGCAAGCCAGCGCCCACCAGTGGCTGTTCCCCAAAATACCCGCTGAAAATTTGAAGCACTTTTGACTTTTTCAGCGACTTTCGACTTTTTTATGGGACCGCCAGTCCTTTCACGTTATTAGTTTGATTGTGGCTTCTTTGTGTGCTCTCGGGAAGGGGGGGGGCAATCTTCCGCCATTCAGAGCCGACTTTGTAATGCACATGGTGATCGTGGGAGCTTTCCTAGAGAAAAGAAGAAAAGAAAAAAGCTTATCCACCCGCTGCTTCTTCAGTTCTAGCCGTAGGGTCTAAAATTACCAGAAGACTCCAAACGGTTATCAGATTCCAGGGCCCAGATTCATCATCGGTAAACCCCCGATAAACCCCGAGATATAGCCCGAACGGCGCCCACCTTTGTCTTCTTATCCTGAACTTTCTATGTTAAACGCAATCTCTCATCGACTCTGCCGTCTGGCTCTGGCTGCGCCGCGGTTTCGGAAACCGCTCGTCTGTTGATGAATTTGGGCCGAGGTTTTGCCCCATATTTTGAACCTCTGTGGCTTCCAACCCCCTTCCGGGCCACTTCAGTCCACTTCTTAGAGAAAAGAAGAAAAGAAAAAGGTTTATCAACCCGCTTCTTCAGTTCTAGCCGAAGGGTCTAAGATTACCCAGAAGGCTCCAAGGGTTACTAGATTCCAGGTTTCCCCCAGATTTTGAACCTCTAAGTCTTCCAAGCACCTTCAGTCCACTTCCTAGAGAAAAGAAGAAAAGAAAAAGGTTTATCAACCCAGTTCTAGCCGAAGGGTCTAAGATTACCCAGAAGACTTTGAAGAATTACCAGATTCTTGGTTTTACCCCGGATTTTGAAACCCTGTGCCTTCCAACCCGCTTCTTCAATTCTAGCCGGAGGGTCTAAGATTACCCAGAAGGCTTCGAAGGGTTACCAGGGCCCAGATTCATGAACGAACTAGCGGTCTCCGAAACCCGGCGCAGTCAGAACCAGACGTCAGAGTCGATGAGAGATTGCGTTTAACATAGGAAGTATCAGATAAGTAGACATAGGTGGCCCCGTTCGGACTATATCTCGGGGTTTATCGGCGGTTTACCAATGATGAATCTGGGCCCAGATTCCAGGTTCACCCCAGATGTTGAACCCCTGTGCCTTCCAAACCCCTTCCGGGCCACTTCAGTAACCACTTCTACCCCAGACATATGTCCGCTTTGGTTTGAGCGCGTTCAGTCTTAACAAGAGTGGGACGTCGAGCAGCGGCCGTCGAGAGCCTCCGAGGACTATTAGCGGACATTAAACTCGCTCCATTCGCATTGTGATCCACTTTGCTAATTTCCTCTGTCAATGCTCCAACGCGGGGGCTCTCGTTAGAATCCGTTCGAGTTCGGCTCCATCATCCCCGGACCGCCGCTCTTCATCGGTGGTTCGTAAACAACGTGATCCCCTATCCCTCTCAGATCCGTATCGCACCGAGATTACTGTCATTCCGCTGATGGATTAGCCGTATGTCTCGGCTGGTCGCATTCTGGACTTGTCCGTGAGAATTGGACCTATTTTGGCCGATTGACCAGAAATTGAGCCTATATCATATAATATTTATTTTATTCATTATATCCCTCAATAGACACGCCGAAAATTCAACTAAACAACAATAAAAAAAGAAAATCAAACAATGTCAAGGATTCACTCAGAAAACACTTGTAGTCACAACAGTCTCGCAACCAAGGAAAATTTCCGATGGAGAAAACGAGCGTCCCGGGCCTTTAGGAGCCTGAAGCTAAAAGCAAAAACAATATGTTACTAATAAGATTTTTATTGTGAATTACTTTGAATGTTCTACTAACAATATGTTTTTTCTTTGTTTTGGTTTAAGTTTCTTCTTCAGTAAATCCATGACTGTCCCTCCAATCACTTTCACTTGTATTTTTAGCGCGCCAATGTGAGTAGTTAAATAAATGAATATATCTTCAGCGAGGTATTGGACGTTCGTGGGTTCGTATTGAATATCAGGTTATGCAACAAAGAAGACAAACACTTAATCAACAAAAAATTACGCAAAAAGAATAAAAAATATAGCTGGAAGCGTGGAACTGGTTCTTGTTCGGCTAGGGTTCAAATATCTGAACAACAGACCCTCCGGTCCTCAGGGTCAATGGTCCTCAGGGCTCCTCCTTGGTGTTCTTGGCATCGCTGTCGTTCCAAGTAGGGCTCATGTAGGAAACAGGTTGAACAACCTCGTCCACGTAGTTGGACTGCCTTTTATGCCGGCCCTCCCGCGCCAACTCCTCTTGGGGCAGTCGATCTCCCGCCATTGGGTTACATTTGACCCGGTGCCCGCCACATATCGGGTTTTACGTTCAAATTGTTCCTTATGCTCTTGTCTCCTTCACCTCTCTTCTACTTGACACTGAGTCGAGGGTTCGAATTCCATCTCGGTCACAATTTTTGTGAATATCCTATCCAGCAAGGATTTTATTGTTTTATTCACCTATTTTGCCAGTAACATATTTCGAAGCAAAAATGATCAAGAATTTCATTAATTATTTTTTATGCCTCGTCTCAAAATTTTTCATAAAATTGTCTTCACTTTCTTTAACCATATCAGTAGTTCACTTACAGGTATACATGTACTATCCGCTAACGTTTACTCTTCTTTAGTTGCTTCTGTATTTTTTATTTTATTTTTTGTATTTATATTTTGCATTCTTTGAAAGATTTTACCTTCTTGTAATTGTACCTAGGCTGCAGATCATTTTGAAATCTTTAGGAATTAGGCACATCCTCAAATGCACGGAGTACAATTGTAGGAAGCGCTGCTTCCGCCCGCCCGGTCCAGTTTCCTTTTTTTCCTTTTTTTCTTTTTCTTCTTTTTTCTAGAGTTTCCTTCTTCTTCTGGACACTTTTTCTGTTGTTAGAACGCTCCACTTAGACGCTCGCGACAGAAAGGTAAGCGTCGCAACTGAGACTCTCATTTTCAAGTGATCGATCCTCGCCCAGTCCAACCAAGCCTTCCATCCCTCGGGAGTTGGATACACAGGAGTAGACTGGACTTGTCTGGGAAGGCTTCTACGATTTTGAATGGTAGACGAGGGCGTGGCGCATCTTTAGGGTATTGTTCTACGCCGACCATTTTGCTAATTTTCTTACCTATGTGTTCACAATGGAAAATAGTTTCGAAGGGTAGACCAACTACCCTCTTCGTGAACATCCGGTAGCCGAGCGGATCCAGTACTTTAACGGTCTCTATTACAGTAAATGGTCTATTTTACAGTACACTTCACTCATCAAGACACCCTGTCAGTTGACGGTGAACGGCAGAAAGGCGAAAGAAAAGCAGTTAGAGGTAACTAGCTTGCTGAATCGTAAGCGGAATGAGTGCCAGTGATTGAAGAATCCTCGGCAAAAACTCAAAGTGTAACTAACCGTCTAATAGGCTTTGCCCGGGTAAACTTTACGTCAAACGCAGGGTACTGAAAGAAACGGCGCAAAAAAGGACCTCACTGATTACATCACCGCCCAGATTCATGAACGCTCGATACCGTCGATGAACGGGCGAGCGGTCTCCGAAACCTCGCCGGCGATAAACCCACTCGATACCGTCGAGGTCTCCCAAACCGTGCCTCATCGCGAGGCGTGATAGACCCGCGACAGACCCCGATTAAACCCCGGCGCGCGTTCACGAATCTCGGTTTGCGCGCCGTTCGGGTTATCTATCGGGGGTTTATCAATGATGAATCTAGGCCCAGGTTCACCTGTTCTTTGACTTTCTAAGGTTGGGTAAATTTGCACCAGACTTGCCTAGCTAGGTGAAGATGCTGATTGTATAGGTCAAATACGTATTCACTAGCCTCCACCATTCTGTATTGAAGACGAGTGCGTGGCGCGTCCTCAGCAGTGTGCACTATTTTTATTTTTTATCAGCTTATCAAGTATTGCCAGAAGCGATGACCTCTGGCAGGTTGACCTGACTGATCTATGCTGGGCGCCACATTCGATATGTGAGCCGAGCATTGGCGGCCTCATTTCCTTCTCCTCCCTCTTCTTCCTCTCCTTAGTTTTCCTCTTTTCCTTTTTCACTTCCTCTTCTTTCTGAAATAGAATGAGCGTTTGCTTCATTCCTTTTGTACCGAAAGCAGAACGTTATTCGCCGATAAGTTGGCTCTTGTTGTTTATCAACTCTATTCGTACATTATGGACTTTTATTTATTTATTTATTTATTCATTTATTGTTACATCCTCAAACATGGATGTGCTACTGAATAAGAAAATGTGTTAAATATAATATTATATTATATTATAAAATTATAACGTTAACAAATAGAATTTTTATTTATGTTTGTCAATATTTTTCACCAAAGCGCTGATGTCATGAACCGCCATATTTATCCTCACACGAATTGAAATTTTCCAATAAAATCGATTTTGCAATAAATAGACTCAAAAATAAAATTTGCAATAAAGGATTTTTTGAAAACTTTCAATTCCGCTCTAACAAGTTTTCCTCTTATGTGGTTGTTCTGTGATGCTATAATCCTAAGATGGATCGGGTGTATAATTTTTCAATTATTTGAGAAATTTATTTTATTTATTTTTTATGTTCTAATTTATTTATTTAAGCAAGGAATTAAAGCATCAACTCTTTGATAAACTCCTTTGACTGTGAATCACCTCCAACTGCACAAAAATGACCTTAAACGGTGTAACACAATAGCGAACTGAAATTTTGGGCCTTTTCTGACTTCGCAGGAGCCTTCACTCAGCTGTTTCATATTTCTTTTCAAAATTTGCCCAATTTTTTTCATGATTTGTACTCGGCAACTGTCCTGTTATGTTTTTTCTAGGTCAGGGAAGAAGCTACCAGAGATCTTTTTTTCTCGTCTATTTCGCTGTTGTTTTGGTTTCCTTTTCGATCAGACCATTCTACGTTTGTAAAAAAATAAAAAATACGAAAAATACAAATCTATGTCTTCACTCTCAACACTATTTTTCTATCATCATTTATTTATTTATTTATACGTCATATGACGCGCCAACAAGTTACATAACAAGAAATCGATTAGAAAGAACAAATTCCTGTCAACATAGGGGGTTTCCGAGTTATCGAGCGGTAAGAAGTTATTTATTTATTTATTTATTTATTTAAGTTGCGTACTTGGTTCGCCACAATTGAATCAATTGAATTACTAATAAAGGACTAGTAGGTCAGTGGAAGCCTCAAGGAGATTAAAAAATTTCAATAAACCGAAAATTTTGTTTTTACGTGTGTTTTTTGTGTCCACGACTTGCTTCGCACTTTGTCCGAAGTCTCGAAACAGAAAGACGCGGGAGAACCTTGGAATCCTACAGAATAGAAAATTTTGTTTTTACGTCTGTTTTTTGTGTCCACGCGACCCCCTAAGTCGCTCTAATGGGTAGCGGATCCCATTGAAGATAACGAACTGCGCAGACAGTCTCTAGTGAACGACGATGCCGACGAGGAAAATGGACTGCGTAATGTCCGGTTAATTGCTGAATTAACGAGCGGTGACTTCAAACAGGCGTTGAGAAGCTGTGGAATTAAGGAATCCCCGGTGGTGGCGATATTTATTGTTGACGGACAGGGCGACGACAGATGTTCGCCCGTCGTCGGCCCGAAATGCGAAATTCGACATTTCATCTCGGACGATCGCCCCTTTGGTCGGTCACCTCTGGGATTTCTGGGTAGAAGTGATGTCGTTAAAGATTATTAGTGGATAGGAGACGGCTCCTTCCCGTGGATGGCGCCATCGACGGCAAATAGAACCCAGTTTTCCAAGGCGATTGTTCTAGATTTTCCAGGTATCCGGCGTCGTCTGTCCACATTAGTATGGGTATGACAGTTTTGTCGGGTAGGTTTGGTGGATTTGTCCCTCCTGACCAGTCTAATCCGTGTTTTTTCTAGTATTTTAGTCCCTGTTAGACTAAATTTACCACTTTTTGGGGAGTTGTAGAGGCATGGTAAATTCGCAAGTCCACAACTTTAATTTGCAGATTTTCTCGTATACCCTACCGAGGCCTGACTCCTCACCCAGATCTTTCCATGCCCGATTCAACCTTCACACGCCCACAACGACCCAACAACCTTTTGTTTCAGTTCCGTCCGTGCCGGCAGTTCTTGCCGTGGCGACCCACATTTTCAAAGGCCGGATTTTCCGTCCGATTTCGCCGGCTTTTATTTCAGTTCAGAATTTCGCGCTTCGAAATTCGGGCCCATTCTTCTCGTCTAATCTTCGGCGATCCATTTCCAATCCTATTCCAGCATTTCTATCCACACTTTGGGATATATTTCCATATAAATGAGCTTTGACCTTTTTAATTTTCCATCTTCTGTTCACATTTTGGCTATTTTATTTTAGATTTCTTTCAAGTTGAGGAATAATATTTTTATTTATTTATTCATTTATTTAGCTACGCACATTGGCGCGCTAAAAATACAAGTCAAAGTGGTTAGTAGGACAGTCATGGATTTGCTGAAGAAGAAACTTAACCAAAACAAAGAAAAAACTCAGATTGTTAGTAGAACATTCAAAGTAATTCACAATAAAAATCTTATTAGTAACATATTATATGAACCACACCAAGTGGGCTATATAGCAGACTGTTTGAAGATAACAAAAATATTTCAAGTTCTAGTAGCAGAGGTGAATGATGTAACAAGTGCAGTTTTAAAAAGTGGAACATAGAAATTAAAAAGTTTAGGGCTGGATAAGTTAGGGAAGGAAGGTGCAGAAGTAAGCTCCAAATTCCAAGTATGGAACAATCTATACCTTCTAGGGCATGCACCCAAGGGCGGGCATCGCGTTTCAGACGCCCCTAATTCTTCTATCTATCGTGCATTCCCAGATTTGAGTCTCCCCAAGAGGAGTTGGATTTTCGATTTTTTCTTTTGCCTAAAATTCTATGCCATACGCCACTGCCCCTGAGCGCCTGTTTAGTATTCTCCGATGTACTGAACCGAACAAAACTTTTGATAACTTCTCGAAAAAGACGCTTCGGAGCTCGAGCTACTGAGCTCAAATATATGTATATTTTTATAAATAATTAAGTTTCAACAAAGTTTCGAAAAAAGCCGATTTGGAAAGCTCCGAAGCGTCATTTTCGAGAAGTCAAAGTCGAATCAAAATTTGTGTCAAAAGCGGCTTTTTTCGATAACTTTGTTGAAACTCAATTATTTGTTAAAATATACATATATTTGAGCTCAGCAGCTCGAGAGCTCTATCGACTGGTATTTAAAGATCTGTACAACCGTAAATCCATAGGAAACCTTTAACCTTCCACCAATCCGGGGTCGTTTAAATTGGTACCCGACCAGGACTCAGATTCATCATTGGTAAACCCCCGATAAACCCCGAGATATAGCCCGAACGGCGCCCACCTTTGTCCACTTATCCTAAACTTCCTATGTTAAACACAATCTCTCATCGACTCTGCCGTCTGGTTGTGGCTGCGCCGTGGTTTCTGAGACCGCTCATTCGTTCGTGGATCTGGGCCTAGGCGAGATTTGAGGGAATAATATTTCAAAAAAAAAATTCAGCTGTGGATAATTTATATACCAAACGATAGAGCTCGGGCAGCTGCATTTGACAATGTGTCTCCTTTCACGAATAACTGACATTTGAGGGAGTTATTCAAAAAGCCGCTTTGGAACGCTCCTTAGCGGCTTTTCCGGGAAGTGATCAAAGGACATGTCCGGTACTGTGAGTAAATAAAATAGAATTGTATCGAATTGATCATTTTTTGCTAGACACCTTTCACTTTCCCCTTGAAAATTACATGTCAACCTCTTCACCTTCCACTCCCCTTTAAAATTATATGTCGGTCGCAACTCTCACTTATTAGTGTTTTGCTCGTTCACTTCCACGATGCACTTTCCATCTAATTAGCTGCCTAGTTATGGTCTGCCGACTTCATAAGTTCATCTCAGCTGTCTGCCTTGTCTACCCACTGAGGTCTGTTGTCCATATTTTCGTCCATTCTCCCAATAGATTACCTAACGCTGGGGACAGGTGTGGCGCGCTGACTACCTGACTCGCAGCAGCCGCAATTATTACAGTAAATTACTCCCAAGGTGGATTTGGAGAGGCTGACCGGTGGCCGAGCAGGCTGGGGGGGGGGTTGGCCGGCCGGTGGCCCGCCTTCTGGGGTAAGGCCTTGGGTATTAGCATTCGAATGCCCTTCGGGATTTACGATTGTTTAGAGCGCCAGCCACCGAAACGGTCCGACGGCAACCAGTCAGCCGCCGCTCGGCCGCCCACCAGATCAGCCAAGGTCATCCGGACACCCACTCACACTTCGGCACTTTACCCTTTACCCTGTCGGGTGGCGTAATCACCATCGACTACGAGCGCAGCGCTTGGTTTTCGCTTCGGCTGCACTTTTTCTATGATAATTTTCTGTGCTTTATATTTCTCCTTTTTCCCTTTTCAATCATTTTTCTTTGTCGCTTATATCGAGATGTCTTGGTAAAAGGTGCATGGTTACCCTGATGGACTGGTGAAAAGAGTTGAGCTTCTTCCTATAAGGTTTCTGCTTATAGTTCAACGATGATTTTCCTCCTCGGCTCTGATTCATTTATCGTAACAGAGTGTTTCATATACTCCATGGATCACAGTCCCATTTCTTATCGTGATTACTGTCTGCTTTTTGACGTTTTGTCACAACTGCGAGGTATCCGATACCCAGTGGAGTCTATTATACATAAGAATAAACCTCTAACGCACCTCACCGCACGTTGATGAATCGTGGCCAGCCTGTCGATCGAATTTATTGAGGGTTTGACATGGGTTTACCAGTCGAGATTCTTTCCTTGGGGTCGTGGAATACCCCAAAATATATCCCAATTGGCAGTTTACCAGCGATCCTGCGGCATGGTGTATCCGAGATTTATTAATGGGTATACAACGTCATTCTCGCGGCAGGGTATCGGATGCCTTGCAGCGGTCAAAAGAACTCAGAAAAGGAAACATTAACCGCGAGTTCAGGATAAAAGGCATTGTCTGTTGAGATCAGGATATCTGAAGTTCTCTACTTCTATCATGAATCTGGGTCCGTTTTTCTATCGTGCTGGTATCTCTCTGATCTCTTTATTTATTTATTTATTCATTTATTCATTCATTTATTTATTTATTTGCCATATAAAGACGTGCTAGCAATAAAATAATAAAACGGGGTCAGTCAACGAACGGAACAGTGGTAGAGGAGTTAGTATTACAAATTATTATTAATTAATTATTAATATTAATTACAAATTATTAATTACAAATAGATAATACTAAAATGGGATCCAGTACCATTACCTACGGGCAGACAAACATTCAGATCATATCCACCAACATTGAATACTGTAGATGTCACAAGCGGTTGGATGCAGCTTCTATTGCATATTGGAAATTTTATTTATTTATTTTATCATAATTAAATTAAATTTCGGTCCATAGATAGGGAGATTTCCAATATCAGCAGCCTTTAAGCCCTTGAATTACCGAAGCTGATTTTGAGGATGAGCTAAATTTCCGGAAAGAAACTGAGAAACTGTTATGTTTTTCTTCCTGGAGGACGACTGAGTAGTGGATTTAAACACCTTTAACAGTAAGCTCGCCTTTGCCTTTATCTTTATGTCAGTATTGAACAAAAGAAGACACCAAAACCAAGTTAGTAATCACACACGAAACTGACTCCAAAAAATTAATTAATGCTGTGAAGAAATATTTGAAACAAGAAATGACGAGTGCAGTCAAAGCGTCACTGGAGTAAGAAGATCCGCCAGACCATAAGGCTAATTTACCGGACAGCTCTAGTCTCCTAGTAATAGTGTTTAAGGCCAGCCTGGGAGATCCATTCCGGGGCGACCCCTTAGGGCCTTAGTCACCTTGAGTAACTCCCTTCTTTTCCCTTATCGTCAGCTCTCCGTCGGTGCTTGTTTTTGCCGTGGTGCGATCTCCTTATTAGTCGCCATTCATCGACAGTTACGTGAAGGCTAGAGGTCGGCGCTTTGATTACGTCGTCGTCCAAACAGCGCGCCCTCTGACGGCACATGTGTCCGCCTATGTGTGTGCCCACATGTTTTGTAACCGAGCCATAGAGCACTCTGGCCGGCACGCACCTACCGTCCATCGCACAATGCACCGGATGAGCGACTTTTTGCCGTCCCGTGCCTTTTGACATGCCCGGCGACTCGTCGGCCTCATCGCGGCCTCCTTTCATCCCCTATTTCCTGCTCATTTCATCGCCTCACAGCCACCTTTATGCCTCTCCGTGTCGCCATAAAGTGCCAGAATTCGGCTTCGGCAGTGTCCTCGGCGAGAAATTTCGAATTTTCCTCTAGGGGTCCATCAGTAGGGTATATTGCTGCTTTCAATTTTGTCCGGTTCTCTTCTGGTATATTTTCTGGCATGGTTAAGGCCTGGGCCCACATTCATCATTCGTAAATCCCCGATAAAGCCCGACTTCTTCCCCGGACGGCGTTCAAGCCGAGATTCGTGAACGCGCGCCGGGGTTTATCGCGGGTCTATCGCACCTCCCGATGAAGTACGGTTTGGGAGACCTCGACGGTATCGAGCGGGTTTATCGCCGACGGGGTTTCGGAGACCGCTCGGCCGTTCATGAATCTGGGCCCTGGTTCCCGAGCTCATTCGTGAGACTGACCTGTGTTGTTTGTTTAGGCTTCGGTGGTATCCTCGAGGAGAAATTTTGAATTTTTTCTCAAGGGATCATCAGTAGGGTATGTTGCTGCTGTCAATTCTGCCCACTTCCTTTCTGGTATGTTTCCTGGTATGTTTTCTGGGCCCAGATTCATCATTGGTAAACCCCCGATAAACCCCGACATATACCCCGAACGGCGCCCACCTTTATCTACTTATTCTAAACGTCCTATGTTAAACGCAATCTCTCATCGACTCTGCCGTCTGGTTCTGGCTGCGCCGCGGTTTCGGATACCGCTCGTCCGTTCATGAATCTGGGCCTTGGTCTGTTTTCTGGTATAGTTGTGGCCTGGTGTCCGAGCTCATACGTGAGACTGACCTGTGTTGTTTGTTTAGGCTTCGACATGAGTCGTTTGTGATTCTCTAGAGGTCCAACACCTATCCACTTGACCGCCGGCATCATATTTCCAAAATTTACCCTTCTTGGGGAAAATTCTGATTCTTAATTATTGGTAAATTATAGTTGAATAATAAATTGCAATCGTTAGTTAATATAAATTTACATTATTCTGAATTCACTTCTCCGATTGGACTCCGAAAGGTAAAAGTGGATATGAAATCAGGGCCCAGATTCATCATTGGTAAACCCCCGATAAACCTCGAGATATAGACCGAACGGCGCCCACCTTTGTCTACTTATCCTAACCTTCCTATGTTAAACACAATCTCTCATCGACTCTGCCGTCTGGTTTTGGCTGCGCCGCGGTTTCGGATACCGCTCGTCCGTTCGTGAATCTGGGCCCAGGTCAACATTACCTTTTCTACCTCTCCTTTTCCTCCCTTTCTCGATGTTTTTCCATCCCTATTTCTCATTTATCTTATGTGAGTATTAGAGGGGGCACATTCCCCTATGGTTTTTTGTTTGTATTTTTTCTCATCGCCGTATAATTAACCGAAATGGGTAAAAATAGCTTTCAGTATTAGAAGGGACGCATTTCACTATAGTTTTTTGTTTGTATTTTTTCTCATCGTAATTAACCGAAGTGGGTAAAAATAGCCTTTTCAATAAACTGGGCTCCCACTTCCCAATTTTGCCGGCGACGAAATTAATTTCGCGTCGTTCGAGTCCATACATAGTTGATTATGAAGGAGACGAAAGAAACCTCAATCGTCATTCTCGCACCTTCGAAATGCGCCATTCCGTCGATTGTCGACCGCTTTTATCGACTCGATTGATTTATCGGGTCGATTATCACCGCTGCCAAAAGTGATCGCGGTCGACTAGGTGGGGATGCGCATGGTGAGAGATATCTCAACCAGTCCGCGGCCCGCGTATCATCACCTGCCGCTCCAAAATGGACTTGCTGACTGGCGATAACCGGCCGACTTCTTTTCTGATTTGTTTATTCGCTGATCTGATCGAATATCGATCGCCACATTGTTGGTGATCAGCTGTGGTTCTTGTTCTAATCGTTCATTGTTAGCATTGTTCTTTCCTGTGTGAGATATGTCTATTTATAGCCATTAATCATTTACAAAAGCATCAAATGAGAGGTGTCCGTTATCTAATCAATCATCGATTGAACTCGATCCCTTGATCAGCAGAGCTGGAGATTTGGCCGGGTCCTGTTTTTCGAAATCGAGATTGTCAGTTATCGACCGGAGGAATCATTGTCGACCACCGACGCATGATATTGACAATCTGGCCCATTGTGAATTATCAGCTGATTTCCTCGATCTGGACCGCGATCGATTATTGATTATTGGATCGTCCTTAGGTGGTACTAGTGATGTTTCGAAAAAACTGAGATCGTGCTCATTTCGTAGCTGGTTTCTGGGTTAATTATTGGTTATTCTGGCCATTCCAAGTCTACATGTTGTCCTTCATTCCCTTCAGTTCTATTCCGTCAATTTTCCAAAGGATTTTTCAAATTTTCCAATTACGCCTACGAGGTGCAGTGGTTAGAGGCGTCACTTCCACCAGCATGGCCGAGCGATCGATCCTCGCCTAGGGTAGCCAAGCCTTCCATCCCTCCAGATAGAGTGAATAGGTATCAGACTTGCCCGGGAAGATGAAGACATGGAAATAACGGCTGGTATCGCTAGGTCGAATACTACCCATCGACGATTCTGAATGGAAGTTGAAAGCATGGCGCATCTTATGGGGTTCCGTTAATTTTCCCGACGATGATCAACGTACCAGACAAGCGATCGAACCCGCCTAGGCTAACCAAGCCTTCCATTCCTCCAGATAGAGTGAATTGGTATCAGACTTGTCCGGGAAGGTGAGGAGATTGAATTGAATAGCGAAAAGTAAACTGGATACTACGTAGCGACGATTCTAAACGGAAGTTGAAAGCATGGCGCATCCTTACTTAGAGTGATCAACGCCAACAACTTCAACTTCTAACTTTTGGACTCGTCTCATATGGGCATCTGGGCCCAGATTCATCATTGGACGGCGCCCACCTTTGTCTACTTATCCTAAACTTCCTATGTTAAACGCAATCTCTCATCGATTCTGCCGTCTGAGCCCAGATTCATCATTGGTAAGCCCCCGATAAACCCCGAGATATACCCCGAATGGCGCAAACCGAGATTCGTGAACGCGCGTCGGGGTTTAATAGGGGTTTATTTAATCGGGGTTTATCGCGGGTCTATCACACCTCGCGACGAGGCAAAGTTTGGGAGACCTCGCGGTATCGAGCGGGTTTATCGCCGACAGGGTTTCGGAGACCGCTCGTCCGTTCATGAATCTGGGCCCTGGCTCGTCTCCACTTCCATGCATTCGAACAACCGCCTTCTGCGCTCTCTGCCCTCGCAGCCGAAGGGCCTCGGCTGGGGTCTCGTTATCGACTTCATCTATATTTAATGGATTACTGCATTCATGAACCTCATTTCGCCGACCGACAACTATTGTTTGGACGGACGAACATGCAACTCGACAGCGACGACCACCACCACCATCTGAATCATTCCCTCCACCACTTCAATTGTTCTCAAAGATTTTCGTCGGTCTGTGATGTCCCAATCTTTGGCTGGAGAACAACAAATGCTTTGTTGCCTACGGTAACGGATTCACTTGATTCGTCAAATTCGCCAAATATCATTGTTTTCTCTGAAAAAATCGGCTTTTGGACTGAAAATGCCCATCTCCATAGAAGTTTCCACTGTTAAGGCAAAGTGGTGAGTGTTGATCGAGCCCCTAAGGACGCGCCACGCATTCGTATTCCATTCAGAAGCGTAGGGCATAGTGAATATCGGAAAACTGGGTTTTCTTGGAGTATAACAAATGCTTTGTTGCCTACGGTAACGGATTCACTTGATTCGTCAAATTCGCCAAATATCATTGTTTTCTCGGAAAAAAATCGGTTTTTGGACTGAAAATGCTGATGTTCCCCATAGAAGCGTTCACTGTAAAGGCAAAGTGGTGAGTGTTGATCGAGCCACGCATTCGTATTCCATTCAGAATCGCAGGGCACAGTGAATATCGTACGGCTGAATTTTCTTGGATTTTTTTTTTTTCAGATTTCGTTTGAAAACTCGTGTTTTCAAGTGCCTCATTATACGTTATTTGTTTACTTTATTTGTTTTCAAGTGCCTCAATGTACAGTAGTCTGCGCCCTATCTGCTCATCTGATCGGCAAACTTTTCTCTGAAAGTTTTTATTTCCTGAAAAAGAATCGGCAAGGTGTAAACTGGCCGCCACTGACATTTTCTCTCTCTCCATCAGGCAGATTATCGTCCTTTTCTTTTTTTGTGGACGTTTTATTCGTGAAACTATTCTGCTATTTACCGCTTTTTGTTTAGCGGTTTATAGACGAGAACTAGTTGAATGACTTATATATTTGGAGATGCTAGGTTATTCGCAAAACACTGACATCGGACGGGAATTGAACCCGCGTCTTTCTGTTTCCGGCAGACTGCACTAACCACTGTGCTACCGAAGCACGTTGCGATCCCCTAGCATCTTCCTTTTCTTCAGCCCAGGTTTATTCGTGTTTTTTTATTATTTATTATTTATTTATGATGTACACCACAAGGTGCACCCAAACTGCAATTGAACAGGCAATCAAATCAGGCAATCAACTGATAAAACGGTTAAAGTGGAGGAAAACACAAAAGTGAACACTGTAAAACCTGAAATTATCAGATGTGTTTGTTCCTTAGGATGACGTCCGAGACGTCTTTTTTCGTTCTTTTAGCCGAAAAATTTCTCATTGAGCGGACCATTTCCTCTGCTACTTTTCTCACATGCGTAGGGATAATAGTACTCTGGAATTTCTTTCAACATTTTCTTCATCTTCCTTTTTCATCGCTTCCTCGTTCCTAGTGCTTTTGCTCTTTTTCTAATTTTGTTTTGTATTCCTGGAGGTCGTTGTCGTTGTCGTCCGAACGTTGTTCGCTATCGCTATGCAATTATGCGAAGTCGGCGGAAAATTAAGTTCATCCAGCGTTCGCTCTAATCTCCGCCAGCGCCCTTTCAGCCGTCTGCTGATCCTCTTAGCTGCTGGATGACTGAGTCCTGTACGGAATTCCTATCGAAATCCTCCGTTTCCTATTCATATCTTCCGCAAATTTATCTCTGCGTCCTTCAATTGCTGGCCAGAACAGATCTCCGAGCGTCAGTTATTTATTTATTCTATTTATTTATATAAATTTAAGACCCACGTTCGAGAAAAAGAAAACAAAGAAAAACGAGGACAGTAAGCATCAGCAGAACAAACGACGCTAATAAGTAAGCAATGAACGCTTGGCTAAGCCCTTAAACCTTTGAATCGAAAAAAGTTGGGCATGATCTTTCGGACAAGGCGATGTGCTGTGTTTTAGCCGCTATTTGAAGGAATTGATGGACTTTATCGATTTACACGTTCATTTATCTATTTTATTTCCTCCTTTCGAAGGTCACAGTTTCCGGCTCTGTTTAGGACCAGCCAAATCTCTGGACTTGAAGCCCTGACCTATCATGATTTTGTACTTTGCGAGGAGTTCGGCTTTCCTGCCGCTCCCTTTCTATATTCGTCGTCCTTTTTTTCTTTTTACCTATGTCGACCAACACTTTATGCATAATCACACTGTGGAAAGTTCGAGAAAGAAGTGTTTGAATAGATATGAGTAACCGAAGGAGTACAGGTATTCAGAGAAACTAATTGAATACGAAGGACATCAAAGATCGTTTATTTACCGTGATTTTTCTCCTTAATTCACTTCTGGGTCTTTACTTTGGTTGTAGATGTCTCTGCAGTGGTAAAATGGTCGAGAGATCGATCCCTGCCCGAGCTAACCAAGCCTTCCATCCCAAGGGCGGTAAATTCGTACCAGTCTCGTCCGGGAAGGTGAAGACACTGACTTCGTATAGCGGCTGGTTCCCGGAAGTCATTTTGTGCGCCAGATAGGTGTTGACCATGCCTCTGCTATTCTGAATGGAAAACGAATGCATGGCGCAGCCTTAGGGGACTGCTTGGAGTCGCAATTTTACTTTATAGGAACTAGTCAGTTCAGCATCTAATTTGGTCTCTCTAGTTATTTACGTCTATCATAGGCGTGCGTGCTTTCAAAAAAAAACAAATGCATCAGCTAAAAGAAACAGAGCGGTCCTAGGCAAGAAACTCGTAGTATAAAAATAATAACAACACAAGAAATTTGGGGAAAATATTTTACGACCACAAAGAGTAAGACTACTATATACTTAGTAACAAATCATCATTGATTTATGATTAGAACAACACTTTCTCTTACGAGTTTTGAATTCTCCGAATCTTACCTCCAAAAGTTTTCTCTTATTTTTTTCTGATGGATCTGCTTCATCTTCTGTCTGAATCCACCCAGCTAACCGAAGTTGTATTTCCTTTTTGCTCTCGAAATTCGACTCTTGGGATCTTCTTCGCAGCATTTCTATGAGGTTCAGAAGTAATCTTAGCTTTTGAATCACCTGTCATTTTGCTCATATTCCTCCTTTTCTTCATTCTTTTCTTCTCCATTGTCCCTCTGATTTTGTAGTTGTTTCTCCACGTCTTCTAGAGTTCTCTGGTATTTGTGCAGCACTGCTGGAGAAGTGCAAAATTCCTGCACTCAGCCGCCGCGCCTCAAATTTCTTCGTAGTCCTCAGTCGCGCTCACTAGCCAACTGCTCGACTGCATTTCATGGCCTCGATCCTCGACAATAAACCCATGGTTTTATTTGTGCTCAGACGGCCATCACCACGAGCGGTCCCTTAGGTGATGCCAGCTGTTCCTGGCCCAGCTCTGACTCATTCCGGCCGGTGTGTTGTTACAACAGTCCCGACAAAGTCTAGGAACTCCTCGGACCTGCAACTGGAGCCTCTATCCGGGGCGATTCGTTCGACGACTTCTTGCCCATTCCTAAGGACCCGCCGGCTGATTGATGACTAAAGCTGGCGACCGCTGGACGACTGATGGTAATTCATAGCCGTCATTCCGTCAGATTTCAAGGTTATTTGTCGGGAAATCGTCTCGTATTCGGGAAATTGAAAACGGACGCGGCCAGCCAGTAGGTGTCCTCCAGGGCTCAAATTCATGAACGAAACTTTGGGGTGTATAACACTCCAGGCGAGATAAACCCGGTCCATCCCCCAATATTCGCATTCATGACAATCGGGTTTGCGATACTCGACGTGAAGCAATGCAACGGCCACGATCACGGCTGTTATGGGTAGGCGGCCGCCAGTTCATAAATCGATAGGTCCGATTTTTTATCAAAATTTTTTCTAGCATGTATTCGGTCGCTATTCGTTTTGGTTTTTGCGCTGTAATTTTACCTACGTTCTCTGTTTGCTAATTATCCGTATTATTTCCCCTTTAAACTTTGAAAAATTCTGTCGCATATCTGATGTGCAGGTATTAACATTGGAGCGCTCTTCTCAGCTGGCCGCTCGATTGGTCGATATCACCCAAATAAACTCCCGGCACGCATGAATCGAATACGCGGGGTTTACGGGTATATAACGGATCCACCAGGTTGTCTGTCGATCGCGCCAGTTGTGTTTCCAGCAGATCTTAACACCTTCGGCGGCCACGGATCGCTGGTTTCCCGCAGCGCGGCGGTGTCTCTCTGTCTTATTCTTGTTCGCCGAAAAAGTAGGGAAATTCGTCGTCACGCTGTAGATCGTTCAGCTTTATCATGCCTTCCTTTAACACGTTGACGACAGTGTGGCGCAATGCTGCGCCACGCTCAAGCGGCCGCGTGGGACCGTGTGGCGTTATGCCACGCCACAGTCTTGTATCGTATTTGTCTCGATACATTTCAGAATTTCAAAGGATGTTTTTGTGCCACTTTTTAGTAGACCTTTGCGCATTGTTATAGGAAGCATTGTCCATGAAAATGATTCTTAGCTTCTGATTTACTGGAATTTTTGATTGTGCACTAGTTTTCTTCACAAGTAAAAACAAATAATGGTTATTGCAAGAAACAAATAAATGCAAACAAATACTGTTTACTGAAACAAACACATAAATACAAACAAATATTGATTATTAGAATAAACAAATAATGAACAATAAACAAATAACAATTTCCTTTTAACCTGGATAGGGACAAAGGACATTCTAAAAGCTTCCAGCTGTTATTTTTCTATTTTCATTGCAAAAAAGGAATAGTCACAATTAATTATAGTCACCATTTAGGTTTGGAATTTGCTATTTTATATTGAGATTTTGTTAATGTAGTGTGATTATTTTTATTTGTATTTGTTCATTGATGAACTTATCGCTTATTCAGTTTAACTGAGAATTTATAATTTGTAATCATAGGGTTATGTAAGCTGTTATTGAGTATTTGTTTTTAAGTTTATTATTTTTTTATTTCCCTGTTCATTTTCTTTTATTTTTTAGTTTAGTATTGTTCAATAATTTATCCTGATCAGGTTCATTTTTAGTTTTTGATTCTGATATTTTTGTATTGTTAATTCTTAGTACTATTATATTATATTATATTTCAATAATATTATATTATCGTAATAATATTCTGCCTTAGAAAATTTTAAACAGAAAATAAATTTCTAGTCTAAATAAAATTTCCGAAGTCGCATCTTTGTTTAATTATAACTAAAATTGTTTATTTAAATATAAATTCAAAAGCAAGATACAAAAATAAATTAACCAATAACTTCATTCATACTGGAACTCAATAAAAGCACAAATTATTCTTGAAACTTTTGCGAATATTCATCGCTCAAAGTGATGTCTTTTCGCACTTGTTCCGCTCTTAGGAACAGCTTTAATGCTTTAGCTTTAGCTTCAAAGCTTTAATGGTAACCTCAATCTTGGTTTAACGGTTAAGCGGTAACCTTTTGCCTTCCATGGTAGGTGAAATAGGAACCAGACTTATCTAGGAAAGCAAAGGCTTATTCATAAAAGTGCCTACTCCGGTAAGTCATTGTATAGGTCGGATACGCATTTAACATTTTTCATTTTCATTTTTTTTGATTTTTTATTATTATCAATTTTGTTTCAGATTCTGAAAATTTCAGGTCTTACAGTGTTCATTTTGTTTTTTCCTCCGCTTTAACCGTTTTATCAATTGATCTAATTTGATTGCCTGTTCAATTGCAGTTTGGCCACACCTTGTGGTGTACATAATAAATAAATAAATAAACATGCCTTACGATTCTGAACGGAATACGAGTGCGTGGCGCGTCCTTAGTCAATTGATATACACCGAACATTTTACCTATTTATCGTGGAAATTCCTTAAATCTATCGATTTGTGGCTTTTTTTGTAATAGCCTAAGATATTTTTCATGGTCAGTGGCGTAGGTGAAAATTTTTCCATTGATAAACTGATGGAGTTAACACCATAATGGATAATTTACAGTGTGATAAAGGCAAAGCTGAAATGGTAGCCATCGATTAGCTTAAGGAAGAGCCACGCACTTGTCTTCCATTCAGAATCGTAGAAATGGGTATGTATGTTTGACTTCTATAGTGACATGCGGAGGTCAGCCATTGTACAAATCAGAGTCTCAGACGATTGTGGTCCCAATTTACCCGACCCCGGAGGGATGCCTTGGTTAATCGGGGCGAGGACCGATCGTGGGACCATGCTACTGGAAGTAGCGCGTCTTACAATTACACGAATCGATTTTTTTCGTTTTTGCGAAAATTCAAATGACTCAGACTCAGGAAGCAACAGGCCGAACCGATCCATCAACCACTTGCGAAAGACTTGGCCGGCAGGATTACATCAGTAGCGTTCTTCCGCAGGGTCGGTCGGCCAGCTGACGCGCTTAGCAGGGCCTGCACTTTTGCATACCCACGTACATACATACCCCGTCCAACTCAGCAGCCGGCCCATCAGCCTACCCAACCGAAGGACTCAATATTCGGGCAAAAAACGCCAGCCGAACAGAGCGAGCGGTGCAAATGAAATGGAACGGGAACGGGTCGCAATATGCAGCCCAACAGCGCCACGCCATATCGTCTGCTATTCATCACTCGCCCCATTTTGTACTCTTCTATTCGATGGACGCTTGTCAGGCCAGGCTCGGTAATTCGCCGTTCGTTTTTCGTCGAAACACCATTTGAATATGTGAATGAGCGGCCACGAATTCCCCGAGGCTATTCTCTATGTTATTCTGTTTATAATTCGTGACAAAGTGCTATTTGAGCGGCCGAGAATAGCGATATGACGTCGGCCTCCGGCAATTCGCCGTAGAGCATCCCTTCCCTTCCCAACCGCAGAAGGGCATTTTCCTCTAGTTCTAGGCATCCTTATCATTTATTATTATTACAGTATTATAAGCAGGCATAGGAATTTTTATTTTACTCATGCTATTCGTTTCCGTGAACTCAAGACCTTTATTGGAAAAAATAATCGAAATAGTACAATAACATTACACGCTAACAGTTTTGCGCGAAGTATTCTATATAACCCCTGAGCGAAAAAAAGCGATAGCTAAACCAAATTGAACCACGACTGAATAAAATCAAACGAAAACGGTGCAATCATAAAGAGCAGAAGGAAAATATTCAAGACAATGAACTTCACGAACTTAGATGTAGCATCAGAAATCTTCTAAGCGTCGAGATGTGATGTAACTGTTCCTTTTTATCTGAGAATCCCAAATGTTTAATTAGCTCTGAGAAATTGTATTTATACATTTAGGATTAGTTAAGATTAGAAAAGAAGTTTGTTGAGAGGCAGGTAACCTCTCGTCCAACAGATACCTGATCATCTGTTACCCAGGCCTCTGTCCCTTGGGCCTAGTTTTGAGTAATAAGCTGGCCTAGAAATTTTTATTTTATATGTACTATTCATTTTCGTGAACTCAGGCCCTACATTACAAAAAACGATATAAATAATATCATGCGAAAGTATAGGTACACAATCATAAGCCAACGAAAATTCCCTAATGGGCGATAATAGGATTGAGAATGTTCTTGGAAGAAAATTCTATGCTCCATTCATCCCCCTATTTGTTTCTTCTTTTCTTATCACAAATCGATGATGATAATGATTGATCATGGTTATTCACTCCGAATTACGGTCATTCATAATTCGTACAACTTGTCGTTGACAAACACTTACTTCTACAGCTCTCATATTCCTAGACTCCCTTCGTTTACGTGATTTTCTATTTATCAAGACGATTTTCTCTTTATTTCATTGGGCAGCCACAAAAGGGGCTCCTTCCACTCGCCCGGTCAAGCGATTGCTCTTCACCTGGGTTAACCAAACCTTTCATACCTACGGGGTCGGGTAAGTTGGAACCTCGCTGACCTGTAAAGGTAATGGCACTGACTTATACAGCGACTAGTCTATGTAGGTCATTGTATAGGCCAAGCACGCCTCTAGAGTTCTGAGTGGAAAGCGAGTGCATGGCGCCTTCCGGGAAAGGAATGATAAGCGCCAATCACTTTATCTTTACCTTGCCAAGATATCGTGCCATTCCAGTAAAATTGTCAAGGACACGTCTTTTCATCGAGGTTTCAAATTACCCCTAAATTGCTTTGAACTTACTAAAGGCGTGCAATTCTCCTTAATTGACTCCTTTGTATTTTTTGCTTTGTAATTTCCTAAATCAACCTTTGTATCAGACATAATGATATAAACATATAAATAGTTGCTTCTATCGCACGTCTTGATAATCTCGTCGATAGTAGTGAAACATATCCTTGATAATAGCACTCGCCGTATATCCTCGATAACATATGTCGAAGTATCTTCGATAATTGCTTTGAACTTACTAAAGGCGTGGAATTCTCCGTAATTGACTCCTTTGTAATTTTCTTTGTATCAAACACAATTATGATAGAAAAACTCTCTTCCGCGAAACAATTAGACCTGTTGCCATAACGATCGGTTTACCTTCACCTTTGCAAGGCATCTCCGGTCGAGATTCTCAAATAAATTTCATTCCAATTCCAATTCCACTTGCACAGTGCGACAGTATAAGAGAGTGCGGAACCGGTTTCCGCTGGCCGCCGTCGCGGCTGTTGCTGCTCTTCTTGTCGCACGGCATTCACGCGCGTTCCGCTCGCGCACTCTCCGATTCCGGCGGTGGCTCAAACATACCACATACCTGATTACTCATAAACCTGCCGCTCACGCCGTTACTCAGAGTCTGTTTGCCGCGCCCACGTCTCCGTGTTTCTATTCACCCCCATAAGGAGTCTGTTTGCCGCGCCCACGTCTCCGTGTTTCTATTCACTGTTCTCTTAATATTTGCGACCCGACTACCGGATTTACCCAGTTCTGCCTCTTACGCAATGGGTATGCGGTCATTTCAGACTTTCTAATCTTGTCTAGTCGTTCTAGGGATTCAAAAGGCTCCTGTGATTCCTATTTCAGATCCACATCCTCTCTCTACTTTTTCTCTGCTGCCTTTTCTTTCTTTTTCCTCCCTACTGATCATGTTTGTGCGAATTTTTCTAGGGACCCCATTCCTAGTGCTTGAGGCACTTCTTGTTCTCAACCCCTGGAAGGTCGAAGTGTAGGCTTCTTGCCTAAAAAGTAGCTGAAAGCTGCAGTTGGGTAGCATTTTACTTATCCGTCTAGGTATAATCATATCGTCTCATGTGCCTTTGAAAGATCTGTTACGCTAAGAAATCTTCGAGTCGAAAGTAGGTCAATTTCGCGGGTGTCAGCGATCCGTCTTCCGCTTTATTGAGTTCTTTATTTCGCTCGGCAAAGGTAATTAGCTAAAGGTGGTGATCGGCGTAGAGGACGCGCCATATACTCGTCTTCCATTCAGAATCGTATTAGAATGTTGAATGCGTATTTGACTTATGCAATGACTTGCGGGGCCAACCGCTGTACAAATGTAAGAAGAATTGTGCAAGTAAAAGTCTGGTTTCGTCCCTTTTACTTAGACGAGCAAATCATAGATCAAAAGAGTCCCCCGGGACTCAGTAGTAAGTAAGGCCGACTCATAGAAAAAAAGAAAAACACAAGAAAAATCTTAAAACCATAAACTAAGAAAGAACAAACCAAAAAATGAAAAATAAGGCATTCCTGAATCGTATAAATTCCACACAAGTTAATATCTTCGCCTTCCTAGACAAGTCTGGTACTAATTTACCCAAGCCTGCGCGGAGGGCCTGGTTAATCTGGGCAGTGGTTGATCACTTGACCTTGTGGGTGGAAATAGCTTTTCTACCAGAAAAATGCGTCTAGAACGGGCAAGAAAATGCTTCCGGGGCAGAAATGTACCATCAAAAGTTAGTTTGGTATAGAAAGAAACAAGAACAAGAACAAGGAGAAGATGCTGTCTCTCTAAGAAGTGGGAGGATACCTTCGAAGCTAATTAGGAGAAGGAAAAGGGCTTTGTCGACCTCTTTGACGGGTTTTGCTCGACCTTTCACGAGGTTCAGAACTTCCCCAATGTTTGTGCAATCAGTTTATGTCAGTACTTTACCCTCATCTTCAGAGCGTGAGAAAATCCTAAGAGAAACTTCACGGGTTCTTTCCTCAGCTTTGTTGGCCCACTCAAGTGGCCACATTCGCACTTAGCTTTTTGTCAGCGCGCGATTCCCACCTCATAATGACTTCGGCGGGCTGCTTTTTTTAAGCGATTAGTCAGATCCTGGTCTGTTTATACCCAGTGGAAGCGTTCACAACTGGCAAAATTTACTGGCGGATTGTTTATTCCATCGTCACGACATATAAACTCTGCCGAACACGCGTTCGTCAGCCGCCGAGCCGAGTCGTTTAATTTATGGAGCTTTCTCTGAGAGTTTGCACTTTCTGCACTTTTATCTGGTTCTACTGCTACTATAATTGAGCGTCTCCACTGGTCCCTCTACGATTCTCAACAATAGTTTAAAAATTTCTCCTTATAAATTACAAATACTATCATCTTTTTCACTGGCGTCTTCTATTTTATTTCTCATATTCTATTAATTCATATTCTATATACTCTACATTTCACTGTTCATTATATGGCATAACAAATAAATAAATAAACATTTTTTCTTAATTTCATTGATATTTTCCTCGCTTCCTCGTATTTTCATCTGTATTTTTTCCTGGTAGGTGAAGGTAAAGTGGCCAGCGTTGATGTCACCTCGAAGCGAGTTATGATTCCAAAAATCCAGATTTCCAATTTGCTTTATCCTTTAATTACGATTCTAAATTTGTGTGGCGTTGATCTGTCTTCTGAGGGCGCGCCATGCATTGATCTTCCATTTAGAATCGTATACACGGTGAATGCGTATTTAGCCTACATAATGGCTTTCGGGGACAGTCGTTCTACCAAATTAGTGCGTTCACCTTCCCAGAGAAGACTGGTACCAATTTACCCTAAGGATTCTAGGTTCGGTGAGCCTATCGAAGGATCGATCTCTCGATCGTTCTCTCACCGCTGCACCATGCTTTTCCCTTTTCTTGAAAATGCTCACGAATACATTCGCTTGATTCTGTGATGCGACCAGGTTCTACACAATGTTCTCCATAAAGTTTATTTAACTATTTTATTATTTATTGACCTATAATAATTACTATTTTTTATTTTTTCAACGATTCACCAAAATTTTCTCGCTTTCAAGCGAACAGCTTTGTGAAGGGCTTCTCTACTTCTACGATTGGTGGTGCCTATTTCTCCTCCCTCATTTATCATATTTCACACGTCATTTATCATTTATCGTTTATTTCCAGTCCATAGTGGGCTAAACGTTGAGATTCAGTGGGTTGCAACGGACTGGGATATAATGTTAGTAACAGAGAAAGAAAGAAAAAACACACAAAAACACAAAAAGAGACGATTAGTAATAAATCAATGAAATCATTGAGATAATCCTTGATGGAAGCCCTTCGGCAACTCTTGAGAGGGAAAAAGGATGGAAACATGCTGATAGGACGAAGTAGAGTCCCACTAGGTTAACCCCAAGGGTTTAGGGGCTATCAAAAGGTAGCTCGAAAGACGAGAAAAGAAAAATGTCCACCGTAATATTCTAAGAGCGCTAAAGATACGACTACATGAGGAGGAATTAGGAGTACATCTTTCATTATTATATTGACATTCTGTTTCGTTCTGTTTCTTCGATGTTTTTCTTCTCTTTCTGCTTCCTCAGCTTTGTGGTGACTTTCCTAAATCGCGGTAATTGTGAGGTTTTATTCACTTTCTATCGTCGTCACCGGGTATTTTATCGTGATTTATCGTTTTTTTTTCACCTTTTGGGGTAAGATTTACCGTTAACGATCCCCTTTTGCAGGAGCCCAGTGTGTTATGGGCGGCGGTGTGACGGATTGCGCAACGATGTCGTGGCATCTGCACCGGGGCCATTCTCCCCTTCGACGGCGCCCCAATTCTCGTCGGCCATTCTTCTTCGTGATGCTCGTTTTGCTGTTGTGATGTGACTAATTGTCGGCTACGGTCGTCATTTTTACCCCGAATCTCTCGTCTACCGATTACCATTCGAAGCTATTCGCAGGGTAATCGGTAGACGAGAGATTAGGGTAAAAATGACGACCGTAGCCCGGTTTTTCGGCGTCTCCCGAAAATCCCGTCCAGTTTCAGTCAGTTTTGGCGTTCTTATCCAATCTTTATTTATCTTCTTACTTTATTTATCTTTATGTCAGTACTTAACCAAAACACAGCAGCAGAGTTAGTAATACCTAACAAAATTGACCACGGAAATAAAAATAAAATTAAAAATGATAATGAATCAGGGAAGGGATGACTGTGGGTGCTCACAGGTAATCGTAGTTGAAAGGAGCTAGCTTGGTTATAGTATCTGTTAGATCTTGGAGAGGCTTAGGATTCATCTATCTACTTGTCAGAATCCTCTTTATATGGTCGTTTCTAAGTATACCTTCCCTGGTAAATTTTTACCGAAACGACCTGTCATTTTCACCGCTTTCGTCCTTTTTGACCCTAAAAAGCCCAGTTTGAGGCCATCAAGAGCTCAAATATAGTACCATCTGTCGCAGATGTATGAAAGTACTAAAAATTGGTAAAAGGGTCGGCGTTGATCTGTCTCCTAAGGATGCGCCACACATTCGTTCTTCGTTCAGAATCGTAGAGGCATGGTAAACGCGAATTTAGCCTATACTATGACCTACGAGGGCCAGCCCTTGTACCAGGTTAGTGTCCTTACCCAGACAAGTCAATTTACCGAACCCCTGAGGGGGAGGCTTGGTTAGTTTGCGCGGGGATCGATCGCTTGACCGTGCGGTATTCAGTAGCGTCTCTTACCACTGCACCACGCGCGCCCTTAGGGAAGTAAAAGGAATAATTAATCATGAATTACGATGTTGAGGTTTAAGTATGTCCATTTTTGAATGCATTTTCCAAGTAGCACATGAAAGACAAAGGTAGATTTTTCGAGACGGATCAGCCCCCTAAGGACGCGCCACGCTGTCGTCTTGCAAGTGAAATTTATAAATCAAAAATTTAGAAAATTTATGACTTTTTTGATAGTAGGTTAGGATTCTGACGCCGCGCTGGTGAACACTCAAGGCATCTCTTACCTGCCGTTCGCCCCTGTCCACTTTTTCCATTCTTGGATTAAAAATTCCCTCGAATACACGGCCTATCCCTACCTCCTCTACCTTTAGATGGGAACAGTTCCCCATCGGTAAAGTCATTCTACAGATTTCCCACCCACCTTGACGGCTACGGGTATGATTCCCACTATTGACGGCTTGTTACCACCGGGTCAAACCCCAGCGGCTCATTCTCACTTGCACCGATACTCTTCAGACACGACACCACTTAGCACCCCTCTTAGGATCCCATTGTACTGGTCAACGCGGCCAATTTGCACCTTGTTGTAATGTGCTCGATGTAGACAACTGCTGGATCCATGTTGTAAGGTTGTTTATCATCCTGCATGGGCGTGGCCTAGACATTTTGCGGCTATTGCTAGCATCAAACATGTCACGAACGAATAAGTGACAGCTGGGCCCAGATTCATCATTGGTAAACCCCCAATAAACCCTGAAATATAGCCCGAACGTCGCCCACCTGTGTCTACTTATCCTAGACTACCTATGCTAAACGCAATCTCTCATCGACTCTGTCGTCTGGTTCCGGCTGCGCCACGGTTTCGGAGACCGCTCGTCCGTTCATGAATCTGGGCCCTGGTTAAGGGGTTATGTTTGCAGCTTTTCGTGTTTATACTTGAAGACGCGTCGCGTGTGCGTCGCGGCACAAAGGACACACCCATGCTGGTAGGTAGACAAGTACCCATTATGCATGTAAAGTCACTACTGAGTGACCCAGGTTTAACAGTTGCGCACTTGGTCTAGTGGTAAGTTGTGCTGCTTCCACCGACACGGTCGAACGATCGATCACCACCCGGGCTAACCAAGCCCTCCATTCCTCCGGGGTCGGGTAAATTGATACCTAACTTCTCTGGGGAGGCGAAGACATTGGTTTCAGCAGCGGCTGACCCCCGTAAGTCATTGTATAGGCCAAATACAACCTCAAGCCATCAACCTTCTTGTCTCTACGATTCTGAATGGAAAACGATCGCGTGGCGCATAGATAGGGGATTGGTCGTATTGACCAATTCATTTACCTTTACCTTTTACCCATAAAAAAAGGAAACTGATCTTGATGTAAGGTTGAAAAAACTTAAGGGTTAGTGAGAAAAATAATCTGTCGCTAAAAATATGCTCTGCCGAATCTTTACGATTCTGAATTGAAAACGATTGCATGGCGCATCAATAGGGTATTGGTTATCATCGGCCACTTTATTTACCTTTACCTTTTACCCATAAGAAAGAAACTGATCTTGATGAATGGCTAAGGAATAGTATGGGTTAGAGAAATGCTCTGTCGTGTCGATTTAAACTTTGCTGTCTAAGTATTCTCCGTATCTCGACGATTTTGAATGGAAGACGAGAGCATGGCGCGTCCCTAGGGGCGAAATAGCGTCGAGCATCCCATCTATGCCTTTACCTGTGCACGTTGCACTCCATAGGTAAAGTATACCTTTCCATTTTCAACAGTATTCCGCTGTAAGTTCTTATGAAGTCACGTTCCCTAAGGGTTAAAATTACCTGCGAAATTGCTTTGAACTTACTAAATGGCCTATAATCCGTTTTAATTGACTCCTTTGTAATTTCCTTTGTATAGTTGATAACTGTAATAGAAAAACTCTATTCCGCGAAACAATTAGACCTGTTGCCATCGGCAGTCACTGATGAAACTGGTAATTACCGGCCAGTGTCGCTTATTATCCGCCGCCTCTCTTGTCAACTCGTAACTAGTACGGCCACTTTAGCCTTATCACTCCCGGCACGTCCCCTCTCCAACCCATTTCCCTTCGTTTACCCTCCTCGGGTATGTTTCCCAGGCCAGCTTCACCCAGCGTTCTCATTCCGGCCTTTGTCGGCCGGTCGCGCACCTAATCCGCTCATCAAACCTGCCAACTCGACGGCTTCGACGAGGTGTTGTCGCACTTTGAGTGTGGATTGTCTACTACAGCGCTCAGCTCAGCCGGCTCGGTCGCGTGACAACTCGTCCAGCTGCGGGCTCTCGTGACAGGAACGCATGTCAGTCTACATCAAAGGTCACTTCTCACCGCGTATCGGTCGTGAGAAGTGACCTTTTCGCCCATAGTACAGTTCGGTGTCCCATCCTCGGTTTCCCTCCCGGAAAACCTTCTGATCAGTGCACCGAGAACGCGCCGTGCACTCGTCTTCCATTCAGAATCCCATCCTTCCTCAGGTGGCGATAAGCAGAGTCCACTTAGCTGATTCATGTCCCTGAGCAGCTGATTCGATGTAATTGCCATTGGACTCCAGCCACCGGTGTTGCACTAATCCCCTCAGGCCGTATCTCCATTAGCCCCGCCCTTTTTTCGGAAATGTTCCAGCGAAGAGCGCTGCCGAATAATGATGAATGGCCTCGTTTCGGCTTCGGATGTCAGAGCGACGATTCTCGCCGCCGCTGACCGTCTCCGCCGCCGCCGTTTAAAACCATAAATCATTCGCATGAGATGCTTTTTAATGTCCCGGCTTCGATTTGTTCGAGAGTCTCGTAGCGTAGCTCCGGTCGTGTCGATTTGCCCCTCATTCTTCATTCCGGAATGCTCGCTTATAAACTTGACAGTTTTCCTTTGTCTCCTTTTTTTCAGCTAAACTGCTGCTTTAGTCCTCCAATCTTTCTAGTTTTAATACTCCCAGACAAGGCTGGTACCAATTTACCCGGGCCCAGAGGGATAAAATGGTTGAAACCCTGGGTGAGGACAGATCGCTCTACCGTGGGAATGGATGTAGCGCCTCTAACCTGTGCCCTATGCGCGTAACACCGCAAGTCTCACTTTTGATAACCCAGTTGAGGTTTTCTAATGAACCTAAGCATTGTGAATCTCTGCCTCTATGATTCCGAATGGAACACGAATGCGTGGCGCGTCCTTAGGGAATTGATCAACACCGACCACTTTATTTTTTCAGCTTATACGTAATATTTCTCCACCAGCCATACAGCGTCCTGCCGGCCGGCAAGCGGCTGCTAAATACAATAAAACAAGAAAGATTTGAAATAAAACGATGAACCAATAGCATGTAGCAAGAGACGGCGAGCTGAACTGATGAAATGCGTCCCTGGGAGTACAGTAACAGACTATCGCGGCGGGACCCATGAGCCACCCACGCCAAACATTGCTTGGGTTTCGCTTATTATATAGTGGTAGGATTCCTCCCACCCATATTAGCCGGTGCCACAGCTTTCCGCCGATTTGATCTCCGCAAAAAAAAACAACAGCGAATTGGTCCCCTGATAGTCTCACAGATGTCCGTCAGCTGAGCGTCTCATATCCGTTGCTACTCGTTTTTTTCCCGGCTCAAAATGATGGCGTCCAATGTCCCGTTTTGCTCGCTCCACTTCTGCTGGAGCACCACATTTCGGTAATGAGCATGCTATTAATTCAATGGTCCATGGAGATGAACAGCTCGCGGCCTTCTGCCGCCGCTCATCGTGCACTTGTTCCACTGGGACGATCTGTGCCCTACAATAGGATAAAAATGGATTATCGCGCGTAATTTGTTATGAAAATGTGAGCGCATGATGGGAAGTGCAGCCGGCCAGCATGGTACGGTACTTTGGTCTGATGCTTTTTGAGAGAACGGGCTTATTAGAATAACCAGCCATTCAACGGCCTGCAGGCCGCCAAATGAACTAATGAATAGTAGGAAACATATATAAAACATTTATAATAACAAATAAAACGAAGAACAAAAAGCATGCAGCAAAAGACGCCGAGGAACTGAAGAAATACGTCATTGGGTACGGTACCGGCAATCGCGGCGGGACCATAGAGTTGACATACAGACATCGTGGTTTCGTTTATTTATTTATTATTAGGATAATATGTATATAAATACAGTTATTCCTTCCTGGCGCCTCGTACTCGTCTTCCATCCAGAATCGTAAAGGCAAGAAATACGTGTTTGGCTGATGCAGTGGGTTGCGGAGCCGTTGCTTCGGGTCCAACCCCTCCCAGACAGGCCTGGGGCCAGTTTACCCTACCTTTACTCGGCCCCAGGGGCATGTCGCTTGGTTAGCCTGGGTGAGGATCGATCATGAAGACCGCGTAGGTGGTAGCAGCACCTCTTACCATTGAACCGCCTCTGGTAGACTTACTTCCTGAATAGAAGATACTGGATAGAAACTAGCTAGGGTTTGTGTTCCCGGCATCTTTTTTCATTTTCGATCTGAAGGGTTCTGTCTTTCCAATTTCACGTATTTCAATTATCTATTATTATCTCTACGAAAGATAACTCTCTGCTCAGACCGCATTGCGACCGCTCGCGAGGCACAATGTCCATAAGTGGCGCAGTTTTCAGGTGGCAATTTTTTATACGGTTATTGCTATTTGATTGTGTCTTTCAATTATATCCTCCATACCTGCGACTATTTCTTTTATCGTTATCTTTTTATAGATGGATCTCTATTCTCTATTAGTCTAGAGCTCAAAAATAAATGTACCTTTCTCATTTTTCTTTATTCTTTGGAGGTTTAAGCCAAATACCTAGTCTGGGCTACTCGAGAAGGTTCGACTTCAGGCCTGGCTTTCAGGGGACCTTCTACCATTATGAGAGTCTTCTCAAAGTTTTTTTTGATCTTTCAGGGCCTAGATTCATCATTGGTGAACCCCCGATAAAGCTCGAGATATGCCCCGAATGGCGCGCAAAATGAGATTCGTGAACGCGCTCTGGGGTTTAATCGGGGTTTAGCGCGAGTCTGTCACACCTCGCGATGAGGCATGGTTTGAGAGACCTCCACGGTATCGATCGGGTTTCTTGCCGACGGGGTTTCGGAGACCGCTCGTCCGTTCATGAATCTGGGCCCAGGTGTGCTTGACAAAATGAAAAAACCTTTCTGTTCGATAAATATATAATAATAAGATAATAATAGAACCTTCTGACAATGTTATCTGACCTTTCTTGTCAGCATCCATTCGTTTTCTTATGGTCGCGTGCTGGCGATAGCCACCGACCACGATGTTTGTCCAGCTTATCACCCATCCAGGGCCTTCCGGGGTTTACAACTGTTTATTCGGGCATTTACGAGGCCATTTGGCTAGATCGGAGTTTATTAATTAATAGGTAATCGTCATTAATCTTAATGAAATCTGCCTCGCCTACATTGTCATCGAAAATAATCCTATTGTAATGCCAATTATCCATCAGCTTAATCTCAAGTATGGCTTTTTCTTCTCATCGTAGGCCGGCGAGTACGAATGCACCCGGGAGCCATAAACTTCAGACGTTTTTCCTTTACACTCTTCCCGATATTGCTTGTGGGGCGTATTAGTTTCTGCAATACGATTTCGGCTCATCTGATGCACTTTTCGCCGAAGTTCGAAGGAAAAACTGCAATATTTTGGGGCGCTAATTACTGCGCCGCGTCCTCTGCGTCTCTACCCGGTACACGGTGCGACAGGTGGGAAGGGTTCATACTGTGCAGCTACTAGTGCTCTACTTGAGGTCCATGCAAGACTGTCTAACATATCGTCAGCGTGATAGTTTTTCATCATTGTTGAATAAGGGTGCGGTGGTGCAGTGGTAAGAGGCGCTTCTTCTAGACGAAAGGTCGAGAGATCGATCCTCGTCCGAGCAAACCAAACCTTCCATCGTTCCTGGGTCAGGTAAATTGCTACCAGACGTGTCTGGGAAGGTTAAGACACTGATTCGAACGGCCGCTGGCTCCGTAAGTCATTGTATCGGCCAAATAGGCATTCGCCATACCTCTACAATTCCGAGTGGAAGACGACTACATGGCGCATTCCTTGACCAACGTCGACTACTACACTTCTAGCGTTATTGTTGAATAAAAATTCTATTTCCGTAGTATTCTACTATTACCCTATGTGCTGAGTAGTGCACTGTATCGTTCGCCATTCGGATTTTTCTGTATTTTTTGAAGATTCTCAATATTTAAAGTCTCGAAATTTGACTGAAGGATTTCTTTTTGATTTTTGAAGATTTTCGATATTCAAAGTCTCGAAATTTGACGATTTTGAAGGATTTCTTTTTGATTTTTGAAAATTTTCAATATTTAAAGTCTCGAAATTTGAAAATTTGGACCTCTGTACGATCTTGAAATGAGATAGGGTTTTGCTGCTTGGATGAAAAACTACGGAAGATATGGTCCCATTCATCTTGGCCAGACTCGCCTCCCCGTCACATGTCTTTCCAATTTATAATAATTTATAATAATTCCAATAATTCTTCTTTGATGTGAAACATCCGTTCTACGTGACTAGGCTAATAATTACCGCCAGGACGGGGGAACATGACGCCAGTCCCTCTTTGAAATGGCTCCTTCTCATCTGGATGAATTTTCTATTAAAAATTGTCCTCTGGCGTTTAATTTAAGTTTTTTTTTCTATTGGCGAAAAAGTGACAAGCTAATTTGGACGGCCAATTTCTGCAGAATGACAAGCGGCGCGGGGTTTTTCTTCAAATTGGCAGACACGGCTTCATTTCGACGCCGCACGGGAGCTATTGGCTTCATTTAGGCTTTTTCGATCATTTTGACTTAATTATTGCTATTTGAATAAATAAATATTAAAAATATAAATAAACAAATATAAAAAACAAATGAATGTATAGTATTTAAGTAGATATACATTCCATAGTTGTTCAGGTAGGTAGCTATGACACCCTCTTAAGGTGCAGAACTAAGGGGCGCTTTTTACATGCGGGCAGTCGAGCGATCGATCCTCGCCCAGACTAACCAAGCCTTCTACCCTTCTGGGGTCGAGTAAATTGGTATCAGACCTTTCAGAATTGGCGAAAACTCTTGTTTGGTATACATGGTCCCACAAGTCATTATATAGGTGAAGCCACAAGCCTCTACAATTCAGCAAGCTTCTACGATCATGAGAAGAAGACAAATGCACGGCGCGACCTCAGGGGACTGGTCAACGCCGAACTCTTCACCTTTACCATCAAGTGAAGAAGCGTACCACTCAGCTTCACCTGTTCAACGCCATTTTACCTTGACCTTTAGGATATTGACCCGATTACCTCAACTTTTTTTTTCTTACCCCCTGAGGTTACAATATTAGGTTGTCGCAAAAATAATTTCGGAAATGGACCACCCAGCTCAAACGCTACTTTATTAATCAAACTAAAAACCATCAACATTTACACAACTCTGCCAGCGAAGTGCTAAAAAAAAAACCCCGAACATATAGAGAAGAAACTAGGATCACGGTAATTAACAACAGCAAGAAAGGCATTTTCCACAAATCCAATCTCATTTCAAGATCATACAGAGCTTCAAAACTGCCAATTTCGAGACTTTAAATATTAAAAATCTTCAAAAAAATAAAAATAGATCCGAATGGCGAAAGATACAGTGGACCACTCAGCACATGAGAAATACTAAAAATCAGCGAATTTTTCCTGACGCAAATAAGAATCGAATGCGTTTAAATGTCACACTGCCGCTCAAATTTCTCGTATCTCCGGGTTTGCACCGATGTTTTTGACATCATTTCCCGTCCACGGGGCCGAGGCTCCGCCCCCTTAGCCACGCCCATTTGGTGGAGGGTGTGAACGGCCGAATGTTAATTGTACCGTTACCCAACTCGCCATATCTCGGCTGTCGCGCAGATGTGTCTCGGATAGCCGGCATTTAACGACAGTCTACCCGTCAATTACTTGGCTAGGGTCAGCAACATGTTGTCGTGTGTGGCTTTCTCGTATTGTTTTCTTCAGTTTATTATTATTTTTATTTTGTTGTTCTTCTCACTTTATAATTATTATTTTTTATTTTTATTGTTTCATTTTATTTATTACTGTGCATGATGCCGCTCGTAGCTAATGTAATAAATATATTTTTTCTATTCATTTTCTTTCTTTTTGCGTGTGGTGCAGTGCTAACAGGCGCTACTTCTACCCGCGTGGTCAAACGATCGATCCTCGCCCGGTCTAAGGCTTCCATCCCTACAGGGTAACGTGAATTGATACGTCTTGCCTGGGAAGGTGAAGACACTGACTTTGTGTAGCGGCCGGCCCTCACAAGTCATTGTATAGGCCAATGCGCATTCACTATGCCTCTACAACTCTAAATAGAAGGCGAATGCATGGCGCGTCCTTAGGTGACTGACGAACACCGAACACTCTACCTTTACCTTTGCTTTTCTTTTCTTTTCATTTTTTGTTTTCCGATTGATTTCAGTCGCTGTTGAATTTTAATCTCGTTTTTCCCCTCCTAAGCAATATCTCTACTTGGAATAGTTTGGTGTAGGATAGTTGTCGTTAGTGATGGGAATATCTGAGTAATTTTTTTTCTGAAAAAATCTATGATTAGAAGCTGAATTTTAAATTGTACGGCGTTTTGTTTTGGTGGGTACGGGTATATCGGTAGAATATTTTCTAAGCCTAGAAGGCTACTTTACCCATTTCTACTCTTCCCTTTCCGGTCGTAAATATCCCCTATGCCTGGAAAACTTGATATTAGGGTTCAAACCCTAGGGTAGCGTTAGGGACTTATGATCTTTAATTACTCTAAGAAGTAATAAAAGAAAAGAAAGAGAAAAGAAAAAAGAAAAAGAAAGAAAATCAGGAAAATATTCAATTTCTACGGGAAACAGAGTCCGTACATTACATCAGCACATGATGATGTGCGCTACGCAATTACGGACATTACATCCAGATTTTACGGCAGGAATAGAATTGATCCGTTTTACTTGGGTTTATTTCCTCAATTTTGCTCTCAATTTTTCTGTACTAAAATTTAAATCTTACACTTACCCTAAGAAGGTTTCAGAGCATGTAGATTTCTCGACATCTTGATGGTAATCCACAAACTAAACTTCGAGCTAGTCGATAGATGATGGGCGGGTGGTGTACCGTAACTTTTTATTTGACGTCGTTTTAATTGTGTCGTGTGTAGTGGAAAGAGTTGGCGTGAAACAAATTGTATGGACACAGCACTCTAAAAATCTATTCATTTTGATATTTTCGTGCAAAAAATCCGTCAAATCTCCCGGATCCGACGCTGATCAGCAGAACACGATGTAGTCGGTGTCGGATTAGCCCAGAGCTGGATGGAGTGCGCGCGGAAATCCGCTTCGCCAGGCCTTCTGTATGCAAATAAACCCTTACCATTCACATGCTCATCTAGGACACGCCCACCTACCTATCTACCTACCAACCCATTTACCCAGTACCCATGCGTCCGCCGAGCTCCACCCCTCCCCGCTCGTTCTCGCGCCGGCCCAAAGGGTGGTCATTGTTTATTAAACAGCAGGCTGCACTTGGGGGCCCGCTCCCTCGAGTTTTTCTCGCCCCCCAGTGGAGCAATAATTCCTACCCCGTCGTTTTTTCCTCAGTTTTTTTCCGAAATCTCTCTGTCCGCAGCTTTCTCGAGAGGCTGTTCTGAAGCCGATCCGCCCGATTGTCCAAAGATGTACTTGTGATTGTTGTTTGTTCAGCTCGTCAATCAGTTCGGATACAAGTGTTCTTGACAGCAGCAGTAGCCCTGGCAGTTGTGTTTGCCCCCCTCCCCGTATCAAATGTCACCGTTCGACGCTCATCTCGAGGCTAATGGGGGTCCTTCTGTGTTTGACATTCTCGTTTCTGCTCCTAAATCCTCTAATCCTCAGCCTCGTCGTCGAGGCGCTCAATTTTTCGCTCGAAAAACTATAAATTTCCTATTTGCTCCTCATTTTAATATAATTACATCGTCGACTGCATCCTCGTAAATAGCCCTTCTAATACCTTTTACATTTATTTGTTTATTTTTTTTTATTTATTTAGTTGTTGCTTTGCTTTGCTGTGCACCGGCCCGCGTAATTTTCTGGGAATGTTTATTTATTTATTTATTTAAAATGCACCGAAGTGCGCACAACACAAAAAGAAGAAATGGGATACACATGTGGGATTATTGACATTAGTGCTTATACAAAATCAACTAAAACATGTTTTATCATGGTTTTGTAATTTCTTAGTAATTTCTCGCATAATTTTCTGAGAATATTCATTTATTTATTTATTTATTTATTTAAATGCACCAAAGTACGCACAACACAAAAAGAACAAATTGGAAACACACGTGGGATTACCGACATTAGTGCTTATACAAAATCAACTAAAATATGTATTATCATGGTTTTGTAATTCCTTAGTAATTTCGTCTGATCACTGCCACGCTTCTATTCGACGTAGAAAATGAACATATAAGTGAGAAGTTATATGAATTAATTAATGTTAAATAAATTGGTAAATAAATTTTCCAAGTCTCGCCTACTTATGAGGAAGTGTTGTTGATAGTCATAAACTAATGATGATCAGTTACTAAGCATATAGTGGTCTTGGTCTATGGTGTGGTAAAAAATATTTCCCTGAATTTCTTGCGTTGTCGGTGTTTTTGTACTATAGTTGTCTAGGATCGCTGTTTCTTTTAACTAATGCGTTTGTTCTTTAAGCACGTCTACGATGGGCGTAAATAAATAAATAAATATATAAGCGTAAATAAATAGATAAATAAATAAATAAATAAAGCTCTACGTAATCCATTTACCGCCTCTTGAAGTATGCAATTTTGGACCAGATGTCTGCTATGGGTCATTTTCTCTCGCTGGACCAGCCCGATCTTTTTCGAATTTACCTCGCTATTTTCTGGTCTTAAATTTTATATCTTCGAGGATCTCCTCCAAACAGTTCGCGTTTGGCAAATATTCTCAGTTGTCCTTGCTGATAAGATCGTGGAGCATCCACCTGTGTGCTGATTATTTGTTTTTTGTTTTGTGCAGAGGTTTCGTTCTTTACAGCGGGCTCAGAATCCGCTACACCAGTGGCGGCAATTAATTTTCAGTTTTTTTTCTGACATTTGTATCGATGTTCTTTTTTTTTGTCGAAAGGGCAACCTTCGAAAAAGCCTATTTTTGATTGATTAGCTCGATAGACCACGGACTTTGGCTTTATCGATAAGCTTTGCGGATATTGAAGGGAAATTGCATTTTATGGAACACTTTGGTGGTATTCTATTTATTTACTCATTTATTTATGCGCCATACTGCGCGCCATTTTATAGAAACAAACAAAACAACAAAATAACCCTAAACTTTCAACTTAAATTCACGTTATCTGATGCGATAACTGATCTTCAGAAGACTTAGAAGAGGCCTTCGAAGGCTAATTGTAAATATTTAGCCTATTTAGCCTAGAAACTTTCAAAGGCATAAAGACTAAAGGAAACAAACGTCTGGGTTTCTGAAGGACTCAAGGTAAAGGAGGTTGCTTCTGTTTCTGAGTTTTACAGATTCCTACTATCTAACTGTTGTCTTTCGCGGTCATGATTGGTTGAAAAATCAATCGATTGATTTGACACCAAGAAATAATGAAACGAGTTCCGATGGCACTTATGAGATCGGCGCAGGTGGGATGAAGTTGGGTCATCGGTTCATCAAACGTCGCACCAGCACTTGACCCATTACGTCTTGACGTCTCTTTTGTAACTGCCAAGTGTATCCATCCTATTTATTAAGTGCACACTCTCACCAGAGTTCTCAATGGATCCCCATAGAATGCCATTGGCCAGCTCTCGAGACGTCAGTTGTTCTTTGCGGTATCCCATCATCATCGTCTATTCATCCTCCTTTCATCATCGATGACCTGTCCATCGTCGCCTTTTTCTTCGGACAGTAGTTAGTATTAGGATGACCCAAAGGTTCGTTGGATTTCAGGTTCTGACTTCCTCTATTCATAACTCAAGAAGAACAAATAAATGACCGATAAGGTTATCAAAGTTAAGCGCAATTCATTGCCAGCGATCTGATAAAGAACTGTGCTTAACCACAATAACCTTATTGGCCATTTATTTGTTTCTCTTGAGTTGTGAATAAAGGAAGTCGGTATTTGAGCTGTACACGAAATCTTGGGTCAATTCAATATATAGCATATGTATTCTGTGTTTATTTATCTATTTATTTATTTATTCATTTAACAATAGCATATGTATTTTGTGTTTATTTATTTCTTTATTCATTTGTTTATTGCACATCATCTTCCTAAACCAGAATGTGGGCTTAGGCAGCGACTTGAATCGAAATGAATAGTGAAAATAACAGTGTAAAAAGCGTGAAAAAATGTAAATATGTAAAAAATGTATGTATAATGGGTATAAATGTGTATTTGAAAAATGTTTAAAGTAGTGAGTAAAAACACAAGGTATAGCCACTGAAGAAGGTGACCAAATTTGGCTTGATGTAATACTCAAGTAATGTATGTGTTTTGTACCCTTTGTATTTTTCGTTTTTGTTATTCATCTTTCTTTTCGTCACTGACCGTCGTCGTTCTGTTCCTCGAACATTTATCGTTTATCCTTTCTTTTTCCTCTTTTATTTAATTGTCTATTTCAGATACTCACCCGATAATAAATGCAATCAATAGCCTAACATTATGTGGTTAAGTATAGCAGTACTATTCGGACTAGCCCTGCCGTTACTCACCGACGCGTTTCAAAACTGTCCTGATGGGTGAGTGAGCAATTTTCCTTCATTTTTTTAAAAATATTTTTCTGTTTTCTGAAGAGCTCCTGGTTGGTTTTCAGATTATCGTTTTGTGCACTTCTCGTATTTCTCGGCGCCTGAATTCTCCGTTTGCACTTTGCTGTTCAAAGCAGTGCGGCCTGTTTTTGTCATAGTTCGTCTCTTCTAGGATTAGTATCTCTTTGGCAAAAGGCGGGATTGCAAAGCTCGAATTTTGAATTTAAAACAATTGATTTTTCGTAGGGTTATTGTGGGCGAATTTAAGAGGCTCCAAGCTGCCTTTTGTTTTGCCGTAAAGGCGGACTAAAGGTGATCAATAAGTCATGGTAAATGATACATCTTGAGAGGTTTTAAAGCTTCCATAAGAGTTATTGAAAAGCCGCTTAGAGGATTACTTCTACTTGATGGAATGGCTCAGAAGGTCTTCGTCGGGCCAAGCTTGGCATGTTTTTCAAAAGCCCTTGAATGACATTTGTGCGCTATCTAAAGCTCCGTTTTTTCACCATATACGCAAACGTCTTTCCCTGCTATTTTTGTCTTTTCCGGTTTGGACAAAAAAATTCCGTTTCGAAGGTTTATATCGTTTTAAATATGCTGACCAACTGGGTTAGCCACTTTTTTCACCTTCGATTGCTACCAGTGGTTACTTCCTTACATCAAGACCAACCCTTTTAATGATTGAATTATATGGTTACAACGTTTATTGTTTATTACATTCTGATTACCAACTATATTTGTCTCATACCAATCAATACCAACCACCGCAATTGTCACGATTCTGATTTTTGATTACTGATTACAGATAATTTGTGGGTATTCGAAAAGTGAACTATCACCACTAAGCAATCAGAGAGTGGGTTCAAAAAAAACCTAGCTTCTGTAACTGCCCTTAATTTACCTTTCCTCCCTTTTTCTTACCCTTTCTTGTTTGATTTCCCTCCTTTTTCCCTTCATAAATACTTTATAAAGTCAGACGGAGCGGACAGGAAATCGTTATGTGTAGGCTATGTCAGCCGTGGCGCGACCTCTGTAATTACGTACCTTGCGATGAGTCTCCTATTTCAGCGTAATTGCTTTGATTCCGTCCGGTTGGATCTTAATTGCGCTAATAAGAATCCACAGGTTTCATCAATTTTAAACCTCGGTATTGATTTATTGATTCTCCCCAATAATGTCTACTTCTATACCATCTTATTCAATATTTTTCACCTTAGAGTTTCCGAGGTTGTTTAGTTGAACTTTTTAGACTTTTTTCTTGAACGGCTTAACATTTGGCTGTGCGGATATATTTGAATTTAAGTAGGCCAGAAGAAAAGATTCTTTGTTGGAAAATATGGAACTGTTCAATTTCGAAGTCAAAATTGTCGAAATTCCGTCTAACTGTACCAATCTATGACAATAAATAGTCGATTCTGGCCCTTTTTGCCATTGAGGCAAGTATACATTTCGTTTGTTTTTATTTAGTTGTTCATTTATTTATTTGCTACGATGATTAAGACATTTGTAAGTGAGGAGAAAAAAGAGAATGTATGACACAGAATGGTATAGAAATTTTATTTATTTTGTTTTATTTATTTATTTATTTGTTACATCCTAAAACCTGGATGTGCTACTGAATAAGAAAAATGTGTTAGTTAAACAGAAATGCTGTTCAGACACGAAAAAAACAACAAACTTTCAGAGAAAGTGGTATTAGTAACAATTAGTAACAAGGAAATTACTGTCCTTCAACTGAAACCTGGGATTGAACAACTATTAGTAGTTATCAGGACCATCTCTACTATCCTTTATCATCCACTCTATTTAGTTATTTATTTTATCTTTATTTGTTTATTTATCTATTTACCCTTTCAGGTGTGACTGTTTACCAGACCCACTGGTAGAGTCGTCTTATTCCTATCTATGCCGATGGTCCTCTCTACCTGTCAACTTCCGTTTTTCGAACACCTCGTCAATTCGATCGATTCAAATCGCCTGTGACGGTGAATTCCAGCTACCTGATGGTATATTCAGCGCTGTCGGAGGGTTACAACACCTGTCAATAGAGGTAAGGGTATAGCGTTGTTTTCAGTTTTCATGCATGTCTTTGCTTGATGGGTCTTTTCTCTTTTCGTTTTTCTTTTTTCGCCGTTTCCCTGATGCTGTTCGGTCGTTGGTGTAAATTGAAGGGGATAATGGTATTATATTCGGATTATTTGGTAATTTGCGGCGGGTATTTCGTTTTACGATCTCTTCGCGTGGAGCATATGTAGGGGCGGATGAGATAGGCATCTATTGCGCAATCAGCACATATCGTACTAGGTGGGAACAGACCATTTGGTCCCCGACAATACAGCACGGATTAGCATTTGTGTAGAGGTCGCGCGCATGCCTCCTTACAGAATTCTTGACCCCTTCCCTCCTTCTGCCCTCCAGATTCATGAATCCGGAATATATGCCGTTTTTTCGGGGTATGCCGCTTCACTGATGCTTTTCAGGGGACTATGGAGAATAGAGAATTCACGGGTCAATGGGAACCGTTTAAAAAGTGTCAAACGTTTTCGTGGCCGAGATTCTTGAATCCGAAATATACCCCCAAAAGACGCACAATCGGTGACTCATCGATGCCCTTGGGGTTTGTTTGGGGTTTATACAAGGTCGAACACAGCTCATTAGCCCTTCAGGGTTCACATACCTCAAGCCCTGATCACTAACACCGCTGACACTGGGGTTTATTCGAGGTTTATCTGGGGTTTAGACGCTGTTACTAGGTCGAAGTCTTCGCATAAACCACAAATAAACTCCGAGTAAATAGAAGATCGCGTTGATGAATCTGAGTTCGCCATTTGGAGTATATTCTTGGGATTGTATCGGGTATGCCGTTCACGAGTCCGTGCTCGATTGGTTTGGTTCAACCAATATCTTTTTCCTACGTATGATGAAAGAAAAATCTCGACGTCTCGAAAGAAATGTATATCTCAACGGGAATGATTTTCAGAGGGTTAAATTTTTCGGGTGGTTTGATTTAACCCTTCGCCTTTGTTTACTTGAACGAAAAGCTGCTGAAATACGAAGCTAAGTGAGAGCTATACGTTGAAACATCTGCTCTTTTCTGCTGCAAAAATCTCAATTTAATGGGTCCCTAGAGAGTGAAATGTCTGTACTTTCAGCTCTCTGGCTGTTATCCGATTTTGCCCTCAGAATTTTGACAAAGTCGTTTGTTGAGTTTGTTGTAAATACAAATATGGTCAGACTGAGTCATCGAGGGCGGCCAGCTTCTCACTTCCGGGTGGGCATTTTTTCATGTGAAAAATAGAGGAGGGATGGAAGGCGGGGGTGAATGCTACGGTAGATATTGGTAATTTCATAGTTAGAAGAGGTTTGAGGAAAAGAAAATTCTAGGAATTCTTCTCAAATCTTCTCGAAAGGAGTTTGAAAAGTTTACTACCTTGTTATGAATTAATTATTGTTGTTTTGACGGAATTCATCGCTCTTAGTCCTTCAAGTCTAATCTCTATCCTGCCCGATTTCCAGGCCCTAACCTCACCTTTGTGCCCTCGATTGCGGGGTTGTAAATCAACCAGGGCAGCCGTGTTGTGGTAGTTCTGGCGTTGCACGACCCGTTTACGACTCGGTTATATTCAATAGTTCATATAAATTGCGTAAACCCTACCAGATGGTGGGATTTGGGTAAAGATTTACCGTCACTATACTTTCACCGCGAGTAGTAGGTAGCACAGAAAGTCGAGAACTGGCCCTATTTTGCCATCATTGTGGGTAACTTGTCATTGTCCGTCCATTTCTACCACGTAATTGCTGTCTTGTCGCTGTTCCGAAGGTGTTTTCTGATGGCGTAGGGGTGTCATTATGGGATCAGCGTGTAGAAGATTGAGATCCGGTCTGATGATGATCAATATTGTCCGTGACATTTACCAGAGACAGCTTAAGCCGTCTGCTGACGTTTTTACCGCGTTAATAGCGATTTAGCCTCAGGGCAATTATGTCGTTGAGACTGATAGCTATTTTCTTGGGGTCCATTGACACGAAGGTGCAGAGCTAAGAGGTGCTACTGCCACCTGCTCCATCGAGGGATCGATCTTCTCCCTAGCTACCTCCTCTTATCCCTCTGCAGTCGGGTAAATTGGTACCAAACTTGTCGGAAAAGGTGAACACATTGAATTGAATAGCGGCTAATAGCACACATCGACGATTCTAAATGGAAGGCGAATGCGTGGCACGATCTTAGCAGACTGGTCAACTCGGATCACTTTATCTTTACTTTTATTGACAAAAATCTAAGCGTTTCAGGGATGTCGTCTGAGCGAATTCTCCGGTTCACTGCTCGCACCATTGACGAATTTGCGTTCATTACACCTGAGCGAGGTAAGGGAACAGTTCAATTTCTACACTTTTTTAATTTACTGTTGCTGAGAAAATTTCTAGTTTTATCAGAAAATGATTAATTTTTACCTTTGAAATTTAGATGGCACTGGCTGACAAACCGTTTGTCATAGCCGACGAGAGTTTGGATCCTTTGAGACGGCTCGAGAAGCTGAGCATCACAAGTTCTCACCTGGTTCGTCTACCTGAGAAGTTGCTGTGCACTCTGAGGAATCTGCAGGTTGGTATTGAGTTGAAATGGGGTTTTCGTATAGCAGTTGGGTATAATTATACCAGTTCTGAAACATCTTGTTTCCCTTTTGAAGATTTGAGAAGAGTAGTTTACCCGTCGAACCGGTTTCTTTTACCTTTCTCAAGCCCGCAGAAGGTTCTAGAGAAATTCGTTTCACATCGTCTTTTCCCGATGGACTTGATTATAGCTTAATTTAAATTTTCATGTAAATTAATTTAAAGATGAACGGAAGTCCTGGGACGTTCAGTTATTCCTTGTTAAGGTAAAGGTAAGGGCGAAGGTTAAGGTAAAGGGTCGACATTGACCAGTCCCCTAAGGACGCGAAATGCATTCTTCTCTTCCTTCAGAAACGTAGAGGCACGGTGGTTGAACATGCGTCCTATACAATGACTTACAGAGGCCAACCGCTATACCAAATCAGTGTCTTCCTCTGTCTAGACCAGTGTGGTACCAATTTACCCGACCCCGGAGTTATTAAAGGCTTGGTTAGCCTGGCCGGGGATCGACCGCTCAACCGTGTGGGTGTCAGTTGCTCCTCTTACCACTGTACCTCGCCCGCCCATAGTTATTTCTCATAGAATTGATTATTCTTGTGGAACACCAAGCGTTACCGGGGCTATTTTTGATGAAGCTGATGATCATATCCTATTGAGGGTCTTGTTGACAGGCAGCTAACATTCCATATTCATCGCCGGATGATGAGTGCTTGGTGGGCACCACAATCGATGCGTAATTATGCTGTTTATTAGCGGCTGCGATCACTTCATTTTGTGCTTATACAATATGCCCTCGGCCGACGGCTCGTGCCATCTGGCCGCCCGGCTCGGCTCAACGTCAGTGATGAATCGGGGCGAATTGTGGCCGTTGAGATTTCGGACAAGTCTGAGGTCAGCAGGTGGTCGAACCCGCGCGTGTTAGCTGATCCGCCCGACCTCCTGAGGGAACCGCCACCGCTAATGATATGCTCGGGTATTTCAATCGGAACTGATGGACGACCAGGGTATTGTCATAAATGATGTTTGAGACGTCATCTCCATGATTTCCGTCATTTTTGGGGGGTTTGTTGAAATCAGGCAGAGTTAGGCGATCGATCCTTGCCTGGGCTAACCAAGCCTCCCATCCCTACGTGCCCGGGTAACTTGGTACCAGGCTCGTCTGCGAAGGTAGAGATACTGATTTGGTATAGCGGCTGGCCCTAGTATGTCACTGTGTAGGCCAAATACGCATTCACCTCAGGTTCTGAATGGAAACCGAGTGCGTGACGCGTCTTTAGAGACTGATCAACGCCGTTACCTTTACCTTTTACTTTTTACCTTTTTTATAATTTCTTGTAATTTTATTGTGTAGGCCAGAAACGTACGATTGAAGACGAGTGCATGGCGCGTCCTTGTGGTCTGGTCAACACCGATCTCTTCACCTTACCTTAGCTTTACTTGGTTGGAATGGGATGGGGTCCTTGTCACCCCGAAAAAGTGGTGACTTGCTGATGGAAAATTTGGTAATATATGTCCAAGGTTGTCCAAGGTTACGGGAACATAAAATATCCAAGGTTACGGAAACATAAAATTAAAAAACTTTAAAAAATAGAAGGTAAAGCTTACCTCGGGCAACCTGTTAAAGCATCTTTTTCAGTCGATTGTAAATATTTTCACTTGATATTAATCCAGCAATTCCAAATCAGAAAGGAGAAAAGGAAGAATCGAAGGTTGAAAGATTCATCGGAATGAGCTCATTTTTCTCCTCGGCGTAAATCCTTGGGTAAATATTTTAGAGCCAATCGGGCCAGGAAAGTGTTTCGGACTATAGCAAGGGTAGCTGTCCTTGCCTGGGCTATTTTTTCATTTCTGATGAAATATAATGCATGAAAAAGTAGCACCGAATGTCCTCTGTCCTTTTGTGGCTGACATTTTCGTTCATGAATTTTCGCCTCATCTCGTCCACCTATGAGGGACCCTTTTTGCTCTTCCGTCCTTCCTCTCAGGGCAATTTACCCCAAGAAAATCCTCTTTTTGATTTCTTATGGGTTCAGTGCATCTATTTGTTGCCAATTTTCGACTTTTGCCTTCTTTTGCCTCCAATAGGGCATTAATACCTCTTGGGGTTAGGAGACTTCTGGTTATGTCCAAGAGGGGGCTTAGATCCTGCTCGATAATGGAGCAGGTGAGGATTAGCATCAGCTCGCGCATCGTTTCATCGGCTGGATTGAACGGATTCTGGGATTTCTGGGTATCCTGATGAACCCTGTTGGTAAACACTGGACACAGGGGCGGCGATGCGTCACTAGATCACTAATTATCCGCATTACTTAGCTTTTATCCCACCGACCAGCCGACAACGGGGCTGTCGCTAATTAGCTAACTACCACCGCCCCGGTATCCATGTCCGACAACACGGTGATGATGTCCTTTGAGGGCTACGGACCCTAAAAAAGTGGTGCAGTAGTAAGAGGCGCTATCTTCATCCTAACGGTTGAGCGATCGGTACTCGCCTGACTAGTCAAGCTTGTTGTCTCTCCGGAGACGAGTGAATCGGACTTCTTTGGTAAGGTAAAGCCACTGAATTGGCTCCACAAGTCATTACATAAGCTGAATACTCGTTCTCTAAGCTTCTACGATTCTGAATGGAAGATGAAGGCATGGCGTGTACTTAGGGACTGAACATTTATTTATTTATTTATTTAATACGTCAGAAGACGCGCTAAACAGACTGGACCAACAAACAGACCATCACAAAACAAGTAAAACCTTAAAAAACATGACATAACATTAAAACAAATAAAACTAAACTCAAAATACCATCAGAGACGAGATTGCTTGCTGCTTGCAGTGGTCACTTCATCTTTTTTTGGAAATTCGGTCTTTACCATACCTTTTCGTTGGTGATAGATTACTTTCTTGTCTTAGGTAGAGCTTAGAGTCGTAAGGGTAAAGGTAAAGTATTCGCCCTAGGATGCGCCACGCATTCGTCCTTTACTCAGAATCGTAGAGGCGAGGTGAATGCGTATAAACTGCATAATGATTTGCGGGAGCAGTCCCTGAACAAGTCGTTATCCCTTCCGGGCAGGCCTCTGGTACCAACTTACCCAACACCAGCGGGATTGAAGGTAAGGTGTGCCTAGGTGAGGGTCGATCGCCACCACGTGGGTGGAAGTGGCATCTCTTACCTGTGCGCTGTGAGAATTATAGGTATCCCAGAGCTGGACGAGTTTCCTCGAGTGATTTTTTTTAAAATTAAAGCCGTTTTCAGGTGCTAAACGTGTCATCGAATTGGATTTCGAGCCTGCCGTTCACTGATCCGTCTTGCGTGGCCAATCAGCTGATCATCGTGGATTTTTCGAGAAATCGCCTTGAGAAACTTGGCGCTGAACTGCATGTGCTGCCGTCGGTGAGGCAGCTCTCGCTCTCGGACAATCGCCTCTCCCAAGTCGAGCCGGAGGCGCTTCTGAAATGCCCTCTCTTACAGCAACTTGAGTTGAACGGGAACTTCATCGAGGATGTGGAAAACCTCCCGGGTATGTCTTTGGGTCATATTTACCCTAAATATCCTATTATTCGTTTATTTTCCATAATTATTTTAGAAACATTGATTCATATCAATCTGGCGTCAAATCGGCTGTCGGTGATTCCACCGTCGGTGGCCACCCTGAAGCATCTCGTCTCGCTCAATGTGTCCCACAACGCGATAGATGAAGCCTCTCCGATGGTTTGCGGTGAGTATATTTACTATTTTTTCTATTTTTTGTTTGTTTTTATCGTTTGAATTTTCATTGCTTTCATTGGCTTCTTAGAGAGATTATTGTTGTTTGCTTCATTGCCCACCCGAAATTGGGTTCCATTTGGGAATAACAGGATGCAAATTAAGCGGGAATTTCTCATGATGTTGATCACAGACAAATAAATGCTGCATGAGGCGAAAGCCAGAGAACGCAAAACAGCTACATACTAGTCGGGAAGGGTGAGGGTTACAACATTAAAATGATAATTTATGTATTTGTTTGGGAAATATTGATTTTTTCGAGCATCGAAAGACCTACCGTTGAAAATTTCGTTCCCTGTTGCACAAAAAATGAATTTTGCAAAGGTTTCACGGTGTCGACTTTGATTTTTGTGACCGAATTTGCAAACCGAAACATAAAATACGAAAGGTTTATGGATTGAAGCTAAAAATGAATATTTGCCGAGAACAAAAAATCGATAATAGAGAAAATATTGTGTTATTCAAACCTGATTAAACTTTCAAAGGACGCGTAAACCTGTGTTTTATGCATTCTTTGAAAGGTTGGCGTTTTACCGCCGCTTTTTTGTGATTTTATGTTATTCTAAGTTTTTTTTGAGGAATGAGGTATTCAACTGGTATTTAATTTCTATACAAATATATTTCAATAATTTTTGTCCGTTGTTTCAATAATTCCGAAGCTTTTCAGTATCAAAAGTGCTGGAATTCCTTGATTTGTCGGCGAATCGTATCAAGACCTTCCCATCGAGGCTATTTCCCAACTCGACCACCACTATGGTACATCTCCATCTGGCCAACAATGCCATTGCGGATCTGAAGCCGTTCGAACTGATGAATTTCACTCGTCTTCAAACGGTGAGTGATTTTTTGCGGTGTTTATTATATTTCGTCGAGTTCCTTTGTGATGTTCTCAAGTGGAAAATTATCGGTTTGTTGCATTGAATTTGTCTATTTGTTTGGATTTGCTGCGAGGATACCATCAAAAAAGGTCACTTCTCACGGGAGCGTAATGGTGCGTAACGGCCCGGAAAAGATTAAGCAGAAGGTGTTGCGTATATCGGTAGGATTTGAGGGGAAATCTATCGCTTCGGCGTTTACCTGTCCTGGGTATATTCGTTGATCCATTGTTGGTACACCTCTATTGATACCGACAAGCAAGGAATGGGTCCATTACGGCTAACGTTTCGGAGCATATACCTTAGTCAGATCCTGGAAGGGACAAGTTTACTTCTCAGAATCGTTTACCCAATAGCAGTTCCAATCTTTACTTGTTTTAAAGTCTCTTCCTGTCTCCAGCGATTGTGGTAATAAGGTTGGGCAACGGCCTAGGATCTTCGATTTCGTTATATTGCAGTACTCATTGTCGAATATACCCAGGACGTGTAAAAATTACAGCGATATATTTTTCCTTCTTTTGTCCCGATTTTCAGAGCACATTGGAAACATTTTTGACCATTTCCCAGTCCGCTACGCTCCATTACGCTTCCTCCAGGGCCCAGATTCATGAACGGACGTGCGGTCTGCAAAACCTCATCGGCGATAAACCCGCTCGATACCGTCGAAGTCTCGTAAACCCTGCATCATCTCGAGGTGTGATAGACCCGCGATAAACCCCGACAAGACCCTGGTGCGCGTTCACGAATCTCGTGAAAATCCGTTCGGGGTATATCTCGGGGTTTATCGGGGGTTTACCAGTGATGAATCTGTGCCGAGATGACTGGCCTTTTCTCTGTTGGATACCTCAGCGCGAACACAAACTAATAAACAAAGTTATCGCAAGAAGCACTACTTCTCCATGAGAATACTTTCGCGAACTCCCGGTCCTTTACTTTCCGTGGACTCCTCACAGGACTGGGTATATTCAAGGTCCATTTATGAGCGATTCATTGAAGTGTTGTTTGTTCTCTGCTGAAGTGGACAGATCGCGGATCTTTTCACTCAAATGGGTAAAGGTTCGGCGTTCGACGCGGGTGTCAATTGCACACACCCGCGTGTAGATATTGCGTGGTTTCGAGTGCGGTTTGGCCTTGAGTCGACCGTGTCAACACTGCACTTTGGCGACGGCGAAACGAACGGTTTGGATGCCCGTTTAAGGGTGAAATGGATGCGTGAGAGTCGGGAGGCAGAGGGGAGACGACTAGTAGAATTTCCAGAAAATTTCCCGGCTTGAAAGGTTTGAGAAGTTCCAAAAGGTAAAGGTGAAGGTTCAGGTGTTTATCGGTCCTCTAACAACGCGCCGCCGCATTCGTGTTCCATTTAGAATCGTAGAGGCCTGGGCCCAGATTCATGAACGGACGAGCGGTATCCGAAACCGCGGCACAGTCAGAATCAGATGGCAGAGTCGATGAGATAGTGCGTTTATGATAGGGAGATAAAGGTGGCCGCCGTTTGGGGTACATCTCAGATTTTATCGGGGTTTACCAATGATGAATCTGGGCCATGGTGAATGCGTAGTTGGCCTAAACAATGACTTGCCCTTATCTCCCCAATCAAGTCTGGTACCAATTTAGCGAACTCTGGGAGAGTGGAGGGCTTGACTTATCCAGGCCGGGATCGACCACTCGACCGTGCGGGTGTCAGTAGCGCCTCTTACCACTGTACCACGCCCGTTATCCATCGATGATTAGTCGTAAACCAATATATAGGTAGTTTTTTGGTTTTCTAGTAGCCATTCTCTATCCATTCTCTTCACGCACACGCGACGTTGTTTGTTTGCTTGAGTTCTTTGGCTGTGTGTATTTGATGTTTGTGGTGTGTCGTCTGAGGTGGCAAGATGTGGATGTGACCTTCTTGACTCGGTGCAAGGTGCTGGTATTGTTTTGTGCGCGGCTCATCACCCGCCAACAATAGAAATGGACACTGACTCGCCCCGTGCTGGGTCAAGTTGCCAGCCACCCCGTAGCGAAAACCCGGTAATTAGCGCGAAATATGTGATATTGAGACCGGAGAGAGGGGCAAATTATTGCGCACTTATCCCTGTTCAATTCGAGAGCAGCTAAGAACGGGGTGGTGAATGGGACCTTCGAGGTCGTTCAGGTAAAGTAAATCCACGATCTAGTTGAAGTGCGTCGGACGCCACCAAGGCTACCCAGGCTCTCAGGGGTTCGGGCTGGCCGGAGTGTTTGCGTTTTGCCGCGTTCATAACATAGCGCGTTGCATAATCGCTTGACCACACTGGCGTTGAGTGACGAGCAGCAAACAGCCGTTACCCAATTGCCTGCCAGGGAGACCAGATGGAGTCTGAGGTGTTCGCGAAGTTTCGGAGTTCCCAACGGATCCAGGGGTTCCGAAAATCTAAAGGGGACGAATGTCGAGTGCATGGCGTATTCCGCCTATTTTAGCGGCACTTGTAAACGATCTTCTCACTTGAGTGTGATGGAAACCTTTACAGTGTGCAAATTAAAGCTTCCGATCCTGGGTAAAGTCCAAGAGGGACTTTCGTAGGATTTGGAACGAGATCCTTGAGATAGGAACTGAATTGAGGGCTATTGTAGGGTATAGGGTAAGTTTCTTGCAAAAATGGTCGAGTTAAGGGTTCCTGTTGAGAGTAGGGTAAATTTCTTGCTGTAAGGACATTAAGGATCCCTGTGGGTACAGGATAAGGTCCTTGTAGTGAAGGTTCTCTGAATCTGCCTTTTCTGCAAGGTCCTTACCCTGCAAGGTTAATACGTTTTGTTACTTCAACACTTCCCTTTCACTCTATTGGCTAAGCAATATTTAAACCGTGTTACCCAGGGTAAGTATTTCCCATTTCAGCTGAATCTGGCATCGAATAGCCTTGAGAAACTTCGAGACGATGTTTTCGCTGGTTTGCACGATTTAGCAACGCTTGGTCTGGCGAATAATTCGATTGACACGCTGGAGCCAGCTGTTTTCGCCGATTTGGCCATTGGTAAGGGTTTATTCTGGTATATTCTTAATTTTTTTCTATTTACAAAAAATTTAGCTGAGACATTATTGGTACACAAAACAAATTTCCATGATCTTTTTTCTTATTAATTTAAGCCATGTTCTCATGTCTGGTTGTTTTAAAACGCTTGGGAATTTGACCGCTTTGACATGAGAAATATTATATTTTTGAAAGAATACGTTTTTCACTAAGCGATTGATTGTATGTGAGCATCTTGATTATCCCAATTCTCTTGAATGATTGATTGCAAATTGATTAATCAATTGATCAAATCCGATCAATAATTCATTTCAGGCGATATCGATCTGTCTAATAACCGTCTAACAGAGGTGCCCATAGCGATAGCGCGGCTGTTCAAGTTGAAGAAAATCGATTTGAGTCACAACAAGATCAAGTAAGTTTTTAACAGATTTTTCTTTTTTTATTTATTCGTTGCAAAATTGAAAAGCCTTCTGATAATCATCTGTTATCGTTTATCTGCCCAGAGTTTCGAGTAACTTGAAACCTATTTTCATGTAAATTCGTGTCGAAAAGTAATTGCTGATGTAAAAGTTTTTGTTTGATGCTGTGAAAAAACTATTGATTTCTATTGTTTTCTTCCACATTTTGATTGGGCATAAAAATATCCGTTGATCACCGGCTGACCAATTCAATCGACAATATTTCATTTAAAAGCCAATCGGGGCAAGTCTTTGACTACTTCTACCCTACAGGCCCGCCTTTTTTAATGCAATTTTTATTTTTTATGTATATCGTGTTGAATGTTAGTTTTACGATCTAGGCCTCATAAAATGAGCTGCTAAGGAGATAGATGGTGGAGACTCTCCCCAGGGGTCCGCGGGTCATTCGGTTCAAAATTGTTTTTAACGACTCGTCGTCGTCGTCTTCGTCAAATGGCAGCCGCTGGTCTTTCGAGCGCTCTTCTCAAAATGCCATACGCAACATGTTTGGCAGGGGCTCAAAGTCTGACGTCTGTCAATAAATGTTAAAATTTCGCATTCCCTGAAGAGAACTGCGTCGGATTAATCGCTCTCGGAGCGACGGGAAGGTCTAAGATTATCCAGTGACAGGGAAAGATTTTTAACTTTTCATGATTTATTTGGCCTGCTTGGTACAGTGGTAAGAAAGCTCTACTGACACCCGCACGGTCGAGCGATCGATTCCCGCCCCGCCTAACCAAGCTTTTCCTCCCTCAGGGGTTGGGTAAATTGGTACCAGACATGTCTGGGAGGGTAAAAAAACTGGCTTAGTATATTTGTTTATTTAATTATTTAAGACTCGGGTCTGGACCCACGTGCAAATGCATAAGAACAACAAATTCCAAGTCAAGCTCATGACAGCTATATAGTGTAGAAAACCACCTGGACAAAAACCAGCAATTCAACAAAACTAAAAAAAATGTCCTAGAACAATTTAAAAAACAAATTGTAATCCCAGAGTCTAGCGGTTGGCCCCCGCAAATCATTGCATAGGCCGAAAACGCATTCACCATGCCTCTACGATACTGAACGGTAAACGAGTGCGTGGCGCGTCCTTAGGGACTGATCAACGCCGTTACCTTTACCTTTTACTTTTTACCTTTTACCTTAATTTTTATTTCTCCAGAAAACTCCATCAGTTCATTTTCAACAAGATCTCACATCTGCACCACATCGATCTCAGCGATAACGAGTTGTCATCGGTGAGTTCCGCCCAGGGGGATTCAATTTGCTTTCTCTAGGTGAAAGAACGCCTGATTAGGGCCGTGGTTGTGCCCAGGAGTGCCCATGCTAAGGGCCAATGGGGCCCAAAATAGGGCCAACGGGGCCCAGAATGGGGTCAACGGGTAGCTGATGTGTTTACCTGTTACAGGTGAGCCCGTACGTGTTCTCGGATTGTGCCCACTTGACCTCGTTGAATCTGTCGCATAATCTGATCTCGCAGTTGTTCCACGACTCGCTGACCAAATGCCCACTGCTGAAGCGGGTCGACCTGTCGGATAATCGGCTGAGTATGTCTAGAAAAAAATTATTTTTATAATTTTAAAGGAATTCTCTTGTTTAGCAACCCTAGCCGACGCCCTACCACAAGCGTCCGCCGTACGACGCTTGGATGTGTCGAGAAATCGTCTGGAGCTGCTCCAGTGGAACGAACTTCCTCCCAGACTGGAGCATCTAATCGCTGACTCGAATATTATTACACTCCTGGGAGCGGCAACGAAGAGCAAGTGAGCTCTTTTCGATGTCTATATATAAATATGTGGTAGAAAAGGGGCTAGACGGTATCGTATCAACGAAAGCAGCTTCTTGTCCTGGAAATTAGATAAAAAAACAAAAAATGGGTGTCTGACTGGCTATGATGCCCTGTTTCTTGTTGAAAATGCTTGAGGCGCTTCACCGTGTAGGGTTTTTCTTCAATTTTTTTTGCCATGACTCAGTTGCTTGCGATTCGTGCAGTGCTAAGAGGCCCTAGTTCCACTGACACGGTCGAGGGATCGATCCTCGCACGGGCTAACCAAGCCTTCCATCCTTTAATGGTAAATTGGCACCATACTTGTCTGGGAAGGTGGAGACGGTGAAAATGGGTTGCCCCCGCTAGTCATTGTATAGATCAATATGCAAAGTCTTCACGATTCTGAATAGAAGACGAATGCGTGGCGCGATCTTTGGGGGCTGACCTGTGTACTTTACCTTAACCTTTAGACAGAAGATCGGTTGTTGGACTGTATTTTGCCACCGGGCGACACGTTACTAGTTTGCCCCTCAGGTAGTGACAGCCGGGCGTTAGCGAATCCCCTCTGGGATAACTGCCCCTTACCCTGTGGTTTCTGTTAGATAATGGTCAGAGCGTAAGTAAAGGGTTGGGTAAATTGTATCCAAACCTGACTGGAAAGGTGAAGACATTTATTTGGACGCAGTGGGCCTTCACAGGTCGTTGTGTAGGCATATTCGCAATCACTGTGCTTTTACTGTTCTGAATGGTATAGATGTGCATGGCGCGTCTTTCGGGAACGGGTCGACGAAATGGTACGTCTATGGACAGAATGAAGGAGTAAATAAGGGTAATGGCCTCGTCAATTTCAAGGTATGCGCCACGCATTCGTCTTTCATTCAGAATTGTGGATGCACGGTGAATGCGCAAGTAGCATATACAATGACTTGTGGGGGCAGCTGGAAATCTCAGGGTATCACCTTCCCAGACAAGTCTCGTACCAATTTACCCGACCTTGGAGAAATGCGATGCTTGGTTGCTTGGGCAGGGATCGATCGCTCGATCGTGCGGATGGCAGAAGCGCATCTTACCACTAAACCTTTGGTTAAATTTTCAAATTCTGGTGCTCTAGACGTCTAGTTAATGTCACAATTGCAGAGTACGTAGCGCATCTTTGCGTGGGAATCTGATCGAACAGTTGTCAGCGGATCAAATCCCGGACAGTATCGAGCAGTTGGATCTGACGGCGAATCGCGTGCAGCACATCGCTCCGGCGACCTTCGCCTCGAAAACCCTCCTCAGATCACTGGATCTGAGTGATAATCGCCTATCAGAGCTATCAGAAGAGTCCCTTCTGGCCAACGGTGTCCACAGTATCGATGTCTCCCTCCGTGGAAATCCTCTCCGCTGCAGCTGCGAATTCCATTGGATTAAGAAGACCGATGTGGTTAGTTTTGCCTAGCTCCTAAGGATTTCAGCTTCCTAAATGTTTTTTGGTTTCAGGTAAAGAGAAAGGTAAACGTTGTGGGTATGTCGGACACCCTATGCACTCATCCGGTCAGCGGCAAAGTGATCACCATGGACAAGGTGGATACTAAAGATCTGCTCTGTAACTATTCGCAGGTAAGGGTTTACCATACAAGTGTTTTTTCGCTCGCTTACCAATTACCCATGGGTTTACCAATTACCCCAATTTTTAGGTTTGTGAACCGGACTGTGTATGCTGTCAGTTCGGCAACTGTGATTGCAAAGCGGTTTGTCCCGATGGCTGCTCCTGCTTCCGAGATGCCCTCTTTGAGACCAACGTGGTTCGCTGTGAAAATCTGACCGGTTCGCAGATGAATGTGAGTTTTTAGTGAGCGCGTGGTGTCGTGGGAAGAGGCGCTACTGACACCCGCACGGTCCAGCGATCGATCCTCGACAATGAAAAATCGAAAAGTTTAAATTTTTTCAGCTATTCACCCCGTCAGCGGTGCCCATATCGGCCACTCATGTGTACCTGTCCGGCCTGTCGTTACCTGTGCTGAAAAGTCACTCGTTCCTTGGCCGACCTCGCCTAGAACATCTCCATATCAACGCCTCCGGCATTCGTGCTATTCAGGCAAAGGCGTTCAACACCTTGCCAAAGTTGAAGGTTCGCTTTTGGTTATTTATTTATTTTATTTTTTCAATTATTTTTTGAATATTCCGCTAGAACGTCAGTGGACATCTTTTTAGCTGCTCGATCTCTCCGATAACGCGATCGTTCGATTGTCTGGTGATGAATTCCACAAGACGACGGCCATTTCACACCTGTTTCTCAATGGAAATCGCCTGCAAACCATCGAAAGAGGCCTAGCCGATAAGCTTCCCATGCTGACTACGGTATGTTTGAATATTGATTGTGTAAATTTTATTTTTTAATTATACGGAGCTGTAATTCTCTGAACATATGTCTTCCTCCCTCCTATTCTTTTCGTCTTAGTAGTCGTTTTTACTTCTGAAACCTTGTGTTCATCTTTAAGGAAGTTATTTTAGGAGTTTTATCCGACTCAATAGTTCTATTCTCTATATTTTTCTATCTCCTTCTTTCTTTCATCCTGTATCTTCTTTTTTCTTCACTATGAATCTATCAACTTCACTCTCAATTTTTCTGTTGATCTTCATCTATTCTTCTACCAGCCATTCAGCGGCCTGCAGGCCGCCAATTGAACTAATGAATAGTAGGAAACATATATAAAGCATTTATAATAAAAAATAAAACGAAGAGCAAAAAGCATGCAGTAAAAGACGGCGAGGAACTGATGAAAGACGTCACTGGGAGTACAGTAACGGGCAATCGCGACGGGACCCTAGAGTTGACAAACAGACATCGTGGTTTCGCTTATTTATTAGTAGGATGATGCCGCAGGTTTGAATATCGCCGACTTTATCTCGATCGTCCTTGTCCGTCTCATTACTTATCAACTCCTCCACTTTTTCATCTTTTTTGTCCTGTTCAAATCCAATTTTTAATTGAACTTTCAATTTTCTTCTACGTTTTATTTAGATGTTCTGCCTTTCTTTGTCCTTATATACCTCCTTTTTTCGAGCAGTAATTTCTCGCCTACTTTCGCTCTGCGTTTTTTTTTGCTGTTGCTCTCCACGTCACTCTATCTAAATTGTTTGCGGCTAGCGCTTCAGATGATGGCTGTTTGCCGGTGCTGGTGGTGGTTTTCAGCAATAAACGCATTTCGGCCGAGCGGCCCTTCGTTGTTGAAGTGTTTTTGTTTGTGAATTTTTTCGTCGAGCTGAAAATCCGCTCAAAATTCTCACGCTTCAGATGACGCTGCACAACAACGATATCAGCGATGTGTCGATGGCGTTGATGACGTCCGGCGTCCGATCGGTGTCGTTGTCGGGGAACGCGTTCCGCTGTGACTGCAGTCCGCGATTCGCGGCTCCCCTATGGATGCACGAAAATCGCCAGAAAATTGTCGACATGGATCGAGTGTTCTGTGTGGAGAACATCACCGAAGCGTTTCGCAACAACGACACCACCGTCTTGTCGGCCTATCCGCCAAATGTCGGCCATGATGTGTTCACGATGCCGATGAATGGTAGGCGGACTTTCTTAAAAAAATCCTCTTACAAACGAAAAATCACCTTAAACATCCCCAGTAGTCTTGTAGAAAACGCGTACTCCTACAGTCGAGCGCGGCATCGCACCAGCCGCTTTCTGTCGCGCGCGACGTCGCGCCAGCCGATTTCAGTCGCGCGCGATGTCGCGAAGGGCGGGCGTTCTGAGGAAAAATGAAAATGGTAAAAGAGAGTAATGTCTTCTGCAGACAAACATTTAGAGCGAAGTACAAATTTTTTCGGAAGAAACCTTTTATTAGGCAAGGTTTTGGTGATGCCAGATAATTCGAGCTTTGAATGTTAGAAATATATGAAATTGCAACATTGTAATTGATTGATTGAAAAAATTGTTTTTTAATGAAAATTCCCACGTTTTCTGCAGTTACTACTTCAGTCTACTAGAATTTTTAACTCCTTGGTGGGAATTGTCACTCACTTACACCTAGTCGCACGCGGCATCGCGTCTGCAGCTTTCAGTCGCGCGCGGCGGTAGCGATGTCGCACAGGCCGTTTTCTGTTGATCGCTCGCCCTTTCCATATAGTTTTTTTTGCGTTTTCGATGTCAATTGTAGGGTTTCGAGCTTCTGGAGTTAAGTAAATAGAGACACAGTAAAGAGCGGGGAAAATCTGAAGTCTGAAGGAATCCGGCTTAGCAAATTAATCAGCTTTATTAATGGGTTTATTGACTATTAATAGCTTGATTTTAGAATTCCTACGCGACTACAATCGAACCATCTGTGTCCCGATGTCCTCGGGATTTTTCGGTCAAGAACCGCAGAATTCGATTCTGACGGTGGTTTTCCTGACGTCGTGTGCGTTCCTTCTATGCGCGATGACGATGCTTGGGGTGTCTTTGGTCAGGAAGGCGCATAACGACATGAGTCAGAGGAGGTCAGTTCGGCACTTTACCTTTCAGTGATGGATAACTGGTTAACCGTCTCATTTTTACCTTTTACCCACTGACTATAACCAACCAATTTTAGGTATAAAGCCTCATCGTCCCTCAACTGCTCGTCAACACCTGGATCGTCGCCGCTACCGGTGCCACTACTGAATTTCGATGCGTTCGTCAGCTATTCGAAAAAGGACGAGAAAATGGTTCTGGAGCAGCTTTGCCGGTGAGGTTTTCTGAATAGTCCGCGTGGCATAGTGGTACGAAGAGTTGCCGTCACCCAGACGGTCGAGCGATCGATCCTCGGTCTGTCCAACTAATCCTTCCATCCCTCGGAATTGGGTAAATTTCTACCAGACTTCTCTAGGAATTTCAAAACGCTAATTTCTACAGCGACTAGGTTCCACGAGTCATTGCATAAGCCAATTACGCATTCACCATGCCTCCATGGTTCTGAATGGAAGATGAGTGCACGGCGCGTCCTTAGTGGATTTATCAGTGTACTTTACCTTTACCTTTGGGTAAAAGGTCGGTAGTCAGACTGCATCTCGCTACCGGGGCGAGACGTTGCTAATTGGCGCCTAAGGCAGTGACAGCCGGCCCTTACCGAATTCCCTCCGGGTAGACGCCCTTTTGCAGCTGGTTTCTATTGGATATAGAAGAGAGGCTCGGTAAAGGGTCGGGTAAAGGTCGGGTAAGGTGCTACTCGTTAGTGGGGACTGACCGAGAGGACCACTTTACCTCTACTTTTTATGTTAATAAGGAGAATTGTGCATTTTCTTTTGTAACTTTAGGGGTAAAAATATAAAGTAGAGGATCTGAGCCTATTTTAGCGTCTCATTTTAAATAATTAGAATATTTTAGACCTCTCGAAGACGAAGAATATGCTCTGTGCCTCCTACACCGTGACGGTCCAGCCTATCACTCCCGTCTTCACGCGATTTCCGATGAGCTGATCTCCCAGATGGACGCCGCCCAATGTCTGGTGATCGTCCTCACCAGAAATTTCTTGGAAAGCGAGTGGAGGTCTTTACAAGTTAAGGTAAGGTTAAAACGCCTCAACCCCTCCTCCACTTTTGTTAAAGTATACCTTTTCCAGACATCTCATCAACTATTCGCAAAGAATCGCGGAAAACGAGTGATAGCCGTGTTGGGCGAGGGCGTCGATCAGAATCTTCTGGACGAAGAGCTTGGTCAGATCCTCCGAAAAAATACCTGCATTCGCCAAAAGGACCATCTTTTCTGGCAATTACTCCACAGCGCCCTGCCGACCCGACTGGCCAGTCTACCGGGAAGCGGAGACGATGCGTCACAGATCTACTCGGATATGTATGGTATCGTGCCGTCGGCGGTGATCTGAGACAGTTCACGGACGAGTTCACCCGCGGGTCCTCGGACGAGTTGTCCGCGGAGTCTGACCGTGGTCGCCCTCTGATTCAGCATGAAATCGTTGCCCATAAGCGCAGCGACTTCTATGTCACAATCAACGGGTGCCCGCAGTGTTTTCGATGCGTATCGATTTTTTCGCGCGCCGCGTCTTACTGTAAACGGAACGAACTAACGCCTTGCCCTCTCAACTTTCCACCACACACACGTTTTCTATAATCTTTCATCGCTGGGGTGCTTGTGAACGGGTATTTTGAGATTATATGTGATATATGGATTCGCGTTTCGAGACCAACACCAATGTTTCCCCCTTTCATTACTGTATCATCGCCTGAATACTGTACTGTTGAGCCATTACGAGTTTCCTTACCCCACTAATCCATCGATTGATCTGATTGATTTTATATGTTGCTATGCATTATTTGTTATTGTGCTCATGTTTATATGTTCCTGTCACCTTTCAGCGCTCCATTTTTCTATCACCAAATTGTTTTCCTTAGCAGGGTTTAACCACAGCGCTTCTCTTTTCCGCTCCACAGCCACTTTCAGCGCCCAGGCGCCATCAGCTGAGTTTATACCTTGATGCGGTGGGGGCGCGCAAAGTGCATTATCGATTGATTTGGCATCGCCCAGCTGTCAAAGTATAAACTCGGCGCTAGCCACTGCTTTGCCTACCAGTCTCATTCATTGTCGGTGTGATTTTGTTTTTGATTTGTTGTCTTTTTCATGCTCTTCTACCGTCGTAAGTATTTTGTTCGTATAGAATATTATGCTTTTCAAAAGCTATAGTCTTAATATATTTTTAATAATTGTTGTCGTGTTTGCAGTGTTATTGAAGCAGGTCAACTGCACGGCCTTTGAAATATCTGGTGACAGATGGGTATGGGCGTTATCGTCACAGTGTCAGCTTAAATTTGAAAAAAAATATGGAGGTGAAATAAGAACTGGTAGTAGAAGTAGGTAGTTAGTATGTAGTAAAAGTATGCTGGTGCTGATTTGAAAATCGTTCAGAAGAAATTTTTGTTTTTCAACACAAAGATCGTGTAGCTTATCAGCGAAAGCCTCAATTTCAATTTCAATTGAAAGTTCAGTTGAAAAAAAAACAGAATTTATCACAGTACCCCAAAAACATAACAAGGATTACTCCACAGTTTCCAATGGCATGTACCACGCTGAATAGAACAAGATGAGTACACTTATACCTTGGTTATGGTATGTAAAGTGGTTTCCAAGGCAGAAAGGTAGGTTAAGCCTTTACAAAGTTTAGAAAAAAACATACAGGAAAAGGAAATGAGCTTCTTGTGGTTGTCTGAAATGCAAAGTCAGTCAAACCTTGTCCCTAGGCTTACCGGCAAGCAGTGAACAGAAATTTCGTAAAAGCTATCAAATTCAAAGTAATGTTCATACTCTGTCATAATCACCGAGATCGCGTCGCTGAGCGATTCAGTAATATCCTGCCCGTGGGTATACATAAGTAGAGGTCTTGAAAAATATTGGTAAAGGGCGGATGCATCATTGCACTATGCAATGCAATCTATGCATCATTTGAGATCCGACCAACCTTATTATAATACTTTCTAGAGGTACGATTTAGGATTTATGACATCAATGCCAGGCATTTTTGGGGCTATTTTTAACACAAAGCATGCTTTCTTTATTCCACAATGTTTTTATCCCGATCAGTGACGGGGTACGTCTTTCATGGTAGTCGCTCCATCTTCTTTCACCTTGGTGCTGCACCCGCTTCGTTGAGGTTACCACACTGCCACCGTTTCGCAGTCTTGAGCTCCTTGCGGGGTGGCCATATCGTCCTCGATTGCATGTTCTTGAGCGCCACTTCCTATCATGCGACCATCGATCCGTCTTGTGATCGTGACAGTTTTCCTCCATCAGCCGACCTGTCACACGGGCTTGACGCTGGTACCGACACCCTTTTCAGCTATTTCTAAGCTAGACAAGGGTATTTGCCTGGGACGGGATTGAACCGTGATCATCGAAATCTTGAGCCTAAGCTCTTAAACTCTCGGTCATCCCGCCCCTTTAACGCAAAACATATACATAGAATTTATTCAAGCACCGGTATATCACGTAGGATCATTATGTGTACACAGTGGCGTCGATAAATGCTCCACACAACCGAAATTCGTCCTCCTCTATGGAAGCGACACGGCGCTGGGGTACGGCTCGGCTGTTAGGAGTTGGTCGCGGCACACTCCACTTGGGAACGTACTGTCTCCTACAAAAATAGAATATGAATAAATCATAAACAGGAACGGAAAAAAGGTCGAAGTCTTCAAGAAAACTGAAAAAAATTAAAATGCACCTTGAAGGACGGGGTAGTCTACCACCGGTTACGTCTTCTCGCATATATCGCACGACGTTTCCAATCGGCCCGTCAGCAGCACCTACAGCATTGTTTTTATTACTATATATTTTCGAATATAAATATTAGCACCCTGGACTAATACCTATTACTCGCGAAATATAGGAACTCCATTGGAACAGATGTTAAGCTCAACAAGCTCTCTGAAATCATGAATGAAAGCGATTTTCTAGAGCTGATGTAGAGCAGATATATTGATATGACATCTTTCGTAAGAAACTAAAATCACCTCGTCGATGTAGAATGATAAAATTGTTAAGAATGATAGAATTGTAGACTTCACATGGAGGAGCGATTGAGTTCTTTGCGTTCTGTAATTAACATCAGGTACTATCATTTTGTAAATCATCCTCCTAGTACATACAAATGAGTTGTTTTTTTTCGAAATTGACTTCATTCTTCTTTGTATTCAGAGCCATATCTCGTCATCAAGTTGGTCGGTAGTTATGATCGGGTTGGTCGTCATCAATGGTCAGCATCGTCATCTTCTTTGTCATCGTCATCATTGGTGAACATCTTGTTTTTCATGTTCTTCAATTTTTCACGCTAAAAGGAATGATTTCACATGCATTCGAAAGAGGCTTTGTACGCTATATTGTTTTCCCAAAAACCTTACCTGGCACAGAGGTACTTTGCTAGGCTTTGGTTCCGCCTTGGTCATCATCATTTCCGGTCGAGCTACAAGTGAGGCAGTTTCTGGTCCATGCATAGCTTCAACTGCTAGTTGTAAGTGAGCTAGCGCCTCTTTCAATTCCGAAATTGCCTCATCAGTGTCCATTTCGCCCAGTGATGTTGCCTTGGTTTCGATTATAGCGCATGTCTGGAATATGCAAATGTGTTATTCTCACTTTTCTACCGTTTACTCAAACACTTACCCTCTTAATCTCGTCTATCATTTGTTGACGCTTCTCTTGACGAATCTGCCGAGCCAAATGTATTTTTTGTGCCACCGAGCGACGAATAAGCGCTGGGTCAACGTCGTGCCCCACGTGACCAAAACAACCTTCGACGTCCACGGTACCATCATCATTAAAAGCTGCTAACAAATAGCACGAACAATGGGGCACGCTCTTTTTGCTCATCCTCACCCTTTTAGTTGCAGTGGAACATTTTTTCCCAGTGCATCCGCGACTGCAGCTAAATTAATTGCATTAATTGTTTTAAATCAACAGATCCAACTAAAAAAATGAAAAAAAATGTTGAGTGTTGTTCTTACATAAGTTTTCGCATCTTTGAACGTTGGTTGTTTGCCGTCCATGCGATGAAAAGAGACGAACATGTTTCTACGCATTTTTCCTCAAGCCATGACTAAATGTGAACGCCACTGATAAAAAACTGATATTACGAATAATGAAAGCTTTACAAACCGTATATTGCTGCTCGTTATCAAATTTCAACGAGAAGATGTTATAGTCTTGTGGGCGGCCACCTGCACCATTCTCCGCATGCGTTTGCTGGCAGTGTTGAGCCAAATGCTTGAAAGTTGCGAAGCGGATTCCTTCACACAATGGGCAGGTGACCTTGTTCACGCCCGTTTCCGTGTTGATTTGCTCTCGAATCCGTAATATGTCTTGCTTTGTGCGACGATGAACAAATGTCAGATGCGTCCACAAATTCCTTTTCAGATAGACTTTGCCGCATTCGGGACACGTCGACTGTACAGGACCGGGCATCTAATCTAATAAATAAACAACTATATATCAACCCTGAGCCAGCGAAAGAACCTCAAGTATGATGACAAAGTGTGGCGGAGATTGAAGCGATTATAACTGTATAAGAAGAGCACCAGACAAATAATTCGGGCCTGAATAAAACCCAAATAGGACAACTGCGGAATAAAAGAGAAAAACAAATGGACTATGACGATGAAGCACTGAACAACATTCGAGCCATTCGATAAATCAGATTGATCACTTTGAAGGAAATCAATTATTCTATTTTAAGCGATATGAGTCTTGTTCACGGAGCAACTAAAAAGTGAAAACGAGAAGACAATTGAGTCATATTTGAAATTTGTAGTTAATTTTTCAAATTTTTCTTAACGTCGCGTGCTCCTTTCATGAATTTTCATAGAAAAAACTCCTGATCATCTGGAACTCCCTTTTCAAGCGTCGCGAAAATACAAGTAGAAGTAAAGAGGTCGGCGTTGATCAGTGCCCAAAGGTTGCGCCGGAATCGTGGAAGCATAATGAATACGTATTTGGCCTATACAACGGAGTGTAACCACTATTCAAAAGAGTGGTGAAGACCTTCCCGGACTCTGAGTTTTGTACTAATTTACTACTTTGTACTAATTTATCCAACGCCCAATCAATCAGGATCAAGCGCTCGATTATATATTGACATAAGAGATATTGACATAAGAGATGAATGGAACTATGTAGCTGCAAAGAGCAAACGATTATGTAGTCATTAAAAAGAAAACGGTTGCATTCCTCAAAGAAGAAGGAAATCAAAAGAACGTGCATCAATGTCTCCAACCAAAAGAAAGGAAATGCGAGTAATGATAAGCTAAAACTAGTAAATTAATGATGAAATAGAAAGTGAAGTAAGACATCCCTGGTATATAATTGTGTTCTCAATTTTTAACTAAAAAAGTGAACTGCTAAAATGGCTGCGGTGTTTTGTAGATTCCGTGAGGAGTGTACACAAAGATCAAATTGTCTAAGCCGTATTTTTTACAGAAACGTGCTCAATTTGATGGAAATTTTGAAGATATTCACTTAATATAAAATTTCCTCTTCATTGGGATTCTAGTAAGTACAGCTGGAACAGCACTTCCACTAGTTGCACCGCCAAATCACCGCAGCATGAATAGCTCTAGCTTCATTCGTGCCTTACAGAGATTAGGTCCATAAGACTTTGGAAGAGATTGGGTTTATAAGACTGTAAATAGCTTGGTAGATAGAGTAGTCTCTGAGTAGTGTAAATCCGCAGACATCTCCATTTGGTCTGAATCTCTATCTCTATATTTCAACAAAAAATCGCTTGAAGAGCAAAAAAGTGTTGTAGAAGGAATGGCTAGGGTCTGACCTTGGCGGGATCAAGAGAAATCTGAACAAATTAGGGAAACCAACTAGATCTCCGTCGGTTACGTTTGCAGTAAGCCAACGCTGTGGCAGTCAAGTCCCAATTTAAAGGACGCCGCCGCGCAGATCCGTTGTGGTCCCGAACGGAACGAGCTGACGTTGATGCGCGAAAATAAAGAGTTTGAACCCGTTCCATTAGTTTATTTGTTTTTATTGCCTCTCATATGAATATTATATGTGAAAATAGCTTGTGTTCTCGAAATAGGATTCGTTACAATGTGAAATTTGTGTTTGTATTGTGTTTCATTCGATTTCTTAGGTTCTTCCTCACATAAACAAGGAGAGAAATGACAGACGAAGTAGAAATTGATGACGTACAGCTACAAGCCGTAGAAAAGTAAGATCTTATTGTTAATTCGATTATCTGCTTTTATAATAATCACCCTTACATTGATCGGACAGTCAGCAACAACTTTCTTGACCAAATTTCGTCAGAAATGTGCCGATTTTGAACTGGCCGTTTGTTTCTGAAAATTCAACCGACAACAGTAAAATGGAAAGTAATCGCCTATCCAGGCTTCCTTCCTATTCTGCTGAAGTTGGTTTGACTTCGAAATATAGGTGTTCGATTCATTTACGATCATCGGTATAGGAATGGTGCCGTTTAAGGTTTTTTAACAATCCTGAAATTCTATCCATAGCCAAGTAATTCCTTGTTACTCCTTTGTCTGAATGATACTATTCCATCTAGTGATGCTAACTATGAGGATCGTGCTCAAAGGATCAAAATCAACGACATAGTCGACGCTAAATATGGATTTGAGCGGTATACCGGTGCAGCAGAAAGGAATGCGTTTCTCATCAACTTCCAACCGGTGAATACCTAAAATTACCCTCTATAAATCTTTTCAATGTTTCATTGAAGTGCTTTAGTCTGAAATAATGGATGAACAAACGAAGGTCATTATATCGGCAGTGGATTTTTACTTCGTTGAAGAGAGCGGAGAAAAATTCAAGGTATTTTTCCTGATTTTCCATGGGTGTTATCCTGAATTTTTTGCTTTCCTTTGGAATGATCTCACTTTTTCAAAGATCTTAAGATAAATCAAGATTCCACACTTCAGATTACTTACCCCTTTCGGCCATATTTCTATATCTCCACTATTGATGGCGCAGAACATCAGGTGGCATCTTACCTGTCCAAGAAGTACGGAGGCTTTCTTGGCACTGAAATTATTGACAAGGAGGATTTAGACTTGGTAATTTCCAATTTGAATTTATTTTTTATTAGATTTGATTTTTATTTTGAATTGTTTTGCCCATGTGACTACTGGAACGTTTTAGAAAAACCATCTTTCTGGACTGAAGAAAACCTATATAAAACTCACATTCCCTAGCACAAATGAGCTCGCCAAAGTTAAGAAGGATCTGATGCCGAGTATTCGTAAGAATAAGAACAGAATCAAAAAGGAGTCGCAATACTGTTCGTACCTGGCCAGGTTTGTTTCAAAAAGGGCTACATCTTAGTATGGGTTTACTCATTGATTTATTACTTTTATTAAGGGTTTACTTTTTAGATCCTAAATCTAAAATTTTATCCTAAAATTACAGAAATATGGGTGGAGCCGATTATGAATCCAAGGACAATGATGTCCTGGCGGAGATAGTAGATATAAGGTAAGATATTTGCTTTTTTGTTTTTTCTTTTCAGTCATCCTTCCATTTACAACCTTTTACCAAACATTTTAGAGAATATGATGTGCCATATCATATGCGTGTAGCCATTGACGAGAAGTATTTTGTTGGCAAGTGGTATATTGTGAAGGGTATAAGCTCCACGAGGAAGCCGAGTATAGTCAAGTCAGTTTTTCAATATAAGTTTTGCCTCATTTTTTTTTACATTTTCCATTAATTTTTCGTCTTTTTATTGAATGATGACTGTGAAGTTCGTATTATTTATGCTTAATTTTTAGCCATCCAACATTGATCGTCCCTGTAGAACCAGTCGTTTTGGCGTTTGACATTGAAACGACGAAGCTTCCATTGAAGTTCCCGGATTCCTCGATGGATGAAATCATGATGATTTCGTACATGGTCTGCAGTTTGTCATTTCCTATCATTTCGTATTTTTGCCGTTTTCCTATTTTCTTCTCTTTTTGCTCTTGCTCTAATAACCCCTTGAATTTAAGATTGATGGGAAAGGTTTCCTTATCATTAATCGAGATATTGTCGCCGCAGAGATCGAAGCTTTCGAGTACACTCCTAAAGAGGAATACAAAGGGGAATTTTTCATTTTCAACGAAGTTGACGAAACGGCAACCATTAGGAGGTAATTCTTTTTACTTATCCTTCTTTATTTTTCTTTCGCTCAAAATGACAGATCACTAATGATTTTTTCTAGGTTTTTCGATCACATTCTACAAGTTCAACCGAATATAATAGTGACTTATAACGGAGACTTCTTCGATTGGTTCGTAAGCTTACAATTTCGAAAAGTTTATACCTTTTTTGATGTATTCCTTTTCAGGCCCTTTGTTGAAGCCAGAGCTAGAATTCGTGGGCTAAACATGGAGGAAGAGATTGGCTTCGCTAAGGATTCGGCCGATGAGTACAAAAATCGGAATTGTTGTCATATGGATGCGTTCAGGTTGGGACTTGTTTCTTAACTTTATATTTTCTTTATTATTTAGCATTTGTTTTTAACCTCCGCCAATTTGGAAGTTTCTTAAATGTCTACTCATTAAATTGTCGTTGGTCCTCATGCACCTATTTTTTCGAAATTATTCACGTATATCGACCAAAGATTACTTTGTATGCTATCAACAAATGTTTGATGTTGTCAGATGGGTAAAACGCGATTCATATCTACCCGTGGGTAGCCAGAACCTGAAAGCTGTGGCAAAGGCGAAGTTGCGATACGATCCCGTTGAAGTGGATCCTGAAGAGATGTGTACAATGGCGAGAGAGGACCCTCAGGTGTGTTCCATCAATTCTTTTTTGAGTATAATTTCTGAATATTATTCGTTACATGCATTTTCTTCCAATGTTTCTGTTTTCTTGTTCATTTGCTCTGTGAGCTTTTGAATCTTGTTCTACAGTTAGTTCCTTTTTACAGCGGTTCAAATTCCTGTTTCTGTTTCAGATTTATTCAATTTGACCCATTTCCATGTACACATAAATAAACAAGTAAATCAGTAGAAATAACCTATAAATAAACGACTTCAGAGCTTGGCCAACTACTCAGTATCTGATGCTGTGGCCACGTACTATCTGTACATGAAATACGTTCACCCGTTCGTGTTCGCCCTGTGCACCATCATCCCTCTAGGGCCTGATGATGTAAGCTTTATTGTTCATGCCTCAAAAATAAAGTAAAAGTAATTATTCAATGATTTCTCTAAATAGGTACTGAGAAAAGGATCGGGAACTCTGTGCGAAGCGCTTTTGATGGTGGAAGCTTTTCATAACAATATTGTTTTCCCTAACAAATACACTGACAGTGATGAACCGAAAACTACTAAAGATGGCCATAGGTGAGTAATTTTGAATTTCACACTAAAACCGCAAAATTTTGATTCTTTATTTTTAGGATCGAATCTGAAACCTATGTTGGAGGTCATGTGGAAGCTCTAGAGGCTGGAGTGTTTCGAGCTGATATTCCCTGCAGGTGGACCCTTTCTCTTATCTTTTATTTCTATCATTTCTTGTATTCATATATTTTGTATTTGTTGCTTTCTTGTATTTGGCGGCTTCTTAGGTTCCGACTAACCCCATCTGCTCTTAAAAACCTCCGAGATTCCGTCCCAGACACTCTAGAAAAAGAACTACTGAGAGAGTACGGTATTCCTCTGGAGAACGTTGTCGATTTCGAAGAGAGGGTACGTGTTCCATATTACTTTATGTGATTTTATATTCTTATTTTTGTATTATATTGTGTTAAGTGCGCCGAAGTACAACAACAATTCGACGATCTCATAGCGATCCCAGCCAGGTAGGACTTGGACTTACATTTCTTCAATATTAGCCTTTATTATTAGTCATGCCGGTTTCTGTTTCAGAATGGAAAACCCTCGCATTTACCATCTAGACGTTGGCGCTATGTATCCTAATATTATTCTCACCAATCGGCTACAGGTGCTCTTTACCTTTTTTGTTTAATTTTCATCCATTTCTTTTATCAGTCTAGTTTTCCGTTTTTCATACTTTCTATTGATGTAGGGGTAATGAACAGCAGGGCTGGGATTCATGAATGGTTCACTGGCCGGTTACAGGGATATTCACCTTGGTTACCGCCAAAACGTGATTCCTTGACGCGCGGTTAGTCGCGCGGTGAACTGGCCGGTGAAGTCTAACCGCCGGTAAAATTCACCGGCGGTTTCGTTCATGAATCCCGGCCCAGGTTTGCTTTTGATGACTTTTACTTACAAACGACCAACATTTGTAATAAAGTTCGCTACCAGAGGAATGATACCTGAATGTTATTAAATGACCTCTTTTTCTGGTCAATTGAGCAGATATCAATTTTACGCTTCCTGAAAGTTAGTTTTATCGCATAGTTGTTGCGTAAAGATGCCAGCATAGCTTAATAACCTCATTTTTGTGCAGGTCATTAAGAACTTTCTTGTTGCCTTCGAGGAATTGCAGATTAGTATCCATGTATAACGACATGCTTGTATCATTTCTATGCCTTATAAGTTGATTTTTAGTAATTAATTTTGTTATTCAGCCGTCTGCGATGATTACCGAGGAAACGTGCATGGCGTGCTGCTACAATCGCCCTGACGCTAAATGTAAACGCATAATGAACTGGGAGTGGCGAGGAGAATTGAGTAAGACGCGATATTCATAAAAGTGTTTAATAAGTATTCAAAATAAATCCATCTGAATCCTTCCAGCTCCTGCTTCTCGTGGTGAGCTGCAACAGATTGTTCAACAACTGGAAGGAGAGAACTTCGGCAAACCGCCGAAGCCGTTTCATCAGCTGGAGCGCACTGAGAGACAGGCTATCGAAAAGAAGAGGATACAAGGTGGGCAAAAATTTTATTGAAATAGGTAAAAGACAAACGTAAAGGTTCCGGCGTTGATCAGTTCCTAAGGATGCGCCATGTATTCGTCTTCCATTCAGAATCGTAGAGGCATGGTGGATGCGTATTTGGTCAAAAAGAAAACGACTTGCGTTCGTCAGGCCCAATAACAAGTCATTGTCCTCGCCTTCCCAGAAGATTCTGGAACCAATTTACTCGTCCCCGAAGGGATCGTATGTTTGGTGTGCTCGGGGGGGGGATCGATCGCTCGACCGTGCGGGTGTCAGTAGCGCCTTATACCACTGTACCACGCGCGCCGTTATCGTTGAGGTAATCTGTTATTATATCATTATTTACACTTATTTACTTCCATTTTAGACTACTCGCGCCGCGTCTACGGTCGTACTCATCTGACTCGGCTCGAAATGCGTCAGACGATGATTTGCCAGAGGGAGAACGCTTTCTACGTGGATACCGTGAAGGCTTTTCGTGATAGACGGTCCGTCAGCTGTTTTTATTTTTTGAATTTTCATTTTTTATTGGTGGTTGCTTTAGTTATGATTACAAGGAGTTGCTGAAAAAAGCAAAGGCATCTCTAGACGAGCTCTCCAAGGACGATGTTTCAGGGATGAAGGCTGCTAAAGGTAGGCGATGTTATTCTTTGCAAAGCGTTTGAAGGCGATGTTATTCTTTGCAAAGCGTTTGAAGCTTATTTAGAAGTTTTGATCGGCATTGATCAGCCCCCTAGGGGTGCGCCGTATACATTCACCTTCAATTTGAAGCTGTAAAGGCATACTGAATACCAACTTGACTCATAGAGCCATTTCGAATTTACCCAAAGGGTTCTCTTTGTTCTCTCACTTTTTATTTTATTATATTTATTTTTATTGATTTGCATTTATTTGATATTTATTTTAGGTCGTATTGTTTTGTACGAGTCGCTACAGCTTGCCCACAAATGTATCCTCAACTCGTTCTATGGATACGTGATGAGAAAAGGAAGTCGATGGTAAGCGATGTATCCTCAACTCGTTCTATGGATACGTGATGAGAAAAGGAAGTCGATGGTAAGTGAATTTTTGCCCCCAACTCTTACTAATATACCTGGACCTTAATTCAGGTTCTCCATGGAAATGGCCGGAATAGTTTGTCACACTGGCGCGAACATAATCACCGAAGCAAGAAAAATTGTTGAACAGATTGGAAAACCGTTGGAGCTGGATACAGATGGTTTGTTACTTCGCTCCTATTCCTATTCCTATTTTTGTGCACCATTTTTATGTTTTTAAAGGTATTTGGTGTCTCCTCCCGGCTTCTTTCCCGGAAAACGTGACGTTTGCGTTGCAGAATCACAAACGGAAATCGGTAAAATTGATTATGGTTTTCATTCTTCCTTGTTATTTTGTTTTCAAAAATAATTTATCTATTTTCAAATTTGTATTTAGATCACTGTATCTTATCCTGGTGCTATGCTGAATGCCGTTGTGAACAAGGGTTTCACTAATGATCAATACCATAATCTTCAACCTGACGGATCCTATACGGTTTCAAAGGAGAATTCGATCTTTTTCGAGGTATTCATTCATTTTGGGTAAAATTTTCGGAACTCTGGCTAAGGTTTACCTTTATAGGTTGACGGACCGTATCAGTGCATGGTTCTCCCGGCGTCTAAGGAGGAAGGGAAGAAGTTGAAAAAGAGGTGAGAGAATTAATATGGTTTCCTTTTCTTTTATTATATTTCATTTCTTTATTGGGTCGCATTTTCGGGTCACTGCTATGTTTAGCAGAATGAGATATTGTTCTGATGGTGCTGGGTTCACCGCAAAAATTGTGGCTCCGGTGGGATTCGAACCCTAGTCTCCGGCCCATTCGACCCAGTTATCAATCTCCAGTCCAGTACATTGGCCACTATTACCCGCTGTAATAAACTGAAACTTGCCAGATATGCCGTGTTCAACCTGGACGGATCTCTGGCTGAATTGAAAGGATTCGAGGTGAAAAGGCGAGGAGAGCTGAACATCATCAAGCATTTCCAGTCGGCTGTCTTCAAGGCGTTCCTTCGTGGGTCTACTCTGGCCGAGGTATGTTCTATTCTTCTTCCTTTCTCCATTTCCTTTCACCTTCAACCTTTTGTTTCGTTTCGAGCGCTTTCTGATGCCTAATATTTGGATCTCTAGATTTCTGAGCTTTCTCAAAATGTTAAGGCAAAATGTGCGACCCAGTTAACCTATGAGGGGATTGATCATTTGTCTGTATGGGTGGAAATTCGCTTCTGCCACATGCCCTACTTCTTTCCTTTGTTATTGCAATTATTTGTGCATGCGTATTTTCGATTTTTGAAGGGAGATAGAACTTTTCCTAGTTTGTTCTTTTTTTCTATTTCTTGATCTGATATCTGAATTTATTGATCTACAGTTTCGTCGTAATTTTTGAGGTATACGAAAGTGCCTCCCGCGAAGCAGACTACTGGCTTGATGTCCTGTTCTCAAAAGGTGGAAGTCTTTCCGATACCGAATTGTTCGATTTGATCTCCGAAAATAGAAGCATGTCCCGAAAGCTGTCCGAATATGGTGCTCAGAAGAGCACGAGTATCAGTACGGCCAAGCGACTGGCCGAGTTTCTCGGTGCCGATATGGTGAAAGTGAGTTCACCTGAATAAATGTCCTCTGAGAAATCAGAAGATTAGCACTTTTCTTAAGGATGCCGGACTAGCATGCAAGTTTGTAATTTCTCGTCATCCGCTTGGCTCGCCTGTGACGGAACGAGCTGTTCCCATAGCCATCTTCCAGGTGGGTGATTTGATACCCTGATTTCCATTGTTTTGGGTAAAGTTTTGAGAGATATATAGTGTTTGTTTAGGCTGAAGAAAAGGTGAAGTGCCGGTATCTAAGACTTTGGACCAAACAACCTGGGTTGCCGCTCGAAAAGATGAACATAAAGGAGGTCAGAGATGCTTTATATTTGCATTAGGCTCTAAATGCGTTGTGTCTCACTTTCAACTTTCTGCGATTATTTGAATTCTGACAATTTGATGTTTTTTATTTTTGGTTCCATTTTTTACATTTGCAGCTGCTTGACTGGGACTACTACATCGAAAGACTCGGAAGCTGCATCCAGAAGATTATCACAATTCCCGCCGCATTGCAAGGCTTGCCGAATCCGGTGACTAGGATCGCTCATCCTGATTGGCTGTCGAATAAGATCAAGAATCGGTGAGAAATACGTTTAATTATATAAATTATTTGTTTGTTGATTGTGCCAACAGAAGCTTCGACAATTAAAGCAGTGTCCGACATTTAAAAACTGTACTTCAAATGACGAAACGGCCGGAATGGTCGTTGATTTTTTATTTTTTGTTCCATTTTTTACACTTTCAGCTGCTTAACTAGGTCGACGGATCGGCAGACTACCAATGAGCTCATAGAACGTAGTTCTTGCTCACAACTTCAACTCATAGCTACAGCTGATATCCTGATTATTGATGATTATTCTCGGTTGCAGTTTCGATGCGATTCTCCAACCAAAAATCACCGATATTTTTGAAAAACGAGCTCCGGTGGAGAAAGAGAGCCCGGTCATCAACGAACACGGCAAGCGTGTTCGAGACGATGATGTGGAACCTATCGCCGAGAGAATCGATGAGGAAAACAAGGAGAATGAGCCGAAGAAGCAGCGATCACAGGCTGAGGTGAGTCGATCATTTTTTGTGATTCGGTGATTTGTTTTGTTGATAATATTTCAATTAGGCTTTGTTTTGTTGATAATTCTTCAATTAAGCTTACCTAGAAGAGTTGGCAAGATTTTTGTCCATATTGTTAATTGTGGAAGTTCAAGAGCAAAATGTTTTGCCGCGAGATTTCAGTGGCTCCGTGGTGGTCCCTTAATCAATGGAAATTTCATCCAGACTTTTCATTATTTATTTATTTATTGAATACGCCACAGGGCGTGTAATCACAAATGAGGTTTAAAAATGGATCAAAAGGAGCGGAAGGCGAACGGTCCTCATAATCACTGACGACACAGCAGTTGCGTACCATCCCTGCAGAGTTGGGCTGATTTTTTTTTTATTATTTTAGGTTCTATTTTCTATATTTCCTTTTCTCCTGAGAACCGCAATCCTCGACCGTCGTTACTCTTCGAACTGATACTTGGTTTCCTTACCATTTATTTACCACATTAAATTAGTCCAAGTAGCTCACTCAAGAGCTCAATCTCGGAAATTTTCAATCGATTATTTTTTCCAATCATTGTTATGTGGATATGAACTGTGTACTCAGACGAATATTTTATTTTCTAAGGCAAAAAATGGTCCACTCGTGAGGAAAACGCTAGCTAAAGACGGATTTGATGAGTGGTTGCGCTATCTGAAGAAAAAATGGCGGTTAGCCAGAATCACTGGTGTCGATAAGAGAAAAGAAAGGGGTGAGTTGACTTCGAAGACGATTTTTTGATTCATTTTTGAAAGTCTTGTGAAATTTCATATGAAATAGGAAATCTCACCTTTACGTGATTCTGTAGAATGATTTTAAATTGTTTTCTCAAGGCGCAACAATGGTGGAGAGAATGGTATCTTTAACAAGGGAGGCCATGCGTGACAGAACTTGGCAGGTAAGGGAAACTTAAAGTAGCTCTTTTCTTCCTTTTTTTCATTTTGTTTTTCACACTCATTTTGATGCCTTGCTCCATGCCCATTTTTGGTGGCAATTTTACTTTATTTTCATTTTTCTAGGTTCTATCCGTAGAAGAAACGCGAACCGCTAGTATTTACAATGTCTGGGTAGCCCTTGAAGGCAAGATGGACAGGTTCCAGTTGCGCATTCCTCGAGTTGTTTTGATCAATGAGAGGGTAAGAGTTTACCCTTGTAATTTACCCACCTATCCTAATAAGTTTCTTGTTTCCAGGAGCCTGTGGAAGGAAAAGAAGTCATACGACGAATTTTACCTCATCGCAAACCGGTTCACTATCTCTACGAGTATATCATTAGTGGAGTGAGTTGCTGCCCATTCTTCCTTTCCTTATTTTTCTTCTTATTTTTATTTTATTTAAATATCAGAGCACGGAGCAGCGACTAATGGGCGAAATCAATGAGAAGCTCTGCTGCTCACGAGTGGAAGGCATCTACGAGTCACAAACTCCGCTGATGTTCCGAGCGCTGACTCAGATTGGCTGCCTTTGTCGTCCGCTGGCTCCTCCTATTGGGGGAGTTTATTCGTTGGAGGTATCTTTTCACCGGAACTTGTGATTTGGGTTAATTATAATTGTTAGTGTTACGTAATTTTATGTTAATATGTGTCGATTCATTGATATTTTTGTTGAAAAGTCACATGATGCATTCGTGTATCAAATAAGGAAAGAAAGAAAAAAGAAAGAAAAGACTTCAAAACTTTGTTTTTCAACCTATGACTATCTCAGACTCTCAAAATGATTCCAACGACGTCAACACAAACACCGTACATTGCGAATGATTCTATTCGAACAGTTTTTCTCTACAAATTTGCGCAGGTATTTCTTCCCTTTTTCTTTTTTGTTTTTTTTTTCTCTTGCAGAATTTTTATTTGTTAGTTATTGTCTTTTCAGGACACTAGACAGGTATGGGCGTTGATTGACTCGACGTCGTCTACCGGATCCTTTTTCATAGTTCAACGTGGTGATGTGGCGATGCCCAACATGGATCGGGTATATTCTCAAGCTTTTGAGGAAGAGTTAGTTGTTCATTCTATTTTTATACTTTAACTTATTCCATGTTATTACGTCACTATTATTATTTATTATATCAGCACATCCTTGAAGCGGTCTTATCTGTCATGCTTGCGAGAAAAGAACGGCTTTTTCATCCACATCAGGCAGATACAGGCTGCACACGACCATAGGTGGATGCGAAATGGTATGATATCGAATACGGTTGGGCGTGATATGATAATTGGGCATTAAGAGGAAAAGTACCTTATCTATTATATCAGCATGCTTGTGTGAGGAGTACAACATTCATTTGTATGAAAAAAGGAATTTCACCTCTCCGTAGGCCCTCATGGTGAAATGATCGGGGTTGATCAGTTAACTAAGGACGAGCCATGCTTTCGTTTTGCATCCAGGATTGTAGAGGCATGGTGTATGCACATTTGACCTACACAGGGACCTGCAAGCACTGCTCAAGATACTCACCTTCCCAGACAAGCCTGGTACCTATTTATCCGGTCCCGGGGGAATGGAAGGCTTGGCTAACCTGGGTAAGGATCCATAGGTCCACCGTGCGCTGGGAATAGCGCGCCTTGCCACTGCACTACGTGCGCCTTTGAGGTATTAGCTGGCTCTGAATGCTCATAATGGCAATACCTGATTATTAGGAGCTCGAGGAGTGTTCAAAAACGTTTCGGGTAACTTGAGCATCACGGTCAGTAGCGTATTTGCGCAGATTCCGTGAAACAGCTTTCTCTCATTTTTTTCATCTCGGTGACATTTAAGGAAGGACCAAGTGGAACCGTTCGATGACATACGGCCAGGAGTCAAATTTACCACGCGACATTTTCGTGTTGCGGCTGAAGCGGAGAAGGAAATAAATAAAGTAAGTTTTTTTGAATTTACACTTTGAAGAAATTAAAGTTGAGGTAGTATCGTATAATTTAAGGCGATCCGCGTTTGTCGAGAAGCTAGTCCCAAGCCGGCGCTGTTGTGCCTTCTTGTTGATGAAGAGCCGGGAGCGATAGTAAGTTTTTACCCATTTTTTACCTTTTTTCAGTTCGTGGAGATGAACCAGACGCCCTGTGATGTTTTTCGATGCTGGAAATGTTTTAGGCGAAGAGAGTTATTCACCTGAATCTATTTCCTCACATTCGACTCCACGTCCAAGAACCACATTCCCTGCTAAACGTGATGGAATGGCAGCGTGTAGTGGCCAAGCGCGTCTGTAAACACTACTTCAACAGCTTCATCTACGTTAAAGTTGGTGTTTTTTCTCTTTTAGTTTCTATTTTTATTGGATATTTCTATCATTTCTTTTATTAAGGATTATGCCGACTGGGCGCGCTATCTCCACGTCCCCATCGGCTGCGTTCCGAACGACGCGGGACTGTTTGGCCTAGATTTGTTCTTTGCTCGAAATCTTCAGCGTGCCGGCCATGTGCTCTGGGCTTCACCTTCGAGTAGACCAGACCTTGGAGGCAAGGTAAGTACCTTTTGTCTATGGTCCATGCATTTTCCGTGGGTCATGAACTGATTCAGGAGCTTGACGATCTTCGACTGAGCGCCGAGTGGAAGCCGCTGACTGCGGATGAGACGGTGCTGCTGAATACGCCGTCGTTTTCGGGAACTGTGTGCATAGAATTCTCTCTGGAGGCCGTTGCGGTTCGTTTTTAATACTTTTGCTCTTTTTTACTTTATTTTAAATGTTTGTGGGCTCATCATTGGATTTTTAATCTTTCAATGTTTCTGCTAGACTCTCTAGAAGTTTTGTTATATATGTGACAATGCGAAGGGGATCTTCTTTGTGCGCTGTTAGATGCGTTACTGACCCGTACGGTCAAACGATCAATCCTCGCCCAGGTTAACCAACCCTTTAATCCTTCTGTGGTCAGGTAAATTGATACCAGACTTGCTGACGAGGTAAAGACTCTGACTTAGTATAGCGGCTGGCCCAGTAAGTCATTGTAAACGCCAAATACGCACTCACAATTCTCTGCGATTCTGACTGGGACACGAATGTGTGGCGCATCCTTCCCATCGGGTCGTTCAGGTGATGGTGAGAACTCATCAATTTCCCGACTGGGATGTACCCTCATGGATATCAAAAACATGAAAAATTTTTCGGGATCGCATTGTGTGGTACTGAAAAAAAATGCACAAGAATGACAAGAAGTATAGACGATAGTTGAGAGTGGGCGGATTGACTCTCGTTCAGGGTGGGTTCGGGTCCTGTTGGTGCAATTTTGTTTTTTCAATCGCACAAATCGTGTTCGATTTGTTGTTAATGATCCCTAAAATCCTAATTTTAGTAAATGGCGCCGTTAATACGGGTTTTCGTTCACCGGACGCAAATTAGTATATTTTGACCTTTTACCTTGCGTACCCACCGTACCATGAACTATGTCTATGATTTAGAAGCAAAAGTTGGAAGAAGGTCAAAGGTAAAATGATCGGAACATTGGATCTGACGATTTTCTGACAGCTAAAGTCTGAATGGAGATAGCAGTAATTCATACGCATCAATGACCTGACATGAGGGATACATCATGATGTGTTCGAATCTAATGAGACTATTTGAGACGCTTGCCGGGAAAACCTGGGTTTTGCAACCAGATCCATGGGTTTGGTTGTGTGTCCCGACAATCCCCGAGATATAGCCCGAACGGCGCTCACCTTTGTCTACTTCGTCTGTGAACGTCCTGCGTTAAACGCAATCTCTCATCGAATTTGGATCCGTTTCTGGTCTCAAGGGCGAGATGGCTTGCGCTCGTGTTTGCAGGCCTTTTTCAGTACCGTACAATGCGATTCCGAAAATTTTTGTCATGTCCGTATCATGAATCTGCATCGCTAGAGCTCACCATCACCTTAACGACCCTCCTTGTTAGGGAACTAATCAACCCCGACCTCTTTACCTTTACCTTACCAATGCGATCGGGGTTGAAGTTTAAGATGGATTGTGATCTGGGGTTTTTACTCTGATGAATATGATTGAAACTATGTCCATGATTTGTTGGGTAAGGGTTACTAATTCTCCATGGAGTCTGCTAATTGCCGGCTGTCAATGCCTGTGGGGCTAATTAGCAACGTGTCGCCCAGTGGCGGAATGCAGTCTGACGACCGTCCTTCTACCCAAAGCTAAAATGGTCGACTATGATCAGTCCCACTGGAAGGCGCCGCGCCTTCGTCTTCCGTTCAGAATCGTAGAGGTCTGGCGAATATGTATTTGGTCATTACAATGACTTTCGGGTCCAGCATCAGTGTCTTCACCTTCCCAGACAGGCGTGGTACCAATTTACCCAACAGCAGAGGGATGGAAGGTTTCGTTAGCCCGGGTAGTCGATCGTTCAACCATCTTGGTGGAAGTAGCGCCTCTTACCAGTGCACCACGTAAGGTGACTATTTCTTTGTATATTTCACAAATATCCTTGCAGGTAACGGCTCTAGTCCAACGCGGACGCCTTCTTGAAGCAGAAGGCGCTGACGATACGGTCGCCTTCGATTCTACGGCGGCATTGCCATCTGATGCTTATAATGGGCTCTGGTAGGTCCCAATGTTGTTTTTGCTTTGTTTTTGCTTTGTTTGAATAAAATTTGCATTTTTGTAATTTTTGTTGATTTTAGTAACACCATATCGGCTTTCGACGAGGGTGCATCGATTGATTCCGCTTTGAAAATCTTAAAACAAATGTTGACTGAGTGCGTGCGGGATATTGCACAAGGTGCCAACAAGAGAGCTGATCAGATTGTGATGTCGTTGAGCAGGTCAGCTTAATTTTTCTTATTTTCTCTTATTTATTTTTGTATTCTATTATTTTCCTATTAAGATGGTTACATTCTCCAAATTCGCTTCTATTCGACTCGGCGATCACGAGAAGTATCAGTATTTTGGAGAGGAAGCTTGTCCTTCTGCTAGCGGCTGAGTGCGAGCGGCTAGGGTCCAAGGTATTTGAAATTAGTATTTATTTATTTTTTTTTTGATTTTTTTTATTATTTGAAATTAGTATTTCTTTATTTTTTACAATGATATGAATGCATATCACTAAAATGATTATCACAAAATATTATCACGAAGTTATTCCTCTGTGAGTGTATTTGGTTATGAACTGTGAAAGGTAAACGTAAAGTCGGCGTTGGTCAGTTCCCTAAGGATGCGCCGCGCATTCGTCTTCCATTCAGAATCGTAGAGGCATCGTGGCTGCGTATATAGGATACAATGGCTTGCGGGGCCAGCAGCTATTCCAAGTAGTGTTTTTACCTTCCCAGACAGGTCTTTTGACAATTTGCCTGACCCTGAAGGGATGGAAGGCTTGGTTAGCCCGGACGGGGATCGATCGCTCCACCGTGTGGGTATCAGTAGCGCCTCTTACCACTGTACCACGCTCGCCCTTGTAACCGTATACAGCAAAAATCTAACTCATAAAACTGGTAGCTCAGGTTGAGGTTCATGATTGGGTAAAGTTTACCCACTTTTTCTTCCAGGTAATCCACGCCACCCCGACTCGCCTCGTGTTAGACACCGGCAAATGTGATGTAGAGCAAGGTACAGCGTTCACAGATCTGCTCCTACAGTCGCTCAGCCAGAATCCGCTCTTTGCCGCTCTTCACATGAGGCCTCTACACACTTGGTCTACCCTGCTATGGCATGATGGGTATAATTTCACCGGTGAGTAGATCTTCGTTATACCAAGACCTAGTTTAGAAGAATAGTTCGTTTAGGAGTCTCTCAAAAAGTGGTGGATAGTGCCGAGGAGGATGGACAATCGACGGAAACGTACAAAATGGAAACTCAAGTGGGTTTGTTGAGGTTCCATATTTCGGAATTGGTAAAAATGGATGATTTTCGGCACTTTTAATTTTATTTTTTCTTTAGCATCACTGGCGCTTATCTGACGACCTGCCAGAAGAGGGAGCTGTTCGAGAAGAGTTCCGAAAGATTGTCACCGGTTATGTGCTGCTGTTTGGACAGGAGCAACAGAAAGGGGTAGGAGGAAGATGATTTCATGTTTTCTGTATTTGAATAGATTCATGTTTTATTTTTTATAGGAATTAAATCCGGAAACAGCGGTGGAGTTCCGTCATAGTCTTGTCAAGCAGCATATTGGGCACCGTCTTTTCCGTGTAATATCGAAGCTAGCCGCCCAGCGAGTAACGTACCATGCTGCCATGGCGCTGGTGAAAGTGGTTCGTTTGAAATTTTTCTTATTTAGCTCTGAATTAATAAATAACTTTGCTGATAGTACTCTTTTTCGTTTGATGTTTCTTTTCTTTCCTTTATTTCTATTTTATTAATTGTTTAATTGTCTTTTTTGAAATAATGTAAATTAATTTTTGTCGCCAAAAATCTGAAAACGAGCGATGCGAAAAAAGTTGTAATGAATTAATATTGACTCTGATGGGATTCTTCTAGATTTGCACAGCGTTGTCGTGTGACTCGGCTGTTGAAGACAGTGTAGAAGGCCTTCGAGAGAATCTGCACCGTATTCTGGATTCAAACGAGAAGGTTCCCACAAAAAATACCGTATTCCTCTCCAATGTGTTCTGTAATAACTGCTCGGTGGCGACGAATATGGACGTCGGCGATGAGTATTCGTGGACGTGTAAGGAATGCGCGCAGGTGAGCAGTACTCTCCTATTTTTCTAGCTTTTTACTTTTCTTATGTTTTAGGAATTGTTTTAGTTGTTCCCCAACTATTTGAGTTTTTAAAGTTTGTGTCCTTTAGTAATTTCATGGTTGTTTATCCTACTAACCACTTTCCCATTTAACGCACCTGTGTACGTAATAAATATGCAAATAAAAAATAAAAGGTTTTTTAGCCATTCGCAAAGGTCACGATCGATCAGATGATTGCCGATCGCCTGAACACGTTGATGACCGCGTATCTGCTACAGGATCATGTGTGCAGCAAGTGTAAGTCGGTGAGTGGAAAATTTATGGGAGGTTTTATCTGATTTTAGAGACCTAGAATTGCAAAATAGAGCCGTTTAGTACATTTTTATTTTAGTACAGTGTTTTAGTACATATTTTATTACGGAGTACATTATAGAGCCTGTAAACTACTTAATTAAATGTTAGATTTAATACCATTCATTCCATCTGGAAGTAGAGATTTGAAAATTGCAAAATCCGTTAAGTATATAAATACATACATTTAACTTCTCAAATAGCAAACCTAATATAGATACATATTTTTGTTTCTAAACATCGGAACGAAAGGTACCAAATTTAACGATAGGTTAGTGGTTTACATCGGCTCGATAATGATGAACACTTGACTCAAATCGCCTATAAAATAAAATTTTTTTTTTTCACCACCATGTTTTAAACAAAATTCTATACCCGATTTTGACGTCTTTAAAATGTGTGAAGCTGCTAGATTTGTTTCATTGAGATCCCCATGGTAACTTTGTTGGTGAAATTTGGTTGAAATTTTCCCATTTGGTTGAAATTTTCGATTTCAAATTCCACCAACAAATTTCAAGAAGTTCAAAAAATATTTCATTCGATTTCAAAAAGTTTATGCGTTTTCACGCGTTTTAAGATTGAAAGAACCACAAAAATGATCCTGGAAAAATGGAGTCGGTTTATTACCTTTTTTTTGGTTGTTCTAATCCCAAAATAGTCTTGAAACAAAAACAATTGTCCCGAAGAGAAAATCAGCAGTGGTCAATTCTTGTCATCGTTGAACACTTAGGGCCGCGATTTCAAAATCCGACTTCCCTCAAGTTTATTCCTATCCAGATCCGGCGTGACAACATCTCCAAGTACTGCGATTGCTCGGGCTCCTATTCGAACACGATCGATGCCAGCGAACTCTACCGTGATGCGAAAACGGCCGGTGAAATTGGCGAACAATTCGACTTACCAATTACCACCGAGGTTAGTCGATGGATGTGTGCCGGGTTAGTGATGAGTAACGATTGAGAAACTCGTCCTAACCCGCACCATCTAGCGATTTTACAAGAATCGCAGAGGATTATTCGACCCGGAACTTGATCTCAACTCGGTTTTCTTACCATCAAACCTCCTTAACTATATTTGTACATAGGGAAAGATTGATATTGATTGTCCATGTTGTTACTTTATTACTGCAAACACTGCAAATAAATGTGATATTTCTTTGTTTCTACCTCTCTTTCGTGTCCGAGGGATTAATCCCCGAAGTTTGTTTGTGATTTCGTAGTTTGTGATCGGTTCAGTTACCCAAGTTAGCTAGGTTACCAAAACATTTCCACTTTTATTCGGATAGAAAACAAAACACCTATCAGTTCATCAGTTCAATAATTGCACTTAATAGCAGTTGAATCTTAAGTGACACAAGCAGCGATAGAAGTTAGATTGGAACAAAAAAAGACCTTGTTCTTCAAAACAGAAATTAATAAATAGTAGGGTTCAAAATAATCACAGTGATTTTGGAGATACCAGCAGCCGGAGAAAGCGAGGAGAGGTTGTCGATGTGGGCCCATTATTTGAGCAGCTCTTTCACCTGAAATGCGGACATGAAGCTTTTGGTCAGTTACTTGTGGTTCATCTTTAATGTTCTGTATTGGAACTATAATGCTTAAAATGAGGTAATCAGCGGTCCTGAATTATCCTGTTTTCCTTGTTTCCATCTCTGAGATGAATTGGAAAGTTTAAACGCCATATATCTTCCAGAAGGATCAATTAGAAGTGCTTTATTTTTGGTCTCAACAGGTTTATCTTTAATGTTCTGAATTAAATCTGATAAAGATATTGATAACGAGCAAATCTGGGCACTTCTACCAACCTCTCGAAAACATAGGTGACGTTTGGTTTGGTTAGTTAGTTACTTTTTTAGTTCTTGATTTTTTCGTTCAGTTTCTCACAACTCATCAACTCAGCTAAAGGACCGAGGAAGTCGGCGTGCCTGCTTTATTTATTCATTTATTTTATTCACTGATATTCGTGATAAAATGACCCCAGTAGTGGCCTTGTTTGAATTGCTCATTATGCACTCACGCATAGTTTTAATGAAAAAAAAATGACGGAAAAGGCAATTCCGGGTTCATTAAGGTCTTTAATATCTTATTCTATTATTCTAAATAAAATGAAAAGTATTTTATTATAAGAATAAGATGTAATATTACTTTCACTTTGTTAGAAATGTTTTTGGATCAAAAGATTAGGCATTAAAACGACATAATAGCCCTTATTGAATAGAATACCTCTTATTCTCCAACAAGAAATTTATTGTAAAGTTACATTTTTACTGCATTTTCGGGATTTAATGCTACGAAAAGTGAAAATATTTGAGGTTTCGATGTAGCTAAGTTGATGGCAAAAAACTTGCCTGATTAGGCTTAAGGTTTGAGCTTTTGCGGATAACTTATCATTATCAGAACATTGAATATTTCTCTTTACTATTGAATCAACAGCATTCTATAAAATTCAACCTTTTGACAGATAGGCGGAATTTCTTGGCGAAGACGAAACTTTACAGAATAATAAAAGTTCATATAAAACGATTAATCCGGTTTTTTTCCGAAGTCTAGAAAATAGCCAGTTTATTTCTGTTTCTAACATGGAATAGTCGGCGGGAATAAATAGTCGGGAGTCGGAATACAGAATAATAAAAGTAATGAATACCCTTTGCTATCAAACCAATATCCAACTAGGGAAAGACCTCCACGTACCTGATCGACAGACTTGAAAGCGACATTCTCGTAGGCATTGAACGGATCTTCCAACTTGCGGATCACCACCGCATACGCGGCCACCACATTGTCTATCGTTCTCTGTTGCACACTTTCTCTAAAAAAATCAATCAATAATCATTGTGATTTCCAATCGGGACCCGATTGATCTTCTCCTTTAACCCACCTCGCCCTAGCACTGCTGATTTTGGCCACCTGGTCCAAACGGTACGTGTCCGGCTGTGCTAGGAAGGCGTCAAATTGGGAAAGAGTGCGATTCACCGTGTTGGCGTCCATCCCGGGTATGGCCGATAGGGGTCCCTGAAAAATTTTTTAGCGAAAAAAGTTTCAAAAAAATCTCGAGCTCCATCTTTCTTACCTGATTTCTATCATGGGCAGCTGCTTTCTGATACAAATTGATCAAACCGGTATTGGCCAGAATGGTTGAGGCCTCCTCAGAAACGAGTACGTCCTCATTACCTTCCATCTGGGATAATTTTTTAAAAGTTAGTCAGTTTTTGATAGTTTGAACAACTAAAAGACTAACCAATGCTTTGATCATCTCTAGACGAGCATCAGTGAATGGGTATAGAATCACCAGGGAATAAATCGATGACAGACAATTTAAAGTGTACACGGCCACATCTAAAAAGGAAATATTTTGGGTTAATAGAATTCTCAAAATTCAAAAAAACCGTACCAAAAGGCGAATGTAGATGTGTAGCAGCTACTTGAACGGATCGATAGAGTGGGTCAAGTACGCAACTGAAAATCTGAAACGAAATGGGTAACCATATGGTATATTATGGGTGACCAACTTATGGGTACACAAATACCTTGTTGAATTCCTCTTCTGCGTTTAACCGTGAAGTCATGGCACCGTCGTGGGTTTCCAAAACGTCTCTGAAGTAGTGTCATCACGTGATATCATTCTTTTCCAAAATTAAATATAGATATTTAATTTGTTCTATGCTTCAGAAACTCCTCTTCTGACAAATATGTCTTATACCTGGTTGGTGTAAATAGGATTTTGAAAATTCATACCTCCTCGTCAAAAAAAAAACGCAGCGAAAAAAGAAAACTGTGGAAAATTGGAGTAAAAGTTACCTCAGCAGCATAAGAATCTGATGAACGGCTGGCACAGGAAGAAGATCGTAATCCGGGGCGCCCATCTGTAATTTTAACCAGAAAGGGATTAATTGCCTACTAAATCAATCAAACATTAGTCATTTTCGTTCTTTGCTTTTCTTTTCTCTTTTTCCCTTTTCTCGTCTCTTTAGCGTTCTTCTCCTCTCATTTAGAATCACCTTTTTCTTTCGCTTTTCCGGACTTCCCAGATAGCTCAATCCCTTTTTGTTTGAAAATTTCAACAGTTTGGAAAATGTTCAACATTTTGTTTTGAAAAGTAACAGCTGCTATTGATCTTGACTGTTGTGGGTTCAATAGGTACGGTAACAAAAATTTCTTAAGATCATCCCAATTGCGTGTGCATTTAATAAAGATCGAAACCCTGACGCTTGTGAAGATTCTAGAACCAAAATAGAGGTTTAAATAATAACCGATATTTTAAAAGTGAAAGGACCTGCCGAAACGTAATATACAAAATGGGAAAAGCCAAAAATGGTTCTAAATTGTTTAGAAAATTGAACAAAAAACCAGACCTTTGAGAGAATTCGTTGCACGCTTCCGTTCAGACCACTGTAGAAAATGTTCAGCGTTAACTGGTTCAGCTCCTCGATCGTTCGCGACATCTCGGAGTCCTCCCCAATCTCAGGACTGAAATTAACACTAATTTGCCGGGGAATAAAAATAGAAAATTCATCTCCACTGCGTTCCCCTATCAACTTAAGGAGAAAGGGACGTGACTTCTAGGGTTCAAACCCTACATAGATCGCGATTTTTGCGATGATCTTAGAACCGAAAGATCGTCGATTACTATATATTTTTCGTACATAACAATAACCTGCAAAAAATAAATAATAGGTAATAAAAAGTTGGAGATCTCACTTCATCTTCTCGGCGTAGAACATGAACAGCGCGGAGAGTCGATAGAGCACCACCGAGTCGGATTCGCCGGCCAATGCTTGCTCGACTCGAAGCTGCAAGGGGAAACCTTAGTGGGTAAAAATTACCACGGAAGTTTGCAAGGATACCTTGAAGGGGCGGCAGAGGGCACTGGAAATCTGTGAGAGAAGATTCGTAGAGTTTTCGCGGATCACTGAAATTTAGGAATACGTAAGGCAAGCTTCTTTAGCAATGAATCCTATGGGATCTCTCAAGTTAGCGTCTCGTGAACGATTACTTTTTCGATCCTTAACCCTTTCGAGGTTATCTTTAACTTCGTCGAGTTCATTTGAGCGTCAATTTTACCTAACAACCTCGAAAAACATAGGGATTACCGAATGTCATGTTAGTAATCCACCGCTTACCCTGGGGACTGCAATCCTTGAGGAGCATTTGGAGAAGCTCGCGTTCACCTTCCAACGCCTCGTAGATCCAGGCAAGCATATCTCCCATATACCTGCAATATTCAAATGGATGTGCTGAATCGCTAAGGGGCGCTACTTCCACACGCATAGTCGAACGATCAATCCCCGCCCAAACAAGGCGAGCATTTCATCCGTTCAGGGTGGGGTAAATTAGTACCATGACTACGATTCTGAAAGGAGGACGAATGCACGGCGCGTGCTTAAGGCGCTGGGATCAGGTTACCTTTACCTTTTACTATATAGATAGATAAATTTGAGGATTTCAGGGAGTTAGTAGAAAGCAGATGGCCCTGAGTAACGGTTTTTGGGAAGAAGTTGTACAAAAATCGGTAGGTCGCAAACGCCATTTTGCAGAAGTGATATATTTCACCTTGTACAGTTGTAACACGTTGACGACAGTGTGGCGCTATGCCACGCCACAGTCTTGTATTGTATTTTTCTCGATACATTTCAGAAGTTCTGGGGATGTTTTTGTGCCACTTTTTAGCAGACCTTATCACATTGTCATAAGAAGCATGGTCCATGAAAATGATTCTTAGCTTCTGATTTACACGAATTTTTGATTGTGCACTAGCTTTCCTTACAAGTAAAAACAAATAATGGTTATTGCAGGAAACAAATAGATGCAACAAATACTGGTAACTGAAACAAACAAATAAATACAAACAAATATTGGTTATTAGAATAAACAAATAATGAACAATAAACAAATAACAATTTCCTTTTAACCTGGATAGGGAAAAAGGACATTCGAAAAGCTTCCAGCTGTTATTTTTCTATTTTCATCGCAAAAAAGGAATAGTCACAATCCCCGATATTACAGGACTGTATATGTAGTCTTCGAGATTCACTAATCACTTCCATTTTTAAAAAATTCGCCGTATGCCGGCATCATGCCACAGCCGCGGCGCGGTAGAAAATCGGTTGGTCCTACGCGCCAGACACGCGAAACAGGCGCTGTCGTCAGCGTGTTAAAATTTAAAACAGTTCTCTTTGTAACAGTTTTAAAAATGTTTTTAATTTTCATAGGATGTAGATTTACCGCAACGGATCGTGGCTCATCAGCTCGATTGGCTTCCCGTTACTGTGAGTTCCTTTGGTTAAAGCATCAATGTATAGTCGTAGAATCTGGTTCTTTCGAGCGGCACAGACCTCATCTAGAAAACCACGAGATTCGAATGAAAGAGAAAAAAAAGATTTTCGAAATCTAATTTTGATCGACTTACCTAGAGCATACTTTAGGAGAACTTCCCTTTCCTGAAGGGCAGCGAAGGACTGACACAGCACGGCTCTCATTTCGACGTAGTCAGCGCTGAGGATACGACATTCTCCTCAAAAGAGTAAATATTTATGAAATTTTATACTTTATAGAATTATCAGTTCCTATATAAATATTTAAGTGAAACAATAGCGAGCCTTGGGAACTCTTGAAAAATTGTAAAGTAAAAAATTCAGTCAAAAAACTCACTCTGGATGCTCCGATAGAGGACTTCGTAGGCTTTCTCCAGCGTTTGTGACATCTCTTCCATAATCTCCACCCTTCAAATAGAACCTAATAGAGAAATAACTCCAAAGAGCAATATAAGAGTGAGTAAATATTATAAAAAGGCCAAACAAAAATGAAAATTTAGGAATAGAAACTAACGCCGCCGAATGTTCCCCGCTGCTCCGGAGCAGCTCCTTACTGTCGACGTAAATATCTCGAGCTCGAGTAAGAGCCGGGAAAAAGTCGCTTGTTACGGTACCATCTGAGCAAAAAATGTAAACCTTTTTGGAAAAAAAAAGAGAGTAAAAAACAAAATCATCAAATTAAATATAAACCAAATAAAAAGTACCTGTCGTGTTTCCTTCGAGCGCTCGTTTCTCCGAGTCCGTCAGAGAAAACTTTCCCAGGAAATCTTCTATAGCCTTTTGCTTCGACTCGAGATGTTTTCTAAGAAACACATAGAATTCCATATTTACTTTGAAAATTTAAAATTTAAATTTGAAGGCTCACTTTTGATTTTGAAGAGCACTGGTCTTACTGAGAAGATCCTGCGTTTTCTCCTTGTTCTGCTGAATCCGATTCGTGAGATCTGAGCAGATCCGATGCATCGTTCGCACTTTTTCTGCGAAGTCTTGGACGTGCTCGTTCACCTATATAAAAATCAATCAATAATTAATAAAAATAGAAGAGTTATTGATCCGGCAACCTTCTCGAACTCCTGCAGGTATTCCTTGTTCAGCTCCAGCTGACGTCTTTCGAGGCTTCGAAGGAGACGACGTTCTGTGTGTATGTCGAGATTTTTGACCATCGGCGCCACATAGTCAACGACCTTGATGAATTCCTAAAATGGTTAGATCTTATTTGCGTTAAAATAACACGAAAAGCGTTTAAACCTCGCGAGCGGTCGCGTTGCGACGTCGCGCGTGACGCTCCGCAGGTCTATCGAGCGAGAGAGACAGTAGGCAACCGAGGCTTGTCGCGCATGTGAAATCACTTGGGAAACCAGGGCCTAAATTCATGACGGGTATCGGCACAATCTACACGAGAATAAACCCCGGTCGGCGCGATTATTCGCATTCATGAACGCGCCGCGGAGTTTGTTTGGGGGATATCGCGGGTCTATTCCACTCCGCGGCGCGTTCATGAATGCGAATAATCGCGTCGACCGGGGTTTATCCTCGGGTATATTGTGCCGATACCCGTCATGAATTTAGACCCTATGAAAAACACGCCGTACCGGCCCCTCTTAGTTTGAGGGATCGTTTAGACGCCGCGTGGCGAAAATGCAAAATTGAAGCGCAATCAAAAATTGACGTCCTTGATCGAATTTGCTCCCTTGCACTAGTGGCGCAGTCCGGTGGCGCCTCATATAGGCAAACTTACTGGATCCAAATTCATGAACGATCCAGCGGTCTTCGAAACCGCGGGGCAGTCAGAGCCAGACGGCAGAGTCGATGAGAGATTGCGTTTAACACAGGAAGTTTAGGATATGTAGAGAAAGGTGCGCGCCGTTCTCAGACTATATCTCGGGATTTATCGGGGTTTACCAATGATGAGGGCCCTGGTCGTTTGGGTTTTTTAGAAGGCTGCTATTCCTTATTAAAGGACATTTTGACGAAATTCACTTTTTTCGTTTAATTTCTTCCCCATGTGGTTATATGCCTAATTTTTTTGCTTAGACGCGGCGCCACCGGACTGCGCCACTAACGCAAAGGAGCAAATTCGATCAATGACGTTAATTATTGATTGCACTTCGATTTTGCATTTTCGCCGCGCGTCGTCTTAAATGGGCCCTAGAAGAGAAATAGTGCTTAAAGCTAAATTTTGAAATGTTAAACATACAGGATCGTTGTGGAGTTTGCTGGAGACGAGTTTATCGATCCGGCGCTTGATCGGGTTTGTGACCGACGCCTCAGGCGCTGAAGGTGGCACCGCCGGCTCCGTACTGCCTTCAGATGCCGGATCCATCGAAGGGGCAACGAAGGATTCAGAGCCACCGCTCAGCTGCTACTTTGGCCGCAGGGGCGGAGCTCCACGTCGCTTGACGCGCAATTGCGGACCTGCGCTGACGCCAATTTGCGGACTAAGTACTCACATGCGGTTTTAGCCTCAAGTATTCATTTTCGATTTGCCCAGCTTATACTACTTCTGGTGGATCTCAAAAAGTCCAACTCTATTGAGTTTGACCTTCAGCAGCTCAAAAACCCTCGCGGGGTAAGTATTTTTCAGTTGTTTTTATAAGTTTAATTTATTTTGCTGTAGTCGTTGTTTTATAGTTTCTCCTGCCTTTCGCTGTTTACCTTATCAATAAATAGAGCCCAGCTCAGCGGAGGGATCTTGAATTTGAGTTTTCTTAAGTCTCATGACCGCCAGAGTTTTTTTTTTTTTTTAAACGGGTTACACAATATTAATCTTACCTGCCATCAAAATAGAATACTTGTATTTATTTTTTTATTTATTTTGTTATTTTTACTTCCATTTTTAGATATTAATTTTTGTTCACATTTTCACTATTTATTCATCTTTTTAGATAAACAAAAATGGATGTCCTCGGCACCGCGCGTGCCTATATAAAAGAGATGGTGAATCTGGCCGGACCACAGATGAAAGTGATTCTAATGGACAAGGAGACGGTGGGTGATTTTTCTTATGGTTTTTTTCCTTTTTTGTTAAATAATAGACTAATAATTATAGTGTTTCAGACAACGATAGTCTCATGTGCTTTTGCGCAGTCTGAAATGATGCAAAAAGAGGTGATCTTCAAAGTTTTTATATCATTATTTCCTTTTTGTTGGATGGTGTTTTTGCCTTTTTTATTTTTTGTATTGTTGATTGAAATCCCTTCTCCAATTCAGGTTTATCTGTTTGAACGTCTCGATTCTCCCGTTCCCAGGGAACCCATCAAACATCTGAAATGCCTGGTTTTTGTACGTCCGACACCGGATAATGTCCAGTTGTTGTCGACGGAACTTCGTAATCCGCGATATGCGCAGTATTATATTTGTAAGTTTATCGATAGGAAGTTAAGCAATCTCAAATAAACATTATTATCTGCAATTAAGATTTCTCGAATATCGTGAGCAAGACTGATTTGAAAACACTGGCGGAGGCAGATGAACACGAAACTGTAAGTTTTCTTTTATGTCTATTTTATTTTACTCTATTTTGGTGTTTTTAATCTTATAAAATATTATTCTGCTGCAGCTGCAACTACAGTTTCTGTATGATGATCGGGATAGGGCTGTAGTATACCTAAAATTCTCTTGCTGATATACGTCATTTAGTTCTCATTTAGTTTTTTTTCGTAGAATTTTCATAAAAATTTTCAAATTTCTTAAAATTTCCAGGTTCGAGAAGTCCATGAATTCTTTGTCGATGGCATTGCTCTGAGTCCACCGTTGTTCAGTGTGAATTTGAAGCAGATTTATGATTCCTCATTCAATCTCACAGCTTCGTCGTTTCTCCGAATAAAACAAGCGCTGGTCGCGCTACTATTGAATCAGAAGAAGAAGCCGGTTATTAGGTTTGTTTCTAAATTTTTCTCTCTTGCTCTTTAAATGAAATAAATAAATAGTAAATGAATTCTCCCGAAGAATCTATTTGGTTTCTTATTCAGGTATCAGCGTTCGTCCGAAGACTGTCGAAGACTGGCTGATGATTTGAATCAGGTAAATTCAAGTGAAGGATTCCCGATTGTGGGTTTACAATCTCCCTAAATTTTATGGCATTTGTTGTGCAGGTGATGAGGCGAGAGGAGGGCCTATTCGACAACGCTAAACGGGACACCGTACTGTTAATCATCGACAGGAGTGAGGATCCTGTCACTCCTCTACTGAATCAGTGGACCTACGAGGCAATGGTACGTTGTTCGTGAATCCTTTCTGACTACGGTTTTGAGTATCAGAAAATAATGAAGAATTGATTCAAAAATTAGATTTTGTAGGTAGATTTTGCCGTGATTATCCTTAGCGACTTAGTTTATTGATTTAATTGTGCCCACTAATAAATTGTTGGTTCTAACTATAGGCAGTTGGTGTCTGACTGAAAAATTTTTTGCCCAGAAGTGCTCCCATTTGCTAGATATTGATAAGTTAACATTATAGGTACATGAATTGATTACCATCAACAACAACCGAGTTACGGTAGATGGTCAGAGTATGGTGTTGAGTGAATTGCACGACGAGTTCTATGCTAAGGTGAGTCGTTGCTTTATCAAATGGCTTTTGGCTCTGTCATTTTTTCATTTATTTTTCGTATTCTTTGTTTTCGGTATTTTTCGTAGGTTCTAGATGTTAGATCCGTCCAAAAATCGCGGCTCAGACGGGATTCGAACCTTCGCCTTAGCTCTATCCAGGGCATTGTGATACTACACCATTACACCGATGTTACATTTCCTCCTTGCAGGATCTTGATTCACGATGTTGGAATCCTAATTTCTAGTCTTTAAAGTGATTACTATTATCAGATATCTTTACTTTTCGTTATTCCAAAACATATTTGAACGTGTTATACCAACTCAGAGGTTAACGGTTTTGTGAAGATGTTGGGGCTGTCATTTTTTCTATGTGTCTCCACCGTGGTTCGCCTCTGGAAATGCGACTCTATCAAATTTCGTCTATTTTTTTTTCTTGTTGGAAACGGTCCATTTCTAGAATGTTTCCTCGAACTTTGGCGAAATCGGTCAGAACATCAAAGTGCTCATGAACGAATTTCAACAAAAGTCACAGATACACAAGAATTTGGAGTCGATATCAGATATGAAGAATTTCGTAGAAGAATATCCGCAGTTCAAGAAAATATCAGGTTCGTTGGCTTTGTCTTTGTCCTTGAGCCAATTACTTTCTTAAATGCTAACTTCAAAGGTACCGTGTCGAAACACGTGACGTTAGTGGGGGAGCTGAGTAAAATTGTGGCGAATCAGAATCTGTTAGAGATCTCAGAGGTTTGGCTTTCGATTTCAATACAGATTTCTTCTTTTTCTATATCTTTATATCATTTGCATTATTGTGATTCAGGTAGAGCAGAGTATTGTCGCCGAAGGAGACCATTCTCGTTGTCTAGAGCGTATCCGAACACTTATTAATCACCCAAAGACCTCCAAGCTGGTAGGTGTACTTTTGCGTATTTATATATTTATATTTTTGATGTTTTTACATATTATATTCTTTTTTTATTTGTTGTTGCTTGTTCCAAGGTGCGTTTTCTTCAGAACGCCCTCCGCCTAGTCCTTCTGTATGCCCTCAGATTCGAAGGGCATCCAAACAACAGTCTGTCAGCGTTGGTTGGGATGTTGAAGAGGGTGAGTTTTGTTTTAGTTTTGGTTTAATTTTATCCGTGTGTGCTTGCATGGGTTTCTTCGAAAATTAATATTTTTTATATGATTAATATATTTTTATTTTTTGAGATTAATATCTCTGAAAATTGATAAGAAAGTTTAATCTCAGGACAACGATGCGGCTAGTGTTGTTCGGGCTCTGCTGCGGTATGGAGGTTCAGCCCGACGGAAAAGCGATCTGTTTGGGGAAGGTTCAACGATGGGAATGACGAAGAGGTATTTCTTAAAGAGATTTTTTTCTAAATTCAATAAATAAATATTCGTGAAATTGTTGCTTTTTTTTTCTATTTTTTTTTGATTTTTTTTGATTTTTTTGAAATTTTTTTCTAAATTCAATGAATAAATATTCGTGAAATTCGTTCATGAGCACTTTGATGTTCTGACCGATTTCGCCGAAGTTCGAGGAAATTCTGCTCTTGCTTTCTTCTATTTGCTTTTCATCCCACTGCACATCTGTGCTTTCCATTGCGAGTTATTGATTGATTGATTAAATATTTCTCCGTTGAAGGTTCATAAAAGGACTGAAAGGTGTCGAAAATATCTACACGCAACACGAACCCTATCTCAAGGAAATCGTGGAAAATACGATCAGAGGTCGACTATCCGATCAGCAGTATCCCTATGTTGCGGGTGATGCGACGAAGTGAGTTTTAGAGGCTATTTTATACTTCTTTTTGCGTTTTTATAGTTTTAACCGTGAATTCCACTGGAGTTGTAGATTTTATTCGATTTTGGCAATTTCACTCTTCACCTTATTTATATTATAATTGTTCTTCTGTAGTACTCGACAAGAGAACCTGATTGTCTTCATCGTCGGTGGCGCCACTTTTGAAGAGGCGCTGTTTGTTCGATCTCAGAACGAGAAGCGAATGCAAGGCGGTGGCGGCCCGTCGGTGACGCTGGCGACAACTTTTATGCACAACACGACCAGGTTGGTTCTTTTTTCTTTTCTTTTTTTCTTTGCTTTTTTTGGCTGGAATATTTCATTAGGTTGCCACTTTCGTTTAAAATTACTTGTAATGAAATATGTAGAGCGTTGTGCATTGCAAAGAGGCGCTAGTGACACCCGCACGGTCGAGCGATCGATCCCTACCTAGGGTTTACTAAGTATTCCATCCCCCAGGGTTGGGTAAATTGGTACCGTACTTGTCTGGGAAGGTAAAGACACTGACTTGGTATAGCGGCTGGCCACCAGCAAGTGATTGTGTAGGCCAAATACGAATTTGCCTCTACGATTCTGAATTGAAAACGGATCCATGGCGCGTCTTTAGAGACTTATCACTGATCATCACTTACTGTTATTTTCTCCTTTAGGAATATTAACCCTTAGGAGAACTCGGGCCCAATAAATTTTTGGTTCATTTCTGGAGTAAGATCGAGCGTTTCTGAACAATCAGTTTATTTACCTCATTTTCCTCTGATTTACTTATCAGTTTATCTTTACTTTGGTTTGTTGTTACTGTTTTTCTTGCTGAAACCGTTGTTTAGTATGAAGCGTTTTCGTAGTTATCCATAGTAAATTTACCGTGAATCCATTCGGGTGCGTTTGAGACCGGTTTGCCCCGTTGTTGTTCTAAAAAATCGAATATTTTAATATTTTATATTCTGATCGTGGTGCACCGCTGCGAGGCGCTACTGATACCCATACGGTGGAACGATCGATCCCCGTCCGGGCTAACCAAACCTTTCATCCGTCCGGGGTCGGGTAAATTGGTACCAGGCTTTTCTGGGAAGGTAAAGGCACTGACTTGGTATAGCAGCTGCCCCCCGCAAGTCATTGTATGGGCCAAATACGCATTCACCATGCCCCTACGATTCTGAGTGGAAGACGAGTGCATGGCGCGTCCTTAGGTTGCTGACCAACGCCGATGTCTTTACCTTTACCTAAATTCTATTCTCTATGTTATTTTATATAAAACTGAATGACTTTCAGCTTCATCGAACAGCTCGCCAGCGTTCCGCAATGGGCCAGATAGAAGAATTTTCCGATAGAAGGTTGAAGATTATCCTATTCCAGTTTTCCAATTTCTACGTGATATTTCTCTTCTTGAACGATCTTTTTCGATGCGGTTAGGTGGCGTGTTTATTGTGTTCGCTTTCTGTATATGTTGTGCTTGTTGTACATATAAATTTCACCCTTTTTGCTGTAATTTATACTATTTATTTTATTCGCTATCGATTTGCTGTCTTAGGTGATCTACGTGTTGTTTTCCTTTTTAAGCGCCTAGTCTTTTCCGCACGCTTATCTATGTCACATCTGAAGAGAGGCATTGTAATAAAAATATGTCTTCTGTCTTTATATTATTGATTGATTGAAATATTATAAAAATATGGTCCCCATCCTGGTATTGTTCTTCTAAAGGTAGCTTTCGTTGGTTCGAGAGGGTCACCTTTTTCCTGACGTTTTTTGAAGTCACCCATGTGCCAGTGTTTAATTTTTCATTGTTAAAACCGACCCATGGGTGTTGGTCAGTCCGTTAAGATCGCGCCATGAATCTGACTTTCATTCAGAATAGTAGAGGCCATTTGAATGCGTACTGATCTATACAATGACTTATGTGGGCCAACCGCTACACCGAGTCGGTGTCTCTACCGTCCCAGACAAATCTGGTACAAATTTACCCGACCCCAGGGGGTTGGAAGGCTCAGTTACCCTGGTAGGGGATCGATCGCTCGACCGTGCGTGTGGAAGTAGCGCCTCCTACCACTGCGCCAGGTGTCATTAGGACAGATTCTACAGGTTTGATAAGGACCTCTTTGGGAAGTTTCGCAGGGTTTCGGGTTAATGTAAACCCAGATGGTTCAATCTCCAAAAGGAACCCGTGGTTATCGACTATAAATCTTAACCTTGACAGCTCCGCAACGAGAAACCAGTCACCCACCAATCTCTTTACTATCGGAGTGCGGTTGTTCGATTCGTGGTTAACATTAACCCATTTCGATACCGGAACCTTCAGTTTCATTGGCTTAATCCCAAGCCAACTGGCCTTGTGTGGGAGTTTTACGCAAAACTGCAGAAAGTTTACTTTGTTTCGGAGAATTCCGAATAAGGAGTACTGTAACGCTGTATTCCTGTCATTTTTCATAGTTTTTCTCCGTAACCATACCCATCGCTAAACTTATAAGAGGTCTGGGTTTAATTTCGCAGAGCAATTGTCATCAGGTCAGGTGTTACCTAGCGGTTGAAAATGTTCAGGACTATCATTTAAATTTTAAAATTTCCACGAATTTCGAAGACGAGAATGAGATTTGAATTCGGAATTCAGTTACGTATGATTTCAAACCTCGGGTTGTTTAACAGTGACCCAGGGAAGATTCATGGGTAAATGAAAACCCATGACCAAACTCGTTGATGGTGCCTGTTGTTGTTCTGTTTTGTCCCAGTTTTCAATACTTTTCAATGCTTTGATAGCAAAAAACCTCGAGAGGCGGAAGAAAGATGTAGGAATGGTAAGGCGAAGGGTAGAATCTTATCAGATTTTTTTCAAACACTGGTTGAAAAATGATTGAAATTGCCTTTCTTACCCTTTTCGGTCACCGAGATCTGGTTGGGTTAAGCAGATCAACGACGGGCAGCTAGTGCAGCTGGTAATGTCACCGGAAATGTTCCGATTTTTTGGTGTCTTCGAGCTCTTCCTGGACTTCCTAAAGGACCACCGAGGCTAAAGTGAGTCCAGCAGACCCTTATGGTCCCTAGAATTTACCCAAATGGGTTTTGCTACAGTTCAGATCAGGTTAAATTTGCCCGGCATCGAGGTTATGGCGCCGGAAGTGACGTTTTCAAGTGTTTTATTTGGCGCCGTCCCAAATCGATATTGCCTGAGTATCAAAAATCTCCATGATAAGGCTTTCGATACTCAGCGGGCAACATTTTACCCATGATCCTAAATTATACCCACCTCGGGAGGTGGCCGTCTTAGGTGTCTTCTTTCATCTTTTCCTTTTCGTACATTTCCTCCTTCCATTTTCCTTCTCCGACACCTCATCTTACCCATTCCTCCACTCTCCAACCCTTTGGCTTTGAGGTTTACCCGGCTCCGGCTACCTATACCTTGCTGGACAAGACCCCTGAGGGATTTTGGGTCTCCCTACACATTTTATATTCACCTGTTTAGTTTTATTCATGGTATTTGATGATACCTATGGGTATGTGGAATTGTTCTTTAACCAGGTTATTCCGATTGGTCTCCTTGTCTGAAGGGTCCCACCTTTCTGATTCGTCAAGCTGCCCGACGCCAATGCCGACATTCTGAGGTATTTTTTACCTTTTCACCGATTTTTATCCTTTTATTCTTTTTTGGTATCTAATAATAATTAAAAATAAGAAACCGTGTTATAGTTAACTATAATTAACCTTCCATTGATGTGAGTCACCTTATTTGGTGGGCAATTTATAATGTTCATACCCTGTAGCATAACCCTTTGTTGATTGACTTAGATATTTGAAGATGCTAGGTTAACCCTTTGTTGATTGATTTTACCCACCTCCCAGAGATTGAAGGAATTTCCTTCCTTCTCTTCCATCTACCTTATCAAGTTACCTTCTACCCACTCTGCCATTCCTCTGATCTTTCTGCTCCTAGGTTTAATCGCCTTCGGCTGTCGTTACCTTGACCCAAATTCACGGGGTGGTTTTAATTTCCTACCGAACTTCATGCTTTTAAAAGCTTTTCGGTAATTGGTTATCTATGGGAAGCTGATTGTTCCTTACCTAGGTTCTTCTGGGCCTAGATTCATGAACGGACGAGCGGTCTCCGAAAACCCATTGTCGATAAACCCGCTCGGTTCCGTCGAGGTCTCCCAGACCCCGCCTCATCGCGAGGTATGATAGATCTGCGATAAACCCCGAGTAAACCCCGGCGCGCGTTCGAGAATCTCGTCTTGCGCACTGTTCGGGGTATATCTCGGGGTTTATCGGAGTTTACCAATGATGAATCTGAACCTTGGTCTGCTTACCTGATGGGTCTGGCCTTTTTGGGTAATCAAGCTGTCAGTTGCTGACGCCGCTTTCCGAGGTAGTTTTGGTTACACATCTATACTTTAGTCATTTTTACTCTTTTATCCTTCATGTAAATAAAGCCTAAGCGTGCTATAATCGGTCTTACTTCTATGTGGGTATATCTTTACCTTGTGTGTAGTCAATGGAGTCTCATTAACAACCGTACCTCGTAGCATTTCCTTTTGTTGATAAACATTACCCACCTACAAGAGATACCTTTACCGACTCCTTCATCTTCTGTGTGCGACTTACCTTTTACCCACTAAGCCATTTCACCAAACTTTTTGCTTCTGGCATAATCTCAGTCGGCGCTCGGTAACGCAGTCTGACCCTGAGGCAATATTGACTTCTTTCCTAGTTTTTACTGATCTTTTCAGATAGTTGAAAGGGTAGACATGAAATCAACTGATACCTCGTGTTTACATGGTATGTACCCTACTGGGTATGTAAACGTATGAGGAACGTAAACGTCTGTCCTCACCTCATTTCGAATAGGTTTATTGACGGTTATTTGCTGAATCTGCTTCTGCTTCTACTTCCTCCCCTCCTGGGAATCGGGTGATTTGAAGCGGCTTCGAACGCGGAAAACTCTCACCAGCTGCATTCCCATTCGATCATATCCTCGTCATAACTCGCGGAGGGAAAGTGTGACCAACCGGTCCGGCGGCGCGGTCTATTCAGTTCACCGTTCGGCTATGAAAATCGCTAAATGCTGTTCGAAAAAAGTTTAATGATCACTCGTCATGTCAACGGCGATGAGGTCCGATAAGACAGGACGCTCGCCCGCCCGCTGAAAAAACGCCAAAATCGCGCTTTCACCTTCGCCTCGGAGCGGTTTTGAACACCGGTGAAAGTGATCCGGACTGATCAGTATCTCAATATCCGTTGCCGCCCCTAGTGATCACATCTGAAGATTGCGCCATGTACTCGTCTTCCAATTACAATTGTCGAGGCAGGAAGACGGTTAGCTTGTGCGGTTAGCTTGTGTATTCCGGTAGAGCAGAAAGTTTCTATCGTATGAATTTTTGGTGTGGCTATGATGTAGGTATGATAGAAACCCTAAGGTAAGGGACGTATACCCTTGTGAGGTTTGCTAAATATGGCTGGCAGTAGCTGTGGGGTTAATTAGCAATGTCTGGCCCAGTGGTGGAATGTAGGCTGACGATTGATGATGGCCCCTCATCCAAAGGTAAATTATTTTATTTATAATTGTATAACTGATATTAATTGATCATTAAAGTGATACTAATTATTGTAAAGTAACGTGATATTAATTAAGGTAATATTAATTGATGTAAAGTGATATTAATTAAAGTAATATTAATTAATGTAAAGTGAAGTGATATTAATTGTTCACGTAAAAGGTAAAGTGATATTAATTGATCATTGTTCTGAGATTTCGCCATGCATTCGTGTTCAATTCTGAATTGTAGAAGCCCAGTGAATGCGTAGTTGGCCTATACAACGACTTGCTTGGCCCAGCTGCTGTACAAGCTATTGTCTTCATCCTTTGGACAATTTGAGTACCAATTTACCCTACCCCCGAGGGATAGAAGGTTTTGTTAGCTGGAGCTATAGGTAAGGGCGAGTAGAGATGTTAATCAATCAAGTTCGGGATTTACGGTACCCGAGGTAGGCTGATGGCTACCCAGGACAGTTTGGCGGAGTTGGTGCTACTGCGAGTATCCGATACCACGACGCGCCAGTGGGGTAAGCTATACCTTGGATCAGCCACTGAATGCACCAATAAGCTAACGCGAGCTCATGCATTGTGTTTAGCGGGCTTGTTGGGGGTATATTTGAAGCTTGCTTTGGTACTCTTCAGGCAGATTCTTAGGATTGCTATAACGGGTAGGGTTTCTTGGTACTCCATCCTAGGCCCAGATTCATCAATGGACGAGCGGTCTCCGAAACCCCTCCGTAGCCAGAACCAGACGGCAGAGTCGATGAGAGATTGCATTTAGCATAGGAAGTTCAGGTTAAGTACGCAAAAGTGGGCGCCGTTCGGGCCATATTTCAGGGTTTATCGGGGGTTTACCAGTGATGAATCTGGGCCCTGAAGGGTATCTGCCTCGGGCTATGTTCGGCCCGGAATATGTCTGGATAGTAGGAATGCTGGTATAAACGAAGCCGCCCAACAATTCCAAAAGCCTGTCAAGATCCACTGAATGGTGTTTGCTCCAATAAAATCCCAAAGGATCACCCGACATCGGCTGGTATCTTAGGAATCTTGTTCAGGACAGGTCCGGATTCGGCTGGAATGGGTCTGGGCATTCCTCGTCCGTCGTGTAAACACCCTGGGATGATTGGTTTACTTTAGCCGTTCATTTGGGTTTACCATAGCTTACGATAGAAACAAGCCTAGATACCCTCTAGTACTTGCTAAATGTAAAGGTAAAGTGGTGGTACCCCAAGGATGCGCCACGCCCTCGTCTCGGTACCATTTTGCACGACGTCAGAGAAATCAAAGGCTTTGTTAGCCCGGACGAGGATCGATCTCTGGACCGTAGCGGGCGGAAGTAGCGACACTTACCACTGCTCCACGGTGCCATAGGCCATTTTTTTCACCAGATTCACACCTCAAACGACACTTTATAAGCGGTGTAGTTTTTCGATTCGAACAAACTCGTACGCGGCTAGCGATTTAGCTCGTGACAGCGGGCGCGATGTGTTGAAGTGCAGGTGGTTTTTCTCGGTCGGAACAAGTCCTCGGCCCTAAGCAGCCGAGTTACCTCGTCCGTGACGAATCAAACAGCTTTTGTGGACGAATACTGGTCAAACCGCTCTCTTTCTCTTTTTTCTACCGTACCGGATGCAAAATGGGACGCTGAGCTTCAACAAACCACAATAGCTATGAAGACCGTAGCCGTTTCGATGGAATGTGCCCTCGGGGGAAAAAGATTTTTGTTGGGACAACATCTGAGCAACAGTGCTATCAGTGTGATATCAGCGATTGCATATCAGGACATCTTCCCGGAAAAGCCGCTTAGGAGCGTTCAAAGCGGCTTTTTTGAATAACTTTGTTGAAACTCAATTATTTGTAAAAATATACATATATTTGAGCTCAACAACTCGAGCTCTATCGTTTGGTGTATAAATTATCCACACGTGAAATTTTTTTTCAAAATATCGATTTCTTTGCATATCCCTCGCATCCATCGATTGCCTCCTCGTTGACGGGAGCCCCAACGGGGGCCCCTCGTGGTAGCTTCTTCGAGCCACCCCGTGGGGACCCCTACTCCTAGCTCGGTGCAACGAGCGCCGCATATTTATAGGCGGCGAGGAGGGGGCGGAGCTTAGTCGGTGGTGAGTCACCAAGCGAGGGACCGAAGCGGCAACGGGATCGGAAATCGAGGGGTCAAAAAATCGACTGAAAACAAGTTTCACGATTTTGGGAAAAGTGTACATGGAGGGATAGAGCTCGAGCTGCTGAGCTCAAATATATGTATATTTTTATAAATAATTGAGTTTCAACAAAGTTATTAAAAAAGCCGCTTCGGAACGCTCCTAAGCGGCTTTTCCGGGAAGTGATCAAAGGATATGTCCGGTACTGTATGTATAGCTTCTGCGATTCTGAATGATAGCCGAAAGCATGGCGCGTCCTTAGGGTATTGTTCATGCCCGATTATTTCGTTCTAGTGACTATTCCAGATTGTTGATCTCTGTCCCATCCTCTCACCCTCTTCTTCCGATCAGAGTTGATCTCCTGCATTCGGGAGGAATGAAATCCCCCAGCAAAACTGCAGGCGGCATCGGTGCGCGGCTAAATAGGTCGTCGTCCGGCGATTAAAGGGATAAGTGATAGCGCGAAGTTCGTCTGAACTATCACTGGCCCCGAATAATCCACGAAATGTCTACGCATCACGGACAATCAGTCCTTTATCAGTGAAACAGACGAATTTCCCCCGAATGGACTGATCATTCAACTTTCCCGGCGGGCATTCCTTGAATACCGACACCGGTGAGTACTTGGGTTACTTGTTATCCAAGTTGGTAGAAGTGCTCGGTTAAATGATTCTTAATTCTTTGATTCTTGATTCTGAAGTCACCCTCAAAAATCAAATTGAATAGTGCGTCCTCAATAGTCGTAGAGGGATGCAAAGGGACCATCTTACGTATGAGCTCTGTCGCTCGGCTCTGCCTTGCTGCCGAGTATAAATGAGCTCCCGATTTGAATAAGCTCTGCTTCGGTAGTTACTGATAAGACTGATCCCGGCAAACAATATAGGGGACATGAAGTGTAAGTGCATTAGCATAGAATGTGATTTTCAAAATGATTTTAGTGATAAGCAGTGATAAAACCACCACCAACCGCCATCACCACCAATCATCTGAAAATGAAGTGAAATCCATCCATTAAATAAACAACTGGGTTTGGCTTATTATATAGTAAGGATAGTAAGGAAAGGGAAGAAGCACCAAACTAAGGTATGTCCGTAGGGTATTTCATTTGTCGTCGTGGGGCTGGCTGTCCGGGCGTGGTACCCATTGTCTTCTCCGGGTATGTCGTCGTTGACGGACAATCAGCCCTTTCACATCTCCGATGTTGAACTTATAGAGTCTTTTCGAGACGTCTAAATCGTTTTCGATCATAATTCGGGTTCAATGGGGTTCAATAGAACCTGTTTTCGATCTGTCGATGGTGGTTTGACCTTTTGGGCGAGATTTAGGTTTGTCCCTCTGAAATTTTACGGAAGAAAAAGAAAAGTAAAGGAAGGATGCGTGAAAAAGGTACGTAAAGGCATCGTCCTATATAGCGCTCAAGTTTTTGGTTTTCCTTCTTCCTGTTGTTCATTTGATGCGTTTAAACGTTTAAAAAAAATGAGATTCTCAAATTCTAGTGTGTTTCCATTTGTTTGATTGTGTTTTCTCAAAACTCTCTCACATGTGTCTTATACTCGCGTAAATAAATAAATAAATACATAAATGAATAAATAATTAAATAGATGAACAAATAAACAAATAAATAAATAAGGTACGTAAAAAAGCGCATAAAGAATTGTACAAAAGATAAGTACGATAGAGCCAATCAACGCCGACCCCATAGGGAAGATCGCCGTGCGCGACGTCGCGCACGCCGCGTCTCCAAAGCGCAACGCGACCGCTCGCATGTGGCAGAAAGTGCCTTCAAGGGGCCACAGAGAGACGACCGGTCTCTGTGATTTAAAGCAACAATCGCTAATTTGCTCGAAGCTTCTTTTTTGTTCTTTTTTTTTCTGAAGAGGGGTTACTTTCGCGGGCCTGACCCCTCTTACAATTGAGGTTCCTTTGTGGTACATTCCGGCCAAGTATAAGCCACCCTTTAGCTTTTTCTTGCCGGATTTGTAATGAGCTTGATGTGGAACCGCTTCTGGGGAATCGAAGGAGTTCCAGACGTCATTCCACGCGTGTCATGTCTTTCAGATTCTTTAAGATTATACCCATTCACTAATGCCCTCGAACTTGTCTCGGCAGTGATCATTAAACCCGACGGGAGCGCTAGATCGGGTCCTGAAGCGAAAACGCTAGAACTGGTGCTGGATTAATGGCTTCTATTAATGATATGGGTTTTCTCTGAAATTTGCCGCTCTCGACCAGCTGAGACGCCTGTTCAAGACTTGGGGACATTCAGGGGTTAGCTTATGGTCCTGTGGTAAGGTGCGCAACTGAAACCCCAATGGTCGAGCGATCGATTCTCGCCAGGGCTAGCCAAGCCTTCCATCGCTCTAAATTGGTACCAAGCTTGTTATGGAGACTTGAACAGCGGCTGATCCTCGCATGTCATTGTATAGCCCAAACATGCATTTACCATGCTTCTTCGATTCTGAATGGGAGACGAGTGCATGGCGCGACCTTGGGGCGGCTCTGGCGCTGGCACGGCTACTCGTTTGTGTAGTTGTTTATGTGGTTTTTTACGTATAGCGCGCTCGGATCCAGTATCTTGCCTGCGGCAATTTCCAGCCCATTGTTCGAGAAGCTTGTAAACCGGGCGCCCAATTAATCGACGGTGATTAATTCAAGATGAATACAGATGCCCGGCGGCTTCCGCTGCCTTAACTATTAGGCTTTGTTGTTGTGGCTACTACTCGCCCCCCCCCCTCCCGGGGTAAAACTCGTTCCCAGGGATGAACAGGGTGGTGTGGAAGCCGTCCCGATGACGTTCTTTCGCCGTGGATGACCCTATTCGTTCGCATTTCCCAACCCCTCCCCTGCGATACCCCCCACCTCCCTACCCACCCAACCGCCTGCACTTGTCCCTAAGCCCCGCCCCGTCTCGATCTCCGCTCCTGGGTATTCACATCGTCTGCGCGATTCTCTCTTCTCACTGCTGTTCCCCACCAGACAAGAGATCAGCTCAGCTCAGAAGACACTTTGGGCACCGATGAGGCGGTTAGCTGCCTATACCCTGCTGTGCTGCTGCATACTTTTGCCACTGACTGGTAAGTATATACCCAGCCAGGCTGTACCCTTTGGTTGGCTCTTTAGTGCAGCCGCTTACCGTCTTTTTGTTCTATTCTGTCATTTTCTTACCGAATTCTCTCTTTTTGAGACCTCGGGTTGTTCTTAAATGTGTGTTATTGTTGGTAGGAGATAGACAATGAAGCTGCGTTTTATTTATTTTCAATCGTTCCTCCTTTTTCCTCGTTTTCAGAGATATTAAAATGGTATGATGTCAAACCCCATTTGGGTAACTTTGGGGTAACGATGAGGGTGAACTCAATTGATGCTTTATTTTTTGCGCTGTCAACCTCTGCAGAAGCTGTACTCCTCTGGAGGAGGGTTGATTTGAGCCCTTGCTTGGAGCCTTCCAAACTTCCTTATGTCCTCAAGTCGTTGGTGCCAGCTGGCTGGCGGAACAATTAAAGGCTTAAAAAGGTATGCGGGAAGTCGCAGGTGAACTCGGCGCGAAACCAGAACGATCAGGAAAAAGCGGGTTTCTGACAACCGCTCAAAAATCGCTCAAATTCTAACACGATTTCAAATAGTTGTAAGCGAAATGAATTGTAGAAGAGGAATTTTAAGCTGACTCCGTCCAAGAAAGAGAAAATTGCCGGCTCTTCGAGGTCTTTCGAATCGAGTCTCAGCTGCATTCATTCTCAACCAATTTCTCAATATTACCGTATACCTACCGTACTTTTCCACGATTTCTCTCGAGGACCAATTTTTCTCTGGAAGCTGGATTCTCGCAGATAACTGCGCCCTATAAGTTGAAGTTTTCGATTGGAAAACTGCCTCGGGATGATGATCACTTTGGACGGTATCAACTGATATATTCACCGGTAATTTTCTTTTTTCTTGGATGAAATCAGCTCAAAATCCTTCTACAATTCATTTCGCTTGCAACTATTTGGAATCGCGTTAGAATTTGAGCGATTTTTGAGCGGTTTTCAGAAACCCACTTTTTCCTGATTCGTGAACACTCTTCCCCTGAAAGATTAGATCAGTAGCGGTGACATCCCTTTCGTTGCTCTCTGAACGGTCTCGTGGACTGGCGGATGAAGGGGAGGAGGGGTTGGTGGAGAACTAGGGACGAACGCTGTTTCCTTATCATTTTTCAACATTAAGCACCTATTTTCCTACCGTAATCTCTCATTTATCCTTTGATGTTGCCGAAGTGTATAGGGTGACCCAAGAGTTTGTGAAATTCAAGTTTTATTACTGCTTTTTGCGGGTTACTATGTATATTCTACTAAAATATGATGTTATAATGATGGTGCTAGGTTTATCGCAAAAACTGCACCTCAGGCGGGATTCGAACCCGCGTCTCAACCTTTCCGGGGCTGTGCGCTAACCACTATGCTACTGAATGCGCATCCCCGGAAAGGTTGAGACGCGGGTTCGAATCCCGCCTGAGATGCGATTTTTGCGATAAACATAGCACCAAACCTGCTCTTAACCATGATAAACTTATTAGTTATTTATTGGTTTTTCTTGAGTTATAAATAAAGGAAGTCAGAATCTGAAATGCACACGAATTTTTGGGTCAAGCCAGCGGTGGCATAGATGTCTCTCACTCTTTTGTAGATTCCCTTTCTCAGCTCTTCTATCTCAAACATTCTACATTTCCTATTGAAGAAGTTAACTCCTTATTTCCTCTATTTTTCTTTTTGCTATTGCCTGAAAATTTTGAAGATGATTAGAAAATTAAATTTGTTTTTCAAAGATGAATGTGCTGCTATAAATTGGCCAAAAATAATCGTTCTGGGTTACTGGGTGAGGTTTTTCGTCCTATTCGCCTACATTTCACAAGCGATGTAGTTCTTCGCAGATGTTTGACGAGTCGTTCTAATTCTTCGATCAGCGATCGCGACTGATCGAATTCGGATTCTTTCCGACGACAATCTTTATCAATCGATCGATACATAGCACCTTTCTATTCGTTACGGAAATATTATAAACTCTGTGGCTCAATCTCTCTATATGGAATCAAAAGCAAAGTAGTCGGGATTGATCAGCCCCTTCGGAATGCGCCACGCATTCATGTTCCGTTCGAAATCGTAGAGGCAACCAATTTACCCGACCACAGATGGATGGAGTTTGATATTTCCTGCGCATTATACGTAATGGATCTGTCTTTAACGGTATTGCCAGAGGCTTATTTATTTATTAAGTGCACTTCAATGTGCGAAACAGATCGATTTATCCGTCAGCTTACCCCTGGCGTATCGGATACCCCGACCTTCACCTCAACGATTGGAACTGGGCCCAGATTCATGAACGGACGAGCGGTCTCCGAAACCGCGGCGCAGCCAGAACCAGACGGCAGAGTCGATGAGAGATTGCGTATAACATAGGAAGTTTAGGATAAGCAGACAAAGGTAGGCGCCGTTCGGGCTATATCTCGGGGTTTATCGGGGGTTTACCAATGATGAATCAGGACCCTGGAGGTAAGAAACGGGTATAACCTCGAGGCATGCGAACCCCCTGTTTGTTACATGAATCTTGACCAAGGTAGGTCCAAACAGGAAGAAAGCTTTTCAATTTCTGTTTTAGCCCAGCACTTCCGTAATTGAACACTAGTGAAGTGGTAGTTATGCTACTTCCGAACGGAATGATCGAGAGATCGATCCTCGCCCGGGCCAGCTAAGCCGTTCTTCCCTCCGGGGTTGGATGAAGTGGCATTAGACTTGTCTGGGAAGGTAGAGACTGATCTGGTATAACGGCTATCCAAGTCATTGTGTAGGCTAAATGCGCGTTCACCATGCCTCTACGATTCCGAATAGAAGACGAGTGCGTGGCGCGTCCTGTTTCTTCACTTTTCTCAGTCTGCGGACGTCTTCGTGTTCTTCAGAGCCGTTATATTCGCTTTTTGTGATAAGTAATCTTTCTCATGATAGCGCTCACACACTGTAGGAGCTCGTTGATGTAAGAAGTCTCGATTTCTAACGGAATGCAGATAGCCGAATGGCTAGTCGGCGCGGTCGTTGGACGACGTCGTTCGATGGGATCGGGGTTTTTCCTCGGCTAATGAGCGCCGCAGTGCCGTCCACAACGTCCTGCTTTGTTCGGGGTCGCCGTTGGAGTTTCGCTTCCATCCAGGACCCGTCGACTAGCATAGAAGGAACTAATTTCCAGTCTGAAAAAGCCGAAAAAACCCAGGATACCCGCTTCGGCTGCAAACCCGCTCCCAAGGCTAACAGAGGAAAGTGATATCATGGAGCGATGGTGATAGGATCAAGTGGGCAGTCGAAAATCCTGTTCGAAAGCGCTCCAAATCTTGCAGAAAGATTGTGAAGTTTTAAGGATGGGTAAAGGTAAATCATACCCCGATGTTTCCAACAATAAGAGGAAGAGGAGAATAGATCCCTCTGCAGTGTGGCCAAGTAGCAAATGACACCATGCTATCCACAAGATTCATCATTGTTATACGTTCGATAAACCCAGCGTAACTCGTCCATTCAGTATCAGACACCGTGGGGCCAGACACGTTTGTACGACTTCACCACGCCAGCGTCACCATGATAACTCGTACAAATCGTGTCTGCCCCACGGTGTTCTGATACTGAATGGACGGTTACGCTGGGGGGTGAGCCGCTCGTCCGTTCATCCCTAAAACTTCAGATTTTTTTGTAAGATATGAAGATAAAGATAAAGATAACAGGAAACAGTAGTGATGGGTAAATGGTTACCCAGAACCTGTAAGAGGAAAGGTAATGATCTCTACAATGACTTTCGGAGTTCACCCACTGTTTGAATCAGTGTCTTCACCGTCCGCGACAGGACTGGTACCAATTTACCCTACCCTGAGGTATGGAAGGCTTGGTTCGCGTGTGCGAGGATCGATCACTTGACCGTACGGGTTGAAGTGGCGCCTCTCCCCACTGCACCATGCACGTTTTATTTGGAATTTAGACGAATTTTCGGATGTGGGACGAGTGGCTGTTCGTCAACTTACCGTAGTCGTACAGCTCCACTGTTGCAGCCGAGTTTTTACGCCACTCGACAGGTTGTCCACTGTAGCATCGTCGTGGCAAAAGAAAAGGTTCCGCTTCGTGTGGCCTCAGTAGAGCTCGTTTTTCGGCAGGAAATTCTTGCAAGCAGGTTTTTCCCCCAGGGATCGGTCTCACCTGGTCACCTGATCGTTCTTTCTTCGGCACCAGCTTTTTTTCGATCTCCTTGCTGGATTCGCTCTCGAATCAAGACAATTTAGAGAGGTTGTCCTCGATACTGTCTCCAAGGACCCACAGGGGGACGAGTTGTCGCTGGGTGAACAGAAGTTGGGACCCAGACGAGGACGAGTTATCACTGGGTGATTACCATTGGGCCCCGGGGAAGGACGAGTTATCGCTGAGTGTACACCATCTGGGACCCTCTGATCGACGAGTTATCACTGGCTATACACCAGTTGTGACCCATGGATGGACGAATCATCGCTTGATGAGCACCAGCTGGGACCTATGGGAGGACGAGTTATCGCTGGGTGAATACCAGCTCGGACCTGGGGAAGGACGAGTTATCGCTGAGTGCGCACCAACTGGGACCCGCGGAAGGACGAGCAATCTTTGTATGAATATCAGCTGGGACCCAGAGGAGGACGAGTCATCGCTAGGTGAATACCAGCTGTGACCCGGGGAGGACGAGTCATCGCTTGATAAACGCCAATTAAGAGCTATGGGAGGACGAGTTATCGCTGGGTAAACACCGCTTTGGACCTATGTGTGGACGAGTTATCACTGAGGGAACTTTACTCTAAAATGTAGAGGCCTCGTGACGTTGCAGTTCAATTAATAGTAGAGAACAAACGCGCATTCGAAAATAGCTCCAGTGTTTCTAGTTATTCCAATTGAAAGACGAGTGCGTGGCGCACTTTAAGAGGACCGATCAGTACCGAGCAGTTTACCTTTACCTTACCTACCTGGCGGAGGTAGTTTGCCTACGATTGCTGTCCATCACTTTCCTCACTTTCGCTTTTTTCATCCTTATTTTCTTCCTCTCTCTTGTCTCTCTGTCACTGTTTCTTCACCATTTCTTTTCTATCGATCCAGGAAATCGTGTTTGTCTCTCTAAAAAGAATAGAATGAGTATTAAAATGTTCAATATGGGGAGAAATCTGGAAGTTTTAGTCGTCTCGATAGTTCTCTTTGGTGCAACCGGTTTTCTAGGAACGGGTCACTCCCTAATTCTCGCCGTTTTACGACCGCTAGCAACTTTATCGCAGGAAAACACCGGTCTAGTCGTTGGTCGTTAATCATCATGTCTTCTAGGTCATTTTAAGGGTAAAAGGTGAAGGTAAGGTATAGTGGCTAAAGTGATTACCCCAGTAAGGGTGCTCCGGGTAATCGCCTTCTATCAAGAATAGTAGAGGCGTGTATGGCCTGTACAATGGTTTGTTCGAACCACCCGATGTACAAGTCAGCGTAATTACCTTCCCATAGAATCCTGGTACAAATTTACCCTACTTTGGAGGGATGGAAGGTTAAGTTAACCTGCACATATATTCCGGTAGGCCAAAGGGTAATGGACGTTTACCCCTGTGGGGTTAAGTATCTATCTGGGGGGCTAATTAGCAACGTCTCGCATGGTGGCAGAATGCAGTCTGACGATTATTCTGCCCGAGGCTAAAGGTAAAGTGATCGGCGCTGATCAGCTCTCGTTGGACGCGCCATGCACTCGTCTTTCATTCGGAATCGTAGTGACATGATGAATGCGTATTTGTCCTAAGCAATGACTTATGGCGTTGGTAGCTGTTCCAATTAGTAACTTTATTTTTCCGAGCAAATCTGATAGCAGTTCGCCCGACTTCGAAAGGATGCAAGACTTGGCTAGCCTCGGGCGAGGATCGATCACTCAGCAGTGCTAGTGAAGGTGGCGCCTCTTACCGCTGCACCAATCGCGCGCACCATTGGCGTGGTATCTGGAGGGCATCCCCGCCCTAGAGGGTGGAAAAGTAACGGAAGTTACCTCGAATCCACATTGATGCATTGCCATTTACGGTAACGTTTACCTGAAGGTTACCGACCGATTTTTCAGGGGTGATTCTGACTAGGGAGGTCAGTGAGCGTGCCCCAAAAATTCCGAATCACAACAATGTTATTGGGTATCCAAATTCATGACGCCATTTACTAAAATTTGTGCGTTTTAAGTTGCTCCAAACATGATTTCCTTCAACTTCCATGGCGAACTCGCAAAATGAACGCGATTTGGTGTCAAATCGATTAAAGCAAAACAAAATCACACCAACAGGATCCGAGCACATGACTCTTTGAATGAAAATGTTGGAGGAAGCCTCTCACCCCAGGGACTATTCAGCGCCTCTCAAAGGCGGCGTTTTTTTTGCGATTTTCGGATCACCCTTTGGCGCTCAGCAAAAATAAACTAGATTGTTGTGATCCCCACTCGATGCTCTACAAAAGTATGTCGATCTCGTTCGGAATCTTTGGGCGCTCACCGACCTCCCTAATGAGCCCAAAAGGACTACCTTCCCTTTCATCGGGGTTTTTCTTTCCACCCGCAGTTAATTTCTTTTATGTCGGCGCCATAGAAAGGAATTCCCGCGAACGTTCACCTATACGCACCGTGGGAAAAACGTCAAAACGAGGTCGGAAGATTGTCAAGAAAGTGGTGTTCGTGTGCCTGTAATGACCTTTATGGGTAAAAAGTAACCCATCAAGTTGTCGCCACAGGTGAAGATCATTCCGATTCCACCGACAAAGAATGATTCTTAAAGGCCTACATAGCCATTCAAGTGAAAGGTGAAAGTAAAGGTGTCGGCGTTGAACAGTCCTCTAGGGACGTGCCGCGCATTCGTGTTCAATTCAGAATCGTAGAGGCTTGGTGAATGCGTATTTGGCCTATACAATGACTTGCGGGGGCCAGCTGCTATACCAACTCAGTGATTTTACCTTCCCAGAAATGTCTGGTCCCAATTTACCCGACCCCGGAGGGTTGCAAGGCTTAGTTGGCCCGGACAGGGATCGATCGCTCGACAGTGTGGGTATAAGCAGAGCCTCTTAACCCTGCACTGCGCGTGCCCAACATAGGTATAAATACCTTGTTACTCTTTGAGATTGAACTCTTCGGAAAAACATTGAGGAGGTTGTAGAGATTAAGCCGACTGTAGTTTTATTTCTGCGCAAGGTGCGCTCAAACTACAATTGAACAGGTAATCAAAGATCAGTTAATAAAATACTGGAGGGAAACACTTTGAACAATTTAATTTCGAACCTAAAAAAATTTGAGACAAAAAAGAGTACTACATGCAGAGCCGTCTTAGTAATTAACAAATAAGACTAATAAGACAATAATATTTAATCGATTTGCTCGAGCCATGTAGCCAAGTGATAAAAGTAAAGTTTTATCATTTTTTTTTAAATTTTTAAATAAAGTTTGTAAATTATAAATCACATTTCCAGCGTCACAAGAAGCAACCGACGGACCTTCATGGGCTCCGACGGGCAAGTTGAACCAGTTCCGCGGCTACGTGACACCTCGACCACTGCCGCCCAACGCTGAATTTGGTTGGTTTATTTTTTATAAATATTTTATCTTATCTTTTCTATTCTCATTTTCAAGGTGTGATTCGCTACTCTACTTTTTAGGCCACTTTAAGGGCCTTCCTAGGCTTTTTAGGCTTCGTTTTGCAGAATTTCTCATTTCAAAGGGAGAAAATCCCTTCAGATCTTCTGCCCTTCCCCGGTTCCTGATAGTGCAAGTGTTTGGTGGTTTTAAGCGATTTCAAAGACGTTCTGACCGGACTTCCCCATTCTCTTTTTGCTTTCTCCTCTCCGCATTCCCAGTGTCTGACGGCTTGATCGTAATTATTCTTCTTGAGTTATCGCATTGATCGCAAAAATCGCGACCCTGGCAGGATTTGAACCAGCTTTCCAGCTCTACGTTAGACCTTAGATTTAACTCTAGAAAGTTGGGTACTTAGGTGGTTATGATTTAGTGAAAAATTAATTCGATATTTCGAGCTGATTGATTCTTCTGATGCTCAGTAACTTTTCTGAAGGGTGAAATTTAGATGTGATTGAGATGGCTGATCATCAGGTACCTCTTTATTTATAGGAAATGGATTTGACCATCACTACTTGTTGGTCTATTTTATGGAAAAGGGCGTGCATGGTGCAGCGGATAGAGGGGGCTACTGACACGAGTGTGGTCAAGCGATGTATCCCCGTCCAGGCAACTAAACTTTCCATTCCATTGGGCTAGGGGTACCAGACCTGTCTGCGAAGGTGAAAACACTGACTTGTTTTTCCCAAGTTCTGTCCTCTTGAAACCTCGGCATGATGTTAAACTTGGCAAATGCTTCTGTGCCGAACGAGGTTAGTAAGGTGGATCGGACTTTATTTGGCCTTTTTTAATAAATTATTTTTTAATATTTTTTAAATAAATATTTTTAGTAAGATTGGTCTACCTTACTAACCTCGTTCGGCACAGGAAAATTTGCCAAGTTTAACACTGACTTGTTATGTGGCTTGCCATATGAGGGACTGTACGGACCCAATACACAAATGTCGTGATTTTTTGATGGGAAGATGAAGGCATGGCACATCCTTAGGAGAGTGATCAACTCTAACCAGTTTACCTTTATGGGTACCCACCATGATAGCTTTTTTCGTGTTTTTCCTCTGGTGGTGGTTTACTTTTTCATCTAAAAAATGTTTCGTCTGAATAGGATTTCTGGAGTATAATAGATCCAGTATCGCTAGCAAGGAGATTTACCCTTACCAGACGGGTTAGATTTCTCTTGAATGGCTCGGGTGACTGGGTGAAGTTTTACGAAGGAGATTTACCCTTACCAGGCGGGTTAGATTTCTCTCTCTTAAATGGCTCGATTGACTGGGTAAAGTTTGATTGGCTTCGATTTATTACACGAACACATTCGTGCGTAGAAAAAGGTATAAAACAACCCTCCGAAGAAACATAAAATCACAATAGGAAGTACTACCAACCAGATCGAGTACTAGAACAAAAAAAAAAGAGTACGGGAAGAAAAAATAATAAAATAAAATAAGTTGCTGGCTGTTATGTTTCATTTATGAAGAAGCAGGCTTTTCGGCATTCCTCCACCGCTTCAACTTTTCTTATTGGGCAAGATTCAACTTATCAGACGAGATATCGTCCTGGGTAATCATCTTTGTGAATCCGTACGGGGCTAGATTGAACTTTCCCAGAATAAATTGTCGATTAGTGAAAGTCGTAACGGGCGTATCAAGAGAAATCGTGCATGATGGACGAGTTCGAGTTCGCGGCGGCCATTAATTATTGGATATGCATTTCTGATCGAAATCCGGACGGAGCGTCGGGGGCGTGGCGCATCCTTGTCGACGCGATGTTTCAGTGAACGTTCGACTGATAGCGGTTGACCTATAAAGCCGGGTGAAATCGAAATCACCCGACCGACCATCGCGAACAATCGACCACCAATCATCGCGATCACCTTCGCCAGACTTTCACCTACCTGAACAAACGGGTGGCGAATGGGTTTGGGTAAAAGGTTTGGGTAAAAGTGTGGGGATCGAGTGAGGTTGATTGGAGGAGGCGCGATTGTCAAAACGCCCCCAGGTTTCCACTGAAGTGCTCTGTCTGCTTGCTGCCCAGCTGATGCCCCGGATTCGTGGCAAAAATCGTGCCTCAGACGGGGTTCGAACTCGTCTCTGAGGTGCCCATCATATTGTTCTCAATTGGGCCGGTCTTCCTGAAGCGGAGGTGTTTTTGCTGTAAGCTTTTAGCACTATTGGGCCTACTTTTTGGCAAACGATCCGAGATTCTGAATGGAGTGCGTGGCGCAATCTCGGAGACATGATAAGCGGCCACCATATTATCATTCCATGATTTTTGTGTTTGCCTTTATTCTGGGTGAGGTTAAGTGGTAGGAGGGGCTAAAACACGTTGGAGAGGGGTTGCCGGTTGAGCCATCAAGACAATCTCTCCGAGGTCATCGGGGTAAATTTAGACCAGCTTCTTCGCCACATCCCTGCCCACCTACCGCTACAGTCCAAATTCATGAACGGACAAACGGTCTCAGAAATGATGACTCAGCATCAAGCGGTCATGAACTTGTACGGTTTAAATGTATCACAGGTCATGACGCTGCTGAACCTTGCAGTGCAATGTGTTCAGGTGGTGCAGCCAGAACCAGACGGCAGAGTCGATGAGAGATTGCGTTCATGACATATGAAGTTTAGGACATAAGTAGGCAAAACAAGATGGTGGGCGCCGTTCGGGCTATATCTCGGGGTTTATCGCATGGCCCGCGACATCGCTAAACGGGTTTGGAGAAGACAGAACGAAAATTGCATTTCCTGTGCCGTTCACCTGATGATGAATCTGGGCACAGATCGGTCTAGGAGGGAGAGTTCGACTACTTTTGCAGTTATTGTATAGGTCAAATACATGTAATACATTCTCCACGTCTCTTCGATTCTAAGGAGTTGAGTGCATGGCGCATCCTCGGAGACTTATAAACGTTAGCCACTTCACCTTCACTTTTCTAATTTACGAAGCCCAAAGGCACCTAGAGAACAGTGGCAACGATTAACCACGTCTCCGCGATTCCAGGAGGGAGTCGAGTGCATGGCGCAATCTCAAAGAACTCATATCCGACTTTCGCTTTGCTATTTAGACATTTATACGATAATTATTGGGAAATGGAATATTTTAAATAATATTTTTTTTTTTTCTTTCAGTCTACTCGTCCATCTGGGCAGCATGGTCAGCGTGGTCATTCTGTAATAATGGAGTGAAGATTCGAGTTCGAGCCTGTAACACTGTGCGAGGATTCAGTTGTTTGGGTAAAAATCAGGTAAATCTTGCCGGTTGGTTCGTAGCAGCGCGAAGCCCTCAGGGCATAAATGAGCAGTCGACGTTTATGGCCAATTTTTTCTTAATTTCTACTTTTTTTGTGGTTTTTATTCACTTTTCGGTTGGTTCGTGCCAGGACCACCATCACCCTGATTCAGGAATTCATGCCATGCGATACGGACGCGATGGCGACGTCGTCACGAAACCTCGCCCGACTTCCGTCCGACTACGACGTTGTGGATCCCTACGAGGCTGACCGTCGTGAGGCGATGCGGCAGCTATACCCAGACGATTTCGCCGCCGCTACCGAACCGGCCGTAACCCAAACGACTCACGCCTAACCCAAACTTCCACAAGATACCCAAACCCGACGAACAGCAGCAGTTCCATCGCCATCGTGTTCACGCGGCTCCGAAAACGAGTAAGTCCGCGGAACCTGTCGACATCACCTCACCTGAAATGTTCAAATGGGCCGAAGAACCCGAATATGACCAGGAATTGTTGTCGGAGCTGAACAACGGCATCGTCGAGTCGAAACAGTCCAGCAGCAGCAGCAGCAGCTTCAACCCGATCCGGACAGAGACGCAGAGGAAGCGGCGCCTGACGGGACCTCGGACGAAGCTGCTGCTGCTGCGGACGAGTTCGACTCGACCATGACGACCACCAAACCGGATGAAGCTCCTGAGTTGATCCTGCCCCAGGTCAGCTCCGTTACCAGCACTGACCCCACCCTACCGTACCTTTACCCATGGTTGGAGGATCCGAATTTTGACGAGAATTTTGCCAAGGGCATGTATACGGGCAGGTACGGGCAGGTGCCGCAGCAGCAGCCTTGGCCTATGTACGAGGTGTCGAACTCGAGGGGAGTCAGGTAAGGGTAAATTTTCTGGGTAAGCAATTGATGGGTAAGTGGTTGGGTTAGAGCCAAGCTGCCTGGTTAACCCTGAGAACTGAGAGGTAATAGACCTAGATGGGTATAAAATCTTAAGGAGACTTCTTTCTGGAGATGTGTCCTTTCGACCTACCCCATTGAACCCCTGGCTGGGTAAAATATACCTGTTTGGGTAGGAGCACTGTGAAGTTTAGACGTTTTGCACTTTCTCTGCCTTGTTACCACGCATACCTATGTTTACCGTTGCACTTTTCCGCCATGCACCCTTTTTCCTTCCATTTTTTATTTATTCATATTTTTAATTTTTAAGACCAATTGTCCATTTGTGCACCTGAATTCTTTGTTGTTTGTCTTGCGGGCGGATGCGTGCTCTTTTTGAAAAATCCCAGCATAAATAGATCACTTTGAACAGCTGCCACGTGTGCTGTCGCCGAACACGCGACGCATCCGCTCGCGAGGATGAAAATTCCTCATTTCTATTCGTCTACGCTGTCACATCCACTTCTTCATTTCTATGTGCACTGCCTCACTTGCAATTCTTAGGAGCAATTTCTTCACCTTTGTGTTATAATTTGAGCTTGAATTTAGCTGGGCGAAATATAGTAGAAGTTAGGATTGTCGGGTTAACTTTACCCACCGTCTAACCCTGGATTTACCCAGCTTCTGGCGTAGAAGAAGGTACATCGCGGTTCAAAAATTGAACTTCACTTCTTTTTTTCAATTTTCACCCGTGCAATAGGCGCCCTGGTTATTTGTTGGTGTTCACTGCAATTTTTGTAACTTTGTCGAATGAATTTTAGAAAATCCGCTCTTTTTTGTTATATTTTAAAAATAGAACAGGCATGTCTAAGGCGTCTGGTGAGTTCATGTTTGGGAGTGCTGTGTTAACGTAAAAAATGCTTATAAAAAGCTGACCGCTGAGATCCGCTACATGCGGCGAGCGCGACGTCGCGTGCGGCACCGCTCGTGGGCTGAGCGGCACGGGTGGCGTCGCGCGCGACGTCGCGTTCGCCGCGTGTAGCCGACCTCAGCGATCAGCGATTCTCATCCCACTTCTCTACTTATCCGTGTGTGTCTGTGTGCGTGCGTGGAGTTAATAAATGAAGTCTCACATAGCGCATAGTTATTGATTTTTGGTTAATGATTTTTTGTTGTGAAATTTAATTTTCTAATTGTTCAGAGACTCGTGAGCCGATAATTCTGAATCGAGCCGAAGGTGATTTTTCGACGGAGCGAAGGCGGCAGATTCCTGAACGTGAGTCCTCTCCACTTCGTCTGCTTTTTTGGTCCTGCCATTTGTTTAGCAGACTGCATGGGCGTGGCTTGGGAGATTTTTCTCGTTTTAGTAGCTTGCCATGTATATGTCGTTCAGGGCTGTTTTTGTGTTATTTCAACTCGCCTGAAGAGTGGAAATTTATGAGAGGGTCACTTATGTGATCACTAGGCCACGCCCATGCCGTTTGGTAAACCAGCTCTATCTTGGGCCCAGATTCATCATCGGTAAACCCCCGACAAACCCCGAGATTTAGCCGTAACGGCACCCACCTTTGCCTACTTATCCTAATCTTCCTATGCTAAACGCAATCTCTCATCGACTCTGCGGTCTGGTTCTGGCTGCGCCGCGGTTTCGGAGACCGCTCGTCCGTTCATGAATCTGGGCCTTGCTTACTCGTTTTGCGACTAACCCCAGTTTTCATAGTCCTACTCGTACCAGAAAGGGTTTATTTTCATACTAAATGGGTTTGGAGAACAAATCAATATCTAAATAGGCTCACTGTGTTGGTTTCTTCATGAGCTTTAACCCTTTTCTCTGGGTAAAATTTAACCTATATCGGGTTCAGGCCCACCTAAAGTGCGATTAGCCGAACTGGCCGACGAGGAGCACCGGCCGCAGTCGTTCGAGAAGCAACATTCTCGAGAGGGTTGGTTTATTTTTTTATTGTTTTCTTTTTTTATTATTTTTGTGACTTTGATGCCTAGAATTTTCTATTTAAGTCTATTTTCCTTTTTTTTCTTTTATTTTTATTTGAAAATTCTGGAAGGAAACCCCAGAAATCTATTCAGAACTTGGAAAGAAGCCGATCGACAATGCCGAGCTATCCGTCGATGGTGAGTGGAGTGGGTTTACCTTTACCCAACGCGTTTACCCTCATTTTTTCTTTACAGATATATCACGAGAACATCACCTATCGGCTGAACAAGTGCAAATCCACCGACAAGAACTGGACGCTGCGTGAGTATCTCTGTTTTTAATCTTTTTTCACATTTACTACGGTAGAGCTGATAAGCCACGCCCACTTTGAGTCCCCTTCTGTCCCCGAATGGTCTGCCACTTTAGGCTGAACACGCTCAAAAACGATGAAAGTCCGTCACTTCAACTGCGCGATGAGGGATTCTCTGGGGACCATCGGCTCAGCGCCCTAGATGTCCGACCGCCGCCGAAAAACGATGTTTTAGACATTACGGTAAGTGAAATTTTATTGAGAAAATTTATTATTATTTTTAATAAAAATATTCACGTTGTTGGTTCGTTTACTGGATCTAGGCAACTGGTTTCTCCGGTGATTTTTTTCCCATTTTTTATTTTGTTTTTTTTTAAATTTTTATTGCTTTCAGAAAAGGATTGGAAGTGCTGAGATCACCGATGAGAAGCCGGTAAGCAATGAATTTGTCAGTTAATTTATTAATTATTTCATTTCACAAGAGATTTGTTTACATTTTAGGACCAGTTTTTTTCTTTTGAAGTTTTTTTTTCAAAAATTAGACTAATTTTATTTATTCATTCGATTGTTTATTCATTTATCATTCAAGGAGAAATTCGATGAGGAACTGGATGCCGATGGTCATCAGGATATCACTCACAGCGATTTTGCTAAAACAGCCGAGGTAAGTTAGAAAATTTAGAAAATTCTCTATTTATTTAATTATTTATTTATCTATTTATTTATTTTCTCAATCACTACTTATTAATGTTATTTAATCACTTCTTATTAATGTTATATATTATTAATGTGCCTAAAAACATAGCGGAGAAGAACGTGATCAGTAAATTTAAATTTTAAAAAAATCGCCGGTCTTTTCGATGGTTTACCCAACTGGTTTTCCCTTGCAACTTTTTATCATTGCGAGAGATGTCACAAGAGAAAAAATTGCAGTAAAATTTATCATTTTGACAAAAAATTTTGTTTTCAAAGAAATAATTTTGCATTTTAAAACAAAAATGTTTCAGCTGAAGACTGCCGACGTGGCTGTGATCGGAGAGCCGTCTACTACCACAGCGGGTAAGTATCTCTTCTTCTCTTGAAAGTAGTTGGGTCTGGAAAGTTTAGGAGTTCTCTTTGAAAATTTATCTGTTTGTTTATTCATTTATTTATTTTCTTATTTATTTATTTTTATCGATTGAGTTCAAGTAGTAGTATTCTGAGGCCCACACGATCGAGTAAATGGCCGAAATGTTTGTTTTTGTGCGTTTGATTTAAAAATCGCTTTTATCAGTGTCTACTAAGTAGTGCTAAGATTCTTGAGTTTTCAAAAATAAAAAAAAAAAAAATAGACTTTTTAAATTTTTTAGACCTGTCCACTTTTTTACTCTTCATCGACACTGTCACCCTCTCCGATACCTAGTTACCTATCGTCTTGAAAAGGCTGGTGTTTTTCCTATTCACCTGGACGTGATCTGCCAACGCTTTTTATTTTTTCTTTCCTTTTCTTTATTTTCCTTCTTCTGCTTTCTTTCTACCCGTATTTTCCTCTTTGTTTTCTTTTTTTTGGATGACTATCTCGAAATTGTTCCAGAACCAGAGACAGCAGCTGAAGTCCTCGAAGACGATGATCACTTCGAGCAGTTCGGTACACGTCCGGAAATTGTGCAACCGAAGGTGGGTTTCTCCCGTTTTCCGATCGATAATCGATTTGGTGAGCTTGAATTGTCGAGCTTTAATCGATACCAGTACCTTTACCCGTTCATTTTACGTACTTGACGCGATAGATATGCTATAGAACGTGCAGCATTTTAAGGGATTGTTTGACAAATTTTGCGTTTTCGAGGGTTGCTGCTGAATATAGCAGGGGTAAATGCTTGAGATGATAGTGCCAGGATTATCAAAAAAAATCGTGTCTTTGTAGATTCGAAATCATCGTCGAGAAAAATCGTTCCTCTGGTTGGATTCGAACCCGCGTTGAGACAAAATCAAGTCATGGAAGCGACGCTGCAGCGATGCTGCTTTTGCAAAGTATTTCTATTTTTTTCAGTTAAATAATGTAATCGACGAGGAGCCGACACCGGATTTGGTGACACCCTCAAGTCCGGAGGTCCCTGAAGAAGTCCACGAGGAGATCACAGTGGCCGAGACCACCACCACGACGACCACCGAGCCGTCGACCATCACCATCCCCTTGGCGACTCCGGAACTGGTCACCGAACTGGTCACCGAGGCGTTCACTGAGGCCCCGACGACCTTCGAGGAATTTTCGACTACCGTATTCCCCCCTCCGGCGATCGTGTGAGTGTTGCTGACTTATTTATTTATTTACGGCGCGCGTGGTAAAGTTGTAAGAGGCGCTAACAAAATCCGCACGGCCGAGCGATCGATTCTTACCCAAGTCAACCTAACCTTCCATCCCTCCGTGGTTGGGTAAATTGGTACCAGACTCGTCTAGGAAGGTGAACACGGATATGCGGTATCGCGGTTGGTCTCGCAAAGTCATTGTATAGGCCAAATACGCATTCACCATGCCTCTACGATTCTGAATGGACGACGAATGCGTGGCGCGTTCTTAGGGGACTGATCAACGCCGACACCCTTACCTTTTACCTTTTATCTATTTAATTATTCAGAATTTACAATTAGTATGGAGCCACACGTGGAAATATATAAAAAGGTACCTCAGATTAAAACCAACCGCAAAAACACTGATTACCGGATAAGATAAGATACGGGATTAAGATTTATTCTGGGAGAATTTTGGGCAATTTTTAAACGTTTTTTTTTGAAGAAAAATTCGGAAATGCATCCAAAAATCAGCTTATCCGTGATGTTTAATGAATTAAGGATTATTTTCCCTACAACTCAAGATTCTTATTTTAAGAAATTTCCAGTAAATCCTTTAGAAGTAGTGAATTTTTCTGATTTTGGGAATTTCCGGAAACTTCTGTACGTTTTGGACCTACTTTAATTGCCTACGGGTTCTCTCTTTTGACAGACACGAAGGTCATTCTAATTTGCAAAAATGTCGTCGTCACTTGTGAGAATCGATTATTGATCTATTGATTGATTTCCAGTGATATATCGACCGCGGTGAATCGTCACCGCCCAGTGGCTGGCAACGCAGAGTTCAAGTCGTTCGGCATCAGTAAGGTGATCCCGAAACATTCGTCAAAGCAGAAGAAGAGCAAAGGTAATAGAGGTGAAATTTTCAAAAAATTATATGATATAATATTAAAATTTTTTACATCTATAACTGTCTCCTAGGACGTTTTCATTTTTACAAGTTTTTTTTTAAAGGATTCGGAATCACCGGGTTCTTGCTGCAAAAGTCCGAAAGGAAACGTTTCGTGCACGACGGATCGGTCACGAAGAAGTCTGGGTACATGCCTCCGAAGGTACTGTATTTATTGATTTTTGTTTATTTATTTATCATTACATCATTACATATAAAATGTGAATTTGGTACTGAATAAGGAAAATATGTTAGTTATAAAACTATGTTGTTCCGATATGAAAAAAAACCAAATAGTAGATAGTAATTATAATTTTTTATATTAATTTCTATTTAATACATTTTTGTTGTTTTATCGTTTTGTTTTTATGTTTTATTTCATACATTTTTGGCGCCGATGCCTCCGAAGGTACACTATTTGCCGATTTTTATTATTTATCTATTTATCATTACATTATCAAATGTGCATTTGCTACTGAATAAGGAAAATATGGTAGCTACAAAACAACGTTGTTCCGATATGAAAAAAATTATCAACGAATATTTTTATTGTGATATGATTGTTTATATTTATATTTATTTTATGTATTTTTGTTGTTTTGTTTTTATTTTTCGTGTTTGTAGAAGTTCGTCCACAAGGCGGCACCGATGAAAACGGCGTTTTTGGCCAAACCGGCGACGACCGCCGCGCCGGACATCTCGCCGGACACACTGCATGCGCTCGACTGGATGCTGAGAAACATCTCGAAGATCGCCGAGGAGGGCGACGCGGCTTTCGTCAGGTACCCTTTCCGCTATTTTTCTATTGAAAATAAAAATTAAAAATGAAAATTATTTTATTAAAATTAGAAAATCAAGCTGTTTTATTCAGAGCGCTCAACTTCAACTCACAGGAGACGGATAATCAGGTATGCTCACCTGATTCTCGAAACCGACAAAAGCTTGAGAAAATTGGGACTTTCGAAAATTGTAAATTCTATTTTTCGTTATTTCTCGACATTTGCCATTGTTTAGAAGATCTTTTTATGCTAAATACGATGCAAAAAAAATCTTCCAAAAATGGTAGGAAAAGTTTCTTCGAGGAAAATTTTAGCTCAGATTTGATGTGCCCCGTGCTCAGCACATCAAACTCTATCGTATAGGTTGGAAATGAGCAAAAAGTACGAGAAAATGTTTTTTCGAAATTTGCAGAATTTTGCCAGAGAGCATGGGGACACTTTTTCGCACCTTCGCGTCCTTCAATTTATCCGAATCACATATCATTCGACTCGTTTTGGCGAGTAGAATACGAATATACTAGCTAGAATGCTCGTAGGTGAAAAATTTTTCGTCAATTCTTGGGAAATTTCGCATCGGGACACTTTTTCGCACGATGGTGGCCGCGAAAAACCACCTTTCCGGCCCTCAAATCACCCGAATCACATATCAATCGAGTTGTTCTGACGACTAAAATCTGCTAGTTACCGTAGAAATGCAAAATGGGAGAAAAAGTTTCTTCGATTTTTGCGAAAACTTACGAAAATTCCTCCAAATCCTTCAGAAAAATGTTCGTAACTCGCATAAAAGTTGAAAATTTAGCCCAGATCTTATGTGCGTCGTGCTCAGCACATCAAATTCTATCGTATAGAGTGGAAATGAGCGAAAATAGAAGAAAAAGGTTTTTTCGAAATTTGCGTTATTTTGCCAAAAATGCGAAATCCTGCAGAAAAGTGTCCATAATTCGCGTAAAAGTTGGAAATTAGCCCAGATTTGATGTGCGTCGTGCTCAGCTCATCAAATGCTATCATTTATCATTTAACATAAAAAGAGCAAAGAATGGAGAAAAATGAAGAACATTTTTCTTTAAAAACTGCAACCAACAGCACCGAACTTCTGTATTTCTCCATGTTGAACGCGTTGGAGCACCAGCGGATTATACGGCGCGCCGGCGGATACCATCTGCTGTGCGCTGTGATTTGGTGATAAGGTTGTGTTTCACATTATGATGTGGTCCCTAGGAATGTACTGTTGAACCTCTAGGTGAATTTTGGCAAGTGGGACCATCAAGTAGGTGGCCAGGTGCCGCTAGGATTCCTGGGTTCAGCATGAAGTGCTGGGCCCCGTTTTTTGCAATTTTTACCCGACCTCACCGCCGAAAAACGTTGAGGAACTGGGAGAAAATGATTTTTGGAAGAGGACGCTTGGTCCTCATACCTGTAAATGCGCTGTGAACTAATGTTGAATTCTTTTTTTGCTGCATTGCACAAAAGCTGACGAACAAATCCGCTCCCTCAGTCCTCGACTCCCGTTCCAGACGGGAACCGAACCGTGGTGATTCGCATGGAAGTCGAGAACTCTACCACTGAGCCACCATCTTTCTTCACGCTTTAGCGAGCCACGTCGCTCATCCCGTCATGCGACAGAAATCGATGTTTTGGATGCGATGCGCATCATATCCTTGTTATTTTACGCTCATTTCAAAGAAAATGAATGCCGCGCGCGACGGTTTTTGTCGCGTTCGCGACCAATTCTAGATCTCGTGTGGCTTGATCTGATCGATGGGCGATCCGGCTATTTGCGATTTTTCTGTGATTTACACAATTGTGTGTTTCCGCTACGAAAACACCCGAATTGTTCTCGAGAAGAATTCGGCAATTTCGCCCATTTTCTCACCAAATGCGACGGTGACCGCGGCAAACAGCAAAAAAGCTGCATTTTCGCCCAGTTCCTCGGCTTTCTAACGGGGAGATCGGGCAAAAATTGCATAAATCGGGTTCTGCGGCTCGAGTTGGACCCGAAAAATCGCCAGTGTGTTCTGCGGAGGATGACGGAGGGTGTGATTCCGCTTCTTGCCAAATATCCACGCGCATGGAGGGTAACCAATGCCCTCCGGGCATCGGTTACTATCCTGCGGCAGCCTTGTAATGCGAGAGTCGTCCACCGTTGCGACGTATAATCCACCGTGTTTACCGTAGGAAAATGCAGATCTTAACCCAATCTTACGCTCCTGATTCGTGGGTGATGCCAGACGACCACCGCTTGACTTGGTGATGCGACATTTCGATGAGGAATTTTGTTTTTAGGGGTGCAACAGTGTAAAATCACTGTTCCAGCATATTTATTTGTTCTGTGGGACAATAGTTGCGGTAAAAAAACAACAAACGATTTAAAATGTTTAAAAAGGCCAATCTTGGTAATTTTGCAAATTTTCCTGAAATTCAAGTGAACATCTAACGATCCAACTGATAATGAGCATATTTGAGGCGGTTCAATCTGATCGTATCATTGAGGAAAGAGCCAATCCGTAAAGCTTCTTGTAGACGATGCACGGCAGCGGATACTAGAAATATGATGATTTTCTAACCTTAATTTTTCGACTTTTTTCAAAAAAAATCGCTTACTTGACATTTCTCGCTGATTTTGCATCCGTTCGATAGAACTTGTCACGCAGAGTACGAATTTCATGATGAATTTTCATTAGACCTGCTCTGAAGCGAGAAAAAAACTCGGGAAAATTGAAAATTTCAAAAATCATAAATTCTGATTTTCGTTATTTTTGGATATTTCTCGATGAATTTGATATTGTTCGAAGGATTTTCTCATGGTGAATACGACTCGAGTGCCAAATTAGCGATAGACTTTCTGTGGAGCGAGAAAAAAGCTTGAGAAATTGAAAATTTCAAAAATCATAAATTCTGATTTTCGTTATTTCTTGACAGTTCTCGATGAATTTGCTATTGTTCGAAAGATCTCGACGTGTTTTTAGATGACGAGAGGCTTCAAAGAAAACCGGATTCACGCGAGAGCACACCATGAAAAAACTGAAGAAGACTAAGAAATTCGTGAGTGTTCTGTTTTTTTTCTGAGTTATTGGTTGTTTTCTTAAAAATCTATATATCCTCTATAAAGTGTTCTATAAAATATCCTCTCCTTTCAGCTGTAATCCGTATTTTCAGAGAAAAACAAAATTGCGCAAGGGGTTGTCGAAACAGCGTCTGCTCAGCAAGGCAAAGGGCACGGCTATTCACTCCGGCGAATTCAAATTCAAAGTCTCAAAGACTACGGTAAGTGCCATTGTTTTGGGTTAGGTTTGGTTAAAAGTGACAAAAAAAGAAAAAAAAAAATATCAAAGGGTTGTTGGTGATTGTTGAAAACTTGTGTAAAAATAATATTTAACCAGCGATTTCAGTTCCCAAAGTTCCGCAGCCGCTCCACATCCGCGTCGCGTGCGCGTTCTTTTGGCGTTCGGACGGTGAGCGACGACAAAGCTCTCTATCAGGTAGCCGTTGGTTTGGATTTTTTTGTATATTTATTTTATATTTTTTTTTAATTTTTGATTTTTTCGGATAGAAACCATACATACATGTCAGCCAAATTTTTAGGTAACGGGTGTGACCACCGATCAGCAAAAAACCGCCAATCCATCGAAGCTGCTCGAAGAGATCGCCAATTTAGAGGTGAAGCGTTGTGCACGGCTTAATCCACTCACTGATCGATTTTTTTCCGCAATTTCTAGGCCATGATGAACAGCGTCGAGCGGAAAGTCGAACAGGTGGTGGCCAAGCAGCCCGGCATCCCAGAATCGTCGCCTTTGGAACGGTCGGATGAGTTCACCGATTCTGCGGGTCCTGCTGAAGAAATTGAGGCGGGTTTAGATCAAATTTTTGGGTAATTTTTTCAAATTTTCAAAACAAAAAATGTCCAAATTGCAGCACACCCCCGCACCCGCAGCAATGGACTTGTCATTGGTGCCGTTGGAGAAAGGATTTGTGCCGGGCGCCAGTCAGACTCTCGAGGAATTCCACCAACAACCCATGCATCTGCTCACCGAGAAACTCGAACTGACCGGTGGTAAGTGCGCGGATAACTCGTCCGCGTCTGGGACCCCTCTATATAGCGGCGTTTTCAGAAACTCGATGGACCGAGTGGAGCGAGTGGGCCGACTGCTTCTGTGGAAAACAGGTCCGTACTCGACGGTGTCTCTACACGGGCGTGATGAGTCAAGGATGTCAGGGTAAGTCTTAACCCAGCTGGGTGAAATTTGCCGGAAAAAATCATCCTGTTCCCAGGCGACTCGTACGAGTCACGAAGTTGCGTGGGCGGATCGTGTCCGATATCGGTTCCGTCGACGTCCGCGTATCCGATTCAAATCACCAGCTCATCGGTGGGTATGGCTGTGATTTATCGATTTTTTAGTTTTTTTTTTTTTTTTTTCTTATTTTTTATGTCGTAGTCGCGCCAATAGGGCAACAAAGGACCTAGTTTGCTAATAAAATAGTTGAAAAACGAAATCAGAAGGTGATAGGATAAGCCATATGGGCGGTATGCCGCGTTTAACCTAGCCTCGGGTGGGTTAAAGGCTACCTACGATTGGGTTAAACGTGACCGGGTAAAGACTACTAAACAGGTATTTGAGCCAAATCATCCTAATTTTACTAGTATAACTAACCAAAAGTTGTTCCGCTGCAGAGAGGTGGATGTGGGATTGAGGTTTGTTGGAGGGTATCCCATGCCGCCTTCGGGTAACCTGTAATTGGTCACCTTTACCCACGGTACATTTATTGAATCGGTAAAAACTCTTTAGCCGTCGCCCGATGACATCCATCGACAATTTCGACCGCTCAAGCTGAACACGGCTATCTCTCGTAGGTTTTTCATTTTTCATTTGGTGATCCGATAATCAAATCGATCGATAATTCTCACCTGTTTCAGTATCGTGATCTTCAACATCAGGTAACAAAACGTGGATATATTGTGATCGACACTACACGCATGACGCACAAAATAATATTTTATATATGTATAGATAAATTAATAAATGTACAATAAAATATTAGAATCCTAGGGAGACAATCCGTCAGCAAAAAGGCAGCATATAGAGAAAAATGACTAATAAACGTTTGGCAGATAGGAAATGGAGAAAGAAACAATACAACGCTCACTAGGTAAGCCAGAGGGGGTTGAGAGGCTTGTTGGCATGGGCGTGGCCGCCAGATGCCACGCCCATGCCGCTTACCCTACCCACTCCATTCGCACGATTGGGTCACCATTCTACCCTGTCGCAAGGCCTGAAGGTAGTTGCCCTCGGTAGAGGTAGCCTTAGGGCCCGCTGGGGAACATCAGTGGCCATGGACCAGTTTCGCTGCGGGACCGCGACGCGTGCGTGTGAGCGACGCGTTCGAGACATAGCGATTTACCCCTTTGTGGTAGGTAATGACACGGTAACTACGGTAGCGGGACACTAACGATAAGACATCGGTAAGGGGTTTGGGTAAGAGTCATTTAGTGAACGCGCCGCGCATTCTGCGACAGACCGCGAAAGGCGTAGCTCACTATACCTCATTTGGGAGTCACCGCGACAGGGGGATAAAGTTAACCCGGGGCCTATTAACCCTAGCCGGAAGGAATCAGCAGTGTAGTTGCCAATGGTCCAAAACGCGGGTTGACAGGGTAATGGGTCGTTCGGCTCGAGACGACAATGGGTAAGAGTCGACGCGCAATATTGCCTCAGGCTATTCGTAGACTCTTACCCATTGTCGCCTCGAGCCGAACGACCCATTACCCTGTCTTCCGTGTTTTGGACCGTTGGCAACTACACTGCTGACTCCTTCCGGTTAGGGTTAATAGGCCCCGGGTTAACTTTACCCCCTGCCGTGGTGACTCCCAATGGATCTATAGTGAACTACGCCTCTCGCAGTCTGTCGCAGGATGCACCGCGCGATCCGTCGGCCCCAGATCCTCGGTATATCGCAAAACCCCGACTTTGGTTCTCCGATACCCAAGGAATCCGTTAACCGTAATGGCACCTGATCGTGAAGCAGAATATCAAACCTGTGGATCGATCGATCGATCGATTACGGTAGGAAAGGGCGCCTGGTGCCGAGGTGTTGCACTTACCTTACTAGGTTCCCAAAAAGAGGTGTCACGGCGACGGCCTGAGGGTCTGAGGGTAAACGGATCGATATTACGGATCGGATCGATACCATAGATTTATCGATTTGTGAAAATCAATACGGGACCCGGGTCGTGCGAATGAAATGTAAACCAATAAGCAATTTCTGTCTACATACACACATCAGGAATGCATAAGATCGAAACTTATTACAAATCAATAATCCCGTCACATGGACGTACTCTTATCACATCAGTAATGATATCCACATATAGGCACACCATCAACAAAAATGTATTACTGGGTTAAAAGGAACATTTTGCTCTTGGTTAGGTTTCTGGGTATACGCCATGCATTGGTTCCTAATTGATTTACACTGGACAGAGTGATACGTACCCGTTTGATGAGGAGAAAGGTGAACACACAGGTAGCACACATTTCCGTCTAGCTACTCATTGACCAGGGCCCAGATTCATGAACGGCGGAGCGGTATGCGAAACCGCGGCGCGGCCAGAACCAGACAGCAGGGTCGATGAGAGATTGCGTTCGACATAGGAAGTTTAGAATAAGTAGACAAAGGTGGGCGCCGTTCGGGCTATATCTCGGGGTTTATCGGGGGTTTACCAATGATGAATCTGGGCCCAGGTGGTCGTCAATGGTAGCTAGAGGCGTGTGCTAAACCCAATGTTGGGCGTCGGATCGTTGAGCGGTAAGCTGCTTGAACAGAGGCATCGGTGGCGGGGTATCGGTGGCCAAACCCGCATAGTCCAGCGAGGGCTGGTGCCGCCTGGATGAGAAGGTTAAAATAAACCTTTACCCCTCAGGATAGAAAATAACCCCTCACCTTTTCCCAATCGGCGTCGGCAGCGTCCGCTCGAATGTTCTCATCGGTTGTCGCGGCGGTAAGTCGACCGGCTTTCCAACTGACGCGAACACAGTTGTTCCTGAAAAAGCGGCGTCTAAAAGGTGAAGAATGTCGGTATAATTCAGGATGTGCCCCCGGTAGGCCCCAGACACGGGTTCGAACCCCGCCTGAGCCCCGATTTTTGCGATGATCCTAGCACCGTCATTACAATATGTACTTCTGAGGTTTGAACGATCGGCAAAATATGGGTGGAGCTACGGAGAAAACGACAACTGGCACAGATCCCTGACAGAAGGTGGGCAGCGCAAGTCGCGACAACTGCTCCCGGTAGAGGGGTGGAGCGACGGAGAAAAGGACAACTGCCTCAGAACGACGACGTAATGTAGGTGGGGCCAGGTGCGACAACTATTCCCGCCAAAATAGGGGTGGAGCTACGGGGAAAAGGACAACTGGCACAAATCGCTATAAGAAGGTGGGCTGGGCGAACCGCGACAACTGCTCCCAGTAGAAGGGTGGAGCTACTTTGAAAACGACAACTGGCACAGATCGCCGACGAAAGGGTAGACCGAGCAGCGACAACTATTCCCGGCAAAATAGGAGTGGAGCTTCGGAGAAAGATGGTTTCTGAGGTTTACCATAGTGGCCTGCCATCGATCAATGACGCACTACATGGAGGAATCGATCGATCTCACCTTTTTCACAAATCGATTATACTATGCACTAATTGAACATGAAAATAAACATTTTTATGGATCTATCGGTTACTTGCATTTTGTCTTATATCATTTTTATCGCATTTGTTGTTTGGTATTCATGTCACAAAGAGAAAAAGAGAGTTACAGGTAGTAATCAAAGAATTCACCTTTCCAAATTTTGTAATACACAATAAAACAAAACCAACAAAACGTTTTGAAATTCCGGTTCTATCTTCTGTAGGTGATTCTTGTCCAGCTCGTTTTCATTTCTTTCGTTCTTTCGAAAAGGCTACCTAAACGAAAAATCCAGTCTGACATTGACCCAGAATAGCCGTAAGTCTTTCCTACTATATATTTTCTGTCAGTCGAAAAGGGAACTTTCTGAACAGGTAAAATTTTCTGCTTCATGCAACACATCTACCTGTTGGGTTATTGATCAAAGAGAGGTAACCCATTATTTGGTCAATCTGCGAACCATCGACGGGTGGGTCCCACCAAATTTAAACAAAAAATCATTAAAAAAATACCGAGCAAGTCCGGCTTGTCGGGCAGCGACGTCCTCGGCGACGGTGGAAGTCGGGTGGTCTCGTGTGGTGGTGGCGGTTTCTGTTTTGGTCTTCGTCGCCGACACATCAACACGAATACGGTAATGAACAGAATCGCCACCAGTATGATCACCTGAAGGAGAAAATAGACAAAAGAGGAGGAGAAAGAAAAAAGAAGAAGAGAAAGAATCTCATCGAATCTCTCTGACCGGTATCTGATCGCTGGCCGGCATCAGACGAGGTTTCTCGATTTGGGTCTCGTCGTCGCTGCCGTTGATGCGATTCTCCTTCTCGTGTCGCTCTTGAACTTCGACGTCCGTCGGAATGATGGTGATCGGCAGCACGAGACGGGCCGGCTGGACACTGTCCGCTCTGACCTCCAGTTCCAGGTGTTCGATAACCTGCAATGGGACAAGGTAAAGGTAAAGGTAAAAGGGTCGGCGTTGATCGGTCCCCTGAGGACACGCCGCCGGATTCGTGTTCCATTCAGAATCGTAGAGACACGTTTAATGCGTATTAGCCCTACACAATGACTTTCAGGGGCCAGACGCTATACCAAGTCAGTGGGGACAAGACCGGGACTGAAATGGGCGGAGCTACGCAGATCAAATCCATCGGCGCCTGTTTCTTGTTGAACTATGCTGGTTCCCAATAGAAGAAAGCCAATAGAGAAAGTTTTCGAAGAATTTCGGTTAGGTGAAGGTAAAAGGTAAAGGGATCAGTCCACAGAGGCCGCGCCACGCATTCGTGTTCCATTCAGAATCACAGAGGCATGTTGAATGTATTTGACCTATACAATGACTTTCATGGGTCAGCCGCTATGCCAAGTCAGTGTTTTTATCTTCCCAAAAAAGTATGGTACCAATTTACCCGACAGCTGAGTGATGGAAGGCTTAGTTTCCCCGTGCGGGGACCGATCACTAGACTGTGCTAGTGTCGGTAGCGCCTCGTACCACTGAACCACGCGCGCCTTGATACCTCTGTATAATATAGAAATCCCCAGCAGCCTGTAGAAGTTACCCCGCGGGCGTTGACACCCAAATCGGGCCACCACGCGGGGACCCGCTGCAGAAAAATCGATAAGATTCAACGCCTAATTCAACAAATGTGAACAAACCTCTGTAGAACTTACCTACTGGGTCAAGAATGTAACCCAATGGGTTCGTTTGGTGGGTACGTCCACAAAATGTAGAAATCACTATGGATATTCCCACGTATATGTGACAATAAACCTGTTCCACCTTACTTACCCATCAAGGAAACCATAACCCTCAAAAACTACAAAATCTTACCTCTCTATCGACATCGAACGCCTGATAGTATACCCTACCCCGGAGGATGTCCGGGAAGGTAAAGAACAGCGCTGAATGGTTGGATGCTGGATCGAGCGATACTCGTCCGTAGCGTGGAGTCGAGGTGACAAGGAATCGAGGAGTGGAACCCTTAAAATAGTAGATTTTTGACCGGATAAAAAAAGAAAAAAGTAAAAAGCAAAAAAGGACTTATCAGGGCGACCGATTTTATTTATTTTTTAACAAAAATTAAAATAAAAATTGAAAAAAAAAACACCTGCAAAGCCGTGGCATTGAGCTGACTGGCCGTCAACGGCACCACCGTGTTCGTCTCGACAATTACCGGTTGAGCGGTAACCAACGGTCGAACCCTGATCTCTGATCGATTCCGGACCACACCCTTCTCCGTGTTAGCGACGAGAAACTCGAAACTGTCCTGAAAATCGAATAAACCAAGAGTTTATACTTAGCTGCTGTGCTGCTGCGCGTCGCCAATCAATAATCCGACCATGCGACTAACCTTGTACGAGTGCATGTTAAGCTGAGCGTAGAGAATCTTGCCCTCGTCGATGTCTTTCTGGGTAAACTGTTTCGCCTCCTTCTCACCGGCCACCCAGTAAAAGGTGCCATTTTCAGGTCCATTGGTAATCTAAAAATTATGAAATTCGATTTTTTTTAATAAAAAAAGGAAAAGAAAGGACAAACCTTGTACGTGATGACATCTCGGCCACCGTTCGAATACGCGCCCAGATGGGTCCTGAAACGAAGCGCTGAACTTTGGCCGTTGGATGGAGTCGGTTACGGTAACGTACCTGTTCAGCAAGACGTAGGTCTTGCCCTGAGGGTACTCGATTACGGTATGGTTCTCGAGCGCCAAATCGAGAGGTTTGAGGCGGACGACGAGCGCCCGAGAATGACCCTCGACGGAGAAGGTGACGACGTCATGAGAGGCCATGGCTGACGAGGACGGCATATGACCGATGGAGACGGCGCCTTCGTTGATCTGCAATTATCGATTTTCCGACAACTGTTCCTCCACAATTATTTGGATTTTTTCGACATACGCCCAGGCCTATTTTATACAGTTGTACGGCGACAGCCAGGTAGAGGAACGACAACTGACACAACTCGTGTCAGAGTTGCACACTGCACCTCGGCGAAGGAACAGTTGTCGCGGTTCGCCACGTTCACAGTCGGCAAGCGACAACAGATCCTTCATGGTGGTGAGGTGCGCGACTGGTCCGACTTGTGTCAGTTGTCGCTCTCGTCGCCGACCGATCAACCACGGTAAGTACAGTCCCGGAAAAGCAGCTACGATATACCGGCCGGGCCAACACGAGGGGACCGAGCGCAGAAAAATCAGTAAGTTCAAAATCTGACTAATTCGGCAAATATAAGCATGATCGGATACAGCTTGATCTGTTGAGCACGACCATCTGCTTATTTTGACAAAATATTAACTTTTAGGAGAGTAACTGAAAAGCGGCGGTTTTCGGCGCAAAAAAGCGTCGTAATCGCCGTTTTCCTTCGGGCGGCGTGTCCACCATTGTAAGCGAGTGTAAATGATGGCCAATTTTCTTCCACCCACCTGTTCCTGACTGAACATCGTCTTCTTCTGGCCGTTGACGCGGATTTCCGTTCCGGCGGTGCCCGGTTGGATGAGTTCGTAGACGATCGACTGCGATGGAACGTGCGGATGAGAGGCGTAGAATTGTTGAGAGGTCAGCGATAGCACACCGGAATTTTTGATCGAAATCGACGTTGGGAACTTGGACACCTGAATTTCTCGTAAAAATTAGGAAAAAAATGAGGAAAAACGGAAATGAAAAGAAAAAAATCCCACCTGAACCAGTGGATCCCGAAGAGTTGTAATATGAATCGGAAGGGTGACCCGTAGGCGGCTGGTTCGACGAGTTTTCTCACTGGACGGATAGATAAAGAACGTCACCGAATCGTCTCGTGGTTCTTCACCCTAAAATTCGAAATTTTAAATTTTCCATACAAAAATTTGAAATCGATCACATGAAAAACTCAAGACTCACAGCATTCCTGTAGATGATCTTCGGCTCAGTCTGGAAATCTGTCCAAGACATCGGCGCCGCGACCCCGTCCAAAAATTCCAAGGTACCGTAGCGAGGTGGGGTGGAAATCTCGAGATACAGATCCTAAAAAATGGAATTAAAAATTGGGAAAACTCGAAAATTCTGAAAAGATCTTTAAAAAATGAAAAAGGTGCCACTAGAGAGATCACCCTGAATTAGCAACCCATTTCTGCCACAGGAAAGGTATACCCGGCATTTTCGCTCCATTGCCGCGTCCTCTGCGTCCCTACCCCTGTTCCGGTGGCGCCGCACCGCTTACCTAAGCCGCCGAGCATAAACAGGGTGTTAAACTAACAAGTCTGTTCTTCTACCGCTCAGGGCACTCGCCCATTGCCGCGTCCTCTGCGTCTCTGCCCTTACCGCTTCATTGCTGTGATACCCTATACCGCCGAGAATTTATTTATTCATTTATTTTATTTATTTATTCAAATTTCAACTGAACAACTAGAACGACAAGTTAGAAAAAAAGAATATATAAAAATGAATAGAAAAGTGCGCACCTCATTTGCCGCCGATGCAGCCAGCGTCGAAACGTCGATGTTAGCTCTTGAAATTGCAACGGATCCACCTGAATTCCAGAATTACCCAATTCCAGAATCAGGGCCGGGTAAATCTTACCCTGAGACCTCACTGGTATATCATACCCACCTTTAGACGTGCTGACTGCGGTAATTTTCACATAGTTCTCAGTCGGATCGGCCAACGCAGCATAGGTGGAGGAGATTCGGAATCTGCAATAGCACCGCGTATTTTTGCTCTTTTCTACCTCATCTATCTGGTGCAATAATTGATCAACCAGCAAATCAATTATCGATTGAAACCACCTGAACTCCTCCTCAATCGGCGTGTCGGAGCCGTTCTTTTGCAGCACAAAGTAGAGCGAGTCCTTTCGAGTCCATTCTTTTTGGACGACGCCGAGGTTCTGGTAGACGACGCGGTTTCTATTAATCTGTAACGATTCATAGTTATTCAAGTGGGGTAGGCGAAGAAGCTGTCACGCGACGAGGTCGCGAGCGGTCGCGAGCGGTCGCGTAGCGTTACATCATGGAAAAAACTCACATCAAGCTGGCTGAACTTTCCCGTCTCCTTGTCGTCCACGAGCAGTTTGCCGTACTTTGGCGGCTTGGAGACGGAGAAGAGAATTTCCTCGGGACGAGCCTGAATGAATGGTGATATTTTATCGATTTTTTCGCCAAAAATTGGAAAATTTCTCACGTTCAAAATGTTCGCCCTCAACGATTCGACACCGATCACAGTGCTGGCGTTCGGTGAGGCCAAAAGACGGGCGTTGGCCTGAAGAACCGGCGACGAACTGGTCGAACTCTCGATCGAGAACCATTCGGGTCCGATCTGGTGAACACCGTCCGATAGGAGGAACGAGAAACCACCAGAGCCAGATGTGTCTGAAACGAATGATTTTTTGAACAGATTTGACAATTTTTTACAGAAAATACGGCAAATAGGCAGTTCCTGGAGCTGTTCGACATTTTCAGCCAATTTTTTAAATAATTTTTCCAATTTTCCCCCTCTTCGAAAGAGGATAAAACCTACTGAATTGTCTTAGGAAGACGATCGCCGAGTCGTCAATGTCCTTCTGTGAGAAGTTGTAGATGCTCTTCGTCAGATCGTTGCCGTTCACCACGATCCCATTCGATGGTCGGGAGATGAGGAAAAATACACCGCTAGGTGGGGTGTCTGGATCCTGAAAAAGTCTCTGTCGATTTCTAAGTGAATTTCGGTTAATAATCTTTCAAAGACGTAAGGGTACGCGTGACACAGAGGTCAGAGGCGCTGCTGACATCCGCACGTTCGAATGATCGACCCCCGCCCGGGATAACCAACCCTTCCCTCCCTCTGGAGTCAGGTAAATTGGTACCAGACTTCGCATTCACCATGCCTCTACGATTTTGAATGGAACACGAACGCAGCGACGAGCCCTTAGGGGACTGATCAACGCCGACACCCATACTTTTACCTTTTACCCGCCTGTAACTGGAGTCTGGGCCCGAATTCACGACGGGTATCGACGCTATATACCTCGAAATATACCCCGAACGGCGCGCCACGGTTTGGACTGGGTTAAGGAGGAGTCTACGACACCTCGCGATGAGGTAGGGTTTCGCAGACCTCGATGCAAGACCTGTGTCTACTTATCTTAAACTTTCCATGTTAAACGCAATCTCTCATCGACTCTGCCGTCTGCTTCTGGCCGAACCGCAACGCAGGTGCATTTCTTCTAGGTGCGCCGCGGTTCTAAGCTAGAGCCAGATGGCAGAGTCGATGAGATGCCCGCAGTGAGTGCGATTGCGGCAGTTGGGCCATAAACCGTTAAGGCCTGTTTACAGTCTTGCTGCCGGCAGCAGCAGCAGAAGTGGAGGATAGGGGGTTTAACGCAGTTGCAGCGTCCGGCAGCAGACCGACAGCAGGGGGGTGTTTCAAGTATCGACAGCAGCAGCAGGGGTCCCATCGCGAATAATACCGTACGATTGGCGCGCCATTTTGAGTGGGGCGCAGGCAGCCATATTCATTCGCCGGCAGCCATATTCATTCGGTCCCACCACGACAACTTCCTCAGCAGAATTTTGGGCCCACGCCCCGCCCCCATTTTGCTGCTGCTGCTGGCAGCACGACTGTAAACAAGCCTTTAAGGTCTCCGTAACCCCGTTCTTCACGAATGAGAAATGACCGCAGATTCGCGGTATCGAGCGGGTATAGCGCCGACGAGGTATCGGAGACCGCTCGTTCCGTTCGTGAATCCGAGCCCAGGGCGTTATTCTTAACCCACAGAAATTGGTGCGTGGAAGCTGAACAACAAATCTCACCTCCGTGTCCAGATGGGCATTGGTGATGACCGTCTTTTCGGCGCTAACGCGAAGAATTTCATTTCGTAGAAGTTGAGGACCTGCAAATAAACGATTCTCGATTGTGCCTGGGTTTAGCCAGCCACGATCGCGCGACGACGCGACCGCGGCTTTAGGCCACTTCCGGCCGGAAAAATGTACTTACTCTGAACGTTCCTCTGAGAAATTGTGACGTCGACAATCTGGGTTTGGGTGCAGGTATGGTGCGAGATGCAGGCGGCGACGGAGAATGAGTCACGCGTGGCGGTCGCGTCGCGGTCCGACACATAGACAACACGACGTTCACGAAGGTCTGCGCCACTGAACGAGTCTGAAATTTGAGCATTGGACGAGTTTGCGGATCAAAAAGTTGATAGAAATTCTCAGGGATCGCGCCGGGACCCGCTTTGGTCACCGGACAACTGCTCCTCGCGGCAGGTGGGTCCCAGCGTGATCCCCTGAAGTTCACTACTTCTCACCTATGCTGCTGATGTTGTTTATACTCCACGAGTCCAGCACGATCCAGCCGTAATTGGGTTTCTCAACCACATTGACCACATAGTCCTCTCGGTCCGACGAGGTGATGTTCAGAGTGCCGATGGAGATCACCGCCGAGCCACCGGCAACCACTTTCAGCAGCGACGATGTCAGGGACACCTAAAATTTTGATAAAAATTAAAAAATTCTGATCGAATCCCAGCAGAACTCGTGGAAAGCATAGTGATTAGCTATCCTCAAATCACTCCTTTACCAAAATCATGAAAAAGACAGCTGCGCCAAGTTTGCGCCAACACGTCGGGGTAACTCGTCCGAGATCGGGTCCCACATTAAAAAAAACTAGCTTATGGCTCACATGATGATCGTATATTTCGACGTAGAGCGTGAATGGCCCTTTAGTGATGTGTGGTGAGGAGATGTTGAACTGTATCGTGTCCCGACCGGCACCACTCGCACTGTGGAGATACTGTAGCCGACCTAGATCGACATCTCGCTGCGAGAACCGCTGCACGACAATTTGAGGAGTCGACGAGGCGTTATCTAGAAAAAAATGTAAAAAAAAAAATAGGAGAAAAAGCTCAAATTCAACCGCTAAGCCATCAGACTAAAGAAGCGTTCAGACTTTGCATGAGCTCGCGACGCGCGCGTGCTGCGGCGGCACGCGGCGCGCTCGCGCAGCGTCGCAACGACGGTCTGTGCTATCGGATCCTCAAAAAACTCATTCATGTTACCGTGGCCGTCATTCTTGATAAATGTGACGGCTCGAATGACGCCCAGTGCGCGCCGTGATAACTCGTCCATCAATGGGTCCTATGGCATGACCAAATTTTAACCCATTCAATTACCTTTTTCCAAAACGAGCGATCCTTCCTGTGGTTGCTTGATGATGTGATAGAAGAGCTGATCTGCAGAACTGGCCGCGTCGCCAATCTCCAGGTGTTCAGCGTCTACGGTAACCACACCGCCGACCGGTAACCCAAGGGTAGACGACCGACGGAGCTCTAACGAGGCGCCCAGTGAGCGACGTACAATTTGTACCTGAAAAGCGAGGAATCTGGCCGGAAATTCTTATGTTCTGGCAAAGGAGAATGCATTGGTTTAGGCCAACGAAAGTGGGACCCATCCGTGGACGAGTTGTCGCGGCACATGGTGGTAACTCGTCCATGAATGGGTCCCGGGATGTGATACGTCGCTGATCGTCGACGTTCAACAACGCTATACACTGGAGGATTGAAAAATACCTGATTTTCAACAATTTTGTGAAATTTTTGAAGAAAAATCTGAATGACAAACCAACCTCAGCTTTTAGTGTCTGATTGCCGACTCGTACCATGAGCACTTCCGTAACCGCTGAGTGGACATTGTACGAGATCTTGCCGTCATTTATATCCTGAAAAAAACTTCAAGAAATAATCTAAATAGAACCTAAGTGGTATACCAGCGCGGACTACCCTTCCTGGTTACCAAAAACCCCATCGGTTGACCACTGATCCCCTTATCGGGGCTTCACGCTCCAGGGTTTCCTATGAGCGTGACGAGGGTTAGGGGGGAAATTACCTAACTTTACCCAACTAGAAGTGTTACCAACATTCCCCCTGTATTTGCTGGATTCCCCTCACGCCGTTGTTTCCGCCTTTAAGCCCATACAACCCAAGATCCATTGGAGGCCACGCCCTTTTTGTGACCCCCACTGTCCCGAGAGAACGATCATACATGCGCATGTAGAATAACATGCAAAATTAAAGTTCCTCCACCCCTGATAGTCACCGAATTTTCCTGGCCGATAAGCTCCGGGTAACACTTTACCTTCTGGGTAAAACTCCTCGCCGGTCGTCGGGAACGCTGATGTTGCATGACGAAACTGTCGGAATTCGCATGGTAGACAATGTCCTCGGGAAGAATGTCCAGGTTGGTCTCAACCGATAGATTCGCCGAGGACACCGCTGTAACCGGTGTATAGTTAACCCTGCAGATTGGTCAATCCGGACGAGTTTCCTCGTCAAAAAAACCCACGGAGGTTTGGGGTATCCCCTGGCAGGCAGCAGTACTCCAGAAGGCTTTCGCCGATTCGGACGAACGGATCGGAGGCGACAATGCGCAGCATACCCTCGACGGTGTGTTTCTTGTCGCTAACCGTATAACTGAAAGACATTAAAGGTAAAGGTAAAGGTAAGAGTAAGGTAAATTAATAAATATCATTGTTGAGTCATATTTATAATTTTTAAGTTTGAAGATCCGGGTTGGGAAAGCTACAGAGATGTCGCACTGGCTAATTGCTCCAGAGCGGATATTGTGTAAAAGAAAATCGTCGCGCGACGAAAGCGACGGCGCAGGCGGCGAGTGCGACGACGTGCGCGGCGAGTGCGACGACGCGCGCGGCGAAAGCGACGACGCGTTCGCCGCGTGATCATCTACTTGATACCTGATATTTATCGATTTTTCGTATTAACGACTACATTTTAGAGTAAAATTAAATTCTAACGAACTTCACAGTGAAATTATTCTTGTGTCCCAGATGTCGCAGCATCACTTTTCCCTTAAGCAGGTCCTGTTCGGAAAAGATGGTCATCGGCAGATACGGCGAAACGGTTGACAGCACAGCAGCGTCCTGAAATAATTAATATTTTCATAATTTTCCTCCAGCAAAAAAATTATACCCAAAGAAACAAACCTTGATCGGCTGGTAGAAATTGAACACTAACGGAGCGATACCGTCATGGTCGTCGTCTACCCAGTCCAAAAGGTATGGATGAAGCACACGTTCACCTCGTCCGACCATCTGAACGTTAAAAATCAGAAAGAACTTATTTAAATGCGACACAAAAAGTCGCGCCTGGTGCAGCGGCAGTAGCCGCTACTTCCACCTACACGCTCACGCTATCGATCCTTGCGCAGGTAACCAAGCCTTACCTACGCTAGAGTCGGGTAAATTGTTACCAGACTTGTTTGAGAAAGTGAGGACTATGACACGTACAGCGGCTGCCCCACAATTCATTGTATAGGCCAAAGCATTAACCATACCTTCCGATTCTTAGTGGAAGACGAGTGCGTGGCGTATCTTTAGGGACTGATCGACGCCGACTAGTTAACCTTTACCCTCACCTCCTTTATAATTTCCGAAAGTAATAGGAAAAATTGGTCAGTATAGTATTAAAATTAATTCGACTCTGTTTTTAAACATGTCTAAGCCTGCGTTTATACTTTGTTCGGGCGGCGACCGCGATAAAGGCAATTATCGATTGAACCGGCGGCTCACCTGGATCACATGACTACCTCGAAGTCGTGGACGATTATCATTAACAGGAATGATCGAAAACGACATCCAAAACGGGATTCGCCGACCCTTCCGGAACGCCGACTCGGCGACCAGATGCAGGCGATCGGTGCGCGATTCCGACCCGGAATGCGCGTAGATCAGTCTGGAATCGATATCGATCGATCATCTATTTGGGTTTATGAAGCTTGAGCCGCTTACCGCTCTTCAGCAACATCTCTTGTGGTGAAGTTCATTCCGGCCGTCAACGTTTTACTGGTGGAATTCGACGTTCGGACGACCAACGAGCCATGAATTGGAGCCAACGCCAGGGTGAAGACGAAAAATGAATCGTCCGGGGTGGCCAGTGAGAGTGAGTCTTGCGTGATCTGAATGCGAATCGATTGAAATTGATCGCGCAGCGACGCGATTGATTAGTTCAGCGGCCGATAATTTTCTGTGATCTGTCAAAAAATTCTGAGAGATTCTTCAGATTTTGTACGGACCTTCAAAAATGTTCTGTGGTTTACGAGAAAGTTTTGTGTGATCTATGATTTACCAAAAACATTGCGTGTGATCTATGGTCTATTGATCTAGTGTCCACAGATAAATGCTCTACTGATGAATAGTCTGCCGATCCATGGTCTTTCGATCCATGATCTACCGACCTGTGGTCTAAAATGCATGATCTACTGATGCATGATCTACTGATGCATGACCTACCGGTCCATGGTCTACCGATCCATGATCTACCGACATGTGATCTACAGATGCATGATCTATCGATCCATGTTCTACCGATGCATGGTCTTCCAATGCATGGTCTTCCGATGCATGATCTACCGCCCTGTGATCTTCCGATCCATGATCTACCGACCTGTGGTCTAAAATGCATGATCTACTGATGCATGATCTACTGATGCATGACCTACCGGTCCATGGTCTACCGATCCATGATCTACCGACATGTGATCTACAGATGCATGATCTATCGATCCATGTTCCACCGATGCATGGTCTTCCAATGCATGGTCTTCCGATGCATGATCTACCGCCCTGTGATCTTCCGATGCATGATCTATCGATGCATGATCTATCGATCCATGTTCTACCGATGCATGATCTACCGATGCATGATCTACCGATGCATGATCTACCGACCTGTGATCTACCGATGCATGATCTACCGACCTGTGATCTACCGATGCATGATCTACCGACCTGTGATCTACCGATGCATGATCTACCAATCTATGCTCTACCGACCCGTGATCTAACGATCCGTGGTCTGCCGACCCATGATTTAACGACCCATGATCTACCGATCCATGATCTACAGATGTCAGGTCTACCAGTCCATGATCTATCAACCCGAGATCTACCAATCCATGATCCGCTGATCCATGATCTACCATTCCTTGATCTACCATTCCATGATCTACCAATATATGATTTACCAATCTATGATCAACCATTCTACATGATATGATCTATCAATCTACGATCTACCATAAATGGTTCACCAGAAATTTTTTTTGTACGAGCTACCAAAAAAACTTTTGGTTGATCCATCAATACAAATGTGTGTGACCTTTATGATACTACAAAAAGTTTTTTGCTTTTTCTACCAGAATTCTTGGGACGATCGACCCACCACGAAGTTCTGTATGATCTATCAAGAAATGCTGTGTGATCTACTAGAAGATATTGTGTGACTAACCGGAAAATTTTGCGTGATCTACCAAAAAGAATTTGCGAGATCTGCTGATCGATCGGAAAATTTTACGCGATCTATGATCTAGGAGGAAGCTTTGAGTGATCTACATGTCGCGCGCTGGTATAAACAACACATAAAACCAGCAGTGTCTCACGACTTTTGGTAGAAAATGGAAAAAAAAGACGTCTGATTCTAGCACTGATAATCTCCCCACAAGCTGATAAGCCACAGAGGAGCTTGGTTTTTTACAATTAAAAAATCATAGCTCATCGAACTTACCACTGCAGCTTCCCCTTCCTGCACCACTACGGTTCGGTTTATCAGTTGAATGGAGGTCTGGGATGGGACGAAAATGATCTGAAATCAGTCTAACAGATCAATAACCTAACAAATATAGTCAGTCGAGAGCTGACCCGTCGCGAAGTATAAACGTGGTCCGTGACAAACCTCAAATCGAAGCGATTCCGATGAAATCGCCGGTGTGACCACTCGAAAGAGAAAAAAGTCGTTGATGATCGAATACTGCATAAAGTGCAGTTTAAACGAGATCAGACCATTGTCGAGATCCTGTAAATCGGTCCGATTGATCGATGATCGAACCAATTAAAAAATCGATACCGACCGATTGTGTGAAGTTAGACGAGACGCCGATACGACGGCTTTTGCCGTTGATGCGGCGGGACAGGATGCCGTATTTGGGCGGCTCTTCGATATGGTAGACGAGCTTCTCAGGTGGGTAACTTTTGGGAAAAGTCCAAGCGAACAGATTCGCGCGGCTCAACGTGCCCGTCTCGGTGCCGTTCAGCATGAACACTTCGCGATTGAACACCTGAACAGGTAATTTTATATTCATTTATTTTTTATTTATTTGATTATTTATTTATTTATTCATTAATTTGATTATTTATTTATTTATTGGATTATTGATTGATTTACTTATTTATTTATTTGATTATTTATTTATTTAGTTATTTGATTATTTATTTATTTAGTAATTTATTTATTTATTTACTCGATTAACTATTTAATTATTTATTTGATTATTTACTTATTTATTTATTTGATTATTTATTTATTTTTATTTGTTCGATTATTTATTTATTTAGTTATTTATTTCTTTATTCATTCGATTATTTAGTTGTTTATTTATTTGATTATTTATTTATTTATTCACTAAATTATTTATTTATTTATTTGATCATTGATTTATTTAGTTATATATTTATTTATTTACTTATTTATTTATTTATTTATTCATTTGATTATTTATTTATTTATTTATTTATTTATTTATTTATTGTTACATCCCTAAACATGGATGTGCAACTGAATAAGAAAAATGTGTTAGTTAAACAGAAATGCTCTTCAGATACGAAAAAAAATATTCGATCAATAATCGATCGAACCAAATAAATATCCCAAAAACCTGATAGCAACAAAAGAAGATGAAACAAATCATTTCCACGAGATCTCATATAATTTGGCTTTTTTCAAATATTTTTTTTTCTTAACGAAAACTTAGGGAAACTATGAACTAGGTAAAGATAGCCACTCACCTTCACATTCATCGGGATAAACATCAGCCGGAAATTGTGAATCATTGACACATAGTCACCGGTTTCCACCTGTAAACGTATAGGTAAAGATCAAAAAATCAAAAAAAAAAATTAAAAAAATAAAAATAATTTGCTGCCGAGCTCACCTGGAAGCTGAACATGTCCTGTGTCGGATGGTGCATGCTGGTGTGTCGAAATCGAACGAGGCCTCGATCCACCTGGAGTAAAAACTTCTTGATCACAAATTGATCGTCGAAATTCAATCAATTTATATGAAATACATGCGAAATAAAAGAAAATGAAAAGCGGTGGGTATTGGTGAGAGAACGCGCCGTGCACTCCAATCCCGTTCAGTATTGTAGAATACCAAACTTAAGCAGAACTTCCCTAGCCACTTCACTCAATGTGAAACCAACGTCTCTTCCAAGTTACCCAGCTATGGTTTGAATAGGAAATACAAAAAATACCAAATAAAATAGTCGAATAGCACACACAGCTGTAGTCGAAGCACTTCAAACAAACCCGAGGACAAGACCGGGACCGAAATGGGCGGAGCAGCGCAGATCAAATCCATCGGCGCCTGTTTCTTGTTGAATCATGCTGGTTATCAATAGAAGAAACCCAACAGAGAAAGTAAGAGAAAGTAAAATACATGTAAAAGTGACAGCTCGTTCCTTTTCAATAGAGAAAATTTTCAAAAAATTTCAGTTAGGTAAAGGTAAAGGGTAAAGGGTCAGTCCATAGAGGACACAACGGGGGCCAGTCGCTGTACCAAAATAAGATGAAAAATGCATCAATAAATATAAACAAATTAAAATACATGTAAAAAAGGCATCCTTTCGTCTCTTAAGCTTAGATGAGCAAATGAATCAGAGAAGACCCCTCCTCCCCCAAGTCAGTGTCTTTACCTTCCCAGACAAGTCTGGTACCAATTTACCCGACCCCTGATGGAAGGAAGGATTGGTCAGTCCGGAGAGGGATCGATCACTCGACCGTGCGGATGTTATTCTTACCACTATACCGCTCCCTCTTTTAGGCAGTGGATGATATTCTACAATTTTATCGAAACAATACCGATTTACCGATATTTTACCGAATACCGACTCAACGATATTCTTGAATAAATGAATAAATAAGTAAATAAATAAATGAATAAATAATAAAAAGGCACCTGCTCCTGGGTAAAAGTGCTGCAGACGGCAAAATGTCCATCACTCGGACTACACTCCACCACGCCGTGATCGGGCAGACCGACGATCGAGAACGACAGCGGCAAGTCCGGTACGGAAGCGGTGAACGAGAGGTTGCTGACACCGGTAGGTAATGAGTATGGGTAAACCCATGTTGGTAAACCACTTACCTAGATGTGATCAACGCTGACGAGTGGTGCAGCAGACGAACACCGGTGTTCGTCTTCAGACGCACTTCGATTGGGGTGCTGATCGTATGAAGAGTAAGCACCTGCAACTGGTGCAAATTAGATTACCTTTTTGGGTTACCGCCAGGGTTAAAGTTCACCTGTGATCGGGCGTCGCCGTCTCTTGCCACTAGGCGCAGCACTCCCTTCTCGAATAGGCCCTCGTCATGGATAGACACCTTAATTTGTAGGGTATCGGTCTTAACTAAGGCTTTAACCTTTATCCAAAAATCTACTTGGGTAAAGTATACACTGTTTTTGATCTTATGTTCCCGTTAGGGTCTACTAGAGGTGTTAAAAAGTTGCTAGGATGGCGAAAAAGGCGAAACACCTGACTGGTAAAAGTTCACCCAACGGCTAAAATTAGCCAACCTCTGCATTAGATCTACTAAAAGTCACTTAAGAGAACATATGGGAGTTTTCAGTGCATAAACCACATAGGTAACCTAGTTCAACGCGTTGCGAAAGTTTTTACCCGGAAGGAACAACGAGTCAAAAAGGGAAATAAAGAAAAAAATAGGCAAACAAACCATTCTGTTGATGAATTGTCGTTGCGTAAACTCGGTGACGGTGGCGTTCCCGATCCGTAGATGAACACCACGGCCCTCAACGACTTGGACACGTACCTGAACAGGTGATGCTGGTTGAATTTGACCCAATTCTTCTCCTATTCGCCTTTGTCGGTCAAAATTCCAATCCTTGGAAACTTCGGAGGGATTTTTTTTTGAGGAAAAGTCACGCTCACCTTGTCAGGACCGTCGTCCGGGTCAGAAAGGTGAACGTAGTCCGTCGTCAGCGTTCGGCTAAAACGAGGCAGAGATTAGACTAACCTCACGGGTATGATTTACCCCCGAGATAAACTACTGAACGGAAAATTACACCATGCCCTGAGCGAACAAAAACTATACTAATAAGCATCGTAGAATTACTATGAATTGCAGCTACTCAATGGATCAATAAGAAAATGAGATAGTTGGCTTGAAAATATAAATTCCGACTGGCCCTCCTTCTCATATACCCACGCTTCACTAATTACTTATTTATTTTATTTATTTTTTTTAATACAATCTCATAAAACCAAAAATTATTACGAGCCACATTTTGATCCTATTTTGATTTTTTATGTTTATATTAATACCATCATGTCCAATAGTCGCATGTTGTATAAGTGTTCTTTTACATTCTGCTAAGTTTCGTTGACAGGATAATCGTGAATAAATAAATAAAAAAATCGTTCGACCCAGCGCCCATTCATACTCCGCTGCAGGCGACGCGCGGCAGACGCCAAACCCTGATGCAGCAGGGACGCAGAGGATGCATCGCGCAGAAAAGGAATCGGAGAAAAACGCTTTAGAGAGGAAAAATAGAAAAGCCAAAACGCGGAAAGTCACCGCTCCCCATAATTGTCGTTATGCGTCGCGCTACAGCTGAAGTATAAACAGATCTTTGGAATAAAAAATCTATCGAGTAAAACGTTCCAGAACTGGACCGATGTCATTTTCAGCATGTTTTGCAATTTAAATATAAAGCACGAAAAAATTTCAAAAAAATTTAAAAAAATACGTAATTTAGTAAAACCGACCTTCCCTTTGCCGATATCTTTATCACATGACCTCCTTTGGCTTCGGTGAGTTCGGGCGGATCGTTGACGGGATTGATGCGAATACGCAGCATGTACGTCGTCGAGTCCAACCATGGGAAGTCGCTTCGTTTACCGTTGATGTCCAACTAAAATCGGCAAAGTTTACCACTTGGGGTATCCTTATACCCACACCCAGTACACATTTTACCCATTATGAACAGCTGTTCGGTGAGTGTAACGACATAGTATCCAATAGAGCAAATTTTACAAACAAACCGGCAGAGAAATCAATACTACAACTACTAACAAGCACGATTCTATCGGAGGGTGTCCATTTGTCTACCGTAATCCGTCGTTACAGAGCACGCGACAGGTGCCTCGTCCCGACTTTGCGTCAATGCCGCCCTTGGGGCGAACTCGGTGGAAATTCGGTCAGAGGGCCTAGCAAATTACGTCTGCGGGTTTGTATAAGGGCTAAAATCGACACGATATCGTAGTTATTATACAGTTCTTGGAGGAGAACGTATATAAAAGGTAAAAAATGCCAATGGTATAAATTTGTTATTCACGAAAAAATCACTGAGCTGACGACGAGTTGCAGTAAACAAATGGACTCTCTCCGATAAAACCGTTTCTTACAACTACTACCCCTTCTTTTAGTTTCTTACCCCATTCTGAACCAAATTTTACCCAACAAAAAACCCAAACTCGGTCGAAACTGACCTGAAATTCCAGCTGATCCTGAATGGTCTCGCTGCCGTCGTGTCTGTAGATGACACTACGCGAGAGCAGCTGGCTGTAGTCGAACGAGGCACACGGTTGGCCGTCCAGATTCAGGGTGCCGTGATGAGGACCTTCTACGATCTGCAACGGAGCGAAAAAAAAATTCAAAAAATCAAGTTTAACTTTGTAAAAAATAAATTTAATATCATTTGTAAATGTTGTCTAATTTGTAAAAAATAAATTTAAGTTCAAAATATGAAATCAATTTCGTAAAAAATAATTTGCCTTCCTACAGTACGTATCATCCTCCTCTATCCCTTTAGAAACATGGCCCTTGAAAAATTATGTAAAAAGGACCTTATCACGTTGTTTCACCTCAAGAACGATCGTCTGAAGGCGAAAAGGCAGATCATCGAAATAATTCTATCGGGACGATTTAAGACCTAAAATGGACGTGGCCCAGCGTCGAAGCCTGTCATGCTCAGTTCGTGTGGGTTAGCATCGCAGAACGTTACATATTTCTACGAAAAGGGTTCAAATTCCGTCCAAAGCGCCAATACTCGAACTTCATGGAGAATAGTTACAAATTCAAAAAAAAATAAGAAAAATTTGAAAATTTAAAAAGTTAATTTAAAAATTTAAAGACTTTTTCACTCACTGAAAACGATATCTGCTTGTTGCTCACATTAAATCTCGAGTGCTCCGGCAGTATGTAGATGTTTTTCCACTGCAACGGCATCGAACCACCTTCGTTCACCTGGGCAAAAGCTTAGATTAGGTCAACGCCGTGTTTGTACTTCTGTCGCCCCGGCGCGACACTTCTGATCAATAAAATCAATAGATCATAATCACCTCCAGCGGTTCGGCCACGTAGATCGGCTGCAGAGTGGAGATGGGCGTCGAGCGAACGGTGCTGTTCGGCCGGCCATTCCTACAAAGTCGGAAAATTAGGAGAATAAAAAAGAAAATAGGTCTTGAGAGGCGAAAAAATGAAAGGCGAAAAGGGTCTAGGTGAACCTCAAAATTCACTTGTTGGAGTAAACTTTACCAAATACTCCAAATTTACCAAATACCAAAACTATACCAAATTTTCTCGTCGAAAAACACGCCTGCATTCGGAATGTGGCTTGGAAGAAAGATAAGAGAAAATCGATGTAATGCGAAGCATGATAGACTACAACACAGAGCCACGCCCATTTTTAGTCCCCAATGTCCCCCTCAGCTGTTATCGATGGATTATCGATCCATCGATAACACTGAAGATCACAATTGGAAAATTGCGGAGATCCAATTGGATACAGAAGCTTAACGGACAAACGAACATTGTGGATTCTAGAGTTTTTTTCCAATCCTACGACGACTCCTAGTGATCTAATCAATTATCGATTATCGATTGCAAGCATTTATATCGATTCCAATTCATTTCGACGGGGTGCACCGTTCGAAGTTGTCGTAGGATCAGAAAAAAATCAAGAATCCGCGAACGGTGTGGATTCTTGAGATTTTCGCCGGTCTTATGGCGACTCCTAGTGATCTAGTGATCTGGAAAATTGCGGATCTGATCAGTTATCGATTATCGATTGTAAGCATTTATACCGATTCCAATTCGTTTCGACAAAGTCCGCCAACGGCGTTTGCAGTTGCATAATGACGATGACAACTCAGAGAAGAGCCGAACAACGGCGAGCCACGCCCACTTTAGGTCGCCAATAGTCCCTTCAATTGTTACCGATCGATTATCGATCGTGAATTAACGACTACAACTAGGCCAGAAATTGCGAAGACCCAATCGGAAGCTCTACGAACGGACAACGTGGATTATTGATCGACTTTCTGATGCTTCAACGACTCATTTTGGTCTGACCACTGCTCGATTAATCATCGATTGATTGGAATTCGTTTCGATGCGGTGCACGAACGTCGTTCGGAGTTGCACAACAGTGTAATGGTTGCCATCTCATCAGTTATCGCTCGTTCTTGACAAAGTCGATGATGGAAGAGCTAACGGCACCGGTGATGACAAGTCAGAGCCTCTGTACGAACCCCTGACCAGCAACTTTACAGCGGCTGGCCAGATTTTGCCGCCGGAAATGTAAGCTAAAGGTAAAGGGTAAAGGTAAAATGCTGGTGACCAGAATTCATAGTGGCCCGACTGCCCGTCTTTCTCACACACTCATGGCCTATCCTATTCGAGTTTAATTTTTTAATTTTTTAAATTTTTTTCCCAGTGCAACCTCATAAAGTGATCAAATTATTACCCTTTTAGTTTATCTGATATTTTATCTTTTCTATTGTTATCATTACCCAAATCCAATAGCCAGATGTTATATGAGTGTTTCTTTTGCTTGAATTCTGTTGATTGGATAACAATGAATGAATAAAGTGATCGCCGTTGTCATTGACCTCCTAGGGACGCGCCATGCATTCGTCTCCCATTCGGAATCGCGGTGAGGCATGGTGAATGCTTTGCTTATGATATGACTTTCCGCGGTCAGTCGCCATACCCAGTCACTGTCTTACCTACCCAGACAAACCTGGTACTAATTTACCCGGCCCCGGAGGGATGGAGGGCTCGGAGAGGATCGATCGCTCAACTGAAGAACTGACAGGGACAAACGGAGAAATTTGTAACAAACTTTTTCATCCTCCCTTCATCACTGCTCGTTTTTCTTCCTCTTTTTCTACCTACCCAAGCCACTAGAGCAGCCGGAAACCTTGGAAAAAACTTATCGATTAGCCAAATTCTTTCAGGATTAGTTTCACCCGCACGGTTGGGCGACCGAACCTCTACCAAAGCTAATTTTCCCCTCTGGAGTAGGGTATTATTAAACCATTATTATCATATAAGAGGTTGAAATCACCGACCCGAGCATCAGTCGGTCTACGAAAGGCGTTATAAGGGCCAAAAACCCAATGTGACCCTCTGATTCTGAGCAAAAGTCGAGTGCACGGCACATTCTCAACAGTTTCAAAAAAATTCAAAAACAATTATCTAACTATTTAATTAAAAAGTTGTTATTGATATGCTATTTGAATATTCAATATCTGTTTAATTAAATGATTATTAATTATTATTTTTACTAATCGGTCTGTCTTACTTATAGACCAATTCGTCTGCTTTCTCACACCATGAAAGTGTTTCAGCGAATAATTGACAGACGAATCCGAGACATCGTAGAATTATCCGTGAATCAGTGCGGCTTTGTTGCCAGCTGTAGCGCCACCGATGCCATCCATGCGGTTCGACTTCTAGTAGAGAAGCACAGGGAGAAGCAAAGACCAATGCATCTTGCCTTCCTGGATCTAGAAAAGGCATTTGACCGCGTGCCGCATGAGGTGATCTGGTACGCACTACGGAAACAGCTCGTTCCTGAAGAGCTTATAAATTGGGTACGGATATTGTATACCGACCCGAGGAGCAGAGTCCGGGCAGCTGCTGGAATTTCGGCAGAATTTCCAATTTCAGTTGGAGTCCACCAAGGATCGCCACTCTCTCCTCTCCTCTTCATTGTTGTTATGGATACTGTAACGAAGGATCTGCAAAAACCTGTTCCATGGACTTTGCTGGATGCAGACGATGTAATGCTTGCGTCCGAGCTCGAAGTGCTACTGCAAGCGTGGAGTGATCGACTGGCGCAGTTCGGTCTTCGCCTCAATGTAGGGAAGACGGAGTACATTTCGACCGAGGTGAATGACCCTGCTACAATAACGATTGACGATACAGAACTTGTAAGGGTCAGCACCTTCAAATATCTCGGCTCAACGATAGCCTGCAATGGAGATCTCAGCGGCAAGGTGAATGATCAAGTAAGCAGCGCTTGGACGAAGTGGCGTGCGTCCACCGGCGTACTTTGCGACAGAAAGATACCGGAACGGTTGAAGTCGAAGATCTACCAGACAGTCATAAGGCTCTTTCAAGGCAGACGTCATCCGTCAAGCGTCGTGCGCTGGGGTTTCGCCGCTCGGTTCGCCGCGCCGGCCATGGTGCAAGTACACCATGGCCAACGCGACGTCGATCGGACGAGTTACTCGTAATGACGCGTGATAACCCGATCAACCGATGACGCTGACCTACCTATCCTTCATCACACACGCGTCACGCGTCACTTTATCGACGCGTCGTCTGAAAGAGCCTATACGGCCGGTTGCTCTGTACGGAGCTGAGTGTTGGCCTGTCACCAAAGAAGTCGAGCGCCGCCTCAACGTAATGGAAATGAAAATGCTGAGGTGGATGGCAGGCGTAACACGACTTGACTGTAAAACTAATGCTGAGATAAGGGAAAGGTTTGGGGTGGCTCCAATACCCGACAAACTTCGCGAGTCCCGTCTGAGGTGGTACGGGCACGTGCTCCGAGCAAGTGACGACACGGTATGCAAGATTGGACTCGGTCTCGACATACAAGGTACAAGACCGAGGGGACGTCCAAAGCAGCGCTGGCTGGATACGATACATTAGACCTAAAGGCAGAAAGAATTCATCCAGACCACGCGCGGGATAGAGCGGTGTGGCGTCAGAGAATTGGTAAAGCGGACCCTGCTTCAAAGCGGGACAAACGCTAAAGAAGAAGAAGAAGAAGATTATTTTTACTAAATATTATCGAAATAATTCAAATAACAAACGGAAAACAGAATTAGTTACTAAGAAAAAACCAAAACACTTCTGCCAGAAGGAGAACTTCTGCTAGGAGAACAAGGGGAAAAGACGGTTGGATTGCGCCATGCCTACGTTTTCCACATGCCAATCACCAAATCCAACTAAATCACCTTCGCAACTCGGATGATTTTCGATGAATTTCCTTGCTTCTGGAGATTTCAAGCCGGCCGAATCCGAGAAGCCGAAAAGCTTCGGCGTCATTCATCATTCGAAAATTGGCGGTTAAGGTGGATGAAAGGAGAACTCGACTACAAAAACGCTCGTCTAGCGTTAACGACGGCTCATAGAAGTCGGTCGGCACCGATCATCTCGGTAATGACGGCGATGATTTGGCGGCTTTTCCCATTGCCTCAGGGCAAATATTTTCCTCGTCAGCGGTTCTTCAGCAGCCGCTTCAATAAACCGTTCGGAAAGTTCGGTTGATGAGCCCGAAATGCAAAAACGGCCGGTTGCCAAGGGCCTGGATCGCTCGTTCCTGAGCCTCTCCTCCCCAACAAGTGGGCCGGGTAAGATGTTACCCTCCTATCCCCTGAAAGCAACGAATATCAGGGTGAAATGCTACCAACGGTGCTCAACAATGTCAACGCGGCCGGCTTGCAGCACGAAATCACCACTAAAACATCAGTCCGGCTACGATAACGAGTTACAGGTGCTGAATGGTCGCGGTTCGGCGCGAAAAATTCGGCGAAAATGTGGCGCCGAGACCATAAAACACCATCGGCCTATTACGAGTCTGCTCGACAAACACATAGTCGCTGAACGACGCGCGGGGACCATTAAACTGTTGCCGACTATGTGGCATTCTCATACAAACAGAGCAAGTCCGTGGTTATTTCATTTAAATTTTTAAAAAGTGTCAAATCGACTACATGTCACACTGATTTCTTTTATTGCTTGGCTACATGGCGCGAGCAAATCGAATTAATTGGATAATTTGGACATTGTGTTTTATTGGTCTTAGTAATGTCTGTTGTGAACTTTTGAAGTTTAGCTCCGCTTCTAAGGCCCTTGTTATACGTTCGCTCACCCCCCAGCGTAACTCGTCCATTCAGTATCAGACACCGTGGGGCCAGACGCGTTTGTACGAGTTCACCACGCCAACGTCACCATGATAACTCGTACAAACGTGTCTGGCCCCACGGTGTCTGATACTGAATGGACGAGTTACGCTGGGGGGTGAGCGAACGTATAAAAAGGGCCTAAGACGGCTCTGCATGTAGCACTCCGTCGTATTGAGTTAGGCTTTTCCTTTTTTCTTTTCAATTTTGTTTTGGGTTCTGATAATTTTCAAGTTTTACATTGCCCAGTTTTTGTGTTTTCCTCCACTTTAACCATTTCATTAATTGATCTAACTTGATTACCTGTTCAATTGCTGCAGTTTGGGTACACTTTGTTGTACACATGATAAATGAATGAATAAATAGATTGACCTATTTATTTACTATTACTTGCCTTGTTATAGGTCTCCAATCAACTGACAAAAAAAGTAAAACGAAAAAATCAGCCTAAAATCAGAGCGCCTGCGGGAAAAGTGGTAAAGTAGAGACGTTTGATGATTTAAGCGACTGTGCGGAGCGAAATTAGTAGGGGTGCACCTAATATCGCCAGCCACCAGAACGCAAAACGATTATAACAAGCCGAAGTTTCAGGAAGAAAAGCAAAATGAGCGTCAGAAAAGGTAAAGATGAGGAAAAGAGGACGGGAGAAAAATAAGCCAAGTCGATCGAGTCGGAAACGCTCCATTTATACATACAACGGGGAGCAACTGAAGTTGGACGAGTTCCAAGCAAAGCTGGCACCCGTAGAATGTGGACGAGTTACCCGTCCGACCGGTATGCAACAGAATTAAACGATTCCGCGCGCACACGCATGCAAGCTCCTCTGCATATTGGTCACAGGTGACCAGTATTGGTACCCGAGCTGGACGAGTTCCACCTACAATCTTATTTGGACGAGTTGCGCGCACTTCTGGGGAACCATTCCCGGACGAGCTGTGCGTACGGCACTACGAGATCAACTCGTGATAGGTCCGAAAGGGCTTGTTTAGACGCCGCGCGACGAAAATGCAAAATCGAAGCGCAATCAATAATTAACGTCATTGATCGAGTTTGCTCCTTTGCGTTAGCGGCGCAGTCCGGTGGCACCGCGCCTGAGCAAAAAAAAATAGGCATGTAATCACATAGGGAAGAAATTAAACGAAAAAAGTGAGTTTCGTCGAGATGTTCTCTAATAAGGAACAGCAGCCTTCTACAAAACCCGAACGACCAGTAAGTTTGCCTATATGAGGCGCCACCGGACTACACCAGTAATGCAAAGCAGCAAGTTCGATCAAGAACATTAATTATTGATTGCGCTTCAATTTTGCATCTTCGCCGCGCAGAGTCTAAACGAGCCCTAAAGTATTGTATTATAACAGTTTCCAACCGACAAGTGGATCACACAGCCTCCGTGACTCTGCCCAAATTTGCGCCACACTTATTAATTTTTTAACCACTTTCACCCGAAACTAATACCCTCAGGGTCTTTTCTTCCCCACGTCGCTGAACAACAGCTGATTCATACATGGCAGTCCGCTGTCATTCAAGTGGTACAGTCAGGCCGGAAGCCGCCGTTCGCCTGGGACAATAGACAAACTGTCATTTAACGAAGAAAGTCGCCGTGGGCTGTTCATATACCTAGGAACGGCTGGCTAGTTGCAGTTGTCCGGAAATTTTGATCTATTTCCTATTCTACTTCGGAGGACTCCTGAATCTCTTTATGCACCTAGGAATGCGCCACGCACTCAACCTCCAGCCAGGTTGACAAGGGTCAAGCCATGTATTGAAGGAATCCTTGAGCACCAGGAACGTACTAAAATTCTCTCGGATCCCTTTTTTACTCTCATCCGCTGGACGCTGGAAAGTTCTTTTCTCTCTCAAACACCATTCGAGTGTAATACTTCCAGCTGACGCCGTAAAATACTTCTTCAAATGCGCAAGATTTATCGGCGAATCAAAACGCTGGACGGCTCCATCAACTCATTGTACTAAACTCTCATGGGAATTTTACCCAAGACAAGTTTACCCAAGAGAGCGAAGGGTGGTAAAAAGAAAAGAAAACAGACTTTTGGACCCTCTTATGCAATTAGGAATGCGCCATGCACGCGACTTATAGCCAGATCTAGAAGGGTAAGTCCAGATCAGATCCTGGCATGGCAATAAATCTACAGAACAACTCATCACGTTTCGGTAAGGTATCGGTTACCGCGACCTTTGTAGATCAACAACTAAGGTCACATTTACTGCAGGTTTCGCTGATGGATCTGAGCACGGGAGCACCCATACCCCTCTAGAAACCCAGGACGTCGAGCCCAGAGCGTAAGCCGTGCGTGGACTTCTTGCAGCCGATTAAACTAAAGATGGATCAGCTTCGCTCGATCAAACTCGATCACATACGGCCAATATGTGCGCGCGCTCGTTACGTCGCCTTTGATGGATCACATCGGGGTATATTTCCTGGGCCCGTTCGGACCTATGGTCCTAGGTCCCAAAATGATCGCAGCAGATGTTCAGCTTCTAACATCAATTACTCTACAACTCGCAGACTGGAAAAAATAGTCAGATGAGCTTCTTAGCTTAGCTTAGAAAAAATGATCTATTCTTAGGAGCAAAATGATAGATTCCGGTCCAGAAAAGAAAAAAAAGGAAATGGAAAAAAGAAAGAAAGACACGAAGTCCAAAAAACAATCTTTTCCGATCTATTAGCTCAAACAGCTCGATTTTGGGTCGATATCGATCGATTAATTGATCGCAAAGACGCACGATATTGATTGGTCAGCGCTGTAAAGTTTCGGGAAGCCAAAATTACCACAGCAATTAGAATACACATTCAAACCCCGGAAAAACTATTGTTGTTAGCAATTTCTAGCATTATTTGATAGTTCTGCTCATATCTTTCTTACGAGTACCAATCCACCGCGCAGAGCGCGCCAACTCAATCAATTAATCAATCGATATCACCATCGACGCCACGCTATTTCGAATGAAAAAGCGAAAAGCAGCCTTTTAATATATACATCTAGTGGTGGACAGAAAGCGCGCCCTACGGCAACTACAGTATGCTGAGTACGGTAGCCGTAAACAGCAGCTCATTCTCTTAAAACGCCAGAACTTTGAAGTTTTACACACTTAAAATCGGTCATCCTCGTTCTTCCACGCATCACAGCGCCTCTTCTCAAAAACTCAGCGGCACCGACTGGGCGATTTTTTCTCAGAAAAAAAATAAGGAAAGAATTTCCGGGAAAGACGCTGGTTCCTACAAATTGTCCTAGCTGAGCAGTGATTCCATGACAAAATGGACAAAAATGGTGATTAAAATAGCACTAACAAAAGCAAAGAAGTCAAAGTAGCTGAACATCTCGGGAGTGTGCCATGCATTCAATCCTTATTCAGAACCGTGGCAAGAGACTTCGAAGAACTGATGAAACGTAAATCTCAATAGACCCACTTAACCTATGATTCATACACATTGAGTTAATTCGCCATTCACCGTTATATTCGGACCTCCGAAACCTTCTAGCGTAGGCGGGGTGTTTTTAACCCGATATATACCCGGAGCAAACCCCGCCACGTGTTTCAACGTCTCGGTCGAATTCGAGGTACAGTACCGAAATGATATGTCACATTACATTTTTGAATACAACTAGTCAAAACCAAGAGGAGACCTAGAGTCTAACCGGTAGTATCAATAGTTTTACTCAAAAATACATTGATCTGTGCACTTGGTGGATCCGGATTTTTTAAAATTTTGAATGCGCCTTATCTACATTTTCACACGACTATATCTCCGCTGCACATGGAATCAGTCCAAGATGATAACTCAAAAGAGCATGATTGATTTTTCATAAAAGGATACAAATGAGTAGTTCAGATTGCAAATAAACTACAGATTTTTTGATCAGAAATTTTATGGTCAAAAATAGCAAAATTTTGAGACATCACTTCAAATAAAAATCTATATAAATAGTCGGCTCGCGAAATTGTACGAAACGTGAGGTTTTTATAGAATAATATTTTCTTTTTCCGGTAAACGATAAAGTTTTGCACTTTGCTCACGAAAATGGTTTATAAAGTTGTACTCACATAAACTGCCATATTCGAAAAACGTGAGGAATCGACTTCAATTTTTTCCACAGCGTAGGAGACCTACCAACCTTCAAACAGTGAGTTAGAAAGAAAATGAGTCCAACTCCTTTGTAGAAAAATTCCATTCAATTTGCACAGGTTGAATTCTGAGATCAATGTGTTTTCGAGTAAATTTACCAGTACTTCCATTTTGACTAGGATTCCTCTTAGATTCGACAATTCAAAAATGAAAGCTGACATATCATTTTAATCGGTAGTTTATAGGGGTTTGTACAGAGTGAAAATCAGTGTGGACCCTCAACCCTAGGCAGCCATCGATGGTTTTTGCAAAACTGCTGGAATTTTGCAACATTTCGAAAGCAACTTTTCCCCGATCGGGCTATCAGCTGCCCAGTCGTCTTCCACACCTAGGCAGGTATCATTTTCCGGCGGATTAGTGCCGGAACCGGGCCCAGAGAGGTGTCCATTTCCATCGGGGGGCCGTTGTCAGTTGGGTCCACGACGACTCTCGTCGTCGTCGATATCGTCACTCTGACACTCGTTGTTACACCTCTCGGAAACACCGGCTCACTCCGTGAGCTGAGCACGAGGAAGCCAGAGACTGAGCCAGGTGTATGCAGCGGTCAGCGCTTATAAACAATAATTGATTTACGACTCCGTGCGCCACGAGCCAGCAATTGGCACGCAGCTCATCATCAGGTGCTTCGAGTCGGCCCGGTAAGAGGGGGTGTGGCAACGAAAAAATGATAGAAAAAGCCCTCCGGGTGACGGGAAGATCTAGAAAAGCGTTGGAAAACGCTCTGGCGGATTATTGAGCTAGAGCCACACCTATCTAAGATTTCAGAAGCCCTTGAGCCTGCTCGCTTTCTATTTTTATACATCTTTTTTAAAAAATTTTAAACATTCGGAACACCTGGTGGTCGACTTCTAGTAGGGGTAAAACAGAGGCAACCGATTGCAACATCTTTTGCTAAGCTTTAAACCCCTGGCGTTAACCTAGCAGGGCTCTACTTGATCCTATCAATATGTATCCTTCCTTTTTTCCTCTTTTAGTGCTGGTAAAGGGCTTCCATCATGAATTTTCTCTTATCTCTGATTTCATTGAATTTTTACTAATTGTGTTTTTATGTTACTTACATTATCTCCCAGTCAACTGCAACCCACTGAATTTCAATGTTTATCCCACTAGGGACTGGAGAAAATAAATAAATAAATAAAGCCCTCCGGGTGATGGAAAGTTTTAGAAAGACATTTGAAAACGTTCTGACGGATTATTAAAATATGCTAGAGCCACGCCTACCAAACCTTCCAGAGCCCTTGAGCCTGCATGTTTCGCAAACCGCAAAAACTTTCTATTTTTATATATCTTTGTATTTTTTTAGATTTTTTTTTTACCTTTGAAAAACCTGATAGTTGACTTTTAGTAGGAGTGAGACAGAGGCAACAGATTTCAAACCAACAAAATTTCGGACGAAAAACAATTCATATCCCGTTTGATGCGTCAAGGGAAGTATCCCTTAGAAATCTCTGAACTAATGATTTTTTCATTTTTCTTACTCAAAACGTTCCAAAACGGTACTAATTCAGCTGAGCGTAATTTTATCAATTTATGTCATAGCTATTTCCTTAAGCCAGTCCTGTTGCCGGTTGCAAAGGGATTGAAGAAATAAGAATGAGGAAATACAAAGCCGGTGACTGTCCATAGAAGGCCAGCTGTTGCTCAGAGTGGAGCCTAAAAACGCATCAACAGCATCCGAACCTATGAACCCTCTGATTGAGAATCCACTGCGGTACCACTGAGCCATCGAGCCACACTGAAGAGAGCATCCCACCCCAGGAACTATTCAGCGTCTCTCAAGAGCGGAGGTTTTTTTTGCGATTTTCGGACCACCCATTAGCTTTCAGCAAAAATAAACTACATGTTTGTGATCCCCGCTCGATGCTCTACAAAACCATATAGGTCTCGTTGAAAATCTCTGGAGCATGTTGACTGACTTCCCTTGTTAGAAATGATGGTTCATGAGAACCTTGTCTAATTCACAGCATGGGCGTGGCCTCGAAAATTTTTCGGCTCCATTGTACTATTAATATTTTCTCAATCCGAAAATGATGCAAAATTTCCGATTGACACGAAGACAACCGCCCACAGTCACACTGTCTGTGGTACAAAATCAAGCGATGCCGACGCCACGCCCATGCCGGATTGCATACCCACCGACGGCGGTCCCGTTCTAGCGTATTTTCCGATATTGTAGACTTGGGGAAATATTTTCTAGAGGTTCGTAGAGGTGTAATGAAGGCGCGGGAACGAGGAAATCTTCATCATCTACGAACAACATTCATTAATCTTCGGGCGGCGCTGGGAAGAGTACCAAGCAGAACACCAACAGACAGACAAATGCACACAGAAAACGTAACGCTCACCCGCACAGCTTGTTCAGCAACAGATTCGAGCCCTGATAGAGATCGCTCACACATCCGTACAGTGACGATTCGTCGATGAGCACTCCTAGAATGAATTTTGAGATAATAAATAGGAATAAAAATGAAATACAACACCCTAAAGCAACTGTAGACAGACTAAGAAGTATCGAGACTCCAACACCTTCTAGCCCTTTCGAACTTTTGAATGATCTAGTTTTTTCAAATTATGTTTTCAAATTATGAGAACCTTGCATTTTTTCGCTCAGTTTGGAGTACTCCATCGCCGCTCTGACTGAGAAAAAGTTTCGCCTGAGTCTTGCTTGCGGATTTTTCAGTATCAGCTTTTTTTCAGGACCTCTGGTTCGTGAATATGCAAAAGAAAAGATTTTCTGAGGGTCTAGTCCTACCATCTTTTCCATTATTTTATACGTTGTTATCAAATCAATTTTAATTTTACTTACTTTTTACTCGAATCGATTTTACTAGTTTTTAATTTACTTCCTTTTTTTGTTTTCTTGGTTTGTTTGTTTATATTTGATATCATGCTAGCGTAATTGAAAAATCAGCATATTCAGGAAGCCTTTTTTGAGTTTTGAATTTTTTTTTTTTGAAAAAATGAATTTCCTAAGACCAATCCTAAGCTAAAAAAGAAGAAAATAGACAATTTGCCTGGTTTTCTTCGATTTTTCTTTTTTATTTGCCACGCGTCGTTATCAGGTAATCGTGAACAACTTCAAAGAGAGGCCGCAACAGACGTCCCATCAAAATTGACTAATAAATCTCGGAAAAAGGACTCGTACGAAGCACTTACCTAGTTTATCTAATGGCATGGAGATAAACAGTGTGAAAATCGGAGTTTCGAAGCTACAAAACATTCGTAACATTAAGAAGATGCTGAGATTTAGAAGAAGAAAAACGAAAAAAAAGAGAAAGGGATGCTAATAAATGGTTCGAAATATAGTAAGTAACTGTCTAACTCATTAACTACCCGAGATTGAGTGAGGAGCGAGAGAAGTCCAGAAAAGTCACATGTGAATCTCTCAGAAAATCGATTTTCGACGGCAATTTACTAAATCCAAATAAAAATGATAAAAATGATCAAAAAATGATGGAAATAAATAAGGCTTTCTGGGTGATCAGTCGAATTTCCAACTTCGGAAAATCGGAATTCTCACGCTTAAGTTTTCCTCGGACTCCCAGTTGACAACTAAAATTACAACAAAAAGCCGAACATTTTCAAGAGGTACTGAGAGGGTCCTAAAGTAGGCGGCGCTCCAGATCCAGGCTCCTTAAAAGGCGGCCATTCAGCAATATTCTTCTGTGGTTTATCAAACTCTCCAATTAAACCGCTCCTACGACATTCCAAGCGACGAACTGCAGATTCTGCTTCGCAAGCTTTAAGCTTTATCTACTGATAAGATAATCACAATTCGGTTTAGTCTTAAAGTCACGTTGGGGTATGGTGACCAAAGAAATTTTATTTATTTGTTTATTTATTTATTTATTTTCGCCAGTACTTAGAGGACTAGACACTGAAATCCAGTGGGTTACGGCCAACTGGTACATAATGTTAGTAACATTTAGAGCCCCTTTTAAATTGAAACTGGCAAGAGGAGCCGCCGCCGATCAGAGGGTCGAGAGATCGATTCTCCTTTGAGGTCAGCTTGGCATTGCACCAGGCAATTCCACTTAGACTTTATGTCAAATTGGGGTCAGACCGCTCCGAAATAGTGGTGAGATAGTCTGGTTCATCACCAAACAAGGTCTTTACGATTCTGGCTGGAAGATGAGCGCACGGCGCATCCCAATACGATCAATCAGCGCCTCAGCGACATTTCTCAGAATCAAAGGCGTAATTTCGAGTTCTCCACCTTCATCCAGGTTTTTCTCGTTGCACTTGTGAGGTGTTCTAAGAGGACAATTTCACAGCCGGTTGCACTCTTTTCGTCCTTTCGACGGCTTCTCTCTTCCTCTTCTCGCTCTCTTCTTTCTCCCGTCTGCTCGTTGGTGGTTCAAGGGTTCAGCGGTGTTTATTTCCACAAGCGCCTGAGGGCTTTGCGAGAGCTTTTGTTGGGCGTAAAACACGTGTAATGTTGCGCTTCAGCACACAAACATAACGGCCGGCTCAACCTCCTTTCCTCTTGAAGAAGTCTGCCATGAACCCGTTTCGTGGATTACGCCATGCATTCGACTTCCACCCACAATCGCAGAGGTTCTTCCTCTTGGTCTACAAAACTACCAGCAAAACCGCAGTCACCCTTGCCAGATTATGCCTCTCATTTATCTTACCAAAAGGGGATGGAAGGCTTACCTAGACCTTGATGGCAATTGAAGGGATCGATAGGTTCTTGGACCGTTGCACGAAAAAGCGATCAATAAATCAATAACGAACAAAAATTCCACAACAAGAATTTCAGAGCGGCAAGAAGGTCTGATTCGTCGCTTTAAATGTGTTAGGGCAAATTATTTTATTTCTTGAAGTGTAGCAAGGAAAAAGCGATCAATGAATCATTAACGAACAAATATACCTTAGCAAGGATTTCAGAGAAGCAAAAGGGCCTGATTCGTCGCTTCGAACGTATTGGGGAAGGAGATTTCAGAAGACAAATTCATGCTCACAGAAATATTGAAATAATGCAAAATATTGCCCACGTTTAAGTGAAAAATGATCGTTAAATGGGAGATATCAATCAGCAAAAAAGAGCACTGATATGATCTCTAACGATAGCAGAAGTGCACAGCTGAACTTCTTGGAATGCTGCCGGAAAAATGTAAAAAAAAGCACCGAAAAAAAGAAAATTCACAATGAGTTCCTTTACGCCAAGGCGGGGAAACTCCAAAATAGAGCATTTTAAAAAAAACTAATGCGATGAAATCGACCGGACAAACAGCGGAAATCCATAGCCAAATTGGGAAATGGTGGAAAAGTAATAACCAGAGTTTGCACAGAATTGTAGAATACACGGATGAGATGAAATCGACCGGACAAACAGCGGAAATCCATAGGCAAATTGGGAAATGGTGGAAAAGTAATAACCAGAGTTTGCGCAGAATTGTAGAATACACGGATGAGGAGTTCGGAGTAATAAAAGAATAATCAGAAGAGGAGAGCGAAAAATCGAAGAGAAAAACAAAATAAGAATAGAGGTGAAGGTACCCGGAAGTCAACTTTCAAGCAAAATTAAACTTTTCATTTTCGGTCTTTTTTGTCAAAATGCTCTTCTCGATTTTCTGAAATTTTTTCTTCGACGAAACAAAGATGAGATGCATTCTGCAGAAATAAAATGAAGAACAACTAAAGTTTGCCGAAAGCCTAGACGGTTACAAAAAAGTTGCGGAATAATGACCGCAAAAGAAGTCAGGACAAAAAGAAGAAGCGGTAGAAGTGAAAGTAGGAAAAATTCAAAACTGTGAGTGAAGGTAAATGCGATGAAGAGAAAGAGTTGTCATGGGTCGAGATCACATATCACATGTCATCAACATTATCAAAGGTTCGAGGGGAGAACGAATACTCTAATGAATATATGCGGAATGAAAAATAGCCAAAATCGTTCCGAAAATCGCCAAGAAAGCACTCGCATCTATGCGGAAATCAGAAAATAAGATAAATAAATAAATATGGAAAAAATATTCTGTAGATGAAAATTCTGCAGGCAGAAGATGGGATGCTTTCCAGACTTTGTCACGAATTTTACAACTTAAACGGACAAAAACAAGGATATATTAAAATTTGGCAAATCCTTTAACTACAGCTAAAATGTATGGATGAAGAGATTAAGCAAATTAAAGAATAATCAGAAAAGGAGAGCGAGAAGTTGGTCGAAGAATAAATCTAAAGGTCTTTTCCTTCGCGGAAACCTGTTCTAATTTGTGTTAGAACCTTCAAAGAGGGAGATTTGTGGAAAAAATAAAACGTAATATCCTAAATTCCTTCTTCTTGGCGGGAATCTATTCTAATTTGTGTTGGAGCATGAAAAATTCAAAAAATTCGGCTGGGGATCCTTCTTGAAGAGAACCTTCAAAAAGGGAGATCCGTGGCAAAAAAAAAAATTGGAAATACTTACACTAAAGCGAAAAAGAGCAATAAGTTCTCGGGAAATGCTTTTCTTCGGATGCATCCCTAACCGACATAGTACCAAAAAATGAAAAAAATAGCGGAAAAAAATGACCAACCTTTAGCCGACGAGCACAACGACGGTGAGTAGAGCAGCGAGTTGAGACCGGCGGTGGAGAAGTGAACGGACGTCTCAGAGATGCATTTGATGGCCACGGAGAGCTTCTGGCCGACGTCGACATGCGCGACGGCCACCGTATCGGCTAGAAGGCTGTGACCGATCACTGATAAGGTGATATTGCGTGACGGTGATAGCAGCGCTATCGGTGATCCTTTCAGATCGCTGAAGATCAGATCGAATGTGATGCTGGAGACGATCAGCGGGAGAGACAGTGGCAGCACCGCCATCCGCCATAAAACTCGGCCGCAGACTGGCGCTGCTGGCTGACTGGCCGGCCGCCGAGGGTGGCTGTTCGGCTGACGTCCCGGCTCCAACGGTGGGGGCTCACTGCCGACGTCGGCGATCGCCACCTTACCGCCATTTACCCCGAGGTAAACCCAGGTTAAAAATGCTTTCAGCTTAACTGGTGCAATGCCGAATCCGGCTCACCGGCTCAACCCATTATTACGGTGAGTGCTGGAAGTAAAAAGCCTTCGGGCTTAAGGAAGGTGCTAGGGATTCGCAAATGGTCGTCTCAGTAGCATAGTGGTTAGTGCACAGCCCCGGATAGGTTGAGACGCGGGTTCGAATCCCGCCTGAGATGCGATTTTTGCGATGAACCTAGCACCACCATTACAACATCATATTCTTGTATACATAAACCCAGATCCCTTCGGTATGGAAACTCACCAGCTCAAAATCGAACGCATAAATTACATACCCAACCTGAAGAAGAGAGAAACCAATAGCCCCTACCCCAAAAAAATCCAAAAAATCGAAAAAAAATGGTGGAGATGGATCTAGCTCCACAGATGTCGGCATCCCATTAGCCAGCTAACCTGGGGTCGACCAGCTCCCTATAGCAAGGTCCCTCTGGCAATTGCCCAGCTTCGTCGCTATAGGCCGCCCGAGGAAAGGTCAACCTAACGAGTCCGCCCATAGGTAAGACATTCAAAAAAAGCGGGTCCGCACCCAAAGCCGACCAAGCTCACTACCCCTTCGGTGTCGAGTAAAACATAATACAGTAGGTAAAATCGATATTAAAGAATTATAAATTCATAATATTCTTTATCCTGTCTCACTTTTCATGAAGTAAATTGGAACCGGTCTGAAGACAGGTGACCTCTCCCATCTACTCGACCATCCCTTCATATCCCCTTGATAAAGACAAAATATCAGAAGACGTTCTACGACATGGGGCATTGCCGCTTTCACCAGCATCATCGAGAGATCGGCCCTAGCCCACGGCTAAGCAAGTCCTATACCCACTCTATATCGGATATATTGTCTGGAGCCAGTCGCCTTCAAACATTTTCAACTTTCTGAGAACAAGCCAAAACCACCGCCTTGGGGAGAAGCAGAACGTAAGGTTCAGTACTGCATCGGCCCAACATTGTGATCGATATTGACCTAGGGAATTCGAATCCCACCTGGGCCCCTTCCGAGGGCCAAGGTGAGCCTCATCCACTATTTTCTATCTGTTTCGCGGAAAAGCGACTCTTAGGCGGCTACTGTCTTGCAGTTGTGCTCATCGATCAATTCAGACGATAACTACTTCAGGAAAGTCCCTAGTGAGTTATTTAGAGCTTCTAGCAAGACGAGCTTCGAGCACAGCCAAAAATCTTTCTTGATGAGATGGAAATCACTATGAGTCCCAGAAGGTCTCCACAACAACGCTTACGAGCTCGGTCAACTCAATCGCAGTAGTTTGATTACAGGAAAAAGCAATTCACCAACAAGCCAGGTTGGGAAGGGTTTATTCAGCTAGGGTAAGGTAGAGGTAGGCAACTATCATTGGCATTCGCTCTCCAGTTTTTCTGTCGTTCGATTACAATTCCGTCATTTTCAGTTTTGAAGATCTTTTGTATTCCTGATGATTTCACATAAGGCGAGGGGAGACTTTGGAAACAACTTAAAGTGACAATAACGCAGATAACTTGCTCATAAGGTTAGGGAGACGTAAGGGCTGCAGTATACTAACCCCACCTTAGCTAGGTAATCCTGCCGTAGTCTCGATCTTTGCAAATAACTCAGCAAGATAAAAAAAAACATCGAAAAACCTATTCGACCCGTAACAACTAGATAATAAATCACGTTGAAAAACAACCCTGGTATCTCCGAAAGACAAATGACAATGTGGAGACAAACAGAGTTACAGCGGTGGGTAACCATATACCCTATCCCGAACACGGGTGAAACTCATAGTCTTACCCGTGGTCGGGATAGGTTTTTTGATGTTTTTTTTATCTTGCTGAGTTATTTGAAAAGATTGAGACTACGGCAGGATTACCTAGCTAAGGCCACTGGATCTCATTCAAGTTTCCCACCTAAGCGGCAGTCGTCGTCGCGGCAAAACCTTGAGGCACTCTTAACCCAAGTCGCTGGCCCACAGCCACTAGTTTCGCCATCGACGTGGTCAAACACGCACGCCCCTCTTTCAGGACAGAAGTTGAGTACATGGCGCGTCTCTTGGGAACTGAAGAAGACATCTAAGTTCTTCTGAAGAAACTTCACGAGAATCACAGACCGCCCTCTGGAGCAAATCTTCGGGTAAATCCCTGAGGGCCAGATGACCAGCGAAGTCCTGACAGCAAGGGTGAACTTGTCCGATGGTTGACCGACGGGGCGTCCGAGAATGCCTACAGGCATCAAGGCACTGGAAGAGGAGCCGAACCTCATTTCAACAAACTTCTCCGCCTACTTGAAATACGGAGCGTTCGGAAGATATACCAAGCTTTGTAAACTGTAAACCCATGCAAACCTGTCGAGCCCTAGCATGCTCCTAAACAGGACAGAATGCGAGCTTTAAAACCAATTTACCCTGTTTGAACTATGCACAAACGGGTTCAAAAAGCACAACCAACCCGGACACACCAGAAAGTCTACAGACCACTTTCGAGGTCTTGAGGAAGAAACCTGTGGAGGGCTATGCCTTAAACCAGTGCCCAGATTCATCCTCGGTAAACCCACGATAAACCCCGCGATATAGCCCGGACTACGCCCACTTTTGTCCACTTATCCTAAACTTCCTACGTTAAACGCAATCTCTCATTGACTCTACCGTCTAGTTCTGGCTGCGCCGCGGTGTCGGAGACCACTTTACCGTGGTTGGGTTTACCTGGGCCCAGTAAAGGTAAAGTAGAGGGCAACCCACTGGTATTCTTGGCATCCGCTCCGTGTGCTGGTCCATTATCAGACCGGCGCTGTGCTCTGCGGCAGTGAGTGCTGGCCCGTGAATAAGGCTCTCTCACGAGTGATTTATACACTCATCCGATATGAAACTTAGGTGTAGGTAAGGAGGCGGATGGACAGGATACCCAATGGGTATAGCAAAGCCCAAAGGGGCAGAAGTCCATGTAGACCACAAAAGTGCCTAAATACTGCCCGATGTCCGCTGACAAAATTATGGAACCCAGACAAAATCCTAGACGACTATGTATAAGGATGGTTATAAAATCTGGAAGTTTTTCGACCCGAAATTTGAAAAAAAAATAAGCATGAGACTAAAACACAAGCAAAAAGCATAACAGAACAGCTTAACCTCAACCGGACAACTACTGGTAAACTTTGATCCGAGAACAACTTAACATTCTAGGCCGAAAAGTAATACTTGGAGTAAGACTTTCATATCAACCTAAGAAAAATCGACTAAGAAACCAACTACCAGAAAATCCGCCGATTGCGCTATGCGACATCCTCACCACCCCGACCGACAAACTACGAAGCTACCAGACGTACGGTTGAACGGAACAGCGCAAAAACGATCTGATACCATCTGAAAGATGAAAAAGATAAAATAGGTAGTGAAAAGGAGAAAATCGGTTAGAAACTCCCAACCGTCCGTGTTAACGTTATTCGGGAACATGGATGTTTTTTTCATCTTCATTAACGGGAACACACTGCGGCACGAGCCGACCATTTACTCATCTGGTTGAGCCGGGGAAACAACAGCTGCCGGCCTGTCGCCTCAGGCCTCTTGAGCACGTGTAACGATCATCAGCAATCAGCAAAGCGCCATTTAATTGATGTAACACAACAAATGGACAATCAACAGCATATTAACAATTATAAACCGCATCGGCTCCATTTTAGTACTTCTTGGTGTTCTTCTGCTCGTCGACGACGACGTTGGGAAGGTTGAAGTCCTGAAAGTGGCATAATATGAAAAGCCTAGAGAACCGTTCCTGATCGACGATCAGCAGGATATAAGCGGTAACAGGCTGTATGCGATAACATCAACACAAACATGATGAAAATTTTGCAGAAAAAAAAAACAATGAAAAGTTCGCACACTTACATTGCTAACAATTTAGAAAGGGTAAACTGGCTAGTTTCCGTGCATAAATCAGCTTTTTTGGTTGTTCATGATTCTCTGTATCACTTCATCGACGTAGACATTAGCTTCTGTTTTTTTTGCATTTGAGATGAAGACAGTAACTGCCTACCTTTTTCTTTGAAAAATGGTTAATTAGTGTTTGATAAGCATTCTATTTATTCAATAACTTGATTGTGAGCACACCTTGACGATGTAGAAATGAATTAAATGGAATCTTCCAATTTCTACCTCATATCAGATAGGCAAAAAATAACCGACTTCGATGGAGGACCTGGGCTGGGAACAGAGAGGGCAACTTTCTAGATTTTTTTTGGTACTTTCATCTGGAATTCACGATCTACCCAATCGATTGGAAATTTTTTGGTACTAAATACCGAAGGCTAAAATCAGCACAACTATAAAATGCAAAATATTATATCGACAACTCAATCTTGCACTGATCTTTAGGGCGTTACGCATTCGAAACACAATTTTCGATCTATCATGAATTTTTTTTGAAATTTTGTTATGTGACTTTCGGAAAGACTCACTCTCTACACAACGGCTAGGTGATCTCAAAAACGATCGTCATTGAAAACTACAAATAGATTATTAACATACTTTTGAATATATAAGATGTTATAACTTTAGTGTCAAAAAACGTATTGAGAAAAACGGCAACAACAGCACTGGGTTGCCAACCTAATAAACGAGCTGCACGATAGAAGTAAAAGTCGCCAAGATATAGAAATAACCATCTTTGATATGATTTTCCTTCAATCCTCAAGAAAAAGCGAGACGGTCTGACACGGAAGACAGCTACCATCTTCCTCCGAAATGCAAAAAACCCAAATGCTAACGTCTACGCTATGAAGTGATAAAGAAACCCCGAAAAATCGAAGGGTGGCAAGAATAAGAAATAATCAGACTACCCTCTCTGAAATAAAAGCTGTTGGCGCGTTTGTCCGACCGCTTGGAAGGCGAAAAAAAAGCCTCAGATAACCTTGAATTTATAGAACTCCATGACAATAAAATAAGTTCAAGCTCTAGTCCGTAGCGAATAATAATAGAAAGCGGCTGAGCAATCAAAATCGGAAAGAAACCAAATGAAGCGAGACTTCAACAGAAAACTTCACAGACGAAGTGAGCAATCAATAACTAAAGTACAAATTCAAACGAATCAAAATCAACTCACCATCGATTCCAACATGTGCTTCGTGACGGGATCAACCTTGAGCTGGCCGATGACGGAGGCATCTACGGCGGAAATCTCGGGCATGTAGTTGTCTCTCCTCTCGCGCTCCTCCTCTTGCAGCTTGATGGAAATACCGCGGACGGGGCCCTTCTCGATACGCTTCATCAAGTGAGTGATGTAGCTGAAGAGCACAAAAAATAATGAAAATAAAGCATTCATAGGCAATAGCGTTAGCCCTAAAAATTGATACACAGCTGGGAATTCAGTGGGTGCGTCAATTGTTACTTAAATTGTCTCCTAAACAAAATTTACTAATTTAAAGATGGATACTTCACAAGGTGGATACCCGACATCTATCGACTTATCAGTTCCTCATGACTCAATTTTTTGCTTCTATTTTCCGCACAAACTACTTCTTCGAACTACCAGATCAGCCCTGATCAGTTCGTCCGATCTCCATGGGAAAACAAAGGTAAAAACAACCAAACTGAGGACGAAACTTTCATGACAGGACCTACGATTATCGCGGAAACCGGTTCCGCAGCATAAGCAGTCTAACACTCCTACGGAAACTGCTAACAAAAATCATAACCGGGTTTTAAGGCTCATAAACACCAAAAACGGAGGACTTTCAGTAAAATTTATGAAACCGCTCGTAGGTGTTTACTTTTCTATAGTTACGCACTATCGGGAACCATTAAACTTCGAACAACCTTCTAATATGACTGACTAAGCAATCATTTCTGCCGAACTTCCAAACTCCGAGGAAATGAGGCCTACATAATCATCCCATGTCATGAATACGATATGGACTCATCTTAAGAGAATAAGTGGAGCAATCCTAGAAAAATAAAAGCTACGTTTTTTTTTGCGGTAATAGATGTAGACTCATAAAGAGTAGACTAATTGTAAGATGTTCGAGACGTTCTCTGCTTTCTATTTCAAGACATTTGGCGTTATTCTCAAGTAGAAGCGATATGCCAAAAAATTAATTTTAAACAATGGAATGTAATGAGTTGAACAATGCCGAAAAATTTACCAACAAACGAACACTCACCCAGCAATCTTGTTCCTCAACTGCTTGCTGCCAATAATAGCTACCTCATCACAGATGCGTTTGTTGGTGTGGAAATCATGGGTAATCTTGGTGTAGTATTTCTCGATGATCACTCTGGAAGCCTTCTTGACGGTCTTGGTACGAACGCGACTCATCCTGACTTTGCCAAGTTCTGAAACGTGGCCTTTTACCATTATAATATCACAGAAAAGAAAACACGATCAGCAAACGCGATTTTTCAGAAATCCTATTCGGCGTTTTTCAATGCAACAAGAAATAAAGAACGATTAGAGAGTTGCGACGAAGAAGCGATCCTTCATTGTAAGAATGTAGAATTTGGAAGTGCTTAACTATAATTTTCAAGGGAATATAACTGCCAAAAATGAATTAAACGACAGCAGAACGACACACAAACTGCTTCGACACCTCAAAATTCGCTTTGGAAACATTTTTCACCGAAGCGAACACCGTTCTGCGTACTTCGATCATATCATTCTTCATTTTCATGACCTTTTCACACCCAAGCGGATTCCTCCAAAAATTGTAACAAAAACTGAATATTGGAATACTATATGTCGTGTTTTCACCAACTCGACTTACAAAGCAATCTTAGGTAGCAAAACAAACCGCAGAAGGAAAAACGACGCAGACCACAACCACTACAATTGAACAAAGCTCGTCTCCTAGCGAGATTCTCAATAAGTCCCGGTCATTGGTGGAGCAGGTAAGCACGCATGAATCAAACTAAACAGGAAAACGAACACAAAACGATGGCAACAACATCAAAAACACCGAACATTAGGGAAAATATTAGAAATGAGGTGAGCCTCCGGCAGGGCTCTGACTACGGTAGAACGGGTGCTCACTTTTCCACTCGGGACCAACGCCGATATCGTCAAGCGCTCCCTTTAAACAGCAACATTTCTCGTTGTCCTATTCATTTACCGCTGCATTTATTATGAGATGCTTGTTTATGGTGACGAATTGATTCAGCATTTGGGACACGGACATCATAGAGGGTGTTTTACCCATTTGGGGCAGCCGCGAAGTCCTCTGAGTAGCGAAGACCGTGCGGGAAAACGAAACTTTTGAACTAAGCCTTTTTACGAATCGTTTCGCTGCTCCATACGACTACGCAGTTTATTTCGGGCCAATTGCGCCAGGAAACGGACCAAGTCCTGGTATATACGATTACTGCCTATTATTCGCTTGAAAACCATTTATACACAAAATCACGAAATTTTTCAGGCAAATTTGCCAATTCCTAGCTTAGTCAATTGATGCTGCACTTTCTATTACCGTCGAAGTAACCTTTCCGTGCCACTTTTTTCCATCCACCAAATTTCGTTAACTACGTCGCGTCAAGCAACACGCGCTAGACTTGCCGTTTAGCGTGCTCTGGAGCATCGTGCTTTTTTCTGACTACGTCGCGACAAGAGGCAAGCACTGGGCCTGCTGTTTAGCGTCGCCTGAAGTATTGTACCGAACAAATTATGCAAGCGGTCGATTTTCTCATTCACATCTCCTATTTGTGGTTGGGTAGTGGACATTCTGTCCGATTTCGGGGCTCTAGCCTCATTTTCCTAATTCTTCCTAGGTCCTGGCTGGTTTACGTCGTTTTCTTGGGGTGAGATACCCTCGTTTTGCGAATTAACTGCCTATTTACATAGATATATCGTAACTAGTTTTTATTTCACTGTTTGTCGCAAAATTTCGCGGAATTTCCTGGGAGCGGTAGGGCCTAAACTGTTCATAATTCATTTTGATAGCCTATTTATACAGTTTCAAATGGTATTCTGATCAGTTGGGTTGTTTCGCACCAAATTCAGAGTTTTCAGCAAAGGAGACCATGCGATATAAAAATTAGTTTGCTAGTGGAGGAATTTGTCCCTCTGATTCAGGTTTCTTGTCGTGGTTCAATTGTCAACATAAAAGGGGGCTTAAACCCGAAGTGAATCCAAATTTTGAAGTCGTACAAGAAAACGATTGGTTACAATTCAACAATGATGTTCGGGCACCAGTTATCGATTTCTTACGGAACTGCCCTTTATTCTTCTAGTTTTATTATCTCTCGCTGATCGAATGAAGTTGTGCATTCTAATAATTTCGGACTGTCATCCAATATTTTCGCTGAATCGTGTTTCGTCATCGCTGATACGCTCGGGTAATACCGACAATGTTTTCAGGTCAAACTTACCTGAGAAGGCCGACTCTTGTTTATGGCGAATATCACCAATTTGAATAAGCCGAAAGGTGCGTGACCAGTTTACGTGTTTGGTCAAACAACGCCTATTTGTCAGTTTTCTGATATTTTCCTCAATCAGCGCCTTATCACCTAATTCAGACGCGTTCGAGCAACTCGAGGACGAACACGGCGCTCGTCAGGGCTTCTGTCATATTCGAATTCAACAGCGTACCGGTAGAAAGACAATCACCACCGTTCAAGGCGTCGGCACCGAGTACGATCTGAAAAGAATTGTTAGATTCCTTAAGAAGGTTGGTTTCTTTCTTTTCTAGAAAGGAAATTGTTGCTTCTACTCAATGTAATCAAGGCTGAAAAGCCTGGGATAGGAGTTCAGTGGGTAGCATCCCAGGCTTGAAAATGAAAATTCGGACATTTTAAAAGATTTTTTGGCACTATTGTTCAACTTAACGGACCCCAGCACTCGATTTTTTTCAGTCAGAAATTTTTTCCTCAGAAATTAGCTGAAACTTTGCACAGGGGGGTAATTGAGGGCGCTGATCACGAGTCTGCCGTCCGTTTTTTTTACGTGGGTGGTCCCGGACCACCCAAAGCGCTACTTGTTTCGCTGAACTTTCCCTATGGGGGTTATTTGGGGTCCTGAACACGATGGTGAAGTCCATTCTTCACCTGGTCATCTCGGACCACCCAAATCGACCACTCGGGTGGTCCAGTCAGGACCACCGATTCCGCTGAAACTTTGTCTTTGGGGGTTCTCTGGTGTCCTGATCACGATGGTGAAATCCGTTTTCGAAATGGTGGCCGAATACGGTAGCCATTGGTGGGTACCTACCGACCTTACCTGGTGAGACTCACCTATAACTACACTACCGTCATTTGGAAAACGGACTTCACCATCGTGTTCAGGACGCCATACAACCCCCATAGGCAAAGTTTCAGCAAAATCAGTGATTGTGACTGGACTACCCAAGTAGCGATTTGGGTTGTCCGAGATCACCCACGTGAAAAACGGACAGCAGATTCGTGATCAGCGCCCTCAATTACCCCCTGTGCAAAGTTTCAGCTAATTTCTGAGGAAAAAATTTCTGACTGAAAAAAATCGAGTGCTGGAGTCCGTTAAGTTGAATAGTGCCGATTTTTTACCCGTTTTTAATATTTATTGATCGATTTCACAAGTGCCGTGGAGTATACGAACATTCAACTTTTCCAATTTGTTTGGGAATGGATATGAGGACGTAGTGGGTAAAGTGGGATAGCAGGATTACATTTTCATTTAGAACCGCGTTCCTATTCGTGTGTCTATTTAGTTTATTTTTCATTATTTTGTGTTCAGTGTTGTTGTGCTGTAAAGGCCAGTCCTAACTCTTCGCCTCTTGTGCTTTTGTGTTTGTTTTGGTTGAAAAACGTTCTGTAACCTCCAACCTTACAATTCATCCCTGCGAACTATTGCGTACCATTAACCGATGAAATTCTACCCTACCGTAGCAACGATTTCGCTGTGCTAGGGTAAGGTTTACTGTGTCCCATAACGGATCATCACGTAAGGGTGAGGACTGGCCCAGGCATCGAACCTCCTCACCCTTACCGTTGGTCTGTTTCAGTGATCGACGAACCCGATGCGCTGCTTCCACATTTGGCTGCTTCTACTGGCCTTTCGCCTCGTTGGTGTGGCCCTGATCCAGAGCTGGTTCGTCCCGGACGAGGTCTACCAGTCGTCCGAAGTCGCCCATAGAGCCGTGTTCGGCACCGGCCACCTTAGCTGGGAATGGAAGTATGGACTTCGCTCCCCGCTGCATCCGGCTCTCATAGCTTTCATTTATAAGCTTCTTCAGAAATTTGGTCTCGACTCTCACGCGTTGGTGGCGAATGCGCCTCGTGTTTTTCATGCTGTATTGTTCTCTCTAGGTGATATTTCCTTCGTCAAGTTGTCCCGTAGGCTCCTATTCACCAGAGAGGCCTCGTTTTATTCTATTCTTACTTATTTGTCATCCTGGTTTCTTATTTATTGTGCCCCGAGGACCCTCTCAAACACCCTTGAGACAGCGCTCACTCTGATAGCGCTGCTATGGTATCCATTTGAGAATAAGCATCTTTCTGGTAGAGTCTGGCCGTACATATCCATCGGGGTGCTCACCATCCTGATCAGGCCTACAGCGGCTCTTTTATGGACAGTTTTTGGTATTTCTCATCTCTCTCGTCATCCAAATCCTCTTCGCCTCCTTTTCCTCACCGTTCTACCGGCAGCACTTCCTATGGTTATCGTATCCGCTGTTGTTGATTCTTTATCCTATGCTCGGCCAACTTTTACCCTCTGGAATTTCCTTTCTTTCAATGTGCTACAAGGCGGTAGTGCCCATTTTGGTGTTCACCCATGGTACTGGTACTTTACCGAGGGTTTAACCTCGGTTTTAACCGTACAGCTGATACCAATTGTGTTTGGTTTGCTTAGCCCATTTAGGCCTACACTACTGCCTTTCCTGTCAGCTGCTTTCTATATAGGTTTTCATTCTTTTCTTCCTCATAAGGAGCAGAGGTTCCTGCTGCCTATCATACCACTGCTCTGTTTCTATGCTGGCCCTTTCTTCACGGTGAGACGTGCCGGTTTCCGACGACTCTGGCTGGGTATAATGTTACTGCTCAACGCCACTCTGGTCGTCTACTGTGGTCTCCGGCACCAGGTCGGTCCGTACAATGCGGCTGACGCAGTACTGGCAAAGGCCGCAAACCAGCCCAATGCCTCAGTGGCGGCCCTGATGCCGTGCTACTCGATTCCCGGCCACAGCTACTTCCACAACGGGGTAAAGTCGATCCGGATGCTGGACTGCTCGCCGAGTATCGGCCTTGGAGAGGAGAGCGACGAGGCCGACAAGTTCCATGAGGACCCCGAGATGTGGATCGACAAGAATTACAATGAAATTCGATCATTCTCTTATATCCTGCTCTACGAGAAGATGTACATCGACCACGTCTACGCCTTCACCAGGCTTCGTTTCTCGTTCTGCGATCGGGTTTTCCACGCCGATTTTCTTACTTCTGATAGACAGGATCACTATATAGTGGTTCTATGTAAGAGTTGATTTTCATACTCATATTTTTTGTGTGTTTTCTTTCGTTCATATTTGTGTTCTCTTTGATTTACTTTGTTTTGGTTGTGAAATCGCACGTATTTTCGGTAATAAATGACTAAGTAGAATGGGTTCACGTTTGTATACCCCTCTAAGGTTAAATAAAACTTGAAATGGGTCGATCAATAATGGAATTACCACATGATAAAGTAGACAAAGGCACTAGCGTAAACCCACTAGATGAAACAAAATTCTGAGAAAAAAAGTACGTCTTGATAAGAATTATGTGATAGTAGCAGAGCAAGAGAGACTAATCTTAGAAACGCATCTTGAGGTTTACCTAGTTCTCGATAAATGGGTGATAAATGCGTATTTTTTCATCTAAATGTCTTCAGAATGATGAATTCATTTTTATACCCCTTTAAGGTTGGATAAAACTGAATAAATTTAAAACTAATAAATATGAATAAACTTCGACAAAGTAGGTTTGCGAACCTTAGAAACGCATCTTGAGGTTTACCTAATTCTTGTTAATTGAGTGATAAATGAGTATATCTTTTCTTATCTTCATTTTTTAAACATTAGTGGTGTGTTCTGAATGTTCTAGAAGATTGAATTGATTTGAGATTTGCTTTAATTTATCGATGCTGTGATGCGGTGTTTTTCTTCGAAATCCCAACTCGAAGAGAATATTTCCCAACTAGCGAATCGGGGCGTGACTGGGTGAAATTTACCCCAAAGTAACTTCGGTTACGGTACCATGAACCATTATTCTTCGAAATAACCATTTATCTTTCAGAAGTACAGTTGTAATGGAACGATCGTTGAGCACCCAGAATACGGAGAGGTTATGCAGCTGAGTGGTGACCAGCGGCAACAGATCAAGGACTTTTTGGTCAATGTAAGTTCTTCTATCCTTTTTTTTATTTTTTTCAATATTATTAAAATAAATGCTAATTCGTTTTTGGCAGCAACTGTAAGTCAGCCATTGAGGGAATTCTACCTTTTTGTTCTTTTTCTTTGTTCGCACTAAGGCACAAGGTAGAGAACTATAACATTTGAACTCTACCTTGACGGCTACGGCCGCGTCCTCTGCGTCCCTGCCTTACGTTGCATCCGTGCTGCGTTGGTGTTCTCGCTGCCGAATATGAATGAATCTGAAAACAAGCTAGGTTCCCTCTATTTGACCACACTCGTTTCAGGTTGGTATCGTGAAGGAGGAGAACTGCAAAGTCCACGGATTCTAAATGCTCGTCACAATTTCGTCTCAACTCGATTCCCTGATCACGTACTGCTTTCCAATTATCGATCCATTTCTCGACAATCGCTATGGTATCCCCTGACCCTGACCCTCGTAGGGTTTCATCAACATTGATTGCTACTCGATACTTTCATACTGTACACATTGGCGTGGTAGCGTCAGAAGCTTGATTTGTCCAGTGAGATTCTTCTGATTGATTATTGACTGATGTTGCGCGGTGTGTTTCTATCTTCTGATAAAGACTGATGTGAATTTGTTAGCCTTTATTCTTTAAAAATGTCTGTTTTTTTTTTCTTCAAGTATGTATGCTGGTGATCTCAGGTATCCATTACAGGAAAAAAAGTGAGAAGTCTTACAGGAAAAGAGGAAAAATCTAGAAGATGATAAAAATGAGTCGAACCATTGTCGAGTAAACATAAAATTAAGACTAATATAAACTCCGTTTTTTCCTAACCCTTAGGGCTCGTTTAGACGCCGTGCGGCGAAAATGCAAAATCGAGGCGCGATCAATAATTAACGTCATTGATTGAATTTGCTCCTTTGCGTCAGTGGCGCAGTCCGGTGGCGCTGCGTCTAAGCAAAAAAAATAGGCATATAATCACATACGGAAGAAATTAAACGAAAAAAGTGAATTTCGTCAAAATGTCCTCAACTAAGGAATAACGGTCTTCTAAAAAACCCGTACGACCAGTAAGTTTGCCTATATGAGGCGCCACCGGACTGCGCCACTAATGCAAAGGAGCAAATTCGATCAAGAACGTTAATTATTGATTGCGCTTCAATTTTGCATTTTCGCCGCGCGTCGTCTAAACCAGCCCTTATGAAGGACTTGTAAGGTATGAATACACCGCTGATGTTGGGGTCGGGTAAATTGGTACCGTACTTGTCTGGGAAGGTAAGGACACTGACTTCGTATAGTGGCTGGCCTCCGCAAGTTATTGTATAGGCCAAATACGCACTCACCACGCTTCCACGATTTTGAATGGAACACGAATGCATGGCGCAAACTTAAGGGACTGATCGACGACGACACCTTTATCTTTACCTTTACCCGCAATCGATTGATATGAGACCCCCACAACAACCTAGCTAACCCACTCTCATATTCTCCAACGGGAAATGGCTTCAACTATAAAGGCATAATCACTTTTCACTAATGATGGCACCTTATACCGGTTTACCTGTCGCGTTAACGAAGAAATCACGCCCAGGTTCCACATCCGTTCTCGAAATAATTGGAAATTTACTCGCTAACGCCGGAACCACTTATACTCTGTGAAGGAAATATGAAGAAGAAGAAGATAACAGGAGCACTTCGAATGCACAAATTAAGGAAGAATGGTAAGAAACAAAAGGCGAAGAAAAAGAAGGTGACGGAAGGTATGAGTGGGTATAGAGGACCCAGCTAGATGGTGTGAGGTACAGATGGTAGTTGAAAAATATGAGTTTTTCATTGAGCCGTAGGAGTGAGTTGATCCTAATCACTGATTATATTGTCAGTAAGTGAACCTAGACCATTAATGCGTAAGCGGTAAAACTTGTCCAAATCATGTACTAGGCCCAACCGTTATTTTCCGTAAATTCCTTATATTTAATCGGGATTTTTGAGTAATTTTCGAAAATTTAAGAGAAATTCAACGCTCCCGCAAGTTGTAACGGTGGTGCCAGGTTCATCGCAAAAATTGCACCTCAGGCGGAATTCGTACCCGCGTTCTAATATGCAAAGTAGTAACCCGCAAAAAGTGGTAAAAAACTAGGATTTCACGTTAAACTCCTGCAGGTTTCCCGGCACCCAAGGTCCTTGCCTGGAACTGCTCGATGTCGAACCGATAAGACATTTACGTGATGTGTAAGAAATGGAGTTCCCGGCAGCCCACGCCCAGTCGTGACGTCCTCGACCAAGCAAAAAACCCAACAGGTTGTTAGCTGTTAATGTCGTAGGAGCAATCAGAACTGAAGTATGGAGAAGGATAGACGCCCTCTCACTTTTCGCTTTTGTTTTCCGTGACTTCTAACCCACACCAGGTGACTTTTACCCACGACATCTGGCATTCTTCAATTTTATCAGCATCTGATCCAATCAAGTCACCAAAAGATAGCCAGGTAGTAGGTGGGTATAGCAGGGTAGGTGCACTTCCCGTAACTTCTCACTCATACCAGGTAACTTTCCAGATGAAAGACTCACGAGACATACGGGTCTCTTATCAGTTCTATCAACATTCGATCTAATCAAGTACACGAAGGGTATACAGGCGATAGGAGGGTATAGTCAGGGCGGGAACATCTCATCCTCATTCTAGCCGGAAACAGACTATACCCGGGCGATAACCTGGGCCCGGATTCATGAACGGACGAGCGGTCTCCGAAACCGCGGCGCAGCCAGAACCAGACGACAGAGTCGATGAGAGACTGCGTTTACCATAGGAAGTTTAGGATAGGTAGACAAATGTGGGCGCCGTTCGGGCTATATCTCGAGGTTTATCGGGAGTCTACAATGATGAATCTGGGCCCTGGTAAGCAAGGCACCACTACAGACTTGTGACTTTTCTAGAAGAATAAGGAAACCCTGCCTTGATAAATCAGAAATTTCAGCGTAGAAGTTGCCCGAAGCGTCTTCTCCCTGATTACACGCCATCAATCCTGGTCCAAGTAATCCCAAAGTGGGAATCATTTTCCTTCGATAGGCTCTGGTAACCCAACCGACCCGTACTCTACTCGTCCCTCCCCACAAGGCTATTCGGCCCCCTTTTAAACTACTCGGGAGAGGGGCTGGGGACAGTTCAAAGGATTTTGAGAGATTTAAGGGGAAAAGTTCACTTTGAAGGGAGCCCATGGGAGGTTGCCCGCTGAGGAACCCCTAAAACTCTGCCGAGTAGACTTAAATGGGCCGAATAACCTTGTAGGCAGATAGGGTGCAGGGGTGGGTTACCCGAGCGTATCAGAGGGAAGCGAACAATTGAAAGGAAAAAGTCACGTAACCCATCGTGCCAAGTTTATTGTGTTGTACAATCAACCTTGAGTGGAACTGATTGACTTGTACGAGAGACGGTAGTCAATGCTAAGAAAAAGCAGCGATTGAATTTCGTCACGTTGATCGCTATTGATTTTTGTGGCATCAAATCACATAGGTAACTTCGAATAGGGCAAACAAGAAAATTGAAAAAGAAAAAAAGAAAACGAACAACAATATGAAGAAGAGGGAAGAGATGGGGAAGTTGAACTGAAATACCTTCAACAGAGAGTTACTTACGACAGATATTACCAAGGCAGGTACTGGACACCATAAAATTATAAATATAATAGCAATAGAATATAAAAACATAAGAATCAACCACTAATCAATCTCCTTACCAATCATTAAAAGGTAAGGTGATCACTAACATTTAAGGGTTGACAGAGTAGCCCCTACAGAAAGCAGAATTAAAGCAATAAAAAGTAAAACAATAAAATAAAAAATGAAAATGAAAGAGCAGAAGAGAGAAGCAAAAGCAATAAACAAGCCAGAGAGATCAAATCAAGAAGCACGCCAAGGATTCGAACCCCGTCCCACCCGATCAACTCCCGCCAGTCTCCCTCTCGTTGATTACCCCTCATGGAAGTCCTACCCCTTCCCGAAAAATTCTGTTTTTTCCAAGGAGAATGTCAAATCAGAGGTTAGTGATGGTTAACAAACCCTCATAAAACCCCATTGGGTTGAGAAACTATTGATTTCCCGTTTTATTTTTGATTTTATAAACCGCCCATCGACTTTGACCCACCGGAGCGCGCCATGACGATCTCAAATCAATTGGTAGCCATGCTACGTCGCGCCCCACTCCTGGGCCCAGATTCATCATTGGTAAACTCCCGATAGACCCCGAGATATAGCCCGACCGGCGCCCACCTTTATCTGTTGTCTAGTTTGAATTTTCCTTTGATTTTGATGTAATCGTGAATGACTTTGGGACTTTTTCTCAGAAAAGTGGAAGTTTATACATTTAATTATCAATAAAAATTATCTTTATCTACTTATTTACTTATTTAACAGCGCACATGGGCGCGTTCAAAAGTTCTACTTTTCTCTGAAGAATTTCTCCTGGAAAATCTATTCTCCCAATCAGCAATTAAACCTGCTCCAAATGTTCCCAATATCAATTGTTGGTCTCACTTTGGCATTTAGAAGGCAAGTCTAGTGCACGATATGGTAGGTGCTCGTAAACGAGTGCATCCGCGCTTCACAGCCCATTACTTTTGTCGACCTCATTTGGAGAACTTCCCGAAAAAAGACTTCCCGCTTTTTCTCGTTTATGGAGCCTTTCGCTCATGCAGCACCTTATCTAAATGGTGATACGGTATGTTGGCGTTTTCTTTTTTGAACAGTTTGCGTCACCGTGAACCTCTCAGTTAGCCACGACGTTACGGTGATGAAAGGGCGCCTCAGGACCTCTTCCGAGAAAAGAAAACCATCGGAAAAGCCACAAATGTACTCAGATCTAGGCTATGGTTCTGATCAAATTTTCTGTCTTTTGAAGATTTTAGGTGGAATCTTTATTTATCGGCCTATAAGGATTCCACCTGAAAAGCTCGGAAAGCAGAAGAATTGAGGGGAACGACAGCCAACATTAGCTTCAAAAAAGATAGACTCTGTAGAAGTCGTCTCTTCGAAAAGATATCCCCTCTAAAAACCAATCTTGGTCACTTGGAGCCCAGCTTTAAGTCAGAAGATTCAACTGGCTAGATAGCCAAAGGGTCAACCATGTGGAGGACTCCATGGTCACATTCTAATTTTCAGCGTCGAGACTCCAACCCCGTCGGGGCAAATGACCCACGAGGCATTCTTCTCAGGCCGAATACAGCCCAGTAGGCAAAAATTGGCCCGAGGGGAATACCTCTGGGTGACTCGGAAGCGGCCTCCTACTAATTATCGTCCAGGTTAGTTAGTCTCCAAGCCCTCCAGATCATCACACGTATCATCTGTCGTCCCGTTGGTCATCGATTTGTTCGAGCGGGCGCCAGTAATGTCTCCATTCGTCCCTGACGCGTGCCATGGTGGGTCCAGTGGGTCCTGCTCGCTCGAGGAACACGAAGAGCATCAAATCGATCGTTCAGGGATTTGACGAAGAAGTCCGACCAGCGCAAAGGTGGGCGACCTGGTGTTCTTCTGACGTCCCGTGGAATCCAGTCAGTAACGGCTCTCGTCCAACGGTCGTCACGAAATCGCATTACGTGTCCGGCCCACCTGATCTTCGACAACTTGGACCATGCGACTGCGTCTCTGATCTTCGAGTGTCGACGTAGCTCGGAGCTCCGTATGCCGTCTCTCGCCTGGATGAAGCGAGTCACTCCGAGCAACCTTCTCCAGATCATAGCATGATTTATTTTGGTACTCTGATCCTTGCAAAGTTGAGATATCTCACTTGTTGGTTCCCTTTGCTCAATTTCTGCATACATTCTCACTCTTGAATCCAAGTAGAATTGAAACTAAGGATTTCGCTTTTGGTTTCTTATTGCTGATGTTAGGTTATGCTTCCTTCTTCCTTCCTTTTCCTTGTTTGTATGATTACTCGACCTGAAGTCTTGGAACAGAAGCGCGGTTCCAGAGTCCTCCAAGCTTCATTCGACAAGTTCTACGTTGGGTGGTCTGGATTTTAGTCGACTTCAAGTCATATATCACCATAAACCACCAATCGCACTTTTGGGAGCTCTCTCCAGCCCATAAGTCGCCGATGGTTCAAACGGGTTTTTCTGCCAACAAATTCATTATTTAGCTATTCGTTTCACTATCAATGCTCTATCACTTCCAGCCTTTTTTAAGTGAAGATTTGATAAATTGGGCGATGATAGTGGGGAAAAGTCGGGCTTCGACACGCCGCTTCGAACGTGACCGTGAAGAAAAAGACACGAGGAATGACCATAAATGGGATCGTCGTGAATAAATTGCCATGTCTGGCGCGCTCGTTGCCGGGCCTATGAAACGTGCGGAAAAACCCCATAAGGAAGGGTGTGCCGTGGGCAGGTTCGCTCTCAACCTGGCAGGTGATTCAGCTTCTTCAACGGCAACGTTTGGAGCCCTCGTAGCCTCTTCCGATCGCTCAAGTGGCCCTCGCAACTTCTCGAAAAGGTGCGGCCTTCCGGTTTCTCCTCTCGAGTTCCCCGAGGCAGGGTCGATCTCGACTGACTCCGATCGTTTTTTAGCCCAACAAACGAGCCACTACGCCATCACCGCCCACGTAGCAGCAGCCTGTCCGTCTACCTGTCGTGGGCGGTGACTTCACAAGGGTTATTCGGCCACACTCTCAGTCAGTCACTCATTGTCGCTGGCCTACACCCACCCACTACCAGTAGGCGACTCTATGAGACCTCAGGTAAGACGATTTCCGGTGCCTATGGGTCAACTTTACCCTTACCTAACCCATCGTCGCCTTATCTATTTGTTCTGTGCGATCTTGTTTTCTTGTTTACAAGATAAACAACACGACCACTTCCGCGTGAACTGGTAGGGAATATGTTAGAACTAGTTAAATAAAAAGTCCAAATTGGTGAAAAAATTTAGGAAAAGAAGGTGAGGAATAGGGAAAGGATTAGGTATAAACGGTTGCAAAGGTGTCAAGATAACTGGATTGCTCTTACGAGAGTATGATGCAGGACGGGATGAAGCTGAGAGTTCTGTACGAGAGAAAATTAAAAAAAAAGGTGAAAAGGGTAGATTAGATTTGGTCCAAGCAGAAGGAGAAGGAATAGAATAAAAAATAGTTAATTGTATATCATCGAAAATGCAGAATGCCCTTTAAAGTTCTGAGAGCATGGTTTTATTTTCCCGTTTAAGTTTTCTAGATCTCCACCTATGTATCTCCAAGTATATGGGTGAAATGTAAATAAATACACAAATCAATAATCGAATAATAAAACAATAAAATGAACAAACTCACATTTTTCTCGAATTTTCTTTTCTCCAATCTTCCAGAAAAACTATATTCTTCATGATGCTGGAACACCGTCCACCATCGACGTGACGAGAAAGGACGATGAAGAGCTGGACAGCGCCATCGGCTCACCTATAACAACCCTGGAGGTAACGATTTATTATTTATTTATTTTCTATTGATTAATTTTTCAGAAGATTTCGATCATGTCATGCCAGCTACATCTCTTTTACTTTCATCACTCACGATTCTTTCAATTTCAATTGAATTTACCACTTTTCGGCTTGTCTATTCCGGATCCGGTTTTGATTTTGATGAAATGATCAGGTTCATGATCAGTTTTATACTCTGACGTATTCTGACGTATTCAATCGATATTGCTCAAATCGCCTGATTCAAAGAAATTTCAGCTATCAGTCAACAGTAGGTGGAATGAGAGTGGTCCTATTGGAAATTCTTGATCTTCTATCTTCTTTCCTTTAAGTCCTCTTCTCTTTTTAGTTCATTTACATTATTTTTCTTGAAATAAGTGTGCTCCGCAATTTTGCATTTCACCAGTAATTTATAATTTCGCATATTTTCTCATTTTCCAACGCACTCGAAAAGTCCCTCAAGGACTAACAATAAGTGCTCTGACGATCGGTCAATCTTCTTGAAAGCTTTAGACTTCCTAAGCAGCCTTGATTATTATCTCTAGAAAATTTACAGAAAATTCGATTTTCCATTCCAACGGCCGCTCAAAGGCTGTAGTACCATAACAAGTGAGAGTAAACGAGTGGTATCGCCTTGAAATGTTTACCTACTAAACCAGTCGGCACAGAAATAGTACCAAATTACTGGACTCCCGAACCTCACCCCAAAAAAGATTCGTCCCATCGATTTTTTTTCCAAAATTTTGGTCAAAAGGGTGGAGAGTGCATGGGACTGGCTGGGTCCTAGAGTGGGCGGCGCTACCTCACCTCGTTGTACTTCAAATTCTGAGAACCCTAAGCAATTCTGAAAAAAAGAGTAACCGAGAGTAAGAAGAAAAGAGTAAGTATCTAAGGGGTTGAACGGGATGTCAGCAAACAAGTCCTTCCACAGCCCCTTTTCCGAAAGTACTTAGTTGCAAGAACTCCAATGCGACGTACAACAAGCACCGCCCATTTCAAGTCCCAGCCAGTCCCTTGCACTTTCCGCCGTCTTTTGCGCTGATTCTACGCTAGTGAGAGCTTCTTCAAAGCTAAAATAGCCCGACGTGGGTAAGGTGTTTTCATGTTTTGCATTGGCCACTCAGCTAGCCAGCTCATCGACACCAACATCAGTCGTCAGCGACCTGTGACGCCGGTCGTGAAGAGCAGCCATTCCGAAGTGGATCGTGATAAATGGTGAGAATAGAATGTGGTCGTCAACGGCGGCTGACGAAAAAGTTAGCGGCAGAAGAATCGCTACGAGTCGTTAGCAGCAAATCATCTCAAAAGAGAAAACACCCGGCGAACTTGACCTCAGTAAGGCAATGGGGTTATTCCTGGGTCCGGATTCACGACGGATATCGGCGCTATATACCCCGAACGGCTCGCAAACGCTTTAGACGGGGTTTGGGAGGGGGCTCCGACACCTTGCGATGAGGCAGAGTTTCGGGTCTTTGACGCGAGACCTTTGTCATCTTATCCTAAGCTTCCCATGTTGAACGCAATCTCTCATCGACTATGCCGTCTGGTTCTGGCGGAACCGCAACGCAGCTGCATTTCTTCTAGCTGCGCCGCGGTTCTAAGCTAGAGCCAGACGGCAGAGTCGATGAGATGCCCGCAATGAGTGCGATTGAGGCAGTTGCACCAGTTAAGCCGTCGAAGTCTCCGAAACCCCGTCCTTCACGAATCAGAAATGGCCGCAGATTCGCGGTATCGAGCGGATATAGCGTCGACGAGGTATGGGAGACCGCTCGTTCCGTTCATGAATCCGGGCCCTGATGTTTTCAAAATTAAACAATAGTAGACTAGGTAAAGGTAAAGGATAAAGGGATCGATCCCTAAAGACGCTCGGCCGCATTCGTATTCCATTCAGAATCGTAAAGGCGCGGTGTATGCGCATTTGGCCTACACAATGACTTGTGGGGCCAGCCGCTATACCAAGTCAATGTCTTGATCTTCCCAGACAAGACTGGTGCCAATTAAACCGACCCAGGAAGAATTGAATGCTTGGTTAGCCCACACGGGGTCGACCACACGACCGTGAGGATGTCAGTGGCGCCTCTTACCACTGTACCACGCGTGACCCAACGAACGACAATAGACCATGAATGAGTTTCAATATTGTTTAAAAAATAGTGAAGCTTAGGGTCCTTACAGACCCGACGACGTGCAATTTGAGCGACGAATTAGCCGTTGAGCATGAAATTGAGCGAAACACACGACGACGAGCATTCTCGTCCAACGCGACGTTTGCGGCGGTCGCACTGCTCTAATCGACACCGCGTTGCAACGCGCGATCGGCCGCGTTGGACGAGAATGCTCGTCGTCGTGTCGTCGGGTCTGTAAGGGCCCTTAGAAGACGTCCGCGAGGGGTCTGCCAGATTGAAGCCTAGTCGTATGTCGTCAATGTTCCTCCAAGACTGTACGGTCCACAATCTTGTTGTTTTGCCTGAGGCGATAAAACCAGGCGGCGTTGTCGTCTGGCCATACGAATGGCTCGTTCTGCATTACGACATTGCTGGAAGAACAGACATTGCCGTGCCGGTTCTTCTGCTTGTCCACAGAGATCCACAATACGTTTGTAATATCCGAGGACGACGAGAAATAGGTCGGTTTAGTGGAAGTAAAAGGTAAAGGTAACGGCAAAGGTAAAGGTAAAGTGGACACCGCCGATCAGTGCCCGGGGTACGCGCCGCGCATTCGTCTTCCAGAATTCAGAAACGAACTCCATTTTGTGCTACGCGGTAGCAGCTTTCGTTGATCTTCTAAGCAGCTTTTTGCGTCAACAAAATCAGGTCTCAACCAAATCCGAATCCACAAAGGCGAATACCCTCATCAATCATTGATTGATCACTTTTAGCGATTTGTTTTGATCAGAAGCCACAGCGGTACTCTTCTTCGTTTCATCTAATTTCTGTCATTTGTCCAAAAGTTTTTCTTCTGGCCATTCATCTTCCCAGATGGATTCATCTAATCATCATTTGAAAATCTGCTTTTCCCATTGCCAATTTCGCATTTCTTCTGAGAAAATTTGATGGATGCTCTGGCTATGTCAAAATTTCGATCGCGTCGCTCAGCGACTGGTTGATAGTGGAAACTGATTGAAAATCTCTTCGTTTCAAATGAGAACTCTGCTCGCTAGAATGACGAATTTTCTTACCTAGTTTGGTATTCTTCAAGTGTTCTAGATGGAGCTGTGCAACGACGCGATCGATCGATTACTGGTGTCATCGCGTCGCAACGCGACTGTTAGTCTTTATCCTGCCTTTTCAGTATTTTCTAGCCACACTTTGCGATCTGCAACGGGCAGTCACCACACCGCGATTCGGGCTTCGATACTCGAAAACAAAAGGTTCGCCAACATTATCCTTCCTTCCTTCGAGTTTCTAAACAGATTTTTGACAAAATATCAAAAAAAATCTACAAATAGATAGTAAATTCTTTCTTATTCGATTTTCTTCCGCTCAATCCCCTTGGTTTTTCAGAAGTCGCCGAACTGAGATCGAAAATCGAGCGCTGTCGATTCACCGCACGTGATCTCGTCTACTCCCATCCGAACATCATCCTCTCGGTTCTTAAGGAAAGTGTCGACGAGTTTTCTTCTTTTTTTTTCAACTATCGCTATAAATGAAACGACTTCGAAAGGACGTCGAAATTAGCGGCGTTTTACAGGAGATGTTCATGTCGTTACCGCCGTTGTTCGAGAACGAGGAATTTCTCAGTCTTTCACTCTCGTCGCCACATGAACTCGTTGTCAGCTACCTGGTCAGGTATGCACGAAAAACTACCGTAAAAGTATGACAACCGAAATACCTCAGTCTTTTCTTCTCGCCCTCCTAGCCTGAGGTTGAACATGTCAAAGAGAAGCATAAGGGCTCGTTCAGGCGTCGCGCGGCGAAAATGCAAAATCGAAGCACAATCAATAATTAACGTCATTGATCGTCTGCGTTAAAGCAAAAAAATATGCATATAATCAAATAGGGAAGAAATTCAACTTAATCCCAGACTGCGACGGTCAATCGCACTCCTTTGATAAGATTTAGGGTTTCAACAATGAATGTGTTTATCTCAATATTCAAATTTTGAAATTTTTTATTTTATTTTATTTTTTTTTTCAAATTTTATTTTATTTCAAAAAATTGAATATTGAGATAAAGACATGCCGAGGTCAGAAAGTCGATTCTGAAGAATGTACTCTTTAAAATGATTAAATCGCCCAGGAAACTCGAGTTTAACGTATACCAAAGAATTTTTCAATAATTTTAGAACTATTTTCGTTGTGGTGCAGTGGCAAGAGGCGCTCCTGACGTCTTTAGCGAATCCATTCAGGGGAGAACACCCCTCGCCCGCTGGTTTCTACTAGATATTGAGCAGAGCCTCAGTACACGGTCGAGTAACAGACTTGTCTGGCAAGAGCGATTGGCCCTCGAAAGTCACTGAATATACCACATACATATTCGCCAAGCCTCTACGATTCTGAATGGAACACCAATACGCGGCGCGTTCTGAGGGACTGATCAACGTCGTCCACTTTTCCTCTACCTTTTACCTTCAATAAACCGACCTAATTTCGTCGTTCCCTGCTATTACAGACGTATTACGAACACCTTCAAATACACATTGAAAATGGCTCTCAGATTTTGAATGGAAGGCGAGTGCGTGGCGCAGCCGAACATTCTACCTTTAACACTAAGTGGAAGGAACGGGGCTGCCAGGGTCAGTCAAAATAAAGATCAGCATCCAAATAAAATCTCGAAGAGAGATGCTGGGATTGGGGCTTGACGCATTAGGACGAAATTTTGAATGATTTTTCACTATTTTTGTTCCATGAACAACCATCAGGACGTGCGTGGTGCAGTAGTAGGAGGCGCCATTGAGATCCGCATGGCCGAGCGATCGAGCCCGCCCGAGCTAGCCAAGCCTTCCATCCATCCGGGATCGGGTAAATTGGTGCCAGACTTGTCTGGGAAGGTAAAAGCACTGACTCGGTATAGTGGCTGGTCCTCATAAGTCATTGCATAGGCCAAATACGCATTCACTGTGCCTCTACGATTCTGAATGGAATACGAATGCTCGGCGCGTCCTTAGGAGACTGATCAACGCAGATGTCGCTAACTTTTCGCTTTTTCAATCACCCGTCAATAGCGCCTATGGGCGATCACCCTCGATCAATTGTGTTGTGGTCTTTGTGCGCGGCTTCCACTCACAACATGTCGTTTGAAATTCGGCGCTTGTCACTCACGATCAGATCGACAGTAGTCGCGTATGGTGCACAGACTGAGGTGGAAAGGCAGCTGCCGAACCATAAACGAGGATTGTTAAGTAAAAGGTAAAGGTAAAGGTGTTGGCGTTGATCAGTCCACTAACGATGCGCCGCGCATTCGTGTTCCATTCAGAATCGTAGAGTCATGGTGAATGCGTGATTGGCCAATACAATGACTTGCGGGAGCCAGCCGCTGTGGAAGTCAGTGTTTTTACATTCACAGACAGGACTGGTACCAATTAATCAGACCCAGGAGGGATGAAAGGCTTGTTTAGCCCTGGCGAGGACCGATCGCTCGACCTTGTGGGTGTCAGTAGCGCCTATTAACACTGTATGTGGGCGATTTTTAAATAATTTATTTAAATTCTATCCTTATTCAGCTCGATAGAATCATTGCCGCTGGTCAAACGACAACGTGTGTTTCTCTTGTGCTCGTCGCTACGCAATCTTCTCGAATTCACCTCTCACAGAGGCCAATCATTGACAGGTAAGTGCCTCAGGATATCTAAACGAAATCAAGCTAGAAGGTAAAGCCGTGGGCGTTGATCGGTCCCATGTGGACGCGCCACGCATTCGCTTTCATTCAGAATTGTTGAGGTGTGATCAACCACATTTGGCATATTCAACGATCAGTGGGGCCCAGCTGCGTCCAAGACTGCGTCTTCACCCTCCCCGACAAGTCTGGTAAAAATTAACCCGACCCTTTATTGAAACCCTGCCCAATACCGAATAAAAACCAACGCGTGGAAGCCATTCAGGTTATTCGCTAAAGACCGGCTGCCACTACCTGTGAGGCCAATTAAAAACGTTTGCCCGATGGCAGAATACAATCTGACAGCCGACCCTTTACCTAAAGGTGCAGGTAAAGTGCGCAGGTCGATCCTCTAGGGACACGCCATGCACTCGCTTTCCTTTCTGAATCGTAGACTCATGATGAGTGCACATCTGTCATTTACAGTGGGTTAACAGGTGTTCGAAGTTGTGTACCTACTTTCCCAGACAAGTCTGGTATCAATCTACTTAACGCCGCAGGGATGGAAGGTTTGGGTAACCCAATCGCTATTCCAAGGGCACAGATCAGCGCCGCTCAATTTACCTTTTCCCCAAAATCGGGGAAAGATCGGGTTACACACACGGTTTTTTCTTGTTTTCGACCACAAGATGTTTGCCTTTTCTAGCTCGACTTTACCTAACTTTATTGGGACGTGAAACGCTTACAATCACGTAAAAAATATAACAAAGCAGTAAATCTTGAACTGAACAGAAAATACAACTAGTGACCCTTTTTGGGTGGTATAAAATGTATATGAACGATATATCAAGGATTTAAAACAACAGACACAATATGAGAAAAGTAAAAAAGAAACTGAATTTGATTTTCTTCGTTTTCATTGAACAGAAGGTCCTCTTTTGCGATTTTTTAAAACTTTTCCTTTTCAGACGTTCTAATGCTGTTCACACCGGTGGTATTTCCTCGCTGTACCCTTACCACAGAAGGATTCCTGAGAGCATCAAGAGCGCTGCTGATAATGATCGAGGAAAATCGTCTGGTGTTCGGAAAGGGCTTCGTCCGGCAGTCAGAGGAGGATTTTTTACGCGGTAACAAAACAATAATAGGATGCGCGTGGTAAAGTGGTAAGAGGCACTACTGGCACCCGTACGGTCGAGTGATCGATCCCGGCCCAGGCTAACTGAGCATTCCATCCCTCCGAGCTCGGGTAAATTGGTACCAGACTTATCCGGGAAGGTAGAGACATGATATGGTATAGCGGCTAGCCCCGGCAAGCCATTGCATAGGCCAAATACGCATTTACCACGACTCTACGATTCTGAATGGAACACGAATGCGCGGCGTGTCCGTAGGAGACCGATCAACGCCAACGCCTACACCTTTTTACCTTTTAATAAAACTAGAATATCATGTTCTGAAGGGCTTTTTTGATTTCATGAAAAACTAAAATACCAGCCAATCCAGCTGGATGAGAACCGACACGCTGCCGTTGGGTAAATACTCACGCCATTAAGGGGTTTTTAGAGAAGTTTAGGTAAAAAATGCGGTCATTAGTGTCATTCATTGGTTCTGGTCACCAACAAGGACCGGCCGGCTATTGTCGTTGTCGTATTCAATCAGACAACGTGCTAATATTCCCAAGTGAAACGACGTGACTGAAGAGGAGTGGGTAAAGCGGGTTACCCAGGCCAGCCAAAAAAAACCATCCACATTTCTTTCAAACAAAAATTCCAAAACGAAAATCAAATAAATGGTGAAAGGTAGACTGGTAAACTGGGCTCGAAAGAAAGTAAAATAAATGGGTGAAGTATGAACTGCTTGGCGTGGATCAGTCATCTGAGAATGCGCCGTGCGTTCATTTTCCATTCAGAATAGTAGAAACATGCCTTGATCTGGTGCTGTTCATGGCAGTGTCCCTACCTTGCCAGGCAAGTCTGGAACTATTTTACCGAATCCTCGAGGGACGGAGGGCTAGGTTAGTCTGGGCAAGGATCGACCGCTCGATTGTGCGCGTGGAAGTAGCGGCTTTTTCCACTGCACCATGCACGCCAAAGAAGAAAATCAAAAAGACGAAGTTTCGCTAACCTACATATGGTGTTCAACGCCCATAAGCCTTCGAGGGATGCGCCATGCTTTGATTTCTATTCAGATTTCTATTCAAAAATCTATGCGTTCTTAAGCTTTACAATGAATAACCAAAGGGATTGTTCGGTGGCTACGCCCACGTATACGTAGTAATAAACGCTTGCTACAAAAGTATCGGAAGAATCATCCCCTTGGTTAACCACCAAATTGGTGCATCGACCGTGGAAAAAACCCTCTGCGCTAACTCTCTTAACTGAGAAACAGACGGGTTCCCTAGTTATCCTCGCTTGTGAGTCCTCCACTGAGGAACCAGGAAACTAGAAGACTTTCTTTGCGAGTTCTCTTTGGAGAAACCAGAAAGTTCTTTTCTTCCCATCAGTCCTTCGCGAGTTCTCCTAAGAGAAACCAGGACTAAACTAACTTTCTGCGCTTGTTCTCCCCAGTGAGAAACAGAAAGTTCTATTCCAAGTTTTCCTTTGCGAGTCCTCTTACGAGGAACCAGGAATACTTGAGAAACTCTCTAGCGCGTTCTTTCCGAAGAAACCAGAGAGCGATAGAATCTTTTTCCGATTGAGAAATTTTGAGTACTTTCTCTTTGCGAGTCCTTTTTCAAGGAACCAGAGAAAGGAAAAGATTTTCTCATAGTTTTCCTCTGCGAGTCCTCCCACGAGGAACCAGGATAACTGAAAGATCCTATCTTGATCAAAGGGTTCCCAGCACTTTTCCTTAGCGAGTCCTCCCACGAGGAACCAGGATAACTGAAAGATCCTATCTTGATCGAACAGTTTCTCAGTACTTTTCCTTTGCGAAGTCCTTTCACGAGGAACCAGGAAGAGGAAAAGATCCGATTCCGATCAAAGAAAATCTAATTACTTTTCCTTTGCGAGTCCTTTCACGAGGAACCAGGAAGAGAAAAAGATTATATTTCGATCAAGAAATATCTAAGTACTCTTTTTTGCGAGTCCTTCTCCAAGGAACCAGGAAGAGGAAAAGATTCTCTCGAAAGTTTTCCACTGCGAGTCCTGTAACAAGGAACCAGGAAAACGAAAACGGTTCTCCAGCGAGTTCTTCACCAAGAAACCAGAGACCGAACGAAATTTTCTCTTCCGACCAAGGAAAGAAAACACAAGAAAACTTTTTTCGCGAGTCCTCTACCGAGGAACCGAGAAAGAATTCTTCAAAACTCAGCGAATTCCCTCAGAGGATTCCGAGAAATAGCGAAAAGACCCGCGTGGCAGGAAATAACAAAGCTTTGAACCAACCAATCGCCTAAAAAAGCAGCGGGTGAATTTGAAGAATCACAAAATCTCAATTTTTTGTGAAAAAATTCATCGAAACGCGCTCAGAATGGCCGATCTTCAAGGACTCAAAAGCAAAATCTCCAAAGCTTGTGCACTGGTTCGATCCCGCGATGCTGAAATGGAAATACTTCAGCGGCCATTCGATTTTCCTACTGAGAAATCTCAGTGCGAAGAATTCATCAGAGCGAAGACAGCGGATCTGAACTATCTATCCAGAGGAATTACTCAAGGCATGCAGATCTTGGATAAGTATACCAAGGAAGCCATGGAAAGGATAGATAGACGAGAAGAACCAAAGGAGCGGGAAAAGCTCATGATAGACCTTAACAAGCATTTGGAAGACGATGCAAACGACTTGGAAATCCTGACGATCGAATGGCTTAACAGGATAGAATTCCGACTAGAGGAGTTGACGCAACAATCCACCCTCATATCGGAAGCAGCTGCGAGAAGCAGCAGCAACAGTTCCAGCGAACCGGACAACCGTCTACAAACTCAAGCCGATCGCTGTCAACGGATCAGACGTCCTCTACTCGAAGTTCCAACGTTTTCAGGAGACTTCAGAGAGTTCGCCACTTTCTGGTCAGTCTTCAAGTCATTAGTCCATGACGATGCTGAGCTCTCCGACCAGGAGAAATTTCTTTTCTTGAAGCAAGCTCTCAAAGGAAAAGCAGCAGCGTCAGTTAGCAGCATCCCGGTCATTGGAGAGAGATATCATGTTGCAGTGAATATCTTGAAGAAGCAATACGACAGATCCAGCAGCATGGCGGACATCCTCATTAGCGAAATCGAGAGAATACCTCGAGCTAGTGACAACCCGAAGAGCTGCCGCGAAACACTGTCAGCAATCTCTTCGCGAATTATACACCTGGAACAAACAGGAGTTTCACTTAACGCGGACAGAGTTTGGCGCCGATTAATTCTGTCGAAATTCACAGAATACATCTGCAGTACAGTGATACGAAAGGAGAGTGATGCCAAATTGTCGTTCGACGTGAAAGACATCATGGACACAATCGACGAAATTGTCACGCTACAGGAAACAACCGAACTCACAACTAGGACGTTGTTCGGAAGTGAAAATTCTGGATCAAGTGAATTCACGAGTCCGATTTCAAAGCCTCAGCAAACAGAAAATGTTGCCAATCGAAGAATGATACTGATATGTTTGTGTGGAGGATCGCACCCACCGCAGTACTGCGACGAATTTCCAACTCCAGTACTACGACGAATGGAAGCCAGAAGACAAGAAGTTTGCTGGAAATGTTTCTGTAGCTCACACAAATCAAAGTTCTGCACAACTTTCGGAAAATGCCCGAGGTGCAACGAAGATCACCATTCGTCACTATGCATTGAAGCTAGTGGCACGAAAGGAGCAATTCAAGCTGGCAGGAGACTAAGCCGACCACAAAGTTCGACTTTCTCAGGACCAGCAACATCTTCACGCCAGCACACCGACCGCTTCGAAATGCAACAAGAAAGAAGAAGCCATCAATCGTGTGATAACGGCGAGGTTCAAACTCTAAGCACCTCCGCTACACAATCACCGCTACTGGGACAGTTTGTGCTTCAAACGGCTTCAGCGCTCATATTCAACGAAGCGGAATCCAAGTACGAATCAGTTTCAATGCTGCTGGATTCGGGCGCTCAGAGAAGCTTCATCAAAGCTAGATTTGCCAGGATATTAGGCCTTCAATCAAAGAGCACAAATTCGTTCACAACTACAGGAATGGGAGAGCTACAAGAAAGTTTCAACTCCAACGAAGTTAATGTGACGCTCAAAAGCATTCACAGCTCCGCAAAACTGCATCGACTGCAGGTTTTTACAAAGGATAAACTGACTGTAGCGACCAAGTCTGCAGAGTTATCGAAAGCAGATAGGAATTTCATCAAGAACGAGGGAATAGCTGTCGCCCAGCAAGGATTATATTCTCGTGAATTGTCTCCGGACATTCTTATTGGGCAAGATCTCCTCAATAAGATTATCGACCACGGAGCTCCTACTAGCAGGCTGCCATCTGGATTATTGTTGACGCCAACAATTTTTGGTTACACAATTTCAGGCACTAGCGACAGAATTACTCAGTCATCAAAAAAGAACTTTGCCCTTTGCAGTTTTCTGATTATAACAAGTCTCTCATCATCACCGGAGGACAACTTCAAGAAGGACATAAGGCGTCCGCTCACAGCTGAATCAGGAAAAATCAAGAGAGAACGCGACACCGCTAAAGATCCCAAAGTCAAATCTTTGGACAGGTGCAGAAAAAGTGGAATCATGAAGCACGCTAAAAATGACGACGACAGCGGTGCAACTTTCTATTTCCCACAGATACCCGTGTGGACAACATCGAAAACGGAACATGGAAGAAATAATGCTCCTATCTACCAAGCGCATTGCAAGTCTTCTCCACAAAGAGCAGTTGATCAGACGCCCTCAGATTCAGAAAAGGTCACTAAAAAGATCTGGCCTAATCGAGGGAACCTGAGGAATTGTCACAAGAGAGCGAAGAATACTTCAACGACTTCCACTGAGTCACTTAGCTCCAATGCTGACTCGTCAACGCCACCAAGGACGGCGCCCAAACCGTATGCAAAACGCAGAAACCCTCCCGTGGTACCAGTGAGACTCCAGCCACCAAGAGCTGTCAAGAACGCAACAGCCTACAGAGAGGAACAGCCAACTGCGACCAAAGGATGCAGCTACTCAGCTCTTCCGCCCTACCTACGACGAGGACGTGTAGATTCGACCGGTGCAACCTCAACGCAACGACGACGATCGAATATCTTGCTGAGGAACCGAAGCCTACCCTTCACTAGTCCTTACAAAATTGCATAACGCATTAGTGATTGATTGAATTGTAGTGAATTCACCAATAATTACGCTTGTCAATAATGCTATCTTGTAATACATGTAAAGGTGGTCGTTGACATGCATGTTAGTATTATTATTGTTCGCTACCGCTCAATAGGCCCCGCCCCAGTGTTGTGAATATACAACCTTACTGTACTTATTGATTATAGTTAGTAATTCCTTGATAATTATGCTTGTCGATAACTTGATTTCGATCCCAAATTATAATACGCGCTCGTTGACATGTATTTGAGTATTATTGTTAATCGCTACCGCTCAATGGGCCCCGCCCCAGTGTTGTGGATACACAACCTAATCTATAGATAGTAGTAGTTCGCCATAGGGAGCCCGTAGGTTAGAGTGAGTGCAATATAAGATAAGTATCTCTCGATACGGTTCCCTAGGCACGACCCAGCGGCATACCGCGAGTGAGCACTTAGGAATCTAATCTGTAGCTCCACTCAGGTGCGGTGCCGTCTGATGTATGTACCCACTGGGTCTCGAAAGTAGCCCAATGGGATTGTTAAGCCTTCGAGGGATGCGCCATGCCTTTGATTTCTATTCAGATTTCTATTTAGAGATCTACTGAATGCGTTCCTCAGCTTTACAATGAATAACCAAAGTCAGAGTAACGTATTTCTCCTGAAAACTCTCGGATGGATGGGTGGCGGATACCGATCTCTCGACCATTCCAGTGATAACAGCGACCCCTGCCACTTTGTCTCACAACCATGATCACCTTCCTGTTAAGGCGACTTCTTGCAGCTTCCTGCGCACTTTGATCACTTCAAAAACTTGTCCAAGTGTCCAGCGCTCCTATTTTCTTCCCTAAGGCGAAAAACGAGGCTTTCCTTCTGTAGGAGCAGGTGGAACGCAACTTGACCAATGCGAATATCCTATAAGAAACATGGGCAAGAAGTGCACCTGTGAACCTGAACTTTGCAGCCCCAGGTGACCTTCGTCGAACAGCGGGAAGTTGTCGTCGAATGGAACCATTTCAAGCCGTTTTATGATCGTTTACTGTCCTGCTGTTTTCCCATCGAAACTGATCGGAAGGTTGAACGGGTAAAAACCGCTGGTTTACCTTGGGTTTGCAGTGAAAGTGGGAAAGTGATCGGCTCTGATAGACCCCGATGCGCCACGCAGCTAACATCGCGTCAAAATCGTGGAGGCATGGTAAATGTGTATCTGGCCTATGCAGTGACAAGCGGCAACCAGCCAAGGTCTGCAAAAAACGCGACTCGGACGGGACTCGAACTCGCTTCCGAACCCTCTAAGCGTAGTTGTGGAGATAGACCGCTCGTCTCTCCTCCCTTTCATTGCCCATATCAAACCAGTTGGCTATTGTTATCAGCACATACTCTTAACCCAGGGCCCGAAATCACGAACGGACCAGCGGTCTCCGAAACCGCGACGCAACCGGAGCCAGACGGCAGAACGATGAGAGATTGCGTCTAACATAGGAAGTTTAGAACACGTAGAGAAAGGTGCGCGCCCTTCACAGGCTATATTCCGGGGTTTACCAATGATGAATGTGGGCCCAGAGGGATGGGCCGCTCAGCACAACTCGGTATGGAACCGGGTAAACTGATACCTAAGTATGCTCGGGATAGGGCAAATGAACGGTTTGATAAGGAAGGAGAGCACATAGCTCGGCGGTGTAGTAGTTATGCATCCCGGTGACCCGGAACGACCTGAGGCCGGGTTCGATTTCCGCCTGAGTCGTTACTTTTCCCAAAAAATCTAGTGTCATCCGAAAACCAAATATTAGCAATATTAGCAGTATAAAAGTTAAAGTTGAAGTGATTAGCATTGATAGGACCCCAAAGGGAGACGCCACGCACTCGTCTTCTATTCAGAATCGTAGAAGCACGGTGAATGCGTATTCGGTCTACATATACAGTGACTTCCCTATAGCCAGTCGCTCTTCAGTATAGTTTCTTTACCTTCCCAGACAGGTCTGGTACCAATTTGCCCGACCCCAAAAGATATAAGACTTGCTAAGCAGGAGCCGGGATCGATCGCTCGACCAGATAGGTGGAAGTGGCGCCTCTTACCACTGCAGCATGGCTATAATTCACAAAAACAATAAAAAATGGAATATTATGAGGTCTAAATTTCAGACTTATTGAGTTCCATAGAGGGCATGCAACTGTGCTCCTACGAACCGGACGATCAGACGGACAGCGATGACAGTGGTGTCGGTCTCGGCGAGGATACGCCAGCTACCTGCCTTCAGCTATCAGACTCACAGTATTACTATACCCTGGCTTATTTTGATTGATTTTTTGATTATTGATTTTGATTTTTTATTGAAAAAGATGAAAATTTTGCAAAATCGTCATAATCGTCAATTGATTACTGTTGTTTACCATTTAACTCTCACAGTTACCACACAAGTTCAAGGTTGCCAGAGCCAACCTCCTGGCCGGCGACAATATTTTGCCTACAACTTGGCAATCTTGTTGGGACCCTGATTCTTGTATGAATTTTATTATTTTCACAATGTGAAGCATTGTAGAATTGATATTCTCCTTTCTAAATGATACTGTAACTTTCTTGTGCCTTGTCGATTCGTTACGTGATTATTGATGCTTTTTTGCTATGAATTATTTTATCCCCTATACCTAAGTTTTTACTCAAACGTAGGGTATCGATTATACCCTTACTTTTGTTCTCTATTTTGTCCGTTTATACTCGGCTGCAGCAGCGCCGCGACTGAGATGCGTGGACAGGTGATGTCACGATTCTCCAAGATTCGCTGTCTCACGCCCTAGAGCAAATGTTCGAAGAAGCACGTTGCCGCGTCCTCTGCGTCTCTGACCATCAGTCAATCCTGTTATCTGCGAGCGCTAATGTTGCGTAAACGCGTATTTCTTCATAACTTACGTCAACTAACTTGCTAAAACAGAGGGAGCTGATACACCTAGATGAGCACTTCAAAACCTGTTCACTCGTTTTTACACGACAAAAAAACCTTTCCAAGTTTCGTTATCAAACGAGGCCTGATAATGATGAGCGGTGTGGAGTAGGTCTTAATTCAGCTTATTTCATACAACCTTCTGGATGGCAGCTATTGCTGAATTACATTCAATCGTTGAATGCACTCAGCTAACTGAAACTGAACTGTGAGTTGAAAACTTCTAGAAGTTTCTGATCGGGAGATCAATAGTTCGATGTAAATGTGAAGATGTGAAGATTAAGAAACGATTCTGCAGTGATGCAGTCATTGTCTACCGTAACCCGTCGTCAGCTCAGTTATTTTTCCGTAAATATCAAATTTATACCCTTGAAATTTTTTTACTCTTTATATACGTTCCCTCCACTAACTATAAAATAGCCATGAAGTCGTACCGATTCCAGTCCTTCTACAAACCCGCAGAGGCCATTTGCTATGCCCTTCGAGGCCTTGCATCGCGTCAAGGATCGGGCCATTGACGCAAAATCGGGGCAGGGGGCCTGTCGCGTGGATCGGTTGTTCGATTGTGTCTAAGGGCCCTTACAGACAAGACGACAAAAAATTGAGCGACGAATTCGCAGTCTTCACGGCGGTGATCGATTAGAGCAATGCGGCCGCCGCAAACATCGCGTTGGACGAGATTGCTCGTCGTCGTGTGTTTCGCTCAATTTCATTTATAACGGCTAATTCGTCGCTCAAATTGCACGTCGTCGGGTCTGTAAGGGCCCTAAGGCTGGAGAGGAATGGATGAATGGGGCAATCTCAGGCTCTACCAAGAGAAAAAGAGAAAAACAAACACTTAGCTCAGAAGGGAAGGGACCTCCTCTTTCAGGCACGATGGCGGAACCGAACACGGAGGCGACCAAGCTCCGACCACGACGGTGTTTCCTTATTCCCAACCGGGGACTTCCACACCCTCCCACCAAGGTTGTAGTCGTGCTTCTCAGAATGGTACCACCCCTGAGGGGTTGGAAGCCTACGATGAACACCTGTGCCCTCAGGCGCCTCTTTCACCCGAGTCCATCCCTTTAGATGTCGACGTAGAAAGCGTTCCGGCTTTCTCGCGCTTCAAGAGTCTAGAAACTCTGCGATCTCTGGGTAGTTCTGCCCCACTTAGATCAGCCGTTGACGGCGATCCCTATATAACCTATGATTCACCAAGGAAAAGTGGGTCAGAAGAACGTCGACGAGCCGGTCAAGAAACCCAAACCTCCCAAAGCCGGGTACACTCTGGTGTTGTAAGTTACTAATCACAAAAACTTCAATGTTTCCGCTTTTTAACGAGAGAAAATAACTGTTAGTTTCTAGAGAGTGTACTACGGGTGTGGAGAAGGACAGGTGCGTTCCTCTATCGAAACCTAATATTTTAAATTTTGAATAGATTTAATAATAGAACATGATGCCTGGAATAATTTAGACTGATTTTCTTGTCGCTATGGGAATGTTGCTGATGAGCACACTTGTCACAGTACTGATAGTGATCGGGGGTACGCAATCGATGCTGATTTCGATACTTTACATCATCTTCAAGGTGATCGGATTCTTTTATTATTATTTTTTGATTCCTATGAAGTTTACGTTTGAAACCAAAAAGGATTATGTCGAAAAAAGATTCTGAGGGAGTGTAACTTCCTCGGGCGCGTTCGAGATAACCAATAAAACAAGAAAGAACCAAAGAATAGAGAAATAATATTGTTTTTTTGAAGATAATCGATTTCATTGTTGGATACCTAGCAGCTAGGCAGGCGAATCGTACGTTATACATCTTAACATTGGTTATAACTGTGAGTCAGATGTTATGAAATCTTATTCAGTCCTGGTGGTCAAGAATTACTGGAAAATTTCAGATTGTGGTGGTCAAGAATTACTGGAGAATTTTCAGATTGTTGTCCTTGTTGGAGGAATTTACTTTGCTGCAAGAGCAATCGTCGGCATCGTCGATCATCCCTGTGAGTGAAATTATTTATGGACAACAGATACTCGTCCAAAATATAAAGTTTCATAGGTGAATACCGCAAACCTGCCTTAGACATCTTTTTTTCGCCTTATTTTACATAATCTGAAACATCAGGCTAACGTAAAACTTCAGGTACGTCGTCGTTCTCATCCTTCCTGATATGTGCCGCGGAAGTTGCCCGTGAGTGTCTCCTAGAGACGTTAGGCCTTCCGCTGTTGGCGGGTCGGGTAAATTGATACCATACTTGTCTTGGGAGGTGAGAAAACTGGTTTCTACCTGTCTTGGGAGGTGAGAAAACTGGTTTCTACACAAACCGCCAAGTCTCACTCCATAGGCCCAAACGCATTTGGAAACACATCTACAATTATAACTTCAATTCGAATGCATGGCACACTCCCAAGAAGATCAATCAATATTGCATAGAGTCAAATCTAGTAGAAATCTAGTAAAAATGTAGTATAATAGATGAAGAATTGCAAACATTTCAACAATGTGACCGCCAACGGAGCGGTAAGAGGCGCCGCTTTCGCATACATGACCCCCAGATCAACTCCTGCCTGCGGTCAAGAAGGTCCTCCACTTCTACCAGGTCGGGGAAATTGCTGCCATACTTGTCTTGGAAGGTGAGGAAACTGGTTTCTACACGGCCCAGACTCACTGCATAGGCCCAAACGCATTTGGAAACACCTCTACAATTACGACTTCAATTCAAATGCATGGCGCACTCCCGAGGAGATCAAAAAATAAGAAAAATTATGCATGTATAATAACTCCTAATCATTCAATTGATTGATAATCATCCACTTTTCAGTTTTCATCCATATCATCTACTTCTGTACGAAACTGATGTAAAGGACGCCGATTAAAGTGAACGACAGAAGACGAAAACAGATCACTTCAATGTAAAGGGACAATTTATGTTACTTAAATTAATAAACTAATTGTAATTATTGCTAGAGTTTGACCAAAAGTCACCACAATAGATGAAGAGGCCCTTCAGATAAAGTCTACACTTGTGGCGAACGAGCACAATGATTGAAACACTCAGGACATCCCTACTACATTATAAATAAACAGCTAACGCACGGCGCACTCTATGAACAATCGAACATTCCATCATCATGACTTGATCACTCGATTTCTCACGATAAAAATCTTCCAAAATATCAATTATCAAACGAGGTCTGACAGTGATGAGCGGTGTAGAGTAGATCTTAATTTATACAACCGTACCTGTATGGCAGTTGCTGCCGAATCGCATTCAACTGTTGAATGCACTCAACTGTCTGAGACTGAATTGTGAGTTAAAAACTTCTAGAATTTTTTGGCGGGAAGATCAAAAGTTCGATTTTAAATGAAACCGGGTTCGGTTGTCTCGATGGGTGGAGAGGAATTGATGGAAATGTACTAAGGGGAGTAATCCTATCACCTCTTATAGACCTTCAAAACAGGCACTCTGGGCTGCAGCGAATAGTGGAAGCTGAAAGAGATTTACACCGCCAGGAGACGCATGGAGATATGACCATACTACCCGGGCCCAGATTCATCATTGGTAAACTCCCGATAGACCTTGAGATATACCCCGAACGGCGCACAAACCGAGATTCATGAACGCGCGCCGGGGTTTAGTCGGGTCTATCACACCTTGCGATGAGGCAGGGTTTGGGAGACCTCGACGGTATCGAGTGGGTCTACCGCCGACGGGGTTTCGGAGCCCGCTCGTCCGTTCATGAATGTGGGCCCTGGTGTCCTCCACTCAGCATGTTGCAATAATGTGACGCTGCCGGGTCTCGTCATGCAAGAGTTATCCGTTAGCATGGCAGTGGACACTTGAGTAGCTAAGGTTAGCTTGGGTGTATGAATAGATTATCACTTATGTTTATTTGTATGTATAATCTTACTGCTACCAACTACATGGCTTGGTATAGAAATAGTGAAAATCACCTCTAATCGGACAATCACTTCGTTCCTTCATGGTTGTGGAATTGGCAATGTTTGTGCAGCAAAATCGCAGATCTGGGTTGATTGAATATTTGTAGGTCGGTAACTCTCCCTTCACGTTCGCCTATTAGTTTTGATAATTTAATAGTTGTTTGTTGTTACTAATTAGCTCAATGTTCTTTTCCTTAGTTGTTGCTTGTCTGTTATTAATGTATCAGCGCACTATCGTGCGTATAGATAGATAAAATAATGGAATAAATAAACAACAAACAATCCGGAAAAATACGCTCCATCGAGAGAGGAAAAGAGAAAAACAAAGTTTAGCTCAGAAGGAACGGGACAAATTCCCTTACCCCAGTTTTGCGAGATAACTGAAGACCCAGTACGCTCTTGTTCCAGGCACGATGGTGATGCCTCCGGCTATGATGATGTCCGGACCGCGACAGTGTCTCCCTATCCCCAACCGGGAGCCAGCACACCCTCCTACGAAGGCTGTTGTCGCGCTTCTCAGAATGGTACCACCACAGAGGTGTTGGAAGTCTATGATAGTCATCCGTGCCCTCAGGCGTCTCTTTCACCCGGATCTATCCCTTTAGATATCGCCGTAGAAAGCGTTCCAGCTTTCTCGCGTTTTAGACGTCTAGAAATTCTGCGATCTCTGGGTAGATCCACCACACTTAGCCCAACGGGTAGCGGCGATCCCTGTACGGCCTTTGATTATGATTCATCAAAGAAGGGTGGGTCAGAAGAACGTCGACGAGCCGGTCAAGAAACATCCAGCCGAAGATCCCGTGTATCGACAGGTGTTGTAAGTTATTCATCACAAAAACTTCAATGTTTCCGCTTTCCAACGAGAGAAAATAACTGCTAGTTTCTAGGGAGTGTACTACGGGTGCGGAGAAGCACAGGTGAGTTCCTCTACCGGAGCCTATGATTTTAAATTTTGAATAGAACTTTCACTCCCAAAACATGATAGTGGAATAATTCAGACTGATTTTCTTGTCGCCATGGGAATGTTGCTGATGAGCATACTCGTCACAATACTGATAATGATCAAGGGTACGCAGTCGTGGCTGATTTCGCTACTTTACATCGTCTTCAAGGTGATCGGATTTTTTATGTTTTGATTCCCACTTAGTTTACGATTGAAACCAAAAAGGATTATGTAGGAAAAAGATTCTGAGGGAGTACTAGGGTGTCCCATAAGTTTTGAGAAAAATCACAACTTTTGTTATATTCAAATTATACCTGAACTAACCATTTATCAATCAACAATATATGATCCCTTGATGGCCACAACCTTCCTCCATCTTTCGAGCAAAGAAGCGAATGGCTGTCTCCAGAAGGAAGCAGGAGGTGACGCTGCCTATGGGTCCACCGCACGTGCGATGTAGATGTGGTTTTGGAACTGCCGCCCGCGGCAGAAGTGCTCTAGACTCCGGAGTGCATGGAAATCACAAGGAGAGAGGTCAGGCGAGTATGGTGGATGGGGTAGCCTCATGATGTCCAGTTTCCCTAGCTGGTCCAGGGTGGTCTTTGCCCGGGGTGGGGCCACATCATCCACCAGAAGATGAATCTTGCCTTTGAACTTAAGGTCGGCGGGTAGTCTGGACTATATCTCTACCATGTGGGACGAGACGACGATGGCATCTACCTATTGCCGAGCCGGTAGTAGTTCGTAATAAACGAGACCTTTACTACAGTAGTGCAAACAAATCATGTGCTTCGTGTCGTGAACTGGTCTCCTTGAGAAGGGCTGTGGATCTTTCTCGTGAGCCAGCCGTTGCGATCTCCTGTCAGTGTTGCTGTACATAGCCCACTTCTCATCCGTGGCCACTATCGGCTTGGTCCACTCAGTCGTTCGGAAGAGGAAGAGCAGTGAAGAGCATACATTCACATGAGCGTTTGGTTCAACCGGCGTCGCATCGTATTGTACTGTGTAAGGACGCTTAGACACAAGGCCATTTCATTTGAGGACGCGATGCACAGTGGGCCTTGGAATGCTAATCTCCAGCTACACATCCCGTACAGATTCGGTTGGATCACTCTCAACAGCTGCGAGAACGACCGCTGTTTCGGACGAGACACAGCGTCCAGTTCGAACAGCTTCGTCGAGGGAGAAGTATCCGTTGGCGAATCGAACGAACCTGCAGTACACCGTAGCAGTGGAAGGGGCGTCGGGCTCCATCAGCTCCATAAACTACTCATGCGGCTCGCTTGCGCTGAAGCCGGAACGGAAGCATCGTAGCAATATCGTTTGGTAGTCGGTTTGGTTGGACATGATAAAAATGACGTCGCTTAGCCATCTAAAGGCTGATCGAATGTATCGATTGGGGTTCTGATCTAGGTGACGCTTAGGACACGCCACCACAGTACTATGATAGAACACGAAACGTGTGGGAAGTTATGTTGCCTTAAACTAGGACATCCAAAATTCTCAAAACTTATGGGACACCCTAGTATCACTTCCTCGGGAGCTTTCAAGATAATCAAAAAAGTGAGAATGAACCAAAGAATAAAAAAATAACCTTGTTCTTTAAGATAATCGATTTCATTATTGGATACCTAGCAGCCAGGCAGGCGAATCGTGTGCTATACATCTTAACATTGGTTATAACTGTGAGTCAGATGTTATAAAATCCTATTCAGTCCTGGTGGTCAAGAATTACTGGAGAATTTTCAGATTGTTGTCCTTGTTGGAGGAATTTACTTTGCTGCGAGAGCAATCGTCGGCATCGTCGATCACCCTAGTGAGTGAAATAATGTAACGCTTAGTCCTACTCCACTACTCTCAAAAGCTCGTCCATACTAGGAAATTTCGTAAGCAAATATCATAAAAAACCGCCTTAGACGAAAATTTCAGGTATGGCGACGTTTTCATTCTTCCTTATATATGCCGTAGAAGTTGCCCGTGAGTATCTAACGAAGACAATTTCTTATTTCTCTAATGATACTAGGTGGATTGGGCGTACACAGTCTAGAGGTAAGTGGAGCAACTGACACAATCCCGGTCGACCGATGAATCCTCGCCCGAACTAACCAAGCCTTCAATCGGGTAAATTGGTACCCGACTTGTCTGAGAAGGTAGAGACACTGACTTGGTACAGCGGCTGGCCCGCATGTCCTAGGCCAAATACGCATTGATAAACACCTCTACAATTCTGACTTCAATTCCAATACATGGCACATCCTAAGAAGAACGACAAAGTCAAGACCTTCGTTTCGGCGTCTTTGAAGAAGTGAAATTATGCATGTATGATCATTCCTATCATTCAACTGATTTATAATTGTTCACTTTTCAGTTATCATCCATATCATCTACTTCTGCACGAAACTGATGTAAAGGACGCCAAATAAAGTGGACTACAGAAGACGAAAACAGATCACTTCAATGTAAAGGGACAATTTATGCTACTTAAATTAATAAACTAATTGTAATTATTGCTAGAGTTTAACCAAATGTCACCAAAATCGATGGATGAAGAGGCCCTCCAGAAAAAGTCTACTCTTGTGGCAAATGAGCACAATGATAGAAACACTTAGGACATCCCTACTACATTCTAAATTAAAAGCAAACGCACGGCGCACTCTGGGAACAATCGAACTTTCCATCATCATGAACTTGTTTACTCGCCTTCTCATGATAAAAAAATCTTCCAAAATATCAATTATCAAACGAGATCTGATAGTGAAGAGTGGTTTAGAGTAGGTCTTAATTCAATCCACCGTACATTCATGGCAGTTGTTCCTGAATTGCATTCATCTGTTGAATGCACTCAGCTTTCTGAGATTGATTTGTGAGTTGAAAACTAGAACTTTCTGGCGGGAAGATCGAAAGTTCGATTTTAAATGAAACCGGTTGTTTGGTTGCCTCGAGACCTCGAGACAATCCGGAAAAATACGCTCCATCAAGAGAGGAAAAGAAAAAACACAAAGTTTAGCTCAGAAGGAACGGGACAAATTCCCTTTTCCCAGTTTTGCGAGATAACTGAATACCCATTACACTATTCTTTCAGGGACGATGGTGATCCCTCAGGCGATGACGATGTCAGGACCATGACAGTGTCTCCCTATCCCCAACCGGGAGCCCGCACACCCCCCTACGAAGGCTGTAGTCGCCCTTCTGAGAACGGTAGCTGCACAGAGGGGTTGGAAGTCTACGATAGTCATCCGTGCCCTCAGGCGTCTCTTTCACCTCAATCTATGCCTTTGGATGTTGCCGTAGAAAGCGTTCCAGCTTTCTCGCGCTTCAAAGGTCTAGAAATTCTGCGATCTCTGGGTAGATCCACCACACTTAGCCTAACCGGCAGCGGTGATCTCTGTACGGCCTTTGATTATGATTCATCAAAGAAAGGTGGATCAGAAGAACGTCGACGAGCCGGTCAAGAAACATCCAGCCGACGATCGCGTGGATCGTCCGGTATTGTAAGTTAATAATCACGAAAACTTCAATGTTTCCGCTTTCCAACAAGATAAAAAACTGCTGGTTTCTAGAGAGTGTACTACGGGTGCGGAGAAGCACAGGTGCGATCCTCTATCGAAGCCTATGGTTTTAAGTTTGGAATAGGTTTACTATTATATAACGATGCCTGGAATAATTCAGATTGATTTTCTTGTCGCTATGGGAATGTTGCTGATGAGCACACTCGTCACAATACTGATAATGATCCATGGCACGCAATCGTGGCTGATTTCGCTACTTTACATCATCTTCAAGGTGATCGGATTTTTTATGTTTTGATTCGCACTTACAAGGGAAGGTTGTTAGGTCTAGGTGACGATTCGTAACGACACCCATATGAGCGTGTAGGGCTTCGGAAGAGGAATGCAACAGTGTGTTCACAAGTTGCTTAGGACACCTGGTTGATCTGAAAACGGCCTGAGAAAATCTGCACTGCTGCATGCGTAGGCTAACCGCCAGCGGGAGTCACGGGGGTGAGCAATCCCATTAGAGCGACGAGGTGACCTAGTGGATAGCATTGTGGACTCACAGTCTAATGGACGGGCATCCGTCCCTTCAGGCAGACTTTTCTTTTGCTTCATGCGCTAGATTCCGAATTACGCTACTTCTGCAATCCTGTCGCAGTTTTGGGATAGAATCGCGTTTGGGATGAGTATGGCCAACAAAGTACGCACAGAGGACAAAGTCTACCAGCAGTTATGTATGTGACCCATACCTTCCGTAACCAACCCAAATCGATCCGAAAATCGGAAACTAATGTCAGATTCGTGATTAGCACCCCGAATAACCCCCGTAGACAAAGTTTGGGCTGAATCGGTTATTTCGACCCAATCACCCTACTTTAACTACAAACCCAGGCAAGCGCACGTTAGGGAAAAGTCGATGTTAGATTTGTGAATTGTGGATTTGTCAGCTGCCCAAGTAATCTTTCTTGATGAATATGAAAAGAAAATCCTCCAGAATGGACTCTCTGTTCTTTAGAGTCGAAAAGGTGGAGCAATAGAATGAAGAATATTCTCAGCAAGTGGACCTTCATACAACCACTCACTCGACACTAGTAAGGCTGGTCAGGTCGAAATAACCGATTTAGTCCAACCTTGTCTACGGAAGTTATTCGGGGCGCTGATCACGAATCTGACATTAGTTTCCGATTTTCGGATCGATTTGGGATGGTTACGGAAGGTATGGGTGACATACATAACTGCTAGTAGACTTTGTCCTCTGTGCGTACTCTATTGGCCATACTCGTCCCAAACGCGATTCTATCAAAAAACTACAACAGGATTGCAGAAGTAGCTTAATTTGGAATCTAGCGCATGAAGGCGAAAGAAAGGTACTGCAGAGAGACCGATCCCCGTCCATTAGACTGTGAGTCCACAATGCTATCCTCTAGGCCACCTCGTCGCACTAATGGGATTGCTCACCCCCGTGATTCCCGCTGGCGGTTAGCCTACGCATGCAGCAGTGCAAAATTTCACAGGCCGTTTCCAGATCAACCAGGCGTCCTAAGCAACTTGTGAACACACTGTTGCATTCCTCGTCCGAAGCCCTACACGCTCATATGGGTCTCGTTACGAATCGTCACCTAGACCTAACAAGCTTCCCTCGTTAGTTCACTATTGAAACCGAAAAGGATTATGTAGGAAAAAAAAATTCTGAGGGAGTATCACTTCCTTTTTTTTCGAGATAATCAATAAAGCAAGATTGAACCAAAAGATGGAGAAATAACCTTGTTCTTCAAGATAGTCGATTTCATTATCGGATACCTAGCAGCCAGGCAGGCGAATCGTGTGTTGTATATCTTAACATTGGTCATAACCGTGAGTCAAATGTTATTAAAATCTTATTCAAGCATTGTGGTCAAGAACTACTTGAGAATTTTCAGATTGTTGTCCTTGTTGGAGGAATTTACTTTGCTGCGAGAGCAATCGTCGGCATCGTCGATCACCCCAGTGAGTGAAATAATGTAACGCTTAGTCCTACTCCACTACTTCAATAGCTCGTCCATACTAGGAAATTTCGTAAGCAAATATCATAAAAACCCGCCTTAACGGAAAATTTCAGGTATGGCGTCGTTTTCATTCTTCCTTATATATGCCGTAGAAATTACCCGTAAGTGTCTACCAAAGACAATTTCTTATTTCTCTAGTGGTACTAGGTGGATTGGGCGTACACAGTCTATAGGTAAGTGGTGCAATTGACACCAGCCCGGTCGGGCGATGAATCCTCGTCCGGGCTAACCAAGTCTCCAATCGGGTAAATTGGTATCAGACTTGTCTGAGAAGGTACAGACACTGAGTTGGTAGAGCGGCTGGCCCCGCATGTCCTAGGCCTAATACGCATTCGGAAACACCTCTATGTACAATTCTGACTTCAATTCCAGTACATGGCACATCCTAAGAAGAACGGCAAGGTCGGGAGCTTTGTTTCGTCGTTTTTGAAGAAAAAAAATTATGCATATGTAATCATTCCTGGTCATTCAATTGATTGATAACCGTCCGCTTTTCAGTTATCATCCACATAATCTACTTCTGCACAAAACTGATGTAAAGGATGCCGAATAAAGTGGACTAGAGAAGACGAAAACAGATCACTTCACTGTAAAGGGACAATTCTATGTTACTTACAATTAATAAACTGTTTGTAATTAGCGCTGGAGTTCGACCAAAAATCACCACTATCGATAAATGAATAAACAGTCCAGAGAAGGTCTACCCTTATAGTGGACGAACACAATTGTAGAAACACTTAGGACACTCAGGTGTACTACTCTAAGAGAATGCAAATGCATGGCGCACTCTGGGCGTAACAATCAAACTCAAAAACACTCTGAGCGTAACAATCAAACTCAAAAACCTTTCATCTATACCTAACAGCACACAGCTGGAATGTAGACCGGCCCCCTTTAATAAGCCCTTCATTCCGATAAACAACATCAGTCGTACCTACCGACCAGCTACGGTAGGGTTCATTTTGTGATAAGTTTTCTTCCCAGCCAGTACTTACGCGTCGTTGAAGATGAGTGAGTATAGACAGATGGGTTTCTTAAGAACTAAGGCTTGCGACAGTCGTTGCCTGGGTTAAAGCCTCGAGTCCTCGTAAAAAAGTAAACCACTCGACCTGAGTCGCGCATGGTAGAAGAGAATGAGGTGAAAGTTTTACTGACAGTCAAGCAATCGATTTGCTCGAGGCAAGATAAGTCCCCCGGGCTGGGTATATTGGTAGAGAATGGGATGCTATGAGTGGAACGATTTTGGAGCAGGCGGAATGGAGTTCCACCCACCCCGGAGCTCCTCCCCTAGCCTGGTCACTCATCATTATGCACACTATATCGTCGCCAAATCAGCAACTGGGCAGAGAGGCACAGAAAAGCGAAATAGTCTGCGTCTTGAGGAGAGTGTGCGCAGCGCTAGGTACGCAGAGTCATTTGCGTGTCTGCCCGTGGCGCACTATTTCGCAATGACATCATCGCGGAAGTCCGTTCCTCCTGCTCCATTATCACTAGTGGTGCTATGTGTGTTGGGGGTGCAACGTGTTGGTCTGCAACATTGCGTCGACTCTGCTGATTAACACGTTTATTTATTTATTTATTTATTTATTTATTCGTTTATTGTTATCAGTGTCCCATGTTATCATTGTCATATCTATCTTTGCTTCATAGCGTGTTTCATAGCGCCGAGAACCGCAATGGCATCGCACTGTAAGCACCGCTCAAAAATAAAAACCAAACAAAATCGTTTAGGGGACGAAGAAAGTGATGAAAATTTGGCAGAGGACTGCAGTAGTCCTACAGAACAACCGTCAAACAAGAAGCCAAAGCGAAAACACAGGTCGCACACCTAGTAAAAGCAGTAAAAAAATTGAAAAAAATCAAAAACCTCACCTGTATCCAACAATGTTCTAGCTGTTGTGTTCACGGAAATCCATGTCGGAAGGCGAGTTCGAAGCCAGAAACCCCAAATGAGGCAGAATCCAATGAGGCACGTTTTCCGACCGATGAACTAGAAATAGAATTTAAAAAATAAAAATAGTAGCAAATTCTAAAGCGATCAATGACAGCGATTCTGCAAAATGTAATGTTCAACACAAATTAGCGAATTCTAGGCGTCGATGGGTTCACAGCGAGCACCTTCACCGCCGATATGTCCACCTAGCGGACCAGCGGCATTGATTCATCAGGAAGGTGAAAATTGGGACAAAATTTTGAAAATGAATCGAGCAGCGCATCATGAAGTCTATTTATCTACACGATCTTTTATGAGCGGGATCAGTCCGAAATGTAGAGGAGAGCAACTAGAGATATGAGTTGAGATGGAAGAAATAGCAAAATGATAAAATAAAAAGTAACCGTAAAGGAACTTATACTGCGCCGCCACCTTTTAAGCAAGCTATGTAGGTAAATATTGGGCATCCCTGAACAAGTAAGAGCTACCTAACCCAAAAAGGTAAACAACTACTTGGAAAGCTGGAAAGGTACGCAAAGGAGTTGCTGTTTTTCGAGATTCTCCCGATTTCTGAGTTTAAAACCAAGCATATCACATTTAATATATGTGATTAAGTATTAATAGAATACTAAAAATTGAAATATACTACTAATATACTTTAAATTCAGCATTTTTCGAATCAGAGTACGACGACGATACTGGAACGAGAAAAGGCAATCCGCTCTCATCAACGAGCCCTCTAGCACATTACGTGGGCGTTATGCCTTCCGAGGATGCCGAAAAGGTGAATCAGCCTCGGCATAGAGCTGTTCGTTTCAATCGCGTCGCGGCGCGATTCCACCATCTTACCGCATTTTCAGGTGGTCACCCGTCCCACATCGTTCTGTCTTTACCACCAGATGCCGATGAATTTAGCTGATATGCGTAAAGCACTATATAAAAGCTCGCCTGATGTGATTTCACCCACGGTTCCGCTCTTTGTCGCGTATCGATCGAGGAAGGGACAGGCATTGTGAGGTTTTTTCAAACTTTAAGGGGCACCAAAAAGCTCTAGACTCGACTTTAAAAAACAACTCGACTTTAACCTCAAAAAGCTCGACAACACGTTTGTTGAGCTATTTGGGGTTAAGGTCCCCCCTACCACAGCAAACCCACCGTCTCATGAATTTTACCAGTCTAGCAACTACACCGATTACCATTTCATTTCCGGCAAAAGAAACCAGCAGGCACACAAACAAACAGGGTAATGGTAAAGGTATTGAACTCGTATTTGGCCTATAAAATGACTTTCCTATACCAAGTTGGTAGCTTTACCTTACCAGACATGTATGGGACCAATTTACCTGACCCTGGAAGGATAGAAGACTTGCTTAGTCACGGGGACCGATCGCTCGACCGTGCGGGTGTCAGTAGCGCCTCTTCCCACTTCACCACGTGGGACGATAACAAATTAGGTAAACTTTGAAAACTACCAGTGAAATTGGATAATTAAGTTGGATTCCTTACAGTCATTTCAAAATCATCGAACTCGACACAGTACCTATACCGACCTATACGGTCGACACACCGCACTTTGGTCAGCCGTCTTTCTTCACCATCGGTGGACTGGTACGGTTTTATAGGTATGCAGGGACTATTTAGTCATTTGTTTAATTATCGTTACTATTAATCTATATATCAAAACTACAACTGAACATCTCACTCGTTATGAAGACCAGAAGAGCTTCGAAAAATCGGGAACGATGGGATCTCAAACCGCAGCTACTCGTTGGAGCAAATTTTCACTCTTTTGGTTTCTCTCAAAAGAATGTTCCACTATATTATCATAAATCATGTACAAATAACACCGTAAATCTAACATTAAGCCTAATCTCCTTAATAAAATCAATAAGGCGAATTGTCAAGACAGTTAATGACGGGTAGTCATCAAAAACTCAGCAAGGATTCCTTTTTTCAGCAGTTTCGCCTCATCAAACGCGTACAACACGAAAGGAGGGCTGGAAGTTGACCTATTTCCTTGTACTTGATAAGTGATCGTAGACTATCAATAGAAGCATTATTGTGATAACGATTTCCCTGACATTTATAATACTCTGCGTTGATACTTGTATTATTCCTATTGAAGGAATAAATATTGCTCGATTTGTGGTCCCTACTTATGAAAGACTCAAAGCCGGAACAGGGGTCGATAACAATCACTAGAAAGAAGTGCTAATAAAATTACAAAATAAAAAAATACCCCCAAAATCTCGAACAAAACGACCAACTGAGATTGATGGCGACTTCACCATGATCTCAAGAACAACGGCGGAGCTCTCGCACCGATTTCACACCATCAACACCTTACACCATCTTTACTCATAAGTGGTAATACTGAACATTTGAAAGTATAATATAAGTAACATGCACATATGGAGTGACAATGGGTAATAAATTTCGGGTAAAAGCTGAAATTAATGAAGTAGAATAGTGAGAACCAACGAGCAAAGATCGTGGATGAGATGCATTCGATTAAGGGAGAAATACATAGGATCATATAAGTATATATGGGCATATATGGGTTTCTAACGCACTAAACATGCGCTGTCTTGGGTGAATACAAGTATAACACCATAGCAATCGAAGCTGCAGGGTCTATGAGTGCTGACTTACACTGAAAGTTGACTATACAATGTAACTTGGAACAAAGACAATGACACTTGTAGAGCTATTTGTGAAGAATAAATTGAAAAATAATGGAAATATGTACATCGTGCACATGGAGGAACGAATTCGGAAAGGCGATAGACACATTTAATAGTCAAAAAATCTAGGCCAAATGAAGTTCAAGTCAAAATGTTAGTCGGTGGAGCATAGGCGCCGGGTTTAGGCAGAGGTGAGTAAAAAAGAAAAGTCATGTTTCTCGTTTATGGGGGTCCCAAAGTTCGTAATCTACCTTTTTTCAGGGGACAAACGGCGCTGCAAGAAGAAGATGGGAGAAACTTAGTGAGCTGATTCAAAAAGGGTCCTTCAAAACGAAAAGAGTTACATGAAGAGCAATCAGGGCCTAAATTCATGACGGGTATCGGCACAATATACCCGAGAATAAACCCCGGTCGGCGCGATTATTCGCATTCATGAGCATTCCGCGGAGTTTATTTGGGGGATATCGCGGGTCTATTCCACTCCGCGGCGCGTTCATGAATGCGAATAATCGCGCCGACCGGGGTTTATTCTCGGGTATATTGTGCCGACATCCGTCATGAATTTAGGCCCTGAACGACAAATTTTAAAGGTGAAACGAACTGGGTAACACGGACACCGCCCAAAATGAAATCTACAAAAAACACTGACAGAAAACAGGTAATGTTACAAATTACGCATTCTAAGAGGCTGTTTTTGTGCCGACACTGCCTTCGACTTGGCGGCAGATCGTAGAGGAGTCTTAAATTCGGGCGCGTAACGAGGGGCCGATAAGGTCCCGCCTGCAGTGACCTTACTCGAGGCACTCGGTCGCCGCTTTCGTAACGGATCGTTCTCTCCAGGCGAGTTCGACGATCGCTTCTTAGAGATCGAGGTTGATCGTCTACCACCAGTGGATAGGGAAGTAACATCTCTGAACGGTTTACGACTCGTCGGAGTGGTGGCGACCTCCTTGATCAGGACACTTTCGGCGGATCTTCGTCGAGCTGACAATAGCCGTTCTGGATTTGGAGTTCCCCAATCATTCAGGAGAGATTCTGCTATCGACACGTTTGCGTTTCCCACCTAAACCATTCGATATTTTGTAGAAAAACTGAGATCAAAGGAAAGAATTCACGCTGCTGCTCAATCACCAGGAACGAATCCTTTCTAGCATCCCCTAATTGAGCGGAGAGGTGAAACACCTGGACAGAAAAAAAAGCCAACTACAGAATTCCATGTTACTCAGTTCATGACACTTTTCTAATACCACCACAAAATGAAAACAGAACAAATCTTGGCCCCAACCCCCTTTGAGACCGTATGCTCGCGTAGGGAAGGGAATCCTCTGCACCACCGATTTCACCCTAGGTCTCGAGGGAGGACGAAAGGACGATAGAAGCCAGGGAATGAGTATGCGATCTCTGAGAAGGAATGGAATTAGGCGATTCACTCAATTTAGCCACAATGGCCGAAAATGACCATATCAAAGTTAAATTTAGTCACTTTTCTAACTGGATAAAGTATCTCATAATATCTATTGAAATGCATAAAAAAGTGATACAAAATTGTAAAGTAGTACAACAATGCAATTCGAAAAAAATGACATCAAAACAACTATTCCATCTCATTTGCTTCCAACGACAATAAAAACAAAAATGCAGTTCAATCTGAACCAACCATGGACTGTTCCTTCTCCTGTACTTTGGCTTGTTCGACGCCCTCCTCCAGGAACTCTTCTACATCATCAGCATCACTCTTGTACAGTGGGCTGACGGATTTCTTCGATTTCCGGCTCTTTGGTCTCTCCACCTCTTCCACAACTGATGTGTCCACAGTCTAAAGCACATACACTAGAAGAAGATCACCAAAAATAAGGTTAGATAGGAAATTTACAGCTTTTCTATAACAGCCACTAAAATTAAGTGCAAAAACGATGGCTAGCTTCGAAGCAATCCAATACTTCTCATTTGAATCCCATTGATGGTCTTGAAAGAAAACAGAGGAAGCATCTAGGAATTTCTCTACATCTACCGTTACTTAGCCTTCGAGTGTATTTGTATTTCATATTTTTTCAGATAAACCACGCTGCCTTTACTATATAAAGTATGTAAAATATAAACGCGATGAAAGTCTCGAAGCAGATCACAACAAACCTCGAATGTGAGGTCAAAATCCTCTGCACTCTCTATCTGCGCGGCGATCATGCTCATTTCGGCCACGTCCTCTTCATCCATCTGTGGTGCCGATCGAGCATGATCTTCATTCTGTGGGAATTCGTCCTGCGGTGGGTCCTCGTCGCGGTGCTCGTCATCTCCACCAGGTTCCACACTTTGCAGTTCAGCGGTACGATCCACATCTGGTTCCATTAGGGTGTCTGAAATTAGAACATTTTGGAAATTTTAGTTGATGACGAAGTGCGTCAAATGGATTAGCAGTGGGTTGTCCTGGAAGGTGAAGACACCGACTTATTTGGCTGCTGGTCCATGTGTTATTATATTTTTCCTTGTATTACGCCATAGAAGGGTGCGCCAATTATGGTGCAGTGGTTAGTACCTAACAGACAATGCTAAATGCAGGAAGGATTAATGAACAATAACCGAACAATGAAACAATGAAAACGGTTAGATGACCAAAGCGAGAAGTTTTTACAAGGCGGATAAGCAAATCATTTTGTATTCGTAGTACAATGCACAGATGGATGTCTGAGCGCGGGTTATGATCACTACTCCATTGAAATACATTAATGCGAAGGGTAAATTGTGGTTCAAACACAGATGTGTAGAAGGTAAAGGAGCTCGGAACGCTAGAGCTTGTGATCCTCCTAGAACACACACCACTGCAGCGGGTTCCGTATCTCATTGTCAGAAAACACTTTAAAGTGGTACGTACTTCAGGATAGTCTAGGAAGCGGTAGGCAAAAAAAGAAAAACCTGAAAAGATCGCCCTGTGGCCAATAACGCCTACATTTCAATATGACATTTCAGGAGTAAAGGGCGGGGAAAAACTATTGATCATATTCGTACTCACTATGACTCCACGATTTTGAATGGAACACGTATTACTCGTTGGCTGATCTGCTTCGAAAGGTCTACCCAGAATCGGGGTGGGATGGCCGACAGGTCAACAGTCTAGTTAACAGTCTAGACGATCTCGACGGTCTGGGTTCAATCCTGTTCCTGGCAGCAACATTTGCCATTTGTCTAGGAAAGGTTCCAGATCGAGGTTGGCGAGGAAGGAAAACTGTCCAGAACCACAAGACTGACCAATAATCGTATGAAAGAGATAGCGGACAAGTCCTGGTATTAAGGGATTGTAAAAACAACAAAGAAAAATTGGAGCTACTAAAGTTGTACAGAAAAAGTAGTCTCAAGGACAGTAAACCGATTACATTCCAAAATACATCTGTATAGCCATTCCAGACGGCCTGAAAAGTCGAAAGCAAACTCAGAGAACCACTACCACATCGGCTACAGCATCGTAGCATCATTAAGGCCAATTCTGAATCAAATAATCAAAATGAAAAGAAGAAAATGAAGAAAACATAAAACCAATAAACTGAGCGCGCAGGCGCTTTTAAAGCGTGGCAGCTGGCGCGTGGCGCAGCGCGACCGCGCCACTGCGCATTAGAGCGCGCTAACCAATCTTGGCTGACGTCCTCCATCTGCTCTTCCGCCTCACCTCAATTTTCGTCGTTTCTCCTTCCATAAACAAGGTAAAGGTAATGGTAAAAGTAAAGGTAAAGGTGAAGTGGTCGGTGTACTGTAGTGATACCTCCCAGATGGCTGATCCGCTGCTGTTCAATCCTACCAGGGTTGTGGGTGATTTTTTTGTCCCAGATTTATTGGTCAAGGAAACCCTACCACAGCTTGGGCCGGGGATATTCGGGATTGGTATGTTGATGTTCTACTATTCTGATAGCCAAATGATCTTCCATGTGTTATTGGTTAGGTATCACTAGGTGAACTTGATTTCATATTACTGTATTTACAATGCCGTACTCCTGGTTCCAGAGCTTCTTTCATTTATATCTTTCTATCAAATATACAAATCCGCTAAAAGTTCTACTGTGTTATATGGAATCGCGCAGACATCTACTTGTCTATTTTTATAAATGGTGCCTAAATATTCAGTTTTTAAATTCTTATGCAGATTTTTATAAATGGTGTCTAAACCCGTAATAAACCTCGACTAACAATAGGGCGTAGAACGCGTTGTTGAATCACGATTTGCGGGAGTCTTGGTATATGACTGGTATATTTCGGGTATAGCGTCCATGAATCAGGTCGAGGAGCGCAAGTATTGGTAAATTGCCACAAATTATTCAGGTTTATTCAGTTTGTATACAACTTCATAAAAATTGTAAGATTCAGCGGTACTCTTCTCCATTTGTTAATGATCTTCGATTGATTTTCCTGTCGTCCTGAGGAGTTTCATTAAACTTCAATAAATATGCATTTTATTAACGATTTTATCAACCACATCATCAACAGACAACGTCAAGGCATACAGTAGCATGGAACGGGTTTAATCTAACCACATTAACCAGCCATAAATAATTGCTGAGAAAGTGTACGTTGGCAGCAGCAGAACCAAAAATAAGTTTGAAGAAAAAATAGAGACGGAAATGAAATCAATATGTCCAAAGCCCTACGGAACCAGAATAAGAGACAGCCCAGCCAACGAGTTGACTTTAAGTGGAGGAAATAGGAAAAGAGGAAGAGGAGAAAAAAGGATGATAATGATGGAGACGTGCTCACTTCATGTGGCCAAACTACATACTTCTTTACATTCCATATCCCAACACAGTATGGGCATGCAAAGAAGCACGAAGTCGGAAACAGCCGGAGCAACTCGATCGATTGAATCGATTGCGGTGAATCGATTTCAGGAGAGAAAAGATCATGAAGGAAATGATGAATTATAGGCGATTCAACAAACACATACCGGTAACTGGAGACACTGGATACCCAGGAAAAGTGAGGAAAAACCGACCAAAGTTCGAAACGTCCGACGACTGTCTGTGGGTGGGAGGAGGGTATCAGTCAGGCTTGTGCGGCTGTCTTCGCGGCCTCTGTATTAATCATCGTCGGTCTGACACAGTGTCGAATATTCTGAACAACAATGGCCGCCCTCTCCGTACCTTCGAATCACTGCCGAAATGTCGCCAACGAGACGTCTTCGCTGCTTACACTGGCAGCAGCGATTGAATGAGAAGTCTATGAAAAAGCCAGCAAACTCCCACACAACTCTCCCAACTGTTCTCATTTGTAGTCTAATCTTTACCTTCTATACTGCTATCAATACGCCCGAGCTTTTGTTGCACGGTTAGAGACGCAGAGGACGCGGCGCGACATTCTCTGTCCTCTGCCCCTTTTCTCTCTGTCAGGCGGCTTCTTCTTATGAATATTATTTCACCTTCCCAAGACACAGTCTTCTACTGTTCTTATAATATTAGTTAGAGCAGATTACGTTGCATGCAGTCCTCTGCGTCTCTGACGGCTCGCGATGGCACCATGATGGGCGGCAGCTAAGTATAAACGGCATCAGCTAGGTAGCGTCATAGTAGGTCAACTTTATACCAATTTGTTGTTGCATTTCAATGATTTCTTATAAAACACATTACAAAAGCAGCGGTGGAGACAAAGTTGCAAGATCACAATTTCAACGATTTTCAGAAATCAGTCCTGGCTGGGCTCAGCGCAACAAAATAAGGGACTATTGATTGACGCGCCTGGCGATCGATACGCATTGGTCCTGAGGAGCACGTATAGTATAAACTAGGTTTAAGCGTCAACAAAGGCTGTAATCCTTCTTTAAAAAACAGTGAAAAGACCGAAGGCGTTTTCAATTCGTCCTGTTTGTGAAAAAAAAATAGGAAAAAATCATCCGATCAGAGGGCCGGCTTCAGTGAAAAGGAGTTGGAACGTTTAACGGATTTGGCGTAAAATTTCTCCACAAATTGTTGACGAGGACAGTTTCCAGTCGAGATTTCATCGGAAAGCGATAAATCACTGGGTTACCTGACCCAAATTGGGACTGTCCAGGCCTCGCGGTTGCTGGCCGAGTTGCAGATTGACCTGTGGACGCGGAAATTCTGGATGAACGTTGGCCTATTAAGGTGAAAAACAGCTGCGGTTCAATGTGACCAATCTAGATATCTCACAGGGAGTTTCAAAGATTTTTCAAAGGATTTCGCATCTTTAAAATTTTTTTAAAGGATTTCGAATCGAAAAGAAGGAATCTGCCGATTGGTCAGTTTTCTAAAAAATATACTCTAACAAAACGATTCAATGAAAAATCGAAAAAATCGACAAATCGCCGATCAAGTTGATCCGCCACAACGCCACAGGTGACGCCGTTTATACTTAGCGGCTGGACCTCGCGCGCGAGGTTAGAGACGCAGGGGAGCGACCCGTACCAGAAAGCGCACCTTTGAAGCGATTTTCCCCAAAAAAACCGATTTCCTCACTTTTCTTTATTTCAGATGAGAAAACCGCACAAATATAAAACAAATCAAAGCAAAGGTTCTACCGAGGTGGTGAATAAACGTTGGTTAGGTCAAAATAACCTGGGAAAATGTACTTCTAATGAATCTTTCAAAAAGTTACCTGTTCTTTGATGTTTTGTGGAAGTCCGGAACATGTGTTGACATATCCAGTCAAATGTGACTCGTTCAACACGTGAACGTCATAGATACGCCTGATTCCTGGACTTGTGCGAGACCACGCCCATGCAGGATATCAGGATCTTCGGGTATGGGGTGAAACAATGGGGTATAAGTAACCGGAATAAGATTTGATTTTGTATGAGACTATACTTTATCGGTCTACTGCCAACTTTCGCGTTCTTCGTCAATTTTTTTTCTGAAAATCTACTTATCCCAAAAAATTAAAGTAAAAAACAGAAAAGCTCTATAGCCTTGTTGAAGCACACCGGAGTCGAATGAAGCTGAATTATTTCTATTGGAAGTTGAACATGGACGGAACATGGCCAGTGTTTTCAGAAGTTTTTTGGACTAAAGAAGAAAAATAAATAAAAAAAGATCCCTAAGGAGAAAAATCGAGCGAAAAGCTACTAGAGGCCTCATAAAAGCCTCATTTCGCCCAACGCGGCCGCCGCCTATGATCGCATATGGCGTGCTGTTCTACTAATGAGTCATTATTCGAAAAAAAAGTCGACAAGCAGCAGTGGAATGAGGCTGAGAGGGGGAGGGCTATGGAAGGGGGCAGGGGTGCACCACGAGGGGGACGGTGATAGAAGGGGACGGCCCGAGGGCCCCCTTCGATGAAGAAGTGCCATCACTCAGCTGGTGGTGGTGGGGCTATGGTGGTGGTGTGTCCCCCTCGTCCGGCTACCTCTCTCCCTCCTGGCTTTCCCAGTGACGGAGGGCTTTTACAGCATCATTTACACCAGTGGCAAAGGCCGGCGGGGACGGGCGGAGTAGGCGGGGGCCCCTGAGCCCGCCCCCGACGAACGCCCCCCCCCCCCCCGTCCCCCGACGAGGTGTAACATGCACCACGCGCCATGGACCAAAATAGACAACGTGCGGTTTTCAGTGCTGCCGCTGCACCGCCCCTGAGGGGTTTTTCCACGGCTCAGAGTGAGTGGGTGCGACCTGGTATTCCAGGCAGTTCCAATTTGCTGAATGCGGAACTTCGAGAGTCACCACCTCGGTAAAAACGACCAGCGCCCAGATTCATCATTTGTAAACCCCTGATAAACCCCGAGATATAGCCCGAACGGCGCCCACCTTTGTCTACTTATTCTGAACTTCCTATGTTATACGCAATTTCTCATCGACTCTGCCGTCTGGTTCTGGTTGCGCCGCGGTTTCGGAGACCGCTCGTTCGTTCATGAATCTGGGCCCAGAAGCAGAAAGGTTCTAGGTTACAGAACCCGCCCTCGGACGAGTTCTTCACGGGTCCTTCGCATCTTTACAGCAAAAAGTGAGGCACCGAGGTACGATTATTAGAAAAGATTCCGATTATTAGAAAAGAAAGAGAAAATAAGGCTAAAGTTGCTCGGAAAACTACATTGTACGTTAGGGTTCTCCCGAAAAATTCAAGAAAAAAATCCAAGAAATTTCTAGAACATTCTAAATGGTGACATTCTTCGTCAGAGACCCAAGGCGCACGCTTAAAGGTCTGCTATAAACTACTTTTTTTCTCCCCGAAACATATTTAGCCTAAAGAAAAATGGCAGGTTCTTTAGCGGACGCGTCTCTAAACTGGACAAAATTTGAGGAAGAAGAAGAGGAGGAGGAAAAGAAGGCGAAGAGCAGGAGGAGAGGAAAATGATAATTTTTGCAAATGTTGGAGTGATAAGACTGAAGAGAAGCTCTATCGACAAGAACAGGGGTCCTCCTCAAGGAGTTCATCTACAGCCGAAAAATTCCGAAAAAATGCATAAAAAAGTCACTTGACGATGCCCCTTCACCAGGTCCTCATATTTACCCATCAACCATTTCCCTATATTCTTCCCTTGAACAAGACCACTACTTCGAACTGATGGAGGCTCGAAATTCAATGGTTCGATGCTCAAAATTTTCTTCTTGAGGACAAGAAGAACCGCCTTTTGGGACTCTTTTTAACTTCTTTATCTCTTCTTTCTTTTCTTCCAAATTCAACTTCTGTGGAAGTCTGGGCGACTGAATCACTCATCACCTCAAGAAGAAAGACAAAGAATACAAGTTAATAATACCACAGCCGGATTCTAAGAGGATTCGTCCAGGTTTTCCGCCGGAGTGTTGGTCAGCTCAAAAGGCACATGCCGACTAGGTAAAGTGCTGGCCCATGCTGGGTTGGAGCAGCAGAAGCACCAGAAGGACCCTCTAAATTAGTCGCCAGGGCCAGCAGACACCTATGGACTAGCTGACATCGATCCCAGGCCCGAAATCACACCGTTGCCGACCAGACCCGATGGTTCACATCTGGCGTCGTGTCAGCGATCTTAATAGCGACGCGAGCCGGGAGATTCCTCTAGCCTCAAAGATTTCAAAAAATCCCAGAAAAAAGTGAAAGGATGCGCCATGTACTCGCCTTCCATTCAGGATCGTAGAGGCATGGTGAGTGCCTGTTTGACCTACACAATGACTTTCTTGGGCCAGTCGCTGTACCAAGTCAGTGCCTTCACCTTCACAGACAAATCCGGAGACAATTTAACCAACCCCAAAGGGATGGAAGGCTGGGTTAACCAGGGCGATGATCGATCACTCGACCGTGTGGGTGGAAGTAGAGCACCTTACCACTGCACTACGCGCGCACCTGGAATTTCTTACCATTACGGGAAATTTATTATGGTTTACTGTCCTATAAGCCGGTTCGGAACTGGTTCAGTGAGGAATGTCTCAAGAACGATGATTATTCACGACACTGCGTACATTCTGCACAACAGATGAATCAGTCGGCTGACGGACGAACAAACCCTTACTCACTCGATCGATACCCATTCTTATTCATGGGAAGGGTGGAAGCTTTACGAAAAGACTAGTTCAAGCGCCTGTGCTCAGCAGCGGAACGGTAAAAGAAATCGTCGAACGGCAGCTGCTCTCTCAGCTTCAATAACCCCGACCGACAGATCGATCGATCGATCGTCTCTGAAGACTTTCCGATCGGAATCGAATGACAAGTGTGTAAAGCCGCACACGATTTCCGCCACGATGGTAGCCGTCCGTAGCTGCTGATCAAATTCAGGCATCGGGTTACTGTAGTGTACTGTAGTGGCAACTTGATAGCTCTATAGCTTCTAAGCCATGGCGGTCTATACTAAAAGGTTGACCGACCTAGATGAGGAGACTCGATGGTGTAGCGGACAATCATCACATCGCCTCGGAAAAACAATCAAACGGTCTTCATTGTCATATTCTACTTTTATTACTGTAATTTTGGAAGAATTTTGGAAAGGCCTAAGACCATGGTTCGAATCTCACCTGGGCAGTCATTTTTGCGATGAGCTCACGCCAGTGACTCCCGAAATCACAGTAATAAAAGTAGAATGTGACAATAAAGACCGTTTGACTTTTTCAAGAAAATTCGGCTTAGCATGGAAGTCCGACTTTAGCTGTGCTAACGGCCGTGCTGACTGATGGTCGAATGCATGGCGCAAACCAGGAGAACGGCCTCAAATGGAAGGTGAAAAGACGATTTTGCACTGGAATTATGGGCTCTGGGAGACGTTTAAGGTGAATTGCGGCCAAGAGGAGGACAATTCTTGAGTCCTATATAACATATTTTAATTAATCAATTAATTAATTATAAAATTCCTCAACCTACAGGACATCTAATTAATTCTTTTACCTTGACAGATGGGAGAAATCTCAATATCTAACGATTTCTTTGACAATCGGGGTCAAAAATGGGTGATACTGAGTTGATCGCGGGCATCGGCTCATGCCCTACCCTCTTACCAACATAAATATGGGTAAAACAAAAGGTAACCTGTACCCAGACAGTCACCTACTCTTCAAGATAACACAGTTACCCAATAGGCTCATATACACCAGCTGGAGATCTTATAAAAAAACAGAAACAGAAATTACACAAAATGAGAATTTTTGGCATTTTTCATCGACAGAGTACCTACCCCGGTCCCACTGAAAGCTGCTGAAGTCGAGAAAGCGAGATGGAGAAAGGAATAAGGTCTTAAACTGGAACAAGGAAAACTCACGGATGCTGTTCAGAGCGACAGAGCGAATAAGTCGACCCGGAGGGGGTTAAAAGCGCCCCGACTCCGCCAGCAAGTTACCCAGTGGCTGAGGAAACAGCAGCAGGAGCACCAGGAGCAGCAGTAGCCGGGAATGAAGAGCAGAATGGAGTCTGGGGTAGTTGGGTGGGCCATCGGTGGGCCCCACCGGTGGGCTACGACCGGCCGGACGGGGCGACCGGGCAGGTCTCGTCGTCTCGGCACCGCGTCACGCCTCCACAACACACACATATAGGCGAGAGGAGCCGGAGGAGAGAATGGTGGGACGCCCTCGCCCCCCCCCCCGTTGCCCCAACCCCCGTCCCCCAACCCTCCAAACCACCACCCTCTTACACATTGTGGCGACGAGAGTGCTGCGGTGAGGAGCCGAGCAGGAGTTGGCCGAGTGTCGGGGCAGTGTGTGACACTGGCCCAGTTAGGCAGATCAGCACCGAAAATAACCGCGACGAGGCGGCCGAGTCGGAGAAAATACCGAGAAAAGTCACTCAGAGGCCGGCGGAAAGGCTCTCCATCGATGAAAAATGTGAAAAATTCACAGATTTTTCCATGACCGACTGTCACTGAATCTTGGCATGATGAATAATTTATAGTGGACTGTAGACTGAAGCCAATTTGTTAAGTTTGGCTTAATTCCCAAGTTTGAGGCTCAGACCAAGGCGGACTCGCCGAAACGTTGAAATAAATTAAAAATAAATTTGTACAAATCTTGGCTATTTCATCCTACAGTATACTATGATAAGCTTGTGGTTTTCACTGAACGTTTACTTGCCCAGGTCTAGTTATCAACAAATCAACAAAGCTTATAATAACTAATGTTAAAAATTTTGAAATGTGAGAGAAATAAGAAAATATTGAAGAATGACTGATAAATGATATAAGAATGTTAATTAATAAAGAGAATAAATGAAAATTATACTAAACGGTTATTAGTAATACTATTAAATTACTAGTACGTAAGAAAGTAATAATAAAGTAGTAAATTATAAGAAAGCAAAGTAGTAAGAGAACAATTGTAAGAAGGAATATAATTAACGATACTAAATGAAAAATATAAAATACTATTACTAATAAATAGTATTAATAAAAGTGAACAAATACTAGTAAAAGATATAAGTCCGTTTCGACCCTACCCTTAAACCGTTATGTTTGCCCTATCAGCGATTCGTCTTTTTCTCCTAGTGCCTTCTGAAACTTGAAATGTTCTTGGACAAGTGATTTGTTTGTTGTTTTTTGTGTTTTGTTTGTTTTGTTTATTTTGTTGTGTTTGATGTTGCGATTATCCCACGACTGTCTTAAATGGTCGTAATAAATTATTATATTATATAATTCTTCCATCCTATTTTCTCTTTCCGGCTCTGACGAAGGCGGACTCGCCGAAACTTGTAACAGTTCGGCAATTTGGCTTCAGTCAGCCTTGAACTTAAACTTTGGATGAAGTAATTCAACTCGTTAATAGAACACACAACTTGATCATCGATCGATACCGATCGTGCTACTATACCATAATACTATCTATTTATCTATTTATTTCTTCATTTATTTATTACGCTACATAGAGGCTCGTAAATTATGAAAGAAGTGACTGCTATTAGGTTGGTGCAAAAGTTCTCGGACATTTGAGATACAAAACAGTTCATTTTATAATCTCTGAACAATGACAAGGAGCAATTTGAAGTAGACACCGTTAATATCAATGGTCTTCTCTTCTCTATACCATTTTTGACTGGAGCCGAAAATACCTGAGAAATCCCCCTAAAATTCAAGAAGTCGCAAAGTCCGAAAACGTTTGCACCAACCTAATATATGAGCAGACCATGCGATAACTCAAAAAAAGCGATTGTAAACAGCCTAAAACATCAAAAAAGGAGGGAGTTCAAGTGAAACAAGAGACAGTCCACTTAGAACGGTTTTTTTCTTTTCTGGCCTTTATGAGACCTTGTGACCTCATCAGTAATTTTTTCTAGAAGACGCTAATTATTTAACCTTAACTTTTTATTTTGAAATTTTTTCGAAGGAAAATACACTGGAATAGTTCTTATCAGAGGAAAGTACACGGTCGACTGAGGCGAGCGGAAACACGAAAATATCTTCGCCTTTCTCTCATAGCAATGCATTTTAAAATCGGCTTCTTATAGGTCTATCTCCTCCGGAATGGCTCTCGATTCCAAAAGCCATCCCAGTCTAGTTCCTAAGAGCTTCTTCGACTATTCTTTACCTTGGGTTTTCAGTGAATTTCGAAAATCTCGATACTGTAAGGTATAATTTAATCCTGCTCCAGCAGAATAAGGTAAGAATTACAAAAATTGAAGAGTCCACGTCTTTAATGCCGTGCTCACTTCCTCATTCCGTCTGAAGGAGTGGATTTTTAGAATGTAAACGTAAAGGTAAACCGGTCGACGCCAATCAGTTCCCTCTAGACGCGCCATGCACTCGTCTCGCATTCAAAATCGGTGAGCTCTCCTCACCGCTCTCTTCAGATCGAGCATCTAAGGGTCCAGATGATCAGATCCAGCTCACTTTTCAATTTTAAACTTTGAATGAAGTAATTTAACTCGCTAATAGACTACCCAACTTGATCGTCGATTACCATTCCACTGGACTGATTGAAACCCTACAGTACCCGACATGCCTTTGATCAATTCCCAGAAAAGCCACTCAGGAGCGTTCCAAAGCGGTTTTTTCCAATAACTTTGTTGAAACTGAATTATTTGCGAAAATACGCATATATTTGAGCTCAGCAGCTCGAGCTCTATCGTTTGGTGTATAAATTATCCAATGAGAATCAAAGAATAAAGTCCCAACTAACCGATTCTAAAGGTCTCCAGATTCTCTCCCTTCCTCGTTCCCTCTCTTCTAAAGTAGTGGCAGAATGGATGGGGTTGATCAGTTCCCTATAGACGCGCCATGCACTCGTCTTGCATTCAAAATCTCAGAGCTCTTCTCTACAGATCGGACAACGTAAGCTGCTCATATTTTCGTACGTTCGCCTATCTTTACACTGATATTGACAACATACACACACAGGCACTCACATTCGTCCGCCTACGCAGCCGGCGAGTGCTGCTGCTGCGTCTCTCGTCCGCCGGCCGATCCTCTTCGTTGGAGGACAAGAAAAGCCCCCGACTGCTGCTGCTGTGGCTGCTCCGACAGGCTACGGGGTGCAGCGGAGGACGGACGATCGAGCGCTGTGTGTGTGTGTGTGTTTGAGCACCGAGCGCACTCTTCGAGCTTCGTTCGGGTCGAGTACCCCCACCCGATCCGAGCCGGATGGTGGTGGTTGTGCTGCTGCTCACCCACTCACCACCCTCTCTCCACCAGCTCTCCCCCGTCTCTTCGTTGGCGTTTGTCGGTCGCTGATGTGCACAAACACACACACACACCACCCTCAACGACGTTCCATACGGATTATACCCGGTGGTGGATTTTTACCCGGTGCCATACCGCCTCGGCAAGCTTCACAGTTGCCCCGGAGAAGAACACCGAAAAAGATTCGGGCGGAATGATCAATTGGTTCTATGGGTTCTTCTCGGACCTATGACATACCTTTAATCATCTTTATAGACAGCCGCTGCCTTAACCTAATCACTCTAATTACCCTTATGGCCCGCAGTGGTAAGAGGCGCTGCTGGCACTCGTACGGTCGAGCGATCGGTCCCGACACGGGCTAACCAAGCCTTTCACCCCTCCGGGGTCGGGTAAATTGGCACCAGACTTGTCTGGGAAGGTAAAGACACTGACCTGGTATAGCGGCTGGCCCCCACAGTTCATTGTATAGGCCAAATACGCATTCACCTCTACGATTCTGAATGGAACACGAACGCGTGGCGCGTCCTTAGGAGAATGATGAATGCCGGCAACTTTTGCCTTTACCTTTTACCTTTTGATTGCCCTTATAGACAGCCGTCGGCTTTAATTTCTTCTCAAAGGCTAGGCCAATGGCCCATAATTGTTCCTTTGCCAATAGGAAGAGTCCGACTGCCCTCAACTAGTAGCCGATGGTATTAAAGCTGACGGCAGAAATAGACTTGCACTTCCGGGCCCTTCCCCTGGAGGTGATTACGACGAGAATGAAATGACCGAATTTTTTGATTTTTTTTTCACAAAATCTTCCATAGGGCTCTAAAGAGGCCCAGAAGCTTTCGGTTCATTCTGCTAGAGAACCGAAAAAAAACTAATTGATCGATTATAGGTATCGATCTTAGTAAACTAGAGAACTTTAACTCAACGTAAAGGTGAAGATAAAGTTATCGATTGATCGGGAGTGATTGATCAGTCCCCTAAGGACGTGCCACACATTCGTTTTCCATTCAGAATAGTAAAGGAATCGCTAATGAGGTCACTGATTAGTATTACTCCACTATTCACCGCTACCACTTGATAATACTTCTTAGGTTGGTGCAGCGGCAAAGTATCAATCACTGTCAGTAGCATCAGGGATCGATTCTCTCCTGACACGAGCCCAGATCTAGGCTCATTTGAAACGGCCAGATTCCAGGCTCTCCGAGCCCGAGGCGGCACAGAAAACCGGCCCGTCTTCGCTAAGCAATCGACAAGGAACTAATTGCAACACACCGGGCCGAGCGGGCCCGGTTTCAATCGATTGATCGAGAGTGATTGCGCATGGTCGGATGATGGTCATAGTGGTGATGCTGGAGTTGGTGAAGGAGGTGCTCTGGTGGGTGTGGGAGCAAACAGAGCGGCGGAGGACAGGCGACGGGTGATGATGGGATGGCAGCAGAAGTGCCGAATGCCGGCATAGCCAGGGGTATCTGAAGGGGTAAACGCCGATCGGCGGTTTGTGATCACCAAATTCGATTTCCGATCTTCGATTGCGGACCGCCCATCTTGCATGGGAAACACCGGCGATCAAAGTGGCAACATCCGTTGGGTATAATTCTTGTCTGCTCAAAATTGAGAAGATTACCCATCTCTTTTAACCTTTTTAAACATTATTTATCTTCATGACCCGTACCTTTACCTCCAGGGCCCAGATTCATGAACGGACGAGCGGTCTCCGAACCCGCGGCGCAGCCAGAATCAGACGGCAGAGTGGATGAGAGATTGCGTTTAACATAGGAAGTTTAGGATAAGTAGACAAAAGTGAACGCCGTTCTCGGGGTTTATCGGGGGTTTACCAATGATGAATCTGGGCCCAGGACTGCAGACTACCAATGTAAGGAATCAGATGAATATTAAGATAGAATGAGTAGGATATCCTTTTCTGATACCTTTCGCCTTAATTATAGAATAAATGTTAGGTTGTAACGAATATGTAACCCTTAGAATGATCATTGCGGCTAAAAATATACCCCTGAAGAGATAGGAGTTAGAAGTTAGATATTGGAACCACTTTCGCTTACAAAAAGGCCCGAATCCCCGGAGGCAGTTGGGATTACCGTCGGTGGTTCTAAAGTCAATTGGGTAAGATTAGCGCTTCTTCTGTTACACGGAAGTCTTTAACCCAGGCCGACATTCTGATCTGGGGCTATAATTACTCATTATCCCTGCTGCCAGTCGTTTCAGGGTATCTGCCGGATAACAAATGGGTAAGGGAACAGGTAGCAGCCACGGAACCCCTACGTATGGTGATATGCTAGCCCTGATGATCCTAAAAGAAGTGTTACCTATTCTAGGTTTATTCTTACCTCGTGGACTAGAAGTTTCCTCTACTTATCGAGCTAAGACGTCCAGGGCCGGTATTCATGAACGGTTCATCGGCCGGTTACAGTGATATTCACCTCGGCTACCCACCAAAACGTGATTCCTCAACGCGTGGTGACTTTGGCGGTGAACTGGCCGGTGAATTTCACCGGCGGTTTCGTTCATGAATCCCGGCCCAGGTGAGTGGTTTTGGTAAATAGAAGTCGAATTTCTTTTATAAACGAGTCGAGGTTTGATTGCAGCAAGCATAAATCCTCCTCAAAGACTCCGAAGAAGATAGTCACTTTGAATTAGAAATTAATAGTCAATTAAGATGTACTGTAGACTTTTCGCCGGGTTACCCTATACCAAGGACTAACCCGTGAAGTGGTTCATCAGGAGACAAGGAAATCGTTATATGCTACTGTTTCCTGTCGAAGTTTCAACAGTAGAGAACTTGGAGAACACCTTATTTGGAGCAACCACGCAGAGGTCTAGCTGATCCTCCACTTCCTTTTTTCTTTTTTTCTTGTTCTTTCGTATTTCTATGGCAGGTTTATTTGTTCAAAGGACGAATATAGAGTTCCGATAGTGTATAAGAACGTCTCGCCTTTCATGTAACCGAATCGGCAGCGGTCGATCAAATGAGCAGACAAACAGTAGGTAGGTGCGATCGCTGCCGGGTCACCAGAGGTCCGACTAGGAGGTCAGTTGGTCGGCGTCGGTTCGCTGTCTGGTACCATCCGGGTAGAATTAGACTCATTGAGGAGCATAACTCCATCATTGTCCCTTTACCAAGGACTCCTAGGCCCAGATTCATGAATGGACAAGCGGTCTCAGAAACCGCGGCGCAGCCAGAACCAGACAGCAGAGTCGATGAAAGATTGCGTTTAACATAGGAAGTTCAGGATAAGTGGACAAAGGTGGGCGCCGTTCGGGTTATATCCAAGGGTTTATCGGGGGTTTACCTATGATGAATATGGGGCCCTAGAGAGAGGATAATCCATGGAATCAAGAGAAATGCCGGCGAGGCTTACTTCAACGAGCCTATTTAACTGAGTTGTCACTAATCCCTCTTTTGTGTTGTTATTAACATTGTAGTGTCAATATTTATAATGGTGAGCGCGCGTGGTACAGTGGTAAGATGCGCTAGTGACACCCGCGAGGTCGAGCGATCGATCCTCGTCCAGATCTACTAAACCTCCCATCCCTCCAGGGTTGGGTAAATTGATACCAGACTTGTCTGGGAAGGTAAAGACACTGACTTGTTACAGCGGTTGGACCCCGCAAAACATTGTATATGTCAAATACGCATTCACCATGCCTCTACGATTCTGAATGGGAGACGATTGTGCGGCGCATCCTTAGGAAACTGATCATCGCCGACATTTTTCCTTTACCTTTACCTTTAACACCAATACCCCAGTCGGTAGTACCGCACTGGATTTCAATGTTTAGGAACTGGAAAAATGGATAATAATAACAATAATGTCTAGCCAAAAGAAAAAAGAACTCCAGCAAATTTTCCTTAAAACCTCTAGCCCGAGAAGTCCAGGACAATCAAAACTTTCGAAGACTTTTCGCCCGAAAACGTTTCCAATTCGTCTTCGTTGAACTTTTGGCGCCCGCATAGTTACAGAAGCGGTCATCGTCGGGTAGTCGTCAAAAAGTAGATAATGACCGAGATTTTTTCCGTCGACCATTGTACTCGAAGTTGAACTGGCCTACATCCTCATCGGAGCGCAAAGTCATTATTTCACGTCCTCTGAGGAAACCTTCTAGAACTTTCGGGATTTCAACGACTACCTTCACTACCTCTATAGGAAAACCCACGAATAACAGAAATCTATTTTTCTTCAAAGGCGATATTCCTGCTTACATGCTTTCCAACAAAAACTTCCATCCCTCCTGGCCAGCTAAACTGGGATCAGTACCGTCTGAGAAGGAGAAGATGTGGCAAATGACGCACTCAAGTTATTGTATAAGACAAATACGCATTCACCGTGCCTCTAAGATTCTGAATTGAAGAAGAGGGCATGGCGCAGCTCCTTAGGAGTGATCAACGCGACCTTTCTAATCTTCCAATGGACGTTTGAAAAAAATAGTAAAAAAACAGCTGATCCTAAACCCCAATTCTGGAAAAAGGAACCAATAGATTAGTGTTCATGAAAATTCGCTTCGTACTTCGTTGATCCGTTCCCTGACAAAATTAGTTTTGTTAAAATACGTAGTAGTATGTACATGTAGCTCGCCCCAGGAAGTGGAATCTTATTTCCTTAGAATTTCAGCTAACAATAAGATTTAAAACACTCGTACCTAAGTTGCTATAGTCTCTCCAATTGAAAAAAGTTTAAGCGCTAACGGACCACGACTTGGGTGAGGGTGGAGGGGATTCTCACCTCCGGGGTAAGAGATTGGGGCTAACATCACTTACCCAACCTTGCAGAGTTTCATAAGAAGTAGGTTTCAGTCCTTTTAGGCAAAGTCTCCAAATAAATCAAACTAAGAAAATTTGATGGGCTCACCTGAGATTCCTAGATTCTTTTCGTAGGCAACAAATGGAGCCATACCTACACATTCCACGAATTCCGCCAGACGGACAGGATGTAAGGAGCCCTGAGGCGATTTTACAGTTCTTCAGCAACAACAGCAGCTGAGTAGCTCGAGGCGAAAGCGACACCAGCGCGGAACGAGCTGGAACGGAAAGTGAAGGTGGCGGTGGAGAGTGGTGGTGAGATGCGATCGACCGACGGGACGGCCTAATTCGAACTCGACGACCCGCTGACCCGGTTTTCACCTTCTCAGATCGTCGTCTTCGTCGTGCCCCGCGATCAAAAAGAATCGCTGAACGCCCCCGGTCTCCGGCCCTCTCGGTCGTTTCAAACCGTCGAGGCGGCACCCTTCGGCGGCGATTAACCCTCCGCATTTATTTTGCTCAGCCTCCAATTTCAATCACAACTGGGACACAAAGTTCAAGAAAGTTACCAAGCTGTTCTTGAACGGTAGTAATCGTTAGGTGCACCCTCTTACCCATAGCCCGTTTAGCCGTCTGCTCGTTTCTCTCAACGGGGATACCCTCTGGCAGAGACAGAAGTAAGGTGATTTCCTATCCCGTCCACCCCGATTCTAACCCTTACGATTGGCGAGAGGAACGAATAAATGACGGAGCCTGGGATCCCCATCCCCGCCGGGGAGAGACGAGCATTCGGCCTCAGACAGCCTCCGGACATCCCCTTGAACTAGACGATAGCCACCCAAAATTGGGAAAGGACCAGCACACCCCAGCCCCAGAACTAAACTTCCAATTTCCCTACTGTCGATGAGCCAGAGCTTTTGGGTTAGCCTATATAGTGTTCACGACCTTCAGGAGATATCCATACCCACCAGGAAGAGGCGAGCATATTCCTGAACTACCCTTCCATACCCTACTTACCCTTTGTTATGGAGAAATACCGGAAATATGAAGTATTTGTCAGATACGGATGGGTGCAAGTATGTCGCACGCCATACGCTCTATTCATAATCGAAACTAAACAAGTGTGTGTGGTTCAACGATAAGAGGCGCTACTGACACCCGTACGGTCGAGCGATCGATCTCCGACCAGGCTGAGCAAGCCTACCAACCCTCCGGGGTGGGTAAGCTGGTAACATACTTGTCTTAAGGAATTTAAAGACACCGACTTGGCATAGACGATGGTCCCCGCATATCATAGTATAGGCTCAGAATGGAACATGAATGCGTCAGACTCATCAACCCCAACCTTTTCTTTTTCTTATAGCGCAAATTATAAGTGATCCTGCTCGCCTCAAATTGCATCTCAAGGGTCATTCACACTAGGCAGCAAAGCGATGCATTAAGTAGTCACGCACGCGAGGCAGAGCACAGTAGCATGTGGCACAAGTCGCGAGCTACCTTCGGCCTTGTTTGCTCGGCCTCTGATTTCAAACGTAGCTGGGACAATCAACTAAGATTTTAAAAAGGTATCCAGCTCTCCTACATCTCAAAAACCGAGGAGACTTCATCACTCATTCACACTCGGCAACAAAGTATCGCTGTAGTTGCGTCTCTGCTACGCTTCCTGAGCGAACTACATCCCCTTTCAATCCGAAGAATTGCGACAGTTTTCGACGCCAAGTATAACGGTCTGTTTTCAATAAATTCTGATTACTTTGTCATGAAATTCGTTCTGTTACAATGTCACGATAGCCAGTGGCAATGTTCATTTTTCACAGTGCACCGACTGACAACACATTTATCGACGATCTCATATCTATGTTGCGGACAGGGGCACCGTGAGCGATTGGATCTGATCCGCCGGAACTGAAGGGAATGCCGCTTGCGCGTCGGTGGCATCGGCTGGAGCTGGAGCCCACTGGATCACTAGCTTATCTTCTTTAGGTGCACCGGCCTGAAAACTTTTTGTAACTAAAAACTCTTCTTACTCGGTTCTTGTGAATTCTAGAACGCTCTGGAGACGTAGGCGCGGTGATGCGGGTTTCGCGCCCAATTGTTTACGCGCGGATTATCGATTGGGTCCCAAACGCGGGGACACCCAATCGATAATACGCGGTATTGATCGGGTGGCGTCTTGATAACAGTCAATCTGTGTTGGGTCCATCAAGCCTGTTACACTGTTTTAACCTTCAGCCAACCCAAGACATCTCACTTTTTATCAAGGGATGGCTTCAATTATTATTATTCTACAAAACCTTGAACCATCAACTAATTGTAAATGGTTATTGATTAACTGATTATCAATACCAGCCTAGAATGCAGGTAAAACGTGTCCGGTAGGTAGAAAAACCGTGACTTATCAACCCAGGACTCCAAAGGGTTATTGATTGATTGCCATATGAAGTTTATACTTCCTTCGATTCGACCGCTCGCGATTGTATTTCCGGAAGAAATAGTCCTTACCCTCAACCGACCGCTAACTGCACCCTCTGACCTTATCAACCACTCATAGAAAGTTCTAGTCTAGTTTGACTTGTGAAAACGAGAAATCACAGGGTCAAGCCTACTCATACACAACTTAGGAAGGAGTAAGGTCATTCTCTTGAAGCTGACGGTTCTTTCAGACCTAGACGATTTCAGATCCTATCGATTTTGATGATCAATCAATACTTCAGCGATGCTTCGACTCGAGTCCCCCATCGATTCCTAGCTACGTGCATGTTTTTGGGTAAAACTACGACACCCTGGACTACGCGAACGCACACAGAACACTCACCTATAATCGATCGAGATCTCTATTGATCGGGATTTTGCTGAAACCATATCGATTTCCAATAATCAGTGTGACTCACCGTACGAGTAATCTCCAGTGGGGCGTTGCCAGCCGGATCGACGAATCCGTACACGGGTTTAAGACGATAATCGTTGTTGTTTGAGCACTTTACTTTGAAGATCACCTTGGCCTCACCGGCATTGGCCAGGGTATGAGCGGACTTGCCGCCAGCCGCAGGAATCTGAGCTGCAGGAGGATCGATCGTCAGAGACATGACTGAATTCGAAACCTACCGCTTCAACTCATATTTATATGAGCCGCCACCCCTAACCGACCGGAAATTCACACGTTATCCACGAAAAACACGTTCAAACCATTTCAAACACGTTCGAACTCGACAGCTTCGGTTCATTTCCTGTAGGCGGGATACTTGAGATATGCTTACCCAAAGTAGATGGGTATCGTATTCCCAGGTAAGGGTATAAACAAATCCCCTGAGGGCGTAATTAGCCTATACAATAACTTGCGGAAGCCGGAAGCTCCTATTCCAAGTCAGCCATTTCCAAGCCAGCTCCTATGCCAAGTCAGCCGGTTCATTTTCAGTAGGCGGGATATTTAAGATATGTTTACCCAGAATAGATGGGTATCGTATTCCCAGGCGAAGGTATAGATAAATCCACTTAGGACGTAATTGGCCTACCCAATAACTTGTGGGGGCTAGCTCCTATACCAAGCCAGTGTATTTACCTTTCCAGACAAGTCAGGTACCAATTTACCCGAGCCCCGGAGGGATGGAAGGCTTGGATAGCCCAGGCAGGGATCGACCGCTCGACGGTGCGCGTGGCAGCAGCGCCTCTTTCCATTGTACCAGGCGCGCACGTGTTCAGTTACGGTGATGAATGGAGCGTATGGCGTGCGACATACCTGTACCCACTTATATAGCAGAGACAGATACTTCATACTTCCGGTATGTTTTCAGATCAGAGCGTAAGTAGGGTATGGAAGGGTAGTTTAGGAACTGAGATATGCTCACTTCTTCCTGCTGGGTATGGGTATCCACAGAAGATCGTGCACACCATATAGGCCTCAAAAGCTCTGGTTCTTCGACAGCATGAGGTTTATTTTTGGGGCTGGGGTATGCTGGTCCTTTCCCGGCGTTGGGTGGCTATCGTCTACTTCAAGGGATACATAAAGAGTGCCACTTAGGGCCCGATAGGCTGTTAAAGGGCGTATGCTCGTCTCTCCTAGCGGGAATGGGGATCAGTGCCCCCCTTTGATTCGTTCCCCTAATCAAGCGGGGTGGGAACCGGGAGACGGGCCAGGAGATCACCTCACCCTTGTCTCCGCCCGAGGGTATCCCCATTGGGAGAAACGAGCACATGGCTAAGCAGCTTCGGGTAAGAGGGTGCACCTAACGGTGCCCAGAGGTGAGCAGCCAGCCTATAGGGGAGAATACCCAGATAAAAGGGTTAGGGTTTCGGGGCATTGTACAAGTTCCGGGTATCGAACAAAATTTCCGTCCAAGGGCAGGTGTTTTTTATATGAATTGAGTTTTAAAACTAGTTTTGTGCACTCATCTTAAATAAGCAATTAATTGTTGTTACGCGAGGATGGAAAAACTGTTTTTTTTTTGAGAAAAAAAGGCATTTTTTTAATTGCAGACGCCTTTCGCTCATTATTTATTTATTTATTTATTTCTGCACCGTTTTGCGCTGCCGAGTATGAACAAGCCTTTAAAAAATTTAACCAACACAAATAAGAGATTACCCAAACTCTGGCCATCCGTACGCCCGGTCGTGTCAGGCTTATCACCACTCACCGTTTTCAAAATAGCCAACAAATATTATCATTAAAGTAATGTCAGCCTTGGGTAGACCAACGTCTCGAAAAATTCGATAGCAATTTGCAGCTTCATTTTGCAATACCATAAAATCGATCATAGAAAGATGAAATAATCAAATAATCAATACAGAGTAAAGCATAACCGGAAAGAAGTAGACCGTAGAAGAATCACCGAAGCCAGAGAATGGCGGCTGCACCGTAGTACATAATGAAAAGGCATTCAAGGCGTCATTGTTGAACGATATTTAAAAAATATTGTACATGTATCACTTGTTACAGACACTCGGAGAAGAGATAATACACTGCAAAAACAAGCACTTACAAAACAAATGCAAAAAAATAGCCCAAACAAAGAAGAATCACATAGAACACATGAAAAAAGTGAGAAGTGAGGAAAATTTCTGATCAAAACCATAACCTAGGAAGAAGGTTCATTCCATCAAATTCTAATTGAAAATTTGCATTTTTTTTCAAATTTTTGGGCAATGCCTTCTAACCATAGGCCGCAGGTCCGCCCATTTATCAATCTTCAACTGATAACTAATGGCGCATCAAATTGTCTTGTTGAATGGGTTTAGAGAGAAGGTGGGGGGGGTTATAATACCTTCATCCATGCAGCTCCAGGAAAGTGAGAAAAAGCTTATAATTCTTTTTGGAATCGAATTTTCTTGTACGACTACATCGAGGTAAAGCAGAACTTTCAATGTAGGTGTATAGTTTCAGACTCTCCAGAATAAAATAAAGGTAAAAGGTAAAGGTGCTGGCGTTGATCATTCCCTTAAGGACGCGCCACGCATTCGTGTTCCATTCAGAATCGTAGAGGCATGGTAACGCGTACTATTTGTCCTATACAACGTCTTGCTGGGACCAAACGCTATTCCATGTCAGTGTCGTTACCTTCCCAGACAAGTTTGGTACCACGGAGGGATGAATAGGCTTGGTTAGCCCAGACCGAGATCGATCGCTCGACCGAGCGGGTGTCAGTAGCGCATCTCACCACTGTACCACACGCGCCCTAATGTAATGAAATGAAAAATGCAACTCTGAATTCCCTCACACAGACGGTCCAAACTTATCTTGCGTAAAAAGAAACACGATGCATTTGAAGTGAAGCATTTGTTGATTTCAAAAAGTTTCCGGATATTCAGACTTAACAAACAGGCCGATTGAAAAATAATAGACTAGCTAAACCCTACCCAATAATACACAGATCTACACCACACAATTTAGGTCAAAAATCAATCTAGTTGAAAAAAAAAATGGTTGAAAAAATCTATAAAAATACATCACGTCAGCCTTACACTTATCTCTTGGTATCACAGCGGACGATCGCAGATAACATTATGTACAGGAATGGCCGTGAAACCGGCTAGCAAAATTCCAAACGTATCCGAAATGGAAACGAATCCCATGCTGAACTCTTTACGGTCAGCTGGTATCTGAATACGAAAAGATTTTCTATAAAATTACCATCGCAGAGGGTTAAAGGACGCGAGAAGCATACTCTGGGTATGCAATGGGTATAGCTGAGAAAAGGAAACTTCAATAAAAAATACCTCCTCGTGAAGTACCCGGAACGTGTTCACATACGACGCTCCTCCCAAAAGTCCTTCATATACAATAACACAGAATAGAATGAAAATGTGCGAGATGAAACGGCTCACAGCTTCACAATACAAAATGGTTGCGTTGAGTACCTTAATAAAATTGTGAGTAAAGGTAAAAAGGTAAAGATGTCGAGTTGACCAGCCCCTTACAATGACTTGCGCGACCAGCTATACCAAGTCAGTGTTTTTACCTTGTCAGACAACTCTGGTACCAATTTACCGGGCCCGGACGGATGGAAGGCCTGGTTAGTTCAGGCCGGAACGATCGCTCGACCGTGCGGGTGTCAGTAGCGCCTCTAGGCACTGCACCACGCGGAGCCCAAAATTATAAATAGAAGACATTTTGTGCAGGTAGAGGTAAAGGTGAAGGTGAGGCGCTCTACGAGCCAGTGTTTTCACCTTCTCAGACAGACCACGTAAAAATTGATCCGATTTTTTACTAATGCTCTGATCAATATATAACAGAAATCAACGGTAAGGAGAATTTACCCTTGAAGGGATTCGCTAACGACCGGCTGTCACGACCTGTGGGGCCAATCAGCAACGACTCACCCGGTGACAAAATGCATTTGCAGTTTTGGTACAAGTTTACCCTACCCCTTAGGGATGGAAAGTTGGTTAACCTTGGCGAGGATCCATCGTTTTACCATGCCGATGGAAGAAGCGCCTCTTACCATTGCGCTACATGCTTCTAAAATGTAATACTAACCTGTAGCAGAGCCAAAACAGGCAGAACTTCGCCAGGCAGTGCGATCAAGTCTGATGATGACCGTGAAATGAATACGCCCACTTGATACAGGACTTGATACCAACGGTACTGGCTCTGTGGTGTGAGACCAAAACCATGGGAACAGTCGAATTCAAGTAGTTCTAACTGAAACGCAGGTATAAACCAACAATAATTAAATAAATTTAGAAAAGGAAACACCGAAAGGTTCTAAACAAAGAATGGGATTCACAGGAAGCTAGAAATATCATTATTTGCACATTATGGCGTTGGTCTCCCCTCTTGGAGACTGGAATGCCGCATAAGTTACCAACATTTTACTTTATTTAGTTTCTATTTGAAATTAAGCACAGTATTCTTGTTCAGTCTTATTCATGTCTGCTTCATTTGGCGCAGCTAACAGTGTGAATAGAATAAAAATAAAAATAAATGAAAATAAGATATAACGAGATTTTGTTGAAAACGAGCTGAATCGGGATAAACTGATGATTGTCTCGCAAAATATCTTTGGCCTCAGCTGCAACTCCTGATAATTAAAGAAAAACGAGAAAATAACAAAACATTTTAACAATTCCAACGTACCAGTCCTTGGTTGATGAAATACTCAGCGAAGTAAACCACTATCAGTGGAATCATATACTTGAACAAGGGCGTGATAGACATGAATTTGCTAAACAAACCACCTCGCCGTCTTGGTGGCCTGGAACCTGAATTCAAAAAGCATTTAGGTTAAAAGAATAAAACCAGCTGAAGACGGTATAATATGAGAGAAACAGATTATAAGGAAACCTTTCTAATGAAAACTCGCTAAATTTTGGCTGAGACAAACTCTAAATTAGTATGAAAAACTTTAGTAAGAGAATGAAAGGCTACAAAATCACGAAAACCAACCACGTGCATCATCATCGTCCTCGTCATCGCCATTGAGAAGCGGTCGCTCGATATCGGATCCGGAAGTTTCGGACAATTCCGAGGCACGACGACTTCGAGGAACATTCACTGCAATGATGATTTCATTTCAGATTGCTCACTCTGGCATTAATCATCATTACTCCCGAAGATGACGCACATACATTCAACAGAATCAAAATGAACCATGATTCAAACCAAAGGACCTTAACGGCGGGCATAATAAAGGCAAGAAAACCTATAATGACAGGAGCGACCTAGCTTCAGTGACCCGGATTAAGCAGTGCAGTATTTACCACAAAGCAGCAGTGAGAACATTCACGAATAACGAGATTATTTATTTATTTATTTATTTATTTATTTATTTATTTATTTATTTATTTATTTATTTATTTACCATGCACTTAATGTGCGCCATACAATACGAAAATGCGAACAAAAAAAAATACAAAAAACACACTACTTATGATATCACTATATGGACGATAGCTAGGACGTCAGCACTGTTAAAATTTTGTTGATAAAGCTTATAAATCAATTACAGTTATTGCCCAGCCCATTGTAGGTTGAGAGAAAGGGAGAAAATTAGAGGCCTTCATTAAGCATTACCTTCGGAAAGAGCGCACACGGTGCAGTTGTAAGAGGCGCTACTCTCAATCGTACGGTCGCGCGATCAATCCTCGCTCATGCTAACTAACCTTTCCACACATTGAAAGTTGGGTAATTCCTACGACTTCGGATGAAAGAGGAATGCATGGCGCACCCTCAGTAACAAATCAACCTCCACCATTTTGCCTTTTTTAAATTTTTGAGATTGAAAAATAACTCACCGTTCCTGTACCTTACAACATAGGTCTTCGGATCGCAGACATTAACCTTGTGGACTGTCTGAGGTAGCTCCAGTACGAACCAAAATCTTCAAAGAAATTAAATCCTCTTTGGAAAAAGTCGTCAAAGAAGAAATAAACGAACGTGTATGCGAAGATCAACGGAATGATAAGCATGCTGAACAGCGCCGTATGAGGAGATAAATGTAGCATTAGCTGGTCAGTAAGAATTGCGTAGGTCATTGCACCGATTATTCCTGCACCTCCAGTACCTGACGACCACATGGAGATCACCTGTCTGAAACCAGACAGCGAGAGTTTGGAATCAACGAATGAGAAAACACAGCAACCACGGAAATTCTCCGAAATTCTCGAATGGAAATCTAAGGGATAGCTATAAATAGATGAGAACCAGTAAGCTTCTTTTTCCATCTTTCATTTTTTGACATAATTCATGTCAAAACTGGACGGAAATGACAGCCATAAGGTGGAGAAATTGAGCAGAATCAGGTGAGGAATGAGGTGCGCAATAATCATTACATTCATTGGCACTTCATACTTGAAGAATGATAGAATAGCTGAACCCTTGTTCGAAGAAAAAATAAATAAAGACTACAAAACGCGAACTTACGAGTCAAAATACGACGCCAGAGCCAAATAGGAGATCTCTCCTAAGCCTGATCCCCAGCTGGCGACAACCACACCTAAATATCCGATTTGTTATCCGGAAAATTTGTTCAGTAAACATCTCATTCTGAGGAAAAAATTATAAAATAAGTGATGTCTAACGTAAATAGAAGAAAAGGTAAAGGGGTGAAGCTGCTGGCGCTGATCAGCCCCTAAAGACGCTCCACTGCATTCGTATTTCATTCAGAATCGCAGAGGCGTGGTGTGTGTGTGTGTCTTTACCTTACCAGAAATGTCTGGTAACAATTTACCCGACCCCGGAAGAAAGCTTGGTTAGTCCGAGCCGGATCGATCTCTCGACCGTGCGATCGTCATAAGCGCCTCTTACCACTGCACAACATGGGCATATATAGATTTATTTCTTTATTCTGATAAATATAGATAAATGATAAATATAGATAATATAGATAATTTTGATAAATATAGATAAATGAACAAAAAGATAGAATATCTCACCAAAGAGCGCAACAGAGACGTCACTGCTGGACGCGACTAGGATGAAGCTAAGTGTTTGAGCCAGAACAACAAGAAGATGTCGGAGCCTACAAAAATCCTTTTCCTCCCATTTTTTGATTTTTTTTTCAAGCTCAACGAACCCGAACGGAACCCTCTGGATATACAAAGGAGCCGTGACTTTGACCACCAGAGCAGGAATAATATCCGCCAATAACACGGCACCAGTAGACATCCGCTGGCACCGCCGGTCCACGATTTTATCCTGAACAGTCACTTAGCATCGAACGAAGAATTTTTTTCCAAATTCTTCAAGAATTTAGTTCTAAAAAAACTTACGCGACAAGCATCATGCGTTACGTTCGCTGGCGAACCCCCGCTGTCTGACTCCAGTATGTCTTTCGCAGCACTTAGCATAACAACATAGGCGAAATTGTTGCACAAGCCCAGTATCCTATAAAACTTCAAGTAAGCTAAATAACACAATGAATATTTTTGATGAAATTTTCACCAACAACGATAAGATCAGATCCAATCTAAACCTCTCAATCTCGCGATAGAATCTCACCAAAACGGACCTCTCAAAGAGTGCGGCACCAGAAAAGAATTTGTGATGTTAAAATGCTTTTTTGTGACCTCAAAACACTTTCAAAACACCCTGGTAAGACTGGGAGGTCATAAAAAAGTATAAATGAGGTCATAAAAGAAGTATAAATAACATCAAATACATAAGAAATAGCGCAGCGATCTCCACGGTGCACTGGATCGAAGAAAGTAAGAAAGAAAGTTTGAAAAGAAAGAGAGGGCGGTAGAGTATCAGCGGTTTAAAATAAAAACAACTAACGGACGACAACTAATTAAAATAAAGATAAGGTGCTGGTCACTCCCTAAGGGTGCGCCAAGCATTGGCCTTCCATGTAGAATCACAGGGGAATGGTAAACCTTGCGCGAGGGACACAATTACAACTCAGGGAAAGAATTGTATCTCGTTTCGAGAGATTAGTGCGCGCGCCTGGTTCACCTTACCAGAAGAATCTGGTACCAATCCTCCCGATGCCGGGAGAAATTGAAGATTTTCTTAACCCGGGCAGGAGACGATCGCTCGACCGTAGGGACGGAAGTAGCGCCTCTTACCACTGAACCACGCGCGCGCCCTAATCTCTAGAAACGATATATAATTCTTTCCCTGAAAAAAGGGAAGCAAAAGACTATCCTAGAAGTTTCCCACACTTAAAGGGACCATTTTTTATTGGTCGACTGATTTACGCCTATGGGCTCATCAATTTACCTAAACCTTTACATCTCGTTCAACTTCAGTGGGTTAACGCAATCGGAAGATAGTCCAATACTACAAAACAAGATTTTACATGTAAAAATAATGTAAAGAATATACTTACCAGAAACCAAGCAGATTGCGACTGGACACACCGGGGCAAGACCTGCTGTTCTCGCGGTGGTCATTTTGGCTGAGCACCGGGACCACCCGAGCCGTGGTCGGCATGTCGCCGCTGATGCGCACCTGCAACACTGGTGGTGGTCGATATTGAAATGAGTCCGAAAAAACACTGATGAATCGAACACGTTCCTCTACGAGCTGACAATGATTGAAAGAATAGCAGTTGACGACGAGAATTTTGGAAAAAAATGAGAAAGACCGTGTGACTGCACTAAGGAATACAGCTTTCGGCACTATTCACCTCATTACACTCCAGTAGTCGAAGAAATTTTTTCAACCAATTTTCCCCATATCTTCGCAAATCGGGTTATTTGAGGCGCTGAAGACGAATCTGATGTCCGTTTTCCGGAATACGGCCGACGACCAACCATATCGTCCCCTAGAATGGTCCGGTCAAGATTTCAGATTTGGATCAAAACTCGTCTATGTAGGTTACTTTACATGCCGAGCACGATCATGATGTTGCTTTTTCGAATTTCGCCCGAATTCGGCCGTTACAGATAGATTTAGGTCAGAAGCAATGGTATGGAGGGCAGGCTGGCGGCGCGGAGTGGGGCCTACCTGAATCTGCCGAAATCGGTCGAAATTTGCGAAAAATACATCACATTCGTAATCAGCATCCCAAATAATGTACCCAGCCGAAATATTAGCCAAATCGGTATTTTTTCGAGTTTGACGATATGGGTGGTCCTCGGCCGAAATGCGGAAAACAAACGTCAGATTCGTTATCAGCGCTCCAGAAAACCCCCAGGACGAAGCTTGAGACGAATTGGTTATCCTACCTGAAGCACCCTGCTAGCTTCTGCAAACGATATGGGTGGTCTCCGGTCGAAATTCGGAAATTTCATGGTCAGCACTGGAGAAAACCGAAAAGTAGAGGAATATTGAGCCAAATTGTAAAGAAAAATTTTCATCGACCACTGGAGTGTAATAAGTGGAGCAGTGTTCAGCTTTCGAGACGAGTTCCGCGGCTTTTGTGGAAGCCAGTTTTTTCGGATATTAATCTGTGCACAGCTGAAAATCTCACAAGGAATGCAATGTAAGCAAAAACTGCTAAAAAGAGGGTTCTGACCGGTTTTTTGGAAGCAAAGCCTTGCTTCTCAAGAAAAAAAACCTTTTTCAAGACGCGTGAATAGGCTAGGATTTGTCTCAATACTGTCGAGTGCTTAGGTGGGTGAACAACATTGCGAAAACCATTAAAATTCACTTTAATTTGTTCTATTTTTTAATAGAAACATCGAGAAGTTAAGAACAAATGTAGGGAGAATGTGCAATTAGCAGATTATACCCAGAATTTAGTAAAGATGATGCTCTGGGAAAGTCACTTTTCCAAGGTACTGTAAGAGTGGCAGAAGTATGAACGGAACTTTTCATAAAATATAGAGCACGATTCTTAAAAAGCACCTCAAAGTACATAATATCGGATGTTCTTTATTACTGTTTTAGCACTTACTGGGTTTCTCCAAAAAGACAATTTTTTTTCAAATCTGCATTCTCAGATTCCCTAAACTCCAACACCGAGATCAGTTTTCTGTGTAAAGTCAGGAGCACAGGGTAGTTTCCTTTGACGGTTCTACCAGACAAACATTACACCCATTACCTTTCCTGCCCTATAATCCGGAATTTCATAGGTTCTCCTTAAACCGCGACACCTAGGCACCTATACCACAACCAATGCAACGAATATAAATCAAGCACAACACATGAAATACTTAATTAAGCAGCAGAAACCAAGCAATCACCTACATACCAAGTCGATGAGTATTAAGTGATTACGGTAGGCAGTGAATAGTTGTGCAATTGCGACCGGCACACAGCTAAGCCGTGGCTTGTGCGCGAATCTCAACGGTTCAAATTCGTGCCCGGTTTTCGCGCGCTGCTGCGGGCCGCTTTTTGCGATTCGAATTGTTTCTGCTTATTTTTGCTTTTTATCTTTATTTAGGGTGTGTTGGATGGTCCTGTTGCTCTCAGGCCGATTTAGTAGTCGTTGCAGCGGTGTAGACTTGGGAATTTTCTATGCTTTTGTTTTTCGTGGTGTTCCAATCTCATTGACAAATATTGCATAGCTAAGAGAGATAAGCCCACAAATCCATAAAAAAGTGAAGTATTTATTCGACAGAATGGACCACCCACGTAGCGATCTTGGTGGTCCGAGACCACCCGTGAAAAACGGACAGCAGAGTCGTGTTCTGGACCCCAAATAATTCTTTCACCGTCGAAAGTTTCAGCGAATTACGACGACTGAAAAAAATCGAGCACTGGGGTCCGTTAAGAACTATGTTTCGAATACTCCTTACAAGTTAAATATCCCACTAAGTAAGGATAAATTTATCGTTCGCCTTCATCCGTTCAGTCTCTCACTTCTAAAGCTGGAGGTGAAGGTGAAGAAAATTGGAATAAACTCGGGTTTTCACTCGGTAGTCCATTCTTCGGCGAGGATATACGATTTATCAGAATGGTGCAAAAGTTCTCGGACATTTGCGACTTCTTATAATTTGAAAAGAATTTCCCTGGTATTTTTGGCTCCAACCCAAAAAAAAAATGCCTTAGAGAAGAGAAAATCATTGATATTAACGGCGCCTACTTCAAATGACTCCTGGCTATTGTTCAGATATTATAAAACGAACTGTTTTGTATCCCAAATGTTCGAGAACTTTTGCACCAACCTAATATAAGCGTTCATTTTTTTGAAAATAGCATTTCCCACCTCTAAACTTCTCAGTCTGGTTGCAGGCGACGATGTCGGATGCAGAGAATGAAGTCGAGTGTCGTCGCTCATCGAGACGTCGTGAGAGCGCTAAGGTGCAGAGCAGACGAAGTGCACTGGAGGCCATGAAAGAAGCTCGACGACAAGGAAAAGTCCACCGAGTTGATGTGAGTTGGATCTTGGCTAGAGTTGAAATGTCTGAAAAATTGTAAGATTTAATTTTTGTATACATGTTATGCTTCTTCTTCGATCAAGGTTAGTAGGTAGATCAATCTCTGGGTCCCGTACTCTATAGACGAAAGGCGGATACATCAGGCCACAATAAGGATCGATTCAGCTACTATCCTCATTTCAAAAAAGGGCCACCATTTTATACAGTTCGAATACTTAAACGGTTTCTGAGAAATATCGAGCCAGAGAATTTGAAGAATGTTGAGATCGGAATCGATAGGCTCAGTAGAACATAGGAATTGATATGATTCACTAGCAGTTCCTTATTCGTGGAAACAATCGACAAAAATTTTTGACGAAAATGACACTTTACCTTACTATGACTTGTAAAATCCATGAATATTGAATAACGTTTCTTAACATTTGAAAGAAATATGATGCGAAGAGATCGAAAAGGCCTTAGCTCTACTGGAGGCGGGGCGTTGCCATGGAGTCAGTAAATGAAGCTTAATAGCTGGAGATAAGAGGATAATTTAGTATTCCATCACGAGAGTGTAAATGATGTGTGTGGGAGCAACGCAGTTCTCATTCAAACCCTGGAGGCAAATTTTCCCTGGAGCAATTCTATACGTAGTAGATTGTAACAAGATATTGTTTTCGACTGGGTTCTAAATGGACAAAATTGTAGTGATTAAACAGTAAAAGGTAAAGGTAAAAGTGCCGGCCTTGATCAGTCCCCTGAGGACGCGCCGCCGCATTCGTGTTCCATTTAAATCGTAGAGGCATAGGGCCCGCGTGGTGCAGTGGTAAGAGGCGATGCTGACACCCGCGCGGTCGAGCGATCGATTCCGGCCCGGCTAACCAGGCCTTCCATCCCTCCGGGGTCGGGTAAATTGGTACCAGACTTGTCTGGGAAGGTAAAGACACTGACCTGGTATACCGGCTGGCCCCACATGTCATTGTAAAGGCCAAATACGCATTCACCATGCCTCTACGATGATTAAACAGTAAACCATGTGTCATGTACAGTTATTCAACTCCAAGCCATTGATATTGCATCGTATTTCAGCTCGATGCTCTCATTGGGGATGTATACGAAGAGGTCGATGAGGACGAGTACAACGAGATTGTTCGAAAACGACAAGCTGCCGATTTCGTTGTTGATGACGGTAAGGTCCATCGATAATTTTCGAAATTTCCCTTCAAAATAATAAAGGTAAGGGTGTCGGCAGTGATCAATCCCCTAGGAGCAGGAGACGCCGCCGCATTCGTGTTCCATTCAGAATCATAGAAGCACCATGAATGTGTGTTTGACCTATACAATGACTTGCGGGGGCCAGCCGCGGGTCCTCCTCAGAAATAGTAAAATAATAGTATGCTGGAGCAATTACAGACGGATCCGGCTACGTCGACCATGGAGCCGACATTTTTGACGATGAAGACGACTACGACGAAGAGGAGTCAGACCGAAAAGGCAAGAAAAAGAAGAAGGACAAGAAAGGTGCGTCCATATTTTTTTTTGCGTTTTTTAGCAATTTCGAGCCTCTTCTGATCCAAAGAGACGGATAGTGGAAGATTTCGAACTGTTTCAGATCCATCACAAAAGAAAGGATTAGATAGCTACTTCTCTCCAGCGACGCACGTACGTAGCAAAGTGAAAGACGATGTGAGTACTGGTGTAATTCGATTGGCCCTGTCTATTTATGTATTCGCTCTAATTAATACATCGCGGCCATCTATAATGATCGCAACATCGATTTTATTATCATTGCCAAAGCGGCCTACATTTTTCATAACATATTCAAGGCTGATGTGAAACTCGAAGACGATGAAGAGCTGAAAAATATGTTGGCGGGTATAAACGACGAAACTCTTGAGATGGACATCTATGCGCCTCGTAGTCCAGCTCCGACCACGAGCAGCTCCACCAGGAATCCGTTCAAGAGAGAGGGTAATTGAAACAGTTTTTTTAAGATGGCAAAAACTGTGGAACCTTCAATTTCTGAATAGCTGATGAGTGTCCTGATTTCAGCATCGCCAACAATCGCTCCACGTAAAGTTAAAGTGATGAAGCTGGCGACCCCTAAACAACCAAGTGCCCCTGCTCGTCGAATCGAAGAGACTAAACCGGTTTCCGTTAAGGCAGAAGTGCAAGCGGTGAGAAGCGCGCTCCATTTTTGATTCATTTCCTTGCCCTTTTGCTTTGTTAAATGTGGCAGCAATGATAACAGCGACGGACTGCCGCTAGTAGTCTGATATTTTTTTTCATTTTTGCTCGTTTTTTGTTTGAGTTGGTGGTCCATGGTTTTAATCGAATTTATCTTTCGAGGCCTTCTTTGCCTGGGAAAGCTAGTTGATCAGCACTTCTTTATGTGTTGTTACAGGACCAAGACGATGATGACTTCGGTGTACCTGATTTCGATGACGACTTCGAGCCGCTCCCTCCAAAAGCTCCTCCACCAACGCCAGCATCGGTGGCTTCTTTCAAGTTGGGAAACAGTGAAGTGAAGAAAGACCCGAAAATTGAGGTGAGGATTTTCTAAATTTAAAGAAAATTATCTTAATGGAATGAAACAATAAGGTTGTTACCTAGGATGAAGATATGTTCTGTGATGATGAGGTGATCGAAAGCAAGACGCCTACAGCGAAACCTCCTGTGCCCATGATGAGCGCTGCTGACTGGGATGATTGCCAAGTGAAGTAAGTTTTCTTATTTATCTATTTGTTCGTTTCCTGAAGGATAAGAAGAGAAGGTGATAGTAGAGGTAAAGGTAAAGGTATCGGCGTTGATCCCCTCAGGGCGCGAAATGCACTCGCTTTCCATTCAGAATCGTAGAGGCGTTGTAAATGCGTGTTTGACCTATACAATGACTTGTGGGGACCAACCGCTATAACAAGTCAGTGTTTTTACCATCCCAGACAAATCCCGTGCCAATTTACCCGACTACGGAAGGATGGACGGCTTGATTAACACGGGCCGGGATCGATCGGTCGACCGTGCGGGTGCCAGTAGCGCCTCTCACCGCTGCACCACGCGGGTCCCTTCAGCGATTATGTAGCGAGTAGAAATAAAGATGTAGTACAAAATGATACAGGTACGATGAAAAAGATTTATTATTCTTGTAGGTCCGAAGAGCCGACGGTCGAAGTTGTCGCCGGGTCAGAAGCTTTCTATGTGAAGGAGAACGGACAACAAGTGATAAGAATGTATTGGCTGGATGCGTATGAGGATCCTGTCAAGCATAGCGGTGAGAAATTTAATAATTTTTTGTATTTTTTGTATAAAAACAGCTCTTTCAGGTACCGTCTATATGTTCGGCCGGGTCAATGTCGGCGGAGATAAATGGGCCAGTTGCTGTGTCACTGTGAAGAATATCTTCCGTCAAGTGTTCTTTCTACCTCGCGAGACCGTGAGTGGGGAAAATATTTTTATTAATTAATTCATGTTTTCTGGCGACTGTCAGCGAGAGCACGACCATTGTTGTAGCTCTACGAAACCAGTCGCAAAATCGTCGCGAAGCGATTAAACATGCAGCCGGATATATCTTTCAATCTCATGTTGCCATGCGTGAGGTTGTCTTAGCTATCCGGACATTTTCTTGATATTTCTCTTTAAAATGGAACTTTGTATTTTACCCTGAAGGAGAGAAGTCTTTCTAGAAATTTGTCCGCGGAATGAACACAAATGAACCCGTAAAAGACGACGATGTCCTCGAGGAGATAAAGAATGTCATCAAGCGCCACTGTGGAACATCATCCTTTAAGTGTCGGGTGAGACATTTTTTTTTTCATTTTTTGATTTGACGGATTGTTTTTGATGAGTTCTGGAAGGAGGTTTTTCATGTATTTTCTGGCCGAAAAGTTTCAATAGAAATTGTGATAATTTAGCAAGCAAAGAAGAAGTTCATGAATGATGGAACGATCACTGGTGAGCATTCGACGGACGAAGTTAAAGTGATTGAGGTTCAGTATGAGGTTCGTCCTTCTTATTTTCTCTTTACAAATTTCTATAAAGGAAAAAATTATGGGAAATTTGGACAGTAAGATTTTGATTCAGAGTAACCACCCGAAGCTTCCTACCGATCTTTCCGGCGAAACGTTCTCTGCGGTGTTCAACACAACTGCTACAGCGATGGAGCGACTTTTGGTGGAAAAGTCGATGATGGGTCCGGGTTGGGTGGACATCTCGAACTACGGTATGTCTATCAGTCTCATCTTTGACCTCTTTTTCACATTTTTCCCTTAAATTGTAAAGATAAATTGGTAACGTGGTCAACGTTAATCAATGCCCTGAGGACGCACCGTGCATTCATTTTTCATTCAAATTAAATTAGTAGTGAACACCTTTTTAGTGGAAGTGACCGCGAAACTGTCTTACTGTGACTACGAGTTTACTGTGGATATGGAGCGAATGAAAAATATCACTTATCAAACATCTACAAACCAGCCGCCTCCACCAGTCCGTATGCTGGCTCTGAATTTGTTAACCACGTTGAATGAGAAGAAGGAAAACGAGGTAACAACTTGCTAGATCTCTATAATTATGGGGAAAATGTTCCTATCTAGTTTATAAAAAGTTTTTGTGGTACAATAATTGGTTTTTTTTTCTAGATTTGCATGATATCGATGCTATACAATCCGGCCTGCAACTTGACCAACCCAAGCACCGATCAGAAGGATCTGCAGCGGCTGTGTAGTGAGTTCTTTTAGAGGATTCAGCTGGATTTGTTATAAAATTATCATAATTGAAATTATTCTCAAGTGCTGACGAAACCGTATGGTAGTGTTCTACCGTTCGATATCAAGGATCAGTTGACTAGGCGTGGCTTGTCGGACTTTGTCTTAACGGCTGGCAACGAAAAGGCCTTGCTGTCTTTGTTCCTGGCTAAGATGCAGAAATATGAGCCAGATGTCATAGTGGTGAGTATCCCATTGAATTACAATTCGCTATTTTTTACAATTTGAACTAATTTTTATTCATGTTCAGGGCCATGATCTCTCAGCTTCCATCTCGGTGTTGGTGGCTCGCATGGACAAACTGAAGGTGGCAAATTGGTCAAGAACGAGTCGTCTGAAACGCACCGTCAATGTGGGAAAGATTGCTCATAATAAGGCCGGTCAATGGGAACTGACAGCAGGGCGATTGCTGGTGGATTCTCGGTCAGTGGTATTTTTATTCGTTGATTTGTGTTTTCTGGCGACTGTCAGCGAGAGCACGACCATTGTCGTAGATCTACGAAACCAGTCGCAAAATCGTCGCGAAGCGATTAAACATGCAGCCGGATATATCTTTCAATCTCATGTTGCCATGCGTGAGGTTGTCTTAGCTATCCGGACATTTTCTTGACAATTTTCTCCAAAATGTAACTTTGTATTTTATGTTGAAAGTGACAAGCCTTTCTAGAAATTTGTCCATGGAATGAACACAAATGAACCCGTGAAGGATTGTTTAGGGCAAATAGGGTAAAGATACAGATGTTTCTGTTTGGTCTGCTCAGGCCATTGTATAGGGCAAATGGACATTCATCATGTCTTACGATTCCTACGATTCTGAATTGAAGATGAATGCTTAGAGAGTTGATTAACACTTTACCCTTTTTCCGTCCGCCATAGTAGCCATTACTCTGAGAATCATTGTGCTCTTTGGAATCGAATCGTTCTGAATTTACCACTGCTCCTCAATATTTTAATTTGTTTATACCCATATTTCGTTTTTTTTAGAATTTTTGCTATCCGTTAACTTTTTTGTTAAAGCCTGTCCGCCATGGAGTTCGTCCGATCTCGAAGTTACGACCTCTCTGAGCTCGTATCTCAACTCCTAGGAGTCCAGCGAGAGAACATCTATGCAAATGAAGTTGCTGCAAAGTTCAGGTGGGTCCACATTGATTGTGTTATTAACAATCGATTGATTTTTGATTGATCAACAATTCGATGTTCATCAGCCGCTTTTGTTCAGCTCGTCCCAGCAGCTGCTGAATCTGATCCAGTGGAGTTGGATGGATCCGTGGTTTTCGCTACGAGTCATTGCTCATTTAAATGCGCTTCCGCTGGCCGTTCAGATAACGAACATCGTTGGCGGAGTCACCGTAAGAATATTATTTTTGACAAAAATCCATATTAAACTTATCGATTAATTAGAATTTTTTAGTCTCGAACGCTGATGGGTGGCCGAGCGGAACGAAACGAGTTCCTCTTGCTGCATGCGTTTAACAAAGCGAACTTTGTAGCGCCTAACAAGTATGCTCCGAACTTTAAAAAAGGTTGGCTCGATCCTTCTCATAGTTTCTTTTTTTCCTGAAGATTTCAAAATATTATTTAGTGAAACAAGAAAAGGAAGTGACAATTGTTGATGGAGAGACGGCTGATGACGATGCAAAGGATGGAAAGTCGAAGAATAAGGCTCAGTATTCGGGTGGTTTGGTTTTGGAACCGAAGAAAGGTTTGTGATTCACAATGCTTCAAATCTTTCTATCTAATGAATTATTTGAGACGATTTCATCAATTCAATCTTGACTTCTTGACCATTATTCTATTAGTGAAAATGGCTCTATTTAGGTCTTTACGATACGCTCATCCTTCTGCTCGACTTTAATTCGTTGTATCCGAGCATTATTCAAGAATTCAATATTTGTTTCACTACTGTGGCTCATACAAAGGTTCGCGTTATTTAGACTCTTTATGGTTTCAATTGTTGTTTGATATTAAATTTCAATAATTGTTTTTATTAATTTATAAATTGTTGTTGCTTTGTTTATCCTTTCGTGGGCCTTTAGTTCTATTCCAACACCAGAATTCCAGATTCCTTTTTTAAATTTCAAGGCCTCTTTTACGGTACATTTTTTAAACTGCGCAGTTCAGGATGGCGATGAGCTGCCTGAAATTCCCTCTTCCACTCTATCCGAGGGAATTCTACCCTGTGAAATCAGGGGCTTGGTGGAAAGAAGGCGACAAGTCAAGAGTCTCATGAAGGACGCTCCAGAAGCTAAGCGAAAGCAGGTGAGTAGATTGGCATCATGAATCAGGGTTTTCTCATTTCTGGAATTTTCCATTTCAGTACGACATTCGTCAAATGGCGTTGAAACTGACGGCGAACAGTATGTATGGATGCTTAGGATTCCAACAATCACGATTCTATGCAAAGCCTCTGGCGGCGCTGATTACCGCTAAAGGACGAGAGGTTTGTTGTCGCTTTAGAATTCACATTTTTAATTATTTTTTGATTGTTTTATAATGTTTTTGGAAGTTGAATTTTTAGATTCTCATGCACACTAAGGACCTAGTGGAGAAGCTCGGTTACTCTGTTGTCTATGGTGATACCGATTCCATCATGATCAATACCAACACCACCGATCTAAAACAGGCGAAGAAGTTGGGATTTGAGGTCAGTGCAGTGATTTTCATTTTTGATCACTCATTTATTGATCTATTTTGCATTTTTCATTATACCGAGGAAAGGTATTAGCTTAGGGGTTTTGATTGTTTTTTTTTAAATTTTTGAATTTCAGATCAAACGCCAAGTCAATCAGTGCCATCGCCTGTTGGAGCTAGAACTTGACGGAGTTTTCAAGCGTATGTTGTTGTTGAAAAAGAAAAAATACGCTGCGCTTACGGTAAATGTGGACAACGAGCTAGACGTCAAGAAAGAGCTGAAGGGTCTGGATATCGTTCGAAGAGATTGGTCGCAGTTGGCCAAGGAAGCTGGAAAGTGAGTTATTTTTAATCCTATAAAACTGGCGGGCAACTATTTCATCTTTTCATTTTCAGTGCCGTTGTGGATCTGATTCTTGATCCGAAACTCTCTCGAGATGAGCTCGTCGCTGAAATCCATGAATCGTTGCAGCGATTGCGGACGAAATTGGATGAGGGCGTGGTGGATGTGTCGTTGTTTGAGATCAGCAAGGTATTTTTGAAGATAACATCCAATTAGAAGCTGTTATTTAAGGTGTGAAATCTGAACTTGGGATGAAATCGCTAAATACCCTCCTTATTCAGCAACTTGTCCGAAACCCCAAAGACTATCACGATCTGAAGTCACAACCTCACGCGGCGGTCGCCATGCGGTTGAACGAGACCGGCAAGTTCTCACTTCATCAAGGAGATATTGTGGAGTACATCATTTGTGAAGTAGGTGCTATTTGAATATCTATTATAATTTATTTTTCACAATAATCTTCTTCTAGGATGGCACCTCAAACTCCGCTATGCAGAGAGCTTATCATCGAACGGAACTGGCCGCGAATCCGGATCTCAAAATTGGTGGGTTTTTAAGGGTCTATAAATTATCGATAAGGTTTTAAACGTGTTATTTTTTAAGTTCATTTATATTTTCAGATTTGCATTATTATCTTGCCCAACAAGTTCACCCCGTTGTGTCACGACTATGTGCTCCGATTGAGGAGACGGACGCTGTTCGAATAGCCGAAGCGTTGGGTGAGTTAGTGTTACGTTGTCTTAGCCTTGATTGTTTTTGATTTATTTTTATCAACATTTTCTATTGAAATAATTTCGTTGATTTAGGCATGGATTCATCATCGTATCGGCGGTCGGCTGCCGCACAAGCCTCGGAGGCGACGACTGCGGAGGACGAATGGGCATGGCAGGGGCCGGTCACCTATGACCATTGTGAATCGCTGTCTTTTATATGCCCCAAGGCCGGGTGTGGACAGGTGTTGGACATCAGGAAAGCCGTTGAGAATGAGGTTGGTTTCTTGCCCGTTCTCTGGTATATTTCTGGGTATGTTGAAGCGTGTGGGTTTGCCATTGCCCTCCATCTATTCACGGTTGAGTAAATTACCAAACTCTTCTGCAAGGTGAAGAGTCTGATTTGTACAGTTACTGACCACTGCTAGTCATTGTGCAGGCAAATAAGTGTTCACCATGACTCTACGATTCTAAATGAGAGACGAGTGCATGGCGCGTTCTTGAGAGACTGATCAACCCATTTTTGCTCTTTTACTGTTTTGGATATTCTATTCGACGTCCACATTTTGAACTGAAATTCTTATTGTTGTAGCATGGCTTAGCCTCCTGCAATGCTAGAAATTTGAATTTTTAAAATTCTAAAATTTTCAATGAATGGAAATTCAGGATTCCACGTTACGACTTTATTTGGAGTCGTGCGACAAGTGCCACGTTGAATTACCGCAATATTCCGCCTATATCTGCAATCGATTAAGTACGAAATTGAAGGATCTTGTTGCTAAGCATCTGTTATCGCCATTCAAGTGAGTCTGCTGTTTTTTGTTATTTTTGCAATTCCTCACTTTGATTAATTGGTTCTTTCTAACAGATGTGATGATCCAGTGTGTGAGTTCAATACGAAAACGCACCTGTTGAAATGGAGTCGTGAAGGTTTAGAGTGTCCAAAGTGTTCAGGAGGTGTGCTTAAGAAGGAGGTACGGTCATTTTTCAATAAATTTCAGTTCTTTTGCTGAGATTCTTTATTGAAAATTATCGATATCTGATATCCGAATGTTTGTTACAGTATTCGGCTAAGGAGTTGTTCGAGCAGCAGATATTCTATAAAAAGGTTCTCGATTTGCAAGCTGCCTTAGAGGAGCTCAAGCCAGAGCAGAGAAGTGAGTGGTCTTTTGATTACTTCGTTCATTTATCGGTGGAAAATATAACAGTTAACATTGGTAATGGCTCGCGTAGTGCAGTGGTAAGGGGCGCTGCTGACATCCGAACCGTCGAGAGATCGACCAAGGCTCAGGCTAACCGAGCCTTCCATCCCTTCATGGTCGGGTAAATTGGTACCAGACTTGTCCAGGAAGTTTAATGCACTGGCTTGGTATGGCGGCAGACCCCGGAAGGTCATTGCATAGGCCATATACGCTTTTACAATGCCTCTACGATTCTGATTTTGACACGGCGCGTCTTTAGGGGACTTATCAACGCCGATAACTTTACCTTACAAGTTGAAATATTTGTTGTTTTCTGCAAATGTCTGTTTTTTTTCGTTGAGGGTTGATTATCTGATTTAGGAGCTCTTCAAACGAGGCCTGGTTTCCCGTCCGTGATGGCTCTCTGCAACGAACTGTTCGGCATCGTCAGTGCGTTTGTAAATAAGAACGCTTATAGTCAAGTAGATCTTGCCTTTATTTTTGCGCCAATGATGAAAATAGAGTAGATTTCATTGTTATTTGATATTATGAGCTGCGTAGAAAAATTGCTTGTTTCTTACTATTGTATCTTTGTGAATATCGTATAACCAGACTTTACAAACTCACTTTCTCACTATAATACCTGAACTTGTTCACTTTTATAATTGCTCGTCGACATTCGTATTTCACTTTGAACTGCAGCGTGTTCAACTGCTGTAACGTTGTACTGTAATATTTTCAATTTAAAGCGGGTTTTTGAGCTTTCCTCTTTTTCCTTTGTGTCTTAACCTGAGCAGAAGCGCTACTAATATGGCTTCATATTCTGTAAAAACTAAGAGATTTTGATATTGATTGACTTTGTTGAATCTGTCAGACTGCTATGGCATGTTTTTTGTAGAATTGAATTTTGTAAAATTTTGAAAATTAGTTTTGGTGTTGTGTAACAGTGGCCGATACCGCGTAATACCTTTGAGCTAGGCTTTCTGCATCGGGTTATTCGGTGTCGAGGCGATGGGGGCCTCGTTGCTAGGGGTGAGCCGTGCCGACGAATTTTCTTACACGTCGAATCAATCGTTATCGCTCGGTAGTTCTCCGTGTCTGTCCACGAGAAGTGATTCAGCGTCACAATGCCGTGACTTTGCTTCGTCAAGCTCTGCTTTTATGCGTTCTTATCTCGACTTGGGTAAATATTATTTGGAATCTCTATTCAAATGGTCTGTGGGAATAGACTGGAAGCTTTAGAAATGGTGTGGATACATTGAATGATTTCGAGGAGATTTGTTCTTATCTACTAATTGACAACTTTATGCGACGAATGAAGAAAGGAGTTAAGATATATCTGTCTAACCTTGTCCTCTTCCCAACGGTAGAAATGAATTTGATGCTTATATCATTGTTTCTTTTTTGCTTCATACACCCTAACGGAGCTGCACACAATGAAGGGTATAAGAATGAACACAGATACACATTTGTGTCAATGCCCCCAACGAGAAAAAATAGCTGAAAGAATACAAGCATGCATTATGAGAAACCGTCTGTAAATCGCCCGGTCAATCGATCCTGATGATCCATAACAAAGAGAATGGAAGCATACAAACACAGAAGATTAGACGATCAAGTAGTTTAAATAATATATACCATCAATTCTGATCTAATTACCTTGTTCTTACGGATTTTTATAAGTGCTTGCGGTTTATTGTGTTCGCTATTCTCTTTCCATGGGTTTAGTGATGCATTATGAAAACTATCTCTCGTTGTAGATTCATTGTGAGATCATAATTCGCTGTGGGAATTTGCTCCTCTTTTAGTGTTCTTGATCTTTTCAAACTACAGGTTGACTAGAAAACAACATGGAGGACGAAAATGAAGACTTCGATTTCGACGTGTCAGCGGAGAGCAATAAAAAGGTTCAGTTTAACTCCATGTAGGATATTGATCGATTGTTCTTCAAATGTTTCCTTGGATTAAAGTGGATTCTTTGCAGTACACTATATTTTGGATTGATGGAGGTGCGAACATGTTCGAGGGCGGAGAAGAGTGTGATTTCAAGAGGGCCATGAAGGTTTGTGAATTTTTTCTTTAAATGATTTGTGGGTGCATTTTTCTTATTCTCTTTGCAATTTTGGTTTAATTATGGCTCGCTGTTCAAACTTAAAAAGGAACTTGTTGGGTTGGGAGTTTCCGGGGGTGATCTCAAGCCACTGATCTTGGCGCGCCCGGGCGGGAAAGTCTGAGAGTCTCCCAGATGAATTTCTTCGAAAGTCGGTCATCTGGGTGGTCTGCACCAGTGCGCCACCTCCAAGGTACCTAGCTCTTCCTCGACGTTTGGATCGAACTTTGATTAGTTAATGTACGCTAAATATTCAATTGGAGGTGAGTGGGTAGTCTATACCTTTTACCTTTTCATCGTTTACCTTTGTACTGAACCTCGAAACCTTGCCCATTTTAATGTTCGCTTACTCGTAAAGATATTTGATAGGCTGATAGATTATGTTTGATATATTTAACTTCTTATCTCGAGCAGTTATAAACCGGTGAACAACCGGCAGTTAACACCTCGGTTACCACCAAAGCGTAATTCCTCAACGCGCGGTGAGTTCGTCGATTAAAAGTTCTTCTCTCATTAGAGTGTCGGTTGAAGGTTCTTCTGTCCTTAGAGTGCTCTGAACTGCATGAACAGGAGTTGCTGATGATTTTCGTAATATTTTTCATTTTATATATTTTTGAATATTGTTCTCGTTTTGTTGTCGTTAGTGTTATTATGAGTTTCAGCTCACTGACCCCTCTGTGTTTCAGGCGATATTCAACCAGCTTCTAAAAATTGGATGCTCTGGATCAAGATCTCACAGATATGGTCTCTTTGTGGCTAATACGGTTCGTTTGTTTGAGTTAGATTGCTCAGTTGGGAGCAGTTTTTAGTTTTTGTTTTTGATTTTGATAAATTTTGTTGATTTGTTAATTCTTCTAGGAAAAGTCCGAGACGCGGCTTCCTGGCGCCGTTAAGCATTGTGTGGAATGGTTCGATCTGAAGGTGCACGCCGGTCAGCAATCCGGCGAAGATCAGCGGCGAGTGTGTGAATTGAAGGAGTTCATTGATGCAGGTGATGTGGTTTTTTGAGTAATGAGGTTTTGAATTTGTTTATTTATTATATTTAATTATTCAATAAATGCGTTGTTTGATTTAATTATTAAATATGTTTAATTATTTATTCGATTATTTATTCAATATTTATTCATTCATTTAATGTGGTTGATTTCCACCGAAATAGTTTAAGGTTACTTATGCTTTCAGAGGACACAAAAACTGCCTTCGACGAGCGTTTTGGAGGTCATTGCAAATGCGATCTATCGACTATGCTCTGGTACTCGAGGAAGATTTTCATGGAGTATGGTATTTTTGCATTTCACTTATTCTCTTAAATACTTCAAATCAAAGCTGTTTTAGTAAAAGTGCCGTTAGAGGTGGGAAACGCTAAAGGTGATAGGTTACCTGCTGCAGGTGGTTAGGTACTGGGTAGTGGTACCCAAAAAGGTGAACATGAAAAAGAATGACGCACATTTTCTTTGCAACTGTTCACTTGGTACATCCATCGTAAGTGAATTTAAGCCTAATTAATGCTGTTTTTAGACAAGGGGTTTCCCAGCGTCAACAGACAATCGTCTACCTTACCAACGATATAAATCCGTTCGAGGACAACTGGGCCACACAGATTGAAGGATATTACGTAAGATCTTGTACTTCCATTATTTATCTATTCATTTTATTTATTTTTGAAATTTGTTCTCTGTATTTTCCTTCGTACTGTCAAATAATGTCCTGATAAGCGATGATTGAAAAAAGTTGTATGAATGGATGAATTTTGTTAACTGATAATATTTTTATCTGCCATTGTAAGGTGATAAAGTTGCGCTAACGTAATTGTTGATAACATCTCTTATACTTACGAAGGTCTTTCTATTAATTCAACCAAAAATTAACAATAATAACATCCTTGTATTTGAATCATCCATATTATTTTTGTTTTAAGACCAGGATGAAAAAGGGCGTTGATAGTTTCCGCCATCAGAAAGGCAAACAAACAGCTGGGGAGTTCTCTGTGGTATTGCTTCGCGGAGATGACGACGATGAGGAGACGTACGAACGAGAGACGAGGGTTTGGGTAAGTAATTATTCACCCAGGAGTGTAATTCGTTAGTTTGCTTTGCATTGAGTAAAGTTAAATCAGCTCGTTTCTAGCGTCAGTTGGATCCAAACATAGGAGCGAGCAAGTCCATCGAAGATCTGGAGACACAGTGATTCTTATCACCTTTTTCTTTTTTCTTCTTTCTTTACGTTTACCCTTTTGCTATTTTAATGGTTTTAAAGGTGTTTTGTCTCTAGTTTAGCTGCTTTCAGAGTATTCCAGAAGACATTCTCGCTTCGGGCTTTCAGTAATATTCCATTTGAGCTCGGACCAGGAGTGAAATTCAGCGTTTCCGTGTAAGATTGTTTTCACATACCTTCTAAGGAGGAGCTGTATTGATTGATTGATTCACTGATTGAAAATTTGTTGAACGATTTAGATATGCACTAGCCAGCGAAGCTCGTCCACCGGCCAAGGAGTACCTCGACTATGAGACCGAGAATCCGGTTGAAAAACGCACCGTTTGGTTGCCACATGAGGTGAGAGTTGGGCAGCTTTCCTGTCTCCCAGGTGCATAAACTTGACGTTTCTATGGCTGCCTTAGAATATCTATTTATTTATTTTTTATTTGTTTATTTATGTACGTGAATTTAAGACCCACGTTGGAGAAAAAAACAAAGAAAAACAATGACAATAAACAGCAGCAGAACAAAAAAAAAATTAATAAATAAGCAATGCACGCTTGGCTAATCCCTTAAACTTTTGAATCGAAAAGCGGGAGAAATATAATTTTTGACAAGATTCGATTATATTGGGGAGGGTTTTAAAGCCTGACAAAGCTAGATATTGTCTCTAAAATGGCCGATTCTACTTGAACTTTTCGGCGATAGACATTACGAAGTAGTAATTGAAATTCATTTCCGAAATGGGCATCATTTAAAGGAAATATAATATATGAAATTGTGTAAAATTGCGTTGTAGGAGAAGTCTGGCTCGAAGAGTCAGAGCGGCCAGGGTGATACCGAGGTCAAGCAAGAACCGGACGACGACCTCGTCACTGATGTGCTTGAGGAGACGAGATGGCTAGGTGAGGGCCTTTATTGATTGATTGATTTAATTGCCACTGGATCCATCCTCACCACCACTACTTTGAATGATCGAAGACATTGTGAAATCGTATTTGATTCTGGATGCAACTTATTCTATGTTTAATCGTCCTTTGGCACTCCAAGTCAATCTCCTGCCGTTGTGGAGGTTGAAAAGATCTCGAAATTAACTCGCCCTATGTTTTTATCCTAATTGTGCATTTGTACATTTTCTTTTCTTATATGTTATTTTTTGTAGAAAAAGAAGTGGAAAATCGCACACGAGCTAAATTTGAACTGAAGAAGGCGATAAAAATTGGTGGAGAGTGCATCGTTGCCGAACAGAACGAAATGGAAGAGTTGGGTCGATTCGATGCGAAAGGTTAGTGTTACTAATTAATAATCGTATAAGTTTTGAAATACATATAAAATGCTCCAAATGGGCTATGTTTAAACTTTTCCAGGAATTGTATTGCTCGGTTTCAAGCCGTTGTCAGAGCTGAACTTACGCAATCATATTCAACCGTCACGATTTCTCTATCCGGACGATAGCGTAAGAATTCTGAGCACTCAATTAATGTTTTCTGAACTACTACTTATTATTATCTTGACGGGTCGTCAAACAATTGTTTTTGGTAGCTTTGCACCTTTTTGGGAAGAGCATGTAAACCCAAGGACCCGCATGGTACAGTGGTTAAAGGCGCTGCTGACACCCGAACGGTCGACCGATCGATCCCCGTCCTAACTAGGCCCACGTAAGTCATTGTATAGACCAATTACGCATTCACCATGCATCTGCGATTCTGAGTGGTGCACGAGTGCACGGCGCGTCCTCAGGGAACTGACTAACGTCGGAACCTGTACCTTTACCTTTATGTAAACCCAGTCCAACCCAGTGATCCTTCTTACAGTACTTACTACATCGGTTTTCCTGTCAACCATGGAAGGTGGTGCAGGGACTGGTGTTACTGTGCCTTTAGAAGAGGGGTTTCTTATGGCAAATGGAGCTTTTAATGTCAGTTATCGATAAAAGGGGTAGGATGTTCCTTATGTTTCTCATTTGATTCGGACTCAAGTTGTCTTTGTTTTGTCTTTTTTCCTGACTGATTGACATGTTATTTGAATTAGTTTTTTCTCATATTTTCCCATTATTTTACTATTTGATCATGGTTTTGTGAGTACCGTTGCCATTTCTGCAATTTTTGCAAGGCATGGCTTTTTGCCTGAGCCCGGATTTGAACCTGGGACGTTCCTCGCGAGAGGCTACATTGCTAGCCATTCGGCTATCCGGGCTCTATTATATTACTATATTACTAATTATTTGTATTTTATTTTTTACCTCTTTTTTTAAAGTCCGTGCTCGGATCTGGCTGTCTGTATCGAGCCCTGCTGGAGAGGTGTTGGGAGAAGAAGATGGCGATGATCTGCAGATTCTGCTCCCGAGCCAACCAGAAGGTGAGACTGGTGGCGTTGGTGCCGCAGATGTCGAAGAAGAACGAGGTGAGCCAACAGTTCTGCGGGTAAATTTTACCCAGGTTTAATTTTTACCCTCAAACGGTTGTCTTCAGACTCGTATCGATGCTATTCGTGAGTACAGCTTTGACGGTTTCCACGTGGTGTTCTTTCCGTTCGCCGAAGACGTTCGCGACGTGTCGGAAAAGATGAAATGCCCTCAGGGCGATTGGCCAAAACGTAGGTTTGTCGGATATAAATGGACTTTCCTTAGGTTAATACGAAAACCGGGGCCCGGATTCATCATTGGTAAACCCCGATAAACCCCGAAATATTGCCCAAACGGCGCCCACCTTTGTCTACTTATCCTAAACTTCCTATGTTAAACGCAATCTCTCATCGACCCTGCCGTCTGGTTCTGGCTGAGCCGCGGTTTCGGAGACCGCTCGTCCGTTCATGAATCTGGGCCCAGGGCTTTCAAGACCGTATTTACTACGGCTTGGGTTGATATATACCTGCAAGGGGGTAGATAGAGAGGGACGGGTTTGTTTGAATCCAATGAACCGCCAAAGTCCTCACGGTTCTCTGGAATGAAACATGTCGTTAATATTGTTAAGAAATAAATAATATTGTTAAGAAATATTAATGAAGAGTTTGTAGAACTATCCTTACTCTATTAGGTTAAATTGTACCTAATAATTTACCCCAATTGTTTCAGCCTCTGCTACCGACGTGAAAGTCGCGTCAGCATTCGTCAAAAAACTGACCGGCTCCTACGTCCCGGCTCAGTACGAAAACCCTAGTAAGTGCTGTTTATCGCTATTTATTGATTTTTTGTTTTCATTGATTTTAAAGAGTTTATTCGGTATTATTTTGTTGTTTCTAGGATTACAATCGTTCTATGCTATGATTGTCGAGAATGTCGTTGGAGAGCAAATTGTAAAGCCAACCGACACATTGTGTGGGTTTTTACCATTGTTTTGTTCTCCGTGATTTAAATTATTGATTAGAACGTTTTTTATTTGTTTATTGTTATTATTTACCGATTCAGTACCGTACCATGCAAGACCGGCATGGGCCGAGCGAGTGAAAAAGGAGAGTGCTGACCTCATCGAGCATTTCCATCTGGACGAGCTCGACCAGCCGGCTCCAACGACTGGTCGCAAACGTGGAGAGCCGGCAGGTAAGTGGAGTGGTCAATTTAAACCAATTGGGTTTGTGTGGCTGGTAAGGTGTTACCCAACGGGCTCATTGTGCAGACAAGGCTTTGATATGTAAGAGTAGCTAAATTGATTCGCTTTGTTATTACATTAGTCTACAATTGCGTGTTATTCGAGGTGTTAGATTTTAAGATTTGAAAATCATTGTGTTATCTGTCTCACAAACTGAAGGAATATTGTTTTTTTTTGAAATTTTATCACAATTTCAGATAACGGCAATAGCCCACGTGCCAAAAAGTCCAAACCAGACGTCCCACAAATGGATGTCAGAGAACTGGCTATGGAAGGAAAGGTGAGTAATCAAAAGAAAGAAAGGTTAACTAATTAACTATAATTTAAGGTTAATTTTTGAGCAGCATTCCGTTCGGAGGCAATAACATTCGTTTTTCGATTTCTTTTTCTTTTCAGCTGCTTTTAGAATCGTCTTTGGCTCCAGCTGTTTTCATTGTCGTCTTGTTTTTTCTTTATTTCTTTGTATTCTTTTTAAATCTCATTTGTAAGTCTATAAATGCATCGTTAAAGAGGACTTTGCTATGGTCAAAAGATAAACGTTTCAGAAAAGGTCAGGGTTAGTTATGAAAAGAAGTCTTGTACCCTCAACTCTTAACTTACCCTATTCGCGTTCATAGATGCCTCTGTGAATCCAAGTTTATAGGCGTTGCAACTCAAATCATATACAGCCAGTGCCTTCCGAAATAATGTTTTTATTTATTTATTTATTTATTTATTTATTTATTTATTTATCTACCTGACATGGACCTACACCATGTAAAATTACCAGATGGCATAAAACATTAGAGTACTAAAACACTATAAAACACAACAACCAAAACTCCAATCGTATGAATAAGCTGACGACTCAAGTGAGAGCTCATTTTGTTCAAATCAATCGATCTTTCCCATTTTTACTGTATTTCTTTATTCGATTTTTACTCTTTCAGCTGGACAGCCTGACAGTGGTGCAGCTACGTGCAGCGATCGCCGAACACCTGGCTTGCTCCGTTAAACAAGGTGTGAAAAAAGCCGAAATGGTCGGTATGCTGAAAAAGTATTTCGGCTGTTAACTTAACTTGCAGTTATCAATTTCTGGTTTTCTTACCTCACTTCTTCACCTACCTCACTCAGGCTTTATCTCAATCTGACCCGGTTTGTCGTTCTGTTACAAATACCCTTATTGCTTCGGGGTTATTGAAATTGTTTGCAAACTTTGCCCGAAAATTTATTGTGCCCTTGTGAACCGATTTTGTAATTTCACATATTGATACCATTCTGGTTATTTTTATTGGGACTCGGTGTATTAATAATTAGCTGACGTACGAGACGTATGTATATAATCGGGCTCAGTTTTGTTTTTTGAGAAAAATTGTAATGTATTTGAAATTGTAGCACTGAGTACTCTATTGCGATGAGCCGGAATGTGAATTTTTGAATTTAAAAGATTAAAAATGAAACTTCTAAAATTTTGTATTGTATACCTGATATGACCGACTGCGGATCTGTTGTCGTGTTTGAGCGTAGTTTTTGCCTTGTTTTTCATCTTCACTTTCTTCTTTCTTTTCTTTTTTCTGTTCGACATCGTAGCGCTGGCTTACGTGTCTAACGAGGTTGAACATCTGCTACAGCGCTACTCTGCTGCCTAGTGTGAATGCATCTTGTCTCCCATGGCCGTGTCAGCCTTATGATAGTATGATGTTCTTTGCCTACGTCGGACCCTATATATAGCGACAATCCGATGATCAAAATGGAGATTGAAACCGTTGAGCTCATTGGCGGTCGTTAATCCGTGAATCGCTCGTTAATCAGATAATTGTGCCCTGTGTCGTCATAGATACGTATCGGTTCTGGGCGGGGCACAGGCAACAAGCGAGGAGAATAGCCTCAGGCAACAGCATTATGTCCCTGCCCTTCTTCGGGAAGATTTTATAGAAAACCTCTGTCTACCTTCAACATTCATTGGAATTTGGAATTCCATTGGAATACTGTATACGTGCCGCTTCCACTTAATTGCGCTGCACATTCTAGGTGCAGGGTGTATCAGTGGCTCAGTGGATTGTGAACATCGGTTGAATCAATATATTTTATGGGTACATTCAACAGAAAAAGAAGCGTTTTGCGTTCCAATTTTCGCCAAATTCCAATAATTTAAATATTTTTACACTACATCCGTTTCCGCGTTCCGTATTGCAGCCATTTTTGGTCATTTTCGCCCCGTCTTCCGCTTTTTCAAGAAAAAAATTTCGCACACCCTTGGTCACGAGTATTCCCATATTTCCTTCAACTGTAGTCAATGTACGAGTAGTAGTAGGTACTAACAGTAATGTTGGGTTCCGCAGCATAGTTCAGCGGCTACTGTAATGCTCACAGACCGCTTAGATATATTATCCGTATTACTTGTATCATGTTAGTGGTATCGGAGATAAATGCTCGTTTTGTTTCCAGTGGAATGTATCTACTTGAAAGGATCCAAGCTTTGGTGATAGCTTCAAAGTATCACCTGTATCACCTGTCGTCCCGTTGATCATCGATTTGCTCGAGCGGGCGCCAGTAACGTCTCCATTCGTCCCTGTCGCGTGCCATAGTAGACCAGTGGGTCCTGCTCGCTCGAGGAACACGAAGAGCATCGAATCGATCGTTCAGGGATTTGACGAAGAAGTCCGACCAGCGCAAAGGTGGGCGACCTGGTGTTCTTCTGACGTCCCGTGGAATCCAGTCAGTAACGGCTCTCGTCCAACGGTCGTCACGAAATCGCATTACATGTCCGGCCCACCTGATCTTCGACAACTTGGCCCATGCGACTGCGTCTCTGATCTTCGACTGTCGACGTAGCTCGGAGCTCCGTATGCCGTCTCTCGCCTGAATGAAGCGAGTCACTCCGAGCATCCTTCTCTCTATACTTCGTTGCGCGACACAAATCGCATGTTCGTCCTGCTTGCGTAACGCCCAGGATTCTGAAGCGTACGTCAACGCAGGAAGAACCGTAGAGTCGAAGAGATGGGCGCGGAGTCGGGCGTTCTTCGTCTTCCTCACTACTTCTTCAACACTCTTGAATGCGCCCCAAGCCGCTCGTTTCCTTCTGCCCAGCTCTGGACTCAAGTCGGTGGTCATGTTGACTTCCCGACCCAAGTACACATAGCTGGAGCATTCAGAGATATTCGTTCCGTTGAGCGAAAATGGGGCATCAGAAACGTATCCGTTCTTCATGAACATCGTCTTCGTCAAGTTCAGCTGCAAGCCGATCTTCCCACACGCATGATCGAAGTCGGCCAGCATGCTTTCTGCCTGGGTGATAGATGGTGTTATGAGTACGATATCATCCGCAAAACGAAGATGGTGTAACTGCCGACCGTCGATCTTCACTCCCATGTCGTCCCATTCTAGTGTCCGCATGATGTTCTCGAGAGAGGCGTTGAACAGCTTCGGTGATATGGTATCACCTTGGCGTACACCCCTCTTCACGTTGATGCGAACGTTGTTGTAGAATGGTGTGATCACGGTCGTGAATCCTTTGTAGAGCTCACTGAGGATCTTCACGTACTGAGTGGAGACGCCTTGTTTGCACAAAGCCTCAATCACCGCTTCCGTTTCGACAGAGTCGAAGGCCTTCTTGAGATCGATGAATGTGAGGCATAACGGCGTCTTGTACTCTCGGGACACCTCAATGAGCCTGATCACGGTGTGGATATGATCGATTGTGCTGAACCCTCTTCGAAACCCGGCTTGCTCGCACGGCTGTCCTTCGTCTATCGTTCGGTCGATCCTATTCAGAATGACACGTGTGAATAACTTATAGACTACAGACAGCAGGCAGATAGGGCGATAGTTGCCGATGTCGTGCGGATCTCCCTTCTTATACAGCAACACAGTCCTGCTAGTTTTCCATATTGCTGGTACTTTGCAGTCCGACAGGTATCGTGTGAAAAGCCTGGCCAGGGTGTTGATGAGGACTGGCGGTAGGTTCTTCAGATGTTCGGGTCGGATCCTGTCGGGACCGGGAGCTGTGCGATTCTTCATCGATGAAATCGCGTGACGAATCTCGGAAGGGAGGACCGCAGGGATGACATGTCCATCGTTCGGGATTGGGTATTCGGGAAGATGGACGTGGCTATCGAAGAGATCGGAGTAGAAATCGTGGATGACCTTCTCCATAGCCCTTCTGGAGGACGTGAGAGTTCCATCCGGGCGCAGGAGAGCTGTCATCTTGGTCTTATAGTTGACTAAGCCTCGACGAGCGTTGCGTATGCTCTTGCCCGCTTCAGCCGCATCAACTAGCGCAGCTACTCTTCTCTCTTTGAGGTCTTCCTTTATCGCTTCTCTGCACAACTTTGCGAGTTCGGACGTTCGCAGGTAGTCGCCTTCGGTTCTTGCCACTCCGCGTTGGCGAATCAGCTCGAGAGTTTCGTGGGAAAGGCGTTTCCTGGTATTCTTGGGGCTCTCGGCTTCTTGAGCGCAGTCACGTATGTGAGCAATGAACCTGTTGTATTCCTCGTCGATGTTGTCCTCGGCGGAATCTTTCCAGCAGCTAGCCAGCGAGGAGAAGAGGTCCCAGTTCACGAGTGTTCTAGGGCCTCTCTTCTTGAACTTCATGGCTTTCTCTTGCCTCCGTGTGAGATGGAAGCTCGCGCGGAGGAGACGGTGGTCGGATCCCGTAAAGAATTTCGGTACAACAGCGACATCGGTCAGGCAAAGCCTTCGGTTGACGATAACGTGGTCAATTTCGTTGTGATGCAGTCCACCTGGAGACTCCCATGTCCATCGTCTGGATGCGGGTTTCTGGAACTGCGAGTTACCATGGATGGTGTTCGTCGACATGATGAACTCAGACAGCCTTTCACCCTGTTCGTTCCACTCCAGACCATGGACGCCGATATGAAGCTCTTCCGACGACCTTCTAGACCCGATCTTCGCGTTAAAATCTCCGACGATGACCTTGTAGAAGGTATGATCTTCCTTGTAGAGCTTCTCCAACTCCATGTAGAATGCCTCGACTTCTTCGTCATCGTAGTCCGATGTTGGTGCGTAGACTCAACGCCGGCATTGATCCACGTCGTGTCAGCCGTAAACGTCCGATTCGGGTTGTAAGTTGTTCGAACGAATCGATGTTCATGGCCAAGTTCGTGTTGACGAGGACACCGATACCACCAACGCCTCTGCTGTCGCATGTTCCGAGGAACAGTTCTTCTCCAGTGTCGAACACGGCGTGTAGTGGGCGGTGTCTTCTCGTCTCGGTCAGTCCGATGACGTCGTACTTGATCTTCCTGGCTTGCATCATCAGGTCTTCGACAGACGCATCCGATGCAAGCGTTCGCGCGTTGTAAGTACAGATCGTCATCCTAGTCCTTCTTCTTTTTGGCAGCCTGTCTAGGCCCTGAGATTTTCGCAGCCTCTCCGTACTCGTCCTTCCCAACGCTGCCGTATTGGGGGCTCTTTCGGGGTCAGGGGAATGAGGCTCTTTGTTGATACTGTTTTCGGCATATGAGGGGACGTACGGGCAGCTTGCCAGGCTCTGCCGTACGGGCTGGATACGGCGGGTAGCTAGCCAGGCTATCCCGCTGGAGCTAAGGGCTTATTTATTAGAGGCGACCCTGAACCGCCTCTCTTATACTTCCGTGTCTACCGAATGCGAGTTTTTAGGCCAAACAGTTAGTCTCCGTGAGGAGGCGTCACCGTCTGGCACAGTAGAATCAGCTTGCTCGACACTGATTCCGCCCGCGTCTCACGGCAAGTATAAGGTGGCATTTGGTCCGCGATTAATCCCCTATCCGCCACCTGGGGTCGCGCCACGTAGCCTCGCCACCAACCGGCTGGGGATCCTTCTTGAAGGAGAACCTTCAAAGAAGGAGATCCGTGGTTCAAAGTAAACAGTGAAAATTCATCACAAAAAACATATCAATTTCATTCATCTTTATAAACTTCATTATACACCAAAGAAGGCACAGGTACAGAGAGAGACGTTTTTGGCGTGATAGAAAAGAATGATTGTTCAATGAATTTTGCTTAAGTGGTTGTCGGTTACTATCTTGTGTAAGTATCTGGTTATGTAATAAATATATACACAATGATTTCAAAATAGAACTAGAAGTCTAAAAAAGTCTCTTTCATAGTGTTCCGCCCAAGAAAGCGGAAACGGAAGGGCCAAAACGGCCGGAAAACGGAGTTCGGAACACGGAAATGGTAGTTTCGCACACCTCTGCTCACGACACTGCTGCTATTGTCTCTCTGGATTTACCTTGTTGGGTATCCAAGCGAGCATTGACCAGCGTCGGTGGCGGCGATGCGCCACGGTCTCTCTCCTCTCACATTCTCCGCTTGTTTGCTCTCAGCAAAAGCACCTATTGTCGGTCCACATTCGCTCGGACAAACGTAACATGCTGTCTTGGCGCGCTCCGTAGCGTTCGGTAGCCGACCCGGTTGTTGTTCCATCGAGGTAGTGATCAGTTGTACAACAGCTTACCCTGTCCGTCTAGCTGTTTCGTTGGTTCCTTCATTGGGTATCTCTCTCTCCCTCTCTTGTTGCGAGATCTCTCTTCTTCTTTGCCATGTCCATCTCTCTATGAATCTCGTCATGATGGCGAGCAGTTGTAGGTTCCAGGTTAAAGCTCAGGGCCGAGATTGGCGCATGTTTATTGAATAGACTAACGTTTTGACGTATATCGCCTTCCTTTTACTTACTTTACATTGAAACTTTGATGGTCCTTTCTTCAGCTGGATCTCTTCTCAGTGGGGACCACAACTCTTCCAGATCTCTCGATCTTTGGCAACTTGCATCTAGTAGGCTCCGTTCTCTAAAAGACTTTGAAAATGAGTCTGTCCATCTTGTTGATACCGAACAAGATCGCATTCTTCGGAGTCTGACAATATCTGTGTCAATCTCGTCCCTGAGCTTCAACCTGAAACCTACAACCGCTCTTTGCTCCTTTGTTCTCACTTCGCATGCTATATGGTGTGAAGGTATTGGTGTAATGGTGTAATGTGCCCCGGTATCAGAATTCCCAAGAATCACCGGTGGGCGGAAGTTTCCTCTTGAGATAAGCCGTTAAAAGCTTTGACTCATTTTACTGTTCCATGCAGGCCCGCGTGGTGCAGTGGTAAGAGGCGCTACTGGCACCTGCACGGTCGAGCGGTCGATCTCTGCCCGGGCTAACCAAACCCTTCGCTGCTCAGTGGTCGGGTAAATTGGTACCAGACTCGTCTGGGAGGGTAAAGACAGTGAGGTGTAATAGCGGCTGGTCCCCGCTGGTTATTGTATAAGCCAAATACGCATTCATCAAGCCTCTACGATTCTGAATTGAACACGAATGCGGCAGCGCGTCCTTACGGGACCGCTTAACGCCAACACCTTTACCTTTACCTTTATCTGTATCATATTCTATGTGTTCCATTGTATGAACCTCAATTCCGCCACTAGGAAGAACATCCCGTCTACCAATGGCTTAGCAGCTATTTATTGATCATCACTGGTGTTCAAGAATTGCCTATTTTTATGGAAATTAGTAAAATATCTATGTAGCATCAATACAATTTTTTACTTATATTTCCGTGGTCAGTTTCGTTAGGTATTAATAACTCAGTTGCTGTGTTTTTGTTCAGTACTGACATAAAGATAAATGAATAAATGAATAAATAAATAAATACCCACAGACACAAAAAAACTTGACATTTCCGTTGGCTGTTATCAACGGCTCGAGACTTCTGCCTGAATCAAAGTTCGACTAAGCTGCATCGGCAGGAATTTGCGAATTCGTAGCCGTGAAGGCTGATTCATCAAAATGTCGCCGCTTCGGACTGATTTCATCGATTCAATTCCACTGATAACTGATAGCGACGCTTCGCTTCAGGCGCTAGTAAAGTGGCGCCTACGGTGGTTGTGCACCTTCATTCTTGAACTTTTACCGTTCTCCTTTTTTTCCTTTTTTCCTTTTCTGATCGTCAACCTTCACCTGAGAGACTTTGATGACAAAACGGTGAACAATTCATTTTCTTTTTTTTATTGGAAAAAGTGCTTGGGAACGCTGAGAATATTTTTCCAACGTTTTACTTTTTCATGGTAGAGGCTTACGAAGAACTGTTTGTTGGCGTCGAGCCAACCGAGCCCTAGCGCCTTCAGCAAACAAATGCCTGTTTTCGAATTGATTCAGCTGTCAAGCATCGGCGTTTGTTTAGACGTTTTCACCCCACACAGGTAAGCCTTGCAGTCTCCTTCTGGCCAGGTACCTCTCTCCATTTCCTGGTTCTCTCATAGTTTATCCAACTTCTATTATTAATATAGCATTTTACTCCACCCTATTCTAATGTTCTTAATCTATTCTTATTCTATTCTTCTTCTTTAGTTTTCTATATTTTTACTTTTCTACTCTAATGTTCTTATTCTATTCTTATTCTATTCCTCTTCCTTTGTTTTCTATCTTTTTTCTTTTTCTCACTTTCTTATTCTATTCTACTTTATTTGTTGAAGACTTCTGGCCAGGTATCGCTCTTCATTCCCCGGCTTCTCTCATAGTTAATCCAACTACTATAATTAGTTTTTCATTCTTTCCTATTCTAACGTTCTTAATCTTTTCTTGTTCTATTCTTCTTCTTTCGTTTTCTATCTTTTTACTTTTCTCTTACTTTCTTATTCTATTCTACTTTATTCGATCAAGGCCAGTTATGAATCAAAATCTTTTCGTTTGAGTTGTTGACCCTCATGTTTACTATGTTGGTTTAAATTAGACTTCGACTGAATGGTTCTTAATGACCAAACCATGGACTTTTGCGGTATAATCTGAGGACTTTTCATTCTATTTGAGATTCGTCTAGATTTCGTAAACGTTTTGTTCAGCTGGACATCGATAGCTTGCATTTTTAACCTTCTCTACCCAACTCTGCCATTTTTTTTGATTTGAAAAAATCGTCAAAAATGATTCATTCAGTCAGTACGTCCCTGTAACCGCTTTGTTTTCGTATGAGAAATATGGATTTCTATGTAAATAGCAGTATAGTGAAATTTTACGCTACCGTTTTCTATTAGTTTTGGCTTTTTGGCTTCTTTTGCTTTTCCTAATTGCTATACGATTTCCCACGAGAAATTATGCGCTAGATAATGATCTCTTCGACGAACTATTTACAACACCGCTGTACGAAAATTTCAGTGGTTGTATTGTTTTTAACCGCTTACTAACCGCGATTCATCAACGGTCGGTGGGATAATTCCGTGAGTTCATATGCTCCTCTTGTTATCGGGTATCGGAAAGCTCCCAGTGATGCCACTAATTTACTTTTTCATTTCTTCTTGTAATCTACTTATTTGCTTTGATTTACAGCTCACCTTCCTGGACCATAAACCGTCGTAATTTTCCTGCAAGAAACCCGATTCGGTAACCTCTCGGCAACCTTAACTGACCACGGATAAACAGGGAAATAAAGAACTCTTACCCATAAACAATTGCTTAGTAGGAGTGGATTTCACCGAAAAACAATGCCAGGTAGCGGAAGGGCCTCAATTATCAAAGATGAAGCATTAGAAGGGACTTTTGATCCTTTTATTTCGTGACACGGTGGTAGGAGGCGCTACTGTCACCCGCACGATCGAGTGATCGATCCCGGCATGGGCTAACCAAGCCATCCATCCTCGGGTAAATTGATACCGGACTTGTCTGGGAAGGTAATGACACATCATGGCATTGCGGCTGGCCCCCAAGTCATTGTATGGGGCAAATACGCATTCGTCATGCCTCTACGATTCTGAATAGAAGATGAATGTGCGGCGCGTCCTTGGGGAGCTGATCAACGTCGACACCTTTGCCTTTATGTTTATTCTTATAGAATTCTTATAAAATTTCTGCTCCGATATCTAAATTTGTAGAGTTCCTGGTCTTACGAGTAGATGTTCTCCTGTCGATCTTCTTATTTGTGTCATTGTTACTTGGTTTTTTCAAAGCTGTCGTTATAAAATATAATTGTCACACAAATTAATTATGAAAAAATTAAATAAATAAATAAATTACGCACGCGGGCTGTTGAGCACCTTATCAGCTGGTCATTTAGCATCTCGAAGTGCGGGAAGGGCGGCGGCCAGGTGTGTCCTAGGCGGCTTTCATTCAGTTCTAGAAAGCTCTTAGAAGCGGTGTTTCCATAGAAACTTTCCTCCCAACCCGCTTCAATAGGCCTGTTTACGTGAGATGTGCTTCTCCTCTCATGTGTGTGGGGTATAGTTATGTGGTTTGTTGAGCGGATAATCTCTCGCTGCTTTTCGTGGTCGCAATTTCCAAACATTTTTATATTTTTCAATATTTTTTGGTAATTTCGCTAGTTTATTTATTTATTTATTCACGATGTATTTTGGTATTAATATAAACATAAAAAATCAAAATAATTTCGACTATTTTTTGGGATCCTTCTTATTTAAAAAAAATAGTTCTTTCCTTAAGTCTGTATCGTTAAACGTTGAATTGATCCGCCTTTTCTCGGTTTGGCCTCCGCAAGTCATTGTTTAGACCAAATACCCATCCAGCATGCCTCTACGATTCTGATTGAAAGACGAGTGCATGGCGCGTTCTAGGGGACTGACATGCGCAGTTTACCTTTGCCGTTAGCTAAACAGCCGGTTGTCAGATTTTTGGCCACCGGGCAAGACGTTGCTAATTAGCGCCTCCGGTAGTGACAGCCGGTCGTTAGATTTTTGGCCACCGGGCGAGGGTAAATGTAATTCTGTAGGAAAACAGTTCAAAATTGATCTGGTAAATAATGAGATTAACAGCTGATGGTAGATTCATCATTGCATAAATATGTCGGATGTCGAACGGCCCCAGTTTGTGTACTTTTCCTAAATTAAAAAAATTTCTCATCGAAAATTTTCTGGCAGCGCCGCGGCTCGAAACCGCTCGTCCGTTCATGAATCTGGACCCTGGTTTAATATATATTGATCAGGGCCTCGGTAAAGAACCGGCTACATTGTTACCAGATCTGCAAGGGAAGGTGAAGGCACTGACTCGTACTGTGGTTGTCCCCGCATGTCGTTGTATAGGCCAAATACGCATTCACCATACCTCTACGATTCTGAATGGAAGACGAATGCGTGGCGCGTTCCCAGTGGTATGGTCAATGGTCACTACATCGTCTCTTGTCGTTAGCTCGATATTTTATTCTTGTTTTTATATTCTCTCTTGTTTTTATCGTTTTCTCACCGTAATCGTTCCCTCAGGCGGCTGGTTGTCATCGGAGGCTCCGCCCAGAGATTCCCACACTCATTCCAGTACGGCGGCGATCTCGTTACCACGGCATCGTGCACCAGATGATGTATCGGCTTTCGCATTTCATTATATCTCGTACCTGCGGTGGGGCAGAGCATACCTGCCGCCGCTTTCATCGATTCTCTGGCCGTTGTCCTATTCTTCAATGGACTTGTTGAATTATGCATCTTTTTTTCCGGAAACGGAGCCGTTTTTACTGGGCATAGAAGGGATTTCAATGTGCCTAGGCCTATTACCTTGCGAAGGTGAGGTTGGATTTAGCCATAGGTGAGGGTATAGGTATATTCTGGCTGTTTACCCAGACTTACCCCTCTTATTGCACTTTTCTCGTCGTTTGTTGTTCAAACGCACTCGATTGGATAAGTGCCATAAAATACCGCTTACCCTACCCGTCTAGCTGTTTCGTTAGTTCATTCACTGGGTAGATCTGTTCTTGTTGAATCTCTTTTCTCCTTTGTTACTATTGCGCATGTTATACGATGTTAAGGTATTGGTAAAATATAGAAGGTAAGGGTTCCGGCGTTGATCTGTCCTCTGGGAATGCGCCACGTATTCGGCATGTATTCAGAATTTATATAGGCATGGTGAATCTATTTTATTTGTCCTTTCTCAAATAATGACTTGAAATTGTCCAGTTGATCAGCAAGTCTTAGATGTTCATTTTCCCTTTCATCTTCCGTTCCCGTTAAGACCGTAGAGTAAATGCGTATTTGGTACACTGACTTGTCTTGCCGAGGATCGATCACAAGACCGTGCGGGACAAGTCTGGTACCTTTTACTCAACTACACCACGCCCACTTAGATTGCATGTACCCTACTTCGAACGCCATAAAAAACCGCCTGGAATTGTTATTTCTTCAGAATAACCTTTTCCTGATGGTAAATCACCCAGCGTGGGTATAGTCGTATAGATAACGGTGGTGGTGATTCAGGACATCGTCTTGCTTGCTGACTAAGGAAGCGGTCATCGTTGTCCGTCAGGCCGAACAGCTGTACGTCTAAGGGTGGTCGTCTAATTTTTCATCCTTTGTGGAAAATAGAGAAAAAATAAAAAAAACCCTCCCGACCTATCTAGTTGACAGAACCGTACTAATTTTGTAGATTGGTACTTTTAGTTCTTTTGAATCCATGCGGTTCTCAGGGTTTTGAATTCATTCCACTATTTTTCTTTGGTGGACTCTATTTTATGTGTTCTTTCTCAAATAATAAAAAAATCGAAATTGGTCCAATTTAATCATCCTTTTGAGGGTGCGCCATGCTTTCGCCTTCCGTTCAGAATTGTCGAATCGTGGTGAATGCGTATTGGACCTATACCCTGACTTGTCTTGACTAACCATTGTACAAGTCATTCTTTTCCGTTCCACAGACAAATCTGGTACCAATTTACCCGACCTCGGAGGGATTGAAGACTTGGTTAGGCTGGGCGAGGATCGATCTCTCGACAGTACAGGTGTCAGTAGCGCCTCTTACCACTGCACAAACGTTAACCTGTTGCCCGCACCGATCTCTAATCGCCACCGTCACACGTGTTTACCTGACTAAGTAAGGAATCCGGTTCAGCTATTACTATGCAAACAGTACGTAGGCTGAAGCCCATGGTATCAGGTGTCAACGGTTTCTTGAACTCTGTGTCACTGGGTAAACTCTTACCCAACGCCTAGATTAATGTCTTGGATATTCGCTACCGTCTTTGTCATCTATCTGATACCGGCGTTTCCGATCTCTTTTCTATGCTGCCTTTTTACCATTTTTATTTTTGTTTTCTCTTCTTTATTTTGGAAGATTGTAACTCGTCGTGATTTTCACTGTTCATTATTTACCTATTTATTTTTCTCGTTTTTTTATTTTTTTCTTTTAGAAGTCGTTGGGACTTGGCGAAGCCGGCGATCGAGTCCAAGTCACGATGCGGCCGCCACCGTCTGGGCACATGGTGATCAATATGAAGACCACCATCACCACCCACGGGGCTCATAATGGTGTGGTGGTTCATGCTGGGGTGCAGTCGGGTGCCGGCACGTCACAGGGTTAGTTTTTACCCATGGGTTTGCTGCAAATATTTTCGATATTCTATCTCGTATCTTGGCTCAGAAAGGCGTTTTCGTTAATGAATTCGGAGAAAATTGCTGCTTCTCTGTCTCCAAACCATTGCAGCAGCATGCTACCAGATTACTGGTTAATCTTACCCAAACCTCACCCAAACCCTTCCAGCTAACCAATGGTATGTGCCGTCTCGATTTCCACAGATCGAAACACCCGGTGGCAGTAGGATGCAGGCGGTGGCGCCGGGCACCAGTCAGGAGAACCTGGCGACAAGTGGGTGATTTTGAGGGCCATTTATACTCGGCTGCAAAGCAGCGGCGGCATAGTATAAGGCAGAGACGCAGAGGATGCGGCAAGGCGTTAGTCGGCGTCGGTGAGATCCTAAGACATTTTACAACGGAACAGAAAAATCGGAAGTAACTGCGGCTTCGCCAGTCGAGCCGCTGCTGGTGCCGCCTTTGCCGCGCTGCTTTGCAGCCGAGTATGAATGCACGTTAATGAAACTCAGTTCTTCACGCCAAACAGATTGTTTAGGCTGGCCATCGCTGCACATCACCACCTCATCTCCACAACCTGAACAGGTACGTCAGTCTCGACAGGAACGCTCCCCACAGCCGACCAGGACCGAACACTCGTCCGTGTCGACGTCGCTTTCTACCCGACACCAACGATCGCCACTGCCACCACGACCACCACCATCGCCGCCGCACTCACCGGTGTTCTCGTTCAACGGACGAGATTCACCGCCGGACGAGTTTATCCAGCCCACCAAGGTCACGCTGAATGTGTTCAACCCGGTGGGTATATGTACTTGTTTGTTTATCTTTTTGACTTATTCATTTCCTTAGTCCTACAAACTCGCCTAATTTTTTAGGTTGTAAAGAAAGTTCTGTCCTTTTTCGCAGCTTATATTAAAAACGCCATAACTCCACTCATGTCTTACCGTTTCTCTTAATTTAACCACCATTCGAAAGACCACATCTCTCTCTAAGGAAGGCAATATAAAATGTGCCGCTATCGCGAAAGTTTGAAGATAGGAATTAAGTCAAATGTTCGAAGGCGGATTCGACATTGTGTTGGTATTATGTAGAACCCCCTCCTCCTTGAAGAACCATATGAACGTTTGAAAATTGGCAGCTAGTTAGCACGAGGTCTGGCAATTATGAGGGAAGAAGAAGAGTTTCAATCTATCGTTGGTTTGAATTCTGGAGATGATATTTTAAGACACATGGATTTGCGTTGCTGTAAAAAGTAGCGGAACTCTATGTTTCCTAGCTTTCGCTGTATCATTTAAAATGTTACATATATTCACAATCCTTCTTTATCGTTTGGTAAAGAGTAAGGAACAAAAAGCACATTAGTACTGCTACAGTTCATCACAACTTCAACATTATTTTCGTGTCGTGGGAAATCTGTTTTCTTAAACGTCTTAGAAGGTTCGTCGTTGTGTAAAAAACGTGCAAAGCTCTTCTTATCATAGTATAATATCCATTCTTCAACGCAGATTAGGAATCATTGGGGAACTGGCTCCGCCAAGATCGTTCCAATTGACGGACCCACAACCCCCATTCGCACTCGGAGCAGAGGGTCCGAATACCAACATGATGTCGAATGTTTTAATTAATCCAGATCTTCAGGTTTTTGCAATGGTGACACCTTTTATGGTGCTTTCTTAGAAAAAGATGTGCTCTTTCGAACGGTGCTTTAGTTAAGGAAAACGGCTGGACCTGAGTTGAGTTATGGCGTTTTAAATATAAGGACAGAACTTTCTCCACAACCTAATAATACAGATGGTGCTGGACAAGGTAACCCATAGAATTCGCACTGGCATACTGAAGTCGTTCCAACTTTGTTCCAAGATGTATAAAAGTAACGATAGTATTCACCTATTTTTACTTTTCAACGTCTCTTGCCTTTCCTTTTACCGTAACTTAACTTTCTTTTTTATCAATATTTTTATAATTTTTGATTTTGTTTGTTTTTTCTTTGCGTTTTAATGCACCACATGCCTAGCGCGTGTAATAGATAAATAAAATAACTTTTCTCGCTTTTTGTTTTCCTCTGTACTGTTCTTCTTTATTTTTTTCCATGATAAATTCTGTTCTTCTTTCGCTCGAAAGCTGCTCTTAGAATGCTCCTTTTCCTTTCATTTTCCTCCTTTCGGCAGGGCATGGTTCGTGGCCTTCCTTTTAGTTATTTCTCTTGACTAATTGATTTTCTCGTTTTATTTTTCGTTACACTTGCACTAGATTAGTCAATTAGTGTCTTGCTTTATCTCAAGAGCTTGTGTAAATCATCTGGAGTGTCGGATTTGTTTGAATATTTGCCTGACTGTATGTTGATGCTAGACAAATAGTGCCTCACTGAGGAGTGCAATCATAAAGGATTTTGTGGAAGAATTTCGGGCTATTTATATTTGAAATTGAGAGATTATAATAATAAAAATAAAATTTGTGTTCAACTGAGGCTTTTCAGGGCCGTTCCGATCCAATACCCTACGAGACGAGCCTTCGCCGCGCAGCCACCAACGAGAACTTCGATGCGCTCATCAACGACACCGTCACCACCACCACCACTGTGGAGGTGTTCCGAACCCCGGTAAGTTATACCCTAGGGTAAAAACAAACCAGTGTCGAGTTATAGTCCTGAAATTTCCAGTTAGATCCGTCGAATCCCGATCGAGTCGTCGTGCTGCCACCGCCTCCGGTGCCGAGCGTTGACGATCGGCCACAATTATTGCGGGTGAACGGTCCCGGCTACGAGCAGTGGAGCGGCCATCGGTGAAGATCAGCCTTTTTAATTAAAATAAATTCAAATAATTACATAATATTTGTAATAATAAACATAGCTATTTATTTATTTATTTATTTATTTATTTATTTATTTATTTATTTATTTATTTACTTATTTATTGAATATGTCCAACGACGCGCCAAAAAAAAAACTAAACAGTAGAGGGTGAAAGAATAAAAGACAAAAACGAAATGAAATGAAAACTCAAACTCACAACACAAGCTAAATATCCACGAAGACTATGCGAGCCTCAATGCAATTTACAGATTTTATTTTTCTTTTATTTATTTTTTATTTTTCATTTATTTTTTATTTTTATTTTGTATTTCTTTAAATAATGTGACGCATAACCTTTCCAACTCAGAAGTTATCTCGTGGGAAGAAGAAACATGCGCCTCCGATTATCCATCTTTTTTTCTTTATTCATTTTTCTTTTGTTCTTTCCTTTTTCTCAGTTCTACTCTCGTTTTCTACAATATCTAGCAAATGTGATGGCAAATGATTTTTTTCAAATTTTATCAGAACGTTGAGGATTTCTAGAACTGAAACCCTGATCAACGATCGGCCTATCCATGCTGCCACTCCGAATGGAAAGGCGGTGCAATGGAAGGAGACGCTGGTGGAGGACGCTCAGCGAGGACTGAAGAAGGTTACGGTGTGAGTCGGTACAGATTTTATTGCTTTTTTGAGAGACTATAAATGAACGTCTGATGGTTTGAGGATTTTGTAAGTCGGTACAAATTGGATTTTGTGGATCGGTACAGATTTTATGTTTCTTTTTGAGAGATTATAAAAGTTTTTGAGAGATCAAAAATAACTCAACTGAGCAGCTGTCTGAGGTGGAAAGTGGATGAAATTGAGAATTATTTTCTCTAAAAAATATATATTCAGATATGATCCGTATTCCGGACAGCGGTCACCGTACGCGAACGCCGCCACGTCCCCTCAACCGCCGAGATCTCATCAGTACCAGCTGCCGACCGTGAATTCCTTCAATGAGCGGTAAGTCTGAATTTATTTCTATTGGGTCCAATCATAAGTAATCGAGAAAGGGCGGGATGTCCGAAAGGTTAAGAGCCTGGGCTCATGTTCTCGATGATCGGGTTCAATCCGTCCCAGGCAGAAACCCTTGCCTAGCTTGGAAACAGCCGGAAAGGGTGTCGGTACCAGCGTCAGGCCCGGATGACAGGTCGGCTGATGGGGGAAAGCTGTCACGATCACAAGACTGCTCGGTAGTCGCATGGATTGGAGCGGCTCCCAAGAATCGAGGACGATCGAGGACGATATGGCCACCTCACATGGAGCTCTAGACCGAGATAAAATGGCAGTGTGACACCTCGACAAACGCGGAAGCAGTACCAAGTGAAAGAAGACGAGGAGACTATCAAGAAAGACGTATCCCGTAACTGGTCGGGATAAAAAAATATGTAGAATAAAATAAGTATTTAAAGTACCGGTGGTAGCCATCGATCGGGTTTTGTAACATTGCTGATCGACTTTAGTCCGCGATCCACAAAGGAATGATCGTGAGTAGCACTAAGGGTGTCTGTTAATCACGAGTGGTTTGGTATGGTCCAGTCCCCCTCTCGTTCCTCAGTACGTTTACGCTTGTTTTGGTGTATTCGTTATTACAGAATTTCAAAAAAAAAACGAGAGTTGATAGGCACTTTTCTTATAAAAAAGGATGTTATAATGAAGGTTTATCCAAAAAACTCGGCAAACGCGTCTCAAAAGGCTGTGCACTAACCACTATGCTACTGAGACGACCATTTGCGAATTCTCTATACGAGTGAGTGCTGGAAGTAAAAAGCTTTCGGACTCAAGGAAGGTGCTAGGGATTCGCATATGATCGTTTCAGTAGCATAGCGGTCAGTGCACGGCCCCAGATTCTATAATCCCGCTTGAGATGCAAGGCACCATCATTGCTATTCTAGTATATATAAAGTAACGTCACGAACTGAGCGTTCAAAAAGATGGTTAGCGTTGTGGCCGGTTAGGAAGAGGAAAAGAATGACGATGCGAGTGTGCGATTCAGGCGGAGTGACTTCCAGAGCCATTGTAACAGTTAGCAACCTTAGCAGCGCAGTGAACAATTTTGTAGCGCTTTTCTCCTTCTATCGGAAAGTTGGCAGGAAATTTGAAATGCACAAACACTGGAGAAGAGCAATTATCTATGGCCATTATTAACGTTTTTACCATTGAAGCAAAACGACAACATCGAAGTAAGCACACGGCAGGGAGCGATAATTATAATTGCTCAGCTAATGCGTCCATAAATTTTGCTGGCGAGAGGGGCTCCTGAGCGACTGCAAAATGAGGTGGAACGGAAGGAAGGGAAGGAAATGAGTTGGAAACGGATTTAATTAGATAAGTTTTGGGATGGGTGCGCGTGGTGCAGTGGTAAGAGGCGCTGCTGACATCCGCACGGTCGATCGATCCTCGCCCGCGCCAACCAAGCCTTCCATCCCTCCGGGGTCGGTGAATTAGTACCAGACTTTTTTTGGGAAGGTAAAAACACTGACTTGGTATAGCGGCTGGCCCTGCAGGTCATTGTATAAGCCAAACATGCAAATACCAAGCCTCTACGATTCTGAATTGAACACGAACGCGCGGCGCATCCTAAGCGGACTGATCAACGCCGATACCTCTACCTTTTACCTTAAGTTTTGGGTCATTGATGTGTCTCCATTTCAAGGTTAATACCGCGCCCATCGACGAACAAGAACGTCTACACCGTGCACTCTCCGTCGGAATTCTCGCAAGTATCTCATCCAGTGATTACGAGTTCGAACGAGGATCTTAGTAGGTTCGTTGATTGCACGATTCTTAACTATTCTGTGATGATAAAAGTGTTTCGATTTTTTCAGATCACCATATCCCAGAAGCCCCGTACCGACAGCACCACCGAATGGATACCGTGAGTTGGTAACCCATCCGGCGATTCCTGACACGAGCGGCTACCGAAGTCGTACCGAAACTCCGATCCTAAGCCAGTCGTCGTCTCACGGAGGATACGAACAAGTACGTCGACCGCCGACATCTGCTGTCACACCAGCACCTCGACCATTTCATCCGACCGAATCCAACGTCGTTACGCGTAGTTTGTCCAGCCCGTTGTACGTGGAGCCGGTCCGAGATCGCGGCAACGCCAGGTCTTCGATTCCTCTACCAGAACCTCGCCGACGCTCACGACGTGCTCGCAGTTCATATCGAAAACGAACTGATCCCGATCCCGATCGCTATCAGAGACGTCGCAGTGAGTCGCCGACGCAAAGGCGACATTCCTCACCGCAGTACAGTACGCTTCAGCCGGGTACCGTGTCGCCCGGTGGCTACATGCCGCGAACGGATCCAAATCGTCTACCCGGTGAAGGACCGCAGAGGGCGAACTCGCGAGAGATCTTCAACCTCTATCAGACCCGTGATGTACTGCAGAACGTCGTCGCGCAATTGTGAGACTTTTATTCATGCATGTTATCATTTGTTATCATCGGTTTGGAGCTCGTTTAGATGTTGCGTAGCCAGTGAATGGGATAAAAAGCGGTCAGAAAAGCGGTACAACGGGCGCTATGTGGGTTGGGGGTGCAGGGTGGTGGTCCGCAACTTTACGTCGTCTTCAACGTGTTATCATTGTTATATCTGCCATTGTTTACGATCAACTCGGTCGGTTTTGACATGTTTGACATGTATACTCTTCAGAATTGTTCACATCTTAACATGTTAACCAGCATAGAGTCGACGCAATATTACAGACCACCACCCTGCACCCCCCAATCCACATGGCGCCAGATTAACACTCCCTGCGGTCTTAGATTGTGTAACATCTTACCGCATACTCCAAATCTGTGTGCCTACGCATTTCTGCGACCGCTCCATCCGCACTTGATGCACCAAATAATGCTCGCTATAAGCGTGATTTGCAGATACACCATAAATGCTGCGGTTAGTATAGCGCCTAGTGGCCAACAGTGTGGATTGCCTATTAACCTCATGCTCATCAATGATGAGGAGGAGTGGCAAAATTCTGGCGGTTCACAATGTCTAGTGACTAATAGTACGCTTTCGTTACGTGTCGAACGTAGAGAGACTTCGCTGACTCGATTGAGTGCTGATGTGGGTAGCGTGAATTCTATGGTCTTTGTGGATTTTTCATAGATTTGACATGTCGCATTTACACACACTTCGAAGTTGGAAGTTTGTGGCCTGATACGCACTTTACCATTATCGCATTCTATTGCGTCGTTGTTTAGGGCCACTGAAGGGCTCACGAAAGATAAGCAGGCGAGAACTGTCAAAAACACAGCTGATGTTCTTCCGAAAGCTGAAGTTGACGGTTCATTTAAGCCTTTTTCGAATTCCTTAATGATTTCTCTGGCTCGAGTTTTTGATGCTCGTTTAAGGTGACTTCTCGGACCACATGGTTCGGCTGCGGGAAGTATTTCTTGTACGTTGCTATCACGTAGAGGAGCCGTATTCGCTTCTTCAGTTCTTGGTGGCTCGTTTGTTACACAACGGAGTTCCAAAGGATAGACCTTGTTGAGCGGTCTATGAATCAAATGATGGTTGGGCATTTGAATTTTTACGGATCGAACAAGGCCATCGGCACTTATAATGAGCTGGGCGATTTTTCCGTATACCCAGTTGCCTCGGGGTATTAAATCTTGCTCAATTAGAACAATTTCTCCAACGTGTGGTTCATATGACACATGTCGTGGCTGCTTTAGTATTTGTTTTTGGCTATCTCGAAGCAGTGCAAGATATTCTGTGTTCCATCGTTCCCAAAATTTGGATGCGATAACTTCGGAAAACGCGACAGCCTCCTGAGCTTGTTTGATTGTTTGTATCAGACTCGGATCGTACAGTTCATCACCGTAGTACTGTTGCTTTGCGACTTCCGGAACGGAATAATATTTCAGATTTCCTTGAAGAAAATCTATTGGTCTCAAAGGGATTTCGTCCAAATCGGAAAAACTCGCCTTCGTTAACGGTCGTGTATTTATTATTGCTTCAATACGCGATGCCGCGGTGGTCATTTGGTCAAACGATAGTCTTTTTCGACCGATCGATTTCTGGTAGCACCGTTTTACAGAGCCGACCAATCTCTCCCAAACGCCTCCCATCCATGGAGAGGATGGTGGATTAAAAATCCACTTGATTTTTTCAGAAGCGCAGTAATTCATGAGCGAGTTTCCGCTTGCGTCTTCTTCAAGGAATAGGTTCTCTAGGACCTTCTGCCCGAGTTTGAAGTTCGTTCCACAATCCGATCTCATGAGTTTTGGTACACCTCGACGAGATATAAATCGGACGAAGCTGTTAAGAAATGCTCCAGTGGTTAGGTTTTCCACCACTTCGAGATGGATTGCTCTTGTTGTCAAACATGTGAACAGGCATATGTACATCTTGTCCTTCTTGCTGGACTCGAAAGGGCCCAAATAGTCACATCCAACGTTAGCAAAAGGCTTAGTCATTACTACTCTGGTAGTGGAGGCATGTTAGGCGCTCCGAACGGTAATCCATGATATTTTCGACAGGTTACACATGTACGTATGTATTTCTTTATCATACGCGATGGCTTTGGTATCAAAATCTTTGTCTAGCCAACGCCAATAAGTGGTCGGCACCACAGTGCGCGTTTCGACGGTGCAGGTCGCTGATAATTAACCTGATCAGGTCTCCGTCGTTTGGCACATATATAGGATTTTTTGTGTCATATGGCACATTAGCGTTTTGTATTCGCGATTGATATCTTATAATACCATTTTTATCCCATATAATTTTTTGTTTCGGGAAATTTCTTTGAAGTTTCTGAACGTCCTCATTTTTATGAGTTGCTGCGATAATCAGCTGTTCCGAGAACTCCATATCTGACGCTATGCTTAACTATTACTGCTTTACTGCAGGCGATGGTACTTTATCTTTCCAATCGATGCCAGTTGCGTAAATCTCCCTCATCAACGTTTTCAGTTTGATGGTTAGAGGATTTGTAAAGCCAATCGGATCGTAGACCGAGTTGATCTGGCTTACAATGTCTCTTTTTGTGATTTGGAGCTTATGAGGGATGTCGATTTTGATTGAGAACTCGTCTGAATCGGTATCGTAGGTTACACCGAGGAATTTCATTTTTCCGGACGGCGCTCTATCGATCGGTGGTATGGCATTGTTTACGTCGACCGAATTTGAAACGTATTCTCTGAGATTCATTCCGATTTGTTGGAAAATCTTTTTCGAAGCAGTGTATTTACTCAATGCTTCTTCTTCACTATCAGCGCGAAGAAGTATGTTATCCACGTAAATGTTTTGCGCGATCTCGAGCGAAAGCGGCGTATTCACGTGGTTTAGGTACGCTAATATAGCCATATTGAGAATGCTTGGTGATGCTGTGTTCCCAAATGGTAAGCGATTGAACCTGTATTCGACAATATTGTCTTTTGTTGGAGCTTTTGCCGGGTCTTTCAACCACAAAAAACGACACAGATCTTTATGCTCGTTTACCAGCCTGATCTGCGTGAACGCCGCCTCAATATCGCACAGAAGTATTATTCTGGCCGTTCGGCTTGCGGTTAATATGTCGTGAATTTTATTGACGAACGATTCTCCTGTATGAATCACGTCATTCAGCGACAAGTTTCCTCTCATCTTTGATGATGCGTCGAATACAACTCTGAGAGGTTTGCTTTTCTCTGGCCTCCATACTCCGGAGTGCGGCATGTAATAAATACCTGCCGTGTTCTGATTTGCCGTGACTTCCTCAATAACGCCGCTTTTTAGGTAGTCGTTCAGGATTTTCGAGTACCATGTTTTTTGCTCTGTGTTATTGGAGAGCTGGCGGTGTAGGGAGATAAGACGACGTTGTGCCACTGGATAGTTATCCGTAAGGTCAACTACGTTGTCTTTTAACGGAAATGGCACCGTTACCATTCCGTTTTCAAACGATATGGATTTTGTGTAAGATTGAAAATACTTGAAGGTATTTGAATCTTTATAACACTCTTCCTGCGATATGCCAAGTCCGTCTAATTCAAAGATCTTCTGTAGTAGATCAGATTCCTTTTCTTCGTAAACGAGACTTAGACTATGAGTCACTTCATCGCGTGGTGAATTGCTTGTTGCTCCCTTTCCGTGAATGGTTGGTCCAAACACTGTACGCGCAAGGCGTAGACCTGAGGGTAACGTTGTGGTGTCGATTGTTTGAACGAGTTCGTAGTAGTAATCGAGACCTACTAGGATTTGCGGATTTTGATGTTCACCGCGGACCCTTGGATTAGAGATACAAATCTCTTTCTCTTGGAGGAATTCTTTGTCCTGCTCATTCAGTTTGACGGACGAAAATCCGTTCGTTAGAACTGGCTTCGTTTGCACAGTAAGGTTCAATTCTTTACCATACGCTGTGCTTATTTTTAGCGGCACATTGTTGGTTTGGAACCTTTCTGTGTGTCCTCCGATTCCAGACATGATGCAGATTTCCGTGCTCTGCTTTTCGAGTCCGAAATCAGTTGAAATGAAACGTTGTTTGTTGTTTGAAATCAGACTGCAGTTTGCTCTTTTATAATGGTTTTTTGAGCTCCTGTGTCGAAAAAGAATAAAATCTTTTCGTATTGTCTGGTTTTATAGTTCCAAACATTGCCTTCAGCGGTCATGAGCACTATTTGCTCTTTGCTGCGTTTCAGCTGTTGACCGGCTCTCACTTCAGATGTGCCGCAACTGTCTCCATTTGTTTGTGGATTTGCATGTTGCTGTCTTCTTCGCACATCATCCAAGTTGTTTCTTTGTGCGTAGTTGTTCTGACCATTTCTACGGTTTTCATTAGCAGTCCGGTTGAAGTTTCCTTCATTTCGGAAGCGATTTGGCGCTGGTGGTCTATTTTCTCGATGTGGAAATGGTCTTGAGTTATTGGTATTTTCAACTGCCACAGAAGATTATGAATGGTCAGGGAGAGTGTTTGATGTATCCGCCCACCATCTTCCGTCCGCCGCCAAACGTCTGTTCGCCAACTTCGTCAGGAAAACAACTGTACTAACCTTGGCGGGAGTTGGGAACAGCCGAGAAGCGCAAATACCGACAGAAAATTTGGCCTTAGCGAAGGCTCAAAACCAATGAAAAATAAAAATGGAAGCTGAATAGAGGGAAACGGAGGAAACGTTTTTGAAACGTGTAAGCCGTAAGGAAAAAAAGGCATTATAGAAGTAAAAAGATGAAAACGAATGGCAGAGAATGATGATGAAAGGAAACGTAAAAGATTGAAGCAATTATATGAGCTCCCTTGTCGCTGTGTGTGCATTTGGTGTGCGGTAACAGACTATCGCGGCGGGACCCGTATGAGCCGCCCATGACAAACATCGCTTGGGTTTCGCTTATTATGTAGTAGGATAGTACTAAGGCGCCTACGTGTGGAGGGCGCTGCGTAACGTCTAAACGAGCCATTGTGATTGTTAACCCTGTGTCTTTGTCGAACATCGAAATTCGCTCACTATCATCCAGTTAAGATCCGGTTCATGACTTCTAGTCGAATACCCGATCGATGTTTGCTGATTCAAATAAACCTTACCATATTTGCTGGAATTTGCTTCGATTTGTTATAAAACACCACCGCTTTTACTTTTCCTTCTAATACTGAATTTTTTACGTAATCCTTACCTAAATAATGTGATGTTGATGTATATTTTCAAGTTCCTCTCACTAACCTGTATCCATTTACCGCATTCTTCCCAATCTACCTCCTCAATCTTCTGCAACCCACAGCGCTACGGCATGGTGATAATTTGTTGTTGCTCGATAGGTTGTGATTCAGTCAGGGATATGTTGTGCTTGCTCGCTGCCAGGTCACCGTTTTTCTTTTTTCTAGAGCATTCTACAATACAACGGCTTTTCGTGGCGCCGATTGTTTTCCATTCTTCCCTAACCAACGTCTAACCATTTGACTTTCCTTGACCATATCGTTGACGTTGTCTTTCCTGAATTTCCAGTAAACGATTTCATCGGACGGTGTGTTGTAACAGTCGAAGCAAAGAACAGACATTTTGATAGTGCGCGGTCTGGGTAAAAACATTGTCGGGTTGTGCTTCACCATGATCTTGTCAATCAAACAATACGACTCCCTTAGTTAGTGGTAGAGCATATTTGTTCCATGGACTCGGATTCACGGCGGGTATCGAACCTCAATCAAACAATACGACTCCCTTAGTTAGTGGTAGAGCATATTTGTTCCCTGGTATCCGGCCGAAGCGTTGCCAGCACGTCTGTACGGTTCATTCCACAAGCTTGAGGGCTGAGCGGTTGCGAAATAGAGGTATTGATTGATCCGCCTTTCGTGACGAGAAACACTCCTTCACAGCACTGAACCTGCCGGAAACCTTACCCGAAGCAAAGCTGTTGGTCATCGTTCTCTTACCCTCATTGCCACCCCTTCACCGTGTTGAAGTTACGGATCATAGCCGACTTTTTTGGAGCAATATTCTCGAGATCTTACTCGTAGCTTACGGCTGGCTACTCCCATACCTATCGAGAACTCATCCCAGAGGTGCTTCATGTCGTTAAGGGTTAAGGCAAGGAACTTTGGAGAAGTCGATGGAATGCCTGCCGTGATATACAGTCCATTCGGAACACGGTTGCCTAGGTTTTTCAGTGTTTTTTGAATAACCTGTTAGTACACTGTGGTAACCCGGCACAAACCTGACCGAGACTCATGAACAGACGAGCACTCTCCGAAACCGCAGCGCAGCCAGAACCAGACGGCAGAGTCGATGAGAGATTGCGTTTAACAGAGGATGTTTAGGACAAGTAGACAAAGGTGGGCGCCGTTCGGGCTTTATCTAGGGGTTTATCGGGGGTTTACCAATGATGAGTCTGGACCCTGAAAATGGTCCTTGCATCAACCCACCCCATCTGTCCGTCTCACTTCAGGGCTTATGCGCCATAAAACTGCAAACTCTCCCAAAGAAGCATGGTTTTTGTGACAAGAAGGATTGGGTAAGGTGATGTTGAACCGATCATTTTCAGCGCTAAACTGGACTACGGCCTCAACGACAGCATTCTTTTGTCACCGTTTGTGGAATCGGACGACTCGCTGATCTCCGAGTTATCGGCTCGAGCTGATCGGACCAAGTCGGACTCGTTGGAGGCCGGGCTTGAACCATATACGGAGGTATGATTTTTTAACCAAGTTTGGTATATACAGCTTCATTTCGGCTCAGAGACTCAAAGTTGGGTAACTGAATTGGTCGTTTTTCTTCTTCCGAGTGGTACTGTTTGCAGGTAAAATCGAAGCTACCATCGAGTACTGTTCATATCACAACTGAGGACTTCTACGAGGAACTGGAACACATCTATGAGGAGATTGACAACTACCGGGTGAAAACTCTAGAAAGCCCGGAACGATCAGAAAGCACGTCCACACTGAAGGAGGAGGATTTCACAGAAGAGCCGACCTATGTCGAATTGGCTGCGATCGAAAGTTTGGAGTCGTCCGGCGCTTCCGATGACGACGAGGAGATGCCTGAGGAGCTGAACGAGTTCAAAGCCTTGGTAGCGTCGCTGCCGCCCAAATCTGATGCTCGTCGAGCACATCCGGACGGTTTGGTGTTCCCACGAATCACCACCGCGGTGTGCGCCCTACCTGAGGTTCCGGAGGAGCTGGAGATTCTCTCGCAGTCTTCTGAAAGTCAAAATCCTGGCATTCCGCTGGTGGATATACCGTTTGCCGACGAGTCGAGGACCGTTTCTCCTTCGGATCTCAGCTGTGACAAGGACGTGTCGAAGAAGGCGTCCATCCGGCAACGAGCTGAGGTTCGTGCCGAGCAGCACAAATTGGTCATTCAAGGCTGGGAATCGTTGGTATCTGATTCCGGAGAGGAATTCTGAGAGCCGCTGTGGTTTACCCATCTGAGAAAAGCTTTCTTTCTTCATTCACCAATTTCTAGGCGCGCGTGGAGCAGTGGTAAGAGGTGCTACTTACACCCGTACGGTCGAGGGTTCGATTGCCGCCCTAGTTAACCAAGTCTTCCATCTCTCCGGGGCTGAGGCGAAACTGGTCTGCAAAAGTGGAAACATTGTCTTGGTATAGCGACTGGTCACCGTAAGTCATTGTGTGGGCCAACTGCGCATTCACTATGCCTCCACGATTCCGAACGCAAGACGAATGCATGGCGCATCCTTAAGAGAATGATAAACGATAAGAAGGCGTTGGGTAAGCTGGGAAGTACATCCCGGCATCAGCATTTTCGCCTTTGTAAGAAATTCCCCCTTATTCTTCAGTTCGTAAAAGACGAAGTGGTGGGCGACGCCACCCGCGACGCGACCGCTTGCCAGTGACAGCTTCTCTAATTTGTTCATCTTTAGTTGCAGTTCTCATTGTAAATATCATCTCTTAGAGGAATGTCGGCTAGCATCTCAATGTGATAAACTTAACCTAGTTGTACAAATACATTTTGATACTTGAAAATGTGATAATTCGTATCAGATAATTCGTATCAGTTATCTTTGAAATCTCTATATTGGTTCAGCTTAATTAACACTGCCTCAGGTCTGCTTCCATCTAGTCGCTTTCTGATTCATAAATGTGTATCTCGTGTACTTGCTGTTATTTCTTGGGTTTTCAAAATCATTTTTATGGTTCAATAAAATAATTTCGACTAGTAACTCAAGGTTTACCAATTTTTGTTTCGTCGAGGCGTCGAGATGAAAAGTAAATGTTTGGACGAGATACAACACTCAACATTTAATATTTATTGCAAAAAAAATTACCAGGTGAAGTGGAAAATCAAAGAAAAACCTCTTTTGAGGTCTTTTTCTTGAAATGCTTATCGAACCATACGAACAGATAGCACCACAGAACAACCGAACAGACACCGGTCAGCGCCACGGCGAACATCAACAGCAGAAGACCGCTAAGAATTGAAAATTTTCTTGTAAAATATACATAAAATTGAAAATATTCAAAATTCGTAAAAGGGTAAATTGGGTGTTCCTAGAATGATGTCAGATTGATATCTTATCGATTAGCGTCGACATAAGGCAGAAATTCCACTGAAAATAAGCTAATCACGTTTCTGGATAGTAAACAACATCGTTTCAACTAGAATTGGAGTAATAATTACCTCTTTATAGCCCTAACCCTAGTAAATAGACCTATTGTAGCTGGAAACGGGTATTAATTATCCTTCCCGTTGAGTTTCAAGGAGACGGTTGAATGTGTCGATTCCAATACCAACGAAATTTGCTAGGGTTACAGTTACCTGGGTAAAATAAGAGGAAATCAGAAAATTTGAAGTAAAGATGTAAAGGAATTTCTGTTTGGGGTGAAAAGGTGAAACAGGATAAACCCCTCACATAATGTACACTCAGAATACTTTATTATCTATCCTTCTAATTATTATAGGAAAGTTTCATAAATATTTCTGTAAACGTTACCTGGTCCAAAAGCAATCATCAATGGAGCTCTTCCAAAAATCCGCTTATAACCCCTTATTTGATGGAATGGATGAACAAAGTTTGTATTTATTTCAAGTGAATTTGAAAAAGTAGCCTAAATGGTGATAAGGAACTCACGTCATAATAACCGCCTGAAAAGGCGCGAACACGGCCAGGTCGCCGACGATAAGTGTAGGTGGCATCAGGTATCAGGTGGAGCGGAGCGGTGATCGAACTCACGACGGATGCATCGGAGATTCGCCAGTGTTAACGGGCTCCTTTCCAGAGGCCGTCACGATTCAATTACGGCCGCGACGAGTATCTCAAAGGTCGCTCGTTAACCAGAGAGCACCATGACTTTAGTCCTCCTCAGTTGCTCCAGCTGGCCGGTTGTTCAAGTGAACGGAAGGGTCCCAGAACGGGGCCCACAGCTCGGACGAGTTTGTCGGGATGCGCGAATGCAGTACCTCACACAACCTAGCTGTTAACTAACACCATTCCAAGCTGTCACACAGCTCAACCTACGACGAGGCAACCAGGGCCTAGATTCATGAACGGACGAGCGGTCTACGAAACTCCGTCGGCGATAAGCCCGCTCGATACCGAAGGTTTGCGGGCACTTATGATTCGTGAAAATCGGGGTCTCGGAGGCACAACGGAGATAAATATCACGACTTCATTATCAGTCTTGATCAGTTTTGAAGATAAAGTAAGCGTGATAGCTCGTCTAATGGTAGCTGTTACTTTCTTTCGACATTAATGAACTCTGAAGACGCATATATTTGGAGATGCTAGGTTATTCGGAAAACACTGACATCGGACGGGAATTGAACCCGCGCCTTTCTGTTTCCGGCAGACTGCACTAACAGATTCGAGATTCACAACGTAGTACATCGGTAGCACAGTGGTTAGTGCAATCTGCCGGAAACAGAAAGACGCGGGTTCAATTTCCTTCCGATGTCAGTGTTTTGCGAATAACCTAGCATCTCCAAATATATAAGTCAATCAACTAGTTCTTGTCTATAAACCGCTAAACAAAAGCGGCAAATAGCAGAATAGTTTCTGAAGACGCAATTATTCGATAAGGTTCTGCTTTCTCTACAAATCCTCTTTAAAGAAAGCCGTTGAGATTCATCTATGAAGTCACTGTACGTCAAAATTGACTACTTTACTCTCCATTGCAGAAAAGATAAATTTCACTGTTTTCGAGACGCAAACTGCACAACAGAAAAAATCACCCATTATTTGGCAAATTACCAGAGCAGTGTAGCAGAGTTTTGTCTGCTCCTCACAAATTCCCTACAATTTCCGCAATCTCTCATCGACTCTGCCGTCTGGCTCTAGCAGGTCTCCCGTCGAGGTCTCCGAAACGCTGCCTGACCGCGAGGTGTCGGAGACCCCTCCTAAACCCCGTCTAAACCGCGGCGCGCGTTTACGAATATCGGTTTGCGCGTCGTTCGGGATATATTTCGGGGTTTACAACGCCGATACCCGTCCTGAATCCGGGTCCAGAGGTATGAGCAGTCTCCGATACCTCGTCGGCGCTATACCCGCTCGATACCGCCAATCTGCGGCCATTTGTGATTCGGGAAGGACGGGGTTATGGAGACCTCGACGGCTTGTGGCGCAACTGCCGTAATCGCACTCACAGCGGGCAAGCGCTGTCGACACATAATCCAGGAGATCGATATGCGCCGTAACCCGTCGAGGTATCCGAAACAACGCCTCATAGCGTGGTTTCGGAGACCCGAGACACACCTCGCCTACAACGCGGCGCGCGTTCACGGACACCGGCTAGCGCGCCGTTCGGGGTATATTTCGGGGTTTATAGCGCCGCTACTCGTCATTAATCTGCTCCCAGGTAGGTTCATGAGCGGTAGAAGTAGGTGTAGGGCATCCGCTGGCCCTCACTATACCATGAGCGTGTCCGCAGGTACCCTCAAACATGGGGAAAAGCATGGTCATCCGCCATTCCATTGATTATGTCCCATTGGTATTAAGGGGATTGGGGGCCAAGAGGCCGAGAGGTTATAGACACAGGCCTATGGTTCCTCTAATCCGGGTCAGTACCGCGTCAGTCGACAGCCCCCATCCTGGTTGGAAACGCGGAAAAGGTGTTGGTGGCAGTGGGGCCAAGTGGGCAGACGGAGAGACCGATCGATCGATAAGCGGATAGGACCACCCCGATCTCAATCACCCAAAGGAGAGGAGCCCAAGGCAAACACGCAGGCCCACGTGGCACCACGGAATGGGCCAGACGGCCACCGGCGGATCGATCGGGTCAATCGATGGAAGCTGTGGAGATCGATGCAAGTGCAACCCCAACGACGGCTTGATCAACCATGGAGGGAGGCAGGGAGCAGAGTATCACTCAACGGGTCCGAACACTGGAACGTTTTGCAATTTTGTAAAGTTTTCAACTGTAGTTTTCAATGTTTTCGGCTTAGCGTTTTTCGCCAGCTTTCTGGCTCTTCTCTGGCGAGGGCAGTGGGGAACGCCTTGGGCAAAGTGTTTCTGACACTAAATCCTTAACAGTTTTACACCTAAAGACCTAAACGGAAGATCGAACTTGTTATATAACAGTGCGAAATACTTCAGCGTATAATGCAAGGGTTCAAAAAGCTGCTCAACATGGCTTAAGTATGAGTGGCTTCGAAATCCATTGCAATCCCCGTAGACTGCGCTAGAAAAGTGGGTGTTGCCTCGACTATGTCTACTACAATGCGAAGCCGTGCGACGTAGAATCGGTGGGTGCCAATTGCCGTTCAAAATAGGATAATATGGAAGCGCCGAATTTCGCCTTGGTTCTCGCACACTTCGCTCGAACAAAGGCGTTCATTGGAGCCCGGACCGGTATTTCGAGATTTCCCCATATTGGACTCGATGTTGTACCTGTCAGGTATACGCCGAAGTCCCACGGATCGAGTCCATGCCTACCACTTAATCGGAAGTGTGATCTGGGCTTCCCGGACGTTTCTGGAGCTCTGGAGCACGAGCTACAGGGATTATATTTACACGCGCATTTTGAGTTCGTGCTGTGGGCGTTAAGGACAAACTGCACCTCTAGGGACATAGACTATGGCGCAGTGGCTAATATCGCCGGCTGTTGATCGCAAGGTGTCTGGAACAGTCTCTTATCCAATATGTGTTCTATTTTCATCATCTTGATGCCGAATTGGAATGGGTTTTCGAGACATTCTGATTAGGATCGCTTCAGACTCGGGAGCGCCATAGTTCCCGAAGCAGAACACCTTTCAAGCTTGTTCTATACCCAATAGCGCACCGGTAAGAGTACCGATTCATGAACAGGAGGATGGTCGTGCTACGGTCGCGTAGTCGATGGATCTTTTACCTTTGGATAGACCTTGTCATTTTACCGTAAACTGTTGGGTTAGACGCTTTTCGCCTGCTTCCCGCACTAATGCAGGTTATTTGGGGGGGGTATAAACGGCTTGCCTAAGGGGCTCAAATTTTCAGCTTTTCAACAGTCAACCAAAGATGGTCAGCACCAAGTGGTATCACTGCAGAACTAGTAGAACTTGTTTATTTGCCCATATCTGCGTCGAAAACAGCTAACCCGGAGCGGTATGGTTCATTCTTATGCTAGTATTCACCGAGAAAAGGCTGCTAACAATCGATGCAGCCGCGTTCGAGACATTATCCAGACAGAAATTCGAGTGATCGGTGGGTGATGTTTCCTCGCTTCTTTGGGTAAACTCATACCCTCATAAGTTTCAGTTCAAAAAGAGGCAACGGTAGCAGACGGAAAAGCCATCGACGACGACGACGTGAAAGAGATTCGGAAGATGAGTCCAATAGCGAGGTAAAATACCGGGTTTAAGAGAGTTACCCAGCGGAAAAAATGGTGACATTTCCAGCCCTCTAAGCGAGAAGATGACCGTCCACCAATGGTCTACGTGGCCGACGAGAAAACAAGGTGGACAATTGCGGTAAGTCAGTGGGTAAAACTAACCCTACGCAGTGTACCGGACAAGTTAAGGAATCCGACGGAGATCCGGTGTACGTGCGAGACAGCGATGCTGCCAGCTTCGTTCCGCTGCCCAGAGCTGAGTCTGAGGTAACTTTTACCCTGGATGATTAGATTCAGAAAGGTGCCAATCTCTGGTTTACATTCAGACTCGACCATCGCTCGACCCACGTATCGAAGAGCACTTTATCGGCGTTCGAACAAGTGAAGAGGTTAGCGGAGAACCATAGTTAGGCGCGCATGGCGCAGTGGCAAAAAGCGCTGCTTTGACCCGCATGGTCGAGAGATCGATCCTCCCCAGTGTGACCAGCCCTTCCATCTGACAGGGAACCGGTAATTTGGTACCATACGTACCAGGCTTGTCTGGGAGGGTGAAGACACTGACTTGAACAGCTACTGCTCCACCATTAATTGTATAGGCGAAATACGCAATCATCAATTCTACGATTCTGAATAGAGGGTCAATGCATGGCGCATCCTTGGCGACCGGTCAATACCGATCACCTTACTTTATGCAACAGACATCGGATTTAAAGGTTTATTTTCTTGGAAAGCGCGCGAAGAAGTTAACAATAAACACAAAATAAATCAATCAACCAACAAACTGAAATTACAATCATCAGGGTAAAATTATACCCTAAAGCTCCGTCAGAAGCTGGGTTTAGGCTGAGGACATCGTGAAAGCTGACGACTTCGTTCTATACTATCGAAAAGAGGACGGCCCGGAACTGCAAACCAGCATACCGCTTTACTTGGCTCATCGAAACACGAGAAATAAGGTAAACGAACTTTGCCCAGGGTAAACTCTAACCTAGGGTAAACGGCAGCTTACTTGATCCAGAATATTTCAGCTTTTTCATTTTCCCATCATTCGTTCTACTGACGAAAGCGGTGCCCAGTGGTGGCATGTGCAGCTCAGCCCAAACATTGAGCACTCGGTCCGTTTGCAACAGGTTTCTTTTTATTAATTTATGAAAAATAAGGGTTAGAAAATGTAAAAAAAAATGTTAAAAAATGTAAAAATTCAGAAGAATCACTTAGATTTGTCCAAAACGAGGATTGAGTCTAAAATGCGAACAGAACTGTCCTGTAAGAAAGCAAACTTCTTTAGAACTCCAGCAGTAGCTCAGAAGGAATAGAAATAAAGATGTAACATAGGATGAAGAGATAAAGATGAAGATAAGATAAAAGATAAAGGTGATAAAAGATAAAAGAACAGTCCAGTGACCTGTCGATCCCCGACACCAGTCCCCCACCCCTCCATACCACTCTGCTGATCATTCTGATCATCGATTGGACCGATCAATGGGCCCTTCTGGCTGGAGCGATGTAACGGTTTCATTCCTTCTAGTTATTTGATGGAAGGCTGCATGGGCGTGGCCAGAACTGTCCTAGGATTATGGGAATTAACTCCAGCAGTGAAAATTGAAGCATTTTAACCGGTAAAATACCTCGAATAGCGACCGATATCGACGCTCAACCAAGGCTCCTACCCCGACCAGAGGCCCTCTCAAATTCTGAAGAAAAGTGGGTTCAGTACGCTTAGACGTTTATGTAACCTTATACCCAATGTTAGAATCCTATACCCAAAGGTAGAATCCTATACCCAAAGATAAACGTCTCTGCCAGTCCCACCGATCAATAGCTGGACATCCCCTTTGATTACCTTTTTAATGAACCCGACAGCCGGACGCACCAATCAATACTGGTCGAGGATGTGACCCTTTTCTAGTCTCTCCCCTCGTTGCGATTGACGCTGCGTCGATCGCTGCGAATAGACGTCGTTCATGAAGTAAGCTGCCTGCGGATACCGTAGGGGTTAATTAGAGAAATGTGTTGTGTGGATGTGTTCGTGTGTTCGAATTCAAATGTGGGTGTGTTCGCGTGGGAAATAAGAGGTCAAATTTTGGAAATTATCCTATTTTTCCAAAATTTGACCCCTTATTTATGTCTTTCCCCTTAACACTTTTCTCCGGATATTTTATAGCATTCTACGCCGAGATTTTGACCTTTAGGTAGAATATACCCTTTTCAATTTTAGCATGCGCTCACAAATGCTCTGCATTTTCTAGGAGCTGTTTGTGAAGTCCTTCCCACTTTTTTGCTCGACGCGGAGAACGTCCATTCCAAAAAAATTCAATATGTATTAATTCAATCACTATTGTTGGGTGGATGTGTTCGTGTGTTCGTATTCAAAGATTCATGAAATTAACGGACAAACGGTATCCGCAGGCAGCGCGGCACACACAATACTTCATGAACGACGCCTATTCGCAGCGATCGACGCAGCGTCAATCGCAACGGTGGTATGGCAGGGCACTAAGCTTTGGGGCTAAGAGCAGGGCCCAGATTCATGGACGAACAAGCGGTCTCCGAAACCCCGTCGGCAACAAACCCGCTCGATACCGCTGAGGTCTCCCAAACCCCGCCTCATCGCGAGGTGTGATAGACCCGCGATAAACTCCGATTAAACTCCGGCGCATGTTCACGCATCTCGGTTTGCGCGCCGTTTGGGGTATATCTCGGGGTCTATCGGGGGTTTACCAATGATGAATCTAGGCCCAGGTTACCCAGTCGTCGAGTGACACAGTTCTACTGCTGGCCTATCGTACATTTCGGTGGTGCATAAAATTTAAAGCGATGTTCTTGATTGAACGTAATTCATCCTCTACCCTAACCAAAACTACCAACAAGACCATTGAACATTCTTATTCCTCAAATAATAAGTTATTTTTTAAATGAAAAACTGAACGGATCGAACATAATTTACAGTTTCGCCAGCTGTCCAGACTCGTACGCTGCTATCATCTCTATCGTTTCACCGACGCTCGTACCGGACGAATGGAAGTGTTCCCATTGTGGAGAGGTGGTATTCTTGATGACTTTACATGAAACGTACTGTACTCGTTAGAATTAAAGGATTCTAATGCTTTTGTCATCGAACACTGTCTGCAAATGACTGTAATGCGCAAAAACCACAAACATTCAGAGGTCCAGTACCTATACAGTACCCTGCACGTCATTCTGCGGTGAATGCGACGCTTTTTCGCGCCGAAAAGCGCCGTTTCTCGATAACTTGAGTAAAAGTCTATGATTTGTAAATCTAAAGAGATCCGAGTATCAAGTGCGGCGCTGCAAAAGGAGAAAAATGAGGAAAAATTTACGAAAGAAGAAAAATAAAAAGAAAACTGACTTTTTGTCTTGGCAACCTACCTGGTATCATACCAGAAGAGTCAACTTAAAATTATCCTGTCCAGCCGCTCTAATCATCTCCTCAGAACTTTTAGTGCTTTCTAACATTCTAAAATAACCGGGCAAAAGCTGTGACTAGAATGATAATTAAAATGTTGCAATGATGGTGCTAGGTTTATCGCAAAAATCGAATCTCAAGCGGATTCGAACCCGCGTCTCAACCTATCCGAGGCTGTGCACTAATGATTTCAATGAGTAAAATCAAAACAATAACTAAATTGATTAATTAAATTAAAATAATAAGTAAAATGACTTCTCTTCAAATGTCCCAGCAGGAGCGAGAATAAACGTAAACAAACATCTCAACGAGCAGCTTACAAGGCTTTAGTAAACAAACGGATATAAACAAACCGAGAAAGGGTTCGTCACCATGGAATACCTCCTCAACCACAAAGAAGGCCTTCTCGAAGATGCTTATAGCATGGAGAAAAAGCCTCAAAGAGACGTGATGCCCGATTTCGGCTTTCCGTTCCCGGGGGACCGGTGAACTGGCTGAACGCCCTGGCGGACTGGGCGCCGGGGCCGAAAAAAATCAGCAGCTGCACTTTTGCATAAGCGACTCTCTATAAACATGAACGTGATGGACGGCTTCACATCTGCTCATTTGGACTTTCCGTTCCCGGGGGACCGGTGAACAACACCCTGGCGGACTGGGCGCCGCCCACTTTTTTCTATAAACACGTGATTTTTCACTTTTTAAAATTTTGAAAATCGCTCAGGAACTTTTTGAAGTTTCTCGAGGCCGGTTGAAAGAGCCAAGCCACGTCAGCGCTCGGTTCCACTCGTTTTTCCACTTTCCTGTTAAACGGCATGGGAGTGACCTTGAACGGCTCGACGATACCATTTACGTAAAGAACACCCTTCCGATCGCTACCAGTATCAATTTTTCCCCATAATAGGTTCACATTTGCCCTGTTCATCCTTTTTTTGTGAAAATTTTCTTCCAAAAATCGATCACAAATGATCGATGTTTTCATCGGACAAGATATAGCAATCTGTCCCAAATAGTTCCATTCGATGATTTCTTCGATTAAAGTCTCATTGTCTTAACTGAAAAAGCTGTCAAATACGATTGCCATCTCTGTGAAGGCCATCAAAAAGGTCAAAAATCTCATTCCACCATTTTTTGTAAGTGTATTGAGCTTCTAAATTTAGAAAATTCCGTTTTTTTTTCGAAAAGCATCGGATTTCACTCGTCATCTGTTTATCCAATGGTTTTCCTCACGTGAAGTGCCCTTTTCACCTCATTTCACATTATCGACCAAGTAAACACGGTATGGCATTTGATATCATTCCATTCGCTCTATTTTTGTCGTCCATTTCCTCAGGTTAGTTAAATTACAAAGGTAAAAGGTAAATTATTCAGCGCCTCTGGGAAACGCCATGCCTTTGTGTTCCACTCAGAATCGTAGATGCATGGTGAACGCGTATTTGGTCTGAACAATAACCTACGATGGCCAGCCGCTATGCCAATTCATTGTCTTCACCTTCCCAGACAAATCGGGTACCAGTTTACCCGACCCTTTATGGAAGACTTGGTAAGCCCGGGCCGAGATCGATCGCTCTACCGTGCGGGCTTCAGTAGCGCCTCTTACCACTGTACTAAGCGCGCCATAGATGTTCAGGTAAAGGAAAAGGTAAAGTGTGCGCATTGATCACCAGTTGCCTATGGATGCGCCATCTACTCATCTTCTACACAGGATCATAGCCGAATGGAGAGATATAGCAGGAACGCCAACCACAGTTACGGTTTGTCTTAATTCCAAAAGTTTCCTATGTTGAACACTGAATCTCTCATCAATATCCGTCTGGGTCTGGATACGCCGCGGTTTCGCTAAATACCGGCTGTCGTCCTGTGGGCTAATTGAATCTGGGCCCGGTGGCGGAATTCAGTACGACAACCGACTTTTTACCTAAAGGTAAAGTACACATGTCCCCCCAGAATGCGCCATGCACTCGCCTTCCAATCAAAAGTCTTGGTTAGCCTGGAAGAGGATCGATCGCTCGACCGCATGAGTGGAAGCGGCGACTCTTACCAGTACACCACGCGCGCTTCACGGTGACAAATTCCCGGTAACTGGCGCTCTGAAGTGCAAATAACCCGGAACCAGATGCTTACCCAACAAATTTACCTTATCCGGGTTCAATTTCGGGCAGCCTAGCCGGCCATTCTTCTGATTTCTATAGGCGGTGAGGGCTGGAGTTCTTTCTAAGAGTTGTTTATTTCCTTTGCTGTGGACAAAAAAAACTTCCGGGAGGCCTGTCATCGATTGCTTGCCATTTTGGCATTTTTTTAAATAATTTTTTACAACGATAATTTTCGTTATAATTGCCTACATCTGTCTAGAAATCCACCGATTCTTCTCGTTCGCTGAGCCATCTGGTGGGGATTATATAGCCCACGGAGTCGGCTCTCACATCCGTTTCCTCCAAATAACTTATAGACGACGGGCTAATGGCCGTTTGCACTCCACCAGCTTGTCTAGGAGCTTTTTGAAGAGTTCGCTCCACTTATCCCAAAGTTTGAATACCCAAGTTGGGTATGTGAAACGGCTTTGCCCTTTCCTCTTCACCATTAGGTATTTGAACGACACACAACCACCACAATTCGTCTCATGTAGAGCCCTTCGGTTTTTTTATTGTTAGTCCACCCATTTACCTATTTATTCCCTTCGAACCGGTTTATGCGTGGCGCCGCGGGAAGAGGCGCGAGTCCCACGCATCCGATCGAGCGATCGATCCTCTCCCGGACTAACCAAGCCATCCATCCCTCCAAGGTAGACTAAATTGCTACGGGCGAAGGTGAAGAACTGGACAGTTATAGCGGCTGGCGTTCACAAGACATTGTTTAGGCCAAACACGTATTCATCCTGCTTTTCCGATTCTGAATGTTAAACGAGTGCATGGCTCCCCCTTAGCTCTCAGTATTATGCAATTTATCGTGTTTTTTGCAAGCCCATAAAAGGGGTTATTATAAGTGAACTCTGACCAGTTTATCACCCATGCACATGTCAAGTCCGACAATAGAAAAAGCCACATTACAGCGATCCGCAACCGGTATGCGATGTGCTCTTGTGCATTTCATCTTCCTTTCTCCAAGTTTCAATGGTAACCTTTAGAAAAATTTCAATTTTTTATCCATACAACATGTGACTTTCCTACGGTAAGTGCCATAGTTCCTGGATGAAATTCGATCATTTTTTAATATACAAAATTTGGTTGAATGGTGAATTTTCTATAACTTAGATGAACTAGAGCTCTTAAGTTTCGATTGTAACCTTTAAAAAAATTTCAATTTTTACCAATACAACATGTGACTTCCCATAGTACGTGCCACAGTTCCAGGATGAAATTCGCTCATTTTTTATATACAAAATTTGGTTGAATGGTGAATTTTTATAACTTATTGTTAGATGAACTTGGGCGCCTAAGTTTCGATGGTGACCTTTAGAAAAATTTCAATTTTTACCCATACAACATGTGACTTCCCATAGTACGTGTCACGGTTCCAGGTAGAAATTCGCTTTTTTTGCCCACAAAAATCGGCTACATGGTGACTTTTTTAGAACTCAGATGAACTAGAGCAACCTAAGTTAGGTAGCCTGACGACCAAGGGTGAACCGGAGTAATCGAATGAAACTTCACCAAAAAGAACATGAGATTTCTGATCAGCACTCAAACTAACTCCGGATATTTTGATGATATCGATTGATCAGATATACGAAAAGGTAAATAGAGCCAGCCATTTTTCCTTTGTCCACTGGTCCACTGTGGGAAAAAGGGTTGGTACAAAAGCGCATTGTTGCGGTCGGCTGCCAATATTTGTATAAACTTTATATTGTTGTATTTTTAACATTACTCATTCAATATATTTCCCATATCACGCACGATCACACTACATTTCATACTCTACATTGCGATTTATTTATTTATTTTTATATTTAATACGTCAAATGACGTGCCTAAAACAAAAACAGCAGAGGGTAAAAAGAAAGACAACAAATGAAAAACCTGAACTCAAAACACAAGAAACAGCGCAGAGGAATTTAGGAATATCGGGGCATGTAAGAGCCATTTTATATCTCAAACTTGGGTAATTAAACCATACTTCGTGGCTTCGCTTATTTATTAGTGGGATAGGATGTCAATTTTGAGTAACTACATCAAAATCCTACGAGATTTTCATACGAAATATTCGAAAAAATCGCGATTCTGAAAAACTGCCCAAAATTTCTAGTTAACGGCATGGGCGTGGCCTCGGCGAGCCGTCGCCGTTGGCCGTTCAACGACAAACGTGCTAGTTCATGGCCGATCTCGTAAAAACAGGTTAATCACGCTTGAACCCGTAGAGGTCATCTATTTAGAGCGACCGCAATGGGGGACACGCCCACTCTTCCGTCTTCTCTGTCATAAGCCAGGCTGACCCTCATGGGAAGTGCTTCTAAGCCACGCCCATGCTGGCTCCCCAACAAGTGCATATTCAGCTATTTGGGCGCACTGACACTAGAATTCGTCGAATTTCATTTTTTACAATCGTAATTTTAAATTTTTTTCAATTACATATTTGTATCGATATTCTGTAAACTGACCAATTCCTACAGTTGGACTGGTTTTTAAACATTATTATTATTATTATTACTATTTATTTTATTCATTTTTTATTGCAAGCTGTATAGTACTATCTCTAACGATTCAAATCATTCGGCCAATTTTTTTCGCAAAATTTTATATGAAAATCTCGTAGGATTTTATATAGTTACTCAAAATTAATATCCTATCCTACGAGATTTTTTGCCTTTTTTGGTCATTCATTTGCATTTAGCAAAAACAAACTATTCCGTTGTAATCGCCATTCGATGCTCTACAAAACAATATGGATCTCGTTGTGAATCTTTGTTATAAATATTCGTAAGAAATAAGCGAAACCACGATGTCTGTTGGTCAACACTAGGGTCCCGCCGCGATTGCCCGTTACCGTACTCCCAATGACATATTTCATCGGTTCCTCGCCGTTTTTTGCTGCATGCTTTTTGTTCTTCGTTTTATTTGTTATTATAAATGTTTTATATACGTATTTTATACTATTCATTACTTCCTTAGGCCGCCTGCAGGCCGCTGAATGGCTGGTTTATAATATTTCTGAAATATCTATCTTCTCAGCGAATGCTTTAGAAACCTATTTGTATCTTTTGAAATGAAAAAAGGAACGAACCACTTTAAAACAACGTGCTATGATTCTGACTACTGCCGTAACAGACCCAGAATGCCCCGCCCACTTTTGGGCCGCGGTGGTCCTCGACGCGTTCGTAACCACAGCGCGGTGTTCTCGATGTGTGCACTACTCCTTAGTGACTCGGTGTGTCGTTGGGATTAAGTGGGAATTTCTCGATGCGGAACAGTTTGCCGTATCCTATTTGAATAGACCGCGGCAACATTTCGTTTGTACCAACTTCTCTTCCCATTTCTTCGTTTACACCTTAATTTCAAGATGTTTTTTAGCTAAGGATTTTTTGAGAGAAAAGAAAAAACAGCCATTTCGGTCTACTTGGCCAGTTGCGATCTTTTTCCTGGTTCAGTCAGAGCAATTCTCAGCGTTTTCTTCGTCACACCTAGCTAAAAATAAAAATAAAAATAAAAATAATAATCATAAAAAATGAAACATAAAATACAAAAAATTCAATATTGAAAGGAACTGCGGTTTAAAGCGGACACGACGTCGCGCGCGACGATTTGTCCCAGAATGTCTCATTTATGACACAGAAATCGTCTGCTCAAAAGCATTTTTACCTTACCATCTTAACATACTATTTATTTGTTTGCTTATTTATTCATACGTCAATATGACGCACCTGTGCACTGAAACTAAAAGAAACAACAACAAAATCAATATAGCTCATTAGGTAGGATCCGTGCCTGCTCTAGGTTCAACAGACAAAAAATTAGATCAATATAGTTCATTGTTCGGTTTTTATTGATTGCCACCTTTTCTTCGAATAGAAGATCGTTAGAAAGTGGCACAAATAGAATTTCCGCTCAGTTCGTCTCAGCAGCCGTGTTCCACTCGCGCCGGCTGAACCTAATTTCTTCCCGGACGTTCGAGGATCACCACCCGGCCGAGGGCTATAGAATTCAAACCTTTTTTCCTCATTTTCAATAATTGAAGATTATTTAAGATTAGATTATTCTCTACAGTGAGAGGCATATCTATTATTGTTATTATACGCTTAAAAATCTAAAAATAGAAGTTGAATACAATAGATCCCAGTTTGGAAAATTTTTTTCAACACTTCTAGAACGTTCTTGAGTAATTCTGTATAATAAAACACCCTACGAAGAAAAGTGTAATTTTCCGCATAAAACACGGTGCAACTGCCAACCCCCGCCCCTGCGGCATAACGGCCCTGTCACGCGAGCGGCCGCGCAGCGCTAACACGCGGTGCGCTCGCGGGAAACGCGACGTTGCGCCGTTGTTATTGCTGCGCTAGAAATTTGTCATTTTCATTGGAAATTTGACCTTTCCTCGGCATTTCTTCACTGTGTTTGACTACCAAAGACAACGGAAGGAACGCCAACAAGGGGACGCGTGAATCAGAGCAGACATATTCGACGTGAACGACTACAAAAGCTCATGAATCAGTCTGTTTCGTATACATAAAATGCTTCCACTAATGACATTCACAGCATCTGGCGAACGTGTTGTTTTACGCCTGTCTGAATAGCACCAAGAATTATAAGCACTTCAATCATTTTCTCAAAAAAATTACTGGGTTAATCGATACCCCTCCAGCTAGTGTCACGATAATTACCCCCCCCCCCCCCAAAAAAAAAAAAAAAATGCAAAAATCGACCTATAAACTCTAAAATTAGGAGACCTTCGCTTGAAATAGCCACCATTAGCCGAATGCCTAAGCGAACATCTTCAAGTCCGCCACCCAATAGCCACACGGGATATGGGAGGAAAACTGCTGATGATCTTTGCTTGATCATTTCCTCTTCTTTTTCTTTTTTTCGCTATTTTTGCAGCTGTTTTTTCGCTCGTGCCGTTACAAGGAATTGTTACGATTATTCACCAATGGCTGCTGCTTCATTCGTGCATTATTTACCTTCGATTTCAGTATGACATCAGATCTCACAGATTTCACCATCACAAATCCGTTGACGATCTCACAAGATTCACTAAAGGATTTCACCCTCAGGTAAGCTTTAGGGTAAATTTCGTCGGATACCTAAGTGGCACAATCCGGCAAGTCTTATTAATTTCTGACTCTTGATTCGAGTTCCTGATTCAATACAATGAAAAGTGTCATTGGGCCAGAGAGCTATAAGGTTTACGGTGTTTTTACTAAGCGGTTTCGTTGATACGCCCGGTAACAGTAAAGTTTACCGCAGCGCACCACTAAGAACCATTCACAAGCAGGATGAGCACCCGGCAAATTCCACCGTATCGGATACCCAAATGGCGCAACCCGATATCAGATGCGGCATAACAGGACTTAAAATCGACTTATAAACTCTAAAGTTAGGAGACTTTCGTTGAACATCACGGCCTTCATAGATCGCAGACTGTGGTAAAGCCATTCATGAAGACTGTGGTGACACCACGGTCTTCATGTATCGCATACTGTGGTAAATTTATGGGTGAGAGTCGGGTAACCCCAGGGTAACCGGATACCAGCGGTTTACCGCATGAATATGGGTTTCACTCTCTGCTCCCCTATCACCTGAGCATATCCTCTTGAACCTACACCCGTCCGGGTGGATTTATAGGTTTCTATTATGGATTCAAGTATACAAATAACATAGATAATATATAAAATAAAAAATAATTAAAATAAAATAAAAAATAAAAAGGGATATAAACAATGATTTTCAGCATAGGAATGTTCCTGCTCATCGCCGTCGCGTTGACAGGTCTATGTTGGACATTCCTCTGGTGCCATCTATACGTGATCTTCGACAGGAGTAAAAATCGAAAACCATCGACAGCCCTGTTGTGTGCGTAACGTGTACAGAAATGCTTTAACTATTTATTAAAAAGATTTTAATAATTCAAGTTGTTATAATTGTATGTTAAACAGGTCCCACTAAAGATTATCAATCACACTCTGTCTCCGTCATGTTTTGAAACCCAGGGGAAAACTAGCCGCTGACTAATATCGATTTTTTGTTCAAATTGCTCCCAGACACAGTCTTCACTAGGAACTAGACAAATTTAAATGCATTGGCTTGAATATATATGTAGACCCACTTCAAAAAGTTCTGGTCCACAAGGCCTGGCAAAAAAATCACAGCTGATCAGACGATTTTCGAGGCGTTCGATCGGTTTCCATAGAGCTGAGATCGACATGAACACTCAGGAAAAAATCGCCACTGACGGTGTACTTGTCGATGTCGATTAATTTGCAGAATCGCTAAAAAAATTTTTTTTGAAAAACGAAAAATTTAAAGACAAATTACTCTAGAGCCAATGTGATCTACCTGAAATCCAAACGCAGCGTTTCGAGTTTTCGGACGTCCCAGGAACACATCATTCTCCGGTGTCGGATTCGGCACCAGTTTCTTTGTCACTGAAATCAACCACATTCTATTTTCTATTTTATTAACATCCGCATAGTACACTGGTAAGGCGCGCGATTTCTAAGCGCGCAGACAAGTGATCGATCCTCGTTCGGGTTGATAAACTCCACCAACTCTTCAGGGACCTTTATTCTTTATTCATTCTTATTCTTTATTCAAAATATCGGTAACGTAGCTAGCACCAGTAGAACAAAAATGAAAAAACTACCGATAAAAACCTGTAAAAAACGGTAAAAACAGCACCGATAAATAATAGCACCGATGAAATTTTTAAAAAAATTGGTACCAGACTTATCCGAGAAAGCTGAAAGCACTGACTTCTGGGTGTCCCGAAAGTCATTGTATCGGCCAAATGCTCACTCAACATGCCTGTACGATTCCGAACAGAAGACGAGTGCATGGCGCGTCCTGAGGAGGGCTGGTCACTTTACCATTGAATTTAGGTAAACGGTCGGTAGACGGACTGCATTCTGCTACCGGCGAGACGTTGCTAATTGGCCCCAGCCGGTCATTAGCGAATCCCTTGAGGAGTAAACATCCCTTACCCTTTGGTTTCTATAGGATACAGATTAGAGCCTCGGTTAATTGTTACCAGACTTGTCCGAAGAAGGCAATGGCACTGACTTGTACAATGTCTGGCCCGCAAGTAATTGTACAGGCCAAATACGCATTCACCAAACCTCTACGATTCTGAATGGAAAACAAGTGTATGGCGCGTCCTTAGGAGACTATTCAACCGACATCTAAAATCTAATCTATCTAACCTTTTACGTTTGAGATTTTGAATTTGAAGAAAAAACTAACAATTATCTCGGGAATTCGCTGCGTGAGCGATGAATGTGATCGGGTAGATGAATGGCCAACGTAAGACATCGTCATAGTCGCCTTTCACGATAGTCACGTAGACCGACAGATATTGGCGGGCGGCTGAATGCCGGAGGTTACTGAACGTCCAACGAAAAAAATGTAAAAAATATAGAAAAATGAGAATAAATTACGAAATAAATTATGCAAAAATTGTTGCTGAAAAGCTCACAACCGGCATCGCCAAACGGAGCGATGATCAGCGTCATTTTGTAGCCATAGCGATGGGTTTCAAATGGTTGGCTGAATATGGAATAATAACGAGCTTCAATGAATAATACTACAAAGGGTATTCATTAAATCATTTTCACAATGTGCTTAAAAGCTTTCTAGACGTCAACAATTGCTTTTCAAGGATTTTGTTTTTCTTCAGAAATTCCTCGATTTGATTTCTCTCTTAAATATTCAAATGTGGTGAGAAATCAATATATCGCCAACTCCTGCCGGCCATGTCGGCTCTATTATTGTCAAGAAAGCTGAACTTGCAGCTAAAAGAACAAAGAATGAAAAACAAAACATTTATGTTCAAAAAGGTTAGAGGTGTCTGTATGTCACTCGCGCGCGGTCGCGTTGCGTTGTGGACACACGGCCCGAGAAAGAGCGCCACTGCGCGTCTCGCGACGAGCGCCATGAGATTGTCAAGTGGTGAAAAAGGTTAGGAATTATCCCGACCCATTGACCAGATGAATTTTGAGCAGAAACCAAAACCGAAGATCACCTTCATCAGGGGGTAAATTGTTTGAATCAACCGTATTTTTTGTTAAATACGGATAAATTTACCTGAAAAGCAGCTGATTGGCCTCATTTCTGGCGTTCAGTATTGTCATGTTGATGTTTTTGATGCGGAAGATGCACTGGTCCCTGAACGAAAACAATTATATACTAAAATATCAACAAGACAAGGTACTTTCAAGAGGATTTTTCAGGGACAAACTAAGATTGAAAAGGATACAAACGGATTTTATAGTACGAGTTCCCATGGGATAGGTAGGCGAAGAAGCTGAGAAATAAATAAAAAAGGACCCGTATTTCCTCTCAGCAACCAGGGCCGGATAGAGGGTGTTGTCGAGCTGAAGAAGGGTACGGGGCAGCTCCAGGAAGTGTTGAATGCGAACACGTCGTACCTCGGAGACGGCACGACACAGAAGGACGAGATGTAGCATTCTGGAATTGTTTTAAGAAAAAATATTAAAAAATGACTAACAACTTTTTCAAAATATTCTACAGAAAACATTTACTCGAAAAAAAAAACTAGAAAAAAATCAAAGAGTAAAATTGCGATAGAGATCATCTGTCTTCCTGACTCCTATACACTTTCTACAAGTATCACGTGTAGTTTTCCCTTGAAAAGTAAAAAAAGAAAATTCTAGAAAAGGCACCTATCGTCCCTGACATGCAGCTTCACGTCCATCTCGTTGCCGACTTTATGGCATCCGTGCTCCAGAAAAGGACACGCCGACAACCCTTTCGGTAGATTCGCCAAAAATTCGGAACCGGTCATGCCTAAACCTTATCGACCGAAATCTAGAAAAACGAAAAAATCGCAAAAAAACATTTAAAAGTAGAAATTACCAAACGTTTAGATGAACCCATACCTTGGAACTCAGTTTTGGCTGCGTCGATCGGCGCAGTGATCGTACCATCCTTCACGGGCGGTTTTTCCTCGACTCCAGGTGGGGCGACCATGTCTGCAATAATTTTTCAAGAATATTTTATTAATTTATTTGAGCACACCAACGCCACACACCAGCAGTTTTCGGTCGTCCTCCGCGTTCATTTTCATCAGCCGTTCTCGGAAGAATCATGATATCTGAAAGGAGCCTCATAAAATTGAATTTCCCACTCTGAGGGACCTTTCAGACTATACTGCGGCGGTACACCAACGAAGAGTAATAAAAAGGGGGAAGTACGTATTTTCGCAATAGCTGCGCCTCTTTACAGCCGCCAATTGGACTGACGTTGGTCAAAATCTATTTAGTTAGATGACAATATGGGTGGTTTTCGTGAACAAATTTGAAAACGGATGTCACATTCGTGATCAGCGCCTCTGATAACTTTAGTAAGCGAAATTTCAGCGAAAAATAATTTGATCAACGTCAGATCCATTGAGACGGATTCCCTTTTTTTCCTCTTTACTACGGCAGCAACACAGCAAAGTCCGTAGGGGGCCTTAAGTCTTACTACTGCTTATTAGTAAGCGCCCCTTCAGACTCTACTGCGGCAGTAAACCAAAATAGAGCGGTAAAAAAGAGGGTGCGCGTTTTTCCGCATTAGCCGTGCGGTTTTGCAGCCGTGGTGTAGAGTGGACTGTCGTTGATTGAAAAAATATTCAGTGTATAGTTAAAAGTATTCAGTGAATAGTTAAAGGAAAATTAATGTCACTTTCCCGACGCACCAACGGTTTTTCCAGTCGACGTCGTCTTATGGAGCGACTCTGCAGTCCTCGACCTCACGTCAGGCGACCCGACCGGTGTCAGAGGCGAACGGACGCCGGCACGCTGCACATTCTAGAAAACTAAGGTCTCGTGCAGTTTCCTTTAATCAAAATCAGCTTAAAAATAGGGAAAAAAAGGCCGAAAATCCACCGAGTTGTTGAAAATAAAGGGAGCAACGGCTCATACCTATGGACGATTTAATAGCGCTCTGCACGCTATAACTCGTTCAGGGATGGGAGCCTCATTTACTGTAAATAGCCCAAGGATGTCCTTCCTTCTCTATTTCAATTTGATTTTTTTGCTACTAAACCGATAATCAGATAGAAATCGAACGACTGATTACCAGCAGGCCAGCTGATTTTGGCGGAAAGATGCGGACTTCGTCAGCCATGTGGAATTCTGGCGGGAACCTGAAAATCACACTTCACTGGGCAGCCTTTAAAAGGAAATGCACTTTATTATCAAATGAGCCTCGAGTCCAGCACAATATCCTCCCAAGCTGACTGAAAGTCTTCCTGAAACCATCCTCTCTCTCTTCACTATCTCATCCTTTCTACTACCCTACCTTTATCGATTTTTTCACATGGCTGTTTTTTTTTTCTCGAAGTAAATAAGTAATTTTCTGGGTCCATCGACTGGACCTTTGGGCAAGGTACCCAGGACACCATTTCAATCATCTGTCCTCTATCACGCTCTGAGGATGAAACTACGAATTTTCACTGTTGTGACGATTTCCAGAGGACATGGAACAAACTCAAAAGAAAAGTAAAAAAACGAAAAATTCTTGTCTTCCTTTACTCGTACTACTTCTGCTACTAACCTGTCTAGTTATTAACCCGATCGAGTTTCATTTAGTTTTCTTTTTTCTTGTTCGAGTAAGCCTGTCGATTATACCGCACTAGCCACTTTTTAGCAAGGCTGTGAAAAAGCGTAAATGAATGAATAAATAAAAATGAAAAAACATCAACCCATCACCATACCCAGCAATCAATGCTTTAATGTTACTAACAACAATGTCCCGGAAGCTCAATGGAATTTAAGGTTTGACTTGGGACTGGAAGAATAAATAAATAAATGAAAATCGAGAAGAATTAAAAATGAAAACAGCCGATTACCTGGGAAGCGAAATGAAGCAATTGAAGGCCGAACGGGGCAGATGTCTCCATTGGAAACGAGCAACGTTGGCAAATGCTCGTCAACTGTCTCCAGGAGAACAGAAGAACGAAGCGAACAGCAGAAAGACATCGATCAACTTAAAAAAGCCAAAATTTAACCTCTCAAAACAATAAACCAACGATTTCAACCAAACCAGCCGTTTCTCAAATAGCAAAGGCCCAGAGAGACCTCTGAACTCGGAACAAACGAAGAAACTCTCAGAGAAGCTCGATTTATTACAAACTTTAGACAGCCGTCGTCATTTAAACCGCGTAGTTGAAGAAAATCCGTAATAAGCAATAGTCAACAAATTACATAGTTAATATCATAAATTATGCCATATGAATCTACAAACAAGAACGTTATACAAGACGGAGTGTGACATGCGCATAATCATCAAGTACGTTAGATTAGATGTGAATTCTGATCTGAATCGATTTTTGTGCAAAGATTACGATGAGTCTGTCTGTTGTGAAGAAAATGGTCGTTATAATAAATTATATTGAAAAAAATATTTAGCTAAGGGCTGAATTGGCGACCAAGGCCACTCCGCGTTCGTAGAAGGCTGTCGCTGGTGAAACTGCAAACGCCAGAGAGGTGACCAGTTGGCGACGGTCACCATACAGATAAAGTGGGAGACGAACACCCTCGGGCGATTCCTGAACAAAAAAATATTCAAAATATATTTAAAAAAGTGGATAAATAGGTAAATATTCTTAGGTACATAACTTAGCCACCTAAAGAGAGAAATGATTCTAACAATACAAGAAGAAAAGGTAAAGGTACGGCGGTCGGCTCTGATCAATCACTCCCCCAAGGGTGCGCCATGCACTCGTCCTCTACTGAGAACCGTGAAGGCATGTTAAATGAGTTTTTGCTCTATACAGCCGCCTTCGGCGCCGCCGAGGGAAGGCCTGTGGGGCGGCAAACAGCTGTACACCCGCCGTACACGTCGCGCAAGGCGCCGCCCAGTCTCGGGCGGCGCGTCTACCTTCGCAGGCCAGTCCTATTCTAATTTACCCGACATCGAAGAGATTAAAGCTTTAGTTAACCCTGGCGAGGATCGATCGCTCGACCTTGCGGGTAGAAGAAGCGCCTCTTTCCGCTGCACCACGCGTTCTCCATTCCGAACATTTAACAACGCACCTGTTTCCACGAGAACTCCACACAATCGCAGAACGTTTTGACCTCGTCCGATAACTTGAGCGCGTTACCTCCAGTGGTTTCGGCACCGCGTAGCTCCATACCTAGATGAGAAAAAATGAATTGTTGAGGACTTCCTTAAACAATAAAAAATAATTAAAAAAAAAAAATTTCGAAACCCTACCAGTCAGGCGGACCACATCCAGCCGATCTGTTCTTCCAATCATCACATGCAGATGTAGCTGCTCCAGTGACCAGGTGTTCGCCTGGGCCACTTGCTGCCTGGTGGCTGTTACATAGGCCTCTGGCGAGAATGTGCCACCCAGCCAGACCTCCTCTCGCTTAAATATTTACTTATTTATCAATTTATCACACGAGTAGGTAGTTAAAATTCACTAAAAATTAAAATTCAACTAAAAACAGGAAAAAGAAAAAAAGGAACAAAAAAAAATAACTCGAATTCGAAAAGGTTAAAAAATACCTTCAAATTATCGCTGGCGCCGATCCTAATCAACTGCTTAACCCTCTCGTTGAAGTCGACCATCCAATCCATTACCGTCACATCTTTCGGAACGGTGTATCGTAGCCAGTTGGTAGGTACCTTTAGAAGAGAAACAATGAAGAAAAATTTATAAAAAATGAAAAATATAAATAATAAACCCACCACTCCCTTTTGCAGGGCAGACGCCAAAGCTCTTGTCTCGTTGCTCTGCTTGCGCTCGGCACGACAAACCGCAAGGATTTCCATCAGATCGTGACGGATGTCTCGAAGAAGCTGAGAGCCGAGGTTGATCTCTCGTTCGAAGAAACGGAACAACGGATCCTTGATGTTTTCCACGGTACGCTTCATTCTCACCATGTCCTGCAAGCTTTTCCTGTGATATCACCAACAAACCCGATTCTTCAGGGTAATTTTTTACCTTGGGTAAGAGCTTCAACCACTGCTGTGCCAACTCTCCAAGTTGAGCCATCCATTGTGGTTTGGCCTCCTTCTCACCGTCACCGCTGAACGCTAACTCGTCGTCTGAGACCTTGAGGAGGTTCTTCAACATCGATTCTCCTAAATTTGTAGATTTATATAATTTAAGATTTAAGGTTTCAAAATACAACAACGCAAATAGTTCTTGATCCACGTACCTCTCAAAGTGAGCAGCACCTTCTCGGCGTTATTCGGCAGTCCCAACCAGACTGGTAGCTGGAACGGAAAACCCATTAGAAAGAGAGATAAAAAAGGTAAAAGGTAAAGGTAAAACGGTGAGCGTTGATCATCAATCCCCTAAGGGCGCGCCATCTACTTGTCTTCCACACAGAATCATAGAACGATGAGGAATGGTAGTCTATACAATGAGTCACGCTAACCACAGTTACGGTTAGTGTGTTCGTATCCTAAACAGATCGGGTATCGATATACCCGATCCTTTACTGAGGGACCGACCAATATCGTCTAATAGAAACCAAAGGGTCAAGGAGGTTAACCCCTGAAGAGGCTCGCTTAAGACCGGCTGTCAGTACCTGGGGGTGCAACTACCAACGCCTGCCCGTTGATAAAATGCAGGGTGACGACTTACCTTTTACCCAAACGTAAAGGTGGCTCGTCGGTCATCTTATTGCCCCACAGGTGCTGACAGCCGGTATTTAGGGAATCCCATAAGTCGTGGGGTAAAATGGTAGGCGCTGATCGGTAGCTTCGGAATGCGCCATGCATTCACCTTTTCCATTGGGGATCGTAGAGATGGCTTGCTTAGGCCAACTGTTGAACAAAACAATGCTTTCACCTTCTCAGACAAACCTGGTATCAATTTACCCGACCCTGAAGGGACAGAAGGAATACCTAGTCTGAGCTAGGATAGATCGTTCAACTGTGCGGGTGCAACTAGCGCCTCTAAACAGTTCAGAAAACGGGTAAATGTGAAACTCATCAAAATATACCTGTTGACTCTTCATACCCTCAACCCAGGCGAGCAGCTGATCACGTTGGGTAGCGTCCGGAGTGCAGAGGGCCGTGTCGCCGTCGAATTTACTGACAAGGACGTGTTCCGGTTCGAAACTCTTCGCCGTGAACAGTCGTTCAAGAATACAGTCGAGCAGGATCTGGAATTTTCAAATTTTATGAAAAAAGACATAGTTTCAAACAAAAAAACTTCATACCTGGTCAAAGTGGTTATCAATCTTTCCTCCGTAGATGCACTGGCTGAGCAGGGTCCTAAGCGTCGTCCAGGGGAGCTTTTCTGGGGCCACATTGGCACGACCTTGGGCCACCGTGTCCACAGCAGCATCAAGGGTGTCGCATGCCACTCGCAGATCGGCGTCGGAGAACTCGTACGCGTTCGCCCAGCCCAGAGGGGTGTACCTTGAAAGGAATTCCGAATTTAATTCAATTTTTTTTATTTATTTTAAAAATTTAAAAATTTCATTTGAAAAAAGCCAATTCTTCAATAAAGCTTGGTGTAGCAATGGGAAGGCATATGACCAGTGGAAAGTATCCTAAACCCTTGAAAGGCTCAATAAGCGGAGCGACCCTTTAGAGACCAGATTCATCATCGATGAACCAGCGGGTACCTCTAATAATTACCATGGGTCGCACACAAACCGCCGATTCATCATTGGAAGGAGTTCAAGCGAAATGAATTCTACGGATCTACCCCACTGGCGCAGCAGGGTAACGGATACCGCGTAAAAGAACTGGCTAGCTTCCCACCTTACCGCGGTTGTTCCATGGTATCGAACAGATACGGATTGTCATCAAAACCGGCGGTTTCTGTTACCGGGGAGCCACCAAACCAAAGTTCCTCACCGCAAAATAACCGCTGTGTCCGTATTCAAGAAGACCACGGATAATCACCACAGCTGCTGCCACCGTCTCTGAGATATATGATACCCGTATGCACCAGGGCCCAGATTCATGAACGGACGAGCGGTTTCCGAAACCGCGGCGGAGCCAGAACCAGACGGCAGAGTCGATGAGAGATTGCGTTCAAAATAGGAAGTTTAGCATAAGTAGACAAAGATGGGCGCCGTTCGGGCTATATCTCGGGGTCTATCGAGGGTTTACCAATGATGAATCTGGGCCCAGAAGGTACTCAGACGTTACCACCCCCTCCACTCAAAGAAACATATCGCGGTATATGAATCGGTTAACGACCGTTACCAACCGGCCAATTTGTGGACCGTGGCCGCTGGTAACGTCACGTTGACCAGGGCCCACATTCATCATTGCTAAAGATTACGGCGCGCCAATTTGTCAGTGAACCCCTGCTTCTGGCCGCTGGTAACGTCACGTTGGCCAGATGCCGTCAGGTCAGAAAGGTAAGGTGATGAAATAGGCCAGATAAGAAATAAAAATGGTGAAACCGAAAATTACAGAAAAATGGACAAATGGAAACAACTCTTACCTCAATCGCTCCTGCACCAAAGCGTGCAGCCAACAAATCAGCAAGTACAACCGGCTGCGTTCGGCTGGAGCTTTGGCGAGACGAGTAGCCGGAAGGGTGGACAACGAGCGAAGCAGGTTCGCCTTGAGACCGGTGGCCGGTTCGAAGACGACCAGACGAGAAGCTCGAAGGACGGAGGTGGGCAGCTTGGGATGAATCTCAGCCGTAAGGAACAGACGGAAATTGGCATGAGGTTTAAGCGTGTGCAGTCGTTTCTCCATGTTTCCAAGCCATTGTGGAGCGAGGTGGACGTTCTTGAGCAGTACCCATCGGCCAGATTTTGAGGCAGCCGTCAGAGCCTTAACAACCAACGGTAAACATAATTTTACCTTCAGGGTTAACAAAACGTCAGCAAACTTACCGCATCGGCCTGACTGAATCCTTCTGACGAACCGATAGCGATCGACGTCACCTGTCGACCCGTTTGAATTCCGAGGTCTTCAATCTTACCCGAAGCATCGTAACCCGTGGCTGAGCACAACAGGATGGGATCCGATGAAGATACCTAGAAGGGTTAATTTTTACCATGGGTGCAACGAGAACGTCTGCCTGCCATACTTACTTCGTTATCAATGATATCATGGAGGTCGATAACTTTGTCCTGTTGCATGAATCCTTCACCAAACGCCGCCGATACCAAACGATGGGCACTGGCCATGAGGCGATCGGCTCGAAGGCAGTGGACGACGATCAGCTGATTCATGGCCACTCCGATAGTGGCTGAAAGGTAAAGGACAAAGTTGTTGGTGTAAAATAGTCCCCTGAGAATGCGCCATGCATTCGTCTTCTACCCAAAGAAAGGCAAAAAATGCCAAAAACCACCACTTACTCAGCTTCTGCTCATGATCCTCCCATAGTACTGGCACCGCCGCTTCCGGATTATCCATCGCCATCCACTGCTTGATGTGGGCCGACTGGGCGCACATGATGTCCATTATCTGGAGCACAAGGATTCCTCTAGCCTATCAATTCTGACAATGTTACCCACGCTGGGTAACCGGCGGTAAAAACTCACATTCTCAAATCCAGGCAATTTCTGTGCCTTGTTCAAAGCGGCCATGTGCTGCGAAGTCAGGTACGGAAGAGCGGTCGGTGGCGATTGATGAGAAGTTTTCGACGAGAACAGCTCGCTACGGCCAAGGAGTAGGTCCCATTGGGCATCGTACGAGGGTTCACCGCCGACGGAACGCAAGGAAATCCTCATGAGCAGGAGGGCCAACAGTACCTTGTCGGCATGGAGCATACCACGAGACACCCGTCGGTAAACCGTCTGGAAGCACATTTGTATAGATTTGTATACCTTTTCAACAATGCTAGGTAAAAGGTAAATTGATCGACACTAGTCGTTTCCCTAAGAACGCGCCACGCACTCTTTTTTCATTCATAATCGTAGAGGCATGGTGAGTGCGTATTTGTCCTGTACAACGACCATAGGGTCCAAGTAAGGGTCTTCACCTCCCAAACAAATCTCGTATCAATTTACCCGACAATGGAAAACAATGGGTAAGGGAAATTTACCCCCGTGGCGTTCGCTAAATACCGGCTGTCACTACCTATGAGGGCTACAGTCCGTCGTGCGATCTTTACTTCAAAGTAAGGGCAAGGTACGCAGATCAGTGCCCTAAGGACGCGCCATGCACTCGTAACAGTACAATGATAAGTTTGCTTTGAATTTATGTTGAGACTCTGATGTTCACATAATAGAAACCAAAGGGTTAGTTACAATTGATTGAGGGGATCAGCTAATGACCGGCTGTCAGTACCTGTGAGGCCAAATAGCAACACCTCGCCCGGTGGTAGGTAACTTGTAGATGTTAACCAAAGGAATGAAGGGTTTCAGGAAAACTCTAGAAATAGGTCAATCCACATCTACACTCTCTCATCCTATGGAAAACAATGGTTCCCGTATATATTCCTGGGGGCGACTACCTAACAAATGAACGGACAAGCGGAAGTTATCGTGGGCAAGGATCGATCACTCGTCCTTGGTGGTGTGTGTAGCGCCTCTTACCAGTGCACCAGGTGACCAGCGAATAAATAGGAACCAAAAACGCTAAAAATTACCTGGAATAAGTTGGCGGTGATGATGTTCAACCGCTGCATATGGTCCTGAGTCTGCGCCAGTTCAGGTGATCTAAGGACACAGGTGAATATGTCCAGGAGGAAGTCCAATGAGTAGTGGTAGAGGAAGTGGACCTAAAGGAAATTATCGCTAAAGAACCCTCTTCAAAAATTGATTAAATTTAAAAATTTCGTTATTATTGAAATTTTCCGAAAATATCATAAAAGTTTGCCAAACCTCATTCAACTGCTGCAAGGTGTGGAAGATCTGCGAACACGCTGCCGCCAGCCTCTGGTATTGAGCCGACACGGCTTCCACCTATAATAACATTTTAATTTAAATAAAATACAAAAAGTTTAAAAATCAAAAACTCTCGCCTACCTCAGCCATAACCTTGTCGGTCTCGGCCGCCTTCTTGGCCACCTCAGACGCCTCGTTCTTCAACTTTTCAAGGGTTCCGATGACAGAGTTATCGTCCAGGATCTTGCCCTTACTCTCATTCAACGCGGCCAGTAATGCTTTTTCGAGCTGACGGAGACGTACGGCAAACTCACCCTGAAGTCAAATAATCAAAATCAATTTGTAAAAATCAATTTTTGAAATTCTACCCTAGAGAACAGCTGAACAAACCTGGAGCTTCAACAGATCACTGCGTTTCTTGTCCACATCTGGGCGTTCGCTGCGAAGAACTTGGTTCAAGCATTGGCTGGCAAGACTCGACGAGGTCACGGTGAAATTGACAAAGGTAACCCTTGAGCAGACATCCGGGGTAAATTCAACCTGAAAGGTGTCGTGGCTTAGTTTACTCAACAAATGAAAAAAAGAAGAACAACAGATAACCCTCAATTGCTTCAAAATCATAAAATACGTAGAACTCTATTTGCTAGGAAAGTGTAAAAGGTTATGCTAAAACGGTCAGTCTTGATGAACCTCTAAGAACGCGCCACGCACTCTTCTTCAATCCACAATTGTATGCATGAAGGACTCACTGCTCAAATCATTCCCTTCACTTACCAGATAAGTCTGGTACCAATTTACCCGACCCCAATGGGATGAGTGGCTTGATCACCCCAGTGCTATATCGATAGTTCGATCGTGCAGGTGAAAAATATTTTTCAAAGACAACAAATAATAATCAAAGCAAAAATCACTAAAAATATTCTCAAACTAAATCGACAGAGAAACCAACGATCACTCACCGACGCATCCCTAGTGATCAGGAATATCTGGAACGCTGGCGACAAATCAATATCTTGATCACCGATGGTAATCAGCACACGTCCTCCGGTGCGTTTCACCTGCAACAGGTTAAATTAAACCCATTTAACCCCAGGTATTATAACTGATCTTTTACCTCTCTGTTCAAAACTGGGTTAAGTATCGGATCGTAGCTCTCCACATCCTGTACCAGAAGCGAATTTCCGAAACGCAGCGCAGACTCGAGATTCTTCCTGAATCAAATAATATTCAATCAAAAAAGGTATAGATATACCACAATATTGATTATCAAAACTAACCTAAACGAGTCATCCAAGAAGCTCGTCTTCTGAATATTTCTTCCAGCGAACTGCTTCATGATGTATTCAGCAGCCTGACCGGATGGATCAATGATGAGAGGGTATCGATTGAAACGATGCAACATGATGGCATTTTCTGAGCACAAATCGTCCACCTAGAAAATTGAAAAATTAATCCTGGGTAAATAGTTACCAAAATAAATGGTTGTCAGGGTATCACTAACCGGTAGGGCATTCTTCTGCCATTGTAGACGATCGTCCACCGTACTGAGGTACTCAATTCTGGCCAGGTCGGAGCGGAACTTGACACCGGCGCCGTGAACGTGGTCGACCCATCGATGGAAGAGGACGTCTCGCAGCTGAAATTAGAAGGGGGTAAAAGGTAGGGTAAAGGATACCCGGCTGAACCAGGGACTTTGAAGTTGCAGACGGATCTCAACAAAGAGCAGAAGTTTAAAGACACGTTCAGTCGAAATCTGATCAACACCTTCTCCTAGGATTTATAACCAAATTTACTGGCCAAAGTTTACCCACCTGTTGATCGAAGTAACCCGCATAGGCGAGGAACGCTCCGGATAGCAGAGCATCTCCAACCAGGGTATCCATCTGTTGGGCAAATCCATCACAACCACCCGACCAACGATCACGTTCCGATCGCAGCGACGAGAGGAGTTCAGTGGATCGTCCGACCTGAATTTGAAAGCTTCGAAAAGACAAATCAGAAGAGAAAATGGGTATAAATTTACCTTCTCCTGTACAGTGGCCAGATCCATCTTGATGCTTTCCGCTTGTCCAATCAATTGGGCGTATTCCTCCTTGTAGGCGGCGATAGACTGCTCCAACTGGGCAATTCGTGCCTTTACTTCGTTACCCTCAGTGGTTTTCTTTTTCGCGTCGGACTCCAGGCGTTTCAGTTCGTTGCGAAGGGGTTCGACCTAAAGTCACGATTTATGGACTTCAAAAAATAATAGAAATTTTTGAAAAATCAGAAAAATCTGACCTTATGCAACATTCCCGAGTAGAGCAGCTGGGCTTTTGCCCACTTCACCATAGGACCGCAGGCTTGAGACGCCCGATTGACCTAGAATTGAAAGCGATGAATCCACCCACATCATTACGGTGACGGATAAAGGTGAAATATAAAGTGATAGACGTTGATCAGTCCCCTATGGACGCGCCACGTACTCGACTCCTATTCGGAATCGCAAAACCATGGTGAATGTGTACTTGGTGCATACAATGACCTGCGGGGGTAAGACGGTATACAAGCCAATGACTTCACCCATGGGGTATGAGACACTTGCCCGAGGGGATTCACTAAAGACCGGCTGTCAATACCTGTAGGGTCAAGGGTTAATTAGCAACGTCACATCCGATGGCCGAATGCAGTTTAACAATTATTCTGGTCGCCGACATGACAAGCGTCGACCTCCGTTCAATGGTAAAGGTATAAGGTAAAGTGGTCAGAGTTGACCAGACCGTTAAGAACGCGCCACGCACATGTGCTTCATTCAAAACTGTAGAGTCATAGTGAATGCGTATACAATGATTTTCATGGCCAGCCATACATGTACGATTCAGGGTCCTCAAAGCCGCCCAAACCGACCAAATGGGTTGAAATTTGAAAACTAAAAAATCTTACCTTATCAAAGTCCCAATCCGGATTATTGACGTATTTATCCATCTGTTTCAGAATATCAGTAGTGATGCTGTCGGTGTCGAAGGCCAAAATTCTCGGCATGAAGTCGTCCTTGACCATTACACCACGGATCGCCTAAACCGAACTTGGTATAGAATCCAACCATGGGTAAAAATCGAAATGAAAACCCAAAAATCAAGGAAAAAACAGCCCACCTTCCAATCGGTGCCCACATTCTCACCAAGCAGAATGCAGATGGCCTCCAGTGCGAGTTTCACCATCACCGGTGGGCTGGCCATAGATCTGACCTCCACCAATTGAGTTTTCCTTATACCCTTAACGGCCTGTTGAGCTTCTTCGACAGCTGGTTCGACCTAAAAATCAATAAAATTGAAAAATATAGGTGCGTGAGTAAATCAATAATTCCTCGGTAGGGACCGATCTTCCACCGGATTAGTGAAAATAGCATCTACCGCTACATTGCTACACAGACTCTCTAATCTACCAAATTCAGTGAAAACGAATTTCCTAAGTCGGCAGAGAAAGAAGGAAAAATGAAAGGCATACAAAGAATAATAAGCAAAAAAAGACAACCTTTACAGGAACTACCGACCTGGCTGAGATCCTTCTGCACTTCCGTCTTCTTGGCAGCAATCTGAGTCAACTGCGCCGAGAGCTCCTTCTGTAGCTGTTCAGACAGACGTTTCTCATCTTCGGCCTGAAAATTATTTCTTTTAGAAAACAATAAAAACTAAGGAAGTAACAAAAACTAGACCTTCTGCTGATCGGCCAACATCTCCTTGAGTTTCAGGTTAGCCGCCGTCTTCTTCTCTTCCAGTTCGCGGCTCTTCAGCGTGAGGCTCTTTTGCAGTTCTTTCACCTGTTCTTCGGTCTCGCGAATCTTGTTCAAACCAATGTTCAAGTGAACCTGAATAGAGGAAGGGTAACCTTATACCCAAAGTATCTCACTAAAGGTTACCACAAACCTTCTCCTCTTCGAGATCACGTCGTTTCTCGTGGAACAGATTCATGAAGTGCTTGATGAGGTCGAGGAAATGACGCGGGGTGACGACCATCACTCGGTGACCGCGTTTTTGTTCCTGAAAGGTGAAATCTGTGGGTAAGTCATCCAGGAGTTGACTCAAGGAACTGATTGCCCAGGGTATAATCTTACCTGTTCGTTGAGCTTCTGAACCGTCTTATGGACGTGCACCAGGGTATTGATAACCGCATGGCGATAGGTGGGCGGTGTTGGCACCAGGTCGCAAACGGTCGGCAGCGAGAATGGCGGCTCATAGTCGGTACGATCCATGTCCAGAGTGGTGGTGAGCTCTGATCCAACCTTAAATAGGAATTGAAATAACGAGGTGATCAATAAATCAATAAATCGATATCAAGAAAAAAACTAAGAATGAAAAAAATATCGAAGGTTTGCAGCCGCTGTGAACTCTAATCCGGTAACAGATAGACAAGAACTAGTTACTAAAACTAGCCGTTTGAAAATCGATAGAAACAACAAAAAAGAATCCAGGTAAATAAATAATTATAATAATAAATAAATAATAATAGATAATTGAATAAATAAATAAATAAATAACCAAATAGATAAATGAACAAATAAATAAACAAATAAATGAATAAATAAATAAATAAGTAAATAAATTGAGTGAGATGAGTTTGTGCTTGTTTCAACCTGTTTGTGTAGCGCTTGTCTTAAACAGCGTAATAAATGAATTAATGAATAGATAAACAAAAAATAAATAAATAGACAAATGAGCAAATTAACAAACAAACAAATAAATAAATAGATGATAAAAAAATAAATAAATAAATATCTACCTGATACAATGCCGTATCGGCCCAATCTCCAAACCAGTTCAGCACGCAACGATTGAACAACGCCGGTGAGGTGGAGGCTCGTTCACGAAGTCCGCTACCGGACGGGTTCATGGTGAACACAACGTGCAAGTTCCTCATCACCTAAAGCATATAAGCTTTTTTTATTAAAAATATAAAAAATGACCACATAAAATATTTAACCAAGCTAGGACGATACCTGGAGCGTGAACCACTTGTACAGCTCATCGTGACTGTCCAACATCAGGCCTTGACGTTGAGCTCCTTCCTTGATTTGGGTCATGAGGGTGGTGTGCTCGTCACCTTCGAACAGGCCGGGGACCTGCAGGGAAAAATAGGTCAAAATATATAATAAAATGATTCCATAGGGCTTCTCACATGTAAAGAAGCCAATAGGTAAGGAGGACTTGAAAACTCAGCAAAAAAAATCGATAATTAAACAAGCAATCAATATAAACCCTACCTCTCCGTTAGCCAGCAAGGTATTCAACCTCTCCAGGAAACCCGTATCGAGCATATTTGACTCGTCCATAATGAAGCACATCTTCTCATTACGGCAACCGGCACGGCGCAATACCGTACGCATATCCTCATCGAAATCGGCAGCGGTATACTTCGAATGGACTTTGAGCTAAAAACCCCAACAAATCTTATTTTGTAAAAACTAAAATTAAAAACAGAAGCCACCACAACCCTAAGTAACACATCTACCTACCTGGAACACACTCAATCCATTCAGCCAGGCCACGAATCTCGACAAGGTGGTCTTACCGGCTCCGGCAGTACCAATCAACAACAAATGACCCTGAGGCTGTCGATAGATTCGATCGATACGTAGGACATGATCGAGCATTTGATCGAACAGAACCAGTTGCACGTCGAGCTCCTCTTCATAGAAGCCCTGGAGAACATATAATTGGAGCAAAATTCAAAGGAATGGACAAAAAAACTAAAAAATGTAAAAAAAAACGAATACAAAAAAGCACCTTGAGCCTAGCGGAGACGTAGTCCTTAAGCTCGTCTCTTGTGACCGGTACATAATGCTTGGACAGCCAGCATGAGTACAAAAGGGGACGGCGAAGGGCCTCTTTGGTATTGCAGGCACCTCCAAAGTATCTAAAGAAAAATTGGGTGAATAACCAAACGAAGAAAGCAAGAAATGTTCTGAAATATCTTAAAACTAAGTTGATTCAAATGAAAAATTGTGGAAAATTGGAAATCCTACTTTTCGGCCGTCGTATTCACTAGCTCATCAGTCCATTCCCGCTCCACATCGGTGACCAGTCGATCTTGGAACAGCCGGAGAGCTTCGTGAGCCCAGAGGCGGACGAGTTGATCGGGGCTGATTCCGTCCAGAGGCGCAATCGCTTCCGAGATACCACGTACCCATCGGGTAAGTTCACGAGGCGAATAGACGTAGTGCGGTTGATCATCTTGGGTGAAGTGTTCCTGGAAGAACATCGTGAGGTATCCACTCCTACCATTCAACATAATTTCTTATGTTAAAATTCAACCATAATCATATAATTCTGGACAACGGGTGTAAACCATTACCTGACTGGCGAGGTAAACGTCAACCATCGCATTGGTGAGCGGGTCGGCAAGTCCCCGCACCGCCGGCACGGTCTTTAGCATGGCTCTGAAACAGATATTTTGAGAAACTTCGAAAAGCGATTAATTAAACCTATAAAGGTAAAGATAAAGCAGACGGCATCGATATGTCACTAAGGACGCGCCATGCATTCGTCTTCCATTCAGAATCATAGAGACGTGAATAATGAGGACTTTGGCCTGACCTGTTAAATGTTCCATAGATCTGCATCAACGACGTCTGACCCGGATAGTCGACGTAAACCACAGGTACATGACGCAAGAAACGTAGGGTTAACGGATGACGACCCGGATCCGTAGGTGGGTTACAGGCACCGACAAACTGTATGCGCTCCAGGCTGACCCACGAATGGTCAGAGGCACGGTAAAAGCCGTTCTAAAAACATTAAATATAAATAAGGGTAAAAATGGACCTAGTAGATCCAGTAACCCACCAACTCCACCAGCTGCCTCAGGAAGCTGATCACTCGCTGGGTTCCGTACTTATCCGGTGCGGGTAAGTTGATCTCATCGCAGAAGATGACCAGCCAGCGGCTCAGTTGGACCGGTGCCAGGACGATACCATTCGGGGTACGGCGATACTCACAGTAGTGATCGAACGTCTTCATCAGAAGCTCAGGAGTGGTCGAGGACGAGAAGTTCACGTTCACCACGTCCATGTCTTGCTGGGAACGCAGGGCTGCCAGCAGGGTCATGGTCTAAATAGTGTCGGATAAAGCTGGGTAGAGGGTAAACCCGTGGGTAAACGCACCTTTCCTGAACCAGGAGGACCACACAAGACCAGAGGTTTGTGCTCGGAAAGCCAGGCTGACAGCAACATCTCGTGGCGGACGGTGTCAATGGTTGGAACGACGAGATCAGCAGCAGCAACTCGATGAGCTACAGAAGCAGATCATCAGAAAGATTAATTTCTATAGGGTAAAAAATAAAAAAAATAAATAATAAAACTGACCTTCAATCTCCATGACCGGCACGCGATTCAACCACGGCTGCCATTCGCCACTCGGCTGCACTTCGTAGTCGATGAGAGGGGCCTAAAGGAGATATTCTCTAAAGCAATATAATAAATTCTGAAGATTTTGTTAACCACAGGCTATTCGCAAAAATAAAGACTCAAGAGAGTTTCGAACTCATGCCAAACAAAAATACCAACACACCTAGCTTTGAATCATAAGCCAAACTCAAGGAGTGAGGTGGAGTGACTTTGAGATAAAACTTACTCGCTAAAAATTTAGAAGAAAAATGAAAATAACAAAATCGTACCTGCTGATTGGGCGGCAACGTGAGAGTCGTCGAGTTTCGGATAAAATCGCTCATCTGCTGGCGACACTTCCACTTTCCATCACCGCTGAACGCCCAGATGACGTTGGTGAGCATGGTGCGGGTGACGAACGTTTCAACTTGATCCAACTGCAAACAAAACCAATAAAGGTCGATCAATACCAGATCAATACCATGAAAAAGTACTGAAAAAACATGAGGTGACCTACCGAGAGCGGGAAATCGCCTTGGTTAGCGTCGTGTGTGATGACCATGCGAACAGTATAGTTCATCATGGCAAAGAACGATGACAGTAGTCGTTGTTTCGTTGGGACCATGATGTGATCGAGGTTGGTGAGCGCGTAATTCAACGCCAATGGGACCAAGCCATCTGAAAGCTCAGGTCTATGTTTGGGGCCCACGAAATGACTTCAGGGGCCCGTTCATACTCAGCAGTAAAGCGGTGAAGCAAAGCAGCGAGGGTATTCATAGTTTTTGCTGCGGCTGCAAATTTCGTCGAGAGAAATAGCTCCATCCCACACTTACTGCTCTACAGCTGCAGGGTATGAACAGCCCTTTCAGCAAACAGAGAATAGATAAATAAATAAACAAATAGAATAGAAACAAATAAAAATAAAAAGACAAATAGAATAACAAATAGAAACAAATAAAAAAGAAATAAAAATAGAATAGAAACAAATAAAAAGACAAAAACAGAGGAATACAGTACCCGGAGAGAAGTGCGACTGCAGCGTTGCAGCACACTGCCGCTGAATGGTAATCGACCGGGTCGGTGCAGCATCTTCCGGAATGGTGGCCTCGCTTTCAATAGAAACGTTACGAAGTCGAGCCAGATAGTGCTCGAACATCATCTCGGTGGTGACCACCTGGGATTATACAAAATAAAATAAAAGAACCCTAAGAAGCAAAGAAGGGTATGCTTTACCCACCTCATCACTGAACCATACCATACCACAACGCGATACAGTGGCCAGGGTGGCGTATTTCAAGTCGGCAACTTCGAAAATGATGCGGACCTTAACAATGGGAATCGATCGACTTTTCAAAATTATATAATAAAACCTGCTCTAAAGAGGTGTCACTCACATTCGGTGGGATGGCAAGACGCTCTCCGTTGGGCAACGTGAGCAATTTATTGTCGTCAAGCACCGAGTTCAAATTCTCAACCCATTCAGGGTCGACATCACCGTCGAATATGATCCATTGACGTTTCTCGCTCTCTCCACGAACGTTATCGATAATCCTGAATGAGTCAAATAACAGTAATAACAGTAAGGTATAGGTAAAGTTAAAGTGTGAATGATCAGCGTTGATCAGTCCTCCAGGGACGCATGTTTCTATCAGAATCAGGCATGGTCAATGCGTAATTGGCATATACAATGACTTATGAGAGCCAGCCGCTATACCAAGTCAGTGTCTTTACCTTCCCAGACAAGTCTGGTCTCAATTTACCCAATCCCAAAAAAGAATCGATATAGTGATGATTAATGCGTAATTAGCATATCGAATACTTGCGGACGGTGATCGTCATCGTCTTTACCTTGACCGGTACCAATTTACCCGACCCGTAAGGATAGAAGGCTCCTTTTACCACTCGATACCACGCGTGCCCAAATTAACGCGCGCCCAAATAGCAATAACAGCTCGAAAAAAGAAAACTAGCACTCACTTCCTGATCACCGAAGTGAACAATCCGTCGGTCCATTCTCTGGTGTTCGGATCGAGGACTCCGTAAAGGGCATCCTTACTCATTGCCTTCGCATCGATTACATGGGCCACTCCTTCGACTTTCTCGTATCGTTCCAAGGCTTTCAGCAACACCTTCCAGGCTGACGTCTTTCCGCTACCACTGGGTCCGACGAGCATGAGACCATGGTTAAGGTTGGTGATCTGGTAGAGTTGGAGCACTTTTTCAATCCAAGCGGCGCCCAGTTCCCCGGTGACGTCCGCGTGGCACAGCATGAGTTCGTCGCAGACTTGGGCGATATGTTGTCGTAACCTGAATACCGACGGATATAAAAAAAACAGAAAAGTGCCAAAAATCGCTGTAAAATGGTCTGAATAATCTGACTTTCAGAGCGGAACAATCAAAACATGTCTCGGAGGCGTGAGTTGATGAACTAGTCCGCACCTCGCATATTACTTTTGAAATCTACCAACTTCAAAATGACCCCTGTATAATTTTTAGGCCAAATTTTGATCAGAAACAACTTACTCGACCATCTGATTCGGTGTGTAGTGAATAGATGGGAACACATCAGTCAGCAAGGAGAACAACAAGGCGATATCTTCATTGACCAGCTTCGGCACCAACGTCTCACATACAGATTGGATAAGCATCTGAATAAAAAAGACAATAAGAACACAATAAGCAACTGAACAACAAAGGGCAGTGAGACAGATATTTTTCATTTTTTAAAATTCTTTTTCAGTGCAACCTCACAAAGTGACCAAATTATTATGAGTCACCCTTTTAGTTTATCTGATCTTTTATCTTTTCTATTGTTATCATTACCCAAATCCAATAGTCACAAGTTCTATGAGGTTTCCTTCTGTTTGAATTCTGTTGATTGGATAACTATGAATAAATGGATAAATGAAAGATAGGCCATGCCTCGGTCTTCCATTCAAAATCGTAAAGGTATGGTGAATGGCGCATTTCGTCTGTACAACGACTTGCGTGAGGCAGCTTACCAAACAAGTCTGGTATCGATAGACCCGAGGGATGAAAGGCTTGGCTAGCCCGAACCGGGCTCGGATGGCGCTTTTTGCTACTTCATCACGCGCGTATTCCGTAGGAGGTATATAATTGAAACTCCAGTGAAAGATCATAGGCGATGAAATAACAAAATTTCAAAGGTTCATACTCAAAATCTGCCAATCCCTTCTTCTCTATCAAAATTAAAACCTGGCAGAATGAACTCAACAAAGCTGCAAGTACGCGCAATTGGCAATAAAAATCCATAGAAAAAAATACAATAAAAGGCCGCCTACCTGCTGCTCAGCCACATCCTCCAGCGCTGCAGCACCCATCTTTGCAAGTTTGTCTCGTTTTACATTACCAGCAGACACGAGTACATATTTCAAGGCACGAAGACCAAAATCGTAGTGACACTGAGCCGATAGCTGCTCTTTGCACAAACTAAACAAGAGCAATAAATCTTCTAAAAAAAAACTGAGCCATTAAAAGTATTTATGAAAAGACGAAAAAAGGAAGAAAGAAAAGACCTACATGAAAAGCGGGACGATTTTCTTCGCGAGAACTTCCGCAGTTCGGAATCCCTGTGAGAACAGCATCACTTGGGCGATAAGCTGTCGATCGGGTTGGGTCATCGCCAAGCTTCGGAATAGCTGAAAAGCAGAATTTGTTAACAATGTAGTTATACTAGTAGCTCCATTGGAAAAAAAATCAATAATGCCCACCTGTTTCAAGTTATCAGGCAAGTTCGATCTGCCCGAGTAGCCAGGATTCATGGTGATGAATATACCGATGTTCGAGTTGACGTTGAGTCGTTTTCCAACGAGATCAACGGTCATTTCACCGCCAGCTCGAACGGCCTCCTGAATAGGAAACATCATAGAGTAGAAAATAGGGAACTTTAGAAGAAATTAGAAAAATGGAAGAGCGAAAAATCAACAACTTGGAAAAATCTTTGAACCTGGATGGTTTGAATTTGCTGCGAAACAGCGGACAGCATACGTTCTTCCAAGCGATTGAATTCGTCGAAGCAACCCCAGGCGCCAACTTGACAGAGACCAACCAAGATACGGCCCATAGCCTAAAATCAATTGACAATAAAACAAAAATAAAAGCATCACAAATTTTTTACGAAAAAAATATTTGAAACGTGTAAAAGGAAAAGGTGTGAACTGACCTGGAAATCGAACGTCTCATCACAATTGAACACAAGCACAAAACGACCAAGTTGATGACCCAACGCCTTCACCGACTCTGTCTTACCGGTACCAGCCGGTCCGAATGGTGAACCACCAAGTCTAAATCAAGGTATATTATACTAAACTGGGGAATTACAATTACAACTTCAAATGATCATGATCATCACCTACCTTGAATGCAGAGCCTGTGTCATGGTGAGGTAACACCTGTCGGTCAGAGGTGTACGAACAAGTCTCTCTTGAATTCCGAGGTACTCGAAACCGTAGTAGAACTGGGCATTGGCTATTTTCACTATGCAGCAGCGGGTGGCATCAGGCTGAAAAATTGCTAGAAAATTAGAAAAATGACCTTTCAAGATTGTATTCACATTATGAAATGTACTAAAGTTATTCCTAAAAGACAAATAAGAAGTAAATCCAACTCGATCATCCTCTCTGACGAATCGGGAAGAGAGAGGGACATCCACCAATCCCTTTTTGTCTTATCGGAGATTTATCTGGTAAAGGTAAAGTGTTCGTTGTTGATCAGTCCAGTCTGTATAGAAACCTCAGCGTAAGGTACGTTCGCTATTGAGAAGATTCGCTAACGACCGGCTGTCAACACGGCTAATTATCAACATCTCGCTTGGGGCACAATGTAATCTAGAGACAAGAAGAGGGCATAAGGACAACTGTGAGAAAAGGCAAGCTCAACACACTCCTGAAGTTGCATCTCGGCAAAGAAATAGAGTGAATTAATAACATACTATTTTGAAAATGTCAAGATAAAGGTGAAGGTAATGCGGTCGTCGCTGACCAGTCCAGACTATCTAGAAACTAAAGGATAAAGGACTTTTGCACCTGGCAGAGTTGGCTAATGACCAACTGTCAGTGGTTATGGGGGCAATTAGCAAGAACTTGCCCGGTGGCACAATCCAACCTCGGCAGTCAAGAAGGAGGCTTTAGAATATCTGTGAGAAAAAGGCAAGTGTTACAAACTTCTAGAGATGTATCTCGACTAAGAAATGGGTTAAATTACTAACAACACTATTTTAAAAAGGTCAAGGTAAAGGTAAAGGCAGAGTGGGCGTCGTTGATCAGTCCTATACAGGAATCAAAGGGTAAGGCACGTTTACACCTGGCAGGAATGGCTAACGACCGGCTGTCATTACCTGTGGAGCTCATTAGGAACACCTTACCGGTGGCAGAATGCAGTCTAACAATTGATACTGACAGCTGGAGATGACAAGCATCGCCTTTATCAGTGAGAAAACGCAAGTTCCACTTACTTCTAATGATGTATCTCGGCAACGAAATGAAGTAAAATAATAACAATAATATTTTGAAAAATCAAGTATAACATAGCACACCTGCTTCGAATCAAAGTAGAACCGCATACACTGTAACCAGCCAAAGTCCGACTGACTTCTCACGTCCGCTGCGTTCAGTCTCCTACATGCGTCTCGCTTGTGCACAAATTCGGTGATCTAGAACATATTTTCAGTGAAATTATTGACTATAATTCCATAAAATACCTTTTGAAATAATCTCCCAATAGCTATTCACCGAAACCTAGGACAGATCGAGTTAAATCCAATTTCATAGAGAAAAGTCACAAATGAATTATAAAAGTACCTCTTTCAGAAGGAGAAGAGAGGAGGAAAAAGGGAAAAGGAAAAACGCAGCGCAACGCCAGTAAGCTCAAGGCCCGCACACTCACCAACGCCTCAATCTTCTTCCTCCTGATCGGTGGCTGATCCTTCAACACCGAATCAGCCAACAGAGCCAGGGTGGACGACACGGCCTGTTCAACGGACTGCACATTTTTCCCATCGGAAAGCGCTATTTCCATCTGATTGCTCCACCAGATCTCCGCCGTCAAACCGATCACTTGGGCCTAGAATAGCAACATTATTCTTCGTATTGAAATTCTTGAAAAAAAGTTCGGTATAGAAGGAAAACTCACAGGATATTTGTCCAACCATTCCATGTACTCTTCAGGTGTTACATTGTCGATGTCCATTTTAGCGAAGTGAATCAGAGACTGTCCAAGCAGTCTAGAAATCAGATAATTGCCAAGGTAACAAAGCTTACAAATAGGGTATTAGTTTACCTCGCCAAGGTATGTTTCATTTCCGATTCCAAGGCCTTAAGCCAGTCGTTGATGCGAACGTCTTTTGTGTGAACTGGTTGCACCAGATCAACTTTTTCGCCTTCGCGGCTGTTGAGGGCCGTTATCTAAACGCGATATCACCTCTAGGGTATGGGGCAGGGGTTAGGTATCCAAACCAAAAATGCTTTTGTTAAAATAACTAAAAGTAAGATAATGGTCAAGCTGGGTATTCTATCACATTTCCAACAGAGAAAAGATAAAACCTTCTAGAGAAAAACCACTCTAAAAGGCTAGAGAATAATTCCAGTAAGTTAGCCTGGAGTTGATGGTGCTACTCAGGTAATCCTATGTGTTTGGGTACCAGTTTTGAAAACTTTACCTTGAGTCTTGTACAAAATACTGTTAACCCGCCGGATACCATCAGTTTCAAACAAAATACTAATTTGATACCTTATAAATAATATAAGTAGAGAAAAGTCAAACATTAAAACAATAAATAAAAATAGATAAACATAAATAAACAGAATAAATAATCAAATGCTTCATAACTTACAATACGATCTTCCTCCCCAACATCGATAGCAGTCACACCAGCAAACATTTTCTTGAGATGTTTCTGTAGCCGAGCGATATCCTTGCTGTTACCCATGATTTCTAACAGATCTTCGTCTCCGACAAAATAGAATCTGCAACACATAACCATACCCAGTGCGATACCTAAATTCTTCTCCGATATACCCACCGTGGGAATGATGCGCGCTCCCTCTCCAAATACTCGCCCAGCGCCTTTTGAATCTTCGATAGCATATCGGCTAGTCTATCGAGAAGGCGTTGAGCTCCTTGCATTCCAACAACGTCGAGAATACGAGGTGACTGGGTAACTTTCTTCATGAGGGCTAGGAACTCGGTGGAGATACTGAAATCAGGGAATTACCAAACCTCTTCAAGGATTTCACAGCCATGGGTAAGATATACCTGGAGAATCTGGCACTCTCAATGGGTAGCAATGTGGCGATATCTGCGGATCCGGAAAATAGACCTTCCAGGTATACCCAGCGTCGCTGGACGTCAATCCAAACATCGAACATGGCACTTATGCGGTTCAATTTTTCCTCCCATGACAAGGCATTCTGAAAGTGCCGTTATAAATTATGATATAAATATGAAACTAACCAGTTTAAAAGAAATACAGATAAAATAAACCCATTACCTCTTCGAACTGCTTGTAATACGGTGACAGCTTCATCGCCGCGAGGGAATTCTGATGCTCTTTCAGCTTGTTGAACAACTCGTCCCAACCTTTGATAAGTCTGGTCTTGTTCTGGTAGTTCACCAGCTCGACATCGTACGATTGCCAGAAGTCTTTCATCTGAAAACTTTCTATAAGAAGAATTCAGGCAAGTGGAACTTTAAAAGTCATCGAAGAATTAAACTGACCTGTTTCAGGAACTCTTCAAGAGCCAGTTCTCCTTGGGCAACAAGAAGGATCTGTTTGATGGCGTGCTCGTGGCGTTGAAGATCCGCATCCCACACCTATAGGAGACTCTTCGATTAATTTTTTTTTTCAAAATTTCAGTCCATTTAACATAAGTAAAGGTAACGAAGAATCACTATTAACATCAGCAGAATGTGAAGAAAACCATAACTGAAGGAATATCGAGAATGAGAGATAACTAAGTGGTGATAATGAGATGCACAATCTAAGAGTGACCTTCGTCAATGACTCAAAAATAGATAATTAAGCCCGAGAAGAACTTGGAAAGGGTATATGTTCACATGGGTAAGAGGTAAAATGTCGAGCAGCATACCTGTCCGAGGGTAAGATCCGAAAGATTCCAGTTCACTCGCAACTCTTTCATCATCTGCCGCCAATGACGCTCCTTCAGCGCTTCAGACTTGAGTTCCATCACAAGCATGTTCATCTAAAACAAATTGGTAAGCTCTTACTTTTGGTATATTCTTACCCTAAGAAGGTTGCAGACTTACCTTCGAATAGTTGTGCATCATCTGCTTGGCATACTCGTAACTCTTGTAACTCTTGTACTTCACAGGTAGATGCTTTAGTTGATTCATTAGTTCATCGAGAGACTGGCGCAACTTGCGGGGCTGTACCGACAACCAGGTCTTCTCCTAAAAGAAATGTTATACCAATCTGGGTATGCTGAATACCTTGAAAAGACATTTCACCTTCATTTCATCAATCGACGTGTAGATCGGGGTCAGTGCCTGCCAGACTCCCTTCAAATCAGCCAATTCCTCTGCGGCGACCGCCAATTTGTCCGCATCGACCGGTACTCCGGTAGGATCGGCCATGTCGAGAGCATGGCGCGCTCGACGCATCTTTTCACGATCCTGCAAGAGTACGCTGAGAAAACAGTTGAAATTTTGAAAAAAAAAATGAAAAAAAGAGAAAGGAAATCGTCTGACCTCAGAAAGTTTGGCAATCTTCTGCTCGAAGGTGTTCAGCGCCATGAGGGCTTCGCTGGGCCTCTGGGCTCCTTCGACCGGTTTGGCTCTTTCCCATTCGGACAGCGTTTCTTGAGTTCGCTTCTCGACCAATTCATTCTCTTCGCGGATTTTGGTTTGGAGATTGTTAACCTGAAAGGTGATCCGAATACTATGGCTGATCTACCCTGTTAAGAAAAGGAAATTAAAAAAGAAAAAGCCTCATCAGGTGAGAGATAGCCCAACAAATAACCGGCAGCACAAACAAGACTCCTAAACCTGTCAATTTCGCCTAATCGAAAGAAAATGGAAAAAAAAATATGAAAATAGAGAAAAGAGAGTGAATCATCGCTCTCCTAAAAGGTATGGAGGGTAATTTTAAAATAACATTATAATAAATAAATAAACTAACCTGTGACTGTATAGAAGAGTCCTTCCTAAGCAGAATCTCCGTCAACGCTGACCATTCGCCCTCGACATTCTCAGCATAAAGCCACTGAGCGGGGAATTGATAACGCTGCTGGGACAGTAACCGCTGTGCAGCACGGAATTGATCTACCTAAAAACCTTGGAATAAACCACAAACCTTTTCCATGGGTAAACTGTTAACCCTACCGTCTCCTGTCCAACTTTCGTCTGCTTTTTCAACGTCTGAACGTAGGTGATCAAAGCGACCGCATCGGTCGTGGTACCGGAATCAACACCTTGTGACTCCAGCTCTTCTCGCCATTTTGAGATGTTGCCGAAGAACTGGTGCATTTCGTTTCCTGAGGGCAATTGAAGGGTAAATCAAAACCACTGGTAAATGTTAACCACATTTATGCTCTAATACTTACCGACAGCTGTACCGAACTTCTGCAGGACTTCCTTATGCCAATAGTCGTATTTCAGTGTGACTTTCAGTTGAACTTTGGCGTAGTCAACAATTACTGGGAAGATTTCCTTCTTTGTGTCCTGAACGCCACACAATTGAATAAATTTCAGACAATAGAGAACCAAAATGTACAAATAGGCTATCTCTGAGATTCACAGCAATGTAAACAAAGTATAAACAAGGTAAAAGGTAAAATTTCCCTACCTGGGTATCGAAAGTGCTGCGACTCTTTCTAATTTCCACCAGTGTCTTCATCCATTTAGACAAATCAGTTCCAAGCCGTTCGTAGAGCATTTCCGCTTGTAGATCCCACAGTGCTTGGTATCGAAGCCATTCGTTAACATATTCATCAACCTTTAAGATAAGAAATCACCTCAATATTTTGCGGCAAAAGGTAACTTTATGTACTTACCTCTCTCAAAATGCGATCCACCGTGGTGTAGGCTTTCTCAAGGACTCCAAGACCATTGGGAAGTCGGCTCAGAATATTTTTGTAGGTGGCCACGTTCAGATCGCGATTCATTGCCAGCTGGAGCAGAAATTTGATAGAATTCACTATATCTCAACTATATCCACGACTGTCTCATTATTCAGGCCGTTTTTACCCTGTGACGTCATTTTCGGTAAATTCTTACCCTCTATGGTAAAAAACGAAGGACGGCTTTGAAGAATGGTGCAACGAAAAGAGAAGTACTCGAGACAAGAAAGAATCTCTACATTCAATAAAAACACAAAAATACAAATAAAACCCGCCAAATACCAACAATAAGGCCCGATACGCAGGTTCGAATCCCCCCTGAGTTGCAATTTTTGCATAATTTTTCGAGATTTTCTTTGATTATCCAGAAAAAACCTCTTATAAAAAGCCTCACCTGGAAACGAGTACTGCTAATTCGAGGTTGACTGGTCACGACAGCATGCCATTCTACGAGCTGCTCTAACAATTTGGCTCTGGCTTGTTCAATTGATGGACTGATGTAAATTGTTTGAGCGGTGAGACGGATCTACAAAGTAAATATTGTTAAAACAAAAAGAAAATTGGAAATAAAAAATGTAATTCAAAAAAGACACACCTCAATCAGCACCGGATGCACCGGCGGCAACGCTACGTTGCTCTCCTTGTACTCATCCACCTCTTCGCTGGCTGAGTAGACGAGTGTCCACAGGCGTATGGCTTCCTCCACACGAGCTGCTAGTTTTGCTTCGATCTAAAACGAATTAAAAATATAATTTGTAAATAAATATACAAATTACCTTTCGAAATTCAAGCTCACCTTGCTATCCAACTTCTCCACCCACTGGGTAAGGTTCGAATAATTTCCGAGGGCCAGCTGGTCAACCGACTTCTGAATGGAGGCCAACTGTGCTCCAATAGTGGCAGCATTGTATTGGCAGGTGTCCAAAGCGGCCAGGTCCACTTCAATGTTATCAGCAATGAGGATAAGCTCTTCTACGCGTTCCTGAAGGGAAAAAATCCTCAAAAATGAAAAAAACTTCAACAATGGTCTCATTATTGCCACTTCTCCCTATTGTAAAGACTTTTCCTCAAATGAAGAGAAGACTATTCAAGAAATTGTAAAAAAAGACCATAGTACCAACCAAAGAATTCCTTAAAAAAGCTAGTCAAATAGTGATATTTAAGATTATAACTACCTGATAATTGTTGACGGTATCAGCAAGCTTCGTTACATATGGATCGATTTTATACGACTCCCAATTCAGCTGATATCCATCGGCAATCTGCGACTGGATGTCCTTCTTATAACTTGCGATGAGGGTGTCAATGCCGGTTTTCGCCGACAGCCGTTCATTGATAGACTCGTAAGTCTAAATACAACTTCTTGAAATGATAAATCGTAAAAATAAACTTTTGCGGATCAAATAACTTACCCGGGTCGATTCCAGGAGGCTTATAGCGAACGGATAGATCTGGTTGGCTTGATGAGCAGCATTGACCACTTTAAGCGGGATACGGAAACCCATATTCTTCAGATTTCGGACCTAAAATGATTGAATAAAAATAATTCTTGAAAAACAGAATAAAGAGCTGGTTAGGCTACAAGAAAACGGACCTCCTTATGTAATACAATGCTTTCTGGGCTGAAGTTGACTTTCAGGTGTAGATGCGGCTTTCCGTCCTTGGATCTTCGGTCGATGACGAAAACCTAGAGAAAAATTATTCTGAATTATATTTTCATTTTTATTTTTATCACGACCACTCACTCGTCCGGGCATGCTGAGGCCCTTTGCCAGAACCTGCTCCACCCAGTTCTCAAACAATGGTTGAGTGTCCAAAACTTTACGGAAATTGTCGGCTTCGGTTTTCAGCTGGCGGGCTTTAACCGGCAAACATTAGAACAAAAACATATGCTACAATAAGAATGTAAACTTTACAATATCGATCGATACCGTACCTTCAACATGATTTTCCCATCCGGTACCCAAGACCGAGGCAACTCTTTGCATATATAGCGAAAGCTGACGTTCAATTTGACGAATCCATATAATATTAGCTGAGACCGGAGGAATATCAAAGGTTGGAGTTAGGATCTCTCCCCGTTTCTCCGCGTAGTGTTTTGTGAATTTTGCCTAGAAAACAAAAGAATAAATAACCAATTCATTAAAAAAAGGAACTGAACAAAAATCCCACCTGCAGCCTTTCAATATCCTCCTTGACTCGTTGAATAAGCTGGGTCTGATACTCACGTACTGCACCCAAAATTTGTGGACGACAGAACAAAGCATTGAAGCGACTAAAAAATCTCTTATTTAGATAAATACTCGTTTGAAAAACCTAAACCACCATCAAACGGCTAACCTGAAGATGCTGAACATCTCGTTCGCGTTTCTCGCGGATCCAAGTTGATCCCTCAGCCTTGAGGTGATTGCCGTTTCCACTCTGGCGATCTGCTCCTCATATCTACAACAATAGAATTAATACAAATATAAAATTAAATTCAACTTTGAAATATAAAAGACAAACCTTCGCTGAGCAGCATCCCAAGCCGCTGTGCCTTCCAGGCTCACATCCAGGCAATCTACCTCTTTGACAAATTCGTACGCAAGATTTACCTACAACAAGAAATCATAAAAATTCGATGAAATCTACTGGAATTGCAGATAACCCCGACTCTGGGTAAAAGAAACCCATACCTGATCAACAGGAGTGATATCTCCACTGTGGGATTGAGTGTCGGGCTGAGTCTCCGTAGAAGGCGTTCCAGCTGGACGAAGTACACGAGCGATAACCACTCGAAGCTGTTCGTGTTGCCTGAATCATGGTTTTCTTTTTCAGAAATCAAAGGTAAAGGCGAATAGGGTAAAATAACAAGGGTAATGGGTGACGGTAAACTCCATAGACGAACTTTCTAAAAGCCTTGATTTGAACGAGGCGACCTTCCAACTTCTTGTGCAGAGGCATCACTTTCCACATTAACTTGACCGGTTCGTCACGTTTCTTCTTTGAAATGTCACGGAGAAGGGTGATGAATCTGAAGCAAACAGAAAATGTTTCACTTCCTTAGAATATCTGGGGCGTTAGAGGAATTATGAGGGTAAATGGAACTACAAATTGCGCAGTAATGAAACACTTTGGGTCTACCGTCTCCTCAATGGCGAAAGAAAAGATTCGATTTGTTATTTGCTTTTAAAACTTTCAAGATCTTAACCAAGCTTAAATTATCTGATTTTTTCACCCTCGTTGCATCGGATACTAGGGGAGCTGACGTTAAGTTAACTACTTCCTCTGCTCGGACATTGGTCAGTTCTAAGTTCTTCAACCATAGAACTCGTTCTGGTTTCAATCGTGTACTGCGCTCTCCTTGTTGGATGATGAGATTTGAAACTTTCAGAAGGCAGCATCCAAATTTGTTGTTTAGTTTTACTTGTTTGTTAGTTGTGTTAATTTAATTTGTTGTTGTTTGTTTCACTTCATTTCGTGCCATATGGCACTCACAATAAATAAGTAAAGGTTAAAAGGTCACAGAAAATACTAAAGAAATGAAGTAGCCTCACTTGTCGTATTCGTCATCCCATTTTGTGAACAGCTGAATACACTGCATCATCAGCTGGTCGAATTCAACAATCGAAATATGCATTAGTCGTCGAGTACCAAGGACCTGAATCAGTCAATAAGCCGAATTATAGATTATAAAAAAGGAAAGATACATATTTAACGAATTGAATCGTAGCGCATAATATCTCAAACTCAACAAACCTTCAAAATCTGGCCATTCATATCTCTAGAAATCGCTTCTATAAATCGCAGAGCGCGTTGCGGATATGAAAGAGTATTAAATATAAATCGCAGACGCGCGTTGCAAAATCGAACAATCGATAATTAACACCCTTGATATTTGGTCGCTCTGAAAGCAAACTTACTGGTCGCTCGGGTTTTTTAGAAGGCTGCTATTCCTTATTAATGGAAATTTTGACAAAATTCACTTTTTTCGTTCAATTTCTTTCCTATGTGATTATATGGCTAATTTTTTTTTGCCTATATGAGGCGCAAATATATCAAACGTTAATTATTATGAGCTTCAATTTTGCATTTTTTCTGAACAGCCCTTAACAAACAGAAAACTTCAGAAGAATTACACAAACTCAAAAAAAACTCTACCTGATCTTTTTCATATGTCCAAAGACATTGCCCAGAGCAACCTTGATCGAGTCCAAATCGGTAGCTGATACAAGCTCGTTCAATGGGAAGTCTTTCATCAGTGAGTTGTAGTCGTTTACCAACGCGAGTGTTTGTTTTAGACCTGGAAACGGGAAGTTTCAAAACTCTTAGATAAACTCGTAAAAGCCAATAATGACGAAATAATGCGAATAAAGAAAAGAAAGAAATTTTAAATGAACAGCAATTAGAGCGAAGAATGAAGATATTGAAGACTTAAAAGTCTCGCTGAAAATTTATGGGGGAGCAAGACTACTTGAAATAAAGTTCTCGACCTCACCTGTGTCAGTATCAAACGATACAGTTGCGTGGAATCTTTTACCACATTTCAGTGCTTCGAGAGTTAGTGTAACCTAAACAAGGCCAACTTCAGAGCACACATGCATTTCTAGAAAAAATAAAAATAGAGAAATGAATAAATAAGTAGATAGAAATACCTCCTCGGATTCCCTCTTTTGAAGAATTTTTTGCAGAGCGCGCTCCAAATTCAGCCAAAAGGTCATCTCTTGTAGCGATGAGCCTGAGCCTGGATCGCGTTCCAATTTTGTGACCTAAACAGAAAAAAATCATTTAAGGGTTAATATAAAATCGCTTGATAGAGAAAACCAGTACCTTCCGGATCTCCTTGATCCATCTATTCACACCCGACTGGAGACTGTTAAGAAACTGTGCATCTTCAACGAGATCTCCCAAATCGGTCACCTATATAGAAGAATAACGGAAATAATAATCTGCATCTAAGTCCGCTGAAGAATCAAAGGCGATCAATCAATAAACTTCACATACCTTGGCCTTTCGTCCTTCCTTACTGGCTTTCTGTATAGCAGCTTGAATATGCGGGTTAATAACAAGATTAATCTCAGGAATGTCGATGTTTTGTTGAAGATGAAGCAGGGCAACCTGAGCATTTGCTTCGTTTAACGAAAACCGAACAAATTGGATTTTTTGAAATTTGAAAGACAAACTTCGGCTTCGTTAAGATTCTTCTCTACAGTTGGGGCTAGCTTGTCTCCATCACGTTCCCCACGACCACTCTCTTTGATGAACGACTTGAAGTACGGCGTGACTGCTTTGCCGATGAGTGAGAACAATGTTTCATAAGGATTTCCCTCATTTAACCTAAAAAATACCTATATACATTTCATTCACGGAATTTCATACTTCGAATAGAACACCTAGATTGGATGAAGAATATGTCTTTTCGGAATTTCCAATGGGAAAAGGTAAAGTGGCGGGCACTGATCAGTCCCACGAGGACGCGCCATGTACTCGCCTTCCATTCAGAATCGTAAAGACATGGTGAATGCGCAATTGGTCTATACAATAAGTTCTAAGGAGCAGTCGCTATGCCAAGTCGAAGTATCCACTTTCTCAAACTAGTGTAGTTCCGATTTACCCTACTCCAAGAAATGGAAAACTTGGTTAAACGGGGCGAGGATCGATCGCTGGACCGTGCGGGTGGAAGTAGTACCTCTGCACCACCATAATGTGGATCGATATCCTTCCACCTAATCACCACATCTATCCAATCCCATAACCCCTACACTAACCGAAATGGCATCGTTACAGTACTCTTCTAAGCGAAGCGGAGCCATTTGTCCATAGAAAGGGGTATGTTAGGATGCCATATCGCTTCATAGTGCAACGGATGATTGACGATGCCAGCGGAAGCACCCAAAACGAAATGCAAAATGAGTTCCGCTCGGAAAAAGCTGGCGCCATGGAATGCATACATTTCAGAACAATGGGTGCTGCTCCTCTCCGAGTCCATAAATGTCAACAGAAAGAGTGGGAAGTCAAAAATGTACACAAAAAGGTGTGGAGATTGAAAAAATGCGGTTGCAAGTCTAGTAGTTCCCCTGGGAGCTGGTACATCTCTGTACTGCCAACTAAAATAAGTAAATATGTAAACAAAAAATGCTGAAAATCTTGATACTTACACGATCACCCTGAGCTGATCAGCGATCGATTTGTCGGCTTCCACAACGCCACCTCTCTTCACAAACACGATCGACGTACTTTTATCGGTTCGATAGAGCACATCGTTTCGTACCGTGAAAATCACCATCGCCGACTCGTTCTCATCTCCGGTATCTGCGTCGCCAGATTGATCTAAAAACGGCTATTCACTAGAAGAATTATCTAGAATTATCCGAAATATCTCGTTTTCAAGCTTCAGCATTGAGCCCTTGCAATAAAACTTCCATCTAACAAGATCAAAAAGAGAAGAGAACTAAAGGAATGTTCGATGTTCAAAACATTACAAAAAAAGAAATCGAACCAACCCCTATGAACAGTCCGATCGACGACAAGAACGTGAGTCTGTGGGTCGGTGATGAACTTCACGACCGCCTCCGACTCTTCCAGAACCAACTCCAACTGAGCCGCATGATCGAGGGCGCCAAGAATTGCCAAGCCTGCCGTTTTTACATAGTGCGTTACGGACTCCTTCGACGCGATTGTGATCTTAAATAGGAAAATTGACCCAATAACAGACAACCCTACCAATAAAAATTCAAGAATAAATGAAAGTTTTCTTCTAAAAAGTTGTCTAACAGTCAGTTCCGACGTATTATTTCAAGACTCGGACATTAAAATAACTAGCACCAGATGTTGCAGTTAACCGGTTGGGTCGATAACCCATTCCATAGTCAACCCTTAGTCAATTCCCAGGCACTGAGGCAGCGTCTCAGCTGGTAACGAGAATCTCGTTATCGATGTGGAATGCGACGGTGACGTGTGCGGCAAGACGAGGCATTGACTAGCCAACAAGATTGCTGGCATATGTACGACTGGATATTGACGAACAGACTGACAGCTAAAGCATTTTAGCAACAATCCCTTATTCTTGACTAAATCCAGAGATATCTAAGAGAAATAATTATCTGAAGCACTATTAAACCCTTTCAACCAGTCGATTTAGATAAGGTTCCAGATACTTCAACCGTGGACGGAGCAAAACTTTATGGGTTCTACCGCTTTATTACGAAGGAAAACAAACGTAAAGAAAAGACGAACGAGTATTAAGTGGTATAATTAACACACGAACATAACATATATAACACCCAGATACGTAGGTAAAAGTTTCCCCAGGTAATTCATTAGGTTGGCCACATTGAAATATCCATTTTCTTGACTGATGCAAATAAATAAATGAATAAAAACGTCGAGGAAAAGGTCCCAACAAGTGTGTACAGACTTAATTTCGTTTATAGTTATTTTATTTATTTATTTATTCATACGTCAATGTGACGCACCATGTAATTAAGGTAAAAGAAACAACAACAAAATCAAAATCAGAGATTAGAGTTAACGGGAATAAATACATATGCATTATGAACATGGCATCAAGGTATGGAAATCGGTAAGAGCTTTGTAGCCCGTAACTTCGCCAAGTACGTTAGGAGGGACAACCTTCTCTCACCGGCAAATATTCGGAATTAAAGGGTTATCTAAATTTTGGTTCTTTAGTTCATTTTATGCTGGGATTTAGGCAAAGGAGAAAATAAAAAAGAGCTACCACGGCTATACAGAGCCAGTCAACTTATTGGAGGTAAAAAAAGTCTCTCCAGGTAATTCATTTGGTTGGCCACATTGAAATATCCATTTTCTTGGCTGATGCAAATGAAATTAACAATTCACTAAATTGTTCTTCGATGTTTTCTTCCATTTTCTTCTGCAGCCAATCTATCTAACCACAGAAAAACACAACATTCTACCATTTTCTCTAAGCATCCTTCTATATCCATTACAAATGCGCTCAAATACAGTGAAAAATCGATGCAGCATTACAGTATGCGTGTCGGAATACCACCGTCAATCACCTCTTTGGTTGGCAATGGGCTCGGAGATGGGCTGGGGCTTTCCATGACGATCGAAAAACGTTCGTGTTGTATTCACAGCAGCAGCATTAGCAGCCAGTCAGGCGGGCAGATAGTCGGAATAGTTTCAGTTCAGCGCCGTCGACTCAGTGCACCGCATTCAGCAGCACCAGCAGCAGTGTTTCATCATAATCCGCAGCGGCGGGCGGCGGCGGCGAGCCGTTCGAGGGTGCAGCGGTGGCGGCGGCGCTGGCGACGACGACCGGGGGCAAACAGACTTTTTCTGGCCGGCCACGCAGCCGGCCTAATTGTGCGACTCAGCCGCCGGCCGGCCGACCGACCGACCACCGACCATCGATACGACGACGAAACAGGCTTCTTCTACGTTCAGCTGACGAGAAACATCATCGAAACACACTAATCGAAGTGGTTTTCCTTGAACTCGAAACGAGGTCGTTACCACGGTTACACGATTACACCCGTGGTAACGACCTCCGCACCTGCCCTGGGTTCGAGAAATTACATTGAAGAAACTTCACGTACACTGCATCTACAGGCCAACGAACGCTATGAAGACAAGTTAAGGTTTGGCCAACCCCTAGGTCCGCATTCCTGTTCCATTCAGAATCATGGAGGCACGGTGAATTCATGTTCAACCTGTACAATCACTTGCAGGACTAGCCGATATACCGAGTCAGGTATCCACCTTCCCATACAAGTCTGGTACCAACTTGCCTGAACAACTTGGACCCAAATTCATGAACGGACGAGCGGTATCCGAAACCGCGGCGCAGCCAGAACCAGACGGCAGAGTAGTTGAGCGATTGCGTTTAACGTAGGAAGCTTAGAATAAGTAGACAAAGATGCGCGCCGTTCGGGATATATCTCGAGGCTTATCGGGGGTTTATCAATGATGAATTTGTTCCTCCGATAAACCACGAGATCTAGCCCGAACGGTGCCCATCTTTGTCTACTTATTCTAAACTTCCTCTGTTAAACGCAATCTCTCATCGACTCTGCAGTCTGGTTCTGGCTGCGCCGCGGTTTCGAAGACCGCTCGTCCTTTCATGAATCTGGGCCCCGGAGCGATGGAAAGCTTGGTTAACCCGGCTGAAGCACAATCTCTCTTAGCTTTCATATCCACCCCGACTACAGCTAAAAAACCACAATTACCAACATGTCGAGGTTATCGACGCCACTTATCTTCGGCAACAAAGATTAGCTCAACATTACGCATCGGTATGAATCGCCAGTGAGATCATTTCCGGCATCTAGGGATGTCCAACAACGGAAATTCAATCTTCTCCTTCGAATTTTCGTCGGAAGCACTTTCTAGTGCGTATCCAATTGCATCTGGATGAGGGAACGACTTCAAGGCTACTAGTTGAAGTATCTGGCTCCAAGCAGGACCGGAAATTGGATGAGCAGCGGATAAGTGGAAATTGTTGGACGAAGACACTGACGACTATATTCCCTGCTCCTGGTTTCTAGATACAAATGAAAATGAAAAAATCACAACGAAAACCTGATGGTCATTCTTGGTCTCTTCGTCAATCATCGACTGATTGCGAAAGTTACGCACAACCGAACTGCTGCTATTCTGTTTCACGGGTTTTCACTAGAAATGGAAATGACCTAACCTGAACCTACCCGATTTATAGTTCGAAGTGGATAAGCTGTGTGATAAGCACATCAGCCAGGATCACAATGTAAATTTAATCGTAAAATCAATCCGACAGAAGCTGTACAGATGAGCTCCATAGAGTGAGAGCTATACCCTTAATACCCTAACGAGACCCTTACCAGTTTCCGGTTTTAGCCAGCCTCACTGAATTCTCAGGGGTATTTCTACAGTACACTCGTAAGGATCGAGAATACGGTAAGCGGCGGTGAGGGAAAAAGCACAACTAATACCATATAAGAGAGCCCATTCTAAGCCGTCTGGGTTCTTTGATGAGCAAGTACTCTCGGAAGCCAATCAGCCCCACAATCAGTTGCCCTTCGCGAGCCCTCCCCTCTCCGGCCACTTTTCTCATTTTGGCCAGCTCGAGTGGCTTTCGCAGCAGCTCTTTGTCCCTTGTCCAGCCCTTTGTCTTTTTCCCTTGGGCAAGATTGATGGAAAAGCTTGTTAATCTAATAACTTACAGATTTCCAATTGCCCAAAGCTTTCAAATTCTTAATTTCCTTAATTTGATGACGGCAATCAAAGATCAACTTTTCCACTTCTCATGCTTGATAAATGTTAAAGAAATCATTAATTCCTACGCAGAGTCAAGCCATGAAACTCATTAACATGCAACTGCTGATTTATGCACTTCTCTTTGACGTTCGGATTTTCTAGAATTGGTCCCATTTTCTCCAATGAATCCAATAGCTAGCAAGAATTATGGAGCTAATTATCATACAATAGATAAACAAAAAGATTTGAGTGAATAAACTGAAACTGGTATATCGGGTAGGTACAACCGCTCATTCACTTTTAGCTCTGTTGAAATGACGTCCTCACTTCCATGTTGATTTACCTCAATGATATCGCAAAATAGTGCGTTATAAAAAATAGTAACAGCACGGCTCAGCTGATTTTCATTGTAGCCTTACCATAGAAAGACCCTAACTTTTACCCTTTACCTTCCCTCATAACTGGAAATGTGCCACACCTCCTCTACAGAATAGGAAGTTTCTTTAGGGCTCGTTTAGTGCGCACGCGACGCGCGACGCGAATGGTGGTCGGCGCGACGCTCCCATCGCGCCTCCGTCACTCTGCGGGCGTTGCCGCAGCCACACAGCAGACAGCGCAGCTTACGCGCAGTGCTTCTGTGTGGCTGCGAATAGCCGGAATGAGGTCCCATGACCTTCACTCACTTCATCCCCTGACGAAAGAAGTCCTTCAGGAAGGATTTCACGGTAACAGCAATTTGAACCTAAATATAGTCTCAGTACATGAAAGCCCTAGATTTGGCGGCATGTGAGCTTCACCCAATCACAGAAGATAAATGATATGTACCCTACAACCGAACGAGTCTCCCGGATCATGGCCCTCAAGCTTTTTTACAGGTTTATATAGGGTCCAATCGAGAAGTTTTCAATTTTTCAATTTTTTTCAACCAATTTTTCGTTTGAGATTCTGAGATTTGGAAATCTCACCACTCATTGAACCCTATAATTCATAACGTTATTTAATTTTATTTTTGAATGTGTTTGGATTCGAAGAGCTTATTACCTAAGTGCCAGATAAGAAACTTGTTCCACCTAATTTGGATCGATTGATATCGTCAGAAGTGCTGAATATTGGGAGAAGTAATTCTTGGAGATAAACTTGAGAAGATATCATTTTCGTATGTATCAAGCAACGCAGAAGCTATCCATTCAGGGGAGCATCAATCATTACTAGGACTACTAAGTGCAACGACACACGACGCAGTAGGATTGACGTCTACGATACGGTCCGTGCGACGCACACTAAACAGGGTGCGGCGCGATTTATTGATTTTGCATCTTTTGCATGGGTTCGCGTCGCGCTTCGCGTGCGCACTAAGCGAGCCCTTACAGTTGCTAAATTTGTATTTGATTCATTATAAAAAAATTGTTTGAAATGCATATTTTCGATTTCTCAACCCGTCAACACCAATTAAAACAAGTTTCTGCGTGAAACAAAACAATGTTTTTTTGGCCAAAAGCCCAGCCCACATAGCGCCGATGTTTACCTGCTACTTCGCAATCATCAAATTTCTCCACCTTTACAAGAGCATATTAAGAATACCTTAAGCTGTAACAGGCTAGAGCTCAACATTCTTATAGGACAAACCAACCTCTATCGGGGCCGCTACTGCGGCGGAGCTCTCTCCGCCACTATCCATACTCCGCGGTACCCTAAAAACATAGGGGTTCATTAAGTTCACATGAAATTCACATTTCTCATCTCCTTCTCGAGGAAAAAGGACGAAAGACGCGTCCGAAGACCAACTCAGAATGAGTCACACGGCTCATCGAGACCGTTCTCGTTTTATCAAAAGAAAAACGATGAAATACGACGCTCCTCGAGCGGAAACGAATCGTTCGCCGTTGAAATTAGAAGGATTGGAAACGGAAAGGAGCTCAGGATTTTACAGCTTCAGGGGCTGATGGTCCAAGGGATTTAAATAAAAAAAATCTACAATCGAAACTGCAAGGAAATGCTCTGTTTTCTAGTTGACCGCTGACTCATCGGTTAGTTTCATTGGACTACTGGCTCTTTAGACACGCTCAAATGGGGCGAGACTTACAAGGAAATTGAATCACCCAACGACTTTACAACCGAAAAAAAGGAGGCAATCAGGAAAAATGGGCGTCGACACAGGAAACGAATCAATTGCGGCAACAGGGCACCTTCGAACTACAGCGCACGGCAAACCGCGCCAGAACCGGACGTGCGCCAGCACGCAGGGGGCTGGCGCGCGTTGCGTGCTCACCCTGGCGCAGATTGTGCAGGTCGCTTTGAAAATTTAACTCATTTCTTTCCTTTATAATTATGAGCTGCTTTATCCTTCTTTGCTTCTCTGGCGCCCTCTGATCTCCAGTAATTATTTGGGTGATTAAGGACTCGACTAGTGCTTGCAGATTCAGTTGCTGGGGTTTAGATCGGTCGTGTTTTTACCAATGAAACCTCTCCTTAGATGGTTTTAAGTTTCCAGAAAGCTTCTTGGCTGTCGATCAATATTTATTTTGATGTAACTAAGAGGGCAAGATCATGGTCGAAATCTCTCGAAGCCTCACTTTCTTAAAAAATATCTTTAAAATGCTTTTAAGTGCTTTTTTGAACCCCAACAAACACTACTTTGACGTAACTACGTAATTGATCTACTCTTCTGCTTGACTTGTTGATGTAGCAATGATGTTATGCTCTTTTGTATTTTATATGACGTTAATTCCATCGCTAGATAGTAAATAGATTTCGTCTGGCGAGATTTTTTTTCTTTCTTTTTCTTCTTCTTTCTCACTTATCAGGCTACATAGCAAATCAATTCGACCATCAGCAGGATGTCTTAAGGTTTCCCTACTTCGCTGTTTCGTGCATTTTTCACGTCCAAAAAGTGCTTTCCGACTCTTGCCTTATTTGCTGCAATTTGTTGTTACATTTTCATTTGAATAAACTGAATTTTCTTCCGAATGACATTCCTCTTTTAGAATAAGCAGAATGGCGGACAAAGATGACGGAATACCCGACGAAGAGGTGAAGCAGAACGACAAGCACAATTGGGGTGCTGCTGACTTGGAGAAGGTAACGATACTTTATTCTTCCTCCTTTATTCTGCCGTTTTTTGAAACAGTGGTAAAGTTTGGCATTTTGCAGTTTATTTCTACTACTTTTACCATTCCAAATTTTACCTTTTCTTTTTCATTTTTCCATTTGATAGAAAGATTAGTTCTTTCTCCTTCCATTACCTCAGCAGAGTTCACTGCATGAGGTTGAGGTTTCACTACGCTCTAGAGTTATTCTAGGTTTTATTAGTAGTGTGGTCTTCTTCTTATTTGGACCGAGAAGTTCCTTCTCCTCCATCTTATATTTTTCTTGAATTTGTATTTGTAATCATTTTGTCATAGAAAGTCATAGATACTTCATCCAGTTTATTAGAAATTTACATATTTACAAAACAAATATCAAAACATCGGAATGCGGTACAACATTCAACAACAAACAAACAGTATAATGGGCAAGTTTTATTATATTATAACAATTACATTGACTTATATTGCTAGATCACTGTTCATTGATGGCCTTCTGGATCGGAATGCTCCTGGCTGTGACCGCTGGTGGCTTAGTTTTCGGCGCTTCGATGGAGAGGTGGCCGTCCTCGGTGAGATGGGATCGGATCTGCTCCACGTCCACTTCTTCGGGAAGGGTCCATTGGCGCACGAACGTACTCAGTGAATAGCCATTGTCGTCCTTCACCTCCTGCTTACCCTCTACGGTTAAGATACGACCGTCGAGGTTCACCTTGAGCTCTTCAGGTTTGAACTTTGAGACGTCCATGGTGAGGCCCAACTTCGATTCGTCGTCGGTGACCTTGTCGGCGATGTTGCTGGCTCTCGGGGCATTTCGTCGATGCCTTGGGCAGGCCGCGAGGGACCTCTCGAGGTGTTCGAGGTCCCTGAAGAGATCACGTCCGCCATGGTGATTGAACTCGTGGAAGACGTCGTCGAAGATGCGGGAGAAGAAACGGTCGCTTGGTAGAATGCAGAGTGACATTGTCGATTACTTGCTACTAGAGCTGACTGAATCTACCCCTACGTCGACGGCTTATATACTCTCCATGAGGTTCTTCGAGAAGCTTCGCGAACATTCCAGAAGCTTCTCGGCGCCCTGATGACTCATCCCACTGTGGCGGCGGCCGGGTGGGCGGGGTCTACGTTGCCACGCCCCTGTCGTCACTGAACGTGGGAGAAAGTGCTGGAAAATTCTCGAGGGGCTCTGAGACCTAAGCAGAAAACAAAAAACAACAGCTGCACCTCCTTGTGATGGGTCTTTGTTCCACCGCTAAAGCACGGTCTTTATTCTTCCAGTAGGTTAGTAATAAGTGCGCTAATTAAAACGGATTTTTAGTGGTCCTGTAATCCTTTGGTGATCTTGTGGCTCAATATCAATTTGTTTTTTGTATTAATACGAAACTAAAAATTAAAATGAATGTTCATTGCCCATGGCATCTACCAAGCATGTGAGGATTTGTTTATTGATTTGGTTTTCAGGTAAATGTCGTTGATGAGGATAAAGATGACTTAAAAATGTCGTCCGACGCCATCGGGAAAATTATTCAACATCCTCAACAGGTGAGTCCCTACAATCTGTCAGTCTTTTTTTCGATTTTCTTTCTCTCTTGGTGTTTGTGGAAATCATACGTTAAGAATCGAATGCTCGTGGGAACACTAGGATGTCTTCATCCATTTTGAAAAGTGAGAATTGAGATTAAAACAAGTTCTGAATCTTATTTTTCTTTTTTGCGAGAATTTCCTAGTGTTTTCGTTCGAGAACGGTTTTTCTTACTTTTCTAAGCTCATGCTCTTCCTCAAGAACTTGTTTGGCGAAAACTAAATTGAATCACCTCCTTTGAACACAACCTGCTCATCCAACACAATTAAAGTACCGTAGAATTCTGCTCGGGGTTCAAATTACAGATGCCTTCTAGTCCTTCATGGACGTAAACACTGTTTTGCCCCGATTGATTGGTCGCGCTTATCATTCACCACTTATCAACCCATTCTTTCCAGCCTCGACAAAAAGTGGTAAACATCAAGAAGGATGATTTGGAGATGATTATGCACGAACTTGAATTGCCCAAGGTTTGCTTTAGTTGTCCTGAAAAGGAACTGTTCGAAAATCGATCGATTTTGCAGAGCGTTGTGGAAAGAAAGTTGATCGAAGTGAACGGCGATCCTGTGGCAGCTATCCGAAGTTTTACAGGGTTTGATACCTGGTAGCGTGGTGTTGCAATTGTCCGTTACTGTTCTGTTATCGTCATTGTTTGAAAGTCATTTTTTTGTATGTACAGAATTTCTATAAGAAATTTTATTCTTAACTTTATTGTTTTACATGATATTGATAAAATGTAAAGTCAATAGAAGCACAAAAGATTTGGAGTAATGGGCTGCTGGGCCACAGTGCGCGAATTCAGGCATTCGGGTAATTCTTAGTGCAGATTCCCATGGTTTTCGCGTGTTTATTACCACGTTGACGACAGCGCCTTTTTCGCGTGTCTGGCGCGTGGGACCAACCGATTTTGTAGCGCCCCGAGGCTGTGGCATGATGCCATCATACGGCGAATTTTTTTCAAAATGGAAACGAATAGTAAATCTTGAAGACTACATATGCAGACCTGTAATATCGAGGATTGTGACTATTCCTTTTTTTGCAATGAAAATAGAAAAGTAACAGCTGGAAGCTTTTAGAATGTCCTTTTTCCCTATCCAGGCTAAAAGGAAATTCTTATTTGTTTATTGTTCATTATTTGTTCATTCTAATAATCAATATTTGTTTGTATTAGGTTGGTAAGAAAGTTCCCGCCGTTTTTTTCAAACGACTGCTGTAAGTTTAGTTCGAAAGCTTTTGCAGAGTTTGACACAGCATTCGAAAGAGAATTATTTGCTCTTTCGAGCTGTGTACTTGTAATTTGTTGAAATTCCGAATGTCTTCGTTTTTTTGGCTAGTAAAGTGAAAAGCGAAAAAGTGAAAAAATAACCTCATCGACAGCGATTTTTTTCTGCTCAATTTCAAAGGCACAAATAAAACTTGATAAACCGTTCGGAAGATGATAATTTTCTCTATTAAACGGTATATCACTTGTTTTTATTTGTCTCGAAAATTACAAAGTTTTGAACCACTGAAGTCCGACCTTCGGAAGGCAAGAATAATTTTCCGATGGCGCTCCTGGTTTTCTTGTGAGCGCTCAAGTTGACTTCTGTAGAGTTTTCTATATGGAATTTTTTGTTCTATTAGATGATATGTTTATTTTCAAACAATGATCGATTTTAAAAGATTTTCACGAGAAGGGCGTCTTGATGTTTCTCGGTAGACCAAACCTCCAGTTTCAATCTTTTCACCAAATCTCACGCATCATTCGAAAGAGGACGATACTCTCTACAGGAGGGTTTTGATGGCGTTTCAAACCTTCCTGGTTATCATTGTTTTTTAGGCCGTCAAAGTGGACCTAAATCCGCACTCCTGGACGATTTGACGCCGCGCCGCACGAGCCCCACGCGCCGCGCCTGCGATTCAGGTCCACTTCGACGGCCTAAAAAACAATGAAAACCAGGAAGGTTTGAAACGCCATCAAAACCCTCCTGTAGAGAGTATCGTCCTCTTTCGAATGATGCGTGAGATTTGGTGAAAAGATTGAAACTGGAGGTTTGGTCTACCGAGAAACATCAAGACGCCCTTCTCGTGAAAATCTTTTAAAATCGATCATTGTTTGAAAATTAACATATCATCTAATAGAACAAAAAATTCCATATAGAAAACTCTACAGAAGTCAACTTGAGCGCTCACAAGAAAACCAGGAGCGCCATCGGAAAATTATTCTTGCCTTCCGAAGGTCGGACTTCAGTGGTTCAAAACTTTGTAATTTTCGAGACAAATAAAAACAAGTGATATACCGTTTAATAGAGAAAATTATCATCTTCCGAACGGTCTATCAAGTTTTATTTGTGCCTTTGAAATTGAGCAGAAAAAAATCGCTGTCGATGAGGTTATTTTTTCTTTTTTTCGCTTTTCACTTTACTAGCCAAAAAAACGATGGCATTCAGAATTACCACAAATTACAAATGTACATCTCGAAAGAGCAAATAATTCTCTTTCGAATGCTGTGTCAAACTCTGCAAAAGCTTTCGAACTAAACTTACAGCACTTGTTTGAAAAAAACGGCGGGAACTTTCTTACCAACCTAATATTTATGTGTTTGTTTCAGTAACCAGTATTTGTTTGCATTTATTTTTTTCTTGCAATAACCATTATTTGTTTTTACTTGTAAAGAAAACTAGTGAACTATCAAAAATTCCAGTAAATTAGAAGCTAAGGATCATTTTCATGGACCACGCGTCCCATAACAATGTGCAAAGGTCTGCTAAAAAGTGGCCCAAAAACATCCTCCGAAATTCTGAAATGTATCGAGAAAAATACGATATAAGACTGTGGCGCACCATTGCGCCACACGGTCCCACACGGCCGCTTGAGCATGGCGCAGCATTGCGCCACACTGTCATCAACGTGTTAATTGAATGAGACCCATGGTGCAGTGGTAAGAGGCGCTGCTAACTCCCTCACGCACACGGTCGAACGATGGGTCACCGGAGTTCTGCGCGTAGGGTATCGGCGACATGCCCAATCGATGGGCCACTGCTGTGAATAACTGTGGTGATTATACTGTTGATTAGACTTGTTTTTCAATAAAGTTGAAAAAGAATCAAAAATGGTTGAATTCGGGGACAAGAATTATTGGACAGCTTGGTATTACTAACCTACTAGAAGGTTAATGGTTGTGCTTAGCTGTGGAACAAAGGCCCGCCATAAGGAGGTGCTGCAGTTGTTTTTTGTTTTCTGCTGAGGTCTCATAGCCCCTATAGAATTCTCCAGCACCTTCTCCCACGTTCAGTGACGACAGGGCGTGGCAACGTAGACCCCGCCCACCCCGGCCGCCGCCGCAGTGGGCTGAGTCATCAACGCGCCGAGAAGCTTCTGGAATATTCGCGAAGCTTCTAGAAGAACCTCATGGAGAGTATATAAGCCGTCGCCGTAGAGGTAGATTCAGTCAGCTCTAGCAGCAAGCAATCGACAATGTCACTCTGCATTCTACCAACCGATCGTCTCTTCTCCCGCATCTTCGACGACGTCTTCCACGAGTTCAATCACCATGGCGGACGTGATCTCTTCAGGGACCTCGAACATCTTGAGAGGTCCCTCACGGCCTGCCCAAGGCATAGACGGAATGCCCTGAGGGCCAGCAACATCACCGACAACGTCACCGACGACGAATCGAAGCTGGCCCTCACCATGGACGTCTCAAAGTTCAAACCCGACGAGCTCAAGGTGAACCTCGACGGTCGTACCCTAACCGTAGAGGGTAAGCAGGAGGTGAAGGACGACAATGGCTATTCACTGAGAACGTTCGTGCGCCAATGGAACCTTCCCGAAGAAGTGGACGTGGAGCAGATCCGATCCCATCTCACCGAGGACGGCCACCTATCCATCGAAGCGCCGAAAACTAAGCCACCAGCGGTCACAGCCAGGAGCATCCCGATCCAGAAGGCCATCAATGAGCAGTGATCTAGCAATATAAGTAAATGTAATTGTAATAATACAAATTATAACTTGTCCATTATACTGTATATTTGTTGTTGTATGTTGTATCGTACTCATGTGTTTTGATGTTTGTTTCGTAAATATGTAAATTTATAATAAATTGAATGATATATCTAGGAATTTTCATTACAAATTGATTACAAATAGAAATTCAAGAAAAATATAACAAGGAGGAGAACGAACTTCTCGGTCCAAATAATAAGAAGACCACACTAAAAATAAAACCTAGAATAACTCAAGAGCGTAGTGAAACCTCAACCTATGAGGTAAACTCTGCTCAGGTAATAGAGGAGGAGAATGAACTAATCTTTCTATCCAATAGGAAAATGAGAACGAAAAGGTAAAACTTGGACTAGTAAAAGTTGTAGAAATAAACTGCAGAATCCCAACCTTTACCGCTGTTTCAAAAACCGACAGAATAAAGAAAGAAGAATGAACTATCGTCACCTTCTCCAAGCCGGCAGCACCCCGATTGTGCTTGTCATTCTGCTTCTCCTCTTCGTCGGGTATTCCTTCATCTTTGCCGCCATTCTGCTTACTCTAAAAGAGGAATATAATAAGGAACAATTTAAGGAAAAGTTTCGCCACACGGAATCTACCTTATCCTATTTATTCATTGGAGATGGGATCAACATCACATATAATACAAAAAAGCATAATACCGTTACAACATTAACCCATTGACGACCGCGCGCTCTCTGCGTGTCTGGCGCGGGGGACCGCGCAAGTGCAGTGATGAAAGTGCCTCAGCGGCATTAATTGTTTTCAAAATGACCATAAAATTAATTATTCTGTGTATATTGTTGATTTTGAAACTTCCTCAAGTAATCATTAGAAGTAGACGATTTTCAGACCCTGTTCGAGCTTGTTGAAGGGTCGTTCACTTGATGAATATCTTGAAGCATTGATAAAACGGAAAATATAGAATGGGTAGTAACTTCGCCCAAATGGGCACTCCTATCCACAGTGTTTCCCAAAAGGGTGGAAGCGTAGCCCAAAAGGTGTGTCCCACCGGCGGGACACACGGTCCACCGCGGACCACACGGTGTGTCCCACCGGCGGGACACGCGGTCGTCAATGGGTTAACAGGTCAACCAGAAGGACAGACTAATTATGTCGTTACGTCAAAATAGAGTTTGTCGCGGTTCAGAAAAGCACTTTGGTAAGAACACGACCGTCACTGTTCAAAAATCGATCGATTTTGCAGAGCGTTGTGGAAAGAACGTTGATCGATGTGAACGGCGATCCTGTACCAGCTCTCCGAAGTTTCACACGGTTCGATACCTGGAAGCACAAACAAAAGATCTGGAGTAATGGGTGGGCTGCCCGGCAACAGTGCGCAGATCCAGGCATCCGAGTAATTCATAGTGCAGATTCTCGTGGTTTTCACGTGTCTATTAATTGAATGACACCCATGGTGCAGTGGTAGGCGGTGCTACTGACACCCACACGGTCGAGCGGTGGGTCCTCGCCCGGGATAGCCAAGCCCTCCATCCCTGCAGGATCGGTAAGTTGGTATCAGACTTGTCTGGGAAGGTGAGAACACTAGCGTTTGGTGATCCAAATACACATTCAACGTGCTTCTACGATTTTAAGTCGAAGACGAGCGCGTGGCGTATCCTCAAGAGACTGATGAACGCCGACCAAGTCATCTTCACCTTGTGAAGAAGCCCGTTTTTGCATCCTGTGAGGAATTTAGCAGGATATTGTTTGCATATGTTGTAAACTCATGTTTTGAGATTTCTCGACCGCAACCTATTTTCCACCTCTTCGGTATGAATAGTTGATAATCAATGAAATCCCTAGCCTTCCAAGTAAACAAACCTATCATTTCGTCAGACATAGGTAAGTATGAAAGCAGCACAAACGGTGCCGGTTGTATTCATTAACCGCTTCCCCCAAATGGCGAAAGGTGTATCGAAGAAATCGGGGAAAAGCCAGGAAAGCGTATCCAGAACGAAGAAGGTCGAGAACGTCGCGCCCGTTACCAGTCATGGAAGCGGATATGTGCTGTTCCTCGTAATCGGCGTCCTGCTGGTCATCGGTCTGGTTGGTTCGATGTTGATTATTGATTTTTTATTGATTCAATGTGACTATTTTGTTGGATTCTTTAGGGAGTCGCTGCCTACGTGATTCTTTTCGTCTGGAAACCACACGAGAAGTTCTGGAAGCCGCACTTGGATTTTGAAAAGTTAATCACAGCTGTGGTTGTGAGTTGAACTTTTCTCTCAAAACTCAAATGGTCATATTGTTATCTAGATATCGTATGTTTCACTCATAACAAACTCCCGGACCCAGATTCATGAACGGAAGAGCGGTGTCCGAAACCGCGGCGCAGCCAGAACGAGACGGCAGAGTTAATGAGAGATTGCGTTTAACATAGGAAGTTTGGGATAAGTAGACAAAGATACGCGTCGTTCGGGCTATATCTCAGGGTTTATCGGGGTTTACCAATGATGAATATGGGCCCTGGTAATCCATGAAATGACCCCTGTCAAACGCGGTAGTATAGAGAACCATGATTGATACCTTCTCTTAAACGAAGGTAGCGGCACTAAAGGCTCCAAATAATGGTAATAGTATAGTATTGATTGTTAAGGAAGTCGGAGTGATATTGATACCGATGCCGTGATTCAGCTGTGATTTGAACCCACGTCTCAAACCCGTCTGGTGCTCTGTGATGCTATACCGCCACAGCATCTTACCGCTAGCTCTACAACCGTTCGAATGGTTTATTGGCCTCATCATTAGCACGTATCGGATTTTTATCGATCCTTCTGATAAAAAACTAGAGATAAGGCAAAATGAACTGCTTCAAAGTGGTGGAGAAATGTGGCTCGGTCATGTAGCGGTTTAGGATCACAGTGCGAGGGGAAAGCTTGAAACGCGCGATCGGTTCCCTCACGAGTCGCTGTTTTTGCCATTTTCGCGCTGTTATGATCAAAATCGAGAATCCAAAATGCAGCTATAACCAGTGAAAACGCTCTTATTATCTTGGTTACCCCTTCCTCCTCACGCGGTGATTGATCATCGGCTTTCTTGAGCTAGTGAGGAAAGCCGTCTTTTTCATATCGACTGTCGGGCGTGGCATTGATGCCCTGCGCAGAGGCACTTATATGCAGCCTATGTGGGACTTAGCGCTATTGCCTGCTACGTGTTGGCTACAACAAGTGTTAGATGCGGGAGGCCCTACTGCCCAGACGCCACGACCGATTGTATTAGGTTGTTGCGAAATTAATTTCGGTCTTGGACCACAAACTTTAAAGTGCAATAACTCAGCTCAAACTCAACTTTATTAAACAAAGTAAGAACCATCAGAATCTACACATTTTTGCCAACGAAATGGTTGTGGCTGGGGTGCGTGTAGTTAGAAATGATTACTTTTGCTGTGTCGCCTGCCACGTCTTAGAATACCACAGCAAAGAGAAAAAATACCAACAAGATGTCGAAGGCACGAAACCGCACTCCCAAACACCAGCAGGACACGAGTTACCTCAAACTTGGGTAATTAAACCCACTTCATTTTGTCACACGAGAATAAACCATTCACGAGACGATCAAATCCAAAGTGGAACAAATACGCGAAATTAACTAAAACTACCAAATATGTGGGAAGTAATCACGAGACTAAGTATGTACACAACTCTACCAAATATACCGGTGACGAATGAGTGAGATAAGAATTGATGAGCTTCATAGGTAAGAGGTGCTTCTCGAGATCCGTGAGAACGAGAGAAACTACTGTAATTATATACACTAATTACACATCAGCATGTAGAGAAACGAGGATGTGCTTCCTACCCCGCCCTTGCTGCCCTTGGGGTTATATGTGCTTCTCAGGGTACGTCAAATCACTAACAAAGAAAAGCGCTACGAGTAGACACAATTATAACGAAACAACATAGCGAAAATATAACGAAAAGCTACTACGCACCCTCCAGGTCGATACGGAGCCACCGCTCCCGAGTTACGCAATCGGTAGGATGGCTATCCGTGCTCCCCTCAACCCGCGGTAGTCTTCCCGACGGGACCCACACCGTCTTGAAGATGCCTGCAATGAATGAAGCGCTCTTGCTACCCTTTTCACTAATGGTAGTGAGGGTTGGCACTTTGCTAACACTCCCGGCCTACCTGGAAATAGCTCGAAGGCGCTGGAGCTCGCGTTCCTTTTGCTCTCTTTGCTGGCGCAACTTCTGGATTTGGAAGTACACTCTGGCTCTGTCGTCTGGGGTGCGGCATAGTGCTGAGTGGTGCTGCCCTATGCCTTGCTCTGGGTCGTGCAAGATTGTTCCTCTGGCTCGTGAGCAATACGAACACTCTCGTTTTTCATATGCGCAGAAATTTCTGCGCTCACAGTGTTCCAAGCAACGCTTACAACGGCCTCTGTTCCTGACGATGTCGCGTTTCTGTTGTGGGTCGAAGACGAATGGACAAACATCCGAAAAATGTTGTCCCGCGGCTCTGCAAAATATGCATTGCAGCTCAGGGTGGATTTGGTCAAAACGTTCCTGTAAATTTCGTGCCGGGACAATCTCTCTGGCTCCTTCGAGTTTTTGCACTTGTCTTGTAATTCTTCGAATTTGACGCCTCCGTTCTCGACGTTGCTCCTCAGGATTCAGCTAATCTTCCTGCTGCTCTGGATTCTGTGCTGCCCTCTGGTCGTGTTGAGGACGATCTCGGCGTTGCTCGTTACACGGCATTTCATGGGCCGGTCGCCGGATCTGATCGAGCTGTCTCTCGAGGTCTTGAAGTTGACGCCGAAGTTGGTTATGTGCTCGCTCTTGGTCCGCAATCTGAGTTCTGAGGCGTTGATTGACATCCTCATGTTGACAATAGCTTCCCTCACTCGGTCTTCACGTTGCTGAAGCGGAACTTTTGCTTTCTTCATGACTTCGGTGCTCATGAGGGAGATGGCAATAAAGCGTGATCCTATGCGGGTCAGTAGCTCGTCGTATCGGCGTGCACATCTTAGTAATGCATTCGCTTCTGTCTGTTTGCGACGTTCCGAATCGAATTTAACGGCACCGCTCTCAATTCGTATCCAATCGGCAGATGTTTGTGCTGCTGAACTCTTGAACGATCGCCACTGTGATATCAGCTTGTCTAACGTTCTGGTAGTCATCGTCCAATCAGACTCTTGATTGTTGATCAACCGTTCCCAAAAAAACATCCGCATATTCATCAAGCATCCTGAAACGATTGTAACTGCTATGTTCGAAGCCAAGTATTTTGGCCGGTTGGTGCTAAGTACCTGTCCCGAGGATGGGTCTTCGCTTTTTTCTTTCGCGGTTGGATGCTATTGTCTCTGCTACGCTCTGACGTTTGTGAGCGACTGGTTGATTGCTGCTGAAACAGATGCTTCATAATTGCTTTGAAAGTCGGAGTTGGAAGCTCCCGTACCTGTTGGGCTTGACTGCTTCCCTAATCGTTTGTGGCTTGAGCTGACCTGCTGGATTCGGAGTGCTCTGTTACCTAAATTGGGTGGTGTTATACTCCGTGTGCTACTCTGCTGTTCAATTGCTTTGCGACTCGAAGTACCTGGGAGGTGTTGTTGCTCGATCGCCTCCTTGAACTGCTGGACGTAGCGTCTGGGATCTTTTGTCGCTGCACGTTTCTCTGACCACTCAGACTTGGAAATTTCAGCGGAACTTTCGCCTGAGCTGACCGAGGGGATGTAGTGGCCATCGAATGTCCCCTTTTGCGACGGGCTGTTTCACGCGTGCTTTCCTAAATAATTAATTGTGGGTGCATGGAGTTTGTAGACCATTAGTCTGCAAAGAAGTGATGCTACCTTGCTGCACATGCTGCCCTTCTTAGTGGAAAGCGATGAGTTGTCCATTGTGGTTTGTTGTACTGGCATCTAAATGTGAATAATGACCTAGTGCTGTTGTCTACGACTTGAAGTTGTTTTATATGAAAAACTAATTTGCGCCGTAACCGGAAACGTATGCTGGGATGAAAGTAAAGGAAGTGAGGAAGGTATACTGAGCAAAAAATGTTCGGAGGTGCTCCCAGCGACAAGCGAGTGCTAGACCCTCCCATGTTGGTGGAAGATAGTTAGAAACGATAACTTTTGCTGTGTCGCCTGCCACGTCTTAGAATACCACAGCAAACAGAATGAATACCAACAAGATATCGACGGCACGAAACCGCACTCCCACACACCTGCAGGACACGATTTACCTCAAACTTGGGTAATTAAACCCACTTTGTTTTGTCACACGAGAATAAACCATTCACGAGACGACCAAATCCAAAGTGGAACAAATACGCGAAATTAACTAAAACTACCAAATATGTGGGAAGTAATCACGAAACTAAGTATGTACACAACTCTACCAAATATACCGGTGACGAATGAGTGAGATAAGAATTGATGGGCTTCATAGGTAAGAGGTGCTTCTCGAGATCCGTGAGAACGAGAGAAACTACTGTAATTATGTACACTAATTACACATCAGCGTGTAGAGAAACGAGGATGTGCTTCCTCCCCCGCCCTTGCTGCCCTTGGGGTTATATGTGCTTCTCAGGCTACGTCAAATCACTAACAAAGAAAAGCGCTACGAGTAGACACAATTATAACGGAACAACAACGAAAATATAACGAAAAGCTACTACGCACCCTCCAGGTCGATACGGAGCCACCGCTCCTGAGTTACGCAATCGGTAGAATGGCTATCCGTGCTCCCCTCAACCCGCGGTAGTCTTCCCGACGGGACCTACACCGTCTTGAAGATACCTGCAATATTGAATGGAGCGCTCTTGCAACCCTTTCCACTAATGGTAGTGAGGGTTGGCACTTTGCCAACAATGGTAACATTTCTGGGCCTCTAGAGTAAAAATTGGGATCACGAGAATCGACGAAATCGTGGAAGACAGATCTCAGCCGTATCAGATTGTTAGAGCAGATCTCATAACGTTTGAGTCAGTCACTTCATTAATTAATCCATTTAGACATTTTCTTCACCTTTCCAATTTCAGCCAAATGCCGTCCGATTGTAGTGTGATGTACGCCTAGGTCCTCTGCTAGCGTCCGTGTATTCGTCTCTGGATTTGCTTCTACAGCAGCTTTCAAATCTTCGTCATCAAGCGACGCCCTACGACCACGGCCGGCTTTTTCTCCAAGACCAAAATCTTCACATGCGAACTTTTTGAACCAGAGTCCGTTCGCAAGGACAATCCATCCCAAGAGCAATTCTAAGATTGCGAGGCGCCTCCGCAGCGGAGTGTCCTAATTTAAATTCGTAAGCCATGATGACTCGATAATCGCGTCGGTTCATGATTGAACGAAGCCTCGTAAAAAGTTGCCTGGTAGCGTTAGGGCAGCAAACATGTATGACTAGGAAATAGCAGGAAGAAGCCTACCAAATGGTATGCTTGGTTTTTTTTGAGATGAAATAATTTGGGTTGAAAAAGTTGTTTATTTGAAGGTACTCAGAAACCGAAATTAATTTTGCACCAACCTAATAGATGACCACAACTGCTTGTCTCCATGCGGGCTGTGGCCCTCACCCAAACTACTATATTAATGTTGTCAGTAAAACACTTGCACGATTCACGTGCTATCAATAGAACACAACAAAACACTTTGCCCCCGCCATTTACTGATCAAACTAAATAAAACATAAACACGATACAATAACTGCGGCCTATGCAACTCTACTGTAACTCTACGCACGTCACCTAGGGACGACCTTTTAAAGAGAACACCGGGCCCCGCTCACGGGCAGTCTCGTCCGAAAGGACATGTCGGGCGAACCTTCGCTTGCAGGTTCACGGTGTTACCTGCCACCGCTCTATGCGGTCCATCATACTGATTCCGCTTTCCTCGTTGCTCGTTCGATCCAAGTCGTCGACTCTTGATATATGTACGGTAAGTCGATGACGGTGACTGTCGGAAGGAGAGGAACTCGACGTGTTGACTCGACGCGTGCACAGATGGGACTGACTGCGGAATGACCGACGCTTGCGCAGGGCGTGCGAATGGGCACGGTCGGATACGGTAATCCATGCGGGACCTCCTCGTTCGATCTTACCACGAGCCCTTCAAATCATGGGAACTACGACGTCGACTGTTTTGCCAAATAGTGTTAGTAATGTAATGTTAGCAATATTTTTCAAATAAATAAATATAAATAAATATAATAATTAAAATAAAAATATATAAAAAATTAATTTAAAATAAAATAAAATAAAATAAAATAAATAAATAAAATAAAATAATAGTAGGAATAATAATAAAAACAAGGCACTCTTCCAAATTTTGGACTCCAGAGGTCGAAAAAAAAATTTTCGCTGAAACTTTGCATAGGAGGGTTTTTTGGGGTCCTGAACACGATGGTGCAATCCGTTTTTCGATTGGCCGCCGGATACTGTAGTTACAGGTAGGTCCTCGGTGACACTGACTCCGCCCACTTTACATGTCAGGACCTACCTGTAACTACAGTATCCGGCGGCCAATCGAAAAACGGATTGCAACGTCGTGTTCAGGAATCCAAAAACCCCACTACGCAAAGTTTCAGCGAAATCGGTGATGCTGACTCCGCCCACTTTACCTGTCAGGACCTACCTGTAACTACAGTATCCGGCGGCCAATCGAAAAACGGATTGCAGCATCGTGTTCAGGACCCCAAAAAACCCTCCTATGCAAAGTTTCAGCGAAAATTTTTTTTCGACCTCTGGAGTCCAAAATTTGGAACAGTGCCAAAAACAATAATAATGAGAAGGGCACCCCGGCAGCTAGCAGCATAATCCCAGGACAATCAGCAATTCAATTTCGTATTTGGGAAAAAAGTGGTGTTCTTTTTAGATTTATCGACATGGTACTCACTACCCTGTACAAGTTGTAAACAAATCGGTCTTTGACTCGGAAGTCGGATACTTAACTAAGATGAGTTATTGGGTATATTTTTTCCATTTAACTTGAATCCGTGCAAGAACTAGCGTGGCAACTTTGCTAGTGACATATACCCTATGAAAATCTCATTCTAGTGTTGCTATTGATTGATACTGATAGCGTTGATAACTTTCAAGAAATGTAACAGCTCATATTGTCAAGATGGCATTTCTAGCATGTGATTCATCACTGATTGGAGGGAAAATGCTCTTTATCGCACTTGAATTTCAGATAGGAAAAACTGAAAGTTTCAAAACGGGTATATTTCTTCGCAACCGTTACGTTAATACGGGTTTCTTGCGACAAAAGCTGCTGCCACCTCAGGTGAGAGTGCCAGCTGGAAAATGGTCGCAATTTTGAATCGAATAAAAAAACTCTCCAAACTCTTCAGTTGTACTTTCGAAGCTCGTCCACTAATCCCAGCCTGACATCGGCCGCTATAGTCGGTTCCGGTATGTATTCGGATGAACACACATTCATTGCCGTTCCTGTTTATTCGCAGCTACGTGGGGATAGGGTAAGTTTGTTTGAGATCTTTTACTTGTGGTATATTTGAAAATCAATAAAATCCTTCTCCTTTTGACGTAATAGCCATGAATTTCCGTGAATTCTCTTTTTTACTTTCTTAAAGTGTTACGATGATTGTAAATGAAATGCCCGTTATTTCGTGAATTAGAATTCTGATGTGGGTAAAAATCTGTCAATTAAGGAGCTGGGATTAAACCTAGACTGCAAACACTTGAAATCGCGATTTGTCGACAAATGCGGCGAAAGCAATTTCGATATTTTATCTGCGGTGGGTTTTATTGTACATTATTTATTTATTTATTTCTTATGCACTGTTACGTGCGCCAAACAGACGTGTTAATTAATTAATTAATTAATTAATTAATTAATTAATTAATTGATTAGTTTATTTATTTATTTGCTAGTTTATTTATTTATCTATTTATTTGTTTTTATTTATTTGTTAATAATTAATTGAATGTTTAATTAATTAATTTATTTATTTATTACGCACTGTTACGTACGCCAAACAAAAAAAAGACATGAGTAATCCCGAACAATCGTTAACAACATTAATAAAGAGAACAAAACAAAACTCTATAAGCCATCCAGAAAAAGGATATGGCGTAGTATAGTGGTAAGTAGCGCTACCGACACCCGTACGGTCAAGTGATCGAACCCCGCCCAGGCCAAGCAAGCCTTCCATGCATCCGCGGTTATAAATTGGTACCACATTTGTCTGGGAAGGTAAAGACACTAACTTGGCACAGCCGCTGGCCGCGCAAGTCATTGTGTAGGCCAAATGCTCGTTCACAATGCATCCACGGCTTTGAATCGGAGACGAGTGCGTGGCACGTCCTTAGGGGATGTCCTGATCAACGCCGACACCTTTTTCTTCACCTTTTTACCATCCAGAAGAGGAAATTGTCATCCAGGCGGTGGCTAAGGGACCGTTTATAGTCGGCAGTGCAGCACTCATAATGCACAGGTCAGAGACGCAGAGGCAGGAGAGCTTAATAGGGCTCCGCCCTTTTCATTACTTTTTATAGCACTTTCCAGCCGGATGACGTCATTGGCGATGGAGTCAAGTGCGCCAAGATCAATGAGAAACATCATTCACCTTTGGGAAAAGATAATCCTTTTAATCACTTATATGGATACATTAGTCTAGTGAGTGAAAGTTTATTTGGTTTGGCTCATCTCACGATGTCTCTTCTGATCATTTTCGTGTCAGGGTGAAAATGAGTTACACGATCGCATTCCTGCCGGCGGGAACTCGAAAAATATGAGCACGTTTCGCGAGATCTATCGTGATGTATGTATTTTTCGTTCTTTAAAATGAGATTTTGTGGCTCGCATGGCGTAGTGGTAAGTGACGCTACTGACACCCACACTGTTAAGCGATCGATCTCGGCCCAAGCCAGCCATGCCTTCAATCCTTCCGCGGTCAGGTGAATTGGTGCCAGACTTGTCTGGGAAGGTAAAAACACTGACTTGGTATAGCGGCTGACCCCCGCAAGTCATGTGTAGGCCAAATACGCGTTCACCATGCCTCTACAGTACCGGACGTGTCTTTTGATCAAAAGCCGAAAAAGCCGGCAAAACCGCTCCAAAGCGGTTCTTTCGAATAACTTTCTTATAATTCAACTATTTGCGAAAATAGGCTTAGATTTGAGCTCAGCAGCTCGAGCTCTATCCATCCATATACACTTTTTCCAAATTCGTGAAACTTGCTTTCACTCGATTTTTTGACCCCTCGATTTTCGGATCCCGTTGCCGCTTCGGTCCCTCGCTTGGTGACTCACCACCGACTAAGCTCCGCCCTCTCCTCACCGCCTATAAATATGCGGCGCTAATTGCACCGAGCCAGGAATGGAGTCCCCACGGGGTGGCTCGAAGAGGCTACCACGCGGGGCCTCCCGTTGGCCTTGTCGTTGACGTGGTCCCCTGTTGGGGCCCACGCCAACGACAAGGCAATCGATGGATGCGAGGGACACGCAAAAAATCGATATTTTGTAAAAACTCTCAGGTGTGGGTAATTTATACACCAAACGATAGGGCTCGAGCTGCTGAACTCAAATCTAGGCCTAATTTCACAAATAGTTGAATTATAATAAAGTTATTCGAAAAAGCCGCTTTGGAGCGGTTTTTGCCGGCTTTTTCGGCTTTTGATCAAAAGACACGTCCGGTACTGCACTGTTCTGAATTGGAGACGAATGCGTGGCGCGCCCTTAGGGGACTGATCAGCACCGACCCCTTTGCCATTTTTGCTTTAATGAAAGTTTTTACATTTTGACCACCTTAGGCGATCACTTACAGGCGTTGTCATTCCTCGTCGGAGCAGGAGACTATTACGACGAGAAGACGCTACGTTTGATGCAGGGATCGGTAATGCACCTTATTCATGAAACGCTCTCGGAGAGATGGAGCGAGTGGAAACAGAAAGGCTATATAAGGAGACGTAAATTTCTTCTCTTCTCAGTGGTATGACTTTTTGCTACATTTTTACATAAATTCTAATGTTTATATGGATGTAACTGTTGCAGGAAGACTGGACGTTATTATCGTTTTCATACGCACTCGGGGTGTACAGAGCAATGTTCCCTCAGTATTTCTCCGGTAGAGATACAATGATCATAATCGAACTTGGAGAAACTAAGACGAAAGATCCAGCAGTGCGGGTAGGTATTTCCACTTTCGGGCGCGTGTGGTGTAGTGGTAAGAGGTGCTACTTTGATCCACAAGGTCCAGCGATCGATCTTCGCCCAGACTCACCAAGTCTTTCATCCCTCTGAAGTCGGGTGAATTAGTACTAAACTTGTCCTGGAACGTAGAGACACTGTTCTATGCAATGGCTAGCGCTCACAGGTTATTGTATAGACCAAATACGCATTCGTCAAGCCTCGACGGATCTGACTGGAAGACAAGTGCATGGCGCGTCCTCAGAGGACTGATCTATACCGATAGCTTTGCACTTTACCTTTAATTCCACTTCCGCGTGGAAGTTATAAAGTAGGAGAAATCACTGTCGTTGAGTGGGATTTGAACGCTTCAACGTGCGGATAGAAGTGGCGCCTCTTACCAAACTGGCCCAAAGTGTCCATACCCAACAGTCGAAGTGAACTATCCCCTGATTATCACCAAATTTCAGGTGTTATACAAAACTCATACAATGATAAATGCGATCGATATCACGAGATCTGTCAACGGCTGCAATGATTCTCCATGTCGTCTGGAAACGTTCATATCGTGCTGCAATAAGCACAAAACAGCCAATCCGATGCAAGAATGTAAATCTTAGTAGCAGCAGCTTTGAACGAAAAAAGATTCTTAGAAAACGAGACTTTAAGAGACAAATCGTCAGTTTCAACATTTATTTCTTATGTGAATAAACGAGTTGAAATGTTTAATGGTGTTCTTTGATTCTTGAATTCACGAACATAGCTATGTCGACATGCTCCTTAAATGTTTAATTATCAGCCTTATTCTCCGGTTCATTTCTAATTAATTCGTGATCACAGTTGTTATGGGTAAGCGGCAGTCAGTTCATAAATCGATAGGTCCGATTTTTTATCAGAATTTTTTCTAGCATGTATTCGGTTGCTATTCGTTTGGTTTTTGCGCTGTAGTTTTAACTGTGTTCTTTGTTTTATTATCTCTCATTTAAACTTTGAAAAATGATAGTTTAAAATGAAAATTGAGCAGCACATCGACTGATGGGCGGGGATTAGCATTGGAGCGCTCTTACTACAGCGGAATTATCGCTTCAACGCCGCGCCAGCGGTGGTATAGACCCGCCATCATCATCTCCTTAGCGTTTAGTCCCGCACCGTCGCGGGGTCCGCTGATAGACCCGCCATATACCTAGAATAAACTCCACGGCGCGTTCATGAATGCGAATACGAGTGCCGATTGGGGTTTCTTCGCGGGTCTATAGTGCCGATATCCGTCATGAATCTAGACCCAGATCCACTGTCAAACTGGCAATCGATGGCTCGGCTGGCTCCCAGCTCTTTGGAGATATCGCATCTGCCCAGGCGCTCCTTCCCGTGTCCCTAACCATTGCGGATCAGCATGTCTCACCAGGGCCCGGATTCATCATTGGCATACCCCGAGATATACTCCAAACGGCGCGCAAACCGAGATTCGTGAACGCGCGCCGCGGTTTATATGGGGTTTAAGATGGGTCTCCGACACCTCGTGATGAGGAAGGGTTCCGTGAATCTCGCCGCGAGACCTTTGTCTACTTATCCTAAGCTTCCCATGTTAAACGCAATCTCTTATCGACTCTGCCGTCTGGTTCTTCCCGAACCGCAACGTAGGAGCATTTCTTCCAGCTGCGTCGCGGTTCTATGCTAGAGGCAGACGTCAGAGTCGATGAGAGATTGCGTTTAACATGGGGAGTGTAGGATAGTTTAGGATGAGATGCCCACAGTGAATGCGATTGCGGCAGTTGCGCCATAAGCCGTCGAGGTCTCCGAACCCCGTTCTTCACGAATGAGAAATGACTGCAGATTCGCGGCATCGAGTGGGTATAGCGCCGACGAGGTATCGGAGACCGCTCGTCCGTTCATGAATCCGGGCCCAGGTGGGAAGGACAAGGTTATCTTCTTTAGAACGCATTTTCATTTCGTGTTCATTACCGTATGTAAAAATGCTCAAGTAGATGGTATGTTTGGCAGGGTAATGCACTCGTCTCTCTCTAAATGATGTGAGCGCTGGATTGGTATGTCAAACGCAGGTCATTAAACAAGAGTAGCCAGGTATTCTAGGCAAGCTAAAGTTCCGCATTTTTCACCTGCCGGTCAGACAGCTATCAACAAAACCAAAAGTAACAACATACACGAAGTACAAATCGAATAAGAACGAGATTTTTTGCTAACACATGGTTGTACAGATTTTACAACATCACGAAATGTTATCGATAGACCGAAGTGTTGCAGACACACTGCTCCACCACCTCGTCGCAATTGCGATTTCTGAAAAAAAAAGACGTGAAAAATGAGTGATGACGAGGAGAAGAGGTTCTTATCTCCTATTGAAGGTAAAGGTAAAGGCATCGGTGATCAGTCCTCTAAGGACGCGCCATGTATTGGTGTTCCATCCAGAATTCTGGAAGCTTGGTGAATGCGCATTTGGCCTATACAATGACTTGCAGGGCCAGCCGCTCTACCAAGTCAGTGCCTTTACCTTCCCAGGCAAGTCTGGTACCGATTTACCCGATCATGGAGGGATGAAAGGTTTGGTAAGCTCCGGACGAGGATCGATCACTCGATCGTGGTGGTACCAGTATCAGCGCCTCTACCACTGCACCCAGCGCCCTATTATCTCCTTTTATGTTGGCCAAATAGAAATGTCCGTTTTTATCTGATGATTCAAATTCGGATGAATGGGATATTTTGGGATTTCGTGGAAGTTTGACAAAGAATTAGTTATCGGAATCGATAACTATTCTTCATTTATGAAGTTCATTTATGAAGCGAATGTCAGATGTCGTCTGGGGGGGGGCTTAGTTGATTAAGTGTGAAGAAGTTCTCCATTTAAATCACGTGATTATTTGATTATGTTCTCCACCAACATATGCTGCAGTGATCAAAAGAAATATTGATTGAAACACCCTTATCGGGGGTATGTGGCATGTTTTGGCAGCAAAGACCCAGTCAGCCTCTTCGTCGAACTGTATTTACAGTCTGTGTTGTAAATGTTGTTTGCCGGCTTTTAGGGTTTTTAGTGGCTTTTCGATTGTTGTCTTTTCGACATTGATAGAAATTATTCAAAAGGGCACTTTTTCTTCAATTGTAGTCGTTTAATGTACTAGTGGGTATGACCGATGCTCGACGAAACAATTTTCAAACAGCAAATGTCATAGAAAAGCAACATACAGACAAATACAACACAGAAACATGTGAAATTATTTCATTATTTCATGACAGTCTGCCGAAAAAATTGAATTGAATTGACTGTTCTCGAAAGCGTAGTTCACTTGACTTTATCATGGTAGTTACCTGTTCAACTCCTTATACTATAACGAATAGTGCTCAGTGATCTGTCCGTCAAGGATTACACGAGCTACTCCTTTTGCTAAAGATAACAGGCGCGCGTGTGGTTCAGTAGTAAGAGGCGCTGCTGACACCCACACGATTAAAGCGATCGATCCCCGCCCATGCTAGCAAAGCCTTTCATTCCTTCCGCGGTGGGTAAATTGGTACCAGACTTGTCTGGGAAGGTAAAGGCACTGACTTGATACAGCAAGAGGCTCCCGCAGGTCATTGTATAGGGCAAATGCGCCTTTACGTGTACAATTCTGAATAGAAGACAAGAGCGCGGCGCATCCTTAGGGGACTGATCAACACCGATACCTTTACCTTTACCTTTTACCCAGTGAATACACAACTTCGTATCATGAAAAATATAGGGTGAACGATGCGCACCTGTCTATTCATATCACCAATACAGACGTATGATTTGCCGCCGTCCGCCTCGTCAGCCACCGCCCATTTTGAGTGATCTCTCGTACTATTGAAGGAGACATCGGGCAGGGTGACTGAAGTCACATCGTATACCTGAACTACTGTGATCAATTCCCAGCTGAATGGCACATATCGATTATTTGTTTGTTTGCTTATTACATACAGTACCGGTCAAAAAGATATGTCACTTTTCATTTTCATGCACAAGTAGTTCAAATCGAAAGGAACCTGATACCAATCGATGGTTCTGACCACATTATTGAAAAATATGTCGAAACATACCGTTGTTACGAATTCTGCATTTTTTAAAAATATTTTATAGTGACTTTCATATGCTATTTTAAACGAAAATATCTCAAAAATCGCTGAATAAAGGATCGATCTGAGATAATATTCTGATAAAGAATGGTCTAGCCATCATAGTGTGTTACAAACGTTTCGTCTTGACGAGAAAATCATTTCCTATAGTACTCTCAAATTTTGAAAAATTAGGAAGATATAGAATACTGTTTGAAACATGGTCCTAAAATTTGACCACTTTTTGACCACCAAAATGTTTGGTCAAAAAAATCTATATTTTAGCCGTGAGATGAATCAAATTTTTGTAACACACTATGATAGATAGACCATTGTTTATCAGAATATCGTCTCAGATTGATCCTATGCTCAGCGATTTTTGAGACGTTTTCGTTTAAAATAGCATATGAAAGTCACTAAAAAATATTTTTAAAAATGCAGAATTCGTAACAACGGTATGTTTCGACATATTTTCAAATAGAGTGGTTAAAACTATCGATTGGTCTCAGGTTCTTTTCGATTTGAACTATTTGCGCATGAAAATGAAAAGTGACATATCCTTTTGACCGGTACTGTAGAAATATCACGTGACACATTCGTGAATCACAACTGAGACGAACAGAATCAGATGCCAAGAACGACCGTAAACCCGTTCAACGATTGCTGAATACCAAATTTCGGGGCAATTTTCTTCGGTGAGGGAAAAAGGGACAAAATGGGGCGACTCGCAGGAGAAAAGAAAAGGGAAAAGAGGGACTCACACTAGTGCGCTTAGTGCAGGTGCTATCCAGATCGTCCGCTCCGCCATTCAGCCAACTTTCGACGGCCAAATTCGCTCCCAACTCCGGTGCTACGAGATCGAACCACAAATCTGAAGCGATGAGAAGATTTAAATGCTTTCTGGAGTCAGCAAGCTGTTTTCCCAACGGCCTCTTACAAGGAGCAATCGCGTCGCGGCGCGATTGAATATCAGCCAGATCAAATCGTCTAAACCCTGGCTAAGATTAACCTACCTTTGCCAAATTTCTTGTGCTTGGCAAAGCTTATCAACGGTAGACCTCGAACGGTGTTGAGCTGAGCGATTTTCGTGAATTTCGTGTCGGCACGTGACAACGACTTCTTCTTCACTATGTTGAGAAGCACCGGAAAGCTGGAGAAAGCGAAAATTGCGCCAGCAACTTGCACTGACGTGAGTTTGGCGCCTATTTTCGAGACAACTCGTCCGGGACCGGGCCCTTAGAACATTTTCCTCAAACGTACCTTAAGCGGAAGTGATCGGGTAGGTTAGAAAAGTACGGCGTCGCTTGAATGTATCGCAAATGATCTCCAACATCACCGAGTGATCCGGTCGGTAACGTGAGGCATAGTATTGTCTGACCGAATTTCATACCAGTTTCCGGATAGGAGTAGGTTCCTGAAAAAATGGCTCGAAATTTGAATTTTGAGATTTTTGAGAACATTCACCATAGACAATTCTCTGGTAAAGATAGGTTTGATTTTTCGAAAACGGCCTCGTTGACATCAGATCAAAAACTATTTCATACTCGGAAACAGCAAAGCGACACAGCTGCCGTGCAACCTCTGCGTCTCTACCTCACGACGGCGCTGTGGGTAGAGACACAGAGGACGCGGCGGGGTGATGTCGCCAAGACGACGTCGAGTGTAAGCAAATTTAAGAAACATAGTATTGGGTATATTATTCTGCGTGAACACAAAACCGATGGCTATTTTGTGTTTGGAAGGCTACTTGCGAGCGGTGTTGAAGCAATTAAAAATTTATTAAAACAAAAAAAAACTGATTGATGTCTTTATTTTAGATGCATTTTGGTTTTTGATTTTATTTTTCCTACGTTAGCTGGATTGTTTTATTGATTGAATTTTGAGACCTGATGCCATGTATTTGAAATTTTATTTTTTTCGCATAAGTGGTTTACCTTCTGTATAATAAACATACATACAAATAAGGTCTAAAAGCTCACCTAGCGGAGGAAAATTCGGCACACTATGTATCACCCAAAATCCACTGTCGTTATCGAACAGCACCACACCCTTCGCATGGCCCCGATGGGAATCGGCCTTTTTTGTCGGACTGTCGTCGCTGTACGCGAAAACGAAATGTCCCTACAAAATTTGATTTTTTTTTTCAAAATTAGAATCGTTGATATGAGTATAAAACTCGTTTTATACTCGGAGATATCAAAACGTCACCGCTGGGGTGCGTCCTCTGCGTCACTACCCCATGACGCCACCGTGGGTTAGAGACGCAGAGGAAGCGGCGTCGCCAAGCCGATGCCGAGTAAGAACACGCAAACTTGCCTTGTTGTGTTCATAGAACGGCTGCAGCGTGGCTCCGACGGCTGTGGCCTTGTTATCGATCGATAATGAGCTGAGCTTGAAACTACTGTGATCAGCGTCAGCGTAGTAGAACTTTGCTTCCGATCGATTGGTTGTCGGTGGTTTATAGACGACGAACCTTAAACCTGCTATTTACCCTCTAAAATATCCCTACTGCTCGTTAACCGCGATTCATCAACCGCTTACGGCAGCAGGGCATCGGATAGATCGCAGAAATATCGGCGTGCCATCATAACATCTGGCCAAGCTGTTGCACCACTAGCCCCCACTCAGCTTACCTTCAGGGTATCGGATACCCTGATCCTTACAAATTATTAACTGTGGGAAGTTAGCGGTAAGATGCGGTTCTATTCACCCGGGGGCTCCGAAACCCAGTGCTTTCCTAGCGAATCCGGTCCAATCGATAGAAGCACGAGATTCAGTGATACTTCCATCCGCAACCGGAGCGATCGATCCCGATTCGGGCTATCCGACCTTCCATCCCTCAGGGGTGGGTTTGTTTAATTTGATGAATCACGTACCAGTCCACCTGTTCGCCTTGCAGTCCGCGGCATCCAATCCATCCCTCAATGTGCGTGACTGAGCAGAAAAATAGAAGTTGTAGACGTAAAAGGAGCATCAAAAATCTGAAGATTTTCATTTATTAAAATTTCCAGAGTTTATAAAAATAAAACAACAAAAGCTACGGGTTTCAAAGATTCAAGACACTCAGTAGAAAGGCTGAAACAAAGAAAAGAGAAAAGAGAAAAATTAAGAGGGTTAGGAGAGGATTCGACGAGAGATCGACCGAGGCAAGGCAGGAATCCGATAAAGGGCCCCGCTACGTGCTTTTATATCGGTTGAAAATGGGCGGAGAAAGCTTATTTAACACTTGTTGACAGCAGGCTATGAACGAAAACAATGAAAAAATAAAATTTAAAAAATAAAATAAAAAATTGACATACAATTCATCATATTGATACGTCAGTCATCATATTGCTGCCCTAGGAGATCGCTCGTCTGCCATTTCACTCAGCTCAAACACGTAGGTTAAAACTGCATATTTTACCCATCTAACCTTACCCTCTACCACGAGAAAATCAATAAATCAGCCAAATTATCTACTATCTCAAACTTCTTCTACTCAGCATTCACCTACCTTCCTTATCACTCCTCTATTTTTGTCACGATAGCTTATTCTTGTTATGAATGAATGTTATCCAATTATACTCTATTACACTTTATTTCTAATATTATTTGAATAAATAAATAAATTAATAAATAGGTAAATAAATAAGTAAATAAATGAATAAATAAATAAATAAATTTCTAATATTATTTCTATGTTTAATACTATATATTATTTTATTATTTTTATATAATCAGTATCTTATTAAATTATATTTTTTATTTTGTACTGTTATATGAAATGCACATTACCACGACGATGTATTTACAGCATTGTTTTCATTTGATATTGTACCAGACATGCCTTGGAATTGAAAAAAAATAATAGTAAAAAAGTAAGCAAGGTAAGTAAATTAAAAATAATATTCAATAAATACAAAATATTGTATATATTATTTGTAAATGCAACTAAAAACTCACCTTATTAGTCAAAAACGAGCGGCAATCAGAGGCAGGACGATTCCCGTTGGAGGCGGTCGATACGCGGCGATCGAATTTCAAGCGGAAAGATCACCAAGCGCTGACTAATCAGCGAATGAATCGATGACGTGGATTCCTTAATTTTTGATTTTTAATGATAAAAATTGAATTCTAATCTTTTGCGAGACAGAAAAAGAAACGAATACGGAAGAGGACTACCGATGAAGACACCGGTGACGAAAAGAAGAGTATTAGGAAGTGTCAATTCCAGAGAGACTTCTTTGGAAACCTTCCTTAAGTTCTTACCCATGAAGACACCGGTGACGACCCTAAACCCATGGAATGCTGTTGAATGGTGATTACATTGATAGTTGTTCACCAGTCATGCATTGACATGCTCCCTATACCTAGAGCAAATAGATACCCGGTACACTGAAAAGTAAAAAGTAAACAATTGGATGATTACCTGGTGCTGAGGACGCGCTACGCATTCGCCTTTCATTCAAAAAAGTAGAGCTTAAAATAGTGGTGATAGCGAATCTGGCCCATAAAATGACTTGCTGAGACCAATCGTTGTTCAAGTCAGGGTCCTCGTCTTCCCAGACAAATTTGGTACCAACTAACCCAACCCCTGGAGAAATGGATGGGTTGGTTGGTCTGGGCAAGGATCGATCGCTTGACTGTTTGGGTGGAAGTAGCGTGAAAATAAATCGGAGCTCAGGATTACTAAGACGTGTTCCTTCGACTCGGAGAAGGTTAAGTATATCGTGAGGAGGGTAAGAATCCCTTGGGTTGTGCCACGCTCTCACTTTTCATGGTAAATCTTTCGAGAAACCTTAAGTCGTCCAAAAGAAAAAAACTGGGACCGAAAGACGGTACTCCTTGAAAGCTTTATGGGGAAAGTGATTCGTAGACATGTTCGACAAGTGGGTAAGTTGATATGGGTCTTATTTGACTGAGATACCTATGTAGATGGAAAGGTGTGGAAGGTGAGATGGAAGAGGAGTGGAAATGATGAACAACCTGTTCCACGTAGAACGGAAAATGGAATGAAGGGGCGTCACAGTTGATGCACCACCCGTTTTGTCAAAAAATCCTCCTTTGAATTATCCAACAGAATTTTAATAAAATCGCACCATTCCTATTTTTGGAAAGCTTTGATCGCTAGAAAAACCCTCCAGCTCAGCACTGCAAAGCCCACGAATTATTACAGCTACAAAATTATTCAGATCCTGTGTGCTGCAGTGGAAAGAAGCGCTATTGACACCCGCACGGTCCGGTTGATCTTGGCCAGGACTAACCAGGGCTTCCATCCCTCCGGCGTCGGGTAAATTGATACCAGATTAATCTGGGAAGGTAAAACACTGACTTGGTATAGCGGCTGGCGACCGGTAAGTCATTGTAAACGTCAAATACCCATTCACCGTACCTATGCGATTCCGACTGGAAGACGAATGCGGCACCTTTACCCTTTACCTTTGCGCCATAGGTTCGTCTTGCCTTACCCCATAGAGATATCCAAGGCCTAGACAACCTCTCAATTTCTTATTAGCGTATAGAAACTTTATTAATTTAATGAAAGCGCACAATAATTTATTACAACACAAGACTTGGCAAACAATAAGTACTCGTAATCGGAAAGTCTGCGGTTTTTTGGTGGGCAGAATGCGGCGAAGCGATGTTGTTGTCTATCCAAAGTAGTCTTCCTAAATAGAAACACATTTAAAAAATTGAAAAAAAGTCAAAAAAACTCAGGCAAAATAGCAGAACTTCCATAATACCTTAACTTTTAAAAACGTAACGATTTAATCAAGGCTTCACCTTTACCTGAGAAATTCCAGCTTTCAGCTCAAACAATATAACCCAAAAGTTTCTCTGAGAAAAAATTTCAGCCGACTACTTACCCAACCTGAAGGTTCAACATTTCTTTGGTTACCTTTTACCTAGAGTTAACTTTGAAAAACCCCCTAGGCTATGTATGACTCACATCATCGTCGTCGTCGCCATAAACATCGTTAGAGTCACCCGGAGTCGTTTCGCTCCAATGTAGTGAATAGCTGCTCGACGGATCCTCAGGCAGATCACACAGGTAGGGCTGTTGGCCACCGGAGAACGTCCGATGGCGAGGAGGAGCCAGTTGGGCGGAAATCGATGGTCCCGGGGACTCGTTGGAGTAGCCGGTGACGATCTGGCTGCCTAGGCTGCGACTGGACACCGGGAGAACGTTCTGGAATAGTTTGAATTGGACTGAATGTCCGTTTATACTCGGCAGCGGCAGCAGCAGGTGAGAAGTAGTGCCTTCTCTTGCTAAACCTTTCATCGTACCCGGTGAAAACTGCAGCGGGACCAGCACCTCGACTACGAAAACAACCCCGCTGCTTCCTCTGCGTCTCTGCCCCGTATGCTCTTTCTTACCGCGCTGCCTTGCCGTCGAGTATGAATAGACTTTAAGGCGACATGGCGACTGAACCAATGGAAAAGAAAAACAGGGCTGGGTATCGACTTAAACGCGCCATTCTACTGACAACTCTCCCAAAGCGACCGAAAATATCAGGGGCATCTTGGTCTTCAAAATATTCTAAGAAATACAATTTTTCTGAATTTCTAACTAACCGAAACCAGTGTCCTCCTGGCCCTCGCTTGTTCTTCCAACAAATCCAGCTCCACTTTCGACGTGATGATCGGTGGTGGCAGATGGCGTTCTTTTTGTGTGGTGCGCACATTGATGCATTTTAAATAAATAAATAAATAAATAAATGGATGAGGCAATATTTTAAAAAATGCAAGAATCGCTTGTTCTTCCAACAAATCCAGCTCCGCTTTCGACGTGATGATCGGTGGTGGCAGATGGCGTTCTCGTAGTCTGATCCTAAGTTAAGTGATAAATGTCTAAAGGCCAAAAGTGCCAATAGGGCCTATAGAGTTCACCACAAAACGAAATATCTCAACAAACCTTGACGGATCCTCTAAAGACAATCGTGGTGGAGCAACAGTTGCAGCCGTGCTGATTGTCTCGATCGGGCGGACTGGGATCTGAGAGAGGGTATAATTCCAGGGTAAAAAGATGCCTAAGGTAGCTCTGTACCACGAATGACTTACTGAATGTCGGGGTGGATAGTTCCGGTAGTCGGTCGAGCTCACTCTCCGACGAGGAACCGGTCGGGGTCGATCACGGTAGTAGTCGGTAGATTCCATATTCTTCAGATCTCTCTTACGACAGCAGCCCGGCAAGTATATCCTGAAGAAGCACCAGGTAGGCCATGGGTAAAGGTGAAAGATAGAGTTGTAGGCGATGATCAGATTTCTAAGGGCGCGCCAAGCATTCGTCTTCCATTCAGGGCGCGCCATGCATTCGTCTTCCATTCAAAATCTGCGACTTGCAAATGGCATTGGATCGCGATGCGCCTCACGGATACCAACCGCTATACCAAGTCATTGCCTTTATCTATCCAGACAAACATGGTACCAATTTACCCAACCTCGGAGGGATGGAAGGCTTTGTTAGCCCAGATGGGGATCGATCGCTCGACTATGTTAGTGGAAGCAGCGCCTCTTACCCCTGCACCGTGCGGGTCCTTTTAATCGAATATCCATTGAAATATAGTGGACTACTCACGAATTCCTACAAATCCAAATAGTAAACCCAAGAGCGGCGACGATAATCACCGCCACCAACGGCGCCACCACCCAGATGATCCATTTGCTGCGCTCTGGGGCTGGTTGAATCTGGAAACTTATCATTACTCATCAAAAAGTAATCAATAATATTAATTATTTAAATATTAAATGACTGAGGGCGCGACGCCGCACTATGACGGTTGAGCACGAGCAGATGCGCGAGTGTCGATCGTTTACCGACCCCCAGCGAAAGGTGTCCAATCGCATTCGTTGACCAATGCGCAGCGACGTCGGCGTGGAAGGTTCGCTAGGTTTACAGCTGGTCTGGTTGTTGAGCGTCACCACGCCAGCGTCACCATGATAACCCAGTACAAACTGCTTACCATTCATTCATGTCTGAAAAAAATACTGTTATAATGGACGAGTTACGCTAGAGTATGCGAGCGGTGTTCGGTAAAATTGCAGAGGCATTATAAAAACAACGTCTTACGGGTGCCGGCCGCTATACCAAGTCAGTGTCTATCTTTGCAGGCAAGCAAGGTAGCAATTTACCCAACCTCGTAGGCAGGGAAGGGTTGGTTAACGAGCAAGGAGGTCCCGATGGATCGATCGCTCGACTGTGACGCGTCCGCACGCCCAGCGTTAGCGTCGGTCATCACGCAGTCATGCACTACGCGGGTCAACCGTCGAGTCCGCTTTAATCGATCATCCTTGCCGCATAAATAAAACGGATAACTCACGAATTCCTACAAATCCAAATCGTAAACCCGAGAGCGGCGACGATAATCACCGCCACCAACGGCGCCACCACCCAGATGATCCACTTGCTGCGCTCTGGGGCTGGTTGAATCTGAAAACTTATCATTAGTCATCAAGTTATCACTAATGATATTAATCATTAAAATTTTCAAATAGCTAAGATACAATCCATCTAAACCCACCTCAATGACGGTTGAGCACGATGAAGATGTTGTTGTCGATCTTTACAGGTGTTTGATCGGCACAGGTGTCCGGTAGGTAAAAAAAGGCATACTGAAGCATTCGTTGACCAGATCGCAGTTCGACGTCGGCGTGCAGGGTTTACAGCTGGTCTGGTTGTTTTCGTCCTAGAAAAGCCAGTCAGCCAGCCAGACAGTCAGCCAGTCAGTCAGTCAGCCAGTCAGTCTGGTTACCTTTCGTTCATGTCGCGTTTTGTTGAAGCTGAAAAAAATGTTGATTTTCGTAAATTCGTGTAAATTGATTAGCCGAGACAAAATCTATAACGTCAGCACTATAGCCCGCATGGAGTGCCTTGGTGTTCCATTCAGAATCGTAGAGGCACTATGAGTGAGTATTTAGCCTATACAATGACCTACCGCCATATCAAGTCGGTATCTTAATCTTCCAGGTAAAAGTCTGGTACCAACCCCTTACCCGACACCGGAAGAGATGGAAGTCTTCATCAACTTGGGTGGGAATCGATCTCTCGATGTTGCAAGTGGCAGTAACCCCTCTTACCACTACACCGGGCGCACAACTTTTTGCCGTATGGATATTGTTAATTGATCTGATTGTTTTTCAAGATTTCCTACGTAAAATAAATACTGAATATTTCCAAAAAACGGTTTGATAAAGGTTATCGATTACCTGATATGTTCCCATTTCGCATTTGATACAAAGCAAATCGAAGGCTGTACTTAGCGGATTTATCGGATCTGTCCGGTTGATGTTCACATGCGTTCCCACCGGGCAAGTGACGACCTCACAGTCCCTAAATTAGGCCATAAAATCAATAAAATTACAAAAAAATGAAAACGGACTCTTTGGTCTTCCCAACGATTTAAGGAAACACTGTACCTAATATCTTTGCAGCCAGTGTCGAATGTGGTCAAACCTTGAGGACACACTTGGCAACCGGTGAATGATCCATTAACCTGAAAAAAGTAAAAAAATCGTCCTCGATCTCCAAAAGGGTAAAAATAAACCCAATGGACATGGGTCTTACCCAGTAGGTTCCCCTGGCGCAGGGAACACAATTGGCCTCGTCCGCCACCAGCTCTTCTCCCGGGCCACAAGGATTGAAGCAATCTGTGGCATTTTTGGCACCCTAAAGTCTCGATAAGTAGCTCTTTGAAGTCTGCCTGGGTATAATTATACCTCTATAGTTGTCGTGGCATCCGAAGAACATGGCACACACGCTGCAGCACCACGACGCTCCTGGTAAGTTCCTCGAGGACAGAGCTGACATTTCCTCGTAAAATCGTTGTAGAACTGGCCAGCGCTGCAGATGTCTAGAAATAAACCCAATGAGGTTACTTGTACCGGCAGGAACGTGGGTAAAAGTTTACCATGACAAGCGGCACTGGTTTTTTGTCCGATCTGCTCGCTGGTGGTCTTATTCACCGGGCAGGCGGTGCAGATACCCAATGGGTCGGTTTTGGTGCGATAGGTGTCCTTCGGGCAGTAGGCGCAGGTATAGTTGATCTCGCTCCAGTACTGACCAGCAGGACAGTCCGCTGTAAAGGGTAAAGGTAAAAGTAATGGTAAAGTGACAGGTGCCGAACAGTATTCCAGGGACACGCCATGCATTCTTCTTCCATTCAGAATTGTAGAGGCATGATGGATGCGTATTCCCTCAGGTTTTACATCACGATCAGCTCGGACGAGCCCGACACCGGACGAGTTAGCGGTGGTCGCGCACCGGATCTGCGTCAGTGCACGCCTTTGGCGCAATTGACGGACTTTGGTGGTCAGGGCAAACAACAAACAGCATAATTAGGTGAGCGTTTAGCAATAAGTGAAAAATAAATAAATAAATAAATAAATAAGTAAGTTAATAGTCGATTACATACCACAGCTGGCGTTCCCGTGGGTCATAGTCAAATGTGGAAATTTCCCGTCACAAACAACATAGTCGAACAGTGATCGGCTGGCGTTCGGAAAAGCGGCTCCCAATGAGCTATCGATCGCGTCTTTCAGTAGTGATCGAGTTGTACTGAAAGAAAATATCACTCATAATAAAAAATAGTGAAATTTTTGAACTCAATCATACGAGACAATTGATATGTTGAATTTCCCAAATAACCTATATTTTTAAGAGAAAAACGCGAAAAAAACCACTATAATGTCGAAAAAAGTATTGTGGATCCTTATTTATTTCTTTACTCACTTATTTTATTCAAAAAATAGCAAAAAACACCTCAAAATCTATAACTTCTCTATGAGCTATCCTACAGAAAGCGAAAAAAAAACTCACTTAACCTTCACAGAAAAATGGAACGTATAATACGCGTCGCGCTCAGTGTGTCTTTTCACATAGTTGGTAACATTATTCGGGCAACTTGAATCAATCGATATCTATAAATTATTGATTTACTCATTATAGGTAAGCACATTAGACCTACAGAAGTCCCTATTACCTCGCCAGTACAATTCGATCGTCGTAGGTCGTTCTCGAGAGAATCGAATAGGCTCTGTCGGATCTACAAGAAAAATCGCTGATAAGAATTGTGATAAGCTCAATTCTTACCGTAATCAAACTCACCGACGAGCAGTTACCGTAATCCTCCAAGGTGCCGTTTATAGTTTGTGCCGGATCTCTGGTAGCACCACATGACGAGAATATGTACGTGCGATTGGCTGGCCAGAATATCGATCGGTCCCATTGGCCCTGAATGGTTAGTGGTTACCTATCATAATCGATAAAATGATGAATCGATAAAAATTGAGAACTGAATTCAAAAAGCTTACCATCACATCGCAGATATAAAAGTCCGGACCGTTCCTTGGGTAAAATGGGTCGTCACAGCTAACCCGAGCCGTCTTGGTCGCATCGGTTCCATTCACCGACGTGAACGTAACTTCACCTTGTAGCTGCAAAATTGTCAAATATTCAAAGGATCACGGCTCAGGGAAGTCTTGGGTATACCCATACCCAGTACCCACCTGCGAATCAGCTGTTGGGGTTTGACAGTCGGCCGGCGAGACGACGACGGAGAACGAACAGGTGGCCGTGTTACCGGCCGCATCGCTGGCCACATAGACGACGGTATAATAGCCCCTGAAAAGCAGAGTTCAATAATATTACTATAAGAGTGTGCGTGGCGCAGTGGTAAGAGGCGCACTCCTCCCACACGCATGATCAAGAGAGATCGATCCTCGCCCAGACTCATCAAGCCCTCAATCCCTCAAGGGTCAAACAAATTGGTACCAGACATCTCTGGTAAGATAAAGGCACTGATTGGGTATAGGGGCTCGCCCCCGGCAAGTCATTGTATAGGTCGATGCCAGTTTACCTTTGAAGGTGTAAGCTTACCAAGTAAACGATTGTCCACTACGGTAGTTGCTCTTCACCGCGGCCACTCCAACGTTGTCGGTGAACATCTCGTCGGTGTCCCAGTCAACTCGGGTAAGTCGGTCCGAGGAGAGCTTTCTGATGTTTCTCGGGCACGATTTCACAGTCGGGGGAATTTTGTCTAAAAATGAAAAAATTCAAGTGGACTAACGAAAAAATTCATAAACCACTCCACAAAATCTGTACATTTTGCGTTTGCAGATCACATCAGCAGCACAACCCGATTCAAAGAGAATTTCGTGGGCGAGAAGGACGAAAAAGTCAGACGAGTTTTTCGTTGCACTTTCACGAACCACATTGAAACTGGGGCAAAAAATATTATGGTTTTATACCAACCCTTTGTATTGCAGCTGGAGCGGCCGGGTAGACAATCGGAAACGTCACAAAGACCCGGATACAGCGCCATCACACCGGGATTGTTACGCTGAACAGTGGTGAAATCGGTCCATTGCAGCAGGAGGTGAGGATTTTCAGTGGCCACCCAATCGCGACACTGAAACGCCATCTTCGCAATGTCCGCATCCTCCAGGTACGCGGTGTAGAGCTAAAAATGAAAAAAAATCGGGTAAAAATCCGCCAAGTAGATGCGAAGTAGTCTGTAAGTTACCAGTTCATACTCGGCAGAGGAGCGCGTGGCGTCAGCGCTACAGCAGAGATCATGGATGCAGAGAACGCGTTGCCGGGGTGATGCTCAGCAGTTACAAACATAACGTCCCAGAAATTTCATGGGACCCAATGGGACCCACGGTGACAGCTGAGCGACACCGCCCCTTGGCGAGTATAAACAGCTCCTCATATTCTGCACCTCCCTTGTTCCGGTGGTTCAGATTAAACCCAAAGGTAAGTGCGGGTAAAATTGTGGGATCAACATGAACTGAGCTGATTTTGACATATCGATATATATTTTGACATATTTTGATCAACGCAGACCGCTGGATCACCGATATAGATAAAACACCCCAGCCCCTGGGTTGCCCGTTCATACTCGGCAGAGCAGCGCGCAGCAACAGCACTGCAGCAGAGGGTATGGACGCAGAGGACGCAGCGCCGGGTGAATGTTCAACAGTTACGTAGACAACGTCCCAGGGCTCGATAGTACTCGATAACGTCCCAGGGATCTTATGAGTTCCAATGGGACCCTTGGTAACTGTGGAGCGACATCGCCTCTGGCAAGTGTAAACAGCTCTTCAGATTCTGCAGCGCTGTTCTCCAGTGGTTCAAATTATACCCAAAGGTAAGTTTACGGTTAAAATTGTGGGACCAACATGAACTAAGCTGATTTCGTCTCTGAATCGACGTGGACCGCCTGGATCACCGATCTGGATCAAGCACCGCAGAGCCTATGGGTTGCCCATTCATACTTGGCAGAGCGGCGCGCGCGACAACACTGCAGCTACACGTATCTTTAGGTATAGCAGAGGGTATGGACGCAGAGGACGCAGCGCCGGGTGAATCTTCAAAAGTGACGAAATACTCGATAACGTCCTAGGGCTGTTATGAGACGCAATGGGACCCGCAATGACTTCGGAGCGACACCGCTCCGCTGGCGAGTATAAACAGCTCCTAAGCCTGCAGCACCGTTCCATATTGGTTCAGAAGATACCCAACGGTAAGCTCCACGGTTAAGATCATAGGACTAACATGAACTAAGCTGATTTCTCCTCTGAATCGACGCGGACCGCCAGCGTCACCGATCTGGATCCGGCAGCGCAGATCGGCGCTGACCGCCAGCTCTGCGTAACTGACATTGGCGGCAAATGTTCCGTCCAGAAACACGCTCCACATCGGGTGATCCGAGTCTTGGAAGCGTGGGCTACGCACGCATACCTGTAAATTTAAATTTTACTATTTTATAAAAAAAGGTAAAAATTAACCTGAACTCACATGATGCCACGCCATCACCGAGATCTTCACGTCGATATGGAAGCTGTCATTGATCGTCAGGCCAGTGTTGTCCATCGAGAGTATCGGAGCCCTTGAAAAAAATTTTATTTTTTAAATAATTTTGTTATTTTCTTCACTCCGTTTTTCCTAATTATCGTATTTTTCTTGAATAGCACCCACCCTGTGGTGGTGTTCAGTTGAAGGAATCGCCCGAGGCTGGAACCATCTGAGGGTTGCAGAGGGGCATAGAAGACCCATGCGCACAACGTGAACTCTCTAGAAAGGTACAATTTGGATTTTATTTTTAAGATTATTAAAAAATTTTCACAATTTGAAATTTGCTCTTCATCTCAAACCAATTTTGCCCGTCTGCCTATCTGTCTACCTATCAGTCTATCAACCTATCAGTGTATCTGTCTGTCTGTCTGTCTGTCTGTTTCTCTATCCATCTATCTGTCTGTCCATCTTCCTATCTGTGAGTCTGTCCATCTGTCTGTCTGTCTGTCCATCTGTCTATCTGTCTATCTGTCTGTCTCTCTATCTATCTGTCTGTCTGTCTGTCTGTCTTTCTGTCTGTATGTATGTCTATCTATCAGTCTATCAGCCTATCAGCCTATCAGTGTTCCAATTTTTTATCTGTCTGCCTGTCTATCTGTCTATCAGCCTGTCTACGGTCACCTCCAGTTCGGAAGATATAATATTTACTATAAAATTTCAAAGCTCCGCCCACTTCAGAAAAGTCGACGGAAAATCACGAGAGACGATCGTTTGCGTGGACGGCTGACCGTTGAAGTAGAGATTGAATGAGGTGCTCTTCACTAAAATCTGGAGTTCATTTTGGTAAAAAAATCTCAGTGATCAATAAATCAATAAATCAATAAACATCAGAGATCTTCGGTCAGACCCACCAGTCTCACAGAACTCTCCGGTACGATCCGGTGGACAGATGCAGTGGCCTTCCAACATGGTGTCGTTGAAACAGGTGCCGTTGTTGCAGTTGATCACCGCACACGATCTCTGATAAGGAAAACGTTGAAAAAAATAAAAAAAATCAAAAAATCAAAAAGAGTTTCAAAATTAATGTTACTGCATACTAATGTATCTCTTAACTCTTCTCCTTTCTTCACCGCGCATGCTCTCTGATAAGGAAAACGTTAAAAAACTCAAAAAATCAAAAAAAAAATCAAAAAGAGTTTCAAAATTAATGTTACTGCAGACTAATGTATCTCTTCTCTCTTCTTCTCTCTTCACCGCGCATGATCTCTGATAAAGCAAACGTTGAAAAAATCAAAAAAATCAAAAAAATCAAAAAGAGGTTCAAAATTAATGTGACTGCATACTAATGTATCTCTTAACTCTTCGCTCCATCTGGTACTCATTCTTCTTTCTCACGATCGTAACAAGTAAATAAAATCAACAAACTACGCAAAAAATAAATTAAATAAATTAAAAAATAAAAAAGTGAATGTGGTCAAAGTCCGCAGAGCATTTTGACCTTATAACCATGTGAGAAAAGATGCGGTTTCCCGGCAGGACCGTATTATGAAAAGGAGAGCGGACATATAGGAAACGAGAAAAATAAATATTTTCAAAAAAAAATCATGCAATTATCAAAATTAGAGGATGCCGTTAGAACTCACTCCAAACACTTCACAGTTAGTACCATAGAAATTGATGCTGCATTCACAATATTGCCGATGATCAGCGGTCACCCGACATGTGCCACCGTTCAAACACGGCAGCGGTTCGGGAAAATCTTCGCATTCTGTCTGAATTTTTTGATTTTTTATTAAATTTTTGAAAAATTCCTAGGTGGACACTCAGTACCAGCTCTTTTTCGCAGTGAACGCCCCCATAGCCGACGATACAGTCACATTTGGCCGAGTGGTCTCTGATTTTACAGGTGCCACCATTTTCGCAGGTGAAGGAGGTGCAAAGATCCTAAAGTGGATCACTATAAAATTCTAGTTTTTTTCAGTTTTTTTGGTGAATTAGACAGCAAATAATTCCCGAATGATTCAGAATCGCCTGAAAATTTACCACTCGCGATTCACAACGCAGTCCGGTAAAATCCGCAAAACACTGGCAGAAGGCCTGTTTGTCGTGCACGTAACAAGTGCCTCCGTTCATGCAAATAACGTCATCACACGGATTCTGAACGACCAGTCAGTCAAGTTGCATTAATGTTATACCCACACTTATAGAGCAGGGCGCGCGTGGTGCAGTGGTAAGAGGCGCCACTGACGCCCATACGGTCGAGCGATCGGTCTCGCCCCGGGCTAATCAAGCCCTCCATCCCTCCGGGGTAGGTGAATTGGTACTAGACTTGTCTGGGAAGGTAAAGACACTGACTTGGTACGGAGAGTGACTCTCGCAAGTGACTGTATAGCCCAAATACAAATTTATCATTCCTCTACGATCTTGATTGGAACACGAATGCGCGGCGCGTCCTTAGGGGACTGATGAACGCCGACACCTCTACCTTTACCTTAAGTAAAACAAGGCTGTCAGCAGCATCAAGTTCGCGCCATGCACCTATCTCCCGTTCAGAATCGTAGAGGATAGGAGAACTCATATAGATACTTGTCGGTGCTAGCTGCGGTGCCTTCACCCTCCCAGACAAGTCTGGTACCTATTTACCCAACCCCGGAGGGATGAAAGGCTTGGTTACCCCTGGCGAGGATCAATCGCTCGACCGTGCGGGTGCCAGTAGCGCCTCTCACCAGTGCACCACGCGCAATATGTTAGAGTGGTTAGCAATTTATCAGGTCAGTGCTTGCCAGTTAGCCCTAGGTTAAGCTAGAAAGCGGTTGAGGGTTATTGAATGGATTAGTAAAATGATCGCACTGATCAGTTGATCAAAGTAGAAAGTACAAACAGCTCCACAAAAATCAAAAATCCAAACAAAAATCAATAAATCAGTAAAAATTCGCTGATAAACCTACTGATATATCCGTTTGACAGTGTTCCCCTGAGAATCCGGGTGCACAATGACAAACCGGCCGATGATCAGCTACAACGCACGTGCCGCCGTTCTCACAAGGCCAATCGGCGCACAGGTCGATCACTGTCTCGCAGTTGGCACCGGTGAATCCTAGGATAGGTAAGGGTAAAATTTACCATTAAAAGGTAAAGTTGTCGACGTTGATTAGTCTTCTGGGGATGCGCCATGAACAATTCAGCAACGCAGAATGGGTATTTGATCTATACAATGACTGACGGGGACGAGCCACTATACCACGCCACTGTCTTTACCTTCTCGGACAAGTCTGGTTCCAATTTAACCAAGTCCAGGGCCCAGATTCACGAACGGACGAGCGGACGACAGAGTCGATGAGAGATTGCATTTAACATAGGAAGTTTAGAATAAGAAGACAAAGGTGCGCGCCGTTTTCGGGGTTTATCGGAGGTTTACCAATGATGAATCTCTGTGTCCAGAGGGATGAAAGACTTAGTTAGTCTCGGCGAGATCGATCGCTCGACCATCCGGGTGTCGGTGGCGCCTATCACCACTGCACCACGCGTCCATTGCGATAAATTCCATGGAAGACCCACCTTCTCCACACCTGCAGGAGTATCCGCTGGAGAATTTTTCCACACAGGTGCCGTTGTTGAAACACGGCCGGAAATCGCAGTAGGTGACATTCTCCGAGCAGGTGTTTCCTATAAAGGTAGAGGGTAAGGCAAAGGTAAGGGTAAAGGTGAAGGTGAAGTGATCAGAAACATCCCTAAGGACGCGCCGCGCACTCGTCTTCTATTCAGAATTGTACAGGTGAAGGCGTATTTGGTCTATTCAAAGACTTTTGAGGTCAGAGGCTGTACAAATCAGTTTCTTCACCTTCCAGACACGTCTGGTATAAATTTACCCATTGGTGAAGGGGTGCGGGGTTAAGTAAACGGACCTCGATAGTCCAAATTGCAGTCGCAGAACTGGAATCCAGGCAGTTCACCTCGGCAATTTCCATTAACACAGGGATCCGATACTTGGCACAGGTCCAGCTGCACGTCACAAAACTCACCTTAACATTTTATCATTTTATCAAAATAAAACTTATAAAAAATAATTTCTTTGACTGATACCACTCCATCCAGCTGAACAGTTACACCGTAGATGACCGGTTTCCTGCAGACAGTTGCCTTGTTGGCAGGGATTCTGCTCGGCGCACAGGTCAATTTCTACCTGAAAAATGGTTTTTTTCGGGGGTTTAAAATAAAAACAATTCAAAAATGGCAGACCTCGCAGTAGGGTCCGGTAAATCGCGAGGCACAATAGCAAAAATGACCGGTTTCGGTGGGTAAGCAGCTACCGCCGTTTAGACACTGCACTCCAGCGCACAGGTCAACCGACTGGTTGCAGGTGGGACCGGTAAACCTGAAAGGGGTAATTTGACGAATAATATACCCTGGGTATGGCTCTAGGCTGTGGTCTATGCAAAGTACCTTACGATTAGAGTTAATTGACGAGCACGCCGGTGACCTTTAAAGTTACCCTGATAGCCCGCTAGTCGCGATTCATTAACGCGTGGACGGATAAGCTTTGGGTAAATTCCATGGTATCGTGTACCCTTCGGAGTGGCTGGGTAACAGTTCGGCACAACCAGCTCCCTGGGTTACCACGCACACCATGAAACGAAAAACACGGTAAGAAACTGGTCACTTTGCGGTAACCGAATATCGCGGGTGTCTTTCATGAATCTGAACCCAGCTCTCCTCTAGATTTAGCAGTAACCAATCGGCGGGTCGCCCTGACATTGGTGTGGGCCACACTAGTTTATACCTCTTAAGATAAGAAATTTATACCTATTTGGGTAAAAATAAACCACTCCCAACCTTGTAAGACAATGACAGGTAGGAGAAGTGGAATTGGTATCGCATGTGCCACCATTTTCGCATAGGTAGACGTCTTCGGTGGAAATGCAGGTGATCGGTGAGCGGCATTCCTCGCCTACCCAGCCTGAATAAACCTTCTGGGTATAAGAGCCTTTAAAAAGTTCCAAAACAATTTTTGATTACAAATACGTCGTCTCCAAGATAAAAATGAAGCCAGAAAATAAGGAACGACAAAGGTGGAACAGTAGTCACAGATCAGTCCTCTGGGGTCGCGCCATGCACTCATCTTCACTTCAGGATTGTAGCAGCTCATTGCTAAATGCGTAGTCGGCCTATAGAAGTCGTGCCTATTGTAGTGGTAAGGGGCGCTACTGACACCTTAACGTTCGAGGGATCGATCCCGACCGAGCTAACCAAAACTTTCATCCCTCTCGGGGATCGGGTAAAGGGGATTGGTACCAGACTTGTCTGGGAAGGTAAAAACACTAAAATAAACAGCGGCTGGAACCCGGAAGTCTTTATATAGGCCAAATACCAGTTCACAAGCCTCTGCGATTCTGAATGGAACACGAATGCGCGGCGCGTCTTTAGGGGACCCATCAACGTCACTTACCAGGTTCACAACGACAGGAGTATCCGAGGTCGGTATGGTTGTCCGGCACGCATTCCCCGTGGGACCCACAGTTGTGGGCCCTGCAGGGATCAGGTGGACAGTCACCGAGACGTCCTTCGTAGGCACAGACGCACTCGTGCTGAGCAGCGTCAGCCCGGCTACCGATAATCATCAAACACTTGTGGTGCGGCTCACAAGTCGGACAAATCCAATCGTTCTGTAACTCGCAGAAGCGGCTCTTCGTAAAATCTGTAAAAATGACAATCACTATATAATAGTTTCGTAATATAATAACTTTATATTTATTACACGAGCTGCGAATACCTCGTGCACAGTACTGTAACCGTAGAAAAAATAAATAAAAGTAAATAAATAAAAATAAGTTACATATGAAAGCAAATAAATAAAAAATAAGTTACAGTAAATTACAATAATTCTCTTTTTATAACGGTTTTTGACTGGAGCCGAAAATGGCTACTTTTCAAATTCAATAGTTGCAAGATCAAAAGATGTCAAAAATCATAAGGAAGGTGGAAGAAACCAGGTTGGCTCAATAAAATATATAATAACTGTATGGAAGAGGAAGGCGGAATTATGACGTATTCCTATGTAAGAGTTCAGCGAAAGCCTCTGGGAACGGTTAAATTGGCACCAATGTCGGCTAGATGAAAGCGCAGGTCACTGTCAAATACGCAAACGAGCCAATTGAATGGGACGAATGCGGCAGCAGTCACGTTGTTGATCATCGTCCGAATTTACCTTTACCTTTACCTTTTACCACCACTCCGGGGTCGGGTAAATTGGTATAGATAGTGTACCACACTAAACGCTTGGGAACAAAAAAATAGCAAATTAAAATAAAAAATCAGCAAAATAAAAACTGAGAAAGCAGGGGTGTCCTATGATAAAAGAATTGCTGTACGTCTTATTTTGGTGCAATTTTTATTTAATTTAATCTTTCAAAAAATGCCCCACCTGTGGAACAATGGCACGTTCCACCACCTCCGCTCTCCAGACAAGTTCCACCACCGGATGCAGCGCAGAAAGTGTGACTGCACGATGCCGGAACGCACTCGTTGTCGACGAAATGGAATCCTGCAACATGGACGGAAGTCGAATGCATGGCGCATCCGCAGATGGAGGAAACTTCTTTTACTTTTCGAGCTTTCACAATTTATCAATTCTTTGGTTTTTTTTGAGTGAGTTTCGTGTGTGATTACCGACTTGGTTTTGGTATCTTTTTTTGTCCAGCACTGACATAAAGATTAAGATATAATCATTTTTTCGTTTTATTCCCCAAAGTGTAGCCATAAATAAACAGCACAACAGAAGATTTTCACAACTTTACTATTTTTGAGGAACTTTCTATTTAAGTTATTTACTTTTAAAATACTTTTATAGTCATATTTTTGTAACTCACCATCTCGACAATCACAAATCTTCTTGCCATCTTCAATTCTGCACTCTCCATTGGCACAGTCGTCGTAGGTGCAGACAGGTGTTGTCTGAGCTGAAATAGACGCGTTTGGTGCAGTGGTGAAAGGCGCTGCTCCAACTCGCAAGGTCAAGTGATCGATCATCATTCAGGCTAACCCTGCCTTCCACCCTAAGGTCGGGTGAATTGATACCAGACTTGTCTTGGAAGGTAAAGGCACTGCTGTGTGTAGCGGCTGGCCCATTCCAGGTGGAAAACAAGTGCATGGCACGTACTTGCGACAGTGATCGATGGCGACCACTTTACCTGCAGAAGGTATGTAATACTTACCGTGGGTACAGCATGGATTCAGGGTTTGAAGAGCCCAACCGGTGGTTGGGTGACAGACGGCTGTCACGTAGGTCTGTAAAACTGGCGTAGGGCATCGACAAAGCACAGGCACCGGACGAGGCTTTGAGAAGCTGAAGGAGCTGCTCAGCTGCATACCGTCGAAGGTCGCCTGAACAAGGTTTTACCAAGAAAATTCAGTACGCATTCACCATACCTCTACGATTTCGAATGGAAGACGAGTGCATGGCGCATTCTCAGGAGACGGATCAACACCAATAACTAAGTTTTTACTTCCTTTCGGTCTTTTCGATGAATTAAAGAAAACGTGCGGTCTCCGAAACCCCGTCGGCGATAAATCGATCACTCCGAAACCAGCGTCAGAGGTGTCGGGCCACTAATCATCTTGGGGCCGCTCTTTGTCATTCGTGAATCCGGGCCCAGTTGAGGCTCATGTAGTTAACCAAGGTCCAGATTCATGAACGGACGAGCGGTCTCCGAAACCCCATCGGAGATAAACCCACTCGATACCGTCGAGGTCTCCCAAACCGTGCCGCATCGCGAGGCGTGATAGACCCGCGGTAAACCCTCATTAAACTCCGGCGCGCGTTCACGAATCTCGGTTTGCGCGCCGTCCGGGTATATTTCGAAGTTTATTGGGAGTTTACCAATGATGAATTTGGACCCAGTTGAGTGACCTAACCTAACCCATCAACTCCGATACCCGACGAAATATACCTACCGCATCGCACTGTTTGTAGAACAGCTTCACCGACTGCAAAATCACCGATCCGCTGTGGACGATGGAAACGGTGAGATAGTCGCTAAGGCCATCCAGTGCGATCTCGACGAACCCCGGCCTGGAGGTCCGGGCCACCTCGACGAACTCGTCCAACGATGGGACCCGGGGAGTTAACCCGGTGTAGATACCTGCAAGAAAAGCACATAGGTAAGCCAGCCTCTACACTAGGGTAAAAAGAAACCCAACTGATCGTTAAATAGCCTGTCAAGCGCTGTATATGCACCACCATGCGAAGGGAATCGCTTTTGAGACGAATCGCCGGTGATATGAGGAATCTAAAGGAATTCATCGGATAAATTTCATAATAATAACCTCAAAAATCAATAAAAAATCGTCTATCTGGTTGAAAATTTTCATTTCAAGAAAAGCTTCTTACTTACGAAGTCGTCGTCGGCGAAGTTGTGCCAATCCATGTCCCGTTGAAGCGATTCCACTGAAAGGTTTAGGTTAAGGTAAACCCCTATGAGATTGAACGCGTTAAAAATTTGTGACAATAATTATGGCTAAAACTAGAAAAACTGTAACTTACGTCTTCAGAATGCGTCCAAGCATAAGGCGGCCCTGATATGGTCACTTCTGGAAAATTTGGATCGATGCTGATTTTTCTGATTGATTGATTGATTTTGATTTTGACTGATTGATGATTCTTCTTGTTTCTAGTGCACACTTATCCCATTGGAGTCGCTTCGTGGGTTTATAGTAACCCAAATTCAAAAGGTAATCACGTACCACAGCAGTCTTTTTCCTTCTTTGTCTAGCACTCGTGATCGCTCATCTTCATCCCCTCCTTCTTGTCATCCTTCCTTTTCACATTATCCACACCGGGCTTTCTATTCGTTCTTCTAACCCAACTCTCTCTCTTCTTCATCCTACACCACCCTTTAATCGAGCTTCTCCCATTCCTTGTCGTCCACCTGGGCCCAGATTCATCATTGGTAAACCCCCGATAAACCTCGAGATATATCCCGAACGGCACCCACCTTTGCCTACTTATCCTAAACTTCCTATGTTAAACGCAATCTCTCATCGACTGCCGTCTGGTTCCGGTTGCGCCGCGGTATCGGAGACCGCTAGTCCGTTGATGAATATGGGTCCTGGTTGTTCCTAACCTTGTTCGCTCTCTCTACTCCTCTCTCTCCTTTTCCTCAATCTTGTCGTTTTCCATCTCTTATCTATTTTCATTCTCCTGCTACCCTCACTGTCTTACTCGCTCTCCTGCCACTCCTCCTCTTTATCATCAGCGTTATCAAATATCCCGTAAGCCTCTATTATGGAAACCGCACTCCAAGAGAGGCTGTGACCCCATCTCAAACCTCGATTCATCATTACCATTTTCATCACCGTCTTCCTCTTCATTCTTGGCACCAAGTTCAGCTGACATCTAAATATCGTCATCTTGTAGCCTTCAGTTCGCGACGGCGGAATCTGATTGTGCAAGATCCTTCACTCCTTCACAAACATAGACTCGACCTCTGGGATACCCTGATAAGCAATCGGACCCTTAAATATTAAACATTAATGGATAATTTACCTCGATTTATTACTCGTGATGGTATGGGCCTGACACCATCCAGGTCATTAGTAGTTTCCTCACATTCCGGTGGGGCATTGGACCATCGTGCACTGAAGCTTCCATCTAAACAGACGGTATCTTGAATGTACCACCGAAAAATTTAATAGAGAAGAGAAAAGATCACCAGGAACGCAGGCGATCGTTTTGTGTCCTCTTAGTGAACCACGTTTACATCGGAAATCCGATCCAGGTGCCCACGCGGGCTTTGTCCGTCGGATCGCTGTATTCGGCTTCTAACAGAGGTGAAAGCATACTGTCGATGATGGGACAGTGAAGATCTGAAATTTTTTTTATATAAACTTAATTTTTTTAGAATAGGTTATACTATCAGGACCCCAGTGCCAAAAAGAAGAAAAGGGAGCTGTAGGAATTCCAAAAAGAAAACATTGAAAAGAGAGAAGTATATAGGAGAAGGAGGATGGAAAGAAAGAGGAGATGGAACAGCTGGAATACCTGGAGGAAGAGGAGGAGCTGGAAGGAAAGAAGGAGGATGAGGAGGAGGAGCAGTTGGAGGAGTTAAAAGAGTTGGAGGAGCTGGACAAGCTGGGGTAACTGAAGGCACTGGAGAAGCTAAAGAAAGAGAACGAGCTAAAGGAGCTAGAAGAGCTGGGGGAAAGGATGACCGAAAGGAATCGGAGGAGCCGGAGGAGCTGGAGGAATTGGGGGAGTCGGACCAACTGGAGGTCCTGGAGGAGGTTAAGATCCTGAATGAGCTGGAGGAGCTGGAGGAGTTGGGGGAGTCGGACCACCTGGAGGTCCTGGAGGAGGTTAAGGTCCTGAATGAGCTGGAGGAGCTGCAGGAACTGGAGGATCTGGAGGAATCAAAGAAGAAGGAGGAGCCGGATGAGCTGAAATAGCCGAAGAAAGGACTAATCCAGAGGAGTTTGAGGAACTGAACGAGTTGGAGGAGCTGAAAGGAAAGGAGGAGAATGAAGAAGAAGAGAAGAAGTTGGAGGAACTGGACGCGCTGGAGGAGCCCAGAGGAAAGGAGAAGGATGGGGAAGAGGAGGAGCAGTTGTAGGAACTAGAGAGCGCTGGAGGAGCTCTTTTCGCCTATTTTATCTATTCTTTATCTATTCTCTTTTCGAAGGGTATGGTTTATGTTTACCAAACCCACATCGACAAAGCGGTTCCGAAAACCATGTCCCATTCCGACCACAGACCATCTCGTCCGAACCGATCATGAACTTCTTCTTGTCGACACAGCTGACCTTCATGTGTTGAAGCAGAAAGGCTTGTCCTGTCCCGGATACCAGGTCAGGATTGTGCAGATCCCTCGAACATTTGCCTAGAAATCGGGTATGGTAGATGGTAACCCATACTGGGTAAGATTATTGGATACTCACGGTCACAGGGCGGATCGTGAACGTCCCAGTAGCCCAGTACACATCGGCCCTCGAATTCGGCGTACAGTTTGGGCTTTACCTCACAGAGAAATTGTGCCATTTCGTCGTGCCTTAATAGAATATATAAGCTCATAAACTTCGTTTTCTGCGGCGTTACGTCCTCTGCGTCTCTGCTCTGTGCTGCCGCGCTGTTCTGTCGCTTAGTATGTACAGTGACAGTGACCGGCGCTGTACCACTTGGATTTCAGAAACAGGGGGACTAGTGGATTACTGTATCTTCAAATTATTCAAATAATAAAATAATGTAAAAATCAGGGTCCGTAACCTGCGCCACACTTGTGATCTCCTTATTGAAATAAATTATGGAATTTTGCTCTAAGGGTAAAGACTCAGTCACTTCAAGGTCCACAACCAGATTGTGCATAATCAAGTGAAGTGAAACTTTTGCGACGCACGCGACGCACACGCGACGCTGGACACTGGCACTTCTATTCGGGATATGTACCTGTAGCGTCGACGCCAAACTGGAATCCAAGTCTGCTGGAGAAATGAGCTATCCATCGAGCACGTCTTCCCTGGAAGAATTTTCATTCTTTCAAATCCTGTTTTACAATTATTTTATCAAAATATATTTATAAAATACTTACAAATACAAGATATTCCTCTGATGAGACTGCTACCGTTCACACCCTTCTGATTCTTGTAGATTTCTTTACCGTGCGGACACTTGCAGGTATAACCACCATCAAGGTTTACGCAGGTGGCGTCCGGATCACAAAGATCAAAACCGAGAGCGCACTCGTCGATATCTAAAAGGTAAAAGAAAACCTTAAAAGGTAAAGGTAAAAAGGAGGGCGACGTCGATATCAATAAGGTTAAAAGAAACCTTCATAGGTAAAGGTAAAAAGGAAGGCGTTGGTCATAAGAAAGTGCCGCCACGCAATCATCTTCCATTCGGAATCGTAGACCTACGGTGAATGTTCGAACTACACACTGAATTGTACCGCCAGCAGCTGCTCAAAGCAGTGTTTTCGCCTTTCCAGACATCTCTGGTAACAATTTACCCAGCCCAGGGCGATAGAAACCTGGGTTAATTCGGCCGGGGCCAATCCGGGGACGGAAATCGTACGATGGAACGTCATCGATCTGTCGTTGAACAGACATTTGTGCATTTCAAAAGGAGTGGCCTACCGTATCCTTGAAAAACAGGTGACATCTCAGAGTAAATTGAGGGTAAAACTTACCTTCACAAGTGTATTTCCCTGCTTGTTTCACCACTTCGTAGCCTGGATTACAGTTACAGCTGTAACCGGGTTGCAGCTTCACCACTTGTCCGTTTCGACAGGCGTCAGGTGGTATTGGTGGCTCTGAAACAGCCAAAAATATCAGCCGATTTACCAAAATTCTCAAAATTCTATAAAAGGATCTAAAAACACAGAAATTTTACACGAAAATCGAAAAAATCAAATCGCTCTATAGACTGAAAAAGCTACGGACAACATTCATCATTTACGAGCATGAGGTAACAGGGTAACGGTTGTCCCACTGACCCGGATTCAACAAAGTGATGCAGGTTATATTCATGGGTAACTTCTCCTTGACAGTAGTTTAGTATCAGAGACGACACAAGGGTACGAGTACTACTGCTACGCTCGCCTGCTCAGTGTGACGATCATGAATCAGAAACTGAGGCATGTTCGGATAAGAACTGGGTAAACAGTTTTATTGCCGAAGGAGTCCGTTGGTGAATCTGAGGTCACTTGTCGAGAACTATTAAAAAATGCGGGTGGGTTATTCTTGACCTCGAAAAGGGTAAGCTATATGTCAAAAGGACCCGAATAAAAAGAAAAAAAGAAACAAAAAGGAAGTGAATAAAAAGGGGGGTCATATTAATCCCTATCACAGTTTGAACTCATGAAAAAAAGAAAAGAGGAAACCAAAATTGGAGAATCTGATAAAAATAAAAGTAAAAAGTACCTTTACAAGAGCAGGCAAGCGTTGACCATTCTCCTCCGATACAAGTGGGTAATCCCGAAACCACGAAGCCATCCAAGCAGTTGACCCTTGCCATCTCCCCATCACTGTAGAACGATTGATCGAAACTACCGTAGGGTATCGGGTAAGAGCGACAGATTGGGGCTGAAACCATTCATTTTATTAATAAAAATTGAAAATAAAATTACCAACCTTGAAATTTAAAATTGTAATCCAACCAATCGTAGGACTGGCCGGCCTCATTTATGGCGCACACCCGAAAGGGTTGCTCTGGAAGGGACCACTGAGGTGGTCGGTAGAGAGCATGGGCCAGGGGTTCGAGGGAGGTACTGTTTACAAGAGAGGCGTTCCGGTAGTCGGGTTCTGGAGCATTACACAGGGCGTCTGTAAAGAAAAAACACATAATAAAATGTAAAACATTAATAAAATATAAAATAAACGAATAAATAAGTAAAACAATAATGGCCTTCCAATAGGATTCGCGCCGGGTCTACAAGTCGTTTGAAGTCTTCCATTAGATATTGATTTTGCCTACAAATCATTACAGAGAAATCTGAAAAAATCAATGGTTCCTATTTTGAATTCTTAATATTGACTTTCAATGAATCGTTTTCTCCAGATCAAATTTGAATCGAATTTTCATGGAGAAATCTGAGATCTGGTAAAACCATTGACAAGTTCCTATTTTCAATTCTTATTTGGTCCCCGTAAAGCAGTGGTTAAAGGCGCCACTGACACCCGCACGGTTGAGCGATCGAACTGCGCCCGGGTTAGCGGAATTTTCCACCTTTCCGGGGTCGGATAAATTGGTATCAGACTCGTCCAAGGATGGTGCAAAACAGCGGTTGAAACACACAATTGTTTGTATACGTTATCTACGTATTTATCATGCTTCTACGATTCTGAACGGTAGACGAACGCGTGGCACGGCCTGAGAGGACTGATCATTGCAGATAATTGCTGATAATTCTACCTTTATCATCTTTACCCTTACCTGCACACCTAGGAGGCGGAGTCCAGGTGCCATTTACGCAAGTCGACGTCGTCTTAACACCGGGCAGTTTGCCAAAGTCACATCCATAGCTCAGTTGGGCCCCCTCGCAGTAGATGTTCTCCCGGCATGAGGACACCACGTCGACTACGTAACCACTCTGAACGACGGGTAGCGGGCAGAAGACGAATTCTGACTCTGAAATTTTAAATATTTTTGAAAAAAAAAACGTGAAAATATGAGGAAATGATTGATCATTGACTGGTTCATTTCCCAATAGCACCTTAGAGACTTCAGGGCCCAAAGTCATGAACGAAAATTTGAGGTATATAACCCTCCGGGCGAGTTAAACCCGGTCCATCCCACCCATATTAGCATTCATGACAATCGGGTCTGCGTTACTCGACGTGAAGCAATGCAACGGCCGTGATCACGGCTGTTATGGGTAAGCGGCCGTCAATTCACAAATCGATAGGTCCGATTTTTTATCAGAATTTTTCTATATTCGGGTGCTATTCGCTTTGGTTTTCGCGCTGTAATTTTAACTATGTTCTCTGTCTGCTAACTGGTAGTATTATTTTCCCTTTAAGCTTCGAAAAATTAAAGTTGAAAATGGAAACTGAGCGGCATATCAGTGTGGGGATTACCATTGGAGCGCTCTTAGTAACTCCGCGGCGCGTTCATGAATGTGAATACGCGCGCCGACCGGGGTTTATTTGCAGATCTATAGCGCCGACATCCGTCATGAATCTAGGCTCAGGAGTTCCTTCTTCCTAAACTAAACTAAACTTTGATCTTAGCCAAAAGGCCGAGAAGCGATCCTTTGATCCTTTGAAAAACTCCTACAAATATTCTGATAGAAAGGGCAGAATAGAACAAAACTAACCTAGGCAGATCGGTGGTTCAGCGGACCATTGGCCTCCCACGAGACAAACGGCACTTGACGGACCATCGACCATGATCCCTGGCGGCACACAGGTGAACTGGACCACACCTCCGAGGTGCCGTTGGGAGCCTGGTACCATTTGGACATTGGAGGGCAGCGATGGAGCCGGACAGTCTAAACCCGGTTCATTTCCGCCCAAAAAAAGCGAGAAGAAAATACACAAATAGAAAAAATAGTGAAAAGAAATAATAGCAAAAAAAGGAAAAATGAAAGGATCCGTACCTACAGAGAACTGGCCGGAGAGCTGGAACGAAGGACTTCGCTTGGACATCAACAGGAAGACGTCATGAGAGAGATTGGGAATTCGAATGTTCCTCGAAGGAGGCAGACGGATCACCTTGCCGTCGATAATTGCCTGAAAAACACTAAAATTAATCAAATTATTATCTTCTTAAAGAAAAACTACAGTAATCCTACCGTAACCGCATCACTCTTGGTCTGGACTCCATCGATGGCCAGGGTATGCGGCCGAAACTTGGTATCCTGACCCCCTCGAAGGTCCAACGTCAATGATCGGGTGGAGTGGTCGTCATTCCTCGATTCAAACCATTTTATCGAAAAGCTGCCAATCGATAACGTCAATTCCAGTGGTTCTGCCAGAAATGAACCGCTTAAGCCCTTCTGGGTAGACAAGGTATGGGTATGGGTAACGAACCTGCTCCGAGAACCCTGGACGTCACCGAAACCGCAGTATACTGTTCGGAAAGCCAAGCGTTCCTAACCTGGACTTGGACAACGTTGTAAGGAATCACTAGAATCTCCATGGCTCGTAGATTTGTCAGTGGGTAAGCCATTCCGTCAAAGGTTACCGTAACCGTGGTTCGGTTACTCATGAAGATTGGGTTTACCTAAACAGGACGGCATCAGGTTTGGTTATCAAAGTTTCTGGCCAGTCTGCGATCTTTTTCTTTTTCTTTACCCTCCGAAGGATGTGTTTAGTAACGTGGAGCAGTGCCAGTTGTCGCCTCTCACCAGGACAACTGGCACAATTTCGCCCTTAAGCTTACCTCCAGTACAGTATAGGCGTCAGCCGCTCCTGATTGAAGGGTATAGGTGCAGTCAGTGTTTTCCCTCCACGATTCATACGTGAAGCCGTCGGTGGCAGATCGACAAACCTCCGATGGAGCTAAAAGGGGAAATTATACAAATGAGAAGAAGACGAAAAAATAAAAAAATAAAAAATTTTGAAAAATAAAAACCTTTGCTGAAATAGTGGAGCAAGAATCCTCTCCCATCACCCTCACCACCTCCGACAAACCTTACCCGAACCATGTTCGAGTTAATGACGTAAGAGGTCGGATAACTGCCATTTGTCAGTGACAGATTGTCGCCGGCACCGCTGCCCTCTAACGTTAACGAGCCGTCCGTTGAGAGATCGAGATCTTTCACCTGCAAAAATATCGACATTGATTATCGATCGATAATCGATTTTTCAACGGATATTCTCACGTTGAAGACGAGAATATGTCCGGGTTGAGCATGGATGTCCCACTGGCAGAACGTCCACTGGGAGTAGTTCCTGGGGTAGTTCGGAGATGTTATCGTGCCCTTCGGGGCATTGAGGACGAGATTTTGACATCTTGAGGAAGACATGGTGTGGTAGTTATTGTTCTGAAAATCAACTGTCTCAGGTATGTCGGGTTAACCGCTTGGATAAACTTTACCGCGGTTTTCCTGCCGAATAGGGCCAGATTCCGGGTTTTCTCGTCGGATCCGTCACCACAGTCCACGATCTCGTCCAGAACGGCACTTCTCGGGATGCAACGACTGTTGTCCGTGCATCGAAACTCATCTGAAATCTAAAGATGAAAGGGTTCAGTTGGGTAAATCTTTACCCAAACCCACCATCCATGCAAGCGAACGTCTCGCAAAGCGCTGGTAACGGTTCGGCGCAGTTTACCAGTCGCCAACCGATCGTCCGTTCAGAACGGAGGTCTAGGGCCACACATTTGTCGAGGATACCGTCCGCCGATGGCTGGTCTGAGGCCCAGGTTGGGTTAAAAATGCTGGTATCCATGTATTCCCAGCCGACTTCTAACCGGTCGGACGACTGAGAGGAGCGGTAACCTAAAATCTGTCAGGGTTAGGTTAAACGTATACCTTGGCTCAGAGAATGAACTCGTACCGGTCCAGTAAACACCGGCTGGGAGGATTTTCGACAGAGATCTGGCCAGGAGCCAGTTTTTGGTCCAGGCACCGTGACTGTGGCCGAATCTGGAAAAATTTGGAGAAAAATTAAATCAAAAACGATTTTAAAAAGTGATTTCCAAAAATCAAACCCTTAATGTAGGGTTTTGAGCCTCCAGTTCTATCAGAAACCTATCAGAGCCTCCATAGCCCGGATTCATCATTGGTAACCCGCCGATAAACCCCGAGATACACCCCGAACGGTGCGCACCTTTGTCTACTTATTCTTAACTTCCTATGTTGAACGCAATCTCTCATCGACGCTGCCGTCTGGTTCTGGCTGCGCCGCGATTTCGGAGACCGCTGGTTCGTTCATGAATGTGGGCCCTGGTTCTGGCTGCGCCGTGGTTTCGGAGACCACTCGTCCGTTAGTGAATCTGGGACCGGGTACTAAACCCGTTAAGGACCAAGTGTGACTAAACAAAGCTAACTGTCTTTTCAAACTTTTAATTTTTTATCAGATTTTCTAATTTTTTTCCGTCTTTAAATTCAAAAATACAGTATTAACCTACAGTACCCAGCTAAAGATCTCGAAACACCCAAAAACGACAAAAACAAGAAAGGAAAGGTTGTTTTTCTTTCTTTCTTGCCCATTCCAAACCTTTCAGCTGGAGATTTTAACTATTTATAACAATATACAGCTAAAGCAGGAATAATTGAACTATCCCGCCCCTGATTACTGTATCCCCTCAGGCAAAAAGTTGATGACTCACACATAGTTCCGGCACATCTGATTAGCCGCATTCCATGTCTGGTTCTTTGTACGAAACGCGAAGAAACACGATCGACCGGCCAGTTTCCATCCTAAAATCGATTCCAATCACCTTTTTCCAATAGAAAACGGTTGAAGAAGCAAACAAATGCCTAGAATGTGATTGAGGTGTCTTTCTTTGGTTAGTGGATACCCATCACCCAACAGCGAAAAAGAGTGTAAGGGTAAACGAAGCGAAATGTCGGGCGGAACTGGAGTAGGGGAGCGGGAACGGCTAGAATCGGGCGGTCCGGTTTACCCTTTGCCGCCTACCGACGTTCGAACGGCAATCGATATGATCGGAGCCGATTGATCCAGTAGATGAACACCAGCCGGCGTAGACGACCCGCAGGAAACCTCCGTAACCCTACGATTTCCCCGAGGATAACCCTAGAAGGTAAGTGGCTAGGGTAAGCTTGTAAATAGTAAAATCAGTGGAGAGTAGTTTTCCTGCAACCCTCCATGGGTTCGACTTCTACTTGGTGGGGTGTTTTGACCACAAGGTCGACGGATTGTTAGCCACCAAGCCAAGGCCGGTATCAGTTTACCCAAGCCACCCAGCCAATCCGGTATCAGTTTACCCATTCCCGCACTAAAGCCAGGTTTAGTTGATCCCAAGCGGGGATTGATGGCGCGTTTGGGCCAATGCTGAAATATACCTTGTCTGGGCAGGTAACCGTTATCCACTAGCAGGCGCTCGATATTCCGAGGGCTTAGTTCATGGTGTAACAAAGCCAAAGCCACCTTCGGGTAAAAGATACCAGATGGCAAGATCGCCTCTGCTAACTTCTGGCAGATTCCATAACTCAGCCGCTGCTCCATGAACTGGGCCCAGATTCATCATTGGTGGTTCATGAATCTGAGCTCTGGTCGGCTTTCACACGCGGTATCGGATACTCCGATCATGATACATGAAAAAATTCGGCAATTGATGGGATTAAACAACCTTTAGCTATCGGAAACCTTCTGCATCGTTGTATTCGTTTTGACATCAATACCGAGGTGTGCGTGAACATAATATACCCATGAATTTTGAATATTTACCGCAAATTTACCTGGATTGCCTAGGTCGCAGGTGAGTCTAACGTCACCGATTGTCCAACTGTAAGGGTAGGAGTCCGACTGGGCGCTGCGTAACGCACTCAGCAGCACCACAACGGTCCAACGCATCAAAGTGTGGCCAGTCGGTGCTTCTGGACTCTGATATTTTAAAAAAATCGATATTTTATTCGAAATCGATCGATAATCTTGAAACCGTAAAGACTGATCGGTGTCATCACAAGAATCGCTCAAGAAAAAAGCTGGAAAATCATAAAATAATAATAAAATAAATAAAATAATAAAATAAGAAGGAAAATAATAACTAAAAAGGTTGTTGAATACGGCAACATTTCCTGAATACTGCAACATTTCCTTGCAACTGTTCCTGAAATCGATAAAAATGGTAAGAATATCAACTGAAAATTTATGGTTACTGGTAAAGTTCAGCATCATCTCCTGTCGTTCACGCCGGATCGCCTATACCCACGGGTTATGGGTGAACCTTTTCATAAAACCTTCCACTGCATTTCATTCTTCGAGGAATAGATAAAAAGCATAGAACACCACCATGAAATTCCTGAGTAAACTGGTGTTACTTGCTCCCCGCCGGCTATTCGCATTGGTTAACCTAAACCCACGCGTTTACTAGAAAAACTGCCGGTATTCGTTAAGCTGAACAAAACCACCACGGACTGTGATTGATATATGGAGCCGTGCGCTGTCAAGGACACGGGAAAAGTGCTAAAAGGGCGTCTCCTTAAGGGGCAAAAAATCTCTGATTCAACAACAAAGCACCGCCAAGGGGTGATAAGTAGATGGCAGACCGATTGTCTGCTGTTGCAACAGACCAAGAGGCGATAAAATAGAGAAAGAACCGAATTGTAGATTTAAAGATTTTGTGGGAGAAACGTTAGTATTCTTGCCATAAAGATTATAAGTATGAGAATCCTATATTGACAGAATATCTTAATTTTTGTCTAGTTCTGGAACGATTTTTTAAAGTAAATTCTTCTTATCGGAAAGTCACTGTGCAGCGAACAAATCGATCCGCTGCAACAGTGATAAGCTACGAGAAAATGACCGTGACTGGAAGTGGCCAAAAATAGAGACCTCCAATAGAAAATAAGAATAATAATAAAAAATGAATGAAAAAAAAAAGAAATATAAGAGGTCAGCCTGGATTCGAGGGTCCTCAGAGCCAGGTGACAGCCGGGTGACGCCCCTGCGGCAATATTACCCAATTATCTAGCTGACGTGCCCATTTCTTTAAGGAAAATGGTCCATCTGAAAACATTTTTATTGATTTTATAAATAATAAGTAAAATAATGTTGAGGAGGTCCAGTTTAGAGAAAAATGTCAAAAAAACTGTCAGTGAAGGGGAGAAGATCTATCTCTGCACGACCGTCCATGCAACGCTTCTAAGCCGATCATCGAGGGTATGATTCATCATTCCCCTCAATCGCGGTTTATTAGCTGGCAGTAGGGTAAATTTCGAGTAAAAGTCGTCATATCTTATACCCCGTTGGATAAACTCTCGATTACTAGTCAATTTTAATGAACCGCTAATCTGATAAAATGGACTGTTGTGGCTACAAGTGTTTTCTGACAAGGGAGGTCAGTGAACTTCCCCCGACGATTCTTAACAAGACCTATATGGTCTTATAGAGCTTGAAGCGTAGATCAGAAATATGTAATTTATTTTTGCTGAATGGTAGTGGGTATTCCGAAAATTGCAAAAAAAAGTAAGCACTGCTCTGACAACACTGCTGATGGGCGCTAAATAGCCCCTGAGGTGAGAGGTTCATGCAAATGTGCTTCGGTAGCACAGCGGTAACGCAGTGGACTGTTGTTCAGAAGGTCGAGGGTTTGGATCCTGTGGTTGTGTTTTCGTTTTGCTTCAATCGCATTGATACCAAATGGTGCTCATTTTGAGATTTTGTCATAGTGATTGAAGAAAATCATGTTTGGAGCCCTCTAAACCGAACAAGTTTTAGAAAATGACAACATTAATATGGGTAGCCATTATCTACCGTAACATACCTTAAACAGACGCAAATTCAGAAACTAATGTTGGATTCGTGATCAGCGACCCAAATAACCCCTACACACGGAGTTTGGACGAAATCGGCGATTTTGACCTACGCACCTCACTTACCCACCCTTGCCATAGCAAGCGCTCATCAGTCACAAATCCAGAAGCAAAAGTAAAATTCGTGATCAGCAATCCAGGTGAGACTCCTAGGCAATTTCTGGAACGATGGTAGTGGGTGCTGACGATTTTCTGACAGCTAGAGTCTGAATGGTGCCATAATATTACCAGTAGTTCATCAGAGACTCAACCTTGGGCAACTCTACCGACACCTGACATGAGGCTCGAGATGTCATGGTCATCCATTTCGCCCACTCTTTGCTAATGAGACTATTTGAGACACTGGTCACGAATATAGCACTAGTTTTGTGATTTGAAACAAGTGAGGGTATCTAATGACGGGTTTCGTTGTGTGTGTGCTGGTGAGCCCTTGCTATGGCCAGGGTGGGTAAGTGAGGTGCGTGGGTCAAAATCGCCGATTTCGTCCAAACCTCGTGTGTAAGGGTTATTTGGGTCGCTGATCACGAATCCAACATTAGTTTCTGAATTTGCGTCTGTTTAAGGTATGTTACGGTAGATATTGGCTACCCACATTGATGTTGTCATTTACTAAAATTTGTGCGGTTTAGAGTGCTCCAAACATGGTTTTCTTATATCCCCATGACAAAATCGCAAAATGAGCACCATTTGGTATCAATGCGATTGAAGCAAAACGAGAACACATCCACAGGATCCAAACCCTTGACCTTCCCAGCAACAGTCCACTGCGGTACCGCTGCGCTACCGAAGCAAACTTGTCCGAATCTCTCACCTCATGAGCTTTTCAGCGCCCATCAGCAGTGTTGTCAGAGCAGTGCTTACTTTTTTTGCAATTTTCGGACCACCCACTGCCATTCAGCAAAAATAAATTACATATCTGTGATCTACGCTTCAAGCTCTATAAGACCATATAGGTCTTGTTAAGAATCGTCGGGGGAAGTTCACTGACCTCCCTTGTGAGTGAAGCCTTGACACTGTTTGATTTTCTCATTTTTCACTTTTTGCTATTGTTTGGTTGAATTTTCAGCGCGTCTATTGACGTCTCTAATAAATAATAAATAAATAAATAAAATGGGTTAGACGCCTGATGCGTGGTCAGACGGTGATCGCAAATCGAGTCGTCAACGAAGAGTATCAGCTACCGAGTTGGAAATCGTAGTAAGTTCGTGGTAAGATTAACTCCACAGCTCAGCAAATCAATTCAGGCGCCCGACAAGGTCAGTTTTGAAGCTAATCGATCAGAAAAAAGTTTCAAGAGAAAAAACAAGGAGCTGGAGGTGGACAAGTGTTCGTTTCTCGGAGAGCCGGTGTATCGTCGTTCCGACGGAGAACCGGAGGGGGTGGGCGAGCGCGAGAGCGTTTCAAGAGACTGAGCCACTTGTGACCGCTGTTATCTGAACACGGCACAAACACCGATCGGTCGGAGCGGTGCAATCAGCACGTCCTGAGCAGAGGCACAGAACCCGGGTGACTTCTCCATGACTTTTTTCACGCGTTCCTGAAGTGCTTCAGCTGGACCGGATTATTTTGATAACCACCGCTGGCCCACTAATGAACTCACATTTCAAAGAGACAGTAATTCCTTGTCGGTGGGTAAAGTGTCGCCTTTTATTCTAATTAAATTTACGTAAGCGTTGCGTCTAGGGAGCAGGTAGTACAGTGACGAGAGGCGCTACCGACACCCGTACGGTCGAGCGATCGATCCCCGTCCGGGCTAACCAAGCCTTCCATCCTTCAGGGCCCAGATTCATGAACGACGAGCGGTCTCTGAAACCACGGCGCAGCCGGAACCAGACGGCAGAGTAGATGAGAGATTGCATTTAGCATAGGAAGTTTAGGATAAGTAGACAAAGGTGGGCGCCGTTCGGGCTAATATTTCCGGGTTTATCGAGGGTTTACCAATGATGAATCTGGGCCCAGGGTCGGGTAAATTGGTACCAGACTAAACCGGGAAGGTAAAAAATACTGATCAGGTATAACGGCAGGCCCCGTCTAGTAATTGTGAAAGCCAAACATTCGCTTTGTCTCCAAGGTTCTGAAGGAACTACAATGCGTACGGAGGTCCATACGAGACCGTGACAGGTAGTGCTCAGCGTTGACGATGGATGCGCCACGCATTCGTGTTACATTCAGGATCGTAGTGACATGGAAAACGCTTATACGGCCTTTACCATCACTTGCAGGCCGACGACTTCAAGGTTTAGTTACCCAAATTCGAGGCTCTGAAGAATAGTTACACCGAAATGTAAGCGTAAATTTTTATTAAGTAAATTTTGAATTAATTAATTAGTTAATGAATTTAATTTTAATTTTAAATTTTTTATTAAGTAAATTGTAAGTAAATTTTTATTTCATTTAATTTTATTTCATTTACACTGTTAGGTGCGCCAAATAAAACACTTGAATAATACTAAACAATAATACTGTGCTTAAATTACTTGCTTTGCTCAATTAATTACTTAATTTACTTAAATTGCTTAAATTCTGAAAGGAACACGAATGCTGCGGCGCGCCCTTGTGGGAGTAACCAACGCCCTTTACCCTTACCCTTCACCTAAACTCGTCGCGGACGCATTCCTGTAGACCAGGCTGTCGAACACCAGCTACAAGAGCCAGACTCGTGATTGACATACCCTCTATCAACCCTGAAATATACCCCAGGCAAGCTTCACAGTTTTCCTTGAATCGTGTTAGTTCTGTGGTTGGAAGCCATAGAATATGTCCGAACCTTGAGTTTCTGGTTAAATTTTTACCCGCCATAGATCCCTCAAAATCCTTGAGGACGAATCCAAATCGGGCCGAAGATCCGCCGAGCTCGTTTCCCTTCGACGTCGATGGCGGCCGCGCCTTGAACCAGAACGACGACCTGCTGCGATTTAATTGAATTCGTCGACCAGAACATGCAAAAAACGGCCAGCACGTCGGAAATTGCTCAATACGGCCCTCAAACACCGCTATTGATCGATCGATCGGATGCCAATCTTTACGGAAACTGGATTGATCCGCTAGACATGACAGCTAGACCAGTTCTACAGCACACACCGTCCTCAAGGTATCTTGTACTTTACTCCGACAATGTTCAATCAATAAAAGGTAAATAGTAAAGGTGTCGGCGTTGATCGGTCCCCTGAGGACGCGCCGCTGCATTCGGGTTCAATTCAGAATCGTAGAGGCTTGATGAATGCGTGTTTGGCCTATACAATGATTTGTGGGGGTCAGCCACTATAACAAGTCAGCGTTTTTACCTTCCTAGAAAAGTGTGGTACCAATTTATCGACCCGGAAGGGATGGAAGGCTTGGTTGACCCGGGCGAGGATCGATCGACCGTGTGGGTGTCAGCAGCGCCTCTTACCACTGCACCACGTTCGCTCTTGTTCAATCAATAAACGAGAAAAACAAGGAAAAATAAGGAAGAAAGAAGAAGAACTGTATGGTCAGTAGGGTAGAACTCTGGGTAAACGTCAAGAAATTCCGAAAATGCAATACTTCAAGAAACAATTTCCAAGTTTTTTCGCCTTTAAACCCAGCGGAATACATGAATATACCCATTCCCGACAGCAGCATCAAACATTAGCAGTCCAACAAACATCAGCATCATTAAGTTTAAATATACCCAGCTGTCGATTCCGGCTCTACCTTCCTAGTTCATCTCGTTGAATCATTTTACTCAAGTACCAAACTTTGGATTAAAATAGGTCTAATTTACCCATGACGTCACCTTTGGCTAACTGATGCTGTCGCTGGGAATGGGTATATTTCACTGGGTATATTTTCATACATAGATTTTTTCCTCAATTTTGATCCGTTCCAAATTTGGACCCCTTCACGCTGAGGAAAAATGAGTTCTATTGCTCCTTCCTTTCTCGACTAAGTGACTGGAGGCGGTGTTATCATTCGCACAGTCGAACGATCCACTCCTGCCCTAGCTAGGCAGGTCTTTGACACTTTTGGGATAGGTAAACTCGAAATTTCTGGGTAAAGTAAACTGGTAACAGACCCATATAACAAGGTACAGACACTCACTGGCAAATCATCGGGAGCCGAAAGCGGTTCGAAACCTTCCATGTTTTTTGGAGGCGCACGTGTGCATGGCGCATCCCACCAGGTCCCTAGAGCTCTATATTTCTTACCGTTAGATTTTATATTCAAACAAAAACTGACGAGGTTAATTTTAACCCTGTGAAGGTAAAAACGAACAACAACACAGATGTTTATTCAGAATACCCGTACGCAAGAGGCACATGAAACACTCTTTACAAATGGATTTTTCTCACATTATTCATCTAAAAATATCGATGCACGGGGAACAAGGGTTAGTAGGACCTTTGGTGACTATCATACCATATAAACGATAAAAAATAAAAAATAAAAAAGCACGAATAGGAGATCACAACGGGCGAGTCTTGGACAGACTGCCTAGGGGCGGTTAGTTGCAGGTGGACACCCATCGATGCTGAAGGCAATCCTTGCAGATCAGATTACAACACCACACGAATTTACAGTCGCATTTGTAGTGGATCACCTCGTGTTTTATCTGAAATCGATAAAATTTACTCTAATCACCTAACCCTAGGGTTTTCGAAACCTTTCACAAACCTTGAATCCTTTTCCGCAACATAATCGCGAACAGTCGCCCTGGGTATGGGTCTCGTTGCGCCACGCGCAAACTCGTCCATTGATCTGAAGGATGAAAACTGATATAAAGGTAAAAACGAAAGCAGAATGGGTTGATCAGTCAAGTAGTATGCGCCATGCACTCGTCCTCTTTTCAAAATCATAAAAAAATAACCAGAACATTGATTGAAAACATTACCCTGTGCTGGCACGGATCCGGTGATGGTTCGATGAAAACCAAGTCGGCGTTTTTCACCTTGTGATTTCCAGTCAGCAGCCTCGATTTGGCATACCTAGAATAGCTATCTTTAACCCTGCCGGGTAGGGTAACTTGGTCTACGATGGGTATACAAATTCTTCCAAACAAGCCATCGAGGAAACAGAACAAGGGAACGTATTTATTTATTTAATTGTTCTATCCGACATCAAAACCGAGAGGAAGGAGTAAAAATTCTTGACGTGCGGTCGGACTTGGGAGAGAGTATCAGACAGAAAAGTAGACAGAGAAACCGACAGGTAAACCCTGCCATTAAATTTCATTTTAATTTCACTTATGCCTATTTTATTTACTATTTTTACCTATTTTTACTTGATTCATTTTAGTTAAAAATTCAAATCACTCACTTTTCCACCAGATAGTCAGTGATATGATCAAGTGTGGCCGTCTTCTTCCAGCAAGTTTTCTGCTGGCACGATCCTGAAACCCCATGGCACTTACATGAGGCTATGAGCGTCTTCTTCACGGCCTAAAATATTTAGATTAGAATAAAAATATATTAAAAAGTGCCAAAATATCCTAGAAAGCTCACCAGACGACCGGCTTTCAGATTGTGTTTTTCAACACTTCGCAGAGGAGAACGAACCACTGGCGTCTTGGTGAGCAGCTTACGACTAGCGGTAATTCCGTGCTGAACACTGTAGGAACAGCTGAAAATCGATATATCGATCGATGGGAGATTAGAAGTCAGAAATCAATATTCTTCTGCTTCTACGGCAACTGGACTCTGCGATTATCTTCATCAACCCTTTTTTCCAATCAGAAATTGTCTGAACCGAGAAGATGTTGAAGGATGTGATTAAGAAAACATTTCTCAAAGAGTAACTAGAAATCGATATATTGATCGAATATAGATTCGAAACACCAAATAGTGCTGCATAGGTAGTAAAATCAATGTTAACAATCTTCTTCACAAGCCTCGAAATTGGTGTAGTCCAGCAGTTTATACAGTACTGGCCATAAGAATTGCCATTTTCACGGAAAAGCCGAAAAAAATCGGCTTTTTCGTCTTTTCTGAATAACTTCCTTAGAATTCAACATTCTGCGAAACCGAGCACATGGCTGAGCTCAGCAGCTCAAGCTCTATCGAACGGTATAGGAATCTTACCTGAAACCCTTTTAGTTAGCCGAATATGGCGATTTTCGCGAAGCGACGTCGCGTTGCCGCGTACGAGTTTCCCATTCAACGGTGTTCACCGCTACTCCAGCAACGATCTTCCAAATTCGAACTCCCGTATCTCAGTTCCCAAGCAATTTTCTACGGCTGCTCTTCTGTGTTGAACAGAGTAGCCACTCTAGGGTAGTATGCCATAGGTAACCATCCCCAGATTGTCCTGGCTTCTTCCAAAAACTCGGCCAAAGTAGGCAAGTGAGGTTACTTTGTTGAGTTGTAACTTTGTTGAAACTTAATAATTTGTAAAAATATACATATACTTGAGCTCAGCAGCTTGAGCTCTATCGTTTGGTATATAAATTATCTACAGCTGAGAATTTTTTCAAAATATCGATTTTTCTCTGTCACCATTGGTGAAATTGCATATATTGCTATGTTCAGGGCAGAATGTCTGCCCAATTTTTCGTAGAAATACGCGGCTTTTGCTGTTATACTACGTAGTTGCTGCTGAAAAGTGCGAATTAATGAGAAAACCCTCTTCAAATGTTCCCGTTTTTCTGAAAATTGAAGCTGAAAAATGGAATTTTCAATTTTCACAATTTTAAAAAACTGGTTCAAAAGTTTCAAATTCATCCTTGGATGGTGCGTTAGGTATCAAATTAACGGAAATGATGCGCTGAGTACAAATCTGTCAAAAATTTTCATCCATTGATTGCATCGTATACATCGATTTCCTCGTCGTTGACAGGCCAGCCAGAGAGTGCGTTCCCCGACGCTCCGCCCCTCGCCCCTCCTCCTGGTGACGTCATCGCTGAAAAACAGCCGCAAGACCTATGAATTCATGAAAACTAATCCGGTTGAAATCTACATCGTTCGATAGCACTAACTAAGTACACTAAAACGTAGAAATAGCAGTTCAAAAGAGCACCAACAAAAGGAGAAAATCGCTGTCAAACGTTTCAGCGAAAAATTTGGCTCGGGGCCAACAGCTTATAAAAAGTTACGGAAGCTCTCTGAGCCTGCCGTGTCATATGTTTCTCAAAGTGGACTAGGTCTCTTAGAGGATCCTTGAATGTGCTAGTATGATCTCGTTTAGCCTTTGAGCTACAGCCCGCCAAAGTTGGAGGAAATTACGTGCGTTTTGTGAAATTGCATGGATCACCATGTTCAGGCCCGAATATCTGCCGAATTTTTCGAACTGAGACGCTGCTTTCTCTATTGTGCTACGTAGCTGATGACATTAAATGTTGAAAGTGAAACAAATTCTTCTGTACTAATCGCATTTTCTTGAAAAGCGAAGTTAAAAAATGAAAATTTTCATTTTGTGAAAATATTCAAAAAGCTTCAAAATTTCCTCGAGAATGGTGTGTTAGGTGTCAAACGAACAGAAATGATGCAGTATATTCAAATTTGACAAAAACTCAACAAAAAGAGGTCAAATATATGTATATTTTTACAAATAATTGAGTTTCAACAAAGTAATTCAAAAAAGGCGCTTTTGAACGCTCCTAAACCCTGTGGGCGGTCCTTTGACAACATTTTTAAAGTTTTTTGTCAAATTTGAACACACTCCATCATTTCTGTTCGTTTGATACCTAACACACCATTCTCGAGGAAATTTTGAAGCTTTTTGAATATTTTCACAAAATGAAAATTTTCATTTTTTAACTTCGCTTTTCAAGAAAATGCGATTAGTACAGGAGAATTTGTTTCACTTTCAACATTTTATGCCATCAACTACGTAGCACAATAGAAAAAGCAGCGTCTCAGTTCGAAAAATTCGGCAGATATTCGAGCCTGAACATGGTGATCCATGCAATTTCGCAAAACGCACGTAATTTCCTCCAACTTTGGCGGGCTGTAGCTCAAAGGCTAAACGAGATCATACTAGCACATTCAAGGATCCTCTAAGAGACCTAGTCCACTTTGAGAAACATATGACACGGCAGGCTCAGAGAGCTTCCGTAACTTTTTATAAGCTGTTGGCCCCGAGCCAAATTTTTCGCTGAAACGTTTGACAGCGATTTTCTCCTTTTGTTGGTGCTCTTTTGAACTGCTATTTCTACGTTTTAGTGTACTTAGTTAGTGCTATCGAACGATGTAGATTTCAACCGGATTAGTTTTCATGAATTCATAGGTCTTGCGGCTGTTTTTCAGCGATGACGTCACCAGGAGGAGGGGCGAGAGGCGGGACGTCGGAGAACGCACTCTGGCTGACCTGTCAACGACGAGGAAATCGATGTATACGGTGCAATCAATGGATGAAAATTTTTGACAGATTTGTACTCAGCGCATCATTTCCGTTAATTTGATACCTAACGCACCATCCAAGGATGAATTTGAAACTTTTAAACCAGTTTTTTAAAATTGTAAAAATTGAAAATTCCATTTTTCAGCTTCAATTTTCAGAAAAACGGGAACATTTGAAGGGGGTTTTCTCATTAATTCGCACTTTTCAGCAGCAACTGCGTAGTATAACAGCAGAAGCCGCGTATTTCTACGAAAAATTGGGCAGACATTCTGCCCTGAACATAGCAATATATGCAATTACACAAATGGTGACAGAGAAAAATCGATATTTTGAAAAAATTTTCAGCTGTAGATAATTTATATACCAAACGATAGAGCTCAAGCTGCTGAGCTGCTGAGCTCGTATATTTTTACAAATTATTAAGTTTCAACAAAGTTACAACTCAACAAAGTAACCTCACTTGCCTACTTTGGCCGAGTTTTTGGAAGAAGCCAGGACAATCTGGGGATGGTTACCTATGGCATACTACCCTAGAGTGGCTACTCTGTTCAACACAGAAGAGCAGCCGTAGAAAATTACTTGGGAACTGAGATACGGGAGTTCGAATTTGGAAGATCGTTGCTGGAGTAGCGGTGAACACCGTTGAATGGGAAACTCGTCCGCGGCAACGCGACGTCGCTTCGCGAAAATCGCCATATTCGGCTAACTAAAAGGGTTTCAGGTAAGATTCCTATACCGTTCGATAGAGCTTGAGCTGCTGAGCTCAGCCATGTGCTCGGTTTCGCAGAATGTTGAATTCTAAGGAAGTTATTCAGAAAAGACGAAAAAGCCGATTTTTTTCGGCTTTTCCGTGAAAATGGCAATTCTTATGGCCAGTACTGTATAATATTTCGATTTTGATGGCTTTTGTTTTGATTTCATTTTTGATGGCATTTTCAGACTACTTTCTTTTGAAAAATGATTGGATTATGTATTCATACATAGCTTACAAGCATTGGACCTCTACTGAATTAATTCGATTTCTTCTAAATTTTTTGTTACAAAAAATAAAAAAATAAAAAGTTTCGCCAATTATTTGAAGTCCACAAACCCTCCATATTCCCAACCGGGCTGGCCATCATGAGCACAGGAACAATCGTCGATCCATCCCTGAGCGCAGGCGGTCGCCACACCCCAGGCGGCGCCGGCTGACGATAGGGCCCATATTAGGGCCGATTCTCGATAGCCTAAACAAATAGTTTATGTATCTATTTATTAACTTTTTTTTCAATTTATTATTCATTTATGTACCTATTTACATGTTTCTATTGATGAACCATATGTAAGGCCGCGTGTGGTACATTTGTAAGAGGCGCCACTGACGCCCGCACGTTAGAGTGATCGATCCCTACACGGACTAAGCAAGTCTTCCATCCCTCTTGGGTCAGGTAAATTGTTACCAGACCTACCCGGGAAGGTGAAAGACACTGACTTGGCACGGCGACCTGCCCCCGCAGGCCATTGTATAGGACTAATACGCATTCATCATTCCTCGGCTTTTCTGAATGGAAGTACATAGAATGGGTGATTCATCCTTAGGGGACTGATTAACGCCGACTACCTTAGTCTATTTTTTATTATTTTTGAGTCCTTGACACTTGTATTCTCCTGAGTTTGCTGTTAGCGAAACCCAAGAAACCGCAAGAAATATTGGAGCTCCGGGCAGGACTTGAACCCATGTTTCAGGTCTGTCTGGTGTGCTGCGACGCTAGCCACTATACCACAAGGTCCCTCGTTAACCAACAGAAGCGCTCATTCACTCTACCACTACAATACTAAGGCGTTAACTTCGATGCTTTTAAACTCCTCAATTTCAATTTTCCCGATGAAATGAAAGGAAAATGGAAGAGAAAGCTTCTCAAGTCACTTAGGAGCCTAATTTTTTGAGAGTAATATTTCGCGTTCTTAGAATAGGATGTTGGAACGATGGTGCTAGGTTTGTCGCAAGAATCGCATCTCAGGCGGGATTCGAACTCGCGTCTCAACCTATCCGGGGCTGTGCCGCAAAAAAGCTTCATTAAAACTGGAATTTCGCAATCCATTTTTCCTTTTAAAATTCATTCTATTAGTTCCTCCTAAATGTATTTGAGTGATTACAAGTTAAATTCATTGTTTCAACTAACCATATTTAAGAATCGGCGGATCGTGCATAATATGGCCAACATTGGTGCAGTCCCATTGTTGAAACCGCATTCGATCGGAACACTGAGACATCGCATCCTGAAACAATCGATTGTGGAATCTGTCGATCGATATCTGTCGATATCGACCTTTGGTAGAGTAGAAACTACACACACGGCTACTTCTTTTTGTCGCTTCAATGGGTATGGCCGTAAAACACCGAACATTCGGTCAATTATGTGCCCGTAAAAGCGCCCACCTGTATGCCCTCGTAGGCAGCGATTACGGTAGCCGGCTGGTTACGGCAGGCGATTTGCACCGAACGAAACGCTCTCGAGTGGAGTAGATCGGGACCGCAACCCTTCAAAGAGAAAAATTTCAAGAAGAAAATTAAATTGGACTTATTTATGGCAGAAAATACACAAAAATTGCGGAAAATGTCGATAGAAAACAGGAGAGAATGAAGGACTGGAAGGGTAACTGTGTTCTCGCCAGAGAAGAAATGTTATGAATCCAAATAAAGTTAGGTTGTTCCGGAGGCTGCTCATTCACCTCCTCTTTAGCAAACAATTATTTTACATCGATTTGGACCTGGCTCGTTTTCTCCAGATCAATTTTAAACTCGAAATTTTCATGCTAAAATCCAATCGAATGTCTGGCATTCAGGTCAGGGAAAAATTGTGGGGTCTAACATTGATAACCCCTGATGAACTTTTACACCTATCAACCTTCGTGGACCAAAGTTTTGAGACCCCACAGGTTTATCATGCGTCCTGACAACCACGACCCTTTATTTGTGTAAAAATCGGTGGTAAGGGACGCCACTGACACTCTCAAGTCGAGCAGTCGATCCCCGCCCGGGCTAACCAAGCCATCCATTCCTACAGGGTCGGGTAAACTGGTACCAGACCTGTCTGAAAAGGTAAATACACGGACTAGGTAGCGCGGCTGGCCCCGCAGGTCATTGTATAGGCCAAATACGCATTCACCATGCCTCCACGATTCTAAGTGGAACACAAATGCGTGGCTCGTCCTTAGGGGAATGATCGACCCCTTTACCTTTACCTTTACCTTCGCTCTCCGGTCACTTGTCGTCACCTGCCCCGCTACCGTAGCCAAGTGCGTCGTCGGTATGGACTGAGTGAGCGAGCAATTGTGAGTTTAGCGTCGAAATTGGATTTTATGACGGTCGACCGCACCTCTTCGGAAGATCATCAACTCACTGTAAAACAGGTTCGGCGCGCTCCTCTCCTCGCCTAAACGTTTACGGCCACCCCGAGCGTGGTCGTCGTCGTCGTCGTCAGACCCCCTTGGCCGCTCTCTGCCACTCGAAGAATGCTGTCGTGAAAAAGCACCGCCTGGGACACCACGAGTCTACTTTTGCCGAATTTGAGCGATTGGGCTAAGTGTGGTACCCCTGAAGAGGGTAGTGAGCCCATATTCTGAATGGAATCGTCTTCAGACGAATAGAGTTTGATAAATTCTCTCTCCCCAGCAATCAATACAAATCTTCACTCATTAGTGCTACACTACCGCTCATAACATCTGTCCCAAAAAACGATCGGAACGCTCCGGAACGCATTAAAGCGTTCTTTTCTCTCCTAGTCTTTCCTAGTGGGTCATTTAAGAATTGAAACATATCAGACGGTACGTCTGTCTGCACTGGGTTTAAAACTGACGTTATTTTTCTATTTCAGATTAAAATAACCCACTTACAGGCCAGTCTCTCTCAAGTGGCGCTAACTGGCGCTAATTGGTTTCCAACCTCCCGAATGCTGCCTTGGGAGTCTCTTCAGGAGATATTGTCATCACTAAACGAAAAATCCCGGAATCTCGACTTACTGTAATTGAATTCGAATTCAGCTTCCCACTACCAATATTTTGGAACCTAATATGTGATCTATTCGTTCGATGTATTCGTCGTTTGTCTCGTAGTGTCTTGATTTCTCAGTTCTGGCTGAGTATAGGGCACTGACATCTTCCGCAGAACAGCTAGCCCATCGGCTAACCATGTGGCGGACTCGATGGCCCACGTAACAGTTTTAGCTTGAGGTGATGAACCCCTATAGAGATTCCATCGATAGCCAATATGGCCTTCAAGCGAAAACGGGAAAATCATCCAGAATGTTCCAATATCTGAGAGGAACGGATTCTATGTATCAGCCTTCTTCCGTCGCACTCTTTTAGTGCGTTCAGCTACAGTAGTTCAAATGACCTCAAGGAGTATGCTAAGAGAGGAGGATGTGAGGGAGAGGAGTTAGAATGAGGCACGAGGAAAATACTTCAAACAAACAGGTAGTTCTAGTAGATGAACGACTACGTCTAGACTCTCCAGGTACAAAGATGCCTATGGGCATTGGACCATATCGATCAAATTCGATTGAAAACTTTTGAAACGAAGGGTAACCAAAACAAATAGAATTCATCAGACGAGATGTTTGCGCAAAACAGGTGTTGAGCATTCCTACGCTACGCTAAGTTCACACAAACGTAGATATCGAGCTCTTGAAGGACACTTGTGAATGTTTATGATTCAGAGATTTGGGGTAATACTCATCAATCCAAACCGGCAAGGAACTAAGCAGAAATAAAATCGACTGGAAATGATAATAATTGCCGAAGAAACACGAGTAGCGGTCCATTTCGAGCAAAAAGGCTCAAAAGGCTACGGGAAAGTTTAACAAAACTCCGAGAGACTCCAACAAAATTCCGAAACTTCTTTTCCAACACTTCGACCACTGTCACTGCGGCTACTTAGGGTAATTAAATTGAAAGTATTAACTAAAATGATCTCTGTCTCCGCAAATGCACTTCTATCTCCTCTCTGAAGATGTGAGAGGATCGTGGACATCCGGAGCTCTCTAGGAATCCTGATAAGGAAATTAATAAATTTGAATTAGGAAGCCAGAAATGTCAGGAATAGCAATACGATAGAGAAGAATAAGGAAGAAGGGAAGGAAAGGAGAAGATAGGAGAACTCAAACGTGCATTGAGTTCGACAATGTTAGGTTCCCAATGACTCAACGATGGAAAGATGCGCATCTTTCTGACCACGATTACTCACTGAGATCGATACCGACATCGTCTCACCAACGGAAAGTTACCAACGAAGTGTCTTACCTGGAGGAGTTTGAGTGGAGCCGGAGGAGGGGTAAAGTTGGCGGTGGTATGGATAAGCAGCAGGAGAATACCGCCGGCTAGCCAGTAACGAACGCCCGTGGAAGTTCGAGAGGTCCATGGCGACCTTCTGGTCATCGATGGATTCTCAGCAGTGATACTATGTGTCGCATATAGTAACAGCTGATCGAGCCGCTCAGTGGAGCTCATTACGGTAGCGGATTACGGTAGATGGCGAAGAGCAGAGATGCCGTCGGCGTGCGGGTGTTGTCGTAGACACTGCAATCAGTCGCCAGTCACCACCACCAGCACCGGCTGCATCCAGCGCGGGCGCGACCCGTTCTATCGCACCCTCCACCACCACCGTACTCACTTCGTCGATACCGTAGTTGGCGCTCGGAGGGGTTGGACTCGTGTGGAATCAGGGTCAGCCGCGACGACGATGTACCGACCGCCGACCGCCCATCGCCAGCCATTAAAACGAAGCTCGTCAAAATTTAGCACCAATGCACGCGGGCACTAGAATCGGCGATAAACCCGGGGATGGGGCTAGTCTGAGGGTATAGCCGCTACTGATGCCGATGATGGTTGACGCCGGCCATAAATGGCTACGTACGCTTCATGTGCCGAGAAGTCATTTGGTGGACATAACCAACAGCGGAGTATTTATTTACTAGCCATTCAGCGACCTGCAGGCCGCCAAAGGAACTAATGAATAGCAGAAAACATATATAAAACATTTATAATAACAAATAAAACGAAAAACAAAAAACATACAGCAAAAGACGGCGAGGAACTGATGAAATACGTCACTGGGAGTACGGTAACGAGCAATCGCTGCGGGACCCTAGAGTTGACAAACAAACATCTGGGTCTCATTTATTAGTAGGATTTATTTGTTTATTTGTTTATTTATTTATTTATTTCCTTATTTATATTTATACTTACTTACTTAAATACTTACTAAGTAAGTAAGTGAGTATTTATTCATTTATTTGAAATGCACTAAAGTGCGCACAACTCAGAAAACAAGTGGGAAACACATGTATAATTACCGACATTAGTGCTTATACAGCAACAATAGCATCTACCAAATAGCAGGAAAACAAAACAGAATAAAAACAGAACAGAATATAAAACAACAGACGAAACAGAATATTTTAGGTACGCCAGTTTTTTGGATGATATTTTTGCACATGATTTTTGGTGGGATTGCCCGAATTCCGGCACCGAAAAGGGTTAACAAACCAGCCATCAAGTTGCCGGAAATGTTCGGGTTGTTCATTCCTAGGACGACACGCCATGCACTCGCATCCCATTCAGAATCGTAAAGACATGCTGATTTCTTGATTATGCGATGACTTGTATGGAACAGCCGTTGCATAAATCAGCATCTTTGCGCCTCCAGAATAGAACCAAAAGGGCGTATGTCCTGAAGGGGTTATCCAGATCTGCTGACATTACCTGTGCAACCAATTAGCAACCTCTCCCCGGTAGAACAATGCAGTCCTACGATCGGCGATTGACGACCGACTTTTTCCGCTGGCCTAGTTGTGCTGGAGTGGTAAAAGGTATAGGTAAAGTTGATCAGTCCCCTAAGAACGCGCCACGCACTCGTTATCCGCTACGAATTGCAGAGCGTCCGTGAAAAGGCATTGGAGCCGTCCTAGTATCTTAAGACAGACCCGTTAGGTAAAAGTCTTTCAAAAGAGTAATCCTGTCCATTCCCTCCACTTTCCAGTGGTGGGGCTCGGTGTTTTTAAGATGAATTGCAATGTGCAGTATCATTGTCAGTGGCAAGGACTCGCTATAAATAATAACATTCGGGGTAAGGTTTGTTCATTCGCAGAGGTACGGCTCCAGCGACCGTCGGACGGAGGACCGGAGACACTGCAGTTTCAATCGGAGGAACACCAACCGTCAAGTTGCTGTGGAAGAGCGACCACTAGCCGATCATGCAGCCCGAGGAAAAGGTTTGTTTAGAATCGATGGTGCAGTGGTGAGAGGCGCTACTGACACCGTCACGACTGAGCCATCGATCCCTGTCCGGGTAATCAATCCCTACACCCATCGGGGGTCGGGTAAATTGGTACCAGGCTTGTCTAAGAAGCTAAGAACACTGACCTGGTACAATGGCTGGCCCGGAAAATCATCCTATGAGCCAAAAACGCGTCCACCGCCTCAACAATTCGAAGGGAAGACGAATTCGTGGCGCGTCCTTGGGGGAATGATCAACGCCGCCCACGTTTCTTACCTACTTGGGTTTAGTTACCTAAAAATGACCCTAAAATCTTCCACCTCACCAGGACGAGTTTCTAGCTCATGAATAGATGAATTTAAGCTGATTGATCTCGATTCCGGGTTCAGAAATGACTCCACATCGCATTCGACCGCTTCAGGGAAGATTTCTTCCCAACCACCGCTCAGCCTCATCAAACCGCACTACCTACGACTGCACAATCGACTAACCTAGAATAATGAGTGATAACCATAGAATTGATATGTGATACCCTGATAGCGCTAGACTAATCGCAAAAATCCTGACCCAGAAGGGATTCGTACCCGCTACTCTGCTTATCCGGGCAACTGAGAAGCTAAACCGCTACACCACCTCTTCCAAGTAGTGCAACTGCCTTATCTGTGACATCATAATCAAGCCGGTTGGGTAAAAACGTGGCTACTGATAGTGAAAACCCAGCAGTTTGGTAAATGTGCTAGCGAAATGAAAACAAAGGGTTTGGAAATGCATGTAAAAACGATGGTTATTGGTGGATTGGTTTAGTCCAACAATCTTTGGAAAAGTCTTAGGAGGGTTCGAATCCCGCCTGATTCGCATTTTTTGCGATGGATCTGGCACCATGAAACAATGAAACAATAAAGGTAAGAGCTAAAGGTGAAGTGATTGGCGTTGCTCAGACCCATAAGGACGCGCCATGCACTCGTCTTTCGTTCAGAATGGCAGAAGCATTGTGAAAGCGTATTTGGCCTATACAATGACTTGCAGTGGCCAGCTACTGTAGTACAAATTCACCTGCTTAGGCAGATCTGGTACCAGTTTACCCGACTCTGAGGTATGGAAGGCTTGATAAACCCTATTGAGGGACCAGGTTACGGCTATACCAACTCATCAACCATTTCAGGTAATTGACCAGTGGGGTGATGAAACGCATTGTCGATGACCCTCAAGGAAGGGTATCTTAGGCAACTTCTCAGAAAAGGCTTAATTGACAAAAATAGCTCAAAATTACAATAAACATGTCGTGGATAAGACAAAATGAAAACGAACGGCTGGAAAGGGAAGATAAGGATGAGCCGTTAAATTAATTTTAATTAAATGTTTTGTCTCCACAGAGGGACAGCTATCACACGGATAACAGTAAAAAGCCAAAATCTATGATAATATGATAAATTATACAAAATATGGACCTAAAAAAGGAGAAAACCAGGTATTTCTTGGGCTAGAAAACCGACAAATGCGCTCTGTCCAAAACTCGTATTCTTGGCCGCCCGTCTTGGCTAGCAACCTGTCAAATCTCACGTACATCTGGCTAAATTGATTTTTTCTCAGGGGTGGGGCACCACAGCCGGAACGTTCACCCCAAAATTTCTTTCATTTTCCATTCTTCTAGCAAATTGTTTTTCTTTTTAGGCACTTCTTGGATCTCATACACAGAGCAGTAGGTCAAGTAAGGTGAGCATAGCCGTTGCTGCTCGATTCTTCTTCCTCTTCCTCCTTCTCTTTCTTCCTCCTTTTTCTTGTTCCTCGTCCATCTCCTCTGGTTTTGATCCTCCTTTCCCTTCTCCGTCTTTCTCGTTTTTCCTGTATTTTCATTTTCTTTTGCCTTTCTTGTTTTTTGTCCTTGTTCCGCGCTTTCGTCTTCCTTGTTCCTCTTCTTCTTACTGTTACCTCTGCCCTGTCCTCCCTCTTCCCCTTCTTCCTTGCTCTGTTCCTGTGATTTCCATCTTCCCTGTTTTTCTTCCTTTCCTTGTTCTTTCCCTGTGATCTTTTTCGTCTTTCCTGTCGCACGTCCTTGTTCCGTGCTCTCTCCATCATTGTCCTTCTTCTTCCTACTTCTCCGTCTGCCCTCCTCTCCTTCTTCCAGTCTCTTCTCTCTCCTCCTTTTTTCTTCCTCCTTGCTCTGCGGCTTTCCATTTCCTTGTGTTTTCCATCTTCCCTTCTTTCCTTCCCTTTCCTGCCTTGTTTTCCTTCAATCTTCCCTCTACTGCTTTCTCCTACTTCCCTGTTCTTATTCTTCCTTCTTCTTCCCTGTTCTTCCCCTTTCTTCTCCATATTATTTATTACCATCCACCTTCTTCTTTTCCTTCCTTACTCTGCATGGCTTTCTCTCATTTTCTCCTTCTTGTTAACATATTTTCCCTCTTTCGTCTTAATCCTTGCTTCCCTTCCTGCTTGTTTCTTCTCATAGTGCAGCTTCCCGTGCCTCGTTGCTCTTCCTGTTTCTTTAAACTTACCCTACTTCCTCGTGGCTCTCTTTCACTACTTCCCTCTTCCATATCCTTCCTCTTCTTTGTCTTTGTTACTCTATCTTCTCCTTTCCTTTCCTTCTTCTTTATCTTTTTCCTTGTCCTCCCATTGTCACAGTAGCTCTTTGTACTTTTCGCGGTCGTTCCTGATACTCCTACGGGAACGACTTCTACTCCAATTAGGCTGCAATCAGGTTAATTACGTGCCCGACCCTTCAGTTTCCTTGAGGCATTTCTCGTTTCTAATATTTCCTCGTTTCCGACACCATCCATCCCTGCATACCTCTCTGAAGAATTATTTTTTTCGAAAAAAAAATACTTTAGCAATAAAGTTTTGCACAGGTGTATACGTTGTGTTCTCTAGCAGGAGTGACCCAAATTGCCAGTTTTTTCCAGAGGAAAACGAAAAACCTTGAGAAGAGCAAAAAGCCGCCGAAAAAGAAGAATATAGCTAGTCAGATTCAGGTGATTTTATTTATATTTCTTATGAAAAACGCAAACTTCGAAGACTTTTTCAGCAGTTTTGGATATTTTAGGCCAAAAATGCAAAGAAGGACAAGAGTGCGAGAAAGCCAGCTGTAAGTTAAAGATCGATTGGATCTAATTTTATTGATTTTTTATTTTAGTGGATCGAACGAATAGTAACAAAATTTCCGTCTTTTTCATCTCACATTCGGCTAAGTGCTCTGGAAGCTCTGAAAGCTTTTCACATTTCCGAGATTCTTCTCAGTATTTTTTTGAATTTGCCAAAAAGATCCGAGATGCCAAGCTCATCCCTTAACAGGATAAGTAATCTATAGAGAAAGGTGCCGGCGGGTTATTGCTCAATAATTAAAATGCAAAAATTTCCTTCATAAGTATCTTCATCCCCTAGGGATTTATAGGAAAAAAAAGGGAAACGATAATTTACTTATACTGATTAATTGATATATTGATTATTTTATAAGCCATCATTACGGATGAGTGCTGGAAATAAAAGCATTCTGGCTCAAGGAACATGCTGTGGGAGCGCAAATGAATTGGGGCGATTGGAATAAGATCCGTTCTTTCAGTAGCGCAGTGGCTAACGCACGTGCCCTGGACGACGTGTGTTGCAAGTTCGAATCCCGCATGAGACACGGTTTTTGCGATGAGCCTATCGCCACCACTACAATATGATATTCTAACATACATAATAGTAATCGTAAAAGGAGGTAGTATAATTGAAATTCACATATTTTCATATTTCAGAAAGGCGAGAGTAAAATGGGTAAACTGTCGCCGAAGACGCCGAAGAGCTACTCAGGCGGGCGAGCCGGATCCGAAGGCTCTGACGACAGCTCGAGCGACGCTTCGGATGAGATTATCGTGTTCGAGACACCGGAAAATCAGAGCTAACCAGTGGCAAATGAACGACCCAAATACAAAAACAAATGTCAGATTCGGGTAAGAATATTCCTTATTCCGTATCACTTGGGTAGCTGACAAATCCATAATTCATAAATCAGGGTCCGTGGGTCTAAATCACCGATTAAGCCCAAACTTTGTCTACGGGGGTTATTCGCGACGCTGACGAATCTGACATTTGTTCCGCTACGATCACCCGTTAAGAGCTAAGAATTTGGCTTTTTTGAGGTAAAATTCAACGTCTCACAAAAGTCTAAGCTTCAGAAGCCCCGATTGCAGCTTTTTCTCGTCTTCCTTCAGGTGATCATCGGTCATCTCAGTCGTGTGGGTTTTCGAGAGCAATTCTGGTCGAATAAAATCTCGTCCTATTTCGTGATGTTGGCGTTTCTTTTGACGAACGATAACGTCACCTATTTCTACTTCTACGTTCATAGTTTCGGAAGTGAGTCGATTTTTTCTTAGACAAAAATGAAGATTCAGCAACTTTTACGCTGCAATGCGACCGATTTGGTTAAGTGGTAGTGCATACTATTTCCATCGAGCCATCGATCCCTGACCAGGCTGAGCTAGCCGTTCATACCCCAGGGTCGGGTAAATGGCTACCAGACTTGTCTCGGTCAAAAGAAGGCGCTTAGTTGTGCAGTCGTTAGCCCGGAGGCAATTCAGTAGGCCACACTCGCCATACCTGTACGTATATGAACGGAAGATGAATACATGGCGCGTCCTCAGGGAACTGATCAACGCCGACCACTTTACCTTTACCTCTACATTTATGCAAAAATCGGCGAAATGAGCCGGTAAACGCTCCTAAGCTGGTTCGGGTGTGCTTGCCACGCGGAATGGATTTGGTGCCACTGGAGCTACACACGACAAAACCGTAACCGTTTACCTCAAACTTGGGTAATTGAACCACGAAATAACTATAGACGATATATAACGGAAAACACGTGAGATATATGGGCGAGTAACACAACAAGTATATCATTGATGAATATGATGAGGATATATAGACGATATGATAACGGAAGGCACGTGAGATTATAATGGTGAGCTTCAATAATATCCGTAATTCGTGAGATATATGGGCGAGCAACACAACAAGTATAAACACAACAAGTGTATCATTGATGAATATGATGAGGAGTCTAACAACGTAAAACACAATAGGAGAGTTACGATGGTGAGGAGTATAGCAACGTAAAGCACAATAGGAGAGTTACGATGGTGAGGAGTCTAACAACGTAAAGCACAATAGGAGAGTTACGATGATGTGGAGTCTAACAATGATGGGGAAGCAATGATAAGGAGCCTAAAACACGGTAACGGTTACGGTATGTTTAAAGGATCCATTTAAAGGGCGCCCGAGGGAATCCGGTACAGAGGGGGCGCGGATTTGTGTAGAGATCGCGGAACCGCGATAGCTCCGTTGGAAAGGCTTTTTGAATAATGAGAAAAACAAAAGCCTGCAATCAGATAAATAAATAAGTTAATGAAAATATAAATGAATAAACATATTCTGTGTTTCAGTGTGCTGGACGATACCGTTTGTTATATGCATGCTGTTGATCGGTTTCCCACTGGCCTACTTGGAGATGGCACTTGGTCAATACACGTCGACAGGGGTTTTCCTCGTGTTTGCACGAATGGCACCAGGTTTCAGCGGTAGGTACCGATAACTTTTGTGTTCGAAATTTTTGAAAAAAAATTACAAAAAAAAAAGAAAAAGCAACATTCTACTGTACTGCTTTAGTATGTTTTGCTTACCCATGGAAGATAGCATACAGAAGTGAATAGGGAGAGAATAAAATTGCCGAAAAGGATGGAACTGGGTAGTGAATGGGGGAGGCAATTCAGTAGGCCACACTCGCCATACCTGTAAGTATATGAACGGAAGATGAATACATGGCGCGTCCTCAGGGAACTGATCAACGCCGACCACTTTACCTTTACCTCTACACTTATGCAAAAATCGGCGAAATGAGCCGGTAAACGCTCCTAAGCTGGTTCGGGTGTGCTTGCCACGCGGATTGGATTTGGTGCCACTGGAGCCACACACGACAAAACCGTAACCGTTTACCTCAAGCTTGGGTAATTAAACCACGAAATAACTATAGACGATATATAACGGAAAACACGTGAGATATATGGGCGAGTGACACAACAAGTATATCATTGATGAATATGATGAGGATATATAGACGATATGATAACGGAAGGCACGTGAGATTATAATGGTGAGCTTCAATAATATCCGTAATTCGTGAGATATATGGGCGAGCAACACAACAAGTGTATCATTGATGAATATGATGAGGAGTCTAACAACGTAAAACACAATAGGAGAGTTACGATGGTGAGGAGTATAACAACGTAAAGCACAATAGGAGAGTTACGATGGTGAGGAGTCTAACAACGTAAAGCACAATAGGAGAGTTATGATGGTGAGGAGTCTAACAACGTAAAACACAATAGGAGAGTTACGATGATGTGGAGTCTAACAATGATGGGGAAGCAATGATAAGGAGCCTAAAACAAGGCAACGGTTACGGTATGTTTAAAGGATCCATTTAAAGGGCGCCCGAGGGGATCCGGTGCAGAGGGGGCGCGGATTTGTGTTGAGATCGCGGAACCGCGATAGCTCCGTTGGAAAGGCTTTTTGAATAATGAGAAAAACAAAAGCCTGGAATCAGATAAATAAATAAGTTAATGAAAATGCAAATGAATAAACATATTCTGTGTTTCAGTGTGCTGGACGATACCGTTTGTTATATGCATGCTGTTGATCGGTTTCCCACTGGCCTACTTGGAGATGGCACTTGGTCAATACACGTCGACAGGGGGGTGGACGAGGATGAACAGAACGTTGGATTTTTGCTGATCCACTTCGGAAAGGCCTTTCCATCCACTGGACCTTGCAAAATTCCGTGTGAAGGTGCACGGCCCATCCACAGGGCTTTCGTCATCGCTTTTACTTGATATTGATTTATAACTATTCGTGGTGAGTCTGGCCCATCTGAATCTGCCCACTGCGCCGACGCCGGGTGGTTGTCAATCCACACCCGATATCTCTTCATCGTGCTCGGCTCCTACTTATTTTTCTGGTGGCAGCTTACTACTTATTTCCAACTACGACGACATCGTGCGAGCACCTGTGTGGCGAGGTGTGATTGTTTCCAGCGTTACGCCACTGGAACAGGTGTATTTCGTTTAACTTTTTTATCTCGGTGATTCGCTGTCCGTGTTGCGATTGATTGGCCGATAGGTCGCGGTCTATCCATAGTGTTTGATTCGCACAGTGATAAGTCGGTATGGAACCAACTCTTGCCCCTCTTCCACTGCAGGTTCGTCGTGGAAAAAGACAGAAGGCTCCGTCAGATTCGGCACAGCAGTTACCAGACTTGGAGGCTTCCAAGGAACTTCTTTGCCACGACACAAACGTCCCGGCCCACCTGAGAGTAGTTTTGACTCACCTATTGGAAATTAAGAATGACTACGCTAGCGTAGTAGCTCGCAATCTGGAGCTCATTGAAGAAGTAAAAGCTGCTCATCTTAGGAATAGTGAACTTGAGCGCGAGAATGCTGCACTAAGATCTACTATTGACACTCTCAAAACTCAGCTTTCTCCTTCTGATATTGTTCATTCATCTCATTCGAATGTTGATTCTTCGCCGTTATCTTATGAAGAGGTTGAGAGGAGGCGATCTATCGTTGTCTCTGGGGTTCCAGAGAGTAATGCTATTGCTTCATCAACTAGACTAGTTCATGATATAGCTCATCTACGTCAGATATTCGACTTTCTCCAAATTGAATGCCATCCATTGTGTGTATATCGTCTTGGTCGCATTAACCCTGGGAGACCTCGTCTTCTTAAAGTGGTGCTACCATCGTCATTCTTTCCCAATCTGTTAAAAATCTTGAGGTCAATAGTTATGCCCAGAATGGCTCAAGTCCTGCTAACATCTCATCTTCCAAGATTGACAGTCATGTTACTCAGCCTTCGACGAATGTTAACACAAGTCCTTCCGGTGCTTCACAGAGTTTGGGAAACTGTTAAATTCTCCTCGGACATTAGACAGTGGACTGAACTGTCTATCGGCCAATGTGAGATCCTTGCAGAGAAATGCTCGATCTTTGGTTTACTCTATAATTGCTCATGATCTGAGTATCATTGCTATAACCGAGACATGGTTAAAACCCCGAGTGAATATTGAGCCCATACTTGGAGAGCTTAGTACAGCATACTCCACATTTCGTTGTGATAGGAAACATAGGAAAGGTGGCGGCGTGGCTCTTGTTGTTAAAAGGAAGCTTTTCCCGGATTTGGTTTTCCATGAAAGTGTGCCCCAAGGTTATGAAATAATTGCTTGCTATTTGTTTTTTAAAGCGGGGAAGCACCGGTTCATAGTTGTTTACAGGGTACCCAAATGCGCTGCATCCATCACGGAACAACTAGTCAAGTGTATCAGTGATCTTACTTGTTCTGACACTCCTTGCTTCCTTACGGGAGGTTTCAACTTTCCCGACATCCAGTGGTGTCAAAACACATTGCTAGGTTTGGAGTCGTCACAATCTTTTCTTACTATGTTGTCTGCGCACAATTACACACCATATGTCACCTCTAACACTACGAAGGGTAGTATGCTTGATCTGCTGTTTAGTAATGAATTAGAAACTGTTGTTCACGCTGAAGTCACTCAAAATAGTCCACCATTTAGAATCTGAATCCATCCTGTCTCACTGCCAGCATGGATTTAGGAACGGTAGATCTACCGTTACACAGCTTTTAGAGTCTTTAGAGGACTGGTCACTACTAATTGATCAGAAACGTAACGTTGATGTGGTATATTTTGACTTTGAGAAGGCATTTGATAAGGTCCCCCATAAATTACTACTGCAAAAACTACGACAGTTCGGGATTCATAGTAGAATAATTGATTGGATTGAAAGTTTCCTTCAACATCGCACATTTCAAGTTCGAGTCAATGGATGTCTCTCGAATGTTAGTCGAGCTCACAGTGGAGTCCCTCAGGGCGGGGTGCTATCACCCTTACTGTTTATCATCTACGTAAATGATTTACCGCAAGAACTCGAAGCTCTCGGAATCACATGTAAAATGTTCGCGGACGACGTTAAGGTATACAGTAGCTTACAAAATGAGGAGGAATCAATAGGCATTCAATCTGCTATAGATGCCGTTGTAAAATGGTCTAAACTTTGGAGGCTCCCCTTGTCGGTAGAGAAAACTTAGGTCTTGCATCTGGGATCTTCTAATCCCAGACACATATATGACATGGATCGGATTGCTTTGGAAGGAGTCGATTGTATTAGGGACCTTGGCTTTCTTATTAACTCGAAACTTGATTTTGGACAACTTTGTGAAATATCACCAGTAAAACCTTCCACCGTCTTTTCGTCCTTTTTAAATCACTTAACACCAGGAATCCTGCCATTCTTATAAGAGCATATAAAATTTATGTTCGTCCAATTGTTGAATATGGTACAGTTATTTTCTATCCGTGGAAGAGGGCTATAATAGATAGGTTGAAAAAGGTGCAAAATAGTTTTACTAGAAAAGTGTTCATTCGTGCTCTAGGTTTCACTTATAGGAGCATTCCTCGTAGTTGTATCAGAAATAAAATCCTAAATCTAGATAGCCTTTCTCTCAGGAGGAAGAAGATCGATTTGATAACAACGTGTAAAATAATGGAAAGGATGGTAGGACTAGACCCGCAGAAGTTCTTTTCTTTTGCACATTCACGAACCAGAGGCCCTGAGAAAAAGCTGATTCTGAAAAATCCGCAAACTAGACTCAGGCGAAACTTTTTCTCAGTCAGAGCGGCGATGGAGTACTCCAAACTGAGCAAAAAACTGCAAGGTTCTCATAATTTGATAACATTTTCGAAACTCTTGTCTACATGTCTAAGAAAGTGACACCCAGGTTCCCATCTATGTGAAGCCGAATCTGATACATTAGTGGTTACGGTATTGTTTTGTTTCTCTAACACGTCTCGAAAGCTTGTTCGGATTGTTGTCGTTGCCGTGTTGGGTTTTGTGTTGTTGATTGTTGTATTTTTCAGTACCACATGTGGGTTACCGCATGTAATAAATTGAATCGCTGGGATGTCTGTGTAGAATATCTGACAAACCAGGGCCTGCGTGGTGCAATGGTGAGAAGTGCCACTGTCACTAGCACGGTCGAACGATCGGTCCAGGCCTGGGCTAAGCAAGCCCTCCATCCCTCCGGGATCGGGTGCATTAGTACCAGACTTGTCTGGGAAGGTAAAGACACTGACTTGGTACAGCGGCTGGCCCCAGCAAATCCTACTATATCATAAGCGAAACCCAAGCGATGTTTGCCATGGGTGGCTCATATAGGTCCCGCCAAGGTATTCTGTTACCGTATACCAAATGCACCCACAGCGACAAGGGAGCTCCTGAAATTGCTACAGTCGTTTACGTTTCTTTTCGTTTTCATTCTCTGCCCTTCGCTTTCATCCTTTTACTTTTATATCGTCTTTTTATCCTAACGGCTGTGGGATAAGTTAGGAAAGTCAGTGAAATCTCGGTGAAAATGTTGAAAGTGCGTCAACATTTGAAACAGTGTCGAAGTTCCGATTGACCGAAGCGTGGCTTAACTTGACAAGCAGTATAGATCTATGTATTTATTTAATTATTCGACGAAGTAAGCGAACAGACGTTTGGCGGCCGATAGGCTGATGAAAGGCTGGTCATTGTATAGGCCAAACACGCGTTCACCATACCTCTCCTATTCTGAATCGAACACGAATGCGGCGGCAGGTCATAAGGGGTCCGTCATCTAGTCCCGACAGGAGTGAGAGTTTGGATATGATTCATTAGAATCTATCAAACATGGACAGAACACAACTGTTTGAGAACAGCACGGTAGGGGAGACTAGCTCCATCGGAGGTCGGAGAGTGGCATTACGTTTTGAGATGACCACGATACCGTTATCACCGCCGATCCCTTATCTTTACCCTTTAACATATCACAACATAACATTTATTACACGCTTCATGCATGTGTGAAGGTAAGATAATCTAAAACAAATTCTATCGTCGATATTTGTGCAGCCTTAAAAACAGTGAGAATAACATAACGTAACAAAACGCAGAAAAAAAGAAATGATGAAATAACATTAACAGCTGAAATGTAACACAGTTCAACTTGATGAACAGGAAACTACGCAACATAGGACAACGAAAGTGCAACAGGTCAACAGCGAACTAACTATCAGGACATTTGCGATCGTTTAACTCGGGGACAGTTATATGGTCAAATGCTAGCCTTTGCCCAAAAAACGAATCTGTTTCAATTTAACACGTTCCTCTGTAAACTAGCCATACAGGTCTTGGCGTTGCTGTGCTATTCCTCAATTTCTTCGTGGCGACATTCGATCAGGTTGTGTTCAACGAGGGAATGCTGGTCGCCTCCGAATCAATTCTTATCCTTAACAACGAAATGCCGTGGCACAACTGCATAGGAGAACACAGCGGCTTCGGTGATTTTTTACACGATCGTTATTATACAGATAATAGACGTCTCTTTTCGCAGTCGGATTTGTTTACTGGTCGCACGGTTTCTTAAGATAGTGTTTGGTTAGCGACATTTTCGACCCAGACGCGCATGCCGTGTTCCTCGGACCAGTCAGCGCATGTGAAGTGAAGTAAAGTCGTTGGACCGAAAGGGACATAATGGGCTCACATAAAATTAGCTGATATTGCCCATTGTTCAGAATGCCACACGTGGTATCGTGAGTGCCAAGCGATTTCCAAGGGGTCCGACATACCGCAATATCCGTCGATGATGCGAGGTGGTGGGAGAGAATATGAGTACAGGTGAGCGCAAGTGTGTTTTCAGTCCTATCGACTCATCCACACAAGACCCATTCGCACTACGTTATGGCAGCAAAGCAGTAATGGGTAAGGATACGGGCAGACACATAAGCATCAGCGATAACTTTGCATGTAAGGAAATTGACGTAGACGGCTTGTTCCGACTTTACTGCGTTGCTTCCCAGTAATGATGGAGGATAGCGACTGGCAGCGCGAGCAGCAGCAGCGCAGTAGCGTGTCGTGGATTCACGCCAGGTATCCACAACCACGCGCTGCCCGCGTGGCCTCCTGATAACTGCCCTTGCAGAGTGTTGCTGCTGACAGCAGCAGCAAAAAGGGGGCGGAGCCCTTTTCCATCGAGGACCACCGCTCTGCTGCCGGTTTGCTGCTGAGTTCGGCAGCAACGCCACAGCAGCACGTGACGTGTGCTGACGTCATTTTCAGGTGATTCGTGCTAGGACCTCTAGCACGAATGACGTCCCGTCTGGCGTAGCCTACCGCTCGATTTGCTGCGGCAGAAAAAAATGGCGGAGACCATTCCGTGCTGCTTTGAAAGGGCCTTAAGGAGGACCCACCCATGCAGCAGGTTGCCGCGAGTTAGTGTGTCGTCTGTTCCTCCCACGATGAGAGCTTTACCTTTTCTCCTCAATTATGCTGATCATACACATGAATAAGACTAATAGCAATAGTTATGACAGAAGTAAAGAACTCTGCTCAGTGCATTATATAAAGGCGTCATGAACCTTTAATATGACAAGCGGCAACGGATTTGCTTCAGAAAAGGGACGTGGGGTGTATAGTGGCGTCTGCAAAAATTTTTTGCGTACCACACCTCACAACACGGAGGATCCCTTCGTATTTTTGCTTTTCTTCGTGTTGATTCACACTGCTTGCACTTTAAGCGATACGTGTGGTTTCCGGCCAAAATTTGGAAAATGGATGTCAGATTCGTGATCAGCGCTCCAGAAAACCCTCGTGGGTGAAGTTTGGGGGAAAATAATTGAAAAAGGAAACCGTCTGCTGTTGAAACGCCCTATTTTTTGACCAACGACAGTCCAGTGGTTGGCCGCAAAAGCGCGCAGCCGTTGCGTAAATGTGCTCATCTCCCCTTTTGCTGTTTCATTTTACTTTGCTACGACAACAAAGAATGAATGAATTTTAAGGCGTTGCGTCTGCAAGGTCTTTGCGTGGCTACAATCCAACTGACGACCAACAGTCCCATTGCGGACGACACCGTTTTTCAGCAGTAAAACGCAGCTCCTGCCTGGATACGGTCACCCATCCATTACGGCTGTGACTTTACCTGAATGTGAAAATGGGTCCTTGGTGTGAGGTCAAGTTGTCGTTGCGTTCTGGGCCCAAATTCATGAATGGAAATTAGGGTATATAACACTCCGAGCGAAATAAACCCGGTCTATCCTCGCAATATTCGCATTTATTGCGATCGGGTTTGCGATACCCGATGTAAAGCAATGCAACGGCCGCGATCGCGGTTGTTATGGGTAACGCCTATGGTATACTCCGGCGACGGGTCCGTCGCAGCGCAGCCAAAAATCTATGGCTCTTCTCAATGTAGTCACTGCTCCGAGTCCCCGCACACAGCAGCATACAAAAACACAGCTGCAGTGCTGTATAGGGAGGAGCCATGCATTTTTTCGGGCCCGTTGCCGAAGTATACCATAGGCCTAAGCGACGGTCAGTTTACAAATCGATAGGTCGGTTTTTTATTAGAACTTTCTCTAGCATGTATTCGGTTACTATTCGCTTTGGTCTTTGCACAGTAACTTTACCTGTGTTCTCTGTTTGCTAATAAGCAATATTATTTTCCTTATTTAAACTTCGAAAAATCAAAGTTGAAAATGGAAACTGAGCGGCATGTCAGCTGATGTGCGCGGATTAACATTGGAGCGCTCTTACTACTCTATACATCGCCGCACCAGCGGGGTGGATTAAACCAGCCAACCCGCGGCGCGTTCATAAATGCGAATATGAGCACCAAGCGGGGCCTCTTGCGGGTCTATAGCGCCGGTTTTCGTCATGAATCTAAGTGTGGAATCTAGTATTTCTCGAAAAAAGTAAAAGTATCTCTCGAAACGGTTTTCTAGACTCGACCAGGCGACATCGACTGAGCACATAGGATTTTGATCTCCTCCTATGGCATCTGTAGAGGTTACCCCATTGCGTCGTGAGTGTAGTCCGATGGTGTCGCCGCCGCTCTGTGTCCGGGGTTTGCCTAACCCGCGGAGTGGAACTTAGCTACCTTACCTGCCACACGGGACTTGTACGTGTATAGGCGGGACGGCCTAATGCCCACAACAGAGAGACTATTATTAATGCCATTGCGTGTGACAGCCTCAACTCCCAGGACCCTCTCGGTGCGCACAAGAATACCACGAACATATGCTGAAACAACGAATAAACCATTTAGGAATCTGTGCGTGATCCACACATGATGATTAGAGCATAACACGAAATACCTCACGCATTTACTCAACTATGCAACATATACGAAAATATTACAACAATATACATAATAGAAGAAAACAACACCTACTACCTACGAGTGGCCGAGCCACTATACTAAAGACATGTCACTAGGGGTCTACCAAGAAGACGACATTTGCGTCCCACATACGAACCCTCAGCATAGCATGTTGGGTTGAACTCGTGCGCTGGATACACATGTTACCCACGACAGTGCGGTGTCCTCTGCACACTCCGTTGGAAGTCCCTCATCCTGACGTTGGCGATGTTCCTCTGTCGGTACGATGGTGCAATGGTTGACAGAGCAGAATATGAAACCGACCTGCTAGTGCGACGACATGCCGAGTAGACTGAATGAGGGACGGGCGTGCTATGTCCGTGCGGCGCGTGTGCGTGCGGTGGTCGTGACGGGACCCAGGCGCAGATCGAAAACACGGTCCTTGAAATCGTGAGAATCACGACAAATAGGATTGTTTGGTGGCTACGCCCACGAACGATGCTCATGAATGGGATGTTTTAAGCGACGTTTCGAAAGAATCGAAGAGGTCTATCTTGAATACCCACCAAATTGGCCCAAGGAACAATTTGGGTTCCGTGACAGAACACGCGTGAAAGTTTGGGCCTGACAAAATAGCGATCCAGCATTCCAGCAGTTTTCAAGTTGAAGAAGAACGTAGGTATACTGATTGGGCTCTGTGCGGGCGTGCGATTGGTTCACTAAAGACATAACCATGATTGTGTTTGGTGGAGTTTTATCGACATTTTCGGGTCTTCAATTGCAGCCAAATGGGCGATACATGTGTGCGAGTGCCGACGAGACCCATGTTCGTGGGCATCAATGACCGAGTGACCAAATCAAGAGAGATGACTGTTGCATTTATCGGTTTTCTGTAAGTATATTTTTCTGGAAAGATCGTCGATTCTTCGGGTGTCGTAATTGGAAGGCTTTCTTCGCTTCAGCCACTCCGAGATTGACAACTTCGAACGATGGGAACAGTACACATACCCGTCGCACAGCTATATCGGCTTCAGTTTCTTGGCGGCTATGATTTGCATACTTGTGCTGAATAGTCCCCGACAAGTAGTGGTCTTGGTAAGTTCTCTCGGGAGCAATTCTCATATCTGGGCCCACAGCGAAGGACTTGTATTGATCATTTCAGATCTTCACCTTATCAACGCTCCTAGCAATCTGTGTAATCTCATTCCTACTTCACGGCATGCTGTTTCTTTTCGTCCCGGCAGAACCAAGAGCTGGAGCGATGGAGTTCCTCTGTACTGACGGTTATGTAGGATATCTCCAGTGGCTGTCTGCACTCGTCCTGGTATGAATGGAAAGGATATCCCCTAAGAACCTGGCAGCGGTGTGGTATAGTGGTAAGAGATGCTGCTAACACGCGCACGGTCGAGCGATCGATTCGCGCCCGGCTAATCAAGCGTTCCATCCCTCCTGATTGGTACCAGACCTGTTTGGGAAGGTAAACACACTGACCTGGTATAACGGGTGGATACCTCAAGTCACTGTACTGGCCAAATATGTACGTATTCAATCATGCCTTTACGATCCTGAGGACTGATCAACGCTGACCCCGTTACCCTTTACCTTCAGTTGACAGTTAGGTTTGATGTGATTTTATATTCCTCTAGATACGTATATTCAGATTCTATTGTGCACCATGTAAAACTATGATATCACATTAGGAGCTACAGTTTTCAGTATGGAACCTTGCAGACCAGACGACAAAAAATTGAGCGACGAATTCGCAGTCTTTACCGCGGCGGTGACCGCGCGTTGCAATGCAATGCAATGCGGCTGCCGCAAACGTCGCGTTGGACAAGATGCTCGTCGTCATGTGTTTCGCTCAATTTCATTTATAACGGCTAATTCGTCGCTCAAATTGCACGCACGTCGTCGGGTCTGTGAGGACCTTTTCTCGACTACTTTCTAATGGTGATCTGATCTGACCAAACCTTTTTCCACAGTTCTACTCACACATGGCCTCCAAAGTCGAGGTCCATTCGCAGTTGCACCTCCCACACACCATAGTGGGACGGGGATTCTGTCGCACCACTGACTTGTTCATGGTCTCACTAAAACGAAAATTTTCAAGTACTTGAATTAAGAATTCAGAACCGGTTTCGTAGCAAGACCGACCGCTGAAAACTGTTTTTTCCTAGGCGAACAGCACATCATAGCCAGCTGAGCCAAAATTCTTTTACTGGTCTGCAATCGCGGTATTTCAGACTTTTCGCTGTTTAAAGCTTGGTCAAGGTGCTTGGACGTATTTTGGTTCACATTGTGGATTTCATAACAATCTGATACTGTCAGTGTTTTGATAATTTGTGACGGTATAGCGTTCGTAGGGGGCTTCACTATTGAACGCATTGTTGTGCATTTTTGTGTAATTTGGGTAGAAGAAGATTTCTCCTAAACTCCACCCGAACTGTACATACCATCACAATGAAACAATAATAGATATGATAATTGATAACTGATAGCCGATGGTGTTCCACCTATGTACCCTGCACCCTCGTCTCCCCTAGTGCTTGTACAGGGTGCGCCAGCTAAATCCGGACAACCGCGACTCTGATTTTTCAAACAACCTTACGAACGCCAAATACAATTCAAATCCAGGAATCTTTAGCACATTAGTAGAGGGGTGTACTATTATTACAATGGCTCAATGTAGACTCTGTCAGCAGCAATAATCGCCTCCATGCTCGACCTGAAACGTTCGCAAGCCCTCTTCAGAAAGGCTCGGTCCAAATTTTCAAATATTGCTTTACTGGCGGTTCGCAGAAATGTGACGTTAAGGTGCCTCGTTTCATTAGCAATTCTCTCAACAACGCTCCAAGCCTAGTAGCTCATGGGGCTCAAATACGGGTTTTTCTGGGACCAGAACACCTTGGACCAAAGCATGTCCAAGTTATCGGCCAGACAGTTCTGAACCAAATGGCTCGTGCGCCGTCTTGTTGAAAGACATATGGCCTTCCTGAAGACACAGCCGCTATCCAGGGGACTACTACAGTCACTGAACTTTCGCTAACTCCAACACTGTCGCTAACTTCCTCACAGGTATGTCGGGTCCTTCAAAATCAGCTCTTGAGCCCGTTCCACGGCTTCTGTGGTTCTTGAATCACGTTCTCGCTAACCGGTTCTCCTCGCCTGAGTTGCAGAACTCTCTCCGGAAGCCTTGTAATTCGCCAGAACATCGTAAACTGTCGATCTCGAGTATCCGAAGAATCAAATGATTTCGCCCCTGTGCGTTCAGCGCGAACGCTTTCGATGATTGCGGCTCTTCTGTTGTACTACTCATTTATGGGAAATATTTATGCAGTTATGAGGGTATCACTACAAACTAGAGGGTTTTTACTTACTCTATACCAATCGAGACCTCTGACGAAGTTACGGTATGGCAAGAGATTTCAATTGAAATTTGTCCGGATTTAGCTGGCGCACCCTGTATATGTCTACCGGGATCGCTAAAATCGTGGTTTCGATGGATATTCTTAGTGATACCGCCAGCTACAGCACCCCTTACATAAGAGAAAGAAAATATTGTGGTAGTTACTCCTCGCTATTGCGACAAACACGATGTTACTTTGTTTAGTGATTGCATGGTTTTAACGATAATTGTGATAATCGTCACCTATGTTAATGGACTGTTCCACACCATTGCTATCGATTCCTACGTTGAAGTGATTCGTAAACAATACGGTGTGACTTCGATAGGTACGTTGAAAAGTTGATCTACTGACGATGAATCGTGAAGTATGTAAGTGTTCATAAGGGTTGCTTGCCAGGACCGACTTCTGCGGGCCACTCGCTGAGGTCTATTGTAGGTCATTTCAGAACTTCTGTTGAGGCTTCTGCGTTTCTCTTTCGATAACATTTCACCAGGGTAGCTAAAGCTCTTCTGAACTATTTATCGCCCATTCGATTTCGTTAGAATTCATTTGGATTATGAAGCCTTAATTATAGAGTCCCAACTGCATGACTTTGACAGGCTTCAACTAGGGCGTTCTGCTGCAGTGTCATCAAGCACCACTCACTACTTTGTAGAGGAGTTCCAGTGCTCAAATACAATAGCTGCAACGCGTTCTAGTATATTGGGAAAGGTACGAAAGTGGGGCCGAAATGTTACCCACAATATGTCGTCCACACAGCTCAACGCTGGGGTCACTTCGCGTACGAAATCTCGAAATTTCGAAAGGAACTTCAACAGACAGAATAACTTGGCTGTAGTGGGTAAGAAGTGAATGGAGTAGGCTACTCATAGCCGGAAACCCCAGTGGCTTGGTGCTGATAAACAAGGAAAACCGACATCAAGTCTGAACTGCACCTCAAGGAGGAGATTCTTCGCGTTTTTTGGAGTTCTTCTGTATTTATCGAATAGGAGCTTCTACCTGAACATGCATTGGTGACTGTAAATCTGTTCTGTCGGCAATTGGATTGCATGGCTTGCAAACCTAAGGGTAAGCAGGGCTGATTACGTCACACATCCAACCCGGCCAAGGATGTCTCTAAAGAAATCATAGGGGGAAATTTTTGGAGGATTGTTAGACTTCGATACCGCATGCAAGGTGATCTTCAGTCATTGCTATTACAGAATACCATTTCTTACCGTTTCATCGGCAACGCGCGGGAGAAAAAAATCCCAACAAGTAAGGCCATCTCAAAACGGGAGTGTTGAAGTTGTTCGTCAATAAACCGGCAGGGTTCCACGCGTACGGAGTAAAACAATCACCAGCAGGAAGGCAACACATTGCAGTCTAATAATGTACCATACATATCTCAATTGCGTTCTGTTTCAAAGGAATAAATTTGAAAAATTAAGACGTGGTAAAAGTTCAGTTGGAAGGTTTACAACCTAATACTTTCGTGTCAACCAATGCGCAATTTCAGACCAGTTCGTTCACTTCCGCCGAGAACTACCACCACCAGAGTCACCTGACCCTATACCGGCTCAACCCACACTTTACGGCAGGCGTAAAGTGGCTTTTGGTTTACTATCCGCTATCTGGTGCAGCATCTGGTGTACTATCCGCTATCTGGTGCAGCACCATTCAGATGAAACTTCGTATCAAAATATGCTTGGTATATGCAGTACATTACAGAGCCGTCATTAAGAACATTAAGGTTCTATGATCATTTTCCACAATCCCACTACGATGGTAACTCGTCTTCTCAGCGCCGCATTCATTTTCGGACATTTTGAGCCGGTGGTTTCGCTGATCTATTCATCCATGGTGATATTTACAACAATAACAAATAAGGTTTGTCAGTCTTTTAGTCGATTTTCTTCACAAATCATTCAAAATCAGCTCTATTCTCCGTTTGAATTGCAGATGATGCGTATCATCATTGTTCTGGCGTCGTTCCTCGAGGTCGATCCGTCGTTTTCGGACAGATATGCGCGCTTCTGCCTCGTCGTAGTGATCGTGCTGTTCAATATGCTAGTGCAATTCTTCTTCACCGCCAAGGTGAGCAGAGACCAGAGTTCAAATTCATGAACGGAAATTTGGGGTGTATAACACTCCGGGGGAAATAACCCGGTCTATTCTCGAAAATTCGCATTCATGAAAGTCGAGTTCGTTATATACGACGACGTGGAGCAATGCAACGGTCGTCAGTTCATAAATCGATAGGATTTTTATCAGAATTTTTTCTAGCATGTATTCGGTTGCTATTCGCTTTGAGTTTTTGCGCTGTATTTTTACCTACGTTCTCTTTTCGCTGAATATTAATAATATTTCTCCTTTGAACTTCGAAAAGTGATTGTTTAAAATGAAAATTGAGGGGGCGGGATGGCCGGGAGGTTAAGAGCTCACGCTCAAGATCTCGATGATCAGGTTTCAATCCCGTCCCAGGCAGAAACCCTTTCCTAGCTTGGAAATAGCTGAAAAGGGTGTCGGTACCAGCGTCAGGCCTGTGTGACAGGTCGGCTGATGGAGGAAAACTGTCACGATCACAAGAAGGATCGATGGTCGCATGCGAGGAAGGGGCGCTCAAGAACCTGCAATCGAGGGCGATATGGCCACCCCACAAGGAGCTCAAGACTTAGACAAGATGGCAGTGTGGCACCTCAACAAATGCGGGAGCAGCACCAAGAAGAAAGAAGATGGAGCGACTATCATGAAAGACGTACCCCGTAACTGATCGGGATAAAAACGTTGTGGAAGAAAATGAAAATTGAGAGTAGCATTGTTGACCTCTTACTACAGCGGAGTGCTCGATGCATCGCCGCGCCAACGGGGTAGAATAGACCCGTCATATCCCCAGAATAATCTCCGCGGCGCCTTCGTGAATGCGAATATGAGCGCCGAACGGGGTTTCTTCGCGGGTCTATAGTGCCGATACCCGTCATGGATCTAGGCCTAGGCAGTTTTCAAAAAGTTGGATATGTCTGTTCACTTTAAGTATCGCTAACGAAACATTACGACGAACAAGTGCGAAATTTCTCAATAAAAACAGGAAGAAGTTTGTTTCCATCCCAGGTTTCTCCAGAAGCGCAGAGCAGTTGAGAGAGAGCAGCCGATAAGTCCTTGGACAACAGCAAACCGCATGACCCGATTCTGAAAACTACGATAATCCGATATTGCTAAAATAATGTCAACTAAGAGCATATCATTGAGTTGGTCGTAAGATTTGAATGAACCTCCAACAATAAGTTACGACGCATCCACAGCATCTGGTGGGCCCTACCTCTTACAATAGAGCGACAACAACTAGTAACATGACGCTGAATCGACCGCAGGGTATAAGTCAACCTGTGAGATGTTATTGATGTTATCATTATTTTTTGCACCGGAATCACTCACGAGAAGCAATACCACACATTTGGATTCCAGAACAGCTTCATCCGATTGGCCGCCATCAGCTACATGGTTTATCCTTTTGTTTCGGCCGTATTAGTCTTCATTGAAGTCGGAGTTATCGGCTTGTTCTACGGATATAGAGTGTTCTTTTCCAACACGTCTGTCATGGCCTATGGAGGAACTAAGGCAAGTGCCATTTTTCATTATGTAGGCACAAAGGGCCGCGTGTAGCTGTGGTAGGAGTTGCTACTGACACCCGCACGGTCGAGCGATCGATCCCGGCTCGCGCTAACCGAGCGTTCCATCCCTTCAGGGTCAGCTAAGTTGGTATGAGACTTGAGTAGGAGAGTAAAGACACTGGTGCTATATGGGTTGGGGGGGAGGGTGCAGCATGCTGGTCTGCAATATTGCGTCGACTCTATGCTGGCTAATATGTTATCATTGTTATAGCTATCATTGATTCAATACGGTGACGTGAACAATTGTGTAGCGTTTACTTGCCAAGCATGTGAAACCCGACCGAGTTGATCGTAAACAATGGGGTGCTATGTGGGTTGGGGGGTGCAGGGTGGTGGTCTGTAATATTGCGTCGATTCTAGGCTGGTTAACATGATAAGGTGTTAACAATTCTGAAGAGTTTACATGTCAAACATGTCAAAACCGACCGAGTTGATCGTAAACAATGGCAAATATAACAATGATAACACGTTAAAGTCGACGTAAGGTTGCGGACAACCACCCTGCACCCCCAATCCACATAGCGCCAACAATGGAAGATATGATGGAGTCAACGCAATGTTGCGGACCAGCACCCAGCACCCCCAAACCGCATAGCACCAAATCACTTACCCAGCAAAGCGGCTGGTATCCTTAAGTCATTCTATTGGCCAAATATCAAACACCGACACCTTTGACTTTACCTTTACCCAAATCAATTCTGACATCTGGGCCAGGATTCATGAAAGGAACGAGCGGTCTCCGATACCTCGTCGCCGCTATACCCGCTCGATACCGCAAATCTACGGCCACTTCTGATTCGTGAACGACTGGGTTTCGGAGACCTCGACGGCTTATGGCGCAGCTGCCGCAAACGCATTCACTGCGGGCATCTCATCGACCCTGCCCGTCTAAACCGTGGCGCACGTTCACGAATACCGTTTTGCGCGCGGTTTGGGGTATATTTCCAGGTACATAGCGCTAATACCCGTCGTGAATCCGGGCCCTGGTCGACCAGCTCCCCGCTACTCACACAGAATTTGTTTCTACATTGTTCAGAAAACGGAATCAAAACGATTGAAACTACTGTTGAACGTGTTAACGATGATAGACTGGGTAGTGGTTGTTCCGATCTCGTGCATCGTAAGTTTTATAAAATGCCAAAGCCATCGGTGTCGGGTGATTAGAATTGCAAACACTTCTGTCTACCAGCCAATTACAGTGCATGATCGCTAGCACCATTTTTTACGACTATTATCAAGACGTATCGTTCATGGACTTGACCAACTGGCTCATCGTTTTGGTACTTTTATCTCCGATACCTGCCATGCTCGTAGTAACGGTGAGCACCTGTATATTTCCGGTCCTCAATGCTTTCGATCCGTTTTTTCTCGGTGCGATCGATCATTTGCTCCTTCTACCTCTTCTCTACCTCTTTACCTGGAGTCAACTAATGAGGAATGACCTACCTAACCAGCAAACCCGGTTACGCATTTAACACTTGCAACAGCGGCTTGCCCTGTTTACCTCCTAGTGTTCACGTTTGGTTAGCGACACCCTAGAATTTTTCAGAAAAAGTCTCATTCTGCTATAATCTTAATCTTATCATTCGATTCATATCAGTTTCGGGTGTTTCTGAACAAGCCTAAACACTGAAAATTTCGCAATGCCGAGATTTGTAGGAAGTCGAACTTGAAATGGATTTACCTCCACTCTGTCCTCTCACTAGATGGAGCTGCATGCCTTACATCTTATCAGTATCACTCTTGTCAGTCCTACCTCATTCTGGGGTAATAAAAGCTTATAACAATAGGATAACCGTAACTATGTACTAACGCAGCATAACTATGGGTATAGTGAGTAAGACAAGTCTTGTGTTAGAAGAGTGTGGTCGCTCACAACAAATCTGATAAAGAAAAAGAAATCTGATATAAAGTGAACATCTACGAAGGCCCTGTCGGGCCCACGTCATGCAGTGATGAGAAGCGCCACTGACACCAGCATGATTGAGCGATCGATCCCGAACGGGGCTAAGCAAGCCTTCCATCCCTCCGGGGTTGGGAAGATTGGTACAAGGCTTGTCTGGGAAGGTAAACATGTTGAATTGGTGTAGGCCCGCAAATCATTGTCCTCAAGGGACTGACCAAAGCTGGTACCTTCACCTTTCTATCTTATCAGCTCAAACGCAGCACTTCCTTACATTTATTTCTCACATCCTTTTTCCAATTCCGCATCCTTCCGTGTGAAACTGACTAGGGAGGTTTCCGAGCGTGACCCGAAGATTCCGAACGAGACCTACATAGTTTTGTAGAGCGTCGAGCGGGGATTACAGCAATGTAGTTCATTTTTGCTGTGCCCCACTGGGTGGTCCAAAAAAGGCAAAAAACCATCTCAATTGTTGCGCGTAGGGGCTCAGCTGTTGCGAATGGGCTACCTGGTGTCACCCAACGCCCGCAGCGGTGCGGTGGCGCAGCGGCTAAGGCAGCGGATTTGCACGTGACGGTCCGGGGTTCGGATCCCCAATGATGCAGTTGCTAAAGGCAGTTTTGCCTCGACCTCTTTTAACTGGAACTGTGCAAAGTTTTGCGATTTGAGCAAAATTTTGCGTTATAACCATCCCAACAACGAAGCAAAACATAGAGATTCGGCACAGGGCATTATATTCACTTCCTGCAGCAGCATTATGACGCTAGTTCCCGCCCATGATCTTCCAATCAATACGCGAGAACGTTCCATTATGATTATGAAAGACAGTCCTTCCACGCATTTTGTTGACAAATGTTTTCGCCATCACGCGTTATCGCTCGTCTAGCGGGATATTTTCCTCCGGATCATTCCCCACCAACTCGACGGGAAATTGCGATTGCAGATGCCTTCAAGGGCATTCTGCAGGAAGCACTCCACGGCGACATTGACTTCGAGGAAGTAGAAGAATTCCAGGTAGGCTCTTCTCTTCTAAACACTCAAAAATTGGCGATCGCTAGGCAATATAACTATTGATGAACTGCAAGGAGTGAATATAAGAGAACCCTTCGCTTACTTTGTTGGGATGGTTATAACGCAAAATTTTGCTCAAATCGCAAAACTTTGCACAGTTCCAGTTAAAAGAGGTCGAGGCAAAACGGCCTTTAGCAACTGCATCATTGGGGGTCCGAACCCCGGACCGTCACCTGCAAACCTGCTGCCTTAGCCGCTGCGCCACCGCACCGCTGGGGGTAGTGGGTGACACCAGGTAGCCCATTCGCAACAGCTGAGCCCCTACGCGCAACAATTGAGATGGTTTTTTTGCCTTTTTGGACCACCCAGTGGCGCACAGCAAAAATGAACTACATTGCTGTAATCCCCGCTCGACGCTCTACAAAACTATGTAGGTCTCGTTCGGAATCTTCGGGTCACGCTCGGAAACCTCCCTAGTGAGTGACTAAGGTGTTTCTAGTAGACGATTTCAGATAGCATACCAAGTAACGTCTGGAAACAGCATCTATCCGCTATTCAAACGAAATCCTGACCTATGGGGCCCTCGATTGAGGGCGAATCGTGATGAAGCGGAGCGCGCTGAGCGCCGAATTCGACAGTGGTGGTAATGCAATGGAGACAAGAAACAAAAATTAGTTTGGCTGAAATCGATCGGCGAGCAGAGCAATTTTCGAAGTTGCTCTGTTCCAATAAATTGTTTCTTGGTAGCTCGTATTACAGATGTTCAATTTCGGTGATTTTCTCAGGCTTGTTGAGGCAAGGAGTCTTTGTATAATAATTATTACATCCATCGTAAATAAAGACCCAACCATAAGCTATACCAGCTTTGCACACGGCTGTTGCATTACAGTGCTTGGCCAATAGTGGACCATGGCGAGCATGGGCGGGTATAAGTTGACCCATGGCCATCTCCAGGGATTATCCTATACAAGAAAGCCATAGTTGGGTAACATCGAAAGACGCTCCATAGTTCATCCCAAATTCCACCTATATAGGGAGCAAGTGAGAGAGCGGAGCTTTTCAGTGAGATCCCGGTTAAAACCAACACACTAAAACACTAAAACTTCGCCGCCAATCCAACCAATTCAACGAAAAAATTTTAATTCTATTCACGATCTATATTCCATGGGAGGAAGGGAGAATGACAGTTATGATTCCGTGCAAAGCGAATTTGTTCTCTGTTGAAGAAAACCTTGAGGATCCCTTCTTTCCTCTAAGATACCAGACGTCTACGATAACCTTTTCAGTGGTGAACATAGACATCACCTAGTGGCTGTAACAATATATTAGGTTCTCGATAAAGTTTCGAGCCACTTTTGGAAAAATTTTCAAATTTAATCTTCTCCTTTATTCCCCTCGACATCCAACATATTGATGCATCATCACCATCAGCAACATCTTATTATTTACCAGATAAATTTTGAACTCTCCTCCTACAGGATTTCTTGAGTTTTGGTGGAAAGAATTCATCAAGCCACGTCTTGAGGTGGTCTCACTCGTCGAGTTGGTTCTCTAGTAAGTGAATAGAGAACGAAAGGAGCAAATATTATTTCGTTAGGGCAATGTTCGGCGAATGTCTTGGATAGGTCAGAATACGCTATCGATGGCTTTGAAATTTTTCCCAAGTTTCCCTCTCAGAAGGTGGGTGCGCGTCATTGTGACTGAAGAAGATTTTCCCATGCTTTCCACGAACGGCTGCTCCGTCGCCATCGAAGTGGCTATGTCAGATATCGCTGGTGGCAGTAGCATCTGTAGGTAGCAGCTTCTAGCGAATGCCTCGTTACAGTTCAACTGCACACCGACCATATCCCATTTCGGGTGGAGTTGCGGATTTTGAAATTTTCGCTGGTTCGCAGCAAGTGAGTGGCAGGAGATTTGGCTTGCGAGTGGTGCACACTACCCACTCCTTGACGCCACTAACCAAATTGCCGGGCGAATGAAAATTCCTTTGGAAAACAAGGTGGTCGTGCATGCAATCGTCTCTATCTGTAGATGGTGGCGCATAAAGCATACCGCATTCATGTGCCCTATCTCTTTGCCTTTCTAAAGCCTCGAAGATGGGCAGGTTGTGTGGGTATATGACTCTCGAGTTCCTCCATCAACTCATGGGTACTACGCCGGCCATCCTCTAAAGCCTGCTCCAGAAGAGTCACTTAATCTACAGTGACTGCCCTCTCTGATTACCGTTGTTCCTCGAAGTCAAAATGGGCCTTTTCAAACAAACTGAACCAATCTTTTGTTGCATTAAGAAAGGCAGTTGAAGGACCTATCATAATGCATATGCCATTAACTGAGCATCCTTCAAGGCGTGGTTTTATGAGCTCGTAAGGAAAAAGCAGTTCAAAGTACCTGCAATCAATATCGATTTTCTCTGCAATACCTGTAGTGCTGAACCACGACAACTGTGATATATGTAGCTCATAAATCATCCTACACTCGGGTTATGGAGCTGAGATCCCGTAATCCGTTTCAAAATTTTTGTGAGCGGCCGGAGTGAGTGGCTCGAAACTTTGTCGACAACCTAATAGAAGATGATGATTGACCGGGTACATGACCCCGAATGTAGATGGCACCACGTGAATGGGGCAGCGAGGTCACTATGGTACTTGCAGTTTCTTGATATATTTAGCTATTTCTTGTTGCCTTCAGAAACCTGACGAAACAAAGCGTCCCGTAGACGTGACGTGGAGAGAAGACATTATAAATAGAGAATTATCACGGTATTCTATCAGTCAACAAGCAGTTTTCACATTCGTCTGTTTTCTACAGATTCGCCGGGCGCTGAAACGCAGGAAGATTGAGTTCTAGAAAGATAAGAAAATTTCGCAGTATAATGTCCAAACATGTTATTGGACGAACTATATAAATATTTGCGTGATAAATGTTTTGAATGTTTTTTTCGTTTTTCGTTGTTTTCCTTCTACTTCTCAGAGTGTCTGTTTCATTTTCCTCTGTTTACTGATGTTCTTCCGTTGTCTTCTGTTTAATTTCATTTTTTTCTGTGGTTTTGAGCCTTCGCGAAAGCCAATTTTCTGTCAGTATTTGCGCTTTTTGGCTGTCCCCAACTTCCGCTAGGGCTAGTACAGTTGTTTTCCTAACGAAGTTGGCGAACAGACGTTTGGCGGCCGATAGGCCGATGGAAAGCTGGTATTATAATAAGCGAAATCCCGAGGCTTGTTTGTCAGTGTGAGGGTCCCGCCGCGATTGCCCGTTACCATATTCCCAGAGATGCATTTTTTAGTTCAGCTCGCCGCCTTTTGCTACATGATGTTTGTTCATCGTTTTATTCTAAATCTTTTAAATCTTCATTTTCCTATTTTGACTCTTTATGTATATATTTTTGTTTTTCATGTGTATTTAGCTCGGTGCTTCATTTGTTATTCGTTGTATTGGTTTATCTCGGTGCTTTATTTGTTGTTCGTTTTTATCTACTATTCATTACTTCACCGGAATTCCTTAATTAAATTTTCCGATTCAGTCACGCTCGCCGTCCCTTTCTTTCTGCCGTTCCTCCCCACCAATGTATTGCATTTGCAAATACCTCAATATGATTCTGATGTTCGTAAGTTTGTGAACTAAATATGTAGTTACTAAATATGTATATGAACTAGAATGGTCCATCCCTCCCGTATTAAAGCAATGCGAGGAAGAAGGAGATGGGCAAAGCCTGCCCCCTTGAAGCCATTTGGCGGTGGAATGGCTGGTTTCAGTTATGCCATGCTACTACCAAAAATGCTTAATTTTTGTTACTGAAACTGTGAGAGTGTGAAATCTTTGAAAAATCACAGTAGCTAAATGCTCTTCAACTTCTTCTACGGTCCCAATGAATTTGTCCATCGTTTTCATGACATAGAGAACGTGAATAGCACTGAAAGATTTCCTTGTTGAATTGGTCGGGTTGGCGGAGGAATTTTAGTCTGCAGGCACGTTCCACAATCTGTTCTCTTATTTTTTTTTCAATAAAGGATGAAAACGAGAAAAGTGTGCCCTTAGGGTTGTTTTGAGAGAATTCTTGCTGAGCTCATTCGATAGAGCTCAAAATTCTGAGTAGAAACATATACAGGTTCCCATAGAAGTGAATACTGAGGACAGCCTCACTCAGACCCTTTAGGCGATGAGCCATTGACTCCCGGATAACTTGGTCGATCAGTGGACCGTCGACGATGAGCCTAGGTGGCGGTCGTCGCGACGTCGCGTACTATGCGGATGGCCACGATGCGAGTCTCCGCCAATTGTATCCACAGGACGCACGCACCACCTTTGCCGAGCCGACTCGGGACCTCCCCGCGAACCCGCTATTCAATTTTGCGCATACCTCTATATTGACCAAGTTCCGCGGCTCAACAAGGCGCCTGGGTTGTAATTTCACGGTTTGTTCTGTGGAGAAACGTACTCCACTGGGTTAGCGGAAAGTTGTGTACCTTGAAGTTGCTGCCTAACCTAACCCGGGCCAAGCTCTCACCCACTCTCTCCGTGAGTCCGTTGGGAGGTTATTCTTTTATAGATAAGTCGGCCGTTGGAGCACCGGCTCTCAAGTGACCCACCCCCTGAAATTATCGGGAACGCCGATTTTGCTAGGTGAAACAAGTGCACCCCTTCAATACTTTTGCAACAACTATTTATTGTCACGTATGGGATAGAATAGCAGCAGTATCACATTATACATCCTAATGATACACATTCATCAGACGGCACCGCACTTGAATGGATCCTCAGAACCGATCTCTATTCATGACACAAATTGTGTCAGGTTTGGGAGATAGAAACGAGTTGACTGGCTTTGAAGTATTATATAGGAAACCCATTATATTATCCCTGATTCACGGTTGGACAAGTGGAGTACCTGGGATAAGCAACTACCACAGCTTGAGGCGTTATTGTATTCCTCTTTTGGCGTAACCGACAATATAAGCTCAAGACGCGTGTTTGTTTACTGGACCATCTACTTACTCATTGTTTACTATGATGCCCAGCTACAACTCTGGTGGATATTTATAAGAATTTCTTCATTCTCTATCCTTCATTCTCTATCGTGCATTGATATTTGTAACCACCGGTGGCAGGCTCTCTCTTCTCTATCGCACACGGTTTTGTTTTCAGGGATGGATATGATCAAATGCACGGATCTCGATCCAGAACCATACTTTTATATCAACATCGTTAGGGTACTTGCTGTTCTGTGTACGCTGTCTATTCTGCTCGCTCTCTACCTTATTATAGCAAGTTCGGATCAGCAAAGCAAATTTCATCGCATGAACCTTTTCGTGCTTCAACTGTCTCTACTACTATTCAACGTGACTTTCTCCATAGTTGCCATTCCGGTATCTTATTTCCCTATGACAATGGGATATGCCGCCGGATTGATGACATCTTCACCAACACCGTGCTATGCCATTATTGTGATGATAATTATCAGCCTCGATATGGCTAATATTTCTGTCGGAGGACTTATAGGGTGCCGTATTCAGATGACTATACCACCACAACACTTCATGAAGAAACACGTCCAACGTACGGCATGTTCTGTTTGTAGCTGAACTCAGGGGACATTGGCGCCAAGAAACGGCCTATCATTGATATGCTGTGTATGTACTGAAGTCTCTCTGATAACATGTTTAGTAATCAGTTTTTTGGAGGAAGGTGGAGCAGTTAGCGGCCGCTTCACATTCTATTGTAGCAGTACAACCAAAGTAGAGCGGTAACAAGGAGAGTGGTCCGTAGTCCTGCAACAGCTGCGCGGTTTGCACCGCCGTGCAATGAGATGTTGTACGCAAAAAAATTTACAAACGTGATCGTACACGCTACGTCCCCTTTTGCAGCGCTTTCGCAGTGCCGTGGAGGTTCTCACTCCTTTTGCAGCCATTGGATAGGACCCATTCGAGACCATGTGCTACGTTACGACTTTGCGCTTGATTTGTCGCATCGTAGGCTACATGACTCAGCTGGTTTTAAGGCTATACCACGTCGCTGGCAGTGCTGTTTGTCGTGCACCCTATTTCTTATGCTGTTATGGGTATTATAACGCACCATAACGTCATCAACAATAATCCGCACTTCGAAATGGTAAGTGTACGTTTCGTATTCAAGACAATTGTGAAGGTAACGTAACTATTATAACGCTGTAAAATTAGCAGAACGAGGCGGTAAGTGGTTTGATTGTTTAATAGTTGAATAAAAAGGCAGGCGATTATCAGTACTTCCGTTGATATTAATATGTTTAGAAATTCTCCTGTGCCCAGTCTGTTTTGAAATACGCCGCGTGCACGTTCGACACGAAATTCATGATGCCCCTAATCTACAGTGCCTTTGTGCTCATAACAATTTATGTTGCGTATACGATACCGTTGGGGCTTGCCGCTACTGTATACGGTCAACGTGCCTTTAACTATTCACCGCCGACAAAACTTCTACATAAGCGAGTTACGGTACAAATTTACCTCCAAGTGAGTGCATGCTCGATAGACGGCATTTGCTGATAAATTGCTACTGCTTTTAGGCAATAGCTGCGCTACTCTTATTCATCTTACCTCAATTGGGACTTGTGAGCATAATTGCGTTCTCACCTGCCAACACGCAAAGTGAGGACATCCCAGCATGGTGTTTGCCCTTTTAGTCACCAGCTTCTTTCCAGCGTTTGGTAATGTCTGCTACGTTCTTCTTGCCATGTACGGCTTGGTTTCCAGTTCTTTACTGATCGCTTCTACCAAAGCCTACAGAGAAAGGATGATCTCTATCTTTCGGCGGATTTTATTTTTTCTACCAAACAAGTTTGTTCGATTTCACAAGTCGATTTCAATTTCAACCCATAGGTTTTTTCAGTGGAGCATCGATCTTTTCAGAGATCCCCCCGCCGGTCAGAAGAGTAGCAAAGTGTTTCTCATCACCACCTACGTCCCTATGAAGAGACATCACAATACTCTAAGAATCGGACCTGAATTCGAAAGAACAGTTTGAAGTTTGGTTGACGGCAGGGTCCGTTCCTCCTACAAGGTGGCGCTATGTACCTTCCTAATCAGATTACGATGAGCTGATTGTGGACGGTCGAGTTCCAGCTCCAGGCCCAAGGCCCAGGTGACAGGCAGCTGATAGAAAAGCATGTCACGTCATATGATTTTATGACGCAAAGAGTAAATGTGAACCATACTGTGTCCATACCCACATGTACCCAAACCCAAGGACTGGTAACAAGGCTGATCCTGAAGCATTAGGATGATGTTGACCCGAAGCAATGAGGACATCCACGAGGTCCAAGAATGTCAGTCTAAAGTCAAAGCAGGCTGTGCTGGGAAGAAGAACCGACGCCGAAGAAGCTCGATTGAACAGATCACAACTGGAGCCACACCCAGCTACTTATCTATTGATATCAGTAATCATTGGTAATGAACTCGATGAAAACACCCAGGATTGGACGAGTCGTTGATTCTCCAGAGATCTGCGCTTCTACAGGGCGTTTTGAGAGTTCAATTTTTTGTTCATCGTTCAATAAACAGAATTGTTTTGATGTTTGTTTCAAATTCTGTGTATTCTTTGCAGCACGGGAAGTAGTGGTGAGGAAAAAGATATAGATGTAGAGGACGTCTGCCGCTTAATAGTTGCTTTGCTGCCGAGTATGATTGCGTCTTAAGGCTAAATTGCGTACATTATGCATAAACTTCAGATGCCGTTCTACTTTCTTGAACTTTGATAAAGCTAGTGTGATCACTCTAAGGAACGTACCAAACACCGGCACTCAGTGAAACATTTTTTCCACGGCGGAACGGATTCCCATTGCGCGTCAAAGACTGCGCGTTGTGTGTAACTTGCACAGCGCTCTACGGATTTCAGGCGCACGGTGCCGTATACGGGTGGGATCGACATAAGAGATCCAAGAACAGTTCCGATTGTGGTCGGGATGGCTGAGTGGTTAACGAAGGTGATTGTTGTCCACGGCTTGAAGTTTCGATTCCTTTCTGCGTTATAGTTTTGCAATGCTTAGTTCAAGGTTCAACCATCGCTCAGCTTTCGATTGTTATCCTTTAGACCTTCCATCTGCTGCGAAGTAGTGGTCCACCCACCCACCCGTGGCGGATAAAAATGGGGACCGTTGTACCCCACGCGTGTGTAGCTGACTCTGATCCTGACCGCGTGGCGAAGCCCGTTGCACCTCAGAATACACGTGGGGAACACGGAATTTTAATTATAAAAATGGTCACCTCTTATATAACTTTCCATGGTTGGTTACCTCTTATATAAATTTCATGCTTACTTACCTTTTTTGTTCCGAGTCCTAGTCCTCTTACGCTTTAATCTTCTGGGAAATACGTTTGCAAACTCTGTTTGCAAGCTTTGAGAATAATGTATTGTCGTAAAAAGCAGCACATCCCCAGAAACATAGTGCAGCCGCACACAAGGCGCAGTCTTTGACGCGCAATGGGAATCCGTTCCACCGTGGAATTATCACGCTAGTCCGGCACTCAGGCAAGTGTTGAACCCGCTTATCTGTCCAGCCAGGGGTACTCTGCTTACAATACAGTATCTCCTATGGTAACCATTCACCCCAAAATGGAAATAGGAGCTTAGCTTGGGTTCTTGTAGGTATTGTGATATCTGCATGTGTGCAGTGCAACAAAACGACAATTTGTTGGGGATTCTTTATAGAATCATGCTATAATCAGGTGTCAGTAGACGCGACGGCGGCTGACACCTACTTGGCCTGTGCGACTGGTTCCAGTCCTTCTTTCTTGTCTTCTCGTTCCATGTGCTCGACGAATGTCTCCGTTCGTACGTGCTGCCCGTCCACCACTTTGTTTTCGACGTTTTGACCAGACGTGTGCACTTGAGGATTTTCGATCCTCGGCACAATCGGCGGTCGATCCAACGTCAGCAGCGGTTCTTTCGGCTCTTCCGGGTTCGGCGTCGTACGAGACACGGCGATCTTACGATCGTACGTCTCCTTCTGGTAGATGACAAACCTTCGCTTTCCGTCTCCTTCTTTTCCAGCTGCCGCCTGTAAATTTTTTGGGAAAAATCATCTCCAGGAACATCACTGTGGGTTAGAAATCGTGGGCCAGATGCCAGGATAAGCGTCACAGCTCCTCTTCCGCTTACTTACCATTCCTACTCGCCAGCCGCCGCCGAGTTAGTCGATGATCAAGGTAGAAATGAGACTTCCTGTTCATCAAGCAATTTCAACCGGTTGATATTGCTGAAGTTCGTTTCGGATCGATGCGGTGAACTGATGATCATCAGCTCTTTTACTCCAAGCGGTCGTCTGAAGTTTTCTTTCCTATCCGCCAAGGTCTTAATGTTCAACTAGGACTCTCATCCATGGAGGATAGGAAGGATGAAAATGAAGGATAAAATGAAGGATGTAATATTCGTCGATCATTTACAAGATCATTTACAAAGCGTCCTACAATATGACGTTATAAATAACCGCAGGTTTCTTTTTGGGACCCTTACTCTTTGTCCAGTCACCTAGCCCGCCGGCCAAATAACGGTGGGTAAACTCAGGTAAGTAGGTGGAGTAGAAGGTTTCAAGCCTTTTCGGTCACTAAGGTTTTTGGGAGGCTATTCAGATATTTGAAGGCATTGTTCGATTCGTCTTCTACCGCTGAGCTTAAAGATACCTAGATTTTCAACCCAGTTGTTATCCACCATCAAGTTATGGGTAATTTTCTTCTGAATGATGCTAATTGTTTCACGATAACCAGAACTTGCCGTTGGAGTGTCATAGGGAAAGATAATTACTAACCTGAAGGAAAATAATCCAATTAATGTCGCCGGCTCTCGCCTCTATGGGTTAGCCGGAGACGGCCAGCAGGTGGTTTTCTCTACTGGAATTACCGCCGTCCAAATACCGGCGGTGGGTTAATTCGCACTTGGGTAGACGTCTCCTTACCCTGAACCATTAAAAGCCAGTGAAACCCACATAGGGTAGCCGAGTAGCCCAACGGCTATAATGGAGAAAACGGATCGGTACATACCCATTCTCATTCGAATATTTTCGCAACGTTCTAAGCGTAGTAAGGCGATGTCAATCACGACCATCAGGACGCGCCCTGCACTCGTCTTCCTTTCGGAATATTAGAGCTGTTGAATTGAAGTGCCATTACTGTGGCACAACTGGGAGCAGGGACGGGCTGTCTGCTGGTCGTCTTCATCCATCCCATAGGTGTTGATCCGATCGCCACAATGGAGCTAATAGATCAGGCCCACTCGCATTGATCGTCTCTCTGTCGCCTCCATGGCTTGGCCGTCGTCTTTATGGGATAATTTCTGCAGGAGAACCTCTCCAGCTTCAAGGTTCTACTAGATACTTCTACAAGCTGCTGGCTTCGAACTCGGCTCTACCTGGAAAATGTTCAACGGTAATTTTTTCCTCTAATTTTTATCGCTCGAAGTTTGGTTTGGACCATTCTAATTGTCATGGTGCACACTATCCATGTGAATGAACATGTTACATTTATTATGTTAATAATTATCAATCATTAGCAGGGTTTCGCCACTTTAGCGTTCTGACAAAGTGAGGGTGTCGGACACTCCGAGACACCGTCAACGGCAATGCCCAAGAGATCATGAGATGACCGAAGAACAGCTCCGACCCATCATTTTCTACATTCCTTTTCGATCAATAATGTTCCATTTGTTCAATAATCAATAAGACCTGTTAACCACACGATCGGCTGGTCGTTAGGGCGAATGTTGAAGTCGAAAGTGGCAGTCCAAAGCTCAGAAAATTGTCTCTGAAGATTTAACCGAATCGTCGAAAGCTTTCGATTTTCAATTAGAATTCAAGATGGATCAGCAGAAAGTCGTCAAGAATCCTCGAGGATTTTCCTCAAAATTGGGTATAACTGCTGGTAAGTGTGTTGGGTTAAGGGACAAGGTGAGTTTCTATACCCTCTAGCCATCTTGATCACCAATATCGGCAATTCAGAGCAACTCCATCGCTCTACATATCACCAGAAACCGTTACTTTGTCGTAAACCAGTGCAAAAGCTTTCGACCACGGCAGGATTCGAACCTGCAATCTTCTGCTCCGTAGGCAGACGCGTTATCCATTGCGCCACGCGGCCACGTCGTAGCGTGCGATGGCAGCTGTTTTCATGCAGGATGTGGAGCGCCGTCAAGGGAGGATTCCAAGGCAGCGGTCTTGAACCGTCAACCTTAGTGAAGACTTTGGGGATCGCAGTTTACTTACCCAATAGATTAAACCTCACCACTGATGGTTCACAGCATCAGGTCCGCGGTATATGTCTACCAATCTCAATTTCTCTGCTGTACCCCGCTTCAAGGAAGGTATAAATTACCCTACTGTAGTAAATGAGACTTATCGTTAGATTCGCTGCAACTATTACTGAACGACTAGAGAGTCCATCGATAACTTTACCCAGACCCACTTCCGAACTTAACCCAACCTAACTTAAACCCAAGCTACGCCGTTGACTGGATCCTGTAGCAGGTTAAGTAAAGATCACCGGCTACCTTAGATTAAATTAACATCGATTCATTAAAAATAGTTTATTCGAGAGAAATCGCTGCCCCGTTGAAAATCCGTCGTAGAGGCCGCCCGCACCAAGTTAAATCAATAGTATCCGCAATACAACCTTGTAGGTCGCCCTAATTACCCGATACCCTGCTAATGGCAAAGTTTACCCAGTCAACCGGCCATCCTAAGGTTATAATTACTCTACCGTCACCGACGTAAGGAGCTCATTTGTTTGATAACACTCTTTCTGACATTTTACTTGATTGTTATTGATCGATTGTTCCATTCATCGAGATTTAAATTGTTCTACAAAATAGGATTTGGTAAACGCACGAAACGCTCTCATTAGGATGCGCCATGCATTCGTCTTCCATTTAGAATCGTGGAGGCGTGGTGAATGCTATTCGACACAATGACTTAGAGGCCAGTCACTGTTCAAGTCAGTGTCTTCACCTACCCAGACTAGTTTGGTACCAATAAACCCAGCTCTTGAAGGGTGGTTTGGTTAGCCGGGGTTAGGATCAATCGCTCGATCGGGCTTCTGGCCTCTTTGTGGCTTTTACTGCTACGCCATATGCTCCCCACGGAGCGATGGTAATCTTGCTTTTTAGATAAATCAATACCTATTGATCCTTCAAAAATCGATAAACACTATTGCTTTGACATTTTTTATTAGCAGTTTATTGGACATTCCGGCGAAAAAGATTCACAATGTTGGCGATCGGACATCATCAGTGTGAAAATCGGAAGACAAGTTACTATCGCCACTAATCTAATTCTCATCGTTTTTCATGCTGATAAATTTTTTCGGGTTAGTAGATTTCGAGTAGATAAATTAGTTGGTTATTCTTCAATATATTTCTCCATGTGCTCCGATTCTTTCTCGGTACGCTGGAAACCGCCTTGAACTTGACGTTCGGAGATTTCCGGTCCGGTATGTGTGTGCACTTGGGGATTTTCGATCGGCTTAATGCTGTCGGTGTCTGTGTACGTCGGAGAGATTCTCGAGTGGTCTGGGGTGGAGGTGGTACGGGTACGCGTTGAGGTGCGATCGTACGTCTCCTCTACGGTTCTTCTGACTCGTCGACGACGTCCGCCGCTGCTCCTCGTATGTTCGCTGTGATGCGATTCACAACGATCGTGTGTCTGCGATCGGCTCGTTTGGTCGACCTTGCTCCTTTCGTTCGATACGGTTACGGCTTGGTGTCCCTGAAATGTCACATAATCTCTTGCCACGGGCCCTTCAGTTATATCATGAACAGTATTTTTATTGTTTTTGACCATTTGTAATCGATTCTCGTTTCTAGTTCTCTTCATTCTTTTCTCTAACTTCCACCTAGTGCTATTTTGAGAATTGTACCGTTTCTCATCGACGTCGAATGGCGCAATTCACGTGTATTTTAAATAAATAAATAAATAAATAAATAGATGATCTTGGCGGGCTAACTCCTACGGGTCAGATTATACCAGACTGCATACTCCGGCAAAATCCGTCCCCAAATACACCAGTTCCCTTAAATTCAAATACAATAAATAAATAAATAAATAAATAAATAAATAAATAAATAAATGATCTCCTCGAGTCAACTGTTACAGGTCAGATTATACCCGACCGCATACACTGGCGAAACCGCCCCTAAATACACCAGTTCTCTGCATAGCCGGTATCTTATGGTAGCGTCGTTCTTGCGGAAGGTTTGTATGTGGAAGGATTAAATGTAGAAGGATCCTTCTTATGGTAGTGTCATTCCTGTCGAAGGAGGTAGACCCAGCTATCAAGTGTGATATACCCAACCCAGCTCTAAACCGAGACCAGGTCCCAGATTCATCATTGGTAAACCCCGGACAAACACCGAGATATAGCCCAAACAGAGCGCACCTTTGTCTACTTATTCTAAACTTCCTATGTTAAACGCAATCTCTCATCGACTCTGCCGTCTGGTTCTGGCTGCGTACGGTTTCGGAGACCGCTCGTCCGTTCATGAATCTGGTCCCAGACGGTAGTATGATAGCGCGGCGAAGTGGGAGCAGAGTATGTTCCTGTGGGAGGATCATTCTCATGGTAGGGTCGTACTTGTGGAAGGAGGTGGATCCGGCTATCGAGTATGATATACCCAACCCAACTCTAAACCCAGACCAGACGGTAGGTTGATCCCGCAACGAAGCGAGAGCAGAGCATGACCAAGCAGCTGTCAAGAGTGGCTGTTGATCAAGATAACTGGGTGAAATTAAAATATCCAGAGTTCTTCAGTTTCGAAGAAAGGAAACAGATTAGAAACTATTCTTTTCATTCACCTTCTACCCATCGTCCGGTACATTATCTCCCTAACTATATTTCCCTGCTCCAGCGGCTACTTTGACACATAGCCTCCTCGAATCGCGTCACGACGCGATGACACAGGGACAGTAGCAATTCGGAAAGACTGTCGACGCTGATCGATTCCGTAAGGTAGCGCCATGCATTAGTCTCTCGTTCAGAATTGTAAAAGCATGGTGAATGGGCCCATACAACGACTTGTGGAGAGGCACCGCTGCACACTTCATAGTGTTCACCGTTACAGACAGGTCTGGTATCAGTTTACCCGATCTCCGAATGGATAGGTGGTTTGGTTAGCTGAGGGGAGAATCAGGAAGAGGAATACAACTCGCTAGTAACCCTCAAATATACCCGATTGCTCTGCTAACCGCGATTCATCAACGAGCAGCTGAGTATGCTCGCGGGTTACGATACATTGCTTGACGATATACTTTACTTCTGGGCCCACATTCATGAACGGACGAGCGGTCTCCGAAACCGCGGCGCAGCCAGAGCCACACGGCAGAGTCGATGAGAGATTTCGTTTAACATAGGAAGTTTGGGATAAGTAGAGAAAGGTGCGCTCGATGTTCACATGTCTATCTGATATCTTTCTGGTTTATCGGGGTTTACCAATGGTGAATGTGGGCCCTGGAGAGAGGTGATATCACGCTTGTGTCTGTTCCAAGGTATCGGATGCCCGATATTAGTGGATCGGGGATCAAAGCTAGTCTACCGTAAGAAACGGGATGAAGATAAAAAGGATCGTTGGCTTTGCTAGTCTTGTAGGGTCCATCGCTGTCTAAAGTATTCAATTTTTGATACGATTTACCAAGAAACTTACCCATGCACTGCGCCTATCATGAACACCGGATCGGCCCTGATGCTGATTATTGTGGTGAACTTCTTCGGTATACTGACTGTTGTATTGAGTGGTGCAACTGGAACCATAGCCGCCAACACGACCGTCGGGGTATTGACTGCCGGGAACGTGACTGAGGTCCACTTCGTCTGAAAATTTAATTTCATTAATTTTACGTCTCTAACAAACCGCTAGACCCTTACTAGACTTCGTCGGACTATACTCTCCCTCAACGTTCTTTGGTAACCGGAAAACCTCCACGTCGACCGAAACATACGTACCTGGATAGGCTGATCGCCCTCCTTTCAGTCGCGGACCCTTAAACAAGTCGGTCACCCAAGGTTAGGTGAGCTGAGAGCGGTAGGTGACTTACGCCTTTTTCATCTTTACAGACGAATAGGTAAAGTATCGCCCCAACTATCGCCGCGATCAGCACAACCGCCAGCGCCGTCATATTAGTAGAATTGAACCATCCTCACCGGGCATTTTTCAGTAACGGTTAGTTTCGAGTGATAACAGCTCAACAAAGTACTGATTATGCGATTTCAAGAGAAATTTCGTGAGAACTCAGCTTTAATTACCTGTATTTGCTCTAGGCAAGACTGCCGCTTTAGCACCCTCGCCTAGGGTAGCCTAGCAGTAATAACACTTGACTCAACTTTCTCTGCGGGGGTTATTTAGAGTTCTGATCGAGAAGACGATGTTGTAGTTTATTTATTTGTTTGTTTATTTGTTTACTTATTTATTTATTTAGGACGTGACCACGCACGCACTATGAAACAACACGACTGAAAGAGAAAAAAGACAAAAACCACTGAAACCGACAAATCCAAAAGTAAACAATCAGGAAAACATTGCAATTTGTAATTGTGGTGCTTATCGCAAACATTGTAATGATGGTGTTCAACGCAAAACCGCGGCTGAGGGAGGATTTGAACCACCATTACAACATCGTCTAACATATTTAACAGTAACCCAAAGGCGGTAATAAAATTAGAATTTTGCTATGTACATTGGTAATCCGAGAGTTTACTCTTCAACTACTGAAGGAAGGAAATGGTAGAAGTCTTCTTTCAGGATTTTGCCCAATAAGACTTGACACCTGTAAACTGCGCTTTGTAATGTATTAAGGGCACTACTCAGTCACGGTTCTCTCGAATACGGCACGACACAGATCAACAATAAGACTTATTCACGGAAGAGTCTAAAACGAAAGTGATTTATGTGGTACGTTGATCCGGAAAAGTCGAATAGGCGATTGACGGCTCGTTGACGGTGCAGTCGAGGCGAACTGGTCGGGATGTCGGGAGCGGCGGTGCGGGTGAGGTAGAGTCGGAAGTACTGAGCCAAAGTGGGAAGTCGCCTGCTACTTTTATACTGTCGGGGTACTAGTGTTGGCGCCTCTTCTTCCCGCGCGCTGACCTATAGCGCGCGCCTTTTTGGCCCCCAAGTGAGCCCTCCCGACAGCTTACAATTGCCGAGGATGTTGCCGAAAAGTGCGCAGCTACCAAAACCCAAACTAGAAACCCAAACACACAAAAAGATACCCAAACCTGCCACAGGTCAAAAACGATGCCCCATCAGTGGCAGAGTGGCGAATGAAAGCGACATGTCTCAACCTAATGAATGCAAAAGCAGGGTGAGACGGAGACCGTACCCACTACTTGCAGACCTTCCCAAAGCAGCCCTAACCACTGCGCCACTATAGCAGAATATTCACCACTCTCCAAGATTTTCGACTCTATATGAATCTCGGCATAGTTTACCTCAATATTAAGGTTGGTTTGCCGTCTTGCTTGCCGTTCCTGTTGGTTTCGGGACGACGATTGATAGTTGAAATGGTGTTTGGGCGGGTAGGTTGCGAATGGCTTCGAGTTTCCAGGCTCTGACGAAGGCGACGACGCCGAAAAGTTAGCCGGATGAGCAGTGCCTGTACCAACCTCGGAGTCGCTAATAAAGAGTTTGAATATTGAGATCCACCGCTCTCATCCTGCCCGGTATTGGTGGGTTTTCTCTGTGCCACCGATTAACCAATGATTGACACCCAGCGCCGGCCTCTCAACGATTGGTTGTTTGTCACCTATCTCTTACAATAGCTTTAATAATATTCTTCTATAGATAGTATCATCTGTCTTAGTTATTTTTATCCTGTATAGGGATAAAAGGTGAAACAGGATGAAAAATGTACTAAGAATTTATTAATATTGCCTTTATTCACTGCATTATGTTTTTACTCTCAACGATTGGTTTCGATCAGCAGTGGGTCACCCGGTTGTTAGAGCGGCCGGTGAAGTTGATAGCAGTCAAATTCACCATTTTAGTGGTAGCTTTCTACTGTTGGGCGCACGTGGAGCAGTGTTAAGAGGCGCTACTGAGACCGGTACCATCGATCGGTCCTCGCCTGGGCCAACCGAGCTTTGCATCACTCAGTGGCCGGGTAAATTGATACCAGACTTGTCTGGGAAGGTAAAGACTTTGATTTGGTATACTGGCTGGGCTCCACAAGCTATTGTATAGGCCAAACATTCACCATGCCTCTACGATTTTGAATTGAACACGAATGCGGCGGAGCGTTCGAGGACTGATCAACACCGATACCTTTACCTTATCTCTACCTTTCTTCTGTTCATATCCGATTTTTTGATGCGGATGATCGCCCTGTTACCGTTCATTTGAAACTTTACTTACTGGTTCATGCTTGTGACCAGAGCGTCGTCACCAGCAGCTATTCGAAACCACTCACTTGGTGGCCGACCTTCTCTTTGAAAGGAGTGGAAGAACTGATTGAGATCGATGTGGTGGCGTAGGGGTTAGCGATTCTGTTTCCAGGGCCCAGATTCATGAACGGACGAGCGGTCTCCAAAACCCCCTCGGCGGTAAACCTGCTTGATACTGTCGAGGTCTACCAAACCTCGCCTCATCGCAAGGTGTGATGGACCCACGATAAACCCGATTAAACCCTGGCGCGCGTTCACGAATCTCAGTTTGCTTGACGTTCAGGGTATATCTCGAGCTTTATCGGGGATTACTATTGATGAATCTCGGCCGAGATTGCGGGTAACGGGTACGGTCCCTGTAGTGTGTTGCTTTTGCATTCAACACGTTCTCGATTGATTGAATGTTCGAACTTATGAAAACATCAAAAAGTTTATTCATAGTATCACACGAATCGTTAAGAAGGTTTCTTTGCAAATCATCGACGCTGAAGGCGATCGAATTGTTCAATCTTCTGAACTTGGAACAACTAGCGAGTGGTCGTTCGGTTGCTGTTCACCCCAGAGAAGGAATGGCTGAAATAAACGAGATTTGTAAAATTTTTAATTTTTAAATATAATATTCGACATATAAGAGAGCTCACCGCTTTGGCAGTGCCTTTTTGGATCAGGAACGGACGGATGACAACAATGCAGAACACGTAGCATAAGCCGAGAAACCACAAAAGGCATATCGGAGACGCCAATACGTCCCACCAGTTCAATCTCTGAAAAATACAGTAATACTCGTCAGATTTAGGGCCGCTGGTGCAGTGGTAAGAGGAGCTGCTGACATGCACACGGTCGAGTGGTCGATCCTCGCCCAAGTTACCTAAACCATCCACCCCTCCGGGGTCGGGTATGCTAGTACCACACTGACTTGGTATAGCGACTGGCCACCACAATTCATTTACAGGCCAAATACACATTCAGCATGACTCTACGATTTCGAACAGGAGGCTAATGCATGGCACATCCTTAAGTGTATGATCAATGGCGGGTACTTTGCCATGTACTCTTTATCAACTTCTAGTCCACTATGGATGACTTATTGATAAGATCTGTCGCAATAATGAAAACCTCTAGAGGGGTGATAGACGGCCAATTAAGGACCAGATAGGGATGGATCTCGCGATCACTTTAATGAGGATGGCGCCATTCAGCTGTCCGCAAGAAAATACCCAAGAACGACGAAACCGAGCTCACTTCATTACCAGCTGGGTATGTCACCGAGGTGCTTTGTGACGTTAATAAGAGGCTTTGTAACCCATAAGGATAAGGTTCCGGGCACTGGGAAGGACGATAGAATAGGTAGAGAGATCGCCACCTGGTAGTAACCCATAGGCGTCGACCGACTGATGAAACTAAACTCTGTAGAATGAATTAAGATTGGGGTGGCTTGTGAGGTAACTCAACCTCTCAACCAGCTATCAATATGAGCCTTTATGATTAGATATCAGATCGGCGATCTAAAAAATCGATGAAATGAGCACTAGAGCTTCCTCCAATGGCAGGAACAGGAACTTGAGTGGGAAGTCATCCACTGGATTATTCCAAGGCGTTTTCCATTTTGCATTTCCATTCAATACCTCTACAATTCTGACTGGAAAGCGAATGCGTGGCGTGTCCTGGGCCCAGATTCACCATTGGTAATCCCCCGATAAACCCCGAGATATACCCCGAACGGAGAGCAGACCGAGATTCGTGAGTGCGCGTCGAGGTTTAATCGGGGTTTATAGTGGGTATATCACACCTTGCGATGAGGCAGGGTTAGGGAGACTTATCGGTATCGAGCGGGTTTACCGCCGACGGGTTTCGTAGACCGCTCGTCCGTTCATGAATCTGGGCCCTGATGGTCTGCTTGTGAGCTTGACCCTTGAAAGGTTTGTAAAAGTATCCATTGTCACCGGAGAATGGGTATCTAGGCGACGGCAGCTGACCAATACCAGTTGTGGCTGCAGATTACCCCTTGGGTTGCACTGGCTTTCAATGGTTAAAAGTGAAGGGACATCTACCCAGGTGTGAATTTACCCCACAACGGTCTGCCCGGTGGTTATGCCAGTGAGGCAAACCGACACTATAGAGGCCATACGATCAATACGAGTGGGCCTAATCGATTAGCTCCATTGTGGCGGTCAGATCAACACCTATGGGATGGCCAGCAGACAGAAACCCCAGCGCACGACGTCTCGCCAGTCGGAGCGCCATTTGGCATTTGCGTGGTCTTCCCCCAGAAAATTAAAAGTCTGATCAATCCCTAGAACACTCCAATGGCAATGGCGCCATTTGGCATTTGCGTGGTCTTCCCCCAGAAAATTAAAAGTCTGATCAATCCCTAGAACACTCCAATGGCAAGGTTCTGGGTGCTGTGAAACAGTTGGCAATAAACAAAACAATTAGGATCACTCCAAAGAAAAGTACCCATAATTATGTCGTGGATACCGGCTGGAGAAAAACGGAGGGCATCTTTGAACTCAGCGCAAGGAGACGAATCGATCGATGTCTTCAAATATCAATATTGCTCCCCAAAAACCTTATCGATCGATAGCTAGAAACCATTTGCTCTGCCCATTTGCCTGAGGCAAGACGATGCTCTACACTCATTAGGGCACAGTTTGGGTAATTAGACGTCATAAGGAGAAACCTGCACTTATTTATTACATCATCTTGTAAGACACTTTGTAAATGATCTTGAAAATGCCAGCGACGAATATCACTTTGGTGAATCTTCATCAACGAGTAACTTTGCTTTTGGCGGTCGCCTGCCATCATCACCGACCTGTTGTTCAATAAAATATTACGGTAACAGCTGGTAAATTACGGTATTTCACTCACAAATTCGGTCCGATACAAATAAACGGCCACCCCGGCAAGGGTGGCTATCGCTGACAAGAATGGCGATCGACCGCCATGCTGCGGTGGAGGCATCAAGAGGATGAACCGCTCCCAAATTTAGTTTTTGTAAATAATTAAATAACAAATTTGAACAACAATAACCACCCTGTTGCCAATGGTAAAGGTAAATGTAAAGGTATCGAGATTCGTCCGTTCCCTGAGAACGCGCCACGCATTCGTGTTCAATTCAGAATCGTACGGGCACGGTGAACGAGTATTTGGCCTACACAATGACTTACGGGAGCCAGCCGCTATACCAAGTCATATGTCTGTACCTTCAAAGACAAGTCTGGTACCAATTTACCTTACCCCGGAGCGATGGGAGGCTCGGTTAGCCCTAGCGAGGATCGATCGCTCCACCATGCGGGTGTCAGTAGCGCCTCTTACCACTACACCACACCCACATAGTTGCAAAGGTACAAAATATTAATTCTTCATTTTACCCTTAATCACTATATACATCTAGACAAACACACAGCCTAATAACAAAGAGATCTCAGGAACAGTTGTCCTATTGTCTTTCGACGAGTCGTTGCGTTTCGCACAGCTTCTGATAGAGTTCGTTCTTCAGCAGTAAGTGCTCGTGTGTACCTGTAAAATTATATTATAATAATTACATAAACTTAAAAATTATGCTTGGTTCTTCATTTTGATGAACAGCCGAAGGTACATCCATAGTCGGCAGCAAAACAGCCCAGCGTAGAGCAGAGACGCAGAGGACACCGCACAGCAGTAGGCGCCTCATTCGGGATTTGGTTACGTTTGGTTGTTGGTAAAAAATCTTAGAGCCATTCGCAGACGTGCGTGGCCGCAAAGCAGCAGCAGGGCAGAGACGCAGAGGACGCGGCAAAGCTGCAGGCGCTGCGAGATTATTAGAGGTCTGAGAAGAATCGGACAACAATCAGCAGCGATCCCGAAACAAAATGAGTTCCTGGCGGAAGTTACCGAGGGGTTAAGTAAAGGGCAGAGACGCAGAGGACGCGACATAGCAGTAGACGCCACAAAAAGGGATATACAATATTAACCAGCCATTCAGCGGTGTGCAGGCCGCCAAATGAAGTAATGAATGGTAGGAAACATATATAAAACATTAATAGTAACAAATATAACTAATAAAACGAAAAAAACAAAAAGCATGCAGAAAAGGACGGCGGGAAACCGATGAAATACGTCACTGGGAGTACGGTAACGGGCAATCGCGGCGGGACCCTGGAGTTGACAAACAGACATCGTGGTTTCGTTTATTTATTAGCAGGATAGGTAGTAGACTGGTTCGATCGGTCTGGACGAGTAGCTAGGGGTTGTTCAGACTTAGAAGCAAGGCGGGACAGTGCCGGTTATGTTAGGGCAGAGACGCAGAGGACGCGGTTTGCCATGATTTTTAGACGTAACGGAGCACCGGAATGTTCGGGAATTGGCTTAAGAGCCACTGAGAATCGTAAATGAGAATAAAAAAATAAAAAAAAAAAAAAAAAAAAAATAGTCTCTCATACCTTTATCAGTAGCTCTTCCTTCCTGTACCATTACGATAACGTCGCTGTTCTGAATTGTCGACAGACGATGCGCTATGACAATGCAAGTTCGGCCGCGGCGGGCGACTTCCAGCGCTTCTTGAACGATCTGGAGGGGTTTTTGGGTTTATTTTGCAATTTTTCTTACTATTTTTATTATTCTGGCTAAATTAACCTTCTCGCTCTCGGTGTCCAGAGCACTGGTGGCTTCGTCGAGTAGAAGAATCGGCGGATCTCTGATCAACGCTCGAGCGATCGCTATCCGCTGTTTCTGACCGCCGGACAGCTGCGTACCTTTTTCACCGACACGGGTCTCGTAGCCCTAGATTAGGTGAAATCCTCTGGACGCTGTGGTGAACACCTGGGTTAATTGTTACCTCTGGTAGACTCAGCACAAAATTGTGAATATTGGCCATTTTCGCCGCTGTTACTACTTGCTCGTAGGTGGGTTTGGGGTCGTCGAGACCGTAGCAGATGTTCTCGATGATGGTACAGTCGAATAGGGTCGGCTCCTGACTCACGATGCAGACCTGTTCTCGAAGATTCCGAATGTTCAGGTTTCGGATGTTCTCGCCATCGATCAGCTGGAATCGATCAATACGAATTTTTTTAATCAAAAAATGGATCTAGATCAAGAAATGCCAAGTTTAAGATGGGCTCAGCTAAAGACCCACAACTCTGTGTTCAAAATACTACTGTTGAAAAGTACAGGGAAGTGATCGGTATTGATCAGTCCCCTAAGGATACGCCGTGCCTTCGACTTCCATTCAGAAACGTAGGGGCATAGTGAAGGCACATTTGGCCTATACAACTATAATACTTTCATAGCCCAGCTCACCTTCCCAGACAAGTCTGATATCTATTTACCCTACTTCTGAAGGATGAAAGGTTCGGTTAGCCTAGGCGAGGGTCGATCACTCGACCGCTCCGGCGTCAGCAGCGCCTCTTACCACTGAGCCATCACAGTTCTCTATTTACTTTTCAACAAAATGATTAAACTTACGATTGTGCCCTTGTTCGCATTATAGAATCGTTCCAACAGCGCCATCACGGTGCTTTTGCCGCACCCGGACTGACCAACTAGAGCCACGGTTGTGCCTGGTCTCACCTTGATTCATCAAATTGTATTGTGAGAATTCGAAGGTAAAAGTTACCCACTGACTTACCTCAAGATTCATTCCTCGTAGAACTCGAATCTGTCGCCGAGTGGGATAGTTGAAGTAGACATTGCGGAGCATCACATGACCGGTGAGTTTCTGAATTTCGTAACCTTAGAAAATACATGAATGCAAGGTAAATGGTTGACCGTGATCGGTCTCTAAAGTCGCGCCATGCACTCGTCTTCTATTCAGAAACATTGAGGCCTGGTGAGGTGTATCCTGCCCATTCAAGTCTGGTGACAATTTACCCAATCTCGAACTTGGTTAAGACTTCGTTAATCGGGAAAAGGATTGATAGTCCGACCGCGTGGATAGAAGTGGCGCCTACTACCCACCTTCTTCAGACCGTCTTCGGACAGAGAATCGATTTCTGATCGATGTTCGATCAGGTAGAAGAGCAGTGAAGCGGCTAGGCGAGCTTTAACCACATCCGGTATGAATGACGAGATGTTACCGACCACCTGGCCACAGAACATGAACGCGAAGAAAACTCTGAAAATAACCAACTTGATTGCGGTTGTTCTCACTTTCTAAAAGAGAATTGGGTTTAAATTTGCCGAATTCTTCAAATTTTATTAAATTACCGTATAAATTAAATTAAATATACTCAACTCTTTCTCTCTTCTATTGAATTTGTTTGATTTTTTAAATTTTATTAAATCTAAAAACCAGTTACCTGTACACGTCTACCGGCTGCATCTGATGGTTGTCGACAAAAATACCGCCAATATAGAACGCCACCGCATACATGAAGAACATCAACGACTGCGAGAAGGCGAACACACCTCCGTAGGTGTGCGCCTGACAGAGGTTTTCCCTAAAATCAAAAAAAATGAAAAAAATCAACAATGATGATTAAGAATTTGGCTCATGGCAATCTTAGTAGAGGTTATCATGGGTTTCAAGATCGGGAAGTTGGATCTGTGCCGAAAAGGAATGAAGGGTCATTGATGGTATACGTATACCCGGGAAAATTTTGAATTGCGATAAGAATCATGATCAAACAGAAAAGGTTAAACAGTCCTAAAACGGAAAAAAACGAGAGCACTCAAAAGTCAATACCTAAGAAACGGTAGTGGTAAAGGTGAAGCGGATTTCATCCCCTAAGGACGCGCCACGCACTCGTCTTCGCTCAACAATCGTGGAGACATGGTAGATGGGTATTTGTTCTATACAATGACTTGCAGGGGCTAGCCACTGTACCAGGTCAGTGTCTTTACCTTCCCAGACAGGTCTGCTACCAATTTATCCAACCCCGGGTGATTGAAAGCTCGCTGAGCTTTGGCCAGGAGCGATCGCTCGATCGTAAGTGTTCCAGTAGCGTCTCCTACCACTGAACCACGCGCCCATTCTTCATATATACTATTCAGGTTCAACTCGGTTAATGATGTGAAATTTAAAGCAAATTTTTAACAAATTTTTACAATATTTTTAGAAGTGTTCACTCATCTTCCATACGAGCCCACTCGTGTATCAAATAAATAAAATAAATCTACCACCAGTACTTTTGTAAACAAATTTTAATTGCGAATTAGTTAATGGTGGCCACAGGCTGTAATTAGGATGGTAGGTATAATGAGGTCGACCTTGTTACCTGGCCGGTGTCTTCACCTTCCCAGACAAGTCTGGTACCAATTTGGCCGACCCAAGAGGGAAGGAAGGCTTGGTTGATCAGGGCCAGGATCGATCTCTCGACTGTGCGAGTGCCAGTGGCGCCTCTTACCTCTTCACCAAGTTCTCATGATGAAAATCACTTACCGATGAGGTTCTCTAAGATATGCGCAGTACATAAAGTGGAATTGCTCCTGTCGATTCAGAGCTTGGACGGTTCGAATGTGCTCGACCGCCTGGGAGGCGACTTTACCGGCCTCTTCGAGCAGGGCGGTGTCGCGCATCTTCTTGCCAAACTGAAAAATCGATTTTAATTTGAAAAAAAAAATAAAACTCAGACCACTACAAGGGTTAAGGGTAAGGGTAAAGGTATACCTGCATTCGCATCTCAAAGTACCCAGAACCGATGATCAACGGCACCATCACTGTGAGAATCAACGCCAGACGCCAACCGAAGATGAATCCGACGGTCAGCGCACCCAGAATGGTCACCACCGATGAAAGTACTGATGGTAGACGAGTGAACACCTATAAAATAATTTTAAAATATTATCAATTTATCATTTCGATTCAATTTCGAACCCTCCAGAAGCTATAACAATTGGACCGTTCAGGCGGCAATTCCCGGGAAAATTAGTAATAAAGCCTTCATGGAAGATGAAAGGGTCAATTGCCGCCAAATTGTTCTTTTTCCGCAGATAAAATTTGGCTGACATGACAATTCTGATCAAAATCCAAGTGCACGGCGCATCCAGTCTGCACGAGAGCACTACAAAGGTTAAGGGCATGAGAAGATTTTCATTGGCCTCTATTTTCCGGTCACCAACTATGCTCTAGGTTTTCACTGTATCCGACTGAACACTGGTTGTGGCTTCGCATTGGTGGGCGTGGCTACGCATTGATGGGCGTGGCTCTCCACAAAGCTTATTCCTTAGAAGCGGCAGTTTTAACCTTTACCCAGAACAGCCAAGCCGTAGCCTATACTGTAAGGGGTTCCCACTTTTCTCATTACCAATTGAGCAACTTGTGATAAATGATGCATGGGCGTGGCTTGACACCGATGGGCGTGGTTACCGCACAAACTCACATATCGAACGTTTGGAGCGTCGGTGGCGAAACGGGTGCAGAGTTTACCGGTGCCGTGACGGATGTCGTCGAAGAAGCCGACATCCTGTCGGAGGAGATTCCGGAACGCTTCCAAACGAAGCTTCTTCGTCAAAGCCTCTCCACATCGGCCCAGAGAAATTGCCTGAAAAGGAGTGGCGGAAGTGAAAAGGAAGAAAATATAGGAAAAAAGAGAAGATAGGAAAAGAAAAAGTCAAAAAGAAAAGAAAGAAATAGTGCAAACCGATAAGAAAAATCCACCAGCATGCGCTAGACCGATGACGATAAATGCCACGCACCAGAACAGCACATCCTTCTTCATTTGCTCGACCGGTTCCGAGTACACCTGGGAGACAGGTTGGGTAAGAATTTACCCTGATTCTTTAAAAAAACACCTTACTTGGATGATCTGAGCGTAGACCAAGGCAAAGAATGGAACGACCAGACCGGCCACAGTGCAGCCGAACACACCGAGCACGAAGAATCCCCACTTGTCGCGGTTGAAGTAGAACACCTTGGACATCGGGGTGGGTTTGGCGTTAACCTCCTGGAAATCCTTTTTGGGTAAAAAAAATTCTAAGAAAACCTCTTAAGGTGAGAATAAATCAGGTAAAAAAGTAAAAAGGTAGAAAGGAAAGTAAAAGTAAAGGTAAGAGTAAAGTAGGTAAAAAGTGGTAAGTTGGTAAAAAAATTCTAAGGAAACTTTCTAAGGTGACTGTCGATGGATTCTCACCCAGCGTACCAAGGCCCTCTACCTCTCCTGGCTTGGGTAAATCGGTAAAAAAACGCATTGTGTAGCCCAAATATGCATTTCTCGTACCTCTACAATTCCGAATTGAGGACGAATGCGTGGCGCATCCATGGGGGAGGGATCGACGCTGAGCACCTTACCTTTACGTAACAATGTCTGGATGGGTTCATTAATGTTACCCAGTAAAATAAAAAAGACAACTCAAGGGCATTTTCACGACTTTCGAACTCTAAAAGGTAAAGGTAGGGATGTCGGCGTTGATCAGGCCCTTAAGGACGCGCCATGCCTTCGATTTCCATTCAGAATCGCAGAGGTATGCCAAATGCGTATTTGGCCAGCACAATAGCTTGCGGAGACCAGCCACTATACCACGTCAGTCCGACTGGGAGGGTTGGAAGGCTTGGTTAGCCGCGGGGATCGATCGCTCGACCGTGCGAGTGTCCGTAGCGCCTCTCACCACTGCACCACGCGTGCCCATTTTTACAGTTAATGGTTGAAAAATTTAGTTTCATTAGCTCATACCTCCATATCGATCTCCATACTTCTCACGCTGGTCACACCTGAGTACGCACTCCTGGTGGAAGCCTTACGTGAGTACACGGAACTCGTCCGAGCCAGGGGACCCGGCTCAGGTGAGAACGCGTCCGAGTCCGCGTCGCTTTCTGGAATATTTTTCATATTTTTTAGAGAGATTCCTACAAAAATCATTTTTCGTCATCCTTCTACCTTCCACCTCTTCCTCCCGCTCCTGTCGCAGCACTTGAGCCTGGGTCATGTCGTAGAACACTCCCTGTCTGGCCATCAATTCAGCGTGCGTTCCCTGTTCGACGATTTCACCGTTCTGCAATGAAACGGATAGCTATCGATTTTTTCGCGCTGCGAATCAATAATCTTGAAGTGTAAACTCACTTTGAAGACGAAAATTTGATCGACATTCCTGATCGTGGATAGGCGGTGGGCTACGATCACCGTCGTTCGGCCTTTTTGAGCCTGAAAACGGGGCAGGTTATTACCCGCTAGAAAAAAATTAAAAAATATAAAATACAAAGACAGACATAAACTGCTTAAATATGAAAAATACTGTCGATTGGTATCAATTGTATCAGATTTTTTTCCTCATGGGTACTCTACCCATATGCTCGTGGGGGGAACTCTCGAGGTACTCCTCAGGGCAGCGCTATCGCCAAAAGGCTTTTATCACCTACTTTTGCCAATTTTCATTTTTTAGGTATTTTTTTCAATCATTTTAGCGATTCTATCAATCGATAGCCGGTCCGTACCTGCTCCAAAGCCTCCTGAACAATCGACTCAGCCTCGGTGTCCAGAGCACTGGTCGCCTCGTCGAGTAGAAGAATTTTGGGATTTTTGATGATCGCTCGGGCAATTGCTAAAAATCGACAATTTTTCTATTTTTTATAACGATACAAATAAAAATCTTTCTTGACCCACCGATTCTCTGCTTCTGTCCGCCACTCAGCTGTACACCTCGTTCACCTACCCGGGTCCCATAGCCTTCCGGTAGGCGTTTGATGAAGTCGGCAGCGTTGGCCTGAGTGAAATAAATAAGTAAATAAATCAATAAATCGATAAGTTACTGAAAAAATTAAACTAATAAAACTAGCGGCTTTGAGGGCCTCGTCATCCACTTACCAACCGACAGGCTTCTTCAACCTCCTCCTTAGTGGCATTTTCGTTGCCCATCTTGATGTTCTCGTAGAGGGTCCCGTCGAATAAAATTGGTTCCTAAAATTGAAAATATAATTTATAGAACCAAAAATAAAATTGAAAAAATACAAGAAAGGAAAAGAATCAGTCAGAAAAGTTAGAGGAATCTGAGAAAGTTTAAGCTTGAGGAAATATGGAGCTGCTGGGGAGGAAACTTCTAGAAATATTCGCCACTTCCCCCATATTTTCGTTTGTTTTTGTTTTATTTTTTCATATTTTTTGTTAACAAAGGTTTCATGTTGTTGGACGTGTTATCTACGAGAGAGAAGGTAACGCAAATAAATAAATAAATAAATAATTGAATAAATAAATAAATAAATAAATAAATAAATAAATTGATTGATTAATAACCTAATAAATGAATATCCAAATGAATAAATAAATAAATAAATAGATTCTAAAAGGCTTTACCTGACTGACGACGCCAATCTTATCGCGTAGACTGTGAATGTTCAGCTCACAGACGTCGATGTCGTCGATAGTTACCTTAAGGAAAAGACAAAATTGTAAAAAAAATTCTGAAAAGCTTTAATAAAAGAATTTTACTCAAATTAAAAAATAAATTTATTGCTGAATTAAAATAAAACGAACCTTCCCCTTAGTCGGATCATAGAACCTCAACAGAAGGTTGATAATGGTCGATTTCCCACAACCGCTACCGCCGACCAGAGCGATTTTCTGACCGGCGGCCACGTTGAACGAGACACCTTTGAGCACCTGAAAATCGATTATCGATCGACGACATTGAATGATATCGATTGAACGATGGATCGACAACCTGGATGTACCTGTATGGACTGCCTTGACGGATAGGAGAAGTGAACATTCTTCAGCCGGATCGATCCCTTCAAATTGTGCAGAACAATGCCGTCCAGCGAGTATGGATCGATTTTTGGGCGCTAAAAATCATTTTTTTCATTTGTTTTCAAGATTAGGCACCTTCTGGAGTGTAGAAAAGTCAAAACTTCCTTTTTCGGGTGTCAAAATTCATTTCAAGTTTCAGAAAAATCGATAAAACTCACAGTATTGATTACTTTCATAACACTTCTAGCCGCGCCAATAGCGATCGAGATCGTTCCCAAATGTGGTAAACATCCACCCAGTGCTGTGGATCCAGACATGACGGCAAAGAACACCTGCACAAAATATAGCTATCGATTGGTGGCGCTTATTTTTTAATTTTTATTTTCTTAGATAAATCCCTACCGTGAAAATGCGGCCACGATCCATGGACGGGTCGGAGATGATGAGAGTGCTGCCGTACCTGGAGAAAGGGAAAGATTCAGGGCAGTGAAGTGCCTATTGGTTTTAAGGTATAAAGTTCTAAGCCCCGCCCCCACTTGGTCCCAAATTGCCCCCGGATGGTGACTCACCAGAAAGCCAGCGCGTATGACACATAGTTGCACATCTGTCCAAAACCAACACCGACACCCATGTAGAAGTACTTTACGAGTCCGATTTGGCGAGCTTTCTCTAGCGATGCTTCAAATCTATAAAAGTTACCGGTATTCAGGGAGCGTCGGAGGGTAACGGTTACCAACTGACCTGGTTAACTCTCGTTTGTGACCGCACAGAGAGTGAACCGTCCGGATTGACGACAACGTTTCTTCTACGATCGCTCCGGACACTGCGTAGGTCTCCTGTTCGACTTGGGTCCTGAAACGAAATAATGATAGTATGAACCCCATTTTATACTCGAGCCGCTGGCGGCGTTTACGCGCGCAAAAATCAATATCGATTATTGGCGCGATGTGGTTATCTCGGTTTGCTCAGAGTGACAAAATACTAAAGCTTTTTCACCCAACAACGTACGGCTGTAAGATAATGCCATGCAGCTATAGTCCACTGTAGACCGAGGCGACAAATATTGATTTGATTGATCGATTGAAATATTGATTTTTACCTGGTCGCTATGATTCTCGACATCCAATTGGCTGAATAAACGACGAACGGCGCCACGATCATCATCACAAGTGTCATTGACCAACTGAAAAGAATATGTTTTGCGCTGAAATCTGAAATGCTCGTGAAGGTAGATTATAGGTAAAGGTAAAAGTAAAGGTTGCGTTACTGTTATCAGTCCCGTTAGGACGCGCCACGCATTCGTGTTCCATTCAGAATCGTAGAGCCATAGTGAATGCGTATTCGGTCTATACAATGACTTCCGGGGGCCAGCCGCTACACCAAGTCAGTGTTTTTACCTTCCCAGACAAGTCAGATACCAATTTACCTGACCTCGGAGAGATGGAAGGCTTGGTTAGCCCAGGTCGGGATCGATCGCTTGATCGTTCGGGTGTCAGCAGCGACTCTTACCACTGTACCACGCGCGAAAATTAAAATATAAAAAATGTAAATATAACCCACCTGTAGGCAAAACCGACACCGAATCCGGCAAAGAACGCTGACATCATCTGAACGAACAGGGACAGCTTGTCGCCCAGACCTTCGCGTACTCGCTCGAGATCGCTGAAGAGGTGGAGATTATTTAAAAAATTTATAAAAATATTTTGAATTTTATCTTACTCAGTAAGTCTAGCTGTCAGATTGCCTGTCTGTTGCATGTCAAACCATGAGATCTGCTGTCGGAGGACGGCTTTCAGATAGATTTGTCGTAATTTATGGGTGATCCGCTCGGAGAACGTCTCCCAGCAGACGATCTGAAAAATCAATCAATATTATCAATTTCTGGAATAAACCACAAAGAATTGAAGTATAAAAATATTATTGGAAACGATTTATGAGGTACATCAAAGGAAATGGGCAGAAGGACCGACCTCGGCCGGGATCCATGAACGAAACCTACGGTGATGTTCATCGGCGGTTAAATTCCACCGGCCAGTTCACCGTCAAAGTGACTCATCATGTGTTGATGAATCACGTTCTGGAGGGTAACCAAATCTACAAATCTACAATCTAACCAGGCCTTCCAAGGTGAATATCACCGGCCGGCCGTGTAACCGACCGGTGAACCGTTCATGAATCCCAACCCTGGAGCGGGGAGAAATGGATCAAGGATCGAATCCAACCAAGCGATCAGTTCAGGGTAAATCCAAGGTCTTCTTTTACTTTACGTAAAGGCATAGTATTTTCTGAAATAAAATTTTTTAAAAAACCTACCTGTATATATGACGTGACAAACATCGCCACTCCTAGAACAAGGTAGTATAGACAAAATGTTCGCACTTCGCTGTCGAACTCATCCCTGAAAGCTCCGAAGCTTTGAAAATAAGTCGGACAAGGCCGAACAGTTTTTTTAAAATTCTATCTATTGTAGACACGCATGTTTCCACACGTGTAGAAAAACCCAGGCAGAAAAAAATTCCAAACAAAAGAAACTCTACTACTAAAGGACTATGTAAAGACAAAAAAACCAAGCAAGAAAGAGCCTAAAGGGATTAAAGAACACAGTTGTTGAAATTGTTCTGCATTTCTGAACAGAAAAAGAGCGCGCGGCGTATTCTCTTGGAAAGTAAAGGTGAAGGTTGATCTGTCCCTCCAAGGACGCGCCATGCACTCGTCTTCCATTCAGAATCGTAGAGGTATGATGAATGCATATTTAGTCTGTACAATGGGTTGAGGAGACCAACCACTATACCAAGTCAGTGTCTTCACCTTCCCAGACAAGTCCGCTTACAATTTACCCAACCCCGGAGGGATGGAAAGTTTTGTTTAGCCTGGGCGGGGATCGATCGCAGGACGGTACTGGTGTAAGTAGCGCCTCTTACCACTTTACCACGCTAGCTGATGTACCTGTATGGAATAAATAAGTAAATAAACCTACTTTGTAAGTCCCGGCAGACCGTCCACGTCCACCGGCGCATCGCCCAGCACAAATTCGGAGTTTTGAGCTCGAAGGAATACGGTGGTCATTCCACCGAGTACGATACCGAGGACGGAGAAACCGGCTCCATGGATGAACGACGCCAACGTGCCCACCACCAGCAGCACATAGTCGGCGAATGTGGCCAGGGAGAGCTGAAAAAAATAAAAATATGGCATAAATATTACAACAATAACTCAGAAAAAATCATTAAGGACCACTGGTCCCAGGTTTTTGTTCTCAGTGGTGTAAGTTTTGGTCTGAAAGAACACTGTTCTTAGCGAAAATGCTCAGCGCTTAGCCCACACCATAATGGGCGAGCAGTTTTTGTTTTGTATTTATTTATTTATCTACAGATTCATTTATTTATTTATTCATTTATTTATTTATGAAAGACAGAAATATCGAGAAAGATTCCCGCCTGCATTAACTCCACAGTAAAGTAGGTGGAAAGCAAGAATAATTTTATTAAGGAGAGGTTTATTTTTGGAAAACTGTGAATGAGCTTTGGGATGGAGGATGGCTGTTCCTAGGGAGCACGATCAGTGGGTAAAACTTAACCCTACCACTGTCAAATGTTTACCAAATAACCCAAACCGCCTTTGGAGACGCTTAGATGAAGGCTGATTTCTTTGAAATTTTTTAGAAAAAAGTGAAAATAAACAAATTCGGTTCAAATTGGAGTCGATTCTTCGCCTTAGGTTTAATTATTTAATTCTAAAACCTTATGAATTTAAGAAAAGGAACTAGGAGACCTCTTTGTATACCCGAGTCCCAGCAGCTGCTTCTATGATGATTGTTCCCTCAGGAAGAGTCAGCAAGGCAAAACAGGGTAAAAATTAACCCAAGCGACGTCAAATATTCACCAAATGAACAGCACTGTCTTTGTGGAACATAGAGGACGCGTTGGCAATGCAAAATCGAACGGTGCTAAACAGCGGAAAAGTCCACCACCACTTATCGCAACCATGGGTGACATTAAGAATGAAAAAACTTCTAGAACTTTCTAAAAGTCACGCGGGGTATACTAAACCGACACGAACCACAGATGGTATTCTCTGCTTGCCGTCAGGGCTCCATTGCTTCCTGAACATCAGGCCTGGGTAAGGTGGCCGACGGGTAGGTAGGCTTAGACCGAGAGATAGGTAAAGGCTTCTCAGCAGCCCCGATAGCCTCTTTAAGCTTCTGACAATCGATTGCTGCGGTTTGAAGGACACTCATACCCAAGCAGTGTAAATTTACCGATTAGTAAAAAAACACGCAAAAGCGCCGACGACAAGATGTGCCGCTGTGTCAACAGAGAGGTCGTCAATTGTCGGCGGTCATGAACTTTACAGTTCCAGTTTTTTTTAAAAATATGTTCACTTTTTCCTAAAAAAACGTTTTTCTGATCTGCAAAGGAATAATCATTTTTTATCGTCTATTTAGTTCTTTAGACTATCGTTTAGGGTAACTTTTCCCTTTATCCTTTTTACCCTTTAATCGCTCAAACATACCCAAACTGTTGAGATCCCTAGGTGGCTATACATAGTTATGTATCTACATGTATAAGTAGGGTAGGCTTTCCGATTTTTTTGTTTTGTAAAGGGTTTTCCAATATTTTCGGCTTTTCTCTGAAGCTCTGTAGATTCAGAATGATCTTTTGGTTTTTCCGAACCTCAGAGGATTCTGAGAGGAATTGAAATGATCTATTTCCTCCTTTTCAGTTTATGACTTTTATGTTTGATATTTGTTGATCAGTAATCGAGAAATTATTGATCTGTTTATTGATCAGTAATCGAAATAATCGAGAGATTTTGAAGAAAAGCAAGACATCAAAGTAAATATTCAGCGTGAAGTATTTCCTAGAAAAAAGCTGGATGAAGAAACTCGGAAAACTCTTCAGAAACTCACCAGACCGTCATTTGTCAACACTGGCGGCTGTTCGACCTTGGCGACACTGGTGGCAGAGCTGGAATTTATAGTAGAAGTCGATAATAATAAGATAAGAGACAATAAGAAAATTTACGGTAGAAGTAAATGTTTGTAAATGTTGGAAAGTAAATGTTGTTAATGTTATTTCCTCATTTCTGTTTTTTTTTTGCGTCTTGTTACGTTATGTTACTCCCCTTGTTTTTTAGGCTGCACGAATATCGACGATAGAATTTGTTTTAGATTCTATTACCTTCTTACTTTTCTAAAGCGTGTAATAAATATTATGTTAAGTAAAGGTAAAAGGTAAATGTGTCGGCGTTGATCAGCCCTTAAGGACGCGCCACATATCCGACTTCCATTCAGAATCGTAGAGGCATGGTGAGTGCGTGTTTGGCCCATACAATGACTTGCAGGGGCCAACCGCTACACCAAGTCAATGTCTCTACCTTCCCAGACAAGTCTGGTACCAATTTACCTGACCCCGGAGGGATGGAAGACATGGTTAGCCCGGGCGGGGATCGATCGCTTGACCGTGCGGGTGTCAGCAGCGCCTCTTACCACTGCACCACGCGCGCCCATAGAGTTAGATAATAATAATAATAATAATAATAATAATAATAATAATAATAATAATAATAATAATAATAATAATAATAATAATAATAATAATAATAATAATAATAATAATAATAATAATAATAATAATAATAATAATAATAATGAGTAGCTGCTCTAATGATTCGTGACGTAGTTCGTAGTTTTCTGGATCAAATTATATCACCAATTTATTTGGGCCAGTACTATCTGTGACAAACTGTGAAGTTAAACCCTAACAATCAGCCTATTAGGTAAATCAAGAGGGTGATATGTGATAAATTCAGAAAATAACAGAAAAGAAAACATCATAATCATGGGCAGCTTCTCAAGAATCCCTTCTAAGCTTATTCTTGGAAAAGTTTCACTGAGAAACTTAGCTCTCACCACTAGAACACAATTAAGTGAAGTGGAATCAAAATAATTTCTGTAAAAAAAGCGACAAAATGTCAGTACATAGAGATATAATAAAATGGTTAATGATCCAATCATATATGTAGTGTGCTTAGGAGTCGCTCCTTAATCACTTCTTCCCTGCGGCAATGGAATTAGTGCCACAACGTGCCTAGAGGAAAAAGCCACTGAGATAATGATGGGGAATACCTTAAACCCGGTAAAACTGAAATTTACCCATTATGGGTAAAAGTCAAGGACAGAATAAAGATTCAAGAGTGTTTTTACAGGGCTTGCCAGGTCACTAGTCCAAGGAAGACGACCTTTCAGGGGCTAAATTTACCAATTTCCCGTCAATATGTGATTTGGGAGGAGGAAAACTTACAGCTTTTGTGCCAGTTGTACCATTTTAGGGTAGCACTGAGCGGGCAAGAGACTTCAAAGTTTATGTTGAACTGAATTCAAAATTGATCACGGGAACGCCGATGATAATTCTATGCAAAGCACCTCAGGGCAGCCGCGGTGAACTTGCACTTGGCCGGAAGCCGGTCACTGAATAATCAACACATAATCACTGCCACCCACCCTTTCTTCCAAATTCGCACCATTTCAATTCTTCAAAATTAAAATCGAGCAAAGTTCAGGAGCTATGGAGTGGCGAAGGATAGCTATAGGAGTCGGATCCAAGGTTATGGCGAAAAAACGCAGTTTCGATAAGCAAAGATGTCGTTTTATTGCAAGAACACCATTTGATGGCCGTCAATTCTCCTTTGGACCTACTCTCCCTGATTGCGGAAGAAAAATTCTGGGGATAGTGTCGTTTGTTGTGCTGCTGTTTACTGTTCTTGTTTTTGTTTCTTTGTTTTATTCTCTGTCGTGGGTCTTAAAGTCACATAAATAAACAAAATAAATAAATAAAGAACCAAAATTCCGAGCCTTTACAGAGACTTGAAGGCTGCAGGCGAGCTCAAAGGAGGCCACTTTTCGGCTGCTGCAGGCTTGGCATGGTAAGCCTTTAGCTAATGAGCTTCATTCTTAAGTATTTAAAGATGTGAGGACCATATAAAGTATGACATATAGTACACGAAACTATTCCGCTATTTGCCGCTTTTTGTTTAGCGGTTTATAGACGCGAACTAGTTGAATGACTTCTAAATTTGGAGACGCTAGGTTATTCGCAAAACACTGACACCGGACGGGAATTGAACCCGTGTCTTTCTGTTTCCGGCAGACTGCACTAACCACTGTGCTACCGATGTACTACGTTGCGAATCATCTCTTTCTTTCGGGCGCACTAACCCGCAAACGGGAATGAGCCAGTAAACCGTCGAAGCTGATAGCATTTTTGAGCTATCAGCTCAACTGGTAACTGCCGATATCGGCTTACCGGCTCATTCCCCGTGATTACGGGTGAGACCTGAAAACGAACAGAAAATTTTCGCTGTTGTTACATCGAATATGAAAAACTTACATGAAATGAAAGATTCAATTGCTGTCCGATGTACTTGTTTTGCGAATGAGGATCAGATAAAGAATAATATATAGTATTTGTAAATGAATGAGAGGTTAACTATAACATCTTAATAATAAACAACTGAAAAAAGATATACATACATACATGAATAAAAAGAAGGAATCTTACGATCAGAGAGATGCTAACGTGAGGAGAGAAGGGTGAAAGCTAGCTAATCTTTGAAATGTCTCTATAAACTTGCTTAACGACAGAGTTCACAGAAAAAAAAGAATTTCTCTAAGATTTCGAAAGTTAAAAAGTTTGCATAACATATACATAGAAACAAAGTGCAGACCTCGCTTTCGATAGGGAACTGCCGAGCAGCGGAATACGCTCTCCATCTTTAGGCATTCACGTAGGTGTTCCTGCCTGAAAAAAAATTAAAAGCCGATGAAAACAGCCTGAAAAAAATTGAAAACCGATGAAAACATTTTCAATATCAAGCAAAATACAGTAACGGAAGTTGTCAAAATATAGTATAAAAAGCTAGTTGTGACATTCAAAACAAAAGCCTTCGAAGGGTGCCAATCACCACGGCGTCTTATTTGACTAGAAGAATTGAAATAACGAGAACAAGATCTAAGATGACACAACATGAGGGTACAGTGGTAAGAGGCGCTATTGACATTCGCACGGTCGAGCGATCGATCCCAACCCTGGATAAGCAAGCCTCCCAAGTTGGTAACGACACTGACTTCGTGTAGCCCCCGCAAGTTATAGCATAGGCCAAATTCACATTTACCGTGCCTCCTACAACTCTGAACGGAAGTCGAGTGCATGGCGCGTTCTTAGAGGACTGACCAACGCCGGTATATTTACCTTCACCTTTAATGATGCTACTCGAAGATTTATATGTCAAAAATTCTACTATCACGATAACTAAACTGTAGACTGGAAATCTGTCATTATCAAGAGGTGACAGGTTCGTTATCAAAGCGCCAAAGTGCTTCTTGGGACAAGATTTCGACCCAAAAGTTCATTGACAGAAGTCGGATCCATGAAAAAAATCCAACGGAATTATTGAAGGCTTTTTATGTACCATTTTCATTTTAAAATGGACACTTTTCAAACCAAGATAGACGTTTTTCAAACCAAAAAGGACGTTTGCCCTGCATCAACATTCAATGCAAACTGAATAGTTTTTAGGACAAGTAGTCTTTTTGAAGCGTCTTCCGAACTAAACTAAATGGTCCCTAAAGCAATCAACTTTCTTCTGGAACATTTTCCAGACCATAGTGAAAAGTTCCCAAATCGATCAGGAAATCTTACTGGAAAATTCTCTGATCTCATATAAGCAAGACGATTTTATTTTTATTAATCATTTGTTAAATAATTAATAAAAATAAAATCGTATGAAAAATTAAGTAAAAAATAATTGTTAAATAAATGATTTTTATCAATTATTTGTTAAGTATCATATTTGTTATAATGTATATACAAGTTGTTTGTAGTTTCCTATTTGTTCAATTTGTTCTATAGTTTCTTATTTGTAGCCTCATTTTTTTGCTTCATATTTTATTTTATTTTTATATTTTGGATTATCTTTATCATCAGTGTCGCCTATATATTTATATTGCTAGTATATATGTATTACTTGTTGCATATACATATTTAAATAAATAAATGAATATTTATTGTAAACGTATGTAGCAAAAAAATGAAGAATGAATCATGCCATTCACAATTTGAAAGTTGAGGGTGTCGTTTTGATTTCAAAAAGGTCCTTTTTGATTTGAAAAACGCACACTTTGTTTGCAAAAAGGGCCATTTTGGTTTGAAAAGTGTCCGTTTTAAAATGAAAATGGAATAATAACTTCAAAGATAATTAAGGTGGAAACCACACCGAGATTGTCAGGGTCAAAATTGAGACGCGTTGCTACAAGATTTGAAAAATTCAAGAAAAAAGCTCAGGGTAACGGTAAAGATATGAGACGAAAAAAATAAGCAACTTCAGCAGCTCGATTATCAAACAAGATATCAAATGACAACGAAAAACGACACGACAGGTATCCAGAGTACAAACGGTAGAAAATGAGCAGTAATCGCTGGGTAAGAGCTGGGTATACTTTATCAAAAAGTGACGGTCACTGATAGCGGTCATTGAGCAGCCAGTGGCGCCGTGAAAAGCACCCGAACACTCCCGACCGATAAGATAGGAGTGACCGCGTCTGGGATCGATCGGGCGGTCGTCTGTTCGAAAACATCAACGATGGATACTCGGCTATAAACTACAAATTTGAAATCAAAAATATACCCTAGTGGTAGCTGGAGGTATCAGATACCCTCAGCTCAGAGGTCACCCTGCAGACACACCCTCCGGGGACTAACCGCCTTGGAGACTTGAGATGGGATGATCAATAATCAATGATCAATGATCGGTTGGTCAAATCACTCACGTCGAGAAGCAGGGCCGGCAGCTGGGTAACCCTAACCCATGGCGCCTTTTGAATGACATCACGAAGCTGGCTCCATCGTGGTCCTTCAAGGACCATTGCTCCTTTTCCTGATCCATAAAAAAACTCAAAAACTAAGGCACCCAATAAAAGACTACAATTAAAACTATGAAATCAATCCATATAACAAGCAAATTACCCAATAATTCTATAAACCCTTTGATTGGAAATCAAACATACTTTTTTATACTAAAGAACTAAAACATCAGAATCCTAAACCTATTTATTGACACCAAATTATACTTCAATTATACTAAGATCTTCCTTTCTCTGTCAAATACCCGCTTATCTACCCCTTTTCTGTTTCTTTTTTGTTTTCTTTCTGAATGTTCTTTCTTTTTCTTGTGCTTGACGTAATAGTACAGGGTGTCTCAAAAATTGTACCTCCTGTTTGAAATGCCATAACTTTGGAGAAAGTGAACCAATCGAAACGACTCATAGCTCAAATAATAGCTAAGAAAAAAGTAAATTTTCTGGTATGTAGTTGGTGAGGATTGCGCCATGTACTCGACCGAGGTATCGGATTTTGTACCTGATTGATAGTGCATGGGTCATATGCTTGCTCTATTTTGGTCATAAACAGGTGATATTGCTGTTATCAGTTACTCCTGAGGCAATGAACATATTTACTTGCTGCAGCTTTTGGTTAAGCATGGAACAACATCAATATCGATCAATAATTGTAACCACTGTTTGAGAAGCTGAAACTCTTGCAACCGTGATGCAATCATAAGAAAAGAATTAAGAGGAATGTGAAATGTATGAACCATAGAGATTGCGCCATGCACCTGCCCGAATCGTCGGATTCTAGACCTGATTGAAAGTTCACGGGTAACATGCTTGTTCTACTTTGGCCGCAAACAGGTCATATCATTCCGTTACACTTGGGGCAGCGGACAAAACAACTCAGCTTTCGGTTAGAGCCGGATTAGCACCACTATCAATCACTGAGTGTTCATTTTGATCTGAATAAAAAACATTGTAGTATTGTGCAAGTGCATCTCAAAGTGCATGTTAAAGTTGTTATGTCTTGATGTTTTTATGTTTACTGCATCACGAGAAACGCGTATCAGCGATATCACCTGTTTGCGAAAAAAATAGAACGAGCATGTTATCAGTGAACTTTCAATCAGGTCTAGAATACGACGATTCGGACAGGTGCATGGCGCGATCTTCATGATCCATGCATTTTACATTCCTCTGAACTCTCTCCTTATGATTGCATCACTGTTGGAAGAGTTTTAGCTTCTCAAACAGTGGTTACAATTATTGATCGATATTGATGTTGTTCTATGCTTAACCAAAAGCTGCAGCAAGTAAATATGTTCATTGCCTCAGGAGTAACTGATAACAGCAATATCACCTGTTTATGACCAAAATAGAGCAAGCATATGACCCATGCACTATCAATCAGGTACAAAATCCGATACCTCGGTCGAGTACATGGCGCAATCCTCACCAACTACATACCAGAAGATTAACTTTTTTCTTTGCTATTATTCGAGCTATGAGTCGTTTCGATTGGTTCACTTTCTCCAAAGTTATGGCATTTCAAACAGGAGGTACATTTTTTTGAGACACCCTGTAGATATGACTAATACGACCCCTGAAGTTTACCCAAGATAGTGCTCTACCCTCCTGAAAATTATCCAGCTTTCTATGAGCTAGAGTTTTCTAGAAAACCCTCGAAATGAAAGGGCTCGGTATACTGCTTACAATATGATTTCTTTCAAGTTTTCATTCAATCGTTGACAACAATAATGTTACTAACCCTTCTCATTCCTTTTACTTTCATTTCAGATCAAACGGTTTCGTTTGCTCAGCGAGTTCTGTTTGGCTTACGGCTCTTCTTTTTGCAGCTTAGAAAATAAATAAATAAATATTGATCAACTGTTTCACAGAAAGCCTCTGCTGATTTATAGCAAAGCATCATAAGCACCTTTTTGTGCATGTAGAAGTTTATTACTGAACTGAATAAGACCGAACTGGTTGCTTTACTCGGCAAACAAAGGATTTCTGGATACCTAAATGCGGTTCAGGACCAATTAACTATCATAAATGAACAAAACGATTTCTGTTAGTGATCTAGCCCAATCAAAGTGATCAACGATGCCATCGATTCGTCCTTGTCTTGGCGCCCTCTCCCCTTGCCCCTACCCAACCCCATACCCACCTCGATACCGTTGTCGAATCTGGTTGTTTCCGTCCTCCCTCGACGTGATCAGTTCATGGAATGAACTTGCTGAGTTTGCTTTTTGTTCGATTATTGTTGAACTCGTCCAACTCAACCTGGGTTTGTCATTCATTTGATCCAAATGGTTTATCCTAGCCGTCTCTAGGAGGAAATTCCAAGAAGATCATCATCAAAATGAACCTGAGCCCTTCAAAACACTGTTTAAGGTTGGACTAGTCGCCCAGGATCTATTCATGGCGGAGTTTTGCTGATACATTAAAAATTAAACCCTCCATTCACCATGCCGTGTCTATAAACCTAGGTGTGATAGTGTGTTGGTAGCGAGCTCGCTGTCTTTCTGCTTTTTTTGAAATCTTCCACTGATACTAGTAATCCCTATTAATAATTTATCTTCTTCTGGAAATTTGCCGTTTTCATTTAGTCCACCCTTTTTCAAAATTCTTCGTCGCATGTCTTCCTTGGGGTCGATTTCTTAAGGGGTCTAAAATGCTGGTTGTTAGGCCTGGCCGCGTCTGGACTGGATCGAAAGGAAAACGACTTCTACAACTGTACTTCGCATTAAAAGGCCGCATGGTGCAGTGGAAGGATGCGCACTGACATCCGCACGGTCCAGCGATTGATCCCGCTCGAGCTAACCAGGCCTCCGACGCCTCCGGGGTTGGGTAAATTGCTACTGGGAAGGTAAGGACACTGGCTTGGTAGCGGCTGGCCCCGCAAGTCATTGTATCGGCCATATACGCATTCACTATGCCTACGCGATGCTGGACGGAAGATGTACGCATGGCGTGTCCTAGGAAACTGATCAACGCCTACATCTTTACGCTTTACCATTTCGTACACATTGAGAGAAGTGCATTTGGTTCGAAAATTAATGTTTGATAAATCGCAATCTTAGCAGCGAATTCGCTTTTTGAGGCCCCGAGGGAAAGTGACACTGCGGTCATGTAAGCCGATTAGTGTCTTACATATCCTGTCTGATAAAAACGGTTGTTATCTGATAGAGTCCTTCTGAAAAGCGGGAGGTTTCCTCTATCTGCTTGTGAAAATATCTTGGAGTATACCTATGAAGCTAGATTGAGGAATGAACCCTAACCTATTTACCACGTGAATCGGGAAAAGAGCGCTAACGGGAGTAGTATTATCGTCACCCGCGCTATCTGGTTAGCCCTCGACTAATTATCTGTCGAAGTTTGTCGAAGTGTCATCGGTGACTAACAACGAGCAGTTTAGAAGTAGGATTATGCCCCAGATCGGTCCTTACCCAGGCGAACCACGTCCTTCATTCCTCTGGGATTGGGTAAAATAGTACCAAAATTGTCTATGGAATAGAGACGCTGAGCTCAGCTACCATATTGTAACGGCTATATAATTGCTACACCCTCTTAGTCGGTCTTTTCTTGGTCAATTTTCTCCACTCAAACTTACTGTACCCGGTAGGGACCAAGGTGTGGGTTCGAATCCCGTCCCGACCGCTATCTTTACTCATGCCCTTGGATCTTCGAAGAAATGGCTAGCGGAAGCGGAAGGCTAGACTTTCAAGTTGCAATAATTTCATTTCATTAAAATCCCGTAGTACAGCGGTAGAAGGCGCTTCCATCTGCACGATCGAGAGATCGATCTCCGCCCAGGCTAACTGATCCTCATCCATCCGGGGTCATATAAATTGGTACCAGAATGGTCTGGGGAGGTAAATGCAGTGTCCTGAATAGCGGTTAATCTAAAAAAGTCATCGTATAGCCAAACTACGCAGTCACCGTGCCTCTGCGATTCTGATTGGAAGACTAATACGTGGCGCGTCCTCAGGGAACTGATTGAAGCCGACCGTTTACTTATACCTTAGATTTGCCCTTTTTTTCAGTGGCATGACCGACAAGGAAGAGGCCCATCTCGAAGAAAATCACTGTCGATGTGCCAATCTACTCGCCCGGCTGCAGAGAAGCATCGAAGAGTTGCGAGTTCTGCGGAGACTTGTAGAGCTGTGTATTCGGACCAATGAGCTTCTTCTGGAAGCCGAAGGTAACTTCAATGAATACCGTGCTGCAGTGGCAAGAGGCGCTACTTCCAACTGGACCGTCGAACGTTCAATCATCGCCCAGGGTAACCAAGCCATTCACCTTGTCGGGGTTGGGTAAATTGGTACCAGACTTGTCTGGAGCGTAACTGTAGATGTTCTCGATATCGGAGTCTTTTTCCTTATGTGCGCTTTCCAGATCAATCCGCTGCCAATGACGATCCAGACGTCGGTGTTCCGTTGTCACCAAAGAGAGTCGTTCATTATGAATCGATGATAAGGTCAATTTTCACTGTCTCTTATCAAAGACGTGATAAAATCACCACAGCGAAAGCTAAGGCAAACAAATCTTTGTCACCACGGAAATCGTTTGGAAATCAGAACGGGTCTTTATGTTTTCATAAAAGATAAATGAAGAATAAATTGTCATGTGGGCGAAAAAGAGCTATCCTAAAGAACTCATTAAGGTCTACTAGCTAACCTTTGGGCGCGTGTGGTACAGTGGTAGAAGGCGGTACCACACCCGCACGCTCGAGTGATCCACCCCCGCCCGGGTTCACCAAGGCTTCCATTCAGCCGGATTCAGGTCGATTTGTTCCATACCTGCATGGAAAAAGACACTGGTAAAAACACTGATTTGGTATAGCGGCTGCACTCCCCCCCCCCCCGCAAATCATTGCATAGGGCAAATACGCATTCACCAGGCCTCTACGATTTGAATTGAACGCGAACGCACGGCGCACCTTCAGGGGACTGATCAAAGCGAAATCCTTCACCACTTTACCTTTACTATCTACCTAACCTTTACTTTTCTTTCCAGGAGTGACGCTTTTGGCAAATGCAACATCTGCTTCGAGGATGAGCCGTTCGATCCGGTCGGATGCATACACTGTCGGCAGCAGGTCGGCTGTCGAAAGTGAGTGTGCCTTGTGTATAATTAATATTTATAGAGGTCCGCTGGATGCTGGATGCAGTTGTAGAAGAAGCTACTTCCACCCACACCGTCGAGTGATCGATCCCGGTCTAGAGTAACGCTAGCGAAAAAATCGCTAGCGCATCACCTGTGCTTACCTGATCGTCTGTAGCCGTACTCCAAAAAACTTACCTTGATTCACCTCTACGTTAACCTTTCTCTATCCTCATCCCAACGAAGAAGACAAAGTAGAAGCTCAAAGCTATATGATGAAGTGCTCAGCGTTGATTAGGAGCAATGAGGCCGCGCCGTGCCTTCGTCTCCCATTCAAAATCGTAGGTGTATGGAGCATGTGTGAGTGGTCTCTATTATACAATGGCTTGTTGGGCCCCAGACAAACCTGGTATAAATTAATCTCGACCCGGGAATGATGGGAGGCTAGGTTAGCCCAAGGTAGGATTGATCGCTCGATCCTGCTGGTGTCAGTTGCGCCTTCTATCACTGTTCCAATATTTCGGACATAGTTTACTGCGCAACTTGGTTGAATAAGTGTCAAATTTAATACGATTTGCGAATCAGTTAATGGTGACGATAGGCTGTAATTAAGATGGTATAATGAGGTCAACCTCGTTACCTCGCTAGTTCCGGCCGGAGTAAAAGAAGGGTTATCTTACACTCACATTTTTAGAATTTCTCGGGCGTTTGCAGACTCAGATGATGAACAAGGTTAATCTGATGAATCCAACCGAGCGCTTTGTGTGGAAACAAATAGACGAGGATTGATCGCTTGACCGTGCGGGTGTCAGTAACGCCTCTTACCAGGGTAACACTCTGTCCTATGGGTTATTCATGAAATTCATATGGGGAAGATAATGATAATTAATCTGTAATTTTAGGTAAGAATAAACCAAACGATCAATTTAAGGTGCGTGGATCGATGGTACGAAGAGTCCTGCCGTCTCCGTCGGAAACAGTGCCCACTGTGTCGTCACAAATGGGAAGACCAGCCTGAGGTGCTCAATATTTTTGAGTTGAAGCTCATCTAAACCCAGCTCGGCTGGGTATCCTAGATACTTACCCTCACCTCCGGAAGCACTGCCAGATTGCCATTTCACCGTGAATTGTTCGCTACGTTTACTAGAAGATGTACTATCTATTGCCGGTGCTGTTTTCATGTATTATGACCTACCCTCATCTTCTATAGCCGTGCCAGTTTGCAGTTTCACTGACGAATTGTTCACTTCAATTTCTATAGAATATATACTATCTAATGCCGGTGCTGATCTCTTGTATCATGTTATCTTTGTATTGATCTATAAAGAAGGTTAATCCAAAATAGTCTTTAACCGGGCCCGCGTGGTACAGTGGGGGCCCGCGTGGTACAGTGGTAAGAGGCGCTGCTGACACCCGCACGGTCGAGCGATCGATCCCGGCCCGGGCTAACCAAGCCTTCCATCCCTCCGGGGTCGGGTAAATTGGTACCAGACTTGTCTGGGAAGGTAAAGACACTGACCTGGTATAGCGGCTGGCCCCCGCAGGTCATTGTATAGGCCAAATACGCATTCACCATGCCTCTACGATTCTGAATTGAACACGAATGCGGCGGCGCGTCCTCAGGGGACTGATCAACGCCGGCACCTTTACCTTTACCTTTACCTTTAGTCTTTAACCCTCTCAAAGCTTTTGCCCAACGAAATGAGAATTCGGGCTCCCATTCAGCGCTCACTAGCTATAAAGGTAAAGGGTAAAGATGTCGGCATTGATCACTCCGATAAGGATGCGCCGCGCGTTCGTCTGCCACTCAGAATCGTTGAGGCATCTCGAATACATGCGAAGGCCACAGGTTTATTGTTCTATTACTCATATTAGTAAGCTCCTCTTGGAGACTGAACTTCGGTCAATCACAAGCCGCGTTGGAGCACGTTTGTACCCATGGGGTTTACGGCAGTTTCGATGGGATTTGTCCCTACTGAGGGCTGACGAACGAAGGTATTTATTTATCTAGTTATTCAAATTATGCAGTGTATGATAAACTGTAATTGTAAAAAGACACGGGTGTGGTACTTTACCCGGATTAAAAAAAAACTTTCAGAAAGAAACTATGTCACAGAAAGCGGAAAAGCAGTAAAAATCATACTAAAACAGTGGTCCATCCCACTGCATACTGAGCATTGAGTGTTAAAGTAGAGCAAATGACACAATATTTTAGCTAATCGTAGACAATCTTTCCAGTTTACCAGCCGGGAAAGCTGGGCGGGCCTATGATGGGGCCACTATAAACTAGCGCGCACCCAGGAGACCTGACTCCGAGTTCACAAGCCTGCTCAGTATCAGCCGTGGTATGCACTTACCCACCCATGGGGTCGTGTACTCAATGGGAGAAGGTAGCAGTAAGGTAGAGAAAGCAAAGGTAAATTAAGGTGAAATTCTAGTTTTATTACCGCCTTTTGCGGGTTACTATTATGTATGCTAGAATATGATGTTGTAATAGTGGTGCTAGGCTCATCGCAAAAATCGCATCTCAGGCGGGGTTCGAACCCGCGTCTCAACCTTTCCGTTATTACGGGATGAGCGCTGGAAGTAAAATGCCTTCGGGCTTAAGGAAGGTGCTAGGGACTCGCAAATGGTCGTCTCAGTAGCATAGTGGTTAGTGCACAGCCCCAGAAAGGTTGAGACGTGGGTTTGAATCCCGCCTGAGATGCGATTTTGCACAGGTTGTAATTAAGGAGGTAGATAAATATAATGTAATCGAGCTCGTTACCTTGGCTGTTTCGGGTAGGATCGAAGAAGTTTCACCTTGAGCTCAAATTCGTACAATTTTCATGCGCTTGCAAATCCAGAAGATGGACAGGGTTATTCTGAATCTAACTACGAGCTTTGAATGAGAATAAATAGATTAGATTCGTTCATTAATGTGTAATTAAATTGAAAAATTGATAAATATCGATAAATTTGTCATCATTTCTCATTAAGGAACTCTGGCGATCTACTCCTTCATAATTTGCTTGCCTAAGACGGTCTTATCTTCCTTTCTTGTTCTTCTTGGGGCAACCAAACCTTCCATCCTTCTGGATTTAGGTAGAATGATACCCAATCTGTCTGGGAGGTTAAAGACACTGGGTTCGTATAGGCTCTGGCCTCCCGTAAGTCACTGTTTAGGCAGTCCTTAGGGGAGTGATCAACACCGACCCCTTTACCTTTACCTTTCACCTATCCGAATTACTCAGACTCTATCCGCCGACGTCACGCTTTCCGGATCAATTTCGAGGTGATTCACCCTGAATCAGGCATCGTAAAGCTTTACCGTAAACGGCGACGATGCCGTTCGTTTGCTGATGCATCGTTCCCCGTATCTTCTCCTTCGAACGGGGGAGGTGAGAGGGGGCGGTCCATAGACAGCTGTGTTTGGCAGCTTCTGAGACCCATCACCACAGTTCGTACGCGGTCGCCACTCGATGGAAATGCCGGAGGTGTCATCGAACGGTAAGCCAACTATTGAGTTGTTCTGATCGATCGATTATCGATTAGTGATCGCCGAAGACTCTATTGAACCACGAGATTTTGATTTTTTGCCAGTTTTAATGGAGGGTATCCTACTTGTTGCTGAACTTTTACGAGGGTTCTTCGGGAGCAATCAGCTTTCTGGTTCTTTTCCCACACTGTATTTGTTCCAAACGAGTGAATTTCAGAAGATTTTTCTCATTTCATTTTTTCCATTTTATTCTGTTCATGTTTTCATCTTACAACTTCAAATCGGCGAGCTCTTCGTCTTTTGAGAGAACAACATTTTCTGCAATTGAGGATTATTAGTTTGAGAGGGATAAATGACGCTTTCTGAAGCAAGAACTCGTAGTTCGACCTCTTCTAGACAACATTAAATTTTTAGCTTTCAAGTGTTCTTCTGAATTTTTCTCTGAATTTTCTACACTGATGACGCGGTTCCAAAATGATGCCATTTTGCGGGATTTTGTGATAACTCCAGGCGCCAATTGACACGAAATGGGAATTATGATATCAAATCGGCAGTTTCCTTATCACATGCATCGAAAATTTTCCGACTTTAGGTTTTCGACTGCCTTGGAACGTATCGAAGTCTATTTCCCTCGAAAAAATCCGGGAACTGGTGGCATGTCCCCCTCCGGTGTGTATCAGTGTTCAGCCGATATGTACATATACTATTAGGTAGAAAATCACTAAGTTTTTCAAAAAATATCCTGCCTTCTAAGAGCTAGAAGGTTCTATAAAGTCCTTGAAATTGTAATGCTTGTAGCACCGTTTATAGTTGGATTTTCTTTCAAGTTTGCATTCAATAATTGACATTATCCATGTTACTAACCCTACGCATTCCTTTTACTTCTGATCCAAAGCAAAGGGTTTCGTTCGCTCAGCGACTTTTGTTTAGTTTCCGACTCTTTCTTTGCAACGTATGGTATAAATAAATATTGATCTATTTTTTCCACACAAATTTTCGGCTGATTCATAGCAAAGCATCACATGCCCCTTTTGTGCACATAAAAGTTTATGACTAAACTGAATAGACCCGAATTGGTTGCTTTAGTCAGCAAGAAGAATTTCTGGTTTCTGCAATGCCATTAACGGCTAATAAATAAATAAACAAAATGATTTTTGCCAGCAATCTAGCCCAATCACAGTGATCAATGATTCTATCGATTCGTTCCTTTTCCCTGCACCCCTTCCCCACCGCATACCCACCTCGATACCGTTATCGTTTGATTTTTCATCTGGTTGTTTCTGTCCTCGACGTGATCAGTTCATAGAATGAACTTGCAGAGTTTGCGTCCTGTTCGATTATTGTTTAACTCGTCCAATTTACTTGGGTTTATCATTCATTTGTTCTAATCGGTGAATCCAAGCCACCTTTATAACAGGAGAAAATTTCAAGAAGAACATCCTTTAAATGAACCTGAGCCCTTCAAAACCCTGTTTAAGGTCAGACTAGTCGTCCAGGATCTACTCATGGCTGAGTTTTGCTAATTCTTTAAGAAATTTAAGCCTTCTAATCAACATGTCGTGTCTACAACCAAGGCGTGATAGTGTACTGTTAACGAAATCGGAGTTTTTCTAATTTCTTCTTCTCTTATCAATAATTCACCTTATTTTGGAAATGCCGTATTCATTTAATCCACCATTTTTCAAAATCCTTCGTCGCATGCCTTCCTACAAAATGATTTTCGCCAGCAATCTAGTCCAATCAGAGTGATCAATGATTCTATCGATTCGTTCCCTTACCCTGCACCCCTTCCCCACCGCATACCCACCTTCTTCCTAGAATCGACTTCTTCAGGGTGCCAAATTGCTAGGCCTTACTGCGTCTGAAAAGAATAATTAAAAAATCTTTTCTATTGATTCTAAGTGGATCGAAAGGAAAATGACTTCTATAACTACACTTCGCATTAAAAGGCCGCATGGTGCACTGGTAAGATGCGCACTGACTCCCCTACGGTCGAGCGCTCCATCGGGGCCTTCCAAGCCTCCGGGGTCGGGTAAATTGGTACCAGACTTGTCTGGAAAGCTAACGACTCTAACATGGCATAGCGGCTGAACACCACAAGCCGTTATATAAGCCAAATACGCATTCACTATACCTGCACAATTCTGAACGGAAGACGAACGCATGGCGTGTCCTAGGGAACAGATCAACGCCCATACCTTTACGCTTTACCATTTCTTACGCATTGACAAATCTGCTTTTAAAGTTTAATAATTGATATTTGATAAATAGCAATTTCAGCAGCGAATCCGTCGCCGGAGAAAGTGACAGTACGGTCATACGTATAAGCCGATTAGTGTCTTACAACAATCCTGTGTGATAAAAACGGTTGTTATCACGGCTGATAGAGGCATCAGTCCTTCTGAAAAGCAGGAGGCTTCCTCTATTTGCTTTGCGAAAACATCTTAAAATATACCTATGAAGGCAGATTGAGGAGAAAACCCTAACCCATTTACCACGTGAATCGAGAAAATAGCGCCAGCGATAGCGGAAGTAGTATTATCGTCACCGGCGCTATCTGGTTAACCTTCCGCAAGTTATCTGTCAAAGTTTGTCGAAGTGTCATCGGTGACTAACAACGAGCAGTTTGGAAATAGAATTTGCCCGGACTGGCCCTTATCCAAGCTAACCAAGTCCTTCATTCCTCAGGGTTTGGGTAAAATAGTACCAAAATTGCCTACGAAATAGAGACACTGACCTCATCTAGCGTATTCTACCGGCTATATAGGCCTGCTTACCAATTTCTATGCCCTCTGTGTCGGTCTTTTCGTGGTCAATTTTTCCCATTCAAACTCACTGTAGCCGGTAAGCACCAATTGTAGGTTCAAATCCCATATGAGCCAGTATTTTTGCCCATGCCCTTGGATCATCGAAGAAACTTACACTCACACTAAGCGAGAAACGCTGAATCTTCATGTTGCAATAATTCCATTCTATTCAATATCGTGCTACAGTGGAGAGAGGCGCTGCTGGCACCCGCACCGTCGAGCGATCGATCCCGGCCCGGGGTAACCAAATCCTCTATCTCTCCGGGGTCATGTACAGGGTGGCCGATAAATATTTGCGCCTACATATCAGATAATAACGTTTTCTTATTGAATAATTTCAATACTTTCAAACTTTATTGATATGCTAACAGTACATATTATCGACCTACAAAAGATGTTCAAAGTGACCGCCTTCTGGATCCACACAGACCTGCAGTCTTTTATTGACAGAACATACGATGCGGCAGAGGTAGTCTTCATTCATGTCGCCCCCCCCCCTGGACAGCTTTCTTCAATCCGGCAATTGTACGAATTTCTTGTTTTTGTATCTTGTCCTCTAAATATCTCCACACTGAAAAATCAAGGGGATTCAAATCTGGGCTGTTCTTTTTTTATTCCACAACGTTTTTATCCCGATCAGTTACGGGGTACGTCTTTCATGACAGTCGCTCCGTCTTCTTTCTCCTTGGTGCTGGTCCGCATTTGTTGAGGTGACCACACTGCCATCTTGTCTCAATCTTGAGCTCCTTGTGGAGAGGCCATATCGTCCTCGATCGCAGGTTCTTAAGCGCCCTTCCTTGCATGCGACCATCGAGCCGTCTTGTGATCGTGACAGTTTTCCTCCATCAGCCGACCTATCACACGGGCCTGACGCTGGTACCGACCCCCTTTTCAACTATTTCTAACACGTTGACGACAGTGTGGCGCAATGCTGCGCCACGCTCACTCGGCCGCGTGGGACCGTGTGGTGTAATGCTGCGCCACAGTCTTGTATCGTATTTTTCTCGATACATTGCAGAATTTCGATGGATGTTTTTGTGCCACTTTTTAGTAGAGCTTTGCACATTGTTATAGGAAGCATAGTCCATGAAAATGACTTTTAGCTTCTTATTTACTGGAATTTTTGACTGTGCACTAGTTTTCTTTACAAGTAAAAACAAATAATGGTTATTGCAAGAAACAAATAAATGCAAACAAATACTGTTTACAGAAACAAACACATAAATAGAAACAAACGTTGATTATTAGAATAAACAAATAATGAACAATAAACAAATAGCAATTTCCTTTCGAGCTGGATAGGAAAAAAAGCAGGGGTTCCTGTCTGGGACTGGATTGAACCCTAATTATCGAGATCTTGAGCCTAAGCGCTTAACCTTTCGGCCATCCCGCCCCCTCAAGGCTGGACTGTTAGACGGCCACTGACCAGTCTTGAGGAAGATATTCAGCTTCTTCGATATCGTTGGTGCAGAGTTTCCTCCACCAAAAAGGTGAGCAATGACAGGACGGAGCTGTGACAGCTTCATAACGACCGTTCGCAGGATGTGCTCTCTTGATAGTGATGAGGACATGCTTTCCAATCAATACCACGAGAAAATTGACCTGGAGATCGCGTTTAACAGGAATAAGCATGTTCTAAACAAGGCGCAAATATTTACCGGCCACCCTGTAGATTAGTACCAAGCCAGTCTGGGAAGGTTAATGCATTGACCTGAATAGCGGTTAACCTCGGAAAGTCGTTGTATAGGCCAACTACGCACTCACCGTGCCTCTGCGATTTTGAATGAAAGACGATTGTGTGGCGCGTCTTTAAGGAAATGATCAACTCCGGCAACTTTACCTTTACCTTAACCTTTACCAACAGTTCTTCTTCAACTTTTTATTTTAGATTTGCCCTCTTCCTCCAGTAGCCTAACCGACCCGGAAGCGACCCGTCTCGAAGAAAATCACCGTCAATTTGCCGATCTACTCGACCGGCTGGAAAGCAGCACCGAGGAGCTGCGAGTTCTACGGAGACTTGTAGAGCTGCGTATTCGGACCATTGAGCTTCTTCAAGAAGCCGAAGGTAACTTCGTTGAATATCGTGGTGCAGTGGTAAGAAGCGCTACTTTCAAGCTGACCATCGAGTGAGCGATCCTCGCTCAGGTTAATCAAGCCATTCACCTCGCTGGGATCGGGTAAATTGGTACCAGCCTTGTCTGGAGGGTAACTGTAGATATTCTCAACATTGGAGTTTTTTCCTAATATGCAGTTTTCAGAGCAATCCGCTGCCAACGACGATTCAGCCGGCGGCGTTCCGTTGTCACCAAAGAGAGTCGTTCATTATGAATCGATGATAAGGTCACTTTTTACGGTCTCTTATCAAAGACATGATAAAATCACCACAGCAAAAGCTAAGGCAAACAAATCTTATTCACCACGGGAATCGTTTGGAAACCAAAACGGGTCTTTAAGGTTTCATTAAAACGATAATTGAAGAGTATAGTGTCATGTGGGCGGGGGGGGAAGAGAACTTATTAGGGTCCACTACCTAACCTTCGGGCGCGTGTGGTACAGTGGTTGGAGACGGTACAACACCCGCACGGTCAAGTGATCCACCCCCGCCCAGGGCTAACCAAGCCTTCCAGCCAGCTGGGGTCAGGTAGAATTGTACCCTACCTGTATGGGAAGGTAAAGACACTGACTTGGTATGGTGCCTGACCCCGCAAGTGAATAGGCCAAATGCGCATTCACCATGCCTCTACGATTTGAATTGAACACGAATGCACCGCGCGCCTTTGTGGGGCTAATCAACGCCAACACCTTTACCACTTACCCTTTACTTTTTACCTAATTTTTACCTTTTTTTCTAGGAGTGACGCTTTCGGAAAATGCAACATCTGCTTCGAGGATGAGCCGTTCGATCCGGTCGGATGTATCTACTGCCTGCAGCTGGTGGGCTGTCGAAAGTGAGTGTACTTTGTGTATAATTAATATAACCAGCCGTTTAACTAACTTTTATCTTTATTTTTTGAAAGTTAGTGATTGCTTTCCTATAGTATGGTACTATGTACTTGTTTGTTCTCCTTATTCACCGTGCGCCTTTTATTCTGAGTGGAACACGAATGCGTGGTGCGCCCTCAGGGGACTTTTTATCGCCGATTTTCTTTAACCTTTACTTTTGATCTCCTCTTCAAAAGTGTTCCCGATTTGTGAACTAACGGTGAACAACCAAGTATATAGTACCATAGGACAGAAATCAGTATCTATTGAATGAAAAATAAATAAAAATATATTCATAAAATATAAAATAATAAAAGAATAGTATAATAATTTATAAAAACCAGCCATTCAGTGGTCTGCAGGCCGCCAAATGAACTAATGTATAGTAGGAAACATATACAAAACATTCATAATAACAAATAAAACGAAGAACAAAGAGCATGCAGCAAAAGACGGCGAGGAACTGATGAAAGGCGTCACTGGGAGTACGATAGCAGGCAGTCGCGGCGGGACCCTAGAGTTGCCAAACAGACATCGTGGTTTCATTTATTTATTAGTAGGATAATATTTGTAGAGGTCCGCTGGATGCAGTGTTAAAAGGCGCTACTGTCACCCAAAACCGTCGAGTGATCGATCCCAACCTGGTCTAACGCGAACGAACGCGGTTTTCATTCCTTTTGGAGCGGGTAAATAGATACTGAACCAGTCCGTGAAGGTAAAGGCACTGACTTGGTATAGTGCCTGACCCCGCAAGTCGTTGTATAGGCCAAACACGCATTCACCATGCCTCTAAGATTTTGAATGGAAGTCGAATGCGTGGCGTTTCCTCCTAGGGACTGATCAACGCCGACACCTTTACCCTTACCTTTTGCTCGTGCTTATGTCCTTTGCAGGAAGGAAACACAAATGTGGTTAGCGCTGTCTTTGACACAGGAATAGTAAACATTGGCTGATGTGCTTTCTTCACACCCTAAGATGACCCTAGATAAGCAACCGAAAATGTTTTTCGATTTGTCAAAGATAAACTGCATTGCCCCGTGTTGATCACAAAAAAATCTCTAGCGCATCACCTGTGCTTACCTGGCGTCTGTAGCCGTATTGCAAAGAAATATAACTACTAAATAAAAAACTTACCTTGACTCACCTCTATAAACTTACCTCTATCCTTACCCTCACGAAGACGACAAAGTTGAAGCTCAGAACTATATGATAAAGTGCTCGCCGTTGATCAGGAGCTCTGAGGCCGCGCCGTGCCTTCGTCTCCCATTCAGGTGCATGGTCTGACCTCTACAATTGCTAGGCCATCCGCTGGTCACATCAATTCTTCACCTGCCCAAGCAAATGTGGTACCAATTTCCCCTGACCCGGGAAGGATGGGAGGTTAGGTTAGCACAAGTGAGGATCGATCGCTCGATTGTGCCGGTGTCAGTTGCGCCTTCTACCACTGTTCCAATATTTCATAATCTGACCAATATTTCAGACATAGTTTACAGCTCGATTTGGTTGAATGACTGTCAAATTTAATACTAATTGCGAATGGTGACCATAGGCTGTAATTAAGGTGTTAGGAATAAAGAGGTCGACCTCGTTACCTTATTTATTTATTTATTTATTTGATACACGAGTGGGCTCGTGTGGGTTACAACACTGGGTCCTATGAAACCAAAAAATGAACACGATGTAGTACAAATATCGACAACGCTAAAAATATCTGAATTATGTTGAACAATTAATGAAAGTTGTACACAGTGGCGAAAATGAGCCAGATTAACAAACGGAAAACATTTGAGATTACAACTTAAAGGTTGGAGCAGCGACTAAGAAATGATCTGAAAGATGATAACCTAGGTGGGATGGCAGTTCCGGGTAGGGTAAAAAAGGTTAACCTCAAAGTTTTAGATTTTCTCGGGCCTTTGCAAACTCAGATGATGAACAAGGTTCTTCTGATGAATCTAACCACGGTTTTCTATGGAAACAAAACGCGTCGGCGAGGATTGATCGCTTGAGCGTGCGGGTGCCAGCAGCGCCTCTTGCCAGACTGACACTCTGTCCTATGAGTTATTCATGAAATTCATATAGGGAGAACAATGGTAATTAATCTATAATTTTAGGTAAAAATAAACCAAACAATTAATTTCAGGTGCGTGAATCAATGGTACGAAGCGGCCTGTCGTCTCAGTCGGAAACAGTGCCCGCTGTGTCGTCACGAATGGGAAGACCAGCCCGAGGTGCTCGATATTTTCGAGTTGAAGCTCAGCTAAACCCACTTCGGCTGGGTATCCTAGATACTTACCCTCACCTCCGGAAGCCCTGCCAGTTTGCCATTTCACTGACGAATTATTCACTTCGCTTACTAGAATATGTGTTATCTATTGCCGGTACTATTCTCATGTATTCTATTGTATTTGTATTGATCCATAAAAGAATTGCTTTCAGAGTTTTAAAATGGAGAAAATCAAATAAGTGTTGCTCAGTCAAAATATTAATTGACAAATTGATAGCTGATAGGGTGGAGATAAGCATCCTTCGATTTATTGGGCCCTTGAAAAGAGGTAGGTTTGATTTTGCAGCTTAAAATTTCCTTCTCAAATGGTCCACTATTGCTCGGACGTTACGCAGTCCTGACGAACTCGTCCGGACCTGGGTCCCTTCGTTAGAAGCTGGGTTCTCATAGAGAACAGCTGTTTCCATATTGATTCGTGAGTTTATTCAGAGGTTTCACTGGTAACTCAAAGGTAAGGGTGAAGCGAACGGCGCTGACCACACCTTCGGAGTGCGCCACGCACTTGTCTTCCGTTCAGAATCGTGGGGGAATGGTGAATGCGTATACAAAGACCAATAGGTAAACCACTATGCAAATCAGCGTATTTACCATCCCGGACAAGTCTGCCTCCAATTTCACCTACCAGGGAGAGATGTAAGGCTTGGTTAGCCAGGACGAGGATCGACCAGTCGATGATGTTGGTGGAAGTAACACCACTTGCCACTGCACCGTGCACGCGATTGAATAGGTATGGCTTTTGAGTAGCCACTAGGCTCCTCCACTGCTCACCTTACCTCGGCGCCTCCCATTCGATACCCGATGTTTGGCGATGGCGACGTTTTCTGTTTACGTGAACGTCTATTGTGGTGCCCGGACCGGAGATGAAAACCTTCGAAGACGAGCGGTGACATCGCCTCAAGGCAAAGTCGTGGATAATAGAATCGTGAATGAGCTGGTGCGGTCCCAGAAGAACTCTATTTAGGCCAAGTAAGATTTCTTTCTAGAACTTTACTTATTAGATTACCTTAACATCGTCCTTTGTTGATTCGTAGAGATGATTTTCATGTCGTCATTTTATTTTGCCTTACAGACGCTCCTATTTCGCTATTTGCAATGAAACTATTAGGTTGTTTACCAATTATTTGCCGTTTTTTTCAAGCTTCTGTTGTGCGCCTAGTAGAGAAGCTTCCGAAAACATTCAGACAGCATTCGATAGAGAATTACTTGCTCTTTCACGACATGTATCTGCTATTTGCGAAGCGTTGATATTTCGATAACTTTTTGACCATTGAAGTTGAAATCAAAATAAGAAAAATTGACCCCACCGACAGTGAATTTTCCCTGCTTCGTTTCGAGACTTCCCACAAAAATGTATATACCATCTGAAAGTAGGCGGATTTCACTATAAAACGGTATACAGTTTATTTTAGTTTGCCTTGGTTTTTGTTTACTTACAGAGCGACAAAGTGGGGTATCTCAAAGAAAACAACCTAATACCTACCACTTTCAATTACCAAAGGAACGGGGACCAATGGGCATTTTGAAAGAAGCTTTTTTATGTCTTTTCGTTGATTTTTTCCGTTCTAAACTCTTTCTGGCCGCCATAACTTCTTAATCTGACCATATAGGTTTTATAGGCTTCTCCGGATTGTTGTTTCGCTTCTATTCAGGACTATGCTCGTGTAGTAGATTAAATTGAATCTGAGGGAAATTCTCCTGATTTTCTTGAGCTTATATCTCACAGTCGTCTCGTTGTGTAGCTATTTAACCTATAGTAGAGTACCCTAAACCTTCATGGTAACTCTCTGTATATGCATTATGATTTGTTGGTCGGTAAGCTGTTTCAGCTTTTCTCCAAAAAATTCAAATGATAGGATCATCATTCACGGTAAATGTTGGTTTTTTCTGAGAGCTGCTTATTTTTGCATTTCATTAGAATTTTGAGCACTTTTATCATGGCGGAAGTCTCAGGGCTCTAGGTTTCCAATAAAAAAAGATGCGAAAGATTTAACGACGACTGGTTCACATTGTCCAGAATCTGGTTCCCTTCTGAAATCCTTTATGTTCTTGTTCTATATGTATAGCCCGTAGTAGAGTACCATAAACTTCCAGGGCCCAAATTCACGAACGGACCAGTGGTCTCCGAAACCGCGGCGCAGCCAGAGCCAGACGGCCAGTAAACGCTTAACATAGGAAGTTTAGGATAGGTAGAGAAAGGTGCGCGCCGTTCACAGGCCATATCTCGGGGTTTATCGGGGTTTAGCAATGATGAATGTGGGCCCAGGATAAGTTCCCGTGGGTATACATCGCTTTTTCAACCTAACGGAAGGGTTGGGCTGGCCATAAGATGAGCTGATTGCAAATTTAATCTACTGGCTACGGTTTGGGTGTGGGAGGTGCACCACCTTCACCTCTAATTTTTCCCAAACTTTACGACCTTATAGCCATATGACCTGGTGATGAGTACCTTAACCCTCCAGGGTAACCTTACCTGGTTTTGTATTGTCGTTCTAACTGATACGCTGGGTATACCTGTTGGAGATGATGCGACTAAAATCTTGATCTATTGACAGGGGCCCTGCTTGGGTGAGGGGAGGCGGCATTCTTCTGCGAGCCATCGATCCGGTGATTGCACGGTTTCTGTGTGGCCTTCAGGACATTTTCGTTACCCATACCGTTTACCCAATGTCGAATCCTTACCTTTACCCATACCTTCACTCGAGTGTTGCTACAGTGCTCTTCTTGAACTAATTTAAAGCTCCTACTCATCCGATGTTATCCTAGGTCGTTGTTATCACCCTGTCCGACCTTCTGGACCTTTTTTACCCATATCTTCATCTGACATCGAATCCATTCCTTTACCCATACCTACCTTCACGGGCCCGCGTGGTACAAGGGGACCGCGTGGTACAGTGGTAATAGGCGCTGCTGTCACCCGCACGGTCATCTCGTAATCCTCCTCCGGGATGTTTTGGTACCAGAGTCGTCTGGGAAGGTAAAGACACTGACCTGGTATAACGGCTGGTCCCCGCAGGTCATTGCATAGGCCAAATACGCATTCACTATGCCTTTGCGACTTGAATGGAACACGAATGCGGCGGCGAGTCCTCAGGGGACTGATCAACGCCGGCACCTTTACCTTTACCTTTATCCTCCATTTTACACCTTTCCTGCTTTTCTGTTTGATGAAGAGTAAGTATATATGTAGGTATCGCGTCTCTCTTATTGTCTGATACAGTGCTATCGTGGCAACTTCAGAAAATGTCGATCGTATCCCAAGTTCGCCAACTAGTAGTTTTCTATTAGGTTGTAAAGAAAGTTCTGTCATTTTTTGCAGCTTATAGTCAAAACGCCATAACTTGGCTCATACCTCACCGTTTCTCTTAATTTAACCACCATTCTAAAGATCACATCATTCTCTATGGAACGCAGTATAAAGTGTGCCGCTATCGCAAAAGTCTGAAGATAGGAATTAAGTCAAATGTTCCAAGGCGGATTCGACATTGTGTCGATATTCTAACCCTCTCCTCTTTGAAATGCCATATGAACGTTTGAAATTTGGCAGATAGCTAGCACGAGGTCTGGCAATTCCGACGGACAAAGGTGAGTTTCAATGTGTCGTTGGTTTGAATTCTGGAGATGATATTTTAAAACACGTGGATTTGTGTTGCTGTAAAATGTCAAATGGACTCTATGGTTCCTAGATTCGGTTGAATCGTTTTGAATGTTACATATATTCACGATGTGCACTTCCTTCTTTATCGTTTGGTGAAGAGTAAGAAACAAAAGGCACACTAGTACTGCTGTAACCGTCTCAGAAGGTTCGTCGTTGTGTAAAAAATGGGAAAATCTCTTCTCATCATAGTATAATATCCGTTCTTCGTCGTAGGTTAGAATCCTTATGAAAGTGGCTCCGCAAAATCCATTTCAATTGATGAACCCGCAACCCTCATTCGCACTCGGAGCAGAGGGTCCGAATGTCGGATATTTTAATTAATTCAGATCTTGAGACATTCGCGATAGCGGCACAGGTTATACTGCCTTCCTTAGAGAAAGATGTGCCCTTTCGAATTATGCTTGAATTAAGGAAAACGGCTAGACTTGAGTAGAGTTATGACGCTTGAAATATAATGACAGAACTTTCTTTACAACCTAATACATACGCTCCTCCACTGAGTCTGTTCCAAGAAACTGCCATAAATCTCATCTTTGTAAAAAATGATCGAACTCAACGGCTCAGCGATTTATTTGATAGCAGCTGGCTGTTCACCTCCTCATCGCTGGGTAATAGATTAAGATTGTTGTTATTACCATCCGTGTTTAAACTTACCTAAACGGTCTTCGAGTTTCGGGTACAGCATTTCAAGTTCAAATTTGAACTTTATTTGAAATTCTTGTTTTCCCCACTGTCCGTTGACTACTAGAAACGGCGGCGTCGAGTCGATGGCCTCGGGGTTGAGCGTGCGATGGGAAAACGCCAATCCTTTAGCCATAAGCCGTCCAGACTAGACACTGAGAAGCTTACGGCCTTCTGTCGACCCTGTCCACAGCGATCTGTAGTTGTTGCATGTAAACTAAAGTAAAAGTAAAGGTAGTCGACGTTTATCACTTCCCTAAGAACGCGCCATGCATACAACATGCATTCACAATCGTAGTCGCACGATGAATGCGTATTTGCCATATGCAATGACTTGCGGGGCCAGCCGCTATACCAAGTCAGTGTCTTTACCTTTCCAGACAAATCTGGTACCAATTTACCCGACCCAGGAGGGATGGAAGGTTTGTTAGCCCGGTCTGGGATCGTTCGCTCGACCGTGCGGGTGTCAGTAGCGCCTCTTACCACTGTACTACGCATGCCCTAAAGCCTTGGAGTACAATAGGAAGGTGTTAGATTGGTCTTGAAAAAGTCGAGGTTTCCTAAACTTTATAATTTGACTTTTCAACTTTACATTGACTCGAATTCGTGTCCGATTTCCTTTGATTCTAGTAAAGGTTCGCTAATTAAAAATATTTATTAAGGTAATCCAGGTATGAAGTAATCGAAACTTACCTCTTATTTGGATAGGTTTAAGAGCATTCTGAGCTGCCCTTCAAAAACGTGGCTATTAATATTGATTATTTGATAATTTTAGCAGGGTATTATTTGTGGAATTATTGCAGGCCCGCGTGCTGCAGTGGTTAGAGGTGCTACTGACACCCGCACGGTCAAGCGATCGATCCCGCCCTAGGCTAACCAAGCCTTCCATCCCTCCGGGTTGGGTAAAGTGGTATGCGCCGTGCATTCGTCTCCCATTCCGGATCGTAGAGGGATGACAAATGTCTATTTGGCTCATTCACACGGTTGTAAGGAGCAGCCGCTTACACTAGTCGGTGTCTTTGTCTTATTCGCATTCATGAACGCGCCGCGGAATGGAATAGACCGGTGATATCCGCCAAATAAACTCCGCTGCGCGTTCATGAATGCGAATAATCGAGACGACCGGGGTTTATTCTCTTGCCGGACAATTCTGGTACCAATTCACCATACCCGAAGGGATGGAAGGCTTGATTAGCCTGGGTGAGGGTTGTTCAGCCGATCGTCTGAGTGGAAATAGCTCCTTTTACCAATCATGAGCCTCCTCTTTAAAGAAACACTTTGAGATTCGGTAAATGAAGTGGCGAATTATAATTGCCGTTCAACTAGGCATTGCCTCAGGGTAAGTAAGATGGTGGGTATAATGAGGTCGACCCCACTGTCACCTTCCTAGACAAGCGTAGACAAGTATCTTCGCCTTCCCAAATAAGCGTGGTAAAATTGTACCCGACCCTGGAGATGTGGACCATTTCGTTAGCCCACAAGAGCATCGATCGCTCGACCGCTCGCTGTGCACATTCTTTTAAACATACTGAAGATTTGGTCTTTCCATTTTTCTTCGAAGATTCAGTGGTCAAAAGATTCAATTTCTCATTGCATTTTGTCTAACGACTGTCTTTCATCGTACCACTACGATGTTTCCTGTTATTTATTCAAATTAAATACACAATGAACATATGAATAGATTTTTATCACAAACAAGCGGTACCATAATGATGTTCCGTGTCGTCGTAATAAATTGATTGATCGAATGATATTTTTGAAATGTCGACACTATGGTAGTTTGAAGAATGGGAGGGAGCTCTAATCTTAGCGAAACCTTTCAGCTTTTCTGTGGAAAACACCGCCATCACTTTGTAATGTAACGAGGTGCAATGGACAAGTCGTCGGGTGAAAAAAGTTGTTGCTCTCGCGCCTTTCTACTCAAGTTTCCCATTAACACCATCTGTTGGCCGAGTGGAATGCATGTTGGCCGGTTTCGAAACAAGAGTTGTCTTACAACGGAGCTGAAGGATATTTTTGGAAAGATGCCGGCGTTGACCAGTTCGCTAAGGACGCGCCACGCATTCGTCTTCCATTCAAGTCGTAGAGGCATAGTGAATGCGTATTTGGCCTATACAATGACCTGCAGGGCCAGCCGCTATACCAGGTCAGTGCCTTTACCTTCCCAGACAAGTCTGGTACCAATTTACCCGACCCCGGAGGGATGGAGGGCTTGGTTAGCCCGGGCTGGGATCAATCGCCCTACCGTGGCGGTGTCAGTAGCGCCTCTTGCTACTGTACCACGTTCTCATGTTTTTTAAATAAGCGCTGAAAACTTTAACCGAAGCTTTCTAGGAATGCTTGGTAACGTCGGAAGTCTATTGCTGGAGTTGTAAGCCTAAGCCCAGGAGAAACCTAGCGGCTTCTAAAGGTTGCAGGAAGGGCTGATAATGCTAATAAATAGTAATAAAGTGGACAAATAGTCCTTGATTTTGAGCATAGTTTTGCTGCTCCACAGCTGCCAACAGCTACTCAAAACCACAAAATTACTGATAGAGCAAATCTGCGGCAGAATCCCCCACCCCTTGGAGACGAGGGAGGCTTGCAGCGAATTCGTAAAGTTTCAGCGAAAATCGCCTGCGGCGTTTCTGACAACTCGTCACATCTTTGTTGGTGCGCCGCCGCTAGTCGAATCAAATACGAAATGCACTTCTTTTTGTACTTTCTTTTCCGGCTGTCAGACGAGTCGGCAGCCAGATTTTTTATAAAAAATCTGATGCTTCTTCTTCGATCGAGATATCCGTGGTGATTCACTGGGGAACGTCGGCGTTAATCTGGAAAAAATTCTTTCCGCTTGAAGTTTTGCAAGAGTAAGCTTGTTGTTGTTCAGCCTTACCCATTCGACGGGAATGTGGCGGATGTGTACGTGCGGGAATTTGACAAGTTCAGTAAGACGAGTTATGTCTCACCTTGTCTTCGTTTCTTCAAAAAAAACTTGATAACTTCTTAAAGAACAAAAACTAGATCCAAACACATGTTTGTCGGTTCCTTTACAAAACATTCCTACAGTACGTATAGCGTCACCTACATAGCTTTCACATCGTCCTATGGTTCCCATGCTCCTTAGGTCTTTCATTACCAGCTTGTTTCTCGAGTTCATTTCTAATTCTAATTCATCGTTTTATTGTTTAGTTTGTTTTTTTTTGTTAGGGAGGTCTTAATGTTCCTATGTTCCTACGTTCAAGTCCTTGTTTTTGGCTTTATGGTCCATGAGCTAATTGCTCACTCTTGCATGAATTCCCCAATACCCATGTAATAAATATGATATATGTTAACACCTGCCGTGAAGAAATCGTGGTGAAGTGGTAAGAGGCGCCACTGACATCCGCACGGTCGAGCGATCGGTCCCCTCCCAGCGTGATCATGCCGTCCATCCTTAAGGGGTCGGATAAGTGCCAGCATTCTACTGAGGTCGACCTTATTGTACCTACTACGTTAATTACAGCCTGTGACTATGTTTAAATAGATTGAAATCAAAATTTGTCATTTTCTTAACCGAGTCACACCCGAACTGTATATTTGAAGAAAAGGGCGCCTGGTGCAATGGTAGGAGGCGCTACTGGTACCCGTCCGCATGAGCGATCGATCCTTTCCCGGGCTGTCCACTCCTTCTGAGGTCGGCCAAGAGGGAGATTGAGTCATCTGGTAAGGTAAATACACCGACTCGAGCACCAGATGCCTCCTTTTGTCGTTGAATAGACAAAAATTGTTGCATGTTCCAGATGTCTCTACGATTTTGAATGGAACACGAATGTATGGCGCATCCTCTGAGAGTTGATCAATGCCGAGTACTTAACTAGCCGTTTATTCGGATAGAATTTCGCAGTTGGGTTATTACCTTCTTTCTCTTGTGGGTGTATCCTTCTCTTATTGTACCTATAGGTAGATCCTTCCCTTATTATTCCTACCACGTTAATTACAGCCGGTGGCTATGTTCTTATCTTTCTCTAGATGTGATGACTTATTTACGGAAATCCTTTTACTATTGATTGGGTAAATAACACAAATAATAATAGTGTACGAAAGTAGAAGAATAATCAGTAGAACAGTAATCAAAAGTAACAAAACAAATAAATAAAAAAGCAATAATATTAAAAATGGTAACATGCTAAAAATGGTACATATTAAAAATGGTAACATGCTCGCTTCGTGCTTATCCATATAAATGACGATTAATTCACCTAACCCTTGTTCAGGATAGACTCCTGCAGTTGGGTTATTGTCTCCTTTCTCCTCTGGGTATATCCTTCTATTATCTTTCTCTAGATGTGACGACCTATTTATGGAAATCCGCTTACTATTGTTTGTCTAAGTAACACAAATAATGTCACGGTTGACGTAGCCTCACAACATCAATAACAAGTTTTTCCGTGACTCCTTGCCATCCAGTCATTCCTTGAAGTCTTTTCGGGTAGTGTCTAGTTTTTTAAATTTTTTTCAAATTGTAAACCTGCAGATGCTTCTTTTTCATTTTTCCTTCACTTGTTTTGCTCAGCCTACGTCGTGCTGCCCTTCCCGGTGCGATGGTGGATTGGCAGAATCGGCAAAAATTTAAAACGAATGATAAAAAATCGCCCGTCCACGAATTTGGCGATAACCAAATCAGTTAGTCGGTGGCAGCCGGCTTGATCCATTTAGGAAATGGTTTTATGGTTCTTCTTTTGAGAGTCGCCGAATTATTCGCGCCATTCTTTCTATTTTTGTCTTTTTCCTCTTTTAGTCTTTCTCAATTTTCCTAAAGAATTTATCTACAGTGAAATTTGAATCAGGGAGATTCGGCGGCTCGACTACGCAGCTCAAATCTAGTTAATCACCTAAAATCCCGTTTTCAGCTGGCACTAATCTGCCGATACCCGGAAGGAATTTTTTTAAAAATTTTGAAAATTTTCAGACGAAAGCGGAGTTCGTCTGGTTTCTTGGGCTTGAAATCGTTTCTTGTTCACTAATATTCGGTTCAATATTTGCTCCACTCCTGCATATATAGGCATTATTATGGAAGTAGATAGGAGGTAAAGGCCAGCGCTGATAAATCCTCGAAGTATGCGCCATGCACTCGTCATCCATTGAGAATCGTAGGGGCATGATTAATGCATATATGACCTAAACAGCAGGCTTGGTGGAGCCAGCCTTTGTTCAAGCCAGTGTCTTCATCCCCCCATACAAGTCTGGTACCAATTTACCCGATCAGGGTAGAATGGATGCTTGGTGAACCGGAGCCGGGATCGATCGTTCGACCGTGCGGGTGTCAGCAGCGCCTCTTACCACTGTTTCGAGTGCCCTCCCTTCAAATGTACCGTTTTTTTCGACTCGGTTATGGAAATAACAAATTCTAATTGCATTTCAGGCAGACGAAGCCACAGGCTGTGATTAACGTGGTAGGTATAACAAGGCTAAACATAACAAGGATCGTTGGGTAAAGGGGTAAAAGGGGCTCCGGCCGGGGTAGAATAAGGTTCACCTCGAACTCAGATTTTAGAATTTTTAATATGGGGTAACGGACCATAAAACTTTTTGGAGAATCTGACTGGGGTTCTATTTTTGGCACAATTTGATTAGTGGTGATAGAGGCTTGCGGCCAAAGAACTCATTTCCTCGTCGGCCAATATATGGTGGTGAGACGTTCGGACATTCAGACGCCTGATATTACGCTCCGATCGGCGACAAACGGCAGACCTATCGAACTGGACGGAGTTTTTCTTCTAAAAATATTTTCCGAAAAATCACCATTTTTTCTAACAAAGGTGTTGGTCATAAAAATCCATCAAGGGGTCCAAAGTAACTTCTTGCCTTCGCTAGCTCAAGCAAACTGGTTACATATTCCGAAAAAAATATTGAATGAAATAAAACCATCTTATTTGAAAAACTTTTTGTAGCACTACTTTCTCACATGGATTGTCCAACGCTCGATGTTTTGTTTTGTTGCCTCTTTCTAGTGCTTGTCTGGTATATTTTAGTCTGGTATATTTTAGTGGTGCGTGTAGTTCAGTGGTAAGAGGTGTTACTAACAGTTAACGGTGGAGCGATCGATCCCGGCCCGGGCTAACCAACCCTTCAATCCTTCTGGGTAGGTTGGCACCAGACTTGTTGAGGAACGAAAAGGCACTGACTTTTACGACCGAAAAATAAATGTATAGGCCAAATATATGTTCACAATGGCTCTACGATTTTGAATGGAAGGCGAGTGCGTGGCGCGTCCTTAAGAGTTTGATCAATGCTGAAATCGTTACCGTCCGCTTCCTTCTTGAATTTTGTCGCATGAATTGACTCATTTTATTTTTTTTTTGAGCTCTTGCTTCTTTCAAGTGTACCTAGTGTGTTTTAGAGTTTAATTTTTCCTGTTTATCCCAACCTTCTGTTTGATTTTCGATCGTTTCTGGACATTCAGTCGATTGAGTTACTTTTTCCAAAATTATGGAATAGTCTGCTTATCTTGTGAAATTCTTCCTTCATAATTAACAAGCCATTATGAAACGTAGTAAAGAAATAAATAGATAAATTCATACCTTCCGTACAACTCACAACATCATATTCTAGAATACATAATAGTGACGTGCAAAAAGCAATGATAAAACTAGAATTTCACGTTAATGCATTGTTTATTTATTTATTTATTTATTTATTTATTTATTTATTTATTTATTTATTTATTTATTTATTTATTTATTCCGAGCGGCGAATACCTGCGCCCACAAAATATCACTGCACGATAACGCAGTAGAAATGGGATAAAAGAAGGATATAGCAGGCATCATAGAAAATAGTACACTAAATTGAAACTTCTATCTACTATTATATTATATTATTTTATTTTATTTACACTGTTAGGTGCGCCAAATGAGACACATGAATAACACTAATCAATAATACTGTGCTTAACCTCAAGCAAAAAAAACTAGATTTATCACCCAAAATTCGACGACGTTCTAGTGGAACCGGGGACTCGGATCCTGGTGACTGTGCCCTGGGGCGATAACGAGGTGTTCAAGTTGTCGATGTCCCGGGAACACTGTTGTTATTTTCTACGCAACTACTCGAGTAATATGCGGTTGTCGTTCGGCATAATTAGCTGTTTTTCTAACGACAATTATTTAGTCACGACGAGTGTTTACCGTGTTCGGTCGCCGACTGTCTGATAGCCCCTATTCAGAGGAGATGTGTAGATCACATGAAATTTCTGTGAAAACTTTTCATTAGATAAATAAGTGTAAGGAAGGAATACTTTGCATAAGTTTTCCCCAACATGTTTTAGCATTGTTTTTCATTTTTTTTGTTGATCACTGTTTTTGAGAATGGTTTCAAGTGGATAGAGTTTTTGTATATGTGTTTCCAGGTGTCCCAGGTCCATGATGAATAAAATAAATAAATTCAAAAATTTCTCGAAATTCCAGTTAAAAATTTCGTTACCCCTAATGATACACATCTAGACTAGTTCTGTTATGTTGTTTTTCCTCCACGAACAATAAATCATCATTCCTTGACACCATCGCTTCCTACATCGTTTCGTTGTGATTTTTCGTGTTTATTGGACCAGCTGCTAGCAGTCATTTTCTCGACGAGACTCTTTCCAGAATGTCCTTTTCCCCAGACTCTGTTTACTTACCGGCTTATACCTTACTTCTTAATTACGCTATTGAAGTTCCATTCGAGATTTTTTCGTTAAATATGGTATTCACATTCCTTCAGCCGAAGCTATCGCCGCAATCAGTAACTGCAGAAGTTCTCCAAGTTCTGTCGTCGAACACAAGAAAAGTGGGACATTTATTTATTTATTTATTTATTTATTTATTTATTTATTTATTTATTTATTTATTTATTTACTTTACTTTACTTTACTTTACTTTACTTTACTTTACTTTACTTGCCACTGCTTCCACATGTAGGTGCTCTATGGAATGAGAAAGCTTCGTTATCAAAAGGACGATAACTATCATAGTGCCGCGTCCTCTGCGTCCCCATCCCCGCCTTGCCATCGAGCTATTCGGCTGTCGAGTATAAATAGGGCTTTAGTCATCCTGGATCAACCTTCTACGTCCGGGTCTTGCATCGATTTGAGGGAAGAATTGATGTCCAGGACTTCTTCCTGACAAGTTTTCCGCGTTTCGGTGAACTTTAACCGGCAGGAAAACTTTACCGACGCGAAAGGATAACGGGTATGAAGCGGATCGTGAGGGTTTGTATGGCTAGAGCAATGTCTGACAACGCAAATGGGACGGTGCGACTTTTTCCAGCTTAACATCTTCAGGGTATAGCAAACGACAGTGCAGGGGATAATCATTACATTTCCTCGCGTTTTGGTAAGCTTTACCGGTGGATACGGCGGGAAAGAGTAACAGGGATGTAGCGTGTCGCGAGGGTTAGGCTAGCTACTAGAGCTGAATCTGTCGTTATGATTCAATTAATCAACAGATTGTTTAGATTTTTCAGGGTTTTGGTAAGCTTTACCAGTCCAGGGAGTAATCATCAAATTTTCTCGCGTTTTGGTAAGTTTTACCGATTGAACCGTCGTGAAAAGAGAGTCGAAATGTAGCGTGTCGCAAGGGTTTGTATGGCTAGAGCCAAATCTGTCTTTATGATTCGATGTCTGACAGCGCAAACGGGGTGATGTGACTTTCTCAGCTTAACATCTTCTGGGAAACAGTAAACAGTGATGACGGTAAACAACACAACGCTTCTGCTGCCAACGGATGTGAATGACAGCGACATGACGTCCCCCGGTCATCCTCCTCCTCCTCCGCTTCAAACTTTTGTTGTTTTTGCCCCTTTTTGGTGGGTTTCCGGACTCAATTTTATTTGTGAGCGTGATACTCTTATCAATTGTTTGATTATTCAATTATTCTAATCATTTTATCACCAACTACTTAAATCCTTTATCGAGGTATTCATTTTGCGTTGTATAAATCAGATAATAGAAATATTCACGAAGTCAATCAGAACTCATTACTTGAAAAAACCAGCTAGTCTGGGTATGCCTCTCTATTTATTTAATTATTTATTTATGATTATCGAACCAACAGAACGTGAACAGAATAGCGAGAAACCTACATGATTTTTGACTAACGGACATGAATAATAACATTAATAAAAAAAAAATAATAATCATAGTAATAACTTGTGACTTGTAATAATTCAGTAGCTTTCTGAAACCTCATTCAAAAAAGCTGACTTTCACTTGAATATTTATGAAACTCATTTTGTTTGTATTTCTTTATTTTTGCTAAACTTTTTGACCTGGAGTTCTCCACGGGAATCATGAGGTGCAGTGGTAAGAGGCGCCACTTTCACCCACGCGGTCGAACGATCGATCCTCGCCCGGGCTAAACAAGCCTTCCATCATTCTGGGGTCGAGTAAGTTGATTTCAGACCTGTCTGAAGCTCTGAAGCGGCTTGCTTTGATAGTCGTTGTATTGTTCAAAAAGGGTTCACCATGTCTCTATGATATTTAATGAAAAGAGAGTGCATAGCGCATCCTCAAAGGAGTATTCAACCTCGACCCTTAATTGTTCACTGGTCCAGTCGTTCCACAAACGTCCTTAACGCCGACTGATCACGTCGTTTGAGGCTGTTTTAGAAATTTTTTAAACTTTATTCTATTTTACAGTTAAGATTTCATTGATCCCGTCCCAATTACCTTATTAATTATAAATTCATGATTCAGTCGAACTGGAAGAATTGGAAGACCGGGGTCTCTTCGAATAAAGAAATAAATATTCATTTGAGGAAATGAAAAGCAGCACATCACTTGTAATGCAGATGGAGAGGGCGGGTAGGGGAGGGAGGTCTGCAGACGTCATCGGAAGTTCGGCACTTGGCGGGGTCCATACCTCTGCTCGCTTGAAGTCGTGGACCACCAAGTTCAATGAATTATGTCTTGCCTTTATCGAATCATTTTTGAGCTTTTTTGAGCTTTCTTGGATTCTTTTTTCCTTAAACCCGTCGCTTTCTGCTTGGGTTTTCCTTCTTTGATCGTTTTCCTTTCCTGAATTTTCCAACTTTATTTCTTTCCATTGCCTACAGCTGCTGACTCCCCTTCTTCATCAGATTCGATTGGTAAACTGACAAAAGGCGCTATTCTCGCCCACATGACCCAGGTTCAGTTTCGGCAACCTCGATTCTGTCTGAAGCGGTTGAAACTACAAAACGTCAATAGGCCTGAAAAGGTATCCGCAGAGCTTTGCATATGTGATTTGCACATTCAATTCGCTCGACGATTCTGAACGGCTGACGAATGCATGGCGCGTTCTAAGAAAGCTGCACAATACCGTTGACTCTACGTTTCAATTTAGGGTTCGATTTGTGATTCCTTCATTTATTTATTTTCGATGGTCCTAACCGCCGTCTAAGCACGAAAAACGCAACATTTTGGAGGTGACTATTGTATAATTAAAAATTATAAACAAAACAAAGTATAATAAGAATATAAAATAAAATAAGACAAGAAAAACAAAAAGCAAACTGAATAAAAGCAGAGGAAAATCAAAATGGAAGGAAGCTTGTAAGCGTAGTCATTTAGAGCTTGAATAAAATTACGTGGAACTGTTGCTATTTTCCTCTACTCCGAGCTCTCGCCGTGCAATTTTTGACCTTATTCGCGATTTAGCAATTCCGTGAAGAGATTGTACTTGCCTGCGGCGTGAATTAGCGACAATTTTCCTTATTTGCATGGAAAAACAATCATTGCCGGAGGCAATTTGAGTGGGAGGAACGCCGGGCGACAAGTGCATCGTCAAGATTGGCCAAGTTCTCGTCGACTCCAGCAGCTAATTCGTGCAAGGACGGACGCGTGGGGTATTTCTGGCCGACAACAGGAGCTATTTACGTCACATGTTTCTCTTTGTTTGGAACATTCTCCCTGAATCAGGGTCGTCATCTCGTCGCTTATAAGCTATTTATTTATTTATTTATTTATTTATTTATTTATTTATTTACTTATTTCTTATTAATTTATTTAGTTTTGGCGCGACAATGTGCGTAGTTAAATAAATAAATAAAGCTGTCCACGACTGCGGTTGCGTCGCGTGTGCTCAGTTATAACAGATTACATATTTAAGAACCTTTTCATTTCTAGTAGCTAATTAGGCTAGGAGGGATGCGTGAGTTATTCGTAGCCAACAACGTCGTGTGTTTACCTTTGTTAGGAAAATTGTCCTTGAATCAGGCTCGTATTTCCACAACTCGCAAGAGAAGCTGTCAACGATAGCGGTTGCGTCGCGTGCGTTTGGACCAAATTGATCATATACTTAGGTACCTTATACAGCTCTACATTAACCCTTGATAGAAACCGGTTGAACAACGGTTCATTTCTTTTCAGCGGCTGAAATTATTGTTTCGAATACTGATTAAAAATTTTGGTAAGGTTATCTTAACCCATACCGAGAGCTCTGTATGCTTGAGAATCCCTTCCGGCAGCATTTCTGTCACCCCGTTATACTCATTTTTCCACTTCTTTTATCCGAGAGGGTTTTGGTTTTCTGTGGTGACGGTTATATTTACCTTCCAGGCATTATATACAACCCGACTTCCAAAATTCATTTTCATTGAAGAGATAGATGTAGGTTTAGACATAAAAATAAGGAGAAAAATAAATAGAAAAAAGAATTCTGAGGACTTTTCATTTTATGGGTATATAATTTTGCTACGGTGGGTATTGTTGGCAGAAATGGATATGTTTTACCCACTTACACCATGCTCCGATACTAACAGTGCCTCTGCGGTATGTTATACCTCGGAATAAATCTCGAACATTATAACCCGCCACCTGAGTTGATGCATCACAAACTGTCAGTCAATTAGGCCATATTAAAGGGTTAACAGCGGCATATTGTGGTAATTTGCTTGGTTTTTGTTTTTCCATAGGTTGAAGTTGTGGTCCTTATGTCCACCATCGGCATTTCTATTTAGGTTGCAAGCTATGTCAATCTTTTAGGTCTTAAGGAAGGTGCTAGGAAAGCGCAAATGAGCGAGTTGCGGAAGATAGCCGTCGTCTCAGTAGGGTAGTGGTTAACACGCGGCCCCGGTTAGGCGCAAGACTCTGGTTCAAATCCCGCCCGAGCCGCGATTTTTGCGATGAGCCTAGCACTACCATTACAACTTCATATTCCACTATACATAATAGTAAAAGGTAAAAAGTAAAGGTGCCGGCGTTGATCAGTCCCCTGAGGACGCGCCGCCGCATTTGTGTTCAATTCAAGGCGTAGAGGCATTTTGAATGCGCATTTGGCCTATACAATGACCTGCGGGATCCAGCCGCTATACCAAGTCAGTGTCTTTACCTTCCCAGACAAGTCTGGTATCAATTTATACGACCCCGGAGGGATGGAAGGCTTGGTTAGCCCGGACCGGGATCGATGGCTCGACCGTGCGAGTGACAGCAGCGCCTCTTAGCACTGTACCACGCGGGCCCTATACCCGCGTGGTACAGTGGTAAGAGGCGCATACTATAAAGGTAAAAGGTAAAGGTAAAGGTTTCGGCGTTGATCAGTCCCCTAAGGACGCGCCGCCGCATTCGTGTTCCATTCAAGTCGTAGAGGCATAGTGAATGCGTATTTGGCCTATACAATGACCTGCGGGGGCCAGCCGCTATACCAGGTCAGTGTCTTTACCTTCCCAGACAAGTCTGGTACCAATTTACCCGACCTCGGAGGGATGGAAGGCTTGGTTAGCCCGGGCCGGGATCGATCGCTCGACCGTGCGGGTGTCAGCAGCGCCTCTTACCGCTGTACCACGCGCATACTATACATAGTAGTAACCCCCAAAAACGGTAGAAAACTAGAATCTTACTTTCAATTCCTTTGGGTAGAAATCTTATGTGTTACGGTTATTCACTTTTAAATCCTTTGGGTAAAAACCTCATGATTTATGGGTAAACAAGCTCATTTGTCGCTGCATGCTGCCCTATATCGTCCTAGTCCTGCGCTGAAGAAAGATCTCTATTGGGCAGATGGTGGAGATCGCCTTCCTAGCAGAACCTGCAGGAGCCGTCCGTGATTTCTGAGATGTCAGCGATCCCGGGCGTCCAGCTTATTCCGCCTGTTTACCCCAGAGCAACTCGTGTGGAAGAAGTCCAAGGGCAAACTCACGTCCACGAGCTGGCCGAGGCTGTTGTCGGCTCCAAATCGGCAGCAGCCGTCGTTCCCAAACCGAGGACTCAAGCCGGGACACCATCGTTCAGCTTAAACAAGCCGCTAAGCTGCTGCGTCTGTACTCTTTCAAGTCGCCTGAGGCCATCTTTGACGGAGCCGGCTGCGCGTGAACAACATTATCCACTACTTCTAGTGCCACTAGTTTCGAGGGCGCGTGTGTCACAGTGGTAATAGGCGCTACTGACACCGGCACGGTCGAGCGATCGATCCCCTTTCAGGCTAACCAAGCCTTCCATCCTTCCGGGGTCGGGTAAATTGGTACCACACTTGTCTGGGAAGGTGAAGACACTGACTCGGTGTAGCGACTGGCCTCTACAATCCATTGTATTGACTAAATATGCGCTCTCCGAGTCTCTACGATTCTGAAAGAACACGAATGCGTGGCGCGTCCTTAGGGGACTCATCGTCGCCTTTACCTTTACCTTTACCTTTATGTTTAACACCGGTGCCCAGATTCGTCATTGGTGAATCTCTGATAAACCCCTAGATATACCCCGAACGGCGCGCAAACCGAGATTCGTGAACGCTCGTTGGGGTTTAATCGGGGTTTTTCGCGGGTATATTACACCTCGCGATGAGGCAGGGTTCAGGACAACTCACGGTATCGAGCGGCTTTATCGCCGACGGGGTTTCGGAGACCGCTCGTCCGTTCATGAATCTGGTCCCAGGAAGTCCCAGGTGTCTCTATATATCAAGGGCAAGTGTTTCCTCTTGTGCCTGCGGTTAATTACGACTCCCAGCGGCGGACTGTCAGTAACGAAACTTACCCATAACCCAATTACCCGAAGGTCCTGTGGCAAAGCGATACCTAATCACCTGCTTGCTCATTTCCGCCTTGGGAAGTGTACCTGTATCATCTTTTACCCCTTTGGTCATCGATTTGCTCGACTTTGCGCCAGTAACGTCTCCTTTGGTCCCTCTGGCGTGCCGAGGTAGACCGTTGGGTAGCCGTTACATACCAGTTGGATGGTCCGAAATTAGCTCTGTTCTAGAAAAAAAGGAAAGAAAAGTGGTTCAATGACGTGATGCACTCGACGGCCTGTGTACTTCTTCCCTATAATCCTTACAAACTAATCGACACGGCGTAATCCAGTCAAAACATAAAAGTGCGAAGCCTCTTAAACAGAAGCCTTTTAGAGGGTTTTCTTTCTGTGTCTCTGTCTAGACGTCATTCAAAGGAATATTGCTCCCTCCAGTGAACACTGGAACGCTTAAGCAAAATTCGCGCTTATTCGTGCCTCTACGATTCTGAATGGAAGTCGAGTGCACGGCTCATCCCTAGAGAGCAACTACCTTACCTTTCCCTCTTCGACTGAAGCAGGAAATTCTAAAATTTCAATTTTAAAATTTGCTGCTTCAGTCGAAGAGTGTAGATCATTGAGATTTTAGAGTTTTCCGAAAATTTACTAAAATTTACTTATTTTTAAATGTTACTTATTTATTCATTTAATTTTTATTTATTCATAACGTGTTTTTTGAAAATCTGTGCCCAAACTCTCTAGGTGCTGATCTCCTTCCATGGACCTCATGGTGTTGGACTCCTCCCAGCAAACCTTACCTTCTCAGCCATTCGTCCTGATAATCATTCACTCAGCGGTTTTTCTTCTTCCTATTATCACCACTGACAACGGATATCTTGCTATTTCGCAAAATGACAACGGATATTTTGCTATTTCGCAAAATTACGGCTTCAGAACATGTGCTGATTCAATTAGCTCGATTAGACCGCTGGTTAGGTCGACACAACTCGTCTGATTCCCCATGGGCGATAATTCTTTTATGCTAATTACCCGGTATTTTTGTCCGATACCCTGAAATTCTGCTGTCACGTGATTCGGAGCGAGTCAATAACAAAAAAATTTGCAGCAAAAAAACTGACAGCTGATGGGAAAAGAACTTGAGGCATGAAAAAAATAGGTGTGAAAGTTCATCTGTAGTCGGATCCTTTCCTCTCTTTATTTCGTTTCTCTTCGTTTCCATTTTATTGCTTCGTTTTTAAAAAAACGCCTACCGTTCCTCCAGAGTTTGGTAGTTTTTCTTCCATTACTATTTAATATCTAATTTGTCTGAGAAAGGTCGACTTGTTGTACTCTACTTGTCAGAAAGCAGTCTTGCTTTCGACCAATTTCATTTTAAATTTGTTCGAAGAATGGATTAAGACACGAGCGTGAGTTTGCTTTTACCGACTACGATAGGTATGGTAGAGGTGGGTAATTGAGAGAGGTAGGTTAGGGGTCTGAAGGATTCCCAACTCACGCCTTATTGTCTTTTCTCTGAAAGTTTCAGATAATTTCCATAGAATCGGGAGCGACCATCTGATGATACCTACCGTATCCTACCGTAATCGGTCAAGATTCGAGAAACAAGCTGTCATATGTGTGATCAGAAGTTCAGTGGGTCGATATTGGAGGAAGAGATTTTTTTGGCCTTTAGAGTGACGCACTTCTACTGCCCTTTCCTTTCATTTAAGCACCCCTCCCGGCCTCCGCTCGGCACTTATTAGTCCTCCGCTTTATATTCTCCTTTTTTCCTTTTTCATACGTTTATTTTTGCCTATTTCTCGCGCGCCCACATTCATCGAATTCTTGGAATGTTGCTATACATTTCTGTAATTTCTACTCATTTATTGTTTGTTTTATTTATTCCATGCCTACTTGTGTACGTGTTATAAGCGAGGTAGAAAGTGATACAAACACTCCAAAAAAAACTAAAAAAAAAAGAAAAAGAGGAAATAATTTTAGAATGAACCAAAATAAAAATAATAATATGATGAAAGATAAAGCGACAATCTCCAGGTTAGCCAATTAGTGTTATTTTGTTGTTGTTCACTCTGAAATTCTATTAGCTTCTTATTTTTCTGTTCCATTCTTTGTTCACTGCTGTGTGCAGTAGCGTACTTAATGTTTGCTTTGATAAAACGACGAATGCGGCTACTTTTTGCGCCGAAAACCGTCGTTTTTCAATAATTTCCTTAAAATTCCACAACTTGCGAAAATAAATAGATATTCGAGCTCGACAACTTGAGCTTCATCCGATCTCCACCCATCACCATAATTTGCCTATTTTGGAGCTTACCGATATTTGACGCGAGGGCGGGCGAGGTAAGAGGGGCTATTGACACCCGTACGGTCGAGCGATCGATCTCCATCCGGACCCGCCAAGCCTTCCATCCCTCCAGGGTCGGGTGAATTGGAGTGAGGGTGATCCCCCAAGTCGTTGTACAGGCCAAATACGCATTCACAATGCCTTTACGATTCTGAATGGAACACGGAAGCGTGGCGCATCCTCGGGGGACTGATCAATGCCGACTTATTTATTTACTTATTTATCTATTTATTTATTTATTTACTTATTTATTTATGTACGTGAATTTAGGACCCACGTTAGAGAAAGAACAAACAAAGAAAAACGAGGACAGTAAACAGCAGCAAAATAAACGACACTAATAAGAAAGCAATGCACGCTCGGCTAAACCCTTGAATTTACCTTTACCTTTCATAGATTTCCGGGGAAACTGCGTTTTTTGGCGCTAAATGGGTCGCCGGGCCGTTTCATTAGCAATACTAACTGCTCAGAAAATTACCCTCCTGTCCTTGTATAAATAATGTATCCGCCATAATCCCATTCTGTCTGGACCGGGCCGTGTCGCTCATCAATCGCCTTTCGCCTGACTTTTTCCTTCGTGGTTTTCCCGAGAATTCCCCGATGGGAATTCGAGGGCAGCTTGTTGGCCGACTGAGGCCTGGCGCCGCCTGCAGATGAAAGGAGAGTCATTTGTCATCGTTTTCATCGGCCTATACATTTTCCGTTTCCTTCTAGACCATTCAAATTCATCATGCGTCTACGATTCTGAATGAAAAGTGAATGCGTGGCGTATTCCCAAGGAACCGAGCTGGGTTGATCACTGTACTTTTACTGTGTCGTTTAAAATATTTTCGTTTGAAAAATATTTTTTAATTATTTATTTATTCATAAATTCTAGTTTTTTTTTGTCTTTTCCGAGGGTTACTATTAAGTTTACTAAAAGAAAATGTTGTAATGATGGTACCAGCATCATCGCAAAACCACTGCCCGGGCAGGATTCGAACCCACGTCTTGGGCACACGCGGAGCACTGCGTGTTATACCACCACACTATTGTGATCCCACTATTTTACCGTTTCCTTTGAAACTTTTTTCCTTTTCTTTTCTTCTTTTTCTTTTCTTTTCTTTTCTTTTTCCTCTATTCTTTTTCTTTTTCTCTTTTTCTTCTTTTCTTTTCTTTTTTCTTTTCTTCTTTTTTTTCCAGAAATTTCTACATCCTTTTTTGTTAACGATTGAGTAGGGTAGCCATAGCTTTTCTAGTTTATATATCGCCTATTCGCTGTTTGGATTCCCATAAGGAACATTGGGCGCGTTTGGTGCGATGGTAAGAGGCGCTACTGCCGCCCGTACAGTCAAGCGATCGATCCTTGCCAAGCTGACCAAGTCTTCCATCCCTCCGAGGTCGGGTAAATTGATACCAGACTAGTCTGGGGAGGCGAACACACTGACTTGGTGAGCGTTGTCCTCGCACGTCATTGTGTAGGCCAAATAGGCATTCACTATGCCTGTACGATTCTGAATAGAAGACGAATGCGTGGCGCGTTCTTAGAAGACGTGGTCCTCGTTACCTTTACCGTTACCTTAACCTCATCCTTGTTCTTTTCTTCTGGCGCGATTTTGTTGTCCAATATTTACTTCCTCCATCGATGAGGATGGAAGTTTTTTGGTCCACTTAAGGATCGTTGTCAACAATGTGCTCAACAAAGATTGATGTGGTTCAAAACAATGAATTTTAGGCGTGTGGTTAAAGTTAACGATGTGGGTATACAAACAATCAATAATCTATCTCACTTTTTTTGGGGGGGAGAGGGTGGACGAGTTTTCTCACCTGAAGTGACCAACCTAACATATAGCAGTTCCAAGCTATTGTACAGGTTTCTACGTGCACTCTTGGAATGGCTGCGCTTTAGGACCAGTTGTCCTCTAGGAGCAGTTGTCCTGGAATAGCTCAGAACCCAATACCCAGTAGAACATCGGTAGACGTGAGGGGCTTCAAATGTTCCGTGACGTTCAATGAGCTAATTTCTAAATTAAAATTAGAAAGAGTTCCTCCGCACGCAGAGCCTGCGTGGTTCAATGGTAGGAGACGCTACTTCCACGCGCCCTATGGAGTGATCGATCCCCGCCAGAGCCCCTAACCAAGCCCCTATCCGTCAGGGGCAGGGTAAATTGAAATCAATCTCGACCGGAATGGTGAAATCACTGACTTGGTATAGCGGCTGGCCCCTGCAAACCATTGTATAGACCAAATACATATTCACCATACCTCTACGATTCTGAACGGAAGACGAGTGCATGGCGCGTTTTCAGGGGATGCCAATCATTTTACCTTTATTGTTTTTCAGGTATTGGCTCTTAAGCGCTCTCGTTTCTCCTTTTTGAGACTGTTTTTCCTTTTCTGTCCTATCCTTGTTCTTATCGAAGTCAAATCTTCTCCGGGTATACCTGTGCTTATACCTATACCTATACCTACCTATACCTCAACGATTCTTCAACGCCTTTTGACACAAATCCAATTTCATCATGCTGTTATACTTTACCTTTACCTAGTTTGTTTGCTCCTAAGCCATCTATCTCACATCCTATGGACCGTCTTCTCTGGTTTTTGCTGCCTGGAGTTTTCTTTCCTTTTTTCGTGTTTCTTTTTTCTCTTTTTTTCACCTAAATATCCAGCATAAACTTGCTTATTTTATAAAATTGAGCTGGGCCCGTCCGATGTAAGCAAAGCCCAATCAGCCGGAATTTTACAACTGAAAATATTTAAAAAATTCAATTTCATAATTCTGGGGCAACTCTGCACTTTCTTCGCTTCAGTCGAAAAGACGCAGAAATTGGTTTACCCAAAATTCCACAATTGTGGAAGAATTCTAGATACGCCAGGGATTCCCTTTTGGAGTTGATTCATCTAATATTTTTTTGCTATTTTTGCTTACGATTTTTTTGTTTTCAATATTGTTTACCGGTGAAAATAGAAACAGTTTCAACATTAGATGATGATGTAAGGATTTCAAACCGTGGAGTCTATAAATTATAATGTATAAAATACGATTTATTTTGATATTTTTATTAATTTATTTTCTCAACTTCAGCTAAGATATAGAACTCAGTGAGTTTTGAATTTTCCTATTGAAGGTGATTCAACGATTATTATTTTCGTTATTTTTTTGTTTACGATTTTATTGTTTTTAAAATTTTTGTTCACGGGTGAAAATAGAAATAATTTCAACTTTGGATGATGATGTGAGGATTTCAAACCGTGGAGTCTATAAATTATAATGTATAAAATACGATTTATTTTGATATTTTTATTAATTTATTTTCTCAACTTCAGCTAAGATATAGAACTCAGTGAGTTTTGAATGACGTAGCTAACTTCGACTCATCCCCGGAAGCAAGGATACAGGGCAAATGCGGTGCAGTGGTAAGGGGTGCTACATTCACCGGCACACTCAAGTGATCGACCGAGGCTAGTTGAGCCTAAAATCTATAAATTAACCTAAAGCCTGATGGTGAGGTAAACTGATATCAAGCCGAGAATATTACTATTACATATAGTTTATAACCTATTTGAGTGAAGGAACGAGTGCCTATATTGTTAATATTTTAATTTTTTATCATTTCGATTTATTCTTTTATTTTCCTATCTCGTTGTTGCCTAAGAAAGTGGAGACATTGACTCACATAGTGCATGGCATTTTTGATTTTCATTGTTCAGCTTCATTTGTCAGAATATGTAATCTTCCTGTAATGCTAGCGAATAAAACGTATTTTTTTACACTTATTATATGTACTTACACTTATTACTATTTTTTACACTTATTATATGTAATATTTTTTCGCAAAAGCAAATGCCCTGGTCTGTGGCGCTTATTAACAAGTCGTATCCTTTCCCCTTTTCGATCTTGTCTTTTTCCTTTTTCCTTTTTAGTTAAATTTTCTTCACTTTCACCTTTTTCTGACAATTTTTTCTGTGCACCATTAGACTTGCAATGCCCCTGAGGAGTTTGGAGATAATTGCCCCAAACGACTTTCCTGTCTTTCATTGGAAAACAAGTAGTCTTGTACCTTTAGGGCACAGCTGCACTTGCAGTCGTCGCTCCACAGCTATTCTTGGCCATCAGTTGACTAGTATACCTTAGGTTTATCATTTTTGGGTATACCGATATTCAGCCTGTTACGAATTTACCACGTTCTGTGACTTTTTCACTAAATCTCAGCTTCAATGCAATTTTGGCGCCGTTCTCTTTCCAGAACTCTAGTATGGAGTCATCGAAACTTTCCTGCCGGTTTGGGCAGGGTTAAGCTCAGGGTTATTCGGGGGTTTATGAGTATTTTTAACCAGAGCCCACATTCATCATTGGTAAACCCCGATAAAACCCGAGATGTAGCCTTTGAACGACGTTCGAATCTGGGCCCAGGAGAAAAGGTTTCTGAGCTGCTGCATGAGAAACATAACGTGTGATTTTGAAAACTTTACTGATCGATGATGATGATTTAGCCTAATATTATGTATTGGTAAAGGTATGGGTAAAGACGAAGCAACGAGAAAGTGGTCAAAGCTGCTTCTAGGATCCGCCATGCAGTCATCTTCTCAGATTTTTAATTTCTCCTAGGACGACTGCCAAGTTGATCGTGAACATTCCATTGCTGTGACGAAAACTTAGGGTTTCAGTCGCGGACGAGTTAGCTCTCCCTTATCGTTCGCTTTTGTCTGTAATGCTCTACCTCCACTGTGATTTCTAGCTCCATTTAGAGCACTTGGATAACTAATGGGCGAGAAAACTCGTCCCAGCAGTCAATAAGGACTCGAGGTTGGGTTAGAGACGTCACGTTGCCTCGCCCGCCCGATCACAACGGATTTCCTGGGTTAGAAAAAGGCAAAAAGAAAAATAGAACACTAATCACATCTTTTCTCATTTTTCTCTCTTTTCCTTTCTATTTTCCACCGCTTATGGGACTTATCAATGCCGACACCTCTACCTTTTACCGTAACTTTTCTACTTCAATCTCAACGCCTTCCTCAGAATCCTGTGGATGTGTCTCCCAGCTTCTTTTAGAGATATTAATCAAATGGTTGCAAATTCTCACGGTTTTCTACGTAATTGAGTTCATTCTTCCCAGGACACCTTTATCAGCTGATTCAGGTCATGCTGGTGGGAAAGTTTTCGCAAAGGTTTTTGACTCCTCAGGTGGCGGGTAGTAGCTGCTCTGCTTCAGCATACATACCTCTAGAGTATTGGATACTGGGACTTTGATGAATCATAAATCGAGATAAAAAGCAGGTTTATGACCTTAGGGTATCCGAAACCATCTTTTTGGTCTAAACCCCGGATACTCAATTCAATAGTGAGGGTTTGACTTTCACGTTAACCAAAGGAGTTTTTCAATGGCTAATCTTTACCCAGAGAACCTTGGCCCAGATTCATGAACGGACAAGCGGTCTCCGAAACCTCGTCGGCGATAAATCGCTCAATACCGTCGAGGTCTCCCAAACCCTGCCTCATCGCGAGGTGCGATAGACCCGCGACAAACCCTGATTTAACCGTGGCGCGCGTTCACGAATCTCGGTTTGCACGCCGTTCGGGGTATATCTCGGGGTTTATCGGGGGTTTACCAGTGACGAATCTGGGTAATGGTGTTAAACGTAAAGGTAAAGGTAAAGATCGATGAGTTCTCTAAGGGCGTCTCGGGGTTTATCTGGGGTTTACCAATTATGAATCTGGGCCCTGGAGGACAGTTGGAATGTGGGGAAAGCGCAAAACCGAGCCTAAAACTCTCCTGATACTTCTTTTCTTCCAAATGTTTTGAATGGTCTTTCTCTTATAATAAATTTCTATAGTCTCGTTACTTTGTTAATGTTTGCGATGGTGACTATGCTCACATTATTCGCTTTGCATGTGCTTGATCACATGTCTGAAATAAAATTTAAAAAAAAAAACTTGAAAAGGCAGGACGGGAAGATAGCGGGGGCGGCTGATCCATTTTTTGTGCCATTTTTTCTCCTTGGCAAACTGAGCGATGGACTGTGGCGATTGAGCCGTTTTTCTACCTGGTCGAGGCTGCCCTCGCTCTGGGGTGGCTCGATACCCCGAGGCGATAATACTCCTTTATCTAACGCATTCTGTTCTCTTATTCATCATTCACACTCGACGCCCCATCGTTCACCGATTGTCTCTATTCAGCCAGCTGTCTGACGACGCTGAAATTCTTGATGAGCTCATGAGCTCCGTATTTGGCACGTTATAGATTCATCAACGTTATACCCGCGATTAACCTATAAATATACCTGACTCCTCACCTTGCTTTGAGGTTCATTCGCGGCCCATTTGGGGATAATACGGGGCTAACACACTTCACTAACGCGGTTAGTGTTTGGAGGTTTTGAACTGGTGAAGCAATTTGAAAACCCCGAATAAACATTGAATAAACCTCATTGCGCGTTGATGAATCAGGGTTTCCTCGCGGGGCATCCATATATTCGGCGCTATGATTGTCTTAAATTCCGTATAAACTCGAATAACTCCGCCTACATGCGTTGATGAATCACGGTTTGAGCACCGGGTACGATTTAGGGTTTATTTAGAGGTATGCTCCTTGGATCCTTGTCCTGTTTATGGTTTCAGCATTCCTGCTGTTATACGCACCCTTGATGAATCGCAGGCAGATTCAGCTCTTTAAACTTTTCCAATCGCAAAAATCTCCGCGAAGCTTCGAGACTCTTTGTTACCTTTCTCTTTCTGCCACTGAAGAAGGCTTTGTTCCTTTGACTTTTTATTTAGTTCGGTTGGAGTTCTTCATTTGCACTTTCGTTCAGCTTTTGTCTCTTCTAAGATTCACTATAGATGAAAATACTGATGAAAATTTTCTAAAAAATTAAATGAAGATCAGGAATCTGGAATCGAAAATCTGGAAGGAAGACGATGTCTGAAGCCCACGAGCCCTACAGAAACCTGAAAAAAACTATCGAATGCGTAAGATTGGGGCTGAGGAGAAGATTTATCTGTTTATCTGCTTATCTTATCTCTATTGATTCACCCTTTTATTTATTCCATGAGGATATTGGCAGGCAATGCAAATATTAGGTTGGCAACTAATTTCGTGGACTCTCACTCACCTTCAACAAAAGTGTTAGTTACTAAATAAAGAAAAATGTTACCTAAACGACATATGAACCACCGAAACGAAGAGATATTTCTCCACTCTCTGGTTACTGCCCCATTCCACTTCCGAAGAAATGCTGAGTTTTTGAGAAGAATTATTTTCATAGGTGCATTTTGACCTACACCTCATTACTGGATCGTCTTTGTCCCAGAGAATGCAGCAAAAACCAAAATAAATGTCATACATATAGTGCTCTATCTGCACTATAACCTGCATAAACAGGAGTCTCCCAGCCTACATCTTCGGATTTTTGGAGCGATCGAAACTCAGCGTGATGTTTGGCGGTGTCTTGATGAGTGGTGACACAACTTTCAGAGAACTGCTTAAACCGACTACCGCGTAGTTCAAGCTGTACCGGAGTCTCTGTTCTTTAGAGTCCGAAAAGTGGAACAATAGACTAAAAATTTAGCTCAAACTTTGTCTACGGGGGTTATTGGGGTGCTGATCACGAATCTGACATTTGTTTTTGAAAGAAGAAACGCTTTGTTCCTTTGGTTTTTTTCAAACTTTGATCTTCTAAGATGAAAAATGAAAAAACTGATGAAATATTTGATTTACTTCTTATAAAATGAACAAACCCAACAGTATGCACACATAGTCAAGTAAAAAATGAAAAGAATGAGCTCGTAATATTAATAACTCAAATATTTAGATGAAAAATGAAAGATGAAAATAAAGAAAAATAAAAAATGCACTTCCGGTTTAACTATACATGTAGTACGCGGAACTTTGATTCAAGTTTACCTTCGGCGAAGGAATAAACATGTCAAAAAGTGACAAAACTAATCGGTATTGATCAATTCCCGGGGGATGCGCCATGCAATCGTCTTCCATTCGGAATCGAAAGGGCGTGGTGAATGCGCATGTGGAATATACAATGACTTGTGGGAGCTATAAGTCAGTGTTTTCACCTTCCCAGACAGGTTTGATATCATCTTACCCATTCCCAGAGGGATGGACGACTCGGTTATCCCGGGCAGGGATCGATCGCTCGACCGTGCGGATGTCAGTAGCGCTTCTTGCCACTGCACTGCCGGATTCTGTTCTGAAATGAACACTTAAACGATCAGAATTCTTTCTTGTTATCGAGATGTGAAGATTAGTTGAAGAGTACTCCATGGAGCCGGCTGCCCAGTGATTTACACAATGTTTTCTAGTGTTACCACTTAACGGTGCCCAAAGATCACTCAATTTCGACGCCTCGCTTCCAGTGCCTTCTTCTTTTTCTTCTCTCTCTTTATTCAAGAACTTTTTCCACCTCTTCAAGTTCTCTCTTTCACAATCAATTTTTCTTCGTTTAAGGGGAAAATGACGGAAATTATTAGGGTGATCCAAATGTTCGTGTGCATTTCAGATTCTGAATTCCTTTATTCATACTCGAGAAAAACAGTTGAATAGTCAGGGTATGACATTTACCCAGAATTCATTGCCAGTGATCCATTAAAAATTCGTGCTTACCCATCCTTATTGGTCTTTTATTTTTTATAGAGTTATGAATAAAAGATGTCAGAATATGGAATGTACACGAACTTTTGGGTCTCTTCAATACCTTTTTCTACCTTGAAAAATCTGTGTATATTGTTCATGTCTGCAGCCGGAAGAAGTCATCTTCTCCTGCTTTTTCTCTCTTTTCCTCTTTTCTTCCTTCTTCACGTGACTTTCTCTTCGCTCCACTCCCTCATCACAATCGTTTGGATCTGTGTAAGAAAGGCTAATGAGGAGCGATGAAAAGAAAGAAATTGTGTGATTTTTTGCACTTTTTTCGAACTTGGCGCCTCTGATGTTCCCGTCAATTCTAGCTAATTGAGCAGCTGTGGGTGCTCAATGTTCTAAAAAAAGAAACCACATGAACAGGAATCAATACGTAAACTCACCGAGAGGGATTGGTAAATAATATAGGTCTGGTTATAAAACTGTGAAAGTAAAACTGATCGCCGCTGATAAGCCAGCTAAGAACGCGCCATGCTCTCGCCATCTATTAAGAATCGTAGAGGCATTGTGAATGCATATTTCCCCTACATAAACAATGACTTACGGGGAGAGCCGCTATACCAAGTCAGTGTCTTTACCTTCCCAGACAAGTCTGGTACCAATTTACCCGACCCCGGAGGGATGGAAACTAATGGGGAATGGCTATTGGCACTAATTGTAGGGAAGGGTATAATAAGGTCAACCTCGTTAACTTGCAGCTCCGGTTAACCCAAAGGGCGTTTACTTTGAGTTTGGGCTTTGGGAAGTTTTGATATTGAGGTACCTTTTAGGTTTCCTTGCTGTATAAGTCGTGATAGTTCTGCGTAAGATCCGGGAAAAGGTTCAGGTCACGATGACTGCGAACGTAGTACGTATTATTAGAAGGTTTTGGGAAGTTAGCGAAGGTCGTTTCTCCTAGAAATCAAAAAACGAAAAAGTTGAAAAGACAAGAAGATACTATACTGAAAATACTATGTATACTATAAAAATGTAAACAATATTGCGTTTCAGTTTAAGTTTTAATTCATGTTTTTATGGCATGCTGTTGAATTTTGTGGTTCTTTTCCTTTTCTTAGACTGAAATTTGTTTTTCCTTTTCACTTCGGTGTGATACGCCTTAGAGCGTATTAAATAAATTAATTAATTAACTAATACTACTACTAATATTAATGAATATAGTACAACATATGAATTTTAGCCTTCCACCTAGACAAGGAGAACCTGGTCTAAGGTTTATCATATCCTACTATCAGAATCTCTCCTTTCCTTCAAGTCGTTTGGACTCCGCCCACTTTTGTCCCCGCGCTGGTCTGACTTCTATCACCAGTACATATTTATTCCTCTTTTTTCCTCTCTATCGACAATTTCGCACTCTCAAACCTAGGTGTTTCTATTATTGATGTAATCGATGGTGTATTATTGCTCAAAAACTGTTTCTGTCATCATCACACGACATTTGTTATCTCATCCAGATGACACTCAGCCAGATGGCCCATGAAACATCAGTCGCGTCGACATTTCATGTTTGATAGCTGTCCTTTTTGCATATTTTATTTATTTTGTCGTATTTTTTCTCTATTTCGGTTTATGTTTATCAGCCAGAGCTCTATGGCTCTAGAGAAGCCATAAATCTGCCTTGCTCCCTTTCCACCTGATAAACCAATGTTTATAAAGCTCAGAATCTTTTTTGCCTACGACTTTCTCTTTTCAGAAGAAAGTAGAAGTCCCTTGAAGGATTCGATTGATCATTCTATTTTTTCAACATTCTGTCGATAACTCAATTTCTAGAGGCTCTGGCTCGTTTTCCATCTCAAACTCTCGAGATGAGCCCCGCTGAGTCCTTGATTCTTAAAGTGCGCCCTGCTGAGTCCTTTTTTGGAGATGCCCTATACATTAAGCCAATTTTCGCTTCTTCCGATGGAGAATTTTTTATTTCTAGATCTGTCTCTTTCTTGAGCTCAAATTGAGCCCGATTTTCAATGGATTTAGAATCAGCTCAACGAGTACTCACGTTTGGATACAATTTTTTCGGAGAATTAAGCATATTTCTTTTCGATTTTTTTAAAATTCTGAATGTCCTTCCTTTGAGTGGTGAAATCGGACAGAAACGCGATTTTCTCACCGGGGAGCTCAAATTCAGCTCAATTTCAGCTCAATTTTCAAGGGCAGCAGAATCAATCCATGAGGACTTTAGTTCGGATAGAAAATTTTCGAAAAATGAAACAAAAATTATTCCGATTTTTTCGGAAAATTCATAAGAGTCTCCCTCTTGGTTCAAGTAATCTAAGAAAAACGCGAATTTCTCCCTCAGAAACTCAAATTTCGCCCGATTTTCAAAGGCAACGGAATCAGTTCGAGAAGAACTCGAGTTTGGATGCAAAATCTACGGAAAATGAAAAGAGAAGAATAAAAGTAAAAAATAAAACAAGAAGGAAGATAGTTAGGCTGCTAGTTATGCCTCGTTTAGTTGTCGAAATCAGGCTATTCCTAGAGATTTCCACCTAAAAACCTCGACGATTTAATATTTCCACCGAATAAATAAATAAACAGATGGGTAAATAAATTGCAAGAACTGTTTTGTTTTTTTCCTATTTTTTTCGTTTTGTCTTTTGTATCTCTTTTTTGCTTCAGTTTTAAAGCAAAAATCACTAATTCTCATGTCCACCTCCCGGCCCATAATTTTAAACTGATCGGACGCCTCGTCAGCTCCACCCCTCGCCGGAATCGCCACAGCAACTGCTCGCCTCGCCTGGCTCGCTGTCCCCTATATTTTCAGATCTTTGTTAATTTATTTTTTATTTTTCATAATTTTTATTATCTAGAACACCTGTAAACCTTATAAACTTGATAATCATACGGTAAAAGTAGCCCAAGAAGTAAGTGGGACCAAACAAATACAAAAAGTTCTGGCATCAGAGCAGGACACGTCCCTTGGTTGGTCTTGGTTTTTAAATGGTCATTCATCCAATTTATACATCATGATATTTTAATTTATTTTGCTAGTTATCAATCAATAATTAGTCGAAAATTGAAGGATCTTTAAAATTACTCCTCTGCTGAGCATTTTAGTGTTTAAAAGTTTTGCTGTTCAGATTATAAGCTACAAGTAGGCGAGTACAGAGCAGTTAGTTGCCTGGTTCTGGGGACAAAATGGGAACAACAGTAGGCGGAGCTTCCTGGACTGACATCAATGATTAGCAGCAGAATTGCCTTTGTGACGAGTACTTTTGGGGAGTAATGTGACTTTTCACGAGCTTGGCCTGGTAGCAATTGGCACTAAGTGGCATCGCAGTTCAAGACATCAAGCCTAACCCAAGGTAACGAAGGCTTTCATCCCTTTAGGGTCGGGTAAATTGATACCAGTTTCAAAGTAAACGTTTTTTGGATTGCTGGAACTGTCGGTTTAATTAGTGCCAATAGCTATTCGTAATTGGTTCGCAACTACTATTTGGCGTTTTTCAACCAGGTTTTAACTCGGACAGCATAATTGAGAAAGGACTTGTATGGAGCAGTGACACGAGGCGCCAATATACTCGCATGGCCAAGTGATCAAATCTCGCTCAGGGAACCAAGCCTTCCACCCCTCGGGGTAAGGTAAACTGATACCAGACTTATCTGGGAAAGTGAAGACACTGGTTGGATACAGTGGCTGGTTCTCATGAGCCATTGAATAGATCAACTGGGCATTCATCAGCCTTTAGAACTCCGTACGGAAGACGAGTGCGTGGCGCGTCTTAAAGAGTCTGATCCGACCGATTTTCCTTCGCCTACTTATCTTATTCGACCAAAATTAGTAAAAAAAATCGAAATTATTGTCAGGTTCTTGAACAGAATATTAAAACTTCTACCTTACTGTGGTAAAGGTTTCGGTGATCTGGTGGTGGAGTTTCACGGTTTCACTGTGCCTACAATTCTGAATTGAAGGCAAGTGCATGGCACATTCTGAGGAGTCTGATCAGCGCCGATTACGATTTACTTCTACGTTAACTCTCCTTGGTTCGATCTTTGACGTTTAAACAAAATAAAAACAAATACCAAGTTGCCTAAATGGATCGATTTTCTGCTCTCTAATGATAAGAAGAGCCCTTGAACTGTGTCCGGATCTCCTCGAAACGCCGGAAGTATTGAGATGTTGTCGCTCTAATGAAATTTGGAGTCCATCGACTAATGTGGTTTCGAACTAGCACAGCAAACATCTCAGTTCTTCGTGTATTTGTGTCTTCTTCCGATTGATACGCAGTCTAATCTTCCATCCAGCTTATAAATAACAAGGTAAATCTTGAACGTCCAAATTCCCTCTAGAGTAGCAAGTTATACCACCTGTCGTGTCGCAACGATAAAACGGCGCCAGCGGCGCTTTCTTGCGTCGAAAACGCCGCTTTTCTATATTTTCTTTAGAACTGATTTCTTCGTAAAAATTTGTATGTATTTAAACTCATCAGCTCAAACTCTATCTGGCTCATATGCAACTTTTCCTTATTCGTGAAACTTGGCAACGAGTGATTTTTTTTGGTTCCTTGATTTTCGGTCCCTTGTCCTTGCGATTCTTCATCTGGTGACTTGTCGCTCGACGAGGCTCCGCCTTCGGCCGGGCTACCATGCGGAGACATCTGTTGGGCATTGGGGTAGGCTATATCCGGGTCACCACGCGTGGACCCCGAAAACGACACCTTTCGACGCAAAAAAAGCGCTGATGCCGCCGTTTCGTCGTTGCGGCACGTCCGTTATTGTACATTCCATATCCGGATCTTGATCAGCCTTGATCAAGAGGCTTGATTTGTATTCCTGATCAGCAAGCAGCGTATGATTTCTTCAGCTCAGCTAAGATTGATGTGAGGTAAAGGTGAAGGTAAAGGTGTCGGCGTTGATCTGTTACTTAAGTACGCGCCACGCATTCGTATTCCATTCAGAATCGTAGAGGCATATGCGTATTTGGCCTATACAATGTCTTGCGGGGGCCAGTCGCTATACCAAGTCAGTGTCTTCACCCTACCAGACAAGTCTGGTACCAATTTACCCGACCCCGTAGGGATGGAAGGCTTGGTTAGCCCTGGCGGGGATCGATCGTTCGACCGCGCAGGTGTCAGTAGCGCCTTTTACCACTGAACCATGCGCGGCCTAGTCTGAAGTAAGGTTGTTTATATCGATCTTTGTTGAGCTGCAGAAATCGGGTTTCTTCGTAGAATGTCAAATGTTCGGCCAACAAAATGGAAATTGCCGGCTAGAGAGCAAGATTTGCAGCCGAAGCAGCAGCGACGACTAATCGTCTTCGTCTGAAATCGGATTACCGGAGGAGAGCGCGTGTTTTACTTTTTCTTTTCACTTTTTTTTCTTTGCGCTTTCCCTATGCATCGGGTCGCCCTGTTAAATATTTATTACTTCCTGGCCGACGACGTCGCTTTGTTGTGGCCGAGTGGTCCCTCACAATAATACGACTGCTGAGATGAAATCCTTTTTGTTTCTCCGATTTTTCGATCTTTCCATATTTTTATGTTAGTGTCTCTCAAAATATTAAATATTAAATCATTGCTCCTTTCATTTTTCTGTTTTACCGCTTCGTTTTGGAATTCACCTATCGATAATGGTATTATTTTCCTCTCTGGTAATGATGATCATTCCCGGAATGCGCCATGCATTCGACTTCTGTTCATAGTCACCAGGTCCCGGAGTACGTACATAGCCTGTGCATCAATCTGATAAAAAGATGACTCGTCCGTAGCCTTTTACGGAGGCATCAGAAAAAGTAGCTCAGGCTAGATTCGAACCCGTGTCTCAGGTATTCCTGGGGCGCTGAGATTCTAACCACTACACCACCGAGTCAAATGTTCTTGTACCCAATTGAGCCTTATTTCCGTTTCTCTGATATCCTCTTTTGATCCGGGTAATTCTAACTTTCAAAATTCATTTTTTCCGTCATATTTACTACGAACCCAACGTCAGAACCTTAACGTGATCGCCGTTGATGATCCCCGCTGGAATGCGCCGCGCACTCGCCTCAGGCTCAGAATCGTGTAGGTAATACGTATTTGGCCTATACAAACGAGAATTCTAGAAGAGACAGCCGCTGTGGAAGTTAGGGCCTTCACTTTCACAGAGAATTCTAATCCTATTATACCCCAAAGAGTAGAAGGGTTACCGTACCTGACCTCGGTTTAGAATCGACATAGCCCACCTTCTTTTGTTTTTCTCTTTAGTTTTTAGTGTTATATTTTAATCCGTACCGATTACAACATCTGTTACTCCAGGGTGCGTCAAAATCTTTGAACTTACATAACTAGCCGCCTTACCGGCTATTTTGAAGCAAATGAAATGAAACTTATAAAGTTTGTTACTTTAGACATTGTACACATAAAACATAGTTAGGTTTCGAAACGGCCTCTTTTGGCACGAACACAGGCCCTAAATCTCTTAAGGAACACATCTACAGCGGCGCGCGGGACTTCTTCATCAATTTCTTCCCAGGCTTTCTTCAAAGCTCGTCTCAGCCACTCAATGTCCCTGTGTGGTGTTGAGCAGACCTTGCTCTTCAATATATACGAAAATTTTCTACGCCATAAAGGCGGCTATCAATAAAACAACAAAACCTAGTAAACGAAAAGAACAACCTACACTACGAGTTGCCGAACCACTATACTGTGGCGCGCTAGATCATATCTACCAGAAGACGAATACATGTCTTCCCTTGGGGCTTTCCTTCAGAGCTCAATTGATAGCGATGTCGAAGTTGAACTCGTGCACACTCAATTTTCCTGTGTGGTGTTGAGCAGGCCTTGGTCTTCAATATAGACCAGATTTAGAAGTCCATCGGATTGAGGTCCGGACTCTGTGTGGCCATTCTTTTGCTGAGATGAGATCGGGAAAGTTGTCGGCGCACCACTTCTGTACGACTTTGGCCGTTTGGGCAGGTGCAGAGTCCTGCTGATATGTCCAGCTGGTATTTTTAAAGTGTCCAGATGCCCAGGGAAGAATTTTCTTTTTTAGAATGTCTTCGAGGTAGTTCTGACTATTGATTTTGAGGCATTTATCCACAAAAATCAGTGGCGTTTTCCCATCTGCTGTTATCCCTGCGAAAACCATCACGAACTTCGAAGGTCCTGATCTTTCCGCCACATTCACGTGCTGATGAGCTTCTCCTATATTTTTGGCAAGAATCCTGTCGGTTTGGTGATTGAGAAATTGTTCAGTCGTGAAAAAGGACTCGTCGGTGAAGAGGGTCCTTCGGTGGCGCGCCGCTGTAGATGCGTTCCCTAACAGACTTAAGGCCTGTGTTCGTGCCAAAGGAGGCCGTTCCGTAACCTAACTATGTTTTCATGTGTACAATGTCTAAAGTAACAAACATTATAAATTTCATTTCATTTGCTTCAAAATAGCCGTTAAGGCGGCCAGTTATCTGAGTCCAAAGACTTTTGACGCACCCTGTACTACGCTTAGTAGTATAGAAACGCAAAAACCAGGTAATAAAACTAGAATTTCGCAATTTAAAGTTCACCATTTGGAGCCCGGAAAACATTCCTGAGCAGTATAACTCGTCCACCGTCGGGTTCCTCTGTGAATACCGCTGGCTTTTGCGAAATCGAAACGTTCTCGTGAACATCAGCTTTCTCGACAAAAAGCCAGCGCAGCATCAGATTTCACCACCAGCTCTTGTACTCTCATCCTTGCCTTTGTCTGCTGTTTCGGCTTTTTTTCACTAACTCCAGCGTTCTTTCTGTCGTCATGAATGTCGGCGTTTTCACTTTAAGAGCTCGAAAAGCGAACACTACTTATTCAGAAACAGAATTTAATTATACCCGCCGCCAGTCCGTCCGCCGGTAGTTGCGTCGTCAATTGGCAGACGGCGGCGGCGACTGTGGTAGAACGAACTTTTTCTACAAATTAATTTCATTGCTTGGAAATTATTAGAGGAAATTAGTTGTTCAGCTATTTCTCAGAACCCTCCTAGACACCTTTAGAGAAAAAATTGGTAGAGTTTTGAATAGTGGCTTTTCAATTTTATATTTGCCTTGCTCTCCTGTTGTTTCTAATCCATTATCATTTATCTAATCGGCAACTTCAGTCTATTTCGAAAATATTGTTAAATTTGAGTTCGGTTATTTTTTGTTACCTGAATTTTCTTTGGCTTCACTAACCCGTTTGGTAGTCCTTTTAATTGCTTTTGGACAAGTTCTCTATATCGAAAATGAAGAGAAGGGTGAGTTTTTTAAACGAGCTATTTACGTCGCCTCACCCTAAAACTCGTTTCTACTTTCGAGCTCTACACTCGCCGAACTAGCGTTTTGTCGGTAAAGGTAAAGGTAAAGGTAAAGGTAAGGTAAATGTGGCCAGCATTGATCAGTCCTCGAAGATCGCGCCACGCATTCGTCTTCCATTCATAATCGTAAACACAGTGAATGCGTTTTGGCCTATACAGTGACTTGTGTGGGCCAGTCGCTTTACCAAGTCAGTGTCCTTACCTTCCCAGGCAAGTCTGGTACCGATTTACCCGACCACGGAGGGATGGAGGGCTTGGTTATCCCGGGCCGGGATCGATCGCTCGACCGTGCGGGTGACAGCAGCGCCTCTTACCACTGTACCACGCCGGTCCTTCGTTTTGTCGGTATTGGTTGAAAATCATCCAGTATAACGTAGCAAAGCATGCAGAGAAAGCTCACTTGACCTTTCCACGGACACGCGTCCTCTGCGTCCCTGACCTATGTCGCGTCGCCTCTACATCGCTTTGCCGCCGAGTATAAACCCTCATCTATACCTAGGTGCCTGTAGGTAGAAAGCTTATTATATGTTCTCTATAATCAGTGATTTGGTACCGTTTTATCGACTTTCAGAAGTAAAATATTGTATTGACTTGGATTTTCAAGTTTTCAAGAATAACGGGAGATTCTTTTCCGAATCTTTTATTTTTTATTTAGTTTAATCCAATCACAAAAAACCCATCATCGAGAATTTTCTTTGAAACGACCACAGTGGAGAAGGAATTCTTGATTTCTGCTGCTGAGAATTAGATTTTTGAGTTCTCATGTTTCATGATGAGTTCAGATTAACCTAAAAGATTCACTTTTCCTATTTTCTCCATGCCCTGAGGCTATGAAGATCTGCTGGGTGGACTTTTTCCAAACGAGTGACGAAGTTGGATGTTATTTGTGGGCTTTCGTAGTAGTGCATTTCGCGGTTGACGTCAGACTGACAACATCGGCGAAGTTTGGTCGCGTAAAAACCGAATTTCCTACGCCAACACTGGCTGGCGACACGTTGCGGAATTTTTGGAATTAGGAATCCCCTAGCTTATCTAGGGTAAAGGTAAAGGTGTCAGCGTTAATCACTCCCCTGAGGACGCGCCGTGCATTCGTGTTCCATTTAAATCGTAGAAGCACAGTGATGCGTATTTGGCCTATACAATGACTAGTGGGGTCATCCGCTATGCCATCTTTCTCTTCCCGGACAAGTCTAGTACCAATTTACCCGGCCTAGGACTTAGGATTTGTTCAGCTCGGGCGGGGATCGATCGCTCGACGGTGTGAGTGTCAGTAGCGCCTCTTACCTCTGTACCACCCGCGCCTTCGGAATCATAAACCTAAGAATGTTCTGGAACTTCGCGTGCCGATGTCCTTCGTCACGACACCCGGATCAACAGGTGTTTCCGTCGGTTTTGACGTGGACAGTATTGAATAATAAATGAATTGTCTGCTTTGCTCTGTTTTTCACTTAGGCACTGATAAGTAATCTGATAATCTTTGAAATTAATCCATGAAACCGTCAGAAATCACTGACAATTAGCTCTTGCTATCCAAGTAGTGGCGTAAGACGTTCAATTCATCCTTAAAATTTGCTTAGTGCTCAGTTACAGTTTGAAAATCATCAGGAATTTTTTCTGGTGCATCTACTGTCGTGCTGCGTCCTCTGCGTCCTTGCCCTAGATGTATTCTTCGTCTCGCAGCGCCGCGGAACCGTCGAGTATGAACGACCTATCAGCTGTCAGTTTACGCTTCCTGGTCATCGCCTCAGGCTATAAATTAACAAATCAGAGTGTTAACATAGAAATAACAAGGATGTTAGCTAATTAGCCACGAGAGAGAGTGAAATCTGGAGAGGTGGCTGATGAACAGCTGTGACGCCTGAGGGTGAGAAATCATCATGAAAGCCACCGGGTTCGATTGTCGTTCTGTGTCACGCGATGAACTCCGGGTCTAAGATCTCTTTATTCTTCGTATTCTTTATATCGTATCCTTCTATTCCTTGCATCTTTCCCAGGAAAGATTTCTCTTTCCCTTCACTCTTTCCTTCTTGTTGTCCCTTCCCTTCATCTTCTCCTTTTCCTTTTCTTTCACCTTTCCCTTTCCTATCTCATTCTCCTTCACCTTCTCCTTTTCTTTCTGAGTTCTTTTCGTCTTCTTCTTCTTCTTCTTCTTCTTCTTCTTCTTCTTCTTCTTCTCCTTCTCCTTCTTCTCCTTCCCCTTCCGTTCTTGTCCTTTCCCTTCTTCTCCTTCTCGTCTTCCTTCCTCTTCTTCTTCTCCTTATCTCATTCTCCTTCTTCTTCTCCTTTTCTTTCTGAGTCGCTTTTGCCTTATTCTCTTCTTCTTCTTCTTCTTCTTCCTCCTCCTCCTCCTCCTCCTTCTTCTTCTTCTTCTTCTTCCCCTTCTTCTTCTTCTTCTTCTTCTTCTTCTTCTTCTTCCCCTTCTTCTTCTCCTTTTCCTTTTCTTTCACCTTTCCCTTTCCTATCTCATTCTCCTTCATCTTCTTCTTTTCTTTCTGAGTCGCTTTCGCATCCTACTCCTCCTCCTCTCCTCCTTACTCTTCTCCTTCTCTTTGCCATTCTTCTCCTTTTAGTTCTTCTCCTTCTCGTGCTCTTCTCCTTCTCCTTCTTCTTCTCTTTTTACTTCTTCTTCTCCTTCTTCTTCTCCTTTTACTTCTCCTCTTTCTTCTCATCGTTCTCCTTCTTACCCCTCTCTTCTTCTTCTTCTTCTTCTTCTCCTCTCTCTTCCCCATCTTCCTTTTCTTCCTCCCTCTTTTTCTTCATCTTCGCCTTTTCCTCCTCCTTATTGACCGTCCATTCCCTCTTTTTTCTCCCACCTTTCTTGAGGAACTTCATTCAAGCGTTTGTTGCCCTATTTTCCTTTCATCGGTTGTTTTCTGTTCATCTTCGTTGACGTCCTCTTCGACCAGTCTTCCGTCAACTTTCCAGATAATTCGTTTGCCCATTTAATTTACTCTCTCGATGGCCTGTTTGCGGTTTTTTCAGACAGCTTGCTCTTTTTCTGAGTCTCGTCTTCTCTGTTTACTCCGACTGAACGTGTCGAGTAGAGCAGAGGTCCCTGTGGAGCACCGAGTCATCCCGTGGCTCCTATTCCTTCTTTTCTCAAAAATTCTCATCTTTTTTCATCCATTCTATCATTCTTCTCCTCTCCTGTCGGCTGACCACCAGCGGACACGCCTACGTCGCCTCAGGCGACGACGGCAGAGGTGAGTCATGTCTCGTGGATGATTGTCGGACCTGCTGACAAGTGCAAGCCTTTTCATCGCTCATGTTTTTTTTTTCTTTCTAATCAGCTCAATAAGCTCAATAAGGTCTCTCATCATGTCGCTTGTGTATTAGTTTTTAAATCTTAGAAATATGTCATCCAGTTTGATTAGAAATTTCAAGAAGTTTCTACGTCTCTCCTCCAATTAGTAGGATATTTGAAGCTTTTCTAATTTACATATGTATCGCTTCTTTCGATGTTGTATGTATTACCACAAATAATTCCATAACTTAAGGCTTTCCCAGACCTTACCCAGGCCTTATACCACTCCTACGGTAGGGTATTTTCGAGGTATCTAGGTGTCAAAGCTTTTAAAAGAATCGAGCAAAAGGTAAACGTTCTTCAAGCTTGTCGGAGCTGCGAGCTAACGAGGGGGACCTCATAATGTCGTCCCCTTTAATTAGTGCCTGTAGCAATTATTGATTGATTTGCAACTAATATTTGCCTAATATATAAAACTAATATTTAAACTAACTAATATTCAATATTTAAAACTAAAATTTATAATATAACTAGGTTTTAACTCGATCAGTACACTTGAGGGAAGAACGAGCACGGTGCAGTGGCAAGAGGCGCCACCGACTCCTGCACGATGGAGTGATCGATCCTCGCCTGGGATAACCAAGACCATCCATCCCTCCGGGGTCGGGTGGATTGGCACCATAGTTGTCTGGGAAGGTAGAGGCACTGACCTGGTATAGCGACTGAGCCTCGTAAGTCATTGTATAGGTCAAATACGCATTCACCATGCCTCTACAATTCTGAATGGAAGGTGAGTGCATGGCGCGCCCTTATTGAACTGATAAACGCCGACTACTTTACTTTTCTCTACACTTTAAGAAACCATTCTCTAGATGTTTTTCAGTACCTTTTGAATATATCAGTTGTACCGTAGTTTTCCATTTTTTTGTTTATTTTTACCGAAATTAACAGAGTTACGTTTAAAAAAAACTGAAAAGCTGTAGAATTTTACCATGAAATATTACAAAAAAGTGAAAAAGTAAAGACTAACTTTACGCGATGTTCCCTTCGTTAATAATCATAACTATTGGTTCAGAAACCTGAAGGAGTACCACTTTTCTTGGGTTAACCGCGAGTTAAGTTGTCCATCTTAATCTTAATCTCCATAATTATTGGTTTAGAAACCCGGAGAGTAGCACTTTCCCATGGGTTACCCGTGGGTTAAGCCTAATCCTATTCTCTCCAACACAGAATCTTAATTCTATAGAACTCGTGAGCGAACGAAAATTCGGTTATGAATACGTAACTCTTGACAATGCCTTTGAATTTGACGGAGAGGAAAGTTCTAGAAAGGAGGAAAAAAATCAAAATGGCTTTCTCAGAGAAGAAGGGTGATTTTCCTTCTATCACCTTGATCTATGGAACCCTTTAGATATAACTGCAATTTGGACTTTCAAATCAAAGTTTTGTATCGTATATTTTGCAACTAATCTGAATGAGTGCAATTGGAGTAAGCCATGCGTCCATTCTTCATGTCTGTAAATGGTTTTGATTGAAATAGCTTCGCAAGTTTCTTGATTTATGGTGCTTTTTGCTTTCATTGAACTGACTAGTGCTGAAAATGACCGTTCGAATGATCGATAAACTATCGAACCTCTTGTCGATAATTAATCGATACTTTGTGCTCGGCGCATTAACTACAATGCTTGAAAAGTAAACACCGAAGGGCTTTTTTCTAGCGATTAGCTAATCGATCAGTTTCATTCTTTAATCTTATAAAAATGAAAACAATATTAAATAGTTCATCAATGTTTTGTATCAATATTTATCAATATTTGTCAATATTTTGTAATACTTTTGTTTCCACGAATTCACCGATCTTACGTTTTTTTCGTTTTTATTAACTTCGGTCACTCCTGTGTGATTGCGAGTGGTTTGTTTTAAGATATCTGTTAGAATCAGCCTGTCCGTCCTTCATTTTCTTGAGTTTTTGTGCTTCTATAATTATTATTTTCTATTTGAAATTTTTTTGCTATTCAAAATTCTTTTCAAATGAACCATCTTCAGGGAAAGTCCTCTAAGGATAGTACCTCATTCAGCATTTAGCTCATTTCATTCGGTGTGTTGTTTTGCCTTTCTGAAGTGGATGCACTTTTTGTTTTCCACTCGCGTTGACGAGTTTCACTTTGAACCGCTAAATTTCTAGCTGTCTATTCCAGACGGACATCGTCTGGTTTTAAATTTCAACCACTAGTGGCGGGGTGGTCTGCAGGACGGGTTTTCCGTTGATTTATCGCCTGAGGCAAGCCCTCCTTTATAGGCTTCTTTGTCCAATTTAAAAATCAGTAATGGCTTGATAGCCGAAGAAGTTTGAACTAACATGTAGCTATAATTCTGGCAGTTTAATTAGGGACTGTTGGGAAAGTTCTCAACACCTTCAGTGCGTAGACTAGTTGCAAGAGGCGCCAATGCCACCCGCACGATCTGAAGATCGATCTTCGCTTGGGATTCCCAGGTACTCCTAGGTTGAGTAAATAGGTACCATACTTGTCTGGGAAGGTAAAGACTGCTTTCTGACAAATTTTTAAAATCATCTACAAAAAATCGTAAAGACGATCGATCGATCCCCGCCTGGACTAACTGAGCCTTCCGTTCCTCCGGGGTTGGGTAAATTGGTACCAAACTTGTCTGGGAAGGTAAAGGCACTGACTTGTTATAGCGGCTGGCTCCCGCAAGTCGTTGTATAAGCCAAATACGTGTTCACCATACCTCTACGATTTTGAATGAAAGCCGAGTGCATGGCGCGCCCTTAGGGACTGATCAGTTTTACCTTTGCCTTTACCCTTATTATCAATGCAGAACTTCGAAGGTGAGTGGACTTCGATATTGATAAATGCTTGTTTATCACAATCCTCAGCCACTTTCTGTTTTGGTTTTGATGAATTTCTTCTTTTTCAACTTCTTTTTTATCATATCTATCAACTAATTCCTAATTCTCTCCTAATTTTATTAATTCCTATGATGTCAACAGGGTTGCCTTTTGATTCTCGGAGAAGCAGATAAGTAATAATAACACAGAAAAGGCAACTATTAATGCCGAAGAAACCTTTGCTCGTCTTGCTTTGACGACGTCTGGTCTACGATGCGTTTGACGAGCTTCCCTTTCCTATATGTAATAATGAAATATTATAATATTATAATATATAATAACAAATAATAATAATATGTTTGTTTTATTGTTGCTATCCTGCTGAAAACAAAACCTTTGAAAATCTTCGAAAGAATTAAGACGAACCATGTAATAGATGATGTTTTGAATAACATTCTCCTAATTTTTTCGTGCTTTTCTCACTTTTCACGACCAACCCAGTCCATATCTCTGTCCGATCATCTCTTCATCCGTTTCCTCTTTGCCACCTTATAAGTGCGGATGATTTCGAAGTCTTCTTGTTCTTCATTATCGATTTTATCACTATCATTTTATCATTCACAACAATCACAGCTTTTTAGGAGGAGATGTGAGAGCGGCTGTTGAGTATTTCGAACGAATTTCGCTTGAACTCTCTTCTGCTGTTGTTTTTTTCTGTGCTGATGTCAGCTGATTGTGTTTATAAAAAAATTGTTCTTATATTATCCCAAGATTTTCGTCAAATATCTTTTTTTCTTTTATTCCTATGGCACTTTGAAGTCGAAGGATAAGCAGTCCTAATACCTAAGATCTCTTTAATGGTCCACAAAACCAGATTTGAAAATTTTTAGCATTTTGTTGTCAAAACTTTCTGCTACACAAATACATCTAAGAACTTCATTCAAGTCCAGAAAGATTTTTTCATCCTATGCGCGCATAGTGCAGTGGTAAGAAGCGCTACTGACACCAGCGATCGACTTTTGCGCGATCGATTCCCGTCCGAGGTAACTAACCCTATCAATTTCCTGAAGTCGGGAAAATTGTTATTAGACTTGTCTGGGAAGGTGAAGACACTGATTTCGTATATCGGCTGGTCCCCGCAAGTCATTGTATGGGCTCAATACGCATTCACCATGTCTTTACGATTCTATTAGGAACACAAGTGCATGGCGCATCCTTAGGGATCTGATAAACGCCGACCACCTTTGCATTTTACCTTATCATTCCTATCAAAATTCCGCCTGGTTATGGTAAGCTGCAGTACAATTTCTGAGAAAACAATCCTCTGGCAGTCCACAAAGTCACGACTTCTAATTGATACCGGATGTTTTGATTTATTTACTTTCTATTTGTTTTATTTTAATTTTATTATTTATTATTATTCAATATTTATTTATTATTTAATTCGTTTTAATTTAAGAAGAATTTATCCTAACCTAATTTGTAGATTTTTTTGTTTCGTTTTCGATTCTCGTACTTCGATTGCGGGCGATCTCCTTCTTGCTTTTTTCCTCACCATGGAATTTTTCCTTCTTAGATTCCCCTAAAAATTATTGGTGTTGCGATTTCTACCGCATTCGTTCGTCGTTTATGAGTGTTTACTGAAATACGGATCGATAAATCGATAAAACTTTATTTTTATTGATCGATTTCCAGGTGTGATGGGTAGTGTCGAGTACGACGACTACGAGTACGACGATGCGAATCTCACCGACACCGAATACGAGGACCTGGTTCGAGCCACACTTTGGCCGCAGACCGTCGAGAAGACGTTTGTCGTGCTGCTGATGTCGATGATGGTCGTCGGCGTCGTTGGCAACACGCTCGTAGTCGTGGTGGTCATCTCCAAACGATCCATGGTTAGTTAACCCATCAAGTAAGCGCCGTTCATACTCGGCAGCAGAGCGGCGGCATCTTGAGCGCTGACGCCGTAGGAGTCACTTCATCGTTGGTACGCTGCTAATTGTACTGTAACCTGTGCAAAATCTAGAGAAATCCGCCAGTCGCTGCTTCGCTGCCGAGTATGAACGCAGCCCAAGTGTACTGTGATTGTTTACCAAACAGCGTTGGAACCATTTATACTCGGCAGCAAAGCTGCGGCCGCTTGGCTGCTAACTTGATGGGAGCCACCCAATCCCGGAAACGCTACGAACTCTTGATTAGCGTTGCAATCCCTCTAGAAATCTTTCGCGATGCGTCCTCTGCGTCTCTACCCTGCTTTCGATCACTGATTCGCTGCCGAGTATGAACGGCCTCGAAGGGACGGTGCTATTTCGTTCTGCGCTACAGTTATTTGATGCCATACATTCTAAAATTTTTCTGAGTTTTTGGTATTTTTTGTTGAATTATGATGCTTGGAGTGTGGTATGGGACTCTTGAAACATGAAGGTCCATTTTCCCACCTTTTTTGGTCTCTAAAAATTTTTTCTGGCCCTCCTTCTAAAAAGCTATTAAACCATATTTCAATATTGTCTTGGTCTATCGTACGAGATCAATAGGGGAAGTGTGGTGAGTCACCAACGACTCCAGATCTAGAGGGCGGATAGCAAGGGACAAGGGCCCAGATTCATCATTGGTAAACCCCCGATAAACCCCGAGATATAGCCCGAACGGCGCCCACCTTTGTCCACTTATCCTAAACTTCCTATGTTAAACGTAATCTCTCATCGACTCTGCCGTCTGGTTCAGGCTGCGCCGCGGTTTCGGAGACCGCTCATCCGTTCATGAATCTGGGCCCAGAGAGTTTAGGGTTTTGTATATAAATTAGGAATTGAAATAAATTAGAAACTAGAAAAATTAAAGTTAGAGGGAAAATTAAAAATAGAAGAAAAATAGAAAATTAATATGAATTAGAAAATAGAAATTATATAGAAAGCTTCAGCGTTCATAAAAACGAGACTTAAAGGAAGTGCTAGTACTATCGTGCTTCTCACAAAGCTTTCCAAAGACTTTTCTCCTCCGGTGAGGCGCGAGACCCGGGTTCGAATCCCGCCTGAGATGAGATTTTTGCGATGAACCTAACACCACCATCATTGTTTCTCTCTTTCTCTCGTTTTTTTTTCTCCTGAATGTGTATATTTTCACGGAAGCTCTCAACTTCTGGCACTCTGTCGAGGCAGCCAAGTCGCCCGAGTAGGGCATTAAGAGACCGCGCATAAACCACCCGCCTAATTGATTTTGATCGGATTATTTGTGGATAGAAATGACCAGAGAACAACCGAAAGCTGACAGCCGCCGCCGGATGAACTCATTCACTTACCCGGACAGAGAACGGGAAGTTTTTCCTCGACAGGAGCTAGAGGGCTAGCAGAGGTGCCAAAAATCTGCTGAAAGATCAATATTTTTTACCAAAAGAATGACTGCTAAACCGGATTTTGATGGATGTGACTAGGTCAATCTGAAAGAACCCAGAACCATCCTAAATAATTTTTGTTGGAAAGTAAACAGCTGGTTTCTCAGGTAAAACTATCAAATCTGTCAAAGCCATGTGAAATCCCCGAGGAAAAGACAAGGGTTCGAATCCCGTCTAAGCCCCTATTTCTACGAATAGTTCAACATCAGTTGACAGTTGCATTTTTTAGCTGTATTTTTTGTTTTTCTCACGGCTGTTTCATATTGCCGTAATAAATAAATAAATAAATAAACCAATCAGTGTTAACTTTTCCTTATAAGCAGCCTGGCGATCTTAAAGCGAAGAGTAAAATTTGAAACTGTTTTTATTCTTTTTTTGTTCAAGGTCCTGCGGTCTTCTTTCTTGCGATTATTTCAAGCAACATAGTAAATAAATAAAATAAAGTAAATCACCAACGGTGAAATTCCTCTCAAAATTGAAATTTTTGAAATTTTTGACTCCTCATGAGACACATCAGTCTTCCTTCTCATTAATTCTACCTGAATCATCTGCGGTGACGACGATTTTGCCTCAGGCGATGAATGCGCTCATTCACTGATAAACGACACCTAAGCGGAATTTGATTGCGCCATGAATAACGATGATTAGTGAGAATGGACCTCAGGTGAGGTAGACCAGGAAACCATGTCGATTAACTCATAAATATAAGCGGCTGATGAAAAAGAATCCTCGAAAGTCCAGAAAGCTGCAGTTTGCTCAGACCACCACTTAAAAGTAAAGGGTGAAGTAACTGGCGTTGATCAATCCCTCAGTGCGCGCCACGTACTCGTCTTCCGTTCAGAATCGTAGAGGCATGGTGAATGCGTATTTGGCCTATACAATGGCTTACGGGGCCAGCTGCTATACCAAGTCAGCGTCTTCACCTTTCCAGACAAGTCTGGTACATATTTACCGAACTTCGAAGGGACGGAGAGCTTCGATTCACGGGCGAGGATAGATCGCTCGACTGGGTGTATGGAAGTAGCGCCTCTTACCACTGCACCAGCTTCTATTTTTGAGTTATCTGGGTTACAACGTTGAGAATAATGGATTGGTCACATGGTGACGATCTTACCCCTATTCAACCCGTTTTTCTGGTAATGGGTATGAGCCTTTCGGCGTTTTCTTCTGTTCAACTGTTCAACAGCCTTTCTACCCCTCCCTCTATTGGGATGTACTGGGTATCGCCTATGATACCTTCAGAGCCTCCTTCTACCCTGTCTTCTTGTGCGTGTCTTCACCTTGCCAGACAAGTCTGGTACCAATTTACCCAACCCCAAAGGGACGAAAGGCTTGACTGATTTGGGCGAGGATCGATCACTCGACAGAACAGGTGGAAGCAGCGACTCTTACCTCTGCTCTAAAGGCCTCCACTTGTTATGGTCCAACAAAAGCGCTCAATTGGGTAATTTTTCTCGTAAGTACTTAACCGTACAGCGTATGGACCATTTATACTCGGCAGCATCGATCGATCCTCACCCAGGCCACCCCTCAGGAGCTGGGTATATTGGTAGTCCAAGACAGCCATCCCTGAAGGCTAGAGTTTCGAGAACCTTTCGGGGTGAATTGTTACCTAGCTTGTTTCGTGATAGGATTGAACTCTGACTAATTTCCTGATCTTCGTGCTAGGCCGACGGGGCGGCGCGGACAAATCAGATTCACCCGACGGCGAATACGATCTCTTGACGCCAATTAATGGGCGAATCTTCCCAATGGGACCGGACTCAACTCGAAAACACCCACACATACACAGCATACACTGAGAGCCGTAAACATTTTCGGCCGTGAGAATCAGCAAAATATCGTTTTGCAACAGCCGGCCGAGGCAACTCGGCCCGATTTATCCGACGAGCGTCGGCAAGGGGTAAACAAGGAATTACAAGAGTTATCACCACCGGCTAGAGTTTCTAGAACTCGGGAAACTACGCGTCAGAAGTAAAAAGAATAAGGAATGAATGAGTAGTAGAAAGAAAGAAAAGAAAGAGTAGAAGAAAGAATGTAGGAGCCGCTAAAGTTCACCCATCTCTTTGCGCGGCCTGCCCAGGGGAGAAGTCCGAATAGCCTAGCGCCTATTTATACTCCGCAGCAAAACACTGCCGCCGAGGAGGTTTCTCTAAGATCACGCTTTCATTGAGCCGATCGAACCCTGTAATTTCTCGATGGCACAGGCCATATTACCGCCTCGGATTCTCAATGGGGTATGTTTTACCTTTAGAGTTTAAGCTCCTTTCCAGTCTACTGACCATACCGTATAGTACCGTTGATTGGTTTTTGGTGTTGTAATTTTTTTAGAGTTTGAGGGATGTTTTTGTAACTAAGGCGCACGTCAAGTGCACGATAAGTAAATAAATAACTAAATAAATAAATAAATAAATAAAGGAATCCCACTTCGCCCAGGGAAGTCTGGCGTAAAGCTACGCTCCACGCACTCGCTTTCCATCCAGAGTCTTGAAGAAAAGGTGAATACGAATTTGATCTAAACAATGAATTGCGGAGTTAGCCGCTTTACAAGTCGATGTCTTCACCTTCCCAGACAAGTTTGGTACCAATTTACCCGACCCAGCAAGGATGGAAGCCTTGGTTAGCACGGGCGAGGTTCGATCGCTCGATTGAGAGGGTGGAAGTAGCGCCTCTTGCCATTGCACTACGTGCGTACTTTTGAAAGCTGTTAAATCCGGGCTTTTTTCAGTGGAGTCAGATGAACATCTTCCTGACGAATCTGGCCTGTGCCGATCTTCTCATATTGATATTCTGCTTGCCGCCGACGGTGATCAACGACGTGACGAAGACGTTCTGGTTTTCGGAGCTCTTCTGCAAGTCCATTCTGTTCTTACAGGTCAGTTTACAATCATTTTTTTCTAAATTTTGTAAAATTATTAATTTTTTCTAGCACTTATTCTTATTTATTCATTTACTTCTACGTCACCAATACATATGACCCAGCCAGTTTCAGTTCAAAGTAGATATTGCTATGATAATTGCTGTAAAACGTAAAGGTAAGGGTGTCGGCGTTGGTCATCCCGTGAGGACGCGCCATGCACTTGTCTTCCATTACAAATCGCAGAGGCATGATGAACGCGCACTTGCCCTATACAATGACTTGCGGTATCTAGTCCCTATACAAAGTCAGTGTCTTAACTTTACCAGACAAATCTGGTACCAATTTACCCAACCCCGGAGATGGAAGGCTCGGTTAGCCCAGGCTGAAATCGATCGCTCAACCGTGCGGGTGTCAGCAGCGTCTCTTACCAATGCACCACGAATGTCGTCTTTGCTGACGTAAGAGATATAGAGATAAACAAGTAAACAAATAAACAAATTCTACCTTGTGATCGAGGACTCTGAATAAATAGACTCCACTTGTTCATTGGCTCTACCTTATCTCTTTCACTTCTTTTTTACTCAACACCTCAATTCAACTATTTTTCTGCATATTTTGAAGCCTATATTTTGGCTGAGCACTTTGGTGTGCAAAAATTAGAAGTAACTAAATAAATAAGTAGATAAATGGGTGAATCGTTCATTCCCCGTAGGCTTGTGCTGGGTTTATTTTTATCCTCATGCACCGAGTCAGGCTGGACAACTTCTATCTGGGACCGTGGCAGCTGTCGCTTGCAATTCGTTGTTTTTAACATGTCCTTCTGTTGTGTAATTCGATAGCCCCAGGCGTTTTTCACAGATCCGTTGTTTCCTCCTGTAAGCCTCGAACTGCTCTCATTCATCAATGAAGGGGTTCAGGGCGTTTATCTGGCTCTTTCTATAGAATTCACAACTTATGTATCTAAAGAGAAGTAACTGAAATTTTTTGAAGAATAGTTCGGACCATTTTAGGCTATTCCCATTGTTTTTCTTCTCCGCTTGACTGCACAATCCCTCTTGGGCTGAAAAGTTGACTTGGACGAGTTGTCCAGTCCAGTCACCCGTTTTGTGTCAGTTCGCGGGCCCTGACGTAACCTCGGTGTGATTGCCGGCCACTCGTCCACTACTGAGTTCGATCAGTAGATTAAAGACACTGTTGCACGTAGATGAACTGTATTCCTCTGAAATCTTGCTGGAGAAGTTGCTGACCACTTTTAGCTTTTAAATTAATTTGAAAATTGGTGACCATCAGGCGTTTCCCAGAAACAGCAAAATTTGGTGCCAATCAAAATTTGTTTTTTGACTTTGAGAAGTTTCTTTTTCGTACCAAAATGCTCTTCTCCTGACGAAATTCATTCAATTTCCAAAACAGCGAGGCACCGGGAGACTTCCCAAGTGAATTCCTCGTCCTAAATTTGGAGTGTCGCGGTCTTTTCTGGACTTTCTTAGGGTTACGTGTGTCCATTCCATTCTTATTTTACTTTTACGCTAATATGCGCTACCACTGATAAGCCAACTACTTCACATAATTCGTAGAGAAACTGAAAAGAAACAAAAAAGAAACGAATGATATGAAAATGAAGGAAAGGAAGAAGAGGGTCAGATGGTTAGTCAAGGAACTCAAACTGATTTTAACCAGATTTTAACCAGTTGAAGAACTGCTTCGCTCTATCCAACATATTTCGCTAGTACAGCTCTGAACATAAATCCTGGATAAACTCAACCCATGAAAGTTTTGCCGGCTCGACTTAGGTTTGGTATTGGATAAATCTTCATTCTGTTGATTTCCTTACCAGTCTGCAAATAGAATTTCCATGGCAAACCTAAAAAATACAAGCAGTGTTCTCTCGAAGTCAGTTCCCACTGCTTACGGAATTGCTTTCCCATGCAATTAAAGTAAAAATGTAATAAAACAGCCACTGAGCTGCTAATCGACAACACCGGAGGGAAGTCAGACTCAGATGAGGGTTACTTTTCCTATTAAAGAGTATTTTTAAATTAATTTTTATTCAAACCCAGAAAACGCTTATTTTCGACAGCTGTTTTCCCGATATTTTAATGAGCAGCTAAAAAGAAAATGACAATTAGACTGTCCTTGTTCAAAATTTATGCATTCACCAAAGTCTGGATGTTTTACAGTGTAAAATGCTTCTGTTTTCTATCAATAAAAAATAGCATGTTCTATGAAAAACAAATCAAAAATATCTTAATAATACTAACAACGCTTTTTCACAACAATGTATTGTATTCTGCCCTAAAAAACTTTCCATGTCAGAAAAATATATCACAATACAATAAAAAATAGGAGAACTATGCCGACCCAGAATTGCTCTTAATTTTTTTGTTTAAAATTGACAAGATTGTTTTTAATTCTTTTATTTAAATATATACAAAACACTGTTAGGCTTATAAACTCGTATAAGGTCATGAAAATAGATTCTGATCCGAGAGGATAATTTCCTTCTTCACCTAACTTTGGGAGAGGTTTCGAACATTTTGAAGCTTTTCCGGTTCTGACACCATATACTATTTCTTCAAAAAAATCAATTTTTTGTATGAAAATTTCAGCTTTTGATGGTACTTGTGTGAACCATGAGTTCTATTCTTTTATTTTATCCTATCTTTCTATTCATCATTAGAGTATCTATATCTTATTAGCAGTCATTACTGTTGTTCCCTTCGATAGTCAGTTGTTTACTTCTTGACCTAGGAGCTGAAACAATAAGCAAGTTTCGAATCCCGCCTGTGCTGCGATTTTTGCGATAATCTTGGCGCTGTTATTACAACATCATATTCTGGTACAATTAGTAGTAACCCGCAAAAACAGTAATAAAATTAGAATTTCGCGATAAGCAAGCAATAATTAGGCAAATTCAAGTCTCCAAAGAAATTCTATTGTAGCAGGAGCTTTTTTGATTTTTAGTAGAATTCTCGACCAATTATGGATTTTCTTCCTCTTGAATTCGCTTTCCAAGAGTCTGAGAGGTGAACTCTGCACCCCAGAGACTGGCCGATCTTCGTCGGCAAGTCTCGTTAGCGATGATTTCCTAGGTCTTGTCGATTCACCGAACCATCTAATTGGCATCGTTCGCTGCTCATAACTTCTTCACTCGGTCATCATCCTTCGTCAACTTGCAGGTTCTTATGAACAGGGGCGCCATCGGAGCAAAGAAGCCTCGCGCATCTGCAGAATGATCTCCGGGTCCATTTATACTCGGCAGCAAAACAGCCGCAGCTCGGTAGTCGCGATGATGCGCACTTTGTCCTTTTAAATGCTGAACTACCATGGAAAAATAGCCCCAGCCAGGGTCCTTTCTGCCGAACCTGCTGCCTCGCTGTGTCCTCTGCGTCTCTGCACTGTTCTGCTGTCGAGTATGAATGGGATCGTGGGCTATCGAAAATCGCCCAGATGATAGCTCCTCCCGGATCATACCTTCAATCCCTCGGAATTCTGGTAAATTGACACCAGACTTGGTTGAAAAGGAGGGAACTCTTATTTGAACATAGACTACTTCCGTCCGTTATTGTGTTTTCAAGTTCGCTTTCAATGAGTCTCCACGATTCTGAAGGGAAGACGAATGCATGGCGCATCTTTAGGGGACCGGTCCGCCACTTTAGTTTCGTCGCCCTGTAATGAACAATGGGACCAACTGCCCAATCGTTCGTCTTGAGGGCTGGGCCAAGAATAAATAATAACCAGCCTACCGGCCGACTCAAGTGAAATGGAAATTTGAGAATCAGTCTTATTCCACTTAATCAGTCAAAATCTGATTGAAATCGAGAGATTTGGGAGATTGAAATCGAAGAATTGGGAAATTGAAAAGAAATGAAGCAATTTCATTAGCTCCCTTGTCGCTTGGGTGCGTTTGGTGTACGGTAGCAGACTATCGCGACGGGACCCATATGAGCCACCCATTACAAACATCGCGGTTTCGCTTATTATCTAGTAGGGTAATAATAATAGAAAATAAGAATAAAAAGTCATATTAATTAATCAGTCAATTAAGAGGCATGAAGAGCTGGGCTTCGCTACTTGTAGAGGAGTGGAGGTCACGAGGCGAAAAGGTTACCAAAGGCGGGCAGATTTTGAGAAATAGTTCCAGAAACGTGGCCGGCTCCACTCTACATACCCATGGGTAACCGCTGTCAACATTACCCTGGAGTTACCGAACTAAAGGAACTTTGATAGATCCACGAAAGGATGATTCTTTCGATATTTTTTGTAACAAGTATTTATTGCTACATGTACGACAGAATCAACAATATCACAGTAATCATCCTATTTATACCATATTTGTGGGCGTAGCCACCGAACAATCCCACTACTTGGGAGACCCAATGGGTAAACACATCAGACGGGACCGCACCTGCGGCCACATTCATCAACGGACAAGCGGGCCCCGAAACCCTGTCGGAATTTTGGCGGTGCAGCGGAGTTTCGTCTGTTCATCTCAAAGTCCCCATAGATTTCGCAATCTCTCATCGACTCTGCCGTCTGGCTCTAGCTTAGAGCCGCGGTGCAGGTAAAGGAAGAGCACCTGCGTTGCGGTTTTGGGCAGAACCAGACGGCAGAGTCGATGAGAGATTCGGGAGATCATGGGGAATTTGAGATGAGCAGACAACGGTCTCCCGTCGAGGTCTCCCAAACCCTGCCCCTTCGAGGGGTGTGATAGACCCGCGATAAACCCCGCTTTAAACCCCGACGCGCGATCACGAATTTCGGTTTGCACGCCGTTCGGGGTTTAAACGGGGTTCATCGCGGGTTTAGCAATGATGAATGTGGGCCCTGATTGGGGCAACAGATTTAATTCCTGAGGGCACACGCGCGGTATGGGTTATGCCTAGGGAGCCGTCTCGAGAGATATCCTAGTATATAATAAGAGAAACCGCGATGTTTTTAATAGTCGGCCCATATGGGTCCCGACGCGACAGTCTGTTACCGTACACCAAATGCACTCAAGCGACAAGGGGCTGATGAAATTGCTTCATTTCTTTCCAATCTGCCTCAAGGATTGTAATGGATGGCTCATATGGGTCCCGCCGCGATAGTCTGTTATCGTACACCAAATGCACCCAAGCGACAAGGGGGCTGATGAAATTGCTTCATTTCTTTTCAATCTTCCTCAAGGATTTTGACTGATTAAGTGGAATAACGCCGAAATTTCCTAAATTTCCATTTCATTTGAGTCGGCCGGTAGGCCGCTGAAAAGCTGGTTTATCTTATATTGTACTCACTCTAACCTATGGGCTCCTCATGGCTAACTGCCACTTTCTATTAGACTGGTTGTGTATCCACAACAGGCACTAGAATGACGAATCTGTGTGGTCAACCGAAGAGGACCGATCCGGCTACTAAAATGACGCCACCACTGACGTCAGTTCCTATCATAAAAGCAATCGCTTGGGGATGCCGTGAGGGCACCGATTTATGCCGGGTTCACTGGAAATGCTCGGCAGGCCGTCGGCGCGGCTATTTTCGGGGCCACACATTTGTGGCGCAGATTACGTAACGAGTTCTGTCGCACGCGTCGACTCTTTATGACCGCTCGTGAGCCAATTCATTGATGAGCGCGTTTGCGCGAACAAATAGTGGGAACAAGCTCGTGAGATTAATTGCAGATGCGCGTTTTGCTATAGTATCCGGCTATCATAGCGACGCGGGGACTCACCACGGCTTACCAGAAGTTCAACGAGACCAATGGGGCTTACCAGATTGAAGTGTCACGTTTGCACGGCATAAGGCCGTTGTTATACGTTCGCTCACCCCCCAGCGTAACTCGTCCATTCAGTATCAGACACCGTGGGGCCAGACACGTTTGTACGAGTTATCATGGTGACGCTGGCGTGGTGAACTCGTACAAACGTGTCTGACCCCACGGTGTCTGATACTGAATGGACGAGTTACGCTGGGGGTGAGCGAACGTATAACAAGGGCCTAAGAGAATGAGAGTTGCAGTAATTTATTACTTACTTAGGTACTTTTCCTCTTGAAGCCCAATTATCATATCACACCCAAGCGTATCATATCATGCTCATGGCGTAATGCACATCCTTGAAGCGGTCTCATCATATCATTCTCGAGCCATAATCAATTTATTATCAAGCTGTTAAACAAAATCAACGACTCATTTAAGCTAGAAAACAGCTTCATACGATACCCTCTGAAACATCTCTCTTTTGGAAAAACTCATTCTTGCGAGAAAAGAACGGCTTTTTCTTCCTTATCAGGCAGATCAAACAGGCCGCACACGACCATAGGTGGATGCGAAATGTGATGATATCGAATAGCACGATATGATAAGACCGCTCCAAGGGTGTACATTAAGATACGAGCATGATACAGTTGGGCATGATATGATAATTGGGCATTAAGAGGAAAAGTACCCTTACCTATATGAAACCATCATAAAGAATTACAGTAAGGAAGACTGGCTACTGGATATCGGAGTGGGGCGTGGCCCTTGGGATCACCACGACACCGTCACCGAGACCTACTCTTACCCGTTTGTAGAGACGATCGATTGATCGATCCCCGCCCGGGTTAACCAAACCTTCCATCCCTCCAGGGTTGGGTAAATTAGTACCAGACTTTTCTGGGAATGTAAAGACACTGACTTAGTATGGTGGCTGGCAAGTCATTGTATAGGCCAAATACGCATTCACCATGCCTCTACGATTCTGAATGGAACACGAATGCGTGGCGTGTCCTTAGAGGACTGATCAATGCCGACACCTTTACCCTTTACCGTTTAGGAGGAGAAAAACCTTTACCTCGCCTCATCTCACCTATTACCTTTTAAGAGGAAGAAAAAGAAAAAGAGGGAAAACAGAGAGAAAAATTGTATATGCTGCACATAACCCCCTATGTGAAGGTGGGGTTAGCTAAACCTAAATCTGGAACTGATCAACGCTAACCATTTTACCTTTACCCTTATCTGTACCAGGTGTGATGAAGAAAGATACCTTTGAATCTGGGTACGGTAAGGCCTTACCCTGTTGTAGTTTGGAACCATCCAGTGCTGGTGACTGTGGACCAGGAATTTCTCCCGGAGGAAATCACATGAGAGTGATCATTACCCTACCCTCCGCTTTTCCTCTCAAAAATGAGGTGCTAAATAGTTCAACGCCGACACCTCTACCTTTTACCCTTTAACGGTATTTTCGAAAAATATGTGCCCAGAAAGAAGTTGAAGACGTGTTCTGAATCTCTTTGAAGTACTGCAGTCCTTTCTGTGACTTTTTTGGAATTTTTTACTTTGAAAAATACCGATGTTTATTTCAGAATACCAGCGTCTACGTGAGCATCCTGTCGTTGATGTTCATCACCTTTGAGCGATGGCGAGCGATTACTTGTCCGCTGAAAAGTCCACTACAGGCTACCAGATACATTATTGCCGGTAAGTTTCTGGATATTTCGTTTTATAAAATTCTACCCCGTCCATCACCATATTCGCAGTCCTCGAATGAAAAATCTTTTCATTCTTAGATTTTTTTTCTTTCTTAGATTTTTTTCATATGAAGGGAAGGCAACAAGTATGGCAATAGAGAGCGTAGAACTTTGTGAGAACCGTCCAAGTAGGGAAGAACTAGTGTAGAGAGTTTTGAAACTTTTCCAACAACACAAATACATTTTTTTGTTTTTTATTTTGTATGTATGTAGTTCCTCTGCGCGTCCTATTCAGGCTATTTTTCGATGAAATGATGAATTCGAAATCTGCCGATGAGAAAACCAAATATTCACTTGACCTAGGCCGTCATTCACTGATACGCGATTTTCTTCGTATAATTTTCCAAATTTCCACAGTCCCTGTCGAATGCGCTAACTTCGATCAACAAATATTTCAGCTCCAATGTGTTCTATTTTTAGTTTTTTTTATTTATTTTTTTATTTTTAAACTCAACTTTGTTTAGGTACATGGATAGTGGCGATGATAATGTCATCGCCAGAACCATACACGCTTCATCTGAAAAGCGCTGAATTTCGACGTCCGAATTTCTCATCAACGGTAGGTCTACGGTATCTTAACGAATTAATAACAATTCCAAGATCAATAGTGCCTAAATAAATTAATGACTCAATCAATTAAAGAAGGACCGTTCAGACTGTGTGACGAAATAAAAGAAAAAAAGGAAAAAGTCAGAACTATTTTTTTCATCTACAGGAGCCTTGTAGATTTAAATCGTATTTTGGAATCAAGTCAACAGTTCTTGGGTTTTTCTCGCTGGATTTCCAAAACTCACTATCACGCCCACTGAATTTTATGAACTTTACGTAATTTTCTTAATGTATCTAACGTGAGCGACCGTTGTGCAGTGGTAAAAGGCTCTACTGACACCCACACAGTCGAGAGTTCGATCCCCGCCCAGGCTAACCATCACTTCCATCACCTGGGCTCGGGTTAATTGGTACCAGACTTGACTGGCAAGGTAAAGACACTAAATTGGTGAAGCGACTGGTCCCCGCAAGTCATTGTGTAGGCCAAAAACGCATTCATTGTATCTTCACGATTCTAAATGGAAGACGAGTGCATGGCGTATCTCAAACGGGACTGATCCGACGCCTTTACCTTTTGCCTTTTGCCTAATGTATTTTTTACTTTAATACTGTAAATCGCACGTCGTATCAGTCGCGCGACCTCGATCTATGTCTTGAATAAAAATAAATAAATAAAAAAATAAATAAATAAATAAACAATTTCAGTGGGGTACACGATGCATCGCGTCGTGGTCGAGCGAAACCGAACAACAATATCAAATAGTGCTCACTCTGTGCGCGTACTTGTCGCCGTTGTTGTTCATCTCCGTGCTGTGCTTGCACATGAGTCGAACGCTGAACAAGTGTGAATTGACGTGAGTTACCCATACCCAGATCGTCGGTTTGGGTAGAAGTTTACCCTAAGATTTTCAGCATCGGTAAGCGACAACTGGCGAATCGAAAAAAAGCCGTACGAATGCTGATCGCCGTCGTCTGCATGTTCGCTCTGTCGTATCTGCCCGTGCATCTGCACAATATCGCCGCGTAAGTTCTGACTGTTTATACTCGGCAGCAAACAGCAGCGGGGCAGAGACGCAGAGGACGCGACTGCAGTAGGCAATGTTGTGGCGAAAAAACTGCAGAGATACATCTTTAGTGAGCTATTTGTTGAAGCTATGATCTTTGTTGTTTTGGGCTGAATTTTATCGTATACCCTGAGGAGTAATATTGAATTTTCCATGAGTTTTCTTTCGCTGAATCCTAAATACCGCGGTTCTGTTATCAGTTTGACACTTTTAGAATTTTTGTCTTCAAATTCTTATATCTAATCGGTTCTGAAAGTGGCTGTTTGACGTTGACATGAGGGTTTTCAGTTATTTAAACCCAACCTGGGTAACCCATTGGTTTGCAGGACGTTCGATCTGCTCGGTCGAGACTCGGACATCAACTGGATCTACGTGCGGAAACTTCTGCCACGAGTGTTCAGCTACTCGTCTAGTTGTCTGAATCCGGTCCTCTACAACTTTATGTGCAGTGAGTGCATACATATTTATTCCACTAAATTAAAAAAATATATATTTAACTTTAACTGATTGCTTTGCTCATCTAAGCATAAGGGACGAGACGAGCTGCCCCTTTTTACATGTTTTTTAATTGTTTTTATATTTATTGATCCATTTTTCTCTTTTTTAAGGGGGTAAGTGTATGAAATATAAGGAAAAAAGTTTCGTTTCTTGAGAAATCAAATCTAGCACCCCATGCCAATCAATTAAATCAACTAATAATTTTTGAAAATTTATTTTTTCCTATAAAGCTGCCTTTTGGTTTCCAAGTACACCGCAGGAATCATTTCTTTGCTTTTCGGTTTATAATTCACCTATGTTATTGTAGTATTCCGTGATTGGACCTTGTTTTGTACAGTTCCACCAGTTCCTTTGCCTCGGTGCCGCGTCCTCTGCGTCTCTGCCCTCACGCTCGTCGTAGGGATTTGTCGCGCAGATTTGAATGGTAACGAAAAGCCTCGGTGCCGCGTCCTCTGCGTCTCTGCCCCCACCCTCGTCGTAGTGATTTGTCTCGCAGCACGAATGGAAGCATTCAACGAAAAATCGTTTCTTCTGTTGGTTTTCCTTCATTTGCTTCTGCTCGTCACCTATGCCGATACTTCTTGTTTTAAATGTAAATAAGAGAAAAAATCTCGGAAAAGTTTGAATTAAAATTTAACTTCATAAACCGATTAGCGATTGATCGATCAGTATCGATTTTGAATTGAAAACACGTAAAAGTTATATGATTTTAGCTCCTCGACTAGGTGCCCCTTCTGAGATCACTGAAGTATCAAAGGGTTCAAATAATAATTTAAAAATCCAGTAGCTTCATTGATTAAGATAACTCTGCAGCTTCACTCTTATCTTTTTTATGTTTTTTTTGAAAAAAAGCGTCGCCTAATTTAGTTTGAATCTTCACAAAAGCTTTTTTATTGAAGTTACAATTGCTCGGCAATTTCATGAAGTTTAAAAATCGCTGAAATTATTGTCGCAGCTTCCAGAGGGCACTAATTTAGGCTATTCACTGCATAGCATTTTTTAGCGATTTTTCACGGAACAAATATTACCGTAGTTCTTGGAGTTCTGTAATTGCAGACTGCACACAGGGACTAATTAAATGCATATTTGAAATTACCGTTTCATCCACACTTTATAAAAACCGACCGGTAATTATATGGCAGTGCAGAACAAACTCATCCTCACATTAATTAGTGCAGGAGAAAAGTCGCATTGGAAAATGCCTCAGGGGTTTTAACAGTGAGCTCCTTGAATAGTTATTTTTCAACTGTTTTTCCTTTCGATAATTTATTTTATATTTTTACCCATTTTTTGATTCCACAATTTTCTCCTTGAGCTTTCTCGATATATAAAGAATGAGTAGAGAGGTCGGCTTCAATAAGTTCCTTAGGACGCGCCATGCATTCATCTTCTATTCAGAATCGTAGAGGCATGTTGTATGCACATTTGGCCTACATAATGAATGTCTGTGGTTGTTGAAGCCGCTATCACCACCTTCCCATACGCTTCGGTCATCAGTTTACCCGACCAGGAAGGGATGGGAAGCTTGGTTGTTCTTGGGCGAGAATCGATCGCTCGACCATTCCGGTGACAGAAGCGCCTTTTACCAGTACTTTACGCTCCCCTATAATAAGAAGAAACCATTTCAACTCGGTTTTTTTCGCAGATTTATTCGGTTTTCTCTAGAGAACGATCGAGAAATAAAGGTACTACTTACACGTACGAATCCCGTCAGTGCAATAATCAACTGCAACACTACTCATTAAACTACGCAACTACAATATAAAAATAAAAACAAAAATAAAAAATACATCTCAATTTCCTGCAATGAAACACGCAACGTCACCGTTTTGCAGAAAACGAAAAGAAAATTATGCGAGTGACAAACGAGTTATACACTACAACTACGACCAAAGCGCGGCTCGTTCATACTTCGCGTCGCGCGCGCCGATCGATTATCGATTACGGAAGCGTGGCGCAGCGCAGCGAAGTATAAAAGGCCAATGTGGCGTGTGCGCGTCAAAATCACGCGGATATTGAGGCAAACAGCGGAGACCAATATACGTGTCTATTCGTCACCTAGTAAAATGAGAAAAAGAAAAGAGAAACCGGATGATTGTAATAGAATAGAGCTCGAAAATCAACGGAATATGATGACGGAATGAAGGCGTGACAGGCGGCGGAAAATCGTTTGTGGTCCACCGGGGACTGACTCTGTGAAATTTCTCATTCGTAGCGACTCTTAGATTTTTTATACAAAAAAGTCTGTCATCGGGTGATTTACAACGGTTGCGGTATGCGCCATGCACTTGACTTCCATTCATATTCGTGGGCTGCAACGATTGGTAGCGGCTTTGAGGCCGTCATCAGTCCACTTAAGCTGGGGAAATTAGAATAAAAGCACGAATGAACAAAAAATTCCAATAAATAGCCTCTAAGGGTATGAATATCAGATGAACAGCCGTTTATCCTTTACCCGTCTACCCTTTACCATACTTCACCGGGATCCGAAGAAAGTACGGAACGACTTGAAAGCGCTAAAATCTCGCCGAGGTAATTGATTCCTAGCCTGGGCCTAGATTCATCATTGGTAAACCCTCGATAAACCCCGAAATATAGCCCGAACGGCACCCATCTTTGTCTACTAATCCTAAACTTCCTCTGTTAAACGCAATCTCTCATCGACTCTGCCGTCTGGTTCTGGCTGCGCCGCGGTTTCCGAGACCGCTCGTTCGTTCATGAATCTGGGCCCTGGGGAACATTCAACTAGGTAAAGGTGAAGTGGTGAGCGTTGATCTGTTCCCTTTGGAATGCGCCATGCACTCGTGTTCAATTCAGAATATGAGAGAGGATGCAGGGCTTGCTTAATGAGGGTGGAGATTGATCACTCGACCATGTGAGCGGAAGTAGCGCCTCCTACCACTACGCCTGTCCTCCTAGTGACCACAAACACATTTCTGCGCCAAAAAATTTTTAACATTTTAATATCATTATTACTACATCACTACATGATTACTTACATGATGAATCTACGTCCACTACAGTCATGTGAATCGACCATATTTCAGGTCGATTTCGAAAGGAATTCGCTCGAGTCGTCTGCTGTACGGTGAGCGATGCGAAAGGTGTGGCGACGGGTAACGGTAACAGTGTGGGTATAGCGCGTCGTCGAACTACCTCCGAACGACTGATACACTTTTCGGAGAGAGCGCGTTTGCCGCGGAGTTCCATACTTTGAGATGATCCTCGCGGGTGCACAGATTCAGCGGTTCGTCGTTGTCTTCGATTTTGATCTCCATTTTCACATCGCTTGACACGGAACGCGGCGACAGCATACAGACCGGAGGCTTCTCCAGGAGAGAGGCGATCGAGGCGTGTCGTTCGCGGAACGATCGAGGTGGTGAGATGTCCATACCCGCCGTGGGTAACGGAACACATGTGGGTATCGCCGACGGCGTCCTGAGTCGGTCGTTATGCCACATCCTGAGGGTACGTACGTCGGCGAGCAGCGACGGAGCCACAGCCAGCGTGGCCGGACCGCCAACCCTCGCCATCAGCCACCACAGCCGCTCGACAAGCCTGGTGCTCAACGACGGCATCGGCAGCAGTACGTCCTGCTGGCAGACGGCCAACGCCGCCAACAACGACGCGCAACCGGCCGGTAAGGAACGTAGTCGATGCGCAAAATGTACCAGAGAATGCGCCAGCAACGGCGACGCGGGCAGTGTCCCATCGGAGCCGTTCGGACCACCACCACCTCTCGACGTCGACGCCAACAACAGCACGTCGAACACACAGCTCTGAAATTCAGAAGAATCTTCGATGCCACTACGGGTCCACTCCAGGCGCCCCCCACGGCGCCCCAATTGTGATAGTCGATACTGATATTTATTATTTTCTATTGATCGCGAAGAGATAAATATTTGAAATTGTTCAAAAAATTCAAAAAATTTCTCAAAATTTTGAAATTCAATGCTAACCTTAAGTAGCTGGATACGATCCGTTTGTGCCAGACAGAGGAATCCGGGAATTGTGTTCGCAAAATCCACCACACCTTTGATCGCCGTCAAATACGAGTGAAATTGGAGTGGACAGCGGCCTGTTGGCAACGGTACGATGCAGTTTTCGGTCTGAAATGGAAATATTTATAGAAAATGCACTTGAATCCATTGAAAATATGAGCTCAAGGTGAAAAGAGAGGTAAGAATTAACTCAAATTTAGGTGGTTTTTGTTTCTCAAAGATCGAAAATGCAGGAAAAATTCCCAACGGAATACACCGAAAAGAATGTTCTGGAAGAAAAATGGCAAAAAATCGGAGAAATTTTGGAAAATTTTGCGTATTTTTGGCTTCAGCGATAGCGATCGCGCGCCAACCGCGGGATATCGATCGATCGCGCGCCTCGCCGCCGCATCGCGTCGCGCCACGATCGTGACCAAAATTCTGTTGCCGGTGAAAAATCGTCCTCCATTTCATACGAGCCGTGCTTTTTCGTCCCAAATTCCAATCAATAAATCAATAATCGATACACGAACCGTACTGCAGAGCAGGGTGAACGCGGCGGCGATTCGTTCGATGGCGTCGGCCTCGTTTTCGAACTGAACGGCCAACGCGTCCAGTTGCGACTGAGCCGACGTGCGCTGCATTTCCTCGACCATTTTCGCCTTCTCGCGTTTTGGCACCCGTCCGAAGCGAACCGCTGAAATGGCGATCAATAAAGATCGAAACTGATCAATTATCTAACTAGTTTATCGATTAATCACTAGAAGAGCTCGTTTATAACAGTGAATCCCCTCTGGAAGCACCGGATCGAACGAATATGCCATGATTTTATCAAGTTTATCAGATCAAATCAATACGTTCGTCTAGTCATTTCAGCTCAATAAATCATCCAGATCAGATATTTTTCATTTGTACGGAAGAGAAAGGAAAAAGAAAAGACTCAAAATAAAATGGGAAAGTTCAAAGTAGATTTTCTTCTGAAATGTCTGAAAATGAACGAAGAGGAAATTTCTCCCAACAAAAAGTGAAAGTATCCGGGATATCATCTGAAAACCTGAGTAAAGTTTGGAAATTCTCAATCTTCCTAAAAAATAACTTGATTTTCTCAATTTTCCTTGACTCAGTAGCCCCGAGATTTAAGAAAAACACTTGCTTCTCAACGAAAGAAGACGATTTTCTGAGGGAAAAGCTCGCCAGTGAGAAATCCAGCGAAATGAAATGCGGAAGAGAAAGGAAAAAGAAAACTCTCAAAATAAACTAGGGGAAGTCCGTAGTAGTTTTTCTTCCGAAATGTCTGAAAATGAATGAAGGTACGTTTCTCTCATCAGAAAAGTGAAGGTCTCCGGGATATCACCTGAAAACTTGGGTAAAATTTTCAAATCCTCAATATTCTCAAATTAACTTGATTCCCCCAATTTCCCCTGACTGAGTAGCCCTGGGATTTTAGAAAATGACGTGCTGCTCAACGAAGGAAGACGATTTTCTAAGGAAAAAGTTTATTTACTAGTGAATTGTGCTCACAGCTGTTATTCGCCCGGAGGCGAAGTTCGCCAAGGAGAAACCCGGCCACCTTTCGAGAGGGAAAAATGGTCCAAATCACCCCGAACATCGCTCCGTTCGTGGCCCTCCATGGTGGTGACCTTCATGGTGACCGAGTTCGATAGCCTTGAGACATTTGTTGAACGGGGCACATTTTCACCACCCTCTTAACCAGGGTAGCCTCCGAGTTTTTCCACGTCTCTATGGTAGACTCGGGCCTAATCAGTCTACCGATCGATCGGCATCAGGATCAATTTCGATCGATTTTTTCTATCGCCGATCGTTCGCGTTCGGTTGGCGTTCGAGCGCCAGCGAACCCCTCCACCAGGCGCTCAAAAACATGATCAAGGTCTTCCCCAATTAGCATAAAGGAACTAGCACTAACGCTGTCAAGGTCGTGCTCAACGAGGAGGAGCCGCCGCGAGTCGAACGTCGACGAGGAACGATCGGGCGCGAGGCCAAGCCGACGATTGGCCAGTCAAGCGAAGAACCCCGGCGGCCCTGGTTTCCCTAGAACCCCAAAAAATTTCCCTACCTTCTACGGGTACGGTACCGATTTACCAAAATGCAAAAGGTTTCGATTAGGACCAACTAAACTATCAATAACTTTTATTTCACTTCGAGACGGTCGACGACTTCTTTTTTTAGGCCGCAACGAAATTCACTATTCACGGTCTTCAATCAGTACCATTTTTTGGTTTGGTTGGTACTGATTGAAGACCGTGAATAATAAATTTTTTGCGGCCTAAAAAACTAAGCTTCGGTTAGGGTTCAACTCGCCTTCGACGAACGTCGATCGCAGATTGAGAGCAGTGCCAATATACTGATAAAGTGTTAACCCTTCCCTGGACATCAGAGATGGTTAGGAATTTGGAGCCCTCTCTATAGCTGTTTCTCTAGGTTCGGCCTTACATAGGAAAAATCGGGCCCAGAGTCCCTTTTGGCTCGGCAAAACCCCTCCTGGGATCTTTCAGAAACTCGTAGACTTGACTCAACCGTTGCGTAGCGTAATGCTAAAATGCGCTGCTATCATCCGAACCTGTGATCAATTCCTGCCCTAGTGATCTTCTCACACTTCGATGTCCAGTAAAGAATACCAGAGTTTCAAGTTCCGACCACCAAAAAAGATGTGTTCCCCTATCTTGGGCCCTACCAGAGGTCGTGATGAGTAGTGTAGTGGGAGCAAGCGCAGCCGTCATCCGTAGGACGAGCGATCGATCCAGGCCCATCGGGATCATAATGTTTTCATCCTTTGCGATAAATTGATATGATACATTAAAGTCCTGACTACGACAAATGAGGTCTACCATTATCTTGGATACATTTTCGGCAATGTAGCCTTGGCGCAGCGGGAACAAGCGCTATCGTCATCCGCAGAGCGAGTGATCTACCCCGCCAGAGTCCCATCCCCCCCCCGCCACTATTTTGCGGTGAACTGAACATTTACCAGCTGAGAAATGTAGCTAAAATCGGACCGTGCCTCAACTTTGCATATAACAATTCAAAATCCTGCTACGTACAATCCCCTGGCCCAAAAAGCCGTCCAACATAGGCTAAATCCGAGCGCACCCCAAATTCACCGAAATACCCACCGAATGTCCCCAAACTGAATGGTGCTTTGTATATGACAATTCAAAACCTCGCGACGTATAATCTGCGGGCGCCGAACGCCGTTCAACGTGGGCTAATTCGGAAGCGCACCAAAATTCGCCAAGATTCTCGCAAACTCCGCTCGAACAATGGTGACTATTGGGCTCTTGGCCGGGTTTCGGTTATTCCTCATGTTGTACACGATCTTACCCAGTGTGGTATACGCCGCACCTGTAGGTTGCTACAATACATTAATCGATCCCAATTTGCAAAGGCTGTTGAGAAAACCGAAATAATTTTTATGGGACTGTTGTTCTTGACATCAAGAACGGGAGGTTCCTTGAGAATGCGCGTGACGAACGCATGTTTCCATCGTAAGCTAATTTTACGCCGTAAGCGTTCCGAAGATCGCGCCATGAATGTTGATGGCTGCGCCAGGGATATCCATCACACCCGATGTCGAGAGGAACACGTAGAGAAAACGGGTCGGCTAGGAAAGCGATGCGTAGCGGAGAAGAAAGAAGAAGAAAAGGCGTGGTCAGCCGCGCGCCCGATTGTCATTGAGTGAAACCTGCCGTGTAAAACCGCTTGTACCCGGCCGAACACCGCGATTTCCCCCCAGAGAACCTTCACCCAGAACGCCGTCGACGGCGACGACGCCGACCAGGGCAGCTACCTGCTGCTGCATGATGTTCGAGCAGAGATTAGCATCAAGGCGGGAGGCTATCTGGCCACGAAACGAGGCCTCTCCCCATCCCACCACCCCCCGTCGACGATTTCTTCGTTGGAGGTCGATTTTTTCCGTCACCAACGTCGTACCCCGTAAATGTGTGTGCGGGTAACCTTGCCTGACCTTCCGAACGTCGGCGATAGACGGCAAAATCGAGAACGCCGCGATCTCCGCTGAAACCCAGTGAGAAAGTCGCAGAAATCAAGTCTTTCCGGGCGAGTGGCACCATGTTCTGGTTACCCTTCAGGACCTGGTAAAATTTTACCACTACGAGAAGGTTATGCCGTCCTTTTACGACATGACGGTGTCCACTTTCAGTTTTTCGAGTCGAGAAAAGTCTTGTGTTGGTTTTGCTGTCGACGCGCTGCCCACAGACATTTGTCAGCAGCGACTTCCAAATTGCCAAACTACCCCGAGAAGAAAATCGGAAGCGGAAAAACCACGCAGATAGGTGATCGACAACGTGTTGCTGATGTTTGCAGAAGGTCAGAACAATTGCAGATGAAAATCCACTAAAATCATGCAAATTGAACACAAGGGCTTAGGTAAATATGCCGCTTATTGAGGTATGGATTGGCGGTGGATCAAATAATGGTAAAGGTAAAGATGTCGGCGTTAGATAGTCCCCTAAGGACGCGCCACGCATTCATGTTCTATTCAGAATCGTAGAGGCATGGTGAATGCGTATTTGCCTTATACAATGACTTGCGGGGCCAGCCGCTATACCAAGTCAGTGTTTTTACCCTCCAGATGAGCCGGGTACCAATTCACCCAACCCTGAGGAATGGAAGGCTTGGTTTGTCTGTGCGGGGATCGATCGCTTGACCGTGCGGGTGTCAGCAGCGCGCAGACAAGTTTGGTACCAATTTACTCAACCTAGCAGAGCTTGGGAACCCCAAGCGAAGATCGATCTCCAGATCGTCCAGGTGACATCGGCGCCTCTTACCACTGCTCAAAGAATTGATGGTGTTGAGAGCCCCTAGCAAGTCCGGCACCAATTAACCCCACCCAGAAGGGATGGTAGGCTTGGTTAACCCGGGAGGGGATCGATCGCTCGACTGTGCGGGTGTCAGTAGCGCCTCTTACCCCTGTATTGCGTACGCCCAAACTACTGGTAGACTGGTAAAAAGTCGCTAATGCGCAGCTACACCTAGGTGAATTCTTGTTCTTGACAATGCCCATAAGCAGGCTCAAAACTATTTTCTCGATGCAAAATTCTTATTTTTAGGTGAATACTTTAGTATAGCCGATCGGCCAAAATTGATGCAAGCTTATTGCGGCTAACCTTTACCTTCCTAGGCAAGTCAGTCACCAATTTACTCAACCTAGGAGAGCTTGGGAACTTTTTCCGCCTTTATGAAAGCCTCGAATCTGGGTAACTACATTTAGTTTCCACAATTAAGTCATTCTTAAAGAGTCGGAGAATGCGCCGTGACCCTGTGCCGACCCTGCACAGAGAACACCATTACGAAGTGTAACATCGTCGAATCGTTCATTGAACGAAGCTCTCTGAAATCGAAATTGAGGCCAAACCCCGGCTCACATTCTATTAGCATAATCGTCGTCGGCGGCGGCGGTGGCAGTGGCGCGACATTTCAATTTCACATCGGTCGGTCGAGGTCGACCTGGCGGAAAGCCGCTGTCGTCGCTGGAGACCGCGACGGCGATGAACACCATGGACGGACTGAGGAACACGGAGGTGACGGACGGGTCTGGCCTAGTTTCCTGTCGAGGTCATGCAGAAACCGGCAAATTCAGAAGAAGACACCCCGTCGAGCCAGGGAAAAGCCTAAAATTCTCCGACCTTGATTGGCGTCGGATCGTCCCTTTGGTCAACCAGGGCCCAAATTCATGAACGGACCAGCGGTCTCCGAAACCGCGGCGCACTCAGAACCAGACGGCAGAGTCGCTGAGAGATTGCGCTTAGCATAGGAAGTTTAGGATAACTAGACAAAAGTGGGCGCCGTTCGGGCTATATCTCGGGGTTTATCGGGGGTTTACCAATGATGAATCTGGGCCAGATGTACCTGTCTAACCCTCCAAAGGTAAACCCTCACCGCACCACCCAAACCCCCAACGACGACCTGAGCTAAGATTCATCATGGTAAACCTCCGACAAACCCCGAGATATACCCCAAACGGCGCGCAAACCGAGATTCGTTAACGCGCGCGGGGTTTAATCGGGGTTTATCGCGAGTCTATCACACCTAGCGACAAGGAGGGGTTTGCGAGGCCTCTACGGTATCGAGCGGGTTTATCGCCGACGGGGTTACGGGGACCACTCGTCCGTTCATGAATCTGGGCGCTGGCCAGACTTTCACCATTGCTGACATTTTACTGAGAACTAAGAAATTTGTTTCGCCCAGCAAAGAAAATTCACGAAATATAGGTCACTTTCTACAGGAATAAAACGGCGAGGGACGGTTCAATCAGAGAAATTTAAAGAAAGAAATGAAACGAAAAATTAGACTGCAATTGGAAGCCGGGGTGCGCCGTGTATTCGACTTCTCTCCATATTCATAGGCTACACTACTAAAAGCAAGCCGGGTTCCATGAAATGATTTTGATTTCACCAACAATCCATTCATTAAAAACAAGAAAGCTGCCGGGGGAAGGAAACTCGATGGGACCAGGGACGGCATCGAACCGTGATCACGCGAACGGAGACAAAACTCTTCTCCATTTCACCATACTTCACCCTTTTAATATCCTCTTAACAGAACATCACTAGCGGGCATCGCTGATCCTTCATAAGTCAAATTTTAATTTAGCTGTCACTACGAAGGATTCTTTAGATGAAATTAAGGAAAATCTAGGCCCAAACAGCTCAAATACTATTATAATATCAAATGTTTCTTGTTTTTTTTTTCAAATTAAGAAACGCCCAGCCGGCTTCACCGCGAAATGTTTCCTTCCTTTTTTCCTTCTATTGTGAAGGTACGTAGAATCAATCGCTTCGACGTCTGACAGATCACTCGGACCACGCGAAAGTATTAGGTTGTAAGGAAAGTTCTGTCCTTTTTCTGCACCTTATTTTAAAACGCCATAAGTCAGCTCAGGGCAAACCGTTTTTCATAACCTAAAAACTGTTTGAAAGAGCATATCTTTCGCTAGAGGACTATTAGGAATTCGTGCCACTGGCGAAAAAATCTGAACATCTGCATCGAGTAAAATCCATGAAGGCGATTTCGACATCATGTTGGTTTCTTAATCCTCTCTTCCTTCAAATGCAACGTGGATGTCTAAAAAGTGGCAGCGAGTTAGAACGAGGGTCGATGAACGTGACAGGCGTAGAAGAAATTTTGATATGTAGTTCGCTTGAATTCTGGAGGGCCAACTCTGAAACACGTGGATGCGGTGTGTCCTGGAGAAGTAATGGGGCATCTTGGTTCCTAGCTCAGGCTGTCATCTTTTCGATGTTACATGTATTTCTGATGTACATATCGTTCTTTACCGTTTGGCTAGGAGGAAGGAAGAAAAAGTAGGTCTAATAAAGTTGTAATTGGCATGATGAAGATCACTACCTTCTTACTGTGGTTTTCCGTCATCAGAAAGATCTTGGAGCTCCAGTCGAAGTGAAAAAACTGTGTAAAGTGTTCCTTCTCATAGTATAAGATCCATTCTTCATCGCATGTAAGGAATATGTCAAAAATCGCTTCGTGAAAGCCGCCCTGATTGAATGAATTGGTAACCGTCACTCGCCCCAGGTGCACACTTCGGTGAAATTGTGGCCATTAATTGTCGAGTTTTTTTTCGCCCTCTATGGCGGCTTAAGGTGGCCAAGGACAATGGTGTCGAAGAAGCCTAGATTCCCTGCTTTCACATGAAGTAGTTGTGGTGGCTTCTTTTTCCCACTTCCTTTTGAATACAAGGATTAACGAATAAATCGTCAAATTGCCCTCACTTCAACTGATTCGTTTTCTTGGAACTTACTAAATCAGACAAAATAACATCTCTTGTAAGCACTTTTACAAGGTTCAGATCAACAGCGCTTAACTCCACCACTCATCCAGTGAATTCTTTAAAAGTCATCTCAGCTTTGTGTATTTGTTTATAAAAAATCAGGTTGATTATTTGTTTATTGAGAAGAAGAACTATTTATTAACCTAAAAAGCACAACTCTTTTATTACTCGTCTTGCCGTTCGCATTTGATGTTCAATGACATCAGGGAAGTGCGAAAAAGGACAGAACTTTCCTTACAACCTAATAATATGCATTTTATCAGGTGGTTAAGTATGATATGGCCGATTTCACATGCTTTAGGCTTCAAGGTTGATAATTAGGTGTGTTCGTTTTGTTTTAACTGGTGAAGAAAACTAGTGGATCCCTTTTCTATCATTTTATTTGCTATGTTTTCGAGGGTGGTCCCCGGCCGGGCGCCATATGGTCCGACAGGGCGCGAAAACGGGCTTGTTGACGAACGGGTCGTTCATCTGCAACTAGCGCAACACAACAAAATTGCCGACCGACACGTCAGTCAGTGGAGCGCGAGTTGTTCGCGGGCGGACGAACAAAGACCGTTCGAGGTTGCATTTTCGCTTGTAGAATCAATCACTTCGACGTCTGACAAATCACTCAGATCACGCTCGGCTGTGTGGCGCGCAAAGGCGAAGCTAGGAAGACGACCAATTTGAAAAGTTTTTTGAAGAAAAGTGCAAATTCAAAACCATATTTTCTGGAATTTGAGTACGTTCTCTCTTTTGGTTTTCTTGATGTTGACATTTTCCTCTCGAATAAATCAATTATGACTATTTCAAGGATAGAAAACACCAGTGGAAAGAATTTCTCTCTGAAAGTCGAGCTCGGGAACTTATAAAAGAAGATATTTCAAAACTCACACCTGACGACCTCGAAATGCAAAAAAATGAAAGAAAAACAGCAAATTTTCTCTAGCCTCTAAAAGATCACTCATCGGTTTAAGCCATGAACATCGCCTTAAGAACGGATTTGTTTTGCTTTCCAGATTTCTCCAGTTTCTCCCATGAGTAAAGATTCTTTGAAAGCTGAAAATGTGTCGAACTTCAGCTTACCATCTCGTGACATGCCGACCATGATGCATTTCTTCAAACGACAATACTGGCAACGATTTCGATTGTTTCTCACGATCAGACATTCTTGACTTCGAGTGCACGGACGGTACTGAATCTTCTGCTGAATCGAACGACGGAAGAAACCCTGAAAAGGAGAAAATTTCAGTTGTACTTTTATAAAATGGAATTTTTTATTACAACCGAAGGTGAAATTGCATATCAGTAAATCATTTTTATAGAGCAACACCTCATGTTTTTCTAAAAACCGTTAGGTTACCACGCCCCAAATCCGAGCCCATTCATTTCCTGATGGAACTTTCGATGAAATTTGGTTAAAAAAGAACAAAAATCCCATAATTTCCTCCCCTTAGACTTTCGACCAATCTTTACCCTGTTTTTCCTTGCTCCTCTAGGGCAACTGTACTGAGTTGTCCGTTTCGCTGTACCTGGAGGAAAGCAGAATCGGTGAACGGTCAGTTATCTACAATTTTGGATCTAGGAGCGCATGAGACGTATTCTTGTCATGAAATAAATTGCCTGAGCCTTTTACCTACCCAGAAGGACGTACCCATACCACAGATTGATTATCCACACGCACCCACCTACCTACCGTAGCAGACAACTAACAACCTGATCTCTCTGTCATTCCCAACCTCATCGTAGAGCCCTGTTGGTGATAGAGGGCCACACTTCTGCCCAACTTTGACATTCTCAAAAACAACTACGTAAGGTATTTAGCGGCCCTCGTGGTGCAGTGGCAAGAGGCGCTGTTGACACTCGCACGGTCAAGCGATCGATCCCCACATGGGCTAACCAAGCTTTCTATACGAGGTTAAGTAAATTGGTACCAGAATTGTCTGGGAAGGTAAAGGAACTCACTTGGTGAAGAGGCTGGCCCCCACAAGTCACTTCTAGGACTAATCACGCATTCACCATGCCTGTACGTTTTTAAACGAAAGATGAGTGCGTGGCGCGTCCTTAGGGGACCGACCCATCGGCCACTTTCCCTTTTAGATTTACTGATAACATCCCTCACTCTTGCTCTCCTCGATCAGCCCAATTTTGTGAAACTCAGGTGATCCTTTACCGGCCGAAACCGGCTTTGGTGAGTAATGGGCGGTGAGAGGTGGGAGAGTCGAGCGTTTAACCCAGTGAATAGGAATAACTGGCCTATGTAACGAGACTGTGATCGCACGTCCGACAATTAGACGTCGACGACCGGCAGCAACGAGCAAAATCAAACCGGGAACGACCTTCCTTCCCTCACTCTATTTCTCAGAAAAAAAGAACTACGAGGAGCTGGGGTAAAGGTAAGGCAAAGGTAAAAGTGCCAGCGTTGATCAGTCCCCTAAAGACGCGCCGCCTCATTAGTGTTCCACTCAGAATTGTGAAGACAAGGAGAATTCTGGGGCCAGCCGCTATACCAAGTCAGTGTCTTTGCCTTCCCAGACAAGTCTGGTACCAATTTACCCGACCCCAGACGGATGGACGGCTTGCTTAGCCCGGGCGGGGATCGATCGTTCGACCATGCCGGTGTCAGAAGCGCCGCTTACCACTGTACCGTGAAGAGCTGGGGTGTGACGGATGAAATACATGATTACAAGTAAAACTAACCAAGGCTGTTACCCAAACCGACGTTTAAACGATCACAGATGAAAAGGTAAGGGGGATTTGAACGAAGAACGCGCCCCGCACTCATCATCCACACAGAGTCGTAGCCCCGTTTACCTACCACTAGAGGGTAACCCATCCAATTTCGAACAGACCAGAGTAGAATTTGCAGTTTGAAGGTCACAAGAGCACTGCGAGACTGTCTTTCGAGGTCAGCGTCACTCCATAAAAAACGCTGACGGCGATCAGACCGTCCGCTGGGATCACCGACGAACGATAGCAGAACTGCGGTAGGGGCTGGGATGCGCCACGCATTCGTCTTTCATTGTAGACTGGAGAATGCCTACGTAGCCCAATCGATGAATTGTGGAGCCAGTCGCTGATCAAACTAGTGTCAGGTTGCTCGACAAGCCTGGGCGAGGACTTTTACTATGTTCTTGGACCCCAGGACCCAAATTCATGAACGAAAATTTGGGGTATATAACACTTCGGGCGAGATAAACCCGGTCCATCCCCCCAATATTCGCATTCATGACAATCAAGTTTGCGATACTCGACGTGAAGCAATGCAACGGCCGTGATCACGCCTGTTATGGGTAAGCGGCCGTCAGTTCACAAGTCGATAGGTCCGATTTTTTATCAAATTTTTTTAGCATGTATTCGGTCGCTATTCGCTTCGGTTTTTGCGCTGTAATTTTAACTACGTTCTCTGTTAGCTAATTCTCCGTATTATTTTCCCTTTAAACTTTGAAAAATTAGAGTTGAAAATGGAAACTGAGCGGCATATCAGCTGAGTGCGGGGATTAACATTGGAGCGCTCTTACTACAGCGGAGTGTTCGATACATTGCCGCGCTCGCGGGTGGAATAGATCCACGATATCCCCTAAATAAACTCCGCGGCACGTTCATGAATGCGAATACGCGCGCCCACCGGGGTTTGTTCTCGGGTATATTGCGCCGGTACCCGCCAAGAAGTTAGGCCCAGGATCCATTTTCAATCCTAAGATGGCCTTCGGAGACTTACACAGATTCCATAGGTTAGTACAGGTCTTCGTCAGCATACTCAGGCCCCATAGGGGTAAACTTTCACCAAACCGACCCTCATTACCCCCTCAGGCCATAGGAGCTCAGCTGATCGGACCGGAAAATGCCAACTTCGAGCAGATTAGGGCCCGTTTCGGGAAAGTGGCCAGCGAAAACGCCACCGTCTGCCGAGCCGACGAGCGAATCTGGCCAAAGGAATCCGACGGGACGACCGCTGTCTCTCTCTTTCCCGACGCGGCGCTCTCCTCACTTCATCAATCAACACCCGACGACGACGGCTAGAGGAATTAGCGAGCGAAAACGGCTTGTGACCCAGTTAGCCCGACAGCGACATTTCGACGATCACAACAGCTAACTGACACAGTAAAATCGTCGACGACACCGGTCGGCGAAAGCGGCTAGCGACGAATCCGCCGGGTTAAATCGCTCTAGCGGCTTCCCTTCTAGCGCTCCAAAGATTAAGGTTAAAAATTCTCCATGTTCTCTTTTCCTATGAAACCTCCTATGAGACCGAGATATTGTCCAGAAAAGCATTGGAGGCGTTCTTGATTTCCTGTAAAAGTTAAGGTTAAGGTATCGGCGTTGATCAGTCCCCTGAGGACGCGCCGCCGCATTCGTGTCCCACTCCGAATCGTAGAATCACAGTGAATGCGTGTTTAGCCTATCCTAGTAATGAATAAACGAAAATGTCTAGGGTCCCGCCGCGATTGCCCGTTACCGTACTCCCAGTGACGTATTTCATCAGTTTCTCGCCGTCTTTTGCTGCACGTTTTTTGTTCTTCGTTTTATTTTTTATTATAAACGTTTTATATATCTCTCCTACTATTCATTAGTTCATTTGGCGGCCTGTAGGCCGCTAGCCGCAACACCAAGTCAGTGTCCTTACCTTCCCAGACAAATCAGGTACCAATTTACCCGACCCTAGAGGGATGGAGGGTTTGGCTAGTCCGAACGGTGATCGATCGCTTGACCATTTGGATGTCAGAAGCGCTTGTTACCACTGTAGCACTCTAGTTTTAGAAATCCGCCAATAAATAAGCCATAGGTAACTCCCACAAATGAGTTTCTAGAGAAAGAACCTTTGTAACAAGGTAAAAAGATAGTCCAGGGCCCGGATTCATCATTGGTAAACCCCCGATAAACCCCGAGATATAGCCCGAACGGCGCCCACCTTTGTCTACTTATCTCAAACTTCCTATGTGAAAGGCAATCTCTCATCGACTCTGCCGTCTGGTTCTGGCTGAGCCGCGATTTCGGAGACCGCTAGTCCGTTCATGAATCTGGGCCCTGGGTACGTTTGCGAGGTTTACGCCATGCCCTGGGTTTCCTCCCGGACTACTTCCCCCAGCTACCAAGTTTGATGATCCACAGCATAGAGCGACGCCTGCTAGTCAGCCTGAGAGTAGGACAATCCACGTCCATCAGGATCAGAATACTCGGTTTACGCCATGCACTCGGTTTCCACCAAGAATCATAAAAAACCACCAAACGGAGTTCATTTCGCCCTCCTCCACGATCCTCGCCAGTGCAATGCCCTTTACCTTACCACTCGATCCCTCCTGCGCTCTCCTCTTCTCTCATGTCCTTCTTGAACCTCACCATCTTACTCACCACATAAGAGGCCTTCACTGGCCAGAATGACAATGTGTACCAGTACTTAACCTTGTTCGACATCGGCAGAGTGAGAGCTCGCGCGATCGGCGAGAGGAGGAGGGCGACGAAGGGGGGGGGGGGGCTCGGTGATGCAGCGGCCGATTGCTCGAACGTTTTTCCGAGCGACGAAAACCACCATCGCGACATAATGGAGGCCATCGGCCTGGGAGAGATGGGGCGAATACGGACGGGACGGACGCTGACGGACGGACGGACGGACGCGTCGACGGATGAATGGCAGGCACACGAGGGCAATGCCAACAACCAGTTCCAGCGGCGGGGCAGCGGGACACGGCGCGATCCGCCGATCCGATGCCGACGCATAAGAACAATAGATCGGTCCGAGAGAGCTAGGTGACAACCATGAAATAGCCCGATCCAATCCTGATCTGACAGCATCTGCAGAGTGGAGCTACGAGGTTTACGCCATGAACTCGACTCCCGCCACGAATCAAGAATCAGGGGTAGGAGGCGCCACTTCCATTTGCACGATTGAGTGATCAAAGCCCACTCGAGGTGATCAAGCCTTCTGTCTCTTTGGGTTGTGTAAATTTGAACCGGACCTGTCTAAGAAGGTAGAGACACCGACTTGGTAAAGCGGCTGGCCCCTCAAGTTACTGTGTAGGTCTAACACCTAGACATCATGCCTCTGTGGTTTTGAATATAAGACGAATGCGTGGCGCGTCCTTAGGGCTCGTTTAGACGCCGCTCGGCGAAAATGCAAAATTAAATCGCAACCAATAATTAACGTCCTCGATCGAATTTGCTCCTTTGCATTAGTGGCGCAGTCCGGTGGCGCCTCATATAGGCAAACTTACTGCTCGTTCGCGTTTTTTTAGAAGGCTGCTATTCCTTATTAAAGGACATTTTGACGAAATTCACTTTTTTCGTTTAATTTCTTCCCTATGTGATTATATGCCTAATTTTTTTTGCTTAGACGCGGCGCCACCGGACTGCGCCACTAACGCAAAGGAGCAAATTCGATCAATGACGTTAATTATTGATTGCGCTTCGATTTTGCATTTTCGCCGCGCGGCGTCTAAACGACATAACAGTTCTGAAAAACGGAGCCACGAGGTTTACGCCATGAACTCGGCTCCCGCCACGGATCCTTACCTTAGCCGCTAAATTTGGATGTTGAAGAGTCACGGAATAGAGCGATTTTTGCTGGTCAAAAGCAAACCATGAAATACGCCAATTTGACACTGAAGAGATCTAGCCCAGTAAAATGTTTAGAAGAAGACTGGAGTTCTGAGGTTTGCGCCATGCGCTCAATTTCCGTTTTGAATCCAACCAGTAGTCATCGCTGAGTCTCGGAACAAAAAAAGGTGCGCTTATAGGTCAGAGGGTGAGATCTGGCCACTAGTCTATCTAGTAGTGACTCAAAGGCTCGAGACGACATCTGGAGCCGCAAGGTTTGCGCCATGCACACGGCTTACACCAGGATTTGAAAGTTTGCAAAGATTCGCGCCATGCACTCGACTATTGCCAAAAATACTGCAGCTTCTTAGAATCTCCAACTGGAGCGCTGTTCTCAAGAATACTGAACCCAAATCCGATTATTTAGCATTTTAAAAGCATCTCTAAAAATCTGCTAAGACAATTTTAACTAAACGGCTACATATGGAAGAAAACGAACCTTGCATCCTTCACAAGCGAACACTCCATAGTGAAAACCGCTGGCCTTATCGGAGCACACTTGGCAGAGTAGTGTGGTGGCCGAGATCTCTTCGCTGCCGGCTGAAAATTAAAAATATTAAAAATCTAATTTTGTCAGAAATTTTGAAAATTTTCTGTTTTCAAGATCTGAAAACATAGAAGAGCATTTGGGATCTGCTAGCTGAGACCAAAGTGGAGTTTAAAATTGCTTTTCTCTTTTCTCTCGCCTCCTTAATTTCAAGGAAACTCTACTTGGACTGTAATTTCGGGTTTTTTCATTTTTTCCAGTGAATTAATAGGTGGGTTTTTTCAAGTATTAAACTGTTCACCTCGAAATGCCTTAGGAAGATCCCTTGGGTAAGACTTACACCTATATCTATCCAGGTTCACCTAACACCCTAGGAAATTCCCGTGGTCGTCGCTGAGACACAAATCGCCGTAAAATTTTTGAGTTTCCTCACAAAGCTGCCGATTTCGCGCGCGCGCTCGCCCCTTCCAATGACCCGAGGACCCGCCTCCCGAGGAGTCGAATAAAGAAAGTGCTAGGGAACTCAGAGGGCAACCCATACCCCCACCGTCAACTGGACCCTATCGCTCGATGGCAATCGTTCACGACCGGGTACAAGGCCACTATCGGAGGAGAAAAATGGCAAAAGCACTTTGACCGTAGAAACGGTGGCATGGGCCGCCTTGGACCCCGTGATTATTTTGGAAAAAAATGGCCATCTCGATCAGTTAGAGAAGAAAACACCACAGTAGGCAAATAACTGGTAAATGGATGAGCAACTGGACCTTAGATCATCGGAACAATTACTAAAAAAATGTTTAAAAATTATTATAAAACAGGGCGCCCCTATCGCCTATTGATTAAATCAGTGGTTGAAATGTAAAGTGGCCAAAAATATGAGCAGTTCAAATGTCACGGGGATAACGTAGAATTGCATCTCGTTCTTCGATTTTTCTACTTCAAAGATGCATTTTTTTATTAAATCACCTAATACGCCGTGAACTTGAATCGAGAATCTTCACGGTTCATCTGGACCAACGCTCAACAACAAAAAGAGGTAAAAATGAAAAAAGACAAATCAGAGACCACTTTCGGGAATCTAAAAATGATAAAAGACAAATCAGAGACCACTTTCGGGAATCGCACTATGCAAATTTAGAGAGAAAAAAATCCACACCGATCAGGTGTTCTGGATACGCTTTTCTCTGTTCAATAAGTTCACATAAATGATCTCAGGGACTTTTGTTCGAAAAATACCTGAAATCAAAAACATTTCAGCTTTTTCAAGTGGCTACTCTATAGAGAAAAGCAGTAAAAGGATCATAATTCTTCTCAGGCACATCAAGAGATAAATAAATAAATAGATAAATAAACTCTCTAAGTGGTCACTCCGGAAAATATAATGAATTTTTTACGAAATATAATAAAACTTTTATACTATGTTATTACCACTTTTTCGTTACAACTTCTCTTTCGTTTAATTCGCTTGCTGCACTCTTGATGGTACATTTTAATACTCAAACAAATGGATAATTAAATAAACGCCTTGAAGTTTTGTTAAGCCTTTATGATAGAGGACGCATATGGTACAGCGACAAGAGGCGCTACTGACAATCTTACGATCGAGGGATCGATCCTCGCCTGTAGTAACCGAGCCTTCCATCCCTTCGAGGTCGGGTAAATTGGTACTACACTTGTCTGGGAAGGTAAAGGCACTGACTTGGTATAGCGGCTGACACCCGAAAGCCATTGTTTAGGCCGAATACGCATTTTTCTTGCCTCTACGATTCTTAATGGAACCCGAATGTATCCTCAAGGGGCTGATCCACGCCGACATCTTTACCTTTACCTTTACCTTTACCCATGGCCGATGGACTCCAGCGGCTAGTCAGGTGCTTAGTCCGTCGCGCCCAATTTCTTTTCGTCGGCGGCCGTCAGCCCCCGTTCGAAAACTAACCGAAAGGCGACGACGGTTTCACTGTGCCCGAATACCCCCGACGACCACGATCACCTCGTCGCCATCTCGACGGCGGGCGTCTCGAGGTGACCTCGAAACACCGAATGAAAACTCCTCTACGTTAGCCGTTTGTCTGTCAGTGTGTGTGTGCGTAGATACGTGTATACGGTCGCTGCTACTATGGCTGCTGCTCTACATCACATCGGGTGGTGGCGTTGTCACAACGCCGACACGACAAAGGCGCTGGCGGCCGCATCAAAAACCGCCAAACATCGCGAAAAACGTGACAACGAAGTCGCCGCCATAAAGTGGGTCCCGATGGACACGGCAGTGCAGCTGGAAAACGGTATCTTTCGTGTTGGGACCATCGAACGTTGGAGCCGCCGTGGAATGAAGTGTGGTCCGCAAAAATGCGCACACACGACCTCAAACTTTACGTCACTTTTCTGCAATCGGGAAATGACCACTGCCATTACCTACTGCAACAGCAAGAGAGTAAATGCGACCATAACTTTGGGCATTCTTACTGATTCTACATTGCACCGCTATGCTTATGGGGCCGTGGTAAAAGTCGGTTTGGATAACAATCTTGGTTAGTTCCATTTGTAATCTTGTATTTCATCTGTCATACCCAGCTTTCCACGGTACAGTGGTAAGAGGCGGTTCTGACACCAGCACAGTCGAGTGATCTACCTTCTGTCTGGCCTAAAAAAGTCTACCATTCCTCTACGGTGGGGTAAATTGTTACCAAACTTGTCCGAGAAGGCAAAAGCGCTGAATTGGTACACCGGCTGGCCCAAGAAAGTCATTGAGATAAGATAAATCCGCGTTCAGGACGTCCCTACGATTCTGAATGGAAGACAAGTGCATGGGGGACTTCATCCTTGGAGGCGTTCTTAGGGACTGATCAACGCCGAAACCTTGACCTTTACTTACCTTACCACTAGCTGAACCAATACTGCCCTGTTACCACGTAAGAGTGAGAGCTATCGTTTAGGAGATGAATAGGTGAGAATCTCTCTGGAGTATAACCTATAATAATTATGCCCACCGAACCCCCGATATAGTTAGTAGGTGACGGCTGAAACAGTCGAGCTTGAAACATTTGCTACGATGCCACTGGGACACGGTAGCTTTCGTGTTGGGATCATCAACCAGTCATTCATTTTGGAACTGTCGTGGAATTAAATGTGGTCCGCAAAAAAACCACACAAACGTGACGCCCACTCCACGTTACTTTTATGTGACAGCAACGTTGACCCTTCGGGTACACTCCTAGCCCTACTGGGCCCAAATTCATGAACGGACGAACGGTCTCCGAAACCGCGGCGCAACCAGAAGCAGACGGCAGTGTCGATGAGAGACTGCGTTTAACATAGGAAGTTTAGGATAAGTAGAGAAAGGTGCGCGCCGTTCACAGGCTATATCTCGGGGTTAATCGGTGTTTACCAATGATGAATGTGGGCCCTGATGATCCTAATATAGTGTTACCATATATCTACGTTACCTTTTAGTTAATTTTGTTTCTTACTTGAACATGCTCCCATAAATACGACCTTTTTGTTTTTGTTGTGTTGCCGGTTACTTTCTGCGCATGTATTTCTGTTGAACGTGACGTAAATGAATAAATAATATTGACCTATAAATCATAGCAATGATCTAAGTTATTTCTTATCATGTATAGGGCTAAAAGGTGAATCAGGATAAAAACTACTAAGAATTTATAATACATTAATATCACTTTTACCTACTGCAATATTTTTCATGCTTGCCATTCCCTACTGCCACAGTAACCGCGTAAATGCGACCGCAGATCTGCTCCTGCTGTCTAACAATTATTTCTCTGATATTAGGGTGGCCCAAAAGTTCGTGTGCATTTCAGATTCTGACGCTTGTTCTTTATTAGGTAATTCAATACAAAGTAAACAAACGACATAATAACGTTAATACGTTTAACATAACAGTTCTTCGCAGGATCCACGGCAAAGAATTGTGCCCAATCTTGATAACGGATGTATTGTTCATTTGTTTTGTTTTTTTTGAATTTTATCAATAAAACCGAATCAAGAGAAACGCGTAACAGTGATATCACCTGTTGGCTACCAAAGTTTTTGGCATGTCATCCTGAATAAAATAGTCTCGAATCCGGGTTTAGGAGAAGGGTGTGAACGAGCATAGGCGCTCTTCTTCTCGTGCCCTTTCTCGTGCATCGTTGCGGTGACAATGGAAAAGGACCGGATTTGGCATCGAAGAACTCTGAACACCGCCATCTCACCGCTCACACACGAGCATTGACCCAATTCGACGCCAACCGGCTCCATCCATCGCCACTGCGCAGCCGAGTTCTACTCGAAAACACACACAGAAGTGATCCTTGGCCAGCAGCCAAATGGCAACTCACCAGTGCTACCTTATGGGACCACCTGTATTTCTGTTGAACGTGACCTAAATGAATAAATAATATTGACCTATAAATCATAGCAATGATTCATCTTATGATTCACTATTCATCAAGATAAAAACACTAAGAAGATTACATTAAAGAACGATTATTTTTCATGCTTGCCATTCTTGTCATGGAGTAAAGCGACCGCAGGGTTTACCTGCCGTCTGACAAAGGACGATACCCATACCACAGATTGATTATCCACACCTTCATTAGTAATTCAATACAAACCCACAAACGACTAATAAGGTTAATATGGTTAATAACAGTTCTTCGCAGGATCCACGGCAAAGAATTGTGCTTAATCTTGATAACCTTATTGGTCATTTATTTGTTTTTCTTGAATTGTAAATAAAAGAAGTCAGAATCTGAAATGCACACGGGGCCCAGATTCATGAACGGACGAGGCGGTCTGAACGAGCAACCTTGGCGAAGCCAGAACTCGTGCACGTTGCAGTGACAATGGAAAAGGCGTTTAACATCGAAGAAGTTTAGAATATCTAGCTCACACACGAGGTGGGCGCCAATTCGACGCCAACCGGCTCCATCCATCACTGCGGGTTCTATCGAAAACACACATGATGAAGTGATCCTTGGATATTCTCAATTCCGGCCTCACTGGTTACCTTATTACCACCTTGTGACGGCTGGGTTCCCTGTGGGTGACATAAACCCGAGACTAAGAACGATTCATGAGTGAAGACCTTCTCGTCATGGAATGAAATGCCTGAGGGTTTTGCCTACCCAGAAGGACATACCTGTACCACTGATTGATTATCTACACGCACCCACCTACCTCTGTGTGGGAAGGTAAAGGCACTGATTTGGTATAGCGGTTGACCTCCGCAAGTCATTGTATAAGCGAGTATATTTTTTGTATTTCCACTGAGGCTCAGCTGCTTAAATGATTTGATTATTGCTTATTTGAGGTTTTGTTATGAGCTCGACCGTTCTGAGTTTAGTGTTACTTGTTGCTTCCTTCAGCGTTTGTGTTTTAGGTGAATTTCAAATAGGTTCACGCAGATAAATAAATAAATGAGAAGCAGGTTCGAGCTCCGCCCAAGCCTAGACTTTTGCGAGTACCACAGCACCTGTTTGAGGTTCGATTTAGTTCGGTTTTATCCCTATTTTCATGGGCCAGAGCCCAGATTCATGAACGGACGAGCGGTCTCCGAAACCGCGGCGCAGCAACCAGACAGCAAAGTCGATGAGAGAGTGCGTTAAACTTAGGAAGTTTAGGATAAGTAGACAAAGGTGAGCGCCGTTCGGGCTATATCTCGAGGTTTATAGGGGGTTTACCGATGATGAATCTGGGCCCTGATCTCTCTAACCATTCCTAACCTCATGGTAAAGCCCTGTTGTTGATAGAGGGTCACTTTTCTGCCAAACCTGGACATTTTCAAATACTACAAGGTAACGTATTGAACGGCCCTTGTGGTGCAGTGGCAAGAGGCGCTGCTGACACCTGCCCGCACAGTCAAGCGATCGATCCCCGCCCGGGCTAACCAAACCTTCCATCCTCGCCGGGTCCGGTAAACTGGTACCGTAGAGGGGTATTTGTGGGAAGGTAACGACACTGGCTTGCTATAGCGGCTGGCCTCCGCAAGTCATTGTATAGGCTAAATACGCATTCACATTGCCTCTACGATTCCGAATTGAACACGAATGCATACCGCGTCCCTAAGGGGCTGATCAACACCTTTACCTTTACCTTTACCTTCTACCATTATCTGATCCACACCCAACCCATTACTCAATAGGCGGTAAGTAGAACACCCCGGCAGAGTAACCGCTGACGGATTAGCGCCGACCTTTCCCCGTTGGCTCACCTTCATTCATTCGATCAACCATCGATATCTGTCGCCGAAAATCTTCGGTGGCCCCATGCCCTTGTTGCACTTTTTCTAACCTTTTTTCCTGATGAAATGTCTGGTCCGCATCGTTGCGGGGCACTAACGCGTTCTGACATCGTCCTCCGGTGGCCGGCCCCTAAGTGATCAGTAACTTTATCTATGCAAAATCGCTGCTGGTGGTCGACCTTCTGGGTAAAGAAGTGGTGTGTTCGTCGGTTCGAACCGCTGAAGTGAAAGTGCACCACGTGGCTATTTTCGAATTCGAAATTCGTTTTGAAAGGGTCGCTCTCTCGCGCGCGCGCCATGCCGACGAATTGATGAGAAATACGACCGTCTCTTTCTTCGACGGTGGTGGCCGTGTGGTGGAGGTGATGAACTTTGAAGCCCGACGATGCTAACCAGTGGAGAAAAACACTAAAACACACGAAAGTCACCGCCAAAAAACTTCCCGTCGGCGTACAAATGTTAGCCGATTCTCAGTGGAAAGAAAAGCCGTCTGTCCCTCCCGTCGATTGCACCGACGGAAACTTTCATTTTCCCGCAGGCGACAACTAATGAGCTAGCCCTATTAATTTCCATTTCATTTTGTTACACTGTTCATGGTACAGTGGTAGGGAGGCGCCACTGGCACCCGTATGGTCGAGCGATCGATCCACGTCCAGGGCCTAAATTCATCATTGGTGAATCCCCGATAAACCCTGAGATATAGCCCGAACGGCGCCCACCTTTGTCTACTTATCCTAAACTTCCTATGTTAAAAGCAATCTCTCATCGACTCCGACGCCGTCTGGTTCTGGCTGCGCCGCGGTTTCGGAGACCGCTCGTCCGATCATGAATCTGGGCCCAGGCTATACAAACTTTCCATCCCTCCGGGGTCGAGTAAATCATGGCATTCTCCAAAGGGAGCTGATCAACGCCGATAAATCTACCTTTACCTTACCTAATTCAATGTTTCTTAAGCTCGTAAGCAGTCGCCTCTATGAGATTCTAGACGTTTGTAGCCGTCTTTTACTACACTAGAAAGGTAGGGTAACCCGTTGGCACAGGTAGGGTAACCCGTAGGTCGGCGTTGATCAGCTCCCTTTGAGGAATGCCATGATCTACCCGAAGGGATGGAAAGTTTGGATAGCCCGGGCGTGGATCGATCGCTCGACCATACGGGTGCCAGTGGCGCCCTCGTACCACTACCATGAATATGGTAACAAAATAAAATGGAAACTAATAGGGCTAGCTCATTAGTTATTCCCTGCGGGGAAATGAAAGTTCCCGTCGGTTGGTTTCATTCCCGTATCTTTCTCTAGGTCAAAGACGCGTTCCCCAAATTTCTACTATTTTGAATGAAAGTTGAATGCGTGGCGCAGTCTCTTCCTCTGGTCTCAGGTTTCACTGGCCCACGGAAGAGAGTGACCAAGTGACCGAACCGACGCGGGCAGCGTAACCGGGGGTGAGTTTCGATACCCAGGGGTGGGTATGGCGGGGTGGTGGCAGAGTGCCGATTGAAAACGACGATCAGCGGCGGCTGGTCGTCGTTTTCCATCGGCCACCCGTCGTCGTGGCGCGTCCGTCGACGATCACGTGTGAACGAAAGTCGGTCAAGTTCAAGTTCGGCGCGACACTCCATCGGAAAAAAGGAAACGACGAACAGAAACTGCGACGAGAAGACGAGCGACCGCCGCCGAGGCGCTGTCGCAGCGGCAACTGCGGCAGCGGCAGCGGCAGCGGCAACAGAGTTCCTGAGAAGGACATTCAGGCCCAGATCCATGAACGGACGAGCGGTCTCCGAAACCCCGTCGGCGATGAACCCACTCAATACCGTCGAGGTCTCCCAAACCCTGCCTCATTTCGAGGTGTGGTAGTCTCGCGTTAAACCCCGATTAAACCCCGGCGCCCGATCACAGAACTTGGTTTGCGCGCAGCTCGAGGAATATCTCGGGGTTTATCGGGGGCTTACCAATGATGAATCTGGACCCAGACGGACCAAAGGCCACCCAGGGCGTGAATGCCACCTGTACTCAGATTAGTGTGCTCCTGGGCCCAGATTTATCATTGGTAAATCCCCGATAAACTCCATGAACGGCGCGCACATTTGTCTGCTTATCCTAAACTTCCTATGTTGAACGCAATCTCTCAGCGACTCTGCCGTCTGGTTCTGGCTGCGCCGCGGTTTCGGAGACCGCTCGTCCATTCATGAATCTGGGCCTTGGATAATCCTACCTCACAAACCCAATCCAGTGATGCTAACTTGGCTGTTCAGACCCTTGGGTATGGGGGTACCCAGGTACTTTGGGTATATATCGGTTGGGGGAGCAGCCCACGTGAAAAAAAACTCAAAAACTCGAAAAGAAATGCACATCTTGAAACAATTTGACTTGAAGAATCTATTCATTATTACCACAATGAACTTTTGCTGGCTGCACCCGTTAACCCACAAAGCAGACTTTATCGGATGCATGGTATTTTGAGGAGTTTTGGTTTTTTTTTCAAATTTCAATGGTTGACCCTCGATATATTTCAAATTATTTTATTATTAGACACTTGAGTCGTGGAATAAAGAACCTAAAGAACCACGTCACTGAACCGGTTCGACGAGTGCTGCCGTTATAATTTCAAACTAATGACCTCATGCCTTTGAAATCAGATACTTTCAAAGGGTAGAGGGGCTGGGTTAGAGTGATCCAGAGAAGTTCCTAAAGAAATAGCCGCAGTTCAACCCTATTCCCCGACCTGGTTTTTCACTTAACTTTTTCCCTGTGAACCTCATTAACAGCTAGTATTTACCTATCTGGGTGCTGTTGCTATAACCAGGGTACTAGTAATCCCGGGTAGGCCATATTTACAACAACAAAAAACAAGAAAATAGGGTCCACATCGAACTAAATCGAATCTCATACAGGTGCTGTTGTACTCGCAAAAATCTAGACTCGAGCGGTGCTCGAACCTGCCTCTCAGGCCTGTTCAAACCCTTCATCTGCGTGAACCTATTTAATATCCACCTAAAGCTACAAATTTTACAAAAAAAAACACTGAATGTGGGTAAGACGACTATCTTGGGCCCAGATTCATGAACGGACGAGTGGTCTCCGAAACCGCGGCGCAGCCAGAACCAGGCGGCAGAGTCGATGAAAGATTGCGTTCAACATAGGAAGTTTAGGATAAGTAGACAAAGGTGGGTGCCGTTCGGATTATATCTCGGCGTTTATCGGGGGTTTACCAATGATGAATCTGGGCACTGGCCTCGTTCATAGTTCTTTCGCGCGCCGGGGTTGAACTAATATTCCCAAAAATTTAAATTGTTGCCAGAAGAACAATCAAACCCTTTAAGGTGATCTAGAGAACTAGTAACCGACTCTTAAAGAGAAAATGGAACATTTCATTGAGAGATTTCGCCAAAAGAAATTAAAAATCAAATTTAATCGCTTATCACCTGAAATCCAACCCCTTCCTATGACTCAGAATCCAAGTGCATCGCTGTATTTGCGCGAAAGGTTCTTATCTCGCGGATGTTGGCAAAATAACCATCGTCATGGGGTAAAATTTAGCTCAAGGTTTCCCTGGGACGATGACGATGACTAAGCGAATGGGCGCAATGAGGACAAGCGCGTGTGTTTCTCATCATCACGTGTGCAACATCACAAGTGAACTGTTGTTGTTTGTCGTCCGTGACGGCCGACCGCGTCGCACACGCGACGCTGCGGCAGCCGGAGCGATTCCGGCGGCCACGGCACTCGCGCCCGGCTGACCTGAAAAAACACCGAAAGGCACAGGTCGGCAAAGTGGGACGTAAACAGCCGTGCACAGCGAGGAAGATCGCGCACCGCCGGGAAAAAAGGAAAATAGGCTAGTCGATGAGTCATAAACCGAAGGTCATAACTGACGTAACAGTGCCCGGAGTAGAACGGTATGAGACGTTTAAGACATTACCCTCATCGGAGTCGATCGTAAACCCTTAACCACCGTACTAGGTCTGGAACTTTTGGCGCGATTTCCGATGCTTTGTGGCCGAACGGCGGTCGGTTTTATCGACATCAACCACCAACCCTGTCCGTCCATGGATGCCCCAACATACCGGCGCTAATCGGTTAGCTGTATCGGAACGTCGGCCGCCCGATTGGCGTCGGGTTAACAACGACGACATCGAAACCCAGCTCCAGTAAACTTTGACCGCGGCGGAATTGGGGAATCGGGCGCGATTCGAGCGCTTTCAGAGGACAAAAATCGGGCAAAACCGCCATTTTTCATGCTACGATGCCTACATCTTTCTTATACCCATCAAAGCACCTACCGATGCCATTGGTGATCAGCTACAAAATTTTTAAGAAAAATTCAGGAGAAATAAATTCGATTTTTTAGAAAAGAGAGTAAGTGAACCTGGGGAGCAAAGTCTATGGAAAACGGTGAGAATTTGCCGAACAATGAAACTCTAAATTTTAGTATTTTCCATTATTCCTCATAATTTTATAATTTCGCTTAGGGCCCGCCAGATCTTAGCGTTTTTGACTCACATGTATTTCTACTACGTAAATAAATAGAAAAATAATAAATAGATAGCTCCAGCGAGTAATCAGCCGCACAACTTCATCAAATCGAAAGGAACTGGGGGTCGAAGAGTATCTGAACAACTCCGTATTCTCATTCAGGTTACGGTATGGTTTATTTACTTATTTGAATTGTTTTTTTATTACGTATTATTTACTATGGTTTATACAAGTTCTTTTAGTTGTATTGCTGAAAAAAGGAAACGTTTTGGTCTACGAAACAGACACGTCCATTCCACAGGTAAATGTTTATTTTTTACTGAGTTACCCAGTCAAATTACTTGTACTAACCGTCCCGCGTGAACAAGACTGATAAAATGATAAAATGTTAAAATCAGGTTCCTCTCGGTCGCGACGATCTCACTATTCAAAATCGGTTTAAAATGATTCAAAAAACGTCCGAGCGAAGTTCTGTCGTCACTGACTGAATTTAATTGCAGGCGGCATGTGATAGGGTTCCGGTGGTGAACATTAGAATTCGGTCACTTTACCGAGAAATAATAGCAGAAAAAACAGAACTGTTGAAAATAACGAAGAGATAGGACTTGAGTAATTCTAATCAATCGATAATTTTTCAAAGAACAGCAGGATTCAAGAGAAATTCAATCGAAGAAGAACGTAGCTGATGGAAAACACGGTCGACATTTGGAACAAGGCCGCACTGGAGACCTTCACTTCAGCTAGTTCGTTTTTTCGCGGTCTCTTTCTGCTCGGAGCGTCAATATTTTAAATAGCTTATTTTTAAAAAAGCTAGAAAGGGTCGTTGAGAACTATTACCCCGCTTTTAACAAGATAAAATTATATAAACATTTTGTACAATTGTTTGTTGTCAATCACCTAACCATTTTCACGAATATGTTCCCATTTGTTAATGAGCATTCCAATTTTTAGGCGCCGATTGCGTAGCGGAAATAAGTATAGACAAATGAAAGAATTTTCATAAGCCATTTGGAAAAAGCAGCAATAAATTGAGACTTTCCGTCATGAGACTTGAAAAAAATATTAGCCATTTGGAAATATTTGAGAAATATTAAACCTAAAATATTTGAGAAGTTAAAACCAGGGATGATCGAGGAGAAAAGGAATTTTTCAGAGTAACGGGAGGCAGAAAAGGATTCCAAGTAGTGGTTGAAGAAGACAAGAGGAACTTAAAATAATATTTTCTCTTAGATGAGATCAAAAGCTTGCCATTTTAGACAGAATCGGAAAAATAGAACTACAAAACGATAGACAAGCTGTAACCCATTTCGTTCTCATATCCAAAGTTACTCCTTTGGAAAATGTGCGAGATTTAACTTTTAACTTTTATCGAGAAATAATAGCAAAAGAACAGAGCTGTTGAAAATAACGAAGATATAGGATTTAAGTCATTCTAATCAATCGATAATTTCTCAAAGAACAGCAGGATTCAAGAGAAATTCAATCAAAGAAGAACCTAGCTGATGGAAAACACCGTCGACATTTCGAACAAGGCCACACTGGAGGCCTTCACTTCGGCTAGTTCGCTTTTTCGCGGTCTATTTCTGCTCGGAGCGTCAAAATTTTATATTGCTTATTTAAAAAAGAGCTAGAGAGGGCCGAAAATATACTCCTGAGAAATAGAAGAAGCAGATGAAACTAGTGAAAAATCAGAAGAACTTACCACGATCCGAAGACGAATGATTCGAGTCGCTGGCCGAGTCGTCGCTGGGCGAAGACAGAACCAGTGAGTGAATAGCGGAGAGGAAAAACGACTCGCCACCGATGGCCACATTGCCGACACCGTTTGGCGACATGGCGTGCGGAACAATCGGTCGAAATGCCGAGTTGGTGGCCACCTGGATCGGACTGGCCAGCTGCGGTGTCGGCTGAGGTGGTGGCTGTTGATGAGCGGCGGTGGTGGCGATCAGCAACGAGTTGGCCAAGGTGTTCATCGTCTGCGACGTTTGCGAGGAGGACGACGAGGAAGATGACGACGGTGGTGGTGGCGGTGGAGGTGGTTGAGCCGGCTGGACTAACGGAGCGATGGGCGGCAGCTGACCGACGAGTAACTGAGCGATGGGTCGCGAGACCATCATGGCGGTGTGGATGAGGCTGATCTGACGGGGAGCTGGCTAGCCGACCGTTGTCTCGGGGTAAGTTGAAAGTGAGGGTTGGCTGGGCTGGGGGTGGCAAAAGCGAAAATCAGTGAGTCAGACAGGCAATGGGTCACCGGCGCACGACTGCCGGCTGCCAAACTGTGCGAGCGGCGGACGATCGTGCGCCACAAGGTCATCATGCTACGCTAACACGCCCACCACCACCAACACCACCACCACAACCATCATCATCATCATCGCCGGCCCAGCTCGGCTCCAGTTGCCAGCCGGATGATGATGACCGTAGACGATTTGGAGGAAATCAAGGAGAATGAGGAAAAGCAGGAAGAGCGGGGCTATCACCCAATAGTCACCATAACACCATGGATGTCTAGGAGAAGATGGTGAAGGAGTACAACTAGGAGGCGAGGTAGGATGAGGTGATTAAGGAGGACAAGAAGGACAAGGAAAGGAAGTGGAGGAAGATGTGGCAGTTCCAACAAGTTCTGAGGCGGGGTAGGAAGATGAGTCTAAATGTCCACATCCTACCCGGCCGGCCCTGGTTGCCTGCAATACCGAAGATCACCATAACCAAGTAGACGACGTGAAGGAGGAGGATCAGGAGAAGGTGAAGGAAAAGGACAGGAAGAAAGACCCACGCTGCTATAATTACGATGAAAGCATGGAGGTAAAGGTGATGAAGGAGGACAAGTAGAAGAGGAGGTAGGAGGAGGTGATGAAGGAGGACAAGGAGGAAAAAGGAAGGAAGTGGAGGAAGATGTGACAGTTGCAGCAGGTCCTGAGCAGGGGTAGGAAGATGAGTCTACATTTCCACGTCCTACCCGGCCGGCCAGGGTTACCAGCAATACCGAAGATGACCATAACCAAGTAGACGACGTGAAGGAGGTCGAGGAGAATGAGGAGAAGGACAAGGACAAGGAGAAAGAGAAGGACAAGAAAGGCCAACAACGAGACGATGAATATCACCACGCAGACGACGTGAAGGAGATTGACGACGTAAGGAAAATGTGAAGGAGTAGGGCTAGATGGCAAGGGAGGAAGAAGAGAAGGAAAAGGAGGAACACCAAAATCTCGTGTGAGGACGAGAAGAAGAAGATGAAGGAGTAGGACTATGAGGGAAGAGACGATGGCCACCAATACCACGAGAAAAGGCAACGAGGACGAGGAAATTGAAGACTTAGAGGACCAGCTGAAGGAGCTGATGGACGAAGAGGAGGTGGAGGTGGACGAGTATGAATAGAAAGCGGAAAAGGACAATAAGAATGACCTGGTGTTTTTACGATTACACCGCGAAAATGTGATAGGTACGTAAAATAAATAATAAAAATGAATAATAAATAAATAAATAACAGAATTGAGCAAACCTTCGAGGGCTAGAATGCGAGAAGAAGCGATTTAGTGGATTACAGAGCTCGCCCCCATCTTAGAAAAATAGGACGACACCTCTACGGCCTTCAATTCAATCGTGTCACATTTTTATACCCATAAAATAGCAAATATCTAGACGTATATTGGTATAATGTGAGACCAATTGCACAATGTGGAACGACAACTTATCAATTCTCGAAGCATGGCTCAGAGAAATAAAGCAATGAAAATAATGAAAAAAGAAAAGAGAAAATGCCGAGAAATAAAGAGAAAAGATCGGAGAAAAGAGAAAATCCACCCGCCAAGAAATTCGAAAGCTAGCCAGTGGGGTAGAGTAGTCAGAGGTCGGCGGCCCAGCGGACGAACCGCTGACGATCAAAGCCTGGGTAGGTCAAGGAATTTAGCCGCTTATGGCAAAAATTGATTATTTTTTCATAATTTAATTGTTGTAATAGTACTAGTTAAAAATCCGGAGTGTTTTCGTCAACTCCAAATAGATCAGTCTTTCCTTGTTTTCCAGAGTTACTACCAGCGATTCCAAAAACACTCAATGAAAAGTTTCCCTGGTATTCTTATCGATTGAATTTTATTTTTATATTTTTTATAATCAAGGCCGGGCTAATCCCTTGGGGTATATACTTTATACTATATAATATATACTAATACTATAATATATACTAATACTAATACTTTATACTATATAATATGTACTAATCCAAATACTTTATACTATATAATATATACTAATACTATAATATATACTTTATTTCAATTTTTAATTAATTTAATTTTTATGTTTTTTCAATTTCTGATTAATTTTTATTTTTTATTTTTTCTATTTTTTATTAATTTTCAATTTTATTTCAGTTTTTCATCTCTCGGTCTGGCCCTCTTCGTTCGGTGCACCTTCAGGAGTCGGTATTTATTGTTGTCTAGTTATTTTTAAACGAGAAGCTACAATAATTGTACCATTTTTACCTCTGCCTTTCTTTTTTGAATTTTGTTTCGAAGATAAAATAATATATCGCCTTCACGTTCCCCTATTTCAGAAGTTATCTTTTTAGCAATAATTTTTTCTAATTTTCACTTTTGTCGACCATTTGGAATTTTCGAAGAACTGTCTGCCTTAGAACCCTTGAAAAAGTTAACATTTTCCTAACACTTTCTTTCCTTTTCTATTTTACCAAACCCTCATGGTATATTTTTACTGGAGATCCATAAGTTTGGCGTTTCTCATTGTTTTAGATGACCTAAAAGCCTATGGAGAAGCATCTTTTATGGAAACTAAGAATTTCGGCAAAAAAACGGAAAATTGGCAAAGTCTGGAGGAATATTCATAAGTTAAAAATAAAACTACCGTACTTTGAAACAAAAATACCGTACCTACTTCCCTGATGTTGGTCTGTTTGTCTATTTGCTGTGACTTCCTTACCAACTAGCACACACACACCGACAGCGTCAAAGTGTCAAGGTGAGCAGCTTTCGCCGCGATCGGCGCTAAAACACGGGGGAACACCTTTCATTGTAGATTTTTCCAGAATATTTGAATTAAAAATATTGAAATTCGGCAGCAAACAAAGTATAAACAAAGCCCTAAACTAGCTATTCAACTCTTCAAACACACATCCAGTTGCAAATTGTATTAGCTTTTATAGGATTGAAAACCACAGACACACAACAACACGAAAACTCTTGGAGGAAGAGAGATACTAGACGAAATATTATTATTCTGTACAAATATAACGTTAATACTACAAATGAAACCACCCGATTCAAGGAAATATCGATCGATTCACGGTCAAAAACAACAACAGATCTCCGATTTCTATTTCAATACTGGTTGTGTTGGATTTTGATTCTGATCGAGAATTGTTACCTAATAAATTAGTAATAATAATAATAGTAGTAAAAGAGAAAGCGATCCGTCGAAATTCAATATAATATCACAGATAGAAAGAGTATCGTCACATCGTTCAATATCGAAAGGCAACAAAAATGTACAGAAAAAAGACGGCTAAAAAATGGGATTTTTGAGAGATACTTGAACCCAAGGGGCGGTTCGGCTAGTTGTAGTCGTCGTCAAGGAGAGCAGCACCGTCCTCGTCTGCGGACTGTCTTCTGGAGTCGGACGACGGTGCGGTGGATTTCCGATGATCAACGACAGCCGCACCGATGAACGAGGCGGTGATGGGTATGGCGGCCAGTAGCTGAACACCAGACGGCGGTTGACCACGAATCACCGCATCCGCCATGAACGAGAACGGAATCGCTAACGTCATCGCCAATGATGCCGATAGCGCATCCGTTAAGCCGGCCGCCGTAAGCCACAGGTAGTCGCCGAGTAGCGTACCTTAAAGGTAAAGGTAGAGTTAAGGGTAAAGGTAAAGTTGCCGGCATTGATCAGTGCTTTAGGGGCGCGCCACGTACTGGCCTTCCATCTAGAGCGGTAGAAAGTGGTGAATGCGAATTTGGTCTAAACAATGACTTGCGAGGGTTAACCTTAGCTCCCCAGACAGGTCTGGTACCAACTTACCCGGCCCAGGACGTGGTGAAGGCTTGGCTCCCCTGAGCGAGGATCAATCGCCCGACTGCGTGGAAGTCTAGTAATGCCTCTTACCTCTGCCTAGGGTACCTTAACCCAACGAATTTAGGTACATAGAATCCCAGTTAAGCTGCTTCAGAAGGAAATTGGGGACAAATAATCAGTGATATTGATCTGACTTGATTACCTATTCAATTGCAGTTTGGGCGCACCTTGTGATGTACATAATAAATAAATAAATAAATATCGACCCGATTGAGAACCACGACCAATCGATCCGCCAAGCCCACCTAGGCCAGGGAACCGGACCATCTCCTACGGGTAACTCTTACCCACCGCGCCTTTCGATTGGTGGCCCCGGCTGCTACCCGTCCCTTACTAGAGGCAGGGCCACTAAGATCAATAGCATACCCCAGTGGGTTAGGATCACTCGAGGGTTGGCGCCTTCACTGACCTATGGAAATTTGACCGATCTCAGCGCGCCCTAAAAGGACAGCAGGGTAAGTGGTCCCTAGTAGCCCGCACTTACCCGTTAACCTTAACAACCTCCCCTCTGGTATGGTGAATCCCTCCTTTTTACCGTTTTCCATTACAGTATGGTGCATAGTGGCTACATCAAATATATTTTACACATTTTTTCTGGCAGTTTATTCTCCAGCCGGTGATGGCTGGTGGTTTCTGTAACCCCTTAGGGTACTAGTCCTGCATTTCTCACATGTTTTGTCTTATCGATCGTTCTGATCCTTACAATTATCTCTCTTACACTGAAATGATGTTTCATCGGTTTTTTAATTTTTTAATGAAAAATGAATGAATCCTCTCACCAAAAACAGCCGACAGGACGATGGATCCGATCTGTTCCGTGTTCGGCAACGGATGAAGTTCTTCGACGTTCAGAATGTCAAATACATACAATAAGGGCGTTCCGATAAACACCGCCAGAACACCGATCGTACCTGAAAAACATCATAAACTAATAAAAAATAATGTAATAAGTAATACATAACCTCCTCGGTATGTTCTTGATTTTTCTCACAATCAGAATCGTGGAGAAAGGACTAGCCGCCGTTCAAATCAGCTCTCCAGATGAATCTCATACCAATTTGCTCGACTTTTTGCGATAGAAAGTTCAGTCAGCCTGACCGAGGATCGATCGCTGGACCGTGTGGGTGAGAGAAGCGCCTCTTGACACTGCACCACTGGAGTAATTAAATTTTCCCACCCTTTTCCATCTCTTTCCGATCGAAGCCGTTTGTGTCTGTTTCAGGTTTTATTACGAGTTCTACGGGAAATGGCCTCAAGACAATGGGGGGACGGGGATGGGAAGGGTGGGGGGCGAAACCCCCGACGGCAGTGTTTCACCCGTCGGGGCCGTCGGCATTGTTCCTATTCACCAATCTGATAAACTGTCAAAAATGTTCGTCAACGAATGGCCTTCCCCCGTCTCCCCGCCGTCTCTCTACCCCTATCAATCGCCCAAACAACAAGTTCGACGAAGATTTCTCAATTGCTCTTTTCAAAGACTCGATGAACCGTGACCCAAAAAACTCCAATGTCCTGCTATTGTCCAGCTTTTTTGTTTACAACCATTTCCTTTTTTATTAGGTAAGATAGCCTGACAAAGCTTCGAAACGACGACAACAGACACCGGACTCGATGACCAATCAGGTTTGGCGCGACCATAAAAACTAGCCGCTTCTCTTGAAAGCCTTACAATGGCAAAAAACATGTAACGCGACAACTGTGGTGCTTCCCAGTTCTTCCTTTTCCTTAACCCAACCCGGTGTAATTGAATAGAAAAACCCTAAAGGAGATGACCAATACAATACGACAAAGGAAATGGACTTCAAAGGCGTTTTTCCTTCACCTTTGTTGGGACAATCGCTTTCAGCTTCGAATATGAGAGACTTTGTCCAGTACGAGTTGAAAAGTTTGGAAGGGAAATGGAAGAATTGAATTAAGATAAATTGTGGGTCTATTTTAATTGCTTTTCTTACAATTTAGAAGTGATTCTTGATATTCTAATTTGTCCATTTCAGAATTGCCTCCGCCCCTTTTAACACCTTGCTTCAGCCACTACACGGTAATTTATATCAAAATCGATTAGTAGGAAAAGAGCAATTCATAGAAATCCTCCGGACCTTTTAAGAAATAAATGTGTTTTATATTACTTTAGCATGAAATATGCATATAGCCTTTGGATGTCTACGGCTCATAGAATTGACTCCGCCCCTCTCGGGTCCCAGGCTGACCCGAGATTTGAGGGGTTGGCAAAAGGGCCATCGCTTTCCGTCGATTCTTCAAACCTGTACTTCATTTCCACTGCAGGGTAATTCCACATCAAAAATCGATTAGTAGGAAAAGCGCAAATCTACAAAAAATCTTCCGTCGTCCACCTTTGAGCTAAATGCTCAACCAGTAAGTTAGGATTGTCAGTAGCAACTAACACTAAACACTTGCTGCTAACAATCCTAACTTACTGGTTGGGCATTTAGCTCAAAGGTGGACGAGTGTGGCCTTTACGGGAACAGAGCCATGAATAAAGTTTGTCCACCTAACACCTCGTGCGGCAGAAGTACTTAATTTTAACAAATAATCGACAATGACGAGGTTTAAATACGAGAGAACATGGAGATTGTTAATCGTTATTTTTTATTTATTTTATTCTTTACACAGACCCAGAGTCCTTTCTCTACGCTAATGGCTTTCGCTCGACTGGCCAGGGTACATTACGCAGGGTATGTGTAAACCTCCTTAGAGTAACACAAAGTAATCGGGCCAAGTTCGAAAGTCAACGTCACGATTCGGATCAGCTTCCAAAACACCTCTCTGGGTGAAGTTTGGCTGAAATAGGGTAATCGCATACCCATGCCCACCGTAAGACATCCAACGACGTCGATAGACCCAAGCAAATGGATAACGTGGATGGATTATTGGATAAACAGCGTCATGTGAAATAATGCCATCTATTTGTAAAAAAGTTAAAATAGATAAATTAAATCTTTTTAAAATAAAAGGTTAAATCTTTTTAAAATTTGAAATAGATGAATTTCCCAGCGATAATTCTTGTATCACCTTCGTAACCTTCACTTCGCCCTATTTTCTTGTCTAACCATTTCCAGGCGCAAAAAGCATGCTAATCGCGTCTTTTGCTGGAAATAGGGCGCTCTGCCGTATTCCAATGGAGCACCGTTTTCTCCATCGAGAAAGCCGGCTTTTATGTCTGATTGAATAATCTATGAGACTTTTTCGATCGCATTTATAATCAAATAGTTTATAATCAAATAATCATTTATAATGAAATCGCTAGCAAATAGATTGCGTAAAAGAATATGTAAAATAAAACAGAAATAGAAACGAAATGTATGTAAAATTAAATAAGAATTCTACCAAAGTTTCGTGCTATTTACCCGTAAGGATCTTTGAATAAACCTCAAATACCGTCTGGACCTAGAAGCGCTTGTGTACATATTTGTGGGAAAACGGATTTCACCTTTGTGTATTTGAAGGAATTCACCTAAACCCAAGGTTTTACCATATACCTGTGGTACCTGCTGCACACGACCTACATAGACCTTGCACCTGCCTTTTTTACATGTTTTTTAATTGTGTTTATTGATTGGTGCATTTTTCTTTTAGACCCTCGACCCTTGTGCGTGTCACTGCGGACCTTTACTTTCATTCTATGGCAAATGATGAATATTTGTTCATATCCGCCAAAGGACTGAGTGTAAGGGTAAATGGTGAATCGGAAAAGGGCCAGTGGACTTATGTATATCAGGTGTGCGACAGGTACCGGATGTCATCTCGAGCCTCAATTTCGACTCAATGACTCGTGACGGAAGATGATGCGCGGTTCTGGCCCACATCTTCTGTCAACAATTCATCATTTAGAAAAACATATCGTTGACCGACCGAAAATGGCCATCATTCGAATAAAATTGACAAATATTCATATCTGCAGAGGAACTCAAATGCTTTTAGCGAACCGAGGAGGGTCCTACTACCGCTCTTTCGGAAAAACCAACTTTATTTCCATTCTCATTGAAGAAATTCTACGAAAAGTTAAAGGAACGAAACAAATATAAATCAATAATAATAATAATAATAATAATAATAATAATAATAATAATAATAATAATAATAATACATCGAATGGTCGGATAACTACATGATAACGATGCTATTGACTCTTCGGGAGAAAATGAAGTACGGTAGGATCAGGAAAACCTCGAGCGAAGAAGCTTAGCTCCATCTAAGTCTCTTTTACAAGATGTCTTCCCCTAAACTAGTGATTTCAGAAATAATGATTCAATATTATTGAATCGGTTTGAACTATTTCTGTGATTCCATCGCATTCGAGTTGGTTAATCCACGGAATGGCACGAAAACCTCGGAAATATTCAGGTTCTGGGATACGTGAACCCATGGACGGTCGCTGAGGTCACTTTTAACCCAGCCGTCTCGCTAACAAAACCGGGATGAACGATACCCATTGTTGAAGCGAACGGCGCCGCAGTGTCGTCGGTTTAGTGACAGTATCGGGATGAAAGTAAAATAGTAGCAACAGCACTCTACACAACCTCTAAATTAACCCCGTCTGGATAGGATGGATGGTTTCGGTAAAATTCGGTAAAACTTTCACGACGAGCACACAAAACAGGCGTACGTGGTGCAGTGGTAAGAGGCGCCATTCCACCCGCACGGTCAAGCAAGCGCTCCTTGCCTAACCAAGCTATCAATCCCTCCGGGGTCCAGTACATTAGTACCAGACTTTATCATGCCTCTACGATTCTGAATGGGGGACAAATGCGTGGCGCGTCCTCATCGGACTGATCAAGGCCAATCACCTACCCCTTAACTTCGTAAGCTTGAGGTTAGCAGTAGTAACTCAGTGAATATCTTTAAACAACACGGATTTCCTTAACCCTCCTTGGTTTATTTGATCATTTTTTCCAATCTCAAAGACATTCTTGGTTAGGTTAATTCTATAAACCTAAATTCTCAGAAACATGCCCAAAATGGCTCAGGCTGAATCCTTCGCGGCAAAACATCTCATTTCAAATTCCCCTTCAATCATGAAGGTATATGGATAAGCGCATTGATGAGTCCCCTAAGGACGCGCCATGCATTCTTGTTCCATTCAGAATCGTAGAGACATGGTGAATGCGTATTTGGCCTACACAATGACTTATGGGGCCACCCGCTACAGCTTACCCGACCCCGGAGGGATGGAAGGCTTGAGGCCAGATTCATGAACGGACGAGCGGTCTCCGAAACCGCGGCGCGGCCAGAACCAGACGGCAGAGTTGATGAGAGATTGTGTTTAACATAGGGAGTTTAGGATAAGTAGACAAAGGTGGACGCCGTTCGGGTTATATCTCGGGGTTTATCGGGGGTTTACCAATGATGGATCTAGAACTTCGTTAGCCAGGGTGGAGATCAATCTCGACCGTGTATGTGTCAGTAGCGCCTCATATCAATGTGCCCTTCCTTTAAGGTTCCAAAGAAAATGCACAATTTTCGTGGAAATTTCGAGAATCGTCGCGCAAACCGTTCACCCGTTCACCTTCGACTATGGGTGGTGGTCAGCTAAGCAGTTTTGGACCTTACTGCCTTCACTTTACGAGGTAACCGGCCGCGGCCGATAACATCTCTCAGACGGGGCAGCCAGCTACTCGACGAAATCTTGATCAAGCGATGAAAGCGGACGCCCTTGCCGGGTAACCCACTACTGAATTTTCTCCGTTCAACTGGGCTGCTCCGTTTGAACGGGGAAACACCCTGCCACGGGTGACTAACCAGGAGCAAAGAGAAAAAAGAGAAAGGGAGAGAGAAAAGAGATAGAGCGGACTCTTCAGCGTGTAATACAACGCATTTGATTGTACGATTTTCGTAAAAGCCGCTTTGCGATAAAACATCGCTCATTTAAAAACAATAACATCGTCTGTTATACATAAATTTGTCGATGATTCTCTCAAGACTTTCGCTGCTCGTGGGGAAATCTTCGGACACAGCTACAATAAACAATAGGGGTCGATGGAGAGCTCAAAAGTTGTAATTGATTTTTAACATTTAAAAAATGTTAAAATAAAAGCTCGGAAAAAAACCAAAGATTTTTGAGGTAAAGGGCACAGTCCGACGCAAAACTAAAGAATTAAAAAGGAAATGAAAAGGTAGCACTGCCTATGAAACCAGTGAAAAAAAAAGTAGAGGTAAGGATAAAATTACCGGCTTCGATCAGTTCCCAGAGGATGCGCCACGCACTCGCCTTCCATTCGGATTTATATTTATTTATATTTTTATATATTTTTTATTTATTTTTAGGCATTGAGAATGTCATTTTGCCTTCTTCAGTGAACCAATTAACCAGACAACTGGCACCAATTAACCTGACCCGGTAAGGATCAGGGCCCAGATTCATCATTGGTAAACACCCGATAAACCCGGAGAAATTATACCTTTATTTATTTATATTTTTATATATATTTTCTTTATTTTTTAGGCATTGGGAATGTTATTTTGGCCTATACAATGACTTGTGGGGTCTAGCCGCTGTTTAAGTCAGTGTATTCAGTTTCCCAGACGACTGGCACCAATTAACCTGACCGCGTAAGGATCAGGTTAACTGTTGCCAGTCGTTTGGTTAATTGGTATTGGGTAAGGGTTGGTTAACCCAGGCGATGGTCGATCACTTGCTGGGCCTCCTAACAATGCCCCAATAAAAAGGAGTTTACCTAGGCGCAACAAACTTTCTTCTACCCAGCTGGGTAAATTTATATGAAAACGAGCCGTTTTCAATAGACGTATATTTTACTTGTTTTCCTACAAAACTCATCTCCAACCAGATAAAACTCTCATAAACGGCTTGGGCACCTATCCTCGCTCCTCCCCGCGAAAAAAAAATGTCAAAAAGGCGCCCCGCTGAGCTGGGCATTGTTTCAGTGGCCGGTCGTGGTGGCCAGGGTCAGCCGGTTGACCTCACAAAATAGTGGCCCCACAACTACCATCAATGGCACTAGAGTCATCACCACCTCAGCATCAAGGTCGGCACTAATTAGCCACAAAGACTCGCTCGATGGACCAACATTTGCTGATTTTTTACATTGATTTTTAATGTATTCAGTCAAATCAAGAGATTCATCTTAACTGGGTTAAATGGTGCCAGTAAAACTCGTGAAATCTGCAAAGTTATCAACCTTGAACCACGAAATACGCGTCACACAGCCGCACCTGAATCAGGTCACCCACCAATGCCACTCTATAGATTTGGAATTTAGGTGACGCGCTAGCGCCACAACTAAACTCGGTTACTACTACATTACCCTGAATTCAGAGACACCCAACGGGAACGTTAAAAGGTAAAAAAGGTAAAGCGTCGCCGCTGACCAACTCCTTGAGTTCGCGCCATGAACGCGTCTTCCATTCAGAATCGTGGAGGCATGATGAATGCGCATTTAACCTATGCTATGGCTTGCGTGGTCAGCCGCTATGCGAAGTCGGTAACTCGCCAGACAACTCTGGGACCAATTTATCCGACCCCGGAGGAAGGAAAAGTTGATTAGCATGAGCCGGGAAGTGCCATGAATACCAAAATCTTTTGAATCGTCGAAATAAGAATGTAATGTAGATCTTCAACTTGTAGATGTAGACAGCCAATTTCAGAGGTCTTATGACTTTCTAATATATTTTTATTTCTCTTTTCCTTCCCAGACACACTCTGGTACCAATTTATCCAAGATATAGTAATGTTACTATGATATTCCCCCAAAAACCTACATACACAAATTCTAGGAGCTGGAAGGAATTTTCATTTAAAAAATAGGGACAGGGCGTGGATGAGGATCGATGTGACACGAAACGACCGTCGATATCCATAAATCACGGCGTGTACCCTGCCAAAGTTTCGCCTTGAAGATACTCGTGGATCTTTCCTCAAACCCCTCCAATAGCGTCGATATCTGTCGGGTCCATCGGCATTCCACTATTTTTCGTCGGATGATATCAGGAAAAGTGAAAAAACGCTTTTCTGCACCCCCCAAAAATTAAAGGCATTCTGGACACTCCTACCACTGTACCAGTATCGTCCATTTCGAGCGTCGATGGCGGGTATGATGCTGTTAGAGGCCTGATCTTTTGTAGGCATCCGTGTCCTTCAGATAACGGAATACCAAAAGCGTTTTTAAATCTTTGAAATAAGAACGTAATGAGCATAATAGTGAAATAGATCACCAACTTGTAGATGTAGAAAGCCAACTTTAAAGGCCTTATGACTTTCTGTTATATTTTTATTTCTCCTTTCACTATTTCTTTACATTTAGAGAAAAAAAATACCACTTCTATAGTAAAGAAAATGGGTGCTATTTGGTATCGTAGGTTTTCGATAGGTTGTGCATCTCGGAAATAGCTTAGAAATGGACAAATTGCAGGGTGAACTTCTTTCTGAGGCCTTTCTCACAGAAACCTGCTCGATTTGACGTCGAGAATGGAAAATCTGAAGATACAAAGAAAAGCAATTTAATATTTTTGATAAATTAAATAAGACTTAGAAAAAATGTTTCTCCTCTGCTGCACCTCCAAACCCACAAAGCACCGAAAAAACCAGACTTAGATGGCTATGATAAGGCTACCTGCCATATACCTGGGCCCATATTCATGAACAGACGAGCGGTCTCCGAAACCACGGCGCAGCCAGAACCAGACGGCAGAGTCGATGAGAGATTGCGTTTAACATGGGACGTTTAGAATAAGTAGACAAAGTTGCGCGCCGTTCGGGGTATATCTCGGGGCTTATCGGGGGGTTACCAATGATGAATCTGGGCCCTGATGATATCATCAAACTCCGTCTAGAAGTCGGAATGAAAAATATGACCTCTATGGGAAATATTGAAATGATGCAGAATGTCTCCTACATCTATACCGGCATACCGTATCGCTTTTTAGCAAGCCAATTATGGTGCTCTCTCGGCGCGGGCAATGTCAGCGTCGGGGCGACGACGTTGACGTCGACGCACAAGGCACTGTAACGAAATCGGCATTTTTTACAAAATCGGTGCGAGTTTCGATTCTGGGAGTAATGTCAAGGTTGTTCAACTTGCTAAAATACGCAGCAAGACCACACTGCTGCGCGCCGCGCGCGGAAGAAAACTAGTCAGTTAGACTAGTAACCTGGTAGAAACGTTTTTACAACAACTATCAAGTAGAAATCAACGAATGGCTCCTTATTGATGAGTTCCTTACCCAGAGATCGTTCCACGTGTTATGTTTTTCAATTCATTTTAGAATACCAAAATCGATGGAAATAGGGAAAGTGAGAAAACGGAAATAGTGGAGAAAATAGAAATTGCATAAATGAATAGAAATTTACCAGGTTCACTCTATATATAAAAATGAAATGGTGGAAAAATATGAATATGATTGACCGAGCAGATGATTCTACAGCTCGGAAATTAGAATAAAATATCGCTACAATTCTGACTGCACTAAAATGCGTGGTTTATCTCAAAAAGAAGCAAGCAACAGCTAACATGCTTGTTACATATGCAGACGACTGTCAAGCCCAGGAGCACAATTGAACGTTGCCTGAGGGCAATTGCCTAGAGTAGATTGGACACCTGTACTCAGTCAGTCTCTTAGCCGAGTCAAAAAGCCAAAAAATTAAATGAGCAAGCTGGATTCCCAAAGAGAAAGGCGAAGCACTGAGGTGAGTGCCATAGGGACGCGCCGTGCATTCGTTTTATATTCAGAATCGTAGATCCATGGTGATCTGGCCTATACAACGACCTGCGCGGGAAGCGCTGTTCAAATCAGTGCCTTTACATTCCCAGATAGTCCGATACCAATTCATCCAACACCAGGGCCTAAATTCATGACGGGTATCGGCACAATATACCCGAGAATAAACCCCTGTCGGCGCGATTATTCGTATTCATGAATGTGCCGCGGAGTTTATTTGAGGGATATTCAATTCACTCCGCGGCCGTTTGAATGCATTCCCAGATGAGTCTGATACCAATTCACCCAACACCAGAAGGATGGAGGGCTTGGTTAGCCAGAGCGAGGATCGATCGCACCGATCGAGTGAGTGTCAGTAGCGCCTCCTACCACCAATCCAGTAAAAAAGAGGTTATCTAAATATCCTCAGAAAACTTTTATCTCTCCAGTTTCGTAAATATCTACGAGAACAAATCGTATGTAGTTATCTGGTCGATGAGCTTCAGACCCCCATTGTCAGGAGCCTGAAGCTCATCGACCGCATATTTTACTAACTTTAAACGCATATTTTACTTCTGTTCCCACAAAAAATCACACAATCTCTGATCGTCACCATACTTTAGAAACCTTGCTTTCTTCTGTGACAATCACAAAGGTTTCGAGAAAAATTTCTGAAAATCCAAGCCGCTTCATCGGTTCAAGAAATCCGTTCATGTAAGGCACGCACACAGAACACCTTGAACTGCAGCAGCACAGAGAAAACGAGCGCCCCATAAAACTAATGAATGGTGGCCGAATCAAGGTCACCGGAATAGGAAGTTTTTCTCGTTACCATCATCATCACCAGCACCTTCACCAAGGCTCATTCAGTCTGTGCACCTACCTGTAAAGGTGTGCCGATTATCTATCACGTCTTAATAGATATGATGGCAGGGGTGATGAACGTTCGTTGAAAAGGGAAAGTTGAACAGTTCAGGATCGTTTTGTGGAATCGAAACTGACAAACGGAAAATTCGAATCGAACCGCAACGACAGGGGAGCAGCGAACGACAGGGAGCTCGCCCATCTTCCAACTCGACCCTTGAAGACAAGAAAAATCATTTTTCACGTAATTTTCCAAATTATCGTTCTCCATCAAAACGTCACGCCTGCAAAAGCCAGAGTCTCTCTGTATTACGTGGCATCGCTTCGATACAAATCAATATAACTATATGAGAATATAAATTGAATACAAAAATATCCAAAGATAAGGGAACGCGAATAAGACGGAATCCTACAAGAAGATGCTTTCAAAATATTAGAAAAACCATGATTAAAAAGGATGCTATAGACATAATATTAAAGTTTATAGAGAAGATTCAAAAATTTTGGAAAAGAAATTTGACTAAAGAAATCAAGTAGTAAACTCCGGAAATTAGAGCCGATACGGCCCGTTTGCGATTTTCATGAAGACTAAGTTTTTACTTGCAGTTTTTTTCATTTTTCCTACCCTATCAACTTGACCAGTTTTCTTTTTATTTAGATGGTTTGTCTATTCTCTTGCAACTGCAGCAGTAAATTAATGAAGAAATAAATAAATGAACTACCTAGTTACTCTGATCAGTTGAAATTCAAAATTACAAACTGAAATCGATCAATAACATGGATATAGTAGAATTGATCAAAACCATAGAACTCTGAACAACTACTAGACTAGATGAGCAACATTTGATAACCTTTGAGTATAAACGCAAAACTTTTTCCGTTGCCGGGAATCGAACCCGGGCCTTACGGGTGAGAGCCGTAAATCCTAACCACTAGACCACAACGGACATGCTCTTGGCGGCGAGCAGACGACTGAAATATTACAACCCCGCCGCACCTGTTGTCAAGGACCACTGGCCTTTGGTCTCTAAATACCTTTCTACAAACACAAGAGCATTTTGTACTATGATAGAGAGAGTTCTGAAAACTAAAAAAAAGTAAAAAAAAATAAGTAATGATAGACGACAGGAGTCGGATGGAATGATGCGGCCTTCAAATAAAAACATTTTTTCCTGGTACAACTGATTTTCTAACTTACACACTTTTGAAATGAACTTGCAACTCAATCTTGCTGGACAGCACCAGTATTTCCGCACGTACATAAATAATCAACCAATTATTCCCTCTTAATGACCTTGAGCAAAACTTCTTCCGTTGCCGGGAATCGAACCCGGGCCTTACGGGTGAGAGCCGTAAATCCTAACCACTAGACCACAACGGACATGTCTCCAAGGGCGAGCAGACGGCTGAAATATTACAACCCCGCCGCACCTGTTGCCAAGGACCACTGGCTTATGGAAGGTCTCTAAATACCTTTCTACAAACACAAGAGCATTTCTTACTATGATACTGAGAGTTCTGAAAAGTGAAAAGTAAAAAATAAATAATGATAACCGACAGGTCTCGGATGGAATGATGCGGCCTTCAAACAAAAACAATTTTTCCTGGTACGACAGAATTTTAACTTAAACACTTTTGAAATAGACTTGCAACTCAACCTTGCTGGACATCTCCACTTATGCATGTACGTACATAATCACCCAATCAATCCTTCCAGATGACACTGAGCAAAACTTTTTCCGTTGCCGGGAATCGAACCCGGGCCTTACGGGTGAGAGCCGTAAATCCTAACCACTAGACCACAACGGACACGTCTTTTGCGGCGAGCGGATGGCTGAGATATTACAACCCCGCTGCACCTGCTACATCGTACTCATTGGAGTGAGAGTGATTCCGTAGGCTCTCCTCTATAATTTTCTGCATTGTATTACATAAAAATAACATTCTACAGAAGATAAAGCTGTAGTTATCAGATCAAACAATCATCTCATCAATAAGAATTGAAATTCTTCTTGGACAAGCGATTTCTTGATGTCTCCTCGTCTAAGTTCTCACGAAGGCGGAAACAGCGAAATTTGGTCGAAATAAGGTTGTAAACAGGTCTTAGCTTATGAGACCAACACACAGACATTGAACAAGAATTCCCTTTCGAACAACAAAATGCAAAACTTTTTCCGTTGCCGGGAATCGAACCCGGGCCTTACGGGTGAGAGCCGTAAATCCTAACCACTAGACCACAACGGACATGCACTTGGTGGCGACCAGCCGGCTGAAATATTACAACACCGCCGCACCTGCTACCTCGTACTGATTGTAGTGGGAAAGATTCCGCAGGCTCTCCTCTATACTTTTCTGCATTGTATTACATAAAAATAGCACTCTATAGAAAATAAAGCAATAGTTTTCAAATCGAATAATCTGCTCGTCAATAAGAATCGAAATTCTTCTTGGACAATTGATTTCTTGATGTCTCCTCGTCTAAGTTCTCAAAAAAGGCGAAAATACCGAAAAATTAGTCGAAATATGGTTGTAAGCAGGTCACAGCCTATGAGACCAACACACAGACATTGAACAAGAATTCCCTTTCGAACAACAAAATGCAAAACTTTTTCCGTTGCCGGGAATCGAACCCGGGCCTTACGGGTGAGAGCCGTAAATCCTAACCACTAGACCACAACGGACATGCACTTGACGGCGAGCGGACGGCTGAAATATTACAACCCCGCCGCACCTGCTACCTCGTACCGATTGTTGTGGAAAAGATCCTGTAGGCTCTCCTCTATACTTCTGTCCATTCTATTACACAAAAATAGCACTCCATGGAAAATAAATCAGTAGTTTTCATATCGAATAATCATTTCGTCAATAAGAGTTGAAATTCTTTTTGGACAATTGATTTCTTGATGTCTCCTCGTCTAAGTTCTCGAAAAAGGCGAAAATACCGAAAAATTGGTCGAAATATGGTTGCAAACAGGTCTTGGCTCGTAAGACCAACACACAGACATTGAACAAGAATTCCCTTTCGAACAACAAAATGCAAAACTTTTTCCGTTGCCGGGAATCGAACCCGGGCCTTACGGGTGAGAGCCGTAAATCCTAACCACTAGACCACAACGGACACATCAATGCTGCGACTGGCGGCCTTCAAGTGCACGCGGCAGGGGCCGCCGCCTCATGGCCGACTTTCTCTTCTCACAACTGACACTCACCGAACATAAGATTGATGCTGATCTCGCCGTTTCTCTCCTGGTAACGCGTGTACAACGTTATATACAAAGCATAGGCAACGGCAGAGAGCTAAAAGTACGAAAAAATACAAAAAAATACCAAAAAAAACTAAACGAAATTAACATCGAAATAAAATTATTCGCCGAGAAATTGAACCTACCTGTGCAAACAGGGCTCCTCGAAGAGACGTGGTGAATTGTGACACCACAAAGACACCTCCCAGATTGACAGCTACCAGGAAAGCCTGAATATTTCAATTTATTGAATTCATTTCTACACCCAAATCAAACATTAATTGAGAACTTTCAAAGGAAGATATTTCAACAAATACGGTAATTATGGTTCAATTAGTTTTTTAACTCTTGCAGATCTCACACAAGCAAATTCACCTTGACAAGCGTAAAGCTGGACTCCGATGAGGGAAAGCAAATCGAGAACACCAACACAAAAAGAGATGCTGACGAGGAGATAAGATTAAGCGCCGATACCGAGGTGAACATCAGAGCCGTTTGATATGAGAACGAACATACCAGCCACTGAAAAATTATCAGAAAAAGTTTGAAACTGAAAAAAAAGAAGAGAAGACCCTAACATTTCAGTACCGAACCCAATTCTGAGAAAACAAAAGGCGAAAGACCGGATAAAGAAGAATTATTATTTGAAAAAAAACGAAAGGAATTTTAATCTCACTTACCATTGGAGCGAAGAAAAACACGGTATATTTGATATGAGACGGTATGTTAAACGATATGTTGCAGTCGAAAATCGGTGGCGAATAGGGAAGTCGAGCCTGACGGGCGTCGTCGGCTTCGTCGGCCGGCATTCGTCGAATCTAAAACGGACATAGACAATCGAAAACTTTACAAATGAATAATAATTCCAAAAAAGGAGGTAAAGTAAAAAGTAAAAGGAGCAAGAGCAGAACGCAAAATCGGAGATAAATCCGTCCGAATCGTTCAGAACGCTCAAAAATCCCGACAAAATTTCACTTTTTACAGCTGAATTTCGAGCAAAAGCGCCTCTAGTGATCATGAGCATTCTTATTCAATAACTATAAGATATTAATATTATACATTATCGATTCGAGAGCTGTAAGATACCATTTTTTTCCTAAGATTGTTTTTCGATAGCAAAGCACTATAGCAAAATCAACCTATCCGTATACAGATTTCCAGCTACCTTAATATTCGCGCACATAACGATTCACTAAACAAATAAACTAAAACTAATGAATGTATAGTCAACCAAACTAGTAAGTCAACAGTCAACTTTTCCTCAAAAGTCAAAAAAATCAAAAAAAAACATAAACAACTGAATGAAACAAAAATCTCAGCGGCTACCAACCTCTCGATGTTCGGCGAATCGAACGCTCCGCGTGGAGCTCTCCACACGATCGGCGTCGTTTTCCGAGTCCGACGTCATCGTTTCGAAGCCCTCCATACTCTGAAAATCCCATATCTAGAATGCATTATCGAAATAAGTATTGGAAATCTCGAATGAACTTAAAAGAACCAAAAACAGAAAGGTGGGATGACTTTACCCTTCATTTCACCCTCAATTATGAAATGGAGCATATATAATTTCCCCGCAGGTAAAATACATGAACAACTGAAAAACAGCCGTCTATTTTCCGTAGAAAACCACGACATTAAACTAGTAAATCCAAAATAAACTATTGATTCTGAAGAAATTCAAAGGAAACGAGATTCCACATTACTTCGAAATGATTTCGATTAGTTTATAGAATATACGCACCTAATTTGTAAACTTGTTTTTTATAGAGCAATTACGAAAAGTGGAAGTGGATTGGGTACGGACCTTGGAAGGGTGAAATGAAGGATTTTCACAAACACAGAACAACGAGCAAATGTCATAATAGCTCATAGAGTGCTAAAAACACCTTTACCTACCCACAAAGAATAAACTGTTCCTTGGAACTAAACCACAAAATACCAGACAAGAAGAGCGATTTTCTGCACGGACAACTAAGAACCATGCGCTCTTCCAAGAGACAAGGATATCTATTCCAGCACGTGGGCTTTTAAAAGACTTGAAAAGATTGTCACAGACTGTTGGATCAATTACGAGCTTGCATGCAAAATGAAGCACGAAAACACAGACGGGTCATCACAATCATTCCACGAACACATTTGACAGGAAAACACGAGAAACGAAAAAATGAGAAAATATAATAAGCATACACATGCAACCAAACTCACCAAGCTACGGCCACCCATATCAATCGATTCGCAATCGGACACCTCATTTTCGAGCACTTTGTACACGTGCTAAAACATTTACAAAACGAGGACTGATCGAGAAAGAGACATGACATAGTGAAATTACGTGGGACACTAACAAACATAAAAAACATCGTTCACGAAGAGGCTATTTGGCCAGTGTCAGTGGATGCGCCACGCATTCGCCATCTATTCAAAATCGCAGAGGCACAGTGAACGCGAATTTGGCCTATACAATGGCTTCCACGGCACAGCCGCCGCAACAAGTCAGTGTCTTCACTTTCCCAGACAGGACTGGTACCGATTCACTCAACCTATCAGGCGTGGTTAACATGGGCGAGGATGGAACCTGGCTCGACCTTGTGGGTGGAAATTGCGCCACTTACCACTGCACCAAGAACTCAAATTCAATATATCCCAAAATGACTCTTCGTGAACGCTGTATGTAATAAATGACGTTAAAAATTATGTAGTATAGACGAGGAAGGAATCCACCAGTGATGATTAGCAAGCCACCTGACACCTTAACAAACATAAAAGGTGGGTAAAAGAAGATAAGAGGAGGAAAATGAGAAAATCCCCCACAAAACTCAGAGCAGAAGCCAACTCAGAAAGCGCCTTAAAGCCTTCACTAGCAGGAGCGTGTGGCTCGTCGAAAAAAGCATTTTTCGAGCGGAATTAGCATTTTTTAGAAAAGCAAAGCCACATAAAATTGGATGAAGAAACCGCTATTAACCCATAGCCTATACCCATCGCAAATGAAAGGTGCAAAAAAGAACTCTTTTCTATTACTGACATAAATGTTGGACTAAACTTTCAGAATAACCCATGCCAGACATTAGGAGAAAGAAGATAACCAACAAGACTGGACAAAAGTAAGAACACCAGAACATTAGGACCGTGGTTTCGATGTTACAAAACCCATGCAAGGAAAAATGAGTTGAACAAAAGCGTATAAACGAAACCAGAAGCTGACTAACGAATTCTGGTTAACCAAGAGACTAGAATTCGAGACCATACCGCAAAAAAAAGCAGCATAAGCCTTCACAAAAAGAAAATCGAGAAAAAAAATTAAAAAATCGTAGCAGACACACCTGTTGTGGTTTTTCGAACACTAGAAATCGAACCATATATACAGTAAGCATACATGTTTTCACATAGGCGGTGAAAAATGGGCGTTTGAAATCCTCATCGATGAATATAAACTGAAAATAGGCATCTATAAATAACTTTTATTCACCTATTTATTCTTACGGTAATTAGAGTCAGAGTTATCTTTTATAAACCGAGCACTGAAGAAGACGGAAATTTTTTCAATTTCCTGTCCAATGTCCTCTTTGAGAACACGAAAGTCTCCAATATAAACTAAAATAATAAAAAATAACTAAAATCCGAAAGATTTACTACTTTTGTGTCAAACTAATCGATCAAATTATTCTTTTTTACAGCTACAAAGACTACAGCTCGCGCCCTCTTCCTCCTACACTTTAGCCAAGACCACAAATATTTAATTTTCCCTTCTAGTGTTGCACAAAATCTCCCCTGATCTCGATTTTCTACAAATGAGAGGCATATTCATCTTAGCTTCTAGCTCCCTCCCAGCACCCCTAAAGCTCTAAACCTCTCTCAACCCCCTTTTGACCCCTACAAATGGGTAAACTCTATCTTCAGATGAAGTGAAATCACAGTAAACATCAGAAACAAAAACAAAAGCGAAAGGAAAATAGGATATGAAAATGCGATTATCTATTGAAAAATAGTAAAAAAACTGACCCGTGTAAGTTCCGACGATAATACCCATAAAACATTGACCAGTAAAAGTAGGACTATTCCCAGTGTTCTCGCTGTAAAGCAGACTCGATCCCGTGAGGTAGTGTCCGGCATATGACTAAAACGAGAGTATTCATCAGACAGAGGAAGAAATTCGGGTAAACGATACAATCATAAACAATCAGTGCCGATTCCGTTGCAGAATTGCCGAGAGCGGAGAAGCGAGAAAAGGGGCCTTAATGAGATGAATGAATAAACTGCCTAATCGATAATAAAAAGCCTGCTTGCCGACAACAATCCGTACGTAATTACCTAGCTGGGTAACATGGCAGATTGAGAAGGGTGCGCTTAATTTCGAACTAAATACCCAAAACCCAGAAATTTCGCTCGATCGGAAACCACCCAAAAAAGGCATACCGGTCAAATCAATGGCGATAGATAAAAACATGTGACATTTCAAATTTACATCATAGGAACTGTTCAAAAATCAGAGTATGTTGACCACGGTGGCCGCGGAATGAGCATTATCAGGGGAATGTTTCGTTATGAAAAGAATAGTGAATATAAAGTAAGTCACCCTAATAAACTCACTGAGTTAATTATGTTATGTAATTACTCAAAGTTAATTAACCGACGAAAAATCAATGCGATACCAGATGTCAACGTTTGTCGTTTGTCAACTCTTTCCAAAATATCCGAAAAGTTTCGACATGATCTTAACAAACTCGCGACAACACACAAAAAAAGGAAAACCCTATGATGGCTTATGATTTTATTTACTGATATGGTATTTTGAAACATTGAATATTATAAATGACAACAACGTGCTCTAGATTCATAAATTCAATAAAATTGAACAATTATTAAAATTAAGCAAATTATTTTATTTACTGCTTCGGTATTTTTAAACACTCATTATTATAAATGACAACAACGTGCTTTAGATTCAAGAATTTAATAAAAGTAAAGAATTTCTAAAAGGCATGATGAATCATACCTTACTTTAATGATAAGCTGATCCTTCTGAGAAAATAAGAGGAAAAAGTCTAGGGAAAAAGATACGAAGGTGAAGTAGGGCTTAACGCATTTGTGCAAATAATGTAAAAAGGAAATCGACCCGGAATGATGAGCCTAACACCCAAAGGTGGAACCCGTTCCGAGGCAAGGAACTCGGACCGAAAAATTATTTTCAAATTGATTTATTTCTTCACCATATAAGGTAAGTTCCCAATCAAAGAATTATTGAACAAATAGAATAACGACACAGATACCAACAAAAAATTTATGAAGAAAAGAAAAGAAGAAATAAATCCTTTAAAGAGAATGTTGCAAAGCATCTTGGAGCTCCGCTTTGGGATTAGATAAGGAGGACGAGAGAGTCTATAAATAAAGTGAGGCAACGCAAAAAAGACTGCCAACCGAACAAGAAATATGATTTCCATCTCTCCATGGAACCCCAATATTATCGATTTACAAAAAAGCACAAAAATTTACTGCTGCAAACTGTTGCACAAAAATATTCCATCTTTGATCTATGTTACACCTAGCTCTCTAGACGGTAGAATAAACGGATGCGAAAAGGCAAACTAAAAATAAAGATTGCGACGATTTTCAATGGTTGTCTGATTGAAAATAGAATTGAAAATAACCAATATTCCAAACCATTTCCGGCTAGGTACATAAATAAGCTTGGTATATTTGCGAGTTTATGCAAAACCAACACGATTCATTACCTAATCGTATTGTTGGATTGGGTATAGTGAATTTGAATCCAAGAACCTCCTCCACAGGAAGCTATAGTTCATCCATTCTAGCTAATCTACACAACTTGACCCAAATATGCACTTTCGGGTCTCTCTCGCCTTCGATGAAATCTTGCGATTGCATGGTGAACATATCGGAGTGCTTTTTATACGTACCACCAAAAACTGTGGGAAAACTGATTATTCATCTATTTTTTTTTCTCATTTTAGCTTTACAGAGTTCTGAGGGTTACGGTATCTTACAGTAACTCCTCTAGCGAATGATCGTAAGAAATCTCTAAACAATAAAGAACCAGAGGGCGTCAAACAGCGCTTCACAAATGATGGCAAGGAAGTGCTAGAAAATCACAAATTAGAGAAGTAGAAACTAGAAAACTTCAGAACAGGTAAGGAAATCTGTCACAAATCGAAAAAGGAACAGTTTTTAAGAAAAACACGTCAACACTACCTGACGCTACCGGTTTAGTGGAGGAACGTAGTTCGGCGCTGGCAGAACGTCTTGCCTTCCTAATGTCGAACAGTACCTGAAATTGGATTTTGAGAAAAAAAAACAAAAAACGGGGGACGAGAGTTCTTATCAAACGTCGAGACGTGAAGCCGAAACGAGCTCAAAAACAAATACAAAAAGAGCTGATAAAGGGACAAAAGGCTCGAGGAAAGCAAGGTGGAACTAACCAATGATCAGTAAATTTGCTACACGGAAAACTGAAATTGAAATTTTAAGCGACCACGTTTCATAAACAAAGCGACAAAATAGGAAGAGAACGATCCAACACAGAATTTATTTAATTATCTATCTATTTATTTATTTATTTATTATGCACTGTTACGTGCGCCAAGTGGAACAGATGTGAGTAATCCTGAACAAACGTTAATAACAACTAAAAACTAAAGTAAGGTAAAATAGTAACTTATGCTTATTGAACATGAACTCCATTTCTTTCTCAAATGTTACGAGGATCACGCAAAAAAAACATTCAGACAATCGTCAGCAAGAATTGCAAATTGAAATTTCTAGAAAAAAATGTAATTTAATGCAGTTGGCCCTGAAAAGAGCCGGATTTCGGCAAGACAGTGAAATTTCTAGAAAAAAATGTAATTTAATGCACAGCCGGATTTCTCGACTCACACTCAGAATAACACCAAAGATGGATTTGAATGGGTCAAACACCGCAGACGGACTTCTCTATAGGTGATCACAATACTTTAGGACAATTTCTATAGGATTTAGGACACAAATACAAGATTTATAAAATAAGAATAGTAAGGCGTTGGCCGGAAATAAGGGAGTGCGCCAAATCCGGCTCTGCAAAAGCACGTCAAATATGGTGTGGCCGTCGACGAAAAAGTACACCACCCTCCTTGAAGGCCAACGGGACCACCCGGTCGATACGTCGTCGGCCGCTGGCCTGGTTTTCAATTGCGCCAAATTGGCGTCATTTCTTCTTAGACGATCAACAGGGGACTGATCTCATTGGAAAACTGGAATTTTGGGCGGGGTTTTGTCGAGTTCTTTAAGCGTCCGAGATCTTCTTAAGGCTCCAATCCACTAGGGTAAGATTTGTGGTACCCGTGAGATATGGAAAGGATAAATTTGGTGCTTCCGTTACCAAAGACGAAAGGTTCAAAAGCTTGAGCGAGAACGGGCGTGGGTTCGGATCCAGCCTGGGTCGCGATTTTTGCGAGGGCTGTGGAATCACTATGAAGTCAGGTAATTGTATCAGGTATGTAGAGATTCAGAAACTCTGGCAGTGTCACTCTAAATTGATCAGTCCCACGGGAGCATTCATACTCGACAGCAAAGCAGCGCTGTCGTCGGACAGAGACGCAGAGGACGCGGCTGAGCGGTGACCGCTACCTGGGAGATCCTTTTAGATATCTTCCAACGTTCCTGGAAGCAATTGGGTTCTGCCTCGATTCTCGACCTTCTCGTAGCCATCTTCGTCCTTTTCGTGAACTATACCACATTATTATAATAAATTGAACACTAGGCCGATTCAATTTTTCAATAGAAACGTCCTGAACAATGGTAAATTGATACCTACCAGGTAAAACAGGCAGGTAAGGCGTTCACGTTTAGTACGTTCCGCGTAGTTCCTGTTGTCATGGAAACATGTAAACGACAAAGAAAAACATCAATAAAAGAACACTTTAAAGGAGGATTCCTGGAATTCTCTCAGAGCGGCATATATGTTACGAGGAAATTCGTGGTATTTGCAAAAATAACGAGTAAGACGTGGTTCAAACCTGCTCTAGGTGCCCGTGCTCGAAACAACAAAAACTTCTACAGTACATAGTTATCGCTCGAAAAATTCAATAATTAAAATTTTGCATAGAAAATTTCACTATGATGCAGAGCTATCAAGCTTACGTAATGGTACCTACCACTGAAGTCGAAGTCCTTCAAATTCAAATTTATTATACATACGGTAATACCACATGTGGTGTTAAAAAGTACAGAACCAACAACAAAACTCCAACATAATGACAAACTAAATTGAACAAGTTTACAGTTATCAAATGGTGGGAAATGGACAAGGAAGAATTGAGAAATCGTTCCAAATCATTGGTGATGCAGAAAATGAAGAAAAAAGCCAATAGGCGATGTAGTAGCAGTGATTCAATGTTTTGAAAACCGAATTGGCGAATTGGCCGAACTGATGAGGTATGACTCAGCCTTCCGTTATCAAATCACCACGAACGCCTGACACCCCCGATAAGGCAGCAGGTGGTTCCGCCAACCTGCCAGCCACCTTTGACCTTTGTGCTGGTGAATTTTGCGATTTTGACGCGACGATAAGCTCTTTTTCGGGTGTCTGGCGGTGCACCTAGGAAGACCACCAATGACCGGTCAGACCACCATCTTTCTAGGATATAGTGAAGAAACATTGCAATTTTCGGAAACAAAATTAGCCCAAACTCGATAAAAATTGATTTGAGGGACAATTGTCCGGAATTCTGGCGAAGGAAAAACCTTGTTGACATTGTATTGAAAGAACATCGAGACGAAAAAGTTCTGGGTTGCCACAGGCGGTAAATAAGGTAAATGAGGTCATCCTCGCTATCGGCCCCCTCCACCGGCAAAATGAAACAACGTCCACCCGGGACCCAAAAATTTTCTAATTTTCTGAGCGCTTTCTAGACCAAATGATGAACTATGCCGTTCCGATTCTAGCCATGTGTTTTGGGACGAAATAATTGAGTTTAAGGAAAGTTCCGGCGAAGCGGCGGAAACGACGGGTTAATCCGCCGCCGGCTGCGTTTTCGCTCACTACAGTTCCATCGAATGCCTCTCAAGTTCTAGATTCTCTAACCACAAGACTAAAAATGCCATAAAAAGAGCTGTTTCATAGGAAGAACTAAACGGATTTGTGAATAAAAATTGAGAAAAAAAAACTCCAAAAAATAGCTCCACTTCTGAAGAATTCTTCCAAACGACCACTGGACTAGGTGAATCACTAGATAAAGAGTGGACAAAAACTATCAAAGAAATGGCGGCCAGCATCTGCAGAAGCCTAAGATTCTTCTTAATCGAACAAAGCAATCTTGTGTCTCTGATGGTATTTTGGGTTTAGCTTTACTTGTTTTAATGTTATGTCATGTTCTTTCCAAGGTTTTATTTATTTTGTGATGGTCTGTTTGTTTTCCCCGTCTGTTTAGCGCGTATTCTGGCGTATTTAATAAAAATAAATAAAAATAATCCAGAAAAGGAAAAAAATCTGAAATGATCGAACCAAGGTTTGCAGAGGAAGATGCCAGAAGAATTCCGAGGTAAGTGACAGGTTCCAGACGGGCGTCCAGGGGGGCGACCCAGGGACTCGTTTCGCTACCTGCCCGACTCATTCAGGTGATCGCAAACAAAGGATTTACGACAGTATTACCAGTTCGCCATTATCTATGGCCGATAGCGAGGTGGACTCTCAAAAACAACCGGATTGGCCGGGGTGCTGGCAGAGGGGTGGAATTGCCCGAGGGGGTGAGGCGGTCCGGAAGGATCTACGCTTCAGATTATTTGGCTCAGCAACAACAACGTCTAACAAATTTAATTAGACCCCTCGTCTTCAGCGGAAGATCCTTCTCCCGAAATATTGGTCGAATAGCTTGAAATTCAGCGAAATTGACCAGGCTTCTTGCCGCTCCTTGCACCCTCAACATCCGGTTGCGATAGAACTGGCGCTGACGTTATTACCAGATTGTCAAACGCTCTAATTCGCTCCTCGTTCCACTTCGGACGTTTCATGTAGCGGACGCCACTTTTGAGAATCCGAGTTCCTGTAGTAAGAACACATGCCAATGTTCGAACTCCTTGTATGTCCACCAGATGTCCCAAAAACTCCACCTTGGGCTCCATCATACGTGGATTAAGTTTGAGATTTGCTCGACGCAAAGCCTCTAGCACTGCAGCAAGAACTTTCTGGTGTCGACACTCGTCGCTATCAGTATGTCATCCAGATAGCACATCACTTCCTCACCCAGCAGATGCCCTAGAACAGTGTGCATCAACCGCTGGAATACTGGGGAGAGGCTGCCAGTCCGAATGGTAGAACTTTGAACTGGTAGAGTCCCTCAGTAGTGGTGAAGGCGCTCTTTTCCCTGGCGTCTTGTGATAGTTTTATTTGCCAGTATCCCGAGGAGAGATCAAGCGTGGAAAAACACTGTTTCCCTTTGAGACTTTGAAGCATTGTATCGATTGTAGGCAACGGATAGCTATCAATTCTCGTTACCTGATTGAGTCTTCTGTAATCGACACACAATCTCAAAGTGCCGTCCTTCTTTTGCACGAGTACTATAGGTGAAGCCCAACTCGATTTGCTCTGTTCAATAATATCTCTTTCCTTGAGATCCGTCAGGATCTGCCTCAAAGCAATTCGAGTTCCAATCGGAATAGGTCTTGGTTTCTGACGAATAGGTAGAGCCGTTCCGGTATCTATCTCGTGTTCCACGAGCGATGTTTGCGTCAGTTCTTGGCGTTATAGCAAAAACATCGCTGTAGCACCGTACGACCTCCTGCAATTCCGTCTCTGCTTGCTGGCTGCTTTTACGTTGCCAAAGAACGTTGAAGAGTGTTTCACATCTGTTGTGACACTCTGACGCTGTACGCTCCAGCATATTCGCATAATGAAGTGGAGTTCTTTCCGTTATTTCAGCTGCGTCCCATTGACCAACTGACTCCCCCACTTTATAGACCTTTGTTTTTGTCGTCGAGTTTGTTACCGGAATACTGATAACAGGTGCTGACGAACTACAGACTGCATTCGGAACAAGTTCGTCACTTGACCAGAGCACGCGATCTGCTCCTACTTCAGACGATAACTCAATGGACTTCGTTTCTCCAGGTTTGATGTACAGTCTTGAGACTACCTTGACCTGATTGTCCAACTCGATGCCTAGGTCGTCTACTTTCCTGGGTCGACGAGGCTTCGGTTTGGAATCAGTGTCTGCCGACTGCACCTGTCGGTGCTTTGTTTCTTTGGTCTCCGGATGCTGGACTTCCGGCCCTTGGAGGGAAAACCCAAGGCTTCTTAGCACGTTCGTTCCCAAAACCAACGTACCATCGCCTCCTTTGAGTACGAAAAACGCAACTCTTCTTTTGGGTACTCCTTCCATAGCCAACGTGAGACGTACAGCACCTTTGAACAGCATTTGGCTACCTGACGCGTTGAAAATTGGGACTCGATCGACCTGTGGAATCTCTTCCACATCTCCGTCCAGATCGAACCCAGCGTTGGCTGCTCGCTGCAGAAGTGTTATCGGCAGTATGCTTATTTGAGAACCGGTATCTAACAATGCCTGCACCTTCTGTCCAAGAAGCTGAACTTCCCTCAAGGTTTGGGGTCCGGTGAGACCACTACATTCATTTGCTTTATGAAAAGTGCTGCATGACCACGTTCCCAGTGTAGCCTGAAAGGTTTTCGGCTTACTAGATGGGGATGATTGCCTTTTCCTCGGCAAAATAGTACCAGGTTGGGCTTGCTGTGCAGAAACCTGAACAGGCTCCTTGCAGTCCCGCCTCAAGTGACCCAGCTTCTTGCATTTGTGACAAACCAGTTCACGTTTCCTCGAGGTGCTCTCACCTTCTTTTAACATTTCCTGCTTCTCTGTTTGCCCTTGCAAACTTACATTTGGTCTGTTGGGCGGTTGCCGCGAAGCATTAGCGGATTTTCTCCACTGACTATTAGAGAGTTTAAGCTTAGCTTCGACTCCCCTTAGCGATTCGGCAACATGGCGGCTTCGTTCCACGCGTTGTGCTAAGGTTTTAAGTTTCTCATACGCTTCCTCACTTGGCGCCTGTTCTACTACGGTAAATAGCTGAACATATTCCGGCCAAGTCGTGAGCTGAGTTATTAATTCACCCGTTCTCAATGTAGAAAGTTCCCGCTCTGTCATGTCAGGATATGCTGTGCGAGAAAGTTTCTCCAGTTCTACGCAGTACTCCGCAATGGTACCGGTATTTTTGAGAGTCTTCAAGTTAACGTACGCCTCCATACGTTTGGCCGAGTCGTTTTCCTTGAATTTTGACGACAACGCCTCGATGAATCCCGAAAAACTACCTTCTCTCACACTCATAGGTAATGTTTTCATTACTGCGCGAGGTTGACCACCTAGTTTAGAGCACAGTAAATAGATCAGTACATCATCTTTTAGGTTTAGGCCTCCGTACTTTATGAGAAACGACTTAAGGAACTTGTCAAAACCTTTCCCTTGTGCGTCCTCATATACCTCAACGTCAGGGAGTGCCATAGCAGCAAACACCATACTTACAGAGTTTTCATGCACATTAGCAAAGTTAGCCAAATCCTCACCTTGGCGCCTCGTCAATGGTGATCTGCATGGGGATTCCAGCTGCCTTGGCGGCTCGTTCACGAGCGGCTGTCTCTGCAAAAGTATGTCATCCTGTCTCTTAGGCAAAATGCTTCGTGCTATATGGCGTCTTTCTGGACCTGACTGCCTCTGAATATTGAGCCACTCACCTTGTGCAGCTGCTATCGGATCAAAATCCGCCATCGCAAGGCCAGCTGGTGCTGCACTCGTGCGCAAAGTGTGCATCGCTTCAGAGTAGACTGACTGTTGAACTCGTGACGAGCATGGTAGGTTCACATTTCCCTGTAACATGTCAGTATTAGGAGTTTCCGCCTCAGTTTCCTCTGCTCTAGGTATCTCGACATCTAATGTCGACCTCCTACCTTTCCGCAACAGAGTTTTTAGTGCGTCCACTACTTCCGTGGAATTGACCCTCAGTAACTTAGCTAATATGCGCATACAAGCGTCGTCATGACGTGCCTGTTGCAGCCCTTCTGCCATTAGCTCCATTAACTGATCAAGGTCAAAGCGTCTGAGACCTCCTATTTGCTTAGACAAGCGCTGCAGTTGAGCTATCTCAGTCTCTATCGCATTACACGCGCTGTCCACAGTTGACTGGACATCTTCCGTAAGTCCACTACCGTCATCCTGTGCTTTTTGGGATTTTCCACGAGTTTTGGCTCCCGCCGAACTCCGAGTACTTTCCCTTATTTTTGTCAATTGCTCACTTACATTGAGCAAAATTGTGCTCACCTGTGGCGCATTGCTATCCGTGAGCTGGCGGACCTGTTCCGTCAGTCCAGCCACTTGCGCCTGCAAGCCAGCGAGTGCACTGTCGTCGCCTTCAAGAAGCATCAGTTCTTCCACTTCTTTCTCAATGGCGTCGTCACTCATGATTTCTGCAAGTAAAAGACTTGACTTCCAGACCTGTCTCGTCTTTCGAAATGCCCTCAACGCGATCGATACTTGCAGCTCACCCACCACACCGGGTGTTTTTTTACGCGTTTGATCCGCAAAAAAAATTTGCGCAGGGTTTCCCCTTGCAAAACGCGTTTTTCCAAACCAACAAGATCTGCTGACAAGCACCAAGCTCTAGCTAGATCTTGTGGTTCTCACCCCACGGTGAGCAGACACTACCGCGATGAGCGGCCTGGTGTCTGTTGAGCGTTCCCGTTTCTGAAGGCCCACCGCCTTCAGAAAACTCGCTCAAAACAGAGACAAAAACTTACCTAAGCTAGCAATGGAGGAACAACCTTTGTAGCCGGCTGTTCGGCCCCCATGTAATGTACAAATACCTGATTTGTACAAGTTTTTTATCGAATAGGTAGACGAAATATCTTACCTAGCGGACAGAGGTTGATCCAACACCGCCGGCTAGGATCAGAGACGAAACAGTAATGATCATGTTATGAAACTCCACGGTACTAGAGAACATAGAAATAGAGTATACGACGAAACACTTCAAGACAAGAGAGTATGGTTCGGTAGACAAAAGACGCGCTATTCAGATCCGCTATCCATTCAATACTGTAGGTTACGAAACATAGGCATATGGTTAAACGGATACAAGGATATGCATGCGTACACACTAGTTAAGATACATTCACTATTTATAAATAAAAATAATCCAGAAAATTAGGAAAATCTGAAACGATGGAACCAAAGTTTGTAGAGGAAGATTGCAGGAGAGTTTCGAGGTAAGTGACAGGTTCCAGACGGGCGTCCAGGGGGACGACCCAGGGACTCGTTTCGCTACCTGCCCGACTCATTCAGGTGATCGCAAACAAAGGATCAAAAAATAAAGGTGAAGCGGTCGGCGTTCATCGGTCACTAAGGACGCGCCACGCACCCATCTTCTATTCGAAATCGTAGGAGAATGGGGAGCGCCTATTTGACCTATACAATGAATTGCGAGGCCAGACACTATACCAATTCTGTGTTTTTACCTTCTCAGACAAGTCTGGTACCAATTTACCCGACCCTGGAGGGATGGAAGGCTTGGTTAGCGCGGCGAGGATCGATCGCTCGACTGTGCAGGTGGAAGTGGCGCCTCTTACCATTTTTTTCTCCTTTTCTATGGGTAATTCGGATAAATTGATTTTCCTAGCTATTTTTAAGGTAACGAAAGTTAGAATAGTCATGGGGGTGAGGTGTGGGGAAGGAATGGGGCGTACCGAGTTGAGTAGCTCGAAGGGCCCGAAAGAATGTGATTAGCATGGCTGGCCGGCTCGCCAGCCACTGGTGCTTTTTTTCGGTTTCTGACGTAAAGAGTCGCAACAGGATTTCTTGGAAAAAACGGCCCGTAACGACTCTGACGGAATGGCCTCTTAGCAATCCAAGTAGCTAAAGCCGGACCGTTGCCGTGCACTTCACCTTGATTAGGCCACTGGAAGGACGAAGGCGTGCTGAGTTGAGGACCTGGTCAGATTATTCTTAACCTACAAAAATCGATTCAGCACACTTTAAAATCGCCTAGAACGATCCAAGCAACGTAGGACCACAGCGGGTCCAAAAGTGGGCGGCGTCACCGCGGTACCGCCCAGTTTTGGACCTGCTGCGGTCCAACGTCATTTATGCACTCTACTCTTATGAAATTGAGTATTATTGCCACAGTTTCACCCGCTGGGAAATTCCCTTCGATTCAACCACTATGATATATTCGTAATCCTTCTCGGATTCAAACAGGAGTTTTCAGAAATGCTCAAAGGCACCCTCTCTCATAGGACGCGCGTTGTGCAGTGGTAGGAGGGCGGTACTTCCACACGCACGGTCGAGCGATCGATCTTCACCCGGGCTGACCAAATCTTCCGTTAATCTAGGATAGGGTGAATTGACACCAGACATGTCTGGGAAGGTAAAGACACTGACTTGGCATAGCGGCTGGTCCTGCAAGTGGTTGTACAGGCCAAATACGCGTTCACCATGCCTCCACGATTCTGAATGGAAGACGAATGCGTGGCGCTTCCTCAGGGGACGGATGAACGCCGATCACTTTATTTCTACCTTTACCAACTCTTATATTTAATCGATTGGATTCAATTCAAATCTGAATGTCCTTGACACATCCCTCCGTCGTTTTCCAACACGAATCAGTGAAAAATAATGAGAACCGGTTTCTCGATAGTGCAATGGGTTAGGACTCTCTCTATTAGCGACTTTTGCGGACGCTCGGGTATAAGTAGAGGGTAAAATACCTTCAGGGTAGCTAACACTTTCCGCTGAAAATGCCAGTGAAGTAGCGTTAAATAAAAGTGGAAAATAACACAACCTATTTTTACCCTGTAAGCAACCCTGGGGTTTTCATGCACTCAAAGTACGATCAGAGGGTTTATTAAATATTAATAAACATGCAGTGGAACATACAGTGGTCAATGCTGTAGAACTGGAAGGAAAGGGTGAAAACTAACCCTTTACCCAATGGGTTTCTTCCCGATGTGTGCAGTTTTCGCGCTCCACTCGCATACAATCTGTCACTTGTGCACCAGAGAAACAGACACCTGTCAGAGACGCAGAGCAGCTTGTTGACAGTTTGAAAACGCGCTCCAATTATTATTTCTTATTATAGCTTTTATCAACAGTAAAATTCCTCAGGGTGATTACTGCTCCTAGTGAGATGAACAGCCCAGTGTTGTCGTTCTCGGACTTTGGAGTGGATTCGCCGTCTCGGTCCATGTCTGTAGAGTGAGTTTATATTTTTATCTTACTTTTTTATTTATTTTTTTCATCATGTTTTTTTGAATTTTTACAGCTTTAAGCTTGTAGAATGAGATGAGAGGTGAGATTTCTGGCCAAGTGTTGGCTACAGGCCTTTTGTTTTCGAATCTAAAGTTTTCTTGTGGTCCGATTCAGAAATTATTGTTAGAAGTCGATCAATATCGGTTATTAGTTTTTGCATTTTTTTGGAAAATTTTCCTTTTTTGAATTTTCTCATCTTTTAATAATTTTGCGACTCATGAACAAATACGGATACTACTGTTAATAAGTATAATATAGGCATGACGAGTTCGAATGCAAGCTCATCGACGAGAATGACTACGACGTTCTGATTTCGTGAGTTTCTTATTGTGCATTTATTTGCTTATTTATCATTTTTTGCATTTTTTATTTCTTTCTGTTTTCAAATGTTCAAATCACAAATTGATATGATATGATATGATATCAAATTCAGGCGATATTTATCTCAAGGCGATCGTGAGACCGCCACCCACTGGATAGACAAGTCGTACGCTAAGAAATGCGAAACGTCGAATAGTTTGATTGATTTCGCTAATTATATCAAGGTATTCCGTTCTCATATTTTTTTCCATTTTATTTTTTGTTTATCGTTGTTTTCTTTATAGGATCTCACAGTTGTCCAACAATATAAGCGAATATCTCAGTTAATTCTGAGTCGTCACCTAGTCAGGAAGCACATTGTATTCGCCTATTACTATGTGAACGCTCTCTACAATCTTCGTATGTATTCGGTGATCGTTCAACTACCTATAGGGAACCTGGTAGGTGTCGCAGTTTCATGGTCCCGTCGATAATCTTGAGTTTTTTTATCATTTAATCACTTCAGATGCTCATGGAAGGTCTCCCAGTCAGGTATCCTGATGCACATTGTGGCCTCGAGGACTACGTGGATTCGTTGAGTGTGGAGATTTCAGCTTCAGACATGGCGCTGCTCAATAAAATGATGACTTCTCTCAAGGTAATTGTAAATTGGACCTTGATTTCTGTTTTTTCTAGTCTTTTATTAATTTTTGGACACGCATGACGTGGTGGTAAGAGGCGCTGCTGTCACCCGCACAGTCGAGCGATCGATCCCCGCCCGGGCTAACCAACCCTTCCATCCCTCCTGTGTCGTATAAATTTGTACCAGACTTGCCTGGGAAGGTGAAGACACTGACTTGGTATAGCGGCTAGTCCCCGCAAGTCATTGTTTATGCCAAATACCCATTCACCATTCCTCTACCATTCTGAACTGAACGCGAATGCATGGCGCGTTTTAAGGGACTGATCAACGCCGATACCTTTGACTTTACCTATATGCTTTACCCCGTGAAAATCACCATTTTGTGCGCTACGCAAATGAATGAATGTGTAAATTTTCTTGCTTTTCAGCTGTTTTCCGCATTGATGGTAGTATACGGACGAACGTACATTCTACTAGAAAATCGTGATTTTGCATCGCGATGTCTGATAGCTGCTTTTCTGCAAGTTCGTTTCATCGATTTTATTGATTTTTTGCCTTTCCTTGACTTTTCTTCACCTATTTTCAAGGATCGTCGTTCCCTGGTCGCGGAGCAACTGCTTCGGAAGTATAAACTCGTTCCGTCCAGCGGTAACGATCCATGCTTCCGTTTGGTATGTTTGACTTTTTTCTAGATATTTATACATTTCTCTCTATTTTTATTCTCCATTTTCGAAGATTTTCAGATGGAGAAAGTGAAGCAAACTGAAACGCCTGGTGATCCACGTCAGAAGATTGAATACGCCCACGAATTATATCGGGATGGCAAGGTGGCTGACGCGCTGGAAACCACAAATCAGGTGATGGCCGAGCACGGCCTATACATGGTTGGTTACCTGTTTTTGTTGTTTTTCATTACAAAATTCATTCCCATAACTTTTATTATGAAATATTGTATTGGAAAGTAAGTTCTCTCACTTGGCTTTTTTTAGAAGCAGCTATTTTTCTTACTTTGAATTGGTGATGGACAAGTGAATGAATAGTAGAGGAGCCTAGATTTTCTTTTTTTTCTTCGTTTTTTTCAAGTTCCAAGCGCTAATGCTCTGATAGATAGAGATGTCCTTTTAGCACTCATAAATGTTACCCTTAATACTCGTAATCAATTTGCCATCCCACACTTTTTGATTGCTTTTTTTCTTGCTGACTTTTTTCACCAAAAACTATGTGAGCAGCGCAGTTCCGATGTTCTCACACCCTCAAATATGCATACTCTGATTTTGTTCCTTTACTTTTCGAGTTTTTTCGAGGTTTTCTAACAAAATAGCCTTTCTTTATTTCAAGGATTGTGTCATTCTGCACGCGAACTGCCTATGCTATTTTCAAGATTGGAAAAAGCTTTTTCTGCTGGCTCACGAGTTAGTATCCTCATTTCCCGATCATCACTACAGTTGGTATGCCTTTCTATCATTTTTCTATTTTTTGAAATTTTCCATATTCAAACTCTTATTTTTTCCTATTGTTGTGTGCTTTAGGTATACTGTTGCGGTTTACTACTTCACATGTGGCAATATACCCGCGGCGAAGAATTTTATAAGTATGTTGGAGATTTTATTGATTTTCTTCTGCAATATCCAGTTCAAAAATTATAGATAAATCTGCTTTAATGAGGACAGCTTTTGGCGAGGCGTGGATAGCCTACGGGCATATTCTGGCAGCTGAGTCAGAAAACGAGCAGGCGTTGAACTGCTATTATCGGGTCAGTTTGTCATTCCTGTTCATTTTTCTTTTATTTTTTATACAGTTTTCTTCCATTAACAGGCGGCACGTATCCTACCGTGGCACTACGAGCCGAAAATGTACATTGGGATGCAGTACTGTAGAGTTGGTGTAAGAATGGCCGAGGAATTCCTGCGAGAAGCGTCTTGCATCAGGCCCTGCGATCCGGTGGTGATGCACGAGCGCGGTTCTTACTATTACCGGCATACCAAGTTTCATAGTGGGTTTCTTTTAGGTTTTTATTTTTGTTTTGATGAGAGCAATAACGTTTTTATCTTGAAAGACCATATCTTACCTTATATCTTCCCCGTTTATTCCGCAATTTGAAATTGATGCTTCTTGCCTCTTGTCAGTTTGTACGTAAAGGTAAAAATAAGGATAAAATGATCGGCGATCATCAGTCCACTGAGGAAGCGCCACGCATTTGTCTTCCGCTTAGAATCGTGGAGGCATGGCGAACGCGTATTTGGCCCGTACAACCACTTGCAGGAGCCAGCCGCTATACCAAGTCAGGGTTTTTACTTTCCCAAACAAATCTGGTTCCAATTTACCCGACCCCGGAGGGATGGAAGTCTTGGTTAGCCCGGGCCGGGATCGATCGCTCGACCGTGCAGATGTCAGTAGCGCCTCTTACCACTGTATCACTCGCCTTTTACCCGCGTATAATGTATGGAATAACTTGGTATTTGCTGTATTGACGGTATTTTTGTAGCCGCCGAACAATTCTTCAACAATGCCCTTATCGCTCTGCTTGGGAATGAATCTGAAGAAACCGATGTGATCGATTCGCAGAAGATCATTTCTGTGTAAGCTTTACGTCTCTATAATCATCTGAATTTCTATTTGAGCACATTATTAGTTAATTGTAAAAATTTCAGTCAAATTGATCCGTTCTGGCAGCCGTTGATATCGAGTTTGGGACATGTATCCAGAAGGCTCGGCAAGTTCAGAGAATCGATTAACTTTCACAGGTACGCTTGCGGTCGATTGGATTTTTGGACCCTGAACGATTTATTTATTTATTTATTTATTTATTTATTTATTCCAGCCAATAATTGAATTAGGCGTCAGAGGAGAGATTGGAAACAGAACAATCAATTGGCCTTTCCAGAAAAAATGAGCATAGAAAAAAGTCAAAAGCGTAGGAGATAGTGACGGTACAAAAACTGTCGCGCCTTCTTCCCACCAGTTCGAAGAATAACTTCAAAAGAAACCCCTATTCAATCAAGATATATTTGTAGACATAGATATATTTAGATAGGACTTTTGTATTTTTTACGGTTTTTCTTTCTTTTTATCTTATTTTCTCAGTAAGGCGCTCATGATGAACCCTATGGATCGACACTCGATGGCTTCGATGGCAATGTCGTATGCTTGCCTAGGTGAGACTAACGTTGCCACCCGATACTTTGCCAAGGCCCTTGCGAGGGCACCGTATGATGGGGTAGGTTACTGTATTATTGGCTGTTTAATTTTTATTAAAAACATTTTTGCTATCCTGTGACCTTCTACTTTTCAGGTGGTACGGAATGCATTGGACAAGTTAGCCCAGCTTGAAAGTGACTACGTGAGTGATTCATTGGCACTGGATTCTATGCATTTATTTTTTTCCTTTTATTTCTTTACCCAGCGAGTTTACAAGCTTTTTTAGTTGGACTACACAGTTTTCAAAAGCTCATCGTCCAGCACGAACACCGACCTGGAGAGGTTGTTTTCCGAACGGTCTCTGTCGCAACTTGAGGTAAGCTAAATGTCCGAAATTTTTTGCTACACTTGGATCTACTACTGTAGATCCAGGTGTTCAATATTATTTTTTGAGTATTATTACAGGTATTTTTTTTGTTCTAGGCTAAGCAAGCCGCGTACAATATGTCACGATCGAAGAAAATGTTCGCCGAACCGGCCAAGTCGAGGCTTGCAACGAGAAGGATAAGGTGGGGGATGAACCTTATCAGTTTCCAATGGGTTTATGGACTAGCTATAAATTACAATTTTGAATTAGTAGTAAAGTGTTTCAGAATTCTTTTTCGTTTTGTGCCTTTCAAACGATTTGCTGAAAGATTAGGTCATTTACCTCTACTGCCTCTTACAATCGCTTTCGCTAGAACTCTTGTATCCTTATGCTTATTCCCCGCGGTGCTGTGAAATTCCCATTCCAAATTCTTCTGATTCCAACTTCACTTCTTCATTGATTCGTAAGAATTAACTTTTATTGATTTATTGATTAAAAATTTTGCTCTACAGGCAGGAGATCGCGCGAGCAAACACACGAAAGAAAGTGATCGAATCAGCTGATCAACAGCAGTGACGTGGCCAGCAGCTGCGGTAGGGTTTTCGAATAAATTTTGCACCGTGGTAGTTATACGGGTGCCTTAGACGGGTTGTTTCATTGGAGAAAAGCTAGAAGTCTTGTATCTTATGTAAATTCTCACCAAATAGTCCTTGACATTGATCTGCTGCGGCTTTTTCTGTATAATGGTTGCTTTCTGTGCCAGTTTTAGGTGTTATATTTTCGCGTTTTCAATACATGTTTGTGATAGCGCAAAGTGGTTGCCGACCTCATCTTTCATTGAGTTAATATCGCGTTATTATTGTTCCGTGTAAAGTCTATGATTGACGTAAATTTGCACAAATCGCTAAAACTTTGTGGTCTTTTGTGCACGTTGCATTTTGATAAAATATTGCCATATCCGATGGTCTGTCATAATTTCGTGTTGAAAACAATAAGTTATCAATTACCTGATAGATGCTTGCCTTCATATGATCGCAGTGATTCCTATTGCCTAGCTCGAAAAGCACAGCCCTCTCATCAGCAAAAGGTCAATAGTTAAATTGGATTCCTAGTGTTTGGTGGTAACAGTGTTCTAGTGAATCCGTTATCGGCTAACTCGTGCGATACTCTGGAAGTAGTTGTATGAGCAACGGAATTATTACTGATCAAAAGATAGCCTTGGACAAGCCAGTTGCCACGCGGGACTTTCAGGGATGAAGAGAGAATTATCAGAGTTTATTAATTCCAACTAAATGCCGTGAATAACTTCAACAAAATAACAGTGTAACAACGTAACTTCAACACGTAACAGAACTTCGTAACTAGTGACAGAATATTAGTGTATCGTGTAAATAAAACGGATGACAACGAATAACAGGTGAACAAGTAAGTGAATGAGATAAATGATAAAGTGGCAAAATGACATAGCGAGGTACAACGTAATAGAAAATGGTGCCCTGAAATAGAGGTGGAATGAATGGTGAGAGATCGAAGGAGGCAGATTCGATACAGAAATGGTACTATGAGGAAGAGATGGATGAAGAGGAACGATTAGCCTTAAGGGCTCAAGCGCGGACGGGTGCCACGCGTGAAGGAAAAAAGATGTCTGACCGCTTCGGCCCAACAGCGCTCCATCCGTCCACTGTCTTCCCTCCACTGATCGATCCGGCGAGATATAGTGCCATATTGTAGTGTTACGAAATACACTTCGGTCTGGAGGCCGCCGACGAATAGTGTAGATCGAAACTAGTGCCGATAGGGTGCCACGATAGGGTGTACTGCGATAGTGTTGGGATCGTTGGGCTTTGAGCCGATGGACTAATCGTGGATTACAAAACTAACGAGCATCTTGAAGAAAGAACAGGAGCACCTAAGGACGAAATGCATGGAGAACACGTGAGAATATGGAAACGTGAAGGATAACTAGAAGGAATAACTGTTCCGAGAAGAGAATAGAGATATAGAGAATACCATTAGAATAGGGAATACGGTGAATACAATATATCGTGACGCTAATTAGTGTGAATCGTGAAATTAATTAGTGTGAATCGTGAAATGCTCATAGCCTAAACAGAATTGGTTATCTTGGTACTGAAGAGTTTCAGTACAATGTTAGAGGAACAATTATTGGGCTAATAATTAGAATCAGGGCATCAAACTGAAAGCTTCGTAGGATGAATTGGAGGCGTTTATAATGTGCCAAGCGCGGGAGAAACCCCGTCGTGAAGCAGGGATAGGGTACCTTTACACTGAATTCATGATGGACCCACTTTCCGACGAGTTTGCCGGGGCCGCGCGAACGCAGCCCCTCACACAAAAATTTAGCTGTTGGCGAACTTCAATTCGAAGTTGCCACACGGGTCAGCCTGCGCTAAAGTGCAATGCACAGGCCTCACCATGGGGGTCCCGCCTTCATGATCGCGAGACGCCCCCAGCCAGGTAAGTTTATGAGCATTAGAGCATGGTGGGTAGCTGGCAGGTCGCGCCGTATCGCGTGCGGGTTAGCAATTGGCGCCCAGCATGGGATAATTACCAGTGAGCGGCAATAGGACAGGCGATCCATTTGAGTGACCCAGAGATCGGGCAGGGGCCCACCATCAACCACCATGTGCATCCCCCTTGCCCCTGTCTCCCGTCCGGCGGTTCCCCATCGATTGATTGTCCGGGTAAAACTGCGCCACCGGTCACTCAGGCACCTGCGACCAAATATTTAATAGTGGTATTTTGAACTATTGAGAAATATACAGTGTTCGATCACGCGGATATGTCGTAAGAGCGTGATCGGAGTTGGGTGATTTCGCAAGAGTGCGACCTCGTCGCTCTCAGCTCCTCCCATCCACGGATAGAGAGCCATCCAAGTTTCTTGCGCTTACCGTGAGCGGTGTGCTGTATTCAACGCTCGTCAGTATGCTCCTCCATGTCAGCCTTTAACGATGTTTCTGTGGATGACCCCATCGAAGGTCCTTCACCGGTTCCACAAACCGGTCCGGTTTCGCACGAAGAAGTCGTGGAGAGTCACTTAATTCGACTCGATCCTCGGGATCTGCATTCTATTATTCAAGCGGTGAAGACTGAAGCACCGTCTTCCCCTCAATCGGACTCTTCTTCTTCTTTTTCATTCAAAAAGGAAGGTTTTGGCTGCCGGTTCGATTTTAATCTGCCGTTGATTCGTAAACTGTTCCAAACATCGGTGTTATTATTGAATAGTCAAAATGGATTTTATACCAGAGTGTAACGGAGGTATAGTGACAACTCCAACGGGTAAAAATGAGGGGAAATGATGTATAGCATTTATACTGCGCCAAGCATGGAAGAAATCCAGTCGGGAAGCAGGGATCCGTAAACCCCAATCGTGGGCGACCCAAAGGTCGGACGAGTTTGCCGGGGCCGCGCGAACGCAGCCCCTCACACAAAAATTTAGCTGTTGGCGAACTTCAATTCGAAGTTGCCACACGGGTCAGCCTGCGCTAAAGTGCAATGCACAGGCCTCACCATGGGGGTCCCGCCTTCATGATCGCGAGACGCCCCCAGCCAGGTAAGTTTATGAGCATTAGAGCATTGTGGGTAGTTCGCAGGTCGCGCCGTATCGCGTGCGGGTTAGCAATTGGCGCCCAGCATGGGATAATTACCAGTGAGTGGCGAAATAACAGATGATCCATTTGAGTGACCCAGAGATCTGGCAGGGGCCCACCATCAACCACCATGTGCCTCCCCTTTGCCCCTGTCTCCCGTCCGGCGGTTCCCCATCGATTGATCGTCCGGGTAAAACCGCCCCACCGGTCACTCAGGCACCTGCGACCAAATATTTAATAGTGGTATTTTGAACTATTGAGAAATATACAGTGTTCGATCACGCGGATATGTCGTAAGAGCGTGATCGGAGTTGAGTGATTTCACAAGAGTGCGACCTCGTCGCTCTCAGCTCCTCCCATCCACGGATAGAGAGCCATCTAAGTTTCTTGCGCTTACCGTGAGCGGTGTGCTGTATTCAACGCTCGTCAGTAAGCTCCTCCATGTCGACCTTTAACGATGCTTCTGTGGATGACCCCATCGAAGGTCCTTCACCGGTTCTACACACCGGTCCGGTTTCGCACGAAGAAGTCGTGGAGAGTCACTTAATTCGACTCGATCCTCGGGATCTGCATTCTATTATTCAAGCGGTGAAGACTGAAGCACCGTCTTCCCCTCAATCGGACTCCTCTTCTTCTTTTTCATTCAAAAAGGAAGGTTTTGGCCGCCAGTTCGATTTTAATCTGTCGTTGATTCGTAAACTGTTCCAAACCTCGGTGTTATTATAGAATAGTTCAAAATGGATTTTAAACCAGAGTGTAACGGAGGTATAGTGACAACTCCAACGGGTAAAAATAAGGGGAACTGATGTCCGAAGCCTTCGGGACAACTGTTCCAATTTCCACACATGACGAGCGCCAGAGAAGCTAGGGTGTCGGGTCGCCAGAGACGCAGAGCAGCTTGAGAATTTGTTTGGAATTCCTTATTACAGCGCCGTGGCTTGTGCTTGCCGTTCCATTTCTTTTGCTTTTCTTGCCAGAGCGGTCTACTTGAAGTTCTTGGTTTATAGATTGCTGTACAGAGGTGTATTTCTGTTAGAAAAAGCTGAATATCATGACGAATCTCCATTTCTTCCATTTGTTTCATCATTTTCGATCTTTCACGAGTTTGAGCGTGTAATACTGTTCTCTAGACTATTTGTTGTCGACCTTTTCCTTAGATTCTTCCATGTCGTCATCTCCCCTAAGGAAAGTGGTGAAAGTGTTGGGAGCTTCTTTTAACTTCTCTTTTCAACTTTTTTTCTTTTTTTGCGCCGTTTTTCGCGGTTTTTTTAGTGCATCAACATCATAAGATTCGTTTGTACCGTAATTTCAGAGAAATGCCGGGTATCGTCGAGAAAGAGAAAGATCCGGAAATTGTAAAGCTGGAAGAAAGTGGTGCATTAGCTCTTCTGCCGAACACCAATCAAATTCTCGAGCTGCAGACGATTCTGAAGGATAAGTGAGTCCTGATCCTGATCCTTTTGATAGTATTTTAAATCCTATTATTTTACTGTTGCTCTCTTTAGCAATCCTTCTTCTTTTACGAGTAATTTGAAGATAATCTGACTACTGATCAGAAAGCAGCTACAACCAAATATCATTATCAATTTGAATAATTACACAATAATAGATTGTATGGGTTCTCTAGGAACACCGAACACTCCGATTTTGTCTTCTATGCCGATCGCCTGATGAGACTTGTCATTGAAGAAGCGCTTAATAAACTTCCGTACACAGAAATCACCATCACCACACCAACTCATTGCCAATACAAAGGTATTTTAATTCATAAAATTGATTTACCAGGTCTGATTCAGTAAATTTGTTGATAATATTTCGCGGTTCGTTTAAGGTATTCAATTCATGCGTGGAAATTGTGGTGTTAGTTTGTGTAGAAGCGGAGAAGCGATGGAATTTGCCTTAAGGCAATGTTGTCGATCGATTCGGATCTGTAAGATGCTGATCGGTGAGCTGAGCCATCGAATCGTATTTAGTAAGGAGACATAATTCATTATTTAGTTACTAATTTTTATTGTTTAAAAATGTCTCAGCAGCGTAGCTGAAAGACGTTCAGTCTTTATTAGTAGTAGCCGATGTTATAGGTGATGAACAACGCGTTCTTTATGCCAGATTGATCCCAGACATGTCTCATCGACGAGTTCTTCTGCTGTATCCAGTTGTGAGGTGAGAATTTCTGGTCGTAAGTCGAGATAACTAAGATTTAGGCTTGTAGTTATTGGTATTATCCTGTTAAATTTTCAAAAAGTGCTCCTTATTTACAATGTTAAAATCAGTTACAGTGCAGCTAAAACCATTTTTCAAATGACAAATGGGCTCCTGGGTATGATTATGATAGATTAGCGTACTTATTTTGTGGTCTTATTTTTTATTAGCCTCATAATTCACTATTTAGTTACTAATTTTTATTGTTTAAAAATGACTCAGCTGCGTAGCCGAAAAGTATTTAGTCTTGATTTGTAGTGTTATTTTTCATTAGCCTCATAATGCATCCGATCGATTGAAGAGGATGCGAAATTATATTTTCAAATCAACTAAATCTCAAAAAACTTATATTTACAGTACAGTAATTTACAATAAAATTCACAGTAATTTACAGTAAAAAATTAAAATTTACAGTACTGGCACCACCGTGCTGAAGGCGATCAGTGCCTTGATGGATTCTAAAGTGCAAGAGCAAAATATCTATCTAACGACTCTGTTTATCACTCCGCACAGTAAGTTCTGTTTTGAAAATTTATTGCAATATTTTCAAAAATTCGAGTCCCGACGGTCTTTTTCATCGGACTCTTTTATTTCCGACCGCCTGTAGGTCTAAATTTGCTATGAAATGTATATACATAGTTCAAAAATGATACGTAGTAATATTGTTTGAGGTATTAAAACCATCTGCTCCAAATTCCCTCGTGTGACAGTTATTACCTCGGATGTAACAACCGGGGTACCGTACAGCTTTGCAATGAAATATTTTGGAACGGATTGATCGACGATGAACAGGTGACATGAAAAATGTTTTTTTCTTGTATATTTACTTTCTGTTCCTGTATTTTGTAACTGTCAAATTGAATTGGTTTTATCGATTGCTGCGAAGCATAGCTTTTTTGTGAGCCTTTTCGTTTTATTTCTTCCGTGTAGTTCTATATATCTGGGTAAGTTTTACCCTCACAAAGGTTCCTCCTGTGGTATTTTCGGGCGGTATTTTACATACCCTCGAACGAAGAGGGTTGTTAGGCTGTTCGTCAGGCTGCGTTTTAAAAGCTTCATTGTTGGATTTATTGTTTTATGAATGGAATTCATGTTAATGTGTTCCTTTTTCTCGTCATTATTTCCATGACACCTTTAAACAGAGACGGTTACTGTACCTTTAGAGAGATTTATGTCATAATTGTTGTCTTGCTGCTGGTTTCACTTGTTTTGTGGTCATCATGTACTGATAAGAGAATCGATTTGGCATTGTTTATGACATAGTATTATCAATCAATACACAGATTCATTTATTACGTGAGAATTGTTACATGTATGTACAAAATGTGTAGCGCTCAAAAACACTGGCAAAATTAGGTTGACATTAATATTCGGGGCCAAAGTGACGACAAATCGGTACAAGAAGATGGAACTGTTTGAAACATTGTGAAAGCGCTGAAATTCGATGAAAACTATAAAGAAAACAATAAAATGACTAAATAACTGTTCTATTTGAAAAAGAATGTTTAGAAAATATTCAAAATTAACAACCCAAAATACCCGACGAATGCTTGTGCGAATTGCGACGGCTACGCGCGTCCTAGGATGACTAGAGATGGACTACCATCATTCTGCCTCTTCTTCTTCTTCGTATTCCTCTTCTTCATCCTCCTCCTCTCCTTCTTCTTCATCCTCCTCCTCGTCTTCTCCTTCCTCTTCATCTTCTTCTTCGTCTAGTTCTTCATCGTCTGCTTTGTCTTTTGCAAGACCGTCCAGTCGTATAACCGCCGATGATTCCACCTGGAAAGGCTGGCTCAGATACTATCATCAATAATGATATGATTATATGATAGTGATGATATCAATATTGTATAATTATTTAATTAATTATTGGTACATTAACAGCTTACCTCCTTCTCCTCCTTCTTATCCTTTGCAGTGCTCGCTTTTTCCTCTTTCGTATCCTTTGCTGTAGTTGGCAGTGAAATCGTCTCATTAACGGTTTTCTCTTCTTTTTCTTCTTCATCTTCGCCCTCTTCCTCGTCCTCTTCCTCCCCCTCATCTTCGTCCTCGCCCTCTCCTTCCTCTTCATCCTCATCCTCGCCCTCCTCTTCCTCGTCTTCGTCGTCCGCTTCGCCTTCGCCTTCGTCGTGTGCACCCGCTACCCCGTTTTCGTTCCTCTTGTCCGATTTGTCCTGGAATTGACTGGGTTAAGTTTTACCGGTCACGGTATATGGATCTAGATGGGTAAACTGGACTGCCCACTTTCCACAAGAGCCCCATCACCCTAGTGACCAAGTGCGCAATAAATTAAAAAAATATGGTTTCCGGTAAAAAAAGGAAAAAAGGCGAAGTTACTTGGCATGCATCCAGGAGGGGTAACACACAAAAATTTTATAATCACAAAAATTATTATTAAATAATTTTCCTTCTTGGTGAAAGTCGCGACTCACCGGTTTCTGTTTTTATTGATCGCTTTCGGCCCGAATAACTGCAATATGATGCTGTTAGTCAAACGGGATGCTCTCAATGAGCTGATCTCACGATGTGCTACCAATCGATTATCGATTTACATCTTGCCCTCAGGCGACAATAGTATGAACTACTAGTGCACCGTGAGATCAACTACATAGTGAAACTGATGGTCACTTCACAAACACACGACAAGACATGCAAAAAAGTTCAGGATTTTTTGACATCAACGAATCGCGGATATGTCGCTGGCGAGCGTCTGCGTGGCGGTTGGTGACAGGTGCACCGCCCAGCGAATAGAACTCTCAAGCTTTTTGTGCAGTTCTACATTACGTTATTTTTCGGGAATTGGCGTCGCAATAGCCGCACGCGACGCGCACGCTCGCAAGCGACAGGAACATTAGACGGACAACAACATTGAGAGCTCACCTTTGTCGACATGGTTTTCCTTGTCCTCGGCGTTCGCCTTGCACTGTAGGTTAATGTTAAGAATACACACATCAATCAATAAAAATTTGTAAATATATGGCCTCATTGGATTTGGCCTGAGGGGATTCTTCAGGTACTAGAGAGATGCAGTTTGCTAGATAACTGCTTATACTGTCTGAGAATCACCATATATTACATAAGAAGGAGCTTGGGAAAATCATCTGGTCTCGAAGAAGTAGATGTTTTAATGATGGTGGCAGGATCGTTGCAAAAATTACGGCTCAGGCGGGATTCGAACCAGCGCCTTGAGCATATCAAGGGCACCACCAAGCTAGCTGGCCTAGAATATTTCATGTTGAAACCTAATTTGAAGGATTCAAAGCAAATGTTTGCCCAGACCCAGATCAAGACAAAGCCGAATGTGACCCCAGAACCAGGTAGAGAGGGGAGAAGTTACCCTGGGTAGAACGGGTGACTTCGGAGACTGACCGACATCAGCCCGGGACCAAATTGGAGGCAATTAGTGCATGCAAAACACCCGAAGTCTGATGCAATTAGTATAATTCAAACTGTAAACAATGAAAAATGACTATGGGTAGAATGACCCCGAAGGGTAGAAGAATAGGGTTTACTTACCCCATCGGGAATTAGCCGCAGGAATTCGGCAATCCGATCATCTTCTACGGCTTCCTCGAAATCGACAAAGTTCTGCAAAAGATGAAAGGGAACATGATGAACCGGAAGAGAAGGAGAAGAATATGAAAAAAGGGGAAAAAGAAATGACTTCCAATTTAATTCTTTTAATGGCAAGCACAGTCGATAAAACCGATGTGTTCTATGGGTGCCACAGAAAGTCCATACAAACAAAAATTGTAAAAAAAATATTGTAAAATTTTATATTTTTGGAGAGAAATTTCGCCCAAAACAAATAGAAAGCGCCACTTACACCTAGATATTCGTCGTTGTAGAAGAACTGCGGCGGAAGTGGATTGCCCTTTGCGTCCTCTTTCACCGCGCGCTCTCGCATAAACATACGATGCTCCTCGTTACCTGCAACACACCTGACATCGATCGATTGGAAATCGATATTGATTTTTTGCAAAGAAAAAGACCACTGTAGTTGTTTTCGTCATTGATTCAAGCGATTAGCGCCGTTCCTTGGGCTTTCCGGGATGGTTGATGAGAGTGTCTAAGTCACTACCCATCCCGTTAGGGTTAGCTTTCCCAATGGACCAAATTTTCTTCTCTTATTTTTTCTTTGATTTTTACATATTTTTATTCTTTTGTTTTTATATATTTTTATATTTATAATATTTTTCTTCTTCTTATTGTTATTATTATTTAAAAAGAAGAGTTCTTCAAAATGGAAGATTTCATACAAAATTTCTCCCATTTTCCGCCAGTAAAAGCCTGAGGCAACATAGAGTTTTGGAGTAAGCTAAGTTCAGATCATGAACTATTCCTCACAAGTTACAGAAGCTTCAGAAAAATTCCACTCTAAGAGACGATCGATTTTATATTTTTACATTGCAATTTTTTCCAGAAAACCTTCAAAATGAATTTTGTATTGATTTTTTCCGACTTGTTTTTGTTGTTGCCCGCTATTGTTCACTGGGAGCATTCTTTGCATTTTCAATCGTTGTTGCATGCATAGTTAATCAGATAATCCGCCTCTCAGAGTAATCCGTATTTGGGAAGAATTAACGCCACAAAAATCGAATTTCAAAAGAAAATACATTGGTTGGGTATACCAAAGCAATGGGTAAGAGAAGGCATAGCGCATGAACGACAGCACGCTCTCTGCAAAGGACGAGTCATAGGTCAATTCTTTACCCAACAATAGGTCAATTTTTACCAGACTGTTCGGGAAAGTGGGCACAGTGAGTTTCCCACCGATTTTCACCCCAAAATACAGTTGAAACGAGCGTTCAACATGCTCTACTATTTCGATAAGAAGACAGGTGCATGGCGCATCCTATATAATATCGATCAGGTTAGAGCAAATGAAGTTTAGTCAGCAAAAAATCGATCGTGAAGGTAACACGCAGCCTCTGCATACTGAAACAATGTGGACAATTATTAAGAGGTAATTAAGGAACAGATTTCCTTTTATCTTTTTTCTCCTAAAAATTTGGCCAGTTTCAGTGGGAATTCATCGTTTCAGTGTCTGATTCATGACGAACTATTGATCGAATCACATCCGGTTTCATTTAAATTCACTAGAAAAAGGTTAGATAGATGACTCACCGGGTTTGGTGATGTCGATCGCATCGAACGGTATACTCAAGCCGTCGAGCACCATCAACACACGCTGGACACGTTTTCGTACCTGAAAAGGTGAGAATGTCGCAAAAACCGAAAAAAAAACAAATTATTTTATTTTTTATTTATAATAAACGTCAATAGACGCGCCGAAAATTCAACTAAACAACAATATAAGAAAAGAGGAAATCAAACAATGTCAAGGATTCGTTCAGAAAACACTTGTAGTCACAACAGTCTCTATAAAAAAATTAAATTAATTAAATTAAAGTTCATAAAAATCATAATGAATTGATCAGGATAATTCTCTCTTGGAATAATTATTCTGTTTAAAGCATCTAGAACAGATTTCAGTGATATTCAAATAGAAAAAAAAAGATTGCTAAAATAGATTTTGATAAATGGAAGAGCATACCCTTTGGGTTTATTCGAGGTGAGAAAACATGAAAGAATCAAAATACTGGGTAACCGCAATCGTATAATCTTGGTTTGTTAGGTATGGGTGTTCATTGTCTTGTAATCCCTCGCGAATGGAGAACGAACCGGGGATCCGTGTGGGGACCCAGTTCGCAGGGGACCCACTATACGGACGAGTTTGTCAGGGACCCATGGGAGGGACCCACGACTCGGACGAGATTCTCCATCCTAGCGGGCTTGAACTTCCCCTGCTTCAACGGCGTGGTCTCGTAGTCTCCTGTTTTTTCGCGGTGCTGGGATTGGCTAATGGCACTATTTATCTACTTATTTGATTAAGCGGCTCTTTCTAGGCATTCAGCTGCTTCCAAAGCTTCCCAAATAGTAGCTTTGGAAGCATCCCAGAATCCCATTGTTGATCTCGTATAAAGAGCTCTGGTTCTAATGAAATTTGATCCGGACCTCTGCTGAGCATCCATTAGCTGAGTGTCCCAGGTCGGCGGGGGGAAGGGGACAAAAGGACAACGCCTCCTCTCCCCCTGAAAAGGGCATCTCTGGTGCCTTTTCAACGACATTTCTCCAGTTGCAGAGGACGTAAGTGCAACCTCCACAAAGGAGTTCATTGTATCGAAAAAAGTGCACGTCCGGTGAGGATCAGATAGTTGGAAACTAGAAAAGAGAAAGGACAGGAAAGAAAAGAAAGATAAAAAAATATAATAGAATAGAAGATAGAGACGGCTGTACATACTTTAAAGGTGCGGAAAACATAGGTAAGGATAGAGAAGGTTATCTATTCCATCCAGCAAAAGTAGTAAAAGGTAAGAAGTAGGTGGCTTGGCGGAGATCAGTCCACGGCGGGCGCGCCACGCATCCACTTTCCATTCAGAATCGTAGAAGAATGGCGAATGCGTATTTTGTCAATGACTTGCGGGGGCCAGCCGCTGCTCTTACTTTAGTCAATGTCTCTACCTAGTAAGACAAGAATGGTACCAATTTACCCGACCCCGAAGGCTTAGCTAACCTGGGCAAGGATCGAGCGCTTGATCATGGCTGTGGAAGCAGCGCTTTCTACAAATGCACTACACGCGTCATAAAAAGTATTAGTTAGCCGCAGGCAGTCCACGGCAGACCTCTACGTTTTCCAAACCCGCAAAACCAACTCGTGCAACCAATAAACCTTACCCTACGAAGTGATGGTTATGGTTGGCTGGTTAATTGATGGCTCGACCATATGGTAAATGGATAACTGTTCGATTATTACCCTCAGTTTACACCACGCATTCGACTTCCTCTAGGAATCGTAGTGTCGTTTGATAGGGTATTTGGCGTATACAATTATTAAGAGAGGCACTCAGCGACCAGTTCTAGTAAAAGCCGTGTTGATGGTTTCTTTGTCCACGGGTGGAACCACCGTGAGCCACTCAGTTCCCGCCGAGGAGCCGAAGCAGAACACCGAGTATAAAAGACATCGATGAATTCGGCGATCATTTAATCGATAATCGATTAGTACCCAGCTCAGCTCAACCATAAGCACTGAAAACCAGCCATGCCATTAAACCCATTTCGTTATGATCCTTTTTTGGTATTCAAACAGCGCTTTGTTCAAGTCCAACAACGCCCCACTGTCTGCTTGCAACCGGTCCAATGAATCGAGTTCCATTAGGCAGGCGGCAAAGAATAAGCCTGTCGTTGTCGTCGTTGGTTTTTCAGGCTTCCCAGAAGACACATCTTGGACGATGGACAGACTCCATCAATCATTGCTACATCCAGCAAAAACATCTGTACGGCGATATTGCCGAGTTTTTGGCGACGCGTCGAATCGCCGGAGTAAAACGTCGTTCCCAGCAGATGGCGTTTTGCGGAGGTGTTTATGGCGCGACTTTGCTATTCAGCAGCTTCTTTTCTCATTACTAGACATGACGGGGCCGTAAAAGCTTTTTTGCCTCTAATTTTCCAGTTCTGAATGGTTGATGGCGTTAAGCGCATTCATACTCGGCGGCTATGCAGCGCCGGCAGCGGTCAAGTGCAGGGCAGAGACGCAGAGGGCGCTGCAAAACCTGGGCGCCACAACTGCCATTTTGTCGTTTTCAATAGGCGACGGCAACGATGAACTGATGAAAGGTATAGGGTGACCCAAAAGTTCGTATGTATTAGGTTGTTGCAAAAGTCTTGCGACGCTTTTGCAACATTCTTCAAATTGACAGCAATTTATAAATATAAGAAAATCTAATAATCAACGATATAATCAGTTATATCATATTTAATCTCTTAAATATATTATGCAATATGTCTCAATAAGTCCTCTCCGCCAGAACTCTAAGAGCTGTGACGAAAAAATTGGCCGACCTCTATTGCCAGTTGGTCTCGGTTGTCAAATTCCATATCTCGAAAGTGTTGTTTTCAGAACCAGAATAAGTGATAATCTGAAAGAACAAGGTCTGGAGAATAAGGTGGATGCGGTAGAACCTCTCAGCCTAAATCCTGAATTTTCTCACGAATCGCTCTTGCGACATGAGGACGAGCGCTGTCAAGGAAGAGGTAGACTTTTCCCTTTCAGGGCGTTTTTCTCGCATGACGGGAAGTTCTACCGCACCCACCTTATTCTCCAGACCTTGCTCTTTCAGATTATCACTTATTCTGGTTCTTAAAGCAACACTTTCGAGATATGGAATTCGACAACCGAGACCAACTGGCAATAGAGGTCGGCCAATTTTTTTTCGTCACAGCTCTTGGAGTTCTGGCGGAGAGGAATTGAGAAGTTGCCCTAAAGATGGGGAAGAGACATAAATCTGATTTAGTGTTATATCGTTGACTTTATTTTGTTTGAATAAATTGCTGTCAATTTGAAGAATGCTGCAAAAGTGTCGCAAGACTTTTGCAACAACCTATTATTTCAAACTCTCACTTCACTTATTTATAGATCAAGAGAAACAAATAAATGACCAATCCGTCCGGTGGCGCAGTGTCTAAGGAAAAAATGGGCATATAACCACATAGGGAAGAAATTAAACGGAAAAAGTGAATTTCGTCAAAATGTTCTTTAATAATGAATAGCAGCCTTCTAAAAAACCCGAACGACCAGTAGGTTTACCTATATGAGGTGCCACCGGACTGCGCCACTAACGCAAAGGAGCAAATTGGATCATGGACGTTAATTATTGATTGCGCTTCGATTTTGCATTTTCGCCGCGCGGCATCTAAACGAGCCCTAGAAGATGACAGTCTTCCTTCCATTTACATAGCCATTCATCGATGGAGTGCTACAACGACGTCCACAGAAGCATGTCGGAACGTGCTAACAACAACCGATCCAATTCTGCACATAATCCAACTGGGCATGAGGCTTACGCAAACCCGATCGCCTCAGCATCCAGTAAACAAGTCCTTCGTCTTCGGCGGCGGCGGCAGTGACAGCGACTCGCTCGAGATCGACCGGTTACGTGTGTACGTGTGGTGGGATTTAGCCGATTCGCAGCAGCTGTGCGACCAGTTCCCCTTTTCCTATTATGGCAGTGACGAGACGCCCGGAAAAATCGCTGCCATTCCAACCGACGACCTCAGAAGGTAAACAAGTTCCGAGACGAGCGACACGCTTCGCGGCCCACGCTTTCACAGCAAAGGAACCGTCGGTAAATATCACCTCGCGCTTACCCAACCGCTGGCAAGAAAATGGCACTAACTTGCTCGTTTCGTGTCTTCCCTTAGGCGAACACATTACAAGGAGGTAGTAAGCCAACAGCGACACTCCTAACAAACCCCTGGGCCCAGATTCATGGTCTTCGAAACCGCAGCGCAGTCAGAACCAGGGCCCAGATCATCGGTAATCCCCCGATAAACCCGAGATATACCCCGAACGGCGCGCAACCGAGATTCATGAGCGCGCGCCTGGGTTCAACCGGAGTTTATCGCGGGTCTATCACACTTCGCGTTGAGGCAGGGTTTGAGAGACCTCGACGGTATCAAGCGGGTTTATCGCCGACCGGGTTTCGGAAACCGCTTGTCCGTTCATGAATTTGGCCCCAGACGGCAGAGTCGATGAGAGATTGCGTTTAACACAAAAAGTTTAGGATAAGTAGAAAAAGGTGCGCTGTTCACAGGCTATATCTCGGGGTTTATCGGGGTTTACCGTTCTTGACACTATACTCCATGGTTCAGAAGTTGGCAATGGGACGCCGTCACTACTCGGGCGTATCCGATACCGTGCTGCACGTGAGCCCTGGGCCCAGATTCATGAACGGACGAGCGGTCTCCGAAACCGCGGCGCGGCCTCAACCAGACGGCATAGTCGACGAGAGATTGCGTTTAACATAGGAAGTTTAGGATAAGTAGACAAAGGTGGGCGCCGTTCGGGGTATATCTCGGGGTTTCTCGGTGGTTTACCAATGATGAATCTGGGCCCAGGACACTCCTAGCAAAGCTCTGATTTACCGTACTTAACACTATACTCCGTGGTTCAGAAGTTGGCGATGGGGCGCCGTCACTACTGTGCCGTATACGATACCGTGTTGCACCTGAGCCCTGGGTCCATATTCATGAATGGACGAGCGGTCTCCGAAACCGCAGCGCAGCCAGAACCAGACGCCAGAGTCGGTGAGAGATTGCGTTCAACATAGGAAGTTTAGAATAAGTAGACAAAGGTGGGCGCCGTTCGGGCTATATCTCGGGGTTTATCCGGGGTTTACCAATGATGAATCTGGGCCCTGTATGGATACGAAACGGGGATTAAACTTTACTACAGCAACGTCGAGTAAACAACGTCCCGTCAATGACCCGACACGGCGTTTTCGATTTCGAAACGAGGTCGTTTCCATTTCTGAACTTGACGAGCAATTAGAGGCTCGTTCGAACGAACGCCACCCGCTGTTGCTGGGCGTTGTCGGTCGGGCCATCACCACACATTTCTCCGCTCGGCAAGTCAAACACTTCCGCGTGACGAGCCGTTTGCTGATACACTGCGAAACAAACAAAATACAGAAAATCCCGTATCACTTGGTATCCTCTTCGCACTATTCGCATCCGTTGTCGCTGTTCGAAATTGGCACTGACAGATGGGTCTAGATGGGCCGCCGTGGAAAGTGCGTGAAGCATGGAAATGGGTTTCCACTTTTGTTGTTGCAGAACCGGCTGAGAGAGGTCGCTGGGGTATACTCTGGCCATATGACGGAAAGAGGGGATGTCTTGATGGATAGGAAGCCTTCTACGTGCTCGAAAAGGCCAAAACAACTGGCTAAATTTTGCCAGCATTCAAAAAGTTTCCACAGTGTCACTTGAGCCCATAGTTTTCCGATACCTTATTTATTTATTTATTTAACTACGCACATTGGCGTGCTAAAAATACAAGTCAAAGCGGTTGGTAGGACAGTCATGGATTTGCTGAAGAAGAAACCTAAACCAAAACAAAGAAAAAACTCCAATTGTTAGCAGAACATTCATAGTAATTAGTTACTTCCGCCACGGAGTTACTTTTGTTCGTCTCTATGAATTTTTGTCTTCCCGTACTTTTTTGTTTTGTTCTAGTTCTCGTTCTGGTTGGTAATACTTCTTATTGTGATTTTATGTTTCTTCGGAGTGTTGTTTTATATATTTTACGCACGACTGTGCTCGTGTAATAAATAAAATCAAATTAAATCACCCAAAATCCCCTAGGACTTATGGGTTATACCGTATTATGACCAAGCACTCGTGATTTTGATATTTAATTGTACTTCTAATGAAAACATAGCGAGTTTACTACTGCAGTTCTCAAATGTGATTCGCCTGTGAACAGATGAAAATGAGAAAAACCAAAAAGCAAGTGTCGCACTTTATTAGAAAGGAACAACGATTAAATTGCATGATCATTCCCTTCCCTCAGACCAGCATATAATAAAGAAATACTTCATCAACTATGTGCTTTTGAATGATGATAAAATCTGCGCTGGGATTCATGATAAAAAAATAATAATAAAAAATATTTGATGTTAAAAAAAATAATTAAAAAATAATGAATAAATAAATAACTCTTAGTGTCTCTTAGTGTTCCGACTGGCCCTCCTTCTCATATACCCACGCTTTATTAATTACTGATTTATTTTATTCATTTTTCAATACGATCTCATAAAATCAAAAATTATTACGAGCCACATTTTGATCCTATTTTGGTTTTTTATGTTCATAGTAATACTATCATGTCCATTAGTCGCATGTTGTATAAGTGTTCTTTTACATTCTGCTAAGTTTTGTTGATTGGATAATCGTGAATAAAGTAAATAAATAAAATAAATGAACGATACTGCCGGTGAGTTTCGCCGGCGGTTAGATTTCACCGGCCAGTTCACCGCCAAAGTGACTCACCGCGCGTTAAGGAATCACGATTTGGCGGGTAACCAAGGTGAATATCACTGTAACCGGCCGGTGAACCGTTCATGAATCCCGGCCCAGGTGGATTTGAATTTGACGGCCGCGCACTCTGTTGTCATTCGAGCACTTTTTCCTCCCATCTTTCTCTAGGCCTCACCTGAGAGGTCCGAATAGTAGTTCTACTCATCCCCACGCCACTCACAATCAGATGCTAGTTGCAAGTTGTCGTTGTAATAGTGGAACAGAGTGGACGAACGAATGGGTGGTCGATGTTGAGAGCCGCTGCTGTTGCTGTTGCCCCCCGCTGCCGGCCGCAGAATGCGCTCGATAACGCGAAAAACTTTCATCATCATCTAGGAATTCCGTTCGGATAAGAAAAAACAGAACAATCTCTAAAGTGTAAAAATACACGAAGAAGCAGATGCCAATGATTAGCAGTACGTGCAGCTGAAGAAGGGACCGAAATCTTCGAGATATTAGGGGGGCAAAAGTGATAAGTATTTCCACTTCTTTCCCATATAACTCCCGACTGGGGTCCCACTGTATGCTCGTCGTATTCATGTGTCTGTATGCTACCTACTTGAGACCACTTGAGAATTCATCACTTCCGCGCTTTTCAGAAACATTTGGAGTTATTGGGAAATGAAAAAGTTTGCTGCATTTTCCTTATGGCCCTTGTTATACGTTCGCTCACCCCCCAGCGTAACTCGTCCATTCAGTATCAGACACCGTGGGGCCAGACACGTTTGTACGAGTTCACCACGCCAGCGTCACCATGATAACTCGTACAAACGTGTCTGGCCCCACGGTGTCTGATACTGAATGGACGAGTTACGCTGGGGGTGAGCGAACGTATAACAAGGGCCTATTACTTTTCGACCCCCCGCTAATAGATAGGATTTAGGAGTATTTTTTTATAAACTCAAAACGATAAACAAAGGAGTTTGGATGAAAACTGCAATTTTTCTCTACGTATTCTCCGATTTTAGCGATGTTCCGATTTACATATTTTTGCATTTTTTTACATTTTATTGATCATACCTTGGAAAACAAGTCTAATCCAGTTGTTCTAATCAAACTGTTCCAAGGAAATAGAGAAAGTTGTGAAAATAATAAAGAAACGACTAAATGAACAAAAAACATCTAGAAAATCCGGAGCTTTGCTTACGCAGAAAATAATAAAAATAAATCTGATGCAGCGAAGAAAAGCTCGGAGAATACGTAGAGAAAAAGAGCAATTTTCGTCCAAACTCTTTTTCTTTTTTCAGGTTCTAAAAAAATGCTCCCTAAAATAGCGCACGTGGGGGCGATTCAGAAACGTTCAGCAGCAACTGACAAACGGACGATGCTTTCTGCAGTATGATCAGTAAAATGTAGAAAAAACAGAAAAATATGTAAATCGTTAAAATAAGTAATTTTTAAAAAATAGTCCTAAAATAGCGCACGTGGAGGCGATTCAAAAATGTACAGCAGCAACTGACAAAAGGATGATGCTTTGTGCAGTATGATCAATAAAATGTTTAGGAAAATAAGGAAAAATATGTGAATCGTTAAAATAAGTAATTTTTAAAAAATAGTCCTAAAATAGCGCACGTGAGGGCGATTCAAAAATATACAGCAGCAACTCACAATGGACGATGCTTTGTGCGGTATGATCAATAAAATGTAAAAAAATAGGAAAAATAAATAAATCGAAAATAAAATATAAAAAACAAAAATATGAAAATCGCAAAAATAAGTAAAATAAATAAATAAAACCAATTTTTTTCGAAATTCAACGAAAAAACCAAAATTCTCGACAGAACAGCTCACCTCCGGATTGGCGGTGATACTGGCGATGAATACCTTGAGCGGTGCCATAGCTGGTGGACGAGGACGAGACACTCTTGTGGGGGGGAGAGATCAGAGGTCTGAATTCGACCAGAATTGTAGTCGGAACGGTCGCATTTTCCACGAACGCCGACCATCATCAACATTCACGACGAAAATAAAAACATCAACGAGCACGTGAAAACGAGCAGGTGAGCAAATTTGCCGAAAAAAACTAGGGGAGAAGCCTAAAAATTGGGATTTTTTGAGTTTAACGAGCCAGAGAGGCTTCCAAGCCCTTAGGGCATCGGAGTATCTCGACCACAGACAGCCGGGGTGTCGGCTGCCCCGGCGGAAAGTGAGTGTGAGACACAGAGAGCGGCCGCGGCCGGCCTGCCGGATGTAGTTCGAAGATGAAGCTCGAGTCGCCCCCCCCCCTCCGGAGAGCGGCCGAAATCAATGGCAACGCAGCGCAGCGGGCTGTCCGCTGGGCGGAGTCAAGATGTACGTTCACAACGTCGACGGGAGGCTGTGTGGGGTGGGGTTCAACCCCCCAGCAGAGTGATGACGGGGGGGGGGGCGAACCCCCAATCGCACTCACTTTCACACTTGGCTCGGAGACGACACTTCCGTGACGATCACGCCGCTGGAGCAGTGCAAACAGACGACGACAGCGGCGCGGCATCGGTAAGAGGCGCCACTTCCACACGCACGGTCAAGTGATCGATCCTCACCCAAGAAATGACCCTCAAAAGTTGTTGTTATAGTGATGGTTAATAAGGTGCTAACGTATCGTCCCAATTGTAAATGGGACCCTAATAATTATTTGCGTATTGTACAGTGGCAAAATACTGATGATGGTTAATATGTATATGTTGGGTATTGTAAGACTTTTCTAGGAGGCCCATCGCCAAGGTAAGCCACGATTCTATGACCCTAACTATTTTTATAGTGATGATTACTAAGGGGCCAACGCATCGTCCTGTAAAGACGAGTGCATGGCGCGTCGGTAGGAGACTGATCGATGCTGTCAATTCAATTTTTTACTAAAACCTTTGAAATGTGTCCACCTGGATGAATTTACTTTGAGGTTTGAGGTTGAGGTTTACCTTGTGATTACCAGGTCTTACCTCTAACTTTACCTTACCTTATTTTACTGTGGGATACTGTACCCCACCCAACGTTCCCATCAATCGTATACTACTAGATGTCATTATACTACCGTCATAACACCCTTCGCCAAGACTACGATTCTGAACGGAAGACGAGTGCATGGCGCGCCGTTAGGAGACTGATCTGTCAATTTAACTCTTTACTTTTTACTTGTGAAACGTTTGAAATGTATCCACCTGATCGAATTTACTTTGACCTTTGCTTTGAGGTTTACTTTGCGGTTACCAGATCTTACCTCTAACTTTACCTTACCCTACTTTACTGTGGGATACTATACCCCACCCAACGTTCCCATTAATTGTATAGTACTAGATGTCATTATACCACTGTCATAACCCGCTTCCATCGCGTTTTTATTGTTATTGGTTTCACCATCCGGTTTTGTTACCGAAATTCCCCACATTCCATCGAACAATTAGTAATACACATAGATGTAGTAGTCGGTGATGCAGATGAGAGAGGAATCGCGTCGCGGCGCGATCGAAAGGTGAACGACGCCATTCATAATCTCACTTAGCAATTTTTAATGAAATTTTTGGAAAATTCAATGTGAATCGGATACTAGAAACTAAGCTTGACCCACCCTACCATCAGCGAAATCGCAGAATCTAGAATTTTCTCAATACTCTTGAATGTAGATCTCTTGTTTTCTCCTAGGCCCAGATTCATCATTGGTGAACCCCCGATAGACTCCGAGATATACCCCGAACGGCGCGCAAACCGAGATTCGTGAACCGGGGTTAATCGCGGGTCTATCACACCTTGCAATGAGGCAGGGTTTGGGAGACCTCGACGGTATTGAGCGGGTTTATCGCCGACGGGGTTTCGGAGACCGCTCGTCCGTCCAAGAATCTGGGCCCTAGACCGTAATTAAACCCGACGGGTTAGAGATTTATGGAAATCATTGTCAAGAAAAAGCATCTAACATCGAAAAGAGGAAATTGCTAGGGTTATCTGGATGGAAGGCTCCACATACCCAATTAAGGAAAATATATCTTCATTGTGTCTTGAGAAAGAAAGAGAAGGAAAAAGGAAAAGAAAGAGGAAAAAGCCTAAAAGTCACGTTGCCACAACTCCTAACCCTTACCTTTTAAGGACGGACTTTTAGGTAAGTTTTGCCTACATTCCATGGAACTGCAGCTATGAACTACACAGACTTGACGGCATTGCTCTAGAAATGCACAGGTGATCCTTATTCATCAGTGGCACACTGGAAACCGCACGCGACGCATCGCAGCGACACTTATCCTTTCTTCGAAATTTCAGTGCCCAGATTCATCATTGGTAAACCCCCGATAAACTCCAAGATATGTCCCGAACGGCGCGCAAACTGAGATTCGTGAACGCGTGCCGGGTTTAATCTGGGTTTATCGCTGTTCTATCACACCTCAAGATGAAGCAGGGTTTGGGAGACCTCGACGGTATTGAGCGGGTTTATCGCCGACAAGGTTTGGGAGACCGCGCTTGCGTTCATGAATCTGGGCCCAGGGCACCATTTATCGGTTATTCTGTGGAATTTGTGTGACTGTTGAATTCCGAACGCTACACTGAATGAAAAAGGCGTTTGTTCTCCACACTAATCACGTATTCCAGTCCATCGGTGGCACGTATGCATGATAGGAATTTGTCCGAGCAACAACAATAGCTGCAGTTCAATGGAATTTCCGCAATTCCGACCGCGAGCACATTCAAATTGCTCTCTTTCATCGGCTGAACAGCATTTTTGTGGGTCGGGAATAGAACGGGAGTGTTCGCCATGAATGGAGTTATTCGATATGAGCCGGAGAAGAGGAAGCACCATGGGGACGAGGGAAGATGAAAACGGAAGTAATAGAATAGGCACTATTCAACTTAACGGACACCAGGGCCCAGATTCATGAACGGAGGAGCGGTCTCCCAAACCTCGTCGGCGATAAACCCGCTCGATACCGTCAAGGCCTCCCAAACCCTGCTTCATCTTGAGGTGTGATAGAGCCGCGATAAACACAGATTAAGCCCCGGCGCGCAGTCACGAATCTCGGTTTGCGCGCCGTTCGGGGTATATCTCGGGGTTTATCGGGGGTTTACCAATGATGAATCTGGGCACAGTACTTGATTTTTTTCAGTCGAAATTCGCTGAAACTTTGCACAGGGGGGAGGGGGTAATTGAGGGCGCTGATCACGAATCTGCTGCCTGTTTTTCACATGGGTGGACTCGGACCACCCAAATCGCTACTTGGGTGGTCCAGTCAGGATCACCGATTCCGCTAATATGGGGGTGCTCTGGTGTCTATGGAGGTTCTCTAGTGTCCCGAACACGATGGTGAAGTCCGTTTTCCAAATGACGGCCGAATACGGTAGTTATAGGTGAACACTTACCGACATTACCTGGTGAGATTCACCTATAATTACCGTATTCGGCCGCCATTTGGAAAACGGACTTCATCGCCGTGTTCAGGACACCAGAGAACCCCCATAGACAAAGTTTCAGCGAAATCGGTGATCCTGACTGGCCCACCCAAGTAGTCGATATGGGTGGTCCGAGGCCAACAGGTGGAAAACGGACCTCAGATTCATGTTCTAGACCACAAATAACCCCCATATGCGAAGTTTCAGCGAATTTCGACGACTGAAAAAAATCGAGTACTGGTGTCCGTTAAGTTGAATAGTGCCTAACATTTAAAGACTTTTTGACGTTCCAATTTTGAACACTTCAGCGATTCTTAAGATCTTCAAAAAAAGAAAAATCAAATATTTGCAGAAATAAGGGCAGTAGAGATGATAACGTCCTGATAACCAGAATGAATCAGCGTCGTAATAGTTGTTTTTCACGGTCTTCCAGCGATAACGACGTTCTCGGCCGTCATCAGCACAGTACCAATTCGGTAAAAGTGTTGATAAAAAAGTTATTTAATAATAGAAACAATTCCAGTCATTCGTTGCTCTTAATGAGTTCCTGGGGAGAGTTGTGCCCCGAGGGTCTATCCTGTTTATACCTACTCGGCTTGGGAGCTTGACCCTGAAGGGTTTGTTGTACACTCGGGTAAATGAGACCAATCCGACCGAGCTGCGCGTTGAGAATATGCTATGCGGCGGAATTTACCTGAGCTTCACATTGCCGCTGATCGCTGGTAAGTTTTAGGGTTAGCCAGAGGTTTGTTAACGCTGAATCTGGACTCTGGACAAATTTCCAGAGTCATTGTAAGGGAGACACAGAACGTAGCATGCAAAATAGTTCCCGCTCACCTGGCGGGTCTGTAGATGATCTTCTTGGTTAGCTGTCATCGATATTCTTACATAAATTAATAAATTCACAATTTTATTTATTTACTTATTTATTTATTTATTTATTCATTGTAGACACGCGCGTTTCCACACGTGTAGAAAAACCCAGACAAAAAAAAACGAAAATTCCAAACAATAGAAACTCTCCTACTAAAGGACTCACCCGCACTTTTACCCGCACAGGTTAAGGAACCAATTCCTACCCATTGCCAGCCAACTCTCATACCTCTGAAATCGGGTAAGATAGGTAGAAAGGTAGACAAAAACAGAAAGCACAAGAGAAAAGAGGAATACATACCACTCAAGGAGGAAGGTAAGAAGGTTACCAAAGACAGATACCCAAAAAAACAAGAAAATATAAAAGAAAAAATTCTCTAGTCAGGACCCAGTACCAGACGGTGCAATCAGTTGGTAGAGAAAGCATTTTCAAAGCATTTATTAGCGTTTAAACGTAATCAAGTTGACCAGACGACATTAATCAGCGTTGTTTACATAGTTTCCTATTTACTTGTTTACTTTGCATGTTTACTTGACATTGCTTAACCCTGAGTAGAGAAATAACCCAGGTCAAGCAGAACAGACGTCTGCTCGTTCCCGTTTGCAGCTCAGAATGAGCCGGTCAGACGCCCGTGAGTCCGAAATAAACAACTCGACACAGCACAATGAGCGCCCGTGATGATGAACCCCAGTGAAAGGGCTCTGATTCACCATAGAAACAGGGGTAAATCTTACCGTAGGGACGCTAGTCTGATGGTAGATCTTCGTGATGGTATACCACCATCGGTCAATAAAGCACCATTGTACGCTTCTTCTATAAATATCAGTCTAAGACAAAGAGATAAAATGATCAGAGTCAATCACTTCATTAAGGTTGCGCCGTGAATTCGTCTTTCATTCGAAATCGTACAGTCATGCGTATTTGTCTATACAGTGGCTTGTGGAGGACAACCACTATTTAGGTCAATGTCGTCATCTTTCGAAGCTAATCGGGTACTAATTTACCCAACCCCGAAGGGACGGAAGGCTCGGGTAGCCTTGGTGAGGATCGATCGCTTGGCCATGCTGGTCGAAGTAGAGCCTCTAACCACTGTACCACTTTGGGGGAAAAAGGAGAAAACCGGTCGACAATTTTTAGCAGGTTTCCCTAAGGCAACATTTATTTGAGCACTGGCATTTTATCGTTTTCGTTTATTTTTCACCTTTCTTTGAACTGATAAGTGATAGAAAATCAGCCAAAATTGCGGAAATACAGCGCAGACGATAAGGCGCTGATGTGGAACGCTGAAGAAAAACTGCCAGAGTGAAGATAAGGACATTTATAGCTGTCAGTCTTGAATTATATCGATTTATACTTTCATTTAGTGCTCCTGAATCGATTGGTTCTGAATCGAGGTGCCTATTCGAACCACTCTTTTGTCTGAATAGAATTTTTGAATAAACTAAGAGAAGAGGAGCCCTCCGGCACCTATCTCCTCAAATTCATCTTATTCAGTTAACTCTCTCACCGGCTGTCATTTTAATTCTTTAGGAACTTCCATATAAATTTCACGTTTTCCTGAGACAAAACAAAAGTTTCCAAGATAAAACTGCAAAACAGGGCGTAACTAGAAGAGAAATACTCGATGGATCCATCCGAATGGGATCGATGGATCGACGGGATCGACGGTGGTGGATTAGGCACGATGTTTGCTTTTAATGATGGTGCTAAATGTTTTCCACGAGGAACTCGGCCTATTTTACCTCGACGGTAACCGGAACAGGCCCTTCCTGAACTAACTGAGGTAAGAAAACAATCAACCCTCTACTCGTTTGGTTTGGTGGAGTAACGGGTTAGCGATCCAGGTATGCCTGACAGCCATGAACGGACGAGTGGTTCGAAACCTGCCCGAGAGATTGCGTTTGACATTTTTGCGAACACTTTGGCATCGGGGTTTACCAATGATAAGAATACCAACAATTTGGCATCAAGAAGAACACCAGGAAACTATACTATCTTCAGATAACTGGAGCTAGGAAAGGTAGGATTTCCGGAGCCGACATCAACAAAATTATAGATTGCGAGTGGTGCAGTGGTAAGAGGCGCTGTTGACACCCGCACGGTCGAGCGATCGATCCCCACCCAGGCTAACCAATCCCCCATACCTTCTAGGTCGAGTAAATTGGTACCAGCCTTGTCCGGGAAGGTGAAGACACTGACTTTGTATAGAAGCTGGACCCCGCAAGTCAATGTGTAGGCCAAATACGCATTCACCATGCCTTTAAGGTTCTGAATGGAAGACGAGTGCATGGCGCATCCCAAAGAGAACTGATCAACGCCGACACTATTACCTTTACCTTAACTTTGCAAAAATTCAACAAAAACCATAAAAATTCGTACAGATGACGTCATCCTCAACGTTCATATGTGTGGCGTGTGGAGTTTACGACCGACATAGGCCTTTCCGGCCAGCCAAAGGTCGTAGAAGGGAATTTTATAGCAGCTGTGGGAAGGGCCTAGGCTATTCATGAACAAATAGATGTCGTAGATATGGCCAAATTGATTCATAAGTGCGTGTTTAGTTAGTTATAAAAGTAGAGAAGAGAAAGGAGAGAAACAAATAGATGATAGGTTGTCTCAAGAAAAATCGCAAAACGCGTAACTTCCTCATTCTATGAAAGCTAAAGGTTATTCTACTTACTTTTAGTAATTTTTTACTCAGAGGCGACCAGATCCGAGGTCAGACAAGAGCACCCACTGTTAGAACAACACAATAGCTATCAATGAAAATAACATCCAGTGCAATCATTGACAGTTTAAACAAAGATAATCTTTAAAAAATAAAAATAAAATAAAAAAATAAAATAAATAAAAAATAAATCAAATAAAAAATAAAATATAAATAAAAAAATAAAATGAATAAAATCAAAAAAATACAAATTAAAAAATGAAAGAAATTTGACCCTATGTACAGACAGGAAACATACTGGCCAGATCATCTTCTCAACATTAATTTGTTCTGTCTCATGAGGTTGTTAAATGGAGAACCTTTATTGAGATTATTATTGAGAAGATTATCATCGATACCGAGGTTTAAAAACGAGAAAACTTGGAGAATATTGACCAAATTCAATTCGAAGTGATCAGCGATAGAAACCGAGCAGGTCGATCAGCAACGACTGGGAAATGAACGGTACCAAGTTTCCCGCATGCTAACCTATACCTGCCTCGGGTAAAGTATGCAACACTCATGGCGGCCTTCCTTCCGGTTGACCCAAAATCGCTCGCAATAGGCCAAGATGCCTCTGGCGAATTGCGTGCTAGCGTATCGGTAAGATTTGAACACTAACCTCAACCTAGTTGTCCCCGACATCGAATCAAGGGTTTCAGGGTAATGTGTCTCCTAGGGTATTCAGGTGAACTGCTAGGTGAAATTTCTCAAATTTTCCTTAGGTGATCTCAAATTGTGATCAGAGGGCACTCGGGTGATCTTTTAGAGTAAAATGAACCTATCAGTGTGTTCAGGTGATCTCCTACGTGAATTGGTTCGAACTTGTCTTAGGCAATTTTCTTCGGTGATCAGGGGGTGTTCATGTGATCACCTAAAGTAAACTGGATCTTCTGGGCTGTTCAGGTGATCACCTAAGGTTTTGTTTTATGAAGTGCTTATACGCTCTCTTTATTTTTGTTCAAATCACTCATGAACTGGAAATTTCTAGAAATCCAACCTCAAAGGAAAGCGCTCTTTGACACTTCCCACCATAAAATGGAACGAACTTTTGAATCGAAATTCAAACTTTTGTGAGAAATCCTTACAAGATTTTCTTCCTTCTTGTGGTAGAAATGATCTCCTTCTGGCTACTTGGACGTTATTCTTTAAACACAACACGCAAGCAACCAGTTGGTCAACATGGCTACGATTGATATCTCTGTTGTTGTGCTTATCAGCTTATCATGCTTATCAAACGGGTTCTTCGGACACTTCCTTGTCCTTGTGCGATCCGTGACGTCGAAAAAATGTATTTTTGGATTCACTAATTAAAATAATTCAATAAACAACGCTGGTAGATCTACCCCAACACCTTATCTGGAAGAAATACTGCTTGTTTTTTGATGTTCTCCAATAAATCCAGGAGCCAATTGAGATTCATCTGACGAGTTTTTGGACTTTGAAAGCCACCTAAAGTAGATTTCTGCTTACAAAAAAAGAGCTGCAAACTACTATTTTATTTATTTATTTTTATTTATTTATTCAACTACGTCCAAGGACGCGCCAAAAAAATCACCACAAAAAAATCAAACACCAACATAAAACAGCACCGATGGAAGGAGATGAACGCCGTAGGCTCGTCCTGCAACTAACTCTAATTAATCGAGCAATCGGGAGCCGAGAAGGTCATCGGAGGGTTAGAAGAAGCAAAATTTCACGAGAAACATTTTACCTTTATTTCCACCACATTCCTACCCTTAGGCGATTCCGTTCCTTCAGCTGTTTCTCTCGTTTCTTTAGCGATAAAATCCAACCGAAAACGGGTCGTCCGGTCGTTTTTTGCCTCTTTTATTGCCGCTCGCGTTTGTGGCTCTATGGCGGATCGACGGGGTGCGGATTAGTCAAAAAGCGAAAGAAAACTCGTCGTCGTGCCTTGTTGGAATAGGGGCGGCGGTGTAGAAGAAGTGCGGCTGCGGCCAAAGCTGAAAGTGCTCCGCTAGACCACATGCTTTCCGCCTCGATTCCACTGCTGTTTCTTGTATTACCGTTCGTAGCGGCTGAATCTGAAAGCGCTGGCACCTTTACGGTAGGTAGAAAAATTCTTTGGCTTTAATTATAAGAGTAATTTTTTCAAATGTTCTAGGACATTTTTTAGTTTTTTTTTAGTTCCTGGTTCTCGTAAAAATGGTTTTCTGCACTATATAGCCGTCATGAGTTTGACTTGGAATTTGTTGTTCTTATGCATTTGCATGTGGGTCCAGGCCCGCGTATTAAATAAATCAATAAAATAAATAAATTACCCAACTCTGAGACTCTGACGACGGCGGATTCAAAATTTTAGTAAAAAAAAAGCAAAAAATGTATCAAATTGTTTCAATCTTGGCTAATCGGCTTAAGTCTACTGCATACTATAATATAGAACATGATTACTTGATTATAATACTCAAAATTCAATGACAGACGGTCATGGAATATTATTTTGGCTTTTGTTTACCTTTGCTTTATTTCACTTTGGCCATTTATTTAGATAGTTTTCAGTGTTCAGAAACGAGCTTCCCTAGTTCAGCTATTCGTGATAAATTACTAAGGCTTCCATCGACTTCTACCTAATTTTTTCAAGGATTCCGCTCATTGCTACCCGTGTTCCGGTTGCAATTCTAAATTCCGATTGTTGTAATAAACGATGAGGTAAAAGTGAAGTCGGCATTGATCAGTCCCCTAAGGACGCGCCACGTATTCGTCTTCCATTCAGAATCGTAGAGGCTTGGTGAATGCGTATTTGGCCTATACAATGACTTGTCAGCCGCTTTACCAAGTCGGTATCTTCAACCTCCCAAACAAGTCTGCTACCAATTTACCCAACCCCGGAGGGATGGAAGGTTTGGTTAGGCCAGGCGAGACCGATAGCTCGACCGTGTGGGCGTCAGTAGCGCCTCTTACCACTGCACCATGCGGACCACGATTCTGAATTGAACACGAATGCGGCGGCGTGTCTTTCGTGGACTGATCAGCGCCGACACCTTTACCTTTACCTTTTACCCATACCAAACGACACTACGATTCCGGGAGGAAGTTGAATGCGTGGCGTAACCTAAGAGGAGAGGTCAATAAACAAACAGTTATCCATTTACCATATGGTCTAACATCAGTTGACCATCCAACCATAACCATTATCACTTCGTAGGGTAAGGTCTTTACCAAGTCAGTGTTTTCATCTTCCCAGACAAATCTGGTACCAATTCACCCGACCCCGGAGGGATAGAAGACTTGGTAGGCCGGGCGAGGACCGATCTCTCGACTGTGCAGGTGTCAGTAGCACCTCTTACCACTGCTCCAAAACATTGAGATGAGATGCTCAACAAAAACATTGAGAACTCCACTGTCCATCACAGTAAAGAAAAAAGTGGTAAGAAGAGATTCCAGCGACCAGATTGTAGGGATCGTAGAGTGATTAACGGCTCTGTGAATGGAAAATCTCCCATCCAGGAGACGAGCCGAACCAGCGCGAAGGGATCAGCACTGGAGTATCGCTCGGAGAGATCCGTTAAAACGGCTTTTCGGGGAGTTTAAGATATATTTTTCACAAAGGCAAAAGAAAAACGTGACCAGTGAATTCTCCGTGGCTGACCGTACTCCCTTGGTGCTAGGAGTCATGAAAAAATGAAAGAATCCCCACGAATATTTGTCAAATATTTGAAATTCCAGCTACTCGACCTGTTCGCGCCAAATGCCCATCAAAGGCTTTTCGACACGCTCTCGGCCTCGGTGGCCAGCGAGTACAAGGGCCGGACGACTTCATTTGTCTGTTCATTCTTTCAATTTTTAGCCACTATTTTTGCAATAAAAATGATATTTAGGACGCGACAAAAATAATCGAGTACGAGAAGCCAGCGTTTTCGCTAAAGAAACTTAACGAAAAGTACAGGTGAGCGACAAGCTTTATAAGACCTACAAAGAGGAGACAACGGCATAGTATTCTCTAAAGGATGGAAACCTCTCAAAAATGGACTTTTGTGCCGAAAAACCCTTTTTCAGCTCGATCCTCTACGAATCAGACATGGCCCTCCATCCCGATCGCCTGAAGGAGATCGTGGAGAGCTCTACCGGTGATGGTCGCAAAAAGCGAAAAGCTTTTGTCGATTATATGTATCCGAGAACGATATGGAGCGGCGGAGTACCGTATTCCATCCATCCGTCGATAGGTAAGTCCTTTAACCCTCCCGGGTAACCTGGGCACAGATTCATGAACGGACGAGCGGTCTCCGAAACCGCGGCGCAGCCAGAACCAGACGGCAGGGTCGATAAGAGATTGCGTTTAACATAGGAAGTTTAGGATAGGTAGACAAAAGTGGGCGCCGTTCGGGCTATATCTCGGGGTTTACCAATGATGAATCTGGGCCCTGGCTAATCCCCTACACCATGTCTGACTTGGTGAGAGTCCTACATTCGAATTTCAAAGTGCTAACCCTTCGAATCAATTCGAGTTGACGCCTTAAAACTGCTCCAAGTTGACGTCGCGCCGCGACGCGATTCAGTCTGAGACCACCAGATTTTACCTATTCCAGTGGGTCGTGCCCTGGACAACGTGGTCCGGGCGATCAACTTCTGGCACCAAGAGACCTGTATCGATTTTCGTCCCAGGACCAACGAACGCCAATTCGTCGAGTTCATCGGCAACGATGTCGGATGTTGGAGTACCGTCGGTAAGGACGACGCCCTCGGTCGCCAGGTGGTCAGCATCGGACTCGGATGCGAGCACGTACGTTTTCCACTGATTTTCAAGAGATTTTTCACTTTTACCACCGCAAACTACTCGTGGGAACCAACTATGGACGAGTTATCGCTAGTGATTCGTGGGGACCACCCGCGGACGAGTTCGCCCTGTGTAGTGCGCGGGATCCATGTCAGTACCAAACGATGCTATAGGGCCTTTACAGACCCGGCGACACGACGACGAGCATTCTCGTCCAACGCGGCCGACCGCGCGCTCGATTAGAGCCATGCGGCCGCCGCAAACGTCGCGTTGGACGAGTATGCTCGTCGTCGTGTGTTTCGCTCAATTGCACTTATAACGGCTAATTCGTCGCGGAATTTGCACGTCGTCGGGTATGTAGTGGCCCATGGAGTGCTAATGACGCGAAAATTATTCGTGGAATAGTAAACCAACCATGGACAAGTTCCCGTAGGTAAATAATGGGTACCAGTCGCGGACGAGTTACCATCGATAGTGGGCAAGATTCGCGTCAGTCACAGTTGAATGGCGTCAACAAAGTGTAATTAACAGGATTGCCTAGAGCCTAGAGCATAACCTTCCAAGAACCCAGGTTCCAAGATACCCAAACTCTAAGCATTTCATAACAGCCACTCGCGCATACCCCTTACACGTATACCCATTACCCCACTCACCTACAACTTCACTTACTTAACAAAACTAGAGGAGATGACAGGCACAAAACAACCGAATACTTCAAAATCGACCTTGAAATGGGGACTGAAAGGGCTTTCGTTCAATTACTAGAGAATGGGAATCAGAACAGGTATGGGTATGGGTATAAGGTTACCCATGAGGAGCAATAAACGCCGTTGAACGATAAAAACTTTATTAAACAACACAAGACTACAAAAATGCGATCAGAGTCCTTGGGTGAAAGGTAGGAGAAGTGGTGAACCCCAATGGGCCGCCAGCTTGCCTTTCAAACCGCCAGGTTGGCGAGCCCCTCCAGTAAGCATCATTGATTATCAGTGATTAGAGATCATCAGCTCCATACCTTTCATTGCCTTTAGAACCGAATTATTTTCATTCTTATGCCTTATATAGCTTCTTTGTATTGCTCGGAGCAGTCCTCTAGGCAACATACTTGATTTTTTTATTTAAAAGTAATTTTTTTACATTTTTTTCAGTTCGGCGTGACATCGCACGAGTTGGCCCATACACTGGGGGTGTTCCACGAGCAGTCACGTTACGATCGTGATCCGGTGGTTCAACTGAACAGCAGGGTGGTGGCGCCGGAGTTGCTCTTCAATTTCGCCAAGGTAAATTTTTACCCTGAACTCAGTTCTGGGTGCTAATCCGTTCTCTAGACATGTATACCTTACCCTTACCCCACTGAAGGTCACATTGTTTACAGATCAGCCCAAAAGAGTTGAAAACATATGGGTTACCGTACGATGTCGGAAGCGTCATGCACTACACGCCAACAGAGTACGAACTTTACAGTATACCGCTTTTCAGGGTAAAGTTTTCAGCGGAACAGACTAATGCTTGGTTTATACTCCGCGTGATGTCGCTGCGGCGACACAGCGCGACTTAAGTACGAACCAAGACTCAGTCGAAACCGTTCCCTGCTCCTCTTCTTCTTTTTTTACCCACAGATATTTGAGTTGTCAGTATCATACCTTCCCTAAGCCACTAACCCGAATTTCAGGTTCTCCTCCTACAAATCGATACCGGCTCTGACCACCGTGGACCCGAATCTTCAACAAACCATGGGACAAATGGAAGGACCATCATTTCTAGACGTTATGATACTGAATTATCATTACAATTGCCAAGGTCAGTGATATACCGTCCGGTAACCCAAGTTTTCCACTAAATCCCCATTTACAGCTCGTTGCCCAGGAGGACTGCCGTGCAAGAACGGTGGTTTCGTCGACAGTCGAAATTGTAACAGATGCAAGTCAGTTACAATGCCTTTTCATTGGAGAATGCGTAGTGCAGTGGTAGGAGACGCTACTTGCACCCGCACGGTCGAGTGATCGATCTTCGCGCGGGCTAGTCAGGCTTTTCATCGCTCTAGGTTCGGGTACATTGATACCGGACTTGTGTGAAAGGGTAAAGATCTCAGAGATTCTGAGTGGAGGACGAATGCACGGCGCATCATCAGAGAACCGGTTATCGCCTAGATATTACCTTTACCTTTTACCTTTTATCCAGGTGTCCGACCGGTTACGGTGGTCAACTCTGTGACGCCATACCGCCGTCGTTTTCCCGCGGCTGTGGTGGACAGCTGGTCGCCTACGAAGCGGTTCGACGATTTGACATCGAAATCAAGCAAATCGGACAAAAACGCGTGAAACAGTGCTTCTACCACCTCGTGGTAAGGTTTAGACATTGAACCCTTTTTAAGATCACGCGTGGCGCAGTGGTAAAAGGCGCCACTGACACCCGCGCCGTCGCGCGATCGATCCTTGCCCTGAACGAAATCTTCTCAGCGGACTTTTTTTGACCCCACGGGTACTACCTTACCCAGCTGACGTCTACTTACCTGTTTCAGGCGCCTCAAGGCAAACGAGTGCTGGTGAACCTGCTCCGAGTTCAAGGTCGATGTGTTGAAGGCTGTTGGGAGGACGGAGTAGAGTTCAAAATGACCAACGATCCACGACCTGTCGGCTACAGGTAGGTGGGTAAGCACCATACCTATACCTTACCTGAGAATTAATTCTACAGATTCTGCTGTCCACTGTCCTACCAACGACGAATTCTCTCCAAGACCAACGTCGTTCCGTTTATCGTGACTTCACGTAATGTCGGCATGGTGCTCACGTTTGAGTACACGTTCGGTAGGTGGTTGGAAGTCTGCGCTGTCCAAATGGGCGTTTATACTAGGCAGCAAAGCGGTGCCGCAGCTGGCAGAGACGCAGAGGGCGTAGCTGAGCTGTTAGAACAACAGCTTTTTCAAAAAAAATCACTATGCACTAGCCAAAAGTGGCACAGTTTCAAATCTCACCTACGGTGCCATCCGCTGCGTCCTCTGCGTCCCTGCCCTATCCCGTCCACAGAACCATGGTGAAGCTGGGAATCGAAAAAAACTTATGTCTTCCATGATAGAACCCGTTCTAGGTCATTTTTAATTATGAACTAAAGGAAATCGAGGGGAAGGGGACGAGATACCCATCGAGTAAGTAAAGTTAACCCAAGTCGATGTTACAGTTGATGCCAACGCACATTTCGATTTCAACGAAGAAACCACTACACCTGATCCACAACAACAACCACAAGAGGTAATGGAGACCGTGGAAATGCAGCTGGACGGCGTCAACACGACAATCTCGAAAGTTCTAACAAAATTCGCAAAATTCACGAACCAGACCGATCTCTCATGACAGCGGAATGTATTATAAGCAAGTGCATAATTTATTTTTTGTAAATATTTTAGCTCACAACTACCTTCTCTCGTGTCGAACCTCCACACTGACACCCTTAGAGGTTGATATATGGAATATTTATTTCGAAAAAAAAGAAGAAAAGAAATCGAAAACTAAGAAGAGCAGCTGGATAAGCCCTGTTCGCCGAAGCAGACGCAGGATCATGCACACCTCATAGTAAAAAAAATTCAAATCAAGTAGAAATCGCAAATTTAAATTCAAACTAATGTCAACATCAGAAGCATAACCACCATAGAAAATGAATTTGAAACAAAATAAATCAACAACTCTAATGCGGGTGCCCCAAAGAGGTGCTCCTTCTGTATACAAGCGTGTTCATTATCTCTACTACATCTAGGTATAAACTGCATTAATAAAGAATTTAACCTATGAATCTATACAATTTCTAAAATAAATGAATAAATTACGATTTTAAGGCATTGTTGTACAAAGCACTATATCGCCCACTTCTGGCTAGAATTCGCCGATGCTGCCACGCCGGCAACGTCTTTTTGTTCTCGTTGTAATTCGGATCCAACCATTTTGGAGCCTTCAAATATAACAAAATACGAAATAAATCAATAATAATGAATAGAAAAGCAAATATCAAAGAAAACAGAAAGTCGGCCAAGGTAAGAAACCCACTTGATAATCATCCAACTGCGCTCGTTTTAGCCGTTCCTCTAGCAGCTCCTTTTCCACTTCTTTAGGATCTCGGTACATATCCAAATAACTGAAAGGAAAATAGGGTGAGAAGTACATCAATAAACTGACAACTACATTTATACCCGTTAAACACTCTTCTACCACAATTTTTCAAGAATTAGCCTCCGTCTGGGCCCGTGTGGTACAGTGGTAAGAGGCGCTGCTGACACCTGCAAGCTCCAGCGATCGATCCTCGCCCGGGCTAACCAAGCCTCCCATCCCTCCGAGGTTGGGTAAATTGACACCAGGCTTGTCTGGGAAGGTGATGGTGGAAGATGAAGACACTAACTTGGTATAGTGGCTGCCCTCCCGAGGGTCTTTGTATGGACAAATACGCAGCCACTATGCCTTTACGGTTCTGAATGGATGACAAGTACACGGCGCAATCTTAGTAGACTGATTAACGCTCACCACTTTAGCTTTGTCTTACCTTCGCATGGGTAAAATTTGACTTGCAAATGGAGCAAACCGATGGATAACATCATATGAAAGAGAACCGAAGGTAACCACACTTATCCAACGGGAAGAAAAACAAAAAATGGTTCAAGTAAAACCATGACAAACACCTTGGGTTTACCGCATAGGCTCTGTCAAGTGCCGGAAAAGAACGTGGTAATAAAGTGATAATAAAATCATGGAGAAGGAGAAATTAAGACAAATAAAAAAATTGTTCCCAATACAAATGAATAAATTTAAAATATTGAACAAAATGTCCCTTTCACCAAGCAAACTACCTGAAAACAACCAACAATAAACAACACTCACAGATCAAACGGCTGCGGTTTCTTAGGGAACTCCTTCTGTTCCGGCTTCAGCGCCGGGTTGTACTGGTATTCATAGATCGGGGATTTCAGTCCTGAACATAGATTGTAATTGATTTACCCAGGTGAAAGCTCTAGAACATACCCATTGCATGTAGCTTGTCCTTGACTGTGATATCGTAAGAGGTTTGAAAGAACGCTATAGAACTTGGCGTGATTTTTTCCTCATTCTGCTTGTAGAACGTCGGCATAAGAAGAATACGTCCACTTAGAGATTCACTAGAATTTTTAATGAAATTTGAAAAGATTACCGAAATTATTGTGAATCACCAACCTTTCTAGCTTGGGTAGTGAGTCTAATCGTTGTTCATGTCGGAATAACAAAAATGCAACTCGGTGGTAACCAGTACCACAGAACGGCAGCGGTTGGAGATATTGTACGACCTGGACATTGAATAAGATTTTAGCAGCAAAACACAGAAAATTAAAAATTTAAAAGTATTTTGAGGAACTTGTTCCCACTTCTTGTCCTTCTTGAATTTCCTTGCCATCTGGAATATTCGCTACCATCCAATGAATGATTTCGCCTTCCTTCTCGTACGGGTTACCATCAAGGTTAACCATAACCAGAGTGTTGTATCCGCCAGGTTTGACTGATTCGATTTTAACCTGAATGATAGCTCATGAGAAAGCGTCGGTCAACTGAATGTAAGCAATTAAAAGTAATTAGGCAAGCTATACCCAAAACTAAGCCTACAAAACTGTCAAACGCTGACCTTTACCTGATGGGGCTATCTTATGCCCAGTACAATAAGCTACCCTGACCGGTTTTGCTACTTTAAATGTTTCGCGCGTTTTTTATTCCTTAATGGAAACTGGTAGTACTACAGAGTCCTCGGATGTTTTTTCTTTTTTCGACAGATTTTAACCCAAACTAAATTCAAAAAATAGGAATACGAACCAATTAGCCGCATTTTACGTCGCAAAGAGCTGGCAGCCTTTATTAGACACAGCCATTGTAACAAAGCATAGTAAAAAGCTTATCGATCACTTAAGAAAAAACTAAAATGAAAAGTCACGAGGCAAAATAAAAATGCTAGGCGACAGAAACAAACCTGAGGCTTCACCGTCGTGGTCTCTGCCGTTATATGATTCCCAAAATAAACGGCATTATCACCGTATGCCACATCGAGATTTTGGACATTGACAAAGAAAGTTCCTGAAATCGTAGGATTAAACAGAGTACTTATTTATTAGCCTTATCTTTCTTTATTTACTTAGTTAACGTAACAAGCATATGGATAAACTTATACACTAACCTGGTCCAAAGAGGTGCTCAAAAACACCATAATGCTTGACAACCTCTAGACTATCAAATTGAGTCGTTTCTGGGTCAATCCACACTGAAAAATAAACATGAAAATAAAATATTACAAAATGAATAAAATATTGATCTTTTAGTAGGACTCACATTCCAATTTTCGTGCTTTCCGCTCCAGTTCCGCCCGTTCCTCAACAGTCTTCACCGTTGATGCCGGCCGAGGACGAGGTGCAAATCCGATATCAATCGAAGGTTGGTCAGGTTTCTCTGGAAAGTACCCACAACTAAGGAGAGGTGGGAAAAAGGAAAAATGGGAAAATCTAGAGAAAGACATCTAAATATAATGAGATCATATAAATCCTCACGTCTCTCGAAAAACTCCGCTAACGAGTGTAAATGGTTTGTTGGGTCGATAACGTGCATCTTTGGGACTTGCTCCGGCTTATCGATCCGACCCTTGTACCACTTGTCGATCTCGTAGAATCTGAAAAAAAAAATTCAAATGAAAATGAAAATAAAGGCCAAAGGACTCTATAGAGTACATTCTAAACATCATACAAATAAAAAAGCAAAACTTCAAGTGATCGGCATCGACCAGTCCCCTGCGGACGCGCCATGCACTTGTCTTTCTTTAAGAATCGTAAAAGCATGGTGAATGCGCATCTGGCCAATACAAAGACTTGCGAGGCCAGCCGCAATACCAAATCAGTGTCTTCACCTTGCCAGTCAAGTCTGGTACCAATTTATCCGACCCCGGAGGGATGGAAGGCTTGGTTAGCCAGGCCAGGGATCGATCTCACGACCGTGCATGTGTCAGCAGCGCCTCTTGCGACACGAGTTAGCAAATTATTATCGTTTTTATTTGTTCATTCTGAAGCGCGATTCTTCGCGCACAACATATCACTGCACGAAAACGCCAAAGAAAAGAGAAATGGGATAAAATCAAAACAAATTAGGTAATAAATAAGAGCTGCTTCTTACCTGTTGGGATAGAAAGCAGCCGGACCTGCCCAGGCGATCATTCTGGGCCTCATCGGCCGGTCGATCACCGGCGTTCTCCTCGCTCGGTGCATTCGTGGGACGAGACGAGCGTATTCCTTTGCGCTCATCTTCTACAAAACACAATATTACTATTTAAAATTAGAATAAAATTACCATTTACTCAACCACTTTACAATAGTCCAATTAACAAAGACTAGAGGAGATGACAGGCACGAAACAATCGGATACTTCAAAATCGCACAGAAACTGGGGACTGAAGGGATTATCGCTGAATTAATACAGAATGGGAATCAGAACAGGTATAGGTATAGGTATAAGGTTAAGCCAAACAATTTAAAAAGGCCGATATGAAACTACTAAACAAAAAGGGTTGATCACAGATGACATGATAAGGAATCCTATCATTGAATGCAACGCATATCAAAAACATCAAAAACTAGAAGAAAACAGTAAAACAAAGACATGGAATCAAAAGGAAGTACATAGGACCGAATAATCTGGATACGAAGTTATATTTAGCAAGCCACAAGCGGAACAAAGTCAAGGACAACACCGGAAGAATGTCTAGCTTCACACACATGCTCCAATAAATATACAAAACAGAAAATATAAAACTAATGATTAAAATAATTTTATTTAAGAAATAAGCGGAGAATCAGGCGTACTGGTTCACACGCCTAAAGTATGCCAGTTCTGCACCCCAGAATGCGCGCGAATGTCGAGGCGTTTAAACTTCATCAACTTGAACATTTTTAAAAACCATTCCTGGTTCTTATACCCAGCTTTTGTACTGATAAGGTTTACCGCAGTGATACCAATACAGTGTTATCTTTCTCTCTATGTGATCACAATCTTCTAAATAAGATGTCTCGTTATTGGACGCTATTCTCTTGCCTTTCCTCCTTTCTTCCATAACATGACGATCGAATTTTAGAGGATTACCATATTACTTGCCGTATCACATCGCCTATATCACAGTTTAGCCTACAACAGAAAACCTAGTAACGATGGAAATAGGGTTCACGAGTTTTGCCGAAAGCCAAGATCTATTTGCGACTCTCACCCATCAACAGTTCGACGTCGGGGTTGGCACAGAACCGTGGAATCTCGAATTCAAATGTGGTGCAGGTACGCCTGTCTCTTGCAGATTCTAGAGAGTCTATTTATTTGTTTATTTGCTTATTTCATGGCACCACGTAAAACGATTCCTCCGGACGTTCCTTAGGTATACATCCCTAAGCCTAAGCGTTGAGGAGGTAAAAACACTCCAGGCGTGTTTATGTGCCTAAATGTGAATTCCTTCAGGTTCGGAGGAATGGCGCTAGTATGACACCCGTACAGTCGAACGACAGATCCCTCAGGCTAACTAGACCTTTCATCCCTCCGGAAACGGGTAAATTGGTGCCAGAATAATCTGGGACGGCGAAGACACTGACTAGTACAGTGGCTGGCCCTCACAGCCATTGTATTGGCCAAATACGCATTCACTAGAACTCTATTATTCTCTAATGGAAGGCGAGTGCATGACCCGTCCTTAGGAGACTGATGAACGCTGAACCCTTTAACTTTTCACCTTTTTAATTCTTCACTTTATACACCCGATAACGTGCCAGCAGCCGAACAACGCTTAGTAGCTCAATTATCCCATGCCTTGAAAAACACAACTCAAAACAGAAATTTAAGATTCCTGATTTCAGACTTGGAAGTAAGGGTTAATTTCGGAACTTCGCTCAACTTTTTCACTGGGTAGATCTACCTTACCTGTGTTGTTCCCGATTATTGTGTTCCTCATTCATCCTAATTTATTCGCTATTTTTTATTATTTCTAGTTTCCTTTGATCCGGTTTCGTCTCCGGTGCGCCTGTCGTCAAGTAGTCTCAGTTCCCGTGGACTCCCTTCTTTACGCGGGGAATGCGCTGATTTCGCGCAACTTGGATCTTGCTCCTTTCCCATTCCACTTGTAAGTTCTTAAACCTTATTTTATCTATAATAAATTGTACAAGCAGTCCTAGTGTTCTTCTAGGTTCACACCACAAATGGAATCGATTTCCTCTTCGGTCGTCTTTTCAAAGTGTACCGACGGCTTTCTCGCTCATCAAGTCTGGCTGATATGAAGGAGTTCATGCAAGGTAAGGCTTTTTCAACGGCTTTCTACTTCTCGAGTTCAACTGACACTAATATATGAGCAGCATAATGTATGAATTGTTTTTAGTTCTTGGTTTGATCAATTTCGTTGGCACCGACATCAAAGCATCTAACGAGTTGACCGATCAGTATTTTTCTTTGATTTCAAAGTTCTTATTGAAACTAGGACCTCTGAGTAGAGCGGTGTCTTCTCTTCCAGTCAACGCATGCTCACAGGTTTGTAAATTTTCAACATGTTGTGTGTTATGCCTTATTTCTGTCATTTTATTATATCGCTTTTCAGAATATTCCATTCCATGTTGCGCTGTTCACGTGGAGCACCGCTTGTGGAGTGCTACGAGAACGTATGTCTTTTCTGCAGATTTCGTTCGCGTTACGTTCAGTTTTATTCAAAACTTCTAAAAATCTGTCCGGATATGTTCATTTTTATATAAGTTTAACGTTGTTGCTTCGTTGGTGCAATGCTAAGTGTCGCTACTTCCATCCACATTGTCGAGCGATCGATCCTCGCCAGAGGCATTGCACAGGCTACATGCGAAAATCACGAAAATTCCACGACTCTGAACGGAGGACAAATGCGTGGCGCATCCTTAGGGGACAGATCAACGCTTAACACGTTACTTTTTGCTTTTACACACATATAAGGGCAAAAGGTAAACGTTTAGGGATTGATCAGCCGCTTAAGGACGTGCCACTGCATTCGTATTCCATTCTGAATCGTAGAGTCATGGTGAATTTGAATATGGCCTATATAACCACTTGCGGGGCCAGCCGCTATATCAAGTCGGTGTTTTTACCTTCCCGGATAAGTCTGGTATCAATTTACCCTACCCCGGAGGGACGGAAGGCTTAGTTAGCCTTAGCCGGGATCGATCCCTCGTCCGTGCAACTGTCAGTAGCGCTTCTTACCACTGTTCCCTTTACAGATATCTGTATCAATGTTACTTTTCACCTTCAGAAGCCGAATCGCAATCTAAGGATGATAGCCTGCTAACGATCAATACTGCTTTTATCGTTCTCCTAGACGGCTTAGCTTCTCTTAGAGATAGTTGTGTAAGTGAAATTTATATCATATAGTGATCATTTTAATTTTTTGTTCATTGTTTTCGCAGTTCATTTTAATACGAGTTCACGATCAGGGTTCAGCTGTACCGTGCTCCTGCGTGCAATCGGTTCTATTGGATCTGTACAGGAGTCAAGGTAGTAAACTGCTTGAGTGCAGTTTTGATATAGTAAAACGCTTAACAAGAGGTGATTATATGTATTCCGAGCAACTGAGTGAGTTACTTACCTACTTATTTATTTATCGTCACCTTGTCGTCACTCACCTTCTTCTAATGCTAGAATCATTAAGATGATCTTGGAAAGTTAGTATCTACACCTGGAGGCTTCTTCGCGTTTTTCGCTGAAACCATTTCTCATTTTGTCGATATTCAAGCGATAGGTAGTTTTTTCAACTTTTTGAAGAAGGTTTTTTCTTTGAATTTTGATCCCGCGTCCTTTCAGTCGCCGATGAAATAATGGCACGATTTGTTCTAATGTTCGGCATGGGAGACTTGTTGTGTGATTCGGAGCTTCTCACGACCTGCAAAGTGCTGTTATCGTTCATCAACAAATGCAACTTGAAAGGTTTTGCAAAAATAAGGTATTTTATTTGAATTTCATTAACAAATTGAAAAATTATGTCCATTTTTGTCATGATTGTCGATAGAGCTAGCCAAGGAAATCCATTTAGGAGATTTGCTACTAAATTCATCACGAAAATCCTCCAAACAGTGGATACACTGGATGTACCAGAACTGGTCAGTGGATAATCATAAACAATTTTTTTGTTTTAATATTTTTGAGATTTTTCAGGATAAACTGGGTCGTGGAAAACCCATCCATTGGGCAGAGAACATATTGTCTTCGTTCAAGTACTGCACTGCTGAAGAGACGAGCCTAATAGTTTTTCTTACAAGGCTTCTGTCGGGTAAGTGCTCTAACGAGACGGTAACATTTTATTAAATTGGCAAAATTACTTGCAGATGAACAACTAAGCTCGTGCCGATCGATTGTCATCAATCGATATTCGGGAGTGAAGTTGCTCGTTAGTGGATGTGTGCTGTCATCAATGCTATCAATGTTGCTGTCGTTGGTCGCTGGAATCAATGGTTAGTTTTATTCATCAAACATACATTTAAATTCCCAACATGGCATATATTTACCTTAACAAGTCGCTTTTCAACTGGAATCGAATAATACCATACCGTATTTTCCAAGGTAACCTAGGACTCAGATTCATCATTGACATACCCGCTATAGACCCCAGATATACCTGGAGTGATGCGAAACATTAATTCATAAACGCGCGGCGTGCTTTAGTCGAGGATTATTTGGGGTCCAACATACTCTACCGGTGCTCCAAGGTATCGAACACCTCAAAACAAGAAAACAGCGACAAGATGGATCATGTGAAAGGGTTTATTAATCTCGAGATCTACGACACCTCGTTTTCCGCTCATGAATCTCTGGTCTCGTTGTTCTATTGGTGAACACCTCCGGGATAGGGCTTACTACAGAGAGCTAAGCAGGCGAGGCCTAAAATGTTGTTGCTTTGATTTTTCAGTTGTTTCTCTTGTTTTTTGATTATCATGATTGATTTTCTTTTCTAGATAGCAGGGAGTTAGCGACGAAAGTTTGTGAATGGATCACCGCAGCGATACCCAATGCGAGCGAGTCTCAATGTAACATATTCTTCAATGCTCTCGATGTCCTGGCTTCCCTTACAAGTCGTGAAAATGCTGGGAATGCAGTAAACGTGCATAGCACAGTGGTTAATTGTACGTTCTTTCCGTCTCTTATCTTTCTCTTTTAGTATTCTCTTCATTTTTGAAGATAGTTTTCATTACCCATGTTCATTGTATCCTCGGTTTTAGGCCTGAACTCCCTTCGTCTTCCTGAAAGAAGCAGCGTGTTCACCAGTAAATTTCTTGCAATGGCGAAAACCCACCCAAGTCAGCTGATCGGTATTGATGTCAGCCGTTTCGTGAATGCTGCTTCGAAATCTGACTTGACTGCGTTCATCCATCTGATGGCCGATGTAGATGTAGAAATTGGTGGAATTCTTTGGGATAAAGCGGCAGGCTTATATGCGGCCAACCCATCAGATGAGAAGCTACGAGAATTTGTTGTGAACCAGGTAAGATTTTGTCGATTGGTTTACCCTAAACCTATGCCTTAATCTGTGCCACTGTTTTTATTGTAAAAAGTCTGACGTGTTAGGCTGATTTCGATTGGTTTTCCTACCACTGAACTAAATTTTAGTTGTGTGTTGGTATGCGAAACAGTTCTCCACAAGCCATGGCTCGGTTCAAATCAACTGTGGAAAAAATTGTCAGGTAAACGGTAGCTTTAGTCTGGTATTTGCTTTATTTTTTGGGTTCCTAGATCAATATTACTGTTTCAGTGCTCAACCTGCAGCGGAATTGTTGTTTTCTTTCTGTAATGGTGTTCTTTCACGACTATCTGAAAAACAGACCCATATAGCCGTTCAGCTGGTCCCTCTCTGGATTTTTGCCGTGTTGGCGTTTTCAACAAGCAGAGGTAAGGAAGCGGAAGTCGTCCATTGTTTGTTATAAGTAATATGTTAATTCTATTCAATAACCAGGGATGTTACCTTCGTACTTGCTAAAAAAAATCCACAGGAATGAAAATATTGTAAAACGCTTCAAAAAACAATTACATGCTAAAAGAAACAGAGCGTATGAGAAGATAAAAATCAGAGTTGTAGGATTGTGATTTCACTCTCCTCTCCCCAATGTCTCGGCTTACCAACTTTTTCAGCTGGTCCAATAAAAATGTTCCAAGCAAAATAATTTCTTGCAATGTTTTCAGTTGTTTCTGGGATTTCAACACAAAAACAATTTGTTGTAGAGATGGAGACAAAGCGGTTTACGTCACTAATATGGGACCACATACTAAGACAACTGAACAACATTTCTCCCTCGTGCCCGACTATCGAGTTGTCTCCTGGGAACTCGGAAGCCTTCGTGATCAGATTTTTCGAGGTTTGTACTATCAAATAATTTTCATTACCTACTTTCTTTTGCAGTTGACTTGGTAGTTACCTTTGCTTTCACTTTATTTGAATTTCCTCTGTAAATTTCTATGTAACATTTAGATTTTGGGTGCTGGCGTTCTGCCATCGAGTTCTGTAAACAAAATAGTAGCCGAATCGATACCATTCGCTATGGCCAACAACATTACGAATCTTCTGAAAAGTGACGACAACGATATGCTGGTGAGTTCAATTGCTGTATTTTGGTGTTTTTTATTATATGTTTTGAGCAGAAATCAGCAGTATCTTTATAATACCGCGAAAATTTCCTCCTAGTTCAAATTATTTTAGGAGCGAGTTATTCGAGTGTGTAACATGATGCTTGCGAATATTGGCTTAACGTTGTTAACTATAGCTGAAGCAGAAGCGCAGCGCACTGGGCTCAATCGTACTGCATTTGTAGTGATTTCACAGGCGCTGGTGACTAAGGTCGGAGTAATTTCCTTTTTTGAATTTCCATGTTTTTATATCCAAGACTTTCATCGTTTTCAAGACTATGTTTGACGTTTTTAGATGGTCAAAGGATCAATGAGCGTCGAGTTCTTACAGCAATCGGTTCCCGTCTATATATCAGCCCTGGCAAAATTGCCGTATCGAATTTTCATCTATTCGCGAATAAAAGATCTTCTGGTGAAATTCCAACACGAGGCAGCGATTGCTTCGAGTATATCTGGTGTACTGGATCAATTTAAGGAGTCGGTAGGCTCATTTCACTGATAGGTTTTTTTCTTCTCTTTTTTATAGGTTCGGAGCGATCGGGTTGAGAGAGAGATAGCGAGAGAGAGAGAGAGAGAGAAGAGTGTGTGAGAGAGAGGAGCAGAAGGAGAAGGATGAAATAGTAGACAACAACATTTCATTCATAATATTTATTCGGTTTTATTTCATGCATCTTTCATACTCATTCAATAGTTGTATTTATATCAGCTCCTAATTCAGCAATATTAATTATGTATTCAATTGCCAAATCAATTGCTCATTTCAATTCAAAGCTCGACATTAACTTTTGTTCATTCTAGGTTTCATGAATTTTGAGTGTTATTCCAGGCGCACTACAAACAACTTCTGAAGGACTCCGATCCTCGTGTGAAGAATTTTTTGGCCAACTATGCATAAAGGATTACAAGGAGTTTTCTTCCTTGTCGAATTGTGTGTTTTTGTTTTCAACTGAATTTTATTTCTAATTGATCATTCTGTAAAGACGGCCGGAAAACAGCACTTCTAGCGGCTGTTTCCTTGGTAACAATTCCGCTCGTTCATCGTCTGTAGATTGGGTTTCAATTAATATTCAGCTCCTCCTCATCTTCCATGTTGAATCAATTGGTGTGTGTTTCAGAGGTGAAACTCTGGAAGGTATAGTTTTACCTAGACATTATATTATTTCCCTGTTCCATATCATAGACGATCTTTGTGGATATTATTTGAATGCGGGTTTCCACTAGGCAAGAAATTGCACTATGTGGTGTAATAAAGATGTAAACGTTGACTTGTCTGGAATTCTTGTCATTGCATAGCGTTGAGGGGTAAGAATAACCCTGCTGTATGTGGTTAGGTTTCATGCAGAGAAATTCATAGTCTGCACCGCAAATCAGCTCTAGACTCACAATCAGTCTGGACGGAACTAACGATACTATCCAATTTAGCGCCGTTCCTTTCAGAGTACTCCAGTAGTGAGTTGACCAGGTTTATCGAGAACCGTTACATTATTTCATGTTTCATTATTATTTTATTTAGTTTAGTTTACTTTTAGTTTTATGTCTTTATTGCAATTTTTTAAACTTGGGGCACGCGTAATGCAGTGGTAAGAGGCGCCACTGACACTAGCACGATCGAGCGATTGATCGCCGCCCGGGCTAAGCAAGCCTTCCATCCCTCCGAGGTCGGGTAAATTGGTACCATCCTTGTCTGGGAAGGTAAGGACACTGACTTGGTATAGCGGCTGGTCCATGCAAGTCATTGAATAGGTCAAATAGCCATTTGCAATGCCTCTACGATTCTGAATGGGATACGAATGCGAGGCGGCGTCCTTAGGGCTCGTTTAGACGCCGCGCGGCGAAAATGGAAAATTGAAGCGCAATCAATAATTAACGTCATTGTTCTCCTTTGCGTTAGGGGCGCAGTCGGGTGGCGCCGCGTCTAAGCAAAAAAGAAAATTGGGCAGATAGTCACATGGGGAAGAAATTGAACGAAAGAATTTCGTCAAAATGTCCTTTAATAAGGGATAGCAGCCTTCTAAAAAACCCGAACGACAAGAAAGTTTGCTCATATGAGCCGCCACCGGACTGCGCCACTAACGCAAAGGAGCAAATTCGATCAATGACGATAATTATTGATTGCGCTTCAATTTTGCATTTTCCGCGCGGCGTCTAAACGAGCCCTTAGGGGACTGATCAACGCTGACCCTTTACCTTAACAATTTACCATACCACCTGCCAGTTTAAGTGAAAACAATAGAGAAAAACAATAGAACCAAACCTTACAAAGGAGCTCGGTGAACTTTCCTCAAAGATTCCAATCGAAACCTATGTCTGTGGTTTTGTAGAGCATCGAATGGCGATTACAACGATCCCTTTCTCCAATGGTTTGTGGTCAAGATTTTTCACCTTTTTTGGGCCACCCATTTTCAGGTAGCAAAAACAAACTACGCCGTTGTAATCGCCATTCAATGCTCTACCAAACCATATAGGTCTCGATGAGAATCTTTGGGGGGAAGCTCACTAACCTCCCTAGTTAGGGGCCCGATCAAGGCCGACACCTCCATCTTTACCTTCATTGTTTACACTTCTCGTCAGTATATTGTGCGTGAGTGAAGGCATAGTGTCCGTAGTTGCACCCGAAAAAATATCCCACGTCTGCTGCCGATTGATCGTCCGGCCGACCATGGTCCGACTTTGGTTCACCGCCTTTCCATCGTCGCTGATTGCTCCCACGGTGGTATCTATCGACAGGTCGTTTATTTATGAAACACTTTTGTTGTGAACAACTGTTGGAACATATTCTTGGCTGGGACAGTTGTTCCCATCGCTTATTATCAATCCATCGCAAGGGCTTTTTATTTTTGATCCCTTTCCTGCTAAATTCATCGATTTATCACCATCGTAGCTAAGGGACTCACCATGATGACAGAAAGGTGATGACATGTCGCCGAGCTTCGTTGCTGTCGTTGTTTGCTTTCAGCGTGATATGTTGATCACCAGCTCATAAAGATCCAGCTCAAAACGGATCCATAACAGACCTATTTATTTATTCATTTTTTATTACATCCACATGGATGTGCGTTAAAACCAAAATTAGTGAAAAAATTGACAAAAAAGAACTACAAGCCTCAAGGAGAATGAAAAAACCGAATCCTCTAAAAAGCTGATCGAACAAAACTAATATTACTAATCAAAACTGTTCAAGAAACCATTTGTTAGCCACAATATTCAATTTATAGAGCCTTCAATCACCTAGGTGAGGTTTTTCAGAGTTTGTAAATGTTTCGAACAATAAACCTCTGGACAGGGTCATTGGCGTCCATAGGATATAGATGTAGTAAGTGAGATTTATTTATTTCTATTTAATCTTTTTTAGTTATGATAGGATTCATATTATTACACCCATCAAAACGCTGCTATTTTTCAAGATCTTCGACTCTCTATAAACCTCGGCATGCTTTACTCAATATTAAATATGCTATTTTTTCTAAATAAATAAATAAATATGCTATTTTTGCATCAGTCATTCACGCCAAATTGCTCAATTTGTCAATATGATTTCTATAAATCTCGGCATGCTTTACTCAATATTAAATATGCTAAATATGCTCAATATATTTTTGCATCAGTCATTCATGCCAGATTGCTCAATTTGTCAAAATGATCTCTCTCAGATGATTTTGACTCTTTTTCCATTTTTTTTTGTCAAGTGCAGAGATTGATGACTTTTCTTTGTGCCGACAGCGTTATCTTTGCAAGTGGTGGTCGTCGACCGCCGTGGTGATCTTTGATGCCCGCCGATTGATCGTGGTGGACCCCTTCCCACCCCAACGAAGTTGTCGCCGTATTGTCTTTATTTTTTTCGCTTTTTTTAAGTAAAGGCTTCAGTAGCTTGGACGAGTTACGTCAAAGCTGGGAAATTATGCCGTTGCCTTTTTTATTTTCCCTCTTTCTTTTTGTTTGTTCCTTTTGTTCCATCTGTATAACTTGTTGGTTGGTAGTCTATGCTAAGATGTTTACCAGAGTCATTCCATCCTTATCATTCCACTATTAGCCTTCGATGGTGCCTCGATGGAAGATTTTTCCGGCTTCACCGATTCTTTTTACTTTCCTCAGATCAGTTAGTTTTCATTAACATCTCCTGTGAAGAATTTTGGACATGTCAAAGTTCCAATCTCTTCGAGATTTGATACAATTTATTAAATGACCTGCTCTGACCTGAGGGCAAACCGAATTTTGTTTATTTGCCAAACTTTGGAGATTAACACATTCACGACGGCGTCCACCAATATGGGTGGACAGCAAGGTGGGCGCGTGGGACGGTGTCCACCCATATGGGCGAACAGGAGTGTTTCGCCCAGAACTTTCTTTGGCGACTACTTTTATTAATTGTTCTTTCGGAATTGTAGACTATAAGGTAAAATCAATACTAGGTTTGCGTTTGCCCGAAAATGGTTGGGTTTATTAAAACTAACTAGAGAACAATTCTCCGCATTGTTGGAACACAATCAACACAAAAACTTCTAGGACAGGAGTGAGTATCAGATATGGAATAAAACTTCCATGGAACAGTTAGACAAAGTGAAAAAGTAGAGTGCGATTATATAAGCGACCAAAAATTCAGCAAGAACACTTCTTATCGTTAAACGCAATAAACAAACATATTTTCACAACTCGAACAGCGCGTATCGACCCTCCTAACTTTTTTCTTTGCAACATACCTCCCCAAGCTATCGCTCAGACTTTTATAACATCCTGCACAGTTTTTGGACTCCGAATATGTTATGTATAGGTTTCTGAGAGAAAAAAAAACAGGCACACTGTGGACACGCGCGCGCGTGCCAAAGGGCCAGCCGGCCGTCGCGCCCGTTGCGCGTGAAAACCCCTTCGTCGTGAATGTGTTAAAATAGTAGGAAATATCCATGGAACTTTTGAATAACAACGAAGTTTTTAATAGCATATTACCAGCTGAAATTTTGTATGGTACTACTTTTTCCTTCGAGGATTGAATAATCGGCACTATTCCACTTGTTGGACACCAGCACTCGATTTTTTTCAGTTGTCGAAATTCGCTGAAACTTTGCACAGGGGGATAACTGAGGGCGCTGATCACGAATCTGCTGTCCGTTTTCTATGCGGGTGGTCTCGGACCACCCAAATCGCTACTTGGGTGGTCCAGTTAGGATCACCAATTCCGCTGATCTTTGCCTATGAGGGTTATTTGGGGTCCAGAACACGAATCTGCCATCCGTTTTTCACGTGGGTGGTCTCGGACCACCCAAATCGCTACTTGGGTGGTCCAGTCAGGACCACCGATTTCGCTGAAACTGTCACTATGGGGGTTCTCTGGTGTCCTGGACACGATGGTGAAGTCCGTTTTTCAAATGGCGGCTGAATGCGGCAGTTATATGAAGTACGTACTGACCTTACCCGGTGAGACTCACCTATAACTTCCGTATTTGGCCGCCATTTGAAAAACGGACTTCACCATCGTGTTCAGGACACCAGAGAACCCCCATGGACGAAGTTTCAGCGAAATCGGTGATCCTGACTGGACCACCCAAGTAGCGATTTGGGTGGTCCGAGACCACCCACGTGAAAAACGGACAGCAGATTCGTGATCAGCGCCCCCAATTACCCCCATAGGCGAAGTTTCAGCGAATTTCTGAAGAAAAAATTTCTGCCTGAAAAAAAATAAGTGCTGGTGTCCAACAAGTGGAATAGTGCCGAATAATCTAACGATAAGGGTAGTTCTTCGTTGCGTCTAGAATTTCTATGTGTCGTTTCTGTTGTTTTCTTTCCGTACATTATTAAATTTGTGTTTTTTGACTGTGATTCCGATCTATTCAAGTTTTCGTATTTTAATATGTCGCTGCCCAATTTTTGAAAATCGCTGCATTTCAGGATCCTCGTCAAATATGAACTCCAAAGCATTCGTGGACGGTCTTATCAAGTCGAATAAAGTCGTTGTGTTCAGCAAGTCCTACTGTCCGTACTGTCACAAGGTAAAGTGAAATCACTTTTTTTATAACGATGTTTGAAATTTTTTTATTGTTATGTATAAATGTTTGGAAGTCTAGCTTGCCTTTTTTCATTTTTCACACACTCAAATACAGCACAGTAATCATTATTCCGATCTAAAGCCGATTCCCCTATACTGCTATTACACCTGTCCACTTTCTAGGCAAAAGCCGCACTGGAAACACAAAATCTGAAACCGGGAGCGATGGAATGGCTGGAAATCGAGAATCGTCCCGATTGCAATGAAATTCAGGATTATCTTCAGGTTGGAATTTTTTCGGGGGGTTGCAGTCATGCTTGTTCTCTTCAAAAAGCTCGGTTCAAGATCGAATTGGTTGGAAAGGCTGAGTAGTTGTTCGGAAATAATCGAGGAGTTAATGAAGTTTGGCTCTTAGCTTTGTAGTTTTCACTTTTTTTAAATTTAATTCTTTATCCACTTTAACGATCGGGTATGCATGTCATGATATGTGAGTGATAAAATCGTACGGAATGTATTGGACGAGGGTGAACAGGAACAACACCAAAAAAAGAAGAAAAGAAACGAGATGAAAATTTCGTAAAATTTAGAAATTTAGAAACAGGAATATGTGGGGGAGAAGGAAGAGCAGGGGATGTGCTGCTTGGGGAGAAGGAAGAAGGAGATGTTGCTGTGTCCGAGGCGGGAGGCGGAGGAGATGAGGACCGAATAAAAAGACGCCGGTCACAAGAAGTGAGAGAGAGAAAGTTCGTTAGGGTTGAATGCACAGAAATACTTGTCATTTTACAAATCTTCATAAGATGACCGGCGTTCTTCCGTGCTTGGCCTACACAAGTTTTTGCCCACAACAGCTAGTAGAAATTGAAATTCTTAATACTTTTATTTGTCTTGCATTGAGTGAGTTAAGGAGATTACAGTGAACCGAGTGCATCTCCATCCTAATCACCTTTGTTATTTTTGTTTGTTTTGTTGTTGTTTTTTATTTAGAAATCTCCAAGCTAGTCTATGGTTTTCCCTTTCATTCGAGTTTGTACTCTCGATTTCAGTCAATCACCGGCGGCCGATCGGTCCCAAGAGTGTTCATCAACCAGAAGTTCTTCGGCGGCGGTGATGACACGGCAGCAGCCGCCAAGAATGGCAAGCTCGCCCAACTTCTCAAGGAGGCCGGAGCTGTTTGATATAGACATAGCAACTAATTTATATGATCTTGTACCATTTCATTAATAAACGATAACTGTGGAAAATGCTAGAATTTGCAGAAGCGCTACGGTACCTCCTTAAGACCATGCCCACCACAGTACACCTCAATGCTGGGCTATATTATTTTCTGATGTGAGTGCTGGGGTGTTTTACCAACCAACCACCAAAGGACGCCACAGCCTTGGGGCCAGCTAGCAATGTCAACAGTCGAACGGTCTGTTTGCCGCTGGCCGATCCCACCGGGGCGGTTATGGTGGGAGTGGCAATGAAGGTAGCGGAACAGCGACAGTTTGGCTGGTTACAGAAGCATTTCATGCATTTCCAGCTTGGCGAACAGTAAATAAGCCTATATCAGAATTCCTATTCACCATCAAAAATCTCGCGGGAACCCGACCGGTAATATCATTGATTAGGCAGCACAGGACAGAGCAGCGCAGGTCTTATACCGGGCAGTTGTAAGACCTGCGCTGCTCTACAGCAGTGAGTGTTGGCCCGTAACGAAGGCCCACGAAAGACAAGTACATTCTGCAGAAATGAGAATGCTCGTGGACATGCGGATGGACAAGGCTGGATAGTGTACGGAACGAGGACGTGAGAGCGGTTATGGGAACAGCTCCCGTGCAGCTTAAGATGCGAGAGCAAAGGCTCAGGTGGTATGGTCATATTATGAGAAGACCTGATGACCATCCAATACGAAAAGCTCTGGAGTTTCAGGCCCCTGGTAAACGGCCACGCGGCGCCTCTAAGAAAAGGTGGAGCGACGTGATCAAGAACGACCTCAAGGAAGTCAGAGCTACGCTCCAAGACGCCCTAGATAGAAGTAGATGGCGACTCTTAACAAGAACAGCGGACCCCACGACGGCGCGGTACTAAACGCTTAGGAGAAGAAGAAGAATATCATTGATTAGGCACCTTTGAAGGATGAATCATCGAACTCATAGGAGTGAACTCTCCTATCCTTATCCTTACTATATAATAAGCGAAAACCGGTTGCTTATTTGGATGGATGGTTGCATGGATGGATGTCAATTCATTTTTCAAATGATTGGTGGTGGTGGCGGTTGATGGTGGGTTTATCCCTGCTCATCACTGAAATCATCTCCAAAATCACATTCTATGATAGCGCACTTACACTTCAGCTGTCGAAGTCAGTCTTATCTTATTTGAAATTGATTGATCTAAAAGGGGCGGGCTATGAGTGAGTGAAAGTGGGATAAGTTAGGGAAGTAAGTGAAAACTCAGTGAAGATATTGAAACTGCCTCACAACCTGGAACATTGTCGAAATTTTGATTGATCGAAGTGTGGCTCAACTCGGCAAGCAGTATAGATTTATCTATTTATTTGCTTATCTATTTAACGAAGCGCGTCTGCGACTTTCCAGCGGTGATCGCGTGCGCCGCTAACTCAGACGCTGAGGGCGCGACGCACGCACGCACGCGCCCGAAGCATACAGAGCAATGTACGAGGTGATCGACCGACCCCCAGCGAAAGGGTCAATCACAGTGCAATGCGCAGCGACGAGAGCGTGGAAGGTTCGCTAGCGTGTGCATAATAGCCCGTGAGCGTCACCACGCCAGCGTCAACGGAATAACTCGTACAAACGTGTCTGGCCCCACGGTGTCTGATACTGAATGGACGAGTTACGCTGAGGTGTGAGCGAACGTATAACAAGGGCCTTAGACCCATGCACTGCTAGCGAACGGCGCCGGCCGGGCGTGGTATAGAAAGCCGCTAGCTCTGCAGTTCGACCACACCGCGGGGGCTATGACGGATTGTGATTTCCCTCAGGGCAACGCAAACTCATTACAGTGGAAATCAGTGTCATCGGAATGGTTATCACCACTTAGGATGTTGTAGACTGGTAAGATTAAGATTTAGTAAGGTTGAATTTATCTCAGTAGTCAGTCAGTGAAACTCCTGAGACTCGAAGTTGGTATTTAATGACGGTGCTAGGCCCATTGCAAGCCTGCGTCTCATGCCTAATCGTATTACCGTCTCATATCGCAATTACAAATGACTGCTGGAGGCAAAAGCCGTCTAGACTTAGAAAGGCGAATCTAACGGTCTAATATTACGGCATTGGACTCGAGAAGCGGGTTCCAATTTCGCCTGATCGGTGACCGCCTAGCTTGGCTGCTCGATTCTTTGTTGCCCACAAATGATAGTTGGTGAACAACAGACGACTAGCATTCAGTCCGGCCGAACCAAGGATGCGAAGTATGCCACTTATCTATTAGATCGGTAACATATCGAATAGATGCCACTGGTGCATTGATTTGACAATTGGACGGTTTCGAAGAGCAGACCATCCAATTGTCGAACTAGCGGCACCAGTAGCATCGATCCGATATTATATCGATCTAATCGATAGGTGCCCCCTTTGACTCCTTGGTTCGTTGTCGTTGCAAGGTGAGCAGTGTTGCGGTGCCGGTGGCAAACGGCTAGCAGGCCCATCAAATAGCCTAAGGCAACTAACTACTCTTAACACTCTGAATCGGTACATAACCAAGTTTGTTAACTTATTGTAAGTGCCTCGCGGCACGAAGAAAAAAAACATGAACAAAAACACTGTAAAACCGAAAAATTCAGAGCTGAAAAGGCCAGAGCTTGTAAGTTGATGAAAGCACAAGTATATGGAATAGCAGTACAACAACCGAAGAATTATTTATTTATTTATTTATTTATTTATTTAATACGTCCGAAGACGTGCCTAAAACAAAAACAGCAGAGGGTAAAAGAAAGACAACAACTGAAAAACATGAACTCAAAACACAAGAAACAGTACAGAAAGACTGTGCAGGCCTAATAGATAGTTAGGTGACGCATAACATTATCAATTAAATTCCGAGACTTTCACGTGGGACGAAGAAACCTGCGCCTTCAAGTAAACTGGGAAAACCATGAGCGAACACCAACACGGTATCCTGAGAAGACAGCGGAAGACAAAGGAAACATGGCTAACTCATGTGTTAGACCGAAACAAAATTAAAGAAAGAGGATAAATAGAAAAAATAAAAAACAAATAAGTGAATCATAAACCGAACAGTTAGTTAAGTGATGTTACAATGCTCCAACCAATATACCCCTGCAGATAGGTAAACGGCGAGGGCTAACGAAACCGCATGTCCTAAAATGTAGTCCTGTGAGCTGAGCTGGATTTCAAGACATAACAGAACAAGAATTATTCGAAGCGGACTAAAAAGTGATAGACATGAGGTCTGAGGCCCTAGAACGACCCGTATACCGTGAACCAAGCCAGAAGAACAAAAGATCACCAAATAATACCAGTCCCAAGTCCATCCAGAGGCAAGGTTGTAGCTGCAAGATAGGGGAAAAGGAGCTAGCAGACCCTGATTATGTGGAAATTAAGCAAAACGAAAGCGAGATGTAATTTTAAATATAGCTGTATTTATTAGCCTATGATATCCTATGTCTTGACCACTGCAGACTCGTGATACACGTAGTAGTGTCATAAAAGAAGGGACAAAATAGGGCCAAAACCTGACGCTCAATACTCAATCAATGAACTTGTTAACTTGTTTTTCAAAGGAGTTGTAATTTAACAACCAACAAGAGGAGCGGAGAACACGATTGAGGTTTTGGCAAGTTCTAAAACTGGAAAACCTGGAGCTAAATAGTTTAGGTATAGCAAGTGAGGTAATTCACTATTCACGCCTACATTCGTCACTATTAGCGAATTTGCAGGCTGTGACTGTTTTCCTTAGAATGTCCTATTCGCGAATACTCATATTACTGCACATTTTTCTATTTTACTTGACATTTGAGGAGTGTTGTTTGCCCGAAAACCATACCTCCTGGTATCTATAAAAAGTGAAGGAGAGAAGCCCATCGCTATCCATTTGCTTTCTATTCTTTCACAGAAATAGGCCCGTATTGAACCCTATTTCGCACCTTATTCTTGACCAATCCATGTGGAAAAATAGGTGAAAACATTGTTTCATTCTTGAAAAGCGCTAAGGGTAAGAGTTGATAATAAAAATACGGCTAATTTGGTATCTTATCAGACTAATAGCCGATGGCGATGACTTTTTCGCGATGATGACATAGAGATGATGACAAATCCGCGAGCCCCGCGAAGGATGACAATAGGTTTCACGTGGTGGTCGTTGTTGCCTTGGGAGTATATAAGTTCTTGCCACCTGGAAAGTTCATCATCAGTTCGAACAGCTCCAGATTCCTTCCTTTCCTTTAGGGTCGTGCACAGTCGACGACCAATGCGACACGACAAATCGCCGCACTGTTCGCCGCGCGCGAATGAGCACACATCCCTGTACGAGACGACGCCGCACACGCGGTGTCCTACTCGCCGCATGCGGCTTTTCGGACGCGACCAATACTGCTATCTCTTATCAATCGTTGTGCACGACCCTTTTCATTTCGAGCCTTTGCACTGATAATTTGACCCCTTACTCGCACCCCCACCCTCCAGCGATCGGGCTTTGCCTGTGGCTCACCAGGGCCCAGATTCATCATTGGTAAACCCCCGATAAACCCCGAGATATAGCCACCTTTGTCTACTTATCCCAAACTCCCTATGTTGAACGCAATCTCTCATCGACTATGCCGTCTGGTTCTGGTTACGCCACGGTTTTGGATACCGTTTGACCGTTCATGAATCTGGACCCAGGTCTTCCTCCACTCTGGGGTCAGGTTAATTGATACCAGAATGGAAAGAGAGGATAGAGATCTCCTCCTTACGACTAGTTGGTCGGCTGGCCCCAGTAAGTCATTGTCATTCATTTAGAAAAGTTTCGTAGTTTTGAGAGAGGGACGAGTCCGAGGGATGTCATCAATGACGATTGTTTCTACCTTTACCTTAATCCACTTACCTATACCTTTTACCTACATCGAAGTCATCTTTGAAAAATCCGATAATATTTTCCAGCTTTCCATTCACATCTATCCAAGATCATTGCCAACTATGAGCCCCAAAGCATTCGTGGACGAACTCATCGCCTCCAACAAAGTCGTCGTGTTCAGCAAATCCTACTGCCCGTTCTGTCATAAGGTAAGTTATACCGGAGAAATAATCAATATATTGATTTTGAACCGATTTTTCAACTTCTATACTGCCAGTTGTTCAGGCGAAGGCGGCCCTGGACACCCAGAACCTGAAACCAGGTGTATTGCAATGGCTGGAAATCGAGAAGCTGAAGGATTGCCAAGAGATCCAGGACTATCTTCTGGTTGGTTTTCGGACCTTTTTTGTTTTTACTGATTTTTCGGTTAATCACCTTCAATCTGTCATTTTATTGGTGACGCGGTCGATCCCCGCCCGGGCTAACCAAGCCTATCGTGCGATGTTGGGTAAATTGATACCAGACTTGTCTGGGAAGGTAAAGACACTGATTTAGTTTAGCGGCTGGCCCCCGCTAGTCGTATAGGCCAAAGAAGTATTCATCACGCCTCCTCGATTCTGAATGGAATCAACAAACACTAATAGTTATAATAACTAATCTGTTAAAAAATTTTGGAATGTGAGAGAAATAAGAAAATAGTGAAGAATGAATGAAGAATGATGTAAGAATGTCAATTAATGAAGAGAATAAAAGAAAATTATACTAAAAGTTTACTAGTAATACTATGAAGTAACTGGTAAGTAATTAATTAGGTAAATAAGTAAGAAGTAAAGTTATAAGTAATGCAAGGTAGAAAGCGAACATATTATAAGAAGGAATATTATTGACAATACTAAGTGAAAAATATAAAATAGTATTACTAATAAATAAATAGCATTAGTAAAAGTAAACATATACTAGTGAAAGATATTAGACCGTTTCGACCCTACCACCCGACCCCTCGGAACACGAATGCGGCGCCAACACCTTTACCTTTACCTTTCACCCAGTACCCCCTCTCGGCCCAGATTCATGAACGGATGAGCGGTCTCCGAAGCCGCGGTGCAGCCAGAACCAGACGGCAGAGTCGATGAGAGATTGCGTTTAACATAGGAAGTTTAGGATAAGTAGACATGTAGCGCCGTTTGGGCTATATCTCGGGGTTTATCGGGGGTTTACCAATGATGAATCTGAACCCTTGTCTACTTCTCTACTTTTTCAGTCAATCACCGGTGGACGCACGGTTCCAAGAGTGTTCATCAACCAGAAGTTCTTCGGTGGTGGTAACGAGGCCGAAGCCGCGGTGAAGGACGGCAAGCTGGCCGAGCTTCTCAAGGAGGCTGGAGCTATTTAATCTAGATGCTTTATTTGGTTTATATACTTGTACAGTGCTATTAATAAACGTCTACCTCATATCTAGAAGCATGTAGACATGTTACCCAATCTCACCACCAACTTGAAGAATGATTTTAAAACTCGACAGATAACTGGCAACTGATAACTACAATGGGTATAACTAAGGATAAGTTTTGCGATGACTCAATTCATTCTCGCCTGTCTGTAGTAGGTTGGTTGCTCGTTCTAGTTTACCGTCAGGGTAGGGCTAAACCCTTTAAACCCTCAGTATTCAGATTTGTGTCAACTATGGCCGCTAAGCAATTTGTCGATGAGCTGCTGAAAACGAAAAAAGTCGTCGTTTTCGCCAAATCGAATTGTCCGTACTGCGCAAAGGTTCGATCGATCGATAAATAAGATGATGGTTTAGATTTCCTGTTGAATCACATTTTACCAGCTGAGTGCCCTTCTCTGATTTGGTCTTTGTTCATTCAAACCCTCCAGATATCTTCTCAACCACGAGGCTGCCAATGTTGTAATTTATCTTCCTCTCGTCCTTCTGTTATCTAATCTTATCTCATTATCTTCTAAACAATATCACTAACTACCCCACTTTTTTTAAATAAAGAGTAAAGTAAAAGATTCAAAGTTACTTAAGGCGAGGGGAGCATTGGAGAGCCAACATCTGAAGCCAGGAGCGATGGAGTGGGTTGATATCGAGGATCGAGTAGACTGCAATGAAATCCAAGATTATCTCCAGGTATTAGCGCGATCTTATTGAAATTAAATAATTTTAGGCACCATTTGGGTTAGGGGTGGGCGCGCGTGGTGCTGTGGCAAGAGGCGCTACTGACACCCGCACGGTCGATCAATCCTCGCCCGGGCCAACCAAGCCTTCCATCCCTCCTGGATTGGGTAAATTGGCACCAGAGAAGGTAAAAACCCTGGCTTGGTATAGCGGCTGGCCCCCGCAAGTCATTGTATAGACCGAATGCGCACTTGCAATGTCTCTACGATTCTAAATTGAACATGAGTGCGGCGGTGCGTCCTTAGGGGACTGATCAACGCCGACACGTTTACCTTTACCCCTTTACCTTGGGTTAGGGGTGCAGGGTGCAGGACCGCAATATCGCGTCTACTTTTTTGAATTTCATTGTTAGCATTATCATATCGGATTAGTTCTATCCACTGCTCTGATAAGAGCCATGAGGGATTGGGGTGCAGCCGAACAGCTAAATCCCCCGAGACCTTATCTTATCACAGAAACCTGCCCTAAGTACGGGTAATTCTAAAATACCCATTTCCTCACAATTTAACCCTCACCGAGGAGACTAGTCGGTACAACAACAATGACAGTAGGAAGGTATGGAGATACTTCTTAATAACCGATGGAAAAGGTAAAGGTAAAGGTGCTGGCAATGATCAGTTACCCAAGAATGCGCCGCCGTATTGGTGTTCCATTCAGAATAGTAGAGACTTGGTGAATGCGTCGTTGACCTAGACAATGACTTGCAGAGGCCAATCGTTATACCAAGTCTGTGTCTTTACCTTCCCAGACAAGTCTGGTACCAATTTACCCGACCCCGGAGGGATGGAAGGCTTGGTTGGCCCGTGCGAGGATCGATCGCTCGACCGTGCCGGTGTCAGTAGCGCCTCTTACCACTGTACTACGCACGCATGGTTATCATATCTACTTAGTTTTATTCGGCAACATTACCATATTGATCGATTATTGATCGATTATTTCACAATTCAAGGGAATTTCCGGCGCCCGTACGGTACCTAGAGTATTCATCGGCAAGTACTTCTTCGGCGGCGCCGATGAAACCGTAGCGGCGGCGAAAAACGGACGACTCGCCCAACGTCTTAAAGAGGTGGATGCTATCTGATTGGTTTATTGATTGACTGATTGATTCATTTTAATGACGTGATCTCTATGTAAATCGATTAAAGGCGGTGTCCGCGACCATTTCTTCAAAGGTAGTATGGATAGTCCCTTTATTTTTTTATTTCATGTTTAATGGATAGTTCCATACCCGTGGACACCGCCTTTAATAAGCAGCTACTTCTCATATCAACGAGTTATTCAATAAAAGTTTCATTTCTTGTTAACGAACACAACCAGAAACTAAGATGAACTTGAATTTCAAAGGACAACTAAAAAATACCAGCAAATCTCCTACGTACCACTAACCTGACATCAAGCGGTGATAGTGATAAGTGTTTACAGTGGTACTACTAATTGTTTATTTGAATAAAAAATGTTCGTTTGACGTTACAAAGATAAATTGGAATGGAAATTCGTAGATCAAACGAAAAGCCCGTAATGATGTAACAATCTGATTGAGATGAGACCGAAGAAATGCGTTTAGAACGAAGGCTACGATAGACCATATCCTCTCTAGAATATCATACAATCTACAATTTATGGATTGGTGGTGGCACAATATAGCAATATATGTTGAGGTATCACAGTAGTTGGCCACGAAAGCATGAACTAGAATTATAATTCGTAACTAGCAGATAAAATTTCTTATTTTTGCACATAAATCGATACGAACAAGATTAATTTTGCAAAAGACTAAACATAAAAAAGTTGGAGAAAAGCTAAAATCTTTGAAAAAAGAAGATTCGTGCAAAAGATCCGGATAGGACGAAAAAACGGCTGGCCTGAATAAGATCTTTAGGAGTACATCGAGCTGATCAGAATATCGTCCTCGTCGGAATCACCTTGGAATCTCTGAAAGAAACGTCGATTACCTAATGGAACGCAATATTTATCATCACTGATCGCCTTTTTATCACCCATTGAAAGGCACCATATTTATCATTTTCTAGCGTTGAAATTTACACTCTACATGTATCAAAGTCTCAAGGAAATCAGTGATCACCCATAGCTACCTTTACCCATCTTTACCCACCTGTACCTGCTGAGGTCGGGGTAACAGTCAAAAACAGATGTAAGATTCGAGATCATCACCACAAATTTAGATGAAATTTCAACGAAAAATTCATTAAACCGAACCAGAACTTTGGAACGTAAACTTTCAAATGGTCGGTAGAATATAGAAATATGTATGCATACTACCTTCTCACAACATATCACATTCTATACTATATCTTTACATTCTAATCTATGCTAAAATAACTAGCAGGCATCGATGGTAAAGTAAGCAACAAGATTAACCACTAGCAACCCCAAAATGTAGAAGAAAACACCATTCAAATTCATACCAAAGCTCAAAAATAAGAGAAGCTGGGGGTTTAACCTAATATTATGGGTTACTCAAGAATTATTATGGCAATTCACACCTGTAGGAGGTTTCCTCGTCGATTGCGTGACAACGCCTTCATGCGAGCCCTCCGGCGTATTATAGCCACTACGAGCAGGGCGAGCACTGAGAACACGATAAACGCTGTGAACACTTCACGATTGGACAGCACGATGAGATCGCCTTAAGCTCAACAATTTTTGACTTTATTATAGAATAAATGTAACAGCCTTAGACTGGAATTCGTGAAAAGTTTCTAAACCTTTCTTCTAGCATAAACAACAATGATTTATTTAAGTTATTATCAGTAAACAACCATCTACGGTGTACATACCAGTTTCTTTTTTGCATTTTCAACGTTATTTTTCTGTGGTTCTGCAGTTTTACGTGCATTTGCCATACACGTCTCAATAAAAAATAAACAACAATAAAGAAATAAAAACCGGCATACTAAGAAAGACGTGACATTAAAGTGTCGCATGTGTCCTGTGGCAGGTTTCTCGCTCTAAAGGGGCAACATGATAGCGTATCATTTTAAATCACATGAAAACATCAACTTGATCAACTTGGATAGAAAAGTCTTTAAAAGTAATTTCGAATCCTAGCAATTTTACTTGAAAGAAAAAAACTAAAAAAAAGTTTAGTGAATTCTAATCGAGACTTACTACTAGATGCAGTTGTGGTACTGGTTGAAGCAGTCGTCGTTGGCGAATGAGCTTCTTCTCCACTGGGTTTATTGTAGGCGTGGTTCGCTCTAAAATAGATACAAAACACGGACGAAAAATTGCTATGGAAACTTCGAAAGTACAGAAAGAAAACTCTGCGGCACCCCTTCATGATTAGTACTTATATGAAAGCTTTTCCGTACGGATGTGAACAATACTGGAAGCACTGGACCATTTACCTCGGCTCGACTTCCTCAAGAAGCTGCAAAATTTCAGGCTCCAATTCTCTATAGGACATGCGAACGGGAATCGATGTGTCGATAAGGGAGACGTGTGAACGAGAAATGAGAAATTCTAGGCCGGAACTGATAACTGATAACACCGGCGGGCATTTACGAGGTGGCTGAATGTCTCAAGCACGAGAGGAATTTGGCTACATTGTTAGTAGAGTAAAAAACCAAATACCTCAGGTGGATTTACGTTGAGAATGATCACTAGGATCATTCACACGTACTTTCAAATTTGTAATTATGGAAGGACTTCTAAAATGTGAGGGAATGATAATAATACTGACCTCCACTGCTCGCAGTTCCACTCATCTGAGCCATCCGAACATTGTGGTACACCATCACAGGCATCGTATCGCGCTATGCATTCACCATTGTGACATGGCCATTGCCATTCTCCTTGAAAACAATGCAAATATCAAAAATTGTAAATTTTCAAAAAAGTTCACAAAAAGCACCACAAATGAGTATGAAATGATTCGAGCTACAGGGATGAAGAATAATTCGATCATTTAAATGCGGAAAGCTCAGGATCACCGCTACCGGTAATAACAAATTACTGTCGAGTTTTTACCGTTTGCAAAAGCTAGAAACCTTAGGAACAAAAAGGTGAGGGTGTAGAGACTAAATATAGGAAAAATACAGCAAAAAAATATATCTCTTCGTTACCTGGACAGAGCGGCTGCGTCTCTTTCCTTCGTTGTGAATCGTCGAGGTTTGATTGCATTCCCATAGCACTTTCGAGCTGAAAACACATTTCAATTTCAAATCGGATCAAGAAATGAAATAATTCATTTCATTTTCTACTTATCTGAAACTCAAATTGTCTTTGAAAAAAAAAACCAAAGATAAGAATAACAATGGCAAGCAAAAGCGAAAACTTTCACGAAACCAACAAATAACTAAAAGTGTTGACATGGCCATTGAAAAGTTTCCCATTTCCTGGCAGATTTTCACGACTCTTTGGAGAAAAAGATTACATAATATTAGGAATATTAGGAACGTCTCTTTCCCTCTGCTTAAGTTACTAACTCGTAGAGCCTTGTTTTGTTTCGATTTCATTTCATTTTTTCTTTTTTCCGATCGAGTTTTCATTGCACCACGAACAATCATAAGCACGTCTGTGAAAAGGCGTAAAATAAATAAATAAAATCCCAAAAAACAAAAAGAGAAGGAATGCGATCGACATTCTCCCCTCCTCACCGATGAACTTTCGGACGAAGGGTTTCTTTGTATTCAAAATAGAGCTTCCCACATGGCCCGTATATTGTTCGCAGTGTTTTATTGCTGGTGGTGGCATTTTACATCGGCGCTAGGCAAAGCTCGCGAAATCTGTGGGGCCATCTGTCTTTTGGGTAGTCGGAACATCCGATTTGCAGTCTTTTTTTAGTCGTCAAATACCATTGCTTAAAAGTGCAGCGATGGAAACTGAGTCGCAGGGCTAAAATTGATTCTATATTCGGGAATAGAATGAAACGAGGACGGTCGTTTTCAAAGCTTCAAAAAGGTTGGCTGATAAAATGCTAAATTGTTTTGTGATTTCTAGAGCAAGAGCACCACCGAAGAGTAAGAACAAACGTTCACATTAAGAGCAGGTTATTCGAGTAACCTACTCCCCAAAAAATTTTAAAGCTGCCGTAACATCGTAAACGCCGGACTGGCAAGCTACAAAAGTTGTTTACAAAGTAAAGGTATAAAGGAGAGGTTAAGAGGAGGAAAAGGTTAAATTATAAGATTTATATCGTTACTAGATAAAAGTATGAGCAGTACTATACGAATAAGTACAAGATAGCTAATTGATAATTGAATCGAGTTGGTTGGAACGGAAAACCAAAACAACTACCAATAAATAATAAATAATGAGCGAACAACTATCAATATAAGAATTAAGTAACGATGTTATTGTGGGCTGGGTAAAAATAATATCAGACGGCTTCAGAAGTGGGTAAAATAAAATCAGTGACCCACGATGTGCCAGGCGACTTAATAGTGATTCTGAAGTGCTTAAGCCTTTAAATCCAGAAGGTCCAAAGGAACTTTGATTGAGAGGTTTGTTCTGGGTTAATTTCCTGCCGTCCCTTTACCCTCAAAGAGCGTCATACCAACGTCGAGCAGGATTCAAGGAATCAACTATTAAATAATTATTCACGTCTGCAGCCGTCTGATCATTATTTTTTCATAATTCAGGTCCTCTCTTCCTCTTCTTTCAATCATTTTTAGGCCTCTGAAATGGGAACGTTAGGGAACATTAAAAGCATTAAAATTTAATCCACCTACTAACCTCGCTCGGCCCAATCAACGACTATAAATATTTCGGAATATTTCCTTAAAAATTCATAGGGAAGGAATAAAAGAAGGCTTACCTGTGCCAGGAGTTGGTCGACGAACTGAAAAAGTACACTGGTTACGAGGAGCATCAACGTTCGCATCAGGTCATTCGACTTGAGAGCGCTGAAGCCCCTCCGCCGTCGTCGTCGATAGTATGGTGGCCGCCCTCACCACCACCGATCAATACGAGCCCTCAGGGGCTCTTCCAACCACCACCATGCCACCGATTCCGCTCTTCGACATCGGGTATATCATCACTAGTATCCGCCCTAGAATCAGTGAGAAAGCTCTAAGGTAATCGATGTTACACGCTTTTCGTAGAACGCGCCACGCACTCGTCTCGCATTCGGAATCGTGGATACACGGTGAAGGTCTTTCTGGTCCATACAAGGTGCAGGTACTAAGCGGGGTGGCGTAGCCATCATAAGTTTAGTTCTAAACCCGACTCAAGATAGAGATCTGTAAGAGATGGGTATTTATGGTCTCCCCGTCACGGGTGAGCTTATACCCGTCCACATTTAGAACGGTCCAGCATTGACCACGATCATGAATACTTCTGGGCATGACCGATATAGCTCATGGTCCGGTCTTTATTTTCGTTTAATGTAATAAAAGTTGACAGAAACTCCTCGGTTTTACAAGCGCGACATGGAGGTCAGCGGTGCAGCTCAGGACTCTGGATCCTGCGACGGGAGTCAGCTGGGTAAATGTAGCCTAACCCTGACCCACACTGTATCCAACGCCGAGTAGAGGATTGACTGATTCGCTGCAGGACGAGTTCATAATTTGAAGCCATATGCTCGTGTCTCCCCAACTCGATAGTGGGCGGTGTTAGGCCCTTGTTATACGTTCGCTCACCCCCCCCCCCAGCGTAACTCGTCCATTCAGTATCAGACACCGTGGGGCCAGACACGTTTGTACGAGTTATCATGACGACGCTGGCGGCCTTGAACTCGTACAAACGTGTCTGGCCCCACGGTGTCTGATACTGAATGGACGAGTTACGCTGAGGGGTGAGCGAACGTATAACAAGGGTCTTAGGGGAGCAACGGGCGAGTAAGAGCACAAGCCATTGTTATGCCACCGAGCCATTGATATGCTCGGGGTAAAATGGCAGGAAGAGAAGTGGCGCTCTGGGTAAAGTGGCCGCCCCTCTATGGCACGTTCGGGCGGACGATTCCTTCCTGAGGCTAACCCCGGCCCTCCATCACTGCGGGATCAGGTCAGTTGATTTGAACATCGGCTGGCTCGATAATCACGGTATAGATCAAATACGCGTTCTCAATGTCAAGTGCACGGCGCGTCCCCAGGGGACATGATCTGCACTTATCATACTTCTAGCTAGCACGGATAAATCCGTACTAGACATATTTTCCTATTTCTTCCATGACTCACATCAACCCTTAACATTTTTCTTCTTCGTTGGATATCAGTCGTACCCAGCTACTTCTCCCTCCCAAAAAGAAAGAGTTACGATGCATTTCGTTTCGAATAGAAAAATATCGTTTCGAATAAGAATATTTCTTTCCCTCTGCTTGAGTTACTAACTCGCTGAGCTTTGTTTTGTTTTAGTTTAATTTCATTTTTTTCTTTCGATCGACTTGTACCACTAACCATTTTTAGCACGTCTGTGAAAAGGCTTAAAATAAATAAATATTGTAGTTTAACATTTTCTTTTTCCTACTGTCATGATACATAAGTTCGCGAAAAGTTGTCCTCAAGAACTTTTCCTCTCTCTAAGTACAACGAGAAACTATAAATTACGTATGAAATGATCTTTGTGTAATGACACACTAAAGGCGTATATTTATTCAGCGAGAACATCACATTCCCCACAATAATCAAATTTAAACAAATCGCTAATGAATTCACATGCACTACTAATGCGAAGAACACTGAAGTCTTTCCGAACATCGATCATGCATACAGGAAAAATCTTGCAAAGGAATTGCTCTCAGGGATTCGCGTATGTGGTATCTCATCACACAGAAAGAAAAAAATCGGTAGAAAAAAGTGTAATCTAAAAACTTAAATAATCACCTAGGAGGAAATGCTGGTACCCATGAGATATTTGAACCACATCCCTCCTCTCACAATTCTTATATGACCGGGCACCGCATTGCTAGGAAAAGGAAAATCAGTACTTCATCTTGATTCGTGGAAAGGATGAGAGAACACTTAAGAGTTGAACAAGTACATCTAGTATGCAAAAGATAAGAAAATAGGGCAAAAAAAGAGAAAATAATGAAGAGGATGTGAGACGACAATAAGAAAACTCATCTATCCGTGACAATCTTGGAACACACCAATATTTACACTTTGAAAAATACCGCGTTTTAGACACATTCTAAACTGTTTCTCAGAGCGGGGCACACCGGTGCACGGATCGAAAGAGCAGAGACAAATTACAATTACTTTACAAAAAAACAAATTAAAAGGCGCAAAATCACGTCACAAACGCTACTACAGCACCACGGTCCGCTGATTTCATCCTTCTTGACCGAAATCGTTCTTGAACTCTTCCAATTTCTTCAGATCTGCTTGATTGACGGTCGGCTTGACCGTCGACAGTGATCTTAGCATGTCTTGCTGAAAAGAAAAAACGAATGGGCGGATTAATCCGATCGATCGATCGTTTCTTTAAAAAATCCCTCCATCTCGAAAAGAAAAATGTATTCTCCAACACAAACAAAGACAGAACTTTTTTCGCGACGAAAAAAAAAGAAACTTCTCATTGTTTGTCTTGAAAGTTCGCTCAACGTCTCACAAGACTGTCTACACAAAAACTGACCGATATCGACAATTATCGATCGATGGGGTAACATCGACCTGGTTACGGCACAAAACCTAGAAAATAAACCCACCATGGTAAGAATCGGTTCAGCCAGCTTGTCACCGGGCACGTCAAGCCAGCTCATCGGCATCGCTCCACGATCACCCGGACTGCATGGGGTTAGCAGATCGTGCACGATCACATTTGGATCGGATCTTGATGGTCCGCTCACATGTCTGAAACCCGGACGAGTTCTCTCAATGAGAAACAGGCCATAGAAAAAGAAAAACGAAAAAACAATCGAAAAGATGAAAAACCAATAAATCGAACTTGAAGTGAGTAGCCGATTGGACACGTCTGATAGGTTGCATCAATGCGTCTTTCACGAGAATATTGATATCGTAACCGGAATAACCTTCAGTGCGTTCGGCAAGCAACTACAAAAAAGAATTTAAGAAATATTCAACACCTTAGAAAACTTATTCAAGTCAAAAACTCACCTTGTAATCGTTATCTGTCAGATTGTTGTTATTCCGTCCAACATCCAGACGGAACATATCCTTACGTGCATTTGTCTCGGGAAGAGGAATATAGATCCTTTTCTCGAAACGCCTAGAGATTTTATTTTATTTTATTTTATTAACACTATTACGGGCTCCAAATGAAATAGACATGAGTTTCTTAATTTCAACTAAAAAACTAAAATAACGTAAAATTTTGGCGACTTAAATTTGAATTGCACTAAATTGCAGAATGAAGAAAGATTCAGTGAAAAGATGGACCCTTGGCGGCAAATGAAGCATAACATTTAGCTATTTGCCTCATAGAGCAGAAATAGCACTTTAATTCAGGTAAAGTTATTTGTGTATACATCCAGATAAGGTGGTTCACCTTTACCCATTGATCAAAAATCAATAAAAAAAGATATATACCTTCTTATAGCAGCGTCCAGAATCCATGGGATGTTGGTAGCACCAAGTACCAGGATGCCGTCGTTGTTCAGGCCTACACCTTGCATTTGAACCATGAACTCAGTCTTCACACGTCGTGCACTTTCACTCTCTGTGTCTGATCGCGACGAACACAAAGAATCGATCTAAATTTAATGAAAATTTAAAATTTTAACTGCAAAAGCAAGACAAAAAGTTAGATGAGCAGCCAGTTGAGCACAATTTCCAGCGGTCTACCGAATGGGAACCCATTTCCTTACTCCCAGATATTTCGGCGAAAAATCTCCTGGAACCTAGCCTCAAATCGCTGCCCCAAGCGGAAAGCGAACACCGGATATCCTAACGTAGGAACGGGACGAGAATAGAGTTCTCCTAGACATCAGCTAGGGTTCTTTGATCAAAAAACAAGGAAACTAATCTGAAATAATATCATCTGTTTCATTCCAATTTCTAACAATTCAATCAAAACATGAACCCCTTGCATCAAGAAAAACGAACAGCTGATGGTGCGGATGTATGATGACCTCAAGCTGAACACGTGAACATGGAAAGATGAAAACAAGCAGATAGTAATACGGTTGAAAATCACACACAATTCACTCTTTGGGATATAGAGGCAATATTACGAGCAAAAAAAGGAAATAAGATGAAAATTAATACTGAAGTAGCTTACCTCATCCACGAATATAATGGACGGTTTATGTTCACGGGCAAGAGCGAACAAATTCTTCACCAATCTGAAATTTCAAGATAAGGTGTCTAAAATATAGTTCAGCTTGTCCTACTTATTGGTCAACCTTCTGACGATACCAAATTCGAGCACAATTTTATTGAAGAAAAAAGCACCAATTAAAACCTCACTCACTTTTCCGATTCACCCAACCATTTGGACATGAGATCTGACGACGACACGGAGAAAAACGTTGAATTGTCGGCTTCGGTGGCGACCGCCTTTGCGATATACGATTTACCCGTACCTGGCGGACCAAACAGCAGAATACCTCGCCATGGCTTTCGATTTCCTGAAAAAAAAATTGTTGATAAAGTGCAATCGCTAGCTGCTACATGAATTTCAAAAATGGGTGGAATTGTATCAAAAATCAAAACCCTTTTTGGTTAACCAGTACTATAGAAGCTAACTCCTTTCACCTACAATTACCTGTGACCACCGGCAGTCATTCCTACCTCGATCATTACATATTTGTTTTTATTTTCATTTCCATGGATAGTTTCGTTAGATATTACTAACTCTGCTGCTGTGTTTTTGCTAAGTACTGACATAACGATAAAACGAAAAAATAAAAAATAAATTCAAAGTATATTTGTCTACAGAAACAAAGAAGTTCACAATGCTCCGATGTGAAAGAAGACAATTAGAACGGAATTGTAGATATTATAATTATTCAACCTCAAAAAAAACTCAAAGATCGAGGTTTCCAAAAACTTCCGTGATCTCGTCTTTCCGCCCGGATGGATGAAGGGGATGGGTGGCCCTTTAAATGCTACGCAGTGCCCATTACCGTGACAAGTTAGCCCATTACATTACCCACTACATCTTTTAGCTTCAATACCGTAATGGTTTAACTGGTTACGGTAATGGGTACCGTGTAGCGGGTAGAGGACTGTGGTGCAGCCTACGCTTGTGCCATTTACACCCTTAGATATCCTACCGTCATGCGATTAAATAAATCTTCAAAATACTGTATTTTCAAGAAGAACTACATGAAAATGACTACGTATATGCTTCGCAGGAAATTCCTGGGTCTAAAAATCGAACGATAACTTATACAGATTTTGAGCCATCGAATAGTAAGGGACATAAGGGGGACTGAGGGAACAACGTACTCTCATAGCCTAAGGGCATGTTTAGTGTGCGCGCGACGCGATGACGTGCAAAAGATGCAAATCGACCATGGCACGGGAATTCCCACGGTATGGTCGATCTGCATCTTTTGTACGTGATCGCGTCGCGCGATGCGCACACACTAAACAAGCCGCAACAAGGTACGATCTTGCTGATCTCCTTCCTGATGAGATTTGAAGAATATCTTTAACTTTGATGGCTCTATCATCTCTAACTGTCCATTGCTTTTTTGTATTGTTCGTCCGAAGTAGACGGGACATCGACGCGGCCCCCAGTGAAAATCCCATTACAATGCGTACAATCGAACACACTTCTCAGCATCTCAGTCAGTCGAGCCACCTTCACCCGACGACAAAACAACTCGAATTTTCGAATTCGCTGAGCCAGCAGCAACACTGCTGTTGCATCGACGAAACAATACGATGAAATATTCAAGCGCCCGGCGACGTTTTTCTATGTTGTTTACCTGCACATTAAACGAGAAAATAACAAGCCGCAGCGGAGCTCATTTGCGTGTTGACGTTTACAAATCTGCCTCATTAATACGGAAATTCTGTCAAACGAAATCAATCTGGAACTAAAATGTAGGAAAGAAAGTGAAAAGAAGAGGGAAAGTGAACGTAGAAAGCCTACAGGCAACAAATGCTAAAGGAAAAGACGGTACCAACAGAAAGGCAGACTAAGTGCAGCAATAAAAAACCTTCAAAATATGAAAGTCCACGACGTCGCCTTGAATTAAACAAACCCGACTCCAAAGAAAAAATCGAGAAAGAAAAACGGAAAAACGACTTGAACCTGTCCGTAGAGATGAATTAATCATCGAGCGTAGCCATGGATTCGCGGCAGAATATCTAACAGATGCCCATAATCCTAGGCTACACTGATGTACTCCTGACGCTTCATGCTGTCATTTTCCAGCTCCTATGCTTCCTACGTCTCTCAAATCAATCACTTTTTATTAACAGCTTTTGACATCATTTACATCCATCTTTCAAGGTTGTAAAAATACAGCCTGAATTAACTGGAAATTAGAGGGGCTAAATGGTTGTCAATTCAAAGGGCTAGCAGCGCTCATGAATTTTACAAGCCCTACGTTACAAAAAGCTCATGACCATCGGGCAGTAGACGATCTCGAGCTCATTAGAATTCAACGAAATCGGGCCCAATAAAAATTAAAATTAAAATAGTTTTCAGCCAGCTCCAGCAGATCTGACGGTAATATTTTTTGAAAACACAACGAGCAACCACCAATCGCACCAATAAATCTCTCCAACTATCTACACACGGAACAGCTGGTCCGGTATCAGTCCGCTGGCAGCGAACGCGGTGTTTACAGATTTAAACCTCACCCTACTCTTCGAAGCACTCAAGTTAAAAACTATTGGTTAGACTGTTGACGAACTTCCAAGATAAACTACAAAACCTCACTTCCGATCGATCGATATCGGCCCTAAGACGGGGAAGTAACAAAGGTGTTGGGCAGAGTCCCTCAGACCATACCATCCCAGATAGAAATCTCCGGATATGGTAGAATTCAAGTCAATCAATCAATAAATCAAATAGTCAGCACCAATCACCATTCTATACAGAGCTCCCGAACAGCTAAGCTCTGAAAGGATCTCATGCTCTGCAGGAAACATCAAAACAAACTGGCCTAACGACTGTCTTTCATAGTCGTAATAAATTGATTGATTGAAAACAAGTTCTTATAGCCAAATGGGTCAGGGTAGCCTACAGTTGAAACTTGTAACGAAAAACTAACTCGTTTGGCTATTTTGAAGGCTATTTCTGACGTTTTCCCGTGAGTGTAGACCATCTAAACGACTGTGCATAGAATGTCTACCTCTGACAGTTCTTTGGTTATCGATTGATTGACTTTGAAACTACCAACTCGAAAAATGCAAAATAAGTTAGGTGGTCCAGAGCACCTTCAGTCTGGTCAATATTTTCCACCTTCACAGCTATGAAGGATAGCATGCAGTTCAAGTTTGTAAGCCCCAGGATACCAGCACCTCGGTAACCCCGTCCAGTCAAACTGGAGGGCTCAGAGGAGGCTGATATCGATAGCAGCAGTAGGTAAGAACGTCAGAAGTATTGGCCAGACTGAAGGTGCTCTGGAGCACCTAACTTGGTTTGCATTTTTCGAGTTGGTAGTTTAAAAATCAATCAGTAGAACAAGGGATTGTCAGAATAGGTCATTTTATGCACAGTCGGTCACTCACTTAGATGGTCTAAGATGCTTAGAGCTTAGCGCTTAGATGGTCTAAACTTACGGGGAAAAAGTAAAAAATAGCCTTCAAAATAGCCAAATGAATTAGCTTTCGTTAGAAGCTTCTACTGTGCTTCTACGGGGCTGCTCCACAACCACGCTTGAAAACTCCTCAGCAGTCTGGACAACACTTTTCAGTTCACTCGTCTTCAGGGAAGCTGGGCCTACATTCATCATTGGTAAACTTCCGATAAACCCCAAGATATACCCCAAACGGCGTGAAACCGAGATTCGTGATCGCGCGAAGGGGTTAATCGGGATTTATCGCGGGTCTATCGCGCCTCGCTATGAGACTGGGTTTGGGAAACCTCGACGGTATCGAGTGGGTTTATCGCCGACGGGGTTTTGGAGACCGCTCGTACGTTCATGAATCTGGGCTCTGGAAAACTCCAACTAGCCCAGAGCTTCGGAGAACCTCCAGCTTCACCAAAACCGTAAGCTGGCTCGATTCTACCGTCCTCTCCATCCATTCATCATGAAGGTCGCAGACACAAACGAGAGACAGCTGCTGTAGCTGCTGCTGCTGCTTCTACCACCAATGCAGCAGCAGCAGAACCGCAGCGCATCGATTGGCGGTTGGCCGGCCTGAGGCAGCCGAGGGGGGGAGTCCCTCGGCCGAGCTTTCCGGCACCGGCACCGAGCGCTGGCTGAATGGGCGGGAGCTTGGCGGCCGTATGACAGGGCCGCGACGAGACTTCGACGAGCAGTCACGATCCGACGACAATTCGCTGACGTCGTCATCATCGTCGCCAACAGCAGAAGCCGCAGCAGATTCTTGAAGAGCTCGTCCATCCATCACGATGATGATGTGGAACTCGTCCGAGATTGACGAGGCCTACGCCAATATGACACACGTCTCCGCACCATCACCACCGCTAGCCATCATATTCGGTTGTTTCACGCTGATCGGCACCGTCGGTAATCTGGCCCTATTCCTCTATATTCTCATTCACAAACTCTATCAGAACTTCATCTCGTCGCATTTTATCGCCCATCTATGCATCACAAACCTGGTCGCTTTACTGATTCTCATTCCGACCTTCCTGTATACAATCTGGACCGGCGTGAATGTGTTTCAAGACAGCAACTTCATGTGCCGATTACAGGTAAGCCGTCGGCTGATTCACGTCTTTCTATTTACGCTACAAATTCTACAAATTTCTTTCACTTCATCGGAGATTTGTTTTGAAGAAACAACAATGGATGAAATACTCTTTAACGAGTCAGACGTATCAACCCTTTATTGTTTGTTTACTTTTGCAAACTTCAAAGAAAAATTACGGGAAATAGCCAGCCAGAGAACGACAGACATTCCAGGACCATTCGCACTTGGCACAAAGGCAATAATGGGGCTTTTTCGTTCTAGACACAAGTGCCCTGGGGATATAAAACACCTGTTTCGTATAGATAGAACTTTCAACAGCTCAAATACCGAAAAAAGGGCGCAAATTGACCAAAATTTCACGGAAAATAAAATATATTGATAGAAATGAACTATAATTTAGTTACAACAGCTAAAAGTGACTAGCCGATAAGGCTTTTCGAGCAGGATCTTACCAAGAAAGGATGTCTATGAGCTCATTTCAATTTTGATTACAAAACTGGTCCAAAATAGCGCAATAACCGCCTTACGCTGAACCCAGAACCCAGCCAGTCCTTCAACTACTCTTAACCTCCATGACATCAGAATAATTATTCACTGCCAACCATAACTTTCTATAAATACCACCAACACGACATCAGTCCAGAGCGCCCAATGACGCATTGGCCATAAATTGCTATGCCATTATAATTCCACCTGGATGAAGCATAATGTGGCTAGTACGGTCTTGAACCCTATTTTGCTTCAACCACACCAGCTGGATGTAAAAAAAAAAGCGCTACGACTTAAGAAATACTACTAATGGAAAGAAAAAAATAGATCATGCTACATGCTCCCGCCCACATCATAGAACCAAAAGCGAAGGATATGTGCCGGAAACGGGGAGAAAGAGAGAAAAAGGAAGGGGAAAAAGGAAGAAATAGAAAAAAGAGAATTCCCACGTTTTTTAGTGTTTTTTTTTTGTTACAGCTCACTTTTCTCACTTTTCAAATCTCATCAACTCGTAGAAGAACTGAGCCAACTATGAGTTTAAGAGGAATGAGACATTCATCTATCTTCACTTACACTCACTACTCTTTTCTGTTTTCTTGTAACTTGACCCATTTTATCAATCACTTCAACTATTTTGTTATATCAATTGCACAAGATTACTAGCACCGTTTGATTTGTCTTTCAGTCCATACTTTACTAGACATGCCTTGGGCGGGTAAAAAATATCAAATAGAAGTGATAATTCAGCAGGTGGTCGTCTCAAAATAAAGCCGAAAAAAATAGAATAGTTAACGAAATAGATAAAAAGAGACGAATTACAAGAATAGAGGAAAGAGCTGAGAGTGTAAATGAAGACAGGTGAATATCTCATATTCAGAGCTTCTCTTGAATTAATACAGGTGTAGTATATACAGAACCGGCGTGGCGAAGTCCTAAGAGGCGCTACTGATACCCGCACGGCCGAGCGATCGATCCTCGCTCGGGCTAATCAAGGCTTCCATCTCTCCCAGGGTGTGGTAAATTGGTACCAGACTTTTCTGGGAAGGTAAAAACACTGACTCGGTACAGCGGCCGCCCCAGCAAGCCATTGTGCAGGCCAAATACGCATTCACCAAACCTCTACGATTTTGAGTTGAACACGACGTGTCCTCAGGGGTTCACCTTTACCGACGACACGTTTACCTTTACCTTTGTGGTATATACAGTATTCTGAATCTTCTTCTTTTCAGGCCCTTCTCACCTGTACCGTGTGGACAGTGATGGCACTGATGGCTCTGTGCATCGCCGGCGTCCATCTGCTGACCTTTGCTCGGATTCACTACGACCAGCTATTCGGTCTACGTCCCGGCATACTTTGCATGCTATCCTGGGTAATATCGTTGGTGTTGGCCTTACCGTCGGTAACCAACGGCCACATAGTCATCTACGATGCCTCGTTGAGACATTGCGTATGGGGCCATTCGGACTCGGGCCTTAAATTCCTCACCTATCTGCTTATTCTTGGTGTTCTGATTCCGGCCGCATTCTCATCATACGCCTACATACGCGTGTTGGGTATACTCTATCACAGTCCGATCGTCTTCCAATCGCTAGGACTCTACAAGAGCCGATTTCTCGTCTACGCTTTTCTATTCAGGTGAGGTAGACTTCTATAGTATTTAGACACAGCGGAAATAGATCTAGCCCCAAAGAGAATGAGAGACCGCCGCAACGGAGCAAAACATGTTTTGCTCGATCCAATCGACTAATCACTTTACGAAATTATCCACCTATTGTTGAAAAAGGTTAGTAATATCGTCAGCTGGCTTGAGTAAGAGCTTTTTCGAGCGAGCTTTTATGCGGCTGACGTCACTCTCTCTGAAACGGCTGAAACTTTGCCCTTTTGAGACTCACGGAGACATGGAAATGAGAGTAGACATCGCCGATGCTAAAAATTTCAGCCATTAGTGGGCAAAGGGGGTGGGGTGCATCTTCGTTACTAGAACAGCTTCATACGCGAACCTTAACAAGAAAAATACTAAAAACGCGATTCGGAAAAAGCCTTCAGAAGCTAATTTCTAAGGATTTAGAATGAGAATTTTGAATGATTTTTCTCTTCAGACGAAAACCATTCTCGTTTTCCAGATTACTAACTCCTTAGCGCCCAGAATAACCCATGACTAACTGCTCGCCCCGAGAAGTTTTTTCTGGGAAAGATTATGACTAATCATCTCATTCTGCGACTCAATGCCCACTAATTACATCCTGAATTGCTCCGCTTTATAGCAAATTGTTAGAAGAACTCTAGAGGATAGAAGATAAGCCACTAGAAAATGAACTATAAATCTCCACCATCAACTTTCAATCAGAAATTCTCACTCGAAGATGAATCTGTCCTATACAACTTTTCTCTTAAATGCCCTGTAACTACACCGTCGACAGCTGGCAGCAGTCTCATTAGGGGCTAAAAATAGAGCTACAACAGCAGTGAATATGTCGTGCATAAAAAATTCGCTGACGCGATGGTGGAACTAACGAGTAGCACGAACGCTGTACAGCATCTAAGACGTCGTACGAGGTGCTACTTTTCAAAAAGGTTGAGGAAATAAAATAAAGGTAAAGGTATCGGCGTTGATCAGTTCCTAAGGACGCGCTCCGCATTCCTGCGGCTATTCTAAGTCAGTGTCTTTACCTCACCAGACAAAGCTGGTGCCAATTTACCCGACTCTAGAGGGATAGGTTTGGTTAGCACGGGCCGGGATCGATCGCTCAACCATGCGGGTGTCAATAAGCGCCTCTTACAACTGCACCACACGTGCCACATGGAAATGAAATAATCCGGAAAAATTCTAACATTTTGAGCTTCCACTGAATGCTAGGAAAAATTTCAGTTTACAGAAAAAAAAGTAAACCTTTGCTTACCTGTCCCTTCAAAGGAACACAAAAAAGAAAAAAGCCGATCACATATCAGTGCGATGCAAGCGATAAAGCACAGGTAGAAAGACGAAAAATGAGAAAGCAGAAAAAGGTTCTAAATTGGTATTCCATTGTATCTGAATCAAAATAGTTATGGAAATTCGGTGGATCCGGAGAAGAAAGTACTGTAGATGAAATAGAAAATGAACGAAGAGTTTAGACGACACTAATACTTTCATAGAACGACTAATTCGGACGGACTGTGAGCTTTAATTCGTCTGGAAGGAGAGTTTCGAGAAATGTAGGCAAAAAGGGTAGTGCAAAAAAGAAACCGGGAAAATGGCGACGAGAGAAGATTAGTAGAATCTAATTAAGACTTCTTCTAATTGAGAGAAGTACATGCACTAATTAGCTGTCAACTAAGTAGACAAGTTCGGGATCTTTCCCTTTTCATAGTTGTTGAAGAAAGTATATTTCTGATAGTTTTCTTAGGGAGCGCCGAACTGGCACAAGCATAAGCAAATGAACAACTGAACATTTTTTCACACTTACAATCTTTCTAAACCCTTCCTACATATTTTTCGTAGGATTTTCATCAATAGGAATTCCTGCGATGCCTATGCTATGTCGTTTTGTCGAATGAGATTAGAATGACCAATATTGGTAGGTAAACATGGGCCCAGGGGTTTCTGAGGACTAAAAAGGTCGAAACGGGCCAAAATAAAACCGATCCACCAACTATTCTCATTTGACAAATCAACATAAAATGAAAAAAATGTTAAAAAATAGCATAGTTTCAAAAGAGGCAAGTTAAAGAAATTCATGGTGCAATGTGAGTTGGGAGTGCAGCCGAAAAAAAAACAGCCCTTCTTGCTGTACTAACTAGATCCCTCAATACAGGCAGCATGGTTTCAAAATGAGTATTTCGGACTTTTCACACTCCAACACAAATTAGAGTAGAGAGAAAAAAATAAGGAACGAGGTGTTATAAGGAGTGAGGAGTGCATAGCCCCGGATAGGTTGAGGCGCGGGTTCGAATCCCGCCTGAGATGCGATTTTTGCGATGAACCTAGCACCACCATTATAACATCACATTCTAGTATACATAATAGTAACCCGCAAAATGCGATGATAAAAAAAAACTAGAATTTCACGATAAGGAATGAGATTTTTTCTTCCGCAGCACCCAGCAACTGACATAGCACCAATTCCATTTTAACATAATTCAAACTATCGATTTAACCAATAAATTTCAGCCCAATGTACCAGGTGCCTTTCTACGCTGTCACAATGATGCACGCGAAGCATGCGTGGCGTATCCATACGGAGGCTCTATGGCCGGCCATCTGTATGTTTCTGGCGTTCACACAATGCCTCATCTCACCGGCACTCTACGGTGCCAGTCTGTTCATGATGAAAGAGGAGGATATGGCGCTGACAGCACGAACACACAAAGGAGCCACCGGTTATCAGCACGTTCAGTCTCATAACATGCAAGCACAATTGATCTAATTGTTAACTTTTAAATTTTGTTAAAAATTCACACCAAGTGACACTTCCGGTGGGTGAACTCACTCATTTTGGCCACAAAAAAGCGGATAAAAATTGCCACAAAAGAGAATCTCACTCTAATTAACGACCCAACAACGGCGATTAATACCCCATACAATTTCCATCACGTTTCCTTCGCCGATGATAAACAAAAACATTCCCACACAGCTACATTTGAATGGCTACAATGACAAATACACCTCCGATGGGGATTCAACAAACTGCAAATTGCATTTCAGTGAGCTTTCAGTAGCCAAAATAATTTCCATAATCTAAAATCTTAGAGGTGTCAAATCTTAGAGGTGTCTTTATCGTATTGGTCCTGTTCATATCGCTCGCCAAGCTACAGAGCCAATTCCTTTACGGGGTGTTGCGATAGGTGCACTGTTTCCCATTTTGTCGTCTACCAAATACAAATATTGATGTGCCATAGCAATTTCTACTTTTACTAATCTGCTTTTAGATGTCTGTAGATTGCGCAAGAATAAAGACTGAAATAGCTTTCCTGGTCACAAGATGTAATAGCAAAATATATAAATCAACCAATGACAGAAAAGAGACAGAGAAAAGAGGCTATCGTGCACAATCACAAAGGTATTCTCTTTATCTGCAGTTACACAAAAAGCTGGTCACTTGTCGTACAGAATGATACTCTCACAATGGAGTTCCCTTAAGAGCTCCATTGACGTTAGTGAAGAATTTACAGTAGGTCAAAGAGGTGCTGAGTTCCTCATTTAATTTCAACGCATTTAGGCAGAGAAAACACGAAGTGCCTGGAGGCAATTCAAAATGTTACTAATTTGCAGAAAACGTCGTAATGAGAGTGAAGTAGCTACTAACGATTCTTCAGAACCATGCAAAATAGCGTCAACAATCGAGCTCAACGCGAGCAACATCCATGGACCAAATTCCTAGACTGATTTATGTGGGAACATAATGCTTCCCTACAGAGTTTCATAAAAGGTTTGTTTGAGTAGTAAAAATGGGTTGGCAAAAGTTCTGAGAAGTTTGAACAATGTAAAGTTGATGAAAACGATATAGCTTCAAAAATAATGTTTGGTCCCTGCGTAGAAAGCAAGAAACGAAAGTTCAAGCTCGAGCAAGAAAAAGCTTGAAGCATATAGAGGTAAAAAACTAGTTATTGAACAAGAAAAATGATAACTAGCTCTGAGCCTATTCAGAGGAGATCAGATGTTAAACAGGAAACTGTGGGAGAGGAATGATAAGAAGACACCACTAACAAACAATTAGTTGATTACCGTCGTATTTTAATCGAATTCGAGATTCAGAATATCTTCATAGTTTTGAAAAAAATCCATTTCCTACGATAGCATGGATGACTGTGCTATATGAAAACCCTTCGATATGATCATCGGAGAAACAGATGACGATTATTCTTCTCACAGCTCAAAAAAAAAAGAGTAGGCGGAAATACCAAGAATACGCTGATATAAATTACTCATAGCTCACGCATACATCTTCCATCGAAATGGGATACCTACGAATTCCCATGCAGCAGCAAATAAAATGCTATAATAGAAGAACAACCCACGCAGTCGGAACCCGACAACCTTCGAAATTACACAGTTCTATAATCGATATCACTGATAAAGATCCAATATCTCAATACCTCTCAGCGTTCCATCTTTTCCTACCATTTATTTATTTATTTATGCGCCATACTGCGCGCCAGTTGAAAGAGCCAAACAAAGCAACGTTCTATCTTAACAAAACCTCGTAATCAAATCTGTCATCATTTTCGGTCAATTTTAGCACGAACTAGGATCAGCATCGACTGGAGGCCATTCATCATCTATCATCAGTTTGTCGCCGGAACGTCAAAGAAAAGAAAACTGGTAAAAAGTGGTTCACGACCATTTTTCCCTAGGATCGTAGTACTCCGGTGTTTCCATTATAAGGGTTTATTTGAATGTGCTATTAAAACTCTCATCAATTATATGTGGTTTATCGCAAATGAAGGAATCGAACACTGTCCAGCGAGAATGTGAAAAGAGAACTGAGGAATAGGTAATGGATAAATAGACAGCAGCACGAAAGAGTTTGCATTCCAGAAGTCTATCTGGGAAAGACAATGTTACTTAGCTGCTCAGAAAAACCCACCTAATAGGCTTAAATGGGCTTAAAAAACCTTTAATATATATTAAATCTAGATAGCTTTCAGCCGCTTTCAACCGAAGCTCAACCATGTGGCCACACTGTAGTCGCCGAGATTTGAAAAGAGCTTCATCTAACATGACCATTATCAAGAGCAACCATACCTCGGCACTACAGACTAAGGATTATATACTATAAGGTTAAACCCCCGATACATCGAGTTAGCCCGAACGGCGCGCAAACCGAATTCGTGAACAGAGGTTCATTTTGTCACACCTCGTTGAGGCAGATATATAGCGGGTTTACCGAGAATTTTGTTTTGAATCTGAGCCCAGAATATAAAACTCTTAGCGCCCAGACCTTACAAACAGCATAATTGCCACCGAAACTCGTGAGCAATCCATTTGTATCGAATAGGATATTTAGCAAGGAAACACAAATGTGTCGCACACCCTCCCGCTTACACTCGATTTTTTGACAGAAGTTTAATCATTGCAGATCAAAAACAAACTGGAAGAAAAGGTTCGGTTAAGATGCCCAAGAGGCGAATTTCTCAAAATATATATGCAGTCGACCAAAAATAACTATTTATAAGAATATTCTATAAACAAAGTTATTATCATCCCAAAGCAGGCTACCTTTCAAATCTTGACACGCGGCACTTGAACCGTAGAACTGTCGGACACTGATTACTAACAGAAACATGACCAGATAAGAGGTTGATAGGCACACTACTCAAGTCCACCTGAGATAACGTCGAGAGAATATATGCCGTTCTCAGATTAAAATATGATGTGAAATATAAAATAATATAAAACATACAGTGATGAACCCTTCCACTTCCAGAGTAACAAGCATTTTTCTACCACAGAAAGAACCCTCGCGAGGACGAAAACATGGGTTGGTTATCTTCACTGGGTATAGCAAACACAGTTAGAAGGAACGCCACCACAGACAAAAAGATTACGTAATAGAAAAGGCAAGGATTTGTTTGCCTACCAGTGAACAGCTGAGGGAACTTGATCGGCAGAATGACAGCTTCTTTGAGTGCTTCCTTAGCTGTCTCCAAACCTGCGATATCACTCCATTTGATATTCGGCTTCTCCATTACAATAGCTCCAGAGAGCTTATCCTTAAAAAGACCTTGTAGCTCATGGTCGCCGGTCTAAACCAAACACTGTTGCGACTTTCACTTTACCTGCAACTTCTTCTTGTCTGCATCCTCATCTGAATCACTGTCTTTTGAATCTTTAGCGCCGTCCTGAAAAAGTTTCGGCTGATTAATACCGATAAGAAAGCACAGATTTAAGGAGACCAGCTTTTTTCCAATATGAGGCGTCTAAGAAAATATGAAGGCCACTCAACAAGATTCGAAGAACTAGACAGTAGCTATTGATCTTATCCGTAGAACTGCCACGATTTCTCAAAATGAGGCTTGCAAAATAGAGATGAAGGCACACAACAAGATTTGAAGAATGAGACAGTTGCTATTGAACTTCTTAGTAGAGCTATTTTTTCAAATGCGGGGAATCATTCAGGGGAGTTTTCACACAATATTTCTTATCTGGCGAGTAGAAGAAGTCTTTCTACTACTACAGTCCAAAGACCAAAGGCGGACCACCATTTTAATTATATGTGAGCCTCGTAAACATTCGAAGTATGAACTCGGATTAAACAGCTCCATAAGGTGGAAAGCCTTTTTTTTGAACGTTCGTTTACCGCCCACAAGAATGATCATGTTTTGTACAAGAACCTCGATCCGGAAAACACAGCAAGCTCAACTCACATTGGCATTACGTCCAACATATACTTTCACTGGTCCTAACCAAATCTTTTGTTTTCTATCTCGGAGTCTCTGAATTTTTAAGTACGATAAGCGCTTTGAAATAAACCTTATGATCCTCTAACTGATTTTCCTAATCACTCCAAACAGCATCAAATGAGAGCGTATCTAACTGGCTATTACCCTGGCCTCTTTTACTCACCAGGACCCAGATTCATGAACGGACGAGCGGTCCCCGAAACCGCGGCGCAGCCAGAACCAGCGACAAAATCGATGAGAGATTGCGTTCAACATAGGAAGTTCAGGATAAATAGACAAAGGTGCGCGCCGTTCACAGGCTATATCTCGGGGTTTAACGTGGTTTACCAATGATGAATGTGGGCCCAGATTACTGTAGGGAGCTATAAAATGAAAAACCGAAGAACTTGTTAGCCATATTCATATGTAGTTGTGTGACTTGAACCTTCCAAACTCAAGTGTGTTTACTTGGAATAATAAAAATAAGAAGAACAAAGACGAACCTTAACAGGTTTCTTGTCCTTCCCTTCTTTGAGGAACTTCTTTATTTGCTCATATCGATTCAGATATGTTGTGCACTTTGAACGAATTGTTTCCTTCTGTTTCTCACCCTGAGCCTCATCTGAAAGGAGATTAAATATACTTGAACTACTGAGATCAGACTGCTTACAGATGATAAGCACCTCAACACTGCACTTACTTGATTACAAAAATATCACAACCTACGTAATTTCTCTAGCCATTAACAACGTATCCCAGCTAGTCAAAGTTTGAAAATGGAGCTGTTGTATACTAACACATAGGTTTTCTAACTTCTGCCCTGTTAGTATATTTATCTAGCGAAAAGTAAATGAACTTACATTTTATAGCGTGAATAAAGTACGAAATTGCTTGATCGTAATATGTCATGGCGGTTTCATATTTGCCTGCTTTATCCTCTTCTGTTGCAGTTGTTACCAACTCTATGGCTTTCTGAAAATGAAAAATACTAACTACAACCGCTTAAAAGCAATCAACGATAGATATTCACTAGGAAAAACACAGACAAGGACGCCGACAGAGTTAAGAAGATAGAAATTCAAGACCGGACCGATTAACAGTGAAATCAATTCGAACCCTTCTCAGAGTTTTGGAGAGGACTTCACTACATGTTTGAAAAATATTTGACAGCACCAATCTACCCAACTTAAACGATTGACAATTAATGAGGAGAGATACAGCTAAATTCAAAACTGCACAAAGTCATGTGTATTTCGGTCAAAAAGGAAAACATCACTGAAATGTTTGACTAGTCATGTGACATCAGATTTTAACATTTTCTGCAAAAATTGAGCTCTTCGAATAGGATGAAGCATTTTAAACAAAGAGTCAAATAAGAATGGTCAGCCTTGAACAATGAATACACCAAGATGGTACTGAAGTAAAAAATTCATAGAAATAAGCAAAAATGAGCCAACCGCACCTGCAAAGAAGTTGTCGCCATGGCTATGATGTGAGTAAGAACTAGCGAGTCCGCACACCACAGCTGTTGAGAGGATGTTCCTGAAACCTTTCGGATTGATCACGAGTCACGAATAAGGTGTGGACACAGAAATCAGCGAAATCCTCGGCAAAGATGGCGATAATGAGTCATCGAGAGGGCGTGATTCATCTAAGACGGATGATGGATAGGTACAGGGGTGTCACATACCCCTTAAAAAGTGTTGGACCAACCGGGCGGCAACTTAAGAGCGAATTAAATGATCCAGTGGCAAGAATGATTCAGAATATTCACCTACTATTACCACCACGGTGTTTTCGGTGAGTAGATCTCGGTCAAAGGGCGTGCGACGACTAGTCGAAGATGGTCCCGCGACGAACGCGGCAGCCGCAAAGCGGTCGCGGCGCGTGTGGCCATTGCGGCCGCGCCGGCGTGCGCGCGCAGTCTCTCTGGCCTGGTAGGATGCGGCTGATGGGCTGCGTTTCTGGCGCTGGCGCGGACGCGGAAGGCCGCGAGGCGCGGAAAGTCAACAAGCAGATCGAGGAGCAGCTCGCCAAGGACAAGCAGGTGAGCGGTCGAGTCGAAAAATCCCCGTCAAATTCCGTACCGTCGTTGTTTATTAGTTATTGATCTGGTGTGTGTGCTGTGCTAAAAATAGATGCAGAGTGTATTTTGGGGTGTGCTGCTCGTTACAGGTCATGCGCGCCACACATCGACTCCTACTACTTGGCGCTGGTGAGAGCGGCAAGAGCACAATCGTGAAACAAATGCGAATATTGCATATCAACGGTTTCAATGAAGCTGAAAAAATGGAGAAGATCAAGGATATTCGAAGGAATATACGGGACTCGATGCAGGTGTGTGTCCAGCCCACGTACTTATTTCAACTCCTAGCAACTGTCCTTTCATTCTATGTTCTTTACAAGAATGATATGTGAATTGCAAAACCGCACCCTAGCCCCTCGACCATATCTGTTTTCTTATGCCGTTTTTTTTCACCCGCGGGGTGTCATTCCCAACTGAAAAAAGGGGCTGCTGGTTTCTCCCGCTGCACAGTATTTTCTGCCCTCCGTGTGCTATATTTAGACGCGAAGACGTGTTTCCAACATGACTCATTCTAATTGTTATTCTGTGGGAATGTTTGCGCTTCAAACAAATCTTTTGTAAATCTTCACCCGCACTTGGTTTCATTCCGTTCTGAATCGAGTATGAAGACGACACGATAGTCCATAAATGTTGTTGAGACTGTAAGATTGGAGCCGCGCCGCATGTTGCTTGATTGAAGGTAATTCTGCGCGCGATGGGCACGATCGATCCGAGAGTCTTCCTAGACGATCCAAGCACTCAGGCGAGCATGGATTACGTGCTGAATTGTGTAAACGAGGTGGATGGCGAGTTTTCACAGGTACGTTGTGGACTTGCATGGTCTCGTTTAATTGCTCCGTGGAGGTCTTGTATCTGAGAAACCAGTCCGCTCGCCCTAATCTTTCTAAACGCTCAAGTTGGCGCTTTCTTGTCGAATCGACTGCAAATCGAAGCAGGGAAATCGTGCTCTTGGAAGGGTAGATCTTATCTAATATCACATGTAATTCGAAATGGTGTTTTTTAACACTTTTTTAAAAAACAAAACACAAAACATTTTCTCTTATTTTGCCTTTATTTTGGAGAATGCATTAGATCTGTGCAGTTCATGCATTTTCAAACGTTTTTCCAAATGCAGCTGTTTTTGTTAAAGTTTTTGCTCGAGTTCTTTTTCAACGATTCAATACTTCTCCACCTTTCACGGTCTGTCGTGTTTGGCTTCCTCTGCGAATACGAAGGCAGGCCGTTGTTGATTGCTTGCATTGCAAAAAATGTGTCTTTGCTCTCACTTTGTTTTTTTTCTCATTTTCGAATTTCTGAGTGAAAAGTGTCGCTATATTATCGTAACTTCAACAGTAGCTTTTCGCAGGAGTTCTATGATCACGTAGCAAAGTGCTGGGCAGACAAAGGCGTTCAAGCCTGCTACGAGCGGAGCAGCGAATATCAACTTATTGATTGTGCAAAGTAGTAAGTTTTCACCTATTTCATGCTCAGTTTTGTCGCCAACTTTTTTGACGTTATATTCTTACCGTTTAGCTGTATGAGAAGTATAGGGTTAAGCGCTTTGCAACCACGTGGATTTTGGTTTTTTTCGGTCTCATTGCATTCATGCTAAAGGCTGGGGGGGGGGGGGGTGCTAAAGGTTCTCTTGAATTTAGGCGCTAATTTGGTGTACCTTAGCAAAAAGTCTTGTTGTAAGAAGAAAAGATCTATGTTCGAGCTTGCTGACAAGTTTTCTTCCAAAAGAAGATTTCTATATTGTTCATTTTTCAGCTTCTTGGACAAAATCGACGTTGTGCGTCAGAACAACTACGATCCATCAGAACAGGTATGGATTACCCAGATATGCTTAAATTTTGTAGTTAGAACATCGTTAGATTGATTTTTCTTGTTTTTTTGATTTATTTTCACATTTTATACAATCGATATAACCATGTTCAAGACCCATTCTCTTCAGGATATCCTCCGATGTCGTGTGATGACGACAGGCATTTTTGAGACGAAGTTTGAAGTGGACAAAGTGCGATTTCAGTAAGTTTTTCTGGAACTATATGCCGTTTTCAAAGCGTTCTCTCGTATTCTGAACATTATTCTCTCATCGAGTCCGTTTCTTTAAAGTACATAAAGATCATAGTTTAAAGCAACAAAGTATTTTACAGTATGTTCGACGTAGGCGGCCAGCGTGATGAAAGGCGAAAATGGATTCAGTGCTTCAACGATGTTACAGCCATCATCTTCGTTTGCGCATCGTCTTCATATAATCTTGTGCTCTGGGAAGACAGTACTCAAAATCGGTTTGTGCATTCATTTGAACCGGTCCAGTTATCGTTTATACCTTTTTTATATTGCCTTAAGTAGTTCATTTACAGTTCGCTTCAATTTTATGTTCAGGTTGCGAGAATCCCTAGCTCTGTTCAAGAACATTTGGAATAACCGCTGGCTGAAAACGATTTCGGTTATTTTATTTTTGAATAAGCAGGTGAGGTTATTAGGTTTTCTTACGGTATGTCTGGTATTGCGATCCTCATACCGCTCCTCTTTCTCACTCATCTGTCCATTGGTCTAACGGTTTGCTTATCGCGGATCTATTTTTGGTCTGAGTTTCCCCATATGAGTGGCACTCACAGCCTGATCTGTTTGCTTGTGTTGCTTTTTTGCCGCCATATAAAGCAAATTTGTTTGCCTAAATGTTTCGCAATATTTCGTCCTAACTTTTGTGCCTTGCAAAGTCAAGTTTGGAAGAAACGTTTTTATCATTTTTTGCGTCGTTTGCGCACCTAAAGTTTTGGAAACGCCAGAAGTTCCACTGACAACATCTCGAGTTCTGACATAAATACGAACAGTTGTTGATCAGATACCCTCCGATTTCATTTTTAGGCGTAGTTCTTTTGCTGTTTATGTTATACACCCGCTACCTTCGTTACAAGGATTATTAGATAAGGAGTGTAGCGTATACCATGGGAGGGGTGACCACGATGTGATGTGTACTGCCTGCTATTTGCACCTAAAATAGCACTCTGCTGCGGTTTTTGACCGCTACACCTGCTACCTTGTATCCCTCATGCTGTTCTTCCGCTATCCTTCTTTCTCCTTGTTTCGAATTTTCTCGCCCTTTTTCGTACTGATTGATTGCTCACAAGGGTTTCGGCGGGGTCATAATTTAAATTTGCTTAAATTTATGTTGATGCTGTTAGCTAAATGCTTGGAACATCACCTTGTTCCAATCAGAACGGTCTGACTCCAAGGAAGATGGTTCATTAGTCAATGAGAAAAACAGAACATAGCGATAGTCTACCTCGGGGTAGTGTTTTTTTTCAAGTCAGCTTTGTGATATCTTGTATTATCTGTTAATCTTTTGCTCTCGATTTTGCGTTACCCATTTATTATTGTGCAAGCTACAGGCCGTCATCATGCATTTGCTTTCATATGAATAAAAAACACGCAGTGCTATTTTAAATGCGTTTTTTAGAGAATTTGGATCTAACAGGATAGAAGCTGCAGAAAAGCCACCTCCCTTTTTTGGTTTTGTCACAACACGTGATTTTCCTTTCAGGATCTGCTATCGGAGAAGATCAAGGCGAAGCGATATTTACTCGAGTCATATTTTCCCGAGTTCGCTAATTATCAGCTACCGTCTGATGCTGTTTTTGATGCTGCTGATGATAAGGACGTAGTACGGGCGAAGTACTTCATCCGGGGAGAGTTCTTGGTAAGTGTGAAACATTTTACTTTGATTTTTTTCTCCAGCGCATCTAGTGTTTGAAATCTTCCCCAATCTCACTTACTACTTTTCTCCTTGGAAAAATATCTGCACCAAATAGTATACGAGCTACAAAGGGCGTGTATAGTATTCGCATTTGAAGTGACTTTTCGAAATACTTTTTTATTTTTGCATTCATAGCTTATAATTAGTTATAAAAGCCCGCGTTTAACTGTTTCATTACTCACATTGGAACTCATAATTGCTTCCCGTGTTCTGAGGTGAGATAATGCCCACTTCTAGAATTGAATTTGAGCCCACAAACGTCTATCAGTGATGCTGATTCCTACAAATTTCCCAGCTTGTTCAGTTGTTTCTTAGAGAACCCTTACATTCTGGTTAGGCAGACTTCCAAATGTTTTAACTCGCGTGACGAATCAAAACTATCCGATGGCTTTTTGTTCAATTTTTTGTTCTGCCTTGGCGTCTTGTTATTGATATGCTAATCAGCCCACGTCATTTCTCGCGCCCAAGAATATAATGCAATTCTTCATCATGGGCTTAATCTTTAGTCTTCTCCTGCATCGGAACTTTTTTTTTAGCTTCGACCGCTCAAATGTGCCGCTGTGTTTAAACTGCGAAATTGCTAGCCCTCGAAAATGCTCTTGTGGAAGATTTTCAATCAATTTTTCGTTCTTTTTACTCAAACGACACCAAGTTTTACGTGTATCTAGCGGTTCCTCGTATTTATTATTCTACACCGCTCTCAATTTTCGGTTTCTTCCTAGACAAGCACCAAAATCTGCCAAAATATTAGACTGTTTTGCTGAGAATTAAGTGACGTAAAAGTCAGGAGTATGAACAAGAGAGTTTGTTCATCTCTTAGTGGCTTGCGATTGTTCTTATTTATTTTGCTTGTTTTCATTTTTCTTTGATGCCTCGAATTTTTTGTTGATCTCAATGGACTGCAAACATCGTTTGATGCACTGGTTTCAGCGAATCTCAACGGCGGCCGGTGATGGTCGGCATCACTGCTATCCGCATTTCACATGTGCCGTTGACACGGAAAACATTCGGCGGGTGTTCAACGACTGTCGCGACATCATTCAGCGTATCCATCTGCGGCAGTACGAGCTATTGTAGCTGCCCAACTGTGGTGGCACATCAGCAGATGTGACGCTGCCGTCGCGACGCTGTCAAGTCACCTGCGAAGCCGTTGTCCCTCACACGCAGTCTGTATGTGTTATGTGCTGAGTTATCCCTTACCGCTATTGCTCACCTGTTACTTTCTTGCCGTTGGCGCGAGCCGCTTGGCAAACTGCCAAAGCCTCCATACTCTCTCTCCCTCCCCCAAATACTCCGCCTCTTCGCCCGTCTCTTTTCGTCGTACCGTCGTTCTGATTTCATCCGCGTTTCCCTCCTCCTCCTCGCCTGCTTCAGTGTTGCTGCTCGTGCATTCTAGCCATCGCCAACGATGATGCTATGTCGTTGAACTCTAGTCGTTCATACATTTTATCGTTGCATTTTATTCTAGATTTGGAGTAAGTCTGTAGGTGGCTTCAAAGCGCTTAATAGTAGTGCGGCATTTGGAATTCACGACGATCGCCTTTTCACATTGGTCGGGGACGCCATTTCAATACGATGTGCGGTCGCGTTGATCACAACACGCACAGCAGTGGTTCGAAGTTGTTCTATCGTAAGACGGCACTATTCTCCTCTCCCGGGGAAGATCGAACATAATCTTTCGAATGGATTCCGGGTCCATGCTGCGGTGATAAGGGCTGTGTATACGGCTGATGCTTGTATTGTCGCTGTTAGTCATAGTCCCGCCGTGGTGTTGCACGCTCCTTTTCTGCAGTCACATTTCCACCATCGTCTGCGTGCTTACGCAGGAAGACGGTGAAAAGTCATCATGCCTTCGTTTTCGCCTTGGGGGAGCTAGTTTGACGGACGTAAAGCGATCGCGAAGGAACTGTGCCGGCAGAGAAAGGGAGCCTGCTTCCCCACAATGTGGTTTGAGTGCATGTCGCGAAAGAGCACAGCTCAAACTAGATGTGATGTGCGCTCGGCATCCCATACATCCCCGTTGTCGTCGCCTTTTTCTCCGTTCCCTTGCAATGGTTCTATCCGCGTCCCACCCCGCCCTGCGTTTCTGGCGTTCTCCCTGCTCTTCGCACCCTATACGCGCCCTTCCTGAGTCCGTATGCACGTCTCTCCCGGCGAGTTACGGGGGATCCCCCGACCCCGCCCTCTAACCAGTCGTAAGGGGAAAAGTATGTTGTGCGGGCTAGGGATCCCGTTCCCCTCGCGGGGAGGGACGAGCGTACAGTTCCTGTCATCGCACTCCGCCGCCCAATACTCGTCCGCACATCCATCTGGCAGTCAGATTGCTACACCTTACTTGTCATATTTCTCTCTCTATTAATATTCTATACAGCTTCAATCGAACTGACTTCATGTCTCTAACGGATTCTACGTCTCGCACATTGGTTTGTTTGTCGAGAGTTTTCTCTTTTTTATATGATATACCTGCCCTTTTCGCTAGGAGATCGGCTACATCAATCCATTTCGTGATGAGGAACTGCGCTATGTGAATCTTTGAAACTGACTAGACCGATGGTGTTTCTCACGAAAAAAAATCACCACCACCAACCGATCGATCTGTGCATTTTAATTGTTTTGATAGGCAGCGCTCCGCATAGTCGGCCGCGCTTAGCCTTGTGTTATATGATTTCCTAGAGCCAAGGAAGCAGGCCGCTAGCGCCAATTACGCCCGTTATTTGTGTTTTATTTCATTTTTAATATTTGATACTAGCGGGATGTTATGTTATTAACTTGCCTATTTTCATTTTGTTTTTATGTGTAACTCACCTACACACACACTGTGCAACAGTTTCCCCGTTTCTTGCTTTTAGCTGCTCTCATAACATATGCTTTAATATGTACATCAATGTCAAGTCAGTAATTGCTTTATTATTTATTGTTTTAAGAAAACGATACCATCTAAGTCACACATTTGTTTTTATTATTTTGAAATCTAGATGTCTCATCTCTCGGATCCACACAGATTCTTCTAAATCTAGCTACCCCACAAGCCCTGAACTACTTTCATGATCTTTGCAGCACGAATAGTCATGAGGGGACATCAGGTGTACGTTTTTTATTCGCAGATTGTTATAGTTTTATATTTTTTATAATTAGGCCTCCGGTGTCGCACCATAGGCACTGTGTACTCACAATTGTCACTGCAACGTGTAAAAATTCTCCGAATAAAAGTCGATATTCCTTTGTTGTGTTTCATTTTAAACGGGTGCGATCCAAGTCGGCTGACTCCCACGTAGCCTGTCTGAATATGATGGTTTATCATTTATCACTAGGAAGGAGTAAATGATGTCATTGTTGGCTATCAATCTTCATAGCCATGTCATATTTTTCCAGATTACGACTTTTCTTTCTAGAGAAGTATTGTTGAGTCATTTTCTTGCCCGCGTTGAACGTCGTCGAAGGAAGAAAATTGATTGATGGATCACCAAATGTAAAAGACCATAGCTAATGAGGTTTCCGCATACAAAGGAGATGCTTCAAGTTTCAAGTAAATCTGTAAACCTCGACTGGAGAACAAGGCGGGAATCATTCAGTTCTAAAACATCAATCATTTGCCTAATGCATTTCATTTACCTAACAAGTCAGTGTTTTCCCTTTCCAGAAGAGTCTGCTACCTATTTATCCAACCCCGGAGGCTTGGAGACCGGGCCGGGATCGATTCGACCACGGGTACCAGCAGCGCCTCTTACCACTAGTGCCATAAGCCCAAAATTATGTTATATCTAAACACAACACCATCTAAACACACTACCGTACCAATAATTAGCTGAAGATCAACAAGTCCTTTGAAGCGTTTCACCTGAAGTTGAAGGGTTCGTTACGCATGCTACAGAAGTCTAGGAAGGATCACTTCAAACGAATGGTAGTAACAACTAGAATTGAAGAATAAGAGAAATTTCGTCAGATAACCGAGGAGGACTTCCCACTGCTCTAGTGGAAGAACTATGCAGAAGTTATAGATAAGGTAATTAAAACAAATATTGAATATCTATATACTAGAGATAACTATAAAGTGTAGGAGTGAATTTCTTCTTTTCACGACGGCGGCGAAATACCAGCCAAATATTTATGACGATGATGGCGACGGAAGTGACGTCACTGTTCGTGTTTTAGATCAAATTCACCAATCATAGAGGTAAAGGTAAAGGTGCCGGCGCTGATCCGTCCCCTGACGACGCGCCGCCGCATTCGTGTTTCATTCAAATCGTAGAGGCATAGTGAATGCGTATTTGGCCTATACAATGACCTGCGGGGGCCAGCCGCTATACCAGGTCAGTGTCTACCTTCCCAGCGAAATCTTTTACCAATTTACCCGACCCCGGAGGTATGGAAGGCTTGGTTAGCCCGGGCCGGAATCGATCGCTCGACAATGCGGGTGACAGCAGTGCCTCTTATCACTGTACCACGTGGAGAAGGCCTATGTACTAGAGATAACTATAAAGTGCAGGAGAAAATTCCTTTCTTTCACGACGGCGGTGGAATACCAGCCAAGCATTTACGACGAGGATGGCGACGGAAGTGACGTCACTGTTTGTGTTTTAAATAAAATTCATCAATCGTTGATACATAAGAAATGCATAGATTTGAGAAACCTTCGGTTCAACCGACGGCAGTAGAACTATCAGGTAAATATGGCGATTGCGGACCTCGTCACGACTACTTTGATGAAAAAGTAGAGACGGAGTTCTCCACCACGAATGTGTTAGTTAGAAAGTGTGGTGACTGAATGAAAGTTTCGAAACTTCTTTCTTTTCTTCTTCCTTTCGTGGCCCTTTCTAGACAGAAAAGTTCTTCTGAAGCTGCTCGAGTGGTCGATAAATAACTGATTGGGACAGGACAGGAAAATCAATGACACAAAAGGTCACCGTGCAGGCCGAGCCTGCAGAGTTGGTCAGAAACATCGAAAAAAGTCAGGAAATCCTCGTAGGTTTTTTCTTCTTCATCTCCCTCATGTTGACTCACAGCAACCACGCTAAAAAGGATCAATGGTCCGGAAAGGGTGGTTCCAGGTCTACTAGGACCTTCGTAGCCCACTTAAATTCGTCGTTCGATGCTATACTATTCAATAAGGAACTACAGGTTTAAGAAATAGTCACTCGAGAGACGGAGACGAATAGGAACCTCCTATCTAACCGAAGTTACGTGCGGAAGTGACGAAGATCGTCCGTAGGTGCGTTCAATGTCAACGGATGAACAACCTTCCATTCCGGTATCCAGAACAAGCCCCCCTCCCAGAGCGTCGAGTAAAAAGATCAAGGCCGTTCGAGCATCTAGGACTCGATTATTTCGGTCCGTTGACCGTGCAGAAGGAGGGAGCGCCAGGAAAATGCTATGGGTGTATTATCACCTGCCTAGTGACGAGATTAATCCACTTGGATATCGTTGAAGATGCGTCGGCGAGCGCATTTGTCCAGTTATTGCGACGATTTTTCGCTAGGAGAGGAGTTCCAGCGACGATTACGAGCGACAATGCGCCGAATTTCATACTCGCGGACACCACAATAGCGGAATCATGGTGTTCAGCTAAGGACGACCCACTATTGACCAAGGAATTGGGTCAAAGGAAAATCCAGTGGAAGTACATCACGCCATTTGCACCATGGCAGGGTGGAGTTTATGAGCGCTTGATCGGATCAGTCAAGCAAGCGCTGTACAAAACGTTGGGTCGGCATATTCCGACCAAGGAAGAGCTATTGACGCTCGTGATTGAGGTAGAAGCCATGCTCAACACGAGACCGTTGGTTCACGTCGAAGCAGAAGACTTGCAGCAGCGGGTCTTGCGCCCAATCGATCTTCTGCAGAAGGACTTCGAAGTAGCACCTCCATTGGATTCTGGGAATGAGCTGGAAGACGATCCGGACTTCTGTATGCCTGGTGAGCAGGTCAAATCCCTCACGAAAAGGCAGCTGATTGCAGCTATCGAGAGCGCCAGCAGGATCACTGACCAATTCTGGCATTTATGGCAAACCCAGTATCTGACTGCTTTGAGAGAGAAGCATCAGAGCGAGGTGAAGACGAAACGCGGAGCGCTGAAGCAGCCAAAAGTCGGTCAACTCGTGCTCATCGTCGATGCGATGCAACCCCGACATACGTGGAAGATGGGTCGAATCGAGGACCTCAAGCGGGGAAGTGAAGGGTAAATCTAGTTTTCTCTTCTGCTCTGTCGGTGATACCTGAAAAGTGTGAACGAAGGCCGTAATAAGTCGTCGCAATCCTCAGCTTCTGTGGCAAAGTTCTTTTTTCAGCCCATGTCTTACCATAAATTCTCCCTGATTTATTGCCGTGCAATCAGACCTTGGTTCATCACCTTGATTTTGGCCCAACGACACGCCACCATACAATGCTGCAGCTTTCAGGAAATTGGGCCACACGTCCGAGAATTTTCGAATATTCAAAATCCTTCGCCTCATCTTCGTAAATAGTTATCAATCTCGGTTTTAAGGTAGGTGAGTGTATTGTGGGTTTGAATGATTAGCTAAATTTTGCCTTCGGTTTCCTGTTACAGCTGCAGTTCAGTTCGTGCTATCATTTTAGTTATGTCCTTGATCTCAATTTCTATGTTGGTTTCCGTTTTTCATCGCTTCATTATGCTTCTGAAACATTTTCAGCTAAAATGGACGATATCGACTACGGAGACGCTAGCAAATACGTTAATGACGCTTCGATAGAAATGGCTTGGGCCATGAAGGTGAGGTTCTTCAAGGCACGGTATCATAGTAGCTTTTTGTGGTCGTTCTTAAAGTTTTTGGGGAAGCTTTTAAATCCGTTTTGCTTAATAGTTCCACAATATTTGTTTTGCCTGAAATGTTCCTTCCTCAGAAGTTTTTTGCTGAATCTGAAATGGACGTTCTTCGTGAGAATCTGAAGTTTCTAAGAGCTTCGGTAGTATCTTCGCAGTATTTAGCTAATGCTTTTACCAAAAGTAACTAGAACTGTGCCTAATTTTTTGAGAATCAAGTAAAAATGATGTAACCAATACTGACCGAAACATGAAAAAAAGAAATGCCAATATTTTTCATCTATTTAAAACTCTTCAGGCAGCCGAGCGAGCAAACGTACACATGAATCTGCTGATGTGCTGCGACACGAAAGTCTTACGGTTGAACAAGTTTCAAGATGTGATCCACACGTCGTTCAGGAAGTCCTTCCCCGAAATTGATGTGCACAAGGTGATTATTTAGTAGAATAACTCTTATTCAAAGTTGCCTGCCATTCTCGTCTTCGTTTTTGTAGGTCACAGAAGTCGAATTGAAACAAGGAGAGATGAAAGAGAGATGGCGCGATTTCTGCGAGAGTTTCAAAGATGTAGGTGCTACGAGTATTGTTTAATTTTTGGTGGCATTTCAGGGGTGAAATACCCCAATCTTTGAAAGCATTTTTTTCTGAAAGTGAAATTAGAATGCTGTAACCCTACTATATCGGAGGAACAGGATTGATAATATAGCAGAGAAGCAAAGTAAATTTCTTGATAAATGCTTGTTTTAGGTAGTTGAAGACTATTCGTTGGGAACTCTTATGCGAATAGAGGCGTGTAAGGGATACAGCGAAGAAAACACTGTGGTTGTACCAAAGGTAGTTTATTTATTGATTCATTTATTTATTTATTCCGGCCAATAATTGAATTAGGCGTCAGAGGAGAGATCGGAAACAGAACAATCAATTGGCCTTTCCAGAAAAAAATGAGCATAGAAAAAAGTCAAAAGCGTAGGAAATAGTGATGGTACAAAAACTGTTGCGCCTTCTTCCCACCAGTTTGTAGAATAACTTCAAAAGAAACCTCTAATCAATCAAGATATTTTTGTAAACGAATGTAATTTTTTCCACAAATCCAGAAACGGAGAAAAGTTAACCGAACGAGAAAAAGAAAGAAATGCTTTCATAAATATCACAGAAACTGCGCGTTCGGCAGCAGGAAGGAAGTTATAGTTAGTTCATTGCTTTTTGGAATTTTCTTCATTCTAACGTTATCGATTATCCGTTCTGTGGGTACTCGTCTTGTTATTCTATTTTGTAGTAAAAAAATGAGCGTGTGTTTTAGCTTTTGGAGGATATTATGCTTATTCTGCTAATTCAGATCATTTATCTGGCTGTGGAAATAGCACGAAATGTGGAAGGAGTAAATGAAAAATTGAAAGCCGAATTCACCGAGGATCACAGGAAGAATGGAGCTCAGTTGTAGCTCTTGATATTTTTATCATTCTGTTTTATCTACATTTTTTGTGAAAAGTATTTCTCATTAAATCACTGTGGTATTGAATATGTCTTAGATTTCTATTTCATATTGATCTTTCCTTTCTCGTTGTATTCTTGTTATTCTCTGTTGTTGTTACTGTCACATCTGTTGCCTACTAAGCTGATCTTTCTCGCCCAGCTACAAATCGTTCATTTTGGTCCTGGAATAAATCGTACAATTAATCGGATGGTTTCGTTTTTGTGTTATGGTTTTTTCGTGCTCCGTACTATTTTGTGTGCAATTTTTATATTTTGTTGACTGTTAAGGTCATTAGAAGATTACTTCAGCGTTAATGGCACTTTTCAGATGAGTTTTACGTTTGGAGCGAAACCAGCGGCTGCATCTGGGTCTCTGTTCGGAAACGGTGAGTGCACTTCAAAGTTTTGAACGTTTTTTTTTATTCAATTTAAAATTCGTTATCACTTAATTCTCTCCAGTCCCTGTCTTATTAATTAGGGGAGGGGGTCCATGCCAGGGCTATCCAAGCCTTCCAAAGAGTCCGAGGTCGTTTAGATTTCTGTTAGGATCTGAACTTGCCCACAAGTCGTATTGGTCACTGTGTTACCCATACGATTTTGAATGGAGTACGAGTGCGTGGCGCGTCCTTAGGGACTGGTCAACGCTGGCCACTTTACCTATACCTACTGGGCCGCCGTCCTTTTCCCCTGCTTCGTTAGTATGAGCAACAGGAGGGCCACACACAGTATTCGGGTAAAGTCCAAGATCATTCTTGCAAGACCAGATGCGAGTCTTTTGATGAAATTGACCCGTTTGTCGGTGTTTAGCTCAGTCTTTTGGCACATTAGTTGTATTTATGCGATATTTATGATGTTAACATTTTTGCGTTATAACCATTTTTTTTTCAGCTACAACTACAAGTTCCTCGTTGTTCGGCTCATCGACAACTGGGTCAACCACAACTTCCGGCTCAACTGTCTTTGGAGGTTCAGCTTCGAACGCTCCGTCGTTATTTGGAGGAGGAGCTAGTGGTGGAACCTCATTATTCGGCTCCACAACAACCGCAACCGCCACATCTGCTGCTCCATCACTATTTGGGGGATCGTCGACGACCACAGCTGGTTCGTCGCTGTTTGGAGCGAAACCCGCCGGTACTTCTCTGTTTGGGTCAACGACGGCCACGACAACAGCGAGTACAGGTCTCTTTGGCGCAACGGCCAATGGTCCGGCTAGTGGTGGTACATCGCTCTTCGGTTCGACGACTTCTTCCCAGCCGACGGCCACTTCTGGCCTTTTTGGCTCCTCAACAAACGCCACCACCACCCAGTCGTCGCTGTTCGGCTCTTCAAATGCCCCGTCCACTGGACTTTTCGGATCCCAAGCAGCGCCTCAGGCTCAAAATCAGGCTCAGGCCCAGACGACTACCTCAGGGGGCCTTTTTGGAGGGTCAAAGCCGATGTTTGGAGCAACAACGTCTAGTACTTCTACACCTCTTTTTGGAAGCACCGCCAATGCCGCTCCATCCACCGGTTTGTTCGGAGCGCCGGCCTCAACCACTGCCTCATTGCTAGGAGGGACCACGACGTCAGCATCAACGGGACTTTTTGGAGCTCCAGCTGCATCGACGGCTTCAACACCTCTTTTTGGGATCGCTGCTACTTCAGCGCCGACATTTGGGACACCCACGGCGACAACTAGCACCGCTAGTGGATCCTTGTTCGGGAATGCTGCCCCATTGACGTTCGGCTCCTCCAGCACCACCACGGCTCCGTCTGGGACCTCTCTTTTTGGGGCTCAACCTACAACTACGAGCGCAGCACCGTCCCTGTTTGGAGCGACGGCACCAACGACTTCATCAGCCGCTCCGTCGCTGTTCGGCTCGCTTTCCACGACAGCGAGCACCACCGCAGCTCCACTATTTGGCTCAGCGACGACAACTGCTCCTGCTCCGGCCCCTGCTTCCACTGCTGCTCCATCACTGTTCGGCTCTTCCACGAACTCTGCTCCGCTCTTTGGGACCACCCAGGCCGGAGCCGCTACGACCCCGTCCCTTTTCGGCTCCACAGCGGCGGCATCCACTACCGCCCCGACCCTGTCCTTTGGTGCCCCCACTACCAGTGCTGCCCCAGCGGCCGCACCTTCTCTCTTCGGTGCTGCAGCCGCTACAACATCCGCTCCGGCAGCCACAACCGCCGCTCCGGCATTCGGTCTAGCTGGAGCCTCCGCTTCAACCGCCTCCGGCACCACCCCGCTCTTCGGAGCCACCACCACCGCCTCAGCTACCACAGCTCCACTGACCCTTGGAGCTGCGGCCACGACGACTTCTGCCCCAGCGCCTTTGTTCGGCGCAACTTCCACGGCCAGCACTGGGCTTTTCAGTGCCACGTCGACCTCTTCTGGTTTGTTGGGCTCCCTCTCGGCTCCAAAAACCACTGCAAGTGGTGGGCTATTTGGTGCAGCTGCAACTACAACTTCTACGGCCGCTCCAACGGGTGGACTTTTTGGTGCGAAAACCGCCACCACCACAACGGCTCCTCTTTTCGGTGCGAAACCGACGACGACTGCGCCTTTGTTTGGAGCTGCTGCGCTGGGAGGTATGTGGCTTCACCGTTTACGCAAGTTTTTTTTTCAATGAGGAGTTCGGTCATTCGGATAGAGTTTTTGAAACAACTTCCTTGAACTCGGAAAGTTTGATATTGTTCTGAATTATAATTTTATGTATTCCTGCTGTTCCTCTCCAGCAATGTAGATGATGAGGATAAATTCCAATGATCGAGCCCTTCCTTTGCTTTCTTAGAGCGAGATTTCATCTTCATTGTACTTCTGTATTTTCTAGGTACTGCAGCGACAACAGCTCCAACTACTACAACACTGTCGTTGGGTCTTGGAGGAACCGCTCCTTCTACTGGTGAGATTTTTGTTTTTATTGTTTTTTTTTTCGTTGGATCGATTTTCACTTTTTTGTTACCAAGCGTGGAGCCTGATATCATTTAGGTCTGAGTACCACACCTGGATTCGGCACCGCAACCACGGGTGCTTCAGCGGAGAAGGAAACGGTTAGAGAAGGTATCGTACCGAAACCTATTCGAGAGGTGGCTATTCAGCTAAGGTTTGTCGGAAGTTTTGAGCAGTTTATACCTCTTCTTTTATTCATCTGCATTTATATTTGACCTTGTTTTGTGTTCTGATCTTGTGTTTTCTAGAGAAAAACTGAAGGAGAATAGAAAATTGACCGAAGAGTTCAATTCGAATTCGACCGATATGACGGTGAAGATTAAGGATCAGATCAAGGATGTGAGTGCTTTGGTCCATATTTTTATTCTGAATCAAATTATTATATAAGCGAAGATTTTGCTTTAGGTGGAGCACAAACTTTGTGAAGTGTACAGTAAGACGGCTGATTGCGATATGAAATGTGCACAGCTAAGTAGACGAATCGCTAAGGATATTCACTTGGGCGATATCGCTCAACGAGTTCAGGAATCCGTGAACAAAAACGTTCATGTGAGCTCTCATACTCAAATTATCGAGTGAGTTGATAATTTATATCAGTATGGTGGTTTACGTTGTGGTTTTGCGACTAAATTCCTTTGTCATTCCTTTTTCCTTTGTTCTTTTCTTTTTCATTCTATTGATGCTTAACTATCAGTGAACTTTACTAAGAGAAATGAGCGTTGCATATTTTTAGGTACATGGTGGATATCATTCGCGAGTATGATGAGTGTGTGAATCGCTATCAAGATGTTGTCGAGGACATCAGCAGAAAACTGGATGATGCATTAAATGGGAAGGTAAGCCAATGGGTTGATCATGTTGTGAAATGGTTCAGGTGAATAATATCTTTTTCTGACGATGGAAAGCGTTATTGACGTTGAAATTGTATCGATTTCTTGAATAGTTTTTCGTTTTACTGAGCGAATTTTTGTTTTTCTCTTTTAAAAGTTATCTTTCGTTCTATCTAGCGCACATCTTATGCTTTCTTTTCGTCTATCTATTTTCCTGTCCGACGGTATCTTTGTTCTTCTTCCAGCGGTTCCTTCCGTGTTCTAGATAACGTATTTCCCAGATTCCAGCGGGCGATTACAAAGAGTCAAAAATATCCCTTTCCCTCTCCGCTTCTAATCAACCTAAAGTTTTTTCTTTACTTCTACTAAATTTTTGACTTAAATCAAGCACATGGCGTCAAATTTCAAATATCCTAATGTTTTGCGAAATTCACGGCCATACCACATGTTTTCCCTTTGTTAATGATTCTGATGTGATTTTCAAAGATTCACGATAGAGGTGGTTTCAGGTGTCGATGACCGTGGCAGATCTGAAAGAAATGTTATCTCGTTTCGATATAGCATTTTCTCGAGTGGCGACTAAACTCTTCGAAGCGTCACGGAAGGTTCAGGTGGGTTACATCTTTTTTGTTTGGAACCCTATGCGATGTGTAGCGTTTTACTTGTTTCCTTCGAGGCTTGAAGTGAGCGATGTTTCATCAATGAATAAGTCTATTAAGCTATCCTAAAACGCTCGTTATCGTCGCTTTTTTGGATAAATAGGAAGCCACACTTTTCTTCAGGATGCAAAATCTGCATTGTCAGCGGAAGGAGCGCTGTATCTACCCCGTGATCATATTTCCCGGCGGTCTACGGCACCACAGTCGTTCAACCACCTTCGCGGAAATGATTTCGTCCCATCACAGTCGTCAATCGCCGAGTTGGGCAAGCAGCTTAAACCAGCAGCGGCTAGCGGAGCTCCAGCCGCCACCGGAACAGGTTAGTTTCCCCCTGATCATAGTAATTTTTAAAGGTTCATATGTAATTCTACAGGTTTGTTTGGATCCACCACCGGCGGGTCTTTGTTCGGGTCCACTTCAACCGCTGCGAAGCCGTTCTCATTTGCTACGACGTCCACCGGTGGAACATCGATGTTCCCTTCACTCACTACCTCGACGGCTGGGTCGTTGTTCTCCTCGTTGACGTCGACCGCGTCAACGACACCAAAACCGACCCTAAGCTTCGGCTCCACAATCACGAATAACTCGAGCGGTTTGCTTTTCAGTAGCAAAAAGTGAATTATTAATTTTTTCTTCGACTAACTGTGTGAATCCCCGTAATGTCCCGTGGGTCATTTATCGTTTTTACCCGTTGTTGACTCTGCTATTTGTCCATATTTGTCACATGGCGGGAAATTTGTTTTGTTGCTACAAGTATCAGGTGATGTCAACAGTATATTATGCCTAACGATGTTCCTACTTTAATCTCGGTCGAAACTCATGATTTCCGCTGTTTTCCTAGCTGTTTTTCAGCGGAGAAATGTCTGATTCCGTGTTGAACAGTATTCTAATACAATGTGTATCTTATTCTGTTTTATTTTTGCTTTTACGTGTACACTCTACCCGTTTCTCTTTGATATCACAATTTTCATGTTGTTCAGTTAACACGGAATGTTTATCGAAGTTACTGTTGAATATCTCGTATAAAGGAATGAAAACATCGATCTGAAGGTGATCGATCTTATTTAGTGGTTTTCAGTTCCAGCGATTGGAGCGTCTCCAAGTCGTTGCCAGATGCTAGCGTTATTCTTGTGGTTTAATTCCATGATGCTAAGGGCTCGTTTAGACGCCGCGCGGCGAAAATGCAAAATCGAAGCGCAATCAATAATTAACATCATTGATCGAGTTTGCTACTTTGCGTTAGTGGCGCAGTCCGGTGGCGCCGCGTCAAATCAAAAAAATCAGGCATATAATCACATAGGGAAGAAATTGACCGAAAAAAGTGAATTTCGTCAAAATGTCCTTTAATAAGGAGTAGCAGCCTTCTAACAAACCCGAACGACCACTAAGTTTGCCTATATGAGGCCCCACCGGACTGCGCCACCAATGCAAAGGAGCAAATTCGATCAAGAACGTTAATTATTGATTGCGCTTCAATTTGGCATCTTCGCCGCGCGGAGTCTAAACGAGCCGTAAGAGACGCACGTGGTGCAGTGGTAAGAGGCGCTACTGACGCCCATGACGCCCACACAGTCGAGCGATCGATCCTCGCATGGGCCAGGCAAACTTTCCATTCCTCCGGGGTCGAGTAAATTGGTATCAGACCTACCTGGGAAGGGTAAAAGCTCTGACTTGGTATAGCTCTTGGCTCCTGGAAATCCTTGTATAGGCCGGATGCACATTCACCATGCTTCCACGACACTGTATGGAAGACGGGCTCGTGGCGCATTCTTGGGGATAGGTGAACGATAACCTTTACCTTTTATGTGTCCCATCAATTCTAACTATGCTCGGATCGTTCACCTGGATGGGGAATGATCCGAGCACAGTTAGAATTGATAGGACAGGCTAGAACTTCAGCTCCTTCCTCGAAGCATCGAGTTTCGACAAAAATATTCGTAAAATAGCATAGATAGCTTTATGGGTTCATGCCAACAGCAACAAAAAGTGCATAAAACAAAGATCGAGGTCAATATGTACAGCGAAAGAAAACGTGTGTGTGAAGTGTAAACAGGAAACCTCACTATATAATCCATTTCAATCAAAACGTTCAAGAAGAACAACATATAACATTATACAACACCCGAACAGTACAACTGTGACAAAGAAGCACAATTACAAACATTTGTTTTGTTTAACGTGACTCAACAACCGTACCTGATTGAACTTGTACAGTAGATTTTCTGATTTTTAAATAAGCGTACTGAATACTTCGTTGGGTATATGCACTATTTAGAAAATCATATCGTGGAATTGTCCCGTTTGAGAGACTTGCGCCGGTCGCTGCGGCATTCGTTGACCCGCACCGACCGGTCGGCCTCGATTGGCATGCGCACCGCCACCCGCAGTGTATTCAAATTGGGACGTCTGCGATTAACAAGCATTAAATGAAAATTGCCATGAAAAATTTTAAAAAATTCACCTTGACAGTATCCATCAAATCCTTAAAGTCGTCCCGCGAGTAGGGAGCCGTGTAGAAGAACATATGGTCTAGAGCTTTTTCCGCATCTAACCGCTTACTGGGATCGAGGGTAAGCAACTCGTCGATGAGGCAAACAGCTAATTCATCCTAAATTTATAACTGTTCAAAACGTAAAAAATTAGATTGTATAAAACAACCCACCTTAATATAGACCTTCATTCTTTGGGAAAGTATTCGAGGCAAACCAGCGGGAAGCTCCATTCTGTCGAACAGCGGAAGCTCGCTAACCTACAAACAGCCAAGTTAAGTCACCAAGGGCATAAAGAAAATATTTAGAACGAGCAAAACATAGTGAAAAATACAAAAAATGTTGTAAGGACCACTTACCTTATCCCAAGACTCTTTGTTAATCGACCCACAAAGATTACATATCATTGTGAGTTGCTTCTGCTCGGTATCACCCTGCATAATTGGAGATCTCGTCCACAACTCTGCCATAATACAGCCGGCTCCCCACATATCGATCGATGTGGTGTATTGTCTGTCACCTGAAATAGCACAGGGTAAAGGTAAAGCAGACGGTGTTGATCAGTTTCCTGAGGACGCGCCACGCGTTCATCTTCCATTTAGAATCGTTGGGTGGGTATGGGCAATATGTATCTGTCCTATGGAATAACTTGTAGAGGCCAGATCCGCTGTAGAAGTCGGTATGTTCACCTTTCCAGACAAGTCTGGTACCAATTTACCCAATCTATGAGAGATAAAGGGTCTGTCTAACCTGGGTAAGAATCGATCGCTCAACCGCGCGAGTAGAAGTAGCGCCTTTTGCCCCTGCCCTACACGCGTCTATATCAAGGTAACATTCGACAGCGAGAAATAAAACAAACAATCTTCAGTGCTAAATCTAAACTGAAGTAACAAAGCGAGAAACGTAAGCAAAAACTAACCTAATAACAGTTCCGGAGGTCGATACCACAGCGTAACAACACGATTTGTATAAAGTTGTCGGGGATGCCCTGCGAAGTAGGGAAGAGTTTGGCAATACAGAAAAGGAAAGAATGAAATTCATTTAGTAAAATAGTAATTTACCCATATAGAATGGCCTTGCCAAGCCAAAATCCGCAAGTTTGAGAATTCCATCCCGAGAAAGCAAGACGTTAGCTGCTTTCATATCTCTATGGAGTATTTTCGATCGGTGAATCTTCCACAGACCGTTGAAGAGATGCTAAACAAGATTTCGTTCTTAATACTAGCAAGAGTAAAATCTATGAAAAATAGGTTCTCATAGAGGAAAAATGTTCTTGCAAGCAATAAGAAAATAAAAAAGAAATCAAAAATAGCAATACTCACCTTCATCATCGTCTTGATATGAACTAATGTTATTTTAATTTTATGATTACTAAGCAAGCCGGCTAAGTCGTGCTCACAGAACGCAAACACCAGATAGAAGGTTGATCGATCACGATTATGCGCCGTAGCTGAAGAAATTAGCAACATCAATTTTCAATTTCTAGTGATGAGACAAAAGAAAACCTTACCTTTACTGCTGCAGACCTCAATAAGGTCAGTAATATTTTCGTGTTTCAGCTGTTGTAGCATTTTCACCTCACGTAAGGCGGTGATGGGAAACTAAACCAGAGAGGTAAAGAGTCGTTCTGTGAGGCTAACCCAATGAACTAACCCCTTCTTTCTCGTTCTCCATCAGGATCTTCTTCAACGCAACCATTTTACCCGTCTTTTTGCACCGAGCTTTGAACACTTCTCTATAAAATGAAAAATGTAAAGAAATATCGAAAGAGTTATAGTAATCAACTCACCCAAAGGTTCCTTGTCCAATTTTCAGCAGTTTCTCGTAGTTGCTAACATCACTAATGTAGGGAAATTTGAAATCTTCGACATACTTTATGAGAGAGTTCGTCACCTGAACCGAAGATATGGTTAGATTAGTAACTGCAAGCTGAGAACGAAGAAATCAATGCACGTACAAACTTGACCTTCTGTCTGTCCATTTCCGCCATCTCTTCGGCCGACATTTGAGGCGGCGGATGCTGTTGAACTTGTCCATTCATTTGAGATGAGGACGAACTGTAAAGGTAAAGGTAAAGGTAAGGGTGTCGCCGTTAATCAGTTCCCGAAGGAGGCGCCGCTGCATTCGTATTCAGTTCAAAATCGTAGAGGCTTAGTGAATGCGTGTTTGGCCTATACATACAATGACTTACGGGTGTCAGCTGTTATACCAAGTCAGGGTGCTTACTTTTGCAGACAAGTCTGGTACCAATTTACCCGACCCCGGAGAGATGGAAGGCTTGGTTAGCCCGTGCCGGGATCGATCGCTCGACCTCATCGAAAAGCACTGTTCATGTTGATAAAAAAATCATCATTTTTTCGGTCCTATCTCTATTTTGTTGACTCGTCTCCCTAGGCGTTCTCTACATCGTCCCTACCTAACTGATAAGTCTCAATCTTCGCCAAGTGGGGGTAGAAGGAAAATATTAGGTATAAAATATAAGCAAGAGTAGTAAAATGACAAAATAAATGAAAAATAAGAAAGAAATTAAGGAAATAAATGGTGCCAGGCCTGAGCCATACCTGTGGCCATGTCGACTGCTATGATGGTGATGTAGCGACGGCTGCTGATTCGAATGCGAATGTGACGAGGCGTTAGAATGCATTGAGCACTCTGAAATATATTCCACCCTTGGGAGAAAAAACGCCTAGTTTGTATGAAATATTATAGTTTCATGTCGCTGACGAAAAGGACTCAAACGATCACTAATATTTCGAAGGCGATGAATGAATGAATAACTTTGAATGAATTTTCAAGAAAAAAAAACCATTTGTTGATGCTAGCTAATTATCTGTTTTTATACTTTGCATTTTCTGGCATTTCAATTGATCTGTTAGTCAGTTTCTCACACTTATGGTTGTTTGGCAGTTGTTCGTTTTGTTTGCGTCGTTCTGACGCCCACAAATAAATAAATAATAATAGAATCCAAGCTAACTTGAGGGACTGAAGAAAGAAGAAAGAAGATCACAGAAGTGAAAAACTGTGAGAGCAATAAAGCTGTGTGTTTGTAAAACTTTGTTCTCTCATGAGAATATTGTATTTGAATGCCAAGAAATCTTTTGGGAATGCTGCCAGTGATAGTAAATTGTTCAGAACATCAGATTGTCGCTATCACTGATTGAAAACTACGGATATCACTGCTAATCAATATGTACGACAAAGAAACTGGAACCACCCTCTGAAATAAAACTTTTATATCTTTATTTATGCTTCCTGGAGCACAAATCAGCTAGGAAAACAAAATATCGGTTTCCACAGAGGCGTTACAGTTGTAACATCGACATAACCCTACTAAGAACGTACTGAACGGAAGGGAACAACTAAATTTAAGGCCGTTTCGTTTTTCAAAGGTTGCGCATTTCGAAAGCGTCTGTTATGGTGTGTAGCGCGCAATTGCACAAAGCAGCTTTAAAGTACCGTATCCCACGCCATGTTTAAAGTGATTTCAGCGGTTTTTTGGCGTTCCGGTACTTTCCTTCTATTAAAATGTTAAATGAGGGCAGTTTGTCTGTGCAAATAACGGTCTCTCCAGGGGCGAAAACATATTCAATTTTTTTGTGGCCGCAATAGCAAAGTGCGTGGGGGAGATGGGTGTGGAGGTGAGCGAATGAGAGAGGGGGATCGATAGATAGGTAATCTTATAGTGATATCTGATTATCATGGTGTAGAGGGTTCATGAAGCTTGTAGCAACCTCTGAAAGTCCTTCCATCTCAATCTATGTTAGAAAGTCGGTGTCCTCAGAGGTCAGGGTTGTTCATCCTACTAAGGACGCGCCACGCATTCGTCCTCCACTCGGAATACTAGAGGCACTGTCAATGCCCCTCTGACCAATACAATGACTTGCGGAAGCCAGCCGCTATGCCAAGCCAGTGTCTTTCCTTCCCGGACAACTCTGATACCGATTTATCCGACGCGGAGGGGACGGGGGGCTTGGTTAGCCAGGGAGAGGATCGATCGCTCTACCGCGCTGGGTGCCAGTGCCGCCTCTTACCACTGCACCACGTTAATGACAGTATTCATTCTTCGTTCATTACTGCACCTCCCCATTAATCAGTCCGCGTGTGTTGAGCGAGTTAGCCTCTCTGGTTCGTCGATCGACCAAGTCGCCTGGCTTCCGCGGCTCGGGCGTCCCTCCCCGGGAGGAAAGGGGTTGGAAAGCGACTGAGAGTAAGTGGAGAAGCTGAAGCTTCTCTCCACAGCGTTCAGAGAACGAGAGCATCGGGGGGGGGGGGCGGTGGGGATGGGAGGGAGGGTGAAGCTGGGACGCAGACGACATGGCGACGGGCAGATGTGAGTAGGCTGCCTCTCCCCCCACGTGGGCTGGTGAGAGCCCCTCATTTCAACCCCATCGGACCCGCTCATTTTTATTTTTTTTCTCCAAACTCTTCATCCTTCTATTAGTTAGTGGATTATAGCTTTCCTCGGTTCTTTTTGTGTCCCTCGACTCCCTTCAGAATAACTAGCAAATCTCCTGAGCGAGTATTGCGTCATCATTTAAAAGTCACTCCGATTTTTTCTTTCGGAAAATTTTCTACGTTCAAGCACAGAAGCGTAATTCATGCAATTCATTCAAGCTGTTTTTGGCATTGAGATGATCTCCCATGTAACCTAATTCTTTAATAGATTCTCTAGATGATGTTGGTAACGTGCTTTGGGTTATGTACCCGTTTTATTTGTTTAGCTAATCCTGCTAACCATCGGAGGTTACTTTTTTCAAAGTTCACGTTCTTAATGTTTTCATGGCTGTGAGTTCGATTAACCACTTTCTACTAATCACATATCATTCTATAATAGAACACCCTTATGCCCTTTATGAACAGTAATGGGTTCCTCCCCCGACAATCTCGTCCGAACCCTTACCCAGTAACCGTTCTACCTTGGGTCACCTGTCCCTTCTCCACTCACCAGTAATTACCCCATGCTGAACGCTAATTATTAAACCGTCCATGGTACGGCGCTGCCGGTGGACCGCCCACCATACCATACCGCTCATAAACTTACCTGGCTGGGGGCGTCTCGCGATCATGAAGGCGGGACCCCCATGGTGAGGCCTGCGCATTGCACTTTAACGCAGGCTGACCCGTGTGGCAACTTCGAATCGAAGTTAGCCAACAGCTAAATTTTTGTGTGAGGGGCTGCGTTCGCGCGGCCCTGGCAAACTCGTCCGAGCAGTGGGTCCCTGGGTTCCCACAGTAATTCCCTGCCCCTTCACCACTCCATAGGAAGCCCCCATGTCCCATTTCAAGTAGAGATCAATAGAATCCTTGCAAAATTTGATTATTCCTAGTTCTCTAGTGTTTGGAATAACGAAGAACCAGTTTCGTGGTTCGCGACGATTTTTCTGTTTTTTCACGAAATGAAGGTAAAGGTAAACGTGCCGGCGTTGATCAGTCCCCTGAGGACGCGCCGCGCATTCGTGTTCCATTCAAGTCGTAGAAGCATAGTGCATGCATATTTGGCCTATACAATGACCTGCGGGGGCCAGCCGCTATACCAGGTCAGTGTCTTTACCTTCCCAGAGATGTCTAGTACCAATTTACCCGACCCCGGTGGGATGGAAAGCTTGGTTAGCCTAGGCCAGGATCGATCGCTCGACCGCGCGGGTGACAGCAGCGCCTCTTACCACTGTACCACGCGGGCCCATTTTTACGAAATATTTTTTATAAACATCGAGTTGGTTTATGGAGACACTCGCACAAAAATCTTGGAGATGTCTGGATGGAAGCTCGACAATTGAACTCTCCATCAAGAGACGAAAGTGGGTTTTTTCCATTCTTTAAAAACGAAGTTGGAGTTAGCCAACAGCCAAATTTTTGTGTGAGGGGCTGCGTTCGCGGGACCCTGACAAACTCGTCTTGACCGTGGGTTGCTTAATTGGGTCCCCACATGGGTCCCAGTCCATTATTCGGTCACGAAGAGCTCTTCGATGCTGGGCAGCGATGGGGTTAGCTACGAGAAGGGTTAGAAGCGTTGTTGGGTAAAAAGTGTTCGCGTGGTGGAATTCTAGCAATTCCACGTGTCTCAGCGGAAATTTGAGAAGGCCAAGCAGCTGCCGGTGGAACGGCGTTCGCGGTCGTTTTTGCAAAAGTTTGTGATGATGCGGAATGATAGTCGATAACGGCTCGACCCACGTGCTGTCGACTGAATGACGTTGAGGGGGGGGTGGCTCTCGTCGCATTGATTTATGGGTTGATTCACCACAAACACTGACATTTTATTAGTGCAGCACCAGCATCTCCCACTATTTGTTTGCTTTTCTGCGTCTACTCCGAACCTGCGATCCCTCGGCTCCGTGTTGTATGCATATGTTAATTTTAAAATCGTTTTAATGACAATAAAAGTGTCGATGTCCAGATTGCCAGTTGGTGTTCTCAATTCTAATCGTTCGACTCGTCAATCATTTTTGTACCATTCTATTATTTTCATTATTATTTATTGTTATTAACTTTGTACCCACTTCTGTCGTGTAGATCCAATAACGGCGAGGCAGCAGAGATGTTTATTTCTTCCATTATTGAGATATTTATTATTTAATTCTTTCTTTGCCCCACCCTCCCTGAAGATGCGAGTGCTGAAGAAATAGTTTATGTTATATATTTTATTTACTGAAGACGTCGACAGAGGCCAACGCGTGTCGCTAGTTCCATTAACAGAATTACATAAAATTCACACACGAGCTGATATGTTAAGAAAACCACACAGGGAAAGACTCAGGACCTTCTGATTTGATTCCAAAATACGGTTAAATTCTACCAAGTATCTGTAGGCGAAGATGCTGGTAACTCGAAACCGTTACATTCTAATTAAGTTGATAATACTGATGGTTTTTAATTAGGTTTACTAGGTTTCGTACATGGAATTAAGGTAAAGTGGTAGCGTATCTTGGCACCTCTGAGGACGCGCCACGCACTCGTCTACCTGACAGAATCGTAGAGTCATGGCGATTGCGTATATAGCCTATACTATGACTTGCGGGGGCCAATCGCATCGAAGTGATGGACCATAGGACCTGATCGAGCGGGAAACCGCTGGGTATAAAGTCTCTCGGCTGTTTTCGCTCTGATTTGGCCAATTCGACGACCACGTCATGGGGGCATTCCGGGCGGAGTCAGGTGGCCAAACCGGTGTCCGATCGTGTCTGAGTAGAGCGTGGTGTTGTGTGCCAATTCGGTCGACGGTCTCTGTTCAGCAGCTGCTTACCCCGCCTATTTGTTCAGTAACTTTGTTATCAAGTATCTATCCTATGTCACTCAAGTCACTTCATATGGGCTGATATTTTCACTTCATATAGACTGATATTTTTTTACCTAATCTCTGGGTTTACTTGTCTTTAGACGATCACCTTAGCTTTCGTCGAGAATTTTTCCGACTTAATCTGCCTTTGTACGCTTGTTTTTGAATGTTCGTCGTAGTTGTACTCGTTAACTACGAAGCCGGATTGATGATCAGCCCGCCTTTGTATGGCGTAGAAGAAAAATAAATATCGTTCCTGGGGACCACCCGGCCGGCCTCACAGAACGCGGTCAGCAAGGTCGACCCAGGTCGGAGGTGGCGCCAACTCTTGGACGACCGCCAGTCATCGGTTTTTTGCTCGAATTGATCTTGGGCGTCCTGGTTGCTGTTAGTAAAAACCTCTCCGCAATTTTTGAGGCCTCGCTTTTTTCAAACAGAGCGTGAATTTTTGCATGGAGAATTCAAAATGCATGTATCAAACCCGTTTTCCCTTTCTTAAAAGAATCTCGGTTCTTTATACGGCATGATATAGTATTTGATATTATATTTATTGATATTGGTATTAAATTTTATTGTATTTATTTATTATGTAATAATAATATTTGACCGTTCATGAATGACTTCGTTCGGGTGGGACCTTTTTCGCTCCTTTTTCAGATTCCATTGAGTTTTATTTACCTCTTCCGTTCATTTCCTTCATTCATTTTTCTGTTCATTTTTCTCTATTCATTTCCGTTGCGGTTAGGGCTGCGTTTTCGTTTTTATTAGAATCGGCATCCGTCGTGATCGGTTATCCAATCATCTTTACGATCACTTTACCCGTTCCGCCGTCCAAGCGTATGCCCATCGATTGGGTCATTCGCTGTTATCATGACTAATCCACATCATCATGTCGTCATCGATTTTGAATTATTGAAATGTTGATTTCTTGGGATTTATTTATGTATTTATGTATTTATTTATTTATTGTGTACATACACCACAAGATGCGCCCAAACTGCAATTGAATAGGTAATCAAGTCAGATCAATTGCTAGAATGGTTGAAGTGGAGGGAAACGTAAAATTGAGAACAATGTAAACCCTGAAATTATAAGAACCCAAAAACAAGTTCGAAAAGAGAACAAGGAATAAAGAATAAACAAGGAATAAAAACCCAACTCAATACGATGGAGTGCTACATGCAGAGCATTTTTAGATTGATTGAGGGGGATTGATCTTTATTTGAGTAAACGACAGCTATTCTTACCTACGGACTCGCTTAACGGTGTTTTACTTTTTAGGCAACTGCGGGCTGTACTTAGTTCATACTATTTTAGCTGATTTCAGTGATTTGTTATACCTTGAGGTGAAATGTACAATTTCTGGTATTGACGTGGATGTCAGGGCCCGCGTGGTGCTGTGGTAGGAGGCGCTACTGACACGGGCACCGTTGAGGGATCGATCTTAGACCGGACTAACCGAGCCTTCCATCCCTCCGTGATCGGGTAAATTGGTACCAGACCTGTCTGGGAAGGTAAAGACACTCCATATGATACAAATACACATCCATCATACCTTTACTGTTCCAAATAGAACGCGAATGCGGCGACGGGTCCTTAGTAAACTGACCAACGCCGATACCTTCTCCTTTACCTTTTACCTGAATCTTATCCAGCCGCTCACCTGACCGTACGTCAAAAGGCATAAAGCTGGTAATTTTTCATCAGGACGATTTCGCATTCACTATGGCTCTACGATTCTGAATTCAATAGTAATGCGTGGCGTGTCCTTGTGGGACTGATCAACGCCGATACCTTTACCTTTACCTTTTTACTTGGATGTCTTTCTGCGTTTTGTCCTACACATTTAATTATTAGCGCTTCCTTGTGGGCGTATGAAATATTAAAAAATAGGTTATTTAACAGCTGACGTCAACATGACGAGCATGTCGCCTATCAGTTAGCTGCAGTTGTCGAGCCACATGTTCAGTGGCTCGAGGAGAAAATAGCGTCAAGGACAAAATCACGTCATCGATCCAAAGTGGAGAAGCTGCTATTCTTGCAGCTCTCCGAATCGAAGGTTCGATCCTGTTCGGAGACGCGTTTTTTGCGGGAGAACATCGAGTTTCTCTGGTGGCTAGCCGTCATTGTCTCAGTACGCGGTTCTCCTGACATTTACACGCGGAACTTTCTTACAACACAGGCGTCAGACATCTCATTCGGTGAACGAGAGAGAGAAACTCTGCCAATCGGTGCGATTGATCGCCATTCAGTCGATTGATCAGTCTATGACCGGTTTTCTCTCTAAACTAGTTGTTTTCTGAAGAACATGTCACCAATTTCTCTTCATTCACTCACCGTTACATCTCAGAGAAAAAGTAGAGCAGCGCTGATCGGTGTGATTTCTATTGTTGCCACTTTAAGAAATGTTGAAAATAAGAGATAATAAATCTAAAGAAACTCTCTCATAGAGTACCGCTTTAACAAGACCGCAACTTCTCATGTAAGACCGCAACTTCTTTCAAAAATCATTCATCTTTTCTGAGACGATTCCTACTCTTTTATGCCCCTATATCATGTAAATTGTAAATTGCTACCAGACTTGTCTGATAAGGCTTGGTGCCGCTAGGTAAATACACTAACTTGGTGTTTTTACCTAGCGGCTCCCCCCTCAAGTTATTGTACAGGCCAACAACACATTCACCATGCCTCTACGTTTCTGAATGGAAGAGGAATGCATGGCTCATCCTTAGGGGCTGATCAGCGCTGTCACCTTAACATTATTGTTGCATTGTGTGCCCCCAGCAGCACAATAGAGTTTTTCCGCGCCGCTAAAGAATAGACTGATTATTCGATATCGATCGATTTTCCTGGTATGCGCCACGCACTCGACTTCTGTTTGGAATTGTAGAGGCACACAGTTTCCCCGTGAGATAATTCAGACTTTTTCGCTTTCTTGTTCGAAATTCTAAAGGGAATATCCAGCCCAATTATGTTCTGCTGGTCATTATCATAGTAATTCTTTAAATAATATTTTTTATTTATTTTTGAAGTACTTGAATTGAATGAAACTGGGAAAACCTATACCCTGTGGTTCGTAAAAACTGTAGCCATAACATGAGACTACATGGAAGACTAGAGAAGCCAAATAACGTCTAAAATTATTGAAATTTATAGCGAGAGAGAACTAAAGAAGGGCCAAGGTAAGCTATTTATATACAATAATCTTGGCTTATCAGCTTCGCTCTACTATACTGCAGTAAGTTATTTATTTATTTACCACACACTCGACGTGCGCCTTGCAATGTCAGTGACCAAAAATTGAATTAAGAGATTGTGAAAAGTGAAATAGTTGTATGGAAACGAGAACCAACAAACTTACACAAATTAAAATTTTTCGTTGAAATTGAATGTGTGGTAAATAAATAAATAATTGAATAAATAGATAATTTATCACAGTATAGTAGACCGAAGCTGATTAGCCATGAGCTTCGTATATAAATAACTCACTTTCGTCTTTTTTTGGTTCTCTCTCGCTAGTAATTATAGTAATTTTGGACGTTATTTGGCTCTAGTCTTCCATGTAGTCTCGTGTTATGGTTACAGTTTTCACAAACCACAGGGGGTTTTATCACTTTAACACTTCCGTCGACAGTGATAAACGAACCATTACACGCCGCCGCCTTTTGTGTACACTCTGCAGTGGATCTTTTGCGGAAAAGTTCCACTTTTCTTTTCATCAATGACCTTAATTTGATTAGAGATTGATCGATCAGATTTTTTTCGTTCAATCTCCAATGAAGTAGCGGAAATTACCATTAATTTTGTATATTCTTTTCATCTTCTTTGTATATTCTTTTCATCTTCTTTTTTATATTTTTTGTTTTTCCATAATTATCGTGCTTATTGAATGGGATACAACTACTGAGTTCTGATAGAGTCATATTACTAACTAAATTTCAGGTGTTCCCTGCCTTCACTCGTCGTTTCTCCTCTCTCCTGTCCTCCGTTCCTCGCTCTTTTCCTCCCCGTCCTTCTCCTACGTTCTCATTTTCTATTTTTTATGACTATCTGTCGTGCTCTCCCGCTCTTTCTTTCATTTCTTCGCATTTTTTTAGAGTTTCAACTAGCAATCGTCACTTTTTCACCAACGAAACATTGCTTTCGAGTTTTTTTTGTTGATCACTTGTCCTTCTGCTCGTTTTTTATCATTTTTGATCAGCCAGGTTTATCAAAAGTTTTTTTGTGTATTATATACGTCCAAAGACGCGCACAAACTTGAAGAACAAAGCAGATAGAACTAAAACTCAAACTCAACCCGAAAACAAACACAAATACTAATACAAACGATCAATAAAGGCAATGCAACTCAACTAAACACTCAACCAAACTGCAACTTTTTCTTAAGTCTTCTATTATTATTTTTACTATTTTTTATTTTTGGGCCCTTCCGCTCCTATTTGAAGTGCCGGAAGGGCCGACCGATCGATACGATGGCGATGTCGATCAGTCGGTTTACATCGGCTCACGTGGGCGTCAAGTTTCAGTCGGCGACGGCTCTTCAGAAGAAAAAAGCACTGAAGGTGTGGATGACTGAGAAAAATGTGGTACAAAAGGATCGCGATCGATAGACGCTATCGATTTCTCACGTCGCTGCGCGATTGAAGTCTAGACTGTGCCTAGAACTGGGCCTACCAGCTTGTAAATTTTTTCTATCTTTTATTTTTCTGAAATGTTATCTAAATTCGCAAGTTTCTACGGTGTACCGGTTTCTTCCTTGCTGTTTCAACGTTGTTTTTATTTTTTATGCGGTTGTGCAGTTTTGCATGCATTTGTCATGCACGTCTCAATGGATAAATAAATAAATAAATAAATAAATTTTCCTTAATATCGATCTGTAGGGCCCGGTCGGCTACCCGACCAGCTGTGGACGTCAGTGGTTGAGTGGACGCTTCATCACGGACCAGTTATGCTGTAAATATCTTGAGAATCGGAGAGATGTACTGCATGTCGTTCCGCAGCTGGCATTCGTTTTTTGAATGATTTATAATTTACCAGGAACTCATTTATTCTCATCGAACAAGCCTGCCTGCATCAGTTGAACGGTTATGGACTTGCGAAAAGCTCTTAAAAACTCCTGGTTTTTAGATATTTAGTTAAAGCTAGTGCAGGCGAGGTGCTGTGGTAAGGGGCGCTAATGTCACCCGCGCGCTCGAGCGATCGATCCCAGCCCGGGATAAGCAGGCCTTACATCCCTCCGGGGTCGGGTAAATTGGCACCACACTTGTTTGGAAAGAAGGCACTAATTTGTACAGCGGCTGACGTCGACATTTATTGTTTAGACCAAATACACATTCACCTCGCTTCTGCGATTCTGAATGGGAGACGAGTGCGTGGCGCGTTCTTTGAGGACCGATCAAAGCGGATGACTTTGCATTTTATCTTTACTATATATTGCTACCATAAATTAACACAATAATGAATATATTTACTGGTTATGTTGCGCTCTACTATAGTGAGTTCCTGGGTCCTTTGTCCTTATGTGTTTTTTTGAAAATGCTTAAAAAGCGTTTCAGACAGAGGAACTTGTGCAATAGAGTGTTTTCTGTAGAGATAGATCGGAACCCTTTGAGGACTAATCTCTTAGTTAATTAAATTAATTGAATCAGGGTATAGGTAAAGGTGTCGCGTTGCTCAGTCCCCTCAGAAGGCGCCATGCATTCGTCATCCATTTGAATAGTATGGGCATAGTGAATGCGTATTTGGCATACATAATGACTTTCGGGGTCAGCCGCTATACCAAGTCAGTGTCATTACCTTCCCAGAAAAGTCTGGTACCAATTTACCGAGCCCGGAGGGAAGGAAGGCTTGGTTGGCCTAAGCGAGGATCGATCGACGGTGCGGGTGTCAGTGGCGCCTCTTACCACTGTACCACGCGCGCATAAATTAATTGAACTAGTTTCTTTAATAAAGAGATTAATAAATTAAGCAGCACGTGCTTTGCACGGAAAGCACGCAGTCCGCCCTGTTCATTGTCCATCATGGCGTGATTTTTTACTTCGTCGTTTTATGACCAGTCGGCGGGCAGGCGAACTCTCCAAGGATCGTGTCGATAAGTTACGACAAACTGTGATAATTAAATAACGATTATCGTTAGCTCCTTTCTATAATTCGTTCCTTATGTGTTCTCATCTATTTTATCATCTCCTCACCTCTCCTTCGTCTTTCTATTATAATTGTTTCGTTTATTTTCTGATTTATTTGATTTCGTGTTCGCTCTGGCTACTTTTGTCTACCAATTGTGGTCTTTTGTTCATTCGGTGCATTGCATTTCCGGGGCTGGTTATGATTTTTCGTTCGTTTTTCTTTTACGTCAACTTTGAGAGGTATTCCTGGATGACAATCTGTCAGTCAAAAAATTTCTGAGACTTCACTTCATAAAAGCGACACCTTCAAGGGATACGGTGTTTTTATCTTTTCTCCAGCTCTATTTTTTGCCGTTTAATTGATTTTTTTTTTCATTTTTTGTTGATTTTCTCGTTTCTGCCGATTATTTACGAGTTTTTGTTAGCGGTTTATGTTATTTCGAATTATTGGTTAGTTTTGCAGGTTAAGCTAGTCAAACCAGACTGAAAGCAGGAGAAACGTTGGGATGTTGGGTGCGTTAGAATTGGCCTGCTCGTTTAGGTGAGTTTTGTCTTTTCCCTACCTTTTATCGCTCATCATTTTAACATTTTATCATTTATCGTTAGTCTTGATTGTTTTGTAACAACGACAGTCTTCTAAAGATCGACAACAGTCTACTTTATTCTAATAATAGACATGTTGGATAAATCCTAAAATTTCTTTTCAGCCCTCGAGAGTCTTCTGAGCCTGATGAGTGAGTGTCTGTAGTGTTGCTCCCAACTGTTCGTGGTTGTAGTCCTGTCAACCTAGAAAAATTCGAAAAGAATTCGATAAAAAAAAACCTCAACGATTGAAAATTCAGGGTTCAGAAGTTCTAGAAAAGATGCTGAGATAGCTTTGCATGCAAAAAGGCTGCCCAGGATTTTGCCTAAGGGCCCGTTTAGACGCCGCGCGGCAAAAATGCAAAATTGAAGCGCAATCAATAATTAACGTCCTTAATCGAATTTGCTCCTTTGTAATAGGGGCGCAGTCCGGTGGCGCCTCATATAGGCAAATTTACAGGTGGTTCGGGTTTTGTGGATGGTTGCTTTTCCTTATTAAAGGATATTCTGACGAAATTCGCTTTTTCTTTTAATTTCTTCCCTATGTGATTGTATGTCTAATTTTTTGATTAGGCGCGGCGCCACCGGACTGCGCCACTGATGCAAAGGAGCAAATTCGATCAATGACGTTGATTATTGATTGCGCTTCGATTTTGCATATTCGCCGCGCGGCGTCTAGACGAGCCCTAACGAGGAGGGTCGTCGAAGTGATGGTGAGCTCTAGCGATGCAATTTCTATGGGATGTAGGGCTCCTCATCGGATATCCAAAAACATGAAAATTTTTTTCGGAATCGCATCGTGTGGTACTGAAAAAGGCCTGCGAAAACTAGGGAGGGCTACTCATCAAAGCGCTCATCTCGTCCGTGAAATGTGGTTGGAGGCGCAGTGGGCAAGCAGTTGGACTCTCGTTCAGGTGCTCATGGGTTTGGATCCTGTTGGTGCAATTTTGTTTTGCTTCAATCGCATTGATACCAAACCGTGCTCATTTTGCAATTTTGTCATTGAGGTGGAAGAAAATCATGTTTAGAGCAGCTAAAATCCCGCTAATTTTAGTAAATGGCGCCGTTAATACGGGTAGCCAATATCCACCGTAACTTGCCTTAAATGGACGCAAATTCAGAAACTAATGTTAGATTCGTGATCAGCACCCCAAATAACCCCCACAGACGAAGTTTGGAGGAAATCGGTTATTTTGACCTTGGCACCTCACTTACCCACCCGTACCGTAGCTAACGCTCATCAGTCGGAATTCTAGAAGCAAAAGTAGAAAGAGTAGAATTGGTCAGCAGTTCAAGTGAGACTCCCATGTAATTTCTGGATTGAAGGTAGTGGATGCTGAAGATCTTCTGACAGCTAGAGTCTGAATGGAGGCATAATATTACCAGTAATTCATCAGAGACTGAACCTTGGCAACTCTACTGACACCTGACATGAGGCTCGATACATCATGATGAACCCTTTCGTCCAAACTTTGCTAATGAGACTATTTGAGACGCTGGTCATGAATATAGCACTAGTTTCGTGATTTGCAACAAGTGACAGTATCATAGGTATAGGTTTTGGTTGTGTTTGGGCTGGTGAGCGTTAGCTATGGTAAGGGCGGGTAAGTGAGGTGGCAAGGTCAAAATAACCGATTTCCTCCAAACTTCGTCTGTGGGGGTTATTTGCGGTGCTGATCACGAATCTAACATTAGTTTCTGAATTTGGATCCGTTCAAGGGCGTGATGAACGCCTTGATGAGTAGCCCTTCCTTGTCTTTGCAGGCCTTTTTCAGTACCATACAATGCGATTCCGAAAATTTTTTTCATGTTTTTGGATATCCGATGAGGAGCTCTACATCCCATAAGAATTGCATCGCTAGAGCTCACCATCACCTGAACGACCCTCCTTGTAAGAGACATGCGAGTTCGAGTCGTGCCTGAGCCGCCATTTTTGCAACTAATTTGAGCTCGAGAAGAGCATCAGCCACAGCTCTCGTCGACTCTGGTGTTGTTCGTTGTTCTTCACTGCGTTGGATTTCTAGCGAAAATCGTGACCGTAATGAGGATCGAACCAGCGTCACTGTCTACCCACCTATGTCGAAGGTTCGAGTCCCGTCTCCAGTTGCGATTTTTGTCAACCATCTTTGAAAATGAACATTAGATAGTTTTGTTGATCCTCTAGTGATCCATGAGGGACCATCCTAATAGAGACGTAGAGTTTCGACCAATTTAAATTAAATTAAACTATTTAGAGCATGGAGCTATCGGCGCTCCCATCCTCCAGAAGATCCGGAAAAGCGCATTATCAAGAAGGATATCAAAAAACTGGCCGGAAAAGCTCGCCTCAAAGAGCACGAGTACTTCTCGGTGAGCTGTTCTTTCAAATTTTATCAATTTTAATTATTTTTCTTTATAAATTTACAACTCTAAAATTCAAGCTCGAATCGGTTATGGCCGAGTTCAAGCTGTCGAACAACACCCTCCGTCGAATGATGTCACACATGAGCGACAACATGGACAGAGGACTCGAAGGAGGACTCGAGGTTGGTCCAGCCCTTTAAGGTCGCGCCATGCCCTCATCTTCCATTCAGATTCGTTAGCGCTAATTTGTGATGTTCAGATGTCGACGATCGCCATGCTGCCGTCATTCGTGCCTGAACTGCCCAATGGCAAGGGTAAGTGGCCGGTTTTCCCCATGAGTTGAAAATTCAAAATTTGAATATCGATTTTTTAGAACGCGGAAAATTCGTCGCTATGGATTTGGGCGGTACGAATCTTCGAGTGATGATCATGGAGATCGAACCGGGCGAGAAGATGCGCACCAAGCAGTTCAACACCAGGATGCCGAACGCGGCTATGCACGGCACTGGCGAGCAGGTTGGCCACGATTTTCTCTTTCAGTAGCTCCGCCCCCTTTTCCGCGGTAGCCACGCCCATTCTCCAGGTCCACCATTGAAGTCACCTACTCCTTGTTCAATTTCTTTCATTAGTTTTTTCGTTGTTTCGTTTTTCTTCCATTTTTCACGAGTTTTCATTTACGCACCGGTTACCTTGGGGATTTTTGCCGTTGTTGGTCGATACAACGCGGCTTTGAATTGGCTTTAAAGGATTCACTACATACGTACAAGAGAATCGGTAGATTTTCTCTTGCAGCAGCCCCGCCCCTTTTCCGCTGTAGCCACGCCCATTCTTCAAGCCCGTCAGTGAAATCACCTGTTCCTTGTTCTATTGCTTTTACTAATTTTTTTGTTAAAATTTCTTTTTGAAGCTTTTCGACTACATCGCGAAAGCGCTGGCGGACTTCCTCATCGAGAAAGACGTCGCTCACGATAATCTCCCTGTCGGATTCACATTCTCCTACCCGTGCGACCAGACAAGTCTACGAAGTGCCACATTGTTGAGGTTTGCTTTCATCACTTATTTATTAACGTGAGATTCTAGTTTTATTGCCACTTTTTGCGGGTTACTATAATATATGCTAGAATATGTTGTTGTAGTGGTGCTAGCTTTATCGCAAAAATCGCATCTCATCACCATTGCAACATTTATTTATTATTTTTAACTTTTTGTAGTCTTTAAAACGCAATCACAGGTGGACAAAAGGTGTGACAGCGACCGGAGTGGTCGGCAAGGATGTGGTTAAGCTCCTCGAAGAAGCTATCGAGAGAGATGGGGTGAGCAAATTTCTTTAAGTTCCAAAATATGGTGTTCAGCGAATTTGAGGCTTCACCTTCTTTTATCTTATCTTTTATCTTTTTATCTTTTATCTTCTTTTCTTCTTCTTGATTCATAGTTTTGAATGGTAATATCTCCTCAACAAGTTCGTTGGTCCCTATTTCTTGTGTGTAGTTTTTCTTCGTGGGGAACTATTCATATTCACTTTAAACTGTTATGGTAAGCGCGGCTTCGTGGAAAATCATTCTGGAAAAAGCGGTCACCTGTAAAAGAAAATATAAAAAATAAAAAAGAACTCAATTTTTTCAGCGAGTGCAAGTGCAGATTGTCGCGTTGATCAACGACACTGTAGGAACGATGGTGGCCGCTGCGTACGAGGCCGGTGGCCAATGTGACCTTGGAGTGATTATCGGTGAGGATTTCATTACTTCATTTTTATCTTTTATCGTTTTTTTTTGTAGATTTTTCTTTTATCATTGATAAAAATTTCATGCAGGAACTGGAACAAACGCGTCCTATATGGAGAGCTCGAAGAAGATCGTCCACGGTTTGGCAAATGCCACTGAGCCCTACAGTCACAAGCAGGTAAGGCTTTTGCCCTCAGGGTGTTTTAAGGGAATTTTCAAGGTTCTGTACTCCCCATCAATTGGAGAACTTGTTTTTTTCGAAATTTTAATTTTAATTCAGATGATTATTGACACCGAATGGGGAGGTTTCGGTGACGAAGGCGAAGCCGACTACATCTTCACCCAGTACGATAAAATCGTCGACAAACGATCCGATCACCCCGGTGTCAACTCGTGAGTTCTAGTTCTTTAATCAGCTAATTTTAATAGAAATTTGTTATATTTTAATGAATTTTCGATTTCAGACTCGACAAGCTGGTGGCCGGCATGTGTATGGGTGAGATCGTCCGACTGGTGCTGGAGAAACTCTGCACGCACAAGGTCGTCTATCTCCTTCTATCCTCCTTCTTACCTTTTTACTATTTTAATATTTTTCAAAATTTACTATTTCTTTAACACGTTGACGACCGTGCGACACACTGCTGCGTCACACGTATTAGGCCGCGTGGGACCGTGTGTCGCAATGCTGCGTCACAGTTTTGAGATTTACTTTTCTGACTTATCCCGATTTTTTTAGGAAATATTTGTCTGGCCACTATATACCACATGATTAGAAATCATTGTAAACCTCGTGGTCCACGAAAACAATTCTTAGCTTCTGATTTACTGGAATTTTTAATTGTGCACTAGTTTTCTTTGCAAGTAAAAACAAATAATGGTTATTGCAAGAAACCAATAAATGCAAACAAATACTGGTCACTGAAACAAACACATAAATACAAACAAATATTGATCATTAGAATAAACAAATAATGAACAATAAACAAATAACAATTTCCTTTTAACCTGGATAAGGAAAAAGGATATTCTAAAAGCTTCCAGCTGTTATTTTTCTATTTTCATTGCAAAAAAAGGAATAGGCACAATACCCGATATTACAGGACTGTATATGTAGTCTTCGAGATTTACTATTCACTTCCATTTTGAAAAAAATTCGCCGTATGCCGGCATCATGCCACAGCCTCGGCGCGCTAGAAAATCGGTTGAAAAAGGCGCTCGTCAACGTGTTAATCATTTTTGCTCGTTCTTGCTACTTCTCCTTGTTTTGTAAGAAGATTTATATAGTTTAACTATGGATTAAAGGTCTTCTTTATAGGTGCTTTTCAATGGAGAAGGTTCAAAGATTCTGTACTCAATCGGATCGTTTCCTACCAAATATATTTCTGAAATTTTACAGTAAGTTTTTCCACTGTTCTTTAACTTTATTTTTGTTTATTGAGTTCAAAAATGCGCCGAACAAATGAGAAATTCTCACGAAAACAAGGAGTAACGCAGTTTTTTGGATGAAATCTACTTTTACTATCGCGTTTTGCTGGCCACCGCTATATATAGCAGAAAGGAGTGATGTTCTGACGGTGTTTGGTTTCCCAGAAAAATCGATGAATCAATAATCGAAATTGTCTTACAGTGACGATTGTGGTTCCTACGCGAACACAAGGCAAATTATGGACGAGTTGGGTATCGACAACTACACGTTCTCCGATATGTTGCTATTTCGCGAGGTGTGCTTGGTGGTGTCACGACGGAGCGCCAATCTCAGTGCTGCCGGTGAGTCGCGACAACTCGTCCTTACCTGGGTCCCCTTTTGACAGAACTTCTCTTTTGCTGGAGTGGTTCTGCACGAGTTAACCTTGAACCCTTAAATAAAGTGTGAAGTGCGAGTGGTTCACTGAACATTCGTTTGGTATGGCGTCCGAAAAAACCCTCTATATCCAAGGTTTCTCAAGGGTATGAGGTTCCGGCGAAAAATTTCTTCTATTCTTCCGAAAAAGTAGGGTAGTTGCTTCCTTGATTGTTGCATACTGTACCGCAATCTAGCTATACATAGTATACCTAATATGAACGGCCATCTTACGGTCATCTACCTTTCATTGTTGATTGTTTGTTATCCTGCATGGGCGTGGTCATGCTCCGTTTCACACTTTTCAGCTATCGCCTGTGTGCTGAATCGTGTAAAACGGACGGAAGGCCAAATGATCGTCGCCATCGACGGCAGCACCTACAAGTACCACCCGTTCTTCGATCACTGGGTCGTCGACAAGATTAAGGAGCTCATCGATCCTGGACTTGAGGTAGTTTTTTTTACTATTTTGGCGTCAGTTTATACTCGGCGACAGGGCGGCGCGTTAGCAGCGAGATATATGGCAGCGACGCATAGGAAGTGCTGGTTCGAGTGGTGCCGTTTTTCTATGTGAAATTGTGCTAGTTATTCCATTATTGGAAGGGATGCGCAGTACAGTGGTAAGATGCGCTACTGACACCCACACAGTCGAGTGATCGATCCCCGCCCGGGTTAACCAAGCCTTCCATCCCTCCGTGGTCGGGTAAATTGATTCGAGACTTGTCTGGGAAGGTAAAGACTCTGAGTTGGTATAATGGCTGGCCCAAGTCATTGTGTAGGCCAAATTTGCACTCACCATGCCTCTAAGATTCTGAAAGGAATACAAATGCGTGGCTCATCCTTGGGAAACTGATCAACGCCGGCAACTTTGCCTTTACCTCTACTTCTATTTAGTCATCTATGCAAATTGTTCAACAGTATCACATGGGCGACTACTGCCGTGCCGCGTCCTCTGCGTCTCTGCCGCGTCCCGAAGCCCCGCTGCCGAGTCTGAATAGGCTCCTTTGGCTTTTTTGTATAAATACTTTTGTTATATTATCTAAGCAACGAGAAATCCGCTGTTTTCAGTTCAAAGTCGTGCAGACCGGCGACGGCAGTGGCAAAGGAGCCGCTCTGATCGCCGCCATTGTCACTCGCGTCAAACAAGAAGAGGAGAAGCGACAACGGGACGAACAAGCCCGATTGGCCCGTGAAGCCGCCGAAGCCGAGCGACGTCGTCGAGCCGAAGAGGAACGGTTACGACAGGAAGCGGAGGAACGGGAACAGGAGAAACGAGCCGAGGAGGAACGCGCTCGTCGAATGAGCGAACTGCTCAACTACGATGCGGATCGTGCGCTCGAAGAGCAGAGGAACTACGTAACGCTCGAAGACTGATCGCGATCACGTCGATCGATACGTATCTTTTCTTCTCAGTAGTAGAGCGGGCGGTCTAACTGATGTGACCTTAAGCTGCTGATCTATTCTCTATGTCGACGACTCGGATCTATTTCCGATGTAGTTCGAACTACCAACTACGTATGGTTCTCAACTGGTATTCGTTTTTTAGTTAGTCCAGTGTATTCCCCTATTTTACGTGTGTACTTGTGTAAACACTAGCCAGAATCTGCCATAAGAAACCAATTTTTTGAGCGATTAGAGTGGAAAAGGGTGCTTGAAATCACCTCTGCCTAGTCTCAAGACCCGTTTATACTTTGCTGCGCGACGCCCGCGCCGCAGAAGTAGAAATCGCTCGTCGGAGTTGGTTTCGCCCAATCAGTCTCGTCGATTCTGTTGAATCTCCTCCAGATAGGTTTTCTTCAGCTCATCATCATCGTCGTTTTCAAGCTAATTTCTATTTGGCAGGGCCTTGCATCTTCTCTCCCTCTCGTTCAGTGTGCATTTTATTTTATTACATAATATAACAAGTGACCCGTCTAAGTATTTGTGCAAGTGATCGATTTACTAGATTTTCATAGGTTCGACTAAGCCCATGTAATATTTGAAAGAGAATTATTGTACTAACATGAAGAGCTTGCGAAATTTGACTGTGAAATAAAGCCATTTTGAATTTATCGATCGATGATTGAGGGGTGTTAAGCGGTTATTATGCCATCGATTTCGCTCAGCGAAGCGGCGGGACAACTGACACTATTCAGTATCAGACACCGTGGTAGCAGACGTGTCTGTGTCAGTTGTCCCGCCGCTTCGCTGAGCGAAATCAACAACAGCCGCCTTAGGGCCCTTACAGATCCGACGACACCACGACGAGCATTCTCGTCCAACGCGGCCGCCCGCGCGTTGCAACGCGGTATCGATTAGAGCAATGCGGCCGCCGCAATCGTCGCGTTGGACGAGAATGCTCGTCGTCGTGTGTTTCGCTCAATTTCATGCTCAACGGCTAATTCGTCGCTCAAATTGCACGTCGTCGGGTCTGTAAGGGTCCTTAGACGACACGAGTGCATCTCACCCTCCACTTGCAGTATAAACTCGTCCCGACACGCCCATGCCAGAAAGTAAACCAGCAAAACGATAAAGCTTAAGCTTTTATTGAGAAGTTGGTCGGTTGATTCTAGACGATTATTAACAACGAAATGCTCACTTAGCGAAGTTACTAAACGCTAGAAATCACACTAGAAAAGCTAAAGCATTAGAGTTACTCAGAACAGATCGTATCATGGTCATTCTGGCTTGAAGGTTCCATTGATAATAGTTGAAAGTGACTGCTTTATGAGAGACATTTGAGACAGGGACAGACTCTTTTCAATTTTCGAGTCTAGAAGAGTGGAAAGAAAGAGCATTCATCTAGGAATGTACCCGACTATGGAATAGCAAAACCTGCGTATGATAATCGATGACTACAAAATTACACTACGGTATGATTGGATCAGATCTTGAGAAAAGATAAAAGCTAGGGAAGCCATGAGATAGCGAGTGACGTGAAACGAGTGAGGATCAGTGGCGGTCCTAGGGGATCTATAAAGGCCCGTTCACAGTCGGCAGCAAAGCGGCGCAGGGCAGGGACGCAGAGGACACCGCAATGCAGCGCCTTGCTGCCGAGTATGAACGGGTCTTTGAACTGCGACTGCAATGACTAGTGAAACTGATGAGATGCAAAGGAGGAGAATGTATGAGAAGCTATCAGGCGTAGGCTTTCACAGCCTGATCGGCCATGACGACGATGAATCGATCAAGCCAGGTGACCGAATGCGGCGAAAACGATCCGCCCTCCAAGAAACCTAAATGACCGCCGTATCGAGTCGAGATGAACGCCATGTCTTCGTGTCGAGACGCCAATTCCTGAAACACAATAGTTTCCAGCTGATACCCAAAAACGCATGTAGTGCAGTAGTAGGCGGCGCCACTTTCACCGGCACGATCAAGGGATCAATCCTAGCTCGGGATAGCCGAGCCGTCCATTCCTTCAGCGTCAGGTAAACCCCTGCCGGGATACAGCTCTCTTCACACACGAGAACTACGTCAACATAACATTTTAGTGGAAAAATCACGAGAACATTTGTTTTGTGTTTCCCTCCACTTTAACCATTTTATCGATTGATTTGACTTGATTACCCGTTCAAGTGCAGTTTGGGCTCACCTTGTGGTGTACCTAATAAATAAATAAATAAATAAATAAATAAATAAATAAATAAATAAATAAATAAACCTCAGAAAATCACTAAAATCACGAAAAACCTTACGTGGGATACGGTATTTTAGAGCTAATCGGTGCAATTGCGCACCACACACCACAACAGACGCTTTCGAAATGCTCATCTTTGAAAAATAAAGCTGTTGTAACTATAGATGTTTCGCTACCGTCTATGGCATTTTTAATAGGAATTTCCCGATTTTACAACCGTATTTGTCGAAATTGTTCTCTTTTGTTCTGCTGGTTTATTTGGGCTTCGGGAAGAAGAAATGGAGAAACTTGAGTTCAGGGAGCCGTTCGTGATCCCAATTTCTTTGTCGGTGATTTTATTGATTAGCGGTGACTTTAGTGGTCTATAGCCAGTGATAACGACAACGATTTTAGACTATCAATGTTCTTAATAATTTAGTATCTCGGACAACTTTCGCCGGAAGATTTCGTGCTCTAATCAGCATTCAAGTGTCAAAATCTCATAGTTCTCTTGTAATAACGTTCTAAAAAATCGCGGCTTTCTTTGCCTCACATTTCTTTTACTCTTTTCTATGATGGTCGAGTTCACTTCCCGAAACTAGCCAAATTCCATGAAGTTTATTCGTTCATTTATTGTCTAAGTTCTGGAGATTGGAGACCAGTTCCTGTTCAAGTCCTCTCCCTCTGTTTATCGGCTATAATATTACATGAAAAGTAAAGATTTTTCTTGTCTAAAATTTGGAATATATTTCAGAGTGCTCAATGCATTCTAACGCCTCGTCACACTCGCATTCGAATAAGCTTCACGCACCATCGTAACAGTAAACATGGTCAAGGTGATCGGTATCGTTTTCTTCCATAATTTCTTCCCTATTTTGCAACTTGAATATTTCTATTTACATTTTATACCTAGTGTTTCACACCTCCGGGGAAGGTAGAAACAGTGACTTGAACAATGTCTGGCTCGTAGTTCATTGTATAGGCCTAATACGCATTGCATGCCTCTGCGATTTCGAATGGAAAACGAGCTCGTGGCGCGATCTCAGGACAGATTAACTCTTATCCTTTTACAGCCCTTCAGCGACCCAAGACGACTAGACTATGAACAAGACCTGATTTTTGAAAGTAACCCGCTCAATCTAATCGACGTTGATTAGTCTTCTAAGGACGCGCCATGCACTTGTCTTCCATTAAGAATCGTAGAGACACGGTGAATGTGTATTTGGCATATGCAATAACTTTCATGGAGAAAAATAACAGCCGCTGTTCGAGTGTCTTCACCTTCCCTGTCAACTCTGATACTAATTTGCCCGACCCCGGCTGGAGAGCTTGGTTAGCCTGGGTGAGAATCGATCGCTCGACGTTGCGGGTGAAAGTGGCACCTGTTACCTCGACGCTTTTTTAAGGTACTCAACTTACCTTGACCGGTTCCCAAAGCGATCGCGGCACGATCGGGTCATCTTCGGCGTTCAGGAAGATCATCGGTACTTGGAGTTCGGGCAGATGGGGCAGAGAGTCACACCATGCGTAGAACGACTCCAGCGAAGAGAAACCGCTAACGCGACGATTATAATTCTCGTCGAGCGCCACGATCGACGTCGCCGACCATAAACGCTGAATTAGGCGAAAATTAAGCGAAAATGGTCCAGTAAAGAAGTTCATGAACCTACCTGTTCATCGACAAGTCCACTGGCAACATGAGGTGCCACAGCCTGTTCGTAGTTTCGGCGAAGGAGTCGTTTCATGTTCTCCGTAATAAAATAGTTATAAAGACGGCGTCCGTTCTCCCAGTCGTGATACATAGGTGCCGATGTGGTCGCCGAATAGCCCTGGCACACACTCAATCCGATCAGAATGCGACTTCTGAAAATTCTTCCCTTGAAACTATAGCATTGGACAAGCCGCTCCGACAAAACGGCGATAACGGCACTTTTTCGCGTCGGAAACGCCGTTTCTTATTAACATCCTTAAAAGTACATGATTTGTAAAAATAAATAGATATTAAAGATCAGCGGCATAAGCTCTGTCCAATCATATATATTTAGGTTTTTCGGATTGGTCACACATTTTAAATTAATCGATTTTTCTGCCCGTGTCTACGAACGATGACCCGCTCGTTCGGCTAAGCGCTTGAACAAAGGATCACGAATTTGGAAGCTACATATGTGGAACAATAGACCTCAAAGTACTGAGCTTGAATATCCCTTCATTTTTTGCAAATCACAGATTTTAAAAAATTATAGAAAAACGGCGGTTTTCGGCGCAAAAAAGCGCAGCATCCGCCGTTCGATACTCTGGGAATAGTTCAAGAGGTGCTCTCACCGTTGTTCGTCGGAGGCTTGAGCGAGAAATCTGGACGTGATGTTAGCGCCCATCGAGAAGCCGATGTTGATGAATAACGAACGAGGATAGTCGCTGAACAACTGCGTCATCATCGCATGCAACTCCAAGGTTCCACCTGAAAAAATTGAATAAAAAATCGAATAAAAATGAGGAACGCTAGCTTCACAGCAGCTGAGTGACATCGGAGATGCCTCTCTTTTCCGGGATAAGGTCGCCCATTCGAAGGAAAATTATATTACGTATTTATGCTAATTTCCGAATTTTTAGGCTTTTTGAGACATAAATTTCGAAAGGAAAACTTCAAGATTAGTTCAAAATGATCGTAATCCAGCTGAAAAGCAAAGGTATCGTTTCCATTTAACCCGACTTTGCGTCGTTTATACTTTATCGCTGGTATGACAAACTTCTTGAGTCTCAACCTAGATTCATAGGTCTTTCGATCTTGAAAACAAAGTGTCTGCCTATTCGACATAACTTTCTTTTATTCAATTTAATTAAAATTTCTTTATATTCGCTCTTGAAAAAATGAGGGTTTTTCGTTCCCTGAAACTTGGCTCACCATAAGAGAAGATCCGATTTCCGGTCAGTTTCACGTCAGCCAGCGCTCCCAGATGGTTCAAAACGGCGCAGCGATAGCTGAAGGGAGATATTGGTTTCAAGCCGGTTACGGTATCCGGGTTACGGTATTTCTCAGAACTTACCCTCGTTCCTGTGCATAGTGTACACAGGTTCGGATGTAGTTACTCTCGCTGCTGTTGGCTATGCCAGGTGTGAGCGCCAGAGTGAGATCGAGACCGCTCTGAATGGAAAAATTAGCAGTTTTCGAACAATTCTGGATATCAGAGCCGAAAATTAAAATATTTAATATAGACCTTATGTTTATTGATCGGCTCGAAGACGTCAAAGGTGACGGTGGAGCCGTCGGAGAGTCGAACGGCGGCTCGTCGATCGAAAACCCGTCGAAGAGTGGCATGACCTAGCAGTCCGTAGATGATCGTCTGCACGTGTCCCGATCGGCCCCAAAGGCTTGGTGGACGATACCTGCAATTGGGGATTGGCCTAGTATTTGCGGTAGCCAGTCGCTATACCAAATCAGTGTCTCTACTCCCGAGACAAGCATGGTAACAGTTTACCGGACTCATTATTGAGGCTCGGATCAATATCTAATAGATACCAAAGGGTAAGAGACGATTGCCCCTCATGGGTGTGTTAAAGACCGATACTACCTATGGGGCCAATTAGCAACGTCTCGCCCGGTGGCAGAATCCGGTCCGACAACCGACCTTTACCTAAAGGTAAAGTACACAGGTCAGTCCCTTGCGGACACGCCATGCACCCGCGCCGTCTTCAGAATCGTGAAAGCGTGGTGGATGCGTAATTGACCCATACAGTGACTTGCTGTGGCCAGCCACTAAACCACGTCAGTGTCTTTACCCTCCAAGACAATTTTGGTACCAATTTATGCAACCTCGGAGGAACAGAGGACTAGGTTACCCCGAGCAAGGACCGATCGCTCTACCGTACAGCTGTCAGTAGCGCCTCTTACCACTGCACCGCGCGCCCCACAAAAAATTATATCCAACATTTATTATGGACTTTTTGTAGGCTACTGTTTTTGTATTGTACGAGTAGATGTTATTCTGATATTCTGATTGCAAGAATCGCGAATCGGGTGGGATCCGAACCCGCGTCTCATGCCTACTCGGGGTGCTGTCTAAGCCGCCATGCACAATTCAATTCGTTATTCTTATGTTAACCCATTGACGACCGCGTGTCCCACCGGCGGGACACACCTTGTGGTCCGCGGTGGACCGTGTGTCCCGCCGGTGGGACACACCTTTTGCGCTACGCTTTCTCCCTCTTGCGAGGCACTGTGGATAGGAGTGTTCATTTAGCCAAAGTTACTACCCATTCTACATTTTCCGTTTTATCAGAGCTTCAAGATATTCATCAAGTGAACGGCCCTTCAACAAGCTCAAAAAAGGGTCTGAAAATCGTTTACTTCTAATGATTTCTTGAAGAAGTTTTAAAATCAACAATATACACAGAAAAATTATTCTTTTGATAATTTTGAAAACAATTAATGCCGCTGAGGCACTTTCATCACTGCACGTGCGCGGTCCCCCGCGCCAGACACGCAGGGAGCGCGCGGTCGTCAATGGGTTAAGTACAAATTGCTCGCTATTTTTTGTTCACCTGATCAGATTTGGTCACATTTTCCCCCACTGACTTAATACTCTTCCTTACTCTACTTCGATAATTAAGGTGTTTAGGTAGATTTAAGGAACAGCTCGAGGTATTTGTTTCACTCTCGCTATTTTTCTTCATATTATTTTTACATTTTTTCAATTTCACGAACCCAACGAGAACCCTAGCCATGTGGCTACAGCGTAGCCCAGTTATTCGTAGCTCCAAATTTACAATCGACTTTTTGTCGAGTCGTCGTTCAATCACCCCGCGGGACAGATAAGGGTTGGTCGTTCTCTGTTAGAGAGTAGGTGGTAATTCTGGTAAAATTTTCAAAATTCCACCACTTTTTAAGTTTCATGGTCCTCCAAAATGTCACCTCTCGTCGTTATTCCTCTCTTTTCGCCATCACCTGTGATTCCCTAACACTGAGACTTTTACTTGGCTTTTCGGAGCACCGCAATAATCAATAAGTCAATAAAAATTTACTGATGTGTCCTGAGGGCATAAAGATGTCCGCTGTGTGGTTCTCTGGTAGTTCTTTTCAAATTGAACAACAGCTACCTGTGATTCAGCCTCAACCTTGTTCGCACCTTCACCAAGGTTAACTCTACTTAGAAGGTAGAGATAAAGGTGTTGATCAATTCCCCAAGGACGCTCCATGAGCTCGTTCTCCACTTAGAATCGTAGAGGTGATCGATGACAAATCAATAATATTTGCATTTATTTATGTGATCCAAGGAGAGTTTACCTACAGGCGACGTTTTACTTATTGCACCAATGAATGGACATAGTAGTGGATAATAATAATATTCATTACAAAAATTGGATTTATTTCTGTCGTTCTTCAGGGGTATTTCTCAGCTAGGTAAAGGTAAAAGGTAAAGTGGTCTGCATTGATCAGTCCTCCGAGAACACGCCACGCATTTGTCTTCCATACAAAATCGTGGAGGCATAATCAATGCCTAATTGGCCTATACAATGACTCACGGAGTCAGCCTCTATACCAAGGCAGTGTTTTTACCTTCCCAGACAAGTCTGTTACCTATTTGTCCGACCCCGCATGGATGGAGGCTTGGTTAGCGCGGGCGGGATCGATCTCTCGACCATGTGGGTGTCTGTAGCGCCTCTTACCACTGAACCACGCACATTCACCCCACCTAGGGAACCTGCGTATTTCAGTTAACAGAACTTACGGCTCCTTCAGCATGTCGATGCTATCGATCAATTGTTTCATAGCGGTGCCCTCGGATTTCTCCATTACGGTCACGTCCGGTATCACCGACGAGCCGAAGATGTGCAGAAATCGGATGATGATCGTCGCCTGGAAGCAGTTGGGAGATTCATTGGCAGTAGTTTTTATAATAAATTTTCTGAAAAGCGAAAAAAGTCAGAAAACTCACCAGCAAAATCCAGAAGATCACCCCAGAACTGGGCAGTTCTGGCGACGCAAAACTCCAGAAATCGATGGGACTGCTGATCGCGTCGACCCAACCCGTCAACGACCACATCTGAAGATGAACAACTTGAGAGAAGCGCGGCGGGTCCTAGCGGCACGGTAGAAACGCCGAGTATAAACGGTCATTCGGATAAAAAGATGCATCGGAGTGTAAACGGAGCAAGGTTTCATCCTTTGAAAGTACAGAAGCAGATGATAAACTACAAATAAAAAGCAAAAAAGGAGAAAAATTGCCAAAATCGCCCGAATTCCGGCATATTTTGAGTCCGTTCTAAATGATCAGGTTCGCCAATTCCATTTATATCTTCTCAATTTAAAGATTTAATAAAACTTACTCCTCTGAATACGAAAAATTTAGTGGCGACAGAAACGGAGAAGAACAATGAGAGCAAGACGATTTCCTCGCAGTCAACGGCAGATGCGCAATGAAATCGTTGAAGGTCACGTACTTAGTAGGTGAGGAATTGAAGTGTTTTATCGAAGCAATTTGAATTTTGGTCCATCTTCATTGAAAAATTGAAAATCGATATTAGTCGATACGGTAGATAAGACGATTAGGGTGGTGAAAAAGCTGAGGGAATGTCGGCCTCTCACGCAGCAGTTTCGATTTCCGATCATTTTCACTGTTTCCTTCAAGGCATGAAATGCCGATTTTACTTTTCAAGAAAAAATAAAACTTAGAAAGAACTTGAGCGGGTCCCGTCGTCCTACTCACACCTGATACGCTTTGCCCAGTTGCATCAATGTTTTTAATTTTAAAATTCAGAAAAGAATACAAAAAACGAAGAAAGCAATATTTCGTTCCGTAGAAAACAGGTTAGTCTGCATTCCAAATGGCGCGAAAATGAAAAATCCAACTGTTCAATTCGACGAATTAATCAATTCAAGGCCTATGAGCGCCGAGTGGTGACTACATACTTATTCATTCCGTTGCTATGCAACAGAAAGTAACAAATTTAAAATGATTCATTCTGCGGACTAGTAAGGAGAAACTTGTCGCCAACATGTTTTTGAAGACTGGAAAAATCTCATTTTCGTCTTTTAATGGAGAGTTCAATGGGCGAGTTCTCATCCAGACGTCTCCACGATTTTTCTGCCAGTGTCTCCATAAGTCAATTCGATATTTATAAAAATATTTTGTGAAACCAGAAAAATGGTCGCGCGAGACTGGCTCTTCACTATTTTTAAAACTAGAGATTCTAGGGATAATCAAATTCCGCCAGGATTCTACCGATCTCTACTTGAAATGGGACATGGGGGCTTCCTATGAAGTGGTGAAGGGACAGGGGATTCCTGTGGGAACCCAGGAGCCCACAGCTCGGACGAGTTTGCCGGGGCCGCGCGAACGCAGCCCCTCACACAAAAATTTAGCTGTTGGCTAACTTCAATTCGAAGCTGCCACACGGGTCAGCCTGCGCTAAAGTGCAATGCGCAGGCCTCACCATGGGGGTCCCGCCTTCATGATCGCGAGACGCCCCCAGCCAGGTAAGTTTATGAGCGGTAGGGTATGGCGGGCGGTCCACCGACAGCGCCGTATCATGGACGGGTTAATAATCAGCGTTCAGCATGGGGTAATTACTGGTGAGTGGAGATGGGACAGGTGGCCCAATAAGAACGGTTACTGGGTAAGGGACCCACGGTTTGGACGAGATTGTCGGGGGAAGGAACCCATTAAGGTTCATAGGGGGTATAAGGGCATCACGCTTCTATCCCGAACGATACATTGGGTGAAGTTTCGATCGATTTCACGACCAGCGAACAGAGTTAGTAACTCCGAGGGGAAACCTGTAGCAGGGTATATATTACCTAAAAATGGTAGCGAATCACCTTGGAAAATTCACAGAAAACACTACAAACTTGACGACTAAAGCGAAAACACATCGTATAAATGCAGAGATTCGTTGATAAAAGTGGACTCATGCAAAAGCGGAATCGCATCGCAAAAACTGAAATCCAATAAATGCAGAAAATAAAAAGCCATCAAACAAACAGAGGAGAATCCCTGCAAACAGCGGTTCGACTAGATGTCAGCGATTATTTCGAAAATAGCCGCTCCATAGGAGATGCTTTTTAAGATAAGGTAAGGTGTGGAAGTGAGTAAACAGTGTCGAAATCTAGACGTTCACGTGGAAACTTTAGGAGACTTCAGAGGAGGCTCTTTTTTTCGAAATTAAAATCAATAAATAAAAAAGTCCAGCTGGGCAATGGGTACACACTTCAGAGAGAATAGTCGACAACTTTACCGCTATGGGTTAGGCGCTTTAAATAAGAGGAAAAAGGACGAGAAATCATTGAGTCAGGTAGAAAACGAGTGATAAAACCGATGGCTGATAATCAACGGTGTTGAGAATAAACATGTTATCAACAACAGCACACACACAGCTCTCGGTGACGACGGTGTGTGATGCGGTGATGATTGATCGCGGATTCTACCGCTTATTTGTCCTGTACTTTGAACACTAAAAATTCCAGCTCATTCTTTCAAAAATTCACCCTAACGGCGGCAGGAGTCGCTACTTCCACTCGCACGGTCAAGCGATCGATCCTCGCCCAGGCCATCCGAGCTCACCTTCCCTCCGTGGCCGGGTAAATTGGTACCAGATTTGTCTGGGAAGATGGAGACCCCGACTTGTCCAGCAATTTTCCCAGCAAGTCATTGTAGAGACCAAACATGCATTTACCATGCCTCTCGGATTCTGAATGTAAGGCGAGTGCATGGCTTACCCCTTTACCCTTACCCTAACCATCTGAACGATGCCGGGTAGTGGTCACAATGGCTTAGTAGTAGTAGTCGCCGGTAGTTTCTTCGTAGAAGAGGTCGTCGGTCGGCGATAATACTATCAGTAGGCGGTGGTGTCTGAAGAGTTCAACCACCAACACAAAGTTTACCAGACGGGTTACGTCCGGGTAGCGAGGTAAGGTGATAAGCAGGGAAACAACTCGTGTGATAGTTGTTGTTTTCAACCACAGAAATCTTGTCCTATGGTCTCTTCCCTCGTTGTTACCTTGCGGGAAATTTTCAACCATACCTCCGGGGTTCGGTAAATTGGTACCAGACTCGCCTGGGAAGAGGGCAACTTTGATTTGAACAGCGACTTGTTCTGACCAATGTAAGCCAGTGTGTAGGGGAAACTCTCCTCAATAATTCTGAATCGAAGACGAGTGTGTGGCGCGTTCCGACCAGACTATACCTTAGAACTCCTGCGGGTGACAACTATATATAGTAGAAATATTTATAGGTTTTCTCTAGAAAACGTCCAGAAGAAGCAGCCTGTCAAAAACTATCACCGAAGAGCTATTTAGAATCACTGAGTGGAGATAAGAATTCAAACAAGCCCTGGAAACTGTAGAGTTCGTAAGGTGGCCAGTCGGAGATAGCGGAGCTGCGTGGGAACGGGCAGACCTGACCGATCTAGTATAATTTGGTCAATTTTCACCCTAAGCGGTATACTGGGAGAGGAAAAAATGTGGCTAAGAAATTCAGGACTTATACTCATCAGAGAGACTGACGGTCGATCTTACCGCGGTCTTAAAAGTTTCAGTTTCTGTTCCGTACGTCCTAGTTCACCGGAGGTGGAGGAGGGTAACGGATACCACGTCGGTAAATTGACAGTTCCGAAACACAAACCACGTAGAATGGATCAGAAAATGGTAGTGGACCGCCAACGGTGCGGTCCGTATCCGATACCGGGTAGCGTCATTCAGGTATTCAGTACCGCAGAGTTTACCTGAAGCTTACCCAGCTTTGCACTGACGAGTACGGTAAAATTAGGGGGTAATACGCTAATGTTTACCATTGCAGGGCGGTTTGGCAATAACATAGTCGGCAGTTTGTGGACAATCTAACATAATATCGAAGAGGGACGGGACTGAAAAGGACCAAAAACTCGGTATGGATTCCTTTTGATGTTTTGATATGTTAATAAGCCTCTCAAAATTGCTTTAACACGTTGACGACAGTGTGGCGTTACGCCGCGCCACGCTCAAGCGGCCGCGTGGGACCGTGTGGCGCTATGCCACGCCACAGTGTTGTATTGTGTTTTTCTCGATACATTTCAGAATTTCGGGGGATGTTTGTGTGCCACTTTTTGGCAGACCTTTGCACATTGTTATAGGAAGCGTGGTCCATGAAAATGATTCTTAGCTTCTGATTTACTGGAATTTTTGATTGTGCACTAGTTTTCTTTACAAGTAAAAACAAATAATGGTTATTGCAAGAAACAAATAAATGCGAACAAATATTGATTATTAGAATAAACAAATAATGAGCAATAAACAAATAACAATTCCCTTTTGACCTGGATAGGGAAAAAGAAAATTCTAAAAGCTTCCAGCTGTTATTTTTCTATTTTCATTGCAAAAAAAGGAATAGTCACAATCCCCGATATTACAGGACTGTATATGTAGTCTTCGAGATTTACTATTCACTTCCATTTTGAAAAAAATTCGCCGTATGCCGGCATCATGTCACAGCCTCGGCGCGCTAGAAAATCGGTTGGTCCCACGCGCCAGACACGCGAAAAAGGCGCTGTCGTCAACGTGTTAAGGGTCCAAAGAACAACCGCAAAATGAGCTGTGATTCTGCTTGAAGTTTTTCTCTCTATTGGTTTTGGTTTTTTGAGGTATGGTGAATGCATATTCGGCCTATACAATGATTTTTCGAGGCCAGCCGCTATACCAGGTTAGAGTATTTACCTTAACAGACAAGTCGGGTACCAATTTACCCGACCGGAGAGGGATGGATAGTTTGGTTAGCACCGGCGGGGATCGATCGCTCGACAGTGTGCGTGTCAGCAGCGTCACTTACCACTAAAGCGTCACTACACATATATAGCTTTTCTCGATTTTTTAATTAGCGACTAGAGAATCAAAAAATAAATAAATAGACAAAAAATAAATAAAAATAGGAGAGATGAGGCGCTGCGGTCTAAATGCGGCGAGATGTTCTTCTGTCGGGCGGACGGGGCGATTTCGATCGCACAGCACACAGCCTGCAGCCTGCACTCATCAGCCGAACGGGCCCCGCATGCCTTCCACGTGCACCCGCCGAGGCCCCTAATGGGAATCCCCGCTACCACGGACGGGGAGGGGGGGAGAAGGACGCGCCATGCATTCGTGTTGCATTCAAAATCGTAGAAACATGGTGAATTCGTATTCGGCCTATAATGTCGTCACCGTCTCGGACAAGTCTAGTACCTACTCACCCGACCCCGAAGGGATGGAAGGCTCGATTGGCCTGGGCGAGGATCGATCGCTCGACTTTGCCAGTGGAAGTAGCGCCTCTTACGCTTGTGTCACATGCTCATTTTTTAGTTACCGACTAAAAAATTATTGCCTTTTAGGAATTGACGACCCGATACGAAGGCATGGCATTCATTTGGACCCGATACGGTGGCCATGTGGGTCTAGCAATTTACCCGACCCCGGGGAGGTTAAGGGCACGATTTGCCTCGAGGAAGGATCGATCGCTCGACGGTGAGCGCGGCACTGTTTCCCAGTTACGCTTACATTGTTTGAAATTCGGACCTTTTCCTATGGTCACCTATGATAACCCTGAGTGAGTAAAGGTGAAAATAGTTACCCAGCCTCCCACACTGTCCTACAAACAATGTCTTTGGGGGTAAGGCCTAGCATACTAGAATTTAGGGAATTTATGAAATCGAGGGTCCTGGGAGAGAACGGTTTTATACCACCCCTGAAACCATTCCATTGAAAGGTTTCACAATTAAAAAACTAGTTCCGCAGTTGGAATTCGACACCTCAAAACATACCGAGAAAATCGACGGGACAATAAACCCAAGTAAATTTGCGGTAAGAAACCGGTGATCACATGGTAACCGTGATGTGTACTTTTATGGTAAACTTATCCGTCGATCTGTCCAACTGACCAACAAGTTTAGATCTCTACAGGGAAAAAGAGAAGCAAATTGTATAGAGGAAACACAGCGAGAAAGTAAAGGCAACGATCACTTGGGTAAAGTTTAACCTCGTTGGCGCGAGAATAGGTAAGGAGAATATTCAGAAAGCGGTGCAAAAATAGAAGAAAAGGCGGAACAAGAACATCTGCTTTATTCACGATTATCCAATCAACAGAACTTAGCAGAATATAAAAGAACACTTATACAGCATGCGACTATTGTACATGATAGTATTAATATAACCATCAAGAATCAAAATAGTGTCAAAATGTAGCTCGTAATAATTTTCTGATTTGATGAGATGGTATTAAAACTGATAAAAAAAAAACTTAATAAATAAGTAGTTAATAAAACATGAGTATATGAGAAGGAGAACAAGGAGAACATCTAGAACACGGAAACATCTTGAACATTCAGTAAGAAAAAAAGGAAAATAAGAAAAAACACCTATCAGTTCTGGTAAGTAGTATACTAAAACCGAGGGAAACCAGTTGCTGGGGAATTTCCGGTGACGGTCAAAGTCCACTCCGCAGAAAAACCTGCGTAAAGTGGAGAGGCGGCTGCTTGCCGCCACAGCTGCCTCTACTGGGTCAGTGGAACACCACCACCTACACGAACTGCACTTGAAGTGTGGGAGATTGGCGTTTTTCTAGTTCTGCAAAGCTACGACTGCAAACTGGGCGACATCAGTCGTAGCGATATAGCCGTCATAAGCGGTGCGGTGACAAGCAGCTGTTCTACGGCCACGAATGCTGAGGAAAAGTTGTAAGAAAGTGAGGAGGAGGCGGAGATGTTCGCCGATGACGAACGAGGAGGAATCGGGGTAGGAATGCCGCCCCGATAATAGCCACCAGCGCCAGATGCTGTTAACGTCCGCCCCGCGACAGTGTCCTGACCTTTACCTCTGGGGGTAAAAGCACGTGAGCGACACGTGAGTGGGTTTGGGTAAGTTGCATGGGGTTCATCTAGGGGTTAAAGTTGCCCTTGCCGTCCTTAAATGGGAAATTTGGCCTATACAAAGACACATGGGCACCAACTGATGTGCAAACCAAGGTTTTCAGAAAGCGTTGAAAGGAGAATTTCGTTGACCTCATTCAGGGATCGATCTCTTGCATTTGAGGGAGGATAAAGGCCGCGCCTCTTACCATTTCACCAAATGGTTTGAGGTTAGCACCAAAGCACTAATTTTTGACCACACATATGGTGAAGAACATTATTTACTACACATTTAAAGCAAGTTAGAATACTCTTGGTGCAGTGCTAAGAGGCGCTATTTCCACCGGCACAGTCGAGCGATCGATCCTCGCCCGGGCTAACCAAGTCCTCAATCCCTACGAGGTTGGATAAATTGGTAGTGAACTTGTCTGGGAGGTGAAGACTGACATTTATAGCCCATAAGTAAATCTACGATCCTGAATGAAAGACGGATGCGTGGCGCGTCCTCAGGGGACTGATCAACGCCGGCCCCTCTATTTTTATCTTTACATCTATAGGAGAAGAACTGTTTTCGACAATCAGTAACGAAGGGGTCGACAACATCGAAGAGTATTTTTATCGATGCCCGTCACCCCCTCTCCACCTCTACCCATCGGTGAACTTTTCCATCGATTTTTTAATGTGTTTATCATCCAGTTCGTGGTGGTGTTTACGCTACGGTGAGGCTCATTGATGTAGACTTGTGGCGAACCCGTGATGTTCTTTGTTTTTGCCCATTTTGCGATAACAGATGCAGTTTATACAGATTTCAACTATTTACAGTACCATCGAAAATTTCCGTCAAAACACGATATAAACGATATAGATCGTTTTTACCGTTCACCCGCCATAAATCACTTTAGAATTATTTGTATTGAATAAAAAACACATGGCCGTAATCAGAAGAGCGTGATCTATCCAGCGGTAAAGAAAGTGTAGTGCAGTTCTAATTTTTTTTTGATTTTCATGAGAGTGCTTCTTGACTTCATCAACCGACGACACGAGGTCAACGTCGTTAGGCCGTCCTTGCTAATTACACCCTGCGGATATTCCTAATTAAGTTACATCTGAGATTTATATTGTAACGCTTACGTAACTATGCACATCAAAAACAATACCATTTCTGAAGAAAGCCGAGGCGATCATTTGAATATACAGCCATCCTGAGAAAGAAAAGAAAATGTACGTTCAAAAATGAGCGGAAGTAAAATTTGAAATAAGGCTACTTTCCTCTGATTACGGCCATGTGTTTTTTATTCAATACAAATAATTCTAAAGTGATTCATGGCGGGTGAACGGTAAAAACGATCTATATCGTTAATTTCTATATCGTTCGCGTTTTGTCGGGAATTTACCGACGGTACTGTATGTTCAATTAAACACCGATGGGTTCATTTTGTATTGCCAGGCATGGAAAATCACATCTCGAGGGCTTTTTTTGTACAAAAATACAGTGGTGATAATGGGGCAATAGGTTAGATAAGGCCAGATCACCTTGAGGAGATAACTGTGATATCCGTTTTTATCAAAAAATTTTCATCCTATAGTGATAAACATGAGATAAACGGCGAACGGACGCATCGCGTATGCAACATCGCGCACAGTCCCAAATTAAATGATGTTTTTTGTCGATCTCATTGGTCCTACAGGTCTGATCTTTGTTCTGGTTCAAATTCGAATTTGGTCGAAAACACGGCATATTTTTTATAGGTAAAGGTAAGAAGGTAAAGGTATCGGCGTCGATCAATCCACTAAGGACGCACCGCCGCATTCGTGTTCAATTCAGAATCGGAGAGGCATGGTGAATGCGTATTTGCACTTACCAAACAGGTCTGATCCCAATCTATCCAACTCTGGAGGGATGGAAGGCTTGGTTGGCCGTTGCCGGGATTGATCGCTCGACCGTGCGGGTGTAAGTAGCGCGACTTACCACTGCACCACCCTCGTAGTTTCTAACTAAAAATCAATACGACCTAAATGTTCCCAAGAACGAGCTCCATCAGTCTGCAAATTGCATCATGACAAATTGCCTAAGTCGGGGCTGCAGCCGTTCGGTGGAAAAACGCCGCACTCCGTTGTAAAGTAGTGGTAAAGTGCAAAATTCCATTTACTACGGGTACAAATTGCAGGATACCAATCAAAACTCTAGAAAAGTCTCTTTTCGCAAGATTGACTGGGTAAAAACCTGACAAATGATGTAAACCGGTGAACGATAGGAGACTCAAGGAAAGAGCTTGGATGGGTAAAAAGGTCGATCCAGTTAAATTTTCACCGGAATTTTGATAGGAACCGCAAGATACCATCCGATCTCTCACTTTGATTGTTACCAAGAGAATCCAGATAAGAAACCTGCTGGAAATCATCCCACAACTTGTTTTCTGTTGCCGCAGCTGATAAACAGTTTACTCGGGTAAATTGACACTAGTTAATCAAACTCTGGTATAGGATAGCAGCTGTGGTTGTCTGAAGATCTGAGCAATTCAATGCAATAGAGAAAAGCACTGAAGACACTGACTTGGTACAGCGACTGGCTCCCGTATGCTAAATACGCAATCACCAATCCTTTGCTATTCAGAATTGAAGACGAATGCATGGCGCATCCTTAGGGTACCGAGCAGTACCGAGCACATTAATTGTTAACAACAAAAAGGAAAAATAACCAAGGGAGAGAGCTCACTGAAGCTACAATAGAGATCTGCGGTAGAGGAGTGTGACGGAAGGATGATGCAACGAAGGGATTGGGGGGCGTCTAGCCCATCATGAGTCATCGCGGTCAGGTTCTTTACCCTTCGCGAACTTTCGAGAGTCACAGATATGACGGAAATTGAGTAATCGTCTCTGCGCTTGTCCATAACTTGTTCGGCTATAGGCCCTTACAGACCCGACGACGTGCAATTTGAGCGATGAATTAGCCGTTATAAATGAAATTGAGCGAAACACACGACGACGAGCATTCTCGTCCGACGCGACATTTGCGACGGCCGCACTACTCTAATTGCAACGCGCGGTCACCGCCGCGGTGAAGACTGCGAATTCGTCGCTCAATTTTTTGTCGTCGGGTCTCTAAGGGCCCTATCTGTGCACTTCCTGGGTTAATTAAGAATCGTTCATACTCGGCAGCAAGGCAGCACGGCAGCTGGACGACTTGACCGCTCAAGGGCAGTCCACAGTGGGAAACCCATTCCTAAAACTTGATGTTGTAATGGTGGTGCTGAGTTCATCGCAAAAATCGCATCTCAGACCGGATTCGAACCCGAATCTCGCACTTAACCGGGGCCGTGCGTTAACCACTGCGCTACTGAGACTATGGCTCTGCTCGCCGACTGCGACGGTCATTTGCGCTCCCTGTGTATCTAAAACGTTGTTTTTCCGTTATCGTTGAAAAATGTCCAAAAGTTTCAAGCTCTGTGTGCGCTCTGCGTCTCTACCCGTCGTTGCTGCGCTACTTTGCTGCCAAGTATGAACGAGCGCCTAGACTCTGACAAATCGCCGCAAGAATAGAATACTCTGTAAAAAACATTTCCGACCATACTTGTCCTTTTGTGTTTTTTGTCATGAATACGACATTAACGGACCTTTAATCCTTTGATAAAATCGATAAGAACAAAGGAAAGAGTCGAACTGACCGTATCTTCAGGAGCTGCTGCAGTGATCACCGCGCTGGACATGACGACTGCTGAAAGCCAGCCGGCTCACTCGACCCGGCGATGGTTAATGTATGAGGAACGCTAGAGGCTTATCGGGTTCGTTTCTTCATGTAAAATCAGTAGATATCGTGAGATGACGTGGTTGAGAGGCCCTCGGTTTTTTTTTCGGCTGAAAACTCGAGTTTTTCTCGTTATAAAGCTGCCGCGCGATGTTTGCGACATCGCGTCTACGCATTTACCGATCTCTGCACGCGACGCGTCCGCCCTCGAGGTAGAAAGGCTATCGAGAGAAGAAAATTTAGGAAATTTAACATTTTGATTGTTTCTCGACCGTTTCTAGGTATCTATTCGTTTGAATTACTTTTTTGTTTAATGACGTAGTCTGTTAGTTTTGTTATATTTGCTTTTATGAATAAATAAATAATTCCAATTCAAGACTATCACAGCTGCATTCTTAAGGTACCAGAGCCTTATTACTCTATAACGTTTGATCGGCGGCTGAACGCTGCTTCTGGCACTTTACCGACTTTAATAAATTGAATTTTAAAAAAGTTAAAAGGTATGATAGTTCTTGATCAAACATAGAGGATGGTGAGTACTTGGAAAGAATGGGGTTGGTGAGTACGAAGAATGTCGTTTACCCAGTAACCTGTCCAACCGATGATAAACGACTTTACAACGACTTGAATTCAATGGAATCGTAACTGCTCGCAGCGTAGTGGAGCGGATATGCATCATAACAAGTCAGCAAAACAACACAGAGAAGATGATTTATAAACTCTAATAAAAAGCCAAGTTTTAAACGAAAGAACCAGCAGAACCAGAGAATTCTGAGCCCCTGACAGAAGCAAAAAATCTGGAACCCAGCGGAAAACCCTGAGGGCAAAAGGTAGAATGGAAAATTTCAAGAATGCGTTAAGGGAAATGAATCGACTGCCTTTATTCCACCGCCTAGGTCAGCCGTCGCCCCGCCTACTTTGTGGCGATAAACGCGCCCCACTGCTACTCTTGCGCCCCGCCGTCATTGTGCGCGAAATCGAATCGTCAAGGTAATCGACTGCCCGAGGGCTTTTAGATCATGTCCTCCAAGAAGCAGAGCTCGCTTTTCTCATTCTTCACCCCGAAGGCTGGGCAGTCAACGCCATCATCATCAACTCCTAAATCCGTCGTGGCCACAAAGTCGGTGAAGTTCGAACGAGACGAAAATGGTGCTGCTGAAGAAGGTATCATTTTCTTTGTTTCCCTTTTATCTTTTCCTTTCTGGTTTGGTGACACCCATGGTCCTGGTGGGAAGTGCCATGTGTTTTGACCAATCTTCATTGGGTAAACGGATCTCTAGCCTAAATTTCTATTCCCAGAGGTCGGCTGAGTTGGTGGGGTTGATCAAGACCGATCACTGCCTTTCACTCTATTCATTTATTTATTTTTTGTAGGTGCGGCAGCGCACATAAAAGAAAATAAACGCATCAATAGATTATTGCAGTCATCGAAGAAGTAAGAATAACAGTGTAACAGGAAGTAAAATACTACGATAAGCAGCTAAGTTTAAACAAGGAACTTCGCCACATGCCTTTTAAAAGTTGGATAAGACAGGGCCCAGCTGGACGAACGGAGAACTTGATTTAAAGAAGTGCGAATTCTGTAACTGAAAAATTCTGACCTGACAGTAGTATGTGCCAGAGTAGTTATTTTGAACTCAGCACCTCTAGTATGAGAGAGGGGCTATTGTGTAGAAATACTTCAAGGATTTTGTAGGTGTCATCGGTGGTCGTGGTCACTCTACCTAAGATATCTAACACTGACTATAATTGGTCCTAATGTCAAAACGACACTAATTCACTTATTCTTCTCCAGTGGTCCAAACATTTTTCAACTAATTTTTCCCAAAAGTCGCATATTTGATATTCTCACGATTCTGGCATCCGTTTTCCGAATTTCGATCGGAGACCACCCACATCGTCCACTTGGATGGTCGAGTCGGGATTTTCGATTTGACTAAAAATTCGTTCAGGTAAGTACCCAAGTTAGATCAGATTTTTTACTCCAGAATCGAGGACGCTAAAACGTGTCAACGACGACAATGACGTCTCACCAATCCGACGAACAAACTCCGTGAAACGACGTCGGATCATTGTTTCATCGGATGAAGAAGACGAAGGCGAGAACGTTCTGGAGGTTCGAACTCCGCCATCTTCAGTGCAGGTATCCTTTTTCACATTTCTTTACATTTCTTACATTACATACATTACATACATTTCCTTTTCCCTTAGATGCATTTCTTTTTTCCTTTGATGAAAATATTTTCCCTAAAATTCTTCTGAAAATGCGCTTATTGTTGCATAGATTCACCAAAATGTTGTAGAATGCACCGTCAACTCCATCATCTTTGGTGCCAGAAGTCTCAACTCCAAAAACTGCGAGGAGCTTGCGGCCGCTGAAACCCTGCTCGACTCCATTGTCGACAATCGCTGCGGAATCGTTTATCGATTCTTTCCGTGTAGATGAAGATGATCTGGTAATTCATTCCATTTTATTTATTTATTTACGTGAATTTAACAAGCACGAGAGGAAACAGATCAAACGAAAAAGTAAGCAACAGTCAGCAACACGGCGAATTTTTAGAAAATAGTGACGTTCTACAGAGGATTCCCGGCTTCTGCTTGTTTTTATTGGCATAATTTATTCAAAAATGATTTTGTTCTTCTCTTCCAGAATGCATCGACGGCCTCTATTGATACACTGGACCGTACCATATATCAGGTTGAGGAAAAGGAACGGAAATATAAGGATAAAGAAGACATTGCCGAGATGGAAAGCGAAAAGTTCACCCATGAAACGTTACCCTTTTTGAAGGTATTGGTTTCTTTTACCTCTTAACTTCACTCTAAACCCACCTTTTAGTAGGATACCCATGATTTTCCAAAATTTTTTAGTAGGTTTGACATTTTATCCCTAAGAATTTATTCAGCCAGAAAAGATCCGTGACGCTCAAGGTCGCCGCCCAGACGACGAGGACTACGATCCAACGACTCTATTCGTTCCGGCTGATTTCTTGAAAGAGCAGACACCTGGTAAACTTACCCAGTGTCCTGCGTCAAGGTATCGATCGTAACAAACCTCTTTTTTCTAGGTCACAGACAGTGGTGGACAATTAAGAGCAAGAACTACGACGTTGTTCTCCTTTTCAAAGTCGGCAAGTTTTACGAATTGTATCATATGGATGCTGTTATCGCTGTGGAATGTCTCAGCCTTACTTTTATGAGGGTAAGTTTTTAACTTTTGTTTTTGTTGTGTCCATTTTTCTTCGCGGAATTAATGAATGTTTAGGGTTCTTATGCCCATTGTGGATTTCCTGAAGCGGCGTACGGGAAATTTGCCGATCAGTTGGTGTCTCGTGGGTATAAGGTGGCTCGTATTGAACAAACAGAAACACCACAACAACTGGAGGAGCGTAATAGCCGGGCCCAAGGAGGGAAGGACAAGGTGGTTCGCAGGTGAGTGCTTAGGTCATCTAACTTTATCCCTGGTTTTTACTCGATAAGTTATGTTATACACCGCTCTTAACGGTCGTCTTGACCATTCATGAGTGGTTTGCCCGAAGTAAATTCTGAATAGCGCCGATACCCAATTCATCAACGCGTTTAGTGGAGGCTTTTCGTGGTATGACACAGCTCACTGGCTCAGGTAGGTGTCATGACCTAGAAATGCCGTGTGAATCCTCAAATAAACCCCAGAACGCGTTGATGAATCAGTTTTTTTTGTTATTTCTGGACGATACAAAAGTTACTGCCTGGGACGTGATTGAACCCTGAATCATTGAGATTATGACCCGAGGCTCTCAATATCTCCACCATCCTCCCCTTTCTCTAAAGTCAGTCCTTGACCGTCCACTTTTTTAATCTTCATCTTTTCCTTTTATGAAGTGTTATTTTCAGAGAAGTTTGCCGGGTAACCACCAGCGGCACCCGTACATATTCTGTGATCGATGGCTGCAATACCTACGGTGGAGAAGCCGATACTGGAGAGGCGCAGTCCAAGTATCTACTAAGTATTAAAGAATGTGTATGTTGTTTTGTTTTTTGGAATTCTAGCCTATATATCTCCATTTTCTGATCCTAGCGGTTTATTATTGTATTTGTTTTATTAATAAATTTTCTAGGTTTACGACCAAACATCTACCTATGGTGTTTGTCTGGTGGACACATCAGTGGGCAAATTCCACATTGGTGAATTCCGCGACGATGACTATAACTCCTACTTACGTACCCTGATTGCCAACTTTACACCTGTCCAGGTTTGTGAAAATTTCCATAGAATTAGATTTTTTAAACTGAAGCTTCTGGGAAAATTGTCATAATATGAAGGTAGTGCACTATTTTTGCTACCGAATGCAGTTAATAAATTTTTTGTTAAGGTTTTGCATGAACGAGGGAACCTTTCCCAGCAGTGCAAAGTGATTCTGAATGGTGTGTTGAGTTCGGTGCAGAAGGAAGCACTTTCCTCCAAGAAGCAGTTCCTTGATGCTGATGAGACGCTGAAACTTGTAAGCTTCCTTTTTTTCTACGCAATTTTGGTCGTTTTCTGTTTTGTGTATGGTCTACGGTGGTGCATTGGTAAGGGTCGCTATTGACGCTCGCGTCTCCAGCGATCGATCGTCGTTCGGGTTAACCATGACCTCTATCCGCTCCGGGTCGAGTAGATTGGTACCAGTCTTGTCTGGGAAGACAGAAACATTGAGTTGGTGCAGCGGCTGGCCCGCGCCAGTCGTATATGCGAAATCGAAAATGTCCCTATGATTCTGAATGAAATACAAATGCATGGCGCGGTCTTTAGGGGACCGATCAATACCAGTTATATTACGTTTACTTTTATAGTTGTCTAAAGACGAATATCTCGGTGCTGACTTCTCGTCGTGGCCCGAGGCACTGCGAGGAATGCTCGATCCGGATTCCGTCATACCAAAACCCGGACTTAATTCAGCGCTCGCGCTTAGTGCTCTTGGAGCTGTCCTGTAGTAAGTTCTAAAAATGTTTTTAATACTATTACAAGTACAAGCTGATCGAATACCGTAATTATTTTTCTGTTGTTTTTAGCTATTTACAACGCTGTCTCATCGATGTAGACATGATAACTATGCGCGAGTTTGCTCTGCTGGAACCGGTGAACAACTGCACGAACGGGAAGGCCAGCGAGAAATTCTGGGAGAGTCGTCAAATGGTCCTGGACGGGATCACCCTGCAGAATCTTAATCTTGTCCCTGGCGACAATAATGATGCTCAGGCGGCGTCGCTTTCACTGTACAGCACCATGAATAAGTGTCAAACGGCGTTTGGTAGGTTGCACTTAGCTTTTTAAAAATATAGTAAAAATATAGGACAGTAAGAAAGCCTTAAGCCGGCCCACCTTCTTTCTTCCATTATTTCTTTATGATGCATACGATAGACGCGCGTGGTACAGTGGTAAGAGGCGCTACTGACACCCGCACGTCATGCGATCGATCCCCGCCTGGGCTAACCAAGGCTTCCATATCTCCGAGATCGGTGAATTGGTACCAGACCTTCTCTGGGACGGTAACGACACTGACTTGGTATAGCGGCTGACCCCGCAAGTCATTGTATAGGCCAAATACGCATTCACCTTGTCTCTACGATTCTGAATGGAGGACGAATGTGTGGCGCGTCCTCAGGGGAGTGATCAGTGCCGGCACCTTTATCTTTACCTTCACCTTTGATCATCATCGTTAGTCACGACAGTAATCCTTCTAATCAAAGCGGCCCAATACTTTCTTAATACCCCATATGTTTAACACAATTTCATGTTTTTTGGCATAACATTTTTAAAAATATTTAGGTAAGCGACTGTTGCGGCAGTGGATCTGTTCACCTACTTGTGATCTGGAAGTCATACGGGAACGCCAAGATGCGATTCAGTACCTTATCGACCCTGCCAGGACACGATTTGTTGAGAAAGCCGGCGAGTTGCTGAGAAAGCTTCCAGATCTTGAGAGGCTTCTGCAGAAGTGAGCCCATCGATTTTTACTCAGAAAGCCTTTTTTATTCAAATTTTAATTACAAAGCCTACTTTTACCAAAATTTTCCTCAGTATGCTCTTGTGGTAGTAATCAATTCTACTTTTGTTGACACGTAAGGTTTTTTCTTCAGAATCCACACGATGGGCTTGAAATACCGCGCGGAAACCCACCCAGACAGTCGTGCCGTGATGTTTGAGGCGGCAAACTACAACAAGAGGAAAATCAAGGATCTCTTGAACACTTTGGAAGGTTTCGGAACCTGCCAGAGTCTCATAGAACTTTACGATAGTATGACGCAAGGCGGAAATGGGTTAGAACTTTTAATTTTCAACAAAATCCCTTGAGGGTATATGCAAGTGCTGTTTAGAACTCGTCTTCTGGACAAGTGTCTAAGTTCCGGTGGAAGAAGTGACTTGAGCGCCCATTTGGAGCATTTTGCGGTGAGTCGTTTGATTACCTTAAATTATGACTTTTGAGTAAAAATCGTAGTTTTCAGAAGTCGTTTAATCATAGCGTTGCCGAGAAGGAAGGTATGATCGTTCCACAGAAAGGTCAGGATGAGGAATATGATGATGCTTGCCGCGGGGTTAATGAAGCAACTCATAATTTGGAGACCTATAGGAAGGAGCAAGAGGAGAAGCTCCGTTGCAAGGTGGGTAGCACTTGAGTTACTTAGCATTTTTCTTCCATAAATTTTGGTCTGGTGGTAGTTATTATCATAAAAATCTAATCCAATATTCATTCTCTTGTTAACATTTTATAGATAACCTTCTTCGGGAGCGGTAAGAACCGTTTCCAAATGGAAATCCCGGAGAACGTAGGCGTACCGCGCTACTATGAGTTAAAATCTAGGAGGAAGGTGATTATTGTTTCCATTATTATTGTCCATTGTTACCTTTCCTTCTTGTTTCGTCCTTCCCTTACCCTACTAAGGTTTTCTTTAGGGATTTGGTCGATATTCCACCGAAGAACTAGATGATCTTATCAACCAACTAGTCAAAGCCGAGGCCAATAAGGACATGCAACGAGCAGATGCGACCCGTCGAGTGTTTTCCGACTTTGACACAAGGTACGCCTACCATCAAGAACGATGAAAACGTGAAGTGGTCGGTGTTGATGAGTTCTATGAGGACGCGCCGTGCATTTTCTGTCCATTCTGAATAGTAGAGGCATGTTGAATGCGTCTCCTATTCGATGACTTTCGGCTCGAGCTGCTGTTCAAGTGTCTTTACCTCCCGAGAAAATTCTGCTACCAATTTACCCAATCGTAGAGGGTTGGAAGGCTCGGTTGGCCTGGGAGGGGATCGATCGCTCGACCGTGCGCGGGTGGAAGTCGCGCCTTTTACGACTACGTCGCGCGCGACTATCAAAAATAATAAAACAAGTGGTACCGTCCAAAAGAAGATTAAGTGTTTTAGAAGAAAAATATGGTCCGATGTGCTGAACCGAGTCGCCGAGGTAGACGTTCTCCTATCACTGGCACGCTATTGCCAAACTTGTGGGCTGGCGCTCTGTAGGCCGCAGTTTGAAGTTGACACAGAAGAAGTGGGAGCTTTTGTACTTACACCTTTTTTATTCTTTTATGTTACGACTTTCTTCAGCCTGTGCTCTCCATTGTGCAAGGTTACCATCCGTGCTTGGCGATAAAGTTACCAACAAATGATGCCATGAGTACCTTTACCTATATCGGTAAGTAAACTAAATTTCTCTTCTCAACATTCTCTACCTTGAATCACACGTTTCAACGAAGAGTTTTCTATATTTTTGGTTTTTTTTTCATTCGACTCCGTATCCTGTCAGTTACCCCTACTTTTTTCAATTTTAGAAGCGAACGGTTACTTATACTTCTAGAGAAGCGATGAACTCCTCAAAAAGTCTACGATTTCAGCGAACGACTCACATCTGGGAGGAACCCACGCGAAAACTGTTCTACTCACTGGTCCAAACATGGGTGGAAAGTCAACCCTAATGAGACAAGTGGCTGTTCTCACCGTGATGGCTCATATGGTGAGATTTTAAAATGTTAATTTTATTTATGGTTGTTGTAATAGAATCGAAAATTTCTAAAGGGATCATTGGTACCGGCGGAATCGATGCGTCTCTCTCCGGTGGATCGCATCTTTACGAGAATTGGTGCAAACGATCGATTGATTTGTGGTGGGTTTCTCCTTTTATTTATTTATTTCTTCCTTTTTTCTTTCTCTCGTCCTCAATGGAATTTAAAAGTGTATAAACAGTTATTTTTTTTAGGACAATCGACTTTCTTCGTTGAACTAAGCGAGACCTTGGTCATATTGAAGAATGCTACGAAGCACTCTCTAGTTCTCATCGATGAGCTCGGCAGAGGAACGAGGTGCGGTTCCCATTGAACATATTTCACATTTCGCTTGGATCCAACGATTTTTTTATTGATTTTTAGCACCTTCGACGGTACTGCAATTGCTTCAGCAGTTCTGTCGGATGTTTCTCGACGGCTTCAATGTCGATCGTTTTTCTCAACTCACTATCATTCGCTCTGTAAAACAGCCTCAGTTAATCCGAATATTGCACTAGCTCATATGGTTAGTTTTTTTAGGTTATTTTTTTAAGTTTTTTTGTGTTTCAATATTTAAATATACTTCTAGGCATGCATGGTAGAGAATGAAAATGAAGACAATCCCACCGAGGAATGTGTAACCTTCCTTTATCGATTGACTGATGGTGTTTGTCCAAAATCGTACGGATTTTTCGCGGCCAGACTGGCTGGAGTGAGACCGGAGGTTTGTTTTGAGAGGTTATTTCTATTATACTTACCATTTTAAAATATTAGCTATGGTATTCAGGTAGTAACAGAGGCCTACGAGGCAAGTAGGGTGATCTTCGATTCCCTTAATCGCAAAAAGATGGCGATCGCTTCGATCAAAGAAGTGGCACGTGGTGGTGGTTCTGTTGAACAACTTCGAGAGATGATTGCTGCGTTGTAAATGTTTATTACTGTGAATTTACTCTACATTTGAATTATTGCTACACTACTTCAACTTAATTTTACAAGTTAATTTTTGGCTTTAATGATGTTTAATGATTACCTCAGCTGGTGAAGTTAACGGTGTACGCGTCGATGTCATAATTGATTAGAAAATCTATCTTCGTTCTCCTTGATTTTCTCCTTCTTATTCTTAGGACGTTTTGCTTTAAATCCTGGTAATTTAGACGTCGTGTTCGTCTCTTGTCTTGCCTTTTTACGTTGTTAAATTTTGTAGTTTTCCATAAGAATAGTTCTTTGAGCTCTTTCACTGTGGATTCCATCATAAACATTGAATAGAACAGTTTATTTATGTGAATATTACGTAGAAAGTGATGTCTTTTTTGATACCCGTGAGTGAAACTGGACAACCGAAAGTGGAAAGTAGGACGAAAAAAGCAAACGTTGAAGAAAATGAGAAAGACATTACAAGCGTAGGTCAATAGATACAGTGGAGGAATTTCAGCCTTTCAGCTGTGAAATATTGTTCAACTGAAGCAGAAAACTGTCAGTTGTCCTACCACTAGACACATATGAGTTGAAAAATTGGCTTAGATACGTAGGGTCTCTAGCTCTTGAAATTCTCTTCGATCATCTTTTGAACGAGGGCCATGTCTGAAAAGAGCTGATACCTTCCTTAAATGATTTTGCAGGGTTTAATTTTTTGTATTAATTGATTTACATATTTATTAGCTCGTAGAATGCTCTATTAGAGGATATCCTTCTACATGCCTATTACGTTTTTGAATTATTTTCTTTTGAGTCATACAAGAAGAAGATCGTTTAGGACGTTGAGAACTGACTCAACGGTTCCTCTTTTCTCGTGGAAACTTCTTAGCATGGTTCAAGAAACCCAGTCTCCATGAATCCTACTGCTCTTAAAACCACAATCATCAACAGAGATCAATCAAACTCATTGAATCAAAGATCAAAGTAAACAGCTCCTTACCTCGACGTAGTGAGTTAAGTTGCCCGACGGTTAAATCGCACACGGTTTCCTCTCCTTTCTTGGCATACTTTAGTGTAGCAGTAGACCCAGACTCGGACACAACTACAGACTCCATAGGTGCTTCTGTAACAAAGAGTGTTTTTTCTCTTTTCTCGTGGACAACTTTAATATTTTTTAACCATAATATTTATTCGAGCACCTTTCGGAATGCTGTTCTTCACGGTTTCTCTCAAAACGTCGATAGATGCGGAATAGACACGGGCCAACACCTTGCTGTGCTCTGAAAAGTGGAAGTTACGGTGGCGAAGGGGCGAAACATTTTTTATTTAGTAAATTATTATCTTTACTTTCTTTCTGTGGTATAAAAAGGCGCGCTAACAAAAAAGGACGAAGTAAACAAAATTAGGATAAATTTTCAAAGCAAACTCATCAGTCTTCCAAAAACATGAAACCGCTAAACTGTTCATCACAGTTGATAAGTTTTTTTTCTAGTTTTATGTGCCTAAAAACCTACATTACCTCTACCAGGGTGTTTACAGGAATCAAGAAAGTCACATATCACCCGAAATTCGTCTATTTTTGGACTCCGCAACGATGTTCAAGAATGATACCTAACATATTTGGAAAACTGGCCCCAGATTCATGAACGGACGAGCGGTCTCCGTAACCGCGGCGAAGCCAGAAGCAGACCGCAGAGTCGATGAGAGATTGTGTTCAACACAGAAAAATTTAGGATAAGTAAACGAAGGTGATCGCCATTCGGGCCATATCTCGGGGTTTATCGGGGGTTTGACAAGGATGAATCTGGGACCTGGGGCCTCATTGGTCCCATTTGCATAGAATCATCGGATATTACGGTGAGTATTGACACTGGGTTTACCCAGCCTCTCTGGGTTTTGCTGGACTTCTCCAACTCTTTATCAACGAACCTGCAGGCAATCCAAGATGAGTGCATTCCGTTTCAAAGTCATCACTGGCACAGTTATATGAAGCGGCATTCTTCATCATGAACGATATCGAATAGAGAAACCGCCTTACAGCAACAGTGTCTGAAATCAGTCAGCCAATTATTTCGAAAGCATTTTTAACGAGAAATTTTAAAATTAAGTTTTTCGAACTCACCAATGTGCTCCGATACAAATCTTTGGACCTGGTCATCTGAGACGTTTTTTCGAAGGAGAAACTCGACCGAAAGCTGGCATAGTCCTTTGAATTTGACGGTGGACTAAAGTCGAAAAAACATTCTGTTTTTGAAGATACACTATCGCTCCTTTAAAGTAATCATTAGATCACTTATTAAAGACATCTAAAATGCTAAATACTAGACAGAAAATTCATAACTCCTGAGAAAATTAGTACCGGAAGCCCTGTATTTTGTTTATCTATCTAAAAACAATCAAAACGCCGCCTTTCGATAGGCACGTTTAAACAGCGAGTCTTCTTAGGGAATTTTGCAACTGAAATTTTACAGGGCATCCGTATATGTCTGAAAAAAAGAGCATTCTATTCCCATAAAACTTTTGAAAAACTTCAAAACAGTGAGCCATGGAACTATTCAGCACACTTCCCTGTAAACATAAAAAAGAGAACTGATGAAGGTATAAAAATATCCTACATTAGTACTCACCACATTGGAGAAATCACCGATTTGTGCCAGAAGCCAGTCCGGGCAATCTTGTCCTCCAAGAAATTGAAAATGCTGAAAGACGTACTCTTTTAACCGACAAAAAAACTCCAAGGTGATTTTCCTCTTACCATATACTTCACAATTTCTACAGGAAGTCCGTTAAGTAAAAATGAAGCGAATAAGAATACTTTTTTAACGGTTCGGTTGATAAAGACGTCGATTAATTTTAGACGTGGGAACATTGGCCGCAATTGCGACCGGCGGAATCATTGCGCCAGTTTTTGAACATAATCGTTCTTCTTCGACCCACTCGGTCGTTCTCGTTCCCATCTTCCGTCAGATCTTTCTGTTTGAAATTTCAAATTATCATTTTGTCATCAGATCATTTCAAGATGGACTCTTATTGTTCTCTATAGCTTCCTATCTGATCTAATCAAAGTGATGGTGATTTTACGCGATCTTCTTACCTTACATAAATCAATATTGAGGAGAAACTTCGGCACTATTGTACTTAGGTTTGGCAACTTCTTAGGTTTGGCAAGTTCTTCCAGTCGTTCGAGTGGTTTCCAGGATCCAGGTGACCCAATAGTACCTAAAATCACATACTTGATCCAATTTTGTTCATCTTTGACCTAAGACCTAGTCTACAGGGCTTCTGTTATCCATCCCACCGGATTTCTTGCCAGTCCGCTGTCAAAGCGGTGGTTCTCGATTCATCCTTCCTCAGCATCAGTTTTATCGGAATTTCTTTCAGGTAGCCATTCTATTCCAAATGGTAAAAGGTAAAGGTGTCGGCGTTGATCAGTCACCTTAGGACGACCTTAGGACGCGCATTCGTGTTTCATCAAAAATCGTAGTCATGGTGAATGTGTATTCCGCCTATACAATAACTGACGGGGGCAGCCGCTATACTTAGTCAATGTCTTTACCTTGGCAAACACCTAACCCCGGGAAGCTGGAAGGTTTGCATACCTGGGGGAATCGATCGCTCGATCCTGTGGGTGTCATTGGCGCCTCTTAACATTGTACCGCGCGCGCCCCCTAAAACCTAACCTTTGATAATCCTTAACATGGACGAACAACTCCGGCTCCAGCCTATACCAGGTATTTGATAACTCATATCGTTTTACCTTTACCATCGTAATCCTCGGGCCGTTTTCTTTTCCTTATCGGATATTATGGACCAGTCTCAAAAAGTGAGTCGTAGTGGGGGATGGGTCCTTGACACGAACAGCTAGGATGTAGTTATGTTGCAAATAGTTCTTTTACCTGGACGTCCAACCTTCAATCAATCTTGAGTGGTCGCGCGCAGTTGACGACCTGTTTTGAACGAGCTCTGATTCTGCAGCATCTAATGCGAATAGACAGTTTTGCACTGTTCCTTTGTAATAGGTCTCGAGTCATTGTCCATTTACTTCTTTTCCAAATGTAACTTCGGAACTGAACATTGTTTGTGATTCAGAAATCCGGTCTGGAGTTTAATATATTTTTTGGACTGCAAAAGGGCGGTTAAGATAAACATGACCGACTTTACCCAAAGTTCGATAGGAATGCTGACCGCGGAACTGATATCGGTTATGGAATATCTTCCAGTTACGGTAGGCTACGGTACAAAATGTGACCCGTACCCATCGTGGCCTTAAATGTTAGATTCCTGGTGAGCACCGAGAGCAATCCTAGAGGAAGATTTTTCGTCAAAGATCCTGGCTGAATCGTCTTGCTGTCGCAAGAAATTGACCAGTTTTCCAATGACCTTGTTTGCTCTACCGAAATTAGGTGTGAGTGTTAGGGAACGGAGTATGTTTGCCATCAGTCGGTATGGGATGGGTATAAGTAGTGTTTTCCTCAGGTTATCTCGTGAAAACACGGCTTCTTCGGCTGAGTGGAACGTTTGAATTTCCCGTACTCAATCCTAGTGGCGCCGGGTTGGCGCCACAATTAATACTTTCGTCTGGGCAGCTTAGGTCCGCCACTTGCCGCCGTCCGTGACCTGTTTACCCTACCTGGGTATTGGGTCACTCGCTGAGTGCTCCTAGCGGTTATTCATCTACCATAGAGCGCTTCTCTCATTTTGAAGTTTAGGAGCAGCAAACCGAGCTAAAGCGTTAATCACAGACCACTTTTTACTGGAGTTAGGATCCACCTTTTTCAGGACTTACTTTCTTACCTATTTCGTCGGTTTTCTAGTTGTTCGTATTTTCTGAACCCTTTTTCTGTTACCTTGATTGACATATACTTCACTCTTGTTCTAGTATAGTTTGGAGAATTTTATTGCTATTATTTTTCCTTCAGGATTCTTTTTATGTCCTTTTTTATGCCGCCTTTATTATCCTGAAAGGTTGCGTTTGAATAATCAGATGGAGATATTTGTGAGAAATCTGCAACAAATCCCCTGGGCATTTCCTTATTCTACCTCCTCTTGGCAGGCACACTTGAGCCTTTCTGCGTTTTCTTTATAGTTCTAATCATTTTTGTGGACCACACTTCGCGCTCTCATTTGTGGACAATTTTATAGATCATTTCTGACGTCACTTTCTTTGGAATATGGCTGAAGCTTTTCCTAGCAGGAAAAAGTTACGGTTATCAATTATAGCTAGGTAATCGATAATTATAATCATTGGCAGATGTATGTGGAAGGTATGGAGTTCTATTATGTCCTTCCTTGTTTCGTGAGGGATAAGAAAAGATGAAATGAAAGAGAGTGACGGTGGTTCCTGCACTTGTTCTAGAAACAGATGAACTGGCAACTACCTAATTCATGAGACTTAGGGCTCGTTCAGACGACGCGCGTCGAAAATGCAAAATCGAAGCTCAATCGATAATTAACGCCCTTGATCGAATTTGCTCTTTTGCATTAGTGGCGCAGTCCGGTTGCGCCTCATATAGGCAAACTTACTGGTCGCTCGGGTTTTTTAGAAGGCTGCTATTCTTTATTAATGGAAACTTTGACAAAATTCACTTTTTTCGTTCAATTTCCTTCCTATGTGATTATATGCCTAATTTTTTTTGCCTATATGAGGTGCAACCGGACTGCGCCACTAACGCAAAGGAGCAAATTCGATCAATGACGTTAATTATCGATTGAGCTTCGATTTTGCATTTTCGACGCGCGTCGTCTGAACAAGCCCTTAGGGGAGTATAACTTTAATTAAGCGGCTGATTCGTTCCCGAGCGCTTCCGGTGGTTTTTATGGTTCCAGCGGAGAATGTCAACATCGCTCGCCTCCGATTGTGAAATCGATGATGACGGTGTCAGGCCAATAAGCCATCGGATAATGGAGCTCTTTGTTTTGTACTTTCAACATTTCCATTTTTTCCTTTCCTTGCGAGAGCGAATGCCCGTTAACTAGCTAACCCAGAGAGCTTTTATTTTCCTGTTCATTATAGTGTTTAGTCCTCAAATATCGCGTGAAGTGTCGAAAGAGGAATTTGAATTTCTCACGAATGTTGTTTTTCACGGGAAAACTTTCTCTGGGCTTTCTGCGCCGATGTTTTCCTAAGAGATGTTCTTTCACCAACGGAAATGTCTCAGCTGAAATGCAAACACTGGTTCGTGATGCCGCTATCGCTGTTGAAAAGTTTGGCGAAGTTTTTTTTTGGCAAGAAGGTGATTTTCTTGGTCAAATCTTCCGAAGATTTACTTATTTATTTATTCATTGCAAGACACTTACATAGGTGAGCGTGGGAAAAATAAACTTCAACTGAACATCAAACTGTAAATTATATGGAAGAAAAATAGCTGTCATGTTACGCACGCATTGAGAAATAAACAGATGAAAAAACCCTTATCCTTAGTTGGATATTCAGTCTTCGGAGTGTTCGGCCATTTCTTAACTCTTTTTTATACATTCGCACGTATCAGTATATTTCTTCCTTCCTATCTTTTTGATTTCGTGAGAAGCGCTATAACCGTTATCCGTCGCTCCTTTAGCTTTGGAGGAATTGGTAGCAAGTTCGCTCTTCTTTATATCTCAGAGCTGAACTATAAACTTTCAGTTAGTCGCTATATCTTTCGAGATTAGTTTGGTGTAAAGCCTGTTCGGTCTGGTCGTCGGTTCCAGAGGTCTTTTTAGCTCTTGTTCCGCTTTCTCGTCCTATGGCATCTTTCTTCCTCAACGTAGTTGAGTTGATTGGCGAAATAGCATTGTCCAAGTGTTCTAAATTTGTAGTAGGATAACCGATGACTTCTTATATTGCTTTAATACTGTATTTGCTTGTTGACTATGAACTCATGCCTCGAGCGGTGGAGACGTTCGAGTTTGCGACCCGATTCCTGCTACTACTGTCAGGCTAAGGGCCCTTACAGACCCGACGACGTGCAATTTGAGCGACGAATTAGCCATTATAAATGAAATTGAGCGAAACACACGAGGACGAGCATTCTCGTCCAACGCGACGTTTGCGGCAGCCGCATTGCTCTAATCGACAGCTGTTGGTGACGCCGCGGTCACCGCCGCGGTGAAGACTGCGAATTCGTCGCTCAATTTTTTGTCGTCTGGTCTGTGAGGGCCCTAAAAGTTATTTCGAAAGCTCGGTTGCCCATCTCTGTCGTTCCCTCGCAACATTCGAAATTTGAGGGATTTCAAGAGGATGACCAGCTCATCGAGATGAATCGTTGATGGAATCAATAGAAAAAAGTGATTAATTGAGTACACTTAGCAAACTATGAGTGACGAGAAATAGAGTTCTGTTTCACCATTTCGCCCTAAGCAGGATAATAATGGAAGGAATTCGTAGCTACAGATGGGTAACACTCCTTTAGGATCATCAGTAGGAGTGTACGAAATAGGGCATTGCTGGGGTGGTATTTGTACAACACCAACAGGTGAATAGTGGACTGGACTGCGGCAGTCATCGACTCACGAGGTTCCAGTATCCATGAAAAAACGCAAGTGCATGTGTGGTTTTTTGGTGACATCTCGTCGATCGGGGACATTTTTTATGGTTTCCGACACCGCAATCGTAGTCGACGTTGTCATCGTCTCGCGTCATGCACGAAGACTCGATGCATATTCAAGTTGGTGACGACAAAACACTCCATTCCAGAGGAGCTCGTGGAGCAGGAGTTCTTCTGGACCAGCATTAGTCGTAGGATTCGGCATTCTTTTGCTTTTATCATTCAAAAATTGAGAAGGAAAGTAAATTAGTCGGCGTTAATTAGTCCGCTGAGGGCGGGATAGCCGAAAGGTTAAGAGCTTAGGCTCAAGATCTCGATGATCAGGGTTCAATCCCGTCCCAGGCAGAAACCCTTGCCTAGCTTGGAAATAGCTGAAAAGGGTTTCGGTACCAGCGATCACAAGACGGATCGATGGTCGCATGCAAGGAAGTGGCGCTCAAGAACCTGCGATCGAGGGCGATATGGCCACCCCACAAGGAGTTCAAGACAGAGACAAGATGGCAGTGTGGCACCTCAACAAATGCGGGAGCATCACCAAGGAGAAAGAAGGCGGAGCGACTATCGTGAAAGACGTACTCCGTACCTGATCGGGATAAAAACGTTGTGGAATAAAAAAAATTAGTCCACTGAGAATGCGTTACGTACTCGTCTTCCACTCGGAATTTTAGGTGCATGGTGAATGCGCATTTGATCCATATATACCATGACTCGCAGAGGCATCCACTATACCAGGTCAGTGTCTTTACCTTCCCTGACAAGTCTGGTACCAATTTACCTGACCCCAAAGGGATGGAAGGTTTTGTTAGCTTGGGCGAGGAATGAATCGCTCGTACGTGTGATGAAAATGGCGCCCCTTACCTCTGAACCACGCGCGTCCAGTTGAGTATAATAGTTGGTAATAATGTTCAGGAATAGGTGTCGAGTTGATATTCCATTTTCAGTCTAGCATAGTTAAAAGTACTACTTTCCTCTTGGCAGCTATCCATTCCCCTTTGGCAAAGGTAAAAGGTAGAGGTATAGGCGTTGATCAGTCCTCTTACAAAGCGCCGACTCATTCGTGTTCTATTCAGAATCATGGAAGCATGATGAATGTGTGTTTGGCCTTTACAATAACTTGCGGGGCCAGCCACTGCACTAGGTCAGTATCTTCACCTTCCCAGACAAGTCCGGTTCCAGTTTACCCGACGGGGGATGGAAGGCTTGGTTAACCTGGACGGGGATCGATCGCTCTACCGTACGGATGTCATTAGCGCCTCTTACCATTGCGCCACGCGGCATTCATGTCTCTTGCTACATTGGAAAACTATTCAGTGACAGCTATGATGTTTATAGTTTTCTCTTCTTTTTTGGCATCCGTTGTGAACGCTATGCTAACGGTATTGTTTGACATTTGTTGCAATGTTGATGGCAGTACTTTGAATGCTTTTTGCTATTACACTGCAGCTGGAAAGGAAGATGTGGAAGGAATTCGCCGGTACAGTGCTGCGATTTACGATTCTGCTCCCGTTGTTCTTTTTCGAGTGACCTTGTACGTGACAGTCGTTGGTTAACTGTACGAGAGGTTTCACTACGTGCCATTTGCGCAGAATCGCTTACCCTTTACCTTTTCTCGTTTATGGGTATCGTTTAAAGTAATGTGAACATGGTCTGTCTATCTGATCGTCATTGAATTCTCATAGTTCCCAGTTTGCAGTTTTGATTCGTGGTGTGATAAGGCACAGTTAAAGGTAAAGTGCTCGTTGTTGATCAGTCTACTTGGGACGCCCCACGTATTCGTTTTCCATTTAGAATCGTAGATTCATGGTGAGTATGTATTTGGCCTACATATATGTCTGTAACTTTACCTTCCCAGACAGGTGTGTTACTATTTTCCTGATCCTTGATGGATGAAGACTTGGTTACCCTTTATGAGCGTCGATCTGTTTTTTTAAATTTGTATTATTCTCGATATTTGAGGATTTATCCAGGATTTGCTTCTGCTGAACAAGTGGGTCTCCAGTCTCCGCTCTAAGAATTTTTTACTCAGAATTCCGCTCTAGCGCTCATATTACTGCGTCTTGCAATAGTGATCGTGATTTTCTATTTCGTCCTACGTGAGTGTTGCTTCAATGTCCTTTTTTCATTATTTGGCATTTATTTTTTATTTCTTTCTATTTCACGTTTTACTTTTATTTTTTATTTCTTTCTATTTCTCGTTTTTTTATTTCATAGAAAAGTCTGGTCGCACTCTGAGTGGCTACTCCTATTTTTCTTGTGAGCAATCTTTTATTATTTTCAGAACTTCAGCGTCTATGTAAATAGTAACCACCAGTATTTTATAGGTGAATTCATCAAGATGAAATTTGTAGCAAAACAATGGGTTTTATATTTTCCAATGTATTTCCCATTTTTTGATAAAGCCTTCGCAAGGCTACGTACAGTCGCGTCATCGAGAAAGGCGTGTCGAGTATCTGACCCATTAGCCGAGTGTTGCTTGCCACTATCTCATCTTTCTATCTGATCTCGGTTTTCGTTTTTTTTTTTTCATTTTCTAAATGGACATCTCCTTGACCTCGAATCTACCAATGAATTTAGGGTAAATTTCTTGCGTCCGTTTGATTTGGAGTTGCTCTCTGCTTATGTTCGTATTTTGCTCTTCATCTATGATGTGGAGCTTTTTGCCTATTAAGCGGGCTTATTCTTGACGTAACTTTTCCAACTAAATAGAGATTTTTGTCTTTGAATCACTGTTTGTCTCTGTTAGTGTGTAAGTTTTGTCTTAAGCTTCATCTTTAAAGTGGGACTTTCGGCCTATTTCCCTTGTACTTTGACTGAAATTGCCCTTTCTACGGCTTCTCCCATTAGGCTCGGCAGCTGCCCAGGGACAGCATCGTTCTAGTTAGTCATTGATGGTCAAATGTTTGGCACCAGGATCAATATTAATGCGGTCGGCCGCGGCTAGACGCTCGTAAAAACGTTTGAAGACCAACCGCTGGCCATAATTCCATGTGGCACGAGATAATGTCGTCGTGCCGGAGGACGAACCCTGGCTGTCATCCGGACGGGGAGCTGTTGATATCTTTTTTTTTTCAAAAAATCTTCCGTAATTAAAAGTAAATTTGGATGCTAATAGCACTCCTATTTGATCACGTGTAACTTAGTTGAGGCTAAATCTTCAATAAGGAGGTTTTTTTTTCGAAATTTCTTAAATGAAACTTAACTGCGAAGCACAGTACATAGTGCAAAGAAAAGAGGCGCCACTTCCACTCGCACTGTCGAGCGATCGATCCTCGCTCAAGCCATTCAAGCCCTCTATCACCTCGAGGTCGGCTAAGTTGGAAGCAGACTCGTCTGGTAAGTCAAAGACACTGGTTTGGTATAGCGGTCAGCCCCCGCAAGTCATTGTGTAAGGCTAATGTGTATTCATAATGCCTCTACGATACTCAGTGAAAGACGAGTGCGTGGCGCGATCTAGTGAGGCCTGCGATGTCGACCATTTTGCCTTCAGATTTAACCTTGGACCATCGGTGTTCTTTGGACTCTGGTACTAGATGTCAGGTAGTCTTCCGATGTAACCTGATAGGTTTGAACCACTACGTCCAAAGTTTGTTTGGCGACGATTCTGGCGGCGGTCTATCTAAACATTGCCAAACTGATTCATCGAATGGGATGGTTTTTGTTTTTTAGCGCTGTCTTCTGGGACGGCTAGGGAAAATTTCTGTCTGAAATGGATTACTTCAAGTTCTACTATGCTTTTTCTTTCAGTAAACGGCTATTCCGGTATTTTCAGCTTTATGTCTTTTGACCTATGGTCAGGGGAGCGGCTGAATACGACGTAGGTGAGGATATTGGCGTTGGTCAGTTTACTAAAGACGTGCCGCCGCATTCGTGTTCCATTTGGAACAGTAGAATTATGGTGAGCGCGTATTTGGCCTATACAATGCCTTGCGGGGCCATCCGGTATATGTCTTCACCTTCTCAGACAAGTCTGGTAACAGTTTACCCAACCTTGGAGGGTTGGAAGGCTTGGTTATCCCGGGACGGGCTGGATCGCTCGACCGAGCGGGTGTCACTAGCGCCTCTTACCGATGCGCCACGTTTGCCCTACGATATAGCTAGTCCAGAAGAATTCCAGCGGAAACATATGGCTCATTAGAGATACGTAGCCGAAGCTTTATTGCCCTCTGCAACGTCAGGCATGACACGAAACCTCTGAAACCTCACTGACTCGGAAATCGATTTCCGTAGGGATGGCTGAATTCGAATGCAATTTCGAATGTATAGTATAGTTGTGCTCTCCCAAAAATTTCGAATAATCGAATATATTCGAATATCGACGATTTTCGAACGTTCGAATTCGAATGTCATTCGAAAATCGCGATTTTTCGAGCACTCGAATTCGAGTACATTCGAAAATCGCGATTTTTCGAGCATTCGAATTCGAATACATTCGAAAATCGCGCTTTTTCGAATGTTCGAATTCGAATATTCGATTTCGAATAGAATTATTCGAATTCGAACGTTCGAATATTCATTCGAGCACAACTATAGTTCGAATGCGAATGTTTCGAGCATTCGAATTTGAGCATTCCAACACGAATGTTTCGAGCATTCGAACTCGAATACATTCGAAAATCGCGTTTTTTCGAGCATTCGAATTCGAATACATTTGAAAATCGCGATTTTTCGAGCATTCGAATTCGAATACATTCGAAAATCGCGATTTTTCGAGCATTCGAATTCGAATACATTCGAAAATCGCGCTTTTTCGAATGTTCGAATTCGAATATTCGATTTCGAATAGAATTATTCGAATTCGAACGTTCGAATATTCATTCGAGCACAACTATAATGTATAGGTGGCTAGAATTTTCTTTTTTTTTCGAATCAATTTCCATTCCCCATTCTTTGTGCTCAATTCGGCTTTGATTCTAGGAATTCGTTGTTCTCGCGATTCAATTGATCAAGGGAAATAGCTCTGGCTATACAGAGGTCATTATCTTGTTTTCTTTTTATGACTGGAGAGGGCGGAGCACGTCTCTTAACGATTCCTCTTTTATTCCTGTCATATTTATGGGGTTCTGAACGATTTCGCGTTATGCGTCTGTGGGCGGTAATGGGTCTGATATAGGTTCTTTGTACGAAGTGGGTATTTTAATGTGAAAATTCTGATTCCTAGCTGGGTCACGGTCATTCCTTGAGATCCCTTCAAGTCATGTTTTCCATTATTTTCAGTTTCTAGATGTTTTAGATTATAAAGTAAAGTTGTCGGTGTCGAAAAGTAAAGCAACGATGCGCCACGCATTCTTTTGCTATTCAGAATTGTAGAGGCGTGGTGTATGCGTACTTGGCGTGGACATTGGCTTATGGAGCTGGGCGCTGTATTAGTCAGTGGTTACCTCCCCAGACAAGTCCGGTATCAATTTACCCGATGCCAGACGTTGAAGGCTTGATTAGCCAGTGCGAGGTTTGATCGTTGGATAGTACAAGTGGAAGTGTCGCTTCTTACCACTGCACCACTGCGCGTCCAGAAATAATCACTAAATCCTATTATAATTGTGGGATTGTTATTGTGTTCAGATTATAAGGTCAATATCGTTTGGAAGGAGAACGTTCCAAATAGCCGCTTTATCGTTGCGTCAGTTGGAATAATGGGCCAGATATCGTTGTTTTCCGCCTTTGGTAATGACTTCCATAAAATCTGCGCTGGTGACAAAACCTCGAATTGATCCGTTCTCTCCAACAAAGTGCTCCATTATTTCGCTAAATTTGCTTGGGATGAGAAAATATCTTTTTTTCATTCGCTGTCCATGAAGAATTGCTCATCGCTATCGAACTGCCTGATGAGTTTCGTCTGTCGACTGCCAAGTCATCCGAATTTGAACAGCTGCTGTCAGTACTCACTGCCTCCGTATCATATTTGACAAGCTGCTTCTGCGACAATTTGATGATTGATGCGGAAAAGTCGGCCAATTTGCTGGCTAGACATTAGTCATCGTCTCTGTATAGTAACATTCCAGTTTACTGACGTAAAGTCACCTTTCGAAATACACCGACATGTAACAGCTTCAGAGTTTCAAAATATAGGAATATTCAGAGTTAAGAGAAAACTCAGAACCACCCCACAAAAACCTCTATGAGACTCGAGACTCTAAAGTCAAAACTTCGAAAAAAAAAACAAGTGGAATAAACTGGCGAATGAGCTTGCTCTCCTTTCGTGTTGACACGTTTTGAGATGTGGTCGAAATTCGGAAATGAGTGATACCTTTTTTGATTTTCCTACGGGTTGCTTGTCTTTGTCAGCTCTTTTTGGCTTGTCCGGCTCATCGTAGCTGTGAAGATTTTTTTTAAAAAGCATTAGTATTAGTATTAGTATACAAAAGCCCTTCAGTGATGAAAGAACTTAGTATTATTGAAGTCCTTCAGTGGCGAGAAAAATTTTAGTGACCTGGAGTATGAGTGACAACGTTTTTTTGGTTTTTTAACAGTTTGCTTGTCTTTATCAACTCTTTTTGGCGTGTCCGGCTCATCACAGCTGTGAAGTTCTTTTCAAAGTTTTAGTCGTATCAAAGCCCTTCAATAATGAAAGCAGTTTTAGTGACTTGGAGTTTCTTGTTAAGCCTCGCTTTTAGATGGTTTCTTAAAATTGGTTTTCTTTAGTAATTGTTAAATATAATAAATAAAAATATAATAAATAATAACTTAACCCTGGTCATTAGAAAAAGCTCTCCGTAATTTTATTGAATTAATTAGCCTACAGTGCCTAAAATAGAGAACGGAAGAAGTTGAGTGTTATAAATTTAACCGGAACATGCACCGTACTCAAACCCTGTCTCTAAAAAATGTACTCCAGTTCTTTGAGATTGAATAAACCTTTAAACAATACCGCGAAGTACGTAATGAAGTTGTAGTTGCATAAGAATTGTAGTATACACGTGGGAAAAAAGACAATGAATGCTTCCCGTCTTGTATGCGTAATATACCGCACTCAGAACTGCATTGAAGCATATCCCTACCTGCTTCGTACCCACAAGGAATTTATTCCAATATTTTTCCTTTTTTCCCAATAATTTCTGGAATGTAGAGTGATAAAGGTTTACGTTTTTCGTGGATTTCAGTATCGAACTCTAGTGTCTCTCCGCTACCTGTTCTATCCAGTTCGATACGATACGATTCAAAACGCTTCTGACAGCTTGTTTTTGCCCATTGGCGTTGTTCGAATTCGTTTTTTCCTTCTGTTGTTCAGGTGATGTCCAGTTTTAAATAGAGGGCTTCAAAATCCGAATCTGTATAATTTTCGAAGCTGAGTGTCGGAAAAGTGGCCTATCTGACTAATCGGACCGCCCATGTTTACCTTGAAACTGCTCGTCTATGTTCCTGTCGCGGTCGGGCTGGCGTCAGTTTGATGGGACTTCTACTTGATGGTAGATGATTTGCGGTTGTCGTTTTGTGTAACAAGCGCGCGAGCGATCGAATCTCTCTGTAGTCTGCGATTTCTACAGCGCTCTCACGGGAAAACATCGACGACTGTTGAATGATAACATTTGCAACTGTTTCGTGCACTTTGCTATCTCGTTAGATCGGATTCTTGCCTTCTGTTGAACTTTCTATGTTCCACCGAGCTCTAGTGCCTCACTCGGCCCCAAGGACCACTTCTTCGATCGCGACTCTCCATCCTAACCTTCTAGAGCCTTGAAGCTTTCCCAGCTGGTTTGGGGCTAGTATTGGTGCGATTACGGTTTTGTCATTTGTTTAGATTATTTTGTGTTTTGATGGATTCCGAGGTTTCTTGAGGTTTAGTAAGATCTTTTTATCAAATCAATATGGCCGGTATCCCTTGAGTGACTGAAATACCGCGAAGGTAGTTCATTCATAACTAGTTACCAATTATACAGTTATTCAGTCAATTATTCAGTGTCTATGATCTCTCAGCTATCCGGTTGCCAGTTACCCTTACTGGTAAAAATGGGTAAGGCAAGAAACCACTAAGTTAAGCGACCCTAATAATAGAAGTGTTCGGTAAATTACGCGGTGCAACAATATAATATACAGATGCTATGATAGAATAATAAAAGCCGTGGAAATCACAACCCTGTCCTTTTTCATTTTATTTATTTATTCATTTATTCATACGCCAGTATGACGCACCAGGTAATAAAAGTAAAAGAAACAACAACAAAATTAAAATCAAAGTTAACCGGGATAAAAATGCACTGTGAACATGGCATCAAGGTATGGAAATCGGTAAGAGCCTTGTAATCGGTAACCTTTTTAGCTGTAGCATTCTGTACTGTCCCTAGAGAATCTGTTAATACTGAGGACGTTTGTGAATCAGAGACTTATATTCGTTGTGAAACCGAGAAAAATTCCCTTGTTGAACCTCTTGCTTTAGGAATTCCTCTTTCCCTGGTTCTATTTGTTCTTTCACTCTCTCCTTAGGTGCTCGCTCACCTTTAGATTCTATGCAATTTCCAGAACCGATGAGCTTTGGCAAACTACGCTGCCCCTAACGACAGTTTTCACGCATCAAATACATGGGTTCGTCTAGTTTTGATCGTTTTTGAAATCCAGCGCTCGATTTGTTGTTTTCCTGCTTCAGAGACCCCGCATTCCATCATAAAATGAAAAATGTCCTATTGTTCTGTTGTTGATGCCAATGCCGGCCGGCTACGATTTGTTTTGATTGTTCACTTGCGGACTGCGTCGCCCTGAAAATAATTAAATCGAAGTGTCGCAAGTGCTCGTGAATACCGCGGGGAAGTTATCGACCATGGGAATTCTTTTTCAGTTCTCTACGTCACGTCGTATAGTGTAAATGTTTTTGATTTGATTTGTTTAGTTGTCTGTTGCAAAGGTCAGAAGTATCGTTTTCTGTAGTTTTAATATGAGAAAGAAGATACTCCTAGTACTATTTTGTTGTGATTTGTGGTTTTCTTCGTTCCTAACGTCACAAATCATAACAAAGTTAATATTAGTAGTATCTCGTTTCTCCTACTGGAACTAGACGAGTTTTCTGCCCAGTGTAACGTTCCGTTCATTATCTATCGAACCAAACCAAAAACACTTGGTCAACAAAATAAGGTCGTAACTTCTTTGTTGTTTACCTAGACGCGTACCGCTTTTTTATGTATTCTGCGTTTTTTTTTCAGACCGTCCTTTGGCTGACTGCTATCCTATCCCATTTCAAACTGATTAGTGCATTTGACCAAAGAGTCATCTGGTTTTTATGAAGGTTCTTTTTTCTCTGGGTGCGTTTGAAAGGCAAATAGTGGTCTTTAAAATGGTATTGTTCCAGTTGACGGTCTGCGGTATCTGGGCTTGGTATACATTGCTTTCTCAGAACTTTAGAGGTTCGTGGCGCGATTCCATCTATCTTTCGTCCACGTTGGCTCTCCCAGGACGCCTCTTTCTCTTTTGGTTCTTCTTTTTAAGTGTTCGGTGCAAGATGATGGTAAGGGTAAAGTGTTATGCGTTGGTCAGCCGCCTAGTGTTGCGCCACGAATCCGTTTCTCCTTCAGAATCGTGGAGGAATGGCGAATGCGCATGCTACACCACTCGCACATTTTCTTTATTCGTTCGTTCATTTGTCGATTACGTTCTCAGACGGGCTAAGAAAATCACGGTGATTCATCAAGGGCGCGGACTCGTTGATGAAGAGTTTTGCGTGGATTGAGTATCATAATTCTTCCTGTCGTTCCTTTTTCTCTTCTTTTTTCCCTCTAAAAATTGTTAACTAATGTTAGATTTACAACTGTGCCGTGGTTCTATTTGTTTAATAACTTTGTTGATTGTGCGCACACCTTTAAGGTGTAGAAATTAACTAAATTAAATTGATTTCGAAATTTATTCCTTTGGCTGTAGAACTTTTAGCTTATTTATCAACTTATTATTACTATTAACTGATAACTTATTATTACTTTCAACTTATTTCAACTCAACTTGAACTTATTTGTTTCTAAATTTATTTCTCTGGCTATAAAACTTCCCAATAGGATTGAGAATAAAATATACGACGGTGCACAGAATAATTCACATTTCGGAGTGGTTGTATGCGATGTGAGTCGGTCGACGAGGAAATGTCAATATGTGTGGTAGTGGTGGTTGCTAGCGAGAGGATAACGTCGCCCGAGAGTGTATCATTTCGGTGAGCGTTTGTGTTGTGTCGACACTGTGATTGAGCAAATAAAGCGAGAATCGGGCGTGTGGCGAGCGATTGTGAGTGTATATGGTGGTGATTTCGGAGCCTGAAAACGGTCACCGCCAGCCCTCGTTCGTCGCTTGGCGGGCAAATTTGACGAGGCGTGGGTTCGGGGTTCAACCTTGAAACCAGACAACAATAATGGCCTTCAAAATTCGCGGTGTGTGGAAGCCAGGACGCGTGGTTTCCGACTCATTGAAAACTTGCCATGATTGACAGCATATTATTTATGAGGAGTAGCTGCGTTGGCTCCGAAAAACAACAATTTTATTATCAAAACTACAATTACAATTATTGAAAGAAAAAATTAAGGGTACATGCGCATGAACCTATTGATAGTAAAAAATTATGACATTACAATTTTCGCATTAAATAGTTTTGAGGAACACCCTTTGTTTTAGAAGAGGCTTCTTCGTTCTTTGTTGTTGATCATTTTCTGTTCAATATTGGCAGTAGTTGGAGTAATGGACCAGGTAACGTTGTTTTCCGTCCTTGGTAATGAATTCCATAAAATCTGCGCCTGTGATGAGGAACCCTCCACTTGATGCAATTTCTCCGAAGTGTTCCCCTCTTTGACTAAACATCTCTGGAGAAAGGACATTTTTTTCTTTTATTTCACTTGCTGTCCATGAAGACTATGTGATTTATAATGATAATATTTTGATAACGTTGCATGGCTCGCGACAAATCACACGCAGGCTTAGAGGCTCGCTGCTATTCCATTCCTCCGCTAAGCCGCCCGTTCTTCTCGTTTACTCGAATCGTTCATTTTCCTTAAGCCACTATCGTTCTGAGGGTCTACGTTTTATCTGTTATTTTTATTGTTCATTTTTCATGAGATGATGGTATCAAAAGTGATAGGATAGTTCTTATGTCTGCAGTACGATACTCGCTTTTTTGATTTTTCTCTTATTCTTTTTAAAAATGTTTTTATGCAGAAAACTTACAATCATTCCAGTTTCATCAGGCACTGCACTTTCTCTTATCCTTTTCATTTTAACCTCGTACATTGTATCATAATATTCCTCCTAGATCCTTCGATTCAATTTTCTTACCCTTCAACTTCTGCTCTGAAAATGGGGACTCATTTCTTCTGAGGTTTTCACGTTATGATCCCCAGTAGGACGAAGGAGAAAAAAATTAACGCTGTTTCTTACCCTCACTGGGTTACTTGGTTTTCTGGACGCGAACAAGAGTTCAATCTTTTTCATACACCAGTCTTCGTTTTCATTGTACGCCCACCTAAAATTACCGTACCTTGAATCACCTGCTCTTATTCCAGTATTCCGCTTTGCTAACTATTCCTTCTTGGAAGAGGGAAGCCTCGAGTATGTAGAAAGTGCCCTTTGTAGCTGGGAACTTGTGGAAGTTGTCTTCACCATTATTTTTTGGTGACATGCTTTCTTATAAAGGAAAACACCTTAATCGAACAGTTCATCTCAGCCGTTCTAGGCCACAATTAACCTGTTTTTCTCTGCCGCCACCGTGCTATTGTTCGCCTCCGTCCTTCTTTACGGTGTATAGACTATTTTTGCTTTTTATCATAGTTATCCCCTGTTGTTTTCGTCAATAGTAGTTGTGCGGTGGGGGCAGATCGTGTTTCTTGTTGTCGCCAAATGTTTTGCTGTAGGCGATAAGAGCGAGCTGCGCCGGAGATTTTTGAGTCCCTAAACGAACGTGGGCGCCCCTGATAAATAATTTGATTACAAGGAAGTCGGAAGCGAGTGGCGAAAGGTTGTGGTGGTTTTTGTAGGAGTTCATGGCTTGAAATGTTATGTCTTCAGTCGAGAAAATTAAAGAGTTTTTGCAGAATCTGGAGAAAGAGGGAGAAAGACTCTAATTTCCGCCCTCCTGAAATAGAAGAGTCTTTAATTTCCATTATATACGAATGGTCTTTGATTCTCTGGTGCTGAGTCTCGCCTCTAACCCTTATTGAATCCATGTTCATTGTTCCTGCAATCACTTTTGTTTCCCAATTTTCATATTTCCCCCATTTTATATTCCTTTTCCGCCTTCTATAGTGCTCTGTGATTATTTTTTATCGTATTTTCTGTTGACAAGCAACGTCTGTTTTCACCGCTGTGAGGAATATCCTCATATAGGGAGCGGAGTGCCTATGACTTTTGATATGTTGTGGGCGAGATCTAAGGTGGCTGGGAACTGATGGAACCGTTTTGGAGACGTGTTCTCCACTTTTTCGAGCATCGAAAATTTTGAAAAATCTAACCCTAAAAATAAAAAAAAACAATAAAAACGAAAGGCGAAAACGAGCTACTCCCGTTGCTTTTCTATACGGACTTGATAGGTAGACAACCCGGGAACTTTTTAGTAGGGAAGGTTGGCTCTGAGGGAAATAATGTTACCAATGTTGGAAAGATGGTGCTAGGATCATCGCAATAATCGCTGCTCAGGCGGGATTCGAACCCGCGTCTCGGGCCCATCCGGGGCACCATGATGTTAGATTATTACACCACCGAGCCGACTACTTAGTAGTAATCCGCAAAATCGCGGTAGAAAAACGAGAATTTCGCTATGTCACTAATGCTTGTATACCTTTTTTCAGTCACTTTGCAGTTCTCTTAGCTTTTTGTTCTGTTTTGTTGTAGATCATCGATGCTTTCTTCCGTCAATACAACACTACGACGTACACTGCGACCAAATCATATATAACCAATAAAAAATGCAAAAATAAAAACACGAAAAGGCAAAATGAGCTCCTCTCGTTGCTTTTCTAGGCGGAGTTAGGTAGGTAGACAACCCGAGGACTCCTCAGTAAGGAAGGGTATGCCTCTACGTATGGCTTTCCTACCATTTCGCTCTGCTCAGTTTGCACCTATTTTAATTTGTTTGTTCCATTTTGTTAGGGCTGTTTTATGGTCTGCCGTCGGCCCTAGTTAGTTGTAGATCATCGGTGCTCTCTTCTGTGTTTTCTGGGTGAGTCGTCAACCCAATGTGGGGTGGTGACGTTGGTGATGGTGGTGATTTCTGAGGCTGAATAGGGACGTGGGTGCGTGGAATTCGATCGTCGGGGACCGACGCGGCTAGTTCTCGTCTCGTCGTCCTCCTCCACCCCTCCCATTTGCCCCCACCCCCCGTCGGCCGTCCGATGCGCGTAGTGTCGTCGGCGTGAAGGGAGAGGGGAGTATCGATTCGGGTGTTTGTGAGTACGAGCTCTGCTCCGAGCTGTTTGGTTCGGGCCAGCCGGCATGGCTCTGTGCTCGGCCCCACTAGTCGTACACCACCCATCTGCCAGCCAACTTCTACCCTCTACCCTACCCACACATGCCTCGCGCGCCGTCGTCCTTATTTACTGCGACGTTGTGGGTGTGTTGATGTGTTTGTGCGTGTGTCGGATCTGCTGCGATACGTTACCCAGGAATTCTCCAGCGTAGGCCTCCTTTGTAACGACTCAACTCGTAAAAGAGACGCCGGCTGCATTCCGCCTTTCGTCGTTGTTTTCCATGCGGCCGCGGCGGTGTTCAGCCCTTTCGCCTCGGTTGTTGTTTTGAATCGAGCCCTCTAGTCGGTGTCGAGCCGGACGTGTCGAATTGCAGCGACCTTTGAATTGGGCCCGAAAATTCTCTTTTGAACTCGTTTATGGCTTAGAAACCACTGTCTTTCCATCACGCTCCACATCAGCCTTGTGAGGTTCGTGGTTAATTCCTAGTTAGGTTGAGAAAATAGTAGTCATTTTTTTAAAAATCGGATGCTTTTGTGCACCAATAAGTCTCCTGTACTCCTGCTCCACTATCTGCAAAGGAACTCACCATGGTACAAAATACATAGCGCAAAGTTCTCCATTATTATTAGAGAAAAAAACAATTTTTATTATTTCTGAAATCATAGCTATGCTCCTTGGACACCAATTCCACCTATAACTTCTCTGTCGTCCCTAGTAAGCTTCAATGATTTTTTGTGAGTTCAGATCCAGACGACCTCTATAGTTTCCATAGATCCTAGTCTCCAAAAGGTCGCGCATGGTGCAGGGGTAAGTGCCTCTTTCCATCAGTACGTCGAGCGATCAATCCTCGCTCAGGCTGAGCAAGCTTTCTATCCCTCCAGTGTCGGGTAAACTGGCACCAGACTTGTTCGAGAAGGTGAAGACACTGACTGGAACAGTGACTGGAAAACCATTGTCAGGCTGAATACGCATTTACCATACCTCTACGATTTGGAGCGGGACGTGAATGCATGGCGCTTCCTCACGGGAGCAATAAACGGCAGCTTTGTTACATTTTGTTGGTTTTAATATTCAAAATTCGTTCCAGTTTTTCGACACTTTTTATGGGAGGCCGTTTTATAGTCTGTCCTGTTCCTGTAATTTAGGTTTTTCTTTTTAAAATTTTGAAAAGGGCTGAGAATTTTAATTGAGAAAACTGCCCAAGGTCATGCCAGCTACTGACCTCGTTCTTCTTGCGAAAAGTGTGTTGCGTGCCAGTCGGCGCTGGTGATTGGATTATTTCCTCGCTAAGCCAAAGTGCTCTTCCGCCGTCAGAAACGGGATGGGGAGGCGGCGACATTGAATGAGTTGGTTCGAGCCGTCTCGGCTTGCAACACTTGTCGTTTTATTGATTTTTTTGAGTTTCTTGGAATTTTGTGATTTCCTTTTTTGGACGCGCGCGGTACAGTGGTAAGAGGCGCCATTGACACCCGCACGGTCGAGCGATCGATCCCCGTCCGGACTAACCAAATCTTCAAATCCTCCGGAGTCGGGTAAATTGGTTCCAGACTGGTCTGGGAAGGTAAAGACTTTGAATTAGTCTAGTGACTGGCCCCGGTAAGTTATTGTATCGACCAAAGTCGCATTTTCCAAGATTCTGAATGGAGCACAATGCACGGCGCGTCCTGGGGGGACTGATCAACGCCGACACTTTTACTCTTTCCTTTTCGATGTCCACTGCTTTGCAAGCGTGGTATGGCTGGGTAATCTTCCGATATTGCTGTTGTAGGGTTTCCTCCTCGCCGGAAGTCTATGGTCTTTGAGTAGGTGTGATGTTATCTCTCCGTGGAAGCAGTACGGAGTTCTTTTGTCTTTTCTTACGAGTGTCATGTGGTAGTGTGCGTGCAAGAAACGTCTGGTCTCTTCCGAGCCGCTGACGTTGTAACACTCCGAATCCATCTGTGTGCTCTTGCAACAATCCAATCAAGTTTCTAATTAGCAATTTAACGATATCGCCCCGAGAGCCGTGAATTGAAATCTCTCTCCGTCCCTCCAAATGGCCCGCCTTTTCCCCATTTCTCTCTTTGTGTGTAAGTTTTCGGGGTACCTATCGCCTGAGGCAACGTTCCGTTCCACCAAAGTCCGATCGCCGGCGGAAACACCCCAGGGAAGTCAGTGGTGTCTGGCGCTGCGTAGTCCATCCATCGTGCCGTTAGCTGCTGGTCTTGATAAAGTGTGCCAGCGGTGCCAGATGTGCTTGAGTTGCGAAGGCTAGGGCTCTGCGAATCCACAGAAATCATCATTTATTTTTATTTATTTTTATTTTTTCATAAATATCCTTGATCAGTGATTTTTTATGCTAGAAGAATCGACCATTCCCCCGCTAATAATTCGCTGCCGTAGTGATCGTCGTGATTTCAGACGTCTTCAGTAGATTAGAGTTCACAGAACGTCGACGTTGTTGTTGAGAAGTCTTATCGCGGAAGTCCTCCCGCTCGAAAACAACTCGAAAATATGCCGTCTGGTAGAAAGACCAGAGCATTAGAGCACCAAATGGGTGTTTTGCCTCTCGTGGGATCTGTCGGGCGTTTTTCTTATTTTTTTCCCAATTTTTCTCAATCGCTGAACAATCAATGCTACTAGGCAATAGCTAACGAACTCGTGCGACACTTGACGTTTTGTTTCGTTTTTTTATTTTTCATATTCTTCGAAACTTGGACCATGTGTCACAATTCTTTTATTGATGTTGAACGCTTATCGGACAAAACTCTGGAATTCTTGCTTTCTTACGCTTCTGAGCTGTCATCGGCTGCAATGAATAGATTAAATTAACTCAGAATTTCTTCATTTTAAATTCAAAAATCCTACGATTTTCGTATTTTTGTGCTTTTCGTTTTTTTTTATTCAATGCGATCATGTCTACTAGGGTATATCTATTCTCTTGCTTTTCTGTTTTTTTTTTGCTCCACAACTTACAACTTCTTGAAGGATGCGCTCCAGTGTTTTCTCAGTCATATTTTGTAAAAGCAAATGAATCGTACCCTTTAGCTGTTTTATCTATAAAACTGCTCAATAGAAAGAAGCGTCAGACATCCAACATCGTGCGATTGATAGCGTTTTTGCTATTATTGGCCGGCATTTATTAGTCTCCTGTGGACGCGCCACGCGTTCACATTCCATTCAAAATTGTAGAGGAACGGTGCGTGCGTATTTGGCCTATACAACGACTTACGCGTCCAACCGCTATACCAAGGCCCGTATGCTGCTCATTTCTCGAGCTTGGGAGAATCGCTGTACGCTTCTCGGTATGCCGTCTCGGGTGATTCTCCCCATCTCGGGAGACACGAGCATGCAGCCCCAAGGCAGTGATTTCACCTTACCAGACAAGTCTGGTATCAATTTACCCGGCTCCGAAGGGATGGATACCTCCAGTAGTCTGGGCAAGGATCGATCGTTCGACCGTGTGCGTGGAATTATCGTTTCATAAACTTGTACCACGCGTGTCCTTTTGATGAATGGATGCTGCAAATAGCGATTTCATCGCTGGGGCACTGTATTTTATCTAGGCGTTAATTTGAAATATATTCTAATGCATTTCTGCGCCGACCTGTCAGTCAGTATATGGAGCCTGTCGGGCGGGCCTCGTTGGGTGGTCGAGGCTGGCTAGCCGACCCACTCACTACCTCCGCCCGTTTGCTGCGCTCAAAACCGGTTTTTTTATGGTTGCGGCGTCGTTTTGGGCCTTGTCAGCTATTTTCGGTGGTTGTCAGTTTTTTAAGTGCTCAAGTTCTGCTGCCGTAACGGTCGAATGCATCTTTTTCTCACTGTAATGTGATTATTCTTGTTTTTTTTCGTAGTTTTTTTCTCGATCGTGGCAAAGGATCTCTCGGACAATGGCAGTGAATGCGATCGTTTGCATTTTAATTTCATTTCAATTTAAGATGCGTGACCATTTGAGCTGTCGTGTCTGAATGGGATTCTCCTATTGCTTATTGAGAATGACTGGAGGAGGGCCGGATGAGGGTGAGGTTAGGGGTCTGCGTTTGGACCCAAGATTTGGAAAAAAATATTGCACTAGCGCGGTCCGAAAGACCAGGCCGGTTTTCCATCTTCGAGCGATCAATGGAGAGTAGAATCAGGGCCTTATTTATTAAATCCGTCTAACATCCAAGCTTTTAGATTTTCAATCTGGGACCCATCTTTTATTTCTTTCGTATGGATTTCTTAATTCTTGGTGGTAGGATTCTCCAACTTTGTTTTGTTGTCACGCTTTGTTCAAAATGATGGGTTTCGCAGATGAATTCAGTCACACATTCCTTTCTAGACGCGTCTGATGGAATGGTAAAAGGCGCTTCTTCCCCTTGTAATGTGGAGAGATCGAAAATCGCCCAAGGTAACAAGATCATTGTATAGGTCAAATTCGCACCTGCCACGGCTGGCCCGCACAAGTCATTGTATGATTCTCACCTCTACGTTTCAGAATGGAAGACAAATGCATGGCGCATTCTGGCTGGTAAACGCTGACATTTTACCTTCTACCTTTATTCCTTTCAAGCCCTGAATTGTGTCTTCATCCGTCCTTGATGCACATTATTTGAACGTTGCTGTTCAGGAATTTCGCTTTGATGTAAATTTCTTTTAAAATTCTGAATGTGTGATTATTTCTGCATATCAGTCGCTGTCAAAGGGATTGATTGGCAAAATGTTTTGTGTCATTCATCGGTGAAATGTTTCGTGTCATTTTCTTCCAGCCTCCAGAACAAATCAAAGAATGACTCATCTAGGTTGTAATGATGGTGCTAGGTTCTTCGCAAAAATCGTCGCTCAATCGGGGTTCGAATACCCACGTCTCGGGTTTATCCAGAGCACTGTGCACATGCTAGACTGTTAAATCAGACTCCTCCTGACAACGTATACTCATAGTGTAGTTACTAGAAACCCTAAAAAATGCGAAAATTGAGCAGGAATTTCTTAATGACTCACCTAGTTGTATGTATTTGCTCATCGCAAGTGTTTTCATAGTTTTCTCTAGTACCGTTGACTAGTAGCAGCTCCACGGACGCAGTCAGTTGGACCGTAATTTGTGGTTTGTTGCAATAACGTGGCGGCTGGCCGTCGGTGTGTGTGAGTAGTGAGTGAGCAGAGTGTTGTTTATATTTTTGATCGGACGTCCTTGCTAACGTCGTGTGTTCGTCCCAGTCGCGTCGTTTATTCCCTCCTGCCCACCATCGCTCAGCCAGCGCCGCTGCTGACGCTGCAGCTTTTCTACACCGATAGTAGCCCTCTCTGGTCGTTGGAACATCGCTTGATGTAGCTTTACGACGTTACGGCGCGTCGTGGTGCGTGCTTTCAGAAAAAAATGAGAAAACTGGTTTCAGCCGCGGCATATCCAGTAATTTTTCGGGGTAGGAATCTTGCAAATCGTACGTTCCTCGTCCTTGCTGGATAATTATTAGGTGGTCCGCAGCCGAACCATATTCTTAGCCGTCGCCTTGTCGAAATTTCGTCCAGTTTCTTCGAATGAATTCCAATTCCCGGCCGCTTGTTTTAGAATTTTTTTATATTTCACTATGTTTTGTTTGGAACAATTCTAAAAAGTTGGACTTATTCTCTTATTTTTTTTCAGTTCTTAAGCCATTCGAGCCGACTGGGGATTTTTATCCATAAAATTCCACCAAACAACCTCCGAAGGTTGATGGTAAGGCAGATCTGTCCCTCAGAGTGCGCCATGCCTTCATCTTCCATTCAGAATTGTAGAGGCGTAGTGAATGCGTATTTGGCCTAGCAATGACTTGCCGGACGAGTCGCTGCTTAAGTCAGTATCTTCACCTTCCCAGACAGGTCTGGTACCAATTTACTTGACCCGGTAGGTATGGAAGGCTTGGTTAGACCAGGCGAGGATCGATGGCTCGACCGTGTGGGTAGCTGTATCGCCTTTTCTCACTTCACCGCTTTCGCTCTATGGCTTTCTTTTAATTCCTGTGCATCGAAAAGTAGAGGAATTTGAAAAAGGAAATAGAAAAAAAACTTTCGTTTTCTCCATTGTCAGAGTATAATTAAAGGAGACTTTAGGAGTGTCTAAAAATTTCCAGTCTGTCCTTCTGTTGATTAGGATATTCTAACAATGTGAGTGTGAAAAATAATTTCAAACAATTTGTAGGTGTGAAGCATGTGAGGGAGTTGCTCGAATTTCTTTTCTCTATTTTTCTATTTTTCCCAAGATCAGTTCAACAAAAGTTGTCGTGTAGGAATCTGAAGGATTTTGTTGATTGTTGTTGACGCTTCGACGACGACGAAGGTGGCTACTTCGTCTTTGTGTTCTGCTCTCAGTTCTCTATTCAGTAGACTAGGCCGACCGGCTGCGGGGGTAATTCCAGTCGTATTTTACGCCTCTGATAAGAAATCGCTAGATAAGCGTATTTTTTCGGTCTGTCTACAGTCTCGACTAGAGCTTTCGGTCGACTAGTCCCGATTTTTCATGGAAAATTTTCATTTTCAATTTAAAAAGTTTTTTTGAACGTTTTAGCGGAAATTATTGAAACGCTTAGCGCTAGCTGTATTTTCCGTAGTTCTGAAAGATTTATTGCCTAGTAGGGTATGGAAAACAGGGTCAGATACAAATTTTTCATTAAAAAATCACGAAAAAAAGTTCGAAGTGGGTTTTGGTCGTGCCGCAATCGCCTCGCACCGAGAAGTGATCACCATAAAATGCGGTTTATTCGGCAGTAAATGCGATCGCGGTTTTTGCGTGCTGTTGACGCTACTTATGTTCTGTTTTCGTTTGAATTGATTATTTATTCACGGACTCGGAGAGCTGATCCTGCCCCTTCCCTCTCCACAAATGCCGCCCCCCCCCGCCTTTTGACGAGTAATTTTCCAATGTCGCGGCCGACCTGCTGGTCTGTTGTTGCCAACTGTCCCCTCCTACTTGACAGTGGAGCCCTTGAACTTGTTTATTCCTTCCTGTTTCGTATTGTTTTCACCCGCAAATTTCACTGTTCTCTTCGAAGAATGGTTCTGATTGGACCTTGTTGGTTTTTTCTACAGATTTTTCTATTTTTTTTTGACGATTTTGTTAGAGTTTAGAGAAATTAGAACCATGCCGCTGCGTCTCGACATTTTGACGGAACTTGCTTAGTGTCTAGATCAAGCCGTAAGTTCTGGATTCATACGGTGCTTTGGAGATGTTCTGTTGCCTCCGGTTATTTTTTCCGCTTTTCCGTGTTTTTCATTTTTGCTTCGGTTCGTTTTTGTTTTCGTTTCGAATTCGATTCTCTGTTGCTTCCTCTCAACAACGCGCTACGTCTCCTCTCCCCGATTTACCTACTTTCATCGGGTTATCGTTTCAGAGCGAATGGGTAAGGACGGAGACCCCGGGGGCCAAGCGATGAATCCGAAGGATCCGAAGATGCAAGCAGCCAAGGTGCGGTTGCTCGATGGAACACACAAGGACTTTGAATTGCATGTGAGTCAACGTTTCTCTATGTACGTCGCTTTCGTAGTTCTTTCGAATGGAACGAGGGTATCGGATACCCCGAGAGGTTGATAAACTACTCCATTACTGTGAAATTGCCTCCACTGATCCATGAAAATCTAGAAAGATTCGTAACTCAGCCGATGCGTGATACCCATGGGGTTGAGTTGACGCATCGGCTGGGTTACGGATTCTACGCGGTTTCTAGTGATTGGTATCCGATATCTAGCCGGTAGCGGTTTGTTTTAGAGGTAGTGGACCGTTCTACCCTGGGTAACCCTGTTTTTTGGTGCACTTTCTAGCTGAAAGGGTGAAACCAAATATTTGGATTTTCCCCATCTTTCTTGTAACTGCTTCCTAAGAACTGTAATCTTTTATTCTCCAAATATTCCATGAGGGAGCAAGATAGATCGGTAAGGTAAAGATAGAGCGGTCGGCGTTTATCAGTCACCTAAGGATGCGCCATGCTTCCGTCTTCATTCAGAATTGTAGAAGCGTGGTGAATGCGTAATTGGCCTCTACAATGACTTGCGAGGGCCAACGACTGTTCAAGTCAGTGTCTTCTCCTTACCAAACAAGTCTGGCACCAGTTTACCGTTCTGCAGAGGGATGGAAGGCTTTGCTAATCGATACCCTGTGCGGGTGGTAGTGGCGCCTCTTACCACAGCACCGTCCGTGGGTTTGTTATCGAACCTAGAAAATACCCCGCCGCTCCTTGATGAATCGCGGGTTTGGCAATTATAATTTTTGGGTCTGGCTTTTTCCGTCCGTTCCATCGTTCCGTCGGCGTGGCGCAGCCTTTGTGTTTGGAGCGCGAAAGTACAAAGCTATTCCACCATGTTATGACGGATTTCGCTTCGTATACGTGGCTTTAGTGATGAATTGAACGTCCGGCTAAAATCGGTGTTGTTTGTTATGCATCCTAAATTGACAGAGGCAGGACTGATCGATGAATTATGCCTTTCATCGTCGTGCTACCAGAGTGGCACAATGGTGAACGAATACTGACAGCGACTGAGGGCTACTGCAAATGACAGTTGTCGCTGCCCATGGTTGATTCACATTAATGCATTTAAATCCAGCTCTGCACGGAAATGTTTAGTAGAAGGCGAACGATTTTTTCGATTAAATGTAGAGGAGCCAAAGATTTCTGCTTCTGTTTTGGAAAATTCAAAAATTCTGTCTTGGAAAATTCATTGTGTTTATGGGATGATTCGGTGCCACAAGAGTGCTTTTTCTTCTAAATTGGCATGTCTCCACAAATCTGAATGGAAGGTGAAGGCACGGCGTATCTTTTGGGGATTGATGAGCGCTAACCACGCTACCTTAACCTTACATTTATGTTAAATTATGGAATATTTGGAAAATTACAAATGGTAAAGGAAAACAGAAAGTAATCCGACCGGTGTTGATCAGTACATAAGGATGCGCCTTGCATTTGACGGCCATTCGGAATCGTAGAAACATGGTGAATGCGTATTTGGCCTCACAATGACTTGCGAGGGCCAGCAGATTTACGTATCTCTGTCCTTTACGTTCTCAGACAAATTTGGTACCAAATTACCCACCACGGAGTGATGGAAGGTTCGTTTAGCCGGGCCGGGATCGATCGCTCGACCGTGCAGGTGTCAGTAGCGCCTTTTACCACTGGCCTTTAAGAACGTTTTTCGCAGAAAAGTGGCACAAGAGAAGAGAGTATTCCGCTGTCAAATCTACGTAGAGAAGCTTAAGCGTCAAATCACGCAATGCTTTCACTCATATTCTTTTCAACCATAACTTAACAATATGATAACAATATGATTCGTAGGTATATAGTTTTGTTTTAGATGGAAAAATTCCTATGGTAAAGGTATTTTCAACGGTTGCCTCGAAATCAGATATTGGCGACTTATTTTTGTCTTGTAGTTTTTCGAATATTCTCTTAATTGACCTAATTCAAACGGCTGAACAACAAGTGCAGTATTTTTTCTCTCTGACGTCCTTTGACATGATTTCATTGGGTGTGGCCTACTTATCGGGAATGTCAATCGGAAGCGTACTTTTTGCAACCTAGTAGTCGAGGGCGCTTGCTCCTTTGACGTTGTCTTGTTCGGAGATGAAAAATCCAAATTATGGAGAAGGTGCTTCTGTAGAACTCTAAAACTATATAGTAGGCTCGAATTCTCCTCCAGGCTAATCATCGCTTTCCTTCGGATTTGGATAAGCTGGAGCCACTTTCGTGTCGAAAGGTGAAGACACTTAATTGTACAGCTACTGGCCCCTTCCGTTCTTGTATGGGCCCATTGTGCATTCACCACGTTTCTACAATTCTGAATGGGGAACGAGTACGTAGCGCATCCTTGAGAATTGGTAATTTTTTTCATTAGATTACTGTTTTTCCGAGTAAGTAGCTGGTCATAAAGCTGCCCTGTTGCTTTCATTTAGCAGTCTGGTTGTTTTTGAAGGTGTAATTTCCACGAATATTCATCAAACAGATGTTTGATTGAATTTCTCGTTGTTTAGATAGCGAGAGTATGAGTCGGCTAGATTTTTGATCACACAGTTCCTTCTCTGAGTCAACAAAAACAGCTTCTTTGATCAGAGCAACTGATCGAAAACGCGATGAACATCGTGTTTTTACGATGATTAGTAACGCTTTTGAAACAGGTGAAACAGGGATATGAAAGGTATTCGATGCCTAATACATGAAATAATAATTTTTAAGTGCTTTTTATATTCAGATCTTTTTATTACATGGGTTCAGTGGAACGTTTTTTTGAGTCCGTAGGATTGACTTCTTTCATCGTCGTGCGTAATGAATTGAGGACCTAATTTTTCGATCCCAGACAAAGGCCCATTCCTCGCCGTCATAGAGAGCTCTGTTCCCTTGTTGCACGTAATGTCTTCTTATTTTTGGATATATTCGAAACTTTATACATTTGTATGAGGGGTGCACGTGGTGAAGTGGTAAGAGGCGCTACTGCAATCTGCACCAGTCGAGCGATCAACTCTCGCCTGAGCTCGCCGAACCTTCCATCTCTCCGGGGTCGGGTAGATTGGTAGCAGGCTTGTTGGGGAAGACACTGACTTGGCATAACGGCTTGCATTGTATACTACAATTGCGCATTATCATGTTTCAACGATCTTGAATGGAGAACGAGTGCATGGCGCATACTTACAGGAGTGATCAATACCGGCCACTTTACCCTTCACCCTTACATCAGTTTCACCTACTGATGGATTTACTATTTCCTACAAATTCAATGAACAAGTCCAGCTTTCGAGGAATTTGAAAAACATTTGCTTTTTTATGGCGATGGTGGCAAGGAGGTTTTTGTAATTATTACAAAGCATTCAAGGTAGGAAAAGTGGTGTTGCAGTTTGAAAATTGATGCCTTGCAACATTTTCACAAAAAAAAGTCGTTCCTATTTATAATAGCGAGTTCCATTTTACTGCATAATGATGATAAATGGGGTAGCTCTCAATCATATTCATCCAAGCAGAACGCAGCGATCGACGTCAATTTCCAGCTGAAACGAGAACGTCAGAACGTATCGTTCCGTTTGAATTTTTTCGTTGACCAGATGTCGGCGCAGGCTAATCTCTGCGTGAATGATTGGCATCCAATTCGACGTATTCGATTCATTTTTTATTTTTATTCATTTTTTAAAATCAGATTTCCCCTCTTTTCAGCGTGGCTCAGACGGTGAGGCGCTTTTTGTGCTAGTCAGCGCCGATCTGTCGATTGAAGAGCGCGAGTATTTCTCACTGTGCTTTTACGACACCGAGGGAATCAGGCACTGGCTGTACAACGACAAGAAAATACTCAGACAGCTCAAAGGTGGGTGAAGTTTTTTTTCGTTTTTTGAAGCAACCGGTCTTCTTTTTTGTTTACTTTTCCCGTGAGGATTGTAGCTGAGTACCTCATTTGTCAGAATTTTTATTCATTTATTTCTTTCATTTTTCTCTAGTCCCAAGTGTGCGAAACACTTGAATCAAGTGGAATACAACCTACTGGGATGCGATGTTAGTAACATAAATACAATAAAAACACGGTTGGTAACAAATCAATGAAATCATTGAGATAATCTTTGATAGAAGTCCTTCTGCGGCAGGTTCTTTGTGCATTTTTTAAAAATTTCTTCTGCCGAATCGTTAATGGGAAAGAGAGCAACACGAAAAACCGATGTTTCATCCGAGAAAAAAAAACTTTAAATGGTAAAAAACCTCAGTCTTTCGTTAACTCTCACTGTCGCAAATAAAATATTCGTTTTAATTCAGCTTGTTACGTCCCTTAGGATCCTCTCCAAATGCAATTTCTTGTGTTTTTGTCAATTCACGATCCGGTTCATCACCTATAATTACAAACTGGGTTAATTAACAGAGGCCCAGATAGTCCAGTTTGGGGTTGCTGTACTATTATTGTTAAGATATTTAGCTTTGATTGTTTTTCTCCCATTGTTTTGTGATTGTGAAAATCAAAATTCTTTCTTTCTGCGGTGTGTAGAGTACGAGGCATTCTTCTTTTTTTTTTCTCAGAAATTCGTCAATCCTTTTAGCTCATCTACACCATCTCTCATTAAAAAAATACGTCTTAATATCTAGTCATTTCTTAAGTGTTCATATTTCTCATTCTTAAGTGTTCATATTTCAGAGAAAAGAAAAAATTTTTGTTGAGCTCTCCAGTAAGCTATTTACTTTATGTCCAAGTGTACTTATTTTTTTTCCATTTTTTTTTGCAAGTAAATGAGAGGATCCCTTGTAGAGCTCCCAGTGGGTGATTCTCCTGAAGTTGATGAAAATAGTCATTCCAGGCCTTCCGTGGGAGTTCTGTTTCGAGGTCAAATTCTATCCGACCGTACCATCTTCACTTAATGATGACCACGCGCGGTACAATCTGTTCCTTCAGTTGCGAAACGACGTTTGCAGTGGACGGTACGTTGAATAATTTTTATATAAAATTTTTTAAAAATATAAAATCTATTGCAGACTTCCGGCCACAATCGACACACATGCTACCTTGGGTGCGTTGGTAGCGCAAGCGCAATTTGGTGATGCTAAACAAACACCTGAATACGAAGAATATCTGAGAACGACGAAATTTGCTCCGCAAAACAGCGAGCAACTACTTCAAATGATCGCACAGAAGCACAAGGAGTACAAGTTGGTTTTTCTCTTGTTCAGAGGGGAATTTTAGGGGATTTATGCTAGATTTATGCTAAAACGTTGCCGAGACGTGAAAATGTAAACTATGCATAATCCCAGCGCCCGTCAAAAAGCTGTTTTTCGTGGAATTCTAATGGTTTATCATTTGCAGAGGACTAACGCCCGCTGAGGCTGAAAATCTATACATGGACACATGTAAGCAACAGACAATGTATGGAATTTTTATCTTCAATGCAAAGGTACGGCATCTTTCCAAATTTTCCAAGTTTTTTTTTTTGCAAATTTTGTTCAATTTTTCATATTACCGCCGACTTTTAGGACAACAAAAACGTTCCTGTGGGTATCGGTATCTGCGCGCATGGTATATACATCTATAAAGAGCAGATCCGTGTAAACCGATTTCCGTGGCAGGGAATAATCAAGATCAGTTATCGAAAAAATCAATTTGCTGTAAAGTTGAAGGCTGGAGAGGTTTGTTGTAAACCTATTTATTTTGAAACTTATTTTTTGCTTCCCATTTATTTATTTATTTATTTGAATACGCCTGATGGCGCGCCATAGTAACAAACCAAAAAACAATTGAAAGGTTCTCGTAGTCCTTTTAGGCACAAAGGTTGCAACAGTAAGCCAAACGGTATCAATGACCTACGGTAAATACCAATTTGGTCCAAAATACGTCATAATAGATATAGAGAAGGAGAAACAGAAGAAAAGAAAAAAAATAAATAGTGTTCAAAATAATGTAAAGCACTGTAGTTGGCACCGCCAAGAACTGCAGCCGCTTAACGGTAGGGAACAACGAAGCTCATTGTCCCAGGAAGTCCTAAGTATGAGGCAGAATCAAGTAATGATAGACCGAACATATCTAAGCGGACTGTACTAAATTGACATGAGCTTATGCACCCTTCAGATCACCGTAAGCAGAAAGAACGCTCAACATACATCGAGAAGAGAAAAAGTAGAGCCTCTAAGTTTCAAATGAGCGAAATTTGTGCTGCATATGGGGCCAAGGCTGCTGCCAGCGAGCAACTGTGTATTGAAAAAAAAGATAACGTTTGTCAAACTGAACTGAATATGAACAAAGATATATCCGGTAGGAATTGAAAAGGACCAAGCTGTAATACTGATAAAAGAATATAGGGAGATCTAAGCTACCCGCAACCGTGTCTAGATGACCACGAGAGCCCTTCAGAACAACGAATTAACCAACCATCTAAGAAATACAGGACTAATACTAAAAAAAAGAGAAAAATTACTCCACATTTACTTCACAAAAGTCTCAAATTTGCGGGCAAGTTGTGAACGAAACGGGAAAACGATATTATGTGCTGTGTTTTTGTATACTTGAAATTATTTGAAACATATTTGGAGATTAAATTCAGAAATATGTCTTTTTACGGGAGTTTCACTCCTGCCCTCCTAACAAGTTTTAATCGTCTCACCATTTCTTGTCGATCGAAAAGAAAATTCCGAAGGAATAAATATGTACATTAGATATGTGATCTTTATCTGAATATTTAAAAATTTTTCATATTTTGAATAACTGTCAAGAGTTATGGTAATGTTTTTTGCTTGATTTTATCTTCGTAGGATCTTTATGTGTCTTATTAATATACCTATTTATCTTTTCTTTATATTCATCTACTTATCTTTATGTTCAGCAATTTTTTTCATTTTGCCAAACTTTCAGATTGACAAGAAGGAAGCAACGGTAGTATACAAGGTATCCGATTACCAACACGCGAAGCGTATCTGGAAATGCGCCGTGGAGCACCACACCTTCTTCAGGTATCGTTTTAGTGATCGTCTTGAAAATTCTCGACAAATGATCCTTTTTAGATTAATTCAACCGGACGAAAAGCCAAAATCATCGCTGTTCCGTTGGGGATCAGCACGTTTCCGATATCAAGGGCGTACGCAGTTTCAAACGAAAATGGCATCGCAAATGTTCGACAAACCGTCAACGGTTGCCGTACAACGGACCGGTAGCGCTCGTCTCACGCATTCCCTCGATAATGGTTAGCTATTCTATTCTATTCATTGAAAGTATAACTTATTGAGTATTTGATCGTAATCGTAAGGGCGTGCGAGGTACAGTGGTACTAGGCGCTACTGACACCCACACCGTCGAGCGATCGATCCTCGCCCGGGTTAACCAAGTTAAAGGTTACTCTTCTCTCCGGGGTCGGGTAAATTTGCACCAGACTTGTCTGGGGAGGTAGAGACAATGACTTGGTATAGCGGCTGCCCCCCTCACCTTTACCTTAATAAAATTTTGCATGTGGCTTTTTTCCTAGCTGCTAGCCGCGTCCTCCGCGTCTCTACCCCACTCCTAACACTTACTGTGCTTATTTTCTAGTGTGATCGGGCCTTTAATTTCTTGAAAAGATGGCAGTTGGTGTCATAGGTATACTATTGCTGTCATGTGATACATTATATATTCATTGTTTATAATACAGTATTTATTAAACATTACATTCTAGTTGCGAAGGATCAAGCTGGTAGCGATCAAGTTTCACCATTGCACTATGCGGATAACGAGCTTGGATCTCGTGAGGTTAGTTCTGCGTTTTTTGCTGAAAAGCCTGGATATGAGCGAGCATTAACATTATCGGTCTGCGTCGCTGCCAGATTCTGCAAAAATGTTGGAGGGAATTCCAAAAGGAGTCCGAAAAATTCAAAAAGTTGGGAAATTTATCTCTCCGTTGAGGATTTGAGCAATATAAAGCATAGATTGAGCCTTCACCGTCACAATTTATCTAGGAGAATAGGAAACTTAATTATTCTCCTAGCGAACGATATGTTTTAAACTAAATAATGTGAAAATGTTACGGCAGCGAAACTGACCCAACAATTAGGCTTTCGCTTAGCGTGAGTGACTCTCATCTTTCCGCATAGACGCCGCTAAATGCCGCTTCTGGCTTTCTGCCCTGGCGTGCCGTTCTTTAGAAACAGCTTGATTTGAGTAATTTAATAATTCCCCTAAAGAAGTGTTAACGTGCTTAAAATTGGATCAAATAGTAACTTTTATTAGACTGTTGGTGTGATCACCACTACTCAACTGCTTGAGAGTTTCTGTCAGTCGTAACTTTGCGATGACTAATCCTCAATGCGAGTCGACAGGGAAGGACATTGAGTAATTGATTTCCATTAATTTTCCAGAGATACTGGCTTAAACGGAATGAGGTGGTGAAATCTTAAGAATTACCATGTAGAAGTAGTAACCGATCGAGCATATTACTACATGTATATTATGCAAATAAAAAAAAAAAAACATTACAATTGAGAATAGTTCTATTTAACTGTAAAGATTTAATATCCGTTCTGAATTTGAAGTGGGTTACTCTTCCCTAACGTCTCGTCATTCGAAAACGCTTCGTACTCATATAAGGAAGTGTACAACCGGACCATTTGCTTCGACCAAACGGCGAATGCGGCGCTTTTTTCGCGCCGAGCACCGTCGTTTCTCTATTGCTGGGTTTAATTGAGTTTACTCATCTTTTTTATTTTTACAAATTATAAACTCGTGAGAAGATTATTGAGAAACGGCAGTTTCCGGCACAAAAAAGCGCCACATTCGCGTTTTTTGTCGGAGCAACGTGTCCGGTGCTGTAATCTTCATGACGCTGACAAGGTTCAGCGTCCTGTTGCTTCCGATATAATTACAAATAATTGTAAACATACGATTACATTTATTACGTTGTGTCTCTTCTGGGAGACACCGAAGTTCAGGCCTTATTGCTGTGCCCCAAAATAAATTTGTTTTCGAGGTTATGATTTTCGCGTACTCCTGATAACTTTCCAGCCAATGGCCTCTCCAGCAGCCACCTATGAAGTTTCTGGTCAAAGCGAGAAGCGAAAGCTCGACGACAAGGTGGGTAATGGTCTGCCATCTGGTGATGATGATCATGATGATGATGATGGTGATGAGCTTGTCTACACGCCTGTTGAATCGCCGACATCTGCTGCTTATTATTTATCAGAACGTTCATCTACATATTCACCCACCACCTCAAATGAATTCTGCCGCACTCAGATGGGACATACTTCTTATCATTCTTGGCAGTCGGCGACCGAAGGCAGTGCTGCGGGCTCTGCTGGTCGCTCTCGAGTTCGACAGCACAGAGAGAATGGATGGGAGGGTTCAAGTGCAGGGCCAAGTCGTCCATCCACTTTGTCGAGTTCTCAAATGGATTCCACTGATCGTCGCCATGATATTGAGCAGCTTCCAATCAATGATTCTGTACAAGTCTACCACGCCGGCCACTATAACCACCTCGAGAACCAACCACGACCGCCGCCCCGAAATAATCGAGGTGCTCATAATCAAAGAAACGGCGTAACATCGGTACAAAGGCTTGGTCCAGACGCTGAAATGGACATACACCCTATTCGATACTTCGTAAGCATGCAACACTCGGGAACCAGTCATATGCCTCAAGTGAAAAGGATTCGTCATCCTGGTCGAGAAGAAACTGGAAAAGCAAACCTGTCCGATTATGACTTCAGACTCCGTGATGACACTCCACTTCAACGACTGGAACCGGGCAGAGAACTAACGTCACATAACATTCGACAGTACTCTGCGGTTTATCATCCTGGTAGCTCTGTCCCAAATAAGCGGATAGATGAGGTATCTCCACCGACTCGGCTAATCGCGCGAGTCTTACCGTCGTCCTCAGAACGCGAGGGCAGAGAAACCGCTCCTGGCGTTGGTAATCCTCCTCTGTCTTCTCTTTTCGGCGGAAAGCGGCAGAAGAAGGCCGCCCGAGAGGAAGTTCCGTCTGATAGTCAACGTAAGCAGAAGTCGCTGCAAAAAATGGGCAAAGAAAACGTGCCTCATCATACCGGAACTCGGCAGAATTTGATTAATGGTGATGACGCCGGTGCGGTTTCGCCAAGGAGTGTTAATGGCTCGAAATTCGAAAGTTCCACCACAATCATAAAAACAACTACAACAAAGTCGGAACACAAAGATCCTGAACTCCATTGCTCGGCATCTACATCTACAGGTAGTCCATTACAACGCAGCAGTCATGTTTCTGACGTGCCGTCGGCAACCCTACGAGTGTCTTCAGAGGCATCTGGTCACAGCCAGTCGCGGCATACCGATGGAGGAACGAACTCGCCAGCAGCCAACGATGAAACTAGTCGCAGAACAAAGGAGACAGCCGTTCTTCACATAAAATCGACTCATATAAAGGAAAAGTCATCTCTACCTGCTCACGATGAACGGACGAAGGTAAGGCTGCTAGATGAAGGTCATCTAGCCGCCATACCACCTCATGAGCATCAAAACCTCGACAAGCAGAGGTCTCACTATTCCCCTGGTCTGCATGCATCGTGGAAATACGGTGATCGTAAGCAGCATAAGCATAACACGGAACTGTCAGCACATGGTCAATCAGGCAAAACTGTGGGTGCAGCCGAGGACGTCAAACATGGTCAGTTGTCTCACAATGGAATGAATGAAGAGGAAAACACCACCCGTTCTTCCGAGCTACCTTCCATGCCGTTACGTGAGCACACCGACGTATACCACCACGGTCAATCATCGGATGCCAACAACGGAGTGAAGGCAACAGCTGGTTCTGCCTTAGAAACTGCTCGCTCCAAAGGAAAGATCGCAGTTCTTCATCTGAAGGAAGTCACAACAAAGGACAAGCTGTCGCCATCTAGTGAAATGGAGAAAGGAGAAGTCCGCTTAATAGCTAAGGTTCCTCACATGCCATCGGTAGATGAACCTGATGCATTTACTGCAGGGAAAGATCACGAATCTTTTGGAAAGAAGGAAAACGGATCGCCTGGAAAGTTTGCCTTCTGGAAGTCAGGAAACCGCAAGCAGCGTGGCGAGCATGCTGAGGTGTCGGCGTATCCTGCCACAGGCAAATATGCCGGCCCTCTTGATGACGTGAACCGGCAGAGCGACATCGAGCAAATTCCGTTCACGGCTCCACAACCTGTTGCATATAATCCAGCTGCTTCAACTAACACTTCTGAGCCGTCTCATCGTCGTACATTCTTGTTCGGACGGTGGCGACACGACGGTGACGAAGAGGTTGTCGAGAAAGACCACGTTCGTCCTGACACCTATGGTCTGGCATCAACATCTTACGAGGGTCCTCTGGAGAACAGCAATCGTTCTTCGGAGTTGCCTTCTGCACCGCTGCGTGAGCACTCCCAGGCGTACCACCACGGTCAGTCTTGGAATGCCGACAAAGGAGTGAAGGAAACAGCTGGTGCTGCTGCAGAAGCTGTTCACACCAGAGCGAAAACTGGAGTTCTCCACCTGAAAGATGCCACTACGAAAGAGAAACTGTCGCCATCTAGCGAAGCGGAGCCAAGAGAAGTCCGCTTAATAGCTAAGGTTCCTCGCAATCCATCGGTAGATGAATCCGATGCTTCTACTCTGAAGAAGGACCGCGAGGCTCTTGGAAAGAAGGACCACGAAGTTTCTGGAAGGAAGGAGAAGGAGTCTTCCGGAAAGAAGGAGCACGAGTCTTCTGGAAAGTTTGCTTTCTGGAAGTCAGGAAACCGCAAGCAGCGTGGCGAGCAGGCTGAGGTGTCAGCGTATCCTACCACAGGCAAGTATGCCGGTCCTCTTGATGACGTGAACCGGCAGAGCGACATCGAGCAAATTCCGTTCACGGCTCCACAACCTGTTGCATATAATCCAGCTGCTTCGACTAACACATCTGAGCCGTCTCATCGTCGTACATTCTTGTTCGGACGGTGGCGACACGACGGTGACGAAGAGGTTGTCGAGAAAGATCACGTTCGACCTGACACCTATGGTCTGGCATCAACATCTTACGAGGGTCCTCTGGAGAACACCAATCGTTCTTCGGAGTTGCCTTCTGCACCGCTGCGTGAGCATTCCCAGGCATACCACCACGGTCAGTCGTGGGATGCCGACAAAGGAGTGAAGGAAACAGCTGCTGCTGCCGTAGAAGCTGTTCATACCAAAGCGAAAACTGCAGTTCTTCACCTGAAGGATGCCACTACGAAAGAGAAACTGTCACCATCTAGCGAAGCGGAGCCAAGAGAAGTCCGCTTAATAGCTAAGGTTCCTCGCAAACCATCGGTAGATGAATCCGATGCTTCTACTCTGAAGAAGGACCGCGAGGCTCTTGGAAAGAAGGACCACGAAGCTTCTGGAAGGAAGGAGAAGGAGTCTTCCGGAAAGAAAGAGCACGAGTCTTCTGGAAAGTTTGCTTTCTGGAAGTCAGGAAACCGCAAGCAGCGTGGCGAGCAGGCTGAGGTGTCAGCGTATCCTGCCACAGGCAAGTATGCCGGCCCTCTTGATGACGTGAACCGGCAGAGCGACATCGAGCAAATTCCGTTCACGGCTCCACAACCTGTTGCATATAATCCAGCTGCTTCGTCTAACACTTCTGAGCCGTCTCACCGTCGTACATTCTTGTTCGGGCGGTGGCGACACGACGGTGACGAAGAGGTTGTCGAGAAAGACCACGTTCGTCCTGACACCTATGGTCTGGCATCAACATCTTACGAGGGTCCTCTGGAGAACACCAATCGTTCTTCGGAGTTGCCTTCTGCACCGCTGCGTGAGCACTCCCAGGCATACCACCACGGTCAGTCGTGGGATGCCGACAAAGTAGTGAAGGAAACAGCTGCTGCTGCCGTAGAAGCTGTTCATACCAAAGCGAAAACTGCAGTTCTTCACCTGAAGGATGCCACTACGAAAGAGAAACTGTCACCAACTAGCGAAGCGGAACCAAGAGAAGTCCGCTTAATAGCTAAGGTTCCTCGCAAACCATCGTTAGACGAATCCGATGCTTCTACTTTAAAGAAGGACAAGGAGTCTTCCGGAAAGAAGGAGCACGATTCTACTGGAAAATTCGCTTTCTGGAAGTCAGGAAACCGCAAGCAGCGTGGCGAGCAGGCTGAGGTGTCAGCGTATCCTACCACAGGCAAGTATGCCGGTCCTCTTGATGACGTGAACCGGCAGAGCGACATCGAGCAAATTCCGTTCACGGCTCCACAACCTGTTGCATATAATCCAGCTGCTTCGTCTAACACTTCTGAGCCGTCTCACCGTCGTACATTCTTGTTCGGACGGTGGCGACACGACGGTGACGAAGAGGTTGTCGAGAAAGACCACGTTCGTCCTGACACCTATGGTCTGGCATCAACATCTTACGAGGGTCCTCTGGAGAACACCAATCGTTCTTCGGAGTTGCCTTCTGCACCGCTGCGTGAGCATTCCCAGGCATACCACCACGGTCAGTCGTGGGATGCCGACAAAGGAGTGAAGGAAACAGCTGCTGCTGCCGTAGAAGCTGTTCATACCAAAGCGAAAACTGCAGTTCTTCACCTGAAGGATGCCACTACGAAAGAGAAACTGTCACCAACTAGCGAAGCGGAGCCAAGAGAAGTCCGCTTAATAGCTAAGGTTCCTCGCAAACCATCGGTAGATGAATCCGATGCTTCTACTCTGAAGAAGGACCGCGAGGCTTCTGGAAAGAAGGACAAGGAGTCTTCCGGAAAGAAGGAGCACGAGTCTTCTGGAAAATTCGCTTTCTGGAAGTCAGGAAACCGCAAGCAGCGTGGCGAGCATGCTGAGGTGTCGGCGTATCCTGCCACAGGCAAGTATGCCGGCCCTCTTGATGACGTGAACCGGCAGAGCGACATCGAGCAAATTCCGTTCACGGCTCCACAACCTGTTGCATATAATCCAGCTGCTTCGTCTAACACTTCTGAGCCGTCTCACCGTCGTACATTCTTGTTCGGGCGGTGGCGACACGACGGTGACGAAGAGGTTGTCGAGAAAGACCACGTTCGTCCTGACACCTATGGTCTGGCATCAACATCTTACGAGGGTCCTCTGGAGAACACCAATCGTTCTTCGGAGTTGCCTTCTGCACCGCTGCGTGAGCATTCCCAGGCATACCACCACGGTCAGTCGTGGGATGCCGACAAAGGAGTGAAGGAAACAGCTGCTGCTGCCGTAGAAGCTGTTCATACCAAAGCGAAAACTGCAGTTCTTCACCTGAAGGATGCCACTACGAAAGAGAAACTGTCACCATCTAGCGAAGCGGAGCCAAGAGAAGTCCGCTTAATAGCTAAGGTTCCTCGCAAACCATCGGTAGATGAATCCGATAGAGGCTCTTGGAAAGAAGAATCCGATGCTTCTACTTTAAAGAAGGACAAGGAGTCTTCCGGAAAGAAGGAGCACGAGTCTACTGGAAAATTCGCTTTCTGGAAGTCAGGAAACCGCAAGCAGCGTGGAGAGCATGCTGAGGTGTCAGCGTATCCTGCCACAGGCAAGTATGCCGGCCCTCTTGATGACGTGAACCGGCAGAGCGACATCGAGCAAATTCCGTTCACGGCTCCACAACCTGTTGCATATAATCCAGCTGCTTCGTCTAACACTTCTGAGCCGTCTCACCGTCGTACATTCTTGTTCGGGCGGTGGCGACACGACGGTGACGAAGAGGTTGTCGAGAAAGACCACGTTCGTCCTGACACCTATGGTCTGGCATCAACATCTTACGAGGGTCCTCTGGAGAACACCAATCGTTCTTCGGAGTTGCCTTCTGCACCGCTGCGTGAGCACTCCCAGGCCTACCACCACGGTCAGTCGTGGGATGCCGACAAAGGAGTGAAGGAAACAGCTGCTGCTGCCGTGGAAGCTGTTCACACCAAAGCGAAAACTGCAGTTCTTCACCTGAAGGATGCCACTACGAAAGAGAAACTGTCGCCATCTAGCGAAGCGGAACCAAGAGAAGTCCGCTTAATAGCTAAAGTTCCTCGTAAACCATCGTTAGGTGAATCCGATGCTTCTACTCTGAAGAAGGACCGCGAGGCTTCCGGAAAGAAGGACAAGGAGTCTTCCGGAAAGAAGGAGCACGAGTCTTCTGGAAAGTTTGCTTTCTGGAAGTCAGGAAACCGCAAGCAGCGTGGCGAGCATGCTGAGGTGTCAGCGTATCCTGCCACAGGCAAGTATGCCGGCCCTCTTGATGACGTGAACCGGCAGAGCGACATCGAGCAAATTCCGTTCACGGCTCCACAACCTGTTGCATACAATCCAGCTGCTTCGACTAACACTTCTGAGCCGTCTCACCGTCGTACATTCTTGTTCGGGCGGTGGCGACACGACGGTGACGAAGAGGTTGTCGAGAAAGACCACGTTCGTCCTGACACCTATGGTCTGGCATCAACATCTTACGAGGGTCCTCTGGAGAACACCAATCGTTCTTCGGAGTTGCCTTCTGCACCGCTGCGTGAGCACTCCCAGGCATACCACCACGGTCAGTCGTGGGATGCCGACAAAGGAGTGAAGGAAACAGCTGCTGCTGCCGTAGAAGCTGTTCATACCAAAGCGAAAACTGCAGTTCTTCACCTGAAGGATGCCACTACGAAAGAGAAACTGTCACCAACTAGCGAAGCGGAGCCAAGAGAAGTCCGCTTAATAGCTAAGGTTCCTCGCAAACCATCGGTAGATGAATCCGATGCTTCTACTCTGAAGAAGGAATCCGATGTCTTCTGGAAAGTTTGCTTTCTGGAAGTGAACCGCAAGCAGCGTGGCGAGCATGCTGAGGTGTCGGCGTATCCTGCCACAGGCAAGTATGCCGGCCCTCTTGATGACGTGAACCGGCAGAGCGACATCGAGCAAATTCCGTTCACGGCTCCACAACCTGTTGCATATAATCCAGCTGCTTCGTCTAACACTTCTGAGCCGTCTCACCGTCGTACATTCTTGTTCGGGCGGTGGCGACACGACGGTGACGAAGAGGTTGTCGAGAAAGACCACGTTCGTCCTGACATCTATGGTCTGGCATCAACATCTTACGAGGGTCCTCTGGAGAACACCAATCGTTCTTCGGAGTTGCCTTCTGCACCGCTGCGTGAGCACTCCCAGGCATACCACCACGGTCAGTCGTGGGATGCCGACAAAGGAGTGAAGGAAACAGCTGCTGCTGCCGTAGAAGCTGTTCATACCAAAGCGAAAACTGCAGTTCTTCACGAAGGATGCCACTTACTGAAAGTCCGCTTTCGCTTTCTGCAAACCATCGTTAGACGAATCCGATGCTTCTACTTTAAAGAAGGACAAGGAGTCTTCCGGAAAGAAGGAGCACGATTCTACTGGAAAATTCGCTTTCTGGAAGTCAGGAAACCGCAAGCAGCGTGGCGAGCAGGCTGAGGTGTCAGCGTATCCTACCACAGGCAAGTATGCCGGTCCTCTTGATGACGTGAACCGGCAGAATGATATCGAGCAAATTCCGTTCACGGCTCCACAACCTGTTGCATATAATCCAGCTGCTTTGACTAACACTTCTGAGCCGTCTCACCGTCGTACATTCTTGTTCGGGCGGTGGCGACACGACGGTGACGAAGAGGTTGTCGAGAAAGACCACGTTCGTCCTGACACCTATGGTCTGGCATCAACATCTTACGAGGGTCCTCTGGAGAACACCAATCGTTCTTCGGAGTTGCCTTCTGCACCGCTGCGTGAGCACTCCCAGGCATACCACCACGGTCAGTCGTGGGATGCCGACAAAGGAGTGATGGCTACTGCTGGTGCTGCCGTAGAGACTGTTCGAACATCTGCGAAGGCTACTGTCCTAAACCTAAAACCTGATGTTAGGTTGGGCCGAACGTCACGCTCTACTGTTGAAATACGTAGCGGTGAGCTCGATGGCAAGGATCGATTACAGAACTCCGATGCGGCTACTCCTCTTCAATCTGTAGCTTCTGCAAATGTGGAAACTCCAGGCCAGCATTCGCAAAGTTTCTTCGCTTCTCGCAGCGACGCTGGCAGCGTGGAAAATGCTGGGTTTTTGGCGAAGGACGAATACGGAAAAGACGAACCTTCATTGAGCGAGAGAGTAACAAAGGCTGAATCTTCTCGTGATGGTAAACGTTACTCTTCACGGTTTGGTTTCTGGATGTGGTCTCGAAACAAGAACAAGGAGAAATGTGATTCACAGGCTGACTCAAAGTCCTTTCTTCCTGGCACGGCTGAAGATCTCTCACACCCACATTTTGATTCAGAGCGGCTAGTTGCTGTCTCTAACAGCCACTCAGGTCGTATGGAAGGAAGAACGATGAATGGTGATGAGTGGGTAGAGGTCCGAGTGGATCGACGGGTCGAGGTTCAGCTTGAACCTGTGTATTGCTTGTCAGGGGCGGGGTTGGGCGCGCTCTCCGAGGATGACGATGGGATGGTCTTCTCTGTCACTCCTCCAATGATGCCGTCCGATCGCTCTTTCTTCAGCCGATTCGGTTTCAAGGTCCGCTGTTTGCTTTTAGCCCACAATTAGGGTCATCCGCACGTTTCTGTTCATGAAGCCGTAGATGCTTGCTTTTGTACGCGGTTCCGTTTCAATTTGTGTTCGTGCTGTTGTCTAATATTCTAATTCTGTGCTCGATTCACTCACAACAATACCGTAGTTTCGGTCAACAATTTTTGTTAGCGTGAAGGCAAGCTTCATCTCCACCTTTGTTGCTAGCTTAGGAGTTTGTGCTGTGTTGTTTTTCTGGCACGTGACCCTAATTGACGTACGGGCATTTGTGTCAGTGATATTGATACGCTGGGCAACGGCTAGATCATCATTTTTTCGCAACCGCCCCTAGTTGACGCTAAAAAAGACGGTTGTTTGTGACGCGTTTCAAAATAGGCACCTGGAGAATAGAAATGTCCAAGTGACACTCGTGATGAAGCCGTTCCTTGAATATCATTTAGTGACACATCTAAAAGGCTCAACGTGCGCATTTCATTTACACTTCACTGTTCCAGAGCTCAGCGAAGAAATCCAAGAAGCAGAAGAAAGGAACGAAGGAAACCGACTCAAGTGACTCTTCAAGTAGCTCCGACGATGAGAAAAATCAAGTCCATGTCATGTCAGTCGAGGTACGCACGACTTTATTATAACGTTTCATTATACCTTTGCAAGTATTCAGTAGGTATGGATTATCCCTTCGAATGAGGGCGTTTATTCTGTACAGGGTTCAAAATGTCCCATGTTTACTGAGTGCTTTACAGTTGGCACTCTGCAGAGTCTACATTGGCGCCAATGTTTGCAGGGCACTAGAAATTGGTTAGTGGCAGTTCCCACTGCTGTTGAATGTAGCTGTGCGAACAGTCCATGAGAGAAAAGGTCGTAAATCCTTGGGGTTTCGTTGTAGGGTCCTTGTGAGCGGTTTTGAGTTGGCTGGACCGCTAGCAAAATTTAACAATAACTCAACTCGGTAGTTGCAGTTTTATTGTGCTTCATGCTTCACAATACAATACATAGAATTTCTGCGTGCTTAATGGAACACACGCAGCGACAGGAATTTACAGTAAATGGTTGGTTTTACAGTAGAAGAACAGTGCACAGAACAACCACCTCAAGAACAATAAGAAAAAATACAACGCTGGGGCACTCAGCCCCATAAAAGCAGCATCAGTTGGCAATGACTTGCAGTGCTGCAGTTACGAAATAGCCGGTACCGTATCTGCTGCCCGCCCCTAAATCCATTCGGGACCCCTTGCCTGAGTTCCTATACTGCCGTCGTGCGCGTAGGAGCACAAAACCAAAGTCAGCACCATTTCTACGAGAAGAATTCTAATTTTTCCATCATTACTCAGTCGGATGGGTATCTATTTGACGGTTCGGTTTGGTTAGTAGAAAAGTGATTATATAGTCGTGTCTTTACCCTTAATGATTATGAATCAGGTTCCTTCTTCTTTCATCAGTGTTATGAGTTATTGATTAGTTCAACGGTTTTTCTGCGGAATCCATCTTTGAATGGTAGAATTCATAACTTTCAGGCAATATATTGCAATTGCAATTGAAGTAGTCAGGCTTTAGTTTTGCGGATTACTGTTCAACTGGTTTTTGTTTTGATTTCTACCATTGGTCTTATTTAAAATGCGATAAGTGCATTTCAAATAAATAAATAAATGAATATGAACTTACACGACGCTTTTCCAAGCTAATTTTCATGATGGAATGTTAGGGTACAAGTAGAGCCGGATTTGTCTAACTCATCCCAAAATTTACTTTTGGAAGATTATTAGTGTATCAAATGGAATTTTAATCAGCAGTTTCTTTCCTTTCTTTGTAGCGTAACGTAATATGAAATATGTCCTGAATTCACGTTTTAGTACAGATCTCAAGCCGTGGAAACATGGGTGATTTATTTGATTCATTCTTACAGAAAATGGTGAGAAAAGTGGGCTGTTCATCTTCCACAGGTTGTTGATGGCTATAAAATGTGAAAATTGCCTTGTAGGTGATACGAGGTGTTTGATAAGAAGTCTGTTCTCTGAAGTGTAACGCTTGTTGCTGTTTCTGGTCGCGTTTAGAGTTCCAGTTTTAAAAGATTCTTCTCCAAAAAGGTTTCCTCTCTGAAATGTGTGTACGGAATGTAAAGCGAGTTTTTAAAGAGTGGAGGTGTCACACTGCCGCTGTATGTGGATCCGAACGAGAAGGATGGTCGAGTTGTACGTCGAGAAACGAACGAGCTCAAGTATCGTCTGAAAGGGGAAGGCATCTCACCGGGTTTCGACCCGGAGAATCCGGTTCGCAATCGCTTCAGGCGTCGAGTTTTCCTTTTTTAGACTTTGCATTACATTCCCATGTATATCTGAATTTGAATGATTTCGGCGGCATTGAGAATGCTGCCGTCTCTATCCACAACTCCCGTATGGACGGCGTTCGAATTCGGCTAGCAAGTCGTGATCATGGCTTTTTGCGACCTATTTTTTCATTTCGCTCCCGTTTGCGTGTAGCGTTTTCAAGATTCTTTCGACAACCATTTCGCTTTCATTTCACTATTTGTCTGTTTTTCATTTTCACTTTCTGCTGCTAATCGGTGCCTGGTATCAGTATATCACTGCAGCATCATATTGTCCGCGCACTCAAGAATTGCTTTTGTTAACCGAAAATTTACCCTGAAATTGTGCAAAAGCTCAACCCTATGATATGATTTGTTCGCTCGTTGCACGACATTTGACATAATCAGACATAAATAGGGTTAAAAGAACAAAAAAAGATCTGAAATGTTGGAATGTCGGAAAGTCGGGCGGTCTTTTGCTTCTGGGGTCTATGGCGTTAGCCTTTTTCCAAATGTTTGGTGGAACTCAGGTAACCACGTTTGAGCCGTCTGAACAATTCCATCGCCTGGAGAATATTGAATTCTCTCAAAAACGTATCCCTTCACTTTCTTTCGATTGCGGGTTTCCTAGCTACAGCCATGGTCCTGTCCTTTCCATTTAGATTTATTGCTCTAAACGTTTTCAAATGCGCCGGGGTTCTCTTAGCTACGACCCTGCTTTGGCCGTCCGATCCTACTATATAATAAACGAAAACCAAGCGATGTTTGTCATGGGTGGCTCATATGGGTCCCGCCGCGATAGTCTGTTACCGTACCCCAAACGCACCCAATCGACAAGGGAGCTGATGAAATTGCTTCATTTCTTTTCAATCTGGCTTAAAGATTGTGACTGAATAAGTGGAATAATGCCGAAATTTCCAGAATTTCCATTTCATTTGAGTCGGAGGATAGGCCGCTGGAGTGCTTTTTTTTAATAGAGTAGAATAGTTTTTAGTTTTGTGTTTAGTACTAAATAGTTTTTCGACCAACGACAGTCCAATAGACGGCCACAAAAGCGCGCAGATATTGCGGAAATACTCGTACACCTTTTACTGCTCTTTTTTGGTTTACTGCCGCAGTAGTCGGAAGGGGCCATTACCAGTGCGCCACAAGCGCCTATTATTGTGAATTAGTCATTTATAATGTCGTGTAACGAGCGAATATTTCGCGCTGGCATATACGTAGAAGTAGAAAGAAAAAGATGCCGATTCGGGAAGCAGGTGCGCGAGCTTAAATATATGTGTGCTTGGAGAAGAGGAGGGTGGTTTATAGTTGGCGTGCTTTAGTCGTTGGCGTCGACGATGGCCGAAGCCGAACGCCTGAATCTGCGCAGTCCGCGGCTGGAGCATGCGGAGCGCACTGTTACTGTGCGCGCAATGGCACCACTGCCACTCTCTTACGAGGTACAGTGATGCCGGCCCGAAGCGGCGACGACTGCTGCCACTGCTGCTGCTGCTGCTTCTTGTCTCTGAGCACCGAGCTCTGGAAAGCTTCCTAGAGAATGTTGCACCTTTTGGGCTCGTCATTTGTTCATTTCGCTCGCATTTGGAGCTTCTAACGTGCCGAAACGACAAAACGGCAGTTTCGGCGCAAAAAAGCGCCGAAACTGCCGTCTTCAAATAAGTTCTTGGAAATCCATTTATTCGTAAAACTAGTTATATTTGAGCTCAGCAGCTCAATCTCTACCCTTTCACTTACAATTTTACCTAATTCAAGAAGCTTGTTTTTGACCCAGCAGATTATGCAACATTTTTCCCATGTTAAGGTATTGAACAATAGCAACAAACCAAGCTTTCTTTTTGTGCTAGTTGTTGGTAAGGATCTGCGCAGATTTTTCCGGAATCGCTAAAAAAAAACGTTATCCTCACTTTTCTAAACGGATAAGACTTGTACCAGTTTCCTAACCTGTCCGTGGGGTAAATGTAACCGTGAGCTACCTAGAAAGTGCGAAACGATATTCAAGCGAGTCCAAAAGGTGCAACAGAGTCCGAATAGATTTGCCGCCGACAAGGATATTGTGTTCGTGCATCGCTTTATGCTTCAAAGAGTGCCCTAGGGGTTTGTGTTCGGCTCAGGCAGGCTTCTTCGTTGTCGATCATCGTCAGATCGTCGGTGCTTTCTTCGTGTCGTCCGCTACAGTAGTCGTCGATCAGAGGTCTAAATATCCTCGGAATCCGTATAGATTCGTCGTTGCATAGCTGCTATATCGACTGCTTTGCTGATCGCTTCAGATTCGTATGGCTTATTGATTGATCATCATTTCCGACACTTCTATTCTGTCAGATCTATAGTGGCTCGTAGTTACGCTGATCATCGATCGAACCGCTTAGCTATGCTTTGTCGACAAGCTTTGATCAGCCTTTATCACTATTCTTCAGTTTACGCCGTGCTTCTGCCCTGCTTTCAATCGCAAGAGTTTTAGGAGAGCGGCCAGCCACACACCACAATTTCCACCTGGCAGGAATCCAGCCGACTTCCTGACGAGGTCACGACGGAGTACGACGAGAAAGGCAACAAGATTACGTGGGTGCCAGTTTTTAGAAGGATTTTTTCCTATTTTTGTCAAATTCGTCAGTTTTTTGTCCCAACTCATTGCCTTACATCTCAAAAATGTTTTGTTTTCCTAAAGATCAGAAACGAGAGCGCTTAGATTTCCTTTTTTCAGGTTTTGGTGTAGTAAAGTAAAAATGCTATTTCAGTATGTTGAATTATTTTATTATTCTCATGTTTTGTATGTCAACTGGTTGTTTGATTGTTATAATTACCAACAATTTAGGCGAACGCTGAAAACTTCTCAAGTCAAACACACCGTTCAGAAGCAGACGTTCCAGAACTATGTAGTACCCTCTGAAGGACAACCCGTTAGTTTCTTCTCAATCTCGTTTTGTAAGAAAAAATATTGTAAGAAATTTTAAAAAATTAGAAAAAATGTAGAAATTTCTATTTTCCCTGACTTTTCCTTGGACTTTGAAGGATGATTTCCCTGACTACATTTTTCCTCTTCTTATTTCTGCCTGTCTTTCCTTCCGTTCTTCTCAAGGTCGTTCACTAGAGGTCTATTTATACCTTTGGTAAAGCAGCACTGCAACTGGGCTGAAACAACACCTTGTCGGCTTGGTTTTTTATTGTTATGTCTTACTTTATCACTGTAGAATATCCAAGAATTCCACTAACAGGCCTACTGCTAGACAGTTCTCTGCGTCTTTGCCCTATCCTTGGCTACCACAGCGCTGCTTCGCTGCTGAGTAAGAATGGACCTTCAGCGTACGTTCTAGCTCTGCGTAATCAAGAGCTCTTGATCGGAAAGATCTACCTCAACCTTCTGATAGAGATACCCTTGGGCATACCAATATTTGATACAATCTGGGGGTACCGTGATTCTTGGGGGGAGGACGTTAGGTCCCCGAGTCGGCTCGGCAGAGGTGGTCCGTGCGTCCTGTGGATACAATTAGAGGAGACTCGCACTGAGGCCATGCTCGTCGCACGCGACGGCGCGGCGAGTGATGACCGCACCGGCCACCCATGCCTTGGTGACCCGACGACGACCCGATCGTCGTCGATGGTCCACTGCTCGACCAGATTTTCAGGTAATCAATGGCTCGTCGCCTAAAGGGGTCTGAGTGAGCGTGTCCTCAGTATGCGCTTCTATGGAGACCTGTATATGTTTCTGCTTTGAACTGGTTGAATCAACGGCAAAATTTTACTCCGGAAACAGGTTGCAGAATCTGTTCTCCGGAAAAATGTCTTAATTTTTTAAGAAAAAGTGAAAATGAGCACATTATGCCCTTAGGGTTGTCTTGAGAAGGTTGTGGTCAAGCTTATTTGAAAGAGCGTAAAATTCTGAGCAGAAACATATACAGGTCTCCATAGAAGCGCATACTGAGGACACGCTCACTCAGACCCCTTTAGGCGACGAGCCATTGATTACCTGAAAATCTGGTCGAGCAGTGGACCATCGACGACGATCCGGTCGTCGTCGGGTCACCAAGGCATGGGTGGCCGGTGCGGTCATCACTCGCCGCGCCGTCGCGTGCGACGAGCATGGCCTCAGTGCGAGTCTCCACTAATTGTATCCACAGGACGCACGGGCCACCTTTGCCGAGCCGACTCGGGGACCTAACGTCCCTCACCCGTGATTCTTGACTGAAGTTCGATCATCTCAACGCCCATTTATAGTTGACAGCGAAACACCACCGCAGTCAGGTCGGATTGTGGATGCACATCATTTTCAGGTTCACAATTCTTAATTGCTCAGCGACAGATCTAAAATCAGGTTCTAATCCATCTCCTCCGTAAGGCCTCGTTTAGACGCCGCTCGGCGAAAATGCAAAATTGAAGCGTAATCAATAATTAACGTCATTGATCGAATTTGCTCCTCTGCGTTAGTGGCGCAGTCCGGTGGCGCCGCATCTAAGCAAAAAAAATTAAGCATATAATCACTTAGGGAATAAATTAAACGAAAAGAGTGAATTTCATGAAGATGTCCTTTATTAAGGGATAGCAGCTTTCAAAACAACCCGGATGACCAGTAAGTTTGCCGTATGAGGCGCCGTCGGACTGCACCACTTACGCAAAGGGGCAAATCCGATCAAGGATCGTTAATTATTGATTGCGCTTCAATTTTGCATTTTCGACGCGCGGCGTCTAAACGAGCCCTAACACTAACAACATTGACCAAAGTATTCAATCATGACTTCCGCTCGTGTGCCGCTTTCTCTGCCCTGTCATTACTGCGCTTCCTTGCTGCTGGGTATAAATGGGACCATGGTCGTTTTTCGTATTTTCTTTCTTTGAAATCCGATGCTTCAGGGTGTTGTGACCGTGGAACGTGTCCATGAAGAGACGACCCCTCTGGGTACCGTCGTAGCTGCCACAAACGGTTCAGCCGGATCGCCGCACGTCGTCGAGACACACTCACGATCAGTTGCCTACGACGCCGGTCAGAACGACCGTCAAGACGAGGTATCGGAGTACGACCCTTTCCTAGGAATAATTTTATTTTGTTATTTATTTACCTGTTAAGGGTCTTGGCGAGTTCGTTTCGTGCAAAACACTGACGTCCGGAAATCGAACCGTTGAGACGTACACCTATAAAACAGAACGCGATGGCATCATTGAGACACATGTCGAGCATCGGGTCACAATCCATTCGGATGAGCCGATTGATCATGACGCGGTGAGTTCGATCTCCGTTATGATTATCGTCTTTCCTTTCGTTTTCTTATATTTGTCTACTGTTTGTTAGACGAGAGTTGATCGAGGTTCTAAACGCAAACAGAGCAAGCAGATATAGTACTAACAATCGAAGGGGAATCCAACAACACTAATGGTTACTACAGCTTCATTTAAGTATACACAGATAAACTACGAGGTATCCCTTGAGTGAACTGTGATTCATCATCGCGCTCAGCTAGGTTTATTCAGGGTTTACTCGGGTTTACACGTGCTCTAACACAACTCAGCAGCGCTGCGATGGCTGTGATACTTCGAATAGCCCGCAAGCTTTGATTCACCAACACGCTTTGACCTTTTTTCGAGGTCTATTAATGATTCATACGCCTTTACTACTCGGAGGCCTTCAAATCCTCGCTGCGCAGTGGGGTATGTCGGACACCGTATAACCTCAAATAAACCCTGGATCAAGCCAACCACGCGTTATTGAGTCAAAGTTCGCTCACCGCATGGGTTATATTTAGTTGTTTTTGTCGGGCGTACCATTCATGAATCCGTGTCAGATCGTTGTGTCCTTGGTACTTCCACCTTTTCACCACTTTTTTTCATTTTTCATTTTTTGCTAAATTAAAGTGTTGTCAAAGAAAAAGGCGACAATTTATTTAATACACAGATTCTGCTGGGCGCAATGTTATTTTTGCGTAGATTCCAACGAAAAGAAAATTTTCACAGAATTACTGCAAATCTGTGAAAAAAGTGGTTTGAGGCTCATACGGATTAGGAAGACAAGACGAAGAGAATGTGCTTGTGACTGTTTAATAGCCTGAGGAAATCTACGGTTCCTATATTTTAAGAAAGGCTAAATAAATGAGAGGAGCGGCAAAAGACAAATTGCAAGAGGAGTTCCGTGGTCTCTATCCGACAAGCGGGTTCAAATGATAAAGAATAAGAATAATTTCACAAAATACAATGTAACGGTAGAGAAGGTGCGCTCCTGTTTTCAGGAGCTTAGCCAAGCGATCATGGAAGCGACTCAAATGAATCCCGATATGACGGTGGAGAAGATCGAAGTCCGTCAAGAGTCGACCGCGTGAATCGCCGCCGGCAATGTTGTCTAGGCTTTTGAGCAATCGCGTATTTGATCCGTCTCACCACGGATCATAACTTCACTATCCGATTACGGCTGCATTCACACATATATGATGTGATGATGATAATGATAATAACGATGACAATGTCAATGATAATGATAATAATGCTACGGACGAGGCGTTCTCATTCTCTACGCGCCTCCATTCATTACATTCATTCCCCTTTAAATCGTTCGCTCTCTGCCTCTTCAAGTCTTCTACTCGTCTATCACCAACGCCGAGGAAGATGAAACGGCTCTATTCTGCTGCTACGTCATTTAAGTGTTTTTGCTCTTTTTTTCAATTTTTTGTGAAAATTTTTTCTTGTTGCTATGCCTTCCCTGATTCGAACGACTGAATTTCCGTCTGTGTGTGTCCGTGTGTTGTGTGCTAGGATTCTGCCTGTTTTATGGTGGAATTTTGACGGATTTCCGGATATAATGCTTTTTAGATGTGCATGTTGTGCTTCTTGTGGGTATACGGTAATGGTGGTGGTGGTTGAGCAATCTGTAGGTGTCGTGTCGTGTCTGGTAGTCAGAATTCGGTTTAAAAATTCGGCTTTCTGCAAAAACTAATCCGCATCTGACCCCGATGTTCTCCCCACTATAGCCTTGTTCTCTTCGCTGCCTTCTTCCATCTGTCGTCATCGTCGTCGTCGTTTACCTGCACGTTTACCTTGGTAGGAATTAACCCAACGGCTTGCCCTGAGCGACTTGGACGGTATCAGCAGCAGCAGCACCAACAGCATGTCTCGTATCGCATATTTTTGTGTGATTTTATCCGATAGTGTCGCTCGTAGCCTCCCAGCAGTTCATTGTAAGCGACGCCGTCCTTTTTTGTTTCTCCTTTTTTTCTATTGAAATTTTACTTCACCGTGGTTGCAGCTATCCCAGTGTGTAACGACAAGTAATGTTCATGTTCTACACAATGTTTTCCTTTTGTGTACACCTGATACTATTTGCTTTATCGTGCTTTTTGACCATTAATAAAGTTCACTTTTTAGTTTTCTTTACCTCTGGTTTTGATGAAATGGTTATCGATTCAAAAATTCTCTTAATAACAATAAAAGAAGTTGAAACCTCGGCTTAGCGAGTGCTGGATCGAGCTGCGATTAGACGACGAGATATCGATTGATAGCCCGAAGGCACCTTGCCATTGCCGCACCGCTTCCGCGTCGCATCGGAACTTAGAATAAATGGTGTTCCTGCGTGTTCAGATTAACCTGCAGTTGAATGTCTTTCAGGAAAATTTGAAGAGTGGAAGTTTTAGTTCAACTGTTTGGCGTTTGATCACGCTCGGAAGCGGTGATAGAAAGTATCGATTAGTAGTCTTGCGCGTCGCTGTCGCCCCGCGTCCGCGTCGCGTCGGAACTTGTTATAAATACTGGCCTTGCCTAAATTCTTCAAGACTTTTTTGAGCGGATAATTTTTAAATGGAAATCTTGAAGTAGATTCTTATGAATGTCCACAGCTTGAGAAGAAGTCAGTCTTGAAAGTTTTTTTCTTAAAAATTTTCGCGCGCGGTCGTATGGTAGGATCTTGTAGAGGACGTACCCATCAGCAAAGCGCCGGAGGCAATTTGTTTTTATCAGGAGTTCAAAACTGTTCGGAATCGATCGGAAAAGTTCATTTTGAAGGTGTCTCCTCCTAATAGATTCCACGGAGATGAAATTACTGCGTTTGAGGAATTAAAACTTTTTTCATATTTTGGTGAGAATCCAAAGGAACGGTCGTCCCACCCACTTGTCTGCAGATTTTCGTCCTTAGTTCAGGTATACTTGTCCGTTGGGTAAATCAATTTTCTGAAAGGTAGGGTGTGTAAGAGGTTGATCACACGACGCTGGAAGAACAGCACTGGCTCGATCTCGTTTCAGAGAGATTACTAAACCCATCTGAGCATCTCAATTCGAGCCGAGAAACAGGGGCCCGATAGAGCCCTCTGTAGGGCCAGCGAATGCCATGACGATGATGACCTCAAGGCCGTGTCGTGTCACAACGGCCCACCAGCAAATCGCCGGAGGCAATCTGACCGCGGTGATCCACCCAAGGTCAACCGGAAAGAGCTGTGCAGCGGGCGCGGCAAATGAGCCTAGGCGTACCCCACTGAGTCTGGCATTCGAACCTGGTTCTATCCTACCCTATACCCTGGTGCATCTGCCGCCCGATTCGTGGATGTTGAGGTAAGGATTCCCGTTTACCTTCGGCTGAGTGGAATATTGAGGTATGTGCTGAGTTTTTGTTAGAAACGAGGATTCAAAGGACTAATTGGTCCATTCAGGCTCTAAAAATATGATTTTGTGGAATCAGTTGGTTAACACATTATCAAAGTTGTGTCGAGTTGTGGTACCTACAAATTTCAGCAGTTGTACGCCGATATTCATCAAGAGCCCTACTTGGGTTGGAGGTAAAGGAGGTGGGTGTTTTTTTTGCTTTTTTGCTTTTATTTACTATGCTTTTTCTTTTGTCTTTCCTTCTGCTTCTCCTTGTTTCTCTTTTATTCCTCTTTCTTTTCTTTTCTTCTTTCTTTGTCAGTTTAAGTTGTAGAAAGGTAGGGACGAAGCATACGTCGTACTTGTTTTCACCTTTTTGTACTAATATCTTCCGTATTTTAATCAGAATTTGAAAAGTAAGCCGGAATCGATCAGAAAAGTTCATTTTGAAAGTGTTTCCTAATAGATTTCACGAGAATCGAGACCGGATTTATTTCTTCTGGGGAATTAAACCTTTTTCATATTTTGATGAGAATCTCCACCGAATTGCAGCTCGATACTTTCTTTTTCTCGTGACTTGACGATATTTACTTTCATTAATTTGTATAACGCTAACTCTTTGTGTGTTTCCCGTCTTTTTTTCTTCTAGACTCTTCACTTTTTGTTCCTATACTTATTTAATAATAGAAAGAGAAGCTTTTGAGAAAAGCTTTTGATGAAATGGTTGAAAATATCTCAACGAGGAAAGGTTCAATCCTTTCTACTTCTCATCTCTCTTCGAACTTTACTCCGCTCGCACCTCTCTCGCCTTTTTCTTCTATTTTTTGTTAGACTTTTAACTTTCTCGCCGGCTTTTTCCACATCGATGTTGAACTAACACTTCCAGCTTTTTTCATGATTCTCTGTTTCGTCTAGATTTGGTTATTTTCTACGTTTTTTTTGCGGAAAAATATTGCTATCCACCCGTACACCAGCGGCTGGAGCTCCAGTGTGTGTGTTCCCTTGGAGAAAACCTTTCTCTGTCGTGTTTAATTGGCTCGTTGAGGCGTGAAATCGGCTGCACTGCTACCAGGGCCGGCCGAATGGCTCTCTGCCTTCCCGCTGTTCCGCCATATACACTTTTTTCCTTGGTGTTATGTCAGCTCGCTCCAAAGCCCTTTGTCAACGCTCAGCTGCCATTGAGAAAGCTCTCACGGCTCCATTTGAACTCACAATGGAGCCTAACGCCGCCTAGTACGAGGTGGTAAGGAAGTCTTGAGCCGTTTAGCGTTCTTTTTCTTTTTTGACGTAAGAGGCGCTACTGACACCTATATGGTCGAGTGATCGATCCCGGCGCGGACTAACCGAGCCTTCCATCCCTACGGGATCGGGTAAATTGGTACCAGACCTGTCTGGGAAGGTAAAAACACTGATTTAGTATAGCGGCTGGCCCCCGTAAGTCATTGTATAGGTCAAATACGCATTCATCATGCCTCTGCGATTCTGAATGGAATACGAATGCACGGCGCGTCTTTAGGAGACCGATCAACGCCGTACCTTTACCCCTACCTTTATTATGCGGTGCAACCTAATTTGTCCATCAATAATCGTTGGTCACAACAGTGTTCCATTTGTGCAAAAAAACTCTTGCGCCTACCTTCGTAAGAATGGTAGATTCGATGGTATTCCTGCAGGTTTCCAGGGCCCAGATTCATGAACGGACGAGCGGTCTCCGATACCCCGTCGGCGATAAACCCGCTCGATACCGTCGAGGTTTCCCAAACCCTGCCTCATCGCGAGGCGCGATAGACCCGCGATAAACCCCGATTAAACCCCTTCGCGCGTTCACGAATCTCGGTTTGCACGCCGTTCGGGGTATATCTCGGGGTTTATCGGGGTTTACCAATGATAAGTGTGAGACCAATGTGAGCCCAGCTTCCCATAAGTTACCCAGCTAGATTTCTGGCAGATTTGGGTTAGCAAAAGTGAAAGCTATGGCGTTCCAACCAGAGTGGCTGCCCCATTGACTAAAATTATGTTTGCAAGCATGAACGACCACATCAGTATAGCGCGTTAGTCATAAATCCTTCTAACCACTCTTCTTTCTCTGTGCCTTTCTCTGTTCCTCTCTCTGTCTCTTTTTCTCTAATATTTTCTACCGTAGCACCACATTAGTTCTGTTGTCAACGATGAGATGAACGCGCCGATTTGCTCATTCTGCCGATGCCAACCAACGTCGTCTGATGGGCATCCGTTAAAGTTAATTGCCACAGGACAATGTTGTTTATTCTGAAATGCCAGCAGCGTTGTGGTGGCTGCTGGCTGCCAGCCTAATCAGCTGCTCATTTCTCCCTCTACCAACCTGATTCCTCTAGGCTTCATCCTCCAAAGCAACTCTCTAGGACTTAAGAGGCGCCGGGACCACCCAGACGGTCACGCGATCGATCCTCGCCCAGGCTAACCAAGCCTTCTATCCCTTTTTGCTCTTTTAAATTGGTACCAGACCTGTCTGGGAAGGTAGAGGCGCTGAATTGAGCGATAGCTGGCCTCCATTAGTCATTGTATAGGCCAAACCCGCATTCACCATGCCTCTACGATTTTAATTGAAAGATAAGTGCGTGGCGCATCCATAGGAACTGATCGATGACGACCACTTTACCTTTAATATGGAGTTGTAGTGCTTTACGTTTCGTTGTTTGACCCCCTGCGTCAAAGGCCTAGTTTATACTTCGTATCGCGTCGCGCTGCGACTACGCGGCGGCAACCAATCGATAATTCGGCTGACGTCGCATCATTTTCATTATTAGGCATTGCTTTTCTGGCCAAAATGAACACAAGGGCCTAAAAGCTCTAAAAGGCTTTTTTTGAGTGGGAAAAGCGATTAATTGGGGGTCGGAAAAGTAAAGAGAGAGAAAAATAAGACAACGGAAAAGTCATTTAAAAGTGAAAAGCACAAAGCTCCTCCTGAGCTAATTTATCCTTCGGGGTCGAGTAGATTGGTACCAGACTTGTCTGGGAAGGTGAAAGCAGCAGCTGGCTCCCGTAAGTCTCTGAATAGGATGAGTGTTTCCAAAATTCTGAACGGAAGACGAATACGCGGCGCGTCTTTAGGGGACTGATCGGCGTCGACCAGTTTACCTTCACCTTTACCCTTTTCTATAGAGAAATTCGTTCAGTCGTTCCGTTCAAGTTGAACGTTATTTGTTGTTTGTTCCGCCGGGCGAGAGAATTCAATTGGCTGTGATGAATGCCGGAAATTCCAGGCGGGACCGAGTGTTCTCGCTTTTTGATTCTTCGTATAGTTCTGGCCACATCGATTTTCTCTTCGATTTTTCGCTTCTCCTGAAAAAATAGATGAATCTTTCGGTTGGTATAAGCTGAAGGTTGTATTCATCATAGAGTTACTGACTTCGGGTATCTTTTACTTTGAAGAAATAGTATTATAAAAGAGTGGTTTCAGCTTCTCTGTAAAGCCCTCTCATCCTTTTGTTTAGAACTTAATTGCTTCAAAAATATTCGATGTTGAGCAAGTCCAATTTCTCCTGAAAATTCTTCAAACGAACGCATTTTCCATGAACATGTCCCCATAGATTATAGCCATGCGAGGAAGACGTGAAACGCAATTGAAAATCTCCCAGCTGAGAGACCTATTTCAACCTTATCTTTTCTTTTTCTTTTTATCCTCTAGCCTTATTTTCCTCTTGCACTTTTCTGACACACGGTCAATCTCATTTTCTACTCCTGAGGGCATTTTACACTCCCGAGAAGCCTATATAGCTATAAATGTTCATTATTCGTCTGCTTTTACTACGCACTCTTATATGAGCCCACGTGGTGCAGGGGTAAAAGGCGCTGCCGACACCCGCACGTCGAGCGATCGATCTCTGCTTAGGACGAACAAGCCTTTCATACCTACAGGGTCGCGCAAATCGGTGTCAGATTATCTGGGAAGGTAAAGACACTGACTTGGTATAGCGGCTACCCCCTGCCCCCGTCATTGTCTAGGCCAAATACGCATTCATCCTGCCTCTACGATACTGATTGGAGCACGAATGCACGGCGCGTTCTGAGGGAGTTGATCACCGCCAATATCTTTACCTTTACCTCCTGCTCGTGTATATAGGTAAGTTATGGGATAAAACAACTACATTAATGGACTAGTAATACCGAGTAAAAACGAAAAAGGTACCGAAAACTACAGAATGATCTTTGCGATGAACTGTTATCCTATTCCTTCTAGAAGTTTATTCATTTTTTATGTACACCACAAAGTTTGTTTATTTATTTTTTTATGTACACTACAAGTTGCGCCCGAAGGTGAATAAGTCAGATCAATTGATAAAATGGTTAAAGTGGAGGGAAACACAAAAATTGAACAATGTAAAACCTGAAATTATCAGAACGTAAAACAAAATTGAAAAGAGAAAAAAGAATAAAAACCCCATTCAATACGACGAAGCGCTACATGCAGAGCCCTCTTGGAAAATATAGCTGATGAATTTTAGCCGAGAGGGAGAACCTGGACATCTTTTGAGCGAATGGTGCTTGATTAGGGGAAGCGTTCTTCAGTTTCGGCTGAAAAACGAAGTCCGTTGAACAGCTGAAAGCCGAGCCAAAAGTAAGACGGCACGAGGTCTCTCATTTGTCCGCTAGCTGGATATGCGAATAAATTGCTTTTGTGCTCTTCCCCGGCCTTTGCTAGACGGAACGCCCCGGCAGCGATGACGCTTTGGACTCTGCCTTTTCTCTCGATTTTCCTCACACTCTTCTCAATTTTCCTTCAATTCCTCTTCACCATCGCTATGTTTCGGCAATATTGGGCGAAAGACGAGTGCATGGCGCGATATAGTTACAGAAGGGAAAGGACTTTGGGCATATCTCTCCGAAAGGTGCCTTGGTCAATTTGAACCTCTGAAGATGATTTTGTCGACGAAATTCTTGGCAGGTCGTTGATCGGGACCTCTGGAGCCGATCTTGGAAATTTTAGGAACTTGTGATCAATTTGCCTAAATCTTGTTGGTCCACGACAGAGATTAGCGATGATTTATGACTGGCATGAGGCTATTTTTCGAATTCAAGCGCTCATAGATCGACTTCGTGATTGAAGCCATCGTTTAAGCCGGAGAAATCCAGTATTTTGATGGTTTTCGATCAAATTTGTCGAGGAAAATCAGCTCGAAGATCTTCATTTTCTACAACTAAGATTTTCTACAATACAATATGAAATACTTATACAATAAAAATATACACATACACAATATATACAATAATACATATACACAATATATACAATAAAAATAAACAAATATAGAGATCGCAGATCCTCTATACCCAGTTTGGAACCTGAATTTTTCTAGAATGTAGTGGCCGTTTTCCATAAGAACATGGCATTCCAGAGTACTTTTTCCTGGTTCTACGATGAGCTGTAGAGAAGCTGGAGGGCTAAAGCACCAGTATTTTTCACTTTGTTTTTACTATGCCCCTCAATTCAGTTGTTTGCCTATACATTTTGAAGCCTACATTTTGATTGGGCGCGTGTGGTACAGCGGTAAGAGGCACTACTGACATCCGCACGGTCGAGCGATCGATCCTCGTCCGGGGCACTCATGCGCCTTCCCTCCCTCCGAGATCGGGTAAATTGGTACCGGAATTGTCTGAGAGGTTGAAGACACTGACTTGGTATAGCAGCTGGCCCCCGCAAGTCATTGTATGGGCCGAATTCGCAATCACCATGCCTCTACAATTCTGAATTGAACACGAATGCGTGGCGTGTCCTTAGGGGACCGATTAACGCCGATACCTTTACCTCTACCTTTATTATGCTGTGTAACCCAATTTGTCTAGCAATATAATCAACATCGTTGGCCAGAACAGTGTTCCATTTGCGTAAGAAAAACTCTTGCCCCTGCCTGGGTAAGAATGGTGCATTCCGTGGTATTCGTGCAGGTGTCCAGGTTCTCATGGGTTACCCAGCTAGATTTCTGGCAGATTTGGGCTAATGAAAGTGGCACAAGTCATTGTATGGGCCAAATTCGCAATCACCATGCCTCTACGATTCCGAATTGAACACGAATGCGTGGCGCGTCTTAGGGGACTGGTCAACGCTGATGCCTTTTACCTTTACCTTTTGGTTGAGTACGCTAATGTGCAATGAATAAATAAACCACAAAAAAGGTTTACCCTGAGGGTAACACTGGCCAGACCGAGGTGCCAGTATGCTCGAGTCAGGGTTTCCATCGACATGTGGCCAATTTCGATGTGATGTTTTCGCACGGCTCACTTCTTCTTCGCTACGGAGAGTGTCGGCGTGTTTATTTGTGAGCGACGCCTCGTGGCTGATGATGAGCCAAATTCAACCGGACTGCCATTTGAAGCAGCCACTCCACCCCGCCCCGATTGAAAGTGAGCTTTAGATCTCTGTCCCCTTTCAATTTCGCCTTTTCATTTTCTATTTATTTATTTATTTATTCACCATGCACATTACGTCCGCCGTATAATATCAATGTAAATACAAAAAATAAAGGAGACAGCAAAAATGAGGAATATGTACGATAACGAGAGCAAACAAACCATTACAAAGAGGCTATTTATGACATTACTGTACGGCCAATAGCTAGGACGTCATCGCTGTAAAAATTTTGTTGATAAAGTTCATAAATCAATTACAGTTACTGCCCAGCCCATCGCAGAGAAGAAATAATGATTTAATAAATATGCGTTCTATCCGGACTGAGTATGTAGAAAATATGAAAAAATCGCTTGATTTTCTCTTGACTTTCATCTAGTCTTGATAATGAATTTCCTCTTTTCTCCGGAAGAGATCTTTAACCCGGTTTAATAGCCTAATCTGACGCCAAGGGCTGACGTGGTGCAGTGGTAAGAGGCGCCACTTCCACTTGTATGGTCGACGGATCAATCCTCGCTCGGACTAACCAGCCTTCCATTCCTTCAAGGTTGGGTAAATTGGTATTAGACTTATTTATTTGTTTATTTATTTGTATTAGACTGTCTAGGAGATGAAGGCACTGGCTTGAAATAGGGCTGACATGCGTTAGTTATTGTATAGGCCAAATTCGCATTAACCATGCCTCTACGATTCTGAATGGGAGGCGAATGCATGGCGCGACCTTGCTGGATGATCAACGTCGACCAGTTTACCTTTACTTCTTGACGGATTTGCCTTTTCCAGGGGCTGTATTTCTGAGCAGTACGGTCTTGACTTGAAAAAACAGCTCACTTGGCGTAATTTCTTTTTTCTTTTTTTGGGATCGAAAAAATTGTCAAAGCATTTTTCAACCAGTGCAGCCTTCTGCCACTCTTGATAATGGCATCTGCAGCGATAATTACGTTTAATTATCTTCCATTTGATTAGAAAAACTCGACGTTGATGAAAATGATGGTGAAAAACGATGAGTTAATGAAAAATAGCTCACTTCCTTTCAACTACAGAGTGCTTGGCTGGCATTTTTCCAATTCTTACTGCTCGTAAAATCTTAGAGAAGATCCATCCCGATAGTACTGCACTTTTACTTTGGTGAGTGCTTTCAATCGGCTCTCCTATTCCGGGCTTTATTTTTATCTTACAATTGCTCCGAAGATTACTGACCCTCGTAGAAATCGAATGGCTGTAGGATGGGAAGTGGATCCACTAACCAGTGGCCGATACCACCAGTGCAAATTGCAAATGTTTCGCGAAGGAATAGACAAAGTTTTAAATCGGTGTGTTCCTTACGAGTGTTGAGTAGTTGTAGGAAGGACCGGGAATATCTTTATTCCTATGGCTCTTCAATCAATTTGAATGGCTTTGAATTTTTATCAAGATAGATCCTATTCCGGCTCACAAATCTAGCATCGGCTTTCCCATTTTAGGTTATCTCCAGTAGATATGGGTCTCATACAGATATGGGTCTGTACATACATACATACGTACTAGAAGTACTAGAAGACATGGTCGTTTGTGGATACTTTGTTGGCCATACTCCTCCTAAGCGCGATTCTATACCGCAACTGCGACAAAATTCCAACAGGAGCGTACTATGGTATCTAGCGTAGGAAGGCAACAGAAAAGGACAGCAAAGGGATCGGTTCATCCATCATCAGATTGCGAGTCCTGAATGCTACCCACTGAGCTACCATGATACGATCTTCGTTAGTTAACACCTAGAAGTGCTTTCGAAACTAGTTTCTCGCCACCAGTTAGTGGTCAAGATTTCTTGCTTTTTTTCGGGCCATCCATTTGCATTTAGCAAAAACAAACTATACCGTTGTAATCGCCATTCGATGCTCTACAAAACAGTGTGGGTCTCGTTGTGAATCTTCGGAGCACGCTGAGCAACCTCCCTTGTTAGAGTAGCAGAAAGCGCTGCAAATCCTGAAAGTTAGAATTACCGTTTCCGCTCGATATGCAGTAGTTCACTTTGATTTTTGGGTGCAGATCGCTGAAAGCAGAAAGAATTTTATTTCAGTTGACAGTTCTAATAACTCTTATTGAAAATACACTCCCTCGTTGGAAATTCGAGATGTTTAAATATTTTAAACTCATTCTCATATACATTTTCAAACGTTCTAAAAAATCCATGGTTTACTAATGACTTGAAACAAAAGTTCATGGCCTATGAGAACAAGCAAATCATGCTCTATCGGAGTATCACCACTAGACAAGCAGAAGCTCAGTGGTTGCTAAGATACGTTCGTTTAAAAACGTATATAAAACTGAGTTTGAACTTTAAAAAAACCCAGAAAAATATCCATTTCCAGCAAGGGCACATATTAGTGTATTTTCAATGAGAGCTATTAACACGTTGACGACAGCGCCTTTTTCGCGTGTCTGGCGCGTGGGACCAACCGATTTTCTAGCGCGCCGAGGCTGTGACATGATGCCGGCATACGGCGAATTTTTTTCAAAATGGAAGTGAATAGTAAATCTCGAAGACTACATATACAGTCCTGTAATATCGGGGATTGTGACTATTCCTTTTTTTGCAATGAAAATAGAAAAATAACTGCTGGAAGCTTTTAGAATGTCCTTTCTCCCTATCCAGGTCAAAAGGGAATTGTTATTTGTTTATTGTCCATTACTTGTTTATTCTAATAATCAATATTTGTTGTATTTATGTGTGTGTTTCAGTAAACAGTATTTGTTTGCATTTATTTGTTTCTTGCAATAACCAATATTTGTTTTTACTTGTAAAGAAAACTAGTGCACAATCAAAAATTCCAGTAAGTCGGAAGCTAAGAATCATTTTCATGGACCACGCTTCCTATAACAACGTGCAAAGGTCTACTAAAAAGTGGGACAAAAACATCCTTCGAAATCTTGAGATGTATCGAGAAAAATACAATACAAGACTGTGGCGCAGCATTGCGTCACACTGTCGTCAACGTGTTAAAACTGTCAACTAGAATAAAATTCCTTTTGGGTTCAGTGATCTGCACCCAAAAAATGGTGACAAGGTTACATATGTCCTCGCGAACTACTGTACTTTCGTTCAACGAATTTACTTGCCCATAGGTTGTTGATGGACATTCTAAATACGGAAATCCATCAGCGGCTCGATGAAGAAAGACTCTTCGTCGATGTTTTTCCCTGGTGGGGTGGTTGTGAACTCGAAGATTTGCAGCTCATCGTCGTCGTCCCGTCCGGCGATTCCCCTGAGGGAAGCCGGGCCGCCGCCGGCGCTCTGGGCTTCTTCGCCTTCTATTCGACCCCCGGCCGCCGTCACAACTCGACAACGATACGTCAAAAATCGTAAATTCATCGTTTTGGTTCGATTTCCTTCCGAGGACACACGTTTTGGCATTTCTGTTCTATCGATTTTGGTGCAGGGTCGCCCCGAGCTGAGTGGCTTTTACGGAATTTTTCAAATGCCTGGGGCGATTTGTGCTTTTCGAAGTTGGATTCGCCTGCATTCGACTTTTGAATGTGCTTTCTAGTAGAGTCCGTCTTCTGATCATCATCCTCCTGTAGCCCGGATGCGTATCTTTTGTTTTTCATTCTTTAAATCCTTCTTTCCTTCTGGAGATGATCCTGCCTTGATAAAGCGGAAACGGGCCCATTTAAAGCAAGTTGAGCCATAGTAATCATTTTAGAATTGTCCATTTCTGTTCGCAAATTCTCACTAGGTTTCTTAAAATTTATTTACTTAACTACGCACATTGGCGCGCTAAAAATACAGGTAAAGTGCCGCCGTTAGTTGAATAACCATAGAATTACTGAAGAAGAAACTTAACCAAAACAAAAAATGTCAGATTGTTAGTAGAACATTAAAAGTATTCCACAACGAAAATCGTATCAGTAACATATTATATGAAGCACACCGAGCGTGCTACGTAGCAGAACGTTTTAAAATAACGAAAATATTAACACCGCTTTGAAATAACAAAAATATTTCAAGATCTAGTAGCTGAGATGAATGATGTAACAAGTACAGCTTTGAAAAGTGGATTCAGATAGACACTTACAGGAATTATAAAGAGGTCAGAACTGGATAAGTAAGGGAAGGAGGTCCAGAAGTAAGCTCAAAGTTGAAGTAAAAGGCTCCTGACGCCTTTGTTCTCCATTTCTATTTTTATTTCTATTTTCAGATGAAATGACGGCACAACGCCAACAAGTGGGGTTTTTCGAGGTAAACGGTGCTTTGAAAGCCTGCCAATTCTCCCATTCTTCGCTTTTTTGCTCGGTGCCGATTAAGTTCGCTGGGAAAGACATAATTCACTCGGTGGCTTGGCTTTTTGGCTCAATTGTAGTCCTTTGGTGGCTTGAAGTTGTTCTCGAATAAGAAAAATTTAAATAATTCTATAGGAAATAAGAAATTCCGATTAGTGACTTAGCCAGTTTTTCTATATTTTTACGAGTTTTCTATGATGATGTTGACCTCGGACGTAGCCTTATATGGTAGTCGTCAGGCTCTTCAACTTCTCGATCTGCATGAGAATTGATTTCTGGGCGATATCTTCTGATAAGATTAAGTAAAAATAGTGGTGCACATACTTATTGTTAGGCGCACTTGTGGCAGTGACAGAGGAGCCTCTCCCACCCTCACGCTCGAGCGATCGATCCTCGCACAGGGTAATCGAGCCCATTGGTACCACACCTATCTGGAGAGGTGAAAAACTGACTCTGTGAACGTGGTGAATTCGTATAGGCTGAATACGTATTTACCATGCCTCTACTATTTTGAACGGGTGACGGATGAATGGCGCATCCTTAGAGGACTGATCAACGACAAGCGCTTTACCTTTACATACGTAGTAGATTCCAGAGGCTGAATACGTATCCGCCATGTCTCTACTATTTTGAACGAGTGCCGGATGCATGGCGCGTCCTTAGAGGACTGCATGGCGCGTCCTTAGAGGCCAAGTGCTTTATTTATTTATTTATTTATTTAATTACGTCCAAGGACGCGCCAATATTACAACCAGAAACATAACGAAAAACCGAACTCCAACATAAAAATAGCTCAGACACCTGACTTTACTCTTGTAACTGTGGTGGATTTCGTTTTTTTCTATCAATTTCTAGACCATTTTCCTAGAACATGACTATGTCCTGCCTATCGCGTAGTTGCAGCATTTCATTGTTCAGAATAAATGCGTATTCATGGTGCCTTTGCACTTCTGCGTGGAAAACTGCGGCGTGGCGCAATCTTACAGAACTGATCAACGCTGCCTTTTCACCTTTATCTTCATACTAAAGAACGAAATCCGAAGAAATGAGGTCGAGATTTCATCAGGGCTTCCGGCCAGACGCTCTTTGCTTTCCGAGGAAGCCCTAATGCGGATTTTCACTTTGAGGCCTCATCCTCTTTGCTGATTTCCTCGGGGAAGTACTCGAAACACTCAAGAACGTCGTGCATTCGAAGGGGAAACGATGCCAATCAGCCTGAGAGCAAAAAGCCTGTTCACTTGAGAGCCTTCTGCTGCAGCGGCCGGACGCATTTGCCGACGCCGCTGTGCACCATGCGTGAAACGAGGCGATTTTTCTTCTTTTTCTCTACCTATTTATTTAGAATATGATGCTGTAATGGTGGGGCTAGGTTCATAGTAAAATTCTCAGGCGGGATGGTGTAATGGTTCACACACGAGACACGGACAAGCGCGAAACGTGGGTTCGATTCCCGTCTGAGCCGCGATTTTTGCGATGGACCTAGCACCGCCATTACAACGTATTCTAGTATACACAGTAGTAACCCGAAAAAAGCGGTAATATAACTAGAATTTCCTATTTATTTATTTTTTATATGAACCTACTCCGGGCCGCGCGGTGCAGTGGGAAAAGGCGCTGCTGACACCCGCATAGTCGAACGATCGATCCTGGCCGAGCTAGCCAGGCCTTCCGTGGTCGGGTAAATTGGTACCAGACTTGTCTGGGAAGGCAGAGACACTGACTTGGTATACTGGTTGGCCCCCACAAGTCATTGTGTAGGCCAAATACGCATTTAACATGCCTCTACGATTTTGAATGGAAAGCGAAGGCACGGCGCGTCCTTAGGGGACAGACCAAGGCTGACACTGTTACTTTTGCCTTTACTTTACTATATTAATTATTTATTTTTCACGGAAGAAGCTACGAACCGTAGTCAAGAACCAATTGATCCGGTTAGGCTTAGTACCAATGTGAAGAGAGATTTATTCCTATACAAAAAGTAAAAGTAAAGGAATTGGTCTTGATCAGCCTCTAAGGACAAGCCGTGCATTCGTGTTCCATTTGGAATTGTAGAGGCAACGTGAGTGCGTATTTGGCCTACACAATGATTTGCGGGGCCATCCACTAAACCAAGTTACTGTCTTTACCTTTCCAAAGAAAAGTCTGGTACCAATTTACCCAACCCGGAAGGATGGAAGACTTGGTGAGCCCAGACGAGGATCGGTCGCTCGACCGTGCTGGCGGAAGTTGCGCCGCTTACCACTGCACCATGATCGTTCATGTAAAACTAACTGATTCGATCAGCATTGCTGCAACTAACAACGATGATAGGCTTTCAAATTTTGTTCTTTCAGTCTGGAAAGCTTCCGAAATTCTGCAGGGACCATTTTATTCTATATTTATTTCCAAATAAGGTATCTATTTTTGGAGATCTCCTTATACTTTCTTTTTCTAAGTAGTTCAACTGCTCAAAGAGGACTCGCACATCGATGTGTTCTCAGGAATTCCTCTAGTGACTTTCAGCCTTTTCTGGGAAGCTTAGAAATCCTCTAGATTTCATTTATGTCAGAAGTGGGCAGTCCCTTTCCCCTGGCAATCTGATCGTCCTGTGTGATCCATTGCAGCCTTTGCAGAATCGCCTATTTTCGGTGGCTCTTCAGCAGGCTGTGCCGAGTTCATTGGCATCGTTTCGTTGTTTTTCACCCTGACATTGCCATCCTATTTTCTCAGAGAATGCGGGAAGTAATGTGCTGATTCTATGAATATGTGAGCGACTTTTCGGCTTTAGAAAACACGAAAACAGATGGCTCTCTTGAGAGCAGTTTAGACAGGTAGATGGATTTCCGCCATCTTTCAAAATCAGAAAACAAAATATTCCTATATCTGTCATCAGATTTTCTTTGATTACCTTATTTCCCTATTTTCTTCTTGTAAAAGTAAATGTAAACTAGTCGGCGTTGATCAGTCGCCTAAGGTCACGCCATGCACTCGTATTTCACTCAGAATCGTAGAGGCATGTGGATGCGTATTTGGTCCATACAATACACAGAAAACAAAGTATCCCCATAACTGCCATTAGATTACCTTATTTTCCTATTTTCTTCCTGCAAAAAACAAGTCGCGCCATGCACTCGTATTTCACTCAGAATCGTAGAGGCAAGTGGATCCGTGTTTTGTCTATACAATACACAGAAAACAAAGTATTCCCATAACTTTCATCAGATTTTCTTTCATTACCTTATTTCCCTATTTTCTTCTTGTAAACGTAAATGTAAACTAATCGGCGTTGATCAGTCGCCTAAGTGCGCGCCATGCACTCGTATTTCACTCAGAATTGTGAAGGCATGTGAATGCGTATTGGGCCTATACAATACACAACATACGGGACTAGCTACCGTAGAGGTCAGTGTTTCCCAGACAAGTATGATATCAGCTCACCTGACCCTGGGGATGAAAGTCTTGGTTGGCTCGAAAGAGGATCGATCACTTGACCGTGCTAGTGGAACTAGCGCCTCTTGCCATTGCACCGTGCGCATCACTACTTGTAGCATAAGTGCTCGGTATCATTTTGTTCCAGGTAATTTGCTAAATTCGCGGATCGGATAGGTATCGAACCCTGGTAAATTGGTACTAGACTTGCCCAGGAAGGTAAGGGCGCAATGATCAGACGAACAACATTGAGTAGGTTTGGGACCCTAATTCGCATTAGGCCTTTGTCGCTTCTTTTGCAAAACACCTTTCAAAACATCAAATTCTACAACTGTTTTTGTGCTTCTGCTTTCATTCACTGCCTTCGTCTGGTACTTTTTGGAATTTTGATTTTTGAATTTTTTAGGTATAATCCAATCCTATCACAGGTAAACTCACCGTTACCCTCCCTTTATTCTACTCTTTTCTCCATTCCTTTCCTCTCTTCTTTCTTTCCTAGATCTTCTATTGCTTCGCAGTGAATTTCCGCCGGCAATTTTGCCCAGATTAAGCTATTTTTATGGGCTTTTCATGCTCTCCGCGACATTCTGCTGCAGTAATTTAAGTATAAACGCCCCTTAATCCCATCCATCTCGTTCTCCATCTTGTCCGGGCGTCGTCAACCTCGGCTTAATTTCTCTCGAAATCCAATTTAATGACTCCGTCAGGTCTTTTTTCATCGGATATTGTCCGGACGGCCGGAGAACCACCAACGCTCGTTGTCCCTTCACGCGATTCATTAATGACGGGGTGACGGACCGGCTTTCTGTGGGTGGACCAGATCGGGCGACAGCCAAGTCCGGTAACAATTTACCCGCGGGGCCGGACGGACACCGATCATCTGAAGCCGGCGCCGGTAACCCGAGATTCGCTTTGTTCCGTGAAGTGGTGGATCCTGTTGCAGTGTTCGTCGGGCTCTTCCGTTGACAATGTCGACGTTCTGCCTGGTCGTGAACGGTCGCCAGCGCTTTTACTGTCCTTTTTCTTTTTCTCTTTCGTTCCTACTTAGGACAGGAAGATGAGGAATTCATTAATTCATTTATTGTTACATCCCTAAACATGGATGTGCTACTGAATAAGAAAAATGGGTTAGTTAAACAGAAATTTTATTCAGCTACAAAAAAAAAGAGTTTTGAGTATTGCTCTCATCGTTTTCTTCAGAAGTGACCGTTTTATGAGCAAAAAACCGACGGTTGTTCGAAGATTTTTTTGTTTTTCGATTTCCTTCCGTTTTTTCTGGTTCACTTCCCCTTCTTTTCTTGTTTTCTGGGATTGATCAAGGCTAAGTGGGGTACTGTAGCTGCCCGACATGTTTTCTATTTCTAGAAAAAGAAAATCCAATGAAGGTCACACATCGAGCAATCTTAATATAATAGAAGAATGCTTGTTCCTTAGCAACGGAGCCACTAAATATCATTTTCTGGGTAAGGTTACCGTTGAGCTGTTTCCGTCTTGTTTCTATTCGCCCCTCATGTAAATTGCTACGCGTGTCCCTATGGGTAACGGATACCATTATCATCATGAATCCTAAATCAAAAGTAGGAACAGGTCTACTGAAGTTGTTCTCCGTTGTACATCGGCTGTTTTTTTCTCACTTTTCAGGCAATATTTTGAAAAAAAAGGCAAAATAAACAATTTTTCGGTTTTCCGGTACATGCGGGGTGATTCCTATGAGAATGACTTTTAGAAAGTTCTTGTTCTTAGTTCAGAGCCCAAATTAATGATTGGCAAATCCGCTATTAACCCCTTATTACACCTCGGCGGGTCGGAGTCGGTAAAGCAAACCGTCAGCCTACCTCCAGATACGCACATCCCTGTGGGTAAGGCCCTTGTTAGACGTTCGCTCACACCCCAGCGTAACTCGTCCAGTCAGTATCAGACACCGTGGGGCCAGACACGTTTGTACGAGTTATCACGTTGACGCTGGCGTGGTGACGCTCACGGGCTGTTATGCACACGCTAGCGAACCTTCCACGCTCTCGTCGCCGCGCATTGCACTGCGATTGACCCTTTCGCTGGGGGTGGGTCGATCACCTCGCGCATTGCTCTGTATGCTTCGGGCGCGTGCGTGCGTGCGTCGCGTGCTCAGTGTCTGAGGTTAGCGGCTGGGCACTCACCGCTCGCAAGCAGCTGACGCTCACCACGAGCGAAGGTATAACAAGGGCCTAACGGATACCATTATCTTCATGATTCCTAAATCAAGGTTAGTAACGGGTTTACTGACTTCAGACGATCCAAAACCGCCAAGTTCTTCATGAACCCGCGCCCAAGAGAACTTTGAGACCAGACGGCGTCGATGAATTTTCGGATTAAAACAAAAATAACAATTTTGACTAATTAGCTTAATTAGTGGCACGAACAGTGTGAACAGCTGTTGACTGAGCTGTGGAGCCTAGACTATTAATATTAACGACTATTAACGACCACTTTACCAGCCAATGAACTTTTTCTGCTTTTTGCCATCGCCTTTACCAGGTGCAGATTTTTGTCCCTTTTCCGCTTTTTTTAGAATTAGGGCAGGAAATCTCCTCGTGTAAGACCAAAATTCTGACTTTTTCAGCAGAACTTTACGGCGATTTTTGCTCTAAAGTATCTCTTACAGTGAGCAGTGCAGTGATAAGAGGCGCTATCGACACCCGCACGGTCGAGCGATCGATCCTCGCTCGAGCTAACCAAGCCTTCTAGCTCTCCGGGGTCGGGAAAATTGGAACCAGACTTGTCCGGGAAGGTAAAGACACTAACTTGGTATAGCAGCTGGCTCCAGCAAGTTATTGTATAGGCCAAATGCCTGTAAGATTTCAAATGGGAGACGAGTGCGTGGCGCGTCTTTGGCGGACTGATCAGCGCCGGTAGGTTTACTTTTGTTTCGAAAAAGATCACCCAGCTTCGAACTGGCAACAAAAATGCCACCCATATTCTACGGCGTTTTAAATAGTCCTAAAAACCGCCTAGGGGCAATTTGTTGATCGCCTTTAAAATCCTTTCCGATGATTTATGGCTCCTATTCGTACTTTTCCACGAACGGCGGCATTTCTGATCTTTTTAACGGCCGGTAGTAAGTAAACGGCCACAGCTGGCTCATAAATCGCCTAAAAGTTCCGTCCGGCTGTAGTTGGGCTGCTTCGATGGTATAGCTCGTAAAACAGATGGGGTGTATATGCGGTGGTTACCTTGCAGGCACACCTGTTCATTTGTTCGGTCCGTCTACTATGTAGCCAGCTTACTTACCCACTTGGTAAGAATCACAGGTTTTTGGTGGAAATTCTACGTTTAATATCAAGTTTTTGTTGGTTTCTGCGATATATAGTAGAAGTGGATGCAATAACGATTCCAGTTTCATCGAAAAAATTGCGGCTCAGCGGGATTCGAACCCGCGTCTCGAGCCTGTACGGGATACCGTGCTAGTAGAGCTGGGCCCACATTCATCAACGGGCGCGCGGTCACCGAAACCTCGATGGGCGCGGACCCGCTCGATACCGCGGGATTGCGGCCGTTTACGATTCGTGAAGGTCGGGTTTCGGAGACCGCGACGTCCTGTTGCGCAATCGCCGCAATCGCACCCATTACGTCAAGCGGCCGTCGCTGTCATAGTTGTGACAATCGATATTTTAGTCGACGCATAGATGCAACTCTCGGAATGTCGCATATTTTAATTCGTTTTTCAAAAACATTCAAAAAATAAAAATCACGGTGTTTTGGTGTTTCAGATCAAGGTCAATTTCTTTTAGGCAGAGTCAGACGGTAGAGTCGATGAGAGATTGCGGGGACCATAGGGACTTTGCGATGAGCAGACAACGAACTGCCGCCGAGGTCTCCCAAATCTTGCCTCGTCGAAGGGTGTGATAGACCCGCGATAAACCCCGCTTTAAACCCCGACGCGCGTTTACGAATTTCGGTTTGCGCGCGGTTTGGGGTTTAATCGGGGTTTATCGCGGGTTTTGCAATGACGAATGTGGGCCCTCGATGTATTTTTAGTATTAAAGGGGATTTCTTCTTTTATTACCACGTTTTTGCACGTTGCTGTTAGGTATAGTAGAAGTAGGTTCGATTTTAGGGCGCGCGTGGTACCGTGGTAAGAGGCGCCACTGACAGCTGCACGGTCGAGCGATCGATCTCCGTACTAGCCAAGCCTTCCACACATCCTTGTCGGGTGAGTGGGTATCAGAGTTGTCTGGGAAGGTAAAGATACTGACTCAGTAATGCGGCTGGCCTCAGAAAACCATTGTATAGCCAAATACGCATTCACCAAGCCTCAACGATTCTGAATGGAAAGCGAAGGCACGGCGCGTCCTAGGAGGCTGATCAACGCCGACACCGTTACCTCTTTTCCTTAAGGTTTGATTTAGGGGTAAGATGGTCTCCGGACGCAATCCTTCTAGGCACATTCGTAGGGTTTCCCAGAAACCCGCCCTTCGAAGAAGTTCTAAGCCTGATCGATGACGAGCCGTTTTTCCCCACTTCATAAGTGAAGAACTGCGATGCCAATGCACTTTAATTGGCTCTGGGGAGAATTCCCACGTTCCGCTGCTGCTGCCCTTTTGCCTTCGAATTTCATTCACGTCGTTCCCGAGCTCTTCATGGTTTTTCTTCTTCCCGTTCTTCCCGAGAAGATGTCTCGTTATGATCGGAGAAGGGCACTAATGAGGTGATCAAGCATGAGAAGTCGTCACTAGGAAAAAGAAAAAAAGAAAAGAGAAATTAGAGTGATGAAAAGGAGAAACGGTTTTGCTTTGGAACACCTAAACACTTCTAAGCTCTCCTGTCACAAGATGGCTCGCCGTTGATCAGTCTCTTTGGAGCAAGCCATGCACTGGTTTTACATTCAGAATCATAGAAATGTGGTGAACGCATTTGGCCTATAGAATGACTTGCGGGGGTCAGCCGCTGTAATAGGTCAGTGTCTTTACCTTCCCAGACAAGTCTGGTACCAATTTACCCGACCTCGGAGGGATGAAAGGCTTGGTTAGCCGGGCCGGGATCGATCGCTCGACGGTGCGGTGACAGTAGCGCCTCGTTCCACTGTACCACGCACGCCCTGAATACAGAAGTACACTTAGAAGTTTACTCGAAGCTGCGGTACGTATAAAATAATCGCCTCTTAGGAGCTTGATCTAATAATGAGACTTTATTCCTTCGATATTTCTCATAGGGGTTTTTTCTGATTCCTTTGCTCGTCTAAGCATAAGGGACGAATCGAGCTGCCCCCCTTTTACATGTTTTTTAGTTGTTTTTTCTATTTATTGATGCATTTTCTTCTAATTGTTTTTCTATTTATTGATGCATTTTCTTCTTTATAAGGAAAAGATAGCGGATGGATCACCCTTACTGTAACGACTCTAGAAGTTTTGCAATAAAGTTTTAAACCAGTCTTTTCTCCTTTCTAATTTTTCGGAGTATATTATAGCGGGTGGTTCTATTTTCTACTGAGATTTTTTGCCGCCAATTCGCGCACCTTCACACGTTTTGTGTCCTCAGTAAACTGAGGTTCTTCTTTAAATTTCATTTGAGCCGTTTTTTGTTGTTACTGCCTTGAAAAGCATTTGATAACTAAAAAAGTGTTCGCCAATATCTATACCGAGTCGTCAAGACGAGAGATTCTTGGATCTTTCTCCTTTTCTACAAATTTGTCTTCTGAGCTCTTCAAAAAACACGCTGGATAGGTGTTTTCCTGAGAGTTTTGGCGAATTGAAATGCGATCGGTCGACGCTAATCGAGTCAGCTCTCGTGTTGTTTGCCACTCTTTCACATGTCTCGTCTCCGTCACACCCTGAATTTGAATTATTCCGAACTTTTTGCTCGTTGAGCTTTTTCTCAGGCATATTTAATAAATTTTTTTCAGCCAGATGATTTCTTGGCAATGGTTGGCCACTGCTGGCTCGGTGGCATGTGTGGGGATGATTCTGGTGTTGTGCTGTGTGGTTTTGTGTCGACGGGGCACCTCGTCGTATGAGGTGTCAAAGGCGGTGATGAATCAGCAAGCACCTCAAGGACGCAACGAATTCTACGTTTGACCAAATCAGGTCGGTTATTTCCTAAATTTATATTATATAATACCTTCTTTCACTTTGTTAGTTCACCATTATGTCCAATAGCTTTCTTATCTTGACTGCTATATAGTCCATGTTTTTGATTGGATTTAAACTAAACAAAATAAATGAAAAAAAAAACAAAGTAAAACGGAAGGCTTCGCAGGTAACGGAATCATCGCTTTTTGACAAATGCCCTCTTGGCAACTTTTTCGAGCCAAAGAAAAAAAAGTTGTTTTTCAAGTCAATAGAGATCGTAGCGCTCAGAATTATGGTCCGTGAGAGGGTAATCCTCCCCTCAGGGTTGCGCCGCGCATTAGTCTTCCATTCAGAATCGTGGAGGCATTGTGAGTGCGTCTTTGTCCTACACAATGACTTGCGGTCTAGCCGCTGTTTTACCAAATCACTGTCTTTACCTTTCAGACAACTCTGGTACCCTTTTACACGACCCCGGAGGGATGGAAAGCTTGATAAGCCTAAGCGAGGACTGATCCTTCACCCGTGTGGGTGTCCGTTGCGCCTCTTACCACTGCACCAATCGTTCTCAATTACTTGGCATTTATAATGAGAGGATAAAAGGTAAAAGGTAAAGGTACAGGTGTCGGCGTTGATCAGTTTGCTAAGAGTGCGCCATGTACTTGTCCTCCATTCGGAATCGTATCGACATGGTGAATGCGTATTGGGCTTATACAATGACTTGCGGGGCTAGCCGCTATACCAACTCAGTGTCTTTACCTTCGCAGACAAGTTTGGTACCAACTTACCCGACTCCGGAGGGATGGAAGGCCTGGTTAACCCGGGCCGGGATCGATCGCTCGACCGTACGGATGACAGTAGCGCCTCTTACCACTGCACCACGCGGGTCCCACTAAGAGGATAAAGATTATAACTACTATGGATCTCTGCTGGTAGTACTGTTGGCAGCTGGTTTTTTTTTACACTAAAAATTAGAGAACGGCAATCGGTGTTGTCATCTGTTGGGTCCATACGGGGCACCTGACGGACGGAGCAATCCTGGAAATGCCGACCACTTTACCTTAGCTCAAGGATGAAGGAACTGTGGCTGTCAAAAGTAATTCAACAATGGCTTGGCTTCCGCTTCCTTTCAGCCAAATGGAATGTAGATATTCTTTTGCTTGGGTAAAATGCTTCGACCTTATCGATAGTAAAGTAACCCATCTGGAAACGCCACAGTTCTACTGTAGGTGAAACCTAATCACGGCTTGGCTTCACATGAATTAGCTGGTGCAATCGAACACCAACACCTCGCGGAAAACCTAATCCAATTCGAGGAAATGGCGCGATAAAAACTCGGCGGCGGATTTGCTCACGTTTCGTCGTCTCATTGGATTTCACGCGAAACCGTCGACGTCGTAAACACGTCAAAGAGTCTTCGTTAATTCAGCAAAAGGGCGCATGGCGTTCAGTGAGAATGCCATGATGCCCTGAGGGTTATTACAAGGGGTGTGCAGAATTTTTTTTTCAAAAAAGTGAAGACAGAAACGGAACGGAAATGGTCAAAAATGGCCGAAAACCGGAACTGGAACTCGGAAACGGAAGTTCCGCACACCCATGGGCCGGAATTCATGAACGAAACAGCCAGTGAATTTCACCGGCCGGTTCACCGCCAAAGTGACTCACCGCATGTTGATGAGACACGTTTTGTCGGGTAACCGAGGTGAATATCACCGCCGGTCGTGTAACCGGCCGGTGAACCGTTCATGAATCCCGGCCCTGGTTACTACGAATCGGGGTTAGGTTTACCACGCGGAAAGGAGTGTCTATTTGTCCCTGGAATCCTGTGTCAAAGTTCTCCGGCTCTGCACATCTCCGAGATAAGTCGACCTTTGTAAAAAAAATAGAGCAACGCCTTTGAATGCACTTCATAGGACGTGTGTTGTAGAGTGGTAAGAGGCGCTACTGACACCCGCACGGTCGAGCGATCGATCTCCGCCAGGTCCTACCAAGCCTTCCATCCTCCCGCGTTGGGTAAATTGGTTCCAGACTTGCTTGGGAAGGTAAAGACACTGACTTGGTATAGCGGCTGGTCCCCGTCATTGTATAGACCAAGCACGCATTCATCATACCTCTACGATTCTGATTGGAACAGAATGCACGGCGCGTTCTGAGGATGCTGATCAACGCCGATACCTTCACCTTTACCTCCTGCTCTTATATGTGGGTTAGTTGTCCCTCCGGGTTAGATAACTTGGCACCAGACTTGCTGGTAAATTTGTACCAAACCTTCCATCCCTCCGGGGACGATAAATTGGTACCAGACTTTTCTGGGAAGGTAAGAACACCGACTTGGTATAGCGGCTGGCCCCGTAGGTCATTGTATAGGCCAAATACGCATTCACCATGCCTCTACGATTCCGAATGGAACACGAATGGGGCGGCGGGTCCTCATGTACTGATCAAAACGTTCACCTTTGCCTTTTCCTTTTACTGATCAAAACTTTTATCTTTGTCTTTTCCTTCTACCTTTACCTATTCAAATTTCCCACCTCTACAAGGATTCCATCCTTCCGTTCATATTCGAACATAGAAAAATCGGTTGTCTCTCTTTTGTCGTATAATTTGAACCCTGATAAAACTACCTACGAGGATTTTCCGAGGATTTTATTTTTCTGCATTTCAAGCTCGCGCTATCACTTTCTGATAGAGTCAGAGTAAATATTCAAATATTTTTTAATCTTTCTGAGTGCTATGCAGCCGATCTTTACAGAAGACTCACTTTGCGTCAACTACGGACCCAGACGGTGATGGAGCAGTGCCTTACAACGCTCGGAAGCCTACTATGACGAACGGTTCGACCCTATGGATCGGACGCCTACACTGATGTACAAATCGTTCACAACATATAATAAACTGTCTATTTCTCAGTTTTTCCGTTTCTTTTTATTTTAATTAAAGGATCATTCCCATTATTACCTCATGATGGCATTGCTAGAAAAGTTACTCAGCGATAAAAATGACAGAAGAGAATGATGAGTCGTAGCCATCCATCATCGCGTCGCGACGCGATTCACTAGACCTGGATACCTACGACATTGCGAAAACCGCGTAACACCTCAGGCAAGTTTTCAGTCTGTCTTTCGTTCAAAATAGCTCCGATAGGTTGCCTGGTAACGTAGAAATATAAATATTAATATTATTGTTGTTAAAACATAAAGATCAAATTTGGGCTATCAGGGACCAGAACTTCTGCAATGCGTTTGTTTCTGTTATATTCAAGCAGCATCTGTCGCATTCTTACTATGTAAAACTTATGCCGCAGCTTTTCTTCTGCAATCCGACGCATTGACCTTTCTGCTCACTCATAGAGGGATATATAGAGTACGGTATGGCGGGAAATTTGAATTGAAATTTGTCCGGATCTAGCTGTCACACCATCCTATCCTACTAATAAATATGCAAAACCACAATGTCTGTTTGTCAACTCTAGGGTCCCGCCGCGATTGCCTATACCGTACTCCCAGTGACATATTTCATCAGTTCCTCGCCGCCTTTTGCTGCATGCTTTTTGTTCTTTGTTTTATTTGTTATTATGAATGTTTTATATATGTTTCCCACTATTCATTAGTTCATTGGGCGGCCTGCAGGCCGCTGAATGGCTGGTGTTTATTAATTGAGAAAATGATTCAATTTCACCGACTGGGCTAAGACTTCAAATCCGGGCTATCAGGGACCAGAACTTCCGTTTGTTTTAACTCCTGGCTATCAGGGACCAGAACTTCCGTTTGTTTTTTCCGGGCTATCAGGGACCAGAAAATCCGCTTGTTTTTTTTTTAACTGAGAAAACGATTCAATTGCACCGACTGGGCTAAGACTTTAAAAAATGCAATATCACAGGAATTTGAAGCGGCAAGGCAGTAATAAAGAATAGTAGAGAAGAATAGAGAAGGAAGAGAGGAATGAGGTCTAGCTCGACCTTTAGCAGCATCTCAGAAGAAAAATTCCACCGGCGGATCAAAGCGATCACAACGATGCTGCTCAGCAGCGTTTAGGACCACCCTACAGTTACAACGACGACATCGTAAGGTTTGCGCTTTCGACGACTGCGTGATGGCATGCTCGTTGAGGCGACGGGCGTCGATCGTACCATCCACCGAGGGGATCTGGAGCAGCAGCGGAGTGCGCGACTCGAAACGTGGTGCGAGACGTTCGCACGTTTTCGTCCACTCTGAAAATAAAAAATAAAAAATAAAGAAATAAAATAAGGAAATAAATCCCCACATCTTCTTCTTTAGTGTTTGTCCCGCTTTGAAACATGGTCCGAGAATGGATCTCACAATGATGTTTAAAATCCTGACGTATAAGATCTCCTTGAACCCGCTTGCATTCTATGGTGTTTCCCTGGCTCGAACTACACGAGGAAAATTGCGTTTGTATATTGCGAGATCAATAGTAAGGGCGAACTTTCTTACGTACAGAAGTATTCGGGAGTTTAGCGACATACTGAAAAGTGATAAGATGTCGCTGTGGTTGTCCGTCAAAGCCTTCAGGGGATTACTTCAGTAACGGTGCAGTACGGTGAAATAGAGTGTAATCTACACACATTGTAATCGATGCTCTGGGATTTTGATCTTGTTTTTCATTGTCCTAGGACATTTTTAGACTTTTTGCTGCTGGTTTTTATCAAAATGGGTTTCCGCACTATAGCCTTATGAGCTTGACTTGAAAATTGTTGCAAAAATAGGTAAATAAAATAGTCCGCTCTACCAATTCTCTGACGCAATACTGCTCTATCTCGCGCGTGGTCTGGATGAATTCTTTCTGCCTTCAGGTCTACCTGTATCGTATCCAGCCAGCGCTGTTTCGGACATCCCCTCGCTCTTGTACCTTGTATGTCGAGACCTAGTCCAATCTTGCATACCGTGTCGTCACTTGCTCGAAGCACGTGCCCGTACCACCTCAAACGGGAGTCGCGAAGTTTGTCGGGGATTGGAGCCACCCCAAACCTTTCCCTCATCTCAGCGTTAGTTTTACGATCGAGGGAACACATTCCCACACACACGGGTGAAAAAGGTAAAGGTGATGATCAGTCTCCTAAGCACACGCCGCAGCATTCGTCTTCCACTCAGAATCGTAGAGGCATAGTGAATGCGCATATGGTCTATACAATTACTTGCGGGGGTCAGTGGTTATACAAAGTCGGTGTTTTTACCTTCCCAGACAATTCTGGTACCAATTTACCCAACCACGGAAGGATGAAAGGCTTGGTTCGCCCAGGCGAGGATCGATCGCTCGACCGTGCGGGTGTCAGTAGCTCCTCTTATCACTGCACCACACGCGCCCACATACATGGGTGCCTCTATAAGACACTGCCACGAATGGTGGGAGTGAGCAAATGTGGAAGTGATAGTGTCCCGGTGCCTTTGTTGTGTTCCTGCACAACAAAGGCACCGGGACAGGTGGTCTTCCCCTTTATATGACATGGGAATATGGAACTCTTGTGCCGTAGGGTAGTGTTGCTGTCGATTTAAAGGCCTCTTACGAGGTGATGGATTCGGTCCTGCTCAGAATACAGTAGTCCGGCGCCGGGCGCAAGCGCTCGGGTGTTTCGTAATTCCACTCAGTAGGTTTTGCTGCGGTACTGACCGTTTGGTGTTCACATGGCCAACAGTTGTGCTTTTTTTATATGGTGCATTTCTCTGAACGATCGATTCGATGCTCTTCGTGTTCCTCGAGCGAGCAGGACCCACTGGTCTACCATGGCACGCGACAGGAACGAATGGAGACGTTACTGGCGCCCGCTCGAGCAAATCGATGATCAACAGGACGACAGGTGATATAGGTGATACAGCTGATATCGCTCGGTGACAACTCTGTTTCGATCGTGAAGCTCTGTAGAGTTAACTAACGAAAATAAAACCTTTTGAGACCGATAATGTAACCCACTGTCGATGCATTTGTTCTCGTGTGCGGCAATGTCTTGCTCAGTGAACTGTTCTCCACAGACGTAACACAGTCGGTGCTGAACTGAAAATATTCCCAAGAGTTGCTAAACGACATGGATATCGATTTCTAGCCCAATGACATCGGGTTAAACCTGCCCTGAAGTTAAAAAGGCTACTCACCGCCAGCTGGTCGAGATGTCGATCGTGTTCTAGGCCGTAATGACATGGCTTTCACTAGGGAAACCATGGAGGCTCGTCGGGTGGCCAGCGGATTTTCCAGACATTTCGATTCGTGTAAATGGAGAGAGTGCTGCGAGTAGAGCCGGGCACAGTGGGGGCAGGTGACAAATCCAGACATCTGGATCACCTGGAATGGCAATAATTTCAGTTGGACCTGAACCACAAGAGGAAAGAACGTACGACAACTCCGATCTGGGCAGGCTTCTCTTGTGAGATCCTTACAAAATAATTAAATGGGAAAAGACGACCATTGGGCAAAAAGAACGATGGAATGGATCTCAGGAGATTTACACCTTCAAGGAGGATCACCCGCGATATGATCAGGTGTGTTAGTCGGGGAAAAAAGATGAAAAAGGTAAAGGCTAGGTAAAGGTAAAGGAGTCGGCGTTGATCAGTCTCCGAAGGACGTGCCGGCGCATTCGTGTTCCATTCAGAATCGTGGGGGCATGGTGCTTAGCCGCTCTACCTGGTCAGTGTCTTCACCTTCCCAGACAAGAATGGTGCCCTTTACCCGACCAAGTCAGGGGCTTTACCCTCCCAGAAAGTATGGTTCCAATCTACCCGACTGCGAAGGGATGGAGCGCTTGGTTAGCCCGGGCGGGGATCGACCGCTCAACCAGGCGGGTGTCAGTAGGGCCTCTTATCACTACACGACACGCGCTCTAGTTGGATAACGAAGATGAAAAATGAAAAGAGTAACTGAAAAAGCACGCCTATTAATCTGGACTGGAAATCCGTCTTAGACCCCCTGTAATTATAGACTTCTGTAATGAAGTGGGCATTCCTCATAACGTTAGAATAATCGCGTTGAGTTTATGAATAAACCAGCCATTCAGCGGCCAGCAAGCCGCCAAATGAACTAATGAATCCTAGGAAACATATATAAAACATTTATAATAACAAATAAAACGAAGAACAAAAAGCATGCAGCAAAAGCATGCCGCCCTTCTGCGCTCACAATTCCACATCCCCTTTTAAGACCCCATATGCCGATTGACTGACGTATCGTGTATGCTGGCTAGTAGTGTTAGGTTTGTTAAGCTATCATCGGATGGATCTTTTTCTTTCATTTTTGCTGTCATCACTTGTGCCATTGTGTACCTCCGAAATAAATGTAAATGTAAAAAGACGGTGAGGAACTGATGAAATACGTCACTGGGAGTACGGTAACGAACAATCGCGGCAGGACCCTAGAGTTGACAAACAGACGTCGTGGTTCCCCTTATTTATTTTATGAATAAATATGAATTAAACGAATCTAAATAATTGTTGTCGAACAGCTGGTATTATATTTGGTGGAGAATAAACGCTATGCCTTATGAGGTTCATGTCGCCTAGGGAACGATGCTGAGACTGTTTGATGAAGCCCTTGAAGGCTAGATGTGACGAGCAAACATCTCCATGCCCACATCGTCAAATAATAAACAGATTTTTGTTTTGTCACAGTTTAATCTCAAGTTTCTGCCATAGAAAATTAGCATCATTCCAGAGTCAGGAAGAGCTCATATAGCCACTGAATGGTAACGTGATCGACGCTGACCAGTCCCCCAAGGACGCGCCACGCACTCGTTTTCTGTTTAGAATCGTAGAGGCGTGGTGAATGTGTATTTGGCCTATGCAATGGTTTGCAGACGTTCAAGTCAGTGCTTTTACCTTCCCAGACGAGTCTAGTACTAATTTACCCACCCCTGAAGAATGGAAGGCTTGTTAGCTCGGACGAGGATCGATCGCTCGACCGTACAGGTGTCAGTAGAGCCTCTTACCTCTGCACCACATGCGCCTCCTGGCTAGCCAGAAACAGAAAAGGGAAGCTGAGCGAGTAAATAATAGAAAATGGCGATGATTTCTCAGTGGTACGTAATCCCATCCAAAAATTTTTTACGAAAATTTAGAGTAATTTCGTATAGTAATAGAAATAAGTTCATTGATAGATATTAAGACATAAAAATATCACCGAATGAGGTCGAGCACCTGGTATGACTCGACATAAAAGCATCCGCGATCTAATCCTCTCGTACTCAGCCACGTTCAGGTAACTACGGAAACGGTTGCCACTCGCTTCCCCGTGGATTCTACAGATATTTTGAATTTGGAAAGCTATTATGCAGAAATTTCCCAAGGAAATACAATTATTTTAGCGCAATCTGCTCATTTTTATAAACAAGACCCACATGCACACATCATGCAGCGGTAAAGGGCGCTTCTTCCACCCGAATGGTCAAGCGATCGATCCTCTCTCAGGCTAATCAAGGCTTCTATCTCTCTAGGGTTGGGAAAATTGATTTGTTTATTTGTTTATTTGTTTATTTTTTGATACCAAAACTTCGAGCCATTCTAATAGTCGAGTAATTGTGTAGCTAATGAAATTGAACGATTCATCTTCACGAATATAAAAGTGCCCCAAAAGCCGAAGGTATTCGTTTTATCGCTAAATTTTGTAAAGTTTTTGCAAAAAAAATAGTGGGAGCTAAGGACTAGTACTCGCCTGAATTATTTGACTATTACCCACGAATCACGATCAAACCGGTGATATAATTCATTAAAGGTCTTATTGAAGTACCCGTTAACCCTTATTCACCAATTGACGATCGTAAACCCCCGCTAATCCGTCCACCCGGCCTGCGAACCATTTTCGGATTACGGTATGCGGCGCAGTCTGTAACCGGTCCGTGCTTCACGCGATATTGCAGAACGAGCTTTGTCGTTGCAAATTCATCAGGTTTTCTTATACTTTTTGTTTGTTTTCTCATGAGTCTTTTCTTCCTAGAGTTTTTGTAAGCTCTCACTAGTAATTGACTATTGTTTGGTAGTACCAGACTGTGCATATTTGATGGAGAAAGGCGCATTAGAAAGCTGATTTCATAGGTTCAAAATAATCTTTCAGATGACTGGGCGAAAGAGAGTCGGTGTGCGATCACCCTCACTGGAGAAGGACGACGACTACGTGGAGAAAAGACGGAGAAATAATGAAGCCGTGAACAGGTGCGTGTTTTATTATTTTTTATTTATCTTCCATTTCTACGATGACGTTTCTTGTCTTTTATTGTTGTATTCTGGAGGAGGAAACGCTGACTATTAGAATAGTACTGTTGTTCAATATTATTCTTTTGCTTGTCGAGGTTTTTGTGATTCCACTTATAAACCTCAAAAGGCAGAAGATAAATATTGAGCGAAATTTCCAAAATTGTTATTTCCTTAATCATTTTTGTTTATGTGTTTTACCGTTGTGTTTGACCCAATTTCTAGCAGTAGTTTCTCTGGTTAAATCTGTTGATTTTGTTGGCCCTCATGTAGATGACGCTGCAGTTGTCAAGTGTAGGTATATCATTTTATCGAACTACCTCGTGAAATCGATAGGATACCCTATGATCGAGTGGTTTTTGTTGTAGGTTAGGCCACGGTTATTCTTTTTCGTCCTGAATCTATCGTTGACTATTTGGTATACAACGAACTAGTGTTTTATTTGTATTATGTCTTCTTTTTCCTTTAGAACACGCGAGAAGAAACGTCAAGAAGAAACAGAAACTGCTCGAAAGGTGGAAGAACTTCGGGAAGAGAACGAGAAGTTGGAGCGACAGGTACAATATTTCAACGTATATGCTGTTTGATTTTCTGTTTTCTCCTCTTTTCATGAAATAGGGTCCATCGAAAGAGTTCGGAATTGTTAAGCAAATGTCGAGATTGTGGAAACCTTTTGTTAGGTTAACGATGGTGTTGTCACCCTCGCTGGAACTTTAGCCCCATATCTGGAATTTACTCGTCCAAACGTCACTAAAACACTGTCCTCAAGAAAAAATGTTGGCTCAATAATAGTGCTTCTAATAATCTACAATATACTCTATATATCGCTCAACAAGCCTGAACTTAGGGGCCGTATGCCCATGTATTTCGAGACGGGGATTTTTCCCTGCGCCGGCGCCTCTAAGCATGCCGGCGCGTGGAGAAATCCACAGCTCGGGAGACACGAGCATACGGCCCCTGAAAGGGCACTCTTGTGGAGACTTAAAAAGTCGTTCAGGAGGTTCCTTCCATTTGTTTCTGGAAACTATAATTCCCTTTTCAAGGTGGAATCTCTGCAAAAGGAGTTGTCGTTCCTGAAGGAAATGTTTGTCGCGTACGCCAACGGAAACCGGAAGGGCGACGCACCAACTACATCGTCAGGCTCTTCTAGTTGATCGTGGAGGACGTTTGATCTGATTTTAGGTCTTTTATTTCTAACTACTATTTTGCATGTTGTACATTTCTATACGGGTATCGCCAGTGAATCGTTTATTTTGTCGTCTGAAGTGGTAGTGATATGTCTTAGATTGTGTATATAGTGATTTAAAATCATGAAATAAATACTTATAGTCAACAAATCTCTCGTTTCTTTGAACGCCATGGAAGAATCGCCTTGTATTTTAGCTCGATCAAGCCTGTCATTTTGATAGATTCTGAAAATCTATTTAGATCCTATGGTGGACGACGCGACTACGCGAAAATTCGCGCAGTTGGCGAAAGAATGCGCCAAGACGTCGTCAGAAGCCCTGGAGAACGTGGAGAAGTTCCTCGACGTTCTCAAGAACGGCATGCAGGATGTGGAGGTTAGCGAGTTCTGTTCAGCTATATGCCCTGGAAAATATAATTTTTCTCGTTCATTTATTTAATCCTGAAATTCAGGGCATCAGCTTGCTGGATGTTAAGAATAGGGAGATGGTGTGCTACATGGCCGAAATCTCGTTGCTTATGAGTCATATGAGTTGCGGGAAGTCTATTAAGGATCATCCAGCGGTGTTCCGAGCGTCCAAACACAGGACGGTGGGTTCTATATTCTTTTATTCGCTTTAACTTCTTCATTTTACAATGCACATTTATAAACTTTGGGTACTACTGACACCCACATGGTCGAGCGATCGATCCTCTTCCGGGCTAACCAAGCCTTCTATCCCTCCGGGATCGAGTAAATTGGTACCAGACTTGTCTGAGAAGGTAAATACAGTGGCTTCGTATAGCGGCTGGCCCCCGCAAGTCATTGTATAGGCTAAATACCCATTCAACATACCTCTACGATTCTGAATGCAAGACGAATGCGTGGCACGTTCTTAGGGGGTGATCAGCACTGGCCACTTTATTAGACTGGTTAGTTGAATAAGTATTAACTTGTAATTAAGAGCTGCGGTGATGCTACTTTTGATTCATGAAAACTATATTCATAGCTCTTTTATTTTGGCTGAAATTCCTTTCCTTCACATGTTTCTTGAAAACGAATGTCAAAACTGGAGGAAAATTCATTTTCCAAAGAAACGGCTTCGTTTATACCACATATTATTTATTTGGCCCACTTAAAAGACTTGCGGAGGGCAGTCGCTAAACCAAGTCTGTATTTTTATCTTCCCAGACAAGTCTGGTACCAATTTACCCGAACGCGGTAATGGAAGGCACGGTGAGCCCTGGCCCGGATCGATCACTCGACCGTGTCAGTGTCAGTAGCGCTTCTCACTACTATACCACGCGCATCTATCCATTACTATTACTTGAAAAAAAAACAAGGTGTGCTCAGAGTAAACGTGCTAGAGTTTTTAGTTTAAAAATTGAACTGATTATAGATATTGGAGCGGATACGACCCATCGAACAAAAAATGAAGACTCAAATCGACAAACTTCTTCAGGTTAGTTTCCTCTTTTTGCCATTTTATTGTTTTTTAAAGTGTATGAAATTCACTGTCGCCTGTATTCTTTCAGAGCGCCAGCGGTGAGGAAACAAAGACAGTGCTGCGCGCTCGGCCGGATCAGATGGAGGTATAAAATATTGAAATTATTCGTTTATTCATTCAAAATATATTTTTTCTAGTTTGACGACGATGACAATGAATCAGAGGAAGATGAGGGACAAGAGGAAGACGAAAAGAAGCCGAAGAAGTACGTGCCACCGAAGATGATGGCCGTGAGATATGATGGTCAGTGTGGAAATCGATTTTCCTCAATTTAGTTGGAGCTCTCATTACTTCTTTGATTTTTATGGTTGGCAAAAGTTAAGGATGAAGGTGATGACGTTAATTGGTCCCTTAGGGCGCGCCGCCGCATTCGTGTTCCATTTAAAATCGTAGAAGCATTGTAAATGCATATTTGGCCTATACAGTGACTTGCGGGGGCCAGCCACTATACCGTCAGTGTCTTTACCTTCCCAGACAAGTTGGTACCAATTTACCCAACCCCGGATGGGGTGAAAGTTCGGTTGGCTCGGGTAGCAATCGATCGCTCGACCGTTCGAGGGACAATAGCGCCTCTTACCACTATACCACGCGCGCTCATTTTCGAAAGTAAAAGTGCGATTTTCCAGAGGACGAGAACGAAAAGGAAGCGAAAGCCATGGAGAAAGCCAAACGTCGAGCACTACAAAGTAGTCTTGTGCAAGAGTTGAGACAACAGTACAGCGACGCACCTGAAGAGTATAGGGTACGTTTCATACATGAACTAAATTATAATCAGATTAATTAAATTAGAATCTAGTGTATTTATTCCAACGCGATTTGCAAATTATTGAGATTACACTTTACTGGTTTGCTCGATTGTTGTAATTGAGCAGTTTGATGAAAATTACAAGCGCTGTTTTTTTGAGAAAACTAGATCGAAAACTAGATTTTTGAAGCTCACAACTTGGGAAATGTGGAAAAAAAGTGGGGAAAAAGGTAGAAAGATTTTCCTTCGAAATTCTCTTTTCCCCTTTCTTCTCTTTTTTTTCTTTCTCGCTGTCCTTTCCTGACGTCGCGGAAAGTCCGAACAATCGCATGAACATTTGAAATTCTAATTTACAACTGTCCGAAAAATAGCAAATTCATGAACATCCAGCATTTTAATTTACAATTTCAAACTTCTAAGTTTATTTGATTTGTTTTTAATTGCTTTGCAATTAATGACTTACTTCATTAACGTTGTCCCTAAAGGTATTTGTTCAGGAGAAGAGTCGGAAGCGATTTGAAGCAGAAAAGGAGAGGGAAAGGTAAGGTTTCGCATCGTACCAGTTCCAGCCGGAAATTTTTGTTATGAAATTGTATTTGTAATTCGCTTTAATTGTGATTTCATATTGGTTATAGTTTGTAATTTCCAGATATGAAGAGGACAACTTTATTCGTTTACGAATGAGTAAAGCCGAGAAAAAGCGAGAACAGCGTATGAATCGCGAAAATGTTATGGATGATCTGTTCAATTTCGGTAATTATATGATGCGAGATGAATCCGGTGAGGCGCTGTCCAAGAGCAGGAAAAGGTCAGCACTTTCATGAATCATATTTTATCTGAAGTCTCGTATTTGTTTACTTTCCATTTCTCAAGCTTTATATATACTTAATTTTGCCATAAAAGGTATGGTATAAAATGTATCTGATGGCCAATAAATTCTATGTTACTGATTTTTATCATTTTTCATTTTTTGAAGCTCACCGTAGTACCGTTTGTAAGCTCCAGAGAGTTTAAAATAACAAAAATTAGAAATACGGAAACTAGCAGAATTTATACATTGTTGTAATGATTGTGCTAGGTTCATCGCAAAAATTGCGGCTCAGGCGGGAATCGAACCCGCTTTTTGCGCCTATCCGGGGCTCGTGTGTGAACCACTGCACTTCTGAGACGACTACTCTCCTCCCGAACTATTTGCGCTCTCCTAGCACCTTCCTTAAGCCATAAAGCTTTCAGTTTTACATAATAAGTGTACATTTTAGCCTGAAGACTTTTTTAAATTTTACATGATAAATGTACATTTTTATGTTTTGAAATTCTGGAGGTTTCCCATCGAATTCCGTGATCTTTCAGAAAAACCGCATCCACAGGAGGATCGAAAGGAAAAAAATCGCGCGTGGACAAGAAGAAAATCCACAAATCGAAAGTGAAGTCAAAGGTAACCCAATTTTGATCCTTTTTATGTTTGCTAGGAATTTTTGATATTGTTGAATTATTTTCAGAACAAAGCCATAAAAAGAAGAATGTGATCTTTATAGCAAGCGCTGGCCACAACTACCTGTGGAGTTTATTGTTGTTACTGTTACCTTGTTCAGATTTGAAATTGTTACATTTCTTGTTATGAATTCTATTAAATGGATGTTTCATCTCTGATGTTTTTTTCTGTGAAAAAGAGTTCTCCAGCATCTTTATCTTCGAGAAATTTGTGATTATGGTAACTTTTACTTATAAATCTGATCTACTATTTTAACAGGTTTAAGTCTTCCCCTTCCGAATTTTATTAGAATTTTGGTGGTGGGAATGGCTGGCCATTTCGAGGCCGAGCTCTGCCAGGTGCTCGTTGAGGAACATTTTGGCAAGAATGTTGCCCTCGTAGCGGCAGCTCTTCTCAGGGAGTCCGGCACTCTGCCGACTATTGTTTATCGTCTCAAAGGAAAGCTGAGGTTCAACGTGGTATGTTTTTACCCACCTATATGAATTTGGTCTTTTTCACTTTTTTAAATTACAAAAGTACCGTAGTCATTCTCAGATCCGAAAATCGTTGGCCATTTTGATCCAGCATTCGATTGTTCATTTTAAACTTGATTCGTCGTCGCGTCTGATCTACTTCGTCGATCAGAAAGCAATTCTGGCGTTCTCAAAGGCTCCGAGGTGAGGCCGTTAGAATCAATTGTTTATTTTTATTTTTTTTCGAAATATATTTTATTTGGAATGTGGCCCGCTAGGTGCGATGGTAAGAGGCGCTACTGACACCCGCACCGTCGAGCGATCGATCTCGGCCCGGGTTAACCAAGCCTTCCATTCCTCCGGGGTCGGGTAAATTGGTATCAGGGTTGACTGGGAAATTAACGACACCGACTTGGTATAACGGTGGCCCTGCAAGTCATTGTATAGGCCAAATACGCATTCACCATACCCCTACAGTTCTGGGACACGAATGCGGCGAGGGGAGCGACCAATGACCTTTACCTTTACCTTTTACCTTTATTTGAAACGCTCCAAGGTGCGAGCAAACCAGATTTTGTTGAAACCATGAAATGAGATGTTACGTACTCAGAAAACGAAGAAAGAGAGCAATATTACAAACTCATAGGACGGGAACTGTACGAAAATTAGAAATTCACCGATCAGAAAAGAAGAAACTATAAAACATAACAACAAAACAATTATCGTCGATTATCATTGAAATTTCAGCTTTTCTCTAGTTTTGCGAGAATCTGAATCGATATTTATAGATGCTGTTTAATCGTGAAAACGCTCTACGGTGGATTGGCTGAGGCAATTTGTGAAGAATTATTCAGTTATGGTCAGTTAACTTGCTCGGATACGATTCGAAAAGTATCGGCTCGACTGGAGCAGCCGTTGGCTGACGTACGTTTTCTTCATTTTATGCTTTTTCAATTAAAATTTCATTTTTTGGGTAACATCTCGTAGTTAAAATTTGAATATCATTTGTAAATTTTGGAGTTTTGGCTTCGGTTGTTCCTGATACCGTGGTTGTGTATTGATGTAATTGTAGTGGTTTTCTATATTTTTTCTATATTTTACCTTTGGAAGTATAATCCGATATTGAGTTGTAAAAAGATTACATTAAAATTCGACTTATCAAGTTGGGGTAGGTGGGAAACTCAAGGGTAATCAAGTTTACGAAGTGCCATAGTGTAACCTTTTTGATTTTTGTTTGGGATTGATGTTTAATTCGTTCATTTTCATCGCTTAATTACATTCAGTATTATACTTTATGGGACCGGCGTGATACAATGATAAGAGGCGCTATTGACACCGGCACGGTCGAGTGATCGATCCCAGCTCGTGCTAACCAAGTCTTCTAGCCTTCTGGGGTCGGGTAAATTGGTGTCAGACTTATTTGCGAAGGTAAAGACCACGAGTGCGCGGTGTGTCCACGGGGGATTGATCAAATGAACATTCACCATGCCTCTACGATTCTGAATTGATCACGAATGCCCGGCGCGTCCTGAAGGGACTGATCAACGTCGACACCTTTATCTTTTACCTCTACCCGTTCTATATACTCTATATATTTTTAATTATATTTTAATATTCACTTATTCAATAGGTGAAGGAAAAGTTCTGTCGTCTGAGTGAGACCCAGTTCGTTATGCGATGTCCGCCTGTAGCTTCGTCACTGAAAGGCTGTCCACAGTTCGAGGACAAATTCGATCCGTTCATCATGCCCGATCTTATACTCCAATCAACCGCAGGTAAAAAGTTACCTTATACAATGATGACCCCCAAAATTGTATATTTTAACTGTTTTTGAGAACCAAGTGGCGATTCTCGAAAACGCAAAGCACAAGATGACGGTGACGAGGGAATTTACTGGAAGATAAACTGGTCGCGATTCGATCGATACATTCGAGACGACCTCACACTGGAGCTATTGGTGCCAAAAGTAAGTCACTCCACTGATTTACTTTTATTTTATCTAATTTTTATTTTTATTCTTTCGATTTCTTCCTGAAGAGTAGGACGTTTTCCATGGATAGCTTTTAGGGTTCCCCCGAACGGACTACTCATAATCTCACCCAAACGGTTCGGTCGTTACTGAAAGCAAATGAAGTGAGGATATCCCCAGTGGCGACAATCAATTCGGCACCTATATCGGTAAATTTGGAACAGCTTTACTTTTTCATTTGATGTCTTGGTTTCTTCTATAAAGGCAGAGTAAAGCCTCACAATACAGTGTTTTTTCAAATTTGATTTTTCTGTGCACAAGATGTCCATGGAAATGGTGATCCACTTATGGTGAAAGGCAACTCGATTTTTATGTGAAAGCACAGATCTTTATACGTATTGTATTCACCACATAACGATCTATCGAACGGTAACGAAAGTGTCGAGTAATATTGAAAAATAAGCTATTTTCGAAAAATGTGATTTTTCGACCCAAAAATTTTCGAGTCGTTTTTTCTCGCACCTGGGCGAGTCCAGCTGGACTGCACCATAAGTTTCGGATTCAGCACGTCAAAAAATCTGATTTTGCAAAAAAAAATTTCATTTAACCTCAAATCATCTCAAACCCATATTATTCGACGTATTTTGACGCATACAATGCGAATATTCTAATTGGAATGCCCGGCGGCGAAAAAAATGTCGTCATTTCTCGAAATTTTTGCCGATGTCGGCATCGAGAACTTTTTCGCACCATCGCGGGCCCAGAAAACCACGTTTCCATTTCTAGGCCGCCCGAATCACATATCAATCGACTAGTTGTGGCGAGTAGAATCTGAATATACTAATTGAAATGCCCAGCGGCAAAATTTTTCGTCATTTATTGTGAATTTCGCCGGCATTGAGGAACTTTTCCTTACACCAGCGGCCGCAAAAACCACTTTTTTCGCCTCCAGGCCGCCCGAATCACATATCAGTCGATCTGTTTTGTCGAGTAGAATCCGAATAAACTAGTTAGAATGCCCGGCGGCGAAATTTTTTTGTCATTTCTTGAAAATTTCGCCGATCTCGGCATCGTGGGTAATTTGTTTCGCTGTTCAGCGTTTGTTTTGTAGTTATTCGACATGATGCGTTGCGTGAAGGACAATGATTTGGGAATTGAGCGACCAGATGTTGAAAAATCCTTAAGAACTCTCGTTGACGACTCACAGGGTGTTGTTCGAAAAACTGGAGACAGCGGCGGAGGCCTATTTATTATAGGTATGGTTTTCAGTCAAGCCTAATTGGTCCTTTGTCTCACTTTCTCGCTGCAAATTTTTTGAAATTTGATTCAGATTTTGAACGTGCCACCCAGCAAATGTGCCAATATCACATCGAGTCGCTGATCAGGGAACAGTTGGAGACGAGGGCTGTACGGTAAGTACCACCTTAGACGAAATCTATCTTCTTTGAAAACGTTAAAAGGTTCAAAAGGTCTGCTCTTCCAGAATTTTCCGCCTTCTGCAGCAAAAAGGGCATCTTGAAGAAGAGCAAATTGAGAAGCTCACGATGATGGGCTCGAAGGAGACGCGTGAGCTTCTCTACGCAATGTTGGAGGAGGGCTATATCCACACCAAGGTGAGTTGAATCTTATCATTTTTATCAAAAATCCTCGGTTCTGAGTTGATTTCCGACGAGAATTTAGCCGATTGGACGCACGAACGACTTCGCCCCGTCGCGAACATTCGTGCTTTACTATGTCGACTTTGCCCAGACTGTACGAGGTTTGGTCGAGTACACTTGTAAGGTTAGTCGAACAGCTATAAATTTGTCTGCAATTTGTGTAGGGGCACGCGTGGTGCAGTGGTAAGAGGCGCTACTGACACCCGCACTGTCGAGCAATCGATCCCGGCACGGGCTTACCAAGCATTCCATTCCTCCAGGGTCAGGCAAATTGGTACAAGACTTGTCTGGAAAGGTAAAGACACTGACTTGATTCAGCGGCTGGCCCCGCAAGTCATTGTATAGGCCAAACACGCATTCACCATGCCTCTACGAGTTTGAATGGAACACGAATGCGTGGCGCATCCTTCGGGGAATGATCAACACTGACACGTTTACCTTTTGCCTTTAATTTGTGTAGAAACTGGAAGTTGGTAGAATTTAGATGTTGCGAAACATTGTTCTACGACGAGCCCATGAGGCAAAGGAACACCGATTATTGACTGATCGACAAGTGAAGATGGAGTCGATCATTGAAACGATTGACGCGGACGAGACGCTCGATGACGAGACAAAAAAGCAACAGGTGCGCGCGCTTGATTTCCTATTCTTTGTTCTGTGTTGGAAAATTCATCAAATATGACTATCCAGATCGCTGAGGTGGAGGAAATGTACCTGTCGAAAGCCGATCGTCAGTTGTTGGAGAAGTTCAGGAAGGCGCAGACCATCCTGAACGCGGCTGAGACCGAATGTGAACGAGCGCTTTTCATTTTTAAACTTTTTGTTGACTATTCGCAGAGAAGATGCTAAGCGTGGAGTTTTTTTGGTAGAATTTTCTCTTGTTACTTTTAAGTTTCCTAAGATTGTTAATATGAGACATTTCATGTCGTTTTGTTGTTGTTATGCACGTTGTTGCTGTTGGTTGGAAAAGTGAATAGAAGGTAAAGAAAGATGATAATCAGATTATCAGTGCAACTGGTTTTCATGTCAAAATAGTTCGTACAGTAACTAGTCTGTTAATTTCCGCTTTTTGTTTAGCGGTTTATAGACAAGAACAAGTTGAAAGACTTGTATATTTTGAGATGCTAGGTTATTCGCAAAACACTGACATCGGACGGGAATTGAACACGCGTCTTTCTGTTTCCGGCAGACTGCACTAACCACTGTGCTACTGATGTACTACGTTGCGAATCTCCTAGCATCTCTTTCTTAAGCCCGGTCGGGCTGTTGCTATCAGCACTCATCCGTAATCACGGGAATGAGCCGGTAAGCCGATATCGGCGGTTACCAGTTAAGCTGATAGCATTTTTGATATGACACGAAACTAGTCTGTTAATTTCCGCTTTTTGTTTAGCGGTACATCGGTAGCACAGTGGTTAGTGCAGTCTGCCGGAAACGGAAAGACGCGGGTTCAATTCCCGTCCGATGTCAGTGTTTTGCGAATAACCAGAGCATCTCAAAATATACAAGTCTTTCAACTAGAACGTACAGTCTAATACGGGACCTGGTAATGTGAGACACCCATAACTATACACATTATTATATACAGGAACTTGTACTACTGCAGCGTACATCGTACGGGTGCGGAAAACGTTTAACATTCGTCAAACGTCCGAAATTCCCTGCGTTTTCCACAAAACGACCATAAAAACCGAAAGTGCGTGAGTAAACAATATAACAATTCGGAATCCTACGACGTATATCGAGCGGGTCAAAGAAGTCGTTCAACATGGGCTAATTAAGAGGCAAAATTCGTTGAGGCTCAACCAACCAAGCTCAAAAACGGGACGTACCTCGACGGTGTACATGGAAATTCAAAGCGCTGCGACGTACAATCGGCGGGCGCCAAACGGCGTTCAACATGGGCTAAATCGAGAGGGGCCCGAGATCCTGCTCGAACAAAGGTGTTTATTGGGCTCTGGACCGGTGTTTCGGTATTTCCCCATGTTGGACACGGTTCTTATCCGCTTGGGATACGACGCGTCTGTAGGTGGCTACAATGCGAGAGTCGCATCTCGCCGAGGCCACACGCACCAGATGATAAGATGCCCTCGGGCATCTTATCATCTGGTGCGCGTGGGCGAGGCGAGATGCGGCTCTCGCATCCGGGATCCTGACAAGAGCCAGATTTTCCTGTTCTCGGGAAGGTTTTTCTCGAGCTCTCGAGCACGGGATGGGACCTACATTTTCGTGTTCTGAACCCGTACTACTTACATAGTGGTACGGATGTTCCAGGAGCTACCTGGTCAGACAGGTAGCTTCCAGGACGTCTTTTTCCAGACTTTTGGAAGAAGCCTTTAGGCAGTAGGTCAATTCCGTCTACCTCTTATGCTGAAAAGCTCTGGTAACGTGCTCAAAAGAAGCTGCACCTTTGCTTATTTGGCCAAGTACAATCACCAAGATGCCAACGAGAAGTTACAGCTTGGTTGGGATATCAAAGGACTGATCGCCTAGCCATGTGGGTGGCAGCAACGGCTATTACCACTGCCCCACTGGAACGAAGATGGAAGTACCTACCTGTGTGCTTTTCGGTCGAGGAAAGTTGAAAGGGTCAAGCCGAGTGGCTCTATCAGTTTGTCTTGGTGAGTACTTGTATGCCAGCTGCCTCTCATTGTCAGCCAGCTACACAGCTCATCAATGAATCTCGGTAGAGGCGTAGCATAGAGAGTAAACCTTTCCCGGTCTCTATTAGGAAGCTTGTTCCGAAAGCTCCCTGTTTCTACAGTTAGTGTTTGGAGCAACAGGACTACTGAAGAGTAGTCCGATTCAGGACTACTGAAGAGTAGTCCGATTCTCTGAACTCAAAAATAGAAGCTTCAATAAATATCTGTAACCAGTACTTCATAGTTCGGGCCCAGTAAGCACAGAGCCCGGTCCGTCGCAGAACATCCCGGAGAGCACTGAAATCTAGGCTCCAAGTGAGAATTCTGGATGCGAGAGTCGCATCTCGCCGAGCCCACGCGCACCAGATGATAAGATGCCCGAGGGCATCTTATCATCTGGTGCGTGTGGGCTCGGGGAGATGCGACTCTCGCATTGTAGCCACCTACAGACGCGTCGTATCCTAAGCGGGTTAGAACCGTGTCGAACATGGGGCAATACCGAAATACCGGTCCAGAGCCCAATAAGCACCGTTGTTCGGTCGGAGTTTGTGAGAATCTTGGGGAATTTCGGCTCCCGTCCGATTTAGCCCATGTTGAATGCCGTTCGGCACCCGCCGATTGTACGTCGCAGCGCTCTGAATCGTCATATACACGGTCAAGGCACGACCCATTTTTGAGCGGTGTCGGTGGGGCTCAGCAAATTTCGGCACACTTCTCAATTAGCCCATGTTGAACGACTTCTTTGACCCGCTCGATATACGTCGCAGGATTCCGAATTGTTATGTTAACAGTTCAAGCACTTTCGTATTTTGCTCTATTTTGTGGGAATCGCAGCGAATTTCTGGCATTTGACGCATGTTAAACCACTTTTTGTACCCGCACGTTATACGTTGCAGGATTTAGAATTTTTATACACATAAGCGAGTGCCTCTGAGTCTTGTCTGTCCACGAAACTGTTCCTGATAAGTTGCCGATTGCTTATGATCATTTTTACAGAGTTCATTAAAATTTTTTATTAATATGTCGCAATCTACTATATATCTGGCCTGAGATGTGGCAGTGATTGTCATTGGGACAAACAACAGCATCATGGAGAGGAGAAAACGATGGAAAGAAGAGGAAGATGAAATAAACTCGGCAGAAAGTGAACGAGAGCTGTCAGGTAAGGTAATTGTAGTCGGTAGAACTCTGCGGGAAGATACGGTGATAAAAGATAAAACGAGCAAAAAAAATCGAAAAATCGGCGAGTAAGTGACATGACATAACATCGATTTTGGCAAGCGACGAGGAGCAAATGCGCGCGTACCCGAAAACGGAAAAAATTCTTTCGGTGGTTGACGAACTGTTGATGGCCTGCTGCGAGTTGCTCTCTACACGCTGGTACTGCTGCTGCTCGGTGGGGTACTGTAGACGTACTACGGTAGCGTTGGATCAGATCGCGTCAGAGAGAGAGAGATAGCCAAGCGACCATGAGAACAATCGTGAGGCGTTCGGTCGACGGTTGACGGGGTTTAGGCACGACCGTAGTATGGCCAATAGGCATACGGATTGTAGCCCATCGTCGCCACCTGTTGATCTTTGCTTGGCTGCGATTGTTGTTCGATTACCACTCGCTTGGCGTTCTTGTTAGCCTAAAAAAATCGGTGAGAAAATGAGAAAAAACAAGTTAAATCAATCATTTAATCCCTGGCTATGCGTCTGATACCTGAAAAAAGCAGAAAAAGTCTCCGGAAATTGTTATAGCACTCTCTATTGAGTCCCTAGGAACACTTGTACGCCTCAAAGAATGTAAGAAATAGCAAAACTTGTTGTGATAACCGTGACGAAAACCACCCATCCCTGATGGCAGACAGCATCCTGGTGCTGATTGTGTACATGTGAAGAGGAAGAAGAACTGGTTTTCAGCCTCGCCATCGCTCTGTTCACCAATCAACAACCTCGAAGGGTCAAGCACTGGAGACGAAGCGCTTGATGAAAGCGACGTACACAATAGACAAATAATCGCATTGACGGCTAATGGCAAACTGGTCGCTAAAGTTCACTTCACCGGAACCCTGATTCATCATCAAAGCCGACGGTTGCAGTTACACCGCGATTCATAGACGCGCGACGGAGTAAACGCCGCGGTATCGGTGGAGTAACGGATACGGTGAAACAGCGGTGGCGCTCAACTACTAACTTCTTTGCTTACAGTGGTTCCTTGTACTTAGAAATCAAGGTAAGCCAGGAAGTTAATGGTTTGAAGAGCGCCATCACTGTTTCTCCGAATACGATACCCGACCGATAACAGGACGTTTACCCCTTCGCATGTCGGTGAATCGCGGTGTAACAGCAACTTTCGGTATCTATGATGAATCTGGGGACCGCTAAGGTAAACTTAGGGACCAGCTTGCCATAAACCACCAATGTGACCATTCGTCTATTTTTGAACATTGCTTTCATGGAGGCCTTCCTTTGTAGTACTTGATCCTTCAAGATTCTTGAATGGTGGACAACGCGGGCTAACCGCGGTAAGTTTCACCGTTATTGTTGCTGTTGTCGGATTGTTTGGTTAATTTATGATGGATCTGGGTTTTCGCTCATCCAAGAGAACGGGGCATACACCTTCCGTCTGACATCAGATCTTCCCAACTCCACCCACCAACAAAAATCCGGTGGTATGCAGCAGGTCAGCTTCGCGTCGATTTTCACCCCAAACACCCCATATCCGATCGCTTGACGAGGGTTTTCGATGTGACGACGTTGTCGGGTGAGCGAATTTGACCCAAATATGAATGTCCTTTCGGCTATCACTAACTATTGCCGTGATAATTCAAGTGCTCCGATTGCGCCGCGCACCCACACCGCGAGAGATATAAATCGGCCGTGGTCTGTTTCGATGGCCGGCCGGTAGCCAGCCATTGATACGTGCTGATAACAGGTGGACGGATAGGAATCTCCTAGTATCATAGTTGGGACCAACGAGCTGACCCCATTCCATGTGGTCGAAACTGAGTGATAGTAATATTAATGAGATGGACACCGCGACCCGATGATTTGTCGACGTCGGGAATTGGCATTTGGCCCGTTTGTGAGGAATGCAAGATGACGGATAGGCTAGCAGAAATTGATCACGGACCACTAATATAAAGCAAAGCGATCGGTGTTGATCAGCCGCCCGAGGACGCGCCACGCACTCGTATTCCTAGCAAAATTACGGGTGCGGAACTTTCAAAAATCCTTATTTTTTCAACAGAAGCAAATCAGTACTTCGCACCACCATGAAAACTCGGACGGTGGACGAGTTTTTCTAGCATCACTAAACACGGAAACAGTTTTCACGCTCCGTGCACTTTGAAAACTCGCTGACCTCTCGGGCAAAGCCGGTCAGAAACTCGGCTACGCTGCTTTTTCGTCATTCACCTGACATCTGTGTCCTCGTACGAGTTTCACGTCATGATGATAGCCGCGACTTCTAGAGCGGAAAACTTGGAGAGGAAGATTTTCACCCAGGAAAAAGTTCCGACGTCATGGAAGCGGTCGGGTGAAGAAGCGGAATGGACAGAGTCCGTGCAATCCAGCTTTAATATGTCGTTGACGGTAGATTTTTCTCGTTCCAGGGACCACCTGGCCTTATTTTTCTTGCCGTTGATACTGTCACAGAACGCAGTTGAAGCAAAGGTAAAAGTAAAGACAAAGGTAAAGGTTCTGGAATTGATCAGTCCCCCAAAAACCGCGCCACGCATTCGTGTTCCATTTAGAATCGTAGAGACATGGTAAGGGCGTATTTAGCCTATACAATGACTCGCGAGGATCAGCCGTGGCTATACCTAGTCAGTGTCTTTACCTTACCGGACAAGTCTGGTACCAAGTTACCCGACCCCGGAAGAATGAAAGGCTTGGTTAGCCGGGGCCGGAATCGATCGTTCGATCGTGCGGGTGCCAGTAGTGCCTTTTGCCACTGTACCACGCGCGCCCATAAACGAATGAAGGTAGAATTTCAGGTGGTAGAACGGTCCCCCTAGTTTGGAGAGTCTCCTAGTCCGGTCGGTTGGCTATCCCGCTGTGAATGGTCGTCAAGAAGTAATTAAAGAATGGATCTGGCGACGGTGTCGTCGGTGACTACGCGGCTCCTTCCGAACGGCGTCAGATCGCTATCTGGGCGACAATCGTCGGGGTTATCTGCACACCAAAACGCCTCAGCGCCTCGTCGGCGAATCAGCTGGGACGATTTTCGAGACCTCAGAAGGTCATTCACAGTCTATCGACAGATGACTACTAAGAGTCATCACCCGTTGATTCTCTAACTAACTGCAAAAAGTCGACCTCATTATCTCTCCCTAAATAATTACACCGGTTACGTGTACGCTGAACAGAATCGCAACGAAATTTTCCAATACTTTAACTAAGTCAAATTTGGACAGCATATTTAGCATATGATAAGAAAAAGTGTAAAGATAGATTTATTCTTTATTCGTTCAGCCTAACCATCTATCAGAAAAGGAACAAGAAGAGGAACAACAAGAAGGAATGAAGATATGGAGATTCCCCAGTTCCAAGATCTCCACATACCTCGTTTCCTCTCTCCTTACCCTACCACTGATCGTCCTTACCGACGGTCACCGCCTGGATATGAAAACTCTTCTGAACATCTCACTTACACATCATCAAATAAGAAACGATCTGATTGAATCGATCGATGGAGGAAATATTAAGAAAAAGTCAGCATAGCGAAGTGGAGAGACGTCCCCAACGTTCTCTTATTCCTCGTCCTCTGCTCCCTATCCCAAGATTCCCCTCTTCCTCTGTCCTTACCCTAACGATGGTCACCGACTGGGTATGAAAAGGCTTTTAAATAAACTCCACTAATACACCATAGGCAGACAATTGATTTGATTGATGGAAGAAATGGCAAGAAGAAAAGGGAGTAAGGAGGTGGAGAGTCGTTCCCGACGTCCTTCTTGTCCCTGTTCCCGAGCATGCAGATCCGCAGATCCCTTTCCTCTCTCCTTACCTTACCCATCGTCACCTATCCCTCGTTTCCTCTCGCCTTACCTTACTCATCGTCACCTATCCCCCGTTTTCTCTCTCCTTACCTTACCCATCGCCACCTATCCCTAGTTTCCTTTCTCCTTACCTTACCCATTGTCACCTAATCCTCGTTTCCTCTCTGCTTACGTTACCCGTCGTCACATATCCGTCGCTTCCTCTCTCCTTACCTTAACCAACATCACCCATCCTTCGTTTCCTCTCTCCTTTCTTTACCCGTCGCCACCTATCCCTCGTTTCCTCTCTCCTTACCTTACCCATCGTCACCTACAGGGCACGAAGACGCTTCTGCACTTCCTACATACTACAAGTGGAATGTTCAGAAGCATTTTCCTATACTACATCACTTATGGATAATCGGTAAGATCAAATCAACTGATGGAAGAAAGATCAAGAAAAAGGGAACATAAGCTGTTGGAAAACGTCGCGACTTCCTCCTTGTCCCTGTCCCCTGCTGCCAATCCCATAAATTCCCAGATCCCCCGTTTCCTCTCTCCTTACCCAACCAGATATCGATGAACCGCCGTCGCCGAAGACATCGACGACTGATGACCTCGACTCTGCAACCCCCCGTACTATCACACTTCACTACGGCAAAGGTCGTTCCAGCAATGCCGCCAGCCAGCCGGCAACCACGCCTTTCTTCATATTTCTTCGGCGGAAAGAGGAAGAAACAGCCCGATACCATCGAAAATGTGCCCAGAATCGATGTCGATAACGTCTGGAACGTCGTCGGAAAATAAGCTTGGCAAGACACCAATCTGATGCCAATCTGATGACTGGAGGGTGACACAGCTTCCTTCACAGACGCCATAGAATCTAGTTCCTTTGAAATTTTTCTTTTGGATTTTTTCGCAACGCCAAGCACTCTGGGAGGTCGTCAGGTAGGGTAAGATCTGATTCTCACAAATCACCGACAATAATCTGATCGTGAGGTCGAGTAGATTCACTAGTTCGCCGCCTTGTAGCAAAACATCGTCGTCGTCGCTGAGAAAATCCGGGTCAGATTAGACCCGGACGATGGAAAACGCTGGGAACATGGTCAAGTTTTGAGGTCGGACACGATATGAGTCGTAAAAAGGCCATTTCCAACTGGTCGCGCGGCGCTTAGTAGAAAACACCACAACGACCTCTCTCTCACAGTAGATTTTAGATCGAAATCATCAAATTTTGATTAATAAACTACAGAGGCAAACAATCCAAAAAGCTTTTAAATAATGCGCGAAACCAGAGAACCACCTATTTTTATCGAAATTTCAAAAAAATTGAAAAAGAACTGACCTTCTTGGCGTGCAGGCACGATGCGCAGGTGGCGACACACATTGGGATGGTGAATATCAACGTGGCCAGAGCGGCCGCAAACACGCAGAACAGACCGATCGTGGTCCACAAACGAGGTCGGACCTAAGAGGAAATATTTCAAAAAAAATTAGAATGACTGGAAAATTGTGGACGAAAAAAAGAGCCACTCACTCCACAGCGAAGGTTGCAGGCTGGTTGCTGATCCTTGGGCAGTTTGCCGAAGATGTCACCGACGCACTTTCCGTAGGTGAAGAACGAGTAGTAGACCTGGAACGTGGGCACTTTTATATAGAAATTTGGGAAATTTAATTTGGTTTAATTACCCAAGTTTGAGGGCTATGTGTTGGATTGGACCATTTCATATTTTGGTTTGGATTCATATATGGTTATATATTACAGAAAATTCGATATCAGATGGGTTTGCCCTTTTTATTGACTTTTGATTCTTTTAGGAGCCTCCATATCTTACTTGACGAGTCCCAGGAAGGCTCAACTAATTCTTCTATTTCGCTGGTATAAGATGAGTTACGAAACAAGCATTTGTCTACATTTCTCTCTTCCTTCATTTGGAAAATAAAAGCCTAAAGATCAATCAGAATCATAAGAACGATATGAGTCGAGCGATTGTAACGAAATTGAGTGAAAATGGTGTAGTGCTCCAGGACTTGATTCTTATTCGTTCAACCGACAGATCGACTTCTGAATAAGCCCTACGGAAGTTTTTCGAGGTCGGGTAAACTAATACCAAAGTGTCGGTAAATGTGAAGACACCAGGCTGTTCGACATCTTTTCCATTTTTGTAGTGTGTGTATCAAACCATGAAACGGAAAAGAGAGCAGCTCGTGAGTTTTAATCCAAACTTCTAGACAACAAAAAAAAGAAACACCAATAGGAAACAACTAAAGGGGCAGAAAAGCTGTAGAATATCGTAATACAGAATCAAATTGACGGACGTTCAGAAAAATCTCCATATTCGAGAGAAATATTAAAAATTCAAGAGAAACACTCACCTCTTCGCATTCATCCTCGCATCTCGTCTTCGATTCATCATTGGCTGATGAAAAGTATCTGAAAAAATGAACTATAAAATAAGCTCATACAAAGCTCAGGGAATATTCCAAAAGTTAGCAGTCTAAAAAATTTTCAAACTTTTCTCGCTGATCAAGCCGATTGTGGGAACTTTTCAGCAGGAGAATTAAGACGATTTCGGGAAATTATACAACGTACATGTAGAGTAGTTCTATGTAATAAAATATTGAAAATATAATAATTAATTTCAAATAAGTATTGATGATAATAGCAAGGGGTACCCAAGTCGAGCAGTTACCCAGGTAAGAAAGTGGTAAGACGAAGACGTGACGAAGCGGTAAGAGGCGCTACTTCCACCCGCTACCTAGAACGATCGATCCGCGCCTAAAGCCTCCAACTACCTTCTAATTTTAAGAACCCAGACCCCGCAATAAAGATTTTTCTACGTTACGAGCCGATAGATAGATGCATGGAGCGATCAACACGGTTGGTTTTTCTCTTGTTCACAACGCCATAGATTTCCGGTAAGACAAGCATGCACTTCACTTACATCATGATCTTTTTACGACTGTTAATTCCTTCTAAAGGCGTTTTTCCGCGGTTCTCTGTCTTCCACATTCTTCGCGATGTTTTTCTCAATCTTCTTTATCATTACAAGTTCCCAAGCGAACGTCTCACCGTCATTGATAGCGAGTTCCGATGAGAACAACTGGAACCGCCATTACTACCCAACGCAACGACAATCGACCAACTTCACAACGCAACAGTGAAAATGACCGCGCGCGACGGTTTTTGTCGCCGCGCGGCAACAATGCCGGACCGGTTTTTCGCTGATAGCGGACGTTGATTGGATTACCTCATGCAGCACGACGTAACGTCGACCTCACCGATGCTTTCGGTTTGCCGCGCGCGATGTCGCGTGGGTTAGACGATCAGGTTAGGGTGGTTTCGATAGCTGTTCATTGTCCCCACGAGCTTGAAATTGTCCGCCGATCAGCCCGATGCTTCGAAAAACACCTCGCCGTCCACACCTGCTCAGGTGGAAAGCAATCAGGCAGCGGAGGCGAACGGTTGGGACGACCATCAAGCATTTTTAGGAAAACGAGAACAATTAGGAACACCTGAAGACATTCATCATTCTATACCACGCCCTTTGGGTTTCTTGGTAAAAAGAACCTTTCCGTGACAGTCAAAGTTATGGCAGATGAGTCAGAAAGTTGCAAGAATCTCGCCTGACAGTAAAAAACTGAAGAGCATAGAAGAAACTACTGGAAAGGAGCGGAAAGGACTGGAATAGCGGGGAACATATAGGGTGTATAATCCAGGTAAAAGTAAAGGGTAAAGGTGTCGGTATTGATCAGTCCCCGGGACTCGCCACGCACTCGTGCTCTTTACTTCCCAAACAAGTCTGGTACCAATTTACCCGACCCCGGAGGGATGGAAGGCTTAGTTAGCCCGGGCGAGATCGATCGCTCGACCCTACGGGAATCAGCAGCGCTCCTTACCGCTGCACCACGCTGACGCGAGTGTAGATTTGTAGAAACCTGTCTTCAACACCAAGGACATCTGGTAGGCGAGTAGGCTACAATTTTCTGGTAGCTCCCCTTCTCGCAGTCAAATTTCACCCCTTATTCGTCAATGTCCCCCTTCGAATCCTCATTTACCGGTTTGGTGGTGGGTATGCGGAGACCAAAAACAACTGGACGTGGTCTTCGGTCCGACGACGACGTCCAACTGCTTAAGGTCGCGTTTCTTCAACCAACAATTGAACACAAGGAGATGAGTCACAAAACGCGGCGACGGTTCAACGAGTTCCATCATCACGAGGTGCGCGAAGAAGAATGAAAAGCGGGAGATGGAGAGAGAGAATCGTAAGGAATTCGTCACTGAACAATGAGGCAACGACTTCCGACGAATTCTCATCACCGCCGATTCACTCCACTGCATTTTGTGCGATTAACAGCAACTCGTCATACACACTGACGAAAAGTCGATTTTCTCACAATTTTAAATAATTATTGTGAGGAAAGGGCTGGGGTGGTGAAAGAGGCGCTACTAACATTCGCACGGTCAAGCGATCGATCCCGGCCCGGGCTAACCAAGCCTTCCCTCCCTCCCGGACCTGGTAAATTGGTACCATAGTCGTCTGGGAAGGCATACACAGAGTTGGTATAACGATTGGCCTCCACAAGTCATTGTAGAGGCCATATACACTTCTACCATTCCTCTACTATTAGACTGACCCAAAAGTTCGTGTACATTTCAGATTTTAACCTTCATTATTTAAAACTCAAGAAAAACAAATAAATGGCCAATAAGGTTATAGTGGTTGAGCACAATTCTTTACCTGATCGCTGGCAAAGATTTGTGCTCACCCAAGATAACCTTATTGGTCATTTATCTGTTTTTCTTGAGTTATGAATAATGGAAGTCAGAATCTGAAATGCACACGAACTTTTGGGTCACCGTAATATTTTGAATGGAACACGAATGCGGATACCTTTACCATTACCTTTATGTGAGAAAAAGGAGCTTTGCATGGGCGGAAAGCGAGCAAAACTATAAATAGAAACGCAAGAAACTATAAATCATTAAAAGGTGATTCAAAAGCGGTTGCGTTACCAAATAGAAATCTCAAACCCATAGTTAGAAGATCCAGATGCATGCAGAAAACATAAGCCTGTCACATACGCGTCCACAAATCGGAATAAAAGTCTAGTGCACGGCGCAGTCAGAGCACTAGTGACTCAAGTGGAATAGGTGGAAAAAGTGAAGTGATCGGCGTGTTCTCAGGCTACGCCGTGCTCTCGTCTTTAACTACGAATCGTAGACGAAGCTGTGTTAGACCTACTGTTCCTGCCAACCAAATCTGGGTTTTCATCTATATCATTATCTTTTAATAGCTCTGCAGTTTTGTATCATCCTTCCATAAACTATAGTTCCTTGCCGTTCTAGTTAATTTTACCCGATCGCGACCGGATTTTTCACGCGATGTTTTCCATTGTGGATCAACCACCGCTGTCTGCACATCTGCTTATCCCAATGGATGCAAACAATCGTCGGGTTAAAACCAGTTGCCTTACCACCTCTACCAAAAGAAAACGTCAACAAATCGTCGTCCTGATGGGTCTGGTCGACCTCGTAGCGGTTCAGGTGCCACCGCTCAATTTCGTGTTGCATGGAGGCTGGGCAATTAATGGCCGACTGATAACTGGTTGTTGAGCTGGTTGACGGCTGCATGGCGCACACCACTGGCAACCAGAAGTCTCTACGGGGCAGATATCACCCAGTTATAATGGGATCTTTCGGCAGGTTGGAGACAGAAATAACCTTCAAAGCGAGGACAGGACAAGGAAGTAAACCAAAAAGTTGGGTTTCAATTAAAATTTCTGATTCCTTGGAAAAATGACAAGTTCAGATCTTATATATTTGAAATTACATACTCCTAGAAGGACAACAACAGCTGAGCGACTAGAGATGCCTGCAAGATTGATGTTGGGCACTTCACGCCACTCATACTCGGATGTTGGGCACTTCACGCCACTCATACTCGGCGGCAAAGCAGTGCGGTAATCGTCGAGACTGGGGCAGAGACGCAGAGGACGCGGTGCTGCTATGGACACCACAGATAGTTTTTTTGTACACATTACCATGGCAGTGCGACACCTAGCAACTATCTAAGGATAAAATGGTTACGGCCGTGAAAAAGAGTGAGCCCAGTCCTTGCCAAGCCCCTTCCCTGCAAGTGCGCTCTGCTGCAGAGTATAAACCCTCCGTCAGACCCCCTCGTCACCCTATCCCACAGTCCACCTAAAAATCGCGGAAGCAAGATCAATGGCTTCGAATTTCGCAGTCTAGCCGAGCCTTCCACTAAATGGAGCGGAGGTGACGGTTGGTGGAACTAGTTCCCAGTCTGTTCACGATTGCCGCACAATCGGGCAGCATGAACTGTTCCACAAATTACCCCCACCTGGCAACACATGGCAGGTGGGTATAGTTCCACAAAAAAGAGGGGAAAATTATCGAATCCTCGAGGGCAGTGCCAGGAAAAGCGTGGGTACAGATAGGGTTGAGACATTCTCCGCAAGTCACTTAACAGGTCCACTCTAGGCGCGTCTACAATTCTAGCTGGAAGACGAAGGCGTGGCGCATTCCAATGGGTTGTTAGGTCAGCTGAAGGCAATTCACCCTGGGAAGTTCCAGTGCTACCGAATTTCCAGTCCATTCCCCTGTCCATAATTGGACCGTTGGGTTAATTCGCGGCCGCCGTGAGAACGAACACAGCAATCTTTGCATATGATCCAAAGATCGAGATCTAGTCGCTAGATTGAGTTTTTTTGCTCTGAACACCTCATCGTTTCAAGATAACACTGACCTTAATTTGACGCCATCCAATTCACCAACAACAATGGGGTTTGGTTTCCGGGGTAACGGGCTGGTTAACAACGATCAAGGAATGGCTACTCCCCTGGATTGCCTGTCTGAAGTCCCATTAGGAAGTCAAGGTTAAAACTGAACCGGTCAGCGTTGCGTCGATGTGCCGATCCCTGAGGTCGCGCCATGCATTTGACTTCTACTTGGAATCATAGCGGCATACTTGGTCGCATCTCCACCTTCCCAGACAAGTCTGTTACAAGTTACCTTTCACATTAGGCAACGAACGATTGATCAACCGATTTGATCGAACTGGGATCGATCTCTCGAAAAGACATTCGAAAGGGCACAACCTAGTGGGTTGGTTGTTCGGTTAAAAATCACCCTGAAACCACCCTAAACCCAACAAATGCTTACCCAATTCCCTCCTCGTAAAGTAGCCCTGAAAATCGGTTCGAACGGGAGCCACTCGATCCGGGTAAAGTGCTGGGTTAACATTTGCTTGTCAGATCTAACTCCTCGGTCTGGCTAGTACTGGTAAAGTTTTATCATTTCTCAGGTCATATCATTACCGCTGTTTGCTGAAATTTCCGACCAATTTTGATAATTTTTCATAGTTTTCTCTCTTCATGCATTTCCTCTCGTCTTTAATCTTCTAAACGACTTCGAGTAGGCTCAAACTTCATTCCTCTGTACCAATCACTTTGTTGAGGTCCCGGAAGCGACCATGGGTAAAGAGAGATTGTCCAGGGCAGGGTAAACGCCAGCAAATCGGGTATGCGCAGTGCACTGAGCGAGAGGCCGTTGACGGTCAAACGTGATGATCGGGAGCGGATAGGCTTCAGCTGCGAATGCGCCATGACCTTGACGATGGGGCGAAAAACACACAGACACATACGAAAACGCTCGTCCTATTGAATTCCCCCCAAACGACCTTTCTCGGTCACTTTTCACACATAGACACACTTCATCGAAGGAGAGAACGTCGAGAAGGAAGGAGAAGCCGAGACACAGGAACAGACAGTCCCTTTGTTCTTCCACAATTGGTGAACATAGGTGTTTCAAAGAAAAAACGGTTGGAGAAGGAGCTGTGCCCCGGGAGTTAATCAGAGAGGGGACGTATATACCTTGCGAGAATTTACTTACGGTCTAAATTCAAAAAATTGAAGTAACCTGAAGGAAACCTCTTCAGTGGAGGTCCTCACTGAAACTTCTGTGGGAGGGTAAATTTTGGGTAAAGCATCCTTTACTCCAGCTCTTCCCACGTTTGAGAGAAAAATTGTCATCTAGAGCTTGGTCGAGGAGCTATAAATAAAAGGTTCCTTCTTCGATGCACAAAGGAAGGAAAATGATTCGAGGGTAAACCTAGCGAGTATAAAGTCAAAACCGGAATGCCCTAAGGGCAGCTGGATATTCGGGTCTCCTAGGAAGCTCCCAGCACCAGCGGTTCTCTTCCTGGTAGATGAAGTATTTTACGAGGTCGAGCCAGTCCTGAGAACATGGCTATACCTGCTAAGGTATGAGAACAAGGGTATAATTCCCAAGGTGGAAGACTACTAGGGTATCAGATGAGGCATTTCCTCATAGCTTTCCTCCCTGTCCTCCTTGTTCTTCTGCTTTTCCTTTTCCTTTTTTTCTCACAAAGAGAGATAGAGACAATGAAGCTAGGAGCCTCGAACCGATAATGTCCTACGATCGTCTTCGAGATGCTGGTTTTGCCGAAGGTCCACCTGGAAAAGGCCTTTCCCTTGGTAAAATCGTCGATTGCCCTAGAATTTCAAGGTTTCTCCGAGAGCAGTGACAGGTGGTTCACTTCCCTTCAGTGTTCTCCGAGAAACCTTGAAATTCTAGGATAATCGACGATTTTTCCAAGAGAGAGGCTCTTTCCAGGTGGATCCTCGGCAAAATCCGCCTCTCGATGACGATCATAGGACATTATATCAGCAAAAAAGCTCCATAACTCTACTGCAGATGATCCCATCGTCTTCGACTTGGCTCCAACGAGTCGTCGATCGGGGGACGATTGCCTAAGCTGTACAATCGCTCGGCGAACCCGTTGATGCGTGAAAATTCGGCAATTTCGGCCGAAACCGCCATCATCGTATCATGAGAACGTCATAGAAGATGGGTAAAGGAGCTCGAAGACCGGTTGTTAAACTTCAAACCACATGGTATAGGACATTCTGTGTACAAAAAGGCAGCTAAAAATCGGCGGTCCAGCCGAGGATCTCCCAGAAGTCTCCAAGAAAGCAGAAACCCGTAGATCGTTAACCGACGATTTACCACGATGGTTCTAGGTAAGGGTAAAGGTGCCGGTGTTGATCAGTCCCTACGGGCGCATTCGTGATCCATTCAAAATCGTAGAGGCCTGGTGAATTTGGCCTATACATAGCATTTCCGGGGCCAGCGACTACATCAAGTCAGACAAGTCTGGTACCAATTTAGCCAACCGTGGAGGGATGAAAGGCTTGGTCACCTGGGCGAAGATCGATCCCTCGACCGTATGTTGGTCAGTGGCGCCTATTACTGTCCTTTGACTCTCGATACTAATAGTTTTTCAAAGAATATGAAATTATGATTCAATCAGGCAACATTTCTCCTCCCTTTTACAGCTGCCAAGGAGAAAGCGAAAACGTCCTTGATAAGGGTTTGGCCTTGCTAACATGCTGAATGCGGTTGGATGACAGGTTGCTGGCGCGCCTTAGATGTTGCCTTTGTATAAATCGCTCAAAAACACTGCAAAACCCATTCTACGAGCTGTTCCACTGCGAACAATCGAAGAACTCGAATTCAAGTTGGTGCCGAAAGACAAACGACCACGTTCCCACCACCCTACGGTGTGAATTATCATCTATGCCGGAGAACATGAGTGATTCTCATTAGCGTGGAATGCATATTCATAAAAAACCATGGCAAAAAACATTTCACTAGAGGGCCAAATTGTTTCAAAATCGTTCCCCCTGCGTGACAATTCCATGTGGATGCGCCATGCATACGACTATATGCCAGATCATTACTTCAAAATCATCCTCTTAGTATCAGTGCTACATATTCCAAGTCAGTGACAGCGGTCTTAAGTTAGTCTCATTAAGATACGCCGTGCAAGAAAATCCTATTCAGAATTGTAAAGACACTTTGAAGGACTCTACAAAGACTTGTAAAACAACGAAAAAACTTTGAAAGGTAAATGAGAAGTCATGATAAACAAAAAATATGGAAACATCTCTAGCATTTTCAACGCCTTCATTCAGTCAGCTGTTTTTTACCCTAATATCTGTATAACAACTACAAAGACTTCGAGCTCCCGGTATCAGAGAACTTAAAGATAGAGATATAATCTCCGTACAAAAATCAGCGCTATGTGGGTTGGGGTGGTAGAAAAATTCTTCAAAACCATATTTTTTCCCCCAGAAACCTCATCAGACTGGTGTTGAACTATGGAAAATTTGAAGATAGAGATATAATCTGCGTACAAAAATCGGTGCTATGTGGGTTGTGGTGAGAGAAAAATTGTTTGGTATCATATTTCTCTACAGAAACCTCTTCAGATTGGTGTTAAATTATGGAGAACTTGAAATGGGAAAGAATATAAAAAAAGACATTTGAAAGGAATTTCACTTCTTTAAGGACTGTACTATGTACAGTAAGTGCAACACTTCTACTGACTTCAACCCCGCCCCTTCAACCCACAGGCCACCCTAAGATCTTCGGAACATTTCCTGCAGATTGATTAGATTCCAAAAAAGTAGGATTATGATTCGATTTCTTACTTTTACAATTTCAGGTTATCTATAGCAAAGCAAGCTACACAAGTACGAAAATGCGATGGTAACGAAATAAAGCCAGTCAAGCCTTGTGGGTACTACAAATGGTCATTTGCGACTGTAATTTGAAAAGTACATCCAATGGGTAAAAGCAAAGATGAAGTTCGGATCGAAGACGAATCGAATAGCTCACCCAGGTGCGCAGGTACAGATCTGTCCGTTGAAGAGCTGATTGACGGAGCAGACGGGCCTGGCGGAGGCGTCCGCGTCCTGACCGAAAACGCCGACGGCAGCGGACAGCAATACGAGCAGCACAGACGACACGATCATCACTGTTTTGGAGTGAACGGCGCGACAAATGAGCCGTCGTCGTTGTCGGGAGCGATGGTCGACGAGGGCGTGGCCCCCTACACGGGGCGGGGCTCCGCGTACCCCGGGGGCGGAACGACCGTCGTTGACGACAACGCTGCAAATTCTTCAGAAAACCTACACGACAAGGATATGGACAAAGACTGGAAAACCCACTGACAACGAGGAGGAATCATAGACGGCCGATGAGATCGACCCCGGAGGAAAAAGTCGGCCGGTAAAATTGTATTCGCGGGATCGCCGACCCGACAATCGCCAGTCACATTGTCATTATCGCCATTAAAAGGATGGGGTCGGCCGTCGGAATCACATCGAAACTCTTCACAGATTTACTTTTTATGGACATAAACGGAATTCTTTCTTCTGGAAAAGAACACAAAGCATCGAAAACAGGAAGTTGGACTGTCGCGAGAACGTTGAACACAAAGAAATCGCAGAAGAAATCGCGCATTCACTGAAAGACGGTAAGAAAAACGAGAAAAACAGCCTAAAACGATCAGAGAACACGCCAATTAGATCAACTAAGAAGACTTTCTCTCTTTGAACCAAGGGGTCGGTATCTTGAGAACGCGCAGCGCATTTGAGGTTCAAATCTTGGCGGAGGAAGCCCAAGTACCAGAGTGGGAACCGCCCGTGGCAATATGAGTTCTCGCCATAGGACCAGAGGTCAACCGGAAGTGAGAGTGCCTTTACCCAACGCGGGCGGGAACTCGGACCTCTCCTGGGCCGGGATTCATGAAATGGTGAACCGATGTGGGGTTACCCCTCCTTCAGTTAATAACCCTACTGCCTATCGCATCCTAGTTTCTATACCATTTTCATTTTAAAATGGACACTTTTCAAACCAAAATGGACGTTTTCAAATAAAAATGGACGTTTTTCAAATCAAAAAAGACGTTGCCCTGCAGGCCCTGGTTTGAAAAACGTCCATTTTGGTTCGAAAAGTGTCCATTATAAAATGAAAATGGTATATTTAGTAGTTGATCACTGGAGTCTGGTTGGTGCAAGAAATTCTGCCCTTCCTGGACTTGACAATTCCGGAGATAAGTGATGAATTTCTCCTAGGGACGATGCGATATTCGATCGGTCACGAATTAATTGGCTTGATACCCTGAGGCTATGAAAGCGGATAGTCATGGTATGAGAAATTCTGAACATTTTGGACGAGTTAAGGATTAAATTGGTTCGCGAAACCATTGTGGTCTGCAATTCAATGACATTTCTTGATGAAACTGATCTAAGTAATTTAACCAACGTTTCATCGTTCCTATTTATTTTTAATTTCCCCTTATCGGAATGGTTCTGATGATACCCTCGCTCTACCATTTCAAAAGGTATAGTCTTCTAACGAATGCCAAGCTTCCCAATTCCTTCCCAACCCTATTTTCTCTCTACTGTGAGAGGTTTTTACCGAACAACTGTGTATACTACCGCCATATAACTGTTTTCCCACGGAACAGGGTGCCGAGGAAGAAAAGATGGGAAAAACAGAACGTGGATGAGCAGCAAACAGGACGGACCGATCGGCTTTGTCGTCACTTCGTCGACGATCACCTGGGATCGAGCCAAACTGGAAGGGAAATATTTTTTAAATCTTTAAAAATACTTCCGCTGAACTTTTCTACTTTTAGCTGTTACTAGCCATTTGACTTACAATTATTGAATTTATTATTATTTATCTATGGATGATTTTTATTTCAATTTATGATTTATCTAGAACAAGCATGGGAAAGACAAGGATAAAGCAGTAAAATGTGCTGATTTTAACTCCACGAGATCCGGACAATCGATCGATTCTGGCTTGAGGTCAACCTAACCGCTCACTGAGAAGATAAAGGCACTCAAGCGCATCACGTACACGGCAGAAATTCCACATTAACACAAGTACGTTACGTACGGTAACAGTTTACCCGATACCAAAGGAGTAGAGACCTTTTTCATCGTCCCAAAGTTTGCAAACTTTATGGTCTCCGTGAAGGTTTCTCATGACCTAGGAATGCGCGACGATCTGCACACGTTCCATTTGCAACTGAGAAAGATAGTCGCAACGTCCATCGTAAATCAGATCCCTTGGAATGCGCCATGCATTCGAGGTGGATTAGGAATCTCAGAGAAATTCTTAATGACTTAAAAAACCTTCAAAGACAAAACGAGAACCCATTTTGTCAACCACAAACTGATAGAATTTACCCTCATGCGAGGAGTGATCATTCGATGCCGTTAACACGTTGACGACAGCGCCTTTTCCGCGTGTCTCAGGCAAGGAGCATGATCATTTTTCGATGCCGTTACGGACGGTAGTATTCCCTTTTTTTGCATTGAAAATCTTAATAGCTGGGCACCACTATGTTAATCTGTTCCTTTTCATAGTAAAAGTAAAAATCGGAGGAATCTTATAGAATTGTTTTTACGGAAAGAAACGCGTGGCCAGACAAATATTTCCCAAAAAATCGGGATAAGTCAGAAAAATGAACTGTGAGAGCTTTCTCGGCCTCTGACTTCGAGATTTTAGCTGCAGGTAGGATGCTTTTCTTCGTAAAAATCGGAGGAATCTTGTAGAAAAAAAGCTGTTCTTGCTTTTTTTCAAAAAATGCTATTGTAGTGAATTAGGGTTAAGAATTTAATACAACAGCATTTTACAACGGCTAAGTCGAAGTTTTCTCTCCAGCGACCTCCTGGTGCCGATAATGTTTGCGGAAAAAATGCATACACAACGGGTTTGGAATTTTGATAAAAAAGGATCCCGACACAGTTTAAACTAAAAAATCACTAAAAACGTTTGAAGTCGTCTGCCGCCTAATCAGATCTATTCTAGTGGAAGGGGAATCAGCAATCATGCCGTTACATCCGGCAAAACTCGTTCGTCTTCTACTTCTCTAAAGAGAAAAAACGGTTATAAGTCGCATAATAGAGAATAATGCGACCTAATATGAAGTGACAGGGCCTCGATAACTTTACAATTCGATCAATTCGAGTCTGTTCTCTCTAATGGCATTCAGCCACCACCCAACGGGTTTTCTGTCGCGTGTGTTTCCCCGCCGCCGTTCGGGGGAAATGCCAGTATTCACTGTTCATGTGCTAAATAAGGCGATGATGGGCAAGTTCTGTTGTACACACCCATAATAGGCCAACAAGAACGCCAGAATTCGCGATCAAAATAACAGCGGGCAGAGTTCATTTAGGAGCGTCAACTTCGCCTAAACCCTCTGGAATCCGAGGTTTCCACGCCAATCACATCCCAAGAAGGTAAAGGTGAAGGTAAAGGTAAATGTAAAGGTGCTGGCGTTGATCAGTCCCCTAAGGACGCGCCACGCATTCGTGTTCCATTCAGAATCATCTTATTGGCCGTGCAAAAAAATTTTGGTGAATGCGTAAAATTTGGCCTATACAACGACTTTTTCAACGTGGATGTGGCAAATATTCCGCTATACGTATTTGGCCTATACAATTACTTGCGGGCAGTTGCCATATCAAGTCAGTATCTTTCCCCTCCCAGACAAGTCCGGTACCAATATACCCGACCCAAAGGGATGGAAGGCTTGATTCCCCTGCTGGACCGATCGCTCGGACGTGTGTAGCGCCTGCTACCACTGCACCACGCGCGCCCTGCTGAGAAGTAGACTAGTAGAAAACTCCAACAATTCAGATAGCATATTACGGCATAACCAAAGTATTCCTCCGACTTTGCCCTAGCAAACCACCATTTGTTCATTTCATTTCCCACCCAATGTCCCACTGGGTAGGAGGAATAGAGGCAGATTGAAAGGTGAAAGTAGGCGTTTTTTATATTAAAACTCCAGGGATGCCTAATTTTTCGAGAAAAAAATTGGTTCCAGGGCCTGGAGATCTTCCCTAATATAATTGACAAGCAAAAAGTGAACATGCGAATCCATATTTTTCATGGTCACCTTTGTGACGCCGCATGATCGAAACATTCTTTTCAGCTTTTTCAAGCACCCTTTTCAAGCCGATTGCCCTTAGCTGTCAGCGTTCATAACTTCAAACGACTTCAGAAAGCTGGCACAAATCAGCGCTGGACAAGCAAAGCCGAATGGATTCTGCCAGAAAGTTTAGTGCATGGCGCGGCCTCCAATAAGTCAATGGTGAGCACTTTGTCCTTTGAAGCCTAGTAATTCAAAACTTCAGAAGAGTGGGTAGATTCCCGTCAACATCCAAGAGAGCATTGGCCATTTACCGGTGAGCAGTATGGGGAAATTGAGTACTCTTACCCACCGCCAGGGCCCACGTGGTGCAGTGGTAAGAGGCGTTAGTGCCATTCGCACGGTCGGGCGATCGATCCCTACTGGGGCTAAACAAGTCTTCCATCTCTCCAGGGTCGGGTGAATTGGTACCAGACTTGTCTGGGAAAGTAAAAACACTGACTTGGTATAGCGGTTGGTCCCCGCAAGTCATTGTATAGGCCAAATACGCATTCACCATGCCTCTACAATTCCGAAATTGAACAAGAATGCGGGGCGCGTCCTTGGGGGACTGATCAACGTCGAAACCTTTACCTTTACCTTTTACTCACCGCTAGTTTTCAGGTTAATTGTTACCTGACAGGTTACGAATCATATGAACACAGCTTTTTCAAGCGCTAAAAAACCCTCGGGCAAAAAATCCAACGAACACAACGACTCAGTGCCACACCCACTGGCGAACGAGTTCTGCCAGGGAAGGGCAGCCGGTGAAAGTAATAGGTTAGTTAAACGAACACGTTCGTCCTCCATTGATTCCTCGGAAGGTTGAAAAACAGGCGATTGTTGTTGGTCGTCGTCGCTGTTAGGAACGGTTTTTACTGTGTGGGTGTTGTGAAGGTGAATATGGAAACGTTACCGAGCATTCCATAATCGACTGTTGTTGAATCTTGACATGTCGAATATAGTAGTACATGATAGTCTGATTAACTTTAACTTTAACTTTATTACATGCGACCTCATGGCGCCGGTTCCTTGCATAAGTTTGCGAAAAACCTCTTTTCGATGAGAAATATTCAATACTGCCGACTCAATTATTCTGTGATGTCTAGAGGGACAAGTCATCGACAGCTGAAGAAGATCTGGAACGAATGTTTGCTAACGTGATAGTCTGATTGAAGCCAAATAGCCAAGGTGTTACAAATTTATCCCGGCTGACGTTTCGACGAGTAATCATTCGGAATTGTTCTTGAACGAGTGATTTCTCAAATTCCTCTTTTCTTTTCCAGGCTCTGAAGAATGCGGACTCGCCGAAACGTCAACCGGAATAAACTTGTAACATCTTCGCTATTTGACTTCAATCAGACTATCACGTTAGCAAACATTCGTTCCAGATCTTCTTCAGGTGTCGATGACTTGTCCCTCTAGACATGACAGAATAATTACGTCGGCAGTATTGAATATTTCTCATCGAAAAGAGGTTTTTCGCGAACTTATGCAAGGAACCGGCGCCAGGAGGTCGCTGGAGAGGAACATTCCAATTACCCATCCCTATACCAGGCAAGACTGATCAATGACGAGCATCTTTACCTTTACCTTCACTTTCACACCAAACAAGTCGCTTTCCGCTTAGTAATACGTTGAATGATATTTGGGAATGGAGGCTTGCAACTACAGTAGCAGCCGGAAGCCAATCAACATTTGATCTTCGGGCATAGTCAGTTAGAAACCAATCAATCGTTCCTCAAATTATTCTATTCTTCTAAACTATTCTTCCATCGATAGAAGCGAAGTTGATTTTTTCGAAAAAAAGCGATATCAAATTTTCAATCTCCAAAAATTGACTAGTTAGTTTTTCAAGAAATCCGCAAAGGATGACGTAGGTAGGTAACAAGAAGTGCCACTTCAACCCATATGGTCGAGCGATCGACACCCACTCGGGCTAACTAAGCCTTCTATACCTTTGTGGTAGAGTAAATTGATACCAGACTTGTCTGGAAAAGTATACGCACTGATTCGAGCGCCAAAACAGGTTCTGAAGTCCGATTTAGGAAGGATGTTGAGTGCAGGGCGCGTCCTTAAGTGACCGATCCAAGTTAGCCACTTTATCTTCTTCCGTAGACTTGGAAGGAATAAATTCAATATTTTATTTATTTATTGTAGACACGTATGTTTCCACGCGGTTTGAAAAAGCCAGACATTAAAAAAAACAAAAATTCAAACAAACGGAAACTCTACTACTAAAGGACTAAAAACGAAAAAAAAACCAAACAGGGATACTCTATTTTCTTACAAACATATTTCACATAGTTAACAAATATTCCCTAAACACCGCGATTTTCAAATTCCTTTCTTTTTGCTTCCTTTGAGACTGTCTGCCTTCAAGAGAAAACAGTCACAAAGGAAGGATCATCGAAAACTCGACGACAACAGCTGCGACCCCCACCTAATGTAAAGTAAACCCAATGACACTAGGTTGAATCGATTTTCTCATAAAATCTACGACAATTGGGCAGAACCTTTGCACAGCAGAATTCAAAGAGAATCTCCCATGTAAACAATGAGTCAACATGAAACACAATAAAAATTTTATGAGTCGAAAGAGCGCACCGTAGCGGCTTCTGTACGACAAACCTGGTAGTATTTCACCGGTGGCTATAGTGGGCTCACAAAAAAAAATACAAAAAATGGTCTCAAAAATACACCAGAGGAGTCGTCAATACCTGGAGATAAACCTGGGCAGGTATAAATTCACCCGGTCACGGAGGGCTGGAAGGCTTGGTAGACCTCAGGAAAGAATTGATCGGACCTCCTTTAAGTAGTAAAATGAATTTCACTTCGAACAGTATCACTATAATTCAACACTTTTCTGCTAAATGAAGACCAAGTATTTTTAATTCAAAAATAAAAATATCATTAAAAAATATCAGTGGGCGATGATTGAGCCGCGCCCTATGGACCTTGGGTGCGGCCACTGGTTAGCGATCAATCAATCAAACCCCGAACCCAATTTCATCCGTTATCGCGTGGGTTAATCTGTACCAGACCGGTTTCCGTTATAGAGGAAGGATCTATTACCCAAAAAATCGTAAAATTATTTTGAAAAGAAAAGAATTTTCCCACGGCCCAAATAAAGGGATACTATCCGAGGCAAGGAAAGGGAAGGTAGATAGTAGTAGAAAGAGAAGAGATTCGAAACCCGTTACGTAGCAATTAATGAAAAAACAAGGAGATGGGTAAGAGTATTCAGCTGCCGTAAAATGTGATAAGGTAGATAAGGGTTCCATGAGAGTAACAATCACTTGTAAAATCTTGTGGGCGGCGCCTTGATTTAGGTATAATCGGACGAGTTTTCAGGTTCTCTGAACTAGCGACAAAACCGGCTTGCGATCTCACTACCTGTGGCGAAAACCTAGTTTCAAGCGCTTCCTATAGCTGGCCACCGTTCATTCCGGCAAGGCAATTAAATGAACCTCAAAAGAATGTGGTTTTCACTGCGGATGGGGTAGCTCGCCACTATACCATACCGGCCCGCATACCAACCGGACGTCACATATCAACGTGACGATCTGTCACTCGAAATACGACGACCACCTAACAATCGAATGGCTGACTGTTGAGCGATTTGGTATGGGGAAACCTCGTTATACCAAGGTCAGCACATGAAAAATTAACTGGCACGCGAAAGGAATTAGCTGCTAATCTGCTTGGTCTTGGCCTTCTGTTTAGTTCTCGACTGGTTTTAGCTATTTGGTCATTTGAATTACTTTTTTTGAATAATGAAATTGTCTGTTTGTTCAGTGATCCCTGGTTTTATATTTAACACACCAGGGGCAATGAATAAATAAACAAATAAATAAATAAATAAATAAATAAATAAAGGCGGGAGATTTTAATCCGAAATATGAGTAAAGAAGATCCCCGAGCTAACAATAAGATCATTCTTTGAAAAATCCATTCAGTTAAGTCACAATTTTTTCAGCTACTATTTATTGTTGTTAATACCTCGGGCAACTAGAGAATCACCAAACTCGTTGATGAGAAAAAAACATAACCTCGCTAATAAAAATTTGCAGGTAAATGAAAATAGGATAACTTTTAGCGGCTGTGTAAGGAAAACTTGGCAAATTGGAAGAAACATTTTTTTCAAATAAAGAAGGTTCAGAATCGAGAACTTTCTCTTGCCCTATTTTACAGCAGAAATTTGTGGTAAAGTGTCATGGATGATGAATTTCTTGCTGTGAAATAATGTCAAGGTCTTCGCTCAGCAATTCATCTTTGTAAAATGTTCATCACCCGGGAAGGTAACTTAAAACATTGTTACACCCGTAGTATTCAATACCGTTGTTTCCCACATTTGCAATAAATATACTATCGAAAAATATTGCATAAAATATCACAAGATCAAATATCACGAAATCACAGGCCATTCAAACATTCGAGGACCATAGTTCTTGGGAAAATTATCGGCTCATGAACAGGTAATTTTACAAGAACATGGCAAACCATACTATGAGTCATACAAAGTCACAAAATAAATTCAAAAAAACTTGAAAAAAACGAACGGACCACAAAAAAAGTTGAAACTAAAAAGAAACTAGAAACTGACCTGTCTCTTCGAGAATAATCCACAACAGTAGCCGCTATCCAACAGTTGTGATATCAACGGATGAAGTGCTCATCATATATAAAAGATAAAGATAAGATATAAACACTTCAATCTGGTTAACTCAAGCGGTCAATAAGATCAGACTGGTTAACTCAATCGGTCAACAAGACCAAATTTTGACGAATCACCCAACTACACCCATCTGCCTGTTATAGAGAGGTGAATAATAACGTAGAAAAGTAGAAAATTTGAAGAATGAGAAGATTAGAAGAGGACCTGAAAAAGGCGGTGATGCGCCCAAGTTCTCTCCGGCGACGAACGATCCTAGTCATCGTTGCGGGACCCTCCAAGGCAATCTACTCAATAATTATAACGGGTCCCGCGACGAAAACGGTAGCTCTCCCCTCAGGCTATCGTTATCATCGTTGACTGCTATCTGACCTTCAAACTGATATACCCAACGAAGTTTAGAAAGACGTGTGTGGGGCACTGACAAGAGGCGCTAGTATCACCCGGACGGACGGGCGATCGATCCTCGTCCAGACTAACCTAGCCATCCACCCCTCCAGGGTCGGATGAATTGGTACCAGATTTGTCTGGAAAGGTAAAGACATTGGCTCCCGCAAATCAATGCATAAGCAGAATACGGCTTTATCATGCCTCTACGATTCAGAATGGAAGGCGAGTGCATGGCGCATCCTTAGGGGCCTTAAAGATCCGACGACACGACGACGAGCATTCTCGTCCGACGCGGTATCGATTAGAGCAATGCGGCCGCCGCAAACGTCGCGTTGGACGAGAATGCTCGTCGTGGTGTGTTTCGCTCAATTTCATTTATAACGGCTAATTCGTCGCTCAAATTGCACGTCGTCTGGTCTGTAAGGGCCCATATCGTTAGGGGAAGCGATTAACTCGTATTACTTCACCTTTACCTTCATCCCTAGTTGCGAGAGTCGAACAATATGCATGCCTTTTGATAGCATTTCTTCATTTTCATGCAAACTACGGTAAACCTAGGATTCAGTTGAACCTGACCCACTGATAAAGCTGATCCCGACGGCCAATTTTGAAAAAAACTGTAGGTATTTCTATCAGTGAATCAGTCGTCGGTTCCTGTATCGAATCGGCTCCTATAACCCAAAGACTATTCCGGGTTCTACTCGATGAAACCGACCTTTACCTTTACCTGACAAAGGTAAAAGTATAGTAGGAAAGTAGCTAATGAAGTGCTACAGTGTGCAGATAGAGTTCACCCATTCAATCACATAACTAGCAGAACAATCTAATAAATCAAGTCGTACACACCTATCAGTAACGTCGGGTGAAAACCAGAACTTCTAACTTCCGTTTCATTCGGTGATTTGTTGTCGTCGATGATCGGTGACAAACATGTTTTCCGAGACGACAACTATTTCACTTCCACGTCCTGTGTACTGAGAAAGATGAACTCGACGATGGAGAAGGTTCTAGAATTTATTTATTTATTTATTCATTTATTCATTTATCCTTACATCCACATGGATGTGCAATACAATCAGAATTAGTAACGAATCTGACGGAACGAAAAGAAGAAAAGAAGTACACTACACAGTAAAGATGTAGAAACAGAAATCTCAGAACCAAGAACACAACTATCAAAAAAGCGCTATTTAATCTCAACATTTAACTTCATAAATCCTTCAACCATCATAGATGGGTTACTACATATTCTGGGAAGATAGGTATAAAGTATGCTCACGGCTAAGATATAGGGTACCACGGTTGAGTAGATGAATTTAAAAAAAGAGGTGTTAGAGTTTGCGGAAGGTTTCAGAATCTAAGAAACTTCTAGAACCCTCTTAAAGTTATTTAACCACACATGGAGAGAGTAGAGGGAAGGAAAACCGCTGGAGAACTGACAAGACCGGTTAGGGCTTTTGGGACTGTTGGGAAGGAAAGAAAAGAATGATATGAAAAGAAGATAAAATTGGATTTGTGTCAAAAGGGGTTAAAAAGCCATTCAAGGGCCTAAATTCATGACGGGTATCGGTACAATATACCCGAGAATGAACTCCTGTCGGCGCAATTATTCGCATTCATGAACGCGCCGCGGAGTGGAATAGGCCTGCGATATCCCCCAAATAAACTCCGCGGCGCGTTCATGAATGCGAATAATCGCGCCGACCGGGGTTTATTCTGGGTATATTGTGCCGATACCTGTCATGAATTTAGGGAAAGGTGTAGGAATCCCCGAGAAAGGTTTGAGTTTCTATAGGGGCGGTAAAGACAGAAAAGATAGAAAAATCTCAAAATGGAAATTGAGAGCACTTAGACACCACTACCTTAAAACGGCACAATTAAAGGTAAAGTGGTTGACACTGAACAGTTAGCCCTGGGTACGCGCCACGCACTCGTCATCCATTCAAAATCGTACGGTGAATGCATATTTTGTTCATGCATGTAATGCCTTAAGGGGGCCAGCCGCTGTACCAAGTCAGTGTCTTCATCTTCCCAGACAAGTCTGGTACCAATTTATCCGACCTCGGAGGGATGGAAGGTCAGGTTAGCCCTGGCGAAGATCGATCGCTCGACCGTGAGGTTGGCATAGGCGTCTCTAACCATTGCACCACGCTCGCCCTAGGTCAACCTTCGATGGAGCCCCATCGGATGTGGTGCCAATCCTACTATATAATAAGCGAAACCCAAACGATGTTTGCCATGGGTGGCTCACATGGGTCCCGCCGCGATTGCCCGTTACCGAACTCCCAGGGACGCATTTAATCAGTTCAGCTCGCCGTCTTTTGCTACATGCTTCATCATTTTATTTTAAATCTTTTTTTGTTTTATTTCGAATCTTTATTTCACTTCATGTGTTTTTGTATTTAGATTGTATTTAGCAGCCGTTTATCGGCCGGCAGGCCGCTGAATGGCTGGTTGTAATAATAACAACAACAAAAGATACCCTTACTAGTAACCCTGCTTGACTCGGTCTCATTCACATCGGTCGTGCTGAGTTGGACGGATGGCCACCACCACCAGCGCCGATCAGCTGCAATTCGTGCATTTTTGGCGTTTTGAGGTTCAGTCGACGTTTTCGATGAGAGATGCCGACAATTTCTCCACCACCTATGGTCCCCGGATGTACGAATGGTCCGTAAGCCTTGATTTTGCATACTTTATTTTGAGCAATGTTTTAATTCATTATTTTAGGTGCATCCGAATCGATCGCGGTGACACGTTTGGATTTCGGAACATCGAGCATCGCGGTGTGGAGGTAGGTCTTGTTCTATTCAATTAACGTCTTTTTAAGCGATTTACCGGCATAATGAACGCGTTTGGTGCAGTGGTAAGAGGCGTTAATGACACTCGCACGGTCGAGCGATCGATCCTCATCCGGGTCAAACACGCCATCTATCCCTTGGGGTTTAGGTTAAATGGTACCACATTTGTCTAGAAAGGTGAAGGCATTACATGCTGAAGGAACGGAAACACTGAAATGAAAAGCTTATAAACTCGGTGATGGCTATCGAGCAGATTTGAGCTAGGCTGACCGCTAGAAGCAGAATTAAAGAGAAAAATTGCACCCAAAAAGTATACCGCAAAAATATACCCAACAATGAAGATAAGTTGGTGCTATGTGGGTTGGGGGGTGCAGGATGATGGTCCGCAACTTTACGTCGACTTTAACGTGTTATCATTGTTATATCTGCCATTGTTTACAACCAACTCGGTCGGTTTTGACATGTTTGACATGTAAACTCTTCAGAATTGTTCACACCTTAACATGTTAACCAGCACAGAGTCGACGCAATATGACAGACCAACACGCTGCACCCCCCAACCCACATAGCACCGATAAGTTCTATCAGCAGCTCTTATCATCATATCATCCATGATTCAAATTCAAATTCAAAGCATCAACTAAAGTCAATACAAATACTCGAGGAACAAGCAACCTTTCAAGCCACAATGGGTAAATGGCCAGGGCCTGCCATAGGCATATTGGCCATCCCCTCCAAAATTGACCGATACCCTTGATCTCATCTGTCAAACTGGTCCCCATTCCTCTTCTACCTTCTTTTTCTCCTTGTACCTACGAATTTCCCCTTGTTTTATCGATTTTCTCATCATAACCCGATACCCTCAGGTCATTTGAGCGCTAGCCTTCTTTTCCCTGCATTTTTTCCCTTTTTGCTGCGTTTCCCGCTGACCCGCTGACCTCGGACTGTCGCGGGCCGTCCAATACGCCTACCTTCTGCCCGGGTATGTATTATACCCCAGCGAACCATTACACGGTTAGACCTATACCCCACCATCGGTGTACCTGAGTTCCACCTTTTCAGCTGTCCGTCGAGCCGACAATTCGAGCGTTCAACACACGCCTACCGCCGGAGTCATCATGCACCTTCTATCTGGTCCTGGTCGATCAGTTAACCAACAGAGGTATAGATCGACATTTTTTTTTTAAATTTTGCTACCTATACTGTACTTACCGTATACCGAATACTGTGCTTGAATATTTACCTGGGTTAGCCTTCTTCCTTCCATCTATCGTACGGAAGAGAAGCTTTGTTAAACAAACATGGTCCCCTAATCAATATGCCGAAGAGGAAGCAAGAGATCGTCGAATTCATTCTTCCTATTTTTTTACAGTATCTTTTTTCTATTTTTAGTACTTCTGAAAGCCCGTTCACAATCGTGTCCTGTGGTGGATGACCCTCATGGCAATCGCGGTTACTACTGCCCTCAGAATTCCGACCTGGGTATCACTCTTCAGAAAATGCTCAGAGGCAACGAGTACTTTGGTAAGATGAATAAGATTTTCTTTCTACCTCTTGGAATATCTTAAATCCAGTAGAATTTTTAGAAATAAAATCAATAAATAAACCCTGACTTTTGCTGTTCAGGCCATGTCTGCGAATTGACGACGACCTTAAACATCCCGGCTTCATCGTTCAATTTGGACGAGATCGAGAACGTGGCTCCTCGGCCTCCTTCGGTGCCCGATTATCGATTTCGGATGCTTCTTGATAGGTAAATAGGATCACTACGAAAACTCGGCGAATAAGGGTATATTCATACTCGGCAGCGAAGCGGCGCGGTAACAGTCGAGCAGGAAGCTTAGTCGTAGACGAAGCAGCGCAGCAGAAACCCATCGCTTATTACTACCTAGTATGGCATTTCGGTTGTGAAAAGTTCACTTAGGCCTCGTTTAGACGCCGCGCGGCGAAAATGCAAAATCGAAGCGCGATCAATAATGAACGTCATTGATCGAATTTACTCCTTTGCGTTAGTGGCGCAGTCCGGTGGCGCCGCATCTAAGCAAAAATTAAATTAGGCATATAATCACATAGGGAAGAAATTAAAGGAAAAAAAAGAATTTCGTCAGAATGTCCTTTAATGAGGAATAGCAGCCTTCTAAAAAACTCGAACGACCAGTGAGTTTGCCTATATGAGGCGCCACCGGACTGCGCCACTAATGCAAAGGAGCAAATTCGATCATGGACTTTAATTATTGATTGCGCTTCGATTTTGCATTTTTGCCCGTGGCGTCTAATCAAGCCTTTATGACACCTACCGCGCTGCGCCGCATCCTCTACGTCTCTAACCCAGACGCGACCACGACGACGCTGCATCGCTGCCAAGTGTGAAAGAACTCCGGAATCACGGTAGTTTAGCTTCTCATTCAAGTACCAGGATATGGAGGCTGTGTTAACTATTGAAACAGGCTTGATCTAGGTCCCGTCTGGATTTTACGATAAGATGTCGAGATGGCGACATCATCGTGGCCAAGGAGGGTGTGTTTCTCGCGTCCGAGTACTTTCGTGACTACTTTGCCGCACAGCCCGACCATAAAGACGCGAATTTCGGAGACGTCAACAAGCAAGCAGTGATGATAGTGAGTCTTACCATGAATTCTATTTATTTATATACCATTTTTTACATTTTTTTCTATCGATCGAAACAAATACAGTACCAGTATCCTGAGGTTTTTTCTTTTTTTTTTCAGGCGTTAACATTTACGCTGACCGGAACTATGGCACCGCCTCCTACACTCACTCCATTACTTGTAAACGACATTATTGAGACGGCTAGAAGGTATGACAAAATATTAGATTCAAGGTAATACATTGAAGGTATTAATACGCGCGTGGTACAGTGGTAAGAGGCGCTACTGACATCCAAACGGTGAAGGGTCGAATCACGCCCGGGTGACGAAGCCTTCCATCCCTCTGGGGTCGGGTAAATTGGTACCAGACTTGTCTGTGAAGGTAAAGATTCTGACCTGTACAGCGATTTACCCGCACAAGTCATTCTCTAGGCCAATAGGTATTCACCGTGATTCTACGATTCTGAATGCTAGGCGAGTGCACAGCTTATTCCTAGAAGACCGCCGTCACCTTTACCTTTACCTTTTGTTTCATTGGATTTAAAATCTTCCCAAGTACCATAAGCTTTTCCTTCAATAAATTAGTTTTTTTTTTCAGATTAAGAGCGCTGAACTTCCCAAAACTCCGAAATTCTCTGGAAGCTGAAGCGGTCAAGTGGGCTATGAAGGTGGGCGATCTCCATTCCTTAGAGTTTTCGCTCCTATTAGCACTTCGTACTCCTTAAAATTGTCAATGCTTTTCGGAAGCTTCATTTTTCCTAAAATTCTAGAGCAGGTTTCCTCGAAAAATTCCACAAATTCCACCGAAAATTGAGCATAGTTATGTGAAACGTCCTCGGAATGACTACCTGAACCGGTTCCGACATCTTTCCCTCTCAATTTGCCCTCATGCCGTTCTTCAAAATCTAGAACCGTCTCGGGGAAAGGAAAAATTGCCTTCAAAAACGACGGTGAGGGTAAATTCCACTGGAAACCTTGTGAGACAACAAGGACACTCCATGGAAAAAGCATTTCGGAACCGGATGAACCATAGAAGACCCTAGACCGAGAAACTCAAACAATGAACCATAAAACTATAAAATACATATGGAAGGCGAGTACCGACTTACCTGGATGTGTGACCTAGGCGCAGATTCATCATTGGTAAACCCCCGATAAACCCCCACATCTAGTCCGAACGGCGCCCACCTTTGTCTACTTATCCTAAACGTCTTATGTTTTACGCAGTCTCTCATCGACTCTGTCGTCTGGTTCTGGCTGCGCCGCGGTATCGGAGACCGCTCGTCCATGAATCATGAATCTGGGTTTAGCTTACCTAAATAATTAGGTGAGTATTAGGAGAGGTTTCCGGGGTAAGTGGATTCGACCGCGGCCCTTTGACTACCACTTCATAGTAGGAGGCTCCTCACCGACCTCCTCTCAAGCACCAATTTATGACATCTTTCAATGTATCAATTTATCTATCTTCATTCGGGGCACACGTGGTGCAGCGGTATGAGGCGCTACTGACACCCACACGGTCACGCGATCGATCCCCGCCCGGGCTAACCCAGCCTTCCATCCCTCTGGGGTCGGTTAAACTGGTACCAGACGTGTCTGGGAAGGCACCTGACCCCCGAAAGTCACTGTACAGACGAAATACGCATCCACTATGCCTACACGATTTTGAATGAAAGACAAGTGCGTGGCGCGTTCTTAGAGGACCGATCAATGCTCTTTACCTTTTACCTTTACCTCTACCTTCATCTCCATTTGTTTCAGCAAAGCGAAGACCTGCCAGCGGTACTTTCATGGTTCATTTGCTCGCATGACTGTGGGATGCCCAATCTGCACATGGTCTGTCTTTCCTATATATCTGGCACGCACGCGGTTCAGTACATGCACGACTACACGGATGGTTCAATGGTGAGTTCATGGAGAAGTGGCAAGAGGCGCCACTTCCACCTGCCTCGCGGTTCGAGTGATCGGACCCGGGGCGGGGTTAACCTACTGGAGAACATCTTGGGCTTATCGAAGCAGTTTTCGGTGATCTCCGTCGCCAAATCAGATCCAGAAATGGCCGAAAAACTCAACAAACGTCAAGGGATTCTGCGGCCCACACCTCATGTTGGTATTTAACCTTTAGAAACCTTAGATAGTTTAAATTTAAATTCAAAAGTTTTCAGCAGCGTATAATGACAAGCATTCGATGCGGTGGCAAGGTGCGGGCTGTGTGCCGAGTGGAAGTTCCGTCGTAACGGACCCTACCGACTGACCAAATAGATCAAATCATCGTCAGATACAACATCTTCCACTTAAATAAAGCTTTATGAACAACAAAGTGCTTCTTGAAATTTCCCCGGGGTAAAGGGAAACCCAAAAAAATTGCAAACTAGAGGGATAACTCGGCCTGCCGACCGCAGCGTCACCAAAAAGGTAGACTTGTTCAACAGCACCGATGCAACTTTAGGTAGAAAAGAAAAGTGCATAATATTCCGTCTGGAGGGTGTTACCTGGATTCTAATAACAAACCTGACATCAATGCTTGACATACCCTAACTTGCAACTCTAAATTACCCTACTCCAAGGTATCGAAGGCTCGGTTGGTATTTTTGGAACTCTCCCTGGCAAATGATAGCCTCGAATCGTCTGGGTATTTGAATGACGTCATAACCCTAATTTCTACCATATAGCTGATGGGAGACGGTAACCCATCCGAACTTTTCATCATAAGAATGACTGGGTAACTGCCTGGGAATAAGACCAAAATGCTAATCATAACATTTTTCGGACAATCATTTACTCATTTTTGAAAAATCACTTTGTTGCAGAAATGCAGAGGACAATCAATCAATACTGAGATCTCGTTCAAATGCCAAAACACAGCGAAATCTTAATATCATTTAATTATTCACAGGAACATTTTGGAAAGTTGAGAAACGATGAAGTTGAACCCATATCATGACGACAATATTACATATTTACAAAGTAAAAACAAGGGTTATACGATGAAAAGAACACAGAATGCAAAAGAAAAATACAAAAAATCATCCTGAACTCAAAAACGGAAACGAACCCGGAAAAGCCACTCAGATCATCGTACCCATCGCTCGCACCTGGTGTCCGCATGGATGTCACGACATGCAATTGAGCAATAGGGTGTTCCGCATCGAATACAAGTGTAAATACCAAAATCGCCGCAGGGCGCGCAAAACTTTCGACCGGCAATCTTTGGGGCGGGTGCTGTCGCCCTAAAGAACGCCCGGTACAGTCGCTTGTTGTCGCGATACTTCTGATTCGCCTCGTCCAACGCGGTGATAAAGTTGCGGAAACGCCTCGCCTTGAATTTCCGTCGCCTTTTCGACGGATTTTCCGCACCGGGGGTTGATGGGCTGGGACGTTTTCGGCTGGCTTTCTTCTTGGGACCGCCGATCATTTCATCTTCAAAGTTTGGCAGATCCTTGCGCCAGACGATATTCGCATGAGGATCTTCATGAGCGTTGTCTTGTTCGAGTTTCGCGAGATTTTGGTTCGTCAGGGATGATCGCTCGGCTCCATCGAGTACTCTGGCGGCTTCCTTTGCGGCGAATCGGGCGGAATGTCGGAGCTTGGTGGCTCGAACCACTGGTTTCCGGAACATCGAACAGGAAGGGTCGAGATGGGACCTAAACCTACAGTTTCCCAGCAAAATTGTGAAAGAATTAATCTTATAACCTAAACAAAAAAACTCACCGTCTTCTCTATCCCGAGAATAACGAGCTGCTTGACAGGTTCTGTGAAGCGCTTCTACTACCTTACGGAGCAGCAAATCCAACTATCTGAATATGCTATCCACATGCACACCATAAAGAATTTCAAAAGGATTAAGTAAATAGAGGAGCTAAAATGATCGTTCTATTTGATCGGAACTGTAGTAAACATGGACTGTAACCATGCGGTGTCACACTGCGAACATCTTGAAACCAAATAAAAATTCATTCGGGTGCTCTAAACAACTCAGTTTTAACTACAAAACGACTAATTTAGACGGATTCCGGATCAGCATCGATAGCCTTGAACCAGTGTCCACATTCGCATCTCTTTGGCATTCCCTTGCGAATAATCATGAAGTTCACATGACCAGAATCGGGTTCACCTGCAAATAAAATATCATCTGTTTCATGATTCAAAAAATATTAAACGATTGAAACTGCAAGGTCAAACCTCAACACAATGTCTTCCTAAAATAGAAGACTTACTAACATGCGTGTGACCTATTCAGTCAGGTCCTTGAAGATTATTTAATAACAATATTTACCCATCAAGAGTTTTCACAGCAAAAAAACTCAATATTTCATACTCATAAAAATTTCGAGCACAATAAAAACACTACATACGATACACAAGAAGCTGACGTAACCTGACTTCTCAAAGTAACATCATTTGTTGCATGTATGATAATCTTTGAATTACCAAAATGATGATAACCTCTATAGTATAAAAACCGTGAATGGTGGGATAAATAAGCAATTAAAAGCAAAATACATATTATTTGGTAATTTAAGTTAAGCAATATAAATATCACATGCTCTTGACCACGATATATAACAGTATTAAACCACGCACGAACCACACAAATACACCACACTTTTAGCCCTACTTTCCCAATTCCAACTCTATTCTACCATTGAAAAGAAGTACGGAAATGAACCGCTCATTTGAGTTGTTATGAATATTTTTGAATAATGGACATTTCCCCGAAGCGTTGAGTACTGCCTTTTAGAGCTCAGTAGCATGTCAACATTTTGAGCATAGACAGAGAAAGCAACAGAAGATAGAAAATTCTGAAAAAAAAAAGATGAAGAGAGGACTCACACATGCAACCGACAATCCTCTCCGGGAAGTGAGACGGGACCAAGTTAGGTCTTTCCTTGGTGGTTGACTCAGCACGATAGTAGACTTTAGGCTCATATCGCTGAAAAAAAAACGCGTGAGAGAAGGAGCGCAAAAGAAAGATTTGGACAATAAATGTAATAGTTCCAGAGAACACCTGAAATCTTCTAAAATTTTCGACAGACTTTTCAGTTCTCCTCCCTGTTTTCTTCTGTTTGCTCCGTTTTCTCCTCTCATTTCTTCATAAATGTCAAGAATCCCTCAAAATTCGAATATTTTGGTACAAAAACTTAAATAAAAAAGAACGGTAGTGTTACAAAGGCAGAGATTAACATTACACTAAATGTTTAGATAGCCGTTTTAGCAGGTTTGGTTAGCCAGGGCGAGAACCGATCATTCGGTCATACAGTTGCCAGTGGCGCTCCATAAGGGCTCGTTTAAACGCCTCGCGGAGAAAATGCAAAATTAAAGCGCAATCAATAATTAACGTCCTTGATCGAATTTGCTCCTTTGCACTAGTGGCGCAGTCCGGTGGCGCCTCGTATAGGCAAACTTACTGGTCGTTCGGGTTTTTTAGAAGGCTGCTATTCCTAATTAATTACGGTCACTATCTCCTTCGCTTTTGTCTTTTTTCTATGTTTATTTTTTTGGAAGACCAATTGATGGTCTCTCCTCTGATGCCTAATTAAATTATTGGCTGGAATAAATAAATAAAATAAAAAGACATTTTGACGAATTCACCTTTTTCGTTAAATTTCTTCCCTATATATGCCTAATTATTTGCTTAGGCGCGGCGCTACCGGACTACGCCACTAACGCAAACGAGCAAATTCGATCAGGGACGATAATTATTGATTGTGCTTCGACTTTGCATTTTCGCCGCGCGGCGTCTAAACGAGCCCTAGGGCACAAACAAAGAGTGAAGTGGGTAAATTCTTACATCATCTCCGGCGAGACGAGCCAGAAGCATCTTCTTCTCACGACCGGTGGCGTGCTCCAGCGGATCTGGGTAGTATCCGTAGTCTTCGGGTGAGGCTTCTGAGGCCAAGCCACGACGGGCGGTGACGACTGGCATCACAGCCCGCTTCGAGAGCGACGACAGCACTGTACGAGCTGCAAGTTGGGCCATACCTGAAATGAAATAAATAAATCAAACTAAAATAAAGCCATTAAACAAACAGATAACCCACGCGTCGTCAGAAATTATCTAACATGGAAACTATCCTAGCGAGTTAAAAAACAACTCATATGAAGTCGGATGAAAACCGATAGAAATAGGAAGGGTGAGGGTGAAACCTTTTCTAAAATGATAGTTATAGGACAAAAAAGGCACAACGTTGGACACCATATCGATTTTTTTCAAGAAATTTTTTCTCCAGAAACTCACTGAAAAAACCGATCAGAAATGGAAAGGACGAGGGTGAAACTTCGTCCTCTCTGGTGTCCTGAACACAATGGTGAAGTCCGTTTTTCAAATGTCGGCCGAAAATCGCATATGCCGTATTGCTCATTAGAAGACATGAAATAATGAACGTCAAAAAAGGATAGCAGTTTCGTGTTCTGGACCCCAAATAACGCCCATAGGCAAAGATCTCTCTTGGTGACTGACTGGACCACCCAAGTAGCGATTTGGGTGGTCCGAGACCATCCGCATAGAAAACGGACAGCAGATTCGTGATCAGCGCCCTCAGTTTCCTCCCTGTGCAATGTTTCAGCGAATTTCGACGACTGAAAAAAATCGAGTGCTGGTGTCTAACAAGTGGAATAGTGCCCAAGAAAATAATGAATCACATTCATGAACTGAGCCATGAAAGACAGTTTCCGTTACGCTGGCGTCGACAAACCCAGGTCATTAAGGTTTATCATGCAATTTCTGATTCGTGCAGATCCCGGTTAGAAGTCATAGAAGTTATTCCACGCAGAATTTCACCTGCGTTCGAACCATAGCTAGATAATAGGGTTGGGGCAACGAAGGTAACTCACAGGGTTAACTGACGATTTGTCAATGATTAATCTGGGTAAGAAAAAGGGTAAAAAATACCAATAAGGGAGTAAGTTCGGCACCTAGCCATGGAGAGAAGCAAATGCCTCTTCATCGATAGGTTAGGCAATAAACCTGCGGTCAAATCGGAGAAATTGGGCAACAACTAGAAACAAATTCATTGAAAATTCTATGCACACTAAAAATAGGACAACGAAAATAACCGAAAAGATTTGGTCCCGAGGTTCGAACTTACCATGGCTCGATCTGGGAATCTAATAATAAGCTAATTGGTGCATAACCACTATCACGGATCTCTTTTCCTGGAGGAAATCTGAAGCTTATGCTCGACAAATAGAAAAAACTATGACTTACACCACTAGACTTGCACCACCAACTCTGGGACCTTTACCACGATGCCAAAAGTCCAGTATTCAATTAAGTCGACTAGAGACAACAATAAATTTAATACAAAGCTAAAACAACCACAGCTTTACAAGAAAGAACTTCAGATAAACACCGAAGGAATCGATACCGCTCAAAACCGTCGCAACGGAGCAGCCCGTTACGATGAGGCCGTTCGTGGTGGGAACCGCAGTGGCATTGGAGCGCGTTTGTCGATGCGCCAAATGGGTTCCAGCCGACAGTTTGAAATGCACTAAGGATACTATTCTGATCCATCCAATTCACTGATCACTTTCTCTTATATTTTTCAAATTCAAATATTCGCGTCCGGAAACTTCTGTTACGATTTTCGCTCTCGAATCAATCAGTATCGATTGAAAATGCTAGCTGACAGACCATACCGTCACCCTATCTCGATTATGTTGATTTTTTGTGTTGGAGCCAGATTAATTGGCACTATTCCACTTGTTGGACACCAGTCATAAAATTTTTTTCCTTCGTCAGACTTCGCCCAAATTTGGTACCGGGGGGTAATCTGGGGCGCTGATCACGAATCTGGTGTCCATTTTTCACCATGGTGATCGGAGACCACCCATATCGAAAACTTGGGTGGTCCAGTTAGAATCACCGATTTCGCTGAAACTTTGCATAGGGGGTTATTTGGGGTACTGAACACGATGGTGCACTCCGTTTTCCAAATGGCCATCAAATAAGGTAGTTATAGGTGAGTACCTACCGACCCTACATGGTGAGGCTTCCCTATAACTACCGTATTCGGCTGCCAATTGGAGAACGGACTGCACCATCTTTATCAATACCCCAAATAACCCCCACCCCCTATGCAGAGTTTCAGCGAAATCGGTGATCCTAACTGGACCACCCAAGTTTTCGATATGGGTGGTCTCCGATCGCGATGGTGAAAAATGGACACCAGATTCGTGATCAGGGACCCCAGATACAAGTGGAATAGTGCCGATTAATTAAATACTTTTCGCATCCTGATTTTGTTCGTTTCATTAAAAGGTAGAGGTCAAGTGACCAGAACTCAGGATCATAGAGATCTGATGAATGCGTATTTGGTCTATACAATTAATTGCGGAGGCTAGCCGTTGGACAAGTTAGTGCCTTCACCATCCCAGCCAACTCTGGTATCAATTTACCCAACCTCGCAGGAACGAAAGACTTCGTTAGCCAAGACGAAGATCGATCACTCGACCGCGCGGGTGGAAGTAGCGCCTCTTACCACTCCTCCACGAACCCTTATTCCTTAAAAGTCGAACCACAAGCCTTGAATGTCTAAAGGAATGAGATTTTAATCTGCAACGATCCTGTATGAACCAGCTAGGAGCTAGCTGGCTTTGTTGTGACGGCGACAATGAATAGTCTGCTATCTTGATTATCCGTCGGTGTTTTTCCTCCGTCTTGGACAAAGACTCGGACGACAGTCTTGATGGAATTCAATGCGGATTTGATTTCCACTATTATATTGATCATCTATTTCCATTTTATGCTTGCGAAAAACCTGTCAACCGGTTCAAATTTGGTCTCATTATCTAGCGGAACGTACGCGGCGCAGTGGTAAGCGGCGCTGCTTCCAGCCCCACGGTCAAGCGATCGATCCTGAGCCGGGCTAACCAAGCCTTCCATCCGTCCGAGTTCGGTTAAATTGGTAACAGACTTGTCTGGGAAGGAAAAGACACTGACTTGGTTCAGCGGCTGGTCCCGCAAGTCATTGCATAGGCCAATTAGGCATTCACCATGCCTCTACGATTCTGTATGGAAGACAAATGCGTGGCGCGTACTCAGGGGACTGATCAATGCAGACCACTTTACCTTTACCTTTATGTAGCTGAGAAATACCCCTGAAGAACGACAAAAACAATTCCAATTTTTGTAACAAATATTATTATTATTATCCACTGCTATGTCAATACATTGGTGCAATAAGTAAAACGTCGCCTGTAAGTAAACTCTCCTTGGATCACATAAATAAATGCAAATATTATTGATTTGTCATCGATCACGATGCGAACGTTGTGAAACATGGCAAAATGGACGTTTTTCATGGAAAAATTCAATCAATAAATGCTCTTTTTAAAATGAACACTGCTCCAAAGTAGATGAAGCGTACCATCTCAAGGCCTCACATAATCAAGCAACAAATGTATCAAATATAACATTGACCTATTCAATGGAATATTATTTGGTTAGAAAGTGATACAAAGTGGTGAAAAAATCGTCGAAATCCTCTCAAAAAATGACAATAATACAATAATAATAATGATTCTGTGAACAATACTTGGTCACAACGTACGTATGATTCATTAAGAATGGGCGAGGAATGACATCTTGGAAGAAATATGTATACACAAAGACGACGCTTCGTGGTAGGTCCTGCGAGGATCTCAGAAGCGATGAGAGCCCACTAGGGGGCAGTAAAGCCCTTAGGGCACAATTGCAGTCCTCTTGTTGATGCTGCTCTTCCGATTCTACGTTAGGAATCGTGCGTGTCCAGGAATGCCCCGACTGCTCCGAGGTAGCCCTCGTGTTTCATGAATAAAGCCTCCATATTGCCCTAGAAATTGTTTTCATTAAATGATCTGTAAACTGACTTCAGCATCGGAAGGATCAAATTCTACTCCTACGTTTTTTTTATTTTCCTTGTTATTCACGATTTTTAGATTCAGGGAACGCTGGTAAGGCCAGCTTCTGTGCGTAAGGGCTATTCATACTTGGCAGCAGAGCAGCGCACCAATCAACGATAGGACAGACACGCAGAGGAAGCAGCACAGGAGCAGGCGCCACTGGTGAGATTTCTGGACTTTTAGAGCGGTAACGCTATATTTACCACGGGTCGGATGTGGAAGATGGTGCGCGCCGCGTCCTCTGCGTCTCTGCCAAACTACTGCTGCGTTGCTATGCTACCGAGTATGGATGGGCATCTATACCTCGCTACTAGGTAAAATTTGAACAGGGATGGCTTCACGTCCTGCACACCCATTCATGGTTGACAGTGAGGCAGCACAGTGGCTTTTAGATATAGGTCAGAGACGGAGAGGACGCGGCGCTGCAGTAGGCACCACGGGTGGAATTTCTGGACTTTTACAGCGACGACGTCATACTTAGCAGCGTTACAGGGATGATGATCGTATGTGGGAAAAGACTGTCACTTACTGCTCTGCCGCGTCCTCTGCGTCTCTGCCCGTCTAATGCTGCGCAGCTTTGCTGCCGACTATGAATGGGGCTTCATGTCCTAGTGTTAGTTGAACTCTCGATAAAATGGTACCACACTTGATCTCATCCTTCACAGCCCAAATACCTCAAGGTTAATGACAAGTTAGGGTAACCCAGTGGAATCTGCTGTTCACCTAGGATTATTTGGAGAAAGGGTTCACTAAACTTAGGGCAACTTCACCCCTAATCAATCCTCTGTTTCCACCACCGAAACGTCGTGACTCAGCGCTACTACTCAATATCAGCTAGTAACGAGGAGTTATCTTATCTCTCTGCGTAACTTTCGCTGCTAAAAACTAATTAGGAGTAGAGTAGTGCAACGGCTACGCTACGGTCGGGCAAAAGAAACGTTTCACCGATTTTTCTATTTGATTTACCATTGAACCGGAGAATCTATACCCGCAGAAATACCCAGACAGATAGAGATTTGGGTATGCTAGAGGTCAATAACGACGGAAGGCATTCAGGTCCTTTAAGTCGACAAGAAAATCGACTGAAATCGGACATAATTCCCACCCAACAACCTTTATAAATCTGAAAATTACCAAAAATTAAAGCAAAAACTCACTTTCGACCAATAATTAATAGCGTAGGACAACGTTCGCATAGTGATCGGATGTTTCCTGATGAAAAACCCGCCAAAATATATCCGTTTCATGGCAAATCGCATACCGTACAGCATGGCCATCTTAAACGAATAGACTAATTTTTGAATTTTTTTTTGAAAAATTTTCAAAATTGTTGAACCGACCTGGCCAATATTATTGCTAATCATCAACAACAACGACTTGGCGATGTCTTGCTGCGAGGCCTGTTCATGATCGCCTCGGGCGTTTCGCTTTCCCATTCGACTGCACTTGCCGAACGAGCCGGCTATCAGGTCAGCTGGGAGGTTCAGGTTGTCGTAGGACCCACCGTAAATATCACAGACCTGCAGAGAAGTTTTTCGTGGTATAAAAAGGAAACAATAGAAAGAAGAAAAGGAAAGAGAGCAAGAGGAGGAAATGGTGGGAAAACCAACCAGCGTATCACATTTTCGATGGTCACCCTTCTCGGCCATTAGAAGAAGCTCATCGAAGCCTGAGAAATTACATATGATTTTTTTCGAGAAGAAATTTGAAAAAGTCGATAACTGGAAAATAATCGTAAAAATAGAATGAAAATATTTTGAATGAAAAGCCGAATTAATTAAATATTAAAAATTACTTTGCGCTTGAGTGAGCAGATTTCCGAGCCCAATAAATGCACCACCACCCATCGAACTGCCACCGACTCGTTGGAATTTTGACGGTGAATCGACCTGAAAGATAATTTTCGGATGAAATTTTTATTTTTAAGGTTTCCCAAACTGGGATTTGAGAAAAAAAAACAAATTCGTAAGAAGATCACCTTCAGTACTGAAATTCCTGTGCCGATGTTAACCAGGAGGAACGGATATATGGAATCGGCAGCGATTGGCTTGTATTGGTATCTGAAAATAAGAAGAAATTTATCTATTGCACTCTTACACAGTTGATCAGTCCTCAAAGTACGCGCCACGCATTCGCCTTCCGTTCAGAATCGCAGAGGCATAGTGAATATGCATTAGGCTTATACAGTGTCTTTTTGGATCAAGTGCTGTTCAAGTCAGTGTCACCTTCCCAGACGAGTAGGGTACCAATCTGCCCGACCCCGGAGGGACGGAAGGCTTGGGTACCCCGGACGAGGATCGACCACTTGACCGCGCCAGTGGAAGTAGCTCCTCTTACCACTGCACCACGCGCGCCCTATAAACATACAAAATCTCATACCTTTCGATGCCAATCGCTTCATGATGATACGTGAACGACTCGTCTTCGTTGTTCCGTAACAGGAAATCACAACCGAAAATCAGCGACTTCATCTCGTCCGTTCGTTGGACCCTGAAAAAAATTTTCTTCAAAGAAAGTGGTCCGTTTGGTCGAGAGAAAAATAAGAATGTAAGACCTACAACTTCCTCGTGGATACAAGAATAATTCTTAAGGAAGGTGCTAGGGAAAAAAGCAGTTGGGAGGACAGCCGTCCTCTATAGTTCTTACAACTGCAAAAAATCGAAGCCTGGATGCGAGCCTCGATGCCTACGACTTCCGTAACAACATCAAATACAAGAATAATTCTACAATTTTATAACACCATTTTCATGCAGGGAGGAAGAGAGGAAGAAGAAAAGGAAGGAGGAAGTGGAAATAGGTACGAAAACAAAGTACTACTCACTGCACTCCAAGAAAGTTGTGCATCATTTCAGCATACTTGTACGAACCGCCACCAGTGCAATGTATAACATCGTCGGAGACACGATCATGCCAGTTCTGAAGCGTTCGGAAATTGGCTCTAAGCGACGAAAACCGACACAAAGTGGTGCAGAGGTAAGATGCGCTACAGACATTCGCACGGTCAAGCGATCGATCCCCGCCCGGGGCAACCAAGCCATCCATTGTTCCAGGGTCGGAAAATTTGACAACAGACTAGTCTAGGAAGGTAAAGACACTGATCAGCGACAGACCCGCGTCAATCAAACACGCATTCACCACGCATTCTACGTTTCTGAATGGAAGATGAGTGCATGGCGCGTCCTTGAGGAAACATCGACCACTTTGATTGCGCTTTTACCTTACTTTCAACGAGAATGAGTAAATAGGACATTCTTCGTAGTCTTCCTTTAGCGGTTTATAGACTCAGAAAGAAAATTCCCGTCCGATGTCAGTGTTTTGCGAATAACCTTGTATCGCCAAATATCTAAGTCATCTCTATCTGCTTCAGTAACTAAAAAAAATAGGGTTTCACTAACAACAAACTCTTAGTAAAATAAAATGGCAATGTAAAAATGATCTCTAAATTTAATAATAAACGAACATTTTCATCAATTTCGTAGCCTACCAGTTGTAGTGGTTACCTTTGAAAACGAAATATTGTAATCAATAATTGAAAGTTCCCCTAGCCACGGTTCTTCTTATGCTGCCTGACCACGATACAAAGATAACACCAAAAAGTGTCCTCTAAAGATCGGAGATCACCTAAAAAGTCTTGTGATATCATATCATATCATATCACACTGTCGCCAACATCTTAAAGATCACATCGACTAAATAAAAAATACTCGTTTATTCTTGGGACATCAAAGAGCTACCTGCTAAAAACGGACAACAACAGTGTTCAGGTGTGCGAGAAACAGCAAAGATTCACCTATTCCTTCGACATTCATCAAGGTTACGGTAAAAATGTAAGAGAGATGTACCCTCTGAAAGGTTCTTATGATCAAAAGCAACATCCAGAGATGTAGGTAAAAGTAATGGTGTGGTCAAGGTGAGGGTAAAAATACACCTAGAGAGATGTACCCTCTAGGTAAAGGTAATGGTGTGGTCCTGTAAGTACACGCCACACATTCGTGTTTCATTCAGAATTGTAGGTGCATTGTGAATGTCTATTTGACCTATGCAATTACTTGCAGGGCAGCCGGGACCAGCAAGTCTGCTATACCAAGTCAGTTTAGTTGTATCTCTACCTACTCAGACAAGTCTGCAATACTAAATAATAAATTGATTATTAAAAGGATCCCGTAACAGAAATAAAACATAATACACCAAGACAAGTCTGGTAATAATTTATCTGACCACGGAGGGATGGATTAGCCAGCAGCGGGATCGATCACTCGACCGTGCGGGTGACAGTAGCGCCTTTTACCACTGCACCATTCTGCTGAATTGGAGATGCTACTTCAATTTCAACTTTTAAAGGAGAAATCACTTCAGGCCCACAAAGTCAAGCCAGATTCTCATCACACGAGGTTTTCCAAAAAACTTGTTGCCGAGCAATCGCGCCATGCATCACTCGTGAAAAACATCGCCGGTTAGATGAGCAGTTTTATTCAATATTTTCAGCAAGACACCAACGACCGGCCGACGACGTGGCCATAACACGTCTAGCCACAGATGGATAGCAACTCGCAATCAAACCTTACCTTTACCCACAAACAAACCATAGAACGAGAAAAAACCTTCGAAAAAACTCACATCTTTAATAAACTCTAGGCAGGCCTCGATCGAAGTGAATTTCTTGAAGTTCAGAAGCACCTCCGGCTCGTTTGAGTTCTGAAGTCATCGAAAATTGTTAAACACCCAAAAGATAGGTACGGTACCTTCAAAAACTAACCTCTATACGTTCACATACGGTGGAGTAGACTAATTTTACCAATGTACCTCCTAAAATTGAGAAATATTAGACATCTTAAAGCTCTGAGAAGCTTTTTTCAACGGTTTTCCCCCGCATGTCAGTTGGTCGGAGTCTTGTAGTGGTTATAAACGCTTCAGCCAACGGCATGGTCGAGCGATCGATCCTCGTCCAAGCTAACCAAGCCTTCCATCCCTCTCGAATCGGGTAAAATGCTACCAGGGACTTGTTAGGAACGGCATGGAAACTGACTTGGTATAGCGATTGGTCATTTTAGGCCAAATACAGATTCACCATTGCTCTACGATTCCGAACAGAACACAAATGCGTGGCGCATCCTAGGAGACTGAATTAGGAACTTGTTTTATCTGTCGCCAAGATCTTTGGGCACACAGCTGTATACCGGATAATATACCAGTTTTTTTAAACTTCGCCTGAAACTGAAGACTCTAGATGAACAGGTAAAGGTAAACAGCCGCTATACCAAGTCAGTGTCTTTATCTTCCCAGACAAGTCTGGTACCACTTTACCGGACCTAAGGGATGGAGGGCTTGGTTAGCCGGTGCGGGGATCGATCGCGAGACGGTGTGAGCGTCAGGAGCGCCTCTTACCAGTGTACCAAACAGGCCACAAAAGTCTTACCTATATCTAAAGCAAATCTACTCTTCTTGATAAGCGGTGTAAATCGAGCCTCCTCGGGCAGAACGATGAACGGCGTCGTCGGTTTTTCACGCAGTATCGGCTGAGCGGCACGAATTAGACCGTTGCTGACGTCGTCGGCTCGTCTAGAACATGAGATCGTTCTCCGAAGCTCAAATCAATATAATCAAACCAATCAATAAATCGAAAAATGATAGCAATCAATAAAGGAAAGGAGAAGAAAGTAGAGAAGAGGAAAGGAAGCGAGGAAAAAACTTGTCTTTAAAGCCCTAAATGTTCAGCCGCAAATGGACGCTGAACGTCAATAGCCCTGGAGGCTGTCTCTTGAAATTTTTATATATAGGTCCCCTGAGGGGTAAGGGGTGAAGATGGACGGAACAGGGTGTCGCTGGGTAGAAGAAAAACAAGAAAACGAGATGAATAAAAGAAAAAATATAGGACTTAGTAACCACGGAGGGAGAAAAGGAAAGGATGAAGGAAAAAGAGGAAATTAGAAGCAAGCAAAGAAGAAAATAGAAGAGTAAATACCTAAGAATAGGCAAGTTCTAAAGCGCCTTAAGACACCATGCCCTTGTCCAGCCAGACAATATTGATCAAATGACCGGTTGGTAAAAACAAAATACACAAATCCACCAAAAAGGATTTTTGGCTGTCACCAAAAAGTATGAGCAATTAAAAAATCTAAATAGGACGAACCTCAGATTTGAATTCAATAACAACTCGTCCATGATCCGGTCCGCACGATTTCGCTAAACGAAGCATATTTTTCATGAATCGAGCTAATAGATGAATTTACAGCTGAATTCTTCCATTTAAAGCATGGTAAAAGTAGCGATTTCACGACGAATACCGCTGGGTAAGATGTAGCCAACCTTGTTGGGTATGCGCATTCGGGCCGCAATCGGTTCAGAGTCCGTTGAGGCGGGCTTACGATTACGTACAGCTCCACCACGTCCCATCGTTGTAAGGTATACGAGTTGTGGGTAAGAATGTCACCGGATAGTTGCCGGATGATCCACACACACACAAACTACTCACCTCAAACAGATTTTCATTTTCTTTACATTTTTTCTCACAAAAAATAGAAAATTTCTCGATACAATATGGAGAAATTAAATGCAATCGATAAAGTAATGACATGACACTGCACAAAATATACTGGAAATCAGCACCAATGATTACAAAAAATCGAAAACGCTAAGCTTATTCTCTAATTTAGGATTTTTTACAACAAAATGAAATATTACGAACGAACGGTGGAGATCTAGTCTCTCAAAATGAACAAAAAACAAAGCGCTCTGAGCAACGAAGAGAGAAGAACAGAAGAAAAAGAAAAATGATGGAGTAAAAGAACTGATAACGGGAGAAGAGCACGAACAAGCCGACGGGACGGGTAAAATTCCGCCTTTACTGAAATTAGGAAAATTTTCCATTTTTTGAAATTTTGTAGTACATAACGCTGCTCGGAGAAAGGTGCCGCGGGTTTGGTGCGTACTCGTGGTTGCAAAACAGCTGATTTTCGAAAAATGAACAATTTTTGGAGAAAACCGATAACCCTCCCCTCCTCAAATTTTTTTTCAAAGAAAAGACTGAAGGCGCTAATATCCCAAAAGTCAACAGCGCTTCAAAGAACTTCCGTCTGACGGTCTCCGATAAACTTTAAAGCTACCACGGCTGTTCTGCTAAGTCTGATTCATCAACGCGATTATGGGTATCGAATAGCTCATAGAGATTACGCCGCACTACTGCTGATTAAAAACCGTGGTATATTCGCAGTAAGAGAACGGCGCTAATAAACCCCGAGTTTACCGAAACCGTCGTTTTCGCGCCCAAAGGTGAAACAAAGATGCAGATAAGGGTAAGAACCAGGTAATGGGTGTCCAGGGGGTGTACGCGGCAGGTGATAAAGACGTCCGGGTCGGGTGATCCTCGCCTGTTATGAAGTAGAATTGGAGGGGGCGGCGACTTGGTCGATGACGGGTACAGATGGTTCGATTCGGCGCACACACCGCCATCCGCACACAACAAAAATTGCCGTTGACGACACTCAGGTGATAAGACACCCATTGCCGAGCAGCAGCACTTTACGGTGGGTTAGCGTTCCCCCAGACGCCAGCAAGGTGGAGATGAATCGACAACCTGTAACCCAGAAAATTCTGCCAAGAGTGATGAGGTTCTTTTTTACCTCTGTCGGAGAACCTTCCACAGGTACAGCCTCAAATCTACAAAGGAGGTATGTATGAAGAAAATATGCAAGCGCGGGTACTTTTTACCCATATAGGATAACCTTCTAAAGACCTCAAATTTCAGAAGGAGGGAAACGGTAAGAGAGAAAGGGAAGCGCAATTTTCTCAAACAAACAAGGTAAAAGACTCTTCACGCGCACGGATTCATGAGCAGTCTACCCAATGGGGTGTAAACTGTGATCTGTCAACGCGCGCAGCGGGTTTATTTAGGGTATGTATGAGTTCATACGAGGTCTAACTCACTTCATGGTACTGCGAAGGTTCGAGCACTTCAAAGCAGTAAAGGCGTATAAACCTCTGATAAATACCAGAGCACGTTGATGAATCAGGGTTTGCGTCCATTTACAGCTCCTATTGTTAGACTACGTAGCGCTTGAGCTACGAGAGACTATATAAACTAGGGACTAAAAAAGAACCGCAAAGGCCATAGGAAAGGCATGAAAAGTAAAAAAAAACCACAGGAAAAGTGGATCCTTCCCTACGAAGCAAAATTTTCAAATGGTACTCAAAATCATGGAAAAACGCCACCCGTCAGACGGAACCTCAACGTTTCAGCGCTGGAATAGAAGCATTAGAATTACTTTTAGATGTATTTTAAATATGTCTACGATGGCCCCGTATGGCTGAGAGAACTTTTGAAAGCTGGAAATGTGATAAAAAGAGACCGGTGCTTGTCGCCTTTAATAGCAAACGCCTCCTACTGATAGAACACACCACGAACAGCAGCACGGACAAAACGCCTCCCAAATCAACACATCTTGATAAAAACACCACTAGAGGGGGAGGGGGGGAGCGGTGTAGGCAGCAGCAGCAAAACTATCAGAAAACGTCAGAAAACGATAACGAACACACAAATGGAAACAAGAGGAGAGACGCTAATAAAGCACCGAACGTACCAACATGCCGATCGCGGTATAGGAATATGAAAAATTATGAAAGAAAATCGAATAGAGAAACATCACAACGTTTACAAAATCAAGGACCTGAAGACAGTATTTTCAAAGATCCGAGACAGAGATGCAAATGCATATGAGAACGAACAATCAATCGAAGGTTGCGCACCTCTCCACTGCTGGCTGATGCTAGAGCGGTTTAGATCTTCCCGTCATGGATAGATTGGAGGCGGACGATGATGGAAGCCGGGGGGCTCGAAATCGCCTCGAGTCTTCTCGTTCGCATTCCGCTCCTTTAAAACGGCTTTTCTGATCGCGCTACACTGTATCCTCGCCTCGCCTTACATAACACAACACGCCGACATTAACACGACACGATTCAACAAAAGCAATGTGATGATCGCTATGTGAATCATGAGCCAGCTGAACATACCGATTCTTGATCCCGATCGTCATAGGGGCGCTTCCTCGAGAACTCGCCAAAGTCTTGTTGACCTGCAATCACGAAAAACTCTCATTCAATCACCACTTACGCTAGAAACAGCGAAAATAGAAATCACGAAAAATTATCTCTTTGTTACTGGATCATAATATATCAAAGACTACATATCCACTCCTGTAATATCGGGGGTTGAGTTTTTTTGCAACGAAAATAGTAAATGGTGGATCAATGATCATTGTTCATTATTTGCTTTATGTGTTTGTATAACCAGTATTTGTTTGCATTTATTTATTACATGACCATTATTTGTTTTTGATTGTGAAAAATAGACAATCATGTACGGACCACGAGGTTTAGGATTTCTAATCATTGAAGTCGGGATAAGTAAAAAAGACACTGTGAAACTTTGGTCCCACGCGGCCTAATTTTGCCTTTTAGGTAAATATTAAAGAGTTTTCGAATAAACAAAAACAAGGTGGGAGACGGTACGTCCTACTGAACTTGTCGAATTCCTGCTCTGCTCTGTTCTCAAAAGAGAACTTTCCTACGTTCCTTATGGCTTTGGGTATAACTAGCTTTCTATTTTATTTTTATTATTACTTTTATTATTATATATTATATATTTTATTTATATTTTTATTATTTTTATTTTTATTTTTTATTCAACTCAGCAGTAACGTCAGCAATCGATGCTAGGGCACGGGTTAAAACTATAGTTTGGATTCTATTTCCCACGAAGACTACTAAAATGGACAAAAAAACGACTTCTCAAATAAAAACCCCTGACATATTCGACATCTAAAATTGAACGACCAAACATTGAGCCTGGCATTAGACCCTATTGTCAGCGATTTCTCCACTAAAATATAATTTTCAGGAGAAAAAATATGATTTTCAGAAGAAAGGTCGAATAGACTAGAGTGTAGCACCACCGAAGAAGACATCGAAGGACCTAATGATGTTTTTCATTGATAACAAAGCAAATACTATTCTAGGGTTTTGGCACCGGAAAATACGAAACCCTGAAAGAGTCGAATGGCAGCTTTGGAAAGGGAAAAGCAAAATATCCGGCAGTCCACTCATTCAACAGCATAGAACTTTGATCGGCTGAAGGCAGCGCCTCCATGTGAGAAAACAATCAAAGCAGCTCCGCCACCAAAAAAAACGGTTCAAAATTTCTACAAAAAAAACACTAGGAAGTCGCAAGCTTGTCTTTTCCAACTACTGTTTATCATGGACTGGGTATTTTTGAATGAATGAACGAAGTCACTACATAATTATTAAATTTTCATTGAGCACAACAAGGTGCAATAAATAAAATAAATAAATATAAAATAAACGCTAAATGGAAAAGGTCCATCTGAGTCTATCCAGTTCAACCCCGTAACTACATATACTGGCGTGCCATTTTCAGATCATAGCCTCAACCTTTTCGCGGCAAAGCCCGTTATTTCAAATTTCAACCCATTGAAATTTATTGCAAAAAAAAATTCTAAAAAGCGGTCCTAAATCACAAAAGCACCCAATCAGTGGTGCGTTCACGTGAACCCGACGTGGGATGAGGCCATCCCGTCACATCTGATAGCACAGAAATCACTGCAAACAAACCGTGGAACACTAAAAACTGATTTCAATGACGAGCATCACACATCACTGATCTCGCCTCGGCTGCAAAACAGCTGACGAAGCGGATAAGTTTCTATGAAAATACCAAAAGCGCTAAGAAGTCCTAGAGGCAGGTAAAAGCACTCAGTAAGACTTTCGAACTTTTCAACATCGATTTTGACAGAAGAGTTCAAACTACGGAAAACTACGACAACAGGATCAGATCGAGCGTGGTGTAGTGGTAAGAGGCAGTGCTCCCATACACATGGTCCAGGGATCGATCCTCACCCAGGCTAATCGAAGATTCCATCTTCCGGGGTTAGGTTGATTGGTACCAGGCCCGTCCTAGGAATGTAAAGACACTGAGTTGAGCATTGGCTAGCCCTCACAAGACATTGTACAGGTCAATTTTGCATTTATCACGCCTCCCCGCAATGCTGAACGGAAAACGAGTGTGTGGCGCGTCTGGAAGAGACTGGTCGAATGGTTAGGTACAAAAAGATTCTCACCGAAACCAAGGGTAAAAGTGGAAAATTTGTAGAAATATAGGAAAAGAGAGAATACACGTAGAAAACACAGAGCAAAACAAATACCTATCGAGCCAAACATTTTGTTGATAAGATACGAGGACACCTAGGAACATCTGTAGTCATCGGAGCCACTTGATTCAAGCCTATCGGTGACCCTTACCTAGCACATACCCTTCCCAGGTAGCAATTATCGTTGTAACCATTCAAGTTTGGTCCATAGAAAACGAATCTTTTCAGTCATTTCGAAAAAATATCAAAAATTTTCATCCAGTCGGCCTCTACGTCCGATTTCCTTTTCATCAAGGTTTTGTTGAATTTTGACCTGATTTCCTCTTCTTCCTGGTAAACATTCCTAATGTCCTAGCTCGCCTATGATTCGACACGGACAGTCGGAGACGGCAGGAAACACGTTCTCGCCGTATGACAGAGATCACTTGCTAAGAAGAAAATCAACAGCGATGTGTGTTTGGCCACAGAACACCCACAACGAAGACGGGAACGGTTGCGTACACTTTTTCGTACACTGGGAACATGAAAACAAATTACCGTCGAAAAAAACACGAATGAATCGGGATAAGCAGATTTTTTTCGGAATAAAAACTCGAAAAGGTCAAGAAAAGGCAAAAATCATCGATCGTCACACAGAATTGGAAGCTACGAGAAATGCTGCGGAATAAAAGGCAACAAGAAAAACGAAAGAAAGACAAACTATAAAAAACAAAATAGAAATAAAATAAAAACAAAAATAGCACAATCAACATCCTACCAAATACCCCAACGACACTCTAACTCCTGATTCATGAAAACTTGACCAGATAACAGGCTTAACGTCTCTCTCTAACATTCTTCTAATGGACGAAATCAAAGAACATTCTCGTCGATATCATCAAAACTCAAAACAAAACCAAAACGACCGCAATGGTAGAATGACGCTCAAAATCAGAGATGAGAATCATCGACCGCCACCAACACACTACAAACTACAAAAACCGATTCTCCGAACCGAGCCTGTCCTACATTCCGTACAGCATGAAAGAATCACATCTAATTATGATTCTTCGGGGTAGAAGAATAAAAACATTTGTCATACCGATGACAAATCGTCAGGGTTTAACCAATCTGGAAGAAATTCCACATCTGCCTCTGCCCGTCGATCAGAAAAAAACAGCGAAAAATGGAAGAAAACAACTGAGAACTCGCCATTTATCCTCCTAATCCTTTCCAAGAGGCACAAAGGTACTAATAAATATAGTAACCTTCTTTACGTAAAAGACGCCAAGTCCAGGTATCTATGGAATGAGCAGTTTTTTCATTAAGTTAGTTCTACCTGTGCGGTGGAAGGAGAAATCAGTCCCCTAAGGACGCGCCATGCATTCGCACTCCATTCAGAATCGTAGCGGCATGGTGAATGCAACTTTCGCCTTTACAATGAATTGCGGGGCATGTCGCTACATAAGTTAATGTCTTTACCTTCCCAAGCAAGTCTGGTATCAATATACCCGACATCGGAGGGATGGAAGGCTTGGTTAGTCCGCGACAGGATCGATCGTTCGACTGTGTGGGTAGAAGAGCGCATCTTACCACTGCACCGCAGCGTTTGATATCCGGTTTTTAGGCATAGAGTCATCATTCCAAGCTTTCCACTTCTTTCAATGCAACCTTTCACTGCCAGAACGCGTCAGTCGAGTTCGAAGCAATAAAAACCACCTGCGCGTACCACCGACATTATCAATGTTAGTCTAGGCGGAGATAAGGAGTTATGCTGCATCGTTACCTGCAGATGTTCCGGTACCACATGATTCTCATGAGACAATTAAATCTGCTATCTTCCGGACGGAGGCGATGCAAATTGCTTTTTTGGTTCCGTCCCGTTGTGTGGGGTAAACCCGTCGCAAATGAAATCAGACCTCAGCTTTTCGTGTCGTTGAAATCGAGGGTCACAAAATAAAAAGCGACTTTCCCCTCGAAGCAACAACTGGGAACGCTAGCCGAATAAAAGAATCAAAATAAAACAAATCAATCAATTGAAAAATCAATCATCTTGGGTTACAGTTCAACCAACATGTAGGGTAAAGGCCTACCCCAATGGACGCGCCGCCGCATTCGTGCGTCATCCAAAATCGTAGAGGCATGGTGAATTCGTATTTATTTATTTAACGTAGAGAATGACATGCGTGGGCCTGCCACTATGCCAAGTCAATGTTTATACCTTACCAGACAAGTCGGGTTCCAATTTACCCGACGCCGGAAGGTTGGAATGCTTGGTTAGTCCGAGGATCGATCGCTCGACTGTGCGGGTGTCAGTAGCGCTTCTTACCACTGCACCATACGTGGCGCAACACGTGTCTTACATCCTCAATGTCCCACAACCAACCTATATCCTACAGTAACTAAGGATTACAGGAGTCGCTAATGGCCATATTTCAAAATTTCCATCAAATAAACACATTGAGAAACCAAATGTCAGTCCTGGGTAACCCGTTGAGGTTATGATGTAACCCGAAACTAGTTTTCAGTCTACCATTGTCGTCACAATAACTCAACTCCTGACCAATTACGACACACTACAACAGGAAGTTCCCGTCTGGGTAATCAACATTAATCAACGCCGACGTAGTCAAGTGGACACACTGAACGTGAAAATTGAGGAAGATAGAAGACATACGAAAAGAAAAAAGAAAAGAAAGGAGGAAAGCTTTCGTGTTCAATTCAAAAGGGCATCGTGAATGCGCATTTGGCCTATACAATGACTTAACGCGGCCATCCGCTATACCAAGTCAGTGTCTCAACCTTCCCAGACAAGTCTGGTACGAATTTACCCGACCCAAAAGGGATAGAAAGCTCAGTTAGCCCAGGACGGTATCGATCGCTCGACCGTGCAGATGCCAGTAGCGCCTCTTACTCCCTCACCAAGAAGGTCCTAAGAAAATAAAGCAATAGTAAGTAATAATAAATGATAAATTGATTATTAAAAGTACCCGGTAACAGAACTAATACAGTAATAGGATTTCATCTACAACTACAGAGCCTCGAATATGCAAGCGACATACGAGAATAGCTGCGCTACAGATGGACTTACGATAAAATGTAGAAGATAGGTCAGCGAGATGGGAAAGGAACGATTACAAACACTTTCGCACTGACGGGTTCAAAATCAATACGAATCAATATTTGAGAAAATTGGAGTTGAATTCTTGAGCAAATCAATACAGACAAGAATGAAATTAGAAAATCAACTCACCATATCTTCCAGGTGCGCGTTGGTAAGGGTTTGGTGGCGGTGGAGGTGGAAGGCGGTCACCTCGAGCAGCTATTGGGGGCCCAAAGGGCCCGCTACTGAAATCGATAGCAATTATTTTAGTCCGCATAGGAACACTGACTGATATCCATTGCTTACGAGCAGAATAGAAAACCCAATAACAAAGCCACCCACCTTTTATCAAACATAATAAAAAAATAAGCAAGATTTTTATGAAGTTCTTTATAACGTGCGGGCCTAACGACTCCGATATTTAGAACCTCAGAATTACAAAATTGGACAAAACGTTGGCGTCTACGTTTCCTTTTATAGTGCATCGTTAGAATCACCAGCTTACCTCTTGTGCCGAATTTGCCTTCCGGGTAACAGTTAACCCATTTGTACCCGCACCAGGTGACGGACCACGGTGGCGCAGCAGAGTCGATGAGAGACTATAGGTTTAGAATAAGTAGACATCTGAGGTATGATGAATTTTCACAGGCATGGACACCTGATGTAAATTATATAAATTATGATTCCACTGATTGTACCTCATCGTACCATAATCAATGCTCAAATATCACAACAAAAATGATTCAAATAAAACAAAACAATGAAATTATAAACTGCTAAGTAACTTACAACTGAAACGACGAACAAGGTCGCAGAGCAGCGTTAAGAATATCCACCGCGCCAATTGATGAGGCCGGCGGCTGATTCTTGAATTCCGGAGGTGCCGTAGAGGTCGAAAAAGGTGCCTGATGAGCGTTCTTGTTGAACTCCGGTGGCGAAAGGCTCGACGAGAACTGGACCGGTGGCGGAGGGCCTGCCACCGGCAGCGGAGGAGGAGGTGGAAACGTCGTCGGTGGTACAGGATTCTTGAAATCTGTAGGCGGCTTAGTCGATGGGAAAGCGCCGGCTTGTTGGAGGTTGAACTCGGGAGGAGGAGGAGGTAGGTTGGGAGGGAATGCCGACGATGCCTGACGGTTGGCGGTGAATTCCGATGGCGGCAACGGTGGGAGGGTAGGCACGAATGACTTCGGCGGTGCGGTGGTGGTGAATTTCGATGAGGGTAACGGTGGTGGACACGACGTCATTGGCAGCGGTGGTGGACAGGACGTGATCGGCACTCCTGGTACGGGCTCAGTGCCGACCGCACTGACAAAGTTCGGTGGAGGCATGGTGAATGACGACGACGACATCGGAGACGATCCGGTCCGCTTTGCCGGCGGTACACTTGCAACCTAAAAAAAAACTAGAAATAAAAATAAAACCTAGAATATATTTGGAGGTGCTAGGCTATTCGCAAAACACTGACATCGGACGGGAATAGTAATAGTTTCGTGTTACATCAAAGCCTAAAATATTTGATGGATCACCAACCGTAATACGCCAGCCGACAAGGAAAAGCTTCGTAAAGCCGGACCCTACGACAGTTGCTCAGTCAACAAAACGTATTTCGATACCAAAATATTGCTTATTTGAGGTGAGGTTGTATTATACTTCTGCTATCGCGATTTTGCGACTTGCTGCTTAAAATGGCAGAGACAGATGTCATCAATGATGGTGCTTGACTCATCGCAAAAATTTTGCTTCCTTCCTTTTTCTTTTCTTTTTTTCAATTTGAAGCCCTTTGGTTTCAGAAAGGTGCTACATGAGCGCAAATTACCGGCCCAGTGGGGAGGAGAGCCGTCGGCTCTGTGGCGTAGGGGTCTAGGAGCACGGTGCCGAGAATAGGTCCGGGTTCAACTCGCGCCTCAGCCGCAAGTGTTGTGATGAGCCCAGCACCATCATTACAACATCTATTGCTACTTTATCACCACAGCAAATTCTCCTTGAGCTGCTAAACCTACTGGAACACCGTTAGGGCTACTGTAGCTCTATGGCAGGAATGTCATTGAAAACAACAAACCGTTGTTATCAGGAAAGGCACCATTTTGATAAAAATATCCCCTAGGCATATAAACAGAAACAGTAACAGACTTCTACACCAAACAGCGCCTCGAGGTTTCCGCAAAAACACTAGTTTAGGAAAAATTAGCGTTAAAGGACGAGACTGTAACGTCGATAGCCTCATACCCGAGAAAAAACAAGTGAAATAGACGTTGAAACAAGGTGACAATATTTTTCAAGCACAGAAATAAACATAAACATAACATAACCTTTTTGCACAATACGGTGTTGGTCTCTCCTCTTGAATAGTGGGATGCCGCATAAGTTACCAACGTTTTACTTTATTTTAGTTTTTAGTTGAAATTAAGCACAGTATTATTGCTTAGTATTATTCATATGTTTCATTTGGCGCACCTAAGAGTGTAAATAAATAAAAATGAAATAAAATAAGGAAATAGAGAAAATTGCTTACGCTTTTCACATTAGGAGGCGGTTGCGTCAGATCCGGCAATGACACACTCGAACACGTCGCAAAAGTCGACGGAATCGGCGGCGGAGTGGCAGTATGGACCGGCGGAGGGGGTACATTCGTTGGAATGAACGGTGGCGCAACAGGAGGCATTGTGCTGAAAACAACTTTTTCATTCTCTAAATATGGTTAATTATAAAAATTACATAATTTAAAACAAAGAACAGGCTCGAACATAGAGCTGATCACACATAGAGCCGAATCAGTAACGCAATCACATCAAGTTAAAGCTCAAAAACCGACGCCATAGCTCACCCCTTCTCGCCGAAATCTCCTGCAAGTTTTGTAGGATCCGGAGTTTCTTCGCATAATTTTTTCGATGAGAACGTGAAGTGAGAATCCAGCAACGAATCAGAAATCGCTGTTGGAATGTTCGATTCGGCAAGGATCGCTCGTACGGCAGCCTCGTCGCGGTCGAAATCTTCTTTCAGCTTTCTGGAAATAAAAATAACGAGCTAGCTACGAATATTTTAAAACTCCTAAAAGGACGCGAAACCAAAGACGCTTACGAAACCGAAGACGACATAAACACAAAAGGTAAAAGTATCTGCGTTCATTAGTCCCCTAAGGACGCGCAACCGCATTCGTGTCCCACTCAGAATCGGGTTGGCCTAACGAACGCGTCTTTAGACTGTTCAATGACTTGCGGGGATAGTCCCTAAACCAAGTCAGTGTATTTACCGTACCAGACAATCCTGGTACCATTTACCCGACCTCTGAAAGATGGAAGGCTTGGTTAGCCTGGCTAGGATCGATCGCTCGACCGTGCGAGTGTCAGGTGAGCCCCTTATCATTGTACCACGCCTGCCCTCAAGGTAAAGTAATCATGAAGGTTGATGAATCAACCTTATGCTATAATGAATCAGCCTGTATTTGAAACCAATAAAAGCTTAAATAATAATGAACAAACACTCCAGAACCAGATAGGAAGCCCGTTTCTCAAGTGGAAATTATGAAAAATAATCAAATAAAATAAGAAAACAAAGAAAGAAGCTGCAGGGTAACGTCGAATACAACAGATAACTTCCCACCTGGACTTGAATTTTATATTCTCCTTCTGCAATTCGGCCTCATGCAACAAGAACAAAATGTTTTGAATTGCACTGTACACTTTGCTATCGCTCAGGGTGGACATCTGAAAGAAAAAAGAAATAAGTGTTCCGAGAAAATAGCAAAGAAAGGAAGAAAAGGGTAGTACCTCGGTCGACAGAGCAGAAACTGCTTGTTGCTTGAACTTGGTATAAGATAGCGACGGGCGGGTATGTTCAGCAGGACGTTTGGTAGCATTTGGTGTGGAACGTCCGAGAAGAGTAGATTTCCACTCTTCGGACACACGGTACGCTCTGAAACAGAATAAAAGGTAAAGGTAAAAAGTTAGGCATTAGCCATCCCTCAAGAACGCGCCACGCATTAGTCTCCCATTCAGAATCGAGGCATGGTGAACGCGTATTTGGCCTATACAATGAATTGCGGGGGGCAGCCGCTATCAAGTCAGTGTCTACGCCTTCTCAGACAAGTCTGGTACCAATTAACACGACCTAGAGGGATAGAAGGATTGGCTAACTCGTGCGAGGATCGATCGCTCGACAGTGCGGGCGGAAGCAGCGCCTCTTACCACTGTACCGAGCGCCATATTTGATAAAGTATAAAATAAATAAAACCGTCGAGAGATCTAAGCAACTTACTTCTGCAATCTTTGCTGACGAATGTCCTCATCTCCATTGCCGTTGGTTTCTTGGTTCTTGCACGATTCGTCCGTACCGTCTTCGACCAGTCCCGGCTCCTCCCTGAACCATACCTTTATATGCACCACTAATGTAAGGAAAATACTTTTATAAGTGACTTGCATAACCCAAATGCAATCGAAAGCAAAATCTCGAAGGTATTGACACAGCTGGACAGATGCAGTGAAAACCCAAACCACTTGTGAAGAAATCCCTTAGTGACGAGCGATGAGAGAGAAACTGATGCTGATATCCCCTTCTCGGAAAGTAACCCTCACGACAGCAAAATATTATTACGAATAAGCGGGAGCATTTGAAAACTATGAAGCTCGACCTAGCAAATCTTTTAATGACCTCCTGCAGATTTACACTTGGTCTGTCAAGACACTTTGCACTTGAAAGCTACCCCCGAGAAGATCTTTAATCGAAGGTCAATCTTACTCATACATCATCTACGTGTTTAAAGGTAACAGAACTCCCTATTCGAGAAAATAAGGAAAATTCTCAGACTTTTACCTTTCTGGAGGAACTTTAATATTCGAGTCGAAGTAGAAATCGATGGTAAGAACTTCTAGTAATGTAAGAAGATGAACCAGAGAAGAAGGATCAAAAAGTTCAGAGAAGGAATAGTAAGGCAATGTGAGAGTGGAATCGAATTTGGAAGAGAGGAATTTGAAAACGAGATGATGAAGAAATGAGAACTTCTGATCTTTAATCTTTTAACGAAAAAAATAGCACTAAAAAGCAAAAACTCGAAGGTGTTGACACAGCTGGACAGATGCAATGAAAACCCAGCCACTTATTCGAGCGGGACAAAAAATAGGAATTTCTCGAGCTGCAAATTAGAATCCGTGAGAATTCAACAAAGGTAAACAACAAATGGTAGAAAAAGTTTCTGAAATACACTTCCTGATTTTCAGAATATTTCTAATCGCGGCACCGATATCAAATACCAATAATATTACCCAACTTGGTAACTCAGACTTAGCGGTTGCTATATGCCCGAACTAATGTCAAAGAAGTGGTCACAGAATGAAGCTAAGTTAGATAACCTGCCATTACACAATCAATGCTCTAGAAATCCCAGAGCTAAATAAAAAATGAATAACAAGCAAAAATGCGTCAAATTTCAGGGGATCAAGGCTCGCGTAGGTTAAAAAAAACAGACGACTGTATAAACAAATTGGTTATTCGCACTTTCGAGAGCCCAATATCAATGTGCAAATCCGGAGAAAAAACGCTCTGGAAATCCACCATCAAATTCTGAAAAAAAAGATCAAGAAGTCTCAAAAACTTGACAATTTCGAAAGAATCCGTGAACAAAATCTGAATCGGGCGAAAGGCGAATGTCAGAAACTTACTCCGGTACGTCTCTATGTGTGAAAGAAAAAGAAAAAGTGAAATCTAAAGAAACAATTTAATTAATAACAGGAAATTAAAAATTTGTAAAAACCCGTTGCTATCGACGAGCTGCCCGTCAGACTTGGATTGCGTGGCGACCGTAAAGGGTGGGTCGAGCTCATTTACCACTGTCATCGTTGTGCTCTGTAATATCGAAAATCAACATTAAAATAAATAAATAAACAAAACGAAGAAGATATCGCGCTGGTTTACAAAATATCTCAATTCATAAAAATAATAAAATTTAATCGAACAATGAGCAGTCGTAGAAAGATCTGTTAGGTCGTAGAGTCAGATTGGTTAACGGTGGAAAAGATAGCTCCTACTTTAAAAGACAACGGTAATAATGTTTTACCCACGTTGGAAAGGGGAAATTTGAAGAGAAATGCGGTTGATTGAAAGAATACACAACAAGACCCATGAGAAAGGAAAATGTTAAAACAACCAGTCGTCAACTTGAATTTTATGAATTTCCCGGCGTCAAAACTGACTGACAGAATGTAGGAATTAATAAGGAGTATATTCTGAATATTTATGCCCTCGGGCACTCAACAGGTCACCCTGAAACTTTTGAAAAGCATTGAAAAATATTGGAGCGATGTCATTTAAAGGGCGTAGGCGAAACTTGGTCGTTCGATTGGGTCACGAATCGCGATTAGGTCGTCGCCGCGAAAGCAGAAGTGAGGCGGAGCAGGTTGAAGGGCTAACTCTGGAGAGTAGAGTGGTAGGCCATGATTCAAGGAAGATCTCTAGGTCGATCCTCCTTTTGGCGCACACGCATGGTGTAGTGGCGGGAGACGCCACCTTCGCCCGCTAGGTCGAGCGATCGATCTCGCCTCGGGCAGATCAAGCCCTACATCCCTCTGTGGGCTGGTGAATTGATATCAGACTCGTCTGGAAGGCTGGAGGCACTGATTTGACCAGTGGCTGGCCCCGAAAATCATTTTGTGGGTCAAATATAGATTTATTTATTTATTTATTTATTTATTTACGCTTATCATAGACGTGCTTGAAAAACAAATGCATTAGTTAAGAGAAACAGAGCGATCCTAAACAACAAACTCATAGTGTAAAAACACCAACAACGCAACAAAATTGAAAAAATATTTCACCCTCACATAGACCATGACTACTATATGCTTAATAAGTGATCATCATTAGTTTATGACTATCAACAACACTTTCTCATAAGTAGGCGAGACTTGGAAAATACTCAGCTTGTGCCGAATTTCCTCAACTTAATTGCGTCAAAATAACGCTTATTCATTTATTTTGCCTCTGCGATTCTGAACGAAAGTCGAATGCGTGGCGCGTACCTTACTGAGAAGGGGAGAACGTCAAGATTTTCTTATTCACTTCCTTCCTGTGGAATGTAGAAATAGCAGCGGATAAATTGATGCTTCAATCTTGATGCATTCCAATAACGCCTTGAAACGAGACGAAATGACGTGTTGCATTTCATCTGGGAATTTGCGTCCACTTCTTTGGCTTACATTAAATCCATTTAACAACGTTTGAGTGCAATCCTCAGAACTATTTTCTCATGGCTATCCGCTCACCTGGCTACAGTTCTCCAGACCTGAAATGGCCTTCGAAGGTAAAAAGGCGAAGGTAAATGTATCGGCATTGATCACTCCCATAGGGACGCGCCTCCGCATTAGTCTTCTGCTTAGAATCGTAGAGGCATGGTGAATGCTTATTTGGCCTATACAATGACCTGCGAGGTCAGCCGCTATACCAATTCATTGTCTTTACCTTCCCAGAAATGTCTGATAACAATTTACCTGACCCCGAAGCGATGCAAAGCTTGGTTAGCCATTGCCGGGATTGATCGCTCGACGGTGCGGATTTCAGTAGCGCCTCTTACCACTGTACTACGCGTCCCTGAAAATCTACTAATCTTGTACTAAATAATCATTACCATCTTCATAACATTCAATTCCATGGCATGCTTCATGATGCCAAAATATACGAAAAATCGCAGCGGAGACGGGATAAGAACCACTGCCGAAGGAAGAGGGACGACGAGACAACGTGACCCCGCCGGAGGACGGGGTTATACGCGGTGGTGATCGTGGATCAGTAGGTGATTTGAACAAGATGATCTGCTCCAGGCGAAAGCAATGGGTGCGTAAGGAGATCTAGAGGTGGAGGTAGACAGGGTTAGCCGTGGGTTAACCAAAGATTCATAGGTGATCTGAACCCGGGTGATCTATCCCGAGTAGGCAAGAAAGGAAAAACGGGCGCGAGGACGGGACAGAGGGTTGTCGTACCACTCTGGATGGGCCATTCTTCGAGCTGGGACGGACTCGACTCGGTATCGGCCCTACCCTCGGTTAACTAACCCTGTAAGGACCACTGACTGCTTCCTGGAAGGTCGAACTTTTCTTCTATTGGCGGACAGTGGGTCTTCGCGATACATCCCTGGTCGGTGAGCTCATTTCTTTAATTTCACACTTAATTTTTCATTGAATAAATCGTTTCAATTGCGTTGTTACTGGTTTACAGTCCCTAACTAATGGTAGACTTCGGTGTCCGGTTGATTTCTGATATTCTTCCATTCGTTCAACCCCTTTACCCAGCTAGGGTAACTATTGATTTGATTGTGATTACTCAGGGAGCGTAGCTGCTTACTATACCGAATCTTAGACATGAAGGGCGAGCATGGTGTAGGAGTAATAGGAGCTACTTCCACCAGAAAGGGCGGACGATCGATCTCCGCTCAGGCTAACCGAGCCTTCCATCGCTCCAGGATCGGGTAAATTGGTACCAGAATGTCTGGGAAAGATGGGTACAGCACTTGGCCCCAGTAGTTCACTGTATAGGCCAAACACGCATTCACCAAACCTCTTCGATTCTGAACCGAACGTGAATGCGTAGCGCGTCCTTAGGGGTCTGATTAACGCCGACGCCTTTCCATCTACCTTTTACCTTTAGCTGATATGCAGGGGTCTATCTGTCTGTGTTCTACTCCGTTTGACATCACGTGTAGAGGCTCAATGGTAGGAACAATACCGTGGCGTCGGATTCTGGCAAGCTTCTCCTATTAGGGGGGTGGCAAAAGTATTAAGGAAAATGCACCAAACTCTTTTATTTCTCAATAACCTAAATACAATTCAACTGTGCTGAGGGATGTATTCTCCATTGAGGTCTATGACTTGCTGCCATCGTTCAGCCAGCTTTCTGATCCCATCCTTCCAGAACTGCTTCGGCCTGGAGTTGATCCACTGGTTGACATGCCTCTCAAAGTCTGCTTGGCTCCTTGTGTCCCTTCTAGCCAAGAAGTCTTGCAGGCTAAAGAAGATGTGGTAGTCGCATGGAGAGATTTCCGGTGAATACGGTGGGTGAGGTACAAGGACGTACCCCAGCTGAGCAAGCTTCTGCGTGGTTACTTTTACCCGGTGAGGTGTGGCGTTGTCGAAGAGGATCAGTCTTTTGAAACGTTGCGGTCGAATAAGTGCGTGTCGCTGATCCACCTCCTCGATTTAATTCACTAAGATTACGGAGTCCATCATGGCCATCTTTGGAAATAGTCTCCAGCAAAACGCAGACTCAGAAGCTCAAAAGTTGCTTATCGCCGTGCTCATCTCGTCGAACGAAGGTCGGTATCGGATCACCAGGCCTCACCCAGACTAGCTGCTTGGGAGGGTTAATGTAGAAGACATACTGCTCATCCTGCGTGACGATCGAGTCCAGACTTCTCAGACAAGAGAAATGGCGTAGATTTTCACGGCACACATCGACACGCAAGTGGTCTGAGGTAGCCTGAGGATTCAGCATGTTTCTCAAATACGCGGAAGTGATGAATTCTCAAGTAAGTAGCATACAGACACATAAATATGACGAGCATACAGTGAGACGCCAGTCGGCAGTTATATGGGGAAAAAAAGGAGATACTTATTACTTTTGGTTCCCCCTAATACCACTTGTAACAAGGATATTAAGCAGTGCTTTATACCAGTGCTGTATGTAGTTACCTAACCAAATTCATTCGTAATTCATTTGAAACCCATTCACCACCCGCTCTACAGTAGCCAGAATCGAGCAGCAATGGAAACGGAGGCTCCGTTAAAGCTACACCCGTTTGCGGAAGTGGTACTGAGATAAGGTTTCTCTCGCGTTGGGACCAATCGCCGGGTTCCACCAGTTCCGCGTCACTATCCTTCTGAATGCTCCTTGTCATTCTCTATTACGGCAATGCTGCGCCTATTCTATTGCTTCTTCTTCTTCAGCGTTTGTCCTGCTTTATAGTAGGGTCCGCTCTACCAATCCGTTGACACCCTGTTGCTCCATCCCGCGCGTTGTCTGAACGAAGTTTTTCTGTCTTCAGGTCAATATGAAACGTATCCAATCAGCGCTGTTCGGACGTCTCCTCGGTCTTGTACCTTGTATGTCGAGACCGAATCCAATTTTGCATACCGTGTCGTCACTTGCTCGGAGCACATGCCCGTACCACCTCAGACGGGAATCGCGAAGTTTGTCGGATATTGGAGCCACCTCAAACCTTTCCCTTATCTCAGCGTTAGTTTTAAGATCAAGTCGTGTTACGCCTGCCACCCACCTCAGCATTTTCATTTCCATTACGCTGAAGCGATGCTCGTCTTCTTTGGTGGCAGGCCAGCACTCAGCTCCGTACAGAGCAACCGGCCGTACGACTGTCCGGTAGATCTTCGACTTCAATCGTTCCGGTATTTTTCTGTCACAAAGTGCGCCGGTGGTCGCACGCCACTTCGTCCAAGCGCTGCTTACTCGAGCGTTCACCTCGCCGCTGAGATCTCCATCATAGGCTATCGTTGAACCGAGATATTTGAAGGTGCTAACCCTTACAAGTGCTGTCCCGTCAACCCTAATTGCACCAGGGTCATTCACCTCGGTCGAAAGGTACTCCGTCTTCCTTACATTCAGGCAAGGACCGAACAGTCCTACGCATCGTTGCTACACTCTTGCTACTACTGCATATTGTCATGCTTGCCCCGACAGGGAACAACCATTAGGTGAGGGTACAGTAGGGGAGACTAGCTGCATCAGAGGTCGGCGTGGCCTGGTGAGATGACCGCGATATGCTTGAGCTTTACCGCTTTGCTGCTATAGTGTGAGGGGCCTTTACCTGAACAGGGTCAGGGTCTAGGGCTGGCCACAATACCTTAACCCAGGAGGTAGGAAGCCCTTCTTACACTCGCATGGTGGGACAGTCGATGAACTCCCGCGTTGGTCAAGCCTTCTATTACCCCGGGGTTGGGTAAATCGTTGCCAGATTCGTTTGGGAGGTCATTGTATAGACCGAATACGCATTCACTACACCTCTACGATTCCGAATAGAACGCAAATGCATGGCGCGTCTTCAAGAGGGCTGATCAACGTCGGGAGCGTTGCCTTCACCTTGGCTGTGGATATGCCATCGCCGAACTGAAGACGATCGGTCGAGCTCTGCCGACCCCTCGTTGGCGGCGGCGGCTGAGCGGGCGAGACGTGAGCAGCGCCGCGTAGTGGGTGGAGATGATCAGCATCGTCGTCGTCGTCGTCGTGTGAGTGGAACGACGACGACGACGCAGAGAACACACTACGAGATGACGGCCGCATGTGCAGTGCGATGGCTGCACATGCGGAGCAGATCGATTGGAGCGCGGAAAAAACCACCGACGCACTCGCATGTTTCCGTTTTTTGCGAGTCGTTCGAGAGCCTCGCTCCTCCTCACTCAGGCCGCTACGTCGGCGGTTGGCCCTCGTGGCATCGTCGCCGCCCGCGCCCTGTGCTCATCGTTCGGAAAATACTCTCCTGTCGGTAATGTTTCCAATATTCCGACTGTCGCTGAATCTAGGCATTTTGAATATTGTAGTTTAGGTAGTAAGGATACTGTAAACCAAACCCCATTAGCCAAGATGGCACAAGTTTACTACAGTCGACGTTTTGGCGAATCCGCCTCCGTCACAGCCTGAGGCTAGGTATCCAATATCTCTTTCTTCAGCCTCATGAGTTCTCTTAGGTGCAAGTTCTTCTATTAACGACCTGTGGCTTTGACCTTCCCACCGTCTTCCGAGTTCTGGGCACAGTTCGAGTACCTCACCAGATTGGCTCAACAATGACCTTTCCATCCAGGCTTTTCCGAGAAGGTGCAGAAAGGAACATATTCACCTTGACCTTCTACCGAAGACCTTCCCGCTCGGTGTTAGTACCAGTTAGTAGATAATAATAAATAAATAAATAAAAATAATTGAGAGATGGACTGCTGTAGGCACTTACGTACTCGCATGCACACCTATCCCACAGGAGCCCAAATGCAAGAAGTTCATTATTTGTCGAAGAGCATTCATTGTTGTTCTTTCGCAGATCCTTACTATGTGATAAGATAAGAATAAGGATGCTTGGATGTTTGGATGGATGGATGGATGTCAATTCACTTTTCAAACGATTAGTGGTGGTGGCGGTTGGTGGTCGTTTTATCACTGTTTGTCACTGAAATCATTTTGAAAACGACATTCCATGATCACACACTTAGGCCCTTGTTATACGTTCGCTCACCCCCCAGCGTAACTCGTCCATTCTGTATCAGACACCGTGGGGCCAGACACGTTTGTACGAGTTATCATGGTGACGCTGGCGTGGTGAACTCGTACAAACGTGTCTGGTCCCACGGTGTTTGATACTGAATGGACGAGTAACGCTGGGGGGTGAGCGAACGTATAAAAAGGGTCTACACTTCATCTATCCTTTATTGTTTGCCGAGGTCAGTCTTATTTCATTTGAGATGGATTGAGCCAAAAGGGGCGGGGTATGAGTGAGTGAAAGAGGGATAAGTTAAGGAAGTCAGTGAAAACTTGGTGAAGATGTTAAAACTGCATCAAAATTTGGGACGCTGTCAAAATTTCAATTGATCGAAGTGTGGCTCTACTCGGCAAGCAGTATAGATTTATGTATTTATCTATCAATTTCTTTATTTATTTAACGAAGCTGGAGAACAGCCGTTTATCGGACGATAGGCCGATGAACGGCTGGTCTATGGTAATCCAGAATGATTCCGATGCTTTTCTGCTGAATATTTCCGCCTCAGGCGCTATTACCTTGGCACGTTACGTAGTTGGAACACTACTATTGGTGCTGAGTTTTAAGAATGAGAGAACTTATGGTGACGGCCGTTTTCGGATTTCTGTTGACTACCTTACCACCACAACCATACCCTGGTGTTCTTCTATCGCTCGGCTGCAAGTCGCTGCTAGTTTGCTAGACGTTCACAAGCTTCACTCAGCTGATCGCCGCCTCCTACGACAGTGTAATGCGCTGGACGCTCGGAGATATGAGCTCTGAGTTGCGCACTATCTCGCAGATTTCATTCAGCCAGCGTTGTCGTACTTTTTCTAGAAAATTCCATTCTCTGAGCTAATCCATTGCCACTGATAAAGATTGTAGAGACCTTAAAGCTTCCACAATCTCCTGTATAAACCTTGGCATCGTACAGTTGTTTCTTGTCCTGTATTTGAGCTCGACACAAGGTTGGTATATTATACAGGGTGGTAAGAGCGTTTTGAGCGACTTTGCTTGAAAGTTTCAGAACTCCCGATTTCAGAATTCTATCCATAGCGTAACATATAGTAGCTATTAGCCATTCACAAAGCAACGTTACGATGGATATAAATAGACAAGCCCTCCTCTCTAAATAAATAAAGAGGCTAGTAAAAATTTAAAGAAACGGGGTTGGCGCACGAATTTACGATCATCTTATTACACATGTACTGTCCCCTATAGATATCCGTTATCTTCCTTCCATGTTGCTTTTTAGCTGAGAAAAGAGTCACCAAAATTAGATGATGTTATACGGGTGGCCAGCGACTTCTTTGGCATCCAGCCTGCTCAGTTTTGCAAGTATAGGATAGCTGACCTACCTATCAGGGACATCATGGTTATTACTAACAATAGTGATAGAACAGTGGAATAAAATGCATCGTGCGCTGAACAAGAAAACCAAGAAAAAGTAGGCGTCAAACGGCTCACGACTTTCTTAAGACTCTATCTTTATTGGCTCACGTTTCAGTGGAATCACCTTCTTTGGAGTCTGAATGGCTCAAGACTCCTTCTCAGTTTAATTGACTATTTGGAGGTCCAGTTGAGCAGCAAATTGGTGGAATTCATAGATAAAACCCTCGAAACAGTGGTCTTTTCCCAAAGCATATGATCTGCAGCCAAGAACTTAATAGGGTATAGAATAGCTCCTAGAGGACTTTGAAATTATCAACAAGATACGAGCCCTAGAAAGCTCTTTTCCTGCTGAATTGTTACCGCTAACTCACGGGCGTTGGATGGTAATTTCTGTCGCCTTGGGACAAATCTACGCGAGGGACTAGCAGGAAACAACGTGAGAATGAAAATTTTCGAAAAACTTGATCAGAGGTTAGTTTTCATCAGGTTAGTTCGTGATCTCTATAGGGGTAGATTTGATTGATTTCGTCTCTTACAGTTATTGGCTTGCCGTACAGCCGAGCTGATTATAGCTAATTTTCGTACTGGTTCATTTTTGCAATCAGAGCACTCTGACCGGCAGCTGATCGAAACCAATCGTTGAGTGACCGGTGCTGGGTAGCCGAGGTTTTCTTTGAAAATGCTAGGATAGCGCACAGCTAGCGCTAGCTAGGAGCTAGGAGAAAACTAGGAGAGCTAGCGATGGTGGCGCAGTGGTTAGCGCTGCAGTCTCAAAGATTTCAGGTCATGGGTATGGTCTCTGCAGGTTTTTGTTTATACCTTTAATACGTCAATACAGATTGCAGTCGTTTGCAATCTCAACTCTTATCCGGCATTTGGTTTTGGACTTGTGGCAGGTTGGGTATCCTTTGCTGGGTTTGGGTATATGAGAGCTGTATATGTGTACGTCTTGAGATCTCTTAGGCTCGTAGAACCGACGTAGCTCACCCAGGTCGGCTCGATCAGTCGATTTTATCGACTTAAGGTTCCAGCAGCTGAGTGGCGCGGCCCCTTTACCCATCTAGCTCCTAAGTTCTAGCGCTAAAGTGTGGTCATTTTCTCCTTTCTTCACATCCCTTCTCCATTCTTTCTGCACCCTTTCTCATTTTTGTCCTTCTTTTTCCATTTGAACCCACTGATTCATGGGCCATACTCAAAAGCTTCCTGATACAGTACTATCGTGTGAACCTGATGTGCGTTCTGATGTTTTTCTATATTTTTCTAGTTTTTGTTTCTCGCTGCAGCGTGCGTGTAGTTTTTTTTTACCCCGGAAAAAGTGGGAATGAACGATTCGTCGATCAACATGGACGGGGTCGACGGCAAATCGCCGCCCCGAACAGCTGAGCCCTACGCACACACCCACAGCTACACACTGCATGCTGTTATTTTGATATTTCCAGTGCTGATTTTGTCGATCTTGTCATTTTTCAGTCTTTTTTTTTTTTTAAATATAAGCAGTGACTTCTGGAGTTTGCCTTTTCCATAGTTTTATGGGTAATATATTAATAATATTGTATAATTTCAACGGGTGGTGGAACTGTTGCTTTCCTGTATTTCAGGTCAGAATCGCCCTAACTAGCCTTCCAGAGACTCCGTCTCCAACTAGGCACGCTAAGGGAAAATGTTTCCGTAGAAATTCAAAGAAATTGCTCAAGACACGATGCTTTTTGTGTCATGCGTGCGGTCGAGCCGCGTGTCGGCTGCAAAATGCGAGCGCGACGCCGCGCGCGGCGTTTGTACGCCGTCCATCAAACCACGCTGCTCTTCACTCACTCTTATTCACTGCTTTTCCATGGGGATTTGCTCGATTTTTTAATTTATTGCTAATCTGATGGAATGAATTTCGATCACTACAATTCCGCGCTGAACAGAACACCATATTTATTTATTTATTTATTCGATAGCACTTAGGCGTGCTATTTGTGGAAGTTTAGTGGGACATACAAACAGGAAACACTAAATGCAACAAACTATTAAAATATTACTGGTGATTAATAGAAAACTGAAGCGATTATCATAACAGAAATCTTGTTAGTATTATCATCTGAGATAAATACTTTCAAATGGGCATAGCAGATTTTTCACGTATAAATGAGCTTGAATTTATCTACTATATTTTATCATTAGGTAAAAAACCAATCTAGGTCGGACCAACACCTTCAGCTTCATCTTTATAGTGCCAAGATGTTTCGAGAAATTTCTAAAATGCGCTGGTTTGTTTGATTTCTTTGATTATAAAGTGCTAGTTGTCGGTGGCGCCAATGCAGCGCGTCGTTATCGACCTTCAGTTTTTCCTATGTGGGCCAGCGTGTCGTGGCCAAGTTTGTGAGTTTTCAACCAGCCCGGCGAGTCTGCTTCACACCGAATTAGACCCTTCTTTTCTTTCTTTTCTTCTTTTCTTTTCTTTTTTCCTAGCTATTCTAACTACCACATTTTACTGCCTCAAATAGCCTCAGGCGGTTCCGACGGGCCCTGCGGTAGGTTGTTTTAGAGTAGGAAAAATTTATTGTCAATGAGCCCGCTTTCCTAAGAGTGCGCATTTCACTTTACTGATGGAGAAATTCACCAAGTTTCAGGCCCTCATCGAAACGAAACTAGTATAGGTACACCCCTGCCACTCTCCATTAACTGTAAAGAAATCAGTTCAAAAGTTTCAGTCCCTAAGGAGTTTCATCCAAAAAAGTGAAAACGAATACCTTTTTGGCCGGCACTGTACCTACTTGATTGACCATATATTGAATATTTCGATTGACTAATCTTTCTTACATGAAAAATAGCCCAAGTTTTTTGGTTTTTGAAGTTAAGATGAAGGTAAAACCGGTAACTCACTGGCCCTTTTTCAATCTACCTGACCCAGAGAAGAAGGGAGAAAGGGAAGTTTGATCTCTTGATCGTGCTGGAGGAAGTAGGGCCTTTGCCACTGCATCATGCTAGCCCACAATCCTACCATATAATAAGTGAAACCCAAGCGATGTTTGTCATGGGTTTCTCATGTGGGTCCCGCCGCGATTGCCCGTTACCGTACTCCCAGAGATTCCAGTTGTCAGTTTTCATAACTCTTATTGGAAATACACCAATATGTACCCTTGTTCCTTTATAAACGAGGATATTATAGATTCGCCAAGGTTAACATGGCATAATTGCTCCTCAGCCGTAACCCTCAGGGTCTTTCAGCCTATGCGGTAACCCCTCCCATCGGTAGGCTCAGAATGTTCCTCACTTCCTGCATACGCTTCATCTCCGTCATCTACTTCCTGTTCTTCTCCTTCTGCACTCCTCCCCAGCGCTCACCCTCTAATTGTTGGGTTATAGTATTTGGTTAAAAATCTCCCTTTACCCTTTGGATTGGGTATCGACTATGTCACATATCATTGAACGACTCCGTGTCAGCAGAGCTCATGGAATCCTCGTCGAGAAACGATCGACCATCGCGATCGCTGTAAAGCGCGTAAACTCTGCTACGCTGATGTCATATCAGAAAAACCTAGCTATCCGATTACATAGTAATATTGATCCTTGTCAATCGATAGAAGCGATCTATAGCTGTTGATTCGGAGCTATTGATTTTCCTCGTGATTAATGCTCTCTACCGTAACCGACCCGGAAGTGATCGCATACTCTCGCGGAGAATCTGTCGGCTGTGGTATTTGGTGAATGCTAATTTTAATTTTAAGCTTTGTTCCGTGCTCCGTTATTGTTCTCTGAATCACTCAAGAATTTCAACGGCTCGTCAAAGTTCACCACGTCTATTGCCATTTGAAAGTGAGAACGGAGAATTCTCTATCTCGTCTCATCGGAATGTCATTTCCCCCTTACCGTAGTTACGATGAATTCAGTTTTTCAACTTGGGAAAAATCGATAATGTGACCTATTTAAATAAAAAAAATTCCCGATTTGAATTCCACCCGCAGAGAAATTGTAGCTTATCATTAACGATTTGTAGTTTGAAACTGATAATTTAAGTAGAATTTTCATTTTTTATATGAATTCATTGTTTATTTAGCGCAGAATGTCAGACCAATAGCGATCATTTCCCGTATCTGCTCTGTTTACACATCCCACTTTTTCCGTCTCACACCATTCCTATTTCCCTCCAATACGCTTTGTCGATCGGTTTTCCAATGGGCAGACACGTTCGTTGGGTAAATTCAGGGGTAAAGTTACCAATCGGTCTTCATAGGATACGCCACGCACTCGACTTCTGTCCCGGTTCGTGGCTTGTGGAAGCCAACCGATCTACAAATCCGTGTATTTTTCACCTTTTCGCACCAGTATGGTACCAATCAAGGTGACCCCCAGGATTTGAGGGGTATGGTTTATCGCGGGCAAGTATTGAGTTCCACTGGGTCGGGTAAGGCGGTATCTCCCAGAACTTTACCCTTCAAGTACCCCCTCTAGACGGGTCTGGCATCAATTTGGGTAACCCTGCGGAGAGATAGGACATGGCTTACCTCCGGCAAGAGTCGACCTCGACTGTGCCGGTCAAGACGGTGCGTTCTACCTCTTTGCCAACGGCACCAGCTTTTGAAATATTCCGCTCCGGACAGTTATGGTACCAACTTACCCGAACCCTATTGGGTTAAAAGACCTGGCTGATCTCGGGTAAAGATCGATCGCTGCAACCTTACCTCAACGCTATGCGAGAGTTGGAAATCCTATCAAAGGTAAATGAACTATGAATTCGATTTGACTAATTATCGATTATTTTATGGACATGTTCAGTTTATCGTGTTTCGTTTTTGATAAGCCACTGTTAAGTGTTTCGCTCCACTTCGTGCTTCTGATGATGTGAAGTTATTTTCTTCTGAAGTCATCTCGATCTTTTGTTGCTACTTTTTGATTATTCCGAACCGTTTTCGTGAATTTCTTTCCATTTTTTTCTTGTTTTGAAGTCGTTCCGTCGCTCTGAAAAGCTAAAACTCTGACATTTTATTGTTGTGAAGTTATTATATCTACGGTTTTTAGGTGAAAATTCTATTAGGTGCCTTGCCATCTTGACCTGACCCAATTCGTAATTAGTGACTCGTTAGGCTACCTACACCTCCAGGGCCATGTGAATACTAGCATCTGCGGTAGATTTTATTGAGCACGGACAAAATTAACCAAACCTTCGCGTCCAGCATCACAGCACACTTTATTTGCACTTTTTGGACTTTTAGTCCAGCGGGCGCCAGCAGCTGCAAGTCAAAGCGAAGAAATTGTGAGTGGTGTGCGTGTTTCTGCGACAGCTGAGCCATTCACGTTTGTCACGCATACGATGGAAACGCGCTCGGGGTTCTTGCAACAGGGCTGCTGCGATACGGTAAATTTCGCGTTGGGACCAACAACGACGTCTGGATAGTTGCCGAGTGGCAGGTCTGCGCAGACTCCCACACACACTTCACGTCACCTTTCTGCAGCCATAACGAATGATCATTATGATGCACGATCAGTGCAGCCTCTAGTGCACGCCATTCGCGCCTGCGCTTTTTCCTTATCCCATTACCTTATTACCTCACACTAGGCAGACACAGGTAAAGGTAGTGGGGAAGTTGCCCAGTCCTCCTAGGTTGCGCCACACACTCGACTTCTATTCGTAGAAGGATTTCGACTACGATACTTATAGAGCCCAGCCGATTGACAGATAGACATGTATTCACCTTCCCCGACTAATCTGATACCAATTAAGGTGACCTCTCGGATTCAAGGGTTATCGTTTGCCGCGCGCAGGAATTGAGCCCCATTGGGACGGGTAGTTGAGGTCTCCCACTAATTTACCATGCGCGTGCCATGCTAGTCCTGACAGGAGTGAGAGTTTGGATATAATTTGTTAGAATCTAACATGCTTGGAATGCAACCGTTTGAGAAGAGCACAATAAGCGATCGGTTTGGAGCGCGTTTTTGTGCAGTTGTTTGCGCAAAAACCACCAGCGTTGAGGCTAGCGATCGTCGGCTATCAGCCGACGGGTGTATAACATGGTCCGGTCGCCGATGATCGGCGACCGTCGCCGGAGGGGGTGTGGCCGTCGAGCCATCTCGTCCCGAGGCTGCCATTCACAGCGGCATTTTGAACGGTCCTGGCACGATCCGTACGAGTTGCGTTCCCCGATCGCCGGCGATCGGCGCGGGGAACGGGTGCATAACAGCCGCCTAGGGGAGATTAGCTCAATCAGAGGTCGGAGGGGCGTTCCCTTCCGAGGTGACCACGATACCGTGACACGCGCCCGAATTCAAATGTCCCCTACAGACGGCTCTACGCCCAATTTGGTCACCCCAAGGAAATGTCGGATATAGGCCCCTGCAGACTTGACGACGCGACGACGAGCATTCTCGTCCAACGCGGTGCCGTCGTGCAATGCAGTGTGTTGACTGTAGAGTACACGGCACCGCTTGGACGAGAATGCTCGTCGTCGGGTGTTTTGCTCAAGTGCACTTATAACGGGGAATTCGACGCGCAAACTGCTCGTCGTCGAGTCTGCAGGGGCCTCATGGCTATCCCATTTGTCGCAATCCGCGACCCCTCGGTTGGCATATGTGAGGGCGGATCCATATCCGGAAAGATCCGCCCGTCGACTGTCGGAGACTCGTTCTCACTCTTCCTTGATGTTGTAGACCAGCGAGGCTGGTCACCCCAATAAATATTCCACTGAACTACCCACCTCGCACAGAAGCGAAACTACAACGTGGTGAAGATTATTCCACCACACCATTACTGCTCTACTGCCACCGTAATGTGTGAATGAGCCGTAGGGTTCGCTTTCGCGGAGCTGCTCGAGTTTGAGAGCGAGTTCCTCGTCGTTGAGACGATCATCAGCGACGGCGAGAGCGCAAGTTTTCTCTCTGGTTCGAAGAGAGGAGGCGTTGGCGTGATCGGTGGGGCACAGCGCAACCACTCTCACTAGGAATTCCCCCTATCGCCGCTGCTGCCGTTGTGTGCTCCGCTGCTGCTGCAACACCAACACCACCACCAGCACCACCACCAGCATCGTGTCATCATCAGCAGCACGTCGCTTTCATTCGCGACGATGCTTCTTTTGTTTGGGTTCGACGCGGCGCAGAATTGGCAATCTGAGAAACGTCTTTTGTAGTGTATGTGTGTGCGTGTGTTGTGCGCGGCCGTTGTTCATCGCGCTCCCTTTTCTCAGCTGCTCTTTCGCCACTCATGGCGAAATCGTCGATTCCACCACTACGATCATCGACTGGTACTCCCAGTCAAGGCCGACACCGCCCTGATAATTCCTGTCATTATTCTAAAGAGAATCATTCATTTGCATCCCGCACAAGCTGTTGCGCGGTTCTCATCGCTCATACCTTCAGAACACACATCGCTCAACTGTAGTACTGAAGCACCAGGTGATAAGTATCATTTCCATTAGACACGGTGCGCACAATTATTGTCATCATTTTCTTCAGCTGCGCTTTATCTATGTCATCTCTTTTCAACCTTTCGGACACGGAGGAAATATTGCTTAGGACGCGGATATTTAGTACAACAAACTGCGCGAGCGGTGCCGGCCTTGAGAATGATTCTCTTTAGAATAATGATATGAATTATCAGAGCGGTGTCGGCCTCGAGTGGGAGTACCTTATGGACTGTTGTTGAATATTGGCATGTCTATTATCTATCTATTTATTCATTTATTTAGGTGCTAATGGCCTGGGGTCGGGTAAATTAGCCGCAGGCTTACCTGGGAAGGTAAAGACACTGACATGGCATAGCGGCTGGTACCAAAAAGTCATTGTACAGGCCAAATATGCGTTTACTATGCCCCTACGATTCTGAATTGAACACGAGTACGGCGGCACGTCCTTAGGGGACTGATCAACACCGATACCTTTACCTTATACCTTTTACCATCAGTGGTATTCCACTTATAATTTTACCAGCCATTCAGCGACCTGCAGTCAGCCAAATGAACTTATGAATAGTAGGAAACATATACAAAACATTTGTAATACCAAACCCAATGAAGAACAAAAAGCACGCAGCAAAAGACGGCGAGGAACTGGTGAAATAGACACTGGGAGTACGGTAGCGGGCAATCGCGGCGGGACCCTAGAATCGTGGTTTCGCTTATTTATTGATAGGATTATATCTCATAGTACACAAATAGAGTTGACACACAAAATGAGACCTAGTCCATTTCTTCCTTTTTCTTCTTTCTTTTCTTCTTTCTTATTTTTCTGGCGAATCTTCGCTCATTCTTCTTCTTTCTCGTTTCCTTGTCTCTTTCTTTCTACTATCTTTCTCTTTTTCTTGCCTGCGCTTAGTGAAACTTCTACAGTTTAATAAATGTGTAATATAGAGGTTTATGTGTTACTGCGAAACATAATAGAAACATCGATGAAGATCTCGTTGAGCCACGAGATGAGGTCACCTCGCAGAAAGTGTAATAATGAGAGGGATTTATAGCATCCACTTCGTTCAGTTTTTCTCATCTCTAGTTTGGGTAAGGTAGTAGCGAACTAATCTAGGAAGTAAGACGGAAATTATCTATTCCTGATACTTCTACGACTTCAAACAAAAAACATGTGCTTGGCGCATCCGAAGAGGGCCTTAACTCTGTACGTGCCTAGTCGAATAGTGCTCTGAATAGATGACTCTGGGGGCTCAAGGAGCATCGTGGATGGGCCATGAATGATGAGGGGCCTCACGATGTGGTATTTATCTCGGATTTTTTATTATCGCAAATTCCAAATGCGTAAGGAATGCAGTCTTCCCCACTCCTCCCCTGAAGAGCTGGGCGAAGACTGCAATAATTCTTGGAATTAATTCAAGGTTTAGGAATTCGGTCCTCCGTCGTCACCCAGGAAACCCAAAAATTGTTTGGATGAGGTCTTCGCCCACTGGAGTGGCTCTCAACGACCTGTAGACTTAGAGCTAGGAAACCGTCCTGCAGTTCACCTTAGCTGGGTATCTTACAGCTAACTATCTCATTTTACAGGTAACTGGGTATATTATTATACAATTGAACTAGCCTTTTTGTACTACTTTCACCCGCACAGTTGATCGCTCGAAGCTGAATGTACAGGAAAATCCCTCGTACAGACTCCTGCTCAGCTGATTTTCTATCGATTTGATATCGGCCTTGAAATTGATCTACGGTCTGGGCGGTGTAGTGGTTAGAGTCGATACTCCTACCGGCACGGTCGTGCGATCGATACCGCTCCGGGCCAATCAAGCTTTCTCTCTCTTCAGGGTCGGGTAAATTGGTACCATACTTGACTGGAAAGGTGAAGACACTGACTATGTATAGCGGCTGGTCCCGCAAGTCATTGTGTATTCCAAATACTGCATCACATTCTCACACACCCATGGCTTAGTCTATTTGATTTTTTTCTTTTTCAGTGAATTTTTTTCTCAGTATAACCTCATAAATTGATCAAATTATTACGAGTCACCTTCTTAGTATAATTAATTTTAATTTTAAATCAAAAATGCACGAAAATGCGCACAACTCTGAAAACAAATGGAAAACACATGTAGAATTACTGACAGTAGTGCTTATACAACGACAACAACATCAGCTAAGTAATTAGGAAAACAAAACAGAATCTGATGTAAAACGGTTATCGGCCAGAGCAAGGAACTTACAAAAAAAACTAGAACAAAAACAAACTATATGTGACATTTACTTTTACTATTATTATCATTCCTCAAGTCCAGTCATATTATATGAGTGTTTTCTTCTGTTTGAATTCTGTTGATTGGATAATCATGAATAAAGTATAACTGCGCATTCACTATGCCTCTACGATTCTGAATGGAAAGCGAGTACATTGCCCTGAGGGGACTGATCAACGTCGATTCCTTTATAGTTACCTTTCATTCATTTATTACACGGGACAATGCCGTGTGTATATGTGCAAAAAACGTCCTATAATCTGCAACTAAAACATAAATAATACTGAAGCAATTTGGAACACTGCTAGTGACATCATCGATTTTAACAACTAATAGTAATCAAATCAACTAAACAGCATAAAACTTGTCAAATTTTTCATTTTCACATAATCAAGTACCGCTCTAACGCGTTTTTGAATGACTGAATACCGCTCGGTAACAATTTAGACCTACTGATTTGTAAATAGTCAGATCCCGCTCTGATAGTAAAGAAGCGCTGCCGCATATTACGCCGACCTCGGGAAAGCACCTTCATGATTTTTCAAGAAATTAGGATTGATACTGCTACCGCAAATCTTTGAAAATACCAAGAATTGATGATACTTTAAAATCGATTTTACCTACTGCATTATGTTTTATACTATCCAGTTATCATCTGGCGCGACGGGGCGACACACCTGTTCCCAGGTAGAGCTCTCACATCCGGCCGATCTCGTCCGCCGGGCGTTCCCCGGTGTTCCCCGGTGTGTGTGTTTGAGTTCAAACGGCCGAAAAATGCGGAAAAGTTTGCAAATCGATACGGTCTGTGGCTGCCGTGAAGGTGCCAGGTGAATCATACTAGGAGAGTGAGAGAGCGGTGTGTGCCGTGTGTCGCTCTTACTACCGCCACGCACTACAGTCCTGTTTCTGGCTCTTCAGCTGCCATTCCGCACGTTTTTGTCGTCGATTTGGCCCAGCTCTCAGCTGTCCTTTCGCTTCCGGTGCAGCCCAAACGGGAAAATTTAGGGTAGATAACATTTTGGTGGGCCACCCCGAAAAGGCTGAGGTTACCTGAGGTTGGTGGTTACTGCTCTTGACCCCATTTTCCCCGTGGAATCTACCGCTGTAACAAGGAATGGCGAGTAGCTTCCTGGAGTCATTCAGCTTACCAGACTGTGAAGGTGATGATAACGCCAAAATTTGAACCAGTGAAGGGGTATATTGACTATTCCAGTTCGTAGTTTATAACAAAGTCTTCTGAAAATTTCAGTGACTAAACCCAGTCTTATAAGATACCCTAAATTCCGATAGGGCCTTGGAGCTCATACCGAAAGCACAAATAACTGCCAGAAATGCTTCTGCATCGCTCGACCTATCTCCCTAGCTGGGGACCACCACCTTTGGTATGTGTGGCTAAAGCTAAAGGTAAAGGTGCCCGCATTGATCAGTCTCCTCTCCGCTTTTCTCCTAGATTCAGAATCGTAGAGGTCTTGTTTGGCCTTTACAATGACATGCGCGGCCAGCCGCTACGCCAAGTCAGTGTCTCTATCTTCCCAGACAAGTATGGTATCAATTTACCAGATCCCAGAGGGATGGAAGGTCTGATTAGTTCGGACGAGGATCGATCGCTCGACCGTGAGGGTGTCAGTAGCCCCTCTTACCACTATACCACACGCCCATTGGTGATTAAAGGGCCAACAAGAGTCGGGCAGCGAGATTTTGGCCTATCTTTGAACATTCCCTTACCGTTATATCTTTATCCTTTTGATTATATTAGGTTTTTGATAAAGTTTCGAGCCACTTTGACGACTCACCAAAATCTTCGCTTGTGTTCTAGAACTTTCTCTTCAACACGAATATATAGAATAATATATAGAATATATAGATATATTGATTCAAAGCCTTTTTACATCAACGTTCTTGCGTTGTGGTGTTAGGCTGAATTTTTTCATCAACACCCCAGGATTTCTACAAGAGTGGCATTTATAAACTACCTAGTGAGTGGTAATATTTATTTATATCTATATTTATGCCAGTACTGAACAAAAACATAGCAGCAGAGTTAGTAATACCTAACGGAACTGACCGCAGAAATAAAAATAAAAAGGCGTTGTGGGGGATAATGACGTAGGTATATGTTTATTATTCCGATGTCAGCGTTTTGCGAATAACCTAGCACCTCCAAATATATATGTTTATTGTTGTTGAAAGTGAAAGAGAGAAATGAATTTGAAAGTTTTTTGAAAAGAAACTTTATCGACAACCTAATAAAGAGGGATATGCAACATCTGTGGAACCTATTACCAGAAATGATTTCCGCTATATATGTGCGACATTTATTGGAATTCCACCACAATTATGGTGTTGCAGAGGCTCGGCTACGTCTGCGCTTACCACGCGACGTGAAAAAACCCGGGCATTTCCCGGCACGAGAATTTATCATTCGCAGGGACTAGTTTTCTTCTTTCAGAAGCACATGAATAGCAGAGTGACGAGCCTCGGCCATTCTTCTAAAGGCCTCGACATCCGCTTGGAGTGATTAAGTGCAATCGCACAGCTTTTGCAGCCACACCCACCTTGCCTGACTGCTGCTGCTGATGGGTAGAAGATGACGTGCAAGTGGGTATAAAAAAACCAGACAACGATGCGGATGTGCACGACGCCGAACAAAAACTCAAACTATCGTCGTGTGGAGATGTCGCTCTTAAGGGGTAATCTCTCGGGGTTTTCGCTCCTTACGGGGTTATCTTTCGGGTTGGGTAAGAATGAACCCAACCTTGAGATCACCTGGGATCACCCTGAAACACTTCAGCCTCCATTCGCACCAGGAGTAGCCCTATAAGGGTATAGTGGCCATAATAAACCCATCTACCCATCCCTGAAGCTTGAGCCAAAGATCTTCGAAACATTATGGTGAAAAATGAAAGAAAAATGGCCGAAGTTGATTAGTTTCCGGAGGGCGCGCCATGCCTTCGTCTTCCATTCTGAATCGTAGAGGCTTTGTAAATGCGTATAAAGCCTATGCGATAGCTTATGAGGGTAACTGCTGTACAATTCAGTGTCATACCCTCCTCAGGCAAATCTGGCTCCAATTTACTCTATTACCACGGAGAGACGCTTAACTTTACAAGGACCGATCGCTTGACCATTCAGGTGGAATTAGCTCCTATTACCCCTGCACCATGTTCGCCCTTCAAGCCTAAGTAGTCAGGGTATAGTAAACATCTATGCTCGCTGTGCAATCACTGTGCATATCAATAGTTACCCTAGTCGGGTAAAGGAACTTATGAGCGAATGGAAAACGTCAGAAATCCATCGAATACCGTAGTCTACCACGGGTTAGGGACTGTGAACGAGCAACTACACAAGATTTATTCGAGAAAAATTAGGAACAAAGTTAAGGAAATAAACTTACCCATCAGGGTTGATTCACGAAGACTAGCTGTCCGTCCAATCGAAGAGAAGTCCGACCGTCCAGAGAGCAGCCAGCGGTTCAGCCAGGGGCACGTAGCCGATGGTAAGACCGATACCCAGTCGAGTCGAAGAACAAACCCTCCAGAGGCATCCAGTTACCCTCTGCCCCGACTTCGCACCCGTTTTGGCTCCTTTCGCGCCTAACCGGGGTAGGCCACCCGGTTCAAATCACCTATCGATTCTTGGTTAACCGGCCGGTACCCCTGCCTACCTCTACCCCTAGAGATCTTTCGCGCCCGTTACTTTTGCCTGGGGCAGATCATCTTGTTCAAATCATCTATCGATCCATGATCACCTCCGCGTGTAACCCCGTCCTCTCTGGCGGGGCCTCTTGTCTCGTCGTCCTTATATATACCCAGAAGGATTCCTAACCCTACAATCATCCCTTTGTCTGTAAAATTGTTAAAGCACTCGTGGAGTTTTTATTCTTCCAGTATTTCCGACTTAATTCGTGTATTTTCGTTCAGTAGCCTTTATCATTTTTATCATCTTTTTTATTTATTTTATTTTATTTGTTATAATTACTTAATTATTTATTTTTTATCATCATTGTCAATCTAAATTCGTTATTGTTTTTATTCCGTATTGAATTAGTTAGTTTTTCGCTTATTTACACTGTAAAGTGGAATCTGTCAAAAATACATCTCATTTAGACCAGAAGATTAAATTCTTGAACTCCGAATGCTTCGGCTCGACTTCTGTCACTATTCTAAATCCTGATTTCAGAATATTTTCCTTAAAATTTAATTTTGTTTATTCTATTATTGCGTTTTGCATGTTTTCTTTCATTGTATGCCGGAAATGGACCACTTTCTTTTTCCTAATTTATCCGCCTCGCATCTTCGTTCTGCATTATTAATGCATCAGATAGTCCGAATGTGGAAAAATTCGAGAAGTTGTGAGCTTTGGTTAGATTTGCAACCAAATTGAATATTAATAAGAGGTTGAATCTTTGAAACTTTTCCGTATGAATTACAGTCTTTAATCTGCTTTTTTCTGGACTTTGCTTCCGACAATTAATCTTTTATCTTCCTCTAACTCTCAAGCCAGATCTTAAATGAACGTGGCAATCAAGTTATTTATAATCATCAACATTTAATCGTTCATTGAAGCTTTGTTGCACTGATTTCTTTTCGCAAAAAAAACCTCTTTGATGGACAGGAAGCGACAATTTGTGCTGCGTGAACCCACGGTATAGAGATTTCGACTTTTCATTCCGTTAGTGGTCAGGGTAAACTAATCCTCTTGGGAACCTCCAAATATCACCTAGATTTCTTTATTGGGTCATATTCAGTAGAATTTTTTGATTTTTTTTTGTACAGAAGACACTCGAACCGTTCGAAACCATATTAAATAAGGCGACAGTCTTCATCCCCCTAAGGACGCGCCACGCATTCGTGTCCTGTTCAGAATCGCAGGGGCATGGTGCGTTGGCCAACGCAATGACTTGCGGGTGCTAGCTGCTATACCAAGTCAGTGTCTTTATCGTCGCAGAAAAGTCTGGCAACGATTCACCCGACCCCAGAGGAGTAGAAGGCTTTGTCAGTAGCGTCTCTTTCCACTGTATCCCAAGCGCCCAAATAAATAAACAAATAAATAAATAAATATTTGACATGCAAAAACTCAATGATAGTCGATGATCATAAGTAACGCAAACAAAGAGCATGTCTTTACCATTGCTCCAGGGCCATCATTTAGTAAATATCGTCTATTTAAAGACGCTGCTGTAGTTGTCGGGGCTTGTCCCGCTTTGGGCAATTGCTGAGTCCCTCGGTGCTCATTGTGGCCGGGTGGACATTTATAGAACGCTTGTAATAAATAAACTCCCTTCTACGAAGAGCAATTTGTCTCGTTTCTCAAGAACTTCTTGTTGGTAGCCAGAGGTACAGTATCGGACGTGCCCCGACGATAAAACGGCGGCAGCGGCGCGTTTTTGCGCCAAATACGCCGAAGTTTTCCGTTTTCGGGATCCACACGTGGTGGCCTAGACAAAATCGTCCTCAATTTATTTACACCGCTGCCCAAAGAGGGTCCCCGCGCGGTAGTTCGGCCAAAGGCAAACCCTTCTCTATCGATGAGTCATCAAACAGGGAATCGAAAGGGCAAGGGACAGAAAATTCAGGGGTCAAAAAATCCCTCTTTAAAAAGTTCCACGAATATGGGGAATTGTATATGAAAAGATAGAGCTTTAGCTGCTGAGTTCAAAGACATACGTATTTTTATGAATTAATCAATTTTACGGAAAATATAGAAAAACGGCAGTTTCTGCGCAAGAAAGCGCCGCTGGCGCCGTTTTATCGTTGCGGCACGTTCAGGTACTGTAGCTCCCGGCCACCATCCCCCCGGATAGCCCCCGTCCCCGATGCCTTTCCCCGCACCCGTTCTACTATGCCCGACGCCGCCTAACGTCGTCGGCGTTGGAATTTTTCGTCACCGACGGGGACGTCTCACAACGTCCTCCACGGCTCGCTGTCACCGCCCTGTACTATTTCGCTGCTGCTGCACTCGGGGGACGAAGAGCCGGGGGCTGGCCCCCCGGCCCCCGTCCCCCGTCCGACACTGTGCAGCCGGCTGCACTTCCGCCATCGTTCCGCTGAATGTTCACGTAACGCACGTGCACGCCATTTGGCCTCCCTCCGGTCTCCACTACGTTGCCTGATCTTAAGGGGAGTCAACTACCGTATTAGGCCTACCATCGGTGCTTTTATTCTTCAGAACTTGCTGATCCCGCGACACTCTATTCGGACCATGCTGTTTCTTGAATTTCCACCATGTACTCCAGGATCGACTTTAGATGTAACTATACTTTTCCAAGCATTTTGCACTCGGTCTTTTGCGTTGTCCCATGGTGTGCAAGGGGGTGCACCTGGTAGAAGTATTGTACTTGCTTTACTTCCTAGAACTCTCGAAAGAGGTACGATTGCCTTTCAATGTTTATTTTTGAATTACAGTACCAGGCATATCCTTTGGTCAGATCTCGGAAAAGCCGCTTAGGAGCCTTCCAAAGCGGCTTTTTTCAACAACTTTGTTGAAACTCAATTATTCGTAAAAATACACATATATTTGAGCTCAGCAGCTCATGTTCTGTCGCTTGGTATATAACTTATTCACACCTGAAAACTTGTTCAAAATATCGATTTTTTGTGACCATTTGTGAAGTTATTGCTATATTGCATATATTGCTATGTTCAGGGCAGAATATCTGCTCAATTTTTGTAGATATTCGTGGTTTTCGCTTTTCTACTACAATTTCTGTTGGAAAGTGCGAATTGTTGCGAACTCTCTCTTAAAATTTTCTCGTTTTTCTGAAAATCGAAGCTGAAAAATGAAATTTTTAACTTTTACAAAAGTGGTTAAAATGCTTCAAATTTATCCTTGGATGATGCGTTAGGTCCATTACTCGATCGCCAATTTGAGCAATTTCCAGTGCAAAAAATACGGCAAAAATAACTTTCTACTTGGTTGCACCTCCAGCGCACTAGAACCCTCTTGTGGTTGCCTGTGTAGGATCGCCTGTTAGCACGGTCTTCCATAAATATCCCGATTAACGCTATCTCGTCTTCAGTTCATCGTGATATCCCATGAATTTCTTATCCTGATCGTTATCACTTTTCCTATGACTGCCCCTTTTGCTGTCGTTTCTGTTTTCTCTTAACATGCATTGTCACTTGTGATCGATTGGCTATTTTTGCGGTTATCTTTACGTGTTCCTTTTGGTTATGGCTTAATACTTCCGTGGCCTACGCCAACGTCGAATAAATAGATAAACAAATAAATAAAAATTTCGCTATGAACATCCCTGATGCGGTCTCTATGAGGCTCATTCCGTCCCCTTGTCTTCATTATTTTTCGAGATACTTTTTTGCCATAAAATCGTTTTTTCTAACGGCTCGCTCTTCAGCCGTATCAAGTTAACTTCTGAGATTTGTCCTCTTCAACCCTTCGGGATCCCTCCAAGTTCTCTCATCTTCAAATTTTTGAATCTAGTTGCGCTGAACTGTTATCTCAGCGGTGGAAGTTTAAGGCCTCGTAGAACGACGGGAAGCTCGAAACTTTATGTCATAGATAAAAATTTTTATTTAATAACCTTGAGAGACAGAAGGAAAACATATTGAAAACATCCCCTTACCCTATTCCAAGACGTTCTGGTCGTCCACCTTTCAAGTTTTAGTTTAAACACACCCGCATGCGGTCTCTCCTGCCATATGCCGTAAATCTTCAGTTGGACTTCCATTGAACTTTCCAGATAAACTTCGAGAAAGGACTTCCTCTTTCGCCCTTGATTACTTTTCTCTCTTTATTACCCCAGTTCCAAAAAAATCCGAGTTGTTCTCCTTTCAGCCGTGTTTCGCTTATTTGTTGAATTTCTATTGAAGTTTTCAGATAATTTATCTTTCTATGTTACTTCTTCTCGTTATCATTCCGTGTTTCTCGTGCTTGTTTTCTCAATTTTTATTGTTCTTGATTGTTTTTTTTGCCAAAAATGATGTACAGCTGTCTCCTTAGCAATCATTCACCTTCAGTCGTTGACGTGTACTGTTATTTTTCTTGGTTTTCGTTAATTTTATAAGTTGTTTTTTTCTTACCAAGAGTTACTTGTTCCACCATAGGATTATTTGAAGGGGTCAGTAGCAGTCTCTATGTGATTTGGGAAAAAAGTTGCCTGTCTCGATGTTTCTTGTCTTTGAACCTCGGCATTGACGGTGGTTTGTTTAAATAGCCTCATGCGGAAGAAGTACTTAATTTTAACGAAAGTCGTCTATATTCTGCTGAGGACAATTTAATATTAATTTTTTTTTAGCTTAGTTCTTAATTTCTTCTCATTTTCTCGTGACCTTATCGTTTTTCTCTTCGCTGGCACGGGTGTCTCACATCGACAAGAGTTCAGCCAGTCCTCCTGGCCTTATCGCTAAAGCTGAACTTTGAACGGAGTCACTGCTGATGCGCCTGAACTCTCTAATTCATTTCAAATTTGAAAAATGTCAATGAAAAGCTGTCTAATTTGAATCAATTAAAATTAATTCGCGACAATTTTTGCGCAAAGTACGGCCATTGAGTCATCTTCTCGTCGCCGTGCTCCGACAGACCGTACTATTGCCGAATTGAATGGCAAGCGCTCAGAATTTCCCTGAATTTTTTCCGAAATGTCGTAGCTGGTGGTACGGTAATTTTCGTTACCAAACCTAGACATCTATTTTTAAAATTCTCCGTAAATATCGAAAAGCGTCTATGAGCTGATTTGTTGGTATTGTTCCGTGAAACCGTTGTTTTCGAGTTTCATAGTTTCTCATCGAAGAAAATTGTTGCAGTATTCTCGTAAGTAAGGCTAACTATGAGAAATTTAGTTGAACCGTCACAGTCTGAGCAGAGTTCGAAATTAGGAAAATTGAACGATCGTCTGCTATCGACGACGGCTCCATTCATGAAAAGTAAAAGGCCATGAGACCCCTACAAACCAGTTTCATTCGCACGCGCCATGCCTTCGTGTTCCATTCAGAATTGTGGGCATTTTTAAGGCATATCTGGTCTGAGCAATGATGGGACTGTAGAAATCTTTAGTCTTCTGGACAAGTTTGATACCAATTTTCCCAAACGCGGATGGATGGTTGGATAGGTTAGCCTGGGAGAGGATTGATCGGGCGACTGCGTGCAGGTGTCAGTAGCGCCTCTTACCACTGTACCACGCGGGTCCTTCATGGATCTAGAACTGCAAATTGCAAACCGACGTGACCATTATTCAGCACTTTGATAAAAACCAACATTGCTTGACACTTGAGTAATTATAGACCATCAGCTACGATCTGTACTCGGGTTTTTTTTCTGATAAGCAGCAACACACGTGCACCCTTTTGGTGTTGGTGTATGGCGATAGTAAACACCAGGGTCAACGTAGCGTCGCCTCGGACTGGGAAGCTTAAAGGGCTGGAAATATGGAAGAAAACGTTTTAGGGGAGAAAATTCCCATTCTCGAACAGCTTGGTGATGGACAAACCCACCACTAGGTAAAGGTAAGGGTAAAGGTGTCGGCGCTGATCAGTCCCCGAAGGACGCGCCGCCGCATTTGTGTTTAATTCAGGATCGCAGAGGCTTGGTGAATGCGTATTTGGCCTATACAATGTCAGCCAGTGTTTTTGCCTTCCCAGAAAACTCTGGTACCAACTTACCGACCCCAGAGGGATGGAAGGCTTGGTCGACCCGGGCAAGGATCGATCGACCGTACGGGTGTCAGCGGCGCCTCTTACCACTCACTGCACCACGCATGTCCTAAATTCATCATTAACTCTCGAATATACCCCTATCGGTCCACTAACCGGGATCTATCTACGTGGTGGAGCTGTACGTGCCTTTATGAATCAGAAATCGCATTATGTTTTCGGTATGAAACGGGTTTGTTTACACGCAGGGTATCTGAAGCCCCATTCGGCGAAAGGCCGATAGGGTAATTTGATCCGTAATGAATCGTATCTCTTAATATACCCCGTTTTATAAAAATATATCGTTATATATCGTTTTATATGGTTTTATTTCATCAAAATTTATTTCGTTGATTTATTTCTCCGATTTGCTTTCGCACTGGTACACCATAAGCCCTAGTAACAATTTGACAATTCCAAACTTGGAATAGCAGTTCTCCTCGGACGCGCCACGCACTCGACTTCTTCTCAGAATCGTTCAGATAGTTACAAACGCGTATTTGGCCTTTACAATGATTTACTTGGTGCAGATTTCAGTACCTTTACCTTTTCAAATATCTGGTACGTTACCCGGGAAGAGGAAAGACGGGGAGCGAGACTGATCTGCCTCAGGCAGGAGTCGACCTCGACCCGGTTGGGCGAGGGCGGCGGCTCTTACCACTTTACCATGAGCCTCATCCCAAATTCAACTATTGGAATGAAATAGTTGTCATCTCCGCAAAATGTCGGTTATTTTCATTCGTCACTTTGTCATTATCTGCTCTTTGCAACATTTCCCGTTCCTTAACAATCCTTTGATAAGGCCTGTTTTTTGTTTTTTTTCATGGCTTGCAGAATGGCTTCGCAAGATATTTATCGGGAACTTTGTATTTAAATGTCGTCTTCCTTCACTAATTTATTCGCTATCCACTTTTTTTTGTGCAGAAATGACCGTATCTGATCACGAGTCTCGTCGTTGTCATTTCACAAACTTCTTGTCATTCATCTTCACCGCCGTACAATTTTGATTCTCACTTTCTTCACACCTCAGCGAATCATCAAAAATGTCGCGGTTAATCACGTCGACATCAACCGACCGGTTCTTTTTCAGCCGCACAGCTGGCTGCAAAATTTCCGTCTTGACCGATTGTGGTTCTCTGATTTTTGGCGTTTTGCAAACTTATAATTCTTACACATACCTTTCATTTTGGGTCCCGTGATCCAGTGGTAAGAGGCGCTACTGACACCGTACGGTAGAGTTATCGATCCCGGCCAGGACTACCCAAGCCTTCCATCCCTTAGGGCCAACACCGATGCCTTTACCTACCTACCCGCCTTTCGTTTTCTGGAATATCGCTCTGAAAATTGATTTAATCGTCTTCTTATTGCTTGAACTCCAATTGACACAGAGTAGTTTCTCGTTTGTTTCTTATTCTTTTCTTATTCGCATGCTCTTTCTTCCTTATTCAATGTTGTTCCAAGGACCTGGTTATTGAGTTCTTAACGCCTTAAAATATTGAAATATTTGGAAAAATCGCGCCATCGAGGTTTCGATCCTTCGTTTTGGGTTGTATCGTGGGTAATCAATTTCTACCACTGCACCACCGTGCCCGAACCACCCTTTCGGTTGTCTTCTACCACCAACGCAAGCTCTTCCAAGCATTTATTTATATATTTATTTATTTAATTATTTACGTAGCGTCCAACAGAAATACATGTGCAGAAAGTAACCGACAACACAACAAAAACGAAAAGGTCGGACTTATGGGAGCATGTTCAAGGAAGAAATGAACAACAAAAAGAAACCTTTCCAGAGGATAAAGTCCAGAGGAAAAAGAGAAGAGTTTATAACTATCGTTTATAACCTTTCCTTGCCGAAAATGTTCCATGTTATCTGCTGTGAGGGCGCGCGTGTTGCAGTGGAAAGAGGCGCTACTGACATCCGCACGGTCGAGCGATCGATCCCGGCCGGGCTAACCGCGCGTTTCATCCCTCCGGGGTCAAATGTATTGGTACCAGATAGTGACTGCTCTTCTTATCGGTAAACGCGAGATACTGAGGTGAACAGCGGCTGGTCCAACAAATCATTGCATAGGCCAAATTTGGGTTCACCAGGCATCTACCGTTCTGAGTGGAGGACGAGTGCGTGGCGCGTTCTTATGATAATCAACGTTAACACTTCGCCTTTACCCTTGAAGAGAAAGATATGGTGAGAAGGTAATGGTAAGTGGACCGCCCTTCAATTTTTTTCCTTTTTTCCTATCCCTTTTTATTCTTATTCTATATTTTATTATTATTTAAATTCTTAAACCACGTGTCAGGCATGAATTGTCGTTTTCTGAGCAAACAGGACCCTTTTTAAGAGAGTTTATGGGTTTTAGCGGCCCTTGGAAAGGCGTTGTTTTGCCGATTGACGGTTAAGGGTCGTGATACCAGATACCATCACCTCTACAGAGACCAAACCACCTGCTACTCTTCTACGGTCTGATAAGAGACGTTCGAGCGTATCGATTACTCGTAAGAAGCCAAAATCGAAAACCAAACCCGTGCCCACACCTACACACCATATACGCGCGCCCATGGGGTGGAGTTTCGCCGAACTGGTCCTGCCGCGCTTATCAGTCATCGTTCTTCTCCCATGTGTGTAGGTCTTATCTACACGTCTTCGATTTTACTCGAAACTCGTCCGGCCGACGTCGTCGAGAGCGAATCGTCTTTTTGCTCCTTTCTGTGCACGATGATTCGTTCTGTGCTCGGCTTTCTCGACTCGTTTTCTACTGGCTCGCCCCAGGTTTCATTCGGCGGATGTCCACCTCGGCTCGTGTGATATAGTGACAAGAGGCGCTACTGACACTCGCACGGTCGGATGATCGATCCTCGACCGGGCTAACCAAGCCTTCCATCCTACTCGAGTCGGGTAAATTTGTCCCAGACAGGTCTGAGAAGGAGAAGACACTGACTTTTCATAGCGACTGGCCTCGGCAAGTCATTGTATTGGCCAAATACGCATTCACTATATCTTATCAACGTTGTCACCTTTACCTACTATTACTATTACTATACTATTACTATTTGTATTCAATTTATATTATATTATTATTACTATTTATATTTATTTCTTCTTGTTATTATTTATTACCATTTACATATATTACTATTAACCTCTACCTTTTATTTACTATTATTTATTACTATTTAAAATACTATTTACCTTTACCTTTACCTGTACCTGTACCCACTACTCCACCAAACACAAACTGCCCAGCCTGATAGTGTACAAGGTCAGAGTTCTACCTTCGAAATGCAAATTCTGTAGCAACTTTTTTTACCACAAACTTACCGGCAGTTCTGATTCACAAAAATCGTGTGGCTACTGATACTGATCAGCCTGGCTAATCAACCTTGCTGATGTCTGCTTTGGTCTCGTCTCCCTTGACGCGGGTGGGTAATTCTTCTTTTCATTCTTCTAGCCATATGAAAAAGGGGAAACCCGGGGTATATCTATCCCCGTTGGGAAGAGTGCTGATATTTTCGTTCTGTCGAAAGGCGTCTACTATTCATTGTTATTCGTTATTCCTTTACTCCAATCACCAACTGTAGGAGAAATTCGAACGCTCTGAATGATCAGCTTCTATTAACCTGGTTCTTTTTTCACTTTATCCACTATTCCTTTTCATTCCAGCATTCATTTCATTTGCCACCTGTCGGTTTTATTCTGTGTCATGGCTTGTCGCTGCAAGCGTTCAGCCTTCTTTTCTCCCTTTTTTGCGATATTTTTTAAATTAAAATTTCGACCTTTCCGGGCAGTTTTTGCTCATCAACGAATTTCTCTCTTGCTCATCTTCTGTTCTCGTACTTATCTTTGTAATACGTTTTAGCGATTCTGAAATGCTATGTATGTTCCCCACTGGGTTATTTTTTTAAACGGTTATTGATCCAGGTCGTCAAGGATTACCAGATTTATCCTAGTTCTACTACTGTACACTACCTTGCTGCTCAAACATTCTAGAACATTCTGTTCACGTGCCAGATCGCTTCTTTTGCGTATTGAACCAGTACGGTTCCAGTCATGGCGTAGTCGCGGCTCCGATTCATCATTATGTTGCGAATTTTTACATTGTCAAAAGTGGCTCTAGTAGAGGTACAGTACCGGACGTGCCGCAACGATAGAACCGCGGCAGCGGCGCGTTTTTGCGCCGAAATGTGCCGTTTTTGGGGTCCACAAGTGGTGAGCCGGGCTTGTAAGTCTACCTCAATTCATTTACGTCACATGCCCTACAGGGGTCCCCGCGTGGTAGCCCGGCCGAAGGGAGAATCTCTTCGATCGATGAGTCACCAGACGAGGAATCGAAGGGACAAGGGACAGATAATCGAGGAAAATTCGCTTGTTAACAAGTTCCGCAAATACGGAAAATTTTTATATGAAAAGATAGTGCTCGACCTGCTGAGTTCAAAATCATACTTATTTTCACGAATAAATCAATTTTAAACGAAATATAGAAAAACGGCGGTTTCTGCGCAAAAAAGCGCCGCCGGCGCCGTTTTATCGTCGCGCCACGTCCGGTACTGTACTGCATCACCATTGCTATAAAGTGATCTAAACATGTCTATTTTTGAATATTCAAGCCAATTTTGACACTATTTCCCGAATTTTTCTATCGCCGTTGAACACTGAAATGCCTAGAGTGATTCTTTTCTTTAATTGTTCAATAGAGCAATAGTAAAGCATCTGTTTTTGAGCTCAACTGAAACTCTTTGCCGTGAATGACCTTTTTTGCGAAATTGCGTAATGTATGACACTGCATTAATTAATTATTTAATTATTTTTCTGGAGTCAGTTTCGTGTGTGATTACTGACCTGGTTTTCGTGCCTTTTTTGTTCAATACTGACATAAAGATAAATATAAATATTGAGATGGAAATGACATATTTATTTTTCGTCCTTTTTCGCATATTTTGCTATGGTTCGATTGTATTTTATGGACTGAATCCGATGCGCATTAAACGCAACATAATTACTCATCTTAAAGATTCCGATTCATCTTATTCGATTTGAATTGCCGCCTTCAATCTTCACCGTTTTCTGCGGTCACGGCTCATCCTCAGTCGCCGGCGCCGCCCATTCCGTCCAAAAAACTGACCGCATTCCATTCTAAGCGTGTCGGAGGCGAACTTTAATTTGTTTCCGCGTTCGTGTGGGTGTCGTGTTGTCGAAGTGGAGGATTTTTCGGCTGCATCGATTCATGTAAGGCGCCGAGTCGGTTTCACGCCGATTCTTACCAGTTTACCGATTTCAGGTCGATGAATGGCGAAGGCCAACAGCAGCCCGGACCATCAAACGCGCTGCCATGGGCCCAGCCGGCGCTCGCCGACATCCTGGTGAGTCGTTTATTCAATATTTGATATTTATTACGCTGTGTGAAGCTCAATCAATAATTAACGTGATTGATAGACACAGAAAGGCATATAATCACATAGGAAAGAAATTGAACGAAAAAAAGTGAATTTTGTCAACAACCGATAAAACACGTTAAGAACACAGAAACTTAGCATGAAACTTACACCCCGGTGCAAAGTTATAGATTCACCCCGCGATTTGTTCATAACTCGTGGGCGTAGAAAAGCATCTCTAGTTTTAAGGTGATATCTTCCGATGAGAAAAGTGGAACCTCGATGGGCCCGACGGCTACAAGAGTTACTAGAGAGATTTAAGAACGAAGAAACTGGTATCCTCTAGACGCAACTGTGGCGGTGGAAGTGTTATGGTCTGGGCTGCATTTTCCGGCTATGGACTTGTTGCTTTGGAGTTTGTCTCATGTAATATGGACAGCGAATGTTATCAGGATGTGCTAAAAGAACACCTTCTCCCTTATTCGAGAAGATTTCGTAGGTACAATCTTATCTTCCAACAGGACAATGCTCCCATACACGTGTCGAGGTCAACTACAAATTGGTTCGATTCCAACAGAATCCAACTTTTAGCGTGGCCCAGTTGTTCTCCAGATCTGAACCCGAGGGAAAATTTGTGGGGCATTCTTGTTCACAAGGTTTACAAGAACGGCACCACTTACACCTCGGTTGCTGATCTGAAGAACGCCATTCTTGATGATTGGGCTCATGTAGAGCAAACTGTTCTTGATAATCTTATTCGAAGTGTGCCACTTACAATGTTTGATGTTGTTTATAACAAAAGTAATGTAACAAAATACTAAACATAACTTGAATATTCATATTTTTAAGAACAGACAGTTTTTTAATGAAGTGAACCTACAATTTTGCACCGGTCATTATCTCTGATTTTTCAATAAAAAATTGTAGTATCTTCCAGTGACAAGACATCTCGCCCAGAAACGGGTCAATTGACACCAAACATGTATGATAGGTTGAAGGCAGTGATTTGCACAGCCTAGATCAGGCTTTACCTCTAAAAAACTGGACGGAAGACGAATGCGTGGCGCATCCTTAGGGATGATCAGCACCCTTGTTTTTAAATTTTTTCGTCAACTTTTTAAGAGAAACCCTTGTAGAAATCACATAGTTTATGGCCAAGCTTCGGGTTGGGTTGGTGGATTTAGAGCGGACACTATACCCATGTAGGGTAGCTGCTGGTGAAGGCAGAATAGTTTCTCGGTAAAATAGGTGTTTTCCAGACCGGCAGAAAGGGATCTGATAGTCTCTGGTGAACCAGGGGTGCCAGATCGGCCCAGTCGTATCCAATCATACCCAACCACTGAGGTCTACCTTAAAGAGTGAGAACTCGAGCGACAACTTTACCCATTGGTTACCTCATACCAAAAACACTGCGTAAGGCCCGATGTGATTCTGCTTCCATTTTCCCCAATTTGAAGTCATACCACATGCAGATGCGCACTCAAAGTTTCCCAGTGTCCGTTTTCTAAATATATTTCTTCTACAAAAAATTTAATTTTTGGGACTGTAAGTATACTCACCGATGCGGGACGATTTGTGCTTCAAAATGAGCTACGCCAAATTTACGATTTATTTCTTACAGGATAGATACATGTCAAGAAACGCAGCGGAAATTCATAACTTTTCAACCTAATAGTATACTACTGTCCCGAACGAGGACAGTAGGTGTATCAGATCTTATTCGACTTAACGTTTCGAGCAGTTCGTCGTCTTCAGAAGCCTAAAAACTTTGAATGAATTAAATTGTACTTTTTCGCTTTTAATGTGACGGGTAGTCACTGACGGTGTCGTTTAGTTGGCCAACGGCAGCCCGTATGTGTGTGTGTGCGTTCGATTGGAGCCCAGTTTTTGTACGAGTTGGCCGCTGACAAATGTCCTCAAGAGGACGGGGCCCTCATGTTGCTCTTTGCCTTTGCCCATGGTGTGTGTGTGAGTGAGTGTTTCGATCGCTCAGTGACGTGCTTCAGACATATACTCGACGTCCTTACGACGTGCAGCCGCCCAAGCTTCTTCTGAGCTTCTTCTAGCCGTTCGTTCTAGGCTTCTAGAGGGCTGACGAGGGGTTGTTCACAATCTTCCCCTTCTCGTTTCCTTTTCTTCCAAGGAACTACAATGATTGTTCGTCTTTGAATGTGTCAAGGGTAACAATAAAATGGTCTTCCTCGATTAGGGTCCTAAGAACGCGCCACGCACTAGCCTTCCACCAAGAACTGTAGATGGTGGTGAATGCGAGTTTGACCTATACAATGTCTTGAAGGGGCCATTTTGACCTTATTCTATATCACAGAATCCTCACCGGTGTCTTTACCTTGATCTTGGACAATTTACGTGACCCCGTGCGGATGGAAGGCTTGGTTGGCCCGGGCGGGGATCGATCGCTTGACATTGCGGATGTCAGTAGCGCCTCTTAACACTGTACCACGCGCGCCATGATGTAAGCCTATCGGTTAACTAAACTGAAGAGTTATTCCATTCCAGCGTCATGGCTACCAGATAAACCCAGGTTTTGACCTAGAACGAGGATAATTTGGTTATACACACGTCTTCACCATTTGGAATTAATGTCCCTGAACGTCACCACCATAGAATCGAAGAGGGTTGACATCCTTCATGGGTATAGGTATACAGAACTAGTGTATTTACCTTCCCAGGCAAGTATGGTACCAATTTATGTGACCCCGTGCACATGGACGGCTTGGTTAGCCCGGGCGGGGATCGATCATTCGACCATGAGGTTGTTAGTAGCGCCACGTGCCGATAGACCTTAAGACTCCATCACACTTTGCTGCTGCAGCAATGCTGTAATGGTGAAGGATAGGGACCCGCGGCACTACAGCACTACAGTATGCCATTACAAAACTGGATCTGACCTCGATCGAATTATTTTTCGCTGAAAATTCGCTTTGTGACCTTCCAAGGTTGGTTCAATTGGTCCCGACCATCCATATTGTGAACGATATATTTCGAAAAAAATCAGGTGTGGATAATTAATATACCAAACTACAGAGCTCGGGCAGCAACGCTTCACAATGTGTCTCCTTTCACGAATAGTTGACATTTGAGGGAGTCATTCAAAAAAACCCGCTTCGGAACGCTCCTAAGCTGCTTTTCCGGGAAGTGATCAAAAGACATGTCTAGACTCTCTCTGGAATTCAGAGTTTCATTTCAGGCCGCTCTCCAGATGCAGTTCGCCCGAACAGCTGCCGAAAGCTCTCGAGGGCTGTTCGGTGGCCAGCAGCCGTCACCGGTGCTGCCGTCGACGTCGTCGCTGGTCAGTCCGCTTCAGCCGACACCTGCCGCTCCGCCGGCCCTTCCGCAGCTGAACGCCGTCGCGGCGGCTGCCGCCGCAGCGGTGGCGCTGACCAATCCAGCGCCGCTGCCCCTTACGCCTCCGGCTAATCCGCTGCTTCAGACCTATCAGCAGGTGAGAGTACTTGATCCGTCAAGGCGTTTTTTATTTATTACTAATTATTTATTTGATTAATAATATTTATTTTATTTTTCTTTTTAGTTGCTGAATCCGGCGTTCCTCGGTCAGTTGGTCGCTCAGCAGACCGCACAGTTCCGCCTGCCGCTGCTCGAAAACCAGATGACGTCGTCGATGTCGTTGCCGTCGCTGCGGCAGGTGGCACCGCAGCTGCCGCACGTGGCGTCGCTACCGAACACTGCAGCTGCCGCTGCCGCCGCCGCTCTTCCGGCTCGGCCCGTTCCGCGGAAGCCATCGACGGTTGCGGCTGCCGCAGCGGCGGCAGCGGTAACGACCACCACCGCCACCTCACCGCCCGTCACCGCCGCTCCGTCCGTCGCCAGCGCCGCCGCTGCCGCCGCGGCATTACGAACGAACGGCATCTTCGCCGTACCGCAGCATCCGCCGATCCGGAAGAGGTCCTACGCGCAGAGGTCAGAGGTTCGAATTGATGTTGTTCGGTGTCGTTACTATCCTTGTTATGGGTGATAAAGGGTAAAGGTAAAGGTGCCAGAGTTGATCAGTCCCCTAAGCACGCGCCATGCATTCGCTTTCCATTCAGAATCGTAGAGGCGTGGAGAATGCGTATTTGGTCGCTATACCAATTCAGTGTCTTTACCTTTCCAGACCATTCTGGTACCAATTTATCCAACACAGGAGGGGTGGAAGGCTTGGTTAGCCCAGGTGGGGATCGATCGTTAGAACGTGTGGGTGACAGGAGCATCACTTATCACTGTACCACGCGCGCTCTTGGGTAATGCTTAACAAAAAAGGTTACTTCGCTCTTTTCCGACTAATTTTCGTGTTAGGGATTATAATCTGAAGTCTCTCGGAAATCTCCTACCTGGCCTAGTTTCTTGCACTCCAAGCTCTCCCTCGAAAACTTTTGGGGCGGATCGAGTCCCCCGATAAACCCTAGTGACCAGGCTAGCTGTTCTCCTCTGGACTCTTCACGAGGGATCGTTCTAAACCCCTGTACCCTAGTAGAAGCCTCCGATGGGTATGGCAACTTGGTAGACAAAGCAGAACGGACTTTCTTTCCTTTCCTTCCTTTCTTCTTTCCTTCACTCTTCGGAGCCATCATGGGGAACTTTTGGAAGACCTCATCAGACGTCTCAGAATAAGGCCATCCAATTTGATCCATCTTCTCATATTTTTGTTCATTTATTTGCCTTTGCACGACAAGAGCGCTTGTTATCGTAGTTCACAAAAGAAATGAACAGAAACAAAGCAGAACAGACTTTCTTTCCATTCTTTCCTTTTTCCTTTCCTTCACTCCCCCATCGCTGCTCTCTGGTAAAACTGCCGCCTAGTGGCTGGAAAGCCTCAATCATTTTCGTACCGTAGTTTTTGTTACTGTAGCTTAGATTATCACTCTGCGATTTATAGCCTTACTTCTGAAAAGGAACCACAACCTTCTGGGTAGTCAGATGTTACGCTGTCCGTCCCCTATTCCTCGTCTGCCTATTTTTTGTTTACAAGTGTTCGAAGTGATAATTTCGATAATCTAGTTGTTTACAGTCGTCCAAGTACTTCTTCCGAAAAGCCGAAGCCACCATCGGCGCCAAAGTCGCCTCAGTTCGAAATGGGTAAACTGCCGACGAAGAACTACGTTCCATCGCATTTTATGAAGGGTACGATGATCCAGATGGCCAATGGGAAGCTGAAGAAGGTAAAATTTTGTCGTTTTTTTTGCGTCTTTACCGCTTTTCTCGCTTTGTACTCGGTTACTACAGATGCTTTCTGCGGGGTATCAGTTCCTGGGGCTCATAGATACTCACGGTTACCAATTTGTGGGTTTCGAAAAAACTAATGGGAAGCTGAAGAAGGGAGAATTTAGAATTTAAAATTTAAAATTAAAGAAGGTAGACTTCAGAATTGAAAAAAAACAAAATTCAAAATTTAGATTTACTCCTGTAAAAAACCATTGTTACCCATCCAGGGGTTTCTTACGCGGTTACTACAGATGCTTTCTCCACTGTGTCAGCTCCTGGGGTTCCCAAGGTTCCCCATTCATGGGTTGCGAAGAAACTATTGGGAAGCCGAAGAAGGGAGAATTGAGAATTTAAAATTAAAAATGGTAGAATTCAGAATTTAAAAAAAATAAAATTTAAAATATAGATTTGCTTCTCTTAGGAACTCATGGTAACCCATCCACGGGTTTTTAAGAAGGTAATGGGAATCATGAGAAGGTAGAATGTGGTCGTTTTTCTGCGTCTTTCACCGCTTTTTCGCTTCGTTCGCGGTTACTACAGATCCTTTCGCAACGGCATCAGCTCCTGGGGTTTTTAGATAACCACGGATTAACCATCCGTGGGTTTCTAAGAATCTAATGGGAAGCTGAAGGAGGGAGATTTAAGAATTTGAAATATTTATTTATTGAAAATATAAGTCATTAGAATTTACAATTAAATGAATAAAATTCAAAATTTAAATTTGTTTCTCTCGGTCTCTCAGAAACCCATGGTCACCCATCCATGGGTTTCTAAGAGAAAAATTGTCGTTGGGCCAGCTATTATAGAAAAGGTTAACTACCCAACGGCAAACTTTTCTGCCCTCAGCTCTTTCCTCAGTTAATCATGACCCAGATTCATGAACGGACGAGCGGTCTCCGAAACCCCGACGGCGGTAAACCCACTCGATACCGTCGAAGTCTCCTAAACCGTGGCCCATGGGTGTTGCAGACCCGCGATAAACCCCGATTACACCTCGGCGCATTCACGAATCTCGGTTTGCGCGCCGTTTGGAGTATATCTCGAGACTTATAGGGGTTTACCAATGATGAATCTGGGCCAAGGACAACTATGGTATGGGTAACTGATACCCTGACATTCTAGGTGGAAGAAATGTCATCGGACGATTTCTTACTGTCCGCACCGCTCAGTAAGCTGTTCAACGTCGACGCCAGTGTGGTGCTGGAGATCGCTCGTGCTTCCACGTTGGCCAGAGTGAAGTTCGCCGTCGGCCACGCCCAATACAAGGTGAGCATCTCCATCCAGGAGTTCTTCTACTTATTTGAAAAATTGATAGTAAAGGTAAAGATCATTCCCTTATACACGCGGTGCTGTTCCATTCAGAATCGTAGGTCTGGTGAATGCGTATTTGGCCTATACAGTGACTTGCGGGTGTCAGTTGCTATGCTCAGTCAGTGTCTTTACCTTTGCAGACTAGTCTGGTACCAATTTACCCGACCCCGGAAGGATGGAAGGCTTGATTAGCCCGGGTCGAGATCGATCACTCGACCGTTCAGGCGTGAGCAGCGCCTGCTACCACTAATACGCGACAAAAGATCTGTAGTAAAGTACACTTAACGTATATGTACTATCAGTAAGAGTGTAATGTTATCCTGTTTCACTTTTTCGCCCTATGGGATGAAAGGATTAGCCAGCATTATACCTGCAGAGATGGGTTATACTCAATTAGGTTGCCAGCAGGGGTTAGGAGTCGTACAGCTGCTCAGCTTAGTCATCTAAAGCCGTATCACCTTATCACTGTAACTACCGCCTGTTCAGCAACGACGTTGTTTCTGAGAAAATAACCTCCAGTGGCTTTTTATAGGATTAAGCGGACATGGTGGCTTACGAGAATGTATTTTCAAATAGATAACAAAAAAGATAAAAAGATAATGGTATGCCTTTATTGCACAACTCAATTTGGATCCTCCACACCATCTCTTACCTTTTACCTTTTGCTTTTTTTTTCAAACCTTTCCTTTAGGCCAAAAACTTAGAACGATTCACATGTAATGAAGATTGACTAAAAAGGCGCGCGTGGTGTAGTGCTAAGAGGCGCTACTGTCACGATCACAAGAGTGATCGATAGTCGCATGGATTGGACCAAGCCTTCCATTCCTGCGATCGAGGTCGGAAATTGGTACCAGACTTGTTTGGGAAGAAAAGATGACAGTGGTATCAACAAGTGGCAGGCCGCCACCGCAAGTCATTGTAGGGACCAAAACGCATTCATCAACCTGATTGGGATTTCTGTTTGATAAATGAACCACGGCGCAATTTAATGTGGAACAGATCAACGCCGACACCTTTACCTTTACCTTTTTCAAACCTTCCTTCAGGCCACTCTCGAACCTCAGCTGGAGCATCCGTTTTTCGTTCTCGGCAAAGGCTGGAGCTCGTGCGATCCGCGTCGAACTGCTGAGACGTTCGGCTTGGAGTGTCAAGAGCTGAAGGTAAGTCGGTGAAAGTGTCCCTAGTAGGAAAGATAGCCTATGAAAAATTAGCAAACTTGGACAGCTTTTAAACCCTGGATGTTGATCTTATTTCGTTTAAAATTCGGTCAGGCATAGGTTTGGGTAACGCTGGGATAGCTTTCCGGGACTATTAGAATTACCTACTTCTTATTTTTACTGCCTGTTGGTCATTTACCCCGGTTGTGTTCCGTTTTACCTACGAATGCATTTCTTTTTATTTTTATACCACATTTTTATAGAATCAGATCAGAAAATAGACACGGGTTAGGGCTTTCATCTATGTCTTCAAGCGATTAAACCAAGTTAAATGATACCCATATCTGCTCGTTTTAGGCCGGCGATGTGTGCATTTCATTGTCTCGACGAACGGACGACACGGACACGAAGCAGTTGGATCAGACGATCACCCTGGCCGAGGCGAGCGAACTGAAAGACAAAGAGGCCGCACAGGCAGCCATCCGGGAGCAGCTCAGTAAGGAGATGGTTAGTGGTTTTTTCTAACCCTTACTCGGTCTGGAGAACATCAACAACCAACGACGACATGGTATCTGAGGCGCATTTGACACCAGTGCAACGTACCTGCTCTCCTTTGAAGTCGCGTCCTCTGCGTCTCTGTCTCAGGTGTTAAAGAAGCCGGGCAAAAAACGGGCTCGATACTAGCTCGGAAACTATAGCTTGAAGAATGGCCTTCTGAAGGCGCTCACCTTCCATGCCACCTCGATGGCGCCAAAGTTTGGCATGGCGGCAATCTCTTCCGCCTGAGTAGACCACCTAGTTCAAACCATTCTTGATCACATCTTAACCTGCCAAACCTACTCGTAGATGGGATTTTCGCGCTAACCTCTCTCGCCTTGGTAAAACCCTGGATAGACCCGCTTCAAATCATCCTTCATCACCCCTAACCCTGCCAATCCCACTTGTAGATGGGGTTCTCGCGCCAACCTTTCCCGCCTGGGTAAACTCCCGGTTAGACCACGCGGTTCAAATCACTAATCGAATCTTGGCCATACCCTAACCCAGGCCTACTTCCACAGGAAGATGCTATTTTCGCGCCAACCTTTCCCGCCTGGGTAGACCCACTGGGTAGACCACCAGGTTCAAATCACATATTGATCCGCCATGATCCCTACCCTGCCTTCTCCAGCAATTACCATTCTGTTCTCCTTCCTAACAATCCGGAGGGGTTCCTGTTATTTTCCATTTTCTCCTCTTTTCTTTGTTGTGATGGTGGTGCTAGGTTCGTCGCAAAAATCGCACTTCGGGCGGGATTCGAACCCGCGTCTGGCGCCTAACCGAGGCTCGTGCGCTAACCACTACGCCACTGACACGACGGTTCTCCTCCCCAACTGAGACTGTCATTTGCGCACCGCTAGCACTTTCTCGAGCCCGTAGGTTTTTTAGCCCGTAGGCCTGGTTAAGCGCGAGACGAGGGTTTGAATCCCGCCTGAGATGTAATTTTTGCGACGAGCCTCGCACCACCATTACAGCATCATACAGGGTGTCCCAAAAAAATGTACCCACTGTTTGAAATGCCATAACTTTGGGGAAAGTGAACCAATCTTGACGAGTCATTGTTTGAATGGAAGCTAAGGAACAAGAAAATTTTCTGGTGTGTGTTTGGTCAGGATTGCGCCATGTACTCGACCGAGGCCTGAAAATTTTGGACCTGATTGATAGTGCATGGGCTATATGCTTGCTCTATTTTGGTCGTATACAGGGGATATCGCTGCTATCAGTTACTTCTGGGGCAGTAAACATATCGACTTGCCGCAGCTTTTGGTAGAGCATGGAACAACACCAATATCGATCAATAATTGTAATCACTGTCAGAGAAGATAAAACTCCTCCAACAGTGATGCAATCATAAGAAGCGAGTTTATAGGAATGAAAAATGTGTGAACCATAAAGATTGCGCCATGCACCTATCCGAATCGCCGGATTCCAGACCTGATTGAAAGTTCACAGATAACATGCTTGTTCTACTTTGGTCGCCAACAGGTGATATCGCTGGTACGCGTTTCTCTCGATGTAGTGAGCATGAAAGCGTCAAAACATAACAAGTTTAGCATGTACTTTGAGATGCTTTTGCACCCTACTGCTTTCTCTGTTCAAAAACCCAGGACTTGTAATGAGCATGTAACAGCAACTGTTATATTGCTAAACTTGTTATGTTTTGATGTTATTATGTTTACTGCATCGAGAGAAACGCGTATCAGCTATATCACCTGTTGGCGACCAAAGTAGAACAAGCGTGTTATCCGTGAACTCTCAATCAGGTCTGGAATTCGGCGATTCGGACAAAAGCATGGCGCAATCTTCATGGTTCATACGTTTTACATTCCTCTGAATTCTTTTCTTATGATTGCATCACTGTTGGAATAGTTTTAGTTTCTCAAACAGTGGTTACAATTATTGATCGATATTGATTTGTTCCACCCTTAACCAAAAGTTGCGGCAAACTGATATGTTCACTGCCCCAGAAGTAACTCACAGCAGCGATATTACCTGTTCACGGCCAAAATGAGCAAGCATATAGCCCATGCACTATCAATCAGGTCCAAAATTTTGAGGCCTCGGTCGAGTACATGGCGCAATCCTGACCAAACACACACCAGAAAATTTCCTTTTTCCTTAGCTTTTATACACCTGGAATCGTCACGATTGGTTGATCATCGCCAAAGTTATGGCATTTCAAACAGCCGAGCAACAAGGACCCACATTCTAGTATACGTAGTAGTAACCCGCGAAAAAGCGGTAATAAAACTAGGATTTCACGTTAGCTTCTTTTCTTTGCTCTTCTTCTTCTAAATCTCGTTGATTATTCAGCCCGAAGGCGACGGTCGATCGTCAGAGCCACCAAACTGCTTTCATCCGTATGCGAAAAAAGTGCGAAAGGTGTCGGAGAGCTAGCTGGTTGCTACCTGGCTGGATCACCTAGATGACGACGACACCGCCGCCACGCTTCCTCTGCAGTACTGTTGATGTCATGCGCATTCGCTTATTTTATTTTGCCTTTTTTCTACATTTTTAGTTTGCGACCTGATGTTTTTTCCGTGTCTCTTTTGTTAATATACGTACGTTCTCCGACGTATAGCAGATTCATTTCGCTGCCGGTTTGTCGTAGTGATTCGCTAGTGATTCGATCGTTTATGTGTTATTATTTTTATTATGTATGTTTTAGGAATTCGTTGTGAAATCTCTTTTGAAATCGATTCATTCTGTTTTATTTCAATTGTCGCCACGGGCTAGTTCATCTCAGCGCTAATACAGGGTGGCCGAAAAGTATAGACGTCTGTTCAGTCTGGTTTTCGTCATTGTTGCTCATCGTGGAGAGAGTTGCGACGGCTTTTGGGTATCTTTTAACCAAGATTTCTGGCTTGTTGCTCTCTGTCCAAGAGGTTCTTCCTCGGGTAATCCATTAAATGGCTAATCGGACTTCTCAGTCCTCAATAAAGCAGGCAACTCAGCTTTTCCGCTTTAATTTCCATGAACATCATCTACACCGAGGTAAAAAACTAAGGAGGGCTCTATGGTGTAGCTGTCTAGCATCGCTACGCTCACGACAGACCTGAGACGCGAGTTCGAATCCCGCTTGAGTCCCTACCACTTCTAAGTCATTGAAAATTGTACAAAATTCACATGTGTTTCCTCCACGATGGTGGAGCTTATCCAGGGTACTCAAAAAACCAAATTTAGAGCAGATTTTTGACATTTACCTAAATTGCTCTCTAGAAGCCCATGGTGGAATGGCAAGAGGTGCCGTTTTCATGCAAACGGTAGAGCGATCGATCCTCTCCTAGGTTAGGCAAGCCCTCCGTCCTTCCGGGTTGGGTATGTTGGTGTTGGTGAAAAAAAAAACTTGGAAAGGTGTAGACCCCGATCCTGGCGGCGACTGACCCCGCTAGTTTCATAAAACCTTTGTAGATAACTCTTTGGTTTTGGACGGTAGTCGGATGCATGGCGCACTCCACTGGAATCGCTAGCAGCCCCGTCTAAAGCATGAAAATCTCTGGCGATTCGCAGAAGCCTCATTTGCAGATAGATTTGGGCCCTAACCACCAACTCCGCAATTCTCGCCGCGCGCGGGCAACACGGCGCACTCCAGCCTCGAGCCAGCGCTTCGGCACAGTGGCCACACTTACCTTTCATCCTACTTACCTCTCAGGGCATTTATACTCGGCGGCCACCTTGCTTTCCAAATCGATAACCACGTTCTTCCACAATACGTCTCTAGTGTGTTTTTACGCGCTTGTAGAGCTTTGATTAGCGATCGATTCGGCGTTTTTAATAATAATAATAATAATGATTACTAATAACTATTTTACATGATAAGACTCGGGGGTTAGCGATTCGTTCTATTCTTCTTCTTTTTCTTGATAGTAACGGTGATAGCTGTTTAATGTTAGATTTCAGGAACAGAATGATCTTCACAACGAGCGGCGTCCACCAAAACGCCTTTGAATGTACAAAGTGTTGACCACTTGACGTAACTATTATTCTTATTATTATTGTAGTCGGCTTTTTAGCGCGAATAAATATTAGCGGTTTTTCATGACAAAATGATTTTTTGTTGGAGTACAAGGCTATCTTGCGAAGATTTAGCGATTTATTTACTAGTAACGGTATAGCTGTTCAGCTTCAAGTACCGGTCTTTCTACACTGATTCATTTACTATTTACTTTTTTGTTATTATGTTTTTGAAAAGGCTCGGCTATAGATGAGCCCTTCGAAAAAATCGATTTTTTTTTAAATTCAAGGTAAGATCCCTAGGCCGACACCTATTTTTCATCTCTGACTGAAGGGTTTCATGTTTTAGATGAGTATACCCAGGAATTTAAGGTAAAAGTCGCCTGTATTATTATAAGGATTTGGCATATGCTCACTTCAGAAAGGTTAGTTTTACTCTTTTCTCTCCAGCAAATTGTTTGATTTTTTTTCAGGTAAATTTTACCCGCACCCCCGGTTTTCTGAGAAACTGTTCTGAGCCTTTCCGCAGCCGTGGAAAGTCAAGGAGGATTTGCCGAATTAACCCAAAAACAACTTTCATTTCTCAATTCGAGGTCTACAAGGGTTGGAAATTACCCATAGCTACCCTTCTCCATGCGTTGGAAAAGATACAGGTCTTCGCTTCGAAAAGCTTGTTGAATCAGTCAATGGTATGAGGTCTCCAATTTACTCATGAATGTCTACCAGAATGTTTTACACTTTGACATCACAAACACCGTAGAAAATAGCTGTGATTACCTTGACTTGCATGTATGGATTCACGACAATGTAGTCTACACAAAAATGTTTAATAAAACAGATAATTTTAACTTTAAGGTTATACGTCTTCCACATGAAAGGACATATATCAGTGAAAGGGTTAAATGTGCCACTATTTACACTGAAATATTGAGAATAGCACGCACTTGTACACTCTTAGAAGACTTCGTTCTGAGACAAGATTACATTCTCAAAATTCTACTTACTTGTATTAAAAAGAATCCATATATAGCCTTTAAATACGGCTATGTTGAACCCAAAGCCATGACTGGCATGATAACTGACAGCAATTTAATCTGACAGCTAAAACCTTCTTATTATATTATTGGTGCGATCTCCTGGTCAAATGGCCCTTTACTTAACATTCATATACTCCTACATCGGAAAGGGTGTTCGCTGTCTCTCCTTACATGCTGAGTTCCTTAGGATCGCGCCACGCAATTCTCCACTAAGCATCGCTCCGTCATCTTGTTCGTATAAGTCAGCCTGAGTACTTATACGAACGAGATGCCGGAGTACCTTACTGGGCAAGTCTGGTGCTAATTTACCCAACCTGGCGGGCCAGTTTGCCTCGGAGAAGATCGATCGAGCGAGCATGTAGGTGGATGTAGGGCATCTTGCCAGTGGTAGAGCCGATCCACTATGTAGTGTAGTTGGACTGGCTAAATTCTTCCGGCTTAGAGACGCGGGTTCGATTCCTGGCTGAGCCACTATCTGCCCTAGCGTTATCCAAACTTCAAGAAATGGATAGCTACATGACTAATACATTTTTTACTATTAAGAACATTATAACCCATTCACCTAGTAGTACTGGTAAGTGGTGCAGTGGTAAGAGGCGTAACTGGCACCTGCACGATGTGGAGCTCGATCCTCGCCCGGGCTAACCAAGGCTTCAATCCTTCCGGGGTTGGGTAATTTGGTATCAGAACCGCCTGGTAAGTTAAATACACTGACGTGGTTTAGTGGTTGGCCCTGTGCCTGTACGATTTTGAATGGAACACGAATGCGTGGCGCGTCCCTAGGGGCTGATTAACGCCGACACCTATACTTTTAACTTCATATACAACATAGACTTTTGTTTACTTACATAACACGACATTAATATGACAAGGCCTCGCGTGGTGCAGTGGTAAAAGGCGCTACTGTCACCCGCAAGATCGAGCGATCGGTCCCGGCACGGGCTAACCAAGCCCACCATCTCTCCAGGGTCGGGTAAATTGGTACCAGAATGTCTGGAAGGGTAAAGACAACCACTCGGTCTAGCGTCCGACCCCCTGCAAGTCATTGTATATGCCAAATGCGCATTCACCATGCCTCTACGATCTCGCACGGAAGACGAGTGCGCGGCGCGTCCTTAGGGGACTGATCAACGCCGACGCCTTTACCATTTATCATTGCTCTTTTTTACCGTTTACCCTTCTAAAATCTCATAACATTTGGCTCCTACCGCCCAGCGTTTTTCTAACCCATCATCAGCTGCCGGAAGCCCATTATCACATTCTAGGAAATAAGTAACGCCGGTACCTTTACCTTTACTTTTCACCTTTCCTTACATACCACTTTTACTTATTTCGCTTGCCCGATTTTCACCAGATCGAACTGTAGGTCGTTTTTTCGCCGCTTTGGTTAGAATCTGATACGACTCTCGATGAGCTCGAGTTGTCGAAACCGAGCAATCATCGGAGATGATCTCGGCTGATGGTCCCCAAGGATGCTCGGCGTGCCGCGTTCCGCTCGTCGAAGCCGGCAGTGTTTTCGAGAGTTCTGCCCTCTTTATCGTCACCAACGATCTAGTCCTTTCTCTATTTTTTTTACAGAACATCTCTCGACATTGAAGACAAATCTTTGCCGACCTCGATGAAAAATTACAGTCTGCGCTGACGAAAGAAAAATCCGCTGATCGCCGAAACACTGCTAGAATCGCGACCTTGGCACATCGGACCCTTTAGGATTCGCCACGCATTTGTCGTTCATTCAGAATTGTAGACATGATCAATGCGTATTCGGCCTATATCATGACTTGCCAGCTGCTGCTCAGATCAGTGTCTTTACCTTCCCAGACAAGTATGGCACCAAATACACCAACCACTGAGGGATGAAAGGGTTTGTTTGCCCGGAGTGAGGATCGATCACTTGAGGGTGCAGATGGAAGTAGCGCCCTTACCTTTGTACCATGGGTCACTTGCAGGTATCCACACAATTCATTGGTCTATTCGGGGTATAACACCCCTCAATGAGACACCTGGTGGTACGGGTGACCATGAGGTAGCAACAGCGCGCCAGTGCGCCAGCCGAGCGTGATCACATCCATTGCACCACAACCCGCCCAGGTCTGGGATACCTTCATGAATCACAAATTAACACGGCAGAATCGGATATGCAAGACCTTTAACCTCATGGTTTCCAAAACCCATGTTTCGTTCATGAATCCGTTCCCAAGGGCAACTTAGGGTGCATTGTTTTCCGCCCGTATTTTTCGTGAGGGTGATCCATAAATTAATCGTCTTTTCGCTTCTTACCTGTTATTGGCTGGAATGAATAAATCTAATGGCGAAGTTGGTCTGGTGAAATTTGGTCAATCTCTAATGACGCGCCGCGCACTCGTCTTCTGTTCAGAATCGTAGAGCCAAGGTAAGCGCGTATTTGGCCTAAACAAGGACTTGCGGAGACCAGCCTTTGCACCAAGTTAGCGTCTTCACCCTCCAAGACAAGTCTGGTACCGATTTACACAATCCCGTCGGGTTGGAAATCTTGGTTAGTCTGGACGAGGATCGATCGCTCGACCGTGCTGGTGTGAGATGCGCCTTTTATCCATGTATTACTAACCAGCCATTCTGCGGGCTGCAGGCCGCCAAATGGAAAAAAATGAATAAAAGGAAACACACATAAAACATTTATGATAACAAATAAAACGAAGAACAAAAAGCATGCGGGAAAAGACGACGAGGAACTGATGAAACACGTCACAGGAAGTACGGTAACGGACAATCGCGGCGGGACTCTAGAGTTGACAAACAGACATCGTGGTTTCGCTTATTTATTAGTAGGATACTTTGCGCATGTCACGGAATTGATAAATTAATAAATGAACCTCTTTGCTAGGAAAGTGGGTTCAGCTGAGTTGTCCCTTCCCGTCGATGGCTGTTCATATTTCAGTGGTCGGTCGCAGTCCGGTGGAGTTGCACTCTAGGCCTCGTTAGCGCCCGAATGAGTCCTACATATTTTATTGCAGCGCAGTTTTATGAGCTTTTGGGCTTTAGCTGACCGACAGCCAGTCGACTTTTTTCCTCGTGTTCACGGCCTAATTTGCTGCTTACTGTGCGCCGTTTATGATGATGTCCGTGATCGACCGCATCCGACAAAATTTTATAAAACTTGAAATTCCAGTTTTATTACAGCTTTTCGCGGGTTACTATTTTTTGTATTTTTTTTTATTTCAGACATGTGATCAAGCACATGCAAAGCGAATAATGTGAGCACAGTCACCATCTCAAGTATTAAGAAAGTAACGAGACTACAGAAATTTTCACCTCACAAACTAGGTAGAAAGTATTATAAGAGAAAGACCATTCAAAACATTCGGAAGAAAAGAGGTATCGAGAGAAGAGCACCTTGCACTAGCACCGGAAATTTTTTAATCATGACGATCATGATTTTTAACCATTTGTATACTAGAATGTAATGTGGTAATGCTGGTGCTAGGTTTATCGCTAAAATCGCATCTCAGGCGAGATTCGAACCACCATTACAGCATTTTATACAACTGATTGTAATGCTAGGCGGGTTACGGTGGGATGCAGCCACTAGAAGTATTGTTGTGCTCACTAGAATCTTCAAAACAGGTCAAATTGCTATATAAATGTGTACTTTCATGTCCTCCGTACTCTAAGCTCCATTTGAGCAGATTCTTGTAGAAAAATAATGTTCTATTCGGCCTCGAGAAATGTTTTTGTTCACTGAACCCTAACCCACGTAGCACCATTCTTGGTTTACCTCTGGGCCCAGATTCATCATTGGTAAACCCCCGATAAACCCCGAGATGTATTCCGAACGGCGCCCACTTTGTCTACTTACCCTAAACTTCCTATGCTAAACGCAATCTCTCATCGACTCTGCCGTCTGGTTCTGGATGTGCAGCGGTTTCGGAGACCGCTCGTCCGTTCATGAATCTGGGCCCTGGTTAATTTTCCTGTCTACCCAGCTACGTCACCCCACCTTGTTTCAGTTGTCACTTTTCGAAAATGGAATTGAAAACAAATGGTAGATACAAGTGGTCGGTTTTGATCAGTCCCCTCAGGACGCGCCACGCATTCGTGCTCTATTCAGTATCGTAGGGACCTGATGAACGCGTATTTGGCCTATACAATGACTTGTGAGGGCGAGCCGCTATAGCAAGTCAGTGTCTTTACCTTCCCAGATAAATCTGGTGTCAATTTAACCGATCCCGGAGGGATGGAAGGCTTGGTTATCCCGAACGTGAATAGATCGCTCGACCGTGTGGGTGTCTGTAGCGCCTCTTACCACTGAACCACGACCGCCGCTATCTTGTAGCAATACTATATTGTTTAAATTCAGTCGGATACGTACGCTTGCCAAAAATCGTACATTTCGAGATCTGGAGAAAACTTATTATTTAGAGAAGCGATTCTCTGTCACCACCTAATATAGGCAAATTTTTGCAATAGAGCACTGAAAAGATATGGAATTCACCTACATACCTAGTAGGGTAACCGTAAGACTTTAGTTTTCAGAGCCCTTCTTCCCGGTCTTTCGAGGAACATCCTTCTGCACAGCTTCTTGCTTATAACTAGTCATAGTAGCTTCACACTTGAGTTACGCACTCGTCGTCACACCCGATGGGTATGTGGAATCCTGACCGTACCGAGTAAGGTATAAGTCAGACAGAATGTAGTTGCCGCGCCGTTCCACACAACACTGTTTCAAGTGCCCATCAGGATTTTCAGCAGGAGTCATCTCATCCCGTGACGAGTTTTTCCACGACGACCGACCAGTTCACGAACGGTAATCTCCGTCATGCGTAACGATGACGCGACGAAGCTGAATAATTTTACCAGTTAAAAGCTGCAGCACAATCTCCTTTTCTGGACCGTCTCTCGCAGACCCCATTTCCTGACGCTACAACTCGTCCGGTTCGGACGAAAACAACAATTTCAAGTCGATGTTTTTGCTTTGTTGTCTTCTTGATAGAGCTATTCAGAAACGAATAAAATACACGAAATTCAAGCGATTTTAGATAACTCGAAGAGGATTAAGGCTCGTTCATACTCGGTCGCAGCGCTCCAACTCAGCTCCAAACCTCTTCTTCGGGCCTCCATCTGCAGTAACTCTGGGACTTCTGTATCTTCGAAAATTCTAGAAATTGATTTATAATTGCATATTAACTATCGCCATTTCAGTGTCCACCTATTTTTACCTTTTGTGCATCTCTTACCTCTCTTTACTAACTATAACTTAACTTTTTTATCAACCACGTCATGATTTTATGCTATCGCTTGCATTTTAGCACTTTGTTTTTTTTGTTTATTCCGCACCATTGTTTTTGTTTTTTTATACCCCACATGCCTTGCGCGTGTAATAACTATAAAAAATTGCTCGTAGGTTTCTCCTCTGCGTGTCTGCCCTATACTTTACTGCTGCACTTCACTGCTGCCGAGTATAAATGGTCATGCAGGGCAAATTTCAAAATCTTTGGCAAATAAATGAAAGGACCCGATTTGCTTTTGTTTGCGCAGACAAACGAGAACTCACTAGCAGTTCTTGACAGAACAAAGTATACTTCTAAAGGGATAAAAAATAAAAGAAAAATAAAAATAAATTTCACTGACATAGGGAAGGTACTTGCCACTTTAAGTTTTACTTTCATTTGAATAAGCAGGTAAATGAAAAGCATATGAAATTTGTTGAAAGAATGAAAACATTTTGAGTCCATGCAATGATTTTCCTGACAAAAATGAGATAATAGGGAGTGGAATCGGTTAGGTATGTTAGAAAGAACAACTGTATGGCAGGAATGAGTTTTAGAAGAGTCTCGGAAGGGAAAAGGGGTGAGAGTGATTACAGATCGATAGGTGATTTGAACAAGCAAAAAGCAACCTATTCCTGTGAGCCACAATGCTTTCAAAAAAAAATGAGCCAAAAAATAAGCCACAATGCTTTCAAAAAAATAAACTATTGCTTTAGTCATGTTCTGGTTTGTTTTTTGTTTTTCCTTTAATCTCTCTTCCTCCGCATATTATTTGGTCTTCTTTGTCAGCTTTTAATGCTCTTCTCATCCTTGTTAAATCTTCCTCATTCCCGTTTATTCCAATTGTCTTTTCAATAGTTCCTAAATTGATTTATACACATTGCCTTGCTTGTCATGGTACTTCCATGTAATAAATAAACAAGCAAACAAGCTGATCATCCCAAGACAGAAGAGTGGCAAGAGCTCTGTGAGTAGGGCTAGGCAGGGGAAGGAGTGATCAGTGATCGATAGGTGATTGGTGCCAGGAGATCTACTCCACGCCAAAAAAAATGGCGCGAAGACGGCCCAAATGTGCGCGAAGAAGGGGCAGAGGGCCGTAGGTGGGTTTATTCCACCGGCTTCTACGTTACCGACTGGGTATCGGACTTACCCTTGGCTAGTTGCTCTTGTGGACTAGTAGTGTCTGGTCGTTCGAACCTCTCTTCGATTGGGCGATCAGTGGGCCGTCGTGGACCGACCCTTTTGGGTAAGTTTTTTTTTACCCTTGCGCAATTGTTCTGGAATAAATCCTTCGATTTCTGTTACCTGTTTACAGTCGGTTTTCGTGAATTCCTCTGTAGAAGGGTCTATGTCCCATGTTTTTACCATCCAGGGATTCATCATTGGTAAACCCCCGATAAACCCCGAGATATAACTCGAACGGTGCCCACCTTTGTCTACTTATTCTAGACTTCCTATGTTAAACGCAATCACTCATCGACTCTGCCGTCTGGTTCTGACTGCGCCGCGGTTTCGGAGACCGCTCGTCCGTTCATGAATCTGGGCTCAGATTATCGCGGATGTGATCGCGATGGTAGAGTGGGTGTTGAGGGGGAGCGTGAGGAATGCTCGCGCGCCTTATCATATTCATCTCATAAAAGCTCGGCGCGCGAGCTTCCTTCAGCGCTCCCCTGCAACATTCTCGTCGTTAACCCGGTCAACCATTGGTCGTTTAGTTGTGCCTTCATTCGCCTATTTTCTGTTCACTCCTAATTGCTTACTCGCATGTTCCTATTTCATAGATTCACTCATTTCTCCCATATACGCATGTTCCTATTTATCACTCGTAGCTTCCTATATGTGTTATTGTTTGATTTATAGTGCCACGGTTTAATTACCCAAGTTTGAGATTATCGCGGATAAAGTCGTGCGATGTATCGAGTGCTCGTGTTGTACAAGAAGAACCACTGAACCACGGAAAGCTTTACACAGATCTTTATCCAACAACGGTAACCACTCCTTCGACAGAGCACCTGAGTGCATGGCTGTCTATCGCTCTGGATTCGGGTATATTGATACCAGAATTGTCTGGGAATGTGAGGATACTGACTTGGTATAGCGGCTGGGTACCCAGGTCGTTGGACACTCCAAATTCCCCTGCATAACGCCTCTACGATTCTAAATCGAGGACGAGTGTATGGCTTAGTGGTCTGATCTTTCTTTCGCTTTATCTTCTATTTTTTAGAGAACACCAAAGCTATGCCGGTTCCGAGTTTTCTTCGATTTTCAGTGATTTTCTGATTCATTTTCTGATTTTTTGTTATTTTGTGTTATCTCTGCAAAAGCTACGCGATCCTGAGCTTCCACATTTATTAGTCATCGGCTCGCTTCAGACAGATTCCCATCGACTATTTCTGCTGTTCGTAGAGAACGTAAACTTTTCCCACGATCGTGCCATATGCTCCATAACATTCTTCTGATCGTGCGCTATCGATGTTTCTTTTTAAATTCATCTATTGATTTGTACTTCTGTAAGTTGTACTTAAACAGCTGAGAGAGGTTTAATGGGTCGAAACATCTATTTAAATTGATGTTTGTTCCTCATTCCTGGCGATCTGTCTCAGTTGAGTTAAATCAGTTGACCCAATATGGTTTTAATTTCCGTTCTAATCTACCCATACAATTGCGGAAAAAATCTTTAAATCCTATAGTAAGTCTTGTGAATATCTTGCCAGGAGTTCTTTTGAACCATTGGTACTCTCGAAAAAAGAGCCCCGCTCTATGTTCCACTCTTGCACCTCTTTGAATTCCCGACCATCCGACGGCGTAGATTTGTTTCTTCATTTTGAGTCTCCACAAGTCTGAATATTTATTTGTTGTGTAAAATCATATTCAAAATTAACGCACTTCCGACGAATCTCATGCATATTTCATGTTGGTTTATTTTGCAGTTTCATAGATACAAATAGAAGATTTAAAACGAAAATGGGAGAAACATCAAAGTTGACGAAAAAAACGAAAAACGAGAAAATCACTTCGTTTTACTATAGTTTTCAGTTGTTATTAATTATTGTTTAGGATTACATCTGCTCCACTTGGCGCACGTAATAGTGCATATTAAATAAATAAATAAATAAATAAGTAAAAATGTATCTATAGAGACTTTGACGGAATTCTCAATCACCTCGACGCACCTTTGGCCTTTAATCCACCAAATAAATAGAATAAATAAAAAATAAAATAGCGGTGGAAGTTGGAAATTGCTTGGCTTCAAGTATTTTTACCGCCTATTTTGAATGGTAGGACATCAGCTCACAGGTTATTTGAGATTCAGGTGTTCTGATCCAGACCGGGCCTCTCCTCTCCGATAAGGCGATGTTTTTACCCAGTAGACTGTAGGATGGGTAACTAGCGCCAATTCCACCTGTGAGGTCAAGTGGTCGATACTTTCCCAGAGAAGAGCACGTACTCCACCCTAAGGTAGATTCGGGATCAGGTTAATAGCTGTCAGAGTTCTCTGACAAGGTAGGGACGCTTACTTGTACAGCGATTGACCATGGGGTAGTTTACCTTTCCGGTTACCTTTTTGGTTTTTCGCTTGTCTGAGGAGGTGAAGATACCCAGCAGTACAAATATCATGTATAGGAAGGTGAAGATACCCACTAGTACAGCGGCTCTTACCCGCTTGTCATTGTATAAGCCATTCATCATGCCTACACGATTCGGAATGGAAGACGAAGGCATGGCGTGGCGTGGCTGATCCACCGTTTTCTCGTGGAATCTTCTACCAGCCTTACAGACCACTTATTCTTTTTATATTTTATTGTTATTTATCAGTTCTTACTACTAGACCTCTTGGTTCGAGCCGCGTTCAGATTCATTAACATAACCAGTGGTTTTCATTACCGAAACGTTAACGAACCCAAGCACCTTGCAGTGAGCTTTCCGCTGTATTCATCAGTCTTCTCAGTTCCTTGTCGCATCACTAGGGTAATCGATGTAGCGTAGATTTTAACCCATAGAAATTTACAGGGCTTGTTACCGGTTTGTCAGTGACGAACCTGAACCAAGAAGAGCAGCCAAAGCTTTGCTACCGAGGCGATATCCAAGGGTAAAAGGTAAAAGGTAAAGGTGTCGGCGTTGATCAGTCCCCGAAGGACGCGCCGCCGCATTCGTGTTCAATTCAGAATCGTAGAGGCATGCTGAATGCGTGTTTGGCCTATACAATGACCTGCGGGGGCCAGCCACTATACGAGGTCAACGTCTTTACCTTCCCAGACCAGTCTGGTATAATTTACCCGACCCCGGAGGGATGAAAGGCTTGGTTAGCCCGGGACGGGGTCGATCGCTCGACCGTGCGGGTGACAGCAGTGCCTCTTACCACTGTACCACGCGGGCCCTCATCTAAGGGTAACCGAGGGTAAACCTTGAATGAAACCACGTGTTGACTAGGTACAACTCTTTTATGAGCTCCTAGGACTTCTAAGTGTGATCTTTATCTTTTGCTGGTTTATTTATTTATTTGTGTACGCTGTTCAAGACAGACGTAGGAAAGTGTAAAACAACAACATCAACACACAAAACATAAATGGCCAAGTAATTAGTGAGAATAGAGTTTACTGCAAGGCGTCTGAAAAAGGCCTCAGAGTGGATGGGAGCAGATTCTACTAATTGAAGATAAAAAAGACCTGCTCTAACAGTAAAGAACTTTGCTCTAATGGTTGATTTAGGTCTGGGAAAAAGTTTCCATATCCTTCCATACCATTTCATTTCGTTCTATTTATTTATTTATTTATCTATTTATTTGTGTACGGTGCATAGGGCGCACATGAGACAGAACAATAAACGGCACCAAAAAACAAGGAACTAAACCATAAAACATTCGAACCATAGATCAATACCACAATCCAACAGAGAGTTAAAATCGCAGCAGTTGCTTCATTGCCAGCCTTTTGAACCTCAAATGGCATGAAAGGCACGTTATTACCCAGAGAAAGGAAGATTGAGCCAGCTCTGCACGTAAAAGTGTTGCCTGACTCCCTTTCTAGGAACCGGGTGCCAAATTTTTTTCTGAGTGTCCTCTAGTTTTAGATTTATTTACCATATAAAAATCAGACGCCTTACAATTAGTAATCCCTGCCAACAGCTTAAAGACGACCATTACATCTCTAAGCTGCCTGCGGGACTTCAACGTGTGAACCTTATAAATACGATTTCTACGACAGGCAGATGGAACCACCATGTTACCACCCCTAGAGCACCTGAGAAAGACGTTTCGCGTATAGTTATTTTGAACCTTTTCTGAAAGGTCAACATCTTTCACCTTGTGGGGGCAGAAAACAGCAGACCCACTTTCCACGATGGGTCTAACATACGTTGTGTACACTTTCATCAACACGTCCTCGTCCGTTGTCATTAGAGACTTGAAGACACTAAATGTGCGTAACTGTGCCTTCTTGACCACGCTACTGTAGTGTTCAGAGAAGTCTAGACGACTATCGTAATGGAATCCCAGGTCTTTAACTTCGGCAGCAGGACTCGACGTTCCCGTTTCGTTTCTGGCTGTCTGGCTCGCTCGCACTGATGTCATGTCTGTCGATTTCGCAGTTTTGCTTTCGCGAAATTTTCCTTCCAGACGCATTTTTCTCCGTCCGCACATCAATCTATTTGGCAGACTGCGAGTTTTGTGGAGTTTTCCCAAACGCATTCTTTCGGTTCAAAAACACCCCAGAAAGGGAGCCCACTGGAAGAAATCGGCAAGCGATAAATCTTACCATTCTCCGATTTCTGTCCGTTTGCCTATACCTTCTCCATTTCCTTTCCGATCTCTTTTCTTAAAACGATGGAAATCTGCCATAAAGGTGACATTGGTCATTGATAACAGCTGAAAATCAACAAAAAGGGCCCTGATTCCCACGTTCTCTCTTCTTGGAAACTCGCTTGAAATTGGTCAATGATAACAGTTGAAAATTATCAAAAAAGGCTTCAATTTCCAGATTCTCTCCTCTTGGAATCTCGCATTTAAATCGCTTCGATCACTTGAAGCTGAATGAACAGGGAAATCCCTCCTGCATTCTTCTTCTAGGCAGATTTTCTATCGATTTCATTTCGGTCGTGGAATTAATCTACGGTCTGGGCGGTGTAGTGGTAAGAGACGGTGCTCCTACCCGCATGGTCGAGTGATCGATCCCCGCCCGGGACAAATAAGCCTCCCATCCCTCAGGGGTTGGCCAGACTTGTCTGGAAAGGTAGAGACACTGGTTTCGTATAGCGGCTTGCCCCAAATCATTGCATAGACAAAATGCGCCTTAGCTATGCCTCTGCGATTCTAAGTAAAAGGCCAGTGCTTGGCGCGTCCTTAGGCGACTGGTCAACCGCTATCACTTTACATTTACCTTTTATTAACCCTCCGCAGCAGAGGGGGCTCCTCGGGACTAAAGTGTGAACTGGACGTCGATTACGACCTGGTGCTCGTGGACTTCTGAAAAACAAGGTGTTCATCCACCGCGACGTCTCCGCCTCGTCAATCAGGTCATAAATCCACCAGCGTCTCTTCGTATTGGACTTTTGATCGTTCCGTTAGTTCCTTTTCTTATTCCCTTCCTTTTCCTCTTTCGCCTTTTCTTTTCCAGTTTGTTTAATCGGCTCGCTTTATTTTTCTATTCTTTTATTGTTGCAAAAATGGAAGTTGTGAAGTTTCTTTTGTATCAGGCCTGTTCCTGTTTTGATTGTTTTTCTTACTTTATTGACTCCTCATTTTTTCACTTTGGTACCGACCTTCTCTTTCTTGGGTTATACCCGGAATACTAGGAGTGCCTTGAGGGTACATTTAGGCTCTACCTGCTAACTTATCCAGGCCGTCGTGCTTATTCAGTATTGGTTCATCTTCTTACGACTAGATTGAAGCCTAGCGATATTTCATTTGTTTTTTCTCCAGTTCCTAGTGGGTTACAGCCGACTAGAATATTTGATGGTAACATTAAAAAACAAGAGAAAACACGGTTAATAACAAACCAAAGAAATCACTGAGATATCGTTGAGATCATTGATTCGTTGCAATTTGTTGTAGGATTTTCAGTTGAATAAATAAATAAATAAATAATCCACGACGGAAGCCCTTCAGTAGCACTTATTTTCTATCCACACAGAATTTCAATTCAAGGCTTTCTTCTTCAGCTTCAGTGTCGGCGCGTGAGTCTACATAGGCTTTTGAATAATTGAGTAAGTAAACAAATGAATAAATAAATGTCAACACCAAGCCAGCCAGTCGTCCGCGACCACCCGATCTATTCATTCATTCTCACCTCTGTTCACATCGTGCTCGGAACATTTACTTCATTATTTACGTTGCCTACATTGATAAAGTTTTGTGAAGGTAAATATAAAGTTGTCGGGATTTAATTGCTAAGGCTAGGCGGGGATCGATCGCTCAACTGTGCCATTAGAAGTAGCGCTTCTTACCACTGCACCACGAGCGCCTAAAAATTCTTGTATGGTAGTAGAGCTCTGAAGGATGTTCTCCGTTCACTAAAATTCTTCGCCAGAGCACGGTCAAGAAGTCCAGTTGAAGTTTCCTACCATTAGGCGTTAACCTTGAAACTCAGCCCAGCTCACGATACATTTTTCAGAGTTTAATTAGTAAGGCTGGGCGGGGATCGATCGCTCGACTCTGCTGTTGGATGTGGCGCTTCTGAGCACTGCACCATGAGCGCCCTAAGAAGTCTTGTACATATGGTAGTAGAGCTGCGAAGGACGTCCTCCGCTCACAAATTCTTCGCCAGAGCGCGACGGCCGAGAAGTCCAGTTGAAGTTTCCCACCATTAGGTGTTAACCTTGAAACTTACCCCAGCTCCCAAACTGGCCACCCAGCGTGACCGTAATCGCAGCGTAAACATCGCTTTTTCACGTCCTTCAACACGCCTTTTCGCGCAAAGAACTCACCCCGACCTTTCGGACGAAAAGAAAACGTTCCGATCGAACGTTCGCTGGTTTTTTTCTCTGAACGTCGACGGGGTAGGGGACATTCGCCATCGATGAATCAGCCACCAGATTGTGACACCGATCGACAACAGCGGAAGGCCGGCGGTTTTTCAACGGCCAGTCGTCGATGCGCGAAATCGCTCCGGCCTCCTCAAGTACAAACGCAAAAACCTCGTTGACACGCAATTTCGCGTTCCTGTGCACGGAACAAACCCATTTCGACGGTTTTATAGAAGTGTCCGAGGATAATGGTCCCTAGAATCCTCTTCTTCTATGAGGCGGAACGGTACTGCGGGCGGTCTTCCTTTATCCGAAAGCTCGTTCATACTCAGCAGCTAGGCGGCTCCGCAGGAGAGCCTGAAACGGTGGCTTTTTTTGGGGTGGGGCCTTTTCATCCTCGGAACATCCCCAACTGCTGCAAAATCCCTCAAAATACCAAAAAATCCCACCCGGCGTCTTGCTGTTACTCTGCGTCTCTGCCTTGAGACTTAAATTGGAAATTATCTGACTGTTCGCTTAATAAATTGAAAATAAATAAACGTCCTGCTGTTACTATGCGTCTTTGCTTTGAGAACTAAATTAAAAATAATCTGATGATTGGTTTAATAAATTTATAATAAACGAAAATGTCCCCAACTCGTTTCCCTTCTACAGGGTGTGCAAAAATTACCCGCACAGGTACGACGTAGACCATAACTGCTAGCAAACCTGGATTCTGAGCTCCATACTAGGATATGCTGTACACTTATACAATATGCAAGTGATTCCAAAGTTTGAGCTCATGAATGCTGTACGTGGCTGGATAATGGCAATACGAAATCCGAAAAGATCGGGCATATAAAAGCCAGCATCTTTTCTCATCGTACTGCTATTTTATTTTTTTCTCAATTTTTCTGAGCAAACTGTTTTCTCTGTTTGGTAGGTTCAATAAATTGATAATAAATTAACACGTTTGTCCTGTTATAGCACCGTTAACGAACGCATGGAATGATTTCGATGAAAAATAATCGTTCCATAATTTGTTTATAAATTAATAACAACAGGCAGAATGGACTCCCAGCATCATATTGGAGTAATGTACCAATACACCAATCTCAAATGTATTTTAAATCTGAGTTCATTTGGGCTTACAATGCTCGAATGGCAAAGCCAAATCCAGAAAGACCAGCTAGCATCGACTCACAGTTTTGCTGTCCCACACTTCACCGTATAAGATGACTGGGCTTCGTACTCACCGGAATTAAACCTTCTCAATTTCTGTTCTGGTCTGTTTTTGAGACCAAAGCTTTGCTCTTTTGCTCAACTGCAAAGTTTGGCGTTCTTCCGAAGACAGCTCCGTACACGTTGGCTAAAGCAAGGAATGATATAGTGATTTTACTAGCTCCGAAAAACCGTAATGGGTTCGTCTCGTCTTACCTGTGTTCGTACGAAAGGCGACTGCAATGCGTCTTTGAATACAAGCCTGATTGTTGATAGAGTTTATTTATTTATTTTATTTTATTTATTTATTTTTATTTATTGGTCCACGGTCTGTGTAAAGTTTCGTTTTAAAATTCGCTTTTGTGTTGAAGTTACACTGCGATAACTTTGTGCGGGTAATTTTTGCACACCCTGTAGAATCGGAGGCATGGTGAATGCGTATTTGGCCCTCACAATGACCTGCGTGGCAGGTCGCTATACCAAGTCAGTGTATTCACCCTCCCAGACAAATCTGGTACTAATTTATCCGACCCCGGAGAGATAGAAGACCTGGTTTGCCCGAGCGGGGATCGATCACTCGACCGTTCAGGTGTCAGTATTTTAATGGTCTAGCGCACGGCTTTCTTTCCAGTTTGCTGCAAAGTGTAAATGTGTCCTTGGAAGAGGCTGCCCTTCTACCGTGTTTAGTGCTTGAGCGGTTTCTAGTTCAATACGTCTTTGGATACATTGTTGTTCGCTGTTGAGAGAGTTTATTTATTTACTTATTTATTTATTTATTTATTTGAAGCGCGAATCCTCGCGCACAGCACATATCATTAAACGAAAACGCCAGAGAAAATAGAAATGAGATAAATTTAAGATACAACAGACATCATAGAAGATAATGCACTAAATTAAGCTGCTACGTATAGCGCATTGAGAAAGAATAAGAGTACATCCTAGACACTAACAACAAATGCGAAAGGAAAGCTAGTATTCCTTGATTTGGTCGACAAAGTTTTTAAATTTACGTAAATCAAATGAATTAATCGAATGTCCATCTAAAATTTGAAGCCAAAACCGCCTCAGGCTACGTTCCTTCTCCCTAGAAATCGTTAGGATGCACCAGTCGTGCGTCGGTCGTTGTACTCCTGTCGGCTGCATTCGCCAATAGGTTTACTTCGTCTAATTTCACCCCAGAAAGGGCAACCGGACTGCTGCTGATGCTGATGAACAAAAAAAGTCGTTCGTGGAAAAAACGATCGACCAAGTCGATAAGCCAGCGCTTGCAAGCTTCCAGTTCTTTCTCTTCATTTTTTCCTTCCTCTACTCTTTTTTCTTTTTTTCCTTCGCCATATTATTCTCTCCCCCTTGCCATCTTCTTCGCAGTCTCCTTCATCTCCTTTTGCTGCTCCTTTTCCGTATCAACGTTCTTCCCTTTCTTGCCCCTGCTTCTTCTCCATCTACTCTTCTTTCTCTAAGATCCTCCTTCTCTTTGCATTACCTTCTTCTTTCTTCTCTTTGTAATTTTCTTTCCAATTTCTCTTCTTTTCATTCTTGTTGCCTACCTTCTTCTCCCACCCTTCTTCTATCCATTCTACCCCATAATTTTTTTTTTCATTTTTCTTTTTTTCTTAGCTTCCTCTCTCTCCTTTCATTCGTCGCCATCTCCTCCTCCTCGTTCCTCCTCCTCTTCTCCTTCTCGCTCGCCTTCTTGTTCTCCTTACTCTCCCTTCTCTCTTCCCTTATTCTTCTATTCTCCATCTCCTCCTGCTATGTATGTACTTCTCATCCTTCTCTTCTCTTCCCTTTCTGCTACTCCTCTTTCTAGTTCATCTCCTTCTTCCTCTCACTCTCCTCTTCTTTTTCAAGGAGTTCCAGCAAGAAAGGTACATGGGGAGGGTTCTCCAGAAATTTTTAAAAAAACTGTTCATTGATTTCTGCTACTATACATAATATCTATGGAGTTTACATGTCTTAAATAGATGAATAAATAAATAAATAAAACTGCGATGCAACAATTCCCAACTTCTGTCTAATGGTGACAAACTTCATTACTAAGCTGATGTTTCATCACTTTTGTTGCTTCATCGTCTTCCATTCGGAGACAAAACACACCCCCGCGTCGGCAAATTTTGCGACGTCTTTGGTCAGTCAACTCTGGCTGGAAGGCCCTCGGTGGTCGCTGTGACTCATTGACGGAGGCCCAGCAGTTGCGAAATTCGCTTTCACGGTAGCCGGCGCCGGGGGTCCCCCGTCCCCGTTGACGAAATGCTCTGTGACTCATAAGAGCCCCCTCCCCACCCTGGCTCTACGCATTCTTCGGCTGCGTAATGTTTTCGGCCGAAAATTCTGCTTTAAATTGTGCATCGTCCTATGCGGGCGCACACTTTCCACCTATCGATCCTTATTTTTTAGAATTTTTTTTTTCGAAAATTTCCAAAGAAAGACTCCCTCTGGCCACTAAAATAGCTGATCGCCACTAGCTACTCGTCGCCGTAGCTCTGATAATTAGCCGTTTTTCGTCGTCAGTCTCATCATTTCGTCACGCTCGGGTGTCCTCGTCGGTGACTTTTGTTTTCTGAGGTCTCCATTGACAACGGTTAACGAGCATCTTCTTTTCTCCCCAGGGCATATTCTCGCCCTTTCATCTCTAATTTCACACCGGCTACGCTCGGCTTAAGTTCGGCACTAGCAACATCTAGTGCTCGTGCCCTAGAGGAGCACTTTAGTTTGCTAGACGGCTTTTATGAATCATTTGAATGAGGCAGAATATCCAGTTCACTGTAGTTATATCATAACTTCTGAGCGCCTGGTTAGAAGCGCCCGCCTGAGCTAACCAAGTCTTCCATCCTTTCGGAGTCGGGTAAATTGGTACCAGGGTTCAGATTCATCATTGGTAAACCTCCGATAAACTCCGAGATATAGCCCTCACCTCTGTCTACTTATCCCAAACTTCTTATGTTAAATGCAATCTCTCATCGGCTCTGCCGTCAGGTTCTGGCTGCGCCGCGGTATAGGAGACCGCTCGTCCGTTCATGAATCTGGGCCCAGATTTGTCTGAGAAGATAAAGACAATGACTGGGTATAGTGGCTGGTCACCGCAAGTCACTATATAGGCCAGATACGCGTTTACCATCCCTCTATGATTCCGAATGGAACACGAATGCGTGGCGCATCTTTAGGGGTCTAACCAATGGGGATACGTTTAGTTTCATCCTTGTGTCTTACCTTTTAAAAGTCAATTTTTGTTCACATCAGAAGCTAACTGAGAAGCTTTGAATTTCCAGAGCTAATTTGGACCAGAGGAAGGACTCCAATTGCCCGTAAGGGTACCCAAGCGAAAAATTCGTTGCGGAAGTTAGGTAAAAGGTAAGCTTGACCACTCAAAACATGGCCAATGTAGTGGAAGCAGTTGTCGAGGCTCAACTGCTTTATATCCCTTACCGGTCGAGGAAAAGCGGACATGAATCCGTCATCGTCAGATGTTGCCCTGAGGCAATCCGCAGCGCTTTCGACGTCCATTTTTCTTGCATGTCGCTGTCGCGTTCCTGGTCATCGGTAATATGCGACGGCAAAATTGCCCTTGTCGTGTCCCCGGTCGTCGTTCTCTCATAGGTAATGCATTGCCGACATCGACGATAAATATGGGTCCATTGGTCCGAGCCTAATAATCACCCGCCCCAACCTCGACGCGGGGTCAACCTCGGTCGCCGGGCAGCAAATTATCGCCACCCGCCTACCTTATTGTGGGACTCGTGCGGGGACAGAGGCTCATATTGCCCCATCGCGGGGATTAAAACACCTCCATGGCAACAAAGAGCGCTACCTACGAATGGATGATGGGGTGTTGCAGATGGGACACGTCTCCGCAGGGTCTTCATGAATCAGGGCAGCTTAGTCGTTGACCTATGGACGCCCTCGGGGCATCTATCGTCTGGTAGAAGCCCTAGACTTCTTCTACCAGACAAGGCACATGGACAGGTGTTTCAAGGTAAAGACAAAGGCGCCGGCATTGATCAGTCCACTGAGCAGGCGCCATGCGTTCGTTTTCCATTCAGAATCGTAGAGGCATGTTGAATGCACATTTGGCCTGTACATGGACTTCCCGGTGCTAACCGCTATACTAAGTCAGTGTCTACCTTGCCAGGCAAGGCTGATACCAATTTACCCGACCCCGGAGGGATGGAAGGCTTGCTTAGCCCGCACGAGGATCGATCGCTAGAACGAGCAGGTGTCTGTAGCGCCTCGTAACACTTCACCACGCGTGTCCTTAGTACTTATAAGTAAGGAAATATTTGATCATTAACTCTAAAGGACACCTCTCGGCAGGATCTTCATAGATGAGGGCAGCTTAGTCGTTGACCTATGAACGCCCTCGGGGCATCTATCGTCTAGTAGAAGAAGTCTAGAGGCGGCACGAACAGGTGTTTAAAGGGTGAGGTAAAGGTGGGGACTGGAAAACCTTGCTTATTTTTTGAATGTGAAATGGGCATCCGGCACTTGGTGATGAGTTAGGAAAACATCGCGGACGGTAGGAGCCAAATGTTATGAGATTTTAGGAGAGAAAAAGTCGGGGGCTGGGATGACAGAAGGGGTACGGTAAAGGGTAAAATGTATAGGCGTTGATCAGACCGCCAAGGACGCGCCGCACACTCGTCTTCCATTCAGAATCGTGGACGAATGGGAATGCGTATTTGGCCTATATAGTGACTTACGGGGGCCCACCACTATACCAAGTCCGTGTCTTTACCTTCCCAGGCAAGTCCTATATACCCTATATACTCAACCCTAGAGGGAGGGAAGACTTAATAGTCCCGGGTCGGGATCGATCGCTCGACCGCGCGGGTGTCTGTAGCGACTCTTACCACTGCACCATGCGCTCCCTTATTATCCTTATTACCCCCTCAAGTAAGGAAATAATTGATCACTAACCCTGAAGGTATCGCCGAACAGTAGCTTCGAATTTGCCCAACGTAGTCTGAATTTTATCCGATTTGCTCAATCTGAATGATTTCATATCTTTGGTGATGCACAGAGTCCGAAAAGGACACTAAAATATCAAAATGGTACCCTGCAGGATTTCGTTTTTTTTTCTCCCAAAAAAACATAATTTTGTTTGCAGAGGAAACGTGTAGACGTGCACAAGTGAGTGGTTTCTCGTCTATCGGTTTTTTCTATTTTCGGAGAGGAATTAAATATGCATAAAATTCAACGAGACACAGCAAAGTGCCACTAAAAATTCTGCGGCGGCAGGGTAGTACTCCACAGAAAGGTCTCATCCCTTTCCCCACTTTTTGGGGCACTCTCCGGCCTTCTGTTACCATAGGGGCGCTCCAAACCTTCTGGAGCAAGCACTTTGTTCTCTGGAGTTTTTTGCACCATCTATTTTTTAAAATTTATTTCATGTGGTAATACCTCATGTGGCGTTGAAACGTACAGTAACTAACGACACAAAATTTCACCATAATGACAAAACCAAATTGAACAAGTTTACGAGATCATTAGAGAACCAAAACACTAAAGAGCAAAAAGGGATGGGAAAAAAATTCTGATAGGTAAACGTTGACGAGGTTATCTAGTTTCTTCTAGTTTTCCTGTCTCTGAAGGGTTTATTATTTCTCGTGAATTTTTCGCGGTGTCCCGAAGTGAAAAGAACGTCGTCGACGGATGGATGCCACTGGTTGCCGATCAGCCACCGTTCGGTGATAGATGGCGGCAGCCGGTTCTTTCTCCCAATTCTTCGCCATAAATTCCATTTGATTTATTGAGCAACTCGGCATATTAATTACGCACATTTTCGCGCAAGTGCACCCATATGGAGCGCGGTGAGCGGAAAAATAACTCAGCCGAGCCGTTTTGCCTTCAACAAAGTCATTTGACAAATGCTGACAGGTTTTCTCGGTAGCTTTTTCTCCTGTTGTCGTTTTGTCTCATCGCATTCATTTATCGCTTATGTGGAGAATTTATTTACCTATCTTAATCAAATACCATGTTAGAACTGGATAAAATCATAAACAATGACTCTGATTCATGAATAGAAGATCAGGATGGTTCGGGAGATAGGTTCGGAATTAGAAAAGGACTAGAATAAATAAATAAATAAAAGAACTGGGACTCAGAAGAATTAATAAAACGATACATTTGTTCACATGAAAACATGCAGGGACACCAGGCACTAGAATAAGAACAACACCTACCTTGATTCAAGAAACGCTAGGTAGACGTATAATTATGCGTTGCTACACTGTCCTTCCTCCTGGTTGGGATTGCTGGCGGGAAAATGCCTCCGGCAAATCGCACACTGACCCTTGGGCCTTCCGCGCCAAGATTTGAACTTGGCCTTGGGTCGAGGTTGAAACCTTCGTGCCATAGCTCCTAACGATATTTGTCCTGGGCCCTGATTCATCATTGGTAAACCCCCGATAAACCCCGAGATATAGCCCGAACGGCGTCCGCCTTTGTCTACTTATCCTAAACTTCCTATGTTAAATGTAATCTCTCATCGACTCTGCCGTCTGGTTCTGGCTGCGTTGCAGTTTCGGAGACCGCTCGTCCGTTGATGAATCTGGGCGAGGTTGAAACCTTCGTGCCATAGGTTTCGGAGACCGCTCGTCCGTTGATGAATCTGGGCCCTGGTGATAAACCCATATCGTTGGAGTGCTTTTTCATTTATTTTAACCCGGGGTTTAATCAGGTGCCAACACGACAGACTGCTTGTTCTTTTCTTGTTCTTTCCACTTTCTTCCTTCCTTTGTTTCTTTTTTCTCTTTTTCTCACCCAATCAATCTGGTTTCATTTGATTTGTGGCAAAGCTCACTTCAGGAGGCTAAAATGAACTCGTTTCCTCTAGAGGGACCTTGATAAGTTCCTCCAAATGAGCCGATCGAACGAATGAAGTTTCCTTCCGATAGTTCCTTCGCCCCCAAGGAGTTCCTTAAACGTTTGATGATGTATAGTTTTGTTTTCCGTGTCGCCGATAGTAGACGGATGGTTCCATGAGGAAGAAAGAGGATGAAATATGATGATGAAGTGAGGTGCTTTTGAGAAAAAACCGAAGCATCGAGAAAAAGTGAATTTCTGTGTAGAAAACTCAAATGGACTTCGACCTCCTAAGATCTCTCATCTTTGAACCTCGGCATCAATATCAGCTAACGTAATGAAAGTTTTAATCAATCCTTCTTCCCGAGGTTTTCGAGTGGAATTTTATCTGTCGTCTAAAAGAAGTTTTGTTGTCCCCTTTTAAATGGAATTTTCATCTGTAATAGTTTTCGTTGTAATTTAAAAAAATGATAGAATAAAGGAAAGGTTAGGCTGATAAATAAAGGATCCAGTAAAAAATCCCTGTGGAGAAAGAATTGGCAAAAACCAACACCATCATTCAACATCATATTCTAGTAGTACACATTATTAACCTGCAAAAAGCGGTAATAAAACTAAACTATAACCCTGTTTTGGGTTTTTGGGCTTTTTACCGATTCTGAATTCCTCAGTGATCCCTGGCCGTTGAAGCTGTCGTTTTTCATGATAATGGGACCGCAGAAAATTGACAGGTTGAGACGTCAATCACCCTGAGGGCACATTCCATTCGACTATTACAATCGTACGCGTGCGCTGTTTTCGGCCCATTTTCACGGTCCCAGCCGTCCCATCGTGCAGGAATTGTGTCCTCCAATTGTGTATCGGAGGAAGAGGGCGGTGACCGTCGTGTTCGTTTTCACTACCCCCATCCAGCAGCGGTCAATAGCCACTATTCAGTTGAGGCAATTCGATGCCGAGAGCCGAGCCGAAGCCTCTAATTAAACCGCCGGGGTCGAGGCAGGAGGCCGAAGGGGGGGGGGGCGGGCGACCGGCTCCACGTCCCCGGTGGTCACCGCTTTTCATCAGAGTAATGAACCCCCGTGATGAGGTGCTTTTTACGGACTGCCCTTTCGCTCCACTGGTGGCTCTCCTAATTGGCTTTGTATTTTTGCAGCTTCCTACCGCTCTTTTAATTTTATATTTTCTAAAAATTTAAGCAGTTCTCCTAATTGCTTGTGCGTTCTGTTATCGCTTTCTGAGCTCACTTAATCATTTCGATTTTTTACCTTCGTTCAGCTCTTTTGATTAATTTTGAATTCTTCCAATCTTATAGAGCATTTCTAGTTAACTGTGCACTGCTGTAGTATCCTACAGCTCTTTTAATTTTTCTTTAACTAGAACAGCTTCCTTAATTACTTGTAAGTTCTATTATCGTTTCCTCTCCTAAGCATTCCTATTTGTCTACCTTCGTACACTTCTTTTTATTAGTTTTCTATTCTTCTGGTTTCCTAGAGCTCTTCTAATTGGCTTTTGTTGAGGCTTCCTACTCCTAGTTCTTTTTGTATTCTTTTAATTTTTTAAAGCTTGATAGATCCCATAGCGTTTTTTTGCCTCTAATTCCTTATAAGACACTTCGACAACCTCGCCGTTTACCAACGAAGCTATTAAAAAAATAAAAATTCCCGTCAGTTTCTCAAAATAACGAATCTAACCGGTAAATGTGCAAACCGGTTTCTAAAACCTGCTATTTTTGAAGTGTGAAAGATAAAATGTAAAATAAGATGTTTTCCATGGCTAAAAATCCCCTATTCTGTCTTTTAAGTTAAAGGCAAGTAAGCTTGTTTCTTAGAAAAGTTGTCATTGATGTTATCTCTTTCTGTCTTTCTTACTGAATCCAACCCTGTTGAACTTTTCATTTTTCCTTTACCGTCCCTTCAAGATCCTGTAAATTGACATCCTCTTGCTGACCTGACCTTTTTTCTACCTACATATACATATTTCATTTTAATTTTTTGGCCCTGTTGGAGCTGATGACACAAGCTCTTATTCGTTACCTAACAGTTCTACAATTTCTCCAATATATCGATCATTTACTTCACTTTTTCATCGATGAAAAATTGTATGGCTGGATATATGTTCCCGCACAACTTTTCTTGTTCCAAACTTAGAACGTGCCGAACGTGGCGATGAGGGCGGGGTTCAGTCTGGACGTCTGCTTTTTCGGCTTCATCGTCTCGGTCGGAAATTTCGCATGTCGTCTGAAAACGTCTGCAAAGAGCAGAAAAGAAAAGGGCTAAAGGAACGCAAATTTGCAGCTGAAGACGAGCACTGGTTGCCTGAAACAAGATATTTAGTCCATGTTCAGCCAACAATATAAGCGATTCCTTTTTTAGTAAAATCAAGGTTCGGGGCCTAAAAGTGTGGAAGGTAGGCATGTATACAATTTCATTTTAATCGTTAATCTCTCCTCTATTTCATATCGACAAATGAGGAGGATTCTGAACTTTTGGGCCATTTTACCCTCCTAAAGCAACACCTTCAAAATTTCCCTCATCTGTAGGAACCCGACAGAATCAGCGGAGCCGAGTCGACTGTAAATGGATCGCCTTTTTTGCTAGATGTTTGTCGTCCATATGGAACTTTCGTGACCTTCGCTCCATAATGTAAACAAATCCTCAGCAACTCGGGTTCACAGTGGAAGGTTTTTGTGTTACTGTCGTTTATACGCCGTGCACATTCGATCGCGTCGAATATCAACCGCATTAATTGACTGGGTGGGCTGGGGGTTTATATGTTCAGATTCATTCGGGGGACTTTCCAAGGCCAACTTTCGGGGATCCTCGGCAGCGCAGTATCTCTAGTATTTGGTTTTTGTGTAGCGATACCCGAGATTTGCTGTTTTTCGGGTAATATCGATGCAGAAATTGTTTCAGAAATTGAAGAATTCGCGGAATGTAGATTGGGCGAATGCAAAAAGAAAGGAATTCGCAGGAATGCGGACCGTTTACCCAACCCACTCAGAGTTTTTACCCTTAAAAACGAAGAGGTCCTCACGTAACCGTGTTTCCCCAGCCGTAGTCGAGCTGTCCTTTATCTTTTCCAACTTTTCCAGGCTGATATCAATCCCACCTATTTCGCCGTTTTTATTTGTATGTGTAATATCATCAGAATCATAGATTTACCATCTTTAATGTTGAATCGGTGGTAAGAGGCGCTACTCATACCTATTTAACTAACTGAATTAAATCAACTACCAACTTATAGCAATTTCGCTTAAGCGATCGATCCTAGATCAGAGGTTTGGTTAGCCTAGGTTAGATCCCACGCTAACTAAGCCTTCCACTACTCCTCCGGGGTCGGGTAAATTGATTGTTTGGGAAGGTAAAAACAGAGAATTGTCTTCACCTTCCTAAAGACACAGGCTGATCCCACAAGTGATGATCCCACGAGTGATCGTATAGGCCAAATATGCGTTCACTACACCTTTTCAATTCTGAATGATAGACGAGTGCGTGGCGCATCCACAGGGGAGCGGTCAACGCCGAGCACTTTACTTTTGCTTTTTGATTTTCTTAGTGATCCAAAGTCGCCGTTTCCTTCCCACTCCCAGAATTTCCAAACGCGTTAGCGACTACTGGAACGAAACTAAGGGTTTATCTACATTTTCTTGAATCAGGAACAATTTTGGGGGCTTCCTAGTAGGCGCACCCCTTGCTGTATGGCAATTGACGAGGTGAAGACTGGTTACCATTTGAGATCCTGTACAATCGGTGTTCAGAAGCGTGACGTCTCAGCATTTGGGAGAGAACCGGCCGGCTGACTACAGCTGAGCCACTTTGGTACGTGGTGGTGCTGGTGGACATACCCGTCTTCCCGTCACTTTCACCTCGACACACCTGAGAGCACCTGGGAACACCTGACAGAATCGTAGGCTTTCAACAAATTGTCCAGACCCAATTCTGGACCTGTTTACCAAGTAGGAAGAGAAAGGTATTCACTTCATCGCAAAGGTAAAGGAAAGGAGCCCGTCATTCCCCTAGCGACGCGCCACGTATTCGTTTTCCATTCAGAATTGTAGAGGCACGGCGAATGCGTGTTTGGCCTATACAATGACTTGTGGGCGCCTGCCGCTATACCAAGTCAGTGTCATTACTGTCCCAGACAAGTCTGGTACCAATTTACCGACCCCAGAGGGAGGAAAAGCTTGGTTGGCCTGGGCGAGGATCGATCGACCGTTCGGGTGTCAGCAGCGCCTCTTACCACTGTCCCACGCGCGTCCAGACATATTATAGAAGATCAAAATTTGGTGTATAGTCGACTAATTTCAATATTTCGGCTTTTACACCACTATGCATCTTTCAAGTGCCCTGTTAAATCATTTTTGTCTAAAGACGAGTAAGACTCGGAATCTTACCATAGCATAGGACAGTGGGAATTCAGGAACCATATAGGTCGCTATATCAAGTCGGTGTCTTTACCTTCCCAGACAAGTCCGATACCAATGTACCCGACCCCGGAGGAATGGAAGGCTTGGTTAGCCCGGGACGGGATCGATCGCTCGACCGTGCGGGTGACAGTAGCGCCTCTTACCACTGCACCACGCTGGTCCCTTTTTAGGTCTGTACATGCAATCAATGTCAAAAATTCTGAAAACAAGAAGGATTAGTAGCCCTCCTACAAGCTTCATATCTTCATCCCCTTCCTCATTCATGTACATCAATCTCCTCTGTAATAGACCAGGCTATTCATTCATTTCATTCATTAATCTATTTTTTTTCAATCTCCTAACGATAGGGTTCCAGGGGTAGTTCAAATCAGTATTTTCACCCTCCCAGGCAAGTCCGGTACCAATTTACCCCACCACGAAGGGTTAGAAGGCTTAGCAGGCCCGGATGAGGGTCGATCACTGGACAGAATGGGTGGAAGTAGTCCTTCGTACCCTGAGAAGAGGAAGTTTTTATTTATTTTTTATTTATTTAGTCAATAACTACGTGGAGAAGAAAAGAAACTGCTTGTTAAAGTTACTGGTAATGATTCACGTCTTAGGGGCTTATCTTCTATCAGAGTGCTCTCTGTGGTTAAAAATAGCCCCGCTCGCCCCCTCGCCGTCCATCTGCGGTCGCCAGACTGGTCCCATTCGGCCCGGCCGAAGTGCCTCATTGCCTCATGCACTTACTTTCGCTACATTACTCGACATTGTTGGGTATGTGCATAGGTATCCATGACGGGCGCGAGCCGGTTTTTCGCGTCCACCTGACGAGTGCATTAACCTGTGCACATTACGAGTGGAATTGTCATAGGTGATTTACCATCGCAACGGCGCATTTTGCCGTGCTTCCCCCCAATGGTTATCTACTGGTTCAGATCTAGATGTTGCCACAGAAAATGAGTTTCACGTTCGGAAATGGTCTTTTTTCACCGGAAAATTTAGTATTCTGACGACGTACAATACCGCTCATAACTAGTGTCCCAAAACGCGTCGCAACGCGCTTCGACGGATTTAAACGTCAGAATCCTTCCCCGTGGAAATTTGGAAATTGGAAGATACCGTTCGATTTTTCTCCTGACGCTGAGTTCAAATTCACGCCTGATTTTTCCAAGGTTACCTATGACCTAGTTATGGGCAATTTTCTTCTGAACGATGCTAATTGTTCTACGACCACTCAAACGTTGCCACAGGAGTGTCTTCAGGGCCCAGATTCATCATTGGTTAACCTCCGATAAACCCCGAGATATGGCCTGAACGGCGCCCACCTTTGTCTACTTATCCTAAACTTCCTATGTTAAACGCAATCTCTCATCGACCCTGCCGTCTGGTTCTGGCTGCGCCGCGGTTTCGGAGACCGCTCGTCCTTTCATGAATCTGGGCCCAGGGTAGGTAGTAAATAGTGGATATAAAATTTTCTGTTCTGGAAATTTGCTCCTCAGATTCGAACTCAGCGCATCATTTCCGTTGGTATGAATCCATTTGTGATTTCCGTTGGTTTAAAATATACCATGTAGAAATCAACGTAAACCTCCGGATGCTCTAAATTTGAGGTACCATGGCTGTGAGGTTGGTATTCACTAGAGCAATATCCGACTTTTTCGACGAATTTAGCTAGCTGAGCACCACTGAAGTGACCCGCGAATCCATGGGAAGTACATACAGGGTATAAAATGATAAGAATTAGGTAAAACGCTGCTTTTAGAGATCAAAATTCTGCGGGAAGCCTCTTCTTCTTCCTTCCTCTTTTGATCTTCTTTAGTGAACCCTGAGCGTTCCCAACTAATCCCCAGTATTTTATGAAATGAGCTTTCTACTCTTTCGGAAAAGTGTATGGGTTCAGGGAGACCTCAGAAAACCATGAAAAAAACCTCATAGATTTCGCCGCCGAAAAATGTCTGCAGAATGAGCGATCCATTTTAGTGGATGGACGATTCGTGCTGAGCTTGTGGTTGCGAAATCCATGCTGCTCATCGACTGAGTGAGGGAATATTTGAACAGGACTGTGTACCCTTCATTGGATTCATTGTTCGCTTTGGAATTCCACATACCCAGTCAAATTCCATCCCTGCCTGAGGTATAATAATTGCCAGATCCCAAGCCTCTGATAATTCCAAAAGCGGACAAAAAAGCGAAGGAAAAACTATTGCCAGCCATTCCAAGATGATGAAAGGTACGGGGAAAAGTTGGCGGTTAGGGTTAGTAGGTGGGTAACCGTGGGAAACGGAGGTGTAAGGTTATACTCGGGCCTGGTCGAAAAAAAAAACTGCACGGGAAGCACCACGACACCATCTGGAAGGGTTTGAACTGGGAAAGTTCGGGTGTAAACTGCGAAAGAAGCTTTTAGAATCAGTCTGATAGTTGCCTGAGGGTAGGTTGTATTTCTGGTCCTGGGTTTATTTACAAACCGGCCAGTGACCTACTAACCACAGCAAGGTATATTCTTCAACACGGTTGGGTATCGGAAGCTTGGACGCCGCCAGTTCTTTGCCCACTGTGGGTAAGAAACCACAGCAGGTAACTGCGTAGTGGTGATCTTGTGGTAACCGAAACCGCTGGTTTTCGAAGTGTACCGTTCCCGTTGAAGATAGATCCCTTCAAGGGCGCGCGTGGTACAGTGGTAAGGGGCGCTACTGACACCCGCACGGTCGAGCGATCGATCTTGGCCGAGCTAACCAAGCCTTCCATCCCTCTGGGGTCGGGTAAATTGGTACCAGACTTGTCTGGGAAGGTAAAGACACTGACTTGGTATAGCAGCTCCCGCAAGTCACTCTACAGATCAAATACGCATTCACCATGCCTCTACGATCTTGCATGGAAGACGAGTGCGCGGCGCGTCCTTAGGGGTCTGATCAACGCCGACACCTTTACCTTTACCTTTTACCATCTCCCTTCTGTCATCTCAGCCCCCGACTTTTACCCTCCTAAAATCTCATAACATTTGGCTCCTACCGTTCGACGTTTTTCTAACCCATCATCAGCTGCCGGAAGCCCATTATCACATTCAAGGAAATAAGCAAGTTTTTCCAGTAACCGTTAAGCCTTGTCATTTGCATTTAGCAATGGAGAAAGGGCAGTGATACTGGAAAACATCGGCTGTACGTCAAGCGGATGTAGTTACAGTGCTCCTTGTGTCAAGTGCAACGAAACAAGTAGAATCGGAAGCCTCCAGTTTTGTGGAATCTAGAATACCGCTATGTCTGGGTAAAAAGCAGGTATGGTAACCGAGGTAGCCGATACCTCTGGTCCCGTCTACTGTAGTGCAATTTGGGAACCAGTAGGTACTTATCATTCGCAGGCGACATCTGGAGGAACACTTCAGAGCTCAAGGGTGTCACCTCGATGATACTCATCTTCTCGGGTTTAATATTGGGTCTGGTGAGGGTTGGTTAAAGTAACTTACCCCACTAAACTGTTGATGTTGATCCTTCCTTCTCCTTATCTTTCTAGGAAATGAGACCTAGCTTTTACTTACCTACCTAGACACTGGTTAAAAGTTTTGTTGGTAACTCGTGTTGTGCAGATGGTGCGCTGAATGGGTTAAAAGTTACCTTCTGAAACAAGTTTGATACCGATTTATCCGACCCTGGAGTGACTGAGGACTCGGTTAACCTGGGCTGGGATCGATCGCTTGATCGTGCGGTTGGAAGCAGCGTCTCTTGAACATACCCCAAGTAATCGAAATCCGGGAAAAGGGTTAGTGATCAATGTTCACCTAACTTGACGACATTTTAGGAGGAAAATTTGTTTGACCCAAGTCGGATGCAGAATACCGAAGCTTTTAACCACCGACCGTACCTGTTCAGAAATCCAACTTCTCCAGTGATTGCCCCAGGGGGATATTCATGATCAACAAATCCGCTTCTTCAAATCTGTATTATTCAAACGCACCACAGTTGACCCGTTTGCTAACCACCATCGTTAACCCTCGTGTTGGTTAATTTTAAGGTAATACCCAAGTCACTAAGTCTACCCTCGAGGTATCGGATAGTCTAGGATCCTCAGTAAACGGAAATCGCTGTAATTTCGGGAAGGAGTGTTTTGACCGGGGGAGCCAGTTTCATGAATCTGGGTTAAAGAGCTTTGCCTACCCGGATGGTCGCGACAACGGGTGGAATTTCAAAGAAAACTACAAAGAAATAAGTCAAATACGGTATAAATAGGTGGGATAGTCGTTCTGTTAAGCGTTAGGTTAAGATTTTGGGGTAAGAAAGGCAACGGAAAGAACGAATATTGCTACGCAGATAACATGGATGCATCAATCATTCTGCAGATCTAACTTGTATGAATACAGTTCCGGAAAAATCTTTTCGGTCATTTTTGTTTTTATTTTTTATTTTTACTTAACTACGTCCAAGGAAGCGCCAAAAAATAATCACCCCAAAGAAATCAAACACTAACATAAAACAGCACCGATGGAAGGAGATGAACGCCGTAGGCTCGTCCTGCAACTAATTCTAATTAATAATATTATAATATTTAACTACGAACGAGTTAATCTTAAACCCTACATCAATCCCGTTGTAACCCTTCAGACTATCGCTCATTACCGGCCCACTCTGCCATGTGTCCGAGGACCGCCGAGATACTTAGGTCCCGCACAAACTAGACAGCAGCCTTGTCTACCTTTTTCTTCAGTGACCATCCTAAAAAGGCTCGCCGGGTGGTCGCGACACCCAATGGGCGGAGCTGGGCGGTGGTGGGTGGTGCGACGTGCTGCCATCGGTCGAGCGGTCTACGGGGCGTGCGGGGCGGCCAGTCGAGGGGATGCTGCTGCTGCTCGGGTCCCCTCGTCCACTACCACCACCACCATTGCTGCTGCTGATTGACCCCAGATGATGTTACAGAGACGAGGAGCGGGAGGAGCGGGGAGGGCGAGGTCATCGAGCTCGCGCGACCTCCTCGCGTCAACCTCGCGGCGGCCCGATCTCGCACCAGACACATTACGACATTCATCGGACGGCGCGACCTCGCCCGACCGACTCTCTCCATAATCGCGCGAGGCCCGTCGTGAACATTCTAGAACGATCTGGAACGATCTGGAACGATCCGGCGGTGATCCGGCCCGATTCGCTCTCGTTTTCGCCGTCGTCGCGTCGGTTTTCGTGCTCCACGGCGATTTCGTGTTCGAACGTGTTGATCTACCGTAGTGCGGGCGCGGTCAATGTTGGCGCGAATTTTGGTGTTTGAACGCCGGGCGGCGTCACTTGCCGAGCAGTCGGTGCTCCTGTGCGGTCTGCGATGGGTGGTCGTCATCTTCCTCTCTCTATTCTTTTTATTTTTCCTTTTTCTTCCGCGACTCGGACACTTTTCTGTGATTCTCTCAGTTCCTACTACTCCTCTCTGAAATTTTCTGTGATTCTCTCAGTTCCTAGTGCTCCTCCTCTTTGAAATTTTCTGTGATTCTCTCAGTTCCTAGTGCTCCTATCGGAACTTTTCCTTGGTTCTCTCAGTTCCTAGTGCTCCTCTCAGAAATTTTCTATGATTCTCTCAGTTCCTAGTGCTCCTTCTCTCAGAAATTTTCTGTGATTCTCTCAGTTCCTAGTGCTCCTCTCAGAAATTTTCTGTGATTCTCTCAGTTCCTAGTGCTCCTTCTCTCAGAAATTTTCTATGATTCTCTCAGTTCCTAGTGCTCCTTCTCTTCGACATTTTCTGTGATTCTCTCAGTTCCTAGTGCTCCTCTCAGAAATTTTCTGGGATTCTCTCTGATCCTAGTGCTCCTTCTCTCAGAAATTTTCTGTAATTCTCTCAGTTCCTAGTGCTCCTCTCAGAAATTTTCTGTGATTCTCTCAGTTCCTACTACTCCTTCTCTTTAAAATTTTCTGTGATTATCTCAGTTCCTAGTGCTCCTTCTCTCAGAAATTTCCTCAGAATGCGATGCCCTTCTAGAATCTGTATATTCATCGTTATACTTGGGTTCATATTTTTTCACTTTCCATTGCAAACTGAACACTGGACACTGATATTTATATTCTGTAGACTCTTTTCGAGAATTCATTGAACAATTTCATTGTCATCGAGTGCTTCTTTGAAATATCCTTGGTAAGGATTTACTCACCTTCTTCTGACACTATCGATCTAGTAGTCAGTGATGCCTCTCAGAATATGTAGATATGACTTTTTAATAGCTATAAGTATTGTGTGTCAATCAGGAGAGTATAAAGCACAAATGTGATAGGAAGCATCTGAAGCTCTAAACACCAGGGCTGTATCCCCTAACCCAAAGTACCCTGAACTATACCTTCTGTTCCTACCAAGTGGTCATAGCTGATGGGTTACACCTGGTGAAAACTTGGTGTGGGCTAGATGTATTGGAACCTCAGTGAAATCCGCAGGCGAACAGTGCTAAGCAAGACTACCTAGACATCTCAGTCAAGTTCACTTTCCTAGGAAATCGGTCAACTGAGGAATTTATAGAAACCAGTTGATGTGTCAGATGATTCTCTCGATTCTAAATTGTCTTGCAAATTACTGTTGAAATTGCCGTTTTTATCCCATGATTGTGATTTATATTCTCCTGTGACGCATATTCAATGTGTTTCATCTAATCGCTCTTTTCACTATTCTCTAAATGCAGTACCGGTTTATGTAGTGTCCAATTTTATATCAAGTAATTACTGTTTGAGTGAACGAACGTGGATGGAAAATTCATGAAAATTTGTTTAGTACTTTTTACTTGGGTTTTGGACTTGAATTGTAGCAAGAAACACCGGGGCTTAAGAGGTAGATGTTGGGGTTTCCCTAAAAGACGAGGGTATGAGGTGAAGATACTGCTAGCTTTATGCGAAATCTGATCAATTTATTATGTGACTTTTTGAAGTATTGGATTCTACTGAAGACCTGCTGTTCCACTCCAGTTGTACAATTTAACTGCTAGCTGGCCAGTCATTTCTTCAGGCTTTCGTGTCGTCGTTATGGGGCACGTAATCAATTACACGTCGGCTTTCCGCAATAGTACTAGTTGTTAAGGGTATATGTATGAGCAGTTAAAAGCTAATTATATCTTTTTCATATTTTAAATCATCGCAGATCCGTGCCTGGCACAGAATGAGCGTAACGTGAGAGGGTGCTTGGATATTGCTGAAATACTGTCTTCCTAGTGCACATTCTGCAAGTTCTTCTGCACTGAAAAACGTGCAACTGTTGCAACTGGAGGAACGCGGAAAGAGAAAAAGGGCAAAAAAGTTTTTTTTTTCGGGAAATGTAGAGATAGTAGATATGGCTGCCATTTTTTTAGAAGTTTGAGGATAGCAAGGTCTTCGAATGCAGAGGTTTTTTCTCTCTTAAAAGGGCCCACCGTGAACTTGACCGCGTAAACAGTGAACCGGTCATTAACTACGTGCAAGTTCATATCGTTTACGATTAGGATGCAAGGTCTTCGAATACAGAGACTGCACATTTTTTTTACGTTACTATTTCGCCTTCTCGCTTGTATGCAGATGAGTCTTCGTTAGGATTACTATTTGCTTCTTTTCTTTTCTTTTTTGAATCATCTCCAAGAATCGCCCTTCGTCGCTGTTCCTTCCTTTCAATATATCATATAGGAAAGACCCCAGTGATCCTTTTTTTGGGTTTTTGCTCATTGTATTCCCTTCAACCGATAACTGCCTCGTTATCAGGCTTCCGGTGCAGCAGTTGGAATGTTCTGTTTCAACAAGATGAACTCTGACCTATCCCATTCCTCATGACCCGATTTTATTTTCTAGTTTTTGGTGATAAAGCTTTTTTCTGGTGGTAGTTCGCTATAGTTTCGAGTCCAGAAGTGCATTCTCCTATTCCGAATGAAATGCAAATCTTCTTAAACCGTTTCTCTTTCCCCATTGTTATGCCGCATAAGTGCAACTTTCGCGAAGCATTTTAATGCTGGTTCCATTTCCTCGACTTTCTCTGGTATACTTTCTTATTTTCGCTTTCTTTTTCGCTTCTTTTTTGTTCATATTATAACTGTTCAGTAATGAAGGATGCAATGCCGCATGTAAAACATTTCCTCATGATGGTCAGAGCTGACCGAACTCTGTTTATTTGCTTTGTAACCGGTGGTGCCCAGGTGACCCTATCGGCAGTTTGTTCAGTAGTGGTGATTCACCTTGGACGGATACACTGTTGTTTCTCTCGTTGAATCATCGTCGTCAATTCACTAATTGTTGTGTGTCTCGAATGAGTCATAGTGCTCGGCACGTTTGGTGCGGAAGTCCTCTCGTTCGCGTCGTTTACTACGAAATTCCATTATATATAGTCCATATATTATAGAGTATCGACAGTCGTCACTAAATCCACCAAACATCACTGACAATGTCAGAAGAGCAGAAGATTGTGCACGATACCGAACCAGCAGCCGCTGAGGAGCAAGCACCACCAGCACTCCCGACCACCGAGCCACCAAAGGACGATGTGGGTAAACCGGCTGATGCTGAGGTGAGTATAACTCCCTGGGTTGAAATTGAAATTTGTCATGAAAAACGGGAAATGGACGACCTTGGATTTTTTGTGTGTTTTGACGCCGAGATAACCGATCAACTTTTTTTCTGTGCTTGATTATCGACTACCATTTCAATGGAATTACTGGAACTTTTTTCTTTAACAAGATACTCCCTGACTAAATACCCCATACCCACTATTTCAGGTCGCCGAGGCTCCAAAATCTGAGGAGAAACCGGCGGAAGAGTCCGCCAAGGAGGAGAAGCCAGCGTCTCGCATCTTCAAACGACCCACTCTGAAATGGGGCAAAAAACGCGACGAACCAGCTGCTCCCAAGGAGCCGGAGCAGGCGAAAGACATCCGTGAAGATGCCCTTGGCTGGATCGGACAGCAGATTCCTCCAGCTGTTCACAAGGTATGGACTTACCTTTCAATGGTAAAGGGCTGTGTTTGTTATTGATTCATTTAGGTGAACTACTTCATTCTGGACTGGGCACAGAAGGTCGCATATGGAGATGGAGAACGACCACCACTCCCTGGTAAAGATGGCTCAGTGACGCGTAATCAGTTCCTCGCATATCTTCGCGACGGAAAATTGCTGGCTGCTCTGGCTAATAAGCTGCAGGTGGGTTCGGAGAGTTCGCTTCACCTAGACCCTTCCAGAAAATTCCTTTTCAGCCTGGAGCCGTGAACGTTGAGAGCGAGGCAACAGCAGTGACGGCTCCTACCACCGAATCAGCTCCAGCTACCGAAGAGGAAAAGCCAGCCGAAGCTCCTGCTGCTCCTGCTGAGCCAGCAAAGGAAGGCGAAGAGAAGAAGGACGACGCTGCTGCCGGAGAGCCAGCCAAGACCGAGGAGAAGCCGGCTGCACCAGCTCAGAAATCACAGAAAGAGAAGCAAGCTGATATTGTGAACCAGTTTGTCTCATGGGCCAGAGAAACGCTTGGACTCGAGGAAGGAAAGGTGTGTTCAATTTTCTATTCTTGTCTTGTTTAAGCCAAATGGGATTTTGTTTCCCGGGGGTTTTTGGTATGCATGCGAAGTGTAGGCTTTGGTGATGTAGCCTAAATGGTGCGTGTGTGTCATTGCGATCCGTGGCAATATCTGATTAGCCGGACGCTGATTCATTCTAAATGAGGTCGTCCAGTTGCCAGCCTGTCCGTCCATGGTCACTGAGCGGGGTTCTCGCATGACCAAGGTGCTAGAGACGTGCTCGAGGATGGTGACCAGCCCTGCCCATTCGAGAGTATCCTATACCACTTATGTTTGTCCTCAATAATGTGCTCAAGGAGTGTGTATGAGGTGGTTGCGTGACACAGTGGCTAAGAAGGTTGCGTGTGCATAACGACCAACAGTATGAGCCTTGGTCAGCGGTTAGGCGATCTCTGAGGGATTGAAATTGAGGAAAAGTGGATTTAGAGGTTCACTTGTGAATCGTTTTGGAATCGTCGAGGTTTTCATGTCTGTTTTCTGTTTCTTTAAGCATCTATCTATTTGTCGGTGGTTTTCCGACTTTTGGATGATTTAACGCCTACTGAGGTTAGCCGTTGGACGCCCAGTGCGATGTTGACCTGTTTATTGGTTGTAGGAAGTGACCTTTGTTAGGGTAAAAGGTTGCCGATGATCAGATAAGAACATGATGCAGGTCGGCATGTGACAGATACTTACGCAACGAAGGTTTGACGCGTTCACCTACTTCCACCTAGTATATCGTCTGTGCGGGAGCTAGAATACCTTAGCTAGGGTGACTCGCTAACCCAGCTCTACGGGTTGAAGGAAATACGAGTTGGTGAACTAAAACTCAAAGTTTTCCGTCAGATAATTAATTCCCCGTTTTGGAACGTGCAGTCTGGCGACTGGTCACTCTCATACCCCCTCATAGATAAAGGCGATACTGTGGCTTATGCTGGTGCGCGTACTTGGCTTATGTGCCCTCCAAGGTCAATGAAGCGCGGCGTTTATTTGAGTAGCGGATCATCGTTTGGCTTGGCAGTTAGCGACGGAATTATGTGGACGGTTGTCGTGCGGCTCGCTCGTTTATACCCTTCAGAGAACGCCGCCACAAAAGAAAAAACGCGAAAGTTTGGTAGAACTTCGGGCATTTCGATTGGGTATAAAGCGCAGCCCGTCAGATGGGTTTGGGTTTTGTTAAGTATAGTCTCTGGGCTTTTCTAAGTGGTTTCAAGGGGTTCCGAAGAGAGTGACCATTAGAATTCGAGGCTTTCAAGAACATGTTTTGTGGCTCTATCCACTGTTATGTGAGATAAATATGGTGCAATCATGAAATCCGATACGGAAACTGACCGCCGAACGGCCATTCGGGGTAGGGGGCTGGATCGGCGGTGTGTGTATGTCGGTAGATACGAGACGGGAGATGCGCGTCAGTGTGCCACAAATATGCAAATGGACTCGCGTACTGATTGATGACGACATCGCGTAAGAGACAGGTCGAGTGCAGTTGTAATGCAATACTTGGTGGCGGTGGACACCTCTCGATCGACGGACGGCTGGAGGTTTATCCCGGCGGAAGTCTCCTTGAGGTGTTCATTAGCGAACTTTGCAAAGGTTAAGGTAAGGTTAATGGGCGTCGAGCAGTACCCCAGTTCGCGCCAAGAATTCGTCTTCCATTCAGAATAAGTAGTGGTCTGGTGAACGTAGTTGACCTATGTAGTGACTTAAGAGGAACAGCTGCTATTCCAGGTCAGTGTTTTCACCTTTCGTGATCGCAGTCTAGTTCCAACTTACCCGATCACGGATGGATGGAAGGCCTGGTTGCCCCTGATCAGGATCGACGTCGGTCTCAGTAGCGCCTTCTACTATGACAGCAAGGTTGCCGACCACTTGCTATCTGGTTAAGCAAGACTCAAAAAAGCAGAAATGTGTCCATGAAAATAGAAAGAAACTAGAACAGTGCTGCATCCTATTGTTTGATCATCTCATCTTGGACAACAATAAGGCTCTGGAAAAAACTCAAAAGGATTAAGAAAAACCGAAAATTCTAGCTGCAGTGTAGAGTAAAATCTGTGTGAAATTTCAACTATGCAAACTAATGTAAATAAGTTTGTTGCTGACGTGAGATTTCATAGGAATTTACTTCTAGAGCTCTCTCTTCCTTCCCTCTTCCCCCTACATTCCTCCCTCTCCTTCCCTCTTTTTTTTGAGGCTCTTTTTGATGGTTCTTGACCTCCAAACCATTTTCTGTTTGTGGTAGTTACTGGAATCTCTGTCGAAGGAGGTCAAAAAGAACACGTTCCCATCGGTTGTGACGTATGTTCGTAAGAATAGAATGTTTCTCCGACGATCACTGAGCCAATCATACATCCGATGCATTGTACGAAAGGGAATTCAATTAGACATTCTTCGCGATGCTATTACGAGAAACACCCCCGAACGACGACGAGAAGACACAGAAGCAGCCGAGCCAAGAGTGCAGACAGAGGCCATTTGGGGAATATTCTCGTCCGCACACGATCGACTTGATTAGCGGCGGCGCTCGGCGGCCATTGGAGGCAATAGAATGGCCAGCAGCTTCCATTTGTGATGGTGGTAGCTGCTAGTGGTGATGCTGGTGCTGGATGCTCCCGTCGTTTTCGCTTGAGTTAATTATCTTTTCTGCTCGTCGTCCCGCACCAGCAACGGATACCAAATGGCCTTCCGAGAGCGCCGCACTAGGGGAATATGAAGATGGGTGCATGTGCTCTTGTCGCGAAATGAGATAACTTTGATGGATTGTTTACGTCCTAGGGACTATTTTATACTTTATGGCACGGGAAGGAACGTGATTAATTCCTGTCGGAAAGCAGATGCCGGCGCCAGTGATATTGCACTTGGAGACCAAATAAACAAGAAGGAGTAAACACGTGACTTTGAGCGCTTTGGCGGAAGTTTTTCCTTAATGTTTGCGCGCTTTGTTCACAATATTGTGCTTCATACTCTACAAAGGTAAGGGGAAAAGACTGGATAGTCTGAAATAAAGAAGGAATCATGAACTTCGCGTGGGAATCTGGTACTGATACCTCTTTTTCTTTCAGGGTATGACCGCTGCCGATCTGCTGGAGAAGGGTAAAGCCGGTTACCCAGCCGTATTCGAAGCCTTGTGGCAGCTGGCTCTGAAAGCCCAGGAGAAGTTCCAGCAGGAAGGTATCGATGTCGACGCTGTTTTGACGGCAGCCAGCCAAGTCGTACGCACCAATATCATTCAGTCCATCCTGAACTTCTTCAAGGTATGTCTTCGTGGGTTAGTCTTTCCCTGATCAGGTTTCAATTACTGTTTCAGCGTCGTCCGGCTCCCGTTTCGGACAAGAAGGATGAAGCTCCAGGACCAGCCGCCGAGGCTGGAGATGCTGCCCCGAACGCCCCAGAAGGGGAACAAGTTGTTGAGGAAGAATGCAAAAAGGTTTGTAGCTCGCTTCTCTGGTGCTTATTTTGTTATTTTTCTTAATCATTTTAATTTTCAGGTCGAATCGTTGTCGTCGTCCGCTGCTGTAGCAGCAAACTGACGCGATTGTCGATTGTTGGCTTGAGAATGATTCGTCGTTCTCATTTATTTCTACAGATCTGCCGGTTGTTTCTTTCCCCAACGATGTCCTTTCTCGTCCTGTTCCGTTATCAGCAGTTATCTTTTCAGAGTATCAATTAGGTGGGTTTTTCTTATCAATATTTATTTTTGGCCTTATTTGTCTTCAAGTTGTCGAGTGTTGTATGTGATCCATATTGGGCGCCTGATGGTGGTTGTGGTAGTTGTGGGGTCGTGATTGGGTTTTTTCTTACCCAGATAGGAGTCATTAATGGTGCCTAGGCTAGAATACGGCCTCATTTGACGCCATTACCCGACAATCCCAGTATGCGTGGCTAGTTCCGAATGAGGCCATCTGTTAGCGAATGATGAGTGTATCTGATTTTAGCTAATAGTGTTTGTTGAAAACCAGTGGGAAGTGGGTCTAGTATTCGCCGTGAATTCGTCGAAAGCCTTTTCCGCGCAGCAATCGTGTCCGAGCGCTGCGTGCTTTTGTTTTGCGCAGCTTCTCCCCATCACCAGCCGTCGCGCGGACCACACGGCTGGTGTTTATCGTCTATGCAAATTAGTGCTGATTGTGGTGGTGGTGGTGTTGGGATTGTGTGCGTGTGGTTGTTCAGAGTGCGATAGATTGGGCGTTCGATGAGAGGGCCGCCAGACGGGGTATGTGTGTCACAGAGCTGAACCCGAGGTAAACGCGCGCACAGCTACGGCGGTTGAGCGATTTGCTGGCATCTGGCGATCGCTATCTGGGCTTAATGTGCCAAAGATTGGGCATGTGGAATAATTCCTCCCGTTCTGTTACCCCTACAGTAGCCCAGTCCCGGGGGAGGGGGTCGTAATGTGATACCCAAGAACTGTACCCTAGTCACTGGTGTCAGTTGCCGGGCCGGAAGTGACAACAGAGAAAAGCAGACGCCTGCGCGGCGCAATGAGGTACGTGCTGACCTCGAACGAGGTAATATGCTAGAGCAAGGTCGACTAGCAATTACTATACCTCTCATATTAGTGACGGGTAGAAGGTAATTGCTACTTGGCAATAAAGGCGCATGTTGACTTAGGGAATCGTTGCGTTGTTCATGATCTTTGATGGTCTATGGGTATTTCATCTGTAGTTCTCCTTGTATGGAAGGTTTTCTATAAAAGGTAAAGGTAACGTAGCGCGTCAGTCAGGTCAGTGCCTTACCTTCCCATACAAGTGTGGTACCAATTTACCTGACCCCGAAGGGGTCGAAGGCTTGGATGGCTGGTCTGAGCTAGGATTAATCGCTCCAGCTTTTCGCTGGAAATAGCTCTTCTTACCACTGTATCTTGCGCGTTACGGCATGATTACTATAATTCACATTTTACTTTTGAAGGCGATTAAGTGCCCATCACCGGAAGAATTCAAATTTACTCTATAGTTGTGCATTTACTGCTCCCATCGGGTATATATTGTGGTATTCATACAAATATTAATTGGGTATATAAATAGGTAATTTGTCCGATTTCAGGTATGCGTATTGACGCGCGGTCGTCGAACTCGATCTTCAGTTCCATGCTACGTTGTAGTTAGTCGTTCGACACATTCTGTTTTCACATTGATATTTGATGAAATTGAATATTTTTGCTGTGTTATTTTTGTGTCCGTTTTCCGGACGGCTTCTTTTGTGCAACTGAATTGTTGTTTTGAAAACAAGGCAAAGGAAGCGGTCAAAGATGGACGTATATTTTGTAGCTGATAGCTTAATATTTCGTTATCAATATATCGTTCGATTGAAGTGAAACACGCACCCACGACCGACAGCGAGCATTTCCACACACACACATTCTATACTGTGTCGTTAAGTTGTGCATATTTTCGTGAGCGTTGTATATGTCATTGCAGCATATCGGCTCGCGCGAGATTATAATTCTTCCCTTTTGTCGTTCTTCTTCTTCTTTGCGATTTCGATCATCTCGGGATCGTGCGATCATCATCACTATTATCATTCGTCGTTCGTTTGTTCGATAGCATATTAATGCCTATTCCACACATAATTATTTCACTATGTTCCGCATACGATGCTCTCATTTTATAAATTCATTCTCTTTTCGTTTCTCTTCTTCTGCTGATGCTGCACACACTTATTTGACTGTGTATTTTGGTTGAGATTATGCGCTTCGTCTTCAACATCAGCTTGCTTTGTGTTGACGTGCAAACCGAGGTAATAAAAGTCGCCTTCACAAGGTCCGGGGTGTTCTTTTTTTGAAGGCGGAGTCTGTCCGTCCGATGCCTCTGCTGGGTGAGTGCTCGATGTCCGACGACGGTGGATAGCGTTCGTTCGACTTGATTATTCCATTAATGCGTTCTTTGGGCCGTCGGAGCCGGGGGCTTGACGGCGGCTCACCGCCCGCTACGAATGGTAATCAAGCGGATTGTAATGGCATCGACCCGCCTGCCCATCCCCCACCCTTTTAAGGGCTTCTCCAAGTTGTCTGCAAAGCGTGGGATGTGAGTCAAAGGGTAAAGGTAAAGGTGTCGGCGTCAATCAGTCCCATAAGAATGCACCTCTCTTGTTCTCCCTTAACCTGGGTGAGGGTGGTTCACTTCACAGTGCAACTTGCAGAGTGGAATAAAGAGTAACTTTGGATCAGTAGGAGAGAAAAGTAAAGTGAAATTCTAGATTTATTACCGCATTTTTGCGGGTTACTATTAGGTATACTAGAATATGATGTTGTAATGGTGGAGCTAGGTTCTTCGCAAAAATCGCATTTTGCGTGAGATTTTGCGATGAACCTAGCACCACCATTACAACATCATATTCTACTATACATAAAAGTAAAGTGTTCAGCGTCGATCAGTTCCCTATGGACGCGCCACGCACTCGTCTCCCATTCAGATTTTTACGAGAATAGTGAATGTGTTTTTGGCCTGAACACTGACTGGACGGGGCCCAGTCGCATTACCAAGTCGGTGTCTCCGCCTCCCCATGTAAGTCTGGTACCAATTTACCCAAGGGATGGGAGGCTTGGTTAGTAGCAGATGGTAGAGCGGAGGTACTAAATTCAGTGGCATCCACGTAACCCCAAAGACCAAGCCCTTCGAAAGCGTCCGACAATCTACTGCCCTACTTTCGCACTTAGTTATTTCAATTTGGCCTCGAGAATTTATAATACTTTCGCTCCAACTTAAACCGGGGTGGGCCACCGTTCACCGATCGATTCTGTTTACCCAACAGCAATCTATTCCTACCCTTAGCTTCCTATGAGGTGGCGCCTTTTCATCTTTGTGTACTCCGTCCGCAATTTTAGGACACATCCGGAGAAATGGTAGGAATCGTCATCTTGCCGGTACAATCGTGCGAATTAGAGGACATCGTAGCTTACAGTACCGTGGGGGGTTGTCAGGACAGCTCAATAATAATATTGACCTTTAATAAAGGTTACAGAATTTTGAGGGCGCGCGTGGTGCAGTGGTAAGAGGCGCTACTGACACCCGCACGGTCGATCGATCGATCCCTACGGGGTCTCACTTTCTGGGAGGACATCGTAGCTTACAGTACCGTCGGGGGTCGTTAGAAGAGCGTGATAATGATAATGACCTTAGTAAAGATTACGATAAATTAGACGGTACTGGGTGTTGTCAATGAGAGTCGTCATCCTGGCAGGTTTTTAGATACGAAAAAGATGAATAAAAAGTACAAGCCCCAGCTAGGCGTTCCTACTCCTCTTTTTTGTTCCATCGGCTTGTATCATACTGGCAATCGGGCCGGATGGTTTTCGCGCTTGCACTTTTTCTGCACGACGGCGATGCAGTCTCATTTCGGTGACGAATGTCGACAAGCTCCCTGGGGGACAACGACCGCGGGGAAAGGCCTATTCATATGCTGAACGCGACATCTCCAATGAAGCCGCTGGTGTGTCACCCATCGGCGGGTTTTCGGTGGGACAGCCAGTTGGTATGGGGTATGGAGACGATTGCAAATTACCCTTGGCTGTTTGGAGCCGTAGAAAAAGCCTTTCCTGTGACGAACGCTCGGCTTCTTAGTGCTGGAGCGCCGGCTGAAATGAGGGCAGCCGCGAGAAATTCTAATTGAGGAGGATAACCGACAAGGAATGGCAGCGGAATGAGGAATTAATGGACTCTGGATGCTCTTACGGGGGCAGAAAGAGTGCAGCGCTCTTAGAATACCATACTTGAGCTCTGTTATGCCATGAATAACCTAATTTTTGTGCTCAGAGCGCGCGTGGTACAGTGGTCAGAGGCGCTATTGACACCCACACGATCAAGCGATCGATCCCCACCTGGGCTAACGAAGCCTTCCATTCCTCCGTGGTTGGGCAGATTGGTACCAGACTTGTCTGCGAAGGTAAAAACACTGACTTAGTGTAGCGTCTGGCCTCTCAATTCATTGTATAGGTCAAATACGCTTTCGTCATGATTCTGAATGGAAGACGGGTGCGTGGCGTGTCCTTAGGAGAGTGATCAACGGCGACACCTTTATCTTACCGTTACCTTTGTGAAACAGAACTGTCTGGTACCAATTTACCTGACTTGGAGGGCGGAGGCCGTGGCTTGGTTCAGGCGAGAATCGATCACTCGACCAGGTGGATGAATGCACCTCTCATCACCCTGATTGTTCTAAAACATCAGCCAGAAACCACGGCTAGTGGAGGATTCCATGATCACAAAGACGCTGGCTATCTATAGGGAGTGAAGTTAAAAAAAAACGTTAGATTTAAATTCTCCTACATTCCTCTCCTTCCATTTATACCTACCGTGCCAGTCATTCAAACTATCGATTAGATCCTTTATATTGTCGAGTCAAGATGGAGGTTTTTTCGCAAAAAGGACAGCAGAGAGCGATTCCATGGCCCGTCGACGATTTAGGCGTATTCTCATCGGAAGGAAATTTAAATGCATGAAAAGCGTTACACCATTGGGCTTGGCAGAAAAGAAAAATCGAAACGCCTGGATTCTGGATGTTGCTCACTTAGGGTACCCTTTTCTGAGGACTTTCTTTTATTTTGTTTTCCTATTCATTTGGCGGTCAGTTTTTTTATTTGGCGTTGACGATATGGCCACCTCACTTGGAGCTCAAGACCGAGACAAGAGACCAGGCGACTATCGTGAAAGACGTACCAATTAAATTAAACTAAAGTTCAACTATTCTGCTATTTTGGCATTTTTCTTCAGTTTCTCTTCATGGCGTTCTCACGTGTTGTTCGGGCTTCCTTAAGGTCATTCCTGATACGGTCGTTACAACTCTTCAGGTGCTCTTAGGAGATTTTGAACCCTTAGGGATTTTTTCGATGATCCGCTGGCCTCTATAAATCTGTGTCTTGTGAGCCTCCGTTCATATTACCCGAGTTCATTCTTGGGCATCCTCACTATGGTCGTCGTTGAGGAACTGAAATTCACCGTCCTAAAAGGGTAGCAATTACCAGGTTAAAGAGGTCCACTGAACACCGTTTGTCGCAAAAAGCTTCAATAAATTCCTCGACTTCACGTGGGTTACAGTTATACGAACTTTTACTGCCTGGTTAAAGCACTATCCGTCTCTCAAATAGATCTGACATATCGCAATTGGCCCAACTTGACCAGTACGATTCCCATTCAACGTTGTTACTCCAGCTAAGTGGACGGTAAAGAGAGAGGATGAGGGTTTTTTTTTGCGAAATTCAAAAAAAAAACAATTCACTCAAATATCTGCGCGCATCCAACTGGTTTGACTTTCATTTGAGAATCAACATCGGCTCTCATCAATGTACTTTCATTAAATCGCGCGCTCGACGTTTGTTTGTACTTTTCGGACATCAAAAGTGGTTTCGATGTTTGTCGATTTAAAGCGACGAAATGAACGGATTCGTTGTACATAGAAGAAGGGAGAAAAGGATTGTTGGAGTGACGTAAAGAAAACGGGCTTGGTCTGATACAACTTCCAGAGCCCGACGAGTACGACAAGAAGAATAAAAATGAAAAAGGAAGCGAAAATTAATTGATTACTGACGTTAGGATCCGATCGCTGATGGTGAATCGCTAAAAGACTCCACCTTCCCCCAACGGGTCGAGTGATCGATTTTTGCCTCAGGCGGACCAACTCTTTCGTCCGTTCCTGTTGGCTTAGTTGGTATCGGGACTGCGAGTGAGGTGGAAAGGCTCATTTGTACATCGATTGATTTGTCGGCCACTTCTACAGGTCCAGGCCATTGAATGCATATTTGGCCTACAATTTTGTAGGCCAAATAGGTGTTCAATGAACTTTTGAGAAAGGCTGACGACAGGCGCAACCCAAGGGAACCGATCAATGTTGAACCTGATTTACCTTATGAGAAAGGAGCTTCGCACGTCTACTAAAATTTTATTCATTTTCAGTTCAAGTTGTGTAGATGCGTCCTATTTGAGTTTTGGTCAAAGTTCTCTTTTTTTTCTGATTCTGAATTGAATTAGCATTAGCTACAAAATGTTGTCTAGTCGATGACGCCGTGCCGACAAAGCCCTACTCTTTGGACTGCAGTAGTTGTTAGCATGGTGCACTTGATTTCGTTTGAGCATCGGGGTGCTTTTGTAATTATCACTGATAACCAGTGAAAAAATCAAAAATATAAGTTCTAGGTCGATGAAGGAGCGTAACGCCGTTATCCTTGGTGCCTAGTGGATTTTTAGACTTGGGAGAGCCTTTTTAATGGGTAAAGGTAACGGAAAAGTTGTCGGCGTTGATCAGCCTTAGGACGCGCTACGCATTCTTCTTCCATTCAAAATGGTGATTGCGTATTTGGCCTTTACAGTGACTTGCGGTGGCCAGCCGCTATATCATGTCAGTGCCTTTACCTTACCATACAGATCTTGTTTAAATTTACCCGACCTCGGTGGGATGGATGGCTTGATTAGTCCGGGCGGCGATCGATCGCTTGACCGTGCGGGTGTCAGTAGCGCCTCTTACCACTGCACCACACAGAGCTGTCGAAGTATCGTTTTATTACTTATCTTTCAGATTATGAATGTCTCGTCCTTCGGCAATCGTAGGATAATGGCTTAGTGCGGCCGACCATAGCCAAGGAGACTGGTCAGTTTTCATGCTTTCTTTTCATTTGGAGATGTATGAAGTCGTCTCTTCTTACCTTTTTCTTCTACTTTTTTGAAATCTAAATTGTATTGGTATCTATTTGGCTCTATTGAGAATTGAAGTAACGGAAGATCAATGAACACATTAATCCCTATGGCTCACCAGTCAACAACAGGGTTCCAAAGGGGTTCTACTAATCCATTTCCACGCCACTGTTAAGCCTTCAGGGGCCCTACCCAAAACCAAACGTAGAGGTTGCGTTTTTTGTATTATTTCCGAACAAAGGACAAGACAGGGTCAGGCAACTATTCGTAAGTGAAGTCCAGCTAGGTATTTAGACAACTTTCATGAATTTTTGAGACTAACATATGCGGGAATTTTGCGATTTTTCGATATTTGTATCAAATTCCAACGGATTCTTACCTCTTAATTCAAAGCTTAAACCCAACCATGTGAGAGATTTCATGGCAATTTTGCCCACTGTGGGCGCGTGTTGTTCAGTGGAAGGAGGCGCTGCTGACACTCGCACGGTCCAGCGATCGATCCTCGCCCGGGCTAACTAAGCCTTCCATCCCTCCGGGGTAAAGTTAATTGGTACCAGACTCGTCTGGGAAGGTAAATGCACTGATTTGGTATAGCAGCTGGACCCTGAAAGCCGTTGTATAGGCCAAATACGTATTCACCATGCCTCTACGATTCTGAGTGGAACATGAATACGGGGACCGATCAACCCGCCAATACCGTTACCTTTACCTTACCTTTGCGCTGCGTACCCAATTAGGAGCTGCAAATTAACCGCCGACCGTAAAAGGTGCAAAGCCTACGGTAGCGTACGGTGTCACCTCCGCGGCGGCACGGTGTTTTTGCCGCTTTCATCCGCTTGTCCATCTGTTAGCCAACGACGGCCATCGGTGGCGGCAGGTGTCCTCTGTTTATTTCGACTAATTGCTCAGCCCCAATTCTATACGTCGAAACGGGGTGACGGGAAGCAACGTCGACCTAACCCTACCCCATTAGCCCTCATGAGGGAGTTATTTATTTCATGTGGTGAAATTCGCCCTAGAACAAATGGTTGTCGGACAAGCACACTATTACCTCTTTCAATCGAACGTAATTGCTTCTGTATGTGAGAGTTCTCGTATTTTTGAAAATGGAGACGTGCATGGTGCAGTGGCAAGAGGCGCTACTGACACCCGCACGGTCGAGCGATCGACTCCATCCGGGCTATCCTAGTCTTCCATCCTTCAGTGGTCGGGTATATTTATACCTGACTCCTCTGGGAAGGTAAAGACACTGACTCATTGTAGCGGCTGACCCCTATCGTCAAGAGGCAGTGAACGTAGATGAATCAATAAATAAAGAAGTTCTGTTGCTACTTAAGTAAGATTTAGGTTCAGGAATGAAGAGCAGGATAAAGATATGATTTTAGAGGCGACCTATCGATTCTTGATTCGTTTTTGGAATTTGTATCGTTCATGTGTTTAATGAAGTGAAAAGAGAAGCGGAAGGTGATTGGCGTTGATGTGTCCTCTAAGAACGCGCCATGCATTTGTGTTCCATTCGGAATCGTAGATAAATGTAGAAGTTCGATTTCAACTCTGCGATTCCTTCGAGGTGATATTGGCACTTTTCAAGGCCAACATCCGTTCATTTAGCCCTCTTCACGGTTTGTATGATTGTTTTGCGGATTTCGTCAAATAGCGTTTTCCGCTGCCACCATTGTTTTCTCGTTCTTAATTGGAAATCTTAGATGAAGGGCGGCTCATATCCGGCGTTCTGGCGAATTTCCGGCCAGATTCCGCCCATCTGGTTATTGTGCAATTCAGTATAATCGCTTCAGAGGAGAGGTCAGCTCGCGGTTAAACACTACGCGGCCCGCGGTCCGTCTTCTCGAACATATTGTGTGAATAATTGGGCGTCGTCGAGGAATTACCCCCTGCTGGAAGGATGAGGGAAGCCAGCTGGGAATGATAGGATCTCTCAACGACGGATCCTAATCTTCCGCGCGTTCGGAATTCATCCGCCTGGCGTGCCATCCGTCCGCTGAGCAATAATCCTCCTCTCGAAGGATAGCTGGGGAGGAAGGGTGAAGGGGCGTGGTACAGCGAGGATGACGACCAACCGAGGACATCGAAGTGCTCAGCATCAGCAAAAACGCTTTGAAAATGATTTCCCAAAGGCCTGGCAATTGCTGCTGACCGCGTTTGGTGCGACGGGTGAACGGGAAACGGATGGGAGCTGAAAATTCCGGCGAGTTGAGGGACTTAAATTGGGGTAAAGGATAAGCGGTAAAGGTAAAGGTGTTGATCAGTCCCCTGAGAATGATCCGTCGCATTCTTGTTTTATTCAGAATTGTAGAGGGATTGTTAATGCGTATCTGACCTTTACAATGACTTACGGGACCAGCCGTTACACAAACGCAGTGTCTCTACCTTTCCAGACAAGTCTGTCACCAATTTACCCTACCCCGTAGGGGTGGAAGGTTTGGTTAGCCCGGGCGCGGATCGTTTGCTCGACCGTGCGGGTGTCAGTTGCGCCTCTTACTACTGTACCACGCGTCCCTTTTTTACCCTTCAGGTCGGGGTAGTCGTAATTTTTATGCATTCGTTGTCCGGCTCTTTGATACGCTCGAGGGGGTGAAGCCTTTTAAAGCTTCTAAAATGTCAGCTCGAGAGCACATCGTCTCATTGCCATGCTCTCATTCCATCCGCAGCCATTTCGCCGGCCAGTGATGGATAATTCGGCTGCTGTGACGGCAGTCTTTAATTGTTGATTTCCGTTCTCAATTCCATTTCCCCGCTCCATTGGCAGCCAGCCTGTTCACAAAGTGCAGGCAGAAAAAAATAGGTAAAAAACGTGGTCAAGTGGATTGGCAGAGGGTTGGTGGATTGAATTCATTTGGAAGGAAAATTCTAATTGTGTTCTCTTATGGAGATTCGTTTCGAATTTGATTTTTTAGCCAAAAGAACGTAAGGAACGCGTGGTACAGTGGCAAGATTCGCTACTGATACAAGCGGAGTCTAGTGGTTTACCTCGGCCCAGGCTAATAAAGCCTTCCATTTCTCCGGGGTCGGTAAATTGGTACCAAGCTTGTCTTGGAAAGTAAAAACACTGATTTGGTATAGCGCTGGCCCTGCAAGTCATTGTGTAGGCCGAATACGCACTCGCCATGCCACTATGATTCTGAATGGAACACGAATGCGACGGCGCGTCCTTAGGGGACTGATCAACGCCGATACCTTTTCCTTTACCTTTACCCAGCCACAAGAGCAAGGATACTGCATGAAAACGAAGAACCTGGTATAATTGGTGGTATTCATCAGTCCTGAATCAGTTCTTAGCCATGGAAGAAGCACAGGCTCCTTCTAATGATATAAACCAATCCAATCATTTATCTGGCGCGGTTGTGACCGCAGAATAAATTAACAAATAAATAATAAGTAATAAATATGCAACAGGATGGCGTCAGGAACTAAGCTACATAAATGGTGGAAAATTAATTATTTTTTTATTCATTATTTATTTAAATTTTTCGGGGCGTTAAGAAGCGGTCGGAGCTTGAATACCTTCCGGTGGCATGATATTCTTAGTGAAAATTTCTCTCAAATATTCCTATCAGCCGGGTACCATCGTAAATTTTTCCTCTGTTTCGTATTTAAAAAAGGTTCTTTTCCGGGTCCTATCGTAAATTTTCTTCTGTTTTGAAGTTTATCGTTGTTTCGTTCGTTTACTAACATCATTTGATTGCTGTCACACCTTTATAATGCGTGGAAATAAATAAACGACCAAATAAATATTGTCTACGAATCTCTTTTGAAACAATTTATTAGGCGGAACGACTGGAATAGAACCTTGAAACTTGAAAAGACACGTATCATACATGTTTAATTGATAGGTGATAGGCTTAGAGCCCTTTCAACTGATCTTGTATAGAAGTCGGTACGCTGTGCAACACATCTTGAATCAGGCGACGCTCTTCGAGTACGGTAAGGTTGTCGTTCGCTCGAATTGCCTGAACTAGAGCTATGGAGGTGACTTTTTATAGGCGGAATTCTCAGGCCCTCGATCGGGGAGAGCATTTCTGACTCTTCAATTATAAAATGGTAAAAAAGTAAAGATAAATATATAGGTGTTGATCAGTCACCAAGGACGCGCCGCCGCATTCATGTTACATTAATTTCAAAATTGATTCCAAAATAGACCTAAAATTCTAACCAGAATCTGTTCTGCCACTTGTTTTGCCGTTGGCTCTAGCGAGGATAACAGGTCGGTTGTCCGGCGGCGTTCCATGGCGAATGATTGTTCCTGGTCGGACTCGAATTGCTCGTATTTTGCCTGAGGGATTGAGGGCTTTTAGTGAATATTTTGGCAAAAATAGAATGTTCCCTTCTCTTACTTGTGATTCTTCCTGAAGGGATAACTTCCACAGCTGCAACGACGACTTTACTGCTCCTTTGGTGAGGGTGGGATTGTCGACGATCTAAAAGAAAAAGTTTTATAGTTCCCCTTTGATAATTGTCAACATTGGAGCAGGTTTACCTCAGCGTATCGTTGCTGAATTTCCTCCGACGTTCCAACTAAGAATGGTGGCAAAGCAGAAATATTCGAGTAATTGGCTTCTGGAGAATCTCTAGGGCCAGCGGCACCAGCCCCGCTCACCCAGTGGACCAACACCTCAAGAGGTATGGCTGGTCGTGGTTGTTGCTGGACCACGATTGAGTTGCTGCTGGTTTGATTTTCGTTTGGATGGATGTTCCATAGTTCATTGGCTTCGGTTGAGTCCACTTTTGCCTCGCCAGGTCCACATGGAGCAGTGATGGCGTGATGGACGTAAATTTTTGGTTGAGGCGAAGCTGGTACGTCTGAAATTCCGCCGAAAATTGCTTCCAGTAGGATTTTTTCATCTATTTTCTTTATGTAACTCACTCTCTGAAAGGTTACTGCTCGTCGAAGCATCTTGCAAAGCCTGCTGAAATTTGAGCACTGCCTTGGCGTCCGGCCAGAATCCATTTTGAGATTGTCGTTCCGGTTCTTGAGAGGACGGTGATAGTGAGTGGTCTGGAATAGGTTTTCGTGAAGTTGGGAACAAAGAAAAAAGGAAGAGGAGGAATGGCGAGTCCTATCCAACGTTCTGGCTTCACCGGTTTGTTTATAAGGTCAGGGGTCTTTGACCTGATGTTCTTCGTGTAGGGAGGTGATTTCTATGTAGCTAAATAGCTAAAGAATGTCGCGCATCAGAACTTTTCACTGTCTTCTTGATAATCCTATTTTTAAAAAGGATCAATCAAGAAAGGAGCAGACAGATTACTGTAAAGCAACGAGTTTTGACACATTTTGTTTCCTTTCCATAGATAAAAGTGAAATATATTATTTACCGTTTGTTGTCCTGCCAGCTTTTTATCTGCGCCAGCTAAATCCGGGCAAGTGCGACTCTATTTTTCAAACAGCCTTACAAACACAAAATACAATTCAAATCAAGAATCCTATTACATATTACTAGAGGGGTGTATTATGTATATTAATTGTATATTGTATATATTACTGTATATTGTATTAATTGTATATTGTATATTAATTACCCAATGTAGTCTCCGTCCTTCACCTAGAGCGCCCGCAAGCCTCCTTCAAAAAAGCCCGGTCCAAATTTGTGAATGCTGCCTCAATGGCGGTTCGCCGAGATGCTCTTCTGTTGTACTCCACATTAGTGGGAAGAATTTAGTTTAAGTTAATTAATTATGAAGTTAATTAATTACGTTATACCAGACGCATTACTGTAGAGCAACGAGTTTTGATACATGTTGTTAGGTTCATAGGGGAATATTAGGCTATATTAAGTTAATTAATTAGGTTAATTAGCTTAGTTAGACTAGAGGATTTTGACTTATCCCATAACAATCGGGACCCCTGTGGAAGCTACGGTATGGCGGAAGATTTGAATTGAAAATTGTCCGTACTTAGCTGTAGATGAAGAAAAATGTACCCTGTAGATGAAGAAAACTGTAATATACTGCTTACCGTTTGTAGACAAAGCCGTTTCTGTCGGTGCGTTCACTCCTACATTTTGAAGAGGTAAATAGTGAATCGACTGATTCACAGGGATATTGTCATCCGAATAAGTTAGGCCGGCTAGCGAGACGATGCCTAGGAGCAACGTTTGCATCTGGAATAGAGAATATATTGCTTGAGAAAGTGAAACGTTCGAAACAGGAAAGAAATAGAGTAGGAAAGTTATATGATTAACTTGCTTCGCCTCTCAACTAAATATCAGGTTGGTGCAAAAGTTCTCGGACGTTTGCGATTTCTTGAATTTGAAAAGGATTTTTCCTCCATTTTCGGCTTCCGTCAAAACATGCTATAGAGAAGAGAAAACCATTGATATTAACGCTGCCTACTTCAAATGACCCCTTGCTATTGGTCAAATATTATAAAATAAACTGTTTTGTACCTCAAATGTCCGAGAACTTTTGCACCAAGCTAATATAATCATTTCTACTAGTCAGCTGCTGGGTTTCGTAGCAGCAAATAGATTTTCTAGCGTATCTCCTTTTTTTCTAATCGTTACTATTATACATTTTCCTTATTCTTCTCATATTTCGAACACATCAATAAAACAATATGATCAAATCAGAACGGACTTGCATGGTAGAAGACTTGTGAACCGCTAGAGACTACAGTGGTCGAAGCAGTCGTTGAGGCGTAGGCGACGATATTTGAGCAGCTGCCTAGCCGCCTGGTGATGTTCAACAGAATACGGTTGAACAGTTAGTTTACCCAGCAGTAGGTAGTTTACCCATCAATTACTTTACCAATTACTATGAGGGAATTCACAAGGAAAATAACCGTGTAACTCACAAATTTAATTAATTACTTATATATATTTGTTGTTGCTTATGTGAAAGTCGTTAGCTAATGCGTGATTTGCCTTTATGTCGTTATTTTTTTGATTCATTAACTGTTTGATTGCGATCACACCTTATGAGGTGTAGAAATAAATTGATTAACTTAAATCCAATTAATTTTCTGAAAGTCCATGAAACACACAAATTTGCCACAGTAAATTAGAGGCCAAAGAGCTTCTACCGATTCGATTAAGAACAATTCTATCTGGATTAAAAAGAATATTTATCGAAGGTTACTGAACGCTTTACGATAGATTGAAGTGTGGGTTAATGTTTGAAGAAATTGGGGTTATTTGTATGGAAGAAATACGTATCCCAAATCATAGTATATTGATAAAACAGTTTTGAGGGGTACAGCCTTCAAGATTCCCACCTGAACTTCTTGTCTCGCTCGCTTATTATTACGTTTTTAAAGATTTTTTATTCGCTTATTTCTCACCCAAATTTCTCTTCGCTTATTTCTCTTTGTCTGCATTGGTCGACAACAATTCAGAAAAGCAAAACACATATGAAATGAAGAGAATACAAATGAAATAAGAGAATACAGCTTTCAATCACAATTATGATGAATTCAATTACATCACAGCTGAATAGAAATAAAAAGTGAAAAAGGAAAATGCAGAAAAGAAAATGGGAAGCGAATCGACTAGAATGCAACCGGGACCTCTTCACAGCAGTATATGAACCAAGAAAACATCTCATTGTAAACTTCGATTTCTGCTCAGAAAAGAGCAAATTGAAAAGACTATGAAAAGCTGGCAGCTACATACGATTAAGATGAGAAAGATAACTCGATCACCTGACAAGGTGGCTATACCTTCTAAAAAAGGAAACAAAAAAAGAAAAAAAGGAGCCACAGGTGAAAACGTTATCCATGACGAGCCGAAATCAAATGTCGCTGGAAAGCGACCCGGTCGTGACATACGACTCCACAAGCCATGCACTGGAACGATCTACCCCATGCATGGGTCCCGACGTGGATACGGTATATCAATGGGTCGGAGAACACCAACAGGCACGAGCTGCACGCCTAAATTTGAAACAAATCAAGTATTTTTATTATGTGTAGATATTACACTCGTCGTGCAGTGGTAAGAGGCGCTACTGACACTCGCACGGTCGAGCGATCGATGATCAACTGGGTCAATCAAGACTCCCATCCCTGCGGGGTCGGGTAAATTGGTACCAGACTTGTCTGGGGAGGTCTCCAGGGTGAGCACTGATAAATACCATCAATTGTACCGTTTTCATAAAGTATCCGTGCTCTTGTTACTGGGTAAAGGTAAAGGTGAAGGTATCGGCGTTGATCAGTCCCCTAAGGACTCGCCATGCATTCGGTTGCAATTCAAAATCATAGAGGCGTGGTGGGTGCGTATTTGGCCTATACAATAGCTTGCGGGGCCAGCCGCTCTACCAAGTCAGTGTTTTTTACCTTCCACGACAAGGTAAGGATGCTGACTTGGTATAGCGACTGGCCCCACAAATCATTACATAGGCCAAATACGCATTCTCCACGCCTCTACGATTATGAATGGAACACGAGTGCGTGGCGCCTCCTTAGGGAACTTAACGGGTGAATGGTGATGGCAATAAAAGAACCAACCGGCTTGATGAAGATGCTAGGGATAAGGGAAACAGGTGGTTTGAAAAGTGCAAAAGGGAAAACTGAAAAAAGGAACTGAGAACGGAAGGTTCCTCACTAAGACGACTTCACCGCATCGTTTTTTCTCGTCGACAAAACTCCAGAAACGTGTTCGTGTGCTGCGTTCCGTGCTGGAGAGACTCAGATCTTCCGGTTCGTTCTGTATTTAAAAAACATAAATAGGTTGAAAAACGTATTATAACTTTTCTAACTGGCACCTGCATTCGTCCCAGCCGTGGAAGCGGTTTTTTGAACAAACTCTGAAAAGAGACTTATTTGGAATACTTATGTCAGGTAACACCTATATTGGAAAAAATTTGCAAAAAAATTTTGGATGTGGACGTGGAGGAGTGGTAAGAGCCGCTACTTCAAATTCCACAGTCGAGGGATCGATCCTCCAAGGCGTTCGGGTTTTTGACCTCTACAGAGGTTGGGTGAATTGGCACCAGACTTGGCTGCGAAGGTGGAGCACTGAATTCTACATCGGCTTCCATCAACAAGACGTTGTGTTGGCTGAATACCTATTCAGCCAACTCTACGATTCCCAAGGGAAAACGATTGCATGGCGCATACTGTTGGCAAATGTAAGCACCTGTCACCTAGTGGTCTCGCATTCTTTCTAATCCTTCATACAAAAGATTTCCATATACCTGTTCTAAAAAGTATACATAGCTGAACAGGAGGTTGAATTCAAAGGTTAAGAGCTCCAAATTAAACTTGACCCTTGAACTTGAACTTGAATTTAACTGCTGGCTACCCAAGAGGTTAGCCAACGGTTTATCTACGAGGCGAAAGAGACCTGAATGATAAGCTTGAGCGCATTGGCAAATTATGTTCCACTAAAGTCGTCAACTCTTTCACTTCAACCCGATCGATGCCGTTAATTAGCCCCAGGCGGTTACCATGAGAATCGAGTATTATCACAAAGGGGCGTGGCTACGTTGGTACTAGTTTCACCTGTCCATCAGAGAAGGTCGACGACGGGACGACGGGATCCGGTCCATTTTCGTTGGGGCGCAGTTGTGTGCTTGGAGCACAGAATCCGACCACGTTCTGAGCGTTCATACGATGAAGCTGTCTGGCTTAGTAGTGCCCTGAATATCAATTTTTTACATCTATTTATCCATTTATTTTCGTTATAAAAACGTCGCATAGCGATACTTCAACTACATCCAGGAGAAATTCATTGAACCTCATCGGTGAAACCTTCTGAAGAACCCAAGTATACGCCATTAGGTATAATTTTATGCAAAATGTGATATCGAAAAGTTGGTGAAATTAAGTTTTCATTCAAAAATACATGAACGATGTCATGAATGTCGAGATTTAAGCTGTTAATGCCGTCGGTTTTGATTTAGGAATCGTGATTTTTAACAAATTATCATGATAAGAAACAGGAAGTTGGAAAATGTAAACAAATGTGAACAAAACCAATGTTATGGAGCCAAGACGCGCCATTTTCACGCTCCCAGTCGAGCGATCAATCCCACCCGAGGCCAACCAGGTACTTCACCCTGTTGGGTCTGGGTAAATTGGTACTACAACTTCGAGAAAAGCCGGTAGGAGAGAGTTGTAAGGCAAAAATCATAGACGAGGGATAGATCAGAACATCTCTACGATTTGAATGGAAATGGAGTGCGTGGCGCAACCTGGATCTAACATTGTCGAGCAGGACCTTTTCAAAGCTTACTTTCACTTTGTAGGATGAAGTGGATTCAAGAACTCTTGAAAACGATCGAAGTGCCATCAGCTCTTTAAATGTCGCTCTGGATACCATAATTCTGTTACTCGGAAGTGTAACACAGGTGGGTTAAGTAGATACATTATCAATCCATAAGTTCTCTCATCTTTAAAACTCGGTATCATTGGTGACGATTTCGACGTATTTTTCGCCCATCTCACAAGGTTGTGTGGATATTTAAGGTGAGTGTGTTTCTTTCCAAGAAATTTTCTTTGGTTTCCTTTTGCATTTTATCAGAAATTCTAGGACAAGGGTTTTTGTGGGTCAGTCTGGTAAGTCAACTGGCTCAAACTGGGTTCAGGATTCTGAAGACGACGGGAACGTTGGGAGGTTTGGCCGTAAATAAAAATTTCCACCTAACAACCTCGAAAGGCGGAAGAAAACTTATTGAAATCATTACCAAAGATAATTTACTATCTATGTGACCATAATTTAATCAACAAACTTCTTCTGAAAACGATAGAATACGGTACGATGCTGAGACTGATGCGGAAAGCGCAAGCTGGGATGAGTTTGTTTGATGATTTGGCCAATAGCGCGTGGCTATCGGCTGAGATTATCAAAACATAGGATGTCAAACGGACGACGTCGACATATCAGATTTCGACCAAAAAAATGACTCTTCAGCTACACAACTCGGTCGGGTCTACGGAACCCTATTTTTAAATTTTATCATCTATCCTACTGACCATTACTCCAAATCCACCGAACTGGAATTGCTGGTAGGTAAAAGGTAAAAGGTAAAGGTGTCGGCGTTGGTCAGTACCCTAAGGGCTTGTTTAGACGCGGCGCGGCGAAAATGTAAAATTGAAGCGCAATCAATAATTAACGTCCTTGATCGAATTTGCTCCTTTGCATTAGTGGAACAGTCTGGTGGCGCATCATATAGGCAAACTTTCTGGTCGTCCGGTTTTTTTAGAAGGCTGCTATTCCTCATTAGAGGACATTTTAACGAAATTCACTTTTTTTTTCGATTAATTTCTTCTCTATGTGATTATATGCCTCATTTTTCTTTTGCTTAGACGCAGTGCCACCGGACTGCGCCACTAACGCAAAGGAGCAAATTCGATCAATGACATTTATTATTGATTGCGCTTCGATTTTGCAATTTCGTCGCGCGGCGTCTAAACGAGCCCTAAGGACGCGTCGCCGCATTCGTGTTTAACTCAGAATCGTAGAGGCTTGGTGGCTATTTGGCCTATACAATGACTTGTGGTACCTCCCCAGAAAAGTCTGGTACCAATTTACCGACCCCGTAGGGATGAAGAATTTGGTTGGCCCGGGCGAGGATCGATCGACCGTGCGGGTGTCAGTAGCGCCTCTTACCACTGCAGCACGCACACCCTATTGCTTATGGTACGACACCCAAACCCACCAGCTGTGTGGTACAATAAGTATTTCTACGCTTAGGAGAGCGTCACCTAAACGGCAGTTCGTCGAGACCTATTAACGGTGAAAGTAACGGTACAGTGGTCTCTCTTTAACTTTTATCATTTACCATACTAACCGTTACTCAAAACCCACCAATTGTGCGGTCCCGTAGGTATTTATATGCTTAGTTAGAATTCACTCGAAAGACAATTCGTTGAGACTTAAATGAACGTACTGAACGACATCGCATACCAGATTTCGATCAAAATGACTCTTTGGTTAAACTACTGGGTCGGATCTACGGGACCCCTTCTTTAAATTTTATCATCTACCGCACTAACCCTTACTCCGTACCAAATCAATTGTGCTGTGCCATAAGCGTAGAAAGACTCATGGTGCTGTACATTTCGTAAGTCTGGAGTAATGGTTCTCATTAAGACTGGTAAAGGTGAACGTAAAAATGAAGCGGTTTCCCTTTAAGCTTAACAGTTTGCCCTAGCAACATCCACCCATCAATTGTGCGGTGCCATAGGTTTTTTACACTTAGGAAAGCTCCACTTAGAAGGAAATTTGTGGAGGTTTGTAAGGGTAAGCGTAAGGGTAAAGCGATCCCTCTTTGAACATTATCATTTACCATACCAACCAATACTTCCAACCTACCATTTGCTAGGTATCATTAGTATTTCTACGAAACGGTTTGCCACCATTTGGTCTCCTCTTATCAGCGCCTCCTTTTATCAGTCTGGCCTTTGCAAACCGGTGCTGCGTATGCCCTGAGGGGTAGGACTCATTCGCCGGCGGCCGATGGCAAAGAGAGTTAGCAAGGGCGATAACACCGCAGATGGCGTGAGTTCTTATCGAGGATGATTGAGGAGTAGGATCCTACCGAGATGATGACGTCATTGTCGTTGCAGAACAGCTCGGATGCTGACGCAGTATCAATCACAGATGACGTCCGAGGAGCCGAGTACTATCACGGGCTGATTCCACGGTGGCTAAGAGATTTTTTTTCTAAAAAAGTACAAAAAAGGTGATGTAGTGGACCAACGTCACGGTATCCCATATTGGTCCAAGACCCGGGTTCGAATCCGACTCGGGGCCTTCTAGCAATGATCCTCACATCAAAACATCTACAAAAAGGACTTTCAACGATAGAGTACAGGGAATATCCAAACGATCTAAGCAGTAATTAGGAAGTAAATTGGTTCGTTGACCAGGAACGCGCCATGCACATGTCCTCGTTTCGAAATCGTTGGTTAAAGGCGGTTTCTCTCTCGCTCAACCTAATCAAGCTCGTCACAGCCCACTACTGCTTGACTAACATCAAATCTAATCAACTTTTAGAAATTTTCGTAAAAATTGCAAAAAAATGAAAGTTCAAGTTTGACTGATAAACTCTGATAACAAAGGTGATAGTTGCAGAATGGACGCTGAACCTCTACTAAAACGGGAAGGTGACTTTCTGCTGCGGAAGACTGAGCACTCGCCTGGTGAGATTTCCGATTTTCTGAGATGGTGGAAACGTTCCACGTTGATAATGGATATTATTGATAACTTTTTCAAATCGGATCGATACTTGCTAAATCGTCGAAAGAATGTAACAAAAGCCACTTTTGCCCATTGGTTCACTTCTCAATAGGCCGGATAGTCGTTCGATCTTGTTAGCTTCCACCGACCTCTCGAGAATTCTTGAATAAAATGATGACAAAATAGAAATGCAATTTTATCATTTGATATAGTAAAGATTTATGTGCAAAATGTGATATAAACGTGTGAGAGAAGTTCTTCCTTGCCTCTAGAAATTAGCTGAGAAAGCAGAATTTTTCAATTACCAACATCCTATTTAAATCGATCACATGTTTTTTCTTTTATCTTATCCTTATCAGTAGCGGATTTCGAATGGATATCGTAATATTGCTACCTGGAATTGTAGGTATAGTCTTTCTAATCATTCACCTCTCAGGTATGATCGTTCTGGCGCTGTCCTGCAAGACGGAGGCCGGCGTGAAGCACTTTATGATCAATCAAGATCCGGACGGAACATTCTACTTCGAACATCATCACGAAAAGAGTATCGCCGACTTGATAGCATGGCATCTGTGGGTAAAAATAAACCCAGTAGCATTTTTATACTGAAGCTCATGGTTCAGACTGGAATATCGGTGAACCTATAAGCTTTCCTAAAACAGCGATACCACACCTAATTTGCAGCAGTATCGGTTACCCAAATACTGCGATTCGTCGCCTAATTTACACCAGTAGACAGAGCAAAGTATACTGTACATATACCGGGTGTCCGAAAATAACGTGGTGAAACTTTAACATTGTTCTGTGTGAAAATGTGGAAACGGGACGGTAACAGCGCCATTTTTCTCCGCACATCTGACCGGTTCTACGAGTGAGGTTTGAGTTCGACTGGACGAGCAGGAAGATTTTCCGAAAATGTCAAATCAAAGAGCTGCGATTTTGGAGCTTCACCGCCAGGGGATGCGACAATACGACATTGTTCGCTTGCTCGATGTCGCACAGTCGACCATTTCCAAAGCGATTCTCCTGTTCGTAGGGCTTGGTCATGATGGTGATCGTACAGGACGAGGAAGGAAGTGCAGCTCCAACACGTCCAGGATCCGCAAAATTATCAGAAAACGGGTGACACTAAATTCAGAGGTCTCCATGAGGAAAATCGCCCGTGACGTCGGCATCAGCTCCACTTATGCTCATCGTATAGCCAGAAAGGAACTCGGGCTCAACCCCTACAAGGGTCGGAAAGCACAGCTTCTGATGAACAAAAACAAGCAGGTAGGGCTCGAACGATGCCAGCATCTTTGGGCGCGGGCCGCCGATCACGGATGGGAACGGATCCTATTCTTTGATGAGAAGCTGTTCGTCGTGGAGCAGGCATACAATCACCAGAATGACAGATTCTGGTCTACGCGAGCTCCAGGTGCTTCTGCTACTATCAGCCGTCGTCAAAATCCTCAGTCCGTCATGGTTTGGGGCGGAGTCTGCACCAGCGGCAAAACTCCCCTTGTCTTCGCGGATCAGGGGGTGAAAATCAATCGAGATGAATTTTGACGGATATTCTTGAAGCGGTGGTATTTCCATGGCCCAGCAGCAGTTCTGCAACGCACCATGGACTTTCCAGCAGGACTCTGCTCCTGCTCACACTGCGAAGACAACACAGGAATGGTGTACGGCGAATTTCCCGTCTTCATCCCGTCCTCAGAATGACCGCCGTTTTCTCCGGATTTGAATCCGATGGACTACAGCGTGTGTTCTACCTTGGAGGCTAGTGTCAAAGTGAAATGTTACTACAGTCTCGATTCTTTGAAGCAATCGCTAAGTCGAGAGTGGGACCGATTGTTTTCCGAAGAGCTGCGGCCCATCAACAAAAACTTCGTCAAGCGTTTGAACCTCTGTATCCGCTGAAAAGGTAGCTACTTCGAAACTGCCTGAGTATAATGTTACCTAGTGTTTATGATATAATGTTACCTAGTGTTTATGATGTTGTTGTATACATTTTGATTTCTTGAACTATTAGTTGTTCGCTAGTTACAATAAAAAAAACTTCAACCACATTATTTTGGGACACCCTGTAAGTCGTGCTCTATAAAACCTCGTAAAATACTCCGTAGGGTAAATTCTCGGTCAATGCCGCCGGGTAGATTTTTAAGGGTGTAGATGGGTATCGAAGTTGAGGAGTGCACCACTCTAATTTTTAACACTTGCACATCACTGGGTAGGTAGACAAGGCGAGAGGATCTGTCTGTTTACGACCCTGGGTAAGAAGATTGGTCTGGTTACGGCTATTATACGATAACCAATCAAATTACCTGTGGGTAATCTTTTACCACGGTCTTCGAAATAGGGAAGTAGAGAAAGAAGCCAGTTTGATGATATCGCAGTTAGTTTTACCACGGTTGCGTTGATGAACCGATACCTCGCCAGCCAACGTTCATCAAAGCGTGGAGTGAACTCACCGTAAATTTCGCTGTATCGGATACCTCACTGTTGCAGCCGGGTATCGGGTAACACATTTGTTGCACCACACTGCTGAATTCTGATCCATTACCTGTTCGGTTGCTCGGTAGAGTGGGTAAGAGGATTGGGATAGTTACGACCATTGTGCGATGAGTACTTACCGACTCGGCGGGATATCTCAGTGGATCAGAAACTATGATCATTTTGCGGTAAGTAAGGGTATAGTAAGTAGCTTCACGGTGTTGTTTACCACCTTTATCTTTGATGAATCTGGATCTGGGGCAAGACGGCTAAATTTATCGAACTCATGTCCTTTTCTTTGTTCCCGATTCAAGAAGAGTCAAAAATTCCATCCAACTACTAGGCATCGCAGAGGATCGAACCTGCGACATTTTCTTTCAGATTTCGCATCTAACCTCTGTACCTTTAGTGCAACGAAAACGCCTCTGTCCACAGCGTCAAATGCTCGACTTCGACGCCCAGTAGAACGAACGCAATGGCTTCTAAATCACGACTCAATTGTACTAGTGAAAGTAAGCTGAAATTTGCCCAATTTCGTTTGTTACCCGAATTAAAAATCTCTGGAATTTTCTAGAAACTTGGCGAAGGTGCATTCGGTGAAGTGTATCTGGCCGAGTACGGCAGCGGAAAAACAAAACAAGAAGTGGCGGTGAAAACGATGAGAAACGAGGTTTGTTGCGATGAGTTTCGAAGGGTATGGGTATGCTTTACCCTTTCAGGCTACGAGAGACGCCCGATTGAAATTCATGAAAGAGGCTCGATTAATGCGAAAATACAATCACAAACATGTGGTGAAGATCCTTGGCGTAGCTGTGCATGAACATCCTCTTATGTTGGTCATGGAGGTTTGTCCAAGTGAGTACCACACTTTTATCATACTTATCATCCTTATCTTTAACGATAAAAAATTTAATTTGGAATTTTTATTGTCAGTATATGTATATTAGATAGTGCAAGCCACATGAAAAAGTCCAGACAACCAGCACATAAAAGTGAAAAATCTAAACGCACCCAGTAATCATAAAAATCCTTCTTTACACATATTTTTCTATCGATCTTTTTGGTTGGCAACAGCGATGACTTCTTTGTTGATTTGTAAGAAAAAATTACAAAATGTTTAAAAAATTCCAAAGCGGTTCGGTTAGGTTCCAATTAGGTTCCACCTTGGTCGTTCAGAAAATTTATAAAATTTACAAACCTATGGGTTTAGAAAGATCGAAAAATGAAAAATAAAATGAGTTTTTGGATCATTTCAGATGGGTCCCTGGCCTCGTATTTGCGGAAGAATAAGGGGAATGTAGCGTTGTCGGACAAGTTGAGATTCTCGACGGAAGCCGCTGATGGCTTGGCGTATTTGGAGAAAAAACTCTGTATACATCGTGATATTGCGGCAAGAAATTGTTTATTGGGCGCGAAATATGTGGGCTAAGAGATTTTTCAGCATCAAAATTCTAAATAAATAAAAATTTGATCGATAATTACAGGATATAAAAATATCTGACTTTGGAATGTCGGACGACAAAGTGATCGTTCACGATGACACGTTGGAGAAGGTAACGAGGCTGCTGAAATAGCTGCGCGCATACCCACGAAGTTAGTTTTCACCTTACCCACAGGTACCAGTGAAATGGCTCGCGCCGGAGACTTTGCAAGACAAGATATATTCACTCAAAACCGATGTTTGGTCGTACGGTAGGCTTTTTGATTTTCATTTTCAAGGGTTTGTCGTTGAAGTGGGAGGGGGAATGGGCATACTTCTGGATTCCACCCAACGAGATCTATCTAATAGACGCATAATAGACGCAAAAACGCCAAGAAATATTGAAAAATCAGCGATTCTCAAAAAATGTGATTTCTCGCGCCAAAAAATTTCAACTTCGCGGCAGTGAAAAAGCGGTTTCCGGCCTCTCGACCACCTGAATCACATATCAATCGGCTTGTTTTGACTAGTAGGATCCAAATATTCTGGATAGAATGGTTAGAATGTCTGGAGGCGAAATTCGTTTTTCGTCAATTTTTGAAAATTTCGACAAAAAACCACCTTCCCGACCTCTAGACCACCGAATCACATAATATTCGGCGAAAAATTTCGAGTCGATTTTCATGTTTGGCATTTTTCAAGTGATAACTACATGTTTACCTCACAGGAGTGCTTGTTTGGGAGATTTACGCCGACGGTGCCGAACCGTATCCGGGGTTGACACGACTTCAGACACGCGCGAAAATTGTTGTTCAAAATTATCGTATGGAAATGCCAAAGGTAAAAGATTGCAGAAATGCAGGTTTTTATTGATTCTTGTCGATTTTTACTTTCCTCGATGATTCAGAAATGTTTTTTCACTTCAGGATACGCCGAAGAGTGTCGCCGAGATAGTGTACTCGTGCTGGGAACGAGATCCAGCCCGGAGGCCCGAAATGTCGAAAATATACCGCTCACTTCGAGATATCAGCGATCGACAGAGGAGTTAATTATACGGAGACAATAGCGACATACGTTTATCAATGACATGACTAATCGTGCATATTGACTATTGTGACTTTTCAATAGTAAAAGTAGTTATTGCCCTTTTGTTGGTCAGGCTGAGCAAGCCTTCCGTCCTTTACCCCACTCTGGATTTGCCTTTTTACTGGAGACACTAGGGTAAAGGCTAGTGACGGACCATCCAAATCGTTGGTTAATTCATCAAATCTTGTTTTACGAGTCCATGGAGAAGCCGCCAGATTCCCCGAAGGTCATCCTAACCGGGGAACTTAAACTTTAAATCGAATAGATTCCACTCGGAACGCATCAACAAATGTGCTAACAATAAGTTTGCTTCAAATAGGACCAAGAGAAGGGGAATTTCTCCACGTTAGACTCGGTAAGGCATCAGCGCAATGTACGCCGAAGAGCCGGTTACCGTATCTGCTAGAGCCCTCTTTTGTCGAGTTCATCTGCTCTAGATGGTAGTCCTTTTCTCCAATTAGGCTTGTTTTTCTGCTAAAATGCTTGGAATATATATGTAGGCGAGGCGAGTTGGGACTATCGGATGAACAACCTCATCTGGCGCTCAGCCGTCCCTCCTCACCAATCTGTTGTGTGAGGATAAGGGATCATTCCCTACCGGGTTTGTTTTCGAGCTATGAAGCACGGTGGAACCTACATTTTTGTGTTTGAAGCCCGTACTACTTCCATAGTGGCCTAGATGTTCCAAAAGTGAACTTGTCAAACATGAAGCTTTTGAAAGAGTCTTCGGAAATCGGGACGGTCAGTTTCGGCTACCAGTTTGGCTAAAAAACTCATGAGACTTGCTTAAAACAAATCTGTACCTTTGCCGATTCTCCTCCGTACAATTACCAAGACGAAAACGTGATGTTCGGCTTGGTTGGACAATTCAAGGACTTATCACCTAACCATGAGGGCGGCAGCAGCGGCGATTTCCTCTGCGCCACTGCAACGTCGATGAAAACACCTATCGGCCGAGGAAAGTGAAAGGATCAAATCGAGTGTCTCTCATCACCTTGTCTTGGTGAGTACTTGATGCCAGCTGGCTCTCAGCCAATTTCCCAACTTACCCAGACTCTGCGAGAAGCGACTCTCGCATGGTGGTCATGTATGGGCTCGCCGTATGCCCTGCTGGGGCTGTAAAGTGTCCAGCATAGGTAAATATTCAGGTTTTGGATCTTTCTAGGGCAACACTGCTTGGCAACTTCACAGGGATGCCCTTTCGGCAGTCGTGTTTCGAGCACTTTCCGATGAGCCACAGGGTAAAATCGATCTTTCCGATACCTAAGTTGTTGCGATTTTCTTCCGGAGAACTTCTCATTAACGACTTCCATAAAATATTCGATCCGTGAACCTACCTCCAGCGCATCAGAAAAGTCGCCCCCATACGTGAAGTGATGGACCGCCATCTAGGCGAATCCCCGCTTTTCCTTCTTTGAAAGGGAAATTTCTTGTTCCAGATCTTATGTCAGCCAATACATTTCGGCCCGTCGACTGAAGCTTTCTTGACCGAATTTATTTGATTTTTGAAGTTCTAGTGATCGATCATGGATTGAAAAAACACAACACATCTTTGACTCCCATCGAATTTTGCGCTTTCGCTGACGATCTCAAGATTTATGGCACTGCTAATAGCTTGACGGAATCTCTTGCTTTCAAGAAGCGATTAATAAGGTTCATCTCTGGTCCTGTACTTGGGGTTTGCCGTTGTCCAAGGAAAAATGTTGTGTGCTACAATTAGGGAAGAAAAACAACAAATTCCCTTATTCTGTGGATGGAGCAGACATTAAGGTAGTGGACACGGTGTCAGATCTGGGCTTCTTAGTTACGGCAGATCTTAGATTTGATAAACACTGCTCTGCAATAGCAAATAAAGTTCAAGTGCAATATACAACTTGTTTCGAGCGCTATCTATAATACAAACATTCCTTCTGTGTTCCTTCAGGCGTACAAAATATACATCAGGTCCATATTGGAGTACGGTACACCCGTGTTCAATCCTTACCTCAAGAAGAGCAGTGAAGTGTTTGAGCGAGTCCAGAAGAACTTTACAAGAACACTCATGGTTAAACAACTGGGTTTTTCTTATTACCAGATACCTAGTAGTATGGAGAGAAATATCAATTTTGGTTTGGAAACATTGGAACATAGGAGGAAGCGGAATGATGCCATTCTTTACCATAAAATTATTCATCATATGAGCGGAATTAAGCCTTCAGAATTAATGGCTGTGAGGTCAAACTCTACCAGAGCCGGTTGTGTTAAATATGATCCTGGTAGAGCCAAGCTCAACTGTAGACGTTACTCCTTCTCATGTAGAGCAGCACCTTTATACCATAAGCTTCGGACCAGAGGCAACATTCCTGTTCGATTGCCAGCATTCAAAAAGTTTCTACAGCGCCACTTAAGTCCCTAATTTCCCGATACCTTAGCTACTCTCGCCTTGGAGCTGTATTGTTCGTCTCTGTGCATTCCTTCCTACAGTTGAGGGCTTTCTCAGAAGCATCTTTCATGAAAATACATTAATTGCATGAACAGCTTTATTCATCGTTGGCAGGAGATCATATAGAAATGGGATTATCGCATTATCACCAACATTCTCGACACGCTCTCTGACCCGATGCATCAGATAGAACAACAAGCAACGAGATCTCAAACCTTAATTTGCCTTGTAACCATCGGAGTGTTCTTTTTGGAGAAATTCACGATGGAAGGGTCAGTCCATGGAGCCGGTTTCGCGGTGGCCAACAGACAAAACACTGCATTCGAAAGTACCAGGAGGACAGCGTGCGCGATGTAGACCGTTCGCCACTCCTCCACAGAACCCGTCGGAAGCAGAAACGACACCTTTAAAAAACAAAATACTTACTTCCCGATATTTCTCGGCGCTTTTGCATTTATTGGATAGACCTCGTCGTGCGAAATCCAAATCCTATGGGAAAAGTTAAGCTTAGTCCGCTTAGGAACTCGAAAAATCACCTCGAATTTCTTTGACTCGAAAAGCCAATTTTTGTGAAAATCGTTTATTTCTCGATATTTCTCGGCGCTCGATACATATCGTCGTGATAAATCCAAATCCTACGAAAAGTTATGCTTGGCCATCCAGGAACTCAAAAACCATCTCGAACTTTTTGGTGCGAAAAATCATCTCACCAATATTGGGCAGATAAGGATTGACAGGCACCAGATGAACTGAATGTTGGCCAAGACGAAGTGTCCGTATTGTCTGGAGACCAGAGTGGCACACTGGAACAAAAAAATCAGAAAAAATATAAAAAAATAAATAAGTCTAATTAAATTAAACGAAAATGAGCCGCTAGTACCTTGTTGAACCCGCCGCCGTTGAAGCCAAACATTGCCGTGGCTAAGGTGATCAGCACGATGCCGAGAGTTCCGTCACCTTAATCAGCCAGATTGCAATGTATTTTGCGGTTCTATAGCTCAACTAACTATTCTGTATTCACGAAACTATTCTGCTAATTGCCGCATTTTTGTTTAGTAGTTTATAGACAAGAACTAGTTGAATTACTTATATATTTGGAGATGCTAGGTTATTCGCAAAACACTGACATCGGACGGGAATTGAACCCGCGTCTTTCTTACCGTGCTTACGGGTGAGTGCTGATATCAACAGCCCGACCGGGCTCACGAAGGATGCTAGGGGATCGGACACTGACATCGGACGTATTATACATCGGTAGCAGAGAGGTCAGTGAAGTCTGCTGGAAACAGAAAGACGCGGGTTCAATTCCCGTCCGATGTCAGTGTTTTGCGAATAACCTAGCATCTCCAAATATATAAATTGTTCTGTATTCAAATAATATTTAACTAATATACAAATAAAGGTAAAGGCAACTAGGCTAACTACACTATATACAACTCGAAAATTCGGAGGTTTACGCTGGATTTTTCATTCGTAGGTTTTAACTAATATACAAATAAAGGTAAAGGCAAAGGTATACAACTATACAACTATAGCTAACTACACTATACAACTACTTGTGGGGGCCAGCCGCTCTACCAAACCAGTGTTATTAGGTTGTAAAGAAAGTTCTGTCATTTTTTGCAGCATATATTCAAAACGCCATAACTCAGCTCATGTCTCACTGTTTCTCTTCATTTAACCACCATTCGGAAGATCACATCATTGTCTATGGAATGCAGTATAAAGTGTGCCGCTATCGCAAAAGTCTGAAGATAGGAATTAAGTGTGTTCTGAGAGATGAACGATGGCAGATAGTTAGTCCGAGGTCTGGCAATTTTGACGGACGTGAGTTTCAATGTGTCGTTGGTTTGCTGGAGATGATATTTTAAAACACGTGGATTTGCGTTGCTGTAAAATGTATGGACTTATGGTTTGAATCGTTCTGAATGTTACATATATTCACGATGTGCACTTCCTTCTTTATCGTTTGGTGAAGAGAAGGAAACAAAAGGCACACTGGTACTGCTGCAGTTCATCATAACGTTACCATTGCCTTCGTGTCGTGAAAATCTAGTTTCTTTACCGTCTCAGAAAGTTCGTCGTTGTGTAAAAAACGGGAAAATCTCTTCTTATCATAGTATAATATCCGTGCTTCGTCGTAGGTTAGAAATCCTTAAGAAAGTGGCTCCGCAAAATCCATTTCAATTGATGAACCCGCAACCCTCATTCGCACTCGGAGCAGAGGGTCCGAATGTCGAATATTTTAATTAATCCAGATCTTGAGACATTCGCGATAGCGGCACAGGTTATACTGCCTTCCTTAGAGAAAGATGTGCCCTTTCGAATGATGCTTGAATTAAGGAAAACGGCTGGACTTGAGTAGAGTTATGACGCTTTAAATATAATGACAGAACTTTCTTTACAACCTAATAATACCTTCCCAGACAAGTCCGATACCAAAGACCCCCCTCTACTAGTGCAGATTCCAGTACGACACCCTTGTTTCATAGGCTTGATCTTAGAGCAAATATTTTGAACCGAACACTTACTTTTCCGGACGGTGAAAGGAGTAAACAAATATTTTCAGGAGAGAAATGGACGAAGAAGATCGGCGAAACGATGTAAGCATCTTCTACTACAAAGCGAAGGATAGAAAAAAAATTCCATACATATCAAACAATGCTACACAAGATATCAGCAGCATTTTTTTTACAATCAAAAGATTTCGCCACGTTGTTCTTCGGTTGCAGTGGCAGTGGAAAAATTGGATATTTTTGAGGAAGGACTGGACGTATCGCAATGAAACTCCACATAATGTAAATCTGAGTTTTCTCTAAATATTGGTGAAAAACTAGACTCGAATATAACTTTCTTCCAGGTGAACAATGTATAATAGGTTCGATTTAGCTTCGATTTTTGCCTGAAAACGAAGCAAAGTCGAGCGTACCCTGTTCAACAGGCACTGCCACTGCTCGAGCGTGCAAAAAAAGCCCTGTTTTATATGTATGGAATATGTCGGTAAAATTTTTATCAACAGCTTTCTTGCACTGCCACTGCTACCGAAGAACAACAAAATGAATGAGGTACCATTCGATAGAGGAAAGAAATACAACGATCGCCTTTTAATTGCAAATAAAGCTGATATTTTGTGTAGCACTGTTTTATATGTATGGAATATGTCAGTAAAATTTTTATCAAGTGCTTGTTCAAGATCGGTCGCTTCCAACCCCATCGGACGTCCTGACTTTTCCTTGTTTTCGATCTTGATCTCCATTTCTATAAAACGTTCTTCGATTTGCAAATACGCGATTTGAATAGTAGAAGATGCTTGACATCGTTTCGCATTGACGATCTAATAGTAAAAAATGCTTACATCGTTTCGCCGATCTTTCTTCGTCCATTTCTCTCCTGAAAATATTTGTTTGCTCCTTTCAGTTAAATTATTTAAAAACAACCAAGGAACTTTTATATGTTGTTTGAACTCGCTTGTGTGTTGTAATATGTATGAGTTATCTTTTTGTTTGTTAGCAGACCATACGGTTGCACACGATTTCTCTCCTCTTTCGTCCACGCCTTCTTTTTACATTTCAAAAAATAAGATGAGTGAAGAACTGATAGTTTCCTCATTCCATAAAAATGCTAATATTAATTAACATTCGCACATAGGCAAAATTTTTTTATATGACTGCACTAGTCAGAAAATAACCCGAAATAAATAAATAACTGAATAGAAATGAATAATAAAAATGGGATAAAATAGTGCTGCGCACAAATGGATGCTGATTTTCGACACTTCTGAAAAGCGACACATTCGATACAACCCCTCCACTCGACGCAAGCCAAATACGACCCCCCCAGCTTTGATTCTCGAACCTCAAGCTTGACCCTGGCCTGGGCACGAATCAACCGCTCGACTGCGGGTGCCAGTTGCGCCTCTTACCGCTGCACCACACGCGCTCGTGCGAATAAATGTAAATATTCATGAGCTCACCTTTTTTAACAAATGCAAGGGCACAGAGGAAGGCTGCGCTCACTACGAGAGCAATACTGTTGAAGATTCGGATCTTCGTCGTCTCGGAGACGCCTCGAATTCGATCGCTACTGTGGCCGGCGAATGCCTTCAAGGAAATATTTCGAGATAGAAAAAATACGAAAAACTAAAAGAAAATATTGCATGAACGTCAAACTAATTGCGAGCCTGTGGAAGCGATAGTATACTTTTATTATCACGATTTTTTGGAGGTACACCACCTTCAGAAGTGCTCGAAATCGTGAGGATTTTATGTTATCCCTAAAAACAGCGACTCGGGAGGGATTCGATTCCAAGCTGTCCGGTTCTAACAACATACAGATGAAACAAAGTCCGGTTTCTAACAATATACAAATGAAACAAAGTAGCACCAACACAAACCTTGACGAAAAACTGGAACAGCACCGGTATGGCGGAGACGAATCCTGTGTTGTGCATGGAATATTGTAGCACATCACGAATGTACATCGGAGAAAACATATGAATCAGCTGAAAGTAGATCAATTTAGATGACAAGTTTGATTCAGCAAATAATAATATAATATAAGATTAAGTACTAATATGTACAAGAATAAGCAAAAAAGGTATAATATAATATGAGAACAAAAAAAAGTAAAAACAAAGTAACAATTTCATGCGAAAAAGTCACAAGTTGGTGTTATGCTCTTGTAACTTGAACACCATTGTAGGCATCCGGCAAAGGATTGACGTGGCGCACATTCATTGTCAATCGAATATTTAAAAATTGTCTTTCCAAAATAAGCTAACGATACAAAAAGTCTGTGAGTGCGTACGGTATAGTGGTGAGAGGCGCAACTTCCACCTGCACACTCTAGCGATCCATCGTAATTGAGGGAAACTGCTTAGCGCCGGCAACATATGTACTCTTTAATGTCTCTAGAAACTTTTTATGAATAGAATTTTGCCACTATCGATTTATGATTATGAAAATAGTATTCACGATATTAATAAGAATTGGGTCACCTGAACTGCAACGAGATCGCCCAGTGCGCCAATCCACACTCCCCAAACACTTGGAGTAGTGAGAATCTCAATATACGGAATCGGTACGTGACCTTCTTCAGCCTGGAATTAATAAGAATATTCTCACCAGCCGCTGCTCCGAAAATCCCCCTAAAAATCAGGATTAACATTGACTAGAAAATAGAAAAATCGATAAAAGCTATAAAACCGGGCTCAAAAACCAGACAGAACCTTCAGAGAAGATGCCGACTTTCCATCGTTGATCTCGACAAGTTCGGTTTTCGACACCAGAGGGTGATGCTCTAAAAATAAGCAGAAAAAGAACATGAAAATAGATGAACGGAACAACAAAGAACTGAGAAACCAACTCACCTGGACTATTCCTGTAGAGGAAGAACCACCCAACGAACGAGATTAGGCTGACGACCGCATGTACGTAGAAAACGGCTTCCCATCCGAGAGACGATGAGCATAGCTGAACAATGTTTTGATAAATTTTAATAATTAATATTTTGATGAATACGGGGACACTTAGAGAAATTAAACTGATACTATAAATAATAATAAATAATAAAAAACCATTATCATTATGTACATTCCGAGGTTAGATTTTAGAAATTAGTCCTCCAATCCCAACTGAAACTATGGCGGATAGTGACGAATTGAAAATTTTCAAAAATGGAGAAATGAGAATGATCTGGGAAAAGTTTTCAGAATTCCACAAACATTTTCACTTAGCAAAAAATTCCAATTTATAAGAACAGGCTGACCCATATTTATTTATTTAGTTATTTATTTATACACATTTACATATAACACATCTCGTTCTCTAGCTGCTTCAAATACTTTCCAAAATTAACTAAACACGAGGAAATCGCTCACAGATTCTTTTTCATGTTAGGATTTAGTAAATCAACGTTCAAATCAAGAAACGTTTGATATGAATGACGTACTGTACGGTATTTAGTTAGCATTTAAAAAGTTGTCGTTCAAATCAGGAAGCGCTTAGTATGACTGATGTACTCTGCGATATTTGGTGAATATTCCCTTGTTTGGCCTAGGTCCCCGATCTTGAATGAAAAATTAAATGAATAGGTGAATAAATGAATTAATAGATAAATGAATAGGTATATTAAATAAATATATAAATAAATAAATAAATAGGCAATTAAATAAATCAGTAAATAAATGATAAACAAGTGAATAAATGAATAAATAAGTAGGTAAATAAATAAATATATAAAGAAATGGACAAGTAAGTGAATAAATAAATAAACAAGTGAATAAAGAAATCATAACAAGTGAATAAAGAAATCTCCTTAGCGTTTAGTCCCGCGCAGTCGCGTAGTCCATGTCCTCGTCAATAGTCGCCACTTATACTACGAAACTATTAGTGCAGTCTGCCGGAAACAGAAAGACGCGGGTTCAACTCTCGTCCGATGTCAGTGTTTTGCGAATAACCTAGCATCTCCAAATCTATAAGTCGCCACTTACTTCTATCCTGGGCGCCATGGAGCGTTGCCCCAACTCCTTTGAGGTCATTCTTAATTACGTTGCTCCACCTTTTCTAGTGCGCTCCTCGTGGTCGCTTTCTGGGAACCTCAAACTCCAGTGCTTTTCGCACTGGGTGGTCTTCAGGCCCCTCTCGCAACGTGTCCGAACCATCTGAGCTTCTGGTCACGCCTCTTAAGGTGCAGTGGAGGTGTCCTCATAGCCGCTCTGACGTCCTCGTTCCGGATCCTATCCAGTGGTCTTCATTCGCATGTCCACCTGAGCATCCTCATCTCCGCAGAGTGCATGCGTTTTCCGTGGGCCTCAGTTACGGGCCAGCACTCGCTGCCGTAGATCATCGACGGTCTTACAACTGCCCAGTACACCTTTCCTTTGAAGACTCTAGAGCACCCCTTGCCACAGATGATTCCAATGGATTCTCTCCACTTCGCTCACGTTGCATTTATCTTCCCTTCACTGCCTAATCTAGGGTGCCGTCCTTCGCCAATTCAGTCCTGAGATATCGAAAGTGGTTTACCCTCTCAACGACTTCCTGGTAGCAATCGACCAATGGTTCTGAGCCTTCTTCCGAGCTGAGGAACTTGGTTTTCTTCACGTTCAGCCGAGGACTAATTTTAGCCAGTGTTTTTTCCACTCTAGATCCTTTTCCTGTAGTTCTTAGTATCCGCTATCAGTGCTATGTCGCCTGCATACAGAATGGTCTTGAGTGGATCTTCCACCAGGTGACTGAACATGCTATCAAGCGTTAAGAGGAAAAGAAACGTGCTCAGTGTTGATCCTTAGTGCGCACCAACTTCACCTTCTTTGTGTGTCCGTGCACGGTGCGGATTGTTGCTCTGGATCCGGCGTACATGTCCCTTATTATCTGGATCAAATGCTCTGGCACCTCTCGTTTCCGCAGGGATCTCCAGAGCACTTCTGGAGGTAGCTTGTCGTAGGCCTTCTCCAGGTCCAGAAATGACAAGTACCAGACTTTGCGCTTTTCTAGGTATTTCTCCATTCCCTGCCTGGCTATGAAGATGGCATCCACAGTGGATTTACCCGGCATGAAACCGAACTGCTCCTGTTGGATGAGGACCACTTCCCTCAGCTTGCTATCCACCAGTCGCTCATATACCGTCATGGTTTGAGATATCAGCTTGATACTTCTGCAGTTAGAGCACTCCATCGCATCGCCCTTTTGCTTGAAGATCGGTACGATGATGCTGTCTCTCCAGGCTTCATGCATCCGACCCTCAGGTGTGAACTTGTTGAGGAATCTCGTCAACCACCGTATTTCATATCCTCCTAGCACCCTCCATATCTCCACCGGTACTCCGTCTTGTCCCACCTTCATCTTTTTCACCGCTTTCAGGACCTCCTCCTCAGTCCAGAGCTGAATAGGACCTCCCACAAGCTCTGCTTCTCGGACACTTTTTCAAGGAAATTCTTTATTTAGGAGTCCTTCGAAGTACTCTTCACTTCTGGACTTGACTTCTCCTGGCGCTCTTCGCACTGATCCTGCAGGGTTCTTCACCGCCCTCTCTACTCTAACGTCTAGACCTGCCCGATGTCGTGCTTTTGGGATGCGACGGGCGAATTTCTCTGCCCGCGGTTGTTCCAGTGTTTCGTATAGGTTATCCATCTCTGTCGTTTTCGCCCGCGACACCGCAATGTTCGCACGTCTCTTGTAATCCTTGTATTTCACGAGATCTTACAGTGCTCTAGACATCTGCCAGGTACTGAACGCGTTTTTCTTTTCCCACGCCAACTTCCGAACTTCATCATTCCAAAATCAGGCAGCTCTGTCTCTCCTCTGACCTCCCTTGGTTTCACTAACAATAAGGACTCCCCTAGCGCACTGCAAGATCGCTCGAGTTGCCAGCCGCCATGTCTCGTTTACTGGCCCATCAGGGTTCGGAAGGCCAGCAGCTACCACTCTCCTTTTGGGCTTGCTCTGCTCAAGACCTCTCAGTTTCCGCCATCGAACTCGGGGCTCAGTTCTTACCTTCACTTTAAGAGGAAGGATGACGTTCAGGTCTGCAACCAGTGGTCTGTGTTGCTTTCCGACGTCTTCGATAGGTAGAACCTCTACGTCTTGCACTGTTTTTAGAGCCCGCCTACGCACCAAAATGTGGTCGACTTCCGTTCTACGACCTCCGCTGCTGTAGGTCATCTTCTGGCTCTCTCTCTTAGCGAAGAATGTGCTGCATATGGCCAGGTCATGAGCGACCGCCAAGTCCAGAATCCGCTCACCATCTCCATTTTTGGACCCAGCTCCTCTTCCTCCATGCACTCTTTCCACTACTGCGGCCGGGGACTACATGACCATTCAGCTCTCCCGCGATGGTGAGGAAGTCCCGTGAATAAATAAATAAATAAATGAATAGGTAAATAAGTAAGCGAATAAACAAATAAGCAAATAAACAAACAAACAAACAAAGAAATAAATAAGTGAATAAATAAATAGGTAAATAAATAAATAGATATAACCTCTCCGGACACTGGCATGGAGAACACGGCACTTAGTTGTCCGAATGTAGTCAGGATGGACATAAAGAGACCGTGCTGCTTCAGTGAAGCCCATGAAGCTGTCACTGCTCCAGCTGTAGGCATACAAGCCGCACAGGACACTCCCTGGAAAGAAAGTATTCAAATATTTTTCATTAGAACTGATAGGAAAATTAGCAAATATTATTGAATCGCAGAAAACGGCCAATTTTCAAACGCACTTTTCCTCCCGCAAAAGATAAATATGAAAGAATAGAGAGGACTAGAGAGAGAAGTCAATTTCAGAGACAGAAATATAAAAATAAAAAAATGGACGAGATCACCTGAAGGAAGCGGAGCGCGAGAAAAGCATTCAAGCTGTTGTGCGCAGCAAACGGCACCAGAGCTGTGGCCAATGCGGTGAGCATGCCGGCTGCGAAGAACACCTGAAAACTTCGGGCTCATGGGCTTCCTTGCTTTATTTATTTGTGTATTTATTCATTTTGCATGAACAAATCATGCGTAACAGCCACATGTTAAACAGAACGACCACAAAAATAACGAACGGCCAACAATGATCATCAATTGAACTTCATCAATCATGTGAAATTCTAATTTATTACGCTTTTTGCGGGTTACTATTATGTATACTAGAATATGATGTTGTAATGGTGATGCTAGGTTCGTCGCGAAAATCACATCTCAGGCGGGATACGAGCCCGCATCTCGCGACTAACCGGGGCTCGGTTATGCACCAGACGCGGGTTCGAATCCCACCTGAGATGTGATTTTTGCGACGAACCTAACACCAGCATTACAAATCATGATTCAGTGGATGGTTTGTTTTTGTTTTCGCTTTTTTCTTCAAATTTTGTCAATTTCAACCATTCTCAAACATACAAAGTCCGTTTTTGGCCACTCAGCATCAGCTGGAATTCAGTGAATTTAAAGACATTCAGAGAAACTCATGATCGGTGCCAGTTGACGAGTGGTGACTCCTATTGAATAGATGAAGTGGGTGGATAGTGTTGGAAAAATCTTACCAAAAACCAATCAATCTCAGGATTTCCTGCTTTATCTGAAAATTTTTTAAATTTGTATGTCCTTGATGAGCTGTTGGGCGGGAATTTAGCCTCTGCCTAAGCTTTTTTAACCGTCCACCATGTTGATCTGCCAGCCTTCAAGAGCGTAGATTAAGATCGCGGTTAGTGGCTTATCAGGCTACCCAGCTAAAGCTACGTTCATCCTCGAAATAGCGTTTGAGGGAATCTACTGAACGTTTTGGCACTGAAAAAAAAGATGAAAAAGATAGGAAATAAACGACAAACGGCAATGAAAGTATCTTCAGACCACGGGCATAGTGTTGCATCGCGGGAGATAGCCTAAAACGCCGCCCGCCAGTACGGATACCAATCTAAATCTATACCGTCCTAATGACCACGGCGCGACGCGATGGTTAGCAATGAGAAGGACAATTCTATTCTTCCCTTAAGCATCCTCTTCATTTTTGACGAGAACAACACGGATATACGCAAGTGCATATGTAAAACGGATCTCCAAGACCTGGTGAGGATTGCTGAAGTTCCTCCTGCTGACCTCAAGAAGCAGTTAATTCGCAATCGTTTATACGATCGATCTTGCAGAACCCCCTTATGTGTAGTCTGCGCGCTTGGGAAGGATGGGAACTGTATGCCCTCGGGGGTGGTATGCTTGATAACATGCATGGCTTGTAAGGGGGAGTATGTGGGTGAGACAGGTAGACCACTGTGTGCAGAGGTAAAGGAACATTTGGATGGGCTACGGAAGGCCACTCGTCTCTATGGGTTAGATCCATTCGCCCGCTAACTTATGCAGGGTGCGGCAAAAGTCCTTCAACACAGATACTTGACTGTCTAAACGGCAGGTATAGGGCGAATGAGATGAAATTAACAAAATTTACTGCCTTTGACCACATACATATAACAAAGTAAGTAAATTTCGAAATGACCTCCTTTCGCACGAATACAGGCCCTAAGTCTCTTGAGGTACGAGTCTACGGCGGCACGCAAGACATCATCATCAATTTCCTCCCAGGCTTTCTTCAATGCTTCTTTAGGAGAATCAGTACTCACGTGAGATGTTGCGCAGGCTTTGCTTTTCAATATGGACCAGATTGAATAATCCATCGGATTAAGGTCCGGGCTATTCGGTGGCCACTCTTTTGTTGAAATGAAATCAGGAAAATTGTCGGCATACCACGTCTATAAGAGTTCGGCACTATGGGCAGGTGCAGAGTTCTGCTATTAGATCCGAGTGGTGTTTTCGAAGGTCTGAGAAACCCACGGAAAAATTTCTTTTTTCAAAACGTCTTCCAGAACTTGTGGCTGTCGATTTTCGCCGACGCGTCGGTGAACTTGCGTGCCGCCGTAGACTCGTTCTTCAAGAGACTTGGGGCCTGCATTCGTGCGAAAGGAGGTCATTTCGAAACTTAGATGCTTTGTTATATGTGTGCGGTCAATCGCAATAAATGCTATGAATTTCATCCCATTTGCCTGAGATCTGCCGTTTAGACAGTCAAGTATCTGTGTTGAGGGACTTTTGCCGCACCCTGTACATCAAAGGTGCGGCAAAAGTACATCAAAGGGTGACTGGTGGTCTGCTTGGGCAACCACCACCTAGGTACGCTTCTGACTGCTCCTTTGAACTTTTGCTTCTCGTTCTTCTGAACTTTGGAACAGTCTTTTGTAGGAAGAGATGGTGTCTGAGCGAGTAGTTTCTCAAATATATATTCGACCTTCCAGACTCCGACGAAGGCGACATGGCCGAAACGTCAGCCGAATAAAATCTTATAACAATCTCGGTCGTCTGCTTGACAGCAAATAATACTAAGGAAATAAACGTTTAAACTCACAACTCGAGCACCGAGAGTGGCGATCGCGTGAGACGTGGGCACTACGGACACCAAAGCACCGACGGCAACTGCACTGAACAGCCACGTACGATCATCTTTGCTGTAGCCCTGGTAGACAGTCTGAAGATGAACGATTTCGAGCGTGGTACAGTGGTAGCAGGCGCTTTGACACCCGTGCAGTCGAGCGATCGATCCGCGCCCGGGTTAACCACGCTTTCTATCCCTTCGGGGTCGGGTAAATTGGTTATCATACTTGTCTGGAAAGGTGGAGACACTGGCTTGGCAAAGCGGCTGACGCCCGCAAGTCATCGTGTAGGCCATATATGCGTTCACTAGGCCCCTGCGATGCCGAATGGAACACGAATGCGGCGACGCGCCCTCAGGGGACTGATCAACGCCGTTACCTTTGCTTTTACCTTTACCTCGTAATCTCAAGTCCACTTGTAATGAGCTGATATCAGTGGTGAGTAGCAAAGCTTGTTTCTTTTCTACCCAACGCTCCAGCAGTTCCTGTTTGTCTTTACCCTCCAATGAGCCTCATGATGGATAGAACTCCATTCTATTCGTAGTTTATACCTAGGTTGATCCTACAGTTCTTGAAGTTTCCACAGCTTCCGCCGCAACTACCCAGCTGTTCGTTGCCTCTGTCGACCAACTATTTAGTATATTTATATGACAGCCTAAAACCGGTCGAATGACCTACAGGGTTCTTTGCAGAGATTGTCATGACAATTACAGAACGAAGATCGTGACGTAGCGAAGAAATGAAGTGATAGATGAGCGGCAAACTTGACCCGCATCGAAATTGCGCACCATGCGAACGTCAACCTCTATTGGTTCATTTTCTTTGACAAGGCCCAGCCAGTAAGTTACGCGGACGGATAGGAGTGCTTCCGCATGGGTTACTGTAGGAAAAATTACGTCAATTGGTTGGTTATTGAATAAATTTGCCGAACTATTCGCAAATTATCTCACGGACCAGGAGCTCAAGGTGTGGTGACTTACTCGCTTATCGCTACTTTTGGACTGTTTGTATGGTGCGCGGAGAAATCACAGATGTTGAATAAATATTTTAGCAACACTAGAGGCTAAAAAGTATAGTGTTCGAAGTAAATCAGATTCCTCAGCACGCACCATGCGTTTCGCTTCCATTCAAAATCGTAGAATCATGGTGAATGAGTGTTTGACCTAGGCAACGACTACCGCGGGCCAGCGGCTGTACAGACCAGAGCCTACATCTACCCAAACAAGCCTAGTGTCAATTTACCCGACATCGGAGAGATTGGGGGTTCCATTGGTCATGGATCAGCATCGATCGCTCGACCATGCGCGTGTGAAGTGCGCCTCTTAGCACAATACTGAGAAATTGTAATCACAGTGACATGGTCACCCAGCTTGTTGGGAAGGACTGAAGAAAACAGAAAGAAAAAGGTTCAGTTTAGGCGAGATCAAATTGTCCCAAGCGATAACACCTAGATATCTACAAAAATTGATTGAATTGTCTGAAAAATTGCAAGGCTAACGGTGTTGCTTTACAGGAAGTTCCATTTACACTGCATCACCTAGCTGACGGCTCTCCAACTCAACTAGACCGATCATCCCCTAGCACTTTACCCAACAAGGGTTGATGTTGGGTCTGTTTCTGATTACCGTCAACGGGGATTTCTTAAAGATACTAAACCGGTCCAAAACTACTTATCGGCGACAAAACCATTACACATCATTCCTCGGGGAACTCCCCGGCCGACTTTTCAAAGACAGCGAATGATCGATCCGATCGTATAGTCACGTCATGATCTTTGTTCTTTGTGATAATCAGATAACCTCCAAAAATAGTTCTGCAGGAAGCGATGGAAAAGGATATTCTCGGGTACCGCGTATCGATCTCAGCCCTGGCTAAGCAAGCGTTCCATCCCTCCGTGCTCTGGTAAGTTAGTACCAGACTTGTCACGGAAGGTACGACCTTGACTTGGTACATCACCTGTCCCCCTTAGGTCATTCTGTAAGCCTAATACGTATTCATGAAGCCTCTACGGTTCTTAAAGGAGTTCAAATGCGGCGGCACGTCCTTACAATTAGGGACTGATCGACGCCGATACCTTTACCTTTAAAGACGGAACTGCTAAAGCGAATATTTGTTAACTTTCAAGTATGTTCCGGAGAAAGGACTAGTCCAGTCATGATATTGGCGATTGGTAGAAATTCTACTTCTTCTGGTTTTTGATGAAATCTGTTGAATCCCTACTAGTTCATTAGCACTTTTCAATGACGCACTTCTTGTAGTTTCTAGAAGCTCCGCGGAGTGCGCTGGGTAAGCTGAAAGCAATGGCCCAGTGCGCGTTTAAACCTAACCGGTCCACTTACGACACAGGTGAAAACAGGCTTAACAACGACTCCATGTGTTGGGCACATGCCGAACGGAACTCTTGATTCGGGAAAGTCACATTATATTTTTTTTCTCAAAATTTTTCAAGTTGTTCGAAAACGGAAAGGGTTTCCCTGGGTGGCATTTTGGTCAACGTTGTCTTCCATATATTCTACAGTGATCCACAAACTGTTATCGAAGGGTGTATTTTAACTCAAAATCCTGTTATCGCCATTTGCGAAAGTATTTGTCCATGCAATCTTGCAGTTGTTCGCAGGTATATAGGTTGTAGGTTTAGGATTCTATTTCTCCTCATTCGTATTATGTTAAGCATGCTCAATTGATCACTTTCATCTATTACCCGGGTATACCTTTACCAGGCTGCAGTACTCTTTTACCCACCTCGTTGGCAGCCAGTTTTTCATGGGTTGCCGGCATACAGAGCACGGTGAAGTTGAAGCACACCATGTTGGCCATCACCGACGACAGGCAAATGATTGTGACACACAACACTGCGTACCTCGTCCACGATTGGTCCCTGTCTGAGGATTGCTGGCTGGCTGGAAAAAACTATTTGCATGAAAATTTTTTTTAAAAATAACGCCTTGAATACAATCTAATCTTCTAAATGTTTCGACTTGCTGAAAGCACATTCTCGAATGTGCATAGGCCAAGGATGGTTGAGGTTAGGGTTATACCCATAGCCGAATCCAAAGGCATTCCACTGAGAAATGTCTGCTCAGCTTCCACAGCATCTGTTCAGGGTAAAACAAACTCAATCGAAGCGTACCCACAACCTAACATAAAATACCTCATTCACGGGGTTAGCTCACCTGTAGCCGAGTCCACCTTCACCACCGTCGACTGTGAGTTGTCAACAGGCGCCGAATCGCTGGCAGCCATCATCTGAATTATTTAAATGTTATTTAAACAAATTGCCTTAAAAATGACCATGGACTAGAAAATAGGATAGAAATAGCAAAAAAAGGATTTCAGCGAGCAGAATCAGAGAAAAGGCGTTCGTATGCGGCGGTATTGATTTTATGAATAGAAAAATTGAACAAACGGCAATCACTTTCAGAATCTTTCTGTTATTTAAATTTTCAAGAAGTAGAACTTGCTTATACAAACCGTAAGACGGTGTTCTCGAGGAAATGAGAATAGCTAATGAGAACCCTCTCTGGGCGGAGTCTTCGCAAATGCGTTGCGGCGAACACCGCTCTTTCTCTCTGAAGCCACGAGAAGCGGTTTTATTTGGCGAACAGATAAATAAGTGAATAAATAAAAAAGAAAAATGGATAGAATGCTAAATGAATAAAAAAGGTGAATAAAAAATTAAAACAATACAGTAGGAGCGGTGAGAAGAAGTGACTGAGAGGGCTCGAAAATCAGAACAACACTGAAATTTCCAACGAAGTACTTAGACTATCTAAACTTGATGTAGTCCTACGATCTTGCGTTTGAAGTGAACGCATGGCGCACTCCAGGAACAAATACCCAACGTCTACCACGTCCCTATTCACTTGAAACGGAGAAGTGCTTTCTGTTAGAGGTTAATAGAATTTCGGAAGCTTCTGATAGGACACGACCGAATGTATGTATGTGGAGATGTACCTAAAATTTTCACGCTGTTTTCACGCTGACGGTCGAGCGACCTATCCCACCCGAGGCCAACTAGGTACTTCATTCTGTTGTGTCTGGGTAAATTGGTACCACAACTCCGAGGAGAGAGGGTTGTATAGCAAAAATCATAGACTATGCATAGACCTTGTGTAGACTAAATCTGCATTCAGAACATCTATACGACTCCGAATGGAAACAAATACAAATAACAAGTACAAATAATTGAGTTTGAACAAAGTTATTGGAAAAAGCTGCTTTGGAGCGGTTTTTGCTAGCTTTCTTGGCTTTTGATCAAAAGACGCGTCCGGTACTGTACCTTACGGGTAGGTAGTCAGGCGGTGGAGCCGACAGAGTCGAAACAGAAGCGGTGATTCAGGCATAACGGTGTCTTCTGCTCTCGGAACACCTCAATGAGCCTGATCACGGTGTGGATATGATCGATTGTACTGAACCCTCTTCGAAACCCGGCTTGCTCCCACGGTTGTCTATCATCTATCGTTCGGTCAATCCTATTCAGAATTACACGTTTGAATAACTTATAGACTACAGACAGCAGGCAGATAGGGCGATAGTTGCCAATGTTGTGCGGGTCCCACTTCTTATAAAGCAACACAGTCCTGCCAGTATTCCATATCGCTGGTACTTTCCAGTCCGACAGCTATTGGTACCGGTGTCAACTTCTTCGTCATCGTAGTTCGATGTTGGCGCGTAGACTACGAAGACCGTCAACGCCGGCATTGATCCTCGTCGCATCAGCCGTAAGTGTCCGATTCGGGTTGTAAGTTGTTCGAACGAATCGATGTTCATAGCTAAGTTCGTGTTGACGAGGACACCGACACCACCAACGCCTCTGCTGTCGCATGTTCCGAGGAATAGTTCTTCTCAGCTGTCCAACACGGCGTGTAGCGGGCGTTATATTCTCGTCTTGGTCAGTCCGATGACGCTGTACTTCATCTTCCTGGCTTGCACCATCAGGTCTTCGACAGAAGCATCCGATGCGAGCGTTCGTGCGTTGTAAGCACAGATCGTCATCCTAGTCCTTCTTCTTTTTGGCAGCCTGTCTAGGCCCTGAGATTTTCGCAGCCTCTCCCTACTCGTCTTTCCCAAGGCTGCCGTATCGGGGGCTCTTTCGCGGTCAGGGGAATGAGGCCCTTTGCTGCTACTGTTTTCGGCATATGAGTGGCGTGCGGGTAGCTTGCCAGGCTCTGCCGTACGGACTGGATACGGCGGGTAGCTAGTCAGGCTATCCCGCTGAAGCTAAGGGCTTATTTGTTAGAGGCGACCCTGACCTGCCTCTCTTATACTTCCGCGTCTACCGAATGCGAGTTTTTAGGCTACACAGATACCCTCCGTGGGGGTGTCACCGTCTGGCACAGAAGAATCAGCTTGTTCAACACTGATTCCGTCCGCGTCTCACGGCAAGTATAAGGTGACGTTTGGTCCGCGATTAATCCCCTATCCGCCACCTGGGGTCGCGCTACGTAGCCTCGCCACCTACCGGCTGGGAAGCCTTTTTGAAGGAGAACCTTCGAAGAAGCTGATCCGTGGATCGTTTGCCCTACCAATCAATATTCCGAACCTACCACTGTTCGAAATCATTAGTATTTCTACGAAGAGGATTACCACCATATGGCTTCCTCTTATCAGTGACTCCTTATTAGTGTGCCTTCTACAAATCGGTGCTGCGTATGCCCTCAGGGGTAAGATTCATTCGCCGGCAGCCGACGTCAAAGAAAGCAGCAAGGGCGAAAACACCGCAGATGGCGTGACTTCTTGTGGAGGATGTTTGAGACGGAGGATCCTACCAAGACGATGATGCCATTGTCGTTGCAGAACAACTCGGATAGCCACGCAGTATCAATCACAGATGGCGTCCGAGGAGCCAAGTACAATCACGGGCTGATTTTCTGAGACTTTTGCTACAAAAAGCACAAAAGAAGGTGGTGCTGTCGCCATCGCCATGGAATCCCGTAGGTTGGGTCCAAGACCCTGGTTCGGACCTCGTCGCGGTTTTTGCATTTAGACGCTGACCAGTACCGGATGACATAGGAATTTCCAATTCAAAGTTCGGAATGGCAACCATTTCTAACGACTAAGCAAGTGCTGGTTCAAGAAATATTAAAACTTGAAAACCAGCGAGGAACTATCACTACCTTCCAGTGAAGGCAACTCAGCACTAGAACAACAAGCAATAGAATCCAATTGAGACATGGAAATCGAATTTGACAGATACTGGAAGAACAATGATGGGGACATGCTACTACATCAAGCGGATGAGACAGTTCGCAATCTAGAGAAAAGGCTTGTAGAACTCCAGTGCCAAGACGTTATTCTTCAATAACAACTAGGTAACTCTGCCGCTAATGGAGGCAGTATTTAGAATAGACAGCAAACAACAGAATTCTATCTCGTTGCGCATGGACACTAGAAAGAACACCACTCGGCAACGAAATTCGCATCCGAACTTTGATGGAAACCCGTCAGGGTTTGGACCCTTGAGGGAACTATTTGAAGAACTAGTCCATAAGCAACCATACTCGAATATAGAAAACTTTCTATCCTCTTGAACTGTTGCAAAGGAGACCAGCTAGAACTCTACAGATTATCCTAGAACAGGAGAGTCTTACGACAGAGCCGTTGCTCAACTTAAATCACAATACGAGGGCTCTCGTCGTGTCACTATGCAACTAATTCAACAACTAAAATCAATTCGCAAGTGCAAGGAAGATTCTCGTTCTTTGAGAAATAATGTAAACGAGAGCCAGTATGTGCTGTTCATATGATCAGATTGGTTCTGGACGCTTTCCCTCAATCCAAACAAGGCGAAATGACTGGGAAAGAATTCGACTCAGGTATCACCTGGTCGATGCCAGAACTTCTAGAACAACTCACAATGGCCGTCAAACGTAGAGAACACGTAGGTAGTCGCAGACGAAGTAATACACTCTCAGAACATTCGTTATTTCATGCTACTTCTACCAAAATTACGGATCAATGTACCGGCTGCGGATGACCTCATAAATTCCAATATTGTCGCTACTATCTCACTCCGTAAAACAGAATACAATTTTTTAAAACTAGGTACTAGAACGTGCTGAGAATGCTTCCGCACGAATCATTTATCACATGAATGTAGTAGATCTAACTGTGGGCGCGATCAACACTTTTCCATCTGTATGCAAAGGGCAACCTATTCTAATGCACAACGACACACCTCCGCAGAACGATATAAAAACACTCGCAGCAATGGTAGTACTATAATCCGTCGACATGTCGACTCTCTGTCACGGTATCGTTACGAGTCCTACCGATCAGGTTCAAGATCTAAAATGGGAAGCAGTAGCAATTCTCCCTTTCGTCTGTGGAACGTAAGCTTCATCTCTAGAAAAATTTCACTAACAAAAAGAAAGCAGAATCACTCTCCCACCAGACGATCTTAGTACGGAAATAAAACCAGAACCGCTATCAACAGCACCCTATAACGCCCAGAAACTTCTCGAGATGAAATGACTTCCAGGCCGCGGTAACGAAAATCTCCTACTTCTCGAGTTCGGTTTAGTGACTCTTCCTCACCACCTCCCAGAAGGAAATCAAATGACAACATTGCGATCAATCTACAGTTCCAAGAACGGGGATACAGCTCGTTCCCCAACTCCTTCGCTAACAAAGAAGACAAAGAAGACGTAAGGCTCATTGCGTTCCCATTCTTCTACAACATCCTTACGGACAACAAATGGAAACTGCTTTCGCATTAGTAGACTCGGATTCCGATCAATCATTCATATCATTATCACTAGCCGAGAGACTGGAACTCACTATCCATCATAAACAAAGTATCATCGTCAACACGTGTAGTTGAAGAGCAGAGAAAAACGTGTCGACGAGTAACTACTTCCCTCTTTATCATCAGGGAGATTCTCTGACTGTAGAATTCCTCATACACGACAAAATCACACCGACACTACACTTCACCAATATAATTCCTGAAAAACGTGCATTCATTAGAAATTATTTCTCTAAACAAGACGCTCTCACAATTTTAGGAAATGCTAACGAAACTATCACTCCGGAAATCCTAAGTGGGATGGATTACTTCAACTTGATTTTGTTGTTAAACAAGGCAGTAACTCAACTACCCTCAGGTCTCTTCATTACTCCAACATTCTTCGGACCAATAATCTCTGAAGTATCTAGAGACGTCAATTTTCTTTCGGACACTAATCCGCGTACCCATATCTTAAATTCCTGTACAAAACAAATTACCAACGAGAGCGATTTCGATATTACCGAGCTATGGAAACTACATGGAATAGGAATCGAAGATCTATCTTCCGAAGTAGAACAGAACAAGCAGATGTTGGAAAACTTCTATTCCACCATCTAATTTCAGAACGGGAAAATATTTGTTCAAATCTCTTGGAAATCGAATAAGATACATAGGAAAGCGCACGAGATGCAGTGTGATTTCTCTGGCTTCAACATGTAAGCCAACCTCCTACTAAGGACAATTTGAGGATTCTACGATTCTCTGTCGACTTCCATTTGGCATCATCGCTTCTCCGTTCTTACTGGCCATTTCCATCAAGTATGGAATTGATCAACAGGGAAACATTGACTATACGCTCCAGAAACAACTTCGCGACAATCTTTACGTCGACAATGTATTTCTGACCAAGACCTGTCAATTACAGTAGTTGAGAAATACCACGTGTGTAAACAAATATGAACCATCGACAGTACATTACTAACGACAGCTCATGCAATGAATCGATCGATAAATGCGACTTGTCAATGAGTCAAAATCTTGGGCGTTCCATGGAATCACGCAGACGACAAGTCCTCCATTCCATCAAAGTTAAAATACACATTTAAACCAAGCGAGCGCAACGTATTACAGTCGATAAATTCTACTTTTGACCCACTTGGGTTTTTACTGCCTTTACAGCCTCCGGCCAAGGTATTTCTACAGAATCTCTGGAAACTAGACTATGCATGGTATGAACAACTTCCCCTGCTCTCGATATTGTATAGCGTACCATCTGCGAGAAGGCTGGGGACTACGTTGTTTCCACTCTCCGTACCGTGGCCACCAATTCTACAAAATGGAGATGAAGTTATTGCGCTGACGTCGATGCGATCCATTCGAATTCTGGTAGAATGAAACCAATGCAGCGAAATACACCCCTCTAAGGAAACTTGCAATGAAGTATTTGTCGGCACCTGCCACTTCGTACGAGTGCGAGAGATTGTTTCCCTCTGCAGGTTTGCTGATGATCGATTCGAGCTTCACACATTCGTGGATGCGTCAGCTCGATCATTCGCGACTTGTGTTTTTCTACGCTCCATCAACGACCACGGATGTATCAATAGTTCTATAGTGATGGCAAGACAACGGCTAGCACCGATAAACACGAAAGGAAAAATCATGACTATTCCATGCCTAAAACTCATGGCCTTACTAATAGGCAGGGATGTGCGGAAAGTTTTTTCTGAAGAAGCGGAAGACGGTAGATGGAACGGGAAGGGCTAAAAATGACCGGAAACCGCAATACGGAACGCGGAGACGGAAATAGTGCAAAAGTCACTAAATTGCTGGAATTTAGCCAAAAACCCGACCACAAAACGTTTTCATAAGAAATGAACATCAGGATCATTTCTGCTAGCGTCGACATTAGGGATGAGAAGGGTAGGTCTAAACCTCATGCACAAGTACAAGTGTGTGTTCTCAGGCCACAACATACCAACACACCTAACGCACGGTAGGCTAAAAATCCAGGCTTGAATCTAACCGCAAGCTTAGTCCTACGTCCCTTACCCTTAATGTCGCCATGGCACGAAGCTAAAAAACCTACATAAAATGAGCGAAAAATAGCAACAATGTGCGGAACGTTGTCCCAAAATAGTGAGGAACAAGTAATGGCTTCCCCCGATAACCTGAAGTGACCCGCACAGTGAGGCTCCTGCGGGGAAAATACTGTTCGGACCATGTCACCATCTCAAGCGTGTCGGTTGACGTCAGCACAATAACTCCAGCCTCCCTCTTGTTAGCCTGCACAAAGGTGCTCCTCGATTTTTCTTCCGCTTCCGTGCTCCGCCCAAAAAAAGCGGGACACGGCGCACGGACGCCTTAACGAAATTCACCTAGGGAATATACAGATACGACCGGAAACCGGAACCTTCGTCGATGCAGAGAAATAAACAATGAACACGGAAACGGAAGTTCCGCACACCCCAGCGTTGACGAAGGTTCCATTTTTCGAGCGAGATTGTACCTAATGCAGAGATATTTGTGAATCACTGTACATTCGGATCTTTGTGATTGGTAGGTGAATTTCGCTGCATAGCAGTCAATCGTCAAAAAAAGAGGCAGCTACTCTTAGTACTCCATTCTCGGTGGCTGGGGAGTGTCGCGACCATCCTGTAACGATTCAAATCTCGGATCACGACATGAGGATCTGCCCCAGTGGGGCTAAGCGACAATAGACAATGAGTCGAGGCAGTGAGCCTCAGGGACTCGCGCTCGGCGGAAAACTCGCGCTCCTTCCTGTCGGCTCAATGATGCGACGCTTCTCGCCTACGGTGTTACTACACCCCGATGCAGAACTATAGGTTCACCCGCGATTTGTCCATCAGTCGTTGACGTAGAAAAGCATCCCTAGTTTTTAGGTGATATTTTCCGATGAGAACAAGTGGAACCTTGATGGGCCCGATGACTATAAGCACTACTGGAGAGATCTAAGAAAGGAGAAACGAGTATTTCCTAGACGCATCGTTGGCGGTGGAAGTATTATGGTCTACGCTGCATTTTCCGGATATGGACTTGTTGCTTTGGAGTTTGTCTCATGTAATATGAACAGCGAAGGTTATCAGGATGTGCTAAAAGAACACCTTCTCCCTTATTTGAGAGGATTTCATAGGCACAATCTTATCTTCCAGCAAGACTATGCTCCCATACACGTGTCGAGGTCAACTACGAGTTGGTTCGATTCCAACAGAATCCAACATTTAGCGTGGCCCAGTTGTTCTCCAGATCTGAACCCGATGGAAAATTTGTGGGGCATTCTTGTTCACAATGTTTACAAGAATGGCACCACTTACACCTCGGTTTCTGATCTGAAGAACGCCATTCTTGATGCTTGGGCTCATGTAGAGCAAACTGTTCTTGATAATCTTATTCGAAGTATGCCACATAGAATGTTTGATGTTGTTTATAACAAAGGTAATGTACAAAGTACTAAACTTAACTTGAATGTTCATATTTTTAAAAACAGACAGTTTTAATGAAGTGAACCTATAAATTTGCACCGGTCATTATCTCCGATCTTTCAATAAAAAATTGTAGTATCTTACAATGACAAGACATTCCGCTCAGAATTTTTTTAGCTATGGTGAGGAATATGACAGTAATGTTACTAGATCCCCTCAATAGGTTCATTGAACACTTACGGACAAATCGCGGGGTGAACCTACATATAATCTTGCACCGGAGTGTAAGCTACAGATATTATACTGATCATTGATCCAGTTGTTGCCCAGATATGAACCTGATGGAAAATTTGTGGAGCATTCTTGTTCACAATGTTTACCAGAATGGCACCACTTACACCTCGGTTTCTGAACTGAAAAACGCCATTCTTGATACTTGGGCACATGTACAGCAAACTGTTCTTGTTAATCTTATTCGAAGTATGCCACATAGAATGTTTGATGTTGTTTATAACAAAGGTAATAGTACAAAGTACTGAACTTTACTTGAATGTTCATATTTTTAAAAACAGACAGTTTTTAATGAAGTGAACCTGTAATTTTGCACCGGTCATTATCTCTGATTTTTCAACATCTTACAATGACAAGCACACACATTCCGCTCACGTAGGGCGCGGGTCAAAATTTCTTTAGCTAGGTTTTCGATGGTGAGGAATATGACAGTAATGTTACTAGATCCCCTCAATAGGTTCATTGAACACTTACGGACAAATCGCGGGGTGAACCTACATATAATCTTGCACCGGGGCGTAAGCTACTACTAGATCTACATCTAACTACTGTGTCCTATTCTGTCTACTCTCTCATTGTTTCGACGGTGCATTCTCATCTGTATTTGTGCTAAATGTTGTGTTCATTGAATCATTTTGTGGTTACGTAATGTGAGTGGAAGCAATAAACCTTGTAGTTGAATATAATCTTTATTGAAAAGAGAAATTCTATCTCTCTGAAGTGATGCGCCCCAAAACAGCTTTTTTCACTAAAGTTGTTTGTTTTTGAAGGTCTAGTGATCAATCATGGATTAAAAAACATAGCATTTTATTCCCACTGTTGGAGTCTTTCTGAGAGGCATCCCTCATGAAAATATGTTAATTACATGAAAAGCTTTATTCTTCATTGGCAGGAGATCATTTAGAAATGGAATTATCGTGCTCATCAACGTTCTAGACGCACTCTACGTAAGGCCCGATGCATCAGCCAGAACAACAAACAACGAATCCTCAAACCTTAGTTCGTCTCGTAACCATAGGAGTGTTCTTCTTGGAGAAATTCACGATGGAAGGATCAGTCCATGGAGCCGGTTTGGCGGTGGCCAACAGACAAAACACTGCATTCGAAAGTACCAGGAGGACAGCGTGCGCGATGTAGACCGTTCGCCACTCCTCCACAGAACCCGTCGGAAGCAGAAACGACACCTTTAAAAAACAAAATACTTATTTCTCGATATTTCTCGGCGCTTTCGCATCTATTGGATAGATCTTGTCGTGCAAAATCCAAATCCTATGGAAAGGTTAAGCATAGGAAACCGAAAAACCGTCACGAGCTTTCTTTGGTGCGAAAAACCACCTCACCAATATTGGGCAGATGAGCATTGAGAGGCACCAGATGAACTGAATGTTGGCCAAGACGAAGTGTCCGTATTGTCTGGAGACCAAAGTGGCACACTGAAATTAAAAAAATCAGAAAAAAATATAAAAAATAAATAAATCTAATTAAATTAAACTAAAATGAGCCGATGGTACCTTGTTGAACCCGCCGCCGTTGAAGCCAAACATTGCCGTGGCTAAGGTGATCAGCACGATGCCAAGAGTTCCGTCACCTGAATCAGCCAGATTACCATGTGTTTTGCGGTTCTATAGCTTACCTAACTATTCTGTATTCGAATAATATTTAACAAATATACAAATAAAGGTAGAGGTAAAGGTATACAACTATACAACTATAACTAACTACACTATGCAACTACAGGGTGCGGCAGAAGTCCTTCAACAGAGATACTTGACCGTCTAAACAGCAGATCTAAGGCAAATGAGATGAAATTTAGAACATTTATTGCCTTTGACCACACACATATAACAAAGCATCTAATTTCTGAAATGACCTCCTTTCGCACGAATACAGGCCCTAAGTCTCTTGGGGAATGCGTCTACGGCGGCACGCAGGACATCTTCATCAATTTCCTCCCGGGCTTTCTTCAAGGTTTCTTTAAGAAAATCAGTGCTCGCGTGGGATGTTGCACAGGCTTTGCTCTTCAATATGGACCAGACTAAATAATCCATAGGATTAGGGTCCGGGCTATTCGGTGGCCACTCTTTTGCTGAGATGAAATCAGGAAAATTGTCGGCACACCACTTCTATACGACTTCAGCACTATGAGCAGGTGCAGAGTCCAGCTGATAGGTCCGAGTGGTGTTTCCGAAGGGCTGAGAAGCCCACGGAAGGATTTTTTTTCTTCAAAACGTCTTTCAGGACTTGTGGCTGTCGATTTTCCCGGACGCGTCGGTGAATCTGCGTGCCGCCGTAGACTCGTTCTTCAAGAGACTTGGGGCCTGTATTCGTGCGAAAGGAGGTCATTTTGAAACTTAGATGCTTTTTTATACGTGTGTGGTCGAAGGTGATGAATGCTATAAATTTCATCTCATTTGCCTGAGATCTGCTGTTTAGACGGTCACGTATCTGTGTTGAAGGACTTTTGCCGCACCCTGTACTTGCGGGGCCAGCCGCTATACCAAACCAGTGTCAATACCTTCCCAAACAAGTCGGATATCAATTTACCCGACCTCGTAGCGATGGAAGGCTTGGTTAGTCTGGGCACGAATCAACCGCCCGAGTGCTGGTGCCAGTTGCGCCTCTTACCGCTGCACCACACGCGCTCGTATAAATAAATGTAAATATTCATGATCTCACCTTTTTTGACAAATGCAAGGGCACAGAGGAAGGCTGCGCTCACTCCGAGAGCGATACTGTTGAAGATTCGGATCTTAGTCGTCTCGGAGACGCCTCTAATTTGATCGCTACTGTGGCCGGCGAATACCTTCAAGGAAATATTTCGAGATAGAAAAAATACGAAAATATAAGAGAAAATATTACATGAACGTCAACCTAGTTGCAAGCCTATGGAAGCGATATTACACTTTTAATATCACGATTTTTTGGAGCTACATCACCTTCAGAAGTGTTCGATATCATGAGGAATTTGGGTTTTGCCTAAAAAAGGCGACTCGGGAGGGATTCGATCCCAAGCTGTCAGGTTTCTAACAGCATACCAATGAAACAAAGTAGCACCGATACAAACCTTGACGAAAAACTGGAACAACACTGGTATGGCGGAGGCAAATCCAGTGTTATGCATAGAATACTGAAGCACCTCACGAATGTACATCGGAGAAAACATGTGAATCAGCTGAAACTAGGTCGCTTTACATGAAGAATGTGATTAAGTAAATAATTATAATAATAATATACTATAAAAACAAGTATAAGAATTTCAGGCGTGAAAGTCAACAGTTGGTATTGAGCCCTTGTAATTTGAACACCATTGGTGATAGGTATCCTGCAACGGATTCGCATAACACACTTTCATTGTCTATGGAATATAAAAAGAATTGCTCTTCCAAAATAAGCCAACGATACAAAAAGTGTGTGAGTGCGTATGGTGCAGTGCCACTTTCACCTGCACGGTATAGGGATCTATCCTAATCCGGGTAAACTACAGTACCGGACGTGCCACAACGATAGAAACGGCGGCAGCAACGCGTTTTGGCGCCTAAATGTGCCGTTTTTAGGGTCCACGCGTGGTGACCCGGATACAGTCTACTTCAGTTGATTTACGCCGCATGCCCAACGGGGTAATAGGAAAGGTAAAATAAATCGCTTGTTCTTAAGTTCCACGATTATGGGAAATTTGTATATTAAAAGATGAAGTTCGAGTTGCTGAGTTCCCGCGCTAAAAAGCGCCGCTGGCGCCACTCTGTCGTTGCAGCACGTCCGGTACTGTACTTAGCGCTGACAACATATTTTTTAGTGTTTCTAGAAACTTTTTATGAATGAATGTCACGACTTCGACACCACAATAGATTTATGACTATGAAAACATTTTTTATGATACTAATGAGAATTGTGTCACCTGAATTGCGACGAGATCGCCCAATGCGCCAATCCACACTCCCCAAACACTTGGAGTAGTGAGAATCTCGATATACGGAATCGGTACGTGACCTTCTTCGGCCTGAAAGTAACAAGAATATTTTCACCCCGAAACAACCGCTGCTCTAAAAATCCCCCTAAAAATCCGAAATAACATGGGTCAAAAAATAGAAAAATCGGTAAAAACTATAAAAACGAGTTCAAAAACTAGACTGGACCTTCAGAGAAGATGCCAACTTTCCATCATTGATCTCGGCGAGTTCGGTTTTTGACACCAGAGGGTGATGTTCTAAAAATAAGCAGAGAGAGAACATGAAAATAGATGAATGGAAGGACAAAGAACTGAGAAACCAACTCACCTGGACTATTCGTGTAGAGGAAGAACCACCCAACGAACGAGATTAGGCTGACGACCGCATGTAGGTAGAAAACGGCTTCCCATCCGAGAGACGATGAGCACAGCTGAACAATATTCTGATAGACGTTAATCATTAATATTTTGATAGGTATAGTGACACTTAGAGAAATTAAACTGATACTATAAATAATAATAAACAATAAAAAACCAGTAGCAGCATGTAAATTCCGAGGTTGAATTTTTGAAATTGGTCCTCCAATCTTTATTGAAACTATGACGGATAGGGACGAATTGCAAGTTTTCATATATGAAGAATATATGAAGAATTAAACATGATCTGGGAAAAGTTTTCAAAATTCTACAGAATTTTCATTCAGCAAAACTTTCCAGTTTATGAAAACTGGCTGGCACATCACATTCTTTAGCTCTTCTGAATACTTTCTAGAATTAACCAAACACGTGGAAATCGCTGACAGATTCTTTTTCACGTTGGCAATTAAAAAGTTACCGTTCAAAGCAGGAAACACTTAGTATGACTGATGTACTCTGTGATGTTTGGTGAATATTCCCTTGTGTGGTGTGTGTCTCCATCTTAGATGAGAAATTAAATAAATCCGTGAATGAATAAATTAATTATTATATAAATAAATAGGTGAATAAATAAATAAATAAATAAATAAGTATAGACAAATAAATAAATAAATAGGTGATCAAATAAACAAATAAATAGATAAAAAAGTAAATAAATAAACAGACAAATAAATGAGGAAATAGATAACTAAGTAAATAAATAAATATGTGAATGAATAAATAAATAAATGGATAAGTAAGTAAGTGAATTAATAAATAAATAGACAAATAAATAAACAAGTATAATAAAAAAACTACACAAATAAATAAATAGATAAAAAAATTAAAAATAAAAAGTGGAATAAGTTAACAAGCGAATAAATAGGTGAGTAAATAAATAAGGGAATAAACAAATAAATAAAAATACTGTTTCGGTTCGAATTGTGAAGCTGGCCAAGATAGTACAAGTTTTATTCGGCTGACGTTTCGGCCTACTCGCCTTCGTCGGAGCCTGGAAAGCCAGAAACGTGTGAGATTATTCCACCAAAGACTATTTCACACTACAAGTTCACTTCAATGCATCGTTGAAATCAGAAAGGAAGAAACCATTCTACCGAGGTAAGTAGGCTCACCTATAAGACAGAAGAACAGCTCGCGGGAGTCGCCCTCAGACCTTCTGACAGGTCGATGACCCAGAAGATGTTCTGCCGCCCTGACGTGCGGACACTGTAGATCAGAATCCACAGAGGTCGAGGAACGGAGCGAGCTCGCCGGTAATGGCTAGGCATTCATCCTTTTGCTCCCAAAGTCTTTCGCGCGGATGTTTGTTTCTCCAGCTCTAGCACTCGTACGGACACCATAATCTCTGCGTTTTTGTGGTCTACCGGACGATGCGTACCGAGAGCCGTAGAGGGGATCGATCTCTTCAATCCATCGATGTGTTCCTTGACCCTGACCACTAGAGGCCGCCCTGTTTCCCCCATGTACTCCTCGCCGCACGCGATGCAGGTGATGACGTTGATGGCGCCCGACACCAAGCAATCGCCCACGCGCCCATATGGGCAGATAATGCACCCTGGGGTGGCGCAATATCGGTCATAAAGGCGGTTGCGGATTAGCCGATGTCGAAAATTTTTAGGTGGTATTTCTACCAACCTAACCACGTCATCTAGATCGTACCTACGCAGTGATGACCGGATCTGCGTGCTCGGAGCATCGTTTATGAAGGGGAAACAGAAGGGAATCTTATCCCCGTCCTCACAGGAGACTGCACTGCTTATACCGGAGGATCTGCGCCTCGACTGATTTGCTGCGGGGAAACAGGGCGGCCTCTAGCGGTCAGGGTTAAGGAACACATCGATGGACTGAAGAGATCGATCCCCTCTACGCCTCTCGGTACGCATCGTCTGGTAGACCACAAAAACGCAGAGATCATGGTGTCCGTACGAGTGCTAGCGCTGGAGAAACAAACATCCGCGCGAAAGACTTTGGAAGCAATGTGGATCCGCGCCAAAACTCCTAAAATTAACAGAAAGGATGAATGCCTAGCCATTACCGGCGAGCTCGCTCCGTTCCTCGACCTCTGTGGATTCTGATCTACAGTGTCCGCACGTCAGGGCGGCAGCACATCTTCTGGGTCATCGACCTGTCAGAAGGTCTGAGGGCGACTCCCGCGAGCTGTTCTCCTGTCTTATAGGTGAGCCTACTTACCTCGGTAGAATGGTTTCTTCCTTTCTGATTTCAACGATGCATTGAAGTGAACTTGTAGTGTGAAATAGTCTTTGGTGGGATAATCTCACACGTTTCTGGCTTTCCAGGCTCCGACGGAGGCGAGTAGGCCGAAACGTCAGCCGAATAAAACCTGTACTATCTTGGCCAGCTTCACAATTCGAATCGAAACAGTATCATCACAATGCCAAGATTAATAGAGAGTCGGACGTGGAAGATAAATAAAAATAACCTCGCCAGATACTGGCATGGCGAACACGGCACTGAGCTGTCCGAATGTGGTCAGGGTGGACATGAAGAGACCGTGCTGCTTCAGTGAAGCCCATGAAGCTGTCACTGCTCCAACTGTAGGCATACAAGCCGCACAGGACACACCCTGAAGAAAAAATATTTGAACATGCATTTTCATTAAAACTGGTAAGAAATTTAGCAAATATTAATGAACAATAGAAAAGCGCCAATTCTCAGAGGTACCGGTTCTTCCTGACGCACTATTCTTCCCGCAAAGATAAAAAAGGAAGAATGGTGAGAACCAGAGAGAGAAAAGTTAATTTCGAAGAGGAAGGTATGAAAGATCCTATTAATAAGTGACCATAATCGCGATGTCTATTTGTCAACTCTGGGATCCCGTCGCGATTTCCCGTTACCGTACTCCCGGTGAGTATTTCATCAGTTCCTCGCCGTCTTTTGCTGCATGCTTTTTGTTCTTCATTATAAATGTTTTATACATGCTTACTGCTATTTATTAGTCCATTTGGCGGCCTTCAGACCGCTGAATGGCTGGTGAAAAAATAGACGAAATCACCTGAAGGAACCGGAGCACGAGAAAAGCATTCAAACTGTTGTGCGCAGCAAACGGCACCAGAGCTGTGGCCAAGGTGGTGAGCATACCGGCTGCGAAGAACACCTGAAAGCTTCGGGCACTTAGATTCCTATTGTTCATTTATTTATTTACGTATGTTCTCTTATTTCACATAAACAAATCACGCGTAAAATCCGCGTGTTAAGCAAAACGATCACAAAACAACGAGCATTCAACAATGACCATCAATTGTGACGCCTATCGAGTAGATGAAGATGGGTGGATGGTGTAGGAAAATCCTTACCATAAACCAATCAATCCAGGATCCCTACTTTATCTGAACAATTTTCAAATTTGTATTTCCTCAATGAGTTGTTGGGCGGAGATGTAACCGCTACCTAAGCTTTTGTACCTGTCCACCATGTTGATCTGCTGGAAGGGTCTCGGTAGAGATGGCGGCTAGTCGCCCAGCTAAAAGCTACGTCTATTCTCGAACGGCATAGCAGTTGATAGAATTTAGTGAACGTTTTTGGCAGCAAAAAATATGAAAAAGATGAAAAAAGGTAGGAAATAAGCACTCAAACTCACAACTCGAGCACCGATAGTAGCGATCGCGTGAGACGTGGGCACAACGGACATCAAAGCACCGACGGCAACTGCACTGAACAGCCACGTGCGATCATCTTTGCTGTAGCCGTGATAGACAGTCTGAAAGTAATCCATTTTAGCGAGTAGTACAGTGGTAAAAGGTGCTACCGACATCTGCACGGCCAAGCGATCAATCCCCAAGCCTTCCGTCCCTTCGCGGTCGGGTAAATTGGTACCAGGCTTGTCTGGGAAGGTAAAGCCACTGACTTGGTATAGCAGCTGACGTCCGCAAGTCATTGTATAGGCCAGCTACACCTCCACAATGCCTCTACGAGTCTGAATGGGAGACGAGAGAGTAGAGCGTCCTCAGGGGCTAATCAACGCCGATACCTTTACTTTTACCGTTACCTTGGAACCACAAGTCCACTTGTAGTAAACTGATATCAGTAGTGCGTAACTGAGCTTGTTTCTTTCCAATTCAACGTTCCAGCAGTTCCTGTTTGTTTTTTCGCTCCAGAGAGCCTTATCAGGGATGGAACCCTTTTCTATCCGTAGTTTATACCTAGATTGATCCTCCACTTCTTGAAGTTTCCACAGCTCATTTCGGCACTAATAGGACTAGAGATCTTTCGCCTTGTCTTCCGCTGCAACTACCCAGTTGTTCTTTGTCTTTGTCGGCCAACTGGTATATTTATATCACAGAGTAAAACCGGTCGAATGAGCTACAGTACTCTTTGCAAAGATTGTCATGACAATTACAGAACGAAGATCGTGACGTAGCGAAGAAATGAAGTGATGGACGGGCGGCAAACTTGACCCGCATCGAAACTACGCTGAATGTCAACCTCTACTGCTCCTTTTTCTTTGACATAGTTCTGCTAGGAAGTTACGCGGACGGATTACTGTAGAAAAATGATGTCACTTAGTTTGTTCTTAAATAAAGTTGCCAACCTATTCGCCAATCATATCGCGAACCAGGAGCTCAAGTAGTGGAGACTTACTCGTTTCTGACTAGTTTTGAACTATTTGTATTATGCCCGAAGAAATCACAGATGTTGAATAATTATTTTAGCAATACTAGAAGGTAAATATTTAAAGCATTTGAAGTAAATAAGATTCCTTAGCACTCAAAATCGTAGAACCATGGTGAATGAGTGTTTGACCTAGGCAACGACTTCCGGGGGCCAACCGCTGTACAAGCCAGAGCCTTCAGCTACCCAAACAAGTCTAGTGTCAATTTACCCGACACCGGAGAGATTGGGGGTTCCGTTGGTCATGCATCAGCATCGATCGCTCGACCGTGCGCGTGTGAAGTGCGCCTCTTAGCACAATACTGAGAAATGACTGAAGAAAACAGAAAGAAAAAGGTTCAGTTTGTGCGAAATCATATTATCACAGGCGATAACAGCTAGATATCTACGAAAATTGATTGAATTGTCTGTAAAATTGCAAGGGTAACGGTGTGTGCTTTACAAGGAGTTATTTACATATACCCTGAATCATAGAGCTGACGGCTCTCCTCCTCAACTTGACCGATCATCCCCTAAAACTTTACCCAAGAAGGGTTGATGTTGGGTCTGTTTATGATTCACGTCATCGGGGATTTCTTAATGATACAAAACCGGTCCAAAACTATTCATCAGCGACAACATCACCATTCTTCGGGGAACTCCCGGCCGACTTTCAAAGACAGCGAATGATCGTTCGGATCGTATAGTCACGTCATGATATGTGTTCTTTGTGGTGATAAGATAATCTCCAAAAATAGCTCTGCAGGAAGCGGTGGAAAGGGATATTGTTCGGTACCGCGACGGACAATCGTCAGGGGTAAGCAGGCCTTCCATTCCTCTGTGGTCAGGTAAATTGGTACCACACTTCTCTCGGAAGGTAAAGAACCTGACTTGATACATCGCGTGGCCCCCGCAAGTCATTCTATTTTATTTTTATTTACGCCTATCACAGACGTGCTTTAAAAACAAGTACATTAGCTGAAAGTAACAGAGCGATCCTAGACAAGAAGCTCGAAAAAATAAAAATAATAGCAACACAAGAAATTTGTGAAAAAATATTTTACCACCACAAAGACTAAGACTACTATATGCTCAAGTTCTATAAGCCAAATACACATTCTTAAAGGGACACAAATGCAGCGGCACGGCGCATCCTTAGAGGATTGATCAAGGCCGATACCTTTACCTTTAAAGACAGAACTGCTAGTGTCAAGATCTGTCGACTATCAAGTATGTTCCGGAGAAAGGACTAGTCCAGTCACGATATTGGCGATTGGTACCAATTCTACTTCTTCTGGTTTTTGATGAAATCTGTTAAATCTCCACTAGTTCATTAATGGTGTCGTCCACTTTTTAATGACGTCATTCTTGTAGTTTTTAGAGGCTCCGACGAGTGCGCTGGGTAAACGGAAAGCAATCGCACAGTGCGCACTTAAACCTAACCTGTTCACTCACGAAACAGATGAAAACGAGCTCTTCAGATGGGCCTAACAACGACCCTAAGTGTTAACCACAAATCGGACAGCACTAACGATTCGGGAAAGTAAAATTTACATTTTTTGTCAGAAAATTTCAAATTGTTGAGAAAAGAAAAGGGTTTCCATGGATAGCATTCATCAATGATCCACAGACTCTTGTCAAAAGGGGTATTTTAACCCAAAATCAAGTTATCGCCATTGACAAAAGTGTTTGTCCATGCAGTGTTACAGTTGTTACAGGTACATAGGTTGTAGGCTTACCCGGGTATATCTTTACCAAGCTGCTATCATTTACCCACCTCGTTCGCAGCCAGTTGTTCATGGGTTGCTGGCATACAGAGCACGGTGAAGTTGAAGCACACCATGTTGGCCATCACCGACGACAGGCAAATGATTGTGGCACATAGCACCGCGTACCTCGTCCACGATTGGTCCCTGTCCGAGGATTTTCGGCTGGCTGAAAAATAATTTACATAAAATGTAAGTAAATAGATTAAATGCTGATTCAAGAATAGAAAAATCTACATCTCGAACATTCTCTAATCTTCTCAATGTTTTAGCTTGCTGAAAGAATAACTTCCTGTGCAAGGTCAAATGTTGATTCATGAAAAGAAAGATTCACTTCTGAAATCATCTGGAATCATTCCCTATTTTTCTAGAACCCCTACCGCTCTCTGACAATAAGAAAATTGAATAGATCAGGTATGAAAGGAGATGTTGAGGTAACCCTTCAGGAAGAGCTTCTTCACCCATAGACCCTCGAGGTGTAACTTTACTTCTTCATTTTATAAGCTCTTCATTTCCTTGGGGGTCGAATATTGGAAGCAGACTTGTCAGAGAAGGTACCAGGCATTCAGTTGATTCTCTTTCTTTTTTCTCATCTTTTATTTTGTCCTGATGACGTGAAATTGAATAGGTAAACACTTTTCATAAGGCCAACATTTGATGGGAAATGTGGATCTGGTCAGTGTGTCTATATCCTGCTACCTTGATCTTGTATAGGTCGAAAATGTGAGAAAAAATAAAATCATCCTCCTCTCATACAATTCATTAGGTGTACCCTACTCTTTACCTATTTTTATGGGTATTACCCTAACCTCAACCACCCTTGTCCTAAGCATATTCGAGAATGTCTCTGCTATTTCGAATTCTATCCAAAGGCATGGCGCAGTCCAGGAAAACTGGAAAATGCCTGTTCAGCTTCCACAACATCCTTTTCGGGTAAAGGAAACTCATTCGAAGCATAATCACAACATAACAAAATTTCTTCTCCATGGGGTTAGCTCACCTCTAGCGGAGTCCACCTTCACCGTCGTCGACTGTGCGTTGTCAACGGAAGCCGAATCGCTGACAGCCACCATCTGAATTATTGAAATGTTATTTAAATGGATTAAAAAATAACCACGGACTAAACGAAGAAGAGAAATCGCAGAATAAGAGACTTTCAGCGAGCAGAAAAAGAGAAAAGTCGTTCGTGTACGGCAGTATTCATTTTTTGAATAGAAAAATTGAACAGACCGCAATCACTATCAGAATTTCGCTCTTGCTTAAATTTTAAAGAAGTAAAATTTGCTTATACAAATTATAAGACGGTGTTCTCGAGGAAATGAGAAAAGCTACTGAGAGCCCTCTCTGGGCGGAGTCAAATGCGTTGCAGCGAACACCGACCTTTCTTTCTGAAGCCACGAAAAGCGGTTTTATTCGGCGAACAGATAAATAGATAAATAAATGAATACATATAAACTCCAAAAATAAAAAATACAATAGGAGCGGTGAGAAGAAGTAACTGAAAAGGCTCGAAAAACAGAACAACAGTGAAATTTCGATGTTCCAGCGTAGTACTTATCTAAACTTGATGTAATCCTACGAACTTGAGTTTAAAGTGAACGCATGGCGCACTCTAGAAACAACGTCATCCACGTGACTATTCACTCAAAACGGGGATGTGCTCTGCAATAGGTTAACAGAATTACGGAAGTTGCTGAAAGTACACGACCGAATGCACATGGCGACGTACCTAAATTTTGATTAATTGATTTTTCATTGATTTTTAATTCTGCGAAATTAATGAAACACTGGTGCAGCAAGTTGTAGAAGGAAAGCATTCGTTCTTATAACGAAGGTAAACAAGAAGGCAAAATGGGTGAAGATGGATGTCAGGTAAAGAAACTATAATGTGAGTGATTTCTAAAAATATTGGATGAAAAAAGAACACGAAATATTTTAGGTTATCCAAGAGGCTCCAAGAGCTCAAGGAGGCTCAATATAGAAGAAATTGCCTGAGGGCTCAATTTAGAGTCGACTACTGAAAGCGGTCACCCGTACAGCAGAGGTGTGCAAAGTTGTGAAAGGAAGTAATCAGTCACCTGCACCCCCACCCCTAGGTTTTAGTGTAATTGTATCGCCAACACTTTTGTTGTGAATAAAAAATCAGATTACATGAATTAAAAAAGTATATAAATGAATTCTACAAATCTATAAAATATCAACCAAATATTTTCGTTTTCTTTTTTTCGAACTCGGTTTTATCTAGATACTTATTTATTTATTTATTTATTTTGCATTTATTTTGCTCTAAATTTTGTATTTTTTGTATTTAGTTACTTATTGTATTTATTATTTATTTTTTGTTTATTTTTGTTTATTAAAGGCGTGGGCTGAAGCCAGACGTAAAACGTACAAAAGTGCAATACACATTTAAAGTAGCTTTGAAAAACGATTCGCAATGAGTGAATCTAAAGAATCGTCAAAAAAAGGTTAATGTTCAATCGAAAAACTTAAAGCTGGCCTAGAAAAATGAAATAAAAGGAAAAATGTTCGTATCACCTTCATTCATTTATTTCCTCTCTAGTACATATTCTTCCATCAGGTTGACCTGAACATTTGCTTATCAGCACTCAATTGCATAAAAAAACAATAAAAGCTATTGAAAGATGATAAAGAATAATGATGAAATATGAAAAGCTTGGCCAAATGTTACAAATTATTCCAAATTATTAGAGGATCGATTAGTTTTCAGTCTAGGTTTAATCGATGTGAAAGAAGCGAATCGAATAGAATTCCTCACATCATCATTAGACTTGTATATCTGTAATCAGCGAAACAGTGTGGTCGTTCGTATTTTGCATTATGTATTTTGTATTATGTATTGTATTAATAGTTTGCCGTTTAACAACTACAAACCAAACAAAATAATATATAAAATATATATAAGAGCCAGAAATGATTTGGTAATGCTTCACAAAATTCTAACAGGAAAAGTTCTCCATGATCTGGCAGAAATGTTTGACTTCTCCCCAAGTAGGACTCGCAACGGTTACCTTAAAATTCGTGGCGCTGTTGCAAAAAGCAGTGCAAGAACAGACTTTTTTGTCATCGAGTGTTCCGAAAACATAGAAATCTGATTAAGGAAAATGCTTTATCACTTTCTTTGAGTTCGTTCCGATCCCTATTGAATAAGCAAAGATGTCTTCTTGAAAATTGAGTTCTCGCAGTTTTATTTGTTCACATGCCATGCTAATAATATGATATTTTTTGTTTGCCTGTAGTTGTCGTTTCTGTTTTCTCTTAACATTCGTTGTCACTTGTGTTCGATTGGCTAATTTTTGTCTTATCCTTTCGTGCTCCTTGGTTATGTTTATTACTGCCGTGGCATAAGTCCACGTTGAATAAATAATAATAATAATAATAATAATAATAATAATAATAATAATAATAATAATAATAATAATATAAATTGATACGTGCCATTGAGAAAAGAAACAAGTTGAACTTAATGGTTCCGCGTTCTTCGCTGAATTAGGAACCTTCGAAGGAAAACCGTCACACTAAGAGATCTGGTTGAATGGAAGATAAAACAACCGTATTTCCGGAACCAGAAGAAGTCTGAAAAAATTTTAAATTCCAAAGCAAAATTTTAAGAAGTCAACTGAAAATGTAAAGTGTCTGAAAGCTGAGGAGAAGGAGAAGTGACGATGTGATTAAAGAGAAAGGCGTCTCATCTCCGTAAGAGGCTTTTAGCTTTGAAGCCGACTAGAATTAGGCCGTTTTTCCCGGAAAAACAGGAGTCTAAGGGGTTTTCTAGGGACAGTTTCGGACAAAGCTGGGGAAACTTTCAAACAGCACAAAGAAAACCGAAGGAATTGTCTTCGGCTGAGAATGTTCTAGAAAAACCCGTTTCAATAGTCGTTGTCCATCGTGTCGCGCAGCCCAAAAGTACAAGAAAGGACTGGAAAGGACTCGAAGACAAACATCTCTGGATAACAATAGACGGAGAATGAGAAAAAGCTGCGTCCGCTGGCCTCAGCGGGGTTTGTTTTTACCCAGCAGCACGACGGCCTAGTGACCTTCAATGTCAGCGAAACGAATTCGTCATCTACACCTGAACGTTGTGGTCGGACTGTTTGCAACAAAACATATCTATGAAATGAAAATCACACGCAGTGACGCGATCCGTGATAAACCCTGATCGGTAAAGAGCAACTGAATAAATAGGCCACATTCTTGCATAAATTTGAGGGTCCTAAAGTAGTCATCGAAATCAGCGCAGGAACATAATAACAGGAGATTGAAACGCCTACAGATGAGTATGACCTTTGCCTTGATATTGTACTGATAGCGGTAGGATCATAGCAAAAATCGCAGCTTAGGCGCGATTCGAAACAGCGACCTAACGGGGGTACTGTGTTTGCTGGTTACATCTTCATCTTGTGTACTTACAAGTAAAGCCCGCAAAATCGGTAATAAAATTAGAAATTTGCTTTGATATTTGAAACTTGCAATGTAAAAATAATACACTCCTCCTCCTCAGTCCTAGACTTACAAGTCAAAGCCCATCAGGCGCGTTTGTAGTTCTTTAAGCGGCGGAGAAAACGACGGAAAATCATCAAATTCATTCGCCAAACCGTTCGTAACTAATGGCTTTCTCATTTGGTTTGCTGACTGTTGATATTGTAAGGTTTTTGTTGACGTTGTTGAAAAACATAATAAACAAATAAGTAAATAAAAACTGGTTGAGGCCTCGCGAAACCCAGTGTATAGAAATGCTGCGATCCTCAGTTGCGTACATACGTCAGTCTGCATTAGAAAGCTCAGCAATCAAAATCTCGAAAACAAACTCTTCCGTCGAATTAAAACGGTCTCAGATTAAGTGTAAAGCATATTTCGAAGCCGAGATTCGCGAGCAATTGAAAGAGAAGATAAAACGTATCACTGGTGAGATTTTCACTGCGAGTTGCTTTAACTGTTCTGCTAATAATGAAAGATTGATTGCTAGACTGATTGATTGATTGATAACTATCTGAATGTACCTTAGCGCTTCCGTGGTCGCTTGTCCTACTGGCTACATTCACTTTTAGCGCACCTAAATATATGAGAAGGGCGTGCGTGATGTATTGGTAAGAGCCGCTACTGACACCCGTACTGTCGATCAATCCTCGCCCGGACCAACCAAGCCTTCTATCCCTCCGGGATCGGTAAATTGGTACCAGGCTTGTCTGGGAGGGTGAAAGACTGAATAAGATGATATATAGCGGTTGGCTATCCAACAGTCCAGCAAGCTTCGTTTTTTGTATAGGCCAAACACGCATTCTTTTCGTAGTCCTCTTGAATTTTGAATTGAATTTTAACAGCTCATTTCGGCACTAATGGGACTAGAGCGTCTTTAAGAGTTGACTAGTATATTTGATAAAACCGGTCGAACGAACGACAACACCTTTACCTTTACCCTTTACATATGTAAGTAGGTCAATAAATAACTGAATGAATAAATTTCAGGAGAATGACGTCGAACTAATAGAGGAAATCTGGATGGGAATCGGTGGTGATGGCGGCGGTTTGTCTAGGATGATGATAAGAGATGATCAGGTGGGTTGATCGGTGACACGGGGATATCCCCCGGCCGTTCTCCATCGATTCTAGCCCTCTCCCCGTCCGCGAATCGGTCACATTTTCGGCACTATCACATTATCATTGAGACGTTGCCCGAATTTAGGCACTCAGAACGAAAATAGACACTCTTCTGCGGACAGGTCTTCTAATTTCTTGGGAGGTCTAAGGTAGTTCCTGTCATGGTTTTCGCAGCCTTTTATCACTTTCACTATGAATCTTCCATAGTTTTCTTAATGCACCCAACGCATTTTTCACTTTTAATGATATTTTTTCGAATTAGATGTTCTGTCCCACATTTTCAATTTACGATCCCCACGTAAGGCCCCGGCAGACCCCTTGAATGAACGAATAAATAAATTTGTCAATCAGAGGGAGACAACATTCGAACTCGTCGAAATCACTTCCATAACCTGCTTGTCCTTACAAACTAAAACTGGTCCGTAGGACTAATATAGGCTAAATTTAAAAGTTTTCTGCAGGTGAAATAAATAATTAGACAAGGGATAAGCTGAAAAACCACTTATTCTAAATATTTCTATGCTAATTCCAACCAAACCGTGTGGCAAAGAAGTTCCGACGTTTGAATGCTTTGAAAACTTTTCGAACGCATTTTGAGAAATAGAAACATAACAAAAAGAAAACGAATCATCAGATTAAGCGCAGAATTCCATGGATGTGATATTAACACATTAATTCAAAAAAAGATTTCCCGAAACCTGACGCTTGTTGTCCCAGAAGAAAGAAAAACGGAATTCATTATTTTCAAGAAAATCAATACACTGTAAATTTGTTACCTATGATGGGTAAGAATTAATTGTAATGAGTTCATTTGACTTAAGTGAGATGTCGTCAATCTAATTCTTAGCGCTATTGTTACCTTCAATATATTTTAAAACCGTTCCCAGTCGTTTGTAGCTCTCAAGCTTTCAGCATTTACATTTATCTAGCACCTATTTGTATTTACAGCATATAAAAAATAAAAATAAACATAGACAAATCAATACGAAATAAAATAGTCGAACCAGTCTTCAAAGCTACAGAACTCGATGGTAAAGTGAAAATATAAAATAACTGTCGCAGAGGACGACATCGAAGAAAAAACGTCGATAACTGGTGTTGAGGCGAAAAATCATCTGTTAATCGCTCCTCGATTATGTCAATTCAGATCTGGCTCTGACAGTTATAGGACAACTCAAAAACAACCGAGTAAATATTAAATAAAAGAAAAAATACATAAAAATTCAAGAAAAGTCGCAAAATCCACCGTTAACAATCATCAAGCACTGCAAAATCCCATCTAGCCTTAAAATTATCGGCGTTGATCACTCCTCCTAAAGACGCGCCATGCATCAGTCTTTCATTCAAAATCGTAGACGCATGTGAACGCGTATTTGGTGCACATAGTGATACACATAAGATCGCTGGACAATTTAATGTCTTCGATTAGTCTATCTACCTTCCAGAGGCTAGTACCAATTAACCCTACCCACAGGGAAGCAAGGTGTGGTTTGCCTTAGGCGATGGCCGATAACTTAACCCTTGGGTAACTAGTACTCCGGGTTCAACCTTCTCATGTATGGATGGGCACACCTTTTAACTTCGAAACGTAACCACACCCTCTCAACTCATAGACTGGTCGCGCCGTGCTTTTGTCTTCTACTCAGCATCGTAGAATCATGTTGAATTTGGTTCCACTATGACTCTACAAATTTGGTGTCCCTAAGTACCGACTGGCACCAATTAACCCTATCCACAGGTAAAAAGACGCGGTCCGCTCTGGGCGAGGATCGATCGCCTGACCTCGATGACGAATTGGGCGCCTCTTATCACTTCCACTTCCTCATTTACAGATCTCCGGCGGATCTCCTTCTACCCAAACGGCTTCAAATTAGCCCTAACAATTCTCAACTCACATATCGTTGATAGAAAATATTAGCTTATCTTTTTAAAATTACAATTACCATATTCGATGAGAAAGATTGATTTTCGAATTACAGCTAAGTCCACTGACAACCTATGTTTGTTTTGATATTCTTGTTTTTTATATATTTTTTGAGATTGCCAATTTGTTATGTAATGGAATTTCTATCAAATTAATGAACAAAAAATCACAGCTCCCTATTGGCCTATTTGGCTATGAACCAATTCTCGATTTTTTAGAAATTAATATCTTCACTAGATCTCCTTTCAACTGTTTACCTTTAGATGTCGTGTCCAGAAACTTTTCAAAATTTTTTCAAAATTTCTTTAAAAAAACGAAAAAAGTCGAGGCTCATTTTTCGCTAACCTTGAGACAAAATTATACTTTTTGACACTCTGAAGCCTACGCAAACGGTGTCCGGGCTCGTTTCCATCGATGAAAATTGGACGGGACCTTTTTCTCGTTCACCTCCATTGGTCACGGTCAATTTACAGCGGTCACCTGACCGGATCGGTTCGAGTTCGAGCCGCCTGTAGAGGTCACAATTCATCGAATGATCACTAATTATTCAAACACAATTTAGAATAACCTGATTTATTGCCAACAAACTTCATGGTCTCGTGGTCGATGATGATGTACCCTAAGGCAATGAAACCCGCACAACTGACTTTCTTCGTAAAGATCCGCAGGCAGTTGTGCTATATAAAACAAAAAATGGACAACCAAATAGATGTGCACATAGGTATATATCGAATAAAACAATGACGTCACGAAAAATCTTCAAAAAATTCAATAAAAGCCAGAAATAGCCATGTACCGCGTAGTGATCACACACGCAGTGAAAATTTAGTGGAACGACGAGTAACAAGAAGGGAAATCTACAGCGAAAGAACTACGAAAGATCTGTAGGATCGATAGAGAAAAGAAATAAAGAGAAAAAGAAAAATGAAGAGAAGGGATGAAGCCCTGAAGGGCGGGACCGGGATCGGTTGGTGGAGAGGTTGGGCTGTTGAACAACCACACAGTCATGTCACATGGGGATGCGTGTCATCATCATCATCAGGTCGTAAACAAAGCACCTACACAGATGATATACGGTAGATCGATTATCGATTAGAATATTGATCGATAGACTACGGTATCGGTAAGAGTTCGAGGAGACCAACAATGTAAAATAAAAAGCATGTATACACACACAGCAACACATCATCAGTTCACCGTGAGCATAGAGAAGACTACCGATAAGACTTACATACAGTTTTAATACTTGAAGTAAATAATTTCTCCGAAAATAAAAATAAAAAAGGACATCAAAGGCACTTCACTGTTGTACATGATCAATAACAACAAAAAATATCGAAAAAATATATCCCAGCAGCTAAAACACAAACTGTATTTTATACCTAGCCTGTAATCGCATTCGCATCATTTACTGTTGCTTTAGAAGCACGATCGATCGATCGATCCATCAGATCTTGTAGTTCGGAGCCGATCGATTGAATGGATTGACGTTCGTGAATCGTAGATCCTGATTCGAACCCATTGGACAGTAGAAGCCTGTAGAGTTCAGCGATTGTCTGCTTCCTGAAATTCAAGCTAATTGAAATTTTTAATTTTATTTAAATATTAAAAATTATATAATATAATATAATTATATTATTATAATATATACTTCCAAAAACGCAATGAGGATTGGGTGCTACAACAATGAGTTGAAGAAAAATCAAAAATACAAATGGCAGAGGTAAAGGTAGAGCATTCGGTGTTAATCAGCCCTGGGGACGCGCCATGCACACGTCTTCCTCTCATAATCGCAGAAGCATGGTGACTTTGCATTTGGCTTACCCAATTACTCACGGGACCATACGATATAGCAAAGCAGTGTCTTCACCTTCCCAGACATCTCTGGTACCACTTTACCCGACCTAGGAGGGGTAGAAATCATGGTTAGCCTGAGCTAGGATCGATCAGCTGAGTGTGCTTGTGGAAATAGCGCCTGGTACCACTGTACCACACGTGCCGACCATGCAAGGAACTGTCAAAAAGAAACAAGATGAAATATAGTGTCAGTCGAACAACCTGCAAAACAAGTGTAACACTGCACGGATAAACACTTCCGTCAATGGTGATAACAGGGTTTTGGGTTAAAAATAACCCTTCTGACAACAGTCGGTGGATCACTGAATAGTTACTTTAAGTTCCTTTGGTTCTCTTCTTCAATATTTTATTTCATTTTCATTTATTGATTTATACACTGGTCTTTTTCAATTTTGATTTTTATTTTCATTGGCTAAATTATGCCATGGGGTGAAAGAAAATCCGACCGGCTTTCCACGAAATACTTGCCGAGTGAGAGACGACACCTAGACCACCCAGGAGATAACACACTCACACATCCTGTGACATTTCATAAAACCAGAAAGTGAAACTAACCCCACGAACCGTAAAGCCATAAATCTCCCTGTCAGGATACCAAAAACCCGCACTTCCACAACCCGTTTCGAAAAGTGGGTTGACAAGCACGAAAGAGCTAAGAAACATCAAAATTGATCCCTAGGAATCTCCAGAATAGTTCCTTTTATCAAAAAAGGCTTAGAGAGAGAATAACAATAATGTTAGCAAAACCATATCGGAGTAATTTGTAATTAACCACCGACACTAATTACCTTACCCATCTGCAAATCGGTAAATGAAAATGAAATAGAAAATTGAAAAAGGAAACCAAATGAACTTGAAGCAACTAAATTTTTATCATAACATTCTTAAGTGATCCACAGACTGTTGTCAGAAGGGTTATTTTTAACCAACTCTCATACGATCGGGTCATGAACAAAAATGAATGTAGTAGTATTATTACGATTAATATTGATTGACATGGGCATCCATGTTGAGAAGAAAACAATAAAACCCTGGGAGTAACGGGAGCAAGAAAGAATAAAAAATTCAACTAACAAAATAAAGTAAAGAGTAAAGCGAAAGCAGAGTGCAGCTTACCCTCCTTTTCCTTTTTTTCTTACAATTTTACCTAACAGGGTAACACTTCACTGATTGAAGTGTGTAAATTGAATTTGATTAAACTTACCCATTATAGAACCCATACTCATTCGAGCTTCGGCAATCGACGGAGCCGTCGGCGTGGCCGATGTGATGGTGCTGCTCCGACGAGCTGGTGGTGGAGGTCGAGACGCACTTTCTAAAAAAAAAATTAACAAATTTAGGTTTTCTAGGCTAAAATTCCCACCAAACATTTTAGAACACATCTAGATAGTTCGCTCACTCATTAAACTTCACTAGACTAACTTAATCTGCAGACATTTCATCGAATTTTTTCCTGACATTACCTGAGGCCTGTTTTCTAACCTGGGCAACTTCGACAGGCACATATTTTGAAACAAAGAACGATAGGTAAATGGCTATGGGTAAACCAACACTAAGTGGTAAACTAGAAACACAGAAATCGAACGCGTGTGGCCTAAAGACCACCGGCTAGATCGGCGCCAAGACTGGTGGTCGTAATTGGGGCACGTTTTACGACCTTTTACCTGAAGGGAACCATCGTTATCTAATTTGTTATACTTTCTTTAATCCCTGGGTATATTTTTATCTTATGTATTTCTACTCAAAAATTGTATACACGCTTCAAAGAACTCGATGACCATTGGAAAGTCATTTACAGTCCATTACCTACAAACCTAACCCAGCAAATGGCTCTATCCTGGTGTCTAGGTTTCACGATGATCATTTTAACCAATTTCACCAAAACCTAGACTGGTGAGGGTTATTCTAAGTGCTGAGCATGATTTTGAGAAGCATTTCTTGAATTTTTGGACAGATGCCAGCCATTTTAGTACTTAAGCCGCACATACCTATGCCTGTCAAAAATGGTCGGAATTTCAAAAATAAAACCTCTAAAATAAACCAAATCACCTCTATGCGTAGCGTTATGGCCATAGTTAAACCACGAAGTTGGTAGCAATAGGTTTCTCCAGGTAAACGGGAGGAAAACGTGCTCTAATCATGACGACCACCCGTGTTGGTGCTAGTCTCGCCGGTGATCATCTAGGTCTCCGCGGCTGATTTTGGTGTTCCTCGTTTAGGCTGTTTACCTACACCCATTCAACCATGTTTTCTTCGTTATTCTTACAAAAAATTACCTATCAAAATTCCGAAAATCGAAATTAATTAATTTATTTATCGCATATTGGCGTGCTCAACAAAAAATGTAGGCCTGGAAATCAGTAAGAATCTAATCAAGGTGAATCTAATCAATCAAATCTAATCAATAATCCTTGAATCTAATCAAGGTGAACAGTGATGAGAAGCGTTCGATTTTAGTGTATCTCGCTTACCGCTTGGGTTGCCGTTTACCCATACCCATTTTTTGTTGCATATGGACCCTGACTTTGGGTTAACCAAGCTTCCCTCTATAATTGTAAAGGACTCACCGCCTCTAATGCGAATTCCGTTCTGTATAATGGAGCCGGTGGCAGAGACGGATCCGATGGCGTGTCCATTAGTCGGATGGGGCGGAGGTGGCGGTTGCGGATCGCATCCGTTGGCGGTGACGGCGGCGGAACGAAGAGCCGCATACTCGCTGTGCACCCGTTGCATCGTAGCCGAGTGGTGGTGTTGCTGATCTGCAGCCACACAATAACTTTCGAGATCGGATCCCAGCTGATCTAAATCACCTACGTTTCAAACTACTCCTAACTAACCTAACCCAATTCGGTCAAAACATACCGATTTGTTGCAGGGTTTCCGCTATCAAAGCTGCTGACGAGGCCGCATCTGAACTGCTACACGAGCTGCTTCCAGTTCGGTAGGTGGGTGCGGTGCAGAATGTCGGCGTCTAAACTTATTTATTTATTTATTTCTTCAAGACGTGGAATTTATTTATTTATTTTTCCAAGACGCGGACGACAACCAGACCGACAGCCATCGACAGTAAAAATGCATAAAGCAGAATCCCTTCAAAAATTTTATTTATCTACCTATTCATTTATTTATTTATTTACCAATAAATCCTCAAATATGGGTATGATACTGAATAAGGAAAATATATTCAATAAAAATACATTCAAAGTGTGTAAAATATGCTACAAATCAGTTTGAAATGTAGCTTCCAAACTAACAGACAAAGAGCATTTTGAAATCCACACTTCTCAAAAAAAAACTCAAAGTTCGTCATTTCCCTATCAAATCCCGATAATTGTACCCAAAACCTATTAGATAAATCACTGTAGAAGGAGAATTTTCAGTATCAATTAACGCTTTTCAGGTCTCAATTTCCTTTATCACATAATTGTTTCATTTTTAATTGAAATACGCAATAATACTGCTTACAGCACAGCTATCTGCAACACTATGTGTTCTTCTTTCAAAAGCTGGTAACAGTTGTGAACTCTGAAAAAATAATATGGCTACCTCAAAAAGTTGCTATTCGAAAAAAAAACAACAAAGAAACACTGGCAGGTCGTCTCCAGCCACATTTTTTTTTTGGAAAGAAAAGTTACATTTTAATTGCAATTCAACTGAACAATTATAGAGGTAGCAATGAAGGGCGATGAGGTTGACCTCATCAGCTTCTCCCAACGGCAAAATTAAAGAAACCTCCACAAAAACCGGAAAATTTTAGAATTTTCGATCCTTTTGTACATCGAAAGGTAGGCCATTTCCTTCACGATTCTAACAAAGACTTTTTCAGTGGAAACAGCTGAGATCAAATAGAGTTATGACAAAGCGGCAGAAACGGCTGACTATTCCGCCGCCGTCAGCATTTGCCTGCCAATTACCGTATACCTACCGTAGCAAACGTCGTCCTCAGTTCACCGGTAAAACTCTGCGGTCGTTGAACCCGTCCAGGAGGCGCCATATTCAAATCAAACTGTGATCCGCCGACGGGACGATATGACGGTGGTGGTCCTTGCTGATGATTTATGATCGAGTTCTGTTGATGAGGCGTCGGCACTTCAGGTGGAGGTGTATATCGGGCCTAAAAGAAAAATCGATCAGAAAACGATTGACCTTAAGCGGGAAAAAAAAAAACAAAAAACTAGGAGAGCCCCCCAAGCCAAAATAAAAACAATAAAAAATACCTTTGTAATGCTCTTCTCACTGGGACGTCGCTGCAGTGGCGGTTTTGGTGGGATAAACGTATGAGAGTTTATACCCGAGTGATTGGAGCTGTACCTGAAGAAAATCCATGGAAATTAACATTCAAGAAAACACTCATGAAATTTATTTCGTTTCTTTAGTGGAGAAAAGTGAAAAATACTCGATAAATGAGAAAAAACATGAAAAAGAATGATGCCATACCTGGTTCCACCTGATATCGTATGCGGCCTTGCTGCTTGCGGAGTCATGTCGTTGTCCTCTACAAAAATTGGATCTTAATGAACAAAAAATTAAACAAAAAAAACGTGGATTTAATTAAAAAATTGAACAAAAAAAAACGAGAAAAAAACAGAAAAAATAATGAAGACCTCTCGATCACAACGTTAGCTTAAACCCCACAAACTGTCTGTCACTTTTTCGTCCAAGGAAAAAGAACTATTACATAACCACCTCATGAAAGTACCGCATACCCAAAGCTTTTCCATCTCACCACCCCATTCCTTTTCGAATTGTCCCTCCTATTCCCATTGAATCCTAATTCTCCTCCCGTCAAAACTCTCCGAGCAGCTTCTCATTCGAAAAACTGACGCGGAGAAACGTAAAAACATGCACGAGACTTGTTATAGTCCCACGCACTCTCAGAAGACAGCAAAAACTTGGCGTTAGCGCCGCTCTGATGCCTAGTTGAACGTCAAAAACCCGTTTAAAATGCTACTTCGATAGAGAAGAAGTGCGAACATTACAGTTTCTTTGAGTTGTTCACAAAAAAAACAAACAAAAACAACAAGAATTGGATGACTGGAAAACTATAAATCGATATGAGCGGCAAGAAAAAACATAAAAGCATCGCCTTGCCAAAAATCGCTCGTAAAACTACTAGTTCAGAGCCTTTCTCACAAAATAAAGAAGTATTGAAAAGACGTAGTGACGCCAATTACGTAATAATTACAACATATTCTATAATTATGAAATAATTTTAATTGAGCTTTTAGCTATACAAAAGAGCCGCATGGAGGCTTTTCAAGCCCCTCAAAACCATAAAAACCCTAGACAACGATCTAACCAGCAGCCAGTCAGGGATCAGAAACATCGGAGAGACAGCTAAAGACCGATTCATACTCGGCAGCAAAAAAGTACAGCACCGAGTTTTCTGCGACAACTACGCCTCTGGGATTATTTTCATTCGCAAGACTTCGCTGAATGTTCCACTGAAAACCCCAAGGGCTTCAATCGCAGTGCCTACTGCTACGTGCACCCTCTGCGTCTCTACCCTATGTATCACCATTACCGCGCTGCTTTGCTGCCAAGTATGAATGGACCTTAAGATGTCAGAGGGACGTGAACTTTTCCGTTCTTCGTGACGTTTTCAAAACCCTTGGGTTACTCTAACCCTGCCTGGCAATAAAATGGGTAGAAACAAACCATGACTAAAGCTGCTGCCCGGTGTTGTGGCTCGCGTGGACAGACCACCGCCACCTTCTTCGCCTGAATCACCGCTACGGTAAGCACGAGCCGCATTCGTCAGACATTGTCGCCATGCGTTATCAGCACCTTGTGATAGATCGCTGAGAATGGTCTGCACCAGAGTTTGACCGTCAACCAGCTGAAATATGAATAAAAATTACTTGCTTTATCCATACAACATCAACAAAGGCAAGCATAGTGCAGGGGTATGAGAAGCGACTTCCATCCGCATGGTTGAGCGCTCAAAGCCCACTCGAGGTGATCGAGCGTTCTGTCTCTCCTCTCCGGGTTGGGTAAATTTGAACCGGGCCTGTCTAAGAAGGTATAGACACCGACTTGGTACGGCGGCTGGCCCCTCAAGTTACTGTATAGGCCCAACACCTAGACATGCCTCTATGGTTCTGAATATAAGACGAATGCGTGGCGCGTCCTTAAGGGACTGAGCAAGGCCGGACACTTTACATTTTATTTCAAATAAAGGAAAAAATATCAGCTTTCAATGAACCGCCGATCAATGCCAGGAGATGGATCATTCATTATCAAGTTAATTTTCTTGCCCTAAGGGGCTTCCTCTGGGGCTTCATAATCCACTCATTACTGCTAGTCTACTATCCTGGCTCGGGGACGCACCAAATTCACAAAAAGGAATTTTTATCCTAAATTTATGTACTATGTCGGACCACTTCATTGTTTCTATTCGCTCCCTAATCTCTCTAACGTCATTTAAGGTTTCCATAAATGACAGTACATTTTCTCCTACAAAAGCTTTTCCTCATGAGCGTTTGACACAAAAGACCCACAATTTCAGGGGCTCAATGCATCTGGGTAATTATTTCCCCTGTCTTGAAAAACGATCCAGAACTGACCTTGACGGTGCTATCCAAATTCTCGACCACCTGCCGTATATGTGATCCTTCGTCGAGTAGAGAAATCTCGGCAGTCTAGACGAATTATTTTCATAGAAAAAATGAAAAGAAAATATATAAATACAAAGAAAGAAAGGGAACATCTTATCGATGAAGAAAACTCACAAAAACAGGCATGAGGGTTCCGATGAAAAACGAAAACTGGGTTCGTTGCTCGCTGAGCACTTGACTGCATAGTTGTCGCTGTTCGGAAACAGCTGATGGGTCTGGTCGACCTTTTCTTGTCCTCACCTGAAACTTTAGAAATTCGACACTATTCAGGTGTGAGCGACGGGCAACCTCAAATCAAATTCACCTTCAGCTTGATTCTAAATTCTTTACTATAATTTTAGTTTTTTTTTAAACTTGTGTTCCATTGATTGGGCTATGATAAGAAAATAAATCAATCCGAAACTATACGAAAAGGAAGAACCCAGTGGAAGAAAAAGATATGTCGGGAAGCAATAACAAAAACGAACAATAACAATCCATTACGTCAGAGCAACGAAATAGAACACATCAATCAAAAATTGCCGAAACGCATTTGTAGCTCATTTTTTGCTCGGCAAAAAAAGTCGAAGAAGGAGAGGAAGGATGTCGGTTTGTAAAATAGGCTAAAGAAGCACTTTCAAAAGTACTACTTCAAACTTGAAAACAAAGAAAACGTAGAATGGAAAAATAGATTTTGTTTAATCCCCCTCTCCAATCCTCGTTTTTCCCAATTCCTTGAAATTGTATGTGAAATTTAAAAAATACTGGGTAAGACAATGCAAACAGCTTGGCAGCGAGATGTAAGGTTAATGTAGGTTACTGTAACTCTAAACCTTTCGATTAGAGCGATATTTTGGTCCTATAAGACATAGTGGAGAAATGAAATTTGAAAAGTTAAAAAATGATGGATAAAACGAATCGCTCGTTTTGCCCCTACCCATGAATTCCTTTAAATTCCCATCCCCATTTCCTTGAGACCACATAAAGGATTGAATGGATTTCAGGAAAACTTTTTTCACTATGCCTCCGGCTACTTCATTCATATTCAGGAAGCTGTTGGTGGTCCATGTTTTCTAGTATTAGTTGTAGTAAATTTTACATATATGACTACGCACATAGATGCGCTAAAGGCGAAAGTGATTACTAGGACAAACAATCATAAAAACACTAAAAAACACTAAACTAAAAAAAAACTCAGACGTTCAAGTAGGAAAATTGGAGCAATTTGTAATGAATACCTCATTAGTAACATCTTAAAGAAGTAATATTGAAGGAATCAAGTATAAAAACGAAAAAAAAAACGACAAACACAAACAAATCGCCATTTCGTCCCTATCCTTAAATTCCCGTTCCCATTTTTCTAAGATTGCCTAAATGATCGACTGGAGTTCACAAAACCTTTTTTACTACAATTTCAGTTACTTAATTTATATTCAGCAGGGTATCGATGTTTTCAACATTTTCTAGTATTATATATAGCTATGCAGCTTAACCTTTTACAGTTATTTATAGTTTTTCAACATTTTCTGGTATTATTTTTAGTAAATTTCCCATTTCAAGTGGTCTTTTCCCAGAACGCCCCTCCAATCAACTATAACTACAAACCTTTTTCACATGTTTGGCGGCATTCTTGTCGAGTTCGGCCGTTCGTTGCTTCCAATATGCGGCTCTCTGTTGAATACTAACAGCCGTCTCATCGGACAACGCATCGGCAACCGATCGTAGACGATGTTCCAATGCCCTTTCACGCATACAAACTCTCGTCATACATACACCCATGTCTCGTGCGGCTCCTGAACGGGAAAATCGATAATTAATATCAAATAATTTAATTTATATATTTAAGACAACCGTATGGAAATGAAATGTAGCTGATAGCTGCCAAGTACCTACAAACTAGTAAATGAAAACCCCAAACGAAAAGTACAACGAGTGTAGAATTTTAATTAAGTAACGAACAGGCGGCCAGGAAGGACTAATATTGTCCTTCCAAAGTTTATAATGTTCTCGAACCTTCTTAAGAAAATGAGGACAGAATTAAAGAATGTTCAGAAACCCTTCCACAAACCTTTCAAATTATTCGCATAGTCACTGACGGCCTGAATCGAATCCACAAAACCGGCTAAGCACGTTGCTGTGGCTCTCAATTGAGCCGATAACTTCTGAGCACGTTGGCCAACCATTTCCCATGCCGGGTATGATTGCTGAAAAGAGAAAAACTCAGAAACGTGTAGAAGGAAATCACCATAAAGGATAACAGCCTCATTCCAAGTTCCAAGGAAAAAGCGGCTTTAAAATTTACAAAGAAGTTCTCGGAAGAGCACTGAAAGCACAAAAATGGGGCCATCAATCTTCTTTACGACCATCTTTTTCGTTCCTAATAACAAACAATCAAAATAGCTATGGCGATTTCGAGACAGCACAATCTAACTCAAGAAATGTTTGTATTAAAATGCCTCGCAAGAACCCAAAAACTACAAATTGTACGGAAGAAGTAATGAAAAAAAGAACAGCGAAGGAGAGAAAAACAAAGGATGAAGGAAACGAGGAATAAGGAAAAACCGTTCGGCACTTAATGGGGCCCATTAGTCCAACCAAAACCTAAAAATCAAAACGTCAGCCTTTATCCTATAGAGAAGTCCGATAGAATCACAAATATGGTAATCGTACCCCACAAATCACATAGTGGTGCTATAACTATATGTAGCAGTGTTCTACGAAGAATTTTGTTCAAAAGATCTTTACTAGTGCATTTCTTCCACAACTCTTTCACATTCTTACATTTGAAATTCTTTTTTTCATTTCCTCATTTTCTTCCCCTTTTCCCAAAATTAAGAAGATATACGACTCCGGTGTAATCGACAACGCGGCAAGGTCACCGGGAACGAGGGAATCATCGCGGCAGCTGACTAGTATTGGTGAGCAACAGCAGCGATCATGTGTCCCATGTGGTCTAGTGGTTAGGATTCGTGGTTTTCACCCACGCGGCCCGGGTTCGATTCCCGGCATGGGAAGATTTTTGCATTCATACACAAGGTAGAATTTGATTAGCTGTTCAGTGGACGAGGCCATTGCTTCGTCAACGGCCAGTACCAGGATTTCTTCAAGTTATGAAAGCAATCACATTGAAATGAAGTGCAAAATCCTTCCGACGACAATTTTTTCGCTAAAAATTTTGAAAAATATTATAAACTGACAGCTGAAAGCGAGGTTCAGTGTTCTTTTTTTATGAAATTCAGTCGTTCCATGGCAGGAGATTCCTATATTCCCTCCACCCTCCATCGATTCCTATTAAACCCTCCACGGATGTATCGAACAGAGGCGAGAAAAAAGAATAAACAATCACGTATAGCGTAAACAATTTCGCAAAACCCATGTCCAACCGTCGCGTGCCACAATTTTATACGAATGTGGATCAATATAGCCTGACAGCTGGGCAGAACATGCAGAATAGAATACTAAAATTATAGGTTCTTCAAATTAAATTACAGAGCCTGTGGAATATCTCGCTGTGAGCAATTACTGGTATCAGAGAGAAAAGGCTACCCTACAAGATCGAAAATTGAGCCATGTGGAGAGAAAAAGGGAAGAGAAATTTTAGAAAATGCTAAAAAAACAGTATTCAGAAGGGCCACGACCACGTGAACCCAGATTTATGGAGGTTCTCAATAGACAAAAGGATAATTAGAATGAAGAGAAAACCAAGACCAATAAACAAGGAACGTTTCACGTCCACGACTTTATTTCACCTCAAACAGTAGACGTGCGGGTGTGGTAACATGGGAAGAGCCAATACTTCCACCCACATGGTCCAGCGATCGATCCCCGCCCAGGCTAACCAGTAAATCTATCAGAAATCAGAGCAAGTCAATGGTAATGAGAAGCAAATATATGCCAACTCAAGAAAATGAGGAAGAAGCAGAGAAATATTCTGAGAGAGAAACACTGGGTTATCCCCACCTCTAGAAATTGATCTATAGGGGAAAATGGCTATGGAAAATCTCCTGGACTGAAAAGTCAATGATTTTTCAATCTCCAGATGTAGCCCTGAACAGAAGAAGGACGCTTTTGAAATCCAGCACCTTCAAAAAAAAACTAATTTTCTCAAAATTCCCCAATAACATGCTATTCGGCCCGGCTCCCCTTAGAAAGTCCGGCAACCTCCCGATCCGATTCCCATGCTCATCAATGGTTCAGGAGATTCTAAGGACTCGCATATGAATGGCTCCACTTCATTAGCGGTTTTCAGGCCTAATCTCAGCGCGAAGACGACAAAGGGCCCCACCAAGAGGGAAGATCTCACGTCATTCTTCTCGCAATAAGCAGCGCAAGTACATGGCATGAATGAAAATCCTCAAATCCTTTGTCATCCGACTGCACTTCAAGGTCCCTTTGCAAGGGTGCGGGTCTTCAGAGTGGGATCGAACAGCTGCCGGGTGGTCTTGCTGTTGTCATGACGCCTTCGGAGAGGTCGGTGTTTTTTCCCGAGCTTCTGCACGGAAGGATGACGTGACAGCTGTTCGTGAGCACCAGAAAACGACACCGCTTGCGGATGGCTCTAATGGCCGTCGTAAGATGTTTGTTTGTACACCTGCAGAACACCCCGTGTGTCACGACGTCATAAGCATTCAACAGAGCCATAAGAGCCATCCGACGGCTCATTATGCGCCAGTTCATGACCCAGATGTCGAGCTGAACCCTGGACAGGATTCGAGCAAAAACAAGACGAGATATGTTCATTTTTGAACGATTTGAACCACTGAAACAAACGAAATTCCAAAAAAGCCAGAAATCCCTATCATTTTCGATAAAATTCGAAAGAAACCATTGAAAAACAAGGCCTCCCGCCAAATTGAAAATGACTCATACACATGAATACGAGACCGGAAGATTTCCAAAATTTCCACTCCTTTTTAGTAAAGATTAAAAGCCAAAGCGGTCGGCATTGAAAATGGGCATCGGCTTGAATACGAACCCTAGATTTTTCCCTTCAGATTCAATGCTTTTCGAGGTTTTTAGTTTTCGTTTAGACGCCGCGCGGCGAAAATGTAAAATTGAAGCATAATCAATAATTAACGTCATTGACCGAATTTGCTCGTTTGCGTTAGTGGCGCAGTCCGGTGGCGCCGCGTCTAAGCAAAAAAATTAATCATATAATCACATAGGGAAGAAATTAAACGAAAAAAGTGAATTTCGTCAAAATGCTGTTTAATAAGGAATAGCAGCCTTCTAAAAAACCCTGAACGACCAGTAAGTTTGCCTATATGAGGCCGCACTGGACTGCGCCACTAATGCAAAGGAGCAAATCCGATTAAGGACGTTAATTATTAATTGCACTTCAATTTTGTATTTTCGCCGCGCGGCGTCTAGACGAGTCCTTAGAGAAAACGCCATTACTCGAAAAATAAATGACAAGCATCGTCTTCCACATCTGCTTTGGACCATATTCCTCAATCCAGGGAAGACGGTGAAAGGCACGATCTCCAGATGAGCACTGAATCGGCCAAAGCACCCTATTTATTCCATGATGTTTCCTTGGCAATTAGTAAATTATGAGTTTGCTCAAAAACATTATCGTCTTGAAATAGGGAATCCTCCTTTGGTTCCGTGGTCTCTAATGCGATCCAGCTTCGCTACTGCCTATAGTTGGACAAAATTATACACTGCGAACAAAGTTGCATGTAAAACTTTGCAGTCCAGAATCTCTGAAGTTCATATACAATCAAGATTTTGGTGGAATGCGATGTCTTTTGTCAATTGCGAAAAAACAGAAATTTTAATCCTGCTCATCAACTTTCTCAGAGAAAAGTGGTTGAACTCAAGAACTTTTTGTTTTTGCTTGAAACGCAGAACTTTTTCGAAATTACGAATAAAACGCATATCAGGAACCAAAATAATGGTAGTGAGAAGCTGAATTCGAATTCAATTAGAGGAAGTTAAGATTCCCGAATTTTTCGTTCCGTGATGACTATATCTCCCGAGGAGAAAACGCAACATTCGGAGGGTCGTAAACCAATTAGCGTCAGTTGACAAGCAAAGTACCTTTAACTGAAATAAGAAAATAACGTCATCTGGTTCAGTGTAGATAGACGAACCAATGTTTAAGTTCTTAAATGACCCACTAGGAAAGAAAAACCGGTAAAAAACGTTCTGGAGCGTTCAGAACGTTTCTTGGGACACAAGTTGTGAGCGGTATTGTACGTTAATTATTAATTGCACTTCAATTTTGTATTTTCGCCGCGCGGCGTGTAGACGAGTCCTTAGAGAAAACGCCATTACTCGAAAAATAATTGACAAGCATCGTCTTCCGCATCTGCTTTGGACCAAATTCCTCAATCCAGGGAAGACGATGAAAGGCACGATCTCCAGATGAGCACTGAGTCGGCCAGAACACCTTATTCATCCCATGTTTCTTTGAAAATTAGTTTCACCCACGCTGGGTGCCTTCCGTGGGTCTATACCCTCCTAACCGATCCCTTTCACCCAGGTCCTCCGTCATGTCCCACCAATCGCCGCGGATATGTCGGTCGTGTATTTTGTGATAGATCTGCTCTTCCACAAGCCACCAGCCGGCCGACTCTGTCGAGAACGAAGACGATTGTTGCAATATCACATCGTCGTCGTATCATCGAAAAGAGCCGGCCAGCCATTTGTCACTTTCAACTGCCCTCGGGCCGATTTTCGGCACCCCGGCTAACTCACCACCGCCACCTCATACAACGCAATGCGCTAATCGAATTATGATGGCTGTTGTCGGGGAAGAACTTTCGCGGCAGAGAAAAACACAATCCTACGAGTCGACAGGCCCCTGAAAATCAATCCGCAACCTTTTTGAAACCACAGAGATCATCGGTCGGAATCTGGGACAATAATAAATATTCCAAGATAAACCTTGACTTTGACATGACGAACGGTTTTTCCTCTCCACAGCAGAAACATTTCTCAAGATTTTTTTAGAAAGTAGAACTATCCGAGGTAAACGGTAAAGGTAGGGCGGTGCTGTTCAATCCAGTGTCTTGACCTTCCCAGTCATAACTGGTACCAAAACAATGAAGTCAGGATGAATGGCTTTCCAACAGTAAGAATTTTTTATTGTGATCTGTTCTCGATGGATGCGCCACGCATTCGTCTTCCATTTAGAATCGTATAGATATGGTGAATACTTAATTGGTCCACACAGTGATACGCGTAAGATCTTTGTACAATATAAAGTCTTGCGTTAGTCAAATTATCCCCCATACACGTCTGGTACCAATTAACCTTACCCACAGGGAATTGGTTTGCCGTAGGCGAGGGCTGATCACTTAACCTTGGGTAATTAGTACTTCCTGATTACACCTCCTTATTTACAGATATCACATGGGCTCACTTTTCAAAAGAAGAGCTTCAAAAAGTAACCAAAACTCTCAACTCAAAGAGTTCGCGCCATGCTTTTGTCTTTCACTCAGAATCGATTTTCTGCCAGGAAAAATAGTGCACTTTTCCAGTACACATAAGCAACATAAAATTGCAGTTCATGGTAATTTTACCCAATAAAGTAGATCTTAATCCTCTACTAAATAAGTTCATGAGGACTTCTCATGCACTTGAATAGTACTGGAGTTTTTCTAAAACGCATTGCATTCCTAACTCGGCATCAATGTATGCATGAAGAGCGCTTTCCAATTTTCCAATAATAGCCACCCCCTTCTGCACCCTTTTCTGGTGGAGGAGTCATCAAGAAGGCAAACAGACGAACGAACAAAGACAATGTTTTCCGAGCAGCTAACCAAAGAAATCGACCAGAAAGTGGTAACCAATCGAGCTGTTTCTACAGAAAATTAAACGAATTTTTGTAAGGCGCGCGTGGTACAGTGCTAAGAGGCGCTATTGACACCCACACGGTCGATCGATCAATCCCGGCCCGGGCTTACCAAGCCTTCCATTCTTCCGGGGTCGGGTAAATTGATACCAGTTTTGTCTGGGTTGACTTGACTTGTTAGCGATTGGTCCGCGCAAGTCATTGTATAGGCCAAATACGCATTCACCATGCTTCTTCGATTCTGAATTGAACACGAATGAGAGGCGGCTCGTCCTCAGTGGATTGATCAACGCCGATACCTTAACCCTTTACCCTTACCGGAAGATTAGCTTCAAAATTCATCTGTCTCCTGAAATTTCGAAAAAAGGCACCCTTGTTAAATTTTCTTGCAGCACGGCGGATTGAGGGCTTTATCTGGAGTCTGATCACCTCAGGGGTCTCCCGGACTTCAGCTGCTATGTCCGTCACTCAACCAGTGGACAAAACCCGCGCCTAATCTCATATGATGCATCCGGCATGTCACTTGGGAAGAGGAGCCCGACATACTCCGGCAAACTGCCGGTCTGCTGCCGCTGCTCAAAAATGTATAACCAAATCAGCGTACTCCCATCGATGACGACAAAACTCGCTCTTTAGTAGCTGGTTCATATGAAAAACGCCTTCCTGCACGAGAAATACAGACACTTTAGTGGGAAGTAGGAGCTCGCTATTGAAGAAAACTCCCAGAATTTCCGACGAAAAGGTTGAGGTTCGTAGAAGGAAGGAGGAAATCGCCCAGATAAGCCTGCAGTAACTACTCTCGAAAAGCCGCAGGAAAATAATGATGAAACACCGATAAAAATAACAATGGGTCATAGAAAAAAACAGAAAAGAATCGGAAAACGGCCAAAAAAACTCAGAGAAATCGAAGGGTTGGTTAGCCCGGATCGATCGTTCGACCGTTCTCCTCACCTTCCCGAGTAAGTCTCTCGGAGGAATGGAAGGTTTGGTCTGCTAGGGCGGGGATCGATCGCCCGACCGTTCGATTGGAAAAAGCGCCTCTTCCAGACGCACGACACGCAACTCCTAATGATCGAGAATGCATAAAAGGAAACAAAAAATGCAAAAAGGCCACAATAACATAAAAGAGAAGACAGAAGATCTGGGGATTTCGGTTTAAACAGTCACTTAACAATGCGAATAATTTACCACCATTTATAAAATGTGAAAAATGTGCGAAAAGAAGACCAAGGGTGGAGCAAATGAATTGGAAGAAATTGGAGTATTAAGGAAGAAAACCATCATTCTGAACTTGCCCTTTATATATTTTCGTATTATTCTATTTATCTTCAGATTTTCGTAACTTTTCGTTAGATAACGATTTCGTATTAAACAAATTATTTTCGTTGGGGGAAAAGACAGGGTGAGTAAACCCTGCTTTTCACTCGAAATATTTACAGAGCAAGCAGCGAAAACAAGGACACGTCTACATGCAAACAAACAACAGCTAAAGGTACTCGAATGGATAAGAAGGAGTGAAGCACAGGGAAAAAATCACTAGTTGACTAAAAGGAAAAAATTCTAAGAAAATAAAACAAATAGAAATGAATGTCGAAATAAGTAACCTCATTTCGGAGACAAGATATTCCACAGAAAATGAGAATTTAACCTTGTAGCAAATGAAACAACTCAAACCGGGAAAGGAGATAACTGGAAGACTTTACCTGAAGAATCATTAATTAAACCCAACAGGATCTCAATTTCCCTCAGATACGCCCATACTAGCAAACAGGCACCCGGGCTGCATTGGATATAGCCAGACAATAGCCATTTACGAAAAAAATGGCAGCGCAAGCTCGGCAATGGCCCAATCAGTCGTGTCCGTATAAGATTGGCTATTTTTTACAGAAAAAGAAAAAACGAAAAAAAGGAGGAGGAAAACAAGGATGGACGAATAGGTGGTCAAGAGAGAACTCGTAAAAAGGAGATAATAGTAAAATACACAAATATTCCTCAAAACAGAAAATTAAACCAAAATAATTCAAAACGCACCTTCATGTCCTGTATGACGCTCTGATACAACGCCGACAAGGCGTTGAACTCCATGTCAGGGTCCATGTTCGAGGTCGAGTCGTTGATGCTAAAAAATCAATATCGATCAGGGGTATTTGAGCAAACAGGACGATTTGTTGATGGAAAAATTGTACAGCAGCCGAAATGGAAGCCGGCAGGCAAATCGGCAACAGGGTTTTAATTAGACGGACGCGGCAGAAAGGGCGGAATTTTGAGATCCATCTCGATGAGACAGCACGAAAAAGTAGTAAAGCAGAGCATTTTCGGGAATTTGGGAATTCGACAGGCTTGTTTATTCACCGCCCCTTTCCCCTCCCACGAGGGGAGACGCCGGAAGGGGGGGGGGGGCGATACCAGTCCAAGCCAGCTGCTATGGAGCCATTCCTCTCCCATACAAACCCTAGGTTTATTCTATCAGCAGTAGAGGTAAAGGTAAAGGTTGAATGATTGGCGTTGATCAGTCCCTTAAGGACGCGCCATGTACTCGCCTGCCATTCAGAATCGTAGAGAAAAACAGAAAGCGAAAAATCCGGAAGCAATCCAGCAGACCTAGAGTTTTTCTAACAAATTCGGCTTACTTATAGGAAATTCCAGAAAATCAGCGATGTCGTGCGGTGAAAACCTGTGTTTGGTTCCATCATCAACATGAAATCCAGCTGGCCGGAAGGAATCGATCATCAGTTAGGAAAAATTCATGAATGTCCTGTTTTAAAATTTATGCTGGTGGATGTATCGACATCAGTAGTCAAAAAAGAAAGTAAAAATAGAGAAAATGACCCCTTACGAAAATTGGACACTGACTTAGCATTATTTTAAGGTCCTCTGGGTAGAAAGAGGTCCCCTGGAATTTGCGAACGAGGAAGTGGAAGTGATTAGAGGCGCCGCATTTATCCTAGAGGTCAAGTGATCGATCCTTGCCTAAGGCAAACCACGCCTTTCTTCTCTGTGGGTAAGGTTAATTGGTATCAGTCGGGTGGATAAACACAAATCAGAGCATTCACTACTACCTGTGCGTCATTATGAAGGCCAATTCAACATGATTCTACGATTCTGAGTGAAATACGAAAGCATGGCGCGACTAATTTATGAGTTGAGAGCTTTTGGTTACGTTTCGAAGCTCTTCTGTTAGAAAATGGACCCGTGAAATATCTGTTAATGAGGTGATGGAACCCGGAAATACTAATAACCCCAGAGTTAGGCGCTCGGCCCTGCCTGAGGCAAACCACGCCTTGCTTCCCTGTGGGTATGGTCAATTGGTGCCAGACTTATCTGGGTGGTAAATAGACTAACTTAAGGCATTAGATTACGATCTATTTTGCAAATACGCATCACTGATTCTACGATTTTAGTGGACTCAAATACGCATTCACATACGTTGATCTACGATGTTCTAGTCGTGGGAGACGAATGCTGCGGCGCGCTTCTCAAGAGACTGATCGAAGCCAGACCACGATTTCGACCCGGAGAGATTACTTTTACGACCCAGACCGGGAGGGTGTCAGCAGCGCCTCTTACCACTGTACCACGCGGTACCACAGTAGACCCTACCTACATGTTATTAACATTTTTGAACCGTCTAGTTTTTCCTTGCCTGAAGGCTTGACAAATGAGCTCCAGCAGACGAATTAGTGTACAACAAGTAAGATATCTGACTGATAATCAAGAAAAATGCTGTTGATTTATGATTACAAATCGTTTCTGAAGAAAAATGAATAGTTGGGACAGCTAACCAACTCTGCAAAATCTCAGGAAAACTAAATAGTAGGGACATCCAAGCCTGGGAAGTTCACAAAACAAACCGCAAACGAGAAGAACCAGAGTGATGATAATGCGACGAGACAGAACGAGGAGAAAAATCTGGACTTGCACTCAAGAAAAAAATCAGCAAGACGATCACTTAATCATCGAACAACAGTGTTGTACGCATTTGTTGGCCGAAAAAAGAACTTGCTGCACTACAAAAGATGCTGTTCACTAATGAGCACGGCAATGATAAATTGGACTAATAATCCGATCGACTCAGCTTCGTAGAATTCTTAGCAGAGCAGGAATACTCTCAGTTCTTTTTGAATTTTGCAAGAGTAAAGTGAAATTTCACAACTTATCTTAGAGTATAATTTGAAATTAGAAAAGCACCCTTGAAAGATATGACTCCACAAACAAGAGCGCAAGAAGGATATTATGAACATTGCAGAGACATCTTACCCAACTCCAACCATTGGAAATTTCGGTCACAAGACGTCGAAAGACCCAAACAGGATCCAGATCTCTCCGGAAATGCTCATAATTCATATAAGATTCCATTTCTTTACAACGAAAGACAAACCGACAAAGATGGAGCACAGCGGTTGACATACGAGAACAAAAAGTTAAGAAGAACGCGGAAACTAAGTCATGATGCATTCTTCCGATTCTTACCTTTTCTTTCTTTAGCTTTCTTTTTCTTCCTTTCTTATTTTTACTAAAGAGAGCTGATGAAAACTTTCAGGGGATGATAACAACCTAACCGTATCATCTAAAATAAGCCTTTCATACTTGTTCAGACGACGCGCGTCGAAAATGCAAAATTGAAGCTCAATCAATAATTAACGTCATTGATCGAAACTTTGCGTTAGTGGCGCAGTCCGGTTGCGCCTCATATAGGCAAAAAACATATAATCACATTGGCTGGAATAGAGCCTTTAAAAAACCCGAGCGACCAGTAATGAGGCGCAAAATACGTTTATCAAGGGCGTTAAATCGATTGAGCTTGATTTTGCAAAGACAACCCTAAAAGACACTCGTACTCCACCGAATTTGAGAAAAATGACATTCCGGTTGAAGTAGAGAACAAATACTGATAAAAAATCATTGAAACAAAACGGAAATTTACGCTAGGACTAAGAAATTTTAGTGGGAATTGTCCAATAGAAGCGCAAGCTAATTTATTCATTTATTCCAAGTTGCCAAAGCCGTGCCAAACATATGATGGCTAGGGATTAGAAAAACCATAGTAAAACTCCTGAACGTTTCAAATCGGGGAAATCAGGAGAAAATAGAGTAAATGAAGATAGTTAAAATAGAAAAATACAAATACAAATCAAATATCCAGTGTTGAAAGAATAGAACAGCAGAAACTCCAGTTATGTATCTGTAGTGCAGTTGCGAAATCGTTCAACAATAATTTTTTCATTTTTTCCCTGATTTTTGTTCAAACCCGAGGCAGCTATGCAACCGGAACAGCTATCGGTTATCACAAAGGCGACGCCAAATGAAAATCTCTATAATTTTAATAAGCACTTATAAGTATCCAGAAAAGTGAAAAGTGCCTTTTCACTTCATGTTTTACCAACTAGCAGAAACCCCATGATATTAATGCTCCCGTCACTTTACCTCTTTAAGAAGACCGGAATTCACAAATTCTGAGAAATCGGTCTCATAGCCATGAAACTCTAGGAAGAGATAGATTGCTTTCTCTAAAGATGGTAAGTGAGCATCGAGTACCATGAGTCTCTTATAAACTTGAAACAAAACTAAAGAAAGAGGCAAAAATGTAGAACCACTATAAAAGTAGAGCAGAAGAAAGAAGAGGAGTATTCATAGACCGAGTACTTTTAAACCAACCTATCTGCACTTGAAGCACTAGAATCCAAAATGGAATCCAAAGAAACATTACGACGTCTTGCCCGGTGAGAGGAGAGGTCATTTCGATAGGAAAAACGAAAAAATAAGAAAACGGTAGCAAGTCGAAATGTTGCTATAGGGGAACAGCCGTATCGAATAAATGGAAGGGGGAACATTTCATTTCCATTCCGGGGAACGCCCAGCTCCTTCTTTACGACACGTGTAGCCGGCATGCGCCTGATGAAAACGTGTAACGGCAGAGGGACGACCTTCGGTGCGGCCGGGGAAGTGCTGGGGAGGAATTTTATGGCTCCGGAGACACAGGTGAGAAAAACCGCAAAGGTGCTACAGGACAAACATAAAATCTGTTTGCTCACATGCAAAGGTAGCAGTGGAACGACAGGAAGACGAAAAATGCAGAAAATTGCTCAAAAAATCTCAAAATCTAACGAAAATACACAAACCTGTCAGTGGCTCACTTTCCTATTTTCAGTATATTTGATATTTGCTGGGGCATAAAGCCCTGAGGGGACCGAGCATGGAAGCAGGATAATGCCCGCAGAGTCCGATTACACAGCACGAGTGACTGCATAAAGAAATGTGAACCCTGCCGGCCAGATTCAATTAACTAGGTGCTGCCGACGCTGCTGCTGCTCACCATCAACAACACCACTTGCTCCGAAAATAGACTTTACAGACGGCATCTTCCCAATCAAGCAGCAATTATCGCTAATAGCAGAAATTCCAGTTTTTTATTACCGTTTTTCTGCGGGTTACTATTATATATACTGTAATAGGATGTTGCAATGATGGTGCTATGTTCGTCGCAAAAATCGCATCTCAGGCGGGATTCGAACCCGCATCTCAACCTACCCAGGTGCTAGGGATTCGCAAATGGTCGTCTCAGTAGCATAGTGGTTAGTGCACAGCCCCGGATAGGTTGAGACGCGGGTTCGAATCCCACCTGCGATGCGATTTTTGCGATAAACCTAGCACCATTATTTCTAATAGCAGAATCTAGCGCTCTTGGTACAGTGGTAGGAAGCGCTGCTGACACCCGAGCGGTCGAGCGACCAATCCCTGCCCGGGCTGACCAAGCTTTCCATATCTCCGGGGTCGGGTAAATTGATACCAGACTTGTCTGGGAAGGTGAAGACACTGACTTCGAATACCGGATGGCGCACGCAAGTCATTGTATAGGCCAAATACGCATTATCATGACTCAACGATTTTGAGCGGAAGATGAGTGCATGGCTCGTCCTCAGGAATTTGATCAACGCCGACACCTTTACCTTTACCTTTACAAGAACAAGTCATAATTGGCAGTGATATATTAAACAACACGGCCATAAACTACATATGTATACCATATTATATTATATATTATATTATATGCCATACGTACTACATACCATACATACCATATATAATGACGACAGGATATGCCACATTAGAATTGTTCTAGATTTTCTCTTCCGTCTATCGAGGTTGTTAGGTGAAAGTTTCATTGCCAACGACTTAAAGCTTCAAATTTACAACCTCTCGGGGCGGAAAAAATATTTAAAACCGTACCATCAGTACCGATGTTCAAAAGTGAGAAGACTCGGAGATTGTTGTTCTAGAGAACCACTCCAGTCCGATAAAGAGAACTGGTCGTTCACAGCACCAGCAGAGCTGTGCACAGCACAACAACAGTAAACAAGGAAAATGTTTGAACATAGTGGGCGGGGCCGATAAGGAAATAAGGACAAAAAACAGCTGATAGATAGCAGTTTTAAAAACCAACGTTTTTTCTAAATCTCAATTCAGCAAAAGACAAGATTCTGTGAACATTCACCACAATAATGGAAAACAATGGAGATTAACAGCAGCGACTCGCTATAATTTGTAACTACCCAGAGCCAGTGACCAAATAAAAACAGTGAAATGCTGGTGCTTATTATTTTATTTGCTTACTTTTTTTAAATTTTGGCTGTTCTGCACTTTTCCCATTGGTAGCCTACGCTATAATGTGAAACGATAAAGAGACCATAAAAGCTTTGCAACAAAGTAATAAAAAACAATCGATTCCGTTCGAAAATCGTCGATTTGAATTCAAAAGCGTTCAATTATGTTTCAGAACGTCCAAGTCAGCTTGTAAAAAGTCAAATTCAATTCAAAAAGGGAATGGGGCAGAACAAGCCAAAGCGACCAGGTATCAAACATCAGACATTGACGTGAATTTCATACCAGGCTAAGATCTAACGCCAACTATAATAAACTACTAATAATTTTCGATGAACTGGAATAATTTTGCAAGCTTTGTTCGAATTATTTTTAAAAAATTGAAGAAAAACATAAATTTGAAGCACGGTTCGAAAAATTTAAAAGCATATGTCACTATTCTTTTCAATTGTTATTGTACTGCACACGCCTTGCGCGTGTCATAAATATCTTAAACTTGAAAAAAACTTTTCCAGGCTCCAGCGAATATGATAAAGCCGAAACGTTCGCTACAACTCTGATAACACCTAAGCCGGTTAAGAATGTTTGCATCAGCATATGATACAGCAGTAAGCTTTGAATCAATGGAAAATCTATCAATCGATTTGCTCGTGTGTCATTGTATAGGACAAATATGCATTTTTTTGCTTCTAAGATTCTGAAAGTAAGATGGACGCATGGCGCATCTCAAGGAGACCGATCAACGCCGACTACTTTACTCTTACTTCACCGTTATTTTGAAACTTTCTTATTAGAAAATCGATCTAGAAAACTAAAACTTTGACTTATAACTACAACTATTACTTAACCTTCTTTTAGAATTTTACTATGAGAAAATTGATCACGGAAGATACGGCCAAGTGAAATCGGTTACCTATCGGGCCTGTCGCAGAATAGTTTCTCAAGAATCGTCGGCAGACGTCTGAGACGAACTGAGGCGAATCTCTCCATGTTTTGATCGGATCTCTAACAACACGTGCCGAGAACAACCGGGCACCAGCACGGCTATCAGTGAAAATGACGAAAAAAGCGAACAGAGCCGACGATGATGAGCAACATGATAAGCACAAATTTAAACATGAAATGCTTGTTCAATTGAAAAATTCTGTTTTATGTTACTTATTGTTAATTAGAGTTATATTTCATTTTAATGTAGTTATATCTACAGTAAAGTAAGAGTAAGGTAGTCTGCGTTGATCAGTCCCCTTGGAATGCGCCATGAGTCCTTCTTACATTCAGATTCGTAAAAGCGTGAAGAATGGGTATTTGGTCTATACAATGACATTCAAGCAGACCGCGGGGCTACCCAACACCTTTACCTTCTCAGTCAAGTCTGGTAGCACTTTACCCAACCGTCGAGGAATGGAAGGTTTGGTAGGCTTGAATGGATTGATACAGTAAGTTTTTAACTGGACGCTACTCCGTTTTAGTTCTCCGTTGTTTGGGGAAAGATTTGGTTTTTAGTAAGCAATTTTTTGGATACAATTCATCAGCATAGACACACTTTTTGTAGTAAATGAGCTAATGCCGTGATTTTTATGTCAATTTTCATCCGTTTCTGAAGGCTGTGAACGCCACCACATCTTTGTTTCCCATGATATCAATAAAGCCATAACTCCGATTTCCGTGACTTCAATAACTGATCAATCTTCCTTCTAACTTCAAGATCGAAGCAAACACCTCAAAATATTCATGGTTCACTTGCTCCAACCCAGTTTTCGAAGAATTTGAGGGTTAACGGCCAAACATGCCTTTAGACGGTGATTTTTGAGCTTCTGAACCACGCTGTACTTTCATTATTCGCATACCCACGTCAAAAAAGCATACCCAAAAATATACCCAGCTCGATCGGCAGAATTCCAGACTGGACCCGGTACGTTCCAGAACATTGCCATGAAGCTCACCCATTCAGCAAAAAAAAGCAAAAACAAAAATAGGGTGGTATATGGGGACATGAACTAAGATGCTAATTATAATCCATTTTAAAAACGTTAACAAACATTCAAGTTTTTCACTGCTTCTCGGCCGGACGAAAGTTTACAGTCTTTTCACGCTATTATACACATATAATAATACAAATAAATTATAAACTCATAACTATAAACTCGGACTTCCGGGCCACAAGCATGACAGTAAGTAGTGGGGAAATCTACGAAGAAAATTGAAAAAAAGAAAAACTACACTTTTGGCAGGTTCGTTCCCATTGAAATGGGCCTCAAGTTCACCCAAACATACAAATAAATAAATTTGCGCAAGAGACGAACAACAACTGAATAAATAAACATAGAATTTTCCAAACTGAACTCACCACGTTCGAAACAGTAATGTCGATGTGCAACTGATGGCAACACAACCACTTGTTGACGAAGTTATCGCATAACTGTAATTGAAAGGCGTTGCAAATGTGACACTTTCTTTAGGCGATCCATCAAGACGAACACTGTACAACGCGACCCGGAACAGCTAATAAAACTCGTACAAAAAATATTCGAAAAGGGAACATTTCAGAAGATTCAAGAGAATAACCGGAATCTGATGATAAATCGAACATTTATGCAATCTATTCACTGAACCAGCAGAAAAATTGCAACTATCGAATAAAAAGACAAGGTCCCAAAGAGATCAGATGACAAGGAATAGATATTTATTTATTTATTTACTAGTTGATGTAGTTACTTTAAAATTAAATAGTTAAAATGGAATAACGGAATTCAGTGAAATTTCCTCGGTGAGGACTGGTCATGCGACGGCCAACATTAAAGGACTGCTACGGCAATGGTCCTGGCGCGAATTACCTTCTGTAGTACTTTAGTCCATCATTTAGAATTTCATGGCTATAGCACAAACTACATTAGTACAATGATTTTATTTTATAATATGTTGCCTTTATAAGCGCAGCATCTCTAATAGAGCGTAGATACGGCCTGACTCCGAAGAGCGGTCACGTTGTCCGCTACGTAGAGCCGCGCGCGCGAACTCGTCCAAGACCGCGCCGCGGACGCTCGCGTGACAGAACCACGCTCACACTGGCTAGGTTATTCTGCCTTTTTTATAGCTAATGGACAACTTCGACGCAGATTTCAGCATTTTTTACGAGGCTACAGCTAGTCAGCCCGTGACCGGCTTTGGGTATGGGTATAGCTGAGCAGGACCCCATGAATAATGATGCGATAGAAGTTACACTTTGGGCAATAACTGGCATCGTAAAGGACCAATAAATAAACAAAAATAGAGGTAAATCAAGGAAATCTGAAACTTCCCAGATAAGTAAATAAACAAATACAACAAAGGTAAGGAAGGCGATTAAAGACGTTCAAAGTCGATCAGAGAAATTAAAGTTGGAAATTACAAAGAAGAAATTAGAAATTAGAGAAATTTGCCCCACAAAAGGCTTTAAAGGACGTCATGACATGAAAGAAGGGGATTTCTCACAAAAGATCCGTTAAGAAATAAAAAATAGCGATGAAAGTTGAAATTATAGTCGAGCGAAGATCCCGTGGAAGCCAGCACCTGGCTCATCGAACCGATACGATCTAAAGACTCTCGCTACTGTCTGCCCGACCGGTTTATTTCAAAATGACCGTAAAAAATGGAAAGATGAAAGAGATGAAATATTTCACCATGAGTTTAGAGACCTAAATTGGTTCAACGATGATTTCTCTTGAAAGGTGCAAAGAACTGAAATATACCCACAGGTAGACGAGAGAAAGACTCACTAGGTATAGTGGTCAGTCAGTCCGCTAAGGACGCGCCACGCTTTCGTCTTCTGTTCAGAATCGTGGAGGCATGTGAGTATTTGGCCCACACAATTTAATGCCTTCGATTGGTCTATATACCTCCCAGACAAGTCTAGTACCAATTAACCATACCCACAGGGAAACAAGGCGTAATTTGCCTTAGGCGATTGTCGATAACCTAACCCTTGGGTAATTAGTGCTTCAGGGTTCCAACGTCTCACTTACAGTTGGGCACCCCTCCTGGAAGAACAGCTTCGAAACGTAACCAAAAGCTCTCAACTCGTAGATTAGTCGCGCCATGCTTTCGTATTTCTTTCAGAATCATAGAATCATGTTGAATTGGCCTTCATAATGACGTACAAGGACTAGTCAATGCTCTGATTTGTATGTCTACATATCCGACTGAATTAACCTTACCCACGAAGAAGAAAGGCGTGCCTTGCCTCAGGCAAGGATTGATCACTTGACCGCTAGGATAAAGGTGGCGCCACTAATCAGTTCCACTTCCTTGTTCACAGGTCTCACGGGTTACCCTCTCTACCGAGAGGACCTCAAAGAGATACCATTCAGTGTATTCACCTTTCCAGACAAGTCTGGCAGCAATTCACCCAACCTCGGAGGGATAGAAGGCATGGTTAATCTGGGCGGGATCGATCACTCGAGCAGGCGAATGAGACTGGTGTTTCTTACCACTGCACCACGCCGAACCGCCAAATTACAAATACATAATTTCATTTATCTCTATGGATTTCTGAAAAGAAGAGCTTATTTCTACTCTCAAGTCATCCCCATTTTGTAAAATTATGCGCGATTAACATGCGATAGCAGGAATAGAAAAAATCATGAAAAACCCATGAGAATATAACAGAGAAAAATTGCGGACGTACGAACTATGTAGGCAAGGAGATTGAACTTAATTTTCAAATTTTTAAATTCGAATCCAAGTTTCGCTTTTTAATTCAATTCAATTAATTCAAAAATTCAATGGCAATCCATAAAATGTAGGTGTAGCGAAGCAGAAAAAAAGGATATTGGACATGATGTGCATTTAGGATTGAGTCAACAAAACCTAACTCAACTAAATCAGACAACTACAAAACTCATTAAAAACTCATTTTAATTTAACTTCGAACTGTGCCTTTCTCAAAGTTCTGGCTACTAGGCTCCGATGAAGGCGAATCAGATAAATACATAAGTACCGCAAAACTTGACGTCTCTACAATTCGAAAGTTTATTTATTTATATATTTATTTGTCAATTTAATATTTACTGCGCCAAGTGAAACAGACGTGAGTAATCCTAAACAATCTTACTGCTCTTAATAACAACTAAAAACTAAAGTAAAATGTTAGTAACTCAGTAACTTATGCTGCATCTCAGTCTTCAAGAGGAGAAAAACCGACACCATAGTGAACAGATAAATGCGAGGAAAGCCTTCCTGGTCCCATTCGAAAATTTTTACCGATCTGAGACTAATAAAGAAGATGACCATGAGGCTTTTGCGTCTACACAGTTGCACTTGCGTCCAGCAAACGGACAACAAACTACACGGCGGTAAAGGCTAATTGTTCGGTAAAAAGGCAATAATCGTGGCCTTACAGACGAGGAAGACGATGGAAAACTCTAGAATTTTTACAGAAAAAATGGAAAAATTTGCCTCAACGACGACCTTTTGAAAACGGCGGACGGCGATATTGATTTCGCACCTGCGGTTTCCGTATAACGTGCGTCGTGCCTGGCGAGAAGAGCAGCAGCTCGTCTAGGCGAACGACGACCACCGGCGGAGAAAAAACCCAGAAATCGGTGGCCTCCGAGCCATCACCGATTTCTTGGGGTTCTTTCCCGGTGGTCTTCACAACGGCCCGACCGGACCTTTCGGACCACGTCAACACGAGCCCACCAGAAAAAGTGGTGTCCGGTTCTATTTGCTCACCTGTTTTACGCCGCGCCGCCAAAAAAGGGTCTAATCCCCCATTCGTCCTCCGCTTGTCTGGTCGTTTTTTTTACATTTCAACGAAATTTTCCCCGGGAAGGCATCGACTACTAAAAATAAAATAAAATATTCAGAAGTTCTGGCAGTTCCCTCACCAATGAAAGCATCTACAATAACTCCCTAGACAGCGCCTACGGCGGCCTCTGCTTTTCTGACCTATATCTCATCCTTATTGCGCACTTTTGCTGCTGAGTATAAATGGGTAGAAAGGCTTGCCAGGAATTGAAGGAAACAATTATGCACTTTGAAAAGTGATAAGAAAATTTGAAGGCTTAATAATATGATAAATCAAGCAAGTGAAATCAACTGAAAACTTCCCTGGGGGCCAAATCATGTGAAGCTGTTATAAACGAAATGTTCGTGACGAGTAGGAAAACAAGAAGGACGAGTGAACTTTACGACCGAATGGCCTCGAGCACCAGGCCACTCGAGGGACTTAGGCAGGACACCAGATCGAAACTCTCGAAATTTCTGTGTCTTAGTGCACAGCCCCGGATAGGTTGAGACGCGGGTTCGATTCCCACTTGGGATGCGATTTTTGCGATGAACATAGCACCACCATTACAACATCATATTCTCGAAATTTCTACAAGAATCATTACCTGTCCTTATTAATATAACAATTTTTAATAATCTCTGTGCACACTATGTTGTCTTATCTTTGTGTTTCTATACACATTATATGGTCTCAAAATTGTTTTTCCTTTCATAGCTTTACCGGAGCCCCAATATGCTAGAGGGGAGGGTTCGAACCCCTCCTGGACCGCAAATTTTGAAGATACATAGCCTTGGCTCCCAAGCCACCGAATATTTTCTATATGAACTTCAACTGAGGTAAATAAGGCCCTAATCAGAATGAATAATGATAAAAAGCTAAAAGTGAAAGGTAAAGGTAAAGGTGCCGGCGTTGATCACCCCTAAGGAGGCGCCACGCATTCGTGTTCCATTCAGAATCGTAGAGGCGTGGTGAACGCGTATTTGGCCTAAACAATGGGGCGGGGCAGCCGCTATGCTAAGTCAGCGTCTTTACCTTACTGGACAAGTCTGGTACCAATTTACCCGACCCCGGAGGGATGAAAGGCTTGGTTAGCCTAGGCGAGGATCGATCGCCGACCGTGCGAATGTCAGTAGCGCTTCTTACCACTGTACCGCGTCCTACTAAATAAATAAACAGAGCATAAAACTAGGTATCACCGACTGCCGTTGGTACTTTTCTCGTTGTTTTCGCCAAAATACCTCTCTCGTCTCAAGTGGCCTGTCATGACGAGGGTTTGCTTAGGCTCCTGGGGGCAGCTACAGGACGACGTCCATCCGTAGCCGGGGCTACTCATCAAGAACGACGGAAAAAGGGGCCGAACGAAGTCTGAGGAGCTCCGGAGGAAGGGTGGCTAGCTGGAGCAGCAGCAGCAGGGTACACGACGACTGCAAAAACACGACAGCGACGAGGATGTGTGGAGTGGCTGACGAGGAGGGCTGAGAGGCGGCCGGACGGCTCGCCTCTCAGTCCTCAGTCCTCTTTCACTTCCACCAGATCCTACTAATATTTGCGTTTATGCATTAAAACGTCGACAAACACGGCAGCGCGACCGTCGGCAGCGACGACAAAACAATGCATGTGGCAACGGATGTCAAACAACCAACACACCTTCAACACCTCCGTTCCTCCCAGCAGAGGAAACGAAGGAGAAGGAAGCCAGCGAGTGAGAGCTTTGGCGCTAAGCGCCGAGCAGTGAACCGAAAGCGACCGGAAGTCAAGAGGGTTTAGCGGGGCAAGTTAACCTTAAACCGATACGTCACTCTCTGGACGTGATTCCGCTGCCTTTTCCAGCAAACAGCACGGATTAGCCGCGGTGTAGTGGTAAAGAAGTCCGGTTTCACCAGCGCGGTCGAGCGATCGGTCCTTTTCCAGGCCCTGACAGGCTTTCCACCCCTTGTCGAGCTGACCTAGTTGCTCACAGACTTGATTGTTAGGATGATGAGACAGATATAGTGCGATTATGGTACATATTGTCGGTGGTACCAGCCCTCCTAGGATGCGCCACGCACCTGACTTCTACTCAAAATTGCAAATGCATCAAGGAGATGTTGCACGTACATAGTTTTCTAGGGAGGTCACGGAGTACACGTGTCCAATTTCTCGAAAATCTTAGAATTTTCCGAAATTTTAGAACAGATCTCAGCTACATGGCGCATCCTGGAGTAACACTGATCACCTCACCTCTTTATATTTTAAGTTTCTTCTTATGCAGTGTGGACCGCCCCTCTATGCCGTGGTATATGGAAAAGAGATGTTCTTTCATTAATTAATCTCCGTCGCATTTTTTTCTCACCAACTTCATCTTAGTCAGATACGATCTCATAAAAACTGGTATTGCGGAGAAAACGAAGGAAAGGAGAAAGAAACGATGAAAAACACGCCAAATTGTCAGTCAAAAAGGAAAACAGATTAACGTTTACACAGAGGACCAATTAGTTAAATACCATCACCGATTCAATGCGAAATTGCAGGACGTCATGGTAAACAAAAGAATGAAATGATCGCATTTTCTACCGAAATTGAGCAAAAGCCCATAAACATTGGTTGGGTTTCTGTCCAGAGAAAAGGAACGCCTTTAAAATGCACTTTTTGTAGTCAGCACCCAGAATTTTCGTAAAACTAAAGGGATGGGCGACGAATGAAATCGAATTGACGACGAAAGTGAATAAAATGAACTTGGAATTCGATAAAAAGCTAAAATTCAATCATCTGTTCAATCGACCAATTTACTTTTTTTGAAATTATGACTTTGTCATTTGATTAGTAACCTCTGTTTTATAATCAGCGCCATTATGCGGCGGAATAAATAAAAAAATAACCATGTTCAGGAACAAACAAAAAATCAGCGAGAAAAACTAGCTAATATTCTAGAAAGAAATATCAGATTTATTTTATTTTTATTTATTTATTTGATACACGATGGACGAAACTATCTTATAAATACGAAGATACGTGTCTGTAGCATTTTCCCACCCAGATAATAACGAGTTACGCTGGGGGGTGAGCGAACGTATAACAAGGGCCTAAGACCAATCACCTTCTGGGGTTTTCCTCAAACACCTATCACAAAATCAGAGAAAACAGGCGTAAATGTGGGAACGTTACACGTTCCTTAAAGCAAATAAAGCAAGCCAAAAATCTGAGGATGAGTAGCATGAGGAACATGAGAGCCATAAGAAGGTAGAAAATCTAGAAAAACTGATGGTGCTGCAACTGTGGAAACTGTGGAGAAGGACAAATAAGCACGACTGATAAATGATGTAGCTGTTACCATGTCGATAACTCTCCGGATTTTTTTTTTGAAACAAGTTGGAGCACGGTGCCATATTGCGGCACGCGAAAATCATGGATTTTTTGCAGAATTTCGTTTTCATGGTGGGTGCATATCCGGCGGATACTCCGTTGGCAAGGTTCAGACGGTCGTAAAATAAATTTCAGAGAGCTCTATCCATAACTGGATCGTTTGAATGAAAAAAAAACTGACTACATTTTTGAATTCGGGGCAAGAAGAGGAGTCTACACATGTTTTCAAATTTTCAAATCATTCAATATTAATGTTTTTTAAACTTCTCCCCGGTATTGTAGTTGTTGTTTTGACTTTGATATGAAGCACCCAAGCCAGTCATGCGTACTGGGTAAATCCGGTAACTGAAAACAACAAACAGCAACAACTCTGGTACCGACCAGCAGAGCATCACCACCCTCAAAAGCCGGTTGGATTATCGAATAGTAGTAGGCGCAAACAGCTGCAGCGAAGAAGGTGTCACAAAGTGAGCGTATGGAGCGGGAATAGCTGATGACACTTCGACTCGGCCGGCTGAGGGGAGGCTGGCCGAGTCGACGGCCAGGAGGACAGGCCTTCCCGCCCTACTAATGGCGAAGAAATGCCATGTTCGGACGGAGTTTTTCAGCCGTCGAGGCGTCATCACCAGCGATCACTGCAAAACTCGGCCGGCCTGCTGCACCTACTAGACCCCGCCCCGGCAGCTCCTCCTTTCCTCAGCTTCTCACCCTTTAGCAACACCTCCATGGGTTCAGATTTACTCTACAGTCGTGCCTATCAAAATACAGTACCGTCGGTGTATTTCCGTCAAAACGCGATATAAACTATATAAGCGACACATCGTTTCCGGAATAATATTAGACCACTGTATCTAACCGCGATGGTCTGGACAGTAGTTGTAATTGATTCTACTGATTTTACAAACAAAAATATGAAAGTGATGACGACTCGGCTATAGGCTGGATGGTGATATCAGATGTGATATCATAAATGGCAGCCTCTGTATTGGTTTGTTTGTTTACTTTTTCGTGCATCATCCTCGTTTTTGCTGTCTCCTTCACTTTTTGTGAATACATTGATATTGTATGACGCACGTTAAGTGCATGAAAAATAAAAATAAAAATAAAAAACCATTTTTACGGTTCACCCGGCATTAATCACTTAAATATTATTTGTACTGGATAAAAATTATATGACTAGAACCAGAAGAGTGACCTACCAAATGGTGAAGGACGCGAAGGAGCCAAAATTTCAAATATTTGATTTTGATATGAGTGTTCCTTGACCTCATCAGGCGACGACAACACAAGGTTAACGACGTTAGATCGTGGCCGCTAATTATACCCTGTGGATGTTTCTAAGTGTAAGATTTATATTGCACCATTTGAGTATTTAACGTCTGTATCAGTGAGAAATCTTACAATTAGTTCTCGCTTTGCCAGCATCTCCACGGAGGAATTGTTCACCTTCCATGAATCTAAAAGAACGGGTTACCGTAAGCTGTCTGATGCTGAATGGACGAGTTACGCGGGGTGCGAGCGAACCTATAACGAGGGCCTAAAACTTTTACCCCCCCCCCCCATTAATTTTGACATATCCAGGGTGACAGATACTCAATCGGAACCCTGAGCAATGCAGTATCAACGACGTTGAAAAAAATTCGAAGAATACTCGGAGGTATAATTTACAACATGGCTCCGACTAGGTATCGTATACTTCACATTGGTAACCATTGGTTAACCCTTATAAGAAAGAAGCCGTGGCAAACCCGCGGTAAGAGACCGGGCTAGTGAACATATCGGTACTCGTTACCGTGGGTTTCTTTTGTAATTAAACCACTGGAATAATAGGCTTTCCATTTACCGGCTCCGTATCCATTACTATGATGTTTGCGAATCAAGAACAGAAACCGCTTAGGTTTATTCGCGGTAAAGTTTACCCCGGTATCGGCGCTGAGTCACATCCCAGTTCACAAATTCATCCCTCCACATTTTTTCAGAAATCTCGAATGTCTCATCCGATTTTGTTTCCAGCCACTCGCTCCGAAAACACTCAAGAAAAGCGTCAGCTGACCACACAGTGGCTTTGATTGAGTCGCGAAGGGCAATCGTGGTTGCCCTCAGGGCACTTTGGCCAATGAATGAGAAACAGGCAGAAGTCGTCATTCCGTTCCACTATGAAGCCACTATTTTTAGGGGAGAAAAAGCGACATCGAGCCGATAGCGGAAGGCGAGCCCATCAGCTGCCGTTGGCGTTTGGAAATGGGCTTTCCGCTGTGAATTTATGTCACGAACTTCGAAAGGACAAAAACGGGGCAAATGGAGGTCTTCTTACTAAGGCAAGGGCTTTTCCGGATGTGTATGAACTACCCGACTAGACAAGATCGATATTTCGTCAAAGGTAAAGGTAATGGTAAATGTTAAGGTATCGGCGTTTATCAGTCCCCTGATGACGCGCCACGCACTCGTCTTCCGTTCAGAATCGTGTGAAGGCGTATTTGGCATATACAGGGTATCCCAAAAAGATGTATAGATGCTGCTTGAGAAGCAATAACTTTTTGCGTTCGAGTAGTGTAGGTTGCGCCACGCATTCGTTTAAAATTCCACATCTTACATAGGCTGCACACAATCAATCTAGTGTAAGATGTGGGATTTCAAACGAATGCAAGGCGCAATCTTCCCCATTCAAACACTCTAAAATTTCCATTTTCCTTCGCATTCATCCAAAACTTATCGCGTTTCAATATTTATTTTTTATTTTACCTGGCATGGACCGACGCCATGTTTAGTTGCCAAAAAGCATAAAACATCACAGTAAAAAAATATCATAAAATAGCTTATCTTTATTTTCGGAAAAGTTATGGCTTTTCAAACAGTGTGTTAGTCTTTCTGGAACACCCTGTACAATGACTTGCGGGAGGCAGCCACTATACAAGGTCAGTGTCTTTACCTTCCAGACAGGTCTGGTACCAATTTACCCAACCCTTGAGGGGTGGCAGGTTTGGCAGCCCGGTTTCGGATCGATCGCTTGACCATACGAGTTTCAGTAGCGCCTCTTACCACAGTACCATACGGGCCAAGGAGAAAATATAAAGTTCAATTCTGATAATCGATAAAAATCACTAAAAATGCGACTAATCAGAAGCTTGTGAAACGGCAGAATGATGACCTTTATAGCGGATAAGCGCTGACGATTTATGTGAGAAGATTGAAATATCCCATTGCCGATATCAGATACAAAAACCTTTCAAATCAAAAAGTTGATCCAACGGGATGATGGACGGAAATCAGACTACAGAGCAGAGCTGATGGAGATTCCACACAAAATCACTTCCTTTATCAAAGAAGAAAAACAGAAAGAACAAAAACAAATCGCCTGTGAACACTGAGAGAAAATTTAAGGAATTCTTGAAATACAGAGCAACAACATAGAAGTAATTAAGTATATAAACAAATAAAAACAGTTTGAATTTATTGGTTTTACACTCAAACGATGAAAAATGTGGACAATGAGAATCTAGTTGATAGGGGAACCGCTGCTGATACATTTTTCAACCACCCTACATCACAGTTGGCGCTTTTCCCGCCTGTTTTATCCAAACTTTTTAACCCAATCTTGGATTGATGAGTTGTAACCTCTTTTTATCAAAAGGCTGATGGATGAACGCTCAGAAAAAATGAGCACAGCTGCTGTTTTCAACGGGGGATTTCAACTTTTCAGCTTTTCAACAATCAATCGTACAGGCACGGTGAATGCGTATTTGGCCTATACAATGACTTATGGGGGCCAGCCGCTAAACCATGTCAATGTCTTTACCTTCCCAGACAAGTCTGGTACCAACATACCTGACCTCGGAGGATGGAAAGCTTGGTTAGCCCGGGCGAGGATCGATCGCTCGACCGTGCGGGTGTCAGCAGCACCTCTTACCACTGTGCCGGGCGCGACCAAAGCATGCCAATATGAATATAGTTATAAAAAATGTGGACTATTAATCCCTTATGCAGTGGCGGAGGGACATTGATGTGCAATTTTTCAAGCATGAAATAAAACGTAATACAGTAGGTAAAATCGATATTAAAGTATTATAAATGTTTACTATTTTGAAAGTTTGGGTTACAGCAGACCTCGCCTTCTAAAAATACAGTAGGTCAAATCAATTTTTGAAATACAGCAGGTAAAACCGATATTAAGGTATTATAAATTTTTAGTATTTTAAAAGTTTGGGTTACAACAGACCTCGACTAGACGTAACGAGCTGCCCCTTTACACATGTTTTTTAATTTTTTTACATTTATTGATGCATTTTTCTTCTTTTTTCTAGAGAAGAAAAGGTCCAAAGGGTCTCTGCCTCTCAGGCCTCTCTCACTCCCTTTTTCAGTGGTCATCATCAATGAGGGGTTAGTGATCCAGACGGAAAAACGGCTACCCGGCAAGACATGTCGTTTCACCTCATCGAAGTGCTCAATCAGAGCCTCGTGGCCCTCACTGGCCCTGACGTCGCTCCGGCGGACAATATGTCCGTCCGTCCGTCGTCCACTCTACGAGAGTCTATCGATCCCCTCTTACGCCGTAAAAAATGACACAATCGAGGGCGCATCGTTTCGACGAACACACGCCTGCTTCTTCTTGTCGTCGTCCGGCCGGCCAGGTCAACGACACCACATTAACGCCGGAATAAAGACGACCGCCCCAGACACATAGGTCATCTCATCGGCTGACTTCTTTCAGCCGACAGAAGAGCCAGCGAGAAGAAAAAAACGAAATTATTGAGAAGATAAGTATCTCCTCAACCTTGGAAACTATGGCCTCATTCGTGGCTCCACCCCGAGATAGTCGTCTTGAACATAGTCTCGATACAATGGTACGAGGCGCTACTGACACCCGCACGGTCAAGCGATCGATTCCCGCCCAGGCTAATCAAGCTTTCCATCCCTCCGTGGTTGGGTAAATTGGTGCGAGACCTGTCTGGAGGGGTAAAGACATTGACATGGTATATCGGCTAGTTTCCGAGAGTCATTGTATAGGCCAAATACGCATTTACCATAGATCTTTACGATTCTGAATGGATCACGACTGCATGGCGCGTCCCTATCTACGATTCTGAATGAATCACGAATACATGGCGCGTCCCTAGGCTGATCATCGCCAACACCTTTACCTTTACCCTATAGTAGTCACATGTTATTATATATAGGTTCTTTTCTTATTCTTCCTGAGTTCAGTTGACTGGATAATAGAGAAAAAATTAATATCGGGAGGCAATTTTGTGAAAAAAAAACAGACCAGCGGACCCGATGAAATACGTGAAATCGGATGACCACAGATTCAAGAAAGTTGTCTGCTTTACTTCTATTTGTATTTGTTTTATGGTGTTCGCATTTGTATCAAATTTTTAAATAAATTTAAAACAGCGAAGCTTTTTTTTAAAAAATTGTAGAGGATCTTTCATTTGAACACATAAAATTCCATTAACTGGGGTCTGCGGTCTGTTTTTTTCGAATGACCTCCGCATTCAAGAAAGTTCTCCGCTTTATCTTTTGTCCAAACAGCGACACTTTTTACCAAGATTGTAGATGATCTTTTATTTGAACACATAAAATAAACGTTCAAGGAATAGAAAAAAGCTTCTGATTTTCATATCGGAGAGAGAAGTTGTAAACAGATTCTTCAAACGATATAAATGGCTAATCAGTGTCGAACTTTCTGCCTCCGAGAGTCGGAGCTCAATCCCCTGGAGACGGTCATTTTTCACGAACCAAGGGACACTAACGGCAAATTACATCTGTTCGCTGGTCGCGCCAGTAATCACTACTAGAGCCGGCCAGCTTCAATCTAGCGATTCCTGGTGACTTTGAAGTTCCACAGAACTGCCCAAGAACGAGTCTCCCCCAAGGGCAACGTGAAAAGTCAAAAAAGGGTTAGTATTCGAAAAGGACCATTGTAAAAAGAAAGCTACAACTACCTTACAACCACAAAAAATCAGCTGCTCAAATTCCACTCGACTCGGCACGAGGCTCGTCGAAGAGGAATGGCCAGCCGCAGCACAGTAGAGTAAATGACTGAGAGAAAAAACGTTTCGCCGGGGAACTCAATAGCGAAGAGGACGCATTAGGCGTATTATACCCTGCCGGGGTAAAAAGAGCGAACTTTACTAGGGTTGCGGATTATTCAGCCCTATGTATCACTCCTTATACTCAAAAAAGTAAACAAAAACTTAAAAAATGAAAAGAATATTAATCTTTGTTCTTATCTTAATCTTAAGGTGTGTTTAGTTCGAACTGTAACTAAGTAACGTGTTTAAGTCACATGTTCCTTGCTGCTTTCTGTTCTGTTATGTTCATCACGTGTATTGAGTTGTACACGTCTTAAATAAATAAATAAATAAATAAATAAATAAATAAATAAATTTGAGCCAAAGCCTGGAAAAATGTTACCATTCTTGAAGTCAACTTAGGTACCACATTAAATCTCCCTGGCTTGCTAAGAGTGTAATAGCTAAGCACGCCAGAGACTTGCAAGATTCTGTGAGAATGTCAAGTGCGCGGCGCATCCAAAGAAAACTGATGTGTGTATACCCGTCAGGGTTAACTAGTAACCATTGTGATTCTGTGAGAGATGAGCTATTCAATTATGAAATAAAACGAGCTCACAAATATTATGCCATAACATTATACTAGAACTTTGCAAGAATTTCAATGTGGGCCGCTCGAGGATTAGGTATTCACCTTGAGCCCTACTCTAATATCTTAATATTCTGGAAGTTGGGTCACCACTCATAATGAATAAGCGAAACCACAATACTCTATATTTTCGTTACTAGACTCCAGCAGTGACGTATTTCAAATTCTCCCTCAACCTCACAACCGATTTGTTACAATGTATACCTACTATTCATTAGTTCCAGCGACACATAATTCGCTAGTTAGAATTGGGAACAAACCCTCACAACCTGAACAAGTAACAAAAAGTTCCGCGACAAATTGCTGGCTAGGGGTAATTATACCCAATCATATCAAAAAAGTCCGCGTCCCTGATCCCAAAAAGGTATTCTAGTTCTACGATGGTTGAAAAGTAGCCATTTACCCAACGAGGACCAGTTTTGCACCTCCATTGCAGCATTTTAAACCCATAACCCTTGGTTTTTGGTTAGCGATCTGCATCTGCAGACGAAATGTCACCTCCGGTCGGCTTTACAGACATTCTCACCGCTGCCCGCGGGCCGTTTGGTTCAATTTCTTCTGCTGAAAGCACCATATGTAAACCAACGCCCCTCTAATGGCACCATAAATCTTCGCGACCCAGTTTCCGGTCCATTCGACACACCCACAGCTTACGTCTTTTCCCCATCCTATTACCTTTTAAAAACACTCGTCGAATTCAAAATTTTCTTTGAAAAAGTGAACAAATAGTGGCCAGATATAGGAACTAAATGCCCTGAAATCCCCTTTTTTCCTAAGAAAATTCGTTTAAAATCCAGCGATATTAAGATTTATTGCCAGTAAGTAGCCTACAAAGATCCTTAAAAACCCGAGCTTCTTTGGATGGAATTCGGTTCTCATATTATTCCAACAATCCTTTTTCACCTAATTTTTTCGGAGATTTTTCAGAGATTCATTCTTCCCACGAAAACTACTTTTAGTGATCCAAAAAAAGGGTAAAAAAGCAAAAAAAAAAGGTGCTGATCAAGACCACGTCATGCTCCGGGATACGCCACGCCTTCAATTTTTTCTCAGAATCGTTCAGATCCGCAGGATCACTAAGTACGTACCTTAAACTATCACTTGGTTCCCAAACAACGAACGGCTGACTTGATATCGAGCGATTTTTAAATTATGTACATTAACTTGTGGGCGCGCGTAGTAAAGTGGTAAGAGGCGCTGCTGACACCCGCACGGTCGGGTGATCGATTCCGGTCCAGGATACTCAAGCCATCTATCCCTCCGGGGTTGGGTAAATTGCTACCAGACTTGTCTGGGAATGTAAAAGCACTGACGGTATAGTGGCTGATCCCCGCGAGTCATTATATAAGCCAAATAACTATTCACCATAGTCCTCTACGATTCTGAATAGAAGACGAATGTGTGGCGCGTCCTTAGGGACCGATCAACGCCTACACCTTTACCTACACTTTAATTTGTAGGCGTATATCTTCGGAAGGCCAAATACGCATTCACCACGGCTCTATATTCTGAAACTGATCAACGCCGAAACCTTTACTTTTACCTTTATATCTTCGGAAATTTTAATAATAAAATTTTGAGGTTTATTGAAAACCGCTGAAAAAAAACTAGTTCATAAAGACTCCACCCCTTTACCAATTCCAGAGTAATAAATTCCATTCCAAGGGCAGCCCAGTCCCGGACTGCTTCACGCCGCATTTCTGTGCCTAATGAGGCAGAAAGAGGCCACTTATTCGGGTTATTCAGAAAACCTGAAAGTACAAACTCTGCGCATTAAACGATCGGAAGCGCATTTCAACTAAAAGGTCGCGTTTATGGCAACGACCTTTCTCTGACAGAATAGTTTTTGATCGTTGAGTCTAGGGATAGCTATTTTATTTTATTTTTTATATTTTATTTTAGCTATGGCTACTTTTCCATTGAATCAAACAGAAAAATGATGGTCTACAAAAAAGGACAAATAGTCAAAATGTAGTTCTCGTTCAAAAACTGTTAAAACCGAAACAAAGAGCGAAAATTGATGAAAAATTGTTGGGATGGAGAATTTCCTTCCCTTATCTAAAAGATCAACCTGGCGGAAATAGCTTCCAAAGGCAGTTTGCATCCCGATTTGCAGGAAATTGGTAGATAGACCCCAGCTACTTCATCTATGCTAGAGATTTGTAATGGCCATTTGGAGTATGCGCCGTGCATTCGTCTTCCATTCAGAATCGTAGAGGCATTGTGAATGCTTATTTGGCCTATATTATACAATTAGTCTGGAGATCAGCCGGTAAACTGGTGTCTTCACCGCCCCAGACAGGTCTGGTACCAATTCACCCAACCCCGGAGGGATAGAAGGCTCGGTTAGCCGGATGGGGATCGATCGCTCGACCGTTCCGGTGGAAATGGCGCCTCATACGACTTCCTAGCGCGCGCGGTGATATTATTTTTTTTTTCGAAAAAAAAAGGCTTTGAAGAATCTTCCACTTGAACACTAATCCTTTGATATTCACTAACACAGATCTTTGATACCAAACAAATTTGAAATTCATCAAAATTTCCAGCAGCAGGCTTTTCCTATAAAAGATAAAGGTGAAGGTTACAGCCCCCATAGGATGCGCCATACCTTCTCCTTCCATTTAGAATCGTAGAGGCACGGTGAAAGCGTACTTGGCCTATACAATGAATTGCGGGAGCCTACTATACCAAGTCAGTGTATTTCACCTTCCCAAGCAAGTCTGGTACCAATTTACCCGACCCCGGAGGGATGGAAAGCTTGGTCAGCCCGAGCGAGGATAGATCGCTCGACCGTGTAGATGTCAGTAGCGCCTCTTACCACTGCACCACGTGGGCCTTATTTCCTGCCCTCCAATGAATATTCCACTTGAATTCCTCAACCGTGGTAGTCAGCAGCAAATCATGAGGAAAGAGCACTTTGCAGCACCACCCCCAGTGGGAGGGCGCGTGGGAGACTTCATTTCACTTGCTCGCAGCCGATAATGAGACATTCGAGTGTGCGATGAAAATCGGAATAAATCTCCAACGTGGACACACCCCGGCCAATGTGGCGACGATGTAATGAGCTCGGAGGTGAGGAATGTGGGAGCCGGGCCAGAAAGAATACCCTAGGGCTATTATTTTTACCCTCTATACAGCTATATACCCAGCTGAAGAACCCGGTTGGAAGCCGAATCTAAGTCCAAATTCATACAAGATCTGAATATTTCGTTTCGAAAGCCGTTACTTATTGATGTATTTTTAAAGTCTGTCTTGGACAATTTGACATCCATGGGAATGAACGCAGATAGGCATCCCCGCCAATAACGAATAGTAACTGTAAGAAATCATTTAAATTAACTAAAACAGAATCGTTTATGTGCAACTGTTACTAAAACCTTGGAGACCGTTACTGTTAAGGAAGCCCGTACCGCTGACTATTTCTCGTAATCAGGTATGTAGATTGAATTCTAAATATGAGCCGGAAATTCAAAAATTTCATAAATCCAAATTGTCCGGTTTCCAAGAGAAATGGCACCTCTGAACTTTCTGCAACTAGATTCACGGCTTTTGCTCTCCTTGGCCCAAATTCACGAACGGACCAGCGGTCTCCGAAACCGCGGCGCAGCCAGAGCCAGTCGGCAGAGTCGACGAGAGATTGCGTTTAACATAGGAAGTTCATGATAAGTAGAGAAAGGAGCGCGCCGTTCACAGGCTATATCTCGGGATTTATCGGGGTTTACCAATGATGAATGTGGGCCAAGGGCCTGCTGGCTTGTTAGGTTTCTCTTCTGAAAAAAAAACACCAGAAAGGATACCTCGCTCCAATTCAAATCCTTCTGCTACGAAGGATCATCACCGTGAACCAAAGAATAGGAATGAGGTGTTAAATGTACTTTTATTTTTAGTTGAAAACAAGGAAAATGAATAGAACAATTCAATTTCAATATTTTTGAACATATGTAAGCCTGTCTACTGTTTTGCATTGGTGCACGACACGGACGAATGGAGACTTACTGGCGCAAATTTGGCCAAATCGATGACCAACAAGTTATGGGTCATATAGGTGCACTTTATAAGGCGGATTAACCGAGCCGGTAACTATTTTCGTCCCTCTGGCATTGCTTTGCCTCGGGAGCATCAGGGGTAATTGTGTAACGGGTAAAGTCGACAGTGACAGTTCCCCAGTGGGGACGGAACTCGCCGATGGCACAAGTGGTAACAATTAACACCTAGAACTTCCTAGTGTGGACCATATGGTCTGGTATATTAACACTGACATTAAACCTTACCAGATGCAATTCTTTAGGCCAAGTTGTCGAGGATCAGGTGAGATGAACAGGTAATGCAACGCTGTGTCGCCAGACGAGAGTAGGACCCACTGATCCACCTTGGCACGCGACAGGGACGAGTGGAAACGTTACTGACGCAAATTCGGGTAATTCGATGATAGACGGGACGACCGGTGATACAGGTGATTACCATGGAGTTTTAAACAGTCAAATTGCCCACTTTCTTTCAGCTACAGATTCATCAAAGTTCAGCATCACTTCAAGATTGTGAAATATGAAAATTCATCGGAAATGGTAAAAATTGCTCGGAGTGAATAAAACTTCGTTAAGATGATGGCCTAGAATACCCATCGGCCGGGTGTCGAGCAGCTGATCGCTAAAAGGATCTGTCCGCCGACGTCTGCTCGTAATTGGATGTCATCGGGCGCCACCGTTGCACCAACGAAGGTCACCAAACCCACTGGACTTCCAGATCAGGACATTTTCGTGGTTTTCGTGCATAAATGAAGCATTGGCCTCGTTTCAAGCCAGCCATGTTTACTGCTGACCATTTCCATGGGAACAGGTCATCGTAAATGGATCCTCTATGGCGAGGTGCATTCTTAGGGACCATAAAAGAAAGCGGCTCCTGAACGCAACTAGTCACCCTAAAAAGGGACCATCATCCGACCGAAAATAATCAAGGGACATGGTGATTTATAAGGAGAAGGTGCTCCTTTAGGAACATTGGTCTTCAAGGATGAAATCGTTAATTTGAAAAGAGCCCTTAAGGACTTAGAAGATAGAAGTCCAGGTCGCTTCTTCAAATATTTAGACATTTATTTTAACAGATCCCACAATTAAGGGTCTGATATTGGGGTATCTAATTTACCAAAAAGTAAATCTTTGAGACCAAAAAACAATGGAAAATAAAACCAGTCAAAAAAGATTCTGAAAAAGTCGAAAACACACTTGAAAACTGTTTCAAAGCGTACTGATATTTCTCTGTCAGCAAAACAGTCTCGAGGCACCAGAGACGGAAAATTATTAAGTTTTGAAAGAAATATAGCTCAACGGCGAGAAAACCGTAAAAGGCGAAAAAAAAAGAAAAAAGAAAGGTGTACTTCTGGAGGGGATTCTATATAATTGAGTAACACTACATAGTAAAAGCAAAATTTGCAAGTAAAAGAAGAAAATCTCCGACTTAACAAGCCTAAAACTTTGGAGAAAAAACATTGTTGAGGAGCTTTAGTACCTTTTTCTTTCTTTCTTTCTTTCTTTCTTTCTTTCTTTCTTTCTTTCTTTCTTCATTCAGGAGATTTTCTTGTATGTTTTTGCTAAAGTGCAAAAATAGAGGGAAAATGGAGCTAGAGAGCGACTTATACATTTGAAAACGATAAATAAAAATAATTTTGAATGACATTTCAGGTGTCGGAGGTGCGGCTGAGAGAAGGAAGCCCTGCCGGAGCCTGGAGCCAAAGAGATGGCGATCTGGGCCCGGAGGCGGTCCCAGGCCACCGTGACGAGGTGCAAAACGCGCTCCACCACGCCTCCGTCAGTGTACTTTTGCTCCATTCTTTAATTATGCAGACGATTCAGGCTGAGCGTGGTGCAGTGGCGAAAGACACTAGTTACACCTGTAAGGTCGAGCGATCGATCCTCGCCCGGGTTAATCAAGCCTTCCATTCCCCTGGGCCAGATAAATTGATACCGGACTTGTCTGGGAGGGTAAAGACACCGTCTTGAACAGCGGTTGGCCCTCGCAAGTCATTTTGCAAGCCAAATGCGCCTTCACCACACCTCTACAATCCTGGATGGAAGACGAGTGCGTGGCGCACCCTCAGTGATCAGCATTGACCAGTTCACATTTAGCTTTTGATTTTTGTCTCAGCCGAAATTAATTCCAAGTTGTAAAGTGAATTATATAAATAACAATTTATCGTATAACAAATGCAAGTATCTCAAAAAATTTCTCTCCCCAAGTAATTTCACGATATTGTTCGATTACTTTACAGTTAGTTCGAGCTAGCATTCGACAACTCGTCCATCATTTTTTCTGAGGGCTGCAGCCTCTGCAGCACCCGCGGCAAAATTAGCAATGAGAAAGAAAAAAGGGAAAAGAAGTTCGTTGTGCAGAAGCACGATGAATCACTACATACACACGACAAGGACTTTCACATGCACATAAGCGGTTGCAAAAACTTTCTCGGAAAAAATTTATTGGCAAAGGCCGCTTTTTCTGTGCATTTTCTTTATTGATGGAAAATTACACTAAATTTCAGGCCCTCATCGAAACGAAACTAGCAATGTACTCGATTCCACCCGTTGACTATAGAAAAATTTTCATAAGTAAGAAGCCGCATGCAAAAAAGTGAAAATTATACCTTTTTGGTCGGCACTGTGAACGTTTGCTTGTGATTCAGTGAAAAGGAAAAAGAATGAAGAAAACACCGCTACAATGGGGATTGATTTTCTGAGAGCAACGACCATTTGTTAAATTTTGCTTGTCGGAAAGAATGAGGATAACATAAATCAGATTGAAGTTGATTGCAGGACCATTGTTTTTCGAAAATGAATGAATAATTAAATAACGTCCATGATACAAAAACGTAGGTCCTGACAAATGAGAGAAGAACAGGCCAGTAAGAATACCAGCATACAAGGAAAAATAACGTAAAAATGAAGAAATTGAAGTGTTCAAATGAGTGTAATAAAATGGATAAAAACAATGGAATCTTCAGAAAAAAAGAAAAATCAAAATTATATCACCAAAGTTTTCGAAACACAGCTGCGCTAATTCGACGACGTTCGATGGCAACAGAAGGCAAACATGGGCCGGCCTATCGAGCGGTTAGGTCACGATCCTACCTGGTGGAAGAAATCCGCAGGAACAGAGCGGTTTTGGATCTCAGTAATTCCAAAAGGCAAAAAAACTACCACTCAATATTTATTTATTCATTCAGACCTTCTCACAGACCTGCTAAAAGATGGTTAGTGGTACAATCAACAGGGAAGCTAGATCGAAGAAAAAAAGGAAGTAATGAAATGAGACGAAGCTCAAAGGGGTAGTAACTTAAGCAGTGGCAAAGACAATCCGAATTTTACTTTATTTTAGTTTTTAGTTACGGTAGCGCAGTACGATCGCCTACGACTACTCGCTTCTGTTTTACCTGGCGCACGTAAAATAAATAAAATAATTAGCAAAATAGAAATCATCGTGTTCTCTTTTCTCTTTTCTAAATATAAAACAGTTCTAAAAATATACTTTCCACAACACATCGGGAAAGAAAAACACCAAAGAAAAACAATAATAACAGTGGCGGCAAATAGTTCACTCAGCGGAAACGCGCTCAAATTATGATTTGAATGAAAAAAAAACAAAGAAAAAACGAGAAGAGTGGAATTTCATTCACGTCCAAACTGCAAGGCTGGTTTTCAATTTTTTATTTAATAAACAATTCAAACTATGAGAATATCTTCCTGGATGGGTTCGTAGTACTTTAGCCATATCGTCTGCAAGTCAAACTCCAAATGGAAAGGAAAACTGAGAATTCAATAGGATTCAGAAAGCAAAGTAGAATAGATCGCATATGGAAATAAGCAATTTTTTAATTAATTGATTAAGATTGTTCGTTTTCAGTGCATTCCCAGGAAGTAGTAAATTTGAAGAAATTGAAACAGTAAATTCGGCTTGTATTGAAAAAAAAAAAAAAAATCCACAAAATGCACATCATGTCCAATATCCTTTCTTTTTTGCTTCGCTACACCTATATCAATTATCATTGGATTTTTTGAATAAATAAATAAATCCTATTATGCATTGAAATGTTAGTGCAAGTACGCCAAATTATGGGTAACACTCACATGCACATTTTTCTACATTTCACAATGTTCTTTCATTTTCAGTGCAAATTGTTTCAATAAATGCTCTGCGAGAATGTTCAGAACATTTCGAAGAGACGCAAAAAGACAGAGAAGACGGAGCAGCACAACATAAAAACAAATAATCGTCAGTATAATACGACGGACCAGTTCAGTCATAAAGATCCCGTTCCGAGCGACTGGCTCCTATAATAACACGGCAAAAACAGTGAAATGGCTATAGCTAATAAAAACGAAACTTCTTCGAAGAACCGGTAGGCGACCGGCGTTCGCCTAACCGGCCCAGCAGAGCGGATTACTGACCAGCAGAAGGCGATCAATCGATCCAGCCACTAGGAGAGCATAAGAGGCCTCCATTTACTGGCTGGAAAGAGGTCAGCCAGTCAGGGCGACACGGCTTACCTGATTACCTGGCTTACCTGAGTGGAGGTGAGGACGACTGGGAGAGTCGGGACCTTTTCTGGCCGAATAGTCCAAAGCTAAAGACTTGAAACCATTCAGCTGATCTACTCAGTCAACAAATTATTTTTCTGCTCGTTTCATTCGAAAACCTCTTCTTTTCTGCTCATCTATTGTGTTGAACCCGAAATGAATCATAAATCATAAACTAATAATTCACCAGAGCGCAAGTGGTGCAGTGCTAAGTGTCGCTACTTCAACCAGAACGTTCGAGCGATCGATCCTCGCCCGGGACATCCAAGCCTTCCATCCTTCCGGAGTCGTGTAAATTGGTACCAGTTTTATCTGGGATGATAAGGACACTGATTGGAATGGCGCTGGCCCCAAAAGCCATTGTGTAGGCCAAATACGTACCCACCATGCCCCTACGATTCTGAATGGAAGACGAGTGCATGGCGCATCCTATGGGAACTGATCAACACCGACCACTTTTTTATTTTTCCTCTATGCTCAAAAAGAGTATAGAACATTCTGGACGAAAAGTACGTCAGTTGTTGCATAGACGTCGGGTTTAAAACGATAAATCACTGAAGACGCTGAAACTTTGTAATACCTGAATAAAAACCATCGAAAACACCTCAAGATACCTGCTGCAAGTCTGGTATCAATTTACCCACCGCTGGAGGAATCTAGGGTATGGTTACAGGATATGGTTAGGGCGGACGAGGATCGATAAAACAATGTATATGACCACAAAATGAGGGATCTAGTAGTTAATTGTGTACGTAGAAATAGCAGAGGTAGCTAGCCCTCTACCCGGACAAAGGAGCTAGTGCAACAACTATAAACTTTCCAGAAGCTCCATTAAATGGCAGGAGACCAGCTGGGTTTCGGGCGGCGGTTGATAATTACCGAGAAGTTCGAAAAAAGGTCAATTTCACGGAATCGATAGGAGCTCGTGGCTGAGGCACCCACAAGTTTTTCGTGCTCCTACACACAATTAGTGCAGACCGCCTGTGGCAGTCAGAGTCGAGTGCATGGCGTGTCGTGGCGGAGTGCAGAAAGTACAGGGGGCTCGACTTGTCGGTAAAAGCGGAACCCGACAGATCAATGGCGAGATTCGCTTCAGGACCTTCACATGGGAGCTCGATCTTGTAGAAGGACCAATCAAAGATTACCGTTCAAGATAGCTTTTCCCTGGGTTTTAGGACTTAACCTATGCCGTTTCCACCCGCACGGTCAAGCGATCGATCCTCGCCCTCTGTGCTTGAGCAAAGGTTTCCATCTCTCTGATAAAAGGGTTTGGATAAAAATGGTAGCGCGAACAGACTTGTCTGGGAAGGTCTCATTGGACATCGTTTAAGTGGAAAACAATAATGGAAACTCTCCGTGGTTTGGCTATGATACCCCTTCAGTTGGCCAAATACGAATTTTTCACGCTTGTATGATTTTAAATGCGTGGCGCATCCTCAAAGGATCAACACTGTCCATTCTACCTTAACCTTACTATGGAAAAAATCTTCAAAATTTTGATAGCTGATAGTTTCATCGCAGAAATCGAGACCAGTGCTGGACACATAAAACACACTTTGGAATTCTATAGTGCCTACTTCGGATCTGATCGCCCCGCGACACGATCACTAAATTACGACGGGAAATGAAGGGAGAGCGACATAACTCATATTTGTCATCGCGGTTTGATGCGACAAAATTCCAATCCATTCTAAAATAAAAAAATATGTCGTTCAAATCTTTGACATCTTCTTATTTTCTTCCTATTTTCCTCCCCAAAGTATATAGCTAGTGATGACCGCTAGCCCTAAATATCCCGGTAAAGTAGCTTTCACCCCCAGTATTATCACCGCTAGAAGAACGGGATGCGGCGCTAATTTTCCGGTTGTTGTTCTATTATATTTCTACAGGGGTGCGGCTTGTTTTGGAGAAGATTTTTTAATTAGAGTCGACGAGAAATCGCCGTCGGGAGGGGATAAAGCTGGACTATACGATATTTGGTTGAAAATTAAATACTTCTACAATCGGGATACTTTCATGCCCACAGCATCCCTTTAAAGTTTGAAGAATAGAAAACGGTGAATAAGTAAATATACAAGACTTAATAGTATGCCGCCCAGAATGGCCCCCAATTAAAAAGAAACCCTTGGTGCTTTGATAAATAAATAAATATACAATTGAATAATTATCGCCACATTCAAATTGGCCATAGGCCGAGGAAAGAATTCGTTCTGCATGATATCGTAGGGAGTAAGACGAAAATGCTCCCTTTCCACCTGTGAAAGTACGTTTTGAGGGAAAGATAAGTACTTTAATTTTTCCTTCCTTTTTTTTTATGAAATTATTCACAAAACCACGATTTTTTTGATTGATGAATTTTTTTGTATTTGGTTTAGCAGGTGCATCGAAGCATGATCGACCACGAGCAGCAGCCGTATCGCGTCTCCTCCACTCTTTGAGCCCGATAATGCGCCGGAGGGATTTATGAGCGAGGAAATTCGCGAGAATTGTCCGACAAATTCCCTCAGCTTTCATGTCACTAATATCGGATAAGTGGCGGAAAAAAGCATTCACAGATGGCCAGATCCACTATACATTCCGTCCTTTAGGATTATTTTCAGACCAGGGATACCGAGCGATTTTACTTGATCATTTATTTGTCGTTACATCCTTAAACATGGATGTGCTATTGTATAAGAAAAATGTATTAGTTAAACAAAATGCTGTTCAGATACGAAAAAAAAACAAAAAATACCTGAGAAAGTGGTACTATTAACAATAAAAAAAGAGCTCCGTCACTAAAAATACCCTCTCCGATTTGAACGAGGAGTTTCAATGTCGAGGGTGAATTCGAAGAAAGAAAATTTGCTCTGATTTTTTAAAAATTTCCTTGCTCTGGATCAAAATCCGTTTCACACCAGATTCTGTTTTGTTTTCCTATTTATTTAGCTGATGTTGTTGTCGTTGTATAAGCACTATTGTCCGTAATTCTAATGTTTGTTTTGTGTGTTTTGTGTTGGGCGCACTTTGGCGCATTTTTAAATTAAATTGAATACAAAAATCCCCTACTTCCTAGAAAACTTTTATTGCAGCGGCCTAATCTTACGACGTTCTTGACATCTTCGACGGTTGTTTAATTGAGAATCAATCTAACTTAGAGCTCACTAAATTCAGGATAGGTTCGTCACTAAATTCTTCAGCAGAACTTTTTTTGCTACACTCCCTAATAGCTCGGAATTCTCTTTGCCTCCTGCCACGGGTCCTGCCAGAATATCATTCTCTATAATTAATTTGGGTTTGGTGTAACTTTCTTGAAAAATTAGAAAGATATAGAATTTCATTTAAAACGTGGCCCTAAAATTTCACCAGTTTTTGACCACCAAGGAAAAATCTACAATTTAGTGGCGATCTTTATCAAATGTTTATAACACATTATAATACTAAACCATGTTCTATCAGAATATCATCTCAGATTGATCTTTCGTTCAGCGATTTTTGAGATATTTTCGTTTAAAATAGCATATGAAAATCACTATAAAATATAAAAAAACGAATAATTCGCAACAACGGTATGTTTCGACATATTTTTAAATAGAGTCGTCAGAACTATCGATCGTTATCAGATTCTTTTCTATTTGAGCTACATATTTGCGCATAAAAATAAAAAGTGACATATCCTTTTGCCCGCTACTGTATAAAAACTGCGGTCAATTCCTTGCAGGTTCTCATAAAAAAAGAAGAGAAAGAGAGAAAAATGAGGAAGAAGATGGAGATGTCGAGAAAAAGAGCGACAGAATTCGATTCGTGGACAACGAAGAAGGGATCCATGGTCTAGAACGAGATTATCTGCGCCAAGAGAGCTGTCAGAAATCCGTAGAAGAGTTGGCGTAGGCCTCTCGAACAATTCCTTTTTCCTTTCTCTGTAGGAGGTCGAACGAAACATCGATTTTTCGCCTCCTAAGAACGATATCATCGTGATGCTAACAACGAAAGGCTGATGAAAAAACAATGCTTTTTGTCTAAAATTAGAGACTTCCAAGAATTTTGAGAGAAATTTGGTACTAGATATCGTTTGCTTGAATTCGTCGGCTCCCAACCAATCTGCTCTCATTCGCGTTAAACATCCGTACGATGACGATTATGAGCTATAAACTGTCCATTACGTCGGATACAACATCGGCAACACATGGCAGCCCATCGAAATAAAGGTAAAATGTAAAGGGTAGAGGGTATAATGTATCCTCGCCTGTCCCATCGAAATAAAAAAAAAGGATGAAAAAATTTCAGCGTAATGTATGAGAAGAAAACGGCCGAGCGGTGGTCAGGGAACCGTCGGAGAACGTTCGGAGCACGCTGGCGGCACATTCGAAAGAAACAGATGAGTAATTTCGCGGGCGCGGCCAAGGCCAGACGGCACCCTGGTTTGAATCCAGTCGACCTGACAAAGAACCACGCACAGACACCCATTGAAGGCTACTTTTGGGTCCCTAATTTTGTTTACTGTTAAAAATTTATTTTTGGATTTAGATTGGACTATCTACACTTATTACCTTATCACTTATTGGGCGCGCGTGGTGCAGTGGTAAGAGGCGCTGCTGACACCCGCACGGTCGATCGATCCTCGCCAGGACCAACCAAGCCTTCCATCCCTCTAGGGTCGGTAAATTGGTACCAGACTTTTCTGGGAAGGTAAAGCACTGATGTGGTATAGCGACTGGCCTCCGCAAGTCATTGTATAGGCCAAATACGCATTCAACAAATCTACGATTCTGAATTGAAGACGAATGTGTGGCGCGTCCTTCGAGGTCTGATCAACGCCGACACCTTCACCTTTACCTTTTATTACCTTATTGGTCCACACAATCATGTGCTATTGAGAAAATGACAAAGACATGTTAACATCGGAGATGTGAGAATTTGTGTTGAGTGGAGAAGGGACAGGAGATCCCTATGGGGACCCACGCCTCGGACGAGTTCGCCGGCGCCGCGCGAACACATCCCTTCACGTAAAGGGGCTTGCAGACTCGACGACGCGACGGCGAGTATTCTCGTCCAACGCGGTGCCGTCGTGCAATGCAGTGTGTTGACTGTAGAGTACACGGCACCGCTTGGACGAGAATGCTCGTCGTCGTGTATCCCGTCGACGCGCTCGCACAAACGTGCACTTATAACGGGGAATTCGACGCGCAAACTGCTCGTCGTCGAGTCTGCAAACCCCTTAAGGATTTAGCTGTTGGCTAACATCAGTTCGAAGCTGCCACACAGGTCAGTCCAAGCCAAAGTCCAATTCGTAGACCTCACCACTCGGGTCCCGCCTTCTTCATCGCGGGTAAATTCCAGTTACCCGAGCCAGGTAAGCTTACCAGCGCTAGGTATGGTGGATGGTCCACCCGCAGGTCGCGCCTTACCACGGACGGGTTGGCAAATAGCGTCCAACATGGAGGAATTACCGGGGGTAAGAAGGGACAGGTGATCCGTTTGAAAACCCCACTTACCGGGCTGTGGTTTGGATGGCACCAATTATTTAAATAAATGTTTTTTGCACAAATACATCGCAGCAGTGGAATCATCTCCAGCAGGTTTGTACCATGATTCATCATTGGTACAGATTCCCCAGATAAACCAAGAGAGTGGTTATAGTCTCGGGTATAAACGGCGCCCACCTTTGTCTACTTATTCTAAACTTCCTATGCTAAACGCAATCTCTCATAAACTCTGCAAGACTCTGGTTTTGGCTGCGCAAGTTGTTTGGAGTACGTTGTTGTTGTTCAGACCGTTTTTTTCGTCCGTTCATGAATCTCGGCCCAGGAATCAGATTTTTGTCATTCATGTTCCCAATTTCAACTTTGGTACAGAAATACCGTATGACACGGAAGCGTCTGAAAAACGTCTCGCCTGTTTATATGGTGAGGTTGCGCCATATAAACAGAGGAGGTAAAAAATAGACATGGTATCGCTATCAAGCCTGAATCATGATAAACAAAGGCTAAAAACGAGTAGCAGCTGGCAGGAACACTTACAAGGTAAAATCTCTACTACATTTATAGTGCAAAACTGTTACACTTTTTATTTTAACACATTTTTCTAAATTGTTGGTGGTCGGTTGGACGGAAGTTGACGACGGACGGACTATGGCCGACGTTGGCAATCAGTGGGTATGATGTGCTCCAGGCAGAGATCAGCCGACTGGAAACTCGTCCGACCGCACTGAATTAGCCCGAGTGGAAGACGACCAACGGAAGTGTGCGAGCAGATAAACAAGGCTTCAGGGCCCAGATTCATGAACGGACGTGTGGTCTCTGAAACCCCGTCGGCGATAAACCCGCTCGATACCGCCGAGGTCTCCCAAACCTTGCCTCATCGTGAGGTATGACAGACCCGCGATAAACCTCAGCGCACGTTCACGAATCTCGGTTTGCGCGCCGTTCGGGGTATATCTCGGGGCTTATCGGGGGTTTACCAATGATGAATCTGGGCCCAGGAGACCATCTACAATGACGCCATCTTAGGCGGCGTGCAAGTGAGGTTGAGTACGAACCGGTCCAGCAGGAACCGATTTGAATTTAATGAGGACTAATGATGCTCACAAAGACGATGACCCGCATTCGTGGCCGGTATACCCGCAATAAACCCCGAAATACACCCCAAATCGCCGTGATTCATCGAACCGGTGCAGGTTTTATTCAGGGTTCCGCGAGGTATATACGCGGTCTAGCACAGCTCGTTAAAGCAGCAGGAGTAGAGATTCTTCGAATGACGCGTAGATCCTGATTCATCAATGCGTTGTGGGATATGTTATGGTTTATTTGAGGTTTGTACGGTGCCACTGTGGTGTGGTAGATCCCACAAAATCACGAATGATCCTCTAAGAAATCACAGAACGCGTTGATGAATCAGGGTCTGCGTGCGTGTCTTTAGGGAATAGCTGGGAAATTGCATTCATGAATTGCAGTCCAGGCTAGGGAATCCGTGAGGAATGTTAAGGGACATTCTCCTTGAGGAACATTTTAGGGGGAACAGGTTCGAGGGGTATGAAACCCATTGAAACAACTTTAACCCGACCAGGTAACTGCGTTGAACTCGTTCTATTGGCAGCATTTCTTAGAGAAATCTTCGACTGATTGATGGCTGGAATTCTATAGCGTGAATCGAATTCAACGGCATCTTTGATGAATCCCATTCCTCTTCTTCTCTCCATTCATCACTCGTCGTCATCTTTTCAAAGAACTCAAACTTGATTATGATTCGCGGCCGGTTATGAGCTGCGTATATACTTTCGAAGCTCTCCCCCGCCAGACCTAATTGAGCCTTGAGGGGAGGAATCCTGGAAGGCTTTGGGAGTACTATAGATAAGGAGAAATCCCTGATGTATACCATTAAAAGAGCTTTCCCATTATCTTTGGAGTTGGGCCGTTCCTCTTTCGGAAGAATTCGTTCGAAGGAATAGAGGTTGACGGAAAACCGACAGCTTCTCAGCAACAAATCAGGATTTTAGAAATTCACTGATTTTTTGTTTCTCCCAAAGAGTGCAGTGACCAATGCCCAACAATCACATACAGCATACTTTTCTGCTATTTTGTTTGAATCTTGTTGGATGGATTGTGAAGTAAATACAAAAAGCATTTCAGAGATCTCAGCGCTACAGTTTTGTTGCTATAATGGTAAACAAATGTTCCTGAGACAAATTTGTTGGAGGCCTCAACAAATATACGGGCTTCTCGTTCTCCAATAAAAAACATACTATGGGGCTTCACTCGGATGAGAGTGCCTTCAACGGGCCTCCTAGTATAAGAAGCCTAGACTTTTAGCTCACAAAAAAGTACAAGGAAGAGAATCTTGAGAAGAAAAGAGATAAAGAGACAAAGAGAAAAAACGACAAGCACCGAGATCCCAAGGAACAAGGGCCCAAATTCATGAACGGACCAGCGGTCTCCGAAACCGCGGCGCAGCCAGAGCCAGACGGCAGAGTCGATGAGAGATTGCGTTCAACATAGGAGGTTTAGGACACGTAGAGAAAGATGCGCGCCGTTCACAGGCTATATCTCGGGTTTTATCGTGGTTTACCAATAATGAATGTGGGCCAAAGTTTCCAGCTACACAGAGAATTAGTAAAACGGTTAGCAGCGAAACTAAAAATGTAGGGAGAATGACACCAAAAGGAGCATAACTTTAGTAAGATAAGGAAATTTAGACATAAATAAAAGTGGAGGAACAGCAAGGAACACTATATTAACCAAATAAAACTAGTGAAAAAACCAGTATAAGTCGATAATGGCGAAATAAGAAAAGAAACGAAAAAACGAACGAGAACACCAGGAGACGGATGGAGTTCTGTTCGCATTGATTCCAGATCTGACCTCTTATTCGATAATTGCTCGCATTCGTAGACGACAATTATAGAAAAATCTGTGGAAAATCGTCAAAAACTGCTCACCAATTCACTTTTTCATTTGATAAATTATTATAGTATAAGATGTTATTCAAAGGAGGAAATGTTTACGAGGAAATGTTCAAAAAAACTGCCCTCAATATGAAGCTTAAACCCAGAACGCACCTAAGAAAAGGGAAAGATTCTGGTGGAGGCTTGTCACCACCCATATGGTAAAAGGTGAAGGTAAAGTGGTCAGCATGGATCAAAGTCCTCAGGACGCGCCGTGCACTCGTCTTCCATTTAGAATTGTAGAGGCATGAGAAATGCGTGCATGACCTATACGATGACTTGAGTTGGGCAGCCGCTGTGCCAAGTCAGTGATTTTAATTGTTGTTGAACGAGTGATTTCTCAAATTCCTCTTGTCTCTTCCAGGCTCTGAAGAAGGCGGACTCGCCGAAACGTCTGCCGAAATAAACTTGTATCATCTTGGCTATTTGGCTACACTCATACGATCAGCTACTACTATATTCACCATGCCAAGATTCAACGACGGTCGATCATGGAATATTCAGTGATTTTACCTTCCCAGACAAAGCTGGTACGAATTTACTCGACCCCATAGGGATGGAGGACATGGTTAGCTTGTAGGGGATCGATCTCTCAATTGTGCGGGAAGTAGCGGTGAATCTTACCTCTGCGGTAGATCACCTCCAAAATGATATTCAACTGGATCAAACAGCTAGATAAAATTAAAGAGGAGCTGTCGGAGGAGAACAACTGGGTCAATCAGTATGCCGATGTCGGATGGGTAAGGAAGAGGTCAGCGGATCGGCATAATTAGCCGAATTGTGCTGTTCGGTCTATACGTGCGTCACATTGCGCGAACGTTTCCTCCAATTCCTCCAATTAACCCTGTCTTTCGTCCAATTACCCGCGAGTGCTACCCAATCTTCTCACCAGAGCCCTTCGCGATCAGCTGGTACCGGGATAAAAAGGGAGGCGAGGACGAAAAGAACCGACTTTTTCTCTAAGAACAGACGCAACAAAATTAAAAAAAAGGTAATGGTGTCGTCGTTGATCAGTCTACTAAGGACGCGCCATGCATTTGTGATCCATTCAGAATCGTTGAGGCATAGTGAATGGGTATTTGGCCTATACAATGACTTGCGGGAACCAACCACTGAACCAACTCAGTGTCTTTACCTTACCATGCAGATCTGGTTTAAATTTACTTCGGTGGGGTGATGGCTTGGTTAGTCCGGGCGGAGATCGATCTCTTGACCGTGCGGGTGTCAATAGCGCCTCTTACCACTGCTCCACGCAGTGCTGCTATAGTATTGTTTCATTATTTATTTTTTCAGATTATAAATGTCTCGTCCTTTGGCAATCCTACGAATGGGATAATGGCTAAGCGCGGCGACAAGAGCCAAAAAGACTGATCGGTTTTCATGCTTTCTTTTTATCTAGAGATGTATGGAGTCATCTCTTCCGTCAAATTTTGCTTTGAAATTGAATGCAAATTAGAAAAATGCTAGGGGCTTTTAGGCTTGATTCGGTCACTAGATGTTGAAGACGGTAAAGACACTTAGAGAGCTGTGAATGTTGAGAAGGTCTCCATGGGAAATTTGACAAGTTACTGGAAAAAAAACTTTCTCACGAGTGAACGAGGTGCCTACTTTGGAGAGTTTCTGGAGGAATCCAGAGCAATTTGACAAGGGTTTTCTATGGCATCGTATCCTGCAGCGGCTGCTCTATTGAGCACAAAAAGCTTACTGTGGGAAATTCTTTGCAAGTTGAGAAACGAGGGCTCAAAGAAGGAAAAACATTCTGAAACATCAATTTCAGAAAGTTGAACAAGTCGAGACGTGCCACATACCAGCAGATAAAACATAATTTTTTGAGCAACATGGTATGTATTGAAATAGTGAAAAATTGATGAGTCATCACGAAAAAACCTTCTTACGGGTGATCGGGGTGGCCACTTTGGAAGAGCTTCTGGGACAATCTAGGAAGACCTGGGCAAGGTTTCCTGTAAGGTCTTATGTCACGGTGGCTGTCCTATTAAAACACAGAAGCTGGTCCTAGGATATCGCTTGAGAACTGGGAGACGAGCTCAAAGTTAAGAATCTTTGTGATCGTCAGGGCACTTCCCGCGGTGGTGGCCAAGTGCATTACCTGTTCGAAATACTAAAAACGGACATCGAATTCGTAATCAGCGCCCTCGCATCCCCCCCCCCTCCGCTACAGCAAAATTCAGCGAGATTCTGTAGCTCGCTGGCTCAAATAGAGCGTGCAGCGGTGAGGATGGCTCTGTGAAAATCGATATATTGATCGATTCAGAAACTTGCTAATAACTGAGTCACGAGAGCAGTAGGTTTCTTACCAAGAGCCCTTTTGGCATTAGCAGGTGAAGACGAATCGAATGATATATTTGTTTTCCGGTGAAACACATTTTTAAAGAAAAACGCCGAAAATCGTTCAGGAGCGTTCTGCGCGCGCTTTTGGACAATGGTTAGGAGCAGTATTGTACGTTGCCACACAAGTTTGGCACCAATTTACCCGAACCCGGAGAGACGGGGGCTTGGGTTAACCCGGGCTGGAATCGATCGCTCGACCTACCTGGCCTGGCGGTCTAACAAGGTAGAAAGGGCAAAGGGTAGATTGGCGCGAAGATCAAATTTTGGCGCCAAGAACGTGGAAAGGGACGCCTTCGGAAGGGCATTCGTCGATATTGATCAATCGCTTTCGGATACGCCACGCGCTCGATGTTGATTCAGAATCGTAGATCCATATTGGATGCAAATTTTGTACACAATGAAATCGCATGTGCTGATGTTTTCCAACTCTCATCACTATTCGGTACCAATTTACTCAATCTCGAAGAGATTGCGGGTTGGATCAGGTGCCGGATGTCGAAAAGAATATTTATGAGATACAAAAACCTCAAATTCTTAAAAACTCACCTTCTTTGCATTTTTGTAGGGGCCTTCATTCGCTCTTTAATGAATTTCAAAAGGATTGGGGTTCTGGAGAGTTACAAAAAAAGGGATAAAAAAGAAGACCCAGCGGTTAAAAGCCAAAGCTCCTGAATCTACCAACAAGATTCTCTCAGTTCTAAGTTGTTTTTGGCTGTAAGACACTCGATAATCATCTGAAGAATATTTTCACAGACAATAACACACATCAATAATAAATAATCTACTTTATTACAACACCACTAACGATTAAATAAACAATATTGCTCTCTAATTATCACCAGGTGCAATGAACGTGTTCTAGACGAAACCATAGCTTATAGTGATTTAAATAAAAATAAAAATAAAATAAAAAAAAGGATAGCTTTTGGAAAATGGACTAGATTGGTCGAGAAGAGGAACGCCGGAAAGTTTGCTCACAGCAAATGAGATCCCACGACGAAGAGTGATAAGTGAATTGGCGAGTAGAAACGTCCGCATTTTCATTCAGATCTAGTCGGATCGGAGATCCCGCGATACGGATAAGAAGTCGATCAATATTTTAGCAATAAATATTTGTAATAAATATTATTAATATTAATTTTACTGATGGGTATCTGGGAAGGCTAAAGCTAATCGGCTCGCAAACAGCTGGGGATGGCTGCAGTTGAGCGGTGCGACGGAAGCTACAGTACCGGACATGCCTCAACGACGATACGGCGGAAACGGCACTTTTTTGCGCCGAAAAGCGTGGTGATCCGGGGAGAGCTCTTTGGATTTCAAAAAATAGAGATCAAAATATAGCACTCGAGCTCTTGAGCTCAAATGTGCAGCAATTTTTACGAATAGATAAATTCTGAAAAAGTTTCTGAAAAACGGCGGTTTCGGCACAAAAGCGCGTCGCTTCCGTCGTTTTGTCACTGCGGCACGTCCGGTACCACATAAATTAGGAATTATTGGATAGTCCTAGTTGGGAATTAGCCTCCGGCAACGGTGTCATAGCTGGAGCGGAACAGCTTCTTGTGCAGCTCGAATTTCCATACGGCACCCGACACAACGATACAGAGAATGATCAGCACGAATACGGCAATCTAAAACACAAAAATAATTTTAAGAAAAACTAAATTATTTTTGAATGATGAAAAAATAAAATTTACCATTGTAGTATTTGAATCATCCGGAATAGGCGGTTGAGTGGGTCGCTCAAAGATGAAGTTATTGGTGGTAGCCGGTTCATCGGCCGTCGAAGCCGATTCCTTCTTATCCGAATCATCACCACCTTTGCTGCTCTCTTCCTCCACTTCCTCTTCCTCTTCTTCCTCCTCGTCCTCTTTGTCAGATGCTGCCGGTGGGGTTTTCTCTGAATCAGACTGATTGGTTAAGATTTCCAGAAGGACCTTGGGATAATCGAGCTTACCCTGCTTCGGCTCGGGTTTACTTTCCATTTCTGCATCGTCATCATTATCGTCATTCATTTCATCATCTTCGTACTCGATTTCCATTTTTGGCGGGGGTTTTCTGGAGAAAATAATCCTTAATTTAGTTCAAATAAAAAAAGAGCGAAAAGCCACACCTATTCTTTCCCTTTGACGGTCTCCGCTCCTCCTTGGCCTCCTTGACTTCCATGTTGGCTCTGGCACGATCGATCGCTCCTTTGTCGGTCGTCTGCCACAAAAAAATCAATAATTTTAGTAATTTATTTAAAAATTGTTACAAATTACCTTAAAACAGGACATGACACTGAGCTGCTCGCTCTCAAACTTTGCACAGCCGATCGGGTTCAGCTCTTCGGCCAGCGGATCGAAGCCGGTGAATGAGGCACATCCCATCGTCTTGTACTCGGACATTAGGCCTAGTTTTGACCTTATATGGACCTAAATGGGGTTACTATTTTTATTTATTTATTAACTTATTCAAGACGTACGTGCGACACAACATACAATTACTAAATGTAATCACTGAAAGTAAAAAAAATAAGGTGAAAATATGTTCGGTTACATCAATTAAATAACAATTAGAATAGAAATTAAACAAATAAATAGAAATCAGATTATTGAATTATTAAAAAAATAAAAAGATTAGATTATTAAAAAAGAAATTAAATTATTAAATAATTGAATAGAAATTAGAATAAATAAAATAAATTAATTAATATTAAGAATAAAAATTAATAATAATAATAATTAATAAGAATAAAAAATTAAATAGAAGAATTAAAATTAGAAAATCAGAGTAGAACTCATAGCTAAAGACATAGCAGGTTACGTATACTATTTATTTATTTATTTATTTATTTATTTATTTATGCATCGTGACGTGTAACAAAAAGAACTCAGAACGACGCTTGATTCAGAAGATGTTTCATCGAATAAATTCTTCCTCTTTGGGTAAGAAGGAATTTAAAGAAACGTGCGGTGCAGTGGTAAGATGCGCTACTTCTACCCTGACAGTCGTGCGATCGATCCTCGCCCTGGCTAACCAAACCCTCCGCCTTTTCTGGGTTGGGTAAATTAGTACCAGTCTTGTCTGAGAAGGTGAAAACCCTACTGCGATATAGTTGCTAGCCGCGCATGACATTGCATATGGCGTTCGCTATGCCTCTACGATTCTGAATGGAAGACGTATGCATGGCGCATCCTTAGGGAACTGATGAACGCTGACCACTTTACTTGACTCCTGTAGATGGCAGAGCTTGTTCTGGCTTGTTTCGCAGGCGAAGCGTCTAGGCTTTCCTGTTCCACTTGCTGTACACGAATATCCAAAAGTTATTGGGTTAATAGATACCTCATATCTGGGTAACGATTACCGAAAAAAGGTCAAATTTCATGCTATTCTTCACGAAGGCTTAGCCACTCCCGGTATCTAAAGCTTAATAGAAATATCGATTATCAACAAATATCAAGTATCCATTAAATTGTTGCGAACGAATTTAAATATAAAATGTAAGAATTGGCGGAGTTTTCATTTTTAGGAAATTCCAGAAACAAAACGAATCGTCTTTTCTGGCGTTTGGCTAGGTTGTCCAATTAATTACACAAGTAGAATGAGCATAATTCCACAGATCATTCTCTACTCAAGCGCCAGAGTTTCATGAAGAACAATAGAAAAACCCACCTTGAAACAGAACTCTCCCGTGCAGGTGATGTTTTTCGATTTGGTCTGAAAGTAGGGTGAATCAGCAGAACAAAAAGATTATTGAAATGCTATTTTGTATTCTACAGATGTAGAAAAGGTACCGTCGATCCGATCACAGTCATGTCGACGAACATCTGGCACTTTTGTCGTTCGGGCACCGTGATTTTTGGCTTCTCCGCATTGCAATAGTTCTCGGCACAGACACACGATTCGGTGTTTAGAAGATCGGCAGCATCCTGAAATTTAGGAAAACACAAAAATGAAAAATAAATCTGCAAGCAGAACATTTCTGGCACCATCAGCTTCCAGGGTAGAATGAACTAAAACCTGTAAAGTGTTATCAAAAGTTGCCGGGGTTTCCCACAAAGATCGAATTAGCTTTCTTCATCGAAAAACTCTCCGATTTTAATTGGTTCGAAAAAATGTAAAATGCCAGCTGTAGGTAATGTAGCCATAGTCATAGGCAGTAATTAAGGAGGAAGAAATAATGAGGTCGTACTCGTTATGCGCTCACCTCGGCCCCCACCCAAATAGGCTTAAAAAGCGATCACCAAACTGATATTTCTCACAATTCCAGATCATTTTGAGTACCTGGAGATAGATCAGCTCATTCTGATTCCAACCATGTTATTTCAAGTGAAATAAAAACGGAAAAAGTTCAAGAGAAGACAGATTCATTTGTATCCTCTAATTTTATTCCCTTCCAGATCACAGCGCACAGCTTATGAACCAAATTTCAGTGATTTAAAATGTTATTTCCAAATTTTATAACCCATTCGATCGATCGTAAGGAAATACTGCATGAAAATCTGGTTTTCATGTCTTTATCTAGTGTGTTGCTCTATATTTTTACTTTGTACCTCATTTCAATTGTTTACCTATATATTTCGGAGCCTAGCCTTCGTTTGCTTCGTTTGAGCGCAATAAGTACATAAATAACTAAATAAATAAATATTGTGAATTAGAAAATAAACGCTAGGATTACCTTTGCAACGGTGTGATGCATTGCACCGGTGATCGGAGGCATCATACAGGCTCCCATTGATCGTCGCTCTATCAACGGCACCGAGGCATTTACACAGCCCTAAAAAAAAAAAAATTAAAATAAAGGTAAAAGGAAGAAAAAAACAGAAACATGGAAAGACCGACAACGAACCTTTTCAGTTTTCTTAGTCTTGTGATTGACCACGTAGCTGCACAATTCACCAATACAGGTGTCTTCTTTGCAGTGCGATCCGGAACATTCGCATCGGATCTGGAATTTTTTACCTCGAAATTTGAAATTTTACAAAAATCTGATCGTCCTTTTTAAGAATGAAAAAACGCCTGTTTACTAAATTCATTCCAAATTAGCGCCTTTAGAGTACGCCATGCACTAAAGTTCTGATTTCGGACGGAAGTCGAGTGCATGGCGCACTGCGCTGAGATTTACAGTGCGTCTGCCGGAAGCCTTTGTGATTTGGATAACAACATTTTTTATCAATTTTAATTACTTTTATCTAACATTTTTTGAATAGTTTTCCTATTTTGTTTTTCTCCATAATGAATTTTTCATAATTTCATAATTAATTTTTCAATAATTAATTTTTCAATTTCATTTAATAATTAGTTTTTTTCATAATTTCTGATAGTTCTTAATACTTACCATATCAACTGCTTCCACTTTCAGTCGTGTCAGTGCTCGACCGCCATTACAGTGATCTCGCCCTTTGCAGAAGCACGTGAATTTCTCCTAAAATCGATAGAAATTTGAAATTCGGAGTAGTTTTTGGAAAGATACCAAGCAAAAATTCTTTAGCAAGTAACTAACCCGTCCTTCTTCATCGGCCGCTTCGCAATGATCTTGAATATCGTTCCGTAGTAAGCTGCCCTTTACACATCCCTGAAAATCAGGATCGATAATAGGAACAGTGATATTCATCGAAAATCCTGCCAGGCTTTCCCAAGAATTCAATCAAATTGGCGCTAACGAAAAAACAATGATGAGTTTTGAGTTGATTTCAAATCAGCCGTCTTGTGGCCGAAAACTCGTCCAGCGTCGGGTTCCCTAGGTTAAAGGGCAACACCACACTGCGTAATTTAACAAATGGAATATAATATCGTTCTTTAAAAACTAAAAAAACAATCCAGCAAGATGGACCAAGCTTTGACGAGCATAGGAGAAAATAACAGACGAAATTACTCCAGTACACTTGAGCCGAGGAGCGCGCGTGGCGCAGTGTTAAGATTCGCTACTTCCATCCGCACGGTCGAGAGACCGATCCCGGGCCAAGTTAACCAAGCTCTCCATCCCTCCGGGTCGGGTAAATTGGTACCAGGCTTATCGGGGAAGCTAAAGACACTGACCTGGCATCGCGGCTAACCCTCGCAAGTCATTGTATAAGCCTAATACGCATTACCCACGCCTCTACGATTCTGAATTTGGGGCGAATGCATGGCGCGTCCATTGGAAACTGATCAAATTTCTACCTTTAACGAGTGATATTCAAGTGATCTTGATGTGTTTCCAGGTTAACAAATCGTGAGACCAACAGCACAAACCTTTAGACCTACACAAATAATTTAATAATAATTTAAGAATACTTAGCTGCAGCACTCTCTCCATCTTTTCGATTTCAAAAAGTGTTTTCTATGCAGCAGCTTTTACTGGGATATTGCCATCGGCAAGATTTCAGATTTTCATCTGCCTAGCGTGTTACCGAGGCAATCGGCCGTTGTCGTTGAACGGCCGAAAGCCCTCGAGATGAGGACGACCTCCGAGGGTGTGGGGGTGCTTCTCAGCTTCTCATTCGAGCCGGGAGCCGCTCGTTTATCTGAGAATCTTCCGGAAAAGGACGACGAGGAGCGGTCCCGGACGACGACGACGAGAGTGCCGACTAGTCGTCGAGAGCCAGTGAAGCGCGAAAAACCGCCCGACAGACGCGATCTGTCACTCGCCGACGCAGAATGACGAAAATATGACTCGCGGGCTAGCTAAGATTAGATTCGGTAGGATTAGACTACACCACGAGCCCTACGGACGTTTAAAGGATCTTCATTGACTATAATGTCCCGATAGAGGTAAAGGTAAAGGTAAACGGATCGGTGCTGATCAGTCCTCTGAGGGCGCGCCGTCGCAAACGTATTGGGTTCAAATGTGCATTGTGTTAGGGTGACCCAAAAGTTCGTGTGCTTTTCAAATTCTGATTTCCTTTATCCATAACTCAAGAAAAGCAAATAAATGACCATTAAAGTTATCATGGTTGAGCACAAATCTTTATCAGATCGCTGGCAATGAATTGTGCTTAACAATGTTAACCTTTTTATTCAGTTATTTGTTTTTATCAAGCTATGAATAAGGGAAATCAGAATCTGAGAGCCACACGAACTTTTAGGTCACCCTAATACTACGCATTCAGATTGACTTGTTATCTGCCTTGTAAAAATCTCTCGCTTTGGCCATCTAACCGTTTTAATTGTTTCATTGTTTGCTTATTGTTCATTAATCCCTTTTGCATTCGGCATAGTCTGTTAGTTACTAACCACAGCACCATAACTGGCTCGCCCTTTTATGGCGTAACAAGATGAAAAAACAAAGAAAATCTTAGAGGCGTGGTGAATGCGTGTTTGGCCTATACAATGACTTGTGGGGACAGTCGAGTCAGTATCCTCACCTTCCCAGACATGCCTGGCATCAATTTACCCTACCTCCAAGGGATGGAAGGTTCGGTTAGCCCAGGACCGATTGTTCAACAGTACGGCTGGGGGAGGGCACTTACCACTGTACCACGTGACCTTACGTACCACGTGCACTTAATATTTGGCAGTGTTCAAAAAATGACAGGATAGTAGGCGTGAGAAGCGCTTCGTCAATTTTTCAGAGCCTAAAAAGCTCTTTGTAACTTCTCGAGAAGACGCTTCTCGGAAAATCATTGGCACGATGGTCAGCGCTCTACCAATACATACTTCACATGCCTAGCGGTCGTAGCACAACCAGTTGATGGAAGAGACGCCTGATATATCCAGATACATCTAGACCTATCTAGCTCCTTGAACACTTGTAGCTCAATTAAACAGCATGGCAATGTCGGGAACTGCTGGGCGGATAAGAACAGTTGTTGTTTGTTGTTCGTTTTTTTGCGCATAGCCAATCACTTATGGTATTTGTGTTTCTCTTTGTGCTTAACTTGTTATTGGCTGAAGTAAATGAAATTAAAAAAAGGAGAAATAGCGTTTTGGCCGAGAGGAAGAGGTTAGCCTTTTCTGATCCTTTTCATTTGCTCGATGGTCATTCAAGTTTCTCCTACTTTTTGAAGAACTTAATGCGGTGATAAGTGGGTAGTTTCGCAGGTTGAACTCGAGTTGCCCCAAGCTCTGAAGAAAAGTTAGCCGAATAATCTGTTATATTTATTTATTTGATTATTTCTACGCCAGGCGTCCTAGCAATGAAACAATAAAACCGGGTCAATGAACGTACGTCAATCTTCGTTCTGCTTCAAATAAGTGAATAAATAAATATCAATCTTGGTTTTGCTTCAAGTACGGGACATTTTACATAGCAGAAATAATTTTGTGGACATAAAGAAGAACAAAAATAAGATTGAAAAAGCGTACCTTGACAACCTGAGGTTTACCCCATTCGAAGGTGCCCCATCGTGGAGCGTACTGTGACAGTATACAGTAGTCTCCCTCGCAGAACGAGCCCATGCAGTCTTTCCCGACACAGTCCAGACATTTTATCGAGGACGCCGCTGGGCTCAGCACCAACACGAGTGCCAAGATTTTTAACATCTGAAAGTAACAGATGAATTTCATTTACTACAGGAGAACTCATGTAACAACGCATTCGACTACTACTCAGTCACGTATGAAATCCCAAGAAAAACCGTTCAAATAAATGAAATAGAATGAGTGACTAAAAATGTAGGGTAGAACAGAACAAAGACCTAGTAGATGGAAGAGATTCCATAGAAATTGAGAGTTTGGCAACGAAACACTGCTTAAAGAGTACCAGATTGGCAAGAAGTATGTGTGATTGCAGAAAAATGGTTAGGAATCCCAAAATGGCTGGAAATGTCACACAACGGCCTAAATTTTAAGCAAGAATTCCCGCATTCTTCTTCTTGGAAGAAGCTGGTTAAGCTCCAAGAGCAGGCCAAGAAGCACGCTGCCGCCAAGATTGCGCCCTACCGGAAGACCATTAAGAGTTACGGATATAACTGAGTTAGTTATTGCCAACAAATAAAACTGTTACACCTGTTAAAAAATCCTTAAAAAATCCAAGGCACTGAGGTAAACAATTTCTTTTAGTTCCTATGTCTTTCAAAGTTATTCGAAAAACTTAATTTATACTAAGTTGAAAACCGAATAAAATTCCCATATAGCGACCACGAAAATCATAAAAAATTGAGGGAAAACATAGATTCATCACGCTGGTGCAGATAGGCACGAGACGAGGGTTCGAATCCAGTCTGAGCCACGGCTTTTGTAATGGTCCTGCAGCATCATTACGACACCTACTTATAGAATGCTTAGTGGTAAACTCGCAAAATCGAGGTAATAAAATTAGAACTGAACTATAATAATGGAATTATCAATTCTCTAGATATCCAGTTCTCCGCTATCGCTCATATTTGACACTCAATGAAAGCAGAAAAGAATGAAGACATTAAAGAAGATAAATGACGACTATGACGACAATTTCTTGGGATTTCCCCAGCCTCAGGTGAGGATTATCCTCTCCGATGACGTTCTGCAGATTAGTGAAATTCTAGCTTTATTCTTCGAACTCTTAGCTTTAAAACGTCAAACAACGGGGTTAGAAAAATCATTTTAACACTAGAAAATGTACGCTCAGTTGACAACATTGCCTTCAAAAATAAAATTAATCAAAAATAAACATAAATAAATTCAAAATCTCGAAAGATCTCAACCGATGGAGACCGCTACATACATAAAAAAGCACTCTGCTCGCATCAGTCCCTTGATGCGCCATGCACTCGTCTTTTATTCAGAATCGCGGAGGCATCTTATGTGCCTATTTGACCTGTAGAATGATTTGTGGTAGCCATAAGAGATAACAGTCAGTGTCCTCACATTTTCCGACAAATCAGGCATTGAATTACCCCCTTTGATGAAATTGAAGACCTGGTCGGGGCTGGCCGGGATCGATTTATGGAGTGTGGGAGCGGAAACGGCGCCTTATCCTACGACACCAGGTGAGGCTTGGAGAACTCGTCATACCACAGAAAAAGGTTGTATACACAGTTGTGCTACAGTTGCTCACTGGACTTTTCTTCCTGGATCCTTTTTGGAGGTTTGTTTATTCATTTTTATTTATTTATTCACTTATCCACGATAATCCAATCAACAAGACTTCAAACAGATTAGCAAAACCTTATATAACAGGAGACTATTGGGCGTGAAAAATAATAAATATTTTATTTATCTATAACGTTCAGCTACGTCCGGAGTTATTCAAGTGGATAGCGCTACATCTTGAGCAGACGTCAACTACAATTACAAAATAAAAAATGGAACAATAAGAATCCCAGTCCAGGGAGAAGGCCAGAGATTCGTTTTTTTCTCAGGAACTTTTGGATTCTAATGCGATTTAGATAATTTAACGGGATTTTGAAAGCACAAAAGAGTAGGAAAAAGTAAAGTAATGGCACCAAAGGCTTCCTACTGGCTCCTATCCACGTTAGTGACCCCACTGCCGTCAAATACAATAAAACAAATCTAAAGAATGAATATAGGGCTCGTTTCGTACCTTCTCTTAGACGAGCAAGAGGAAGAAGAAAAAGTAAGCCTCTTCGGGACGCAAAACGAGAAAAAAAAACAAAAAGTAGAACAAGAAGGACCCCAGTGCTCACAATGAGAGAGCCAAGATCTTTTCCAAATTTTCTCAAAAATATGTTGGATTCTAATAGACTTTGTCGAATTTAGCGGGATTTCGAGGCCAGAAAGGAGTATAAAATGTAAGATAATGGCGCCAAAGACTTCTAGGAAGCTGGTATACCACTGGCTACAGATTTTGCCCTGAGGGCGATCTCACCGACCCGAGGGAGCTGTCGGAACAAACCGCACATAATGCAGCAGCAGCAGCAGCAGTAGCAGCGGTGGCCGTGGGATCGATAGCCGGCTAGAAGCTTAGGAGAATCAAATGATTCGGCGTGAAGAGGTAGGCAGAGACTGCGCATTATTCACCAGCCTAGCCTACTCAGACCAAACGATATCCGCCTGCCGAGCCCAGATTATAGACATCGTCCAGATAATTACCGACAACACATAAAAAATTCACTTAAAGGAGCAATAATTCACAGCTTTTTACCCTTTGACGTGGCCTCCCTATAGCCGTCAAGATGTTCCTTGATTCTGGGAAGGAACGGGTGCATGGCTCATCCTTAGTGGGTTGACCAGGACTTTGAGCTGCCTTTTGAAAATATTAGAACCATCATCAAGGAAGAGGCTCTACATATGTCCACAGGTCGTTTTAAAATTTTTTTGACTATTGACTGTAACAGTCACTGATTTCGAACATCTAGCTCGCATTGTTCATCATCCAGTCATCCCCATTATTGAATTTGCTGCTTCTGCTTTTTATTTCGTTTCCTTTATTACCCTTTCGTTATATTATACTTACCTCTCTAAATCAGGAGAATCGTGTTTTAAGTTATCTTTTTCAATTATCTAATGCACTTGTTTTTACGTAGAACAGCGTCCACGTCTCAATAAAGTAAAAGTAAAGTAAAGTAACTCTTGAGGGCCAATCGATGAAGAAGAAAGTGGTACACTCAAAGAAGTACAGCAACATAAAGTAACGAACGTAAAGAATGCACTTAAAGACGCATTAGTTCAAAGCTTTTACCCTTTGGAGTGGCCCCCCCTCCGTAGTCGTCGAGTTGCTTCTTGAAAAATAGAGCCGTTACTAGCGAATGAACATGAACCTGAAAAAAATTGTGAATAAAAACGAATCAACTAGGACTATTTATAACAAAATGCCTAGTTTCCGTTTCGTTCCTTAACATTATACCAAAACTGAAAAAGGAAATATGGTTTTCATCGGAACTCATCAGTAGTGAAGGAAAAACCATGTAGAGACAGTAAAATTTAAACAATAAGCCTAACCTGTATGGTTGTGTGTTGTCAAAATTAGTAAAGGTAAAGGTAAAGGTACCGGCATTGATCAGTTAACTAAGGGCACGCCACGCATTCGTGCTCAATTCAGAATCGTAGAGGCTTGGTGAATGCGTGTTTGGCCTGTACAATGACTTGCGGAGGCCAGTCGCTATACCATGTCAGTGTTTTTACCTTCCCAGAAAAGTCTGGTACCAATTTACCGACCCCGGAGAGATGGAAGGCTTGGTTGGCCCGGGCGAGGATCAATCGACCGTGCGTGTGTCAGCAGCGCCTCTTACCATTGCACCACGCGCCCCTTGAAGTATTTGTTGTAGTCATCCAAAAGAAGAAACAAAAGGCAGCAAAACCTCATGGAAAACAGCTATGACGTAGTGCGAAGCGTGTAACCAAGAATAACACCCTCAGGCGGAGTTGCTCATTGAAAACAACGGCCGGCCGGTGCCGAAATTGTTAGGCCTATCAGCGGACAAACATCACCACCAGACGACTTCCTCATTGTTTTTCTTCCATTACTTCCTGATGAAATAGAGTTCGGAAGTCAATAAACAACGAGAAAAAATGGAAATACGTGGTGCAATGGTAAGATGCGCTACTTCTACGCAAACGGTGGAGCGAGCGCTCATCTCAACAAACGCGCTCAAGCGCGACCGTAAATAAATATTAGGTTGTCCGCTGCGCTGACTGCGGCGCGGCGTCCTCCATCGACCGTGGAATCACGCTGTACTGCATCGTATTGTTTTCCTTCCCTAGCGAGCGGAACAGCTTATGATTGGGCGCAGCACCGTACTGTAACTCTACCGTAGACTGGAGGAAAGCGGCGCGGCTGCGTCGCGTACACCGTAATCCACCAGAGTGAAACGTGCGCGCGCGGCCTGCATTGCGACGCATCAAGGTGGAGCTTTGTAATAGATAACAAAAACAAGTAAATAAATAATACCGTAGCAACTTCAAGGAAAGAGCTACGGAAACAAGGTCCTATTGAATCAGCATACTAAACGTGAAAAAGAAAAATTAAATTGAATTCGCAGGCATCCTGCTAGCGAGAAGCATGTCGGATTCAAGTTGCAGAATTGCAGAGCTTACTAGGAATTCAGAGTCGCTAAAAAGCCTAACAAATACAAAAGGACTGCCGTTTTAGTCCATTCTTCTGCCTGTCGAGGTTTTTAGGTGGATACGTTATCGGCCTAACGTTTCGTTAATCCTATCATTTCTGTCAAATTGTAACGAAAATACTATGGGTGGAACTTCATTCAAAAAGAAATAACCAAGGTTTATTTAGGCCGAAAAATAAAGATTCCACTCGAAAACGTCGAAAGGGAGGATCGATTAAAACATAGTTAGATCAAAAGATCGATCTTCGCCGCGGCTAACCAAGCCTTGCATTGTTTGATGGTCTACTTTACCCTTTACCCACAACTCAATCTAGAGTGGAGTGTCGTGTTCGTAACTGAGTTGGTTAACACGAAACTATTCTGCTATTTGCCGCTTTTTGTTTAGCGATCTATAGACGAGAACTAGTTGAATGACATATGGATTTGGAGATGCTAGGTTGTTCGCAAAACGCTGACATCGGACGGGAATTGAACCCGCGTCTTTCTGTTTCCGGCAGACTGCACTAAATTGGTTAAACATTACGTGGAGATGGGAGAAATATCTCGCTCCCGTCGCTGCCACTGAAACACTTCCTGGACGGATTTTTGTTCAGTTTCCTGTTTACCTAACCCAAGGTATACCGGAGCGGTCGAGCTTGTAGCGTTTCCGACTGACGTGATGCAGAGATGTTGATGACAACGTGTTCGTCAGTTCCTCGTCGCCCTAGGAATCATTCTTCCGTCACCGCCGCCGTCGCGCCGTGTCAGTCAGCATTTCGCCGACATGTTTACAAGCCACGCAATTCGATTTCTATTGGACCGACGAATGCTCTGACGAAGACCAAAGAAAGTCGAAACGTCAGAAATCGCCTTGTTTCACTTCTTTAATGCTGTTGTGCCGAACGAGGTTTAGTGGGGTGGATCAAACTTTATTTTGGTCTAATCTTTCGACCCTTTCGTCGTCTTCAGAGTCCTAAAAAATGGCTCAAAATTCGCTGGCCTAAAGACGAAAGGGTCGAGTCGTCAGGCCAAAATAGAGTTTAATCCATCTTACTAACCTCGTTCGAAAAGTCTAACATCATGCCGAGGTTTCAAGAAGAGAGAACTAGGGAAATCCTACGTCTTGTTTATATTCATTTAAAACTAAAAATGCAAACTTTGAAAGAAAACTCGAGTGACCCGCTGATTTTGCAGAAGCTCACTAACAACACGACACTATTCTGGAGGGTCGACAACCTTCACCCTAGAGAAAAAAACAGCCTGACATTTGGACGTTGATTGGTCCAATCCCAGAGGATCAGGATCCAATATATGCGCGTTTCATGTTGGTATCGAAAAGGAAAGTCTTCTCTCACAATACCACAAGAAGGTGGAAAACTAGGTAGACAAGAAGAAAAGAAAAAAAGAAGAAAGTAACGAATGAAAATTGTTCAAATAGGGAGCCGTTTCGGCTATACTACCTCGTTAGCAGAGTTGTCATTAATTTGTGGTTTGATTCTCTTAGAAACTAGAAAAATTCAGAGATTTTGATGGAACAAAGGCTACCGAAGCCTTCCATCCCTCAGGGGTTGGGTAATATAGTACCTGAATTGTTCAGAAAGGTGACGATACTGACTTGGTACAGAGGCTGGACTCGCAACTCATTGTATAGGATAAATACGCAGGCTTCTACCATTCTGAATGTATGACGAGTGCGCGGCGCGCCGCGTACTTTCTTGCTCTAGAATGTGACTTACGAACCCCTTTAGTTAAGCTGTCAACATGGCCCTCACCTGCTCAGAGAATTATCTTTCGCTAATCGATCAATTAGCCTGGAACTTCCTAATGAGAAATTCCTCGTTGAAGTGATGATGTTACGATCATCGCAAAAGTCAGCCGCCTCCTACAGCTCAGGCGGAATTCGAAGCTGCGTCTCGAGCCTATCCGGGACGGCGGGGTGCTAGAACGGTTCACCACCGAGCATTCTTCATTACTTGGAATTCGAAGGGCCTTTGTTCCATCGAAATCCTACAGGGATCGGGATAGCCCGACCGTACGGGTGTCAATAGTCCCTATTGCCTTAAGAGCGTGATTTTACGTTTCATAAGAATATTTTCAGTTTTTACCCAATGAGTGATATTGGTGCTGCTATAATATATTCTTCTGAAGACTGCCTTGCACAGCATAAATAAAAAACTAAATAAATAAATAGAAAATATATTTAAAAACCTTGGCAGCCATCGAAAATCTTAGGCTCTACAACCCAAGAAGGATTTCGCCTACAGCAAAAATTTCTGAGTTTCTGAACTATTCTGAGGAACTGATTTTTCATCGTCATAGTTTTTTGTCGCCTGGAAGATAGCTAGGGAAATCCAATTAATTAAATCTTGCAGAAGTGATCAGAGTACATCGACGACAGTTTCTTGAACGAATATTCTTCCGGCTTCTTCAAAAGCACTCCGTTCCGGGTAAGGTATAAAAAGACAACCTAATTTATAGATAAGAATAATCTAGCACCCTCAGTCTTAATTGAATTCACCGCCCATCATAGGAAAAACGACAGAGTGCTAGGACAAAGTGCATCAGGGCTAGGAATTGACTGAGAATTTTGCAGAATGGCGACAACTCTAGCCTGACTAACTAATTGCGATCGATATGACATGAAAAAAACGATGAAGAAGCTGGAAAATAGAAGAAGTGGCTCATCATAATGGAAAACGAGGTTCTTCATAGGGTTCAGAAGAATGCACTGGGGATCTAGAGCACTGACAGATCCCAAAATGGGTATGGGACGGGTTAAACTGCCATAGTTGCCCCAGGCGATGAAAAATGAACGACGCGTTCCCCGGGCAGTAGCTGACGCCGTCGGCCAGAGAAACAGCAGAAGCTGAGCCCACCACACAGCTCCTCACCACCCTCACACACGCCTAGCGTATTGATCTCGAAGGCGGACACTGACGGACCCGGACGGATTGAGCAGGGGAAACTCGAATTCCAAAAGAAGCCTTCAGAAGCACAACCGAAAGACCACGACAGGTAAGGCCTGAATGGTGGCCGGCCTAGGCCTGGCAGCTCCATTTGCCGCTGGGTGAAGAACCGGAAGCGCCGGAAGCTATGTAGGTGTGCCTAATCGATGTGTGTTTCGCTGTTTAGTTGGCAGGCCTCTCTCTAACACACATCGATTAGGCACCTCAGTGTGTTTCACCTCAGGCACGAACGAATGTCACCACCGGAATTGCCCCATTGCTCCGACGACACCCACTGATGTGGCGCTGTGAAATTGAAATCGGACGCGACGCTTTTAGCCCGGTGAACATGAGAACCTGAAGCTCTTCGATCGATAATAGAAGGAAAATAATGAGAAAATGACCGATAGAAGGCATGTATTCAGGAAAACTGATGTGTTGGGAGTGATTTTTTGACGAGTACTACTTTATTTTCTCGTGGAGTAGAAAATACGGGATCTACAAGCAAATAAATGAGTAGCAAGTTATAGTTCATAAGAGGCGACTCAATAAGACCTTATTTTGAAGCTCTATGGCACGAGTAAAAGTTGGAGTATTAAATCCCGCCATGCTCATCGATTTGCACTGCGCTACGAAGAATTTATTGGCTAAAATTTGAGCCTAAGCACTTAATTGGTTTAGCGGATGTTATTAACTTCAGAGCCAGGGTTAGGAGTTACTATCCTATCTGACATTGAGTTCTATTTCACCCCCGGATGTATACAAATATAAATAAATCGGTAAAATCATGTGATAACAACAAGCTAACATTACGAAATCAAAGCAAAGAGCAGAAACGAACCTACACGCTCGTCTTGCCTCAAACCCTAGCGGTATATCTACTGAACAAATATCTTAACATCCCGAAAACCTTCTACTGAAGGATGGTCTCTAAAGGAGTACTAAAACACGAATTCGTCTCGGATTCAACTGAGGGTCCACCAAAATTACTATGCAAAATCTATTTATTCATTTATTTGATACGCACTTAGGCTGCTATCTGTTAAAGTTAAGTGGGACATACAATAGGAAAACACTAAATAACACAAACCATAAAAACTAAATCATGTTGGTTAGTTAGAAAATTAAAAATATTAGTATAACAGAAGTCGTGTTAGTGACATCATCTGAAATAAGAATTTTCAAAGTGGGCCAAAGCAGATTTTCGCGTGGGAATGAGCTGGGATTAAAGGCCAGAAATGATTATCTCGCGGCTAGAAAATAGGCGAAAATAAAGAAATTTACCATGAAAATATGTTAAACACTCGGAATTACCCTAAGAAGAGAACCTAATGAGGCTCTGAAATTGAAATCCTGGGTCCAGATTCATGAACGGACCAGTGGCCTCCGAAACCGCGACGCAGCGAGAGCCAGACGGAGTCGATGAGAGATTGCGTTTAACATAGGAAGTTTAGGATAAATAGAGTAAGGTAAGCGCCGTTCACAGGTTATATCTCGGGGTTTATCGGGGTTTACCAATGATGAATGTGGGCCCTGATGAGAGCGGAAACCTGAAACGCTTGAATCAATAAAGGTAAAAGGTAAAGCGGCCGGCGTTGATCAGGCTCCTATAGATGCGCCAGACATTCGTGTTCCATTCAGAATCGTAGAGGCATTGTGTACATCGCCTTTACAAAGACTGGTTCCAATTCATCCGACCCCTGAGAAAAGGAAGACTTGGTTAGCCGGGAAGGGGATCGATCGTTCGATCGTGCCGGTGTACTCACAAGGAGGGTCGTCGAAGTGATGGTGAGCTCTAGCGATGCAATTTCTATGGGATGTAGGGCTCCTCATCAGATATCCAAAAACATGAAAAAAATTTTCGGAATCGCATTGTATGGTACTGAAAAAGGCCTGCGAAAACGAGGAAGCGCTACACATCAAAGCGCTCATTTCGCCCTTGAGACCGGTAACTTACCTTAAACGGACGCAAATTCAGAAACGAATGTTACATTCGTGATCAGCGACCCAAAGAACCCCACAGACGAAGTTTGGACGAAATCGGTTATTTTGACCCAGGCACCTCACTTACCCGCCCTTACCATAGCTAACGCTCACCAGCCCAAACACAACCAAACCCACCATTAGATACCGTCACTTGTTGCAAATCACGAAACTAGTGTTATATTCGTGACCAGCGCCTCAAATAGTCTCACTAGCAAGGTTTGGGCGAAATGGGTGGTCATGATGTCTTGAGCCTCATGGCAGGTGTCGGTAGTGTTGCCCAAGGTTCAGTCTCTGAAGATTTACTGGTAAATGTATTATGCTTCCATTCAAACTCTAGCTGTCAGAAAATCTTGAGTATCCACCACCTTCAATTCAGAAATTGCCTAGGAGTCTCACCTGGGCTGCTGATCACGAATTTTACTTTTGTTTCTGGAATTCCGACTGGTGAGCATTAGCTACATATGGTAAGGGTGAGTAAGTGAGGTACCTTTGTCAAAATACCCGATTCCGTCCAAACATCGCATGTGGGGGTTATTTGGGTCGCTGATCACGAATCAAATCACTAGTTTCTGAATTTGTATCCGTTTAAGGTAAGTTACGGTGAGTATTGGTTACCCATATTAATCTTGCCATTTACCAAAATTTGTGCATTTTCCGCTGCTCCAAACATGATTTTCTTCCACCTCCATGACAAAATCGCAAAATGAGCACGATTTGGTACCAATGCGATTGAAGCAAAACGAAATAGCACCGACAGAATTCGAACCCACGACCTTCTGAACTAGAGCCCTACCACTTACCCACTGCGCCTCCGGCCACATCTCAAGCGCGAGATGAGCGCCTTCATGAGTAGCCCTCCCTCGTTTCCGCAGGCCTTTTTCAGAACCATGTAATGCGATTCCGAAAATTTTTTTCATGTTTTTGGATATCCGATGAGGAGTCCTACATCCCGTAGAAATTGCATCGCTAGAGCTCACCATCACTTCGACGACCCTCCCTGTCAGACACTCGTTTCGGACCACCCGCGGGGGAAAAAGGGGTTTTCGGACCATCCGCAGACCCACTTCATCGTCGGGGGTTCGTCCGGTTGCAAAAGCGGTTGACCCGCCGACCGTATTCGCAAGTATTCGCAAGAGGACAGGACTGCGGACCAACCGCGGTTCGTTTTCGGATGACCCTCAGAGCTACTCAGATGGTTCTGATTGTGAGCGTCTTGCGTTCCCCTACAGAACTTGCCATTTTATCACGCGCGAACCTAAATTCGAAATTTCCGACACATTTCTTTGTTCTTTGTTCTTCTGATTTCTTTCCTTGTTCTTTTTTGTTCTAGGTTTACCTGAGCAAAAGCACCATTTTGCTTAGGTGAAGACCAATTTTAGCACGTGTAGTTTCCCATATTGTCGATGTTGAACGTTATACCCATTTCTTTTTACGTCGCATAGGTGCGATCTTCTTTACCCAGTCCTTCCTTTTCCTCCTTCATTCTTCGTGTTCTGGGTCGATCGTCTCGAATTTCAATCAAATCCTGTCAATTTTTCAGGGACCGATGAAGATGAAACGTCTGATGTCGAGGAGAAAACGTAGGTTATGCACATCTCTCTCTCTTTAGACTCCTTTTTTCCAAAATTTCCAATGTAATTAGTGGTTCAGGAGCAAGTCCGTCATTATATCTTCAATAGCTGTGAAGTCTGGTGACGGAAAGCTCATCGAAAAGGAGGGTGTTGCGAGTGGAAATGTGAGATTCGGTTACCTCATTCAATAGCTTCGCTTAATTTGCTTTGAGTGGGCTGACGCATAAGTGGTCATATTCATTTAGAAGTATTTTTGTGTCTACTAGATATAGTTTTCGTCTAGTGCATTCCTTTTTCGATGGCTCTAAAACTTCCACCTTTTTTCAGCATAGAACACAACATGGCCATGATGGATATGGTGATACACTTTCGTGAGAGGGAGATCATTCTTTTCCCCTTCTGGAAGACGGGAACAGTTTCAGGTTTGTCATTTTTGTGTTTTTCATTCTGCTAGCAGTTAAATTTGAAACGCGCTTCTAGGGATGAATTTCCTGTGGTCACTCACTAGCAACAAGTTTCCCAGCAGGAAAAATCACCAGCATAAACAAGAGGAGCTGGATTGCTTCCTTTCCTGGAGTTTCCGCTGCGAAACCTGATAGTACTTATAGGTGAGTAGGTTCCGTTAGTCTAAAAATTATGGATGCAGCCTCACCGTTTTGGGATCCAAGTTTTATTTTTGTCAATCGCCGCAAAAATAACGTTCTTCAGAAGGTAATAAAATGAAGGAATAATTCGCTAAATATGGATCAAGAAATGTTTAACAGGTATTGACTGATGGTTAGCCATAAGTTTGTTTACAAATAGAATGAGTTGTTTGCCGTGTATCGTTAAATCTCTGTATTCTACTCAAACAAAATATTACCGAACAAAGTAAGCGCCACCAGGATCGATATATTTTTGCTAACAATTCATATCACTGTAATATGTCGGTTCTCCACACTTTAAGTGTCAAGTCGTAAGTAGTGTAGCGGAGCGGAGGGACCGACATATTAGCCGTTTTCGGAACTCAACAAGTGTATGACGGAATTACACGGAGGAATCAATAAGATTTATATGTCGATATACGAGCGTACAATAATTGTATAAGTACGAGGAAGGAGAATAAGAGTCCATGAAATCACCATAAAGCTTCTGGAAGTCGTTGGCGGCTGTTTCAGTATCTGTCTGGCTATTGACGCCCTACCATTACAGAATTTACGTTTTGGATTTTTAGCAACACAGGGCAAATGCCGCCGTGAGCAGCTCTCAGTCACCGCTGGCAGATTCGGCCGATAACATATCTCAGGATACGATACCGTTTGCTCCCGGACTACAGATCACAGGGTATTTTCCTCGTTCCAAAAAAGGGCATAAGATTTCATCACTGCTCGACTTTCAGCCTTACGGAGCGAGTGTTCTCCGGATTCCGGTTGGCACAGGCCATGTACCCCATACAAAGCCGCCTGTGCCAACCGGAATCCGGAGAACACGCGCTTCGTAAGGCTGAAAGTCGAGCAGTGATGAAATCTTCGTTGTTGTTATTTCGTCGTTGTTTCGTCGTTGTTACTTCTTAATGTTGTTTATGTTGCTCAGTGGTTTTGTCATTTTTCGTCGTTGTTACCGGTTAATGTTGATTATGTTGCTTAGTGGTTTTGTTATTATTTCGTCGTTGTTACCTGTTAATGTTTTTATGTTGTTTAGTAGTTTTGTTATTATGTTATTATGAGTAGAAAATAAATTGGTATTTTCTTTGCAATGTGTAATTGTTCGGAATGAAATCAGAACCGGGTAAATGAGGAATCATCAGGGCTATGTAAGCGGATGACCAAATTATGGTCCGAAAGCTCACTGCTTTTCGTCCGCTTTTCGGATCACCCGCGGACCTTAAACCAATCACTAGCGGACCCAATTTTTTGTCATCCGCTTTTCCCCCGCGGGTGGTCCGAAACGAGTGTCTGAGTAGGTAGGTCCTCGTACCACTGCCCCACTCTGGTGGTATAATACGGAAGCAGAAAGCAGGAACGAACCTGTGTGTATATAGGAATTCTACAACTATTTTTCCACTCCTATTTTTTCGATATCCACAGATGACAAACAAAACAGTGGTTCTAAAGGAGCTGCTAAGCCTAAGCGCCGCAGATCACTATCGTTTAGGTCTAAAAAATATGCTTTCATGCTTAATCTCCTGAAACCCGGTCGCTGTAGCACGACACCCTTCCTTCAGCGGAAGTTCGTTCGAGATGCTCTGCTGAGCACAATTCCTCAGCGCTGGAGAATTTGAAAAACTGCAAAAGAGCCAAAGAAATGTTCTGTTTGATAAGAAGAGTGTCGGCGATACATGAGAGGTACAAGAGAGCTGGATGGAGGGGACACACTACAAAGTCTTTATAATAATGGCCCAGTTAGATCTGAATAAAATAAGCTTGAATACGGATACTTCAAAATCATCTTCAAGAAATTCGACTTATTTTTGTTGAAGCTCTGAACAAGGACAGAAAAATTTCAAAGTCTTCTTGAAAATTGGATATATAGCAGAATATCTAGCTTCAAAAAAAGCAAGAAAATCGATGAGCATTTCCTTTTTTGCTAATGTGTGGAGGTAGAAATGGTGAAGTTACTAGAGATAAATTAATTTAGAAGTAGAAGTAGTGAAGTTACTAGCCAAACTAAAACTATGCGTTTATACATCTGGTCAAGAACAAGCTTCTCAAACACTAGTATGTTTCCATTCGTTCGATTGTGTGCTTTAAACTCTCTCTCTCTCATGTGTGTCTTATACTCGCGTAAATAAATAAGTAAATAAATAAATAAATAAAGCCGACGAATCGTCGATTAGTCCACAATACTAGCGAATACGTTACGAGCGGCACTCTACGGTCTGTTTATTCCGAAAATCCAGTTAGAGATAAATTAATTTGGTAACTAGGCAACAGACGGCTTCGTCAGAGGCGTAGGAAAAGGGCTACTGGAGGCTTGAAGAGATTGTCGTAGAAAATGTCGCAGACAACAATCGTCATGGTCACTGGGCAAAAAAAAACGCAAAAGAAAAAATTCTAAAATGGTCGACGTTGTTCATTTCCCTATGGACGCGCCATGCCTTCGTCTTCCATTCGGAATTGTATAGGCATGGTGAATGCATACATGGCATATACAACAACTTACGAGGGTCAGTCACAATACCAAGTCAGTGTCTTCACCTTTCTAGACGAATTTACCCGACCACGGAGGGATGCAAGGCTTAGTTAACCCGTGCGGCGAAAAATGCGTAAAACATAAAATTATTTCGCATAAAAAAGCGAAAATAAATAAAACAATTGCAAACAAAAGCTGTGCCTTAGGTTGATTTCAATGTATAGAATTTTCTTTCCTTGTCATTTTTACGTGATCGTTTTGATTCGAAAATCTTTGCCAAAGACAAGGTATGTACCGACGGATAGCCACGCTCAATTGGAAAACGTCGAACAAACGAAACATTGGCGAGGAATTGGATTACATGGCGGGTGTCGAAAGGAGACATTTTTGTCTCAAGCAATCCGCCGCCCACCCCTTAGAAAGCGGTGTTGGATTTCTCACCCTCAACCCCTGAGAACACGTCACGAAATGTCTTGAACGTCATGCCGACAGATAGAGTTGTGGGTTACCAGGGTAGGTTTAAAAGCGACAAGGAAAAACAGATCGGGAACTGTGACAATGAACAATATTTCAACCGTGATCTATAAGTAGCTTTCTTTGAAAACAGAATTTTCACCGAGAACTGCAATTAAAAATGGAATTTTCACCAAAAATTGCGGTAACCGACAACGATAGCGTCCTCATACTAAAGTACCGGACGAGCCGCAACGATAAAACGGCGCTAGCGACGCATTCTTGCGCGAAAACCGCCGTTTTTGTATATTTCCTTCAAAGTTGATTCATTATTCGAAAAAAAAAAAGAATGTACTCGAGCTCAGCAGCTTACGCTCTATCCTTTCAAATACAAATTATCCACATTCTTGGCATTCGTTAGTATGCGATTTTTTGACCCCTCGATTTTCGGACGTTCGCCCATATGACTCCTTTTCTGGTGTCGCGTCACTAGTTGAGCCTCCACGTTCGGTCGGGTTACCACGTGGAGACCCCAAAAACGGCAACTTTCGACGCAAAAAAGCGCCGCTGCCGCCGTTTTATCGTTGCGGCACGTCCGGTACTTTACGTCTCGGGAGCTGTTTCACTCAACGGAGCTCAAACATACAAGTTTTATCTTGTTCAAGAATACATACCCACGGTGTCGTCTAGCCGATCCGGATCAGGAAGTCTCCTCAAAGTCTCAGCTTAACTGTCGAAACATCTGCAACGTCTTCCGGCTCGTAGATTGCAGGTGCTTATCGCCGCGACCGGAAGTGTATCCGCTGCCTTTTCTGTCTGGAATATAATGAGTCAACGCTTGGGGCTGCTCAAAACATCTCAGAAAACTGGCGAATTCAGAAAATTCTCGAAAGCTGTCAATCACAACAGGGAGCCTATCAAAACCAGAAGGAAGGATAAATGAGCTTCTAAGAGAAAAAGCTCTAAAAAGCTATAAAGCGGAAACTTACCGCCCGACTGAGAGAACGGAATAGCGGTCCCATTTGAAATAACCTAAATTTTTGAGAAATTAACGGATATGAGTATTTACATAGACGCAAACAGGATTTTTGAGACCGTCAAGAATTCAACGATAATGGTAACAAATGAAAGGTAAGGGTGAAGGTGCCGGCATTGATCAATTGCGTAAAGACGCGCCATGAATTCGCATTCCATTTGGAATCGTAAAGGCATGGTGAATGCGTTTTTGGCCTATACAGTGACTTGCGGGGGCCAGCCTCTATACCAAACTAAGTGTCTTTACCTTCCCAAACTGGTCTGGTACCATTTACCCGACCATTTTTTGGGAGGATAGAAGGCTTAGTCAGCCAAGGCAACGATCGATCGCTTGAGCGTGCGGGTGTCAGTGGCGCCTCTTACCATTGTTCCACGCGCGCCATTGAACCATATAACAAATAAGTTAATAAAACCCACCAACTCATAACAAGCGATGTCATCACGGACGACCCTAGAGACCTTGAGACCCCTGGACCTGATTCATCCCATTTCAGACCTTGTCGAATCGCCTAAAAGGTTTCTCCGAGGAGGTACATGCCAGTAAGAATAGTGAAGCTCTCTGGTGAATATAAAGCTTGAGTTAATATGTCGTTTTATTAGTGAATATAAAAATAAAAGGTAAAGGTAAAGGTAAAGGTATCGGCGTTGATCAGTCCTCTAAAGACGCGCCACGCATTCGTGCTTGATTCAGAATCGTAGAGGCTTGGTGAGTGCATATTTGGCCTATACAATGACCTGCAGGGGCCAGCCGCTATACCAAGTCAGTGTTTTTACCTTCCCAGACAAGTCTGGTACCAATTTATCGAACCCGGAGGGATGGAAGCCTGGGTGGGCCCAGGCGAGGATCGATCGAACGTGAGGGTGTCAGCAGCGCCTCTTACAACTGCGCCACGCGATTAGTGAATATAAAGAAAGGAAAAGAGAAATAGAAGAAGAATAGGCCCGCGATAGACATCGGCAACAAGGAAGGAGGTGGTGATGACGGGTGGTGTGAAATCGATTGTGTTTGTTGGACAGAACAATTTGACCAGCCGTCCATCTTCCAATATCTTACGTTGGACTATTTGATAGACTTTTATTTATTTATTTATTTATTTATTTATTTATTTATTTATTTATTTATTTATTTATCTAATATTAATGCACGGATTCTGAAAAGGCGGATGACGATATACCTAACCTAATAACCTACTGCAGTCAGAAATAAGGTTTTAAAAAGTTTTTAATAAACTTTAAAACTTGTAGAAGCTTAGCAGGTCCGGAGATCGACCCTAACAGGGTCTCAGAAATTTGGGTGGAATTCCTTCAATAAGGTTACCAGCTCCCACCTTTCATTACAAGGCATTCATAGTATGATTGGGCTTATTTCTATATATTTACCTCTCCAAGAAGTCGCTATACCTTTCATCAAGGTGACAGTTTGGAAGTAGGTGTCGTTAGTGTCAGGCTCAATTCGACAGTCAATGCTTTTCTCGCCCATGCGTTGAAGCATAGTATAAATTAATATTCAGCAAGTGATCGGTGTCGATTATGTTATCGACGACACAGCGGAATCGCTGCCACTTGACGATTCAGAACTTCTCACATGATGTTCTACGCAGCGTTATTTCTGGTTTTGCTGGGTCAAGTGGCATCGATAACCCTTGGGACAACCGGTAAGGCACATTCCTTTGTCTTCTTCTTCTTTGAATCAGGTTGTTAAAGATAGACAAAATACATTACCTCAAGATCGTCGTTAGGGCTAAGCTTACAGTATCCACGTGCGGCGAGCTTGCTGTTTATGTATCTTTACGAGTTATCCTTATACTTATACTTTATTCAACGTGAATAATACTTCATGGACGGAACACAAAAACAATAATTCAACCAACGAAATGCAACCAATTCTGTACGACAACTGAGCAAGTGTAGAGAAGAGGTTGAAGTGGCAACGTAGAACATCGAAGAAAAGAAGGAAAACGATAGGAACAGGGATGAACTATTATCCTTAACTTGTAGCCTAACAGTGAAGCTTACAGACAAATGAGGAGGCTTGCAACTTATTTTTAGACTTCAAGTAGATTGCGTTCCTTATTGAGAAGAGTCTTAAATGACACCGAAGATAAAGACAGAAGGCTTTCTTTAGAAAAATTTCTGTACTTGCGGCATACTGTATTGCAGAAAAAGTTGGTCCTTACTTGACTTTTGGCTACTGTGCCGCCAATGGTCAGGCCACCGTTGCGAGTCCTGCTGAGAGAAAATTTTACAAGATTGTAGAGATCGGTTGAAACTCTACCAGTCAGGATTTTGTGTAACATTATTAAATCATTTCGTTTTTCTTCATTTAAAAGACCACAATCCCAGTTGCTTATTTCTTTCATCACTACTAGGAACAGAGTTGTAGGGCATTCCAGTACATATAAGTACAAGTTTGCGTGTGAAGCTATTTTGGACACTTTCTAGTGTGTTGATGTCCTTCTTTTCATGAGGATTAAACACAGTGGTTCCGTTCTCTACAATATAGCGGACGTAGATTTTGTAAGCTCTCCGAAGAAGCTTAGGATTTTTTGTCCCGAGTGTTTTAAAGAGGTTTACGAGTTACTTTACGAGTTTAAGAACGTTGGGTATGTATATGGTGGTATATATCACTTTTATATTTGTTGTCTACAAAAATGCATTTGTCGTTGCACCTTAGCTATTGGGTATGTCCCTGAGTTGATATTGGTCAGGACATTTTTGTAGAAGGAGTTGGCTTATGTATGTTTACACCTCCAAGAAGCCATCATACCTTTCCTCAGTATGACAGTCGGGGGTAGAACCAATTTGCAGAAGGAGACCTCTCTGTGGTCGACTAATGCATATGGTTTATTCAGCACCGGCAGTGGCAGTCAGCAGTCTGTGTCACAATGCGTTGAAGCGAAGGGGGTTCAAGGTGATTCACCGAGCCCGTATAAGGGTAAGGGTAAAGGTAAAGGGGTAAAGGTGTCCGAGTTGATCAGACCCCTTTCTGCATTCGCATTCCATTCAGAACCGTACAGGCGTGGCGAATGCGTGTTTGGTCTATACAATGACTTGCAAGGGCCAAACGCTATGTCAAACCAGCGACTTTATCTGCTCAGACAAGTCACCTGATTCACAAAATCACCCGACACCCCGTTCCTCAGCACGCCGATTAGATGTGCGCGAGTCCCATCTTTTTTTTTTCAATTTGAACGGTCACCGGCAGCAGTACGCCAATCGACACGCAGCTTCATCGAATTGCCATCGCGGACGTTGTTTCTGTAAGGCCTTTGTTATACCGACGCTCATGGTGAGCGTCAGCTACTTGCGAGCGGTGAGCGCCCAGGCGCTGAGCACGCTACGCACGCACGCACGCGCCCGAAGCATACATAGCAGCCCTCGACCGACCCCCAGCGAAAGGGTCAATCGCAGTGCAATGGACTAGCTACGACGCGCGTGAGCGTCTGCATAACAGCCCGTGAGCGTCATCACGCCAGCGTCTGACGTGATAACTCGTACAAACGTGTCTGGCTCCACGGTGTCTGATACTGAATGGGACGAGTTGCGCTGGCAGACGCTCCCGCCAGGACAACTAACACACGCACGTCTGCTACCACGGTGTCTGATACCGAATGGGACGAGTTGCGCTGGCAGACGCTGGGGGTGAGCGTCGGTATAACAATGGCCTAAGCCAGAGAGTGTTGCCATCATAATGGCGAGTGACCGCGAGGTCTTTTCTTGTCGTAGGGCCGCCACTGGATAACGCTCGTATACCAACGACCGACCCGCGCCTGACCACATGGCCAGTAAAATGCTGTTTGGCCTGGTCTGCATGCAGCACAATGTCTCGGACTCTGGTTATGGCTCTCACCTCGTTGTTGTGCAGTCTGAGTAGCCGTTGCTTGCGAAGAGTCATTCCGGTCATCCTACGCACGGTTGAGCCATGTGATCTGGTACCAATTTACCCGACTCCGAAAGGATGTCATGTTTGATTAGCCCAGGTGATTATCGATGGCGGTGCTGGTGTCAGTAGCGCTTCTAACCACTGTACCACGCGCGCCCATCTGATACAGTACCGCTCATAACTTCTGCCCCAAAACGCATCGCCCACGCGTCTGGGCGATTTTTAGCGTCCAAATCATTCTCAGTGAATTTTGGAAAAATTTGGAAACACCATTTGACACGTCTTCTGGTGCTGAGCTGAAATATCCCCTTACATTTACTCCAGCGAAGAAAACCGCCTATAACTAGGTCACCTATTACAGCTGCTGTAAATGTAAAGCGACATTTGAGCCCAGCATCAGAAGACGAATCGAATGGTGTTTTTAAATTTGCCCAAAGTTCACTGAGAACAATTTGGACGCTAAAAATCGTCCAAACGCGTGGACGAGGCTTTTGGTACAGAAGTTATGAGCGGTACTGTAGGTAGGTACAAGTTACTATGAGACTGTTACTTTTGTCGAGACAAGCGTGACCATGACCATCGCGACACTTTGGATGGGATCGATGCAGCTGATTCCCTGACAGAACCCGATCGATTTATCTAATGTGATCGAGACACGAACAGGCATGAATAATGAAGATTTTCGAAAAGTCCTTTTCCGCCTGCGAATCAAAGTTGGTTGTATTGTTGCTGGAGCATGGTTGTGTGCGAAAATGCAAATGAGTGCGAATTTGCAACAACGCTCTAAAGCGTGAACATTGATTGATCACAATCCTAATGGCAGGCTAGTACGACTTATCAAATGCGTAGATACAGTACCGGACACGTCTTTTGATCACTTCCCGGAAAAGCCGCTTAGGAGCGTTCCAAAGCGGCGTTTTTGAATAACTCTCTCAAATGTCAACTATTCGTGAAAGGAGACACATTGTGAAGTACAGCTCTATCGTTTCGTATATAAATTATCCGATTATATATTTGGAGATGCTAGGCTATTCGCAAAACACGGACATCGGACGGAAATTGAACCCGCGTCTTTCTGTTTCCGGCAGACTGCACTGACCACTGTGCTACCGATGTATGTTGCGATCCCCTAGCATCTTTCTTAGGCCCGGTCGGGCTGTTGCTATCAGCACTCACCCGTAAACACGGGAATGAGCCGATGAGTTGTTCCCGAAAAGCAGCAATTAGCAGAATGGTTTCGTGTTAAATCAGAAATGCTATTAGCTTAACTGGTAACTGCCGATAACGGCTTATCGGCCCACTCCCGTGTATACGGGTGAGGCCCGCATGGTACAATGGTAAAAGATGCTAGGAGTCACCTTCACGGTAGCACAGTGGTTAGTGCAGTCTGCCGGAAACAGAAAGACGCGAGTTCAATCCAGTCCAATGTCAGTGTTTTGCTAATAGCCTAGCATCTCCATATATATAAGTCATTCAACTAGTTCTTGTCTACAAACCGCTAAACAAAAAAAGCGGCAATTAGCAGAACAGTATCCAGTCATAATTATAAATTATTTTTTGCCGACCCCTCAAATCTCGCCTGGTCGGTCCCTCGTATCCATCGATTGCCTCATCGTTGACGGGTCAGTCAGAGCGTGGGTTCTTATGGGGCTCAATTTTGATTTATGATCTTTAAGATCACTCGATAGGCTCGAGCTCAGAAAACTGAGCTCACCTTTACCCTATGTAGGTATATTTCCACGAATAATTGCGTTCCAACAAAGTTATTGAAAAAAAAGCCCGAACGCTCCGACGCGTTTTTTTTTTCGAGATAAATATGCTGGTTCTGTAATTATAAATATCAAATTCAATCTTTGAAAATCGCCTCTAAGTGCTTGTCACTGCGCAGTAACAAAAAAAACAATCATCTCACTGGTCATTTCAAATTCAATTCATCTTAATCAAACTGAAAAACTCAGCTTTGTGGAGTAAAAAATTGAACACTATTCCAGATTACACAAAGACGAAAGTTCCACTAAACAACACAGACGACATAGGTGAGTATTCAATGCTTTTCAAGACTATCGATCCTTTGACTAAACTAGTTAACCAAACTAACTTCATCTAATTCTAAAGAAAAACCAAAATAACTCCGAAAACCTTACTAGTTTAGTTAGTTTTACCTAAGTTTAGTTTGGGTTAGTTTGGTTTATCGATGCTTTGACTGGAGTAAATTGAATTGCTGATTTTTCAGATGCTATACATGAATCGCTGCTCTCACTAGCCGGAGTAAAGCGTAGTCCAGGTACAGTTGCTTCGCGGGTAAAAGTGAAGGTAGAGGGGTAAAGAGTTGGTTAGCTCCCTAAGGACACGCTACGCATTCGTGTTCCATTCCGAATCGTAAAGGTATGGCATTTGGCCTATAGAATGATTTCCTCAAGGGCCAACCACTATACCAAGTCTGTACCTTTACCTTCCCAGACAAGTCAGTCTGGTACCAATTTAGCCGACTCCGGAGGGATGGAAGCCTTGGGTAGCCCGGGCCGGGATCGATCGCTCGATCGGCCCTGTGGAAGTAGCGCCTCTTATCACTGCTCTAAGCGGGTTCGCTATGCGATGGTATTAGTAGATTAATATCAGTAGCTGGTATCAGTGGATTGATACCAGTACACATTATCAGTAGATTGATATATTATTTTCTCAGTAGTCAAAAACTAACCTGATTTTGAATTCTTTTGGAATGGTACAGGTTTGAGACCAGGAGGCCAATTTGGATCCAAGAACAGTTCATCGCTCTTTACCATATCTTTTTTTAGTTTTTTTGCTCAATATGGATGACCTACAATGGAAAGAAAGTTTGTGCATCATTTTTTAGACCATAAGAACTTTTTTAGTTTTTTTCTCAATTTGGATGGTCCACAATGGAAAGAAAGTTCATGCACATTTTTTTAGACCACAAGAACGATTCGCTTCACTCAAAGACAGAGACATTCGATGCGCTAGTTATGAATTATTCAATTATTCAGTTATTATTATTCATTTATTCTTTTCGTTTATTTTACAAACATATGAAAACTACTATTTTACATTTTAGTGGATAAGCGCGACTCGACGAAAGAAGCTCGTGACGCCGCCTCAAAACCACCAGAAGCTGCCTCAAGTACTTCCAGCGACGACGGTTACTAATTGAAAAATTCTATTATTTTCAACAGATTTTATTCATCTTTTTTTCAGGCAAGAAGACCGATTCGCTTCCCTCGCAATCAGATACATTTGATGGCCAGGTGCCAGGTATTGCTGCTGGTTTGCTAAGCCTAGTTGGGTAGTTTTTGTGAATCAAAAATGACTTATCCTCATTTTAGTGGCTAAGGAGGACTCGAAGAAGGAAGATCATGATGCTGCTATTGAGCCCACAAAATCACCAAAAACTGACTCAAGTACTTCCAGCGAAGAAGGTTGCTAATTGTCGTTTTTTTTCTGTTTTTAACACGTTGACGACCGTGTGACACAATGGTGCGTCACACGTATTAGGTCGCGTGGGGCCGTGTGACGCACTGCTGCGTCACAGTTTTGAAATTTACTTTGCTGACTTATTCCGATTTTTTGGGAAATATTTGTCTGGCCACTACATATATACCTCATAATTAGGAATCATTGTATACCTCGTGGTCCGTAAAAACAACTCTTACCTTCTGATTTACTGGAATTTTTGATTGTGCACTAGTTTTCTTTACAAGCAAAAACAAATAATGGTTCTTGCAAGAAACAAATAAATGCAAACAAATACTGTTTACCGGAACAAACACATAAATACAAACAAATATTGATTATTAGAATAAACAAATAATGAACAATAAACAAATAACAATTTCCTTGTAACCTGGATAGGGAAAAAGGACATTCTATAAGCTTCCAGCTGTTATTTTTCTATTTTCATTGCAAAAAAAAGAAATAGTCACAATCCCCGATATTACAGGACTGTATATATAGTCTTCGAGATTTACTATTCACTTTCATTTTGAAAAAAATTCGCCGTATGCCGGCATCATGCCACAGCCTCGGCGCGCTAGAAAATCGGTTGGTCCCACGCGCCAGACACGCGAAAAAGGCGCTGTCGTCAACGTGTTAAACTATTTCATTTTTACAGACAGCAGAACCGATAACAAAACAGCTTCAGATGCTGATAGTAAGGAAGATAATAAGACGGATCATCACGAAACAGTCTCAGATGCTGACGAGAAGGAAGGTAAGATGATAACCTTATGGCTGTCCTTCTATCACAATCAGCGTACATGGTGCAGTGCTAGGAGCTGCACTGATATCCGCAAGGTCGAGCGATCGATCCTCGCCCGGACTAAGCAAGCCTTCCATTCCTCGGGTAAATTGGTACCAGACTTGTCTGGTAAGCTAAAGACACTGAATTGATATAGCGGCTGGCCCTGCAATTGAATGGTAGACCGCGCTCCTAGTATTCTGAATGTAAGACGAATGCGTGGCGCGTCCTTAGAGGACTGATCTACTTTATCACTTCATCTTGCCTTTTTAATATTAATCGAAGATTCGTATCTCTTCAGACGATGAAAACAGCCATGCGACATCGCACGACGACGTTTCTACAAAAGTATCGGATCCTGAGGAAGGTATTGGCTTTAATTTGACATTTTCTGGGTTTATTTGATCCTTGTTTTTCATTTCAGAAAATAAAACCGATTCGCCTGATTCAAACCGTGATGAGCAGAACAACACCACAGGTTTACCCTTGTCACTCGTTTTCTGAATATCTAAGTCTAACAATTATTTTTTCAGTTCATAAAAATCGATACAAGAGCTTGAGCGGAGATGCAAAGCAGAGGTCTCCGACTCGGCTAATGACGGCTGCTGATTCAACAGAAACCAGAATCCAGGATGGCAAACCCATAGGGGACGGAACCAATTCAACAACGAATCAGGAAACCGATGACACGTATGTTTAACCGTGAAGAAAGTTCAGAGGACAATTTGTATGGTCATGAATATTATACTCGAAATAAACCCCACATTTTACTCCCAATAGCGAGCAAACCATGATTCATCAACGTGGTCCAAAGCTTCTTCGGGGTATATTTCGGATTTATTTCTACTACTTGCGGCTAGCGAGGTACGCTAGAACTTGTGTAGACCCGAATAAACCCTGAATTAACCCCGCTGCGAACGCTGATGGGCCACAGTTTGCACGTTATTATATACCAGCCATTCAGCGGCCTATATAGAATATTTCCAAATGATAAAAAAATGGAACAAAAAGCGTGCAGCAAAAGACGGCGAAGAACTGATGAAAAGGTCACGGGAAGTACGGTAACTGGCAATCGCGGCAGGACCCTAAAGTTAACGAACAGACATCGTGGTTTCGCTTATTTATTAGTAGGATATTATGGGTATATTTCAAGGTTTATTTCGAGTATATCATTCATGAATCCGGTTCTGGTATCCTAGCTAACTTCAGTTCCTATTTAGGATGCATATTTCCAAACAGATAATCGAAAAACTTGGCCAACGATGGAATCATTTCGTCTGTGCCAAGGCATTCAGCGGTTCCTGTAAGGTTAGTTGTCAGCAGTTGGTCTACTTCAACCTGCTAGGGCGCTCGGTTACCCATGGTATAAGGTATATCCCCCTGTCGTCTGAGGTAAGGTTAACCGCTAGGTTCAGTCAAATTCACAAGCATTTAGTGACTCTTCGACAGAGTAATACTCACGGGGCCCAGTCGAAGAGCGGCGAAGCCGCTCTTTGACTAGAATTTCGAAAATTCGGAGGTTTACGCTGAATTTTTCGGAAATTCGTAGATTTACCGCTAGGTTCAGTCAAATTCACAAGCATTTAGTGACTCTTCGACAGAGTAATACTCACGGGGCCCAGTCAAAGAGCGGCGAAGCCCTCTTTGACTGGATTTTTCGAAAATTCGGAGGTTTACGCTGGATTTTTCGGAAATTCGTAGGTTTACCGCTAGGGTCAAATTCATTTAGTGACTCTTCAAATTCACAAAAGCGGCGAATTTAGTGACTCTTCGACAGTTCAGTCAAATTCACAAGCATTTAGTGACTCTTACTCACGGGGCCCAGTCAAAGAGCGGCGAAGCCGCTCTTTGACTGGATTTTTCGAAAATTCGGAGGTTTACGCTGGATTTTTCGGAAATTCGTAGATTTACCGCTAGGTTCAGTCAAATTCACAAGCATTTAGTTACCGCTAGGTTCAGTCAAATTCACAAGCATTTAGTGACTCTTCGACAGAGTAATACTCACGGGGCCCAGTCAAAGAGCGGCGAAGCCGCTCTTTGACATGATTTTTCGAAAATTCGGAGGTTTACGCTGGATTTTTCGGAAATTCGTAGATTTACCGCTAGGTTCAGTCAAATTCACAAGCATTTAGTGACTCTTCGACAGAGTAATACTCACGGGGCCCAGTCAAAGAGCGGCGAAGCCGCTCTTTGACTGGATTTTTCGAAAATTCGGAGGTTTACGCTGGATTTTTCGGAAATTCGTAGGTTTACCGCTAGGTTCAGTCAAATTCACAAGCATTTAGTGACTCTTCGACAGAGTAATACTCACGGGGCCCAGTCAAAGAGCGGCGAAGGGCCCGGAGGTTTACGCTGAATTTTTCGGAAATTCGTAGATTTACCGCTAGGCAGTCAAATTCACAAGCATTTAGTGACTCTTCGACAGAGTAATTCAGCGGCGAAGCTCCAGTGACTGATTTTTCGAAAATTCGGAGGTTTCTGAATTTTCGGAAATTCGTAGAAATTCGGAGGTTTACGCTGGATTTTCGGAAATTCGTAGTAGGTTTACCGCTAGGTTCAGTCAAATTCACAAGCATTTAGTGACTCTTCAAATTCACACTCTTCGAGCATTTAGTGACTGAATTTTTCTTCGTAGATTTACCGCTAGGTTCAGTCAAATTCACAAGCATTTAGTGACTCTTCGACAGAGTAATACTCACGGGGCCCAGTCAAAGAGCGGCGAAGCCGTCAGGAGTAATCTGATCCCCACGATTTCATTTCCTGCAAGGTAGGGTAAATTTTTACTACACTTATTTTCGAGACTGCTTACCCCTACTAGTGCATCTACTGAGATCTGTAAGTCATTGTGAAGGCCAAATACTCAATCGAGATGTTTTAAAGAATCTAAATAGGAGCCTTTTGCGCGGCGTACCCTGAGGGCATCAGACTGATCAGTTGGCTCGTCTACATTTACTTTTACCTGTAGATCGTGTTGTGCTTTCTGGAGCCTTGGAAATACTCTTCCGAAGCACTTTTCAGGTATCGGATTCCATCCAGATTTGTTCGTACAACAGCGATCAGATTATAGTGATGGGAATGCCTTTACGGTAAATTTTTCGATCATTTTATATTATGATTCTTTGTAACTTTTCGTAATCTTTATTCCTCTTCGTTTTTTGACTACTTTTTGGAATCTTCATTCCTCTCCAAACCTTATGTTACACCTTTCAGATTCAAAGAGTCCGAACAGGACGTGAAGGAGTCGATTATGAATTGGATTATCGATTGCAAAGCATCGCCTAAACAGACGGCACAAATTCTGAAAGATATTCGCAAAAAAGTCAAAAGTGGCGACACCGGAGCCGCAGGGTCAGTTTCCTTTCAAGGGAAATTAAACGTTTGAACAAATCATCCATCAGTATTCCTACTATTTCTGTTGGGCGATCTGTCCTTCACTCGTTTCCTTTCCTTCCGTCCTTCCCCGCAAAACGCTGGGAAATTTCCACATATTTCTGAAGCAACAAGTGCACTATGTATCATCTAAGCTTGACCATGTTGTTAGGGAATCTAGTAAATCGTGTAAAACTAGTAACTAGTAGTACTGATCACTTACATACAGACATTGACCTCCATGATTCGATTTGTTGATCACTTGAACTCTCATTATAACCACAAATAAATGCCCTACGGCTCTTTGAATGTTCTACAGGGTGCGGCAAAAGTCCTTCAACACAGATACTTGACCGTCTAAACGGCAGATTTCAGGCAGATGATATGAAATCTATAGCATCTATTGCCTTTGACCACACACATATAAAAAAGCATCTAAGTTTTGATTTGACCTCCTTTCGCACGAAGAAAGTCTTCCGTAGGCTTCTCAGCACTTCGAAACCACCACTCGGACCTATCAGCAGGACTCTGCACCTGCTCATAGTGCCGAAGTCGTACAGAAATGGTGCGCCGACAATTTTCCTGATTTTATCTCATCAAAAAAGTGGCCACCGAATAGCCCGGAGCTTAATCCTATGGACTATTCAATCTGTTCCATGTTGAAGAGCAAAGCCTGCGCAACATCCTACGCGAGCACTGATTCTCTTAAGGAAGCCTTGAAGAAAGCCTGGTAGGAAATTGATGAAGATGTCCTGCGTGCCGCCGTTCACGCGTTCTACAAGGGACTTAGGGCCTGTATTCCTGCGAAAGGAGTTCATTTCGAAATTTAGATGCTTTGTTATATGTGTGTGATCAAATGCAATAAATGTTATAAATTTCATCTCATTTGCCTTAGATCTGCCGTTTAGACGATCAGGTATCCGTGTTGAAAGACTTTTGCCGCACCCTGTAGTTGGACCTGTTTTTAGAGAGAAAACGGCACTCTCACTCGAGGCCGACACCGCTCTGATAATTCATATCATAACAAGCGATAACAATGAGTACTTATCACGTGGTCCTTCAATACTACAGTTGAGCAGTGTGTTTTCTGAAGGTAGGAGCGATGAGAACCGCGCAACAGCTTGTGTGGGATGCCAATGAATGATTCTCTTTAGCATAATTATATGAATTATCAGAGCAGTATCGGCCTTGAGTAGGAGTACAGAGAAAAAAAGCATTGGTGCAGGTCCCAGAAGCTAAAAGATCCGATTTCAGCTCAGCCTTCATCACCGCCATCGCCGTCTTGGCAGCAGCCCTGGTGTTCAACAGCTGGTAGAGAGCCGTGGACGAATTCGAAGAGATCAAAAAGCCATCTCTAATGTGAAAGGTTTTCGTCAATAATCAATAAGTCAATGAATTTGCTCTCGTTAAGTGAACAGACACCTGAATAAATAAATAAACTTCTACAGACCCACGATGCCATTGAAGCTCATAAACCCCATTAATGACTAGACGTTCCTGGTACACTTACAGTATGAGTTTGAAGGAACATTTCATTACCTTACCGTTTTCTCAAAAACGATATTATTGTATTCTTTTTGCTTGCGGATATTTCAGGTTAGTTAGGCAGTAGGCGGGTAAGCAAAACAAGCCCTCAGGCGCTTCTCAAAAACCTCAAAATAGGATCCGGGCGATCATAATTGTTATCGTCTCGTTTTTCTTCACATCTCATTTACTCCTTCATGTTTTTGAGGCTATTCGATTCGGAACTGCGATAGTTAGGCTAAACCTTTTAGTATATCCCTAACGGCGCCAGTGGTGCAATGGCAAGAGGGTCCACTTCTCCCTGCCCAGTAGAGTGATCAATCCTCAACCAGTCCAGGTCACCCTGAGTTCAAATCTTGTCATAGTCGCAATTTTTGAGATGAATCTACACTATCGGAACATCAAAAGCTACAATACTACGACCTTTTCCTTTATACCACCTGGGCCGAGATTCATGATTCACGAGCGGTCTCCGAAACCGCGGCGCAGCCACAACCAGTGGGCTGAGTCGATGAGAAGGTTGCGTTTAACATAGGAAGTTTAGGATAAGTAGACGAAGGTGAGCGTCGTTTGGGCTGTATCTCGGGTTCTATCGCGGTCTACCAATGATGAACCTGGACCCTGCAGTTTCAGCTAAGAAGGGTAAAGGGATGTGCTCTACTACGCTCTCAGTCCTCTCTGTGCCCAAGAAGGACAAGTACCCAGAACCCACCCATTTACCTAGAAGCTCATTAATTCACTACTTCTCATTGATTCCTTGAGGAAAACATGTTATGTACAGAATCGGTGGGTAGAGTTACCCACGGGGTGTTCGGTGAAACTCACCACGGAGGGGTTGGTTAGCCTGATGGGGCAATTTGAGAGGAGGCGTTTTTCGCTGCCGTGCTTCACCGTCTCGACGTCGTATCGCTTTCCATCGTATTGACTTCTGGGGAGCCAGTTTTCACTATTTCGCCGTTTTCGCGCCGTTCTTCGATAGCCTGCGGGCATGTCTTCCGCGCTGAAATGCTCTCGACTCTCTTGGGTTTTCACGAAAGCTTTTGACACGCAGTCAATCTTTCGCGAGTGGTTAGCGCGCCTGCAGGACAACGGGCCTTTGGGGGATGGGAAGAAGGCAGAGTTGACGACTGAACGAGGATTCAGACCTGTCACTGGCGGCTTTACAATCTTCTGTTTTTTTCAAAATGCCCCGAAAAATTTGGAACCATGTTGTGTACTTTTTCGACATGTACTTTTTCTCTTTTTGTCATCGTCTACTCGCACAAGGAAAAATTACTTTTGGAAAGCTTTTACCCTGGCAATTACTCCGGGGCACACGTTGCTACTTCGCTTCGCTTCAGAAGTCAGGTAGAATGGTAAGGAAGTCTTGAGTCGCTTCACTTAAAGGGTTCAGAATTTTCGAATGAAGGTAGCCAATCTGGCGAATGGTACAGTGGTAAGAGGCGCTGCTGACACCCGCACGGTCGAGCGATCGATCCCTGCCCGGAGTAGCCAAGCATTGAATCTCTCCAGTACCGGGTAAATTGGCACCAGATTTGTCTGGGAAAGTATAATGGCTGGCCCCCGCAAGACAGTGTAAAGATTAAATACGCCTTCACGATGTCTCTACGATTGTGAATGGGAGACGAATGCGTGGCGCATACTAAACGGAGTGATTGACGCTGACCTATCTACCTTTGCCTTTTCTAGCACCTTTACCTTTGTCCTACCTTTACAAATACGAACTTGCCACCCTTTAGGACGGTCCTCTCGAGGGCGGTTTGTGTTCTTCGGTAGGTGTTACTCGAACAGATTAATTTTTGCCTAATTTTTCGTATTTTTTCTCAGTTTGTTTCGAGCCACCAGTCGAGTGGAGTTTGTAGAATCGATGTGGCTCGGATTCCCAGTGGAAGGTCCGTCTACTGCTGTTAGTGGTGGCTTAGAATGAGAGTTTTTTATTATTCATCTGTTGGCTTCATTGTTTGCAATTCCCACGAGTTGTGAGAGACCGGCAACAAGCAATGTCAATGTTAGATAGAAACTTTTTACCCTTTTTTCTTTTTTCACTAGTTTCTGCTTGATTAGTTCGCCCCTTCAGTCACATTTGGCAATCTAAACTGCGGGAAGCTGCATATTCAGCAAAAAATGAGACGTTTTTATGCATCCAAAATGAGGAAAGCAATGATGTGAAATCAATCAGATACATAGTAAATATTATTTAAATTATTATAAAATTCTTATTATTCATTCTTATCAAAATCTCATCTTATTTAAATAATTATTCAAATCTTATTAAAATGATTCTTCTTATTCAATTATTATCTTATTTAAATTAAAGTCTGTGGGGTGTCGGCCAAGGTCGATCCAAATAATTTTACATTAATTAAATAAAAACTTTATGATTATTAAAATTAGAAGGGTAACGGCAACAAGCTCATTTCTCATCTAGTAGACAAAATAAAAAAGTAGTCCATAATTCACCTCAAATCCGCCCTGAGGCGGTCGAGATCCCAACAAATCAAAGCCTCTTATTGCCGTTTGCCAGCGGCAATGGTGGTTGTTCTAATTGACAGCCGGTTGTTAGGTCATAATTGACCGACGGATACACGCCTATAAGTCAAAAAGATTATCATTATAAAGGCGCTCGTGGTGCAGTGATAAAAGGCGCCACTGACACGGCGGTCGAACGATCGATCCCCAACCGGGCTCACCCGGGCTAACCCAGCTTCCCGCCCCACTGGGGTCGGGTAGATTGTTACTAGACCTATCTGGGGAGGTGAATACGCTGATTTGATATAGTGACAGAGCCCACAAGTCAATCTGTAGGCCAAAAACGCATGTACCACGCCTCAAACCGTCACCGTTACCCTTACCTTTACCCTGGAATCTCGGTCCCTCAGAGGCGGAGGCAGTGAAGCTTCAGCTGAGAAGCTGAGATGTCGTCGTCTCTCGTCGAAATCAGGCGAAATTTGCCAGCGTTCTGTATTTCGAACGCAATTTGCCACGCCGAAAGGGCCTCACGGCCAAATTAGATTTTAGCCAGAAGTCGCGCGACGCACATCGCCGACAAACCGTCGAAGATGGCCGTTCGTCGAGGTTTTAAAAGGATTTTAAAAAGGTAAAAGGTCAGAGGCAAGAGGTAAAGGTAAATGAGCCGGCGTTGATCAGCCTCCAAGGGACGCCGCGTATCCGATACCCTTCAAAAGTGACGCTATGGGTGTTTTCGAATCATACTCATTACTGATGCTTTTCTAACAAATAGAAAATTTTCCGCGTGGGTAGCAAATTTTTGCCTGATTTCTACGAGAGACGACGTCATCTCAGCTTATTTTTCGAATCAATATCGTTGAGCCAATTTATTTATTTATTTATTTGTTTACTGGTCTATTTACTTATTTATTTATTTATTTATTTATTTATTTATTTATTTAAGACGTGATCAGGTCAAGTGAAAATAGAAAACAAACTGAATAAACCTAAATGTAATGCCAAGGCAGCAAGAATAACCAAAACAACAAAATTACAGTTCCAATATTCTGATAACAAGAACCAAAACTACTTGAAAGATGAACCAATAGTGTTTTACGATTCGAAGAAAAAGGCTAAAAAGGTAGCTATGAAGATGCGAATAAACAACGTAAGAAGGAAGCATCATTCTGATATCAACGTACATTTAGCCGCCCGTTGAAAAAACTTTTAAAATGATATTAAAGACATTTGGAGAACTTCTCTCTTTTAGTGGAGAGCGGAAAAGACGAATTATCCTATGAGAAAAAATGAAATGCGCGAATGCGAATTTGTCCTATAAAATGATCAGCGGTGGCCAGCCGTTATCCCAGACAAGTCTGGTACCAATTTACCCAACTCCGGAGGTATGGTAGGCTTGGTTAACCCAGGCTGGGATCCATCGTTCGACTTTTCGGGTGTCAGCAGCGCCTCCTACCGCTGCACTATGTGGACTAGTAATCAGAAAAGTAAGTATTCTTGAGCCCTACCCATCTCTCGGTGTTCTTCCATGACTTCTATCAGAGCCTGGAAAGCAGCTCGCATAAATCTCCATGTTTTCGCTTCACTGCAACCTATGCTGATTTCATTTTGCAACAGCGAACACCCTGGGGATCCACTGATTATGGGAAACGTCTGCCATCGAAGAATGTGGACACCTTCTTCCCTTCCGGTAGCAATTTACCCCACCCAGAGCGATGGACCATGTGATATCATCCCTGGAATTCAGGACATCAAGTTGGGGCTCATTTTCTGAGATGAGCTTTGAACGTTTCCCCAGAACAAAAGCAGTTGTGCCGCTCACGGCGTGTTCTTCAAACCACCGAAAAAGAAGAGAATAACAAACAACCGAATTTCTGGATGAGTTCCACAAATCAGCCATGCGAGGAGAAATCTCACCGTCTTCCCTAATTCCAGTGTTCGTTAGCAGGCACCAGAGGATGCCGAAGAAGAGGAAGACCCTGAGGCAGTGGGTTACGAAAAAATGGTAAATGATAGCAACATCGCCGCAAGTCGAGTGATCGATCCTCGCCCAAGACCAACCAACCCTTCCTTCTATCCCTAGGGGCCAAAACTCTGATGGTAAACTAGTACCAGACTTGTCTGGGAAGGTGATCTAGAGATTGTGTGGGTCATCATGAAAGCTATTTAATTGTAGACTTAAGCGTCTCACTTCGGTTATCTATTAGGTTGGTAAGAAAGTTTGTGCCGTTTTCTTTCAAACGACTGTTGTAAGTTGAGTTTGAAAGCTTTTGCAGAGTGTTACACAGCATTCAAAGAAGAATTATTTGCTCTTTCAAGCAGTGCATTAGAAATTTTGTGATAACTTCGAATTTCATGATATAATACGTTAGCCGTGGTGCAGTGGTGAGTGCCACTCTTCATCCCACATTATCCAGCGATCGATCGTTGTCAAGACTAACCGTGATTTCCTTCCCTAGCAAGTCATTGTACATATGCATTGAGCACATATTGTGATTTAGAATGGAGCGCTAGTGCGTGGCGCATCCCCAGGAGTCTGATCGTTGTCGACCTCGTTACACAAGCTTTCACTTTCAAGAAAGAACATCGCTGGAAAAGGTCAGGTTCAGCAAAACCAACTCAATGCCAGATTTACAGTACCGGACGTGCCACAACGATAAAACGGCGCTTGCGGCGCTTTCTTGCGCAGAAACCGCCGTTTTCCTATATTTTTCTTTAAAATTCGTTTATTCGTTAAAATAAGTATGCATTTGAACTCAGCAGCTTGAGCTCTATCTTTTAATATACAAATTTTCCATATTCGTGGAAATGGTTAAGAAGCGATTTTTTGATCCCTCGATTTTCGGTCCCTTGCCACTTCGATTCCTCGTCTGATGACTCATCGTTCGACAAGGCTCCACCTTCGGCCGGGCTACCACGCGGGGACCCCTGTTGGGCATGCGGCGTAAATGAATTGAGTTGGGCTCTGTCCGAGTCACCACGCGTGGACCCCAAAAGCGGCACCTTTCGGCGCAACAAAGCGCCGCTGCCGCCGTTCTATCGTCCGGAACATTACCGTCGTGGAAGCTGTTCCAGTCGACGAAGCTCAGAAATACGAGCTTCATCTTGTTCAAGGAAACATACCCAGGGTGTCGTCTAGCCGATCCGGATCAGAAAGTCTCCTCAATGTATCAGCTTGCAGCTCAGGCATTTTCCGGACGCTGTGATTCTAAAAGGGATTCGTGGTAAGTGGTCAATTCTCCTGCGGTCGCCTACTCAGATTTTGGTAGCACACGAGAGGCTATTTTCAATCTCACCTGCGTCACGGGGCCCAAACTCAATCGGGCACCGTAACCGTCCTGGAATTGAACCGACGGGGGCCTAACTCGCCTCCGGGACCGCTTGCGTGCCGCGCATAATTTCGTTGTGTCGCCACGAGAAGGAGTGACATCATCGGCTTCATCCACCGACTGCCACCGCCTTCGGCTATCTGGCCGTCAGTGGGTTCGATTTCATCGCATTCTCACCGGAGGAACTCTCGTCGTTCATCGACGACGTGCGTCATGGCGTTCAAATCGAGGAAGGCTTAACGACGACGAACTCCGACCACTAAGCATAATGAGATTCGCCTTTTAAATGGAGACACACTACCACCCACCAAGACGCCGTCCCGATGCCTTTTTACCGCTCAATTTCTCGACGAAATTGACGCCAAGTGGGCGCTTTTGGTTCTCGGCCAGGACGAACTTGTTCACTCTCGACAAGTTCAATTCGATAGAAAAGCTGTCTTGCTGCTATCCTTGATCTTTCTTTATGAAAAATCTGAAAACAGATCAGTAATTGTTAGAAATGGCATTCTCCAAACTCAAAATATAGGAGTGACCATACGGAGAGAGTATTATCAGTGCCAGAGCTCCTCTTTTTATTGCTACTAATACCAGTTTCTCTGATAACTTGTTGTTTTTTTCGTACCTGAACAGCATGTTGTTTAACTAACACACTTTTACTGTTCAATAGCACATCCATGTTTAAGCATGTAACAATAAATAAATAAATAAAATAAATAAATAAATAAATAAAAAACTTTTTTTGTTCCTCTCCATGAGGATTGGTGGAGAAAAATATCAGCATAGTGACTAGTGATCTCAATCATTTATTTATTTGTTTGTTTATTTATTTATTTAATACGTCAAATAAAACAAAAATAGCAGAGGGTAAAAAAAGAAAGAAAAAATTGAGGTTCATTCATCGATTTTTTTTCATTCTTTGCCATTTTTCTAATTTAAATAATTTCTTACCGGAATCAAACAGTTCCTTTCATTCTTCCTCTGTAGCTCAGTAACTTCTCCAGCAAGGTGAGGACAATTACATGAGCTTTAACTGGCTCCAAAAACGCCAAATGCGGCGCAGCATTCTGGGTAGATGACCGATGCGTGGCGCAATCTTATTATTGCTCGGCTATGACCATTTTCCTCTTCTTCTCCTTGCTCTTGCTCTAAGCTCTAACTGGCTTCAAGCTCACGTAAGCAGATACCCGCCCGTCTCGTATCTGATTTTCTGGCATGATTGATTTCAAGCTATTAAGCGAAATCGTCGTCGAAGGAAAAGCTCCGCCTTTTTTCCTTCTTTTCTCACATCCTTGCAGATATATTTTATTTAGAGTTCAGGTTTATTTAGTATTTTTTGAATAGAAATAATAGCGCCGTCTTTGCTGAATATATCCCTCTTGGTCACAGAAAACTTGTGGTTTTTCGCAAACTTCTAAAGTCGAAACGGCTTTCCTGGCAATTTCTTTCTCGACTGATCTCCAAGAAATTATTTTAAAAAATATGCTGTCAAAAAAGGAAAAAAATCGAATTTCAATTTCTGTCTCAAATCTCACTTCATGAAGCTCAACAGTTCTTTATTGTAACCTGGTTAAGAGCCCACTTGGAGCAGTGGTACGAGGCGCTACTGACACCTGCTTGGTCGAGCAGTCGATCATGGCCCGGGCTAACCAAGACTTCCATCCCTCCGAGGTCGGGTAAATTGGTACCAGACCTATTTGGGAAGGTAAGAACACTGACATGGTATAGCGGCTGGCCCCGCTGGTCATTGAGAAGGCTAAATACGCCTTCACCATGCCTCTACGATTCTGAATGGGAGACGAATGCGTGGCGCATACTCAGCGGAGTGATTAACGCTCATTCTTTTACATTTACCTTTATATGCTCGTTAAAGGGGGAGGAAATGACGAGCATGTAGTCCTACTTGCTGACACTTTTGGCTGCTACATATGTTCACCTCTGCATATTGTTGACTGCTCTACTACCCTTTTTCCTATTTAAGCATTTATTGCATCATATTAATTTCGCCTTTTGATCATTGATCCGTATGCCATGACATGTGTATTTGAAGTAGTTTTTGAATAGAATGAACTTTTGTACTCAAAAGATGCCCATAAAGTCGTAAAAGCCAGCTGTACGGTGTCAATCCCGGCGGTTTCACGTGAACAGCAGGCACTTGTACGTAGCTTCCCACGTGCTAAATGTTCTTTTTATTGTAAAAACATTAGTAGTAAGTATGAATCGAATAAAGACCGTTACTATTGAGGGGTATCGGATACCCGGAGGCGCCAGGGGGTGTATGAATTGACCTCGAATTCCCCGCACCCGCATTTCAAAGCTGTACCCTTTTGAGTATGCCAACGTAAATGACATCAACCGTTTAAAGATAGATTTTACAGAAATATCTCCTCTCTATTCCTGTCCTCTGTCTGTTACCCCTGAAAGGCAAGTTGACGATTAGATTTAACTGCGCACTTCGTGAATTTCGTCCACGTTTCCGACCATGGCCAAGTCGGAGAGTCGGGCGAGTTCCGTGTCTTTCTGCCTGAGGCAAGAAATGAAAAACGCTCCGAAATTCAATTCTCGGCCAACCTTGTCATTTCGTCGTCGCTTTACGCCCTCCTAACCTACCCAGACTCGAAATAGATTTATTTTCCTCCCCTACTGACCTTTCCTTAACCAGAGAACTTAATTGCTTTTACCCTTCGAATGCGTTTAACCTTATCAATATGCTAGCGTCTAGACAAGCTAGAAGGATGGCAAGGAGTCGCCCTATGAAACCCGAAGTCACGTTTTGAGACAATTAGCTTCGTTATATGAAAATTGGTCGGCACGAGCATGCCGCAATGTCGAGCCACAAATAGCTTTTTGGTAAGAAGTAGAAAGGTTCGCGGTTCTAGGAGTCGAGAAAACTGCTAGAAACTCCCAGAAACTCAGCTGAATTTAATCAAACGCCACTTGCAACCATTCCACTGGGACAGGACAAAAATATGAAGTGAACGAATTGATGAGCTAGAAAAACGAGCCATGAAATCGACGACAAGGTGGTTTCTGGCATAATTTAACATCTGGTGCTGGAATTTCAAAAGTCGCTTGACAAATCGATGACCCGAGTGGTTTCTTGGCAAGATTCGAGATTCATTCATCTCGGCACTTAAGGCTGTAGAAGATCTTCATGCATGAAATACGCTTCCCAGAAAAGCGTCCACATTACGGTCGTGGGTAAAAGTGATCTGGTATACCTCAAACATTAGTTTTAAAAAGTTCAAAGGCCCTGAAGAGGAAACTGATCTTGTAAAAGGTTCAGGTAAAGGTGTCGCCACTGAGCAGTCCCTTAAAGACGCGCCGCGCGGTCGTATTCCGTGCAGAATCGTAGCAGTAGTGAATGCGTATGTGGCTTACCTGAGCTGCGGGGACCACCTACTATACCTAGTCAGTGTCTTTACCTTCCCTGATAAATCTGTGACCAATTTATCCGATTCCGGGGAGATGGAAGGCTTATGCCAGACGCGAGTAGATCGCTCGATCGTGCCGGTACCAGTAGCGCCTCTTACCACTGAAACATGAGCGCCATAACTCGTAAAGTTGTAAAGTATTGAATATCGGGACGTTACAAAGTTTAAAAAGTCAGACAGACGGGAAAAAGGTAGACGTCTAAAAATCATTTGTATCGTTCTAATTGATTTCGCATCATTTTTAGACATATCGGTAAAAATCGTTCGACCTTCGTCTTTTTCATAGTATACTATAATATTATACTTGGTCGAGCTGGGATGGATATTATTCAACTGTGTCGTAGGAGGGCATCTACCACTAGACGAAGTTTCAAAATTGACCTCCCAAGGGTTAGAAGGCCTGCAGGACCTAGATTCATGACGGATATCAGCGCTGTATTGTAGACTCGCGAATAAACCCCGGTCGGCGCGTATTCGCATTCATGAAAGCACCGCAGAGTTTATTCGAGGAATATCGCTGGTCTATCCCATCCCTCTGGTGCGGCGAGGCATCGAGCGGCCCACTGTAGGAAGAGCTTGTTGCTCTGCTACACGTCGAGTATCGCAGACCCTATTGTCATGAATGCGGATATTGGCAGGACAGACCGGGTTTATTTTGCCCGGAGTGTTATATACCCCGAATTTTCGTTCATGAATTTGGGCTCAGGTTACACTTCTTCACCAATGGAGTCGTTTCGCTATACATCCCAACGAGTTTCAACGCTTTGAAGAGAATAGTCGATAAATTCCTAGAATAACATTCCATATTCTCTCGTATACCCTTTCTTTAGAAAATCCTCGTTGTTGGACCGTCCGTAGCGTTTTTTTGTTCTCCAATGTTTCTAATATTTTCATTGTCTCCTTATCGTTCTATGTTCTTTCGTATTTTTTTATCACGCTTTTACTAACTACTTTATTTTCACTGCCTGTCGGTTACCTATCTCCGGTTGTACTCCTCTTTACCTACGCAAGCATTTCTTTTTCTTTTTACACCGCATTGTGATTCATGAAATAAATGAATAGATGAAAAGATTGTAGCAAATCTTCTGTCAGGTGGTACAATCGGAACGTGTCAGCTACTAAACTACTCGACGTCAAGTGTTCTCAAGACACTTCACACGGTAGCGTGGTGAATGACGTCTGCGAAAAAGTCTGCTAAAGAACAATTCTGTTTACAGAGAAAGTCGATCTTGAATCCTGTGACACAATGGCTAGCCAGCGACAACGCCAAGGCGCCATCGGGTGTGAGCCGCGTAGGCGTTTTTTGAGTTCGATTCGCAGACTCAGTCATTAGGTGGCATTTATCCAAAGCCGTCGCCAGCGAGAAAATCCTCAAAAGACGCCAAACATCCGGCAATGTTGATACTTGTTGCTGTTGCTATGTTGCTTTCGTCATGATTTTCTCGTCTTTCTAGTCTACTACAATAGATTTACGTCGTTCTTATTCGGTTCTTTACGTTACGTTACATTGCAAAGGTGGTAAGAGGCGCTACCGCCACCCAAATGGTCGAGTGATCGATCCTTTCCTTGGGTATCTGAGCGTTTTATCCCTCCGGGGTCGGGTAAAATGGTACCAGACATGTCTGGAAAGGTAAAGACACTGACATGGTATAAAGGCTGGCCCCTCAAAACGAGAATAAAAATAAAAATTCTAATAAAAATTTAATGATAAAAAATGATAATGATAAAAAAATATGAAAAGTGATAAAAATCAGAATTAAATGATTCAATTTCAATTTTTTTAAAATTAAAATATAATTAAAATTAAATGATTTAATGAAAAAAATTTAAGGCACTATTTGGAGATCAAAGAGAAATAGGGCTCACTCGGTAGTCATTCAAATTGATGGACCCGATCCATGAAGAAAAACTCTCTGGAAAAAACTACCTCAGTGCACCTCTTGTTCTTTGTTCTTTTTCTTGAACAACAAAATCTATTTTCTGTAGCTATTTTGAGCTTATTTATTCTCAGGATGTAGAATCCTAGTTTTTTCTTCTTATTCTATATTTCTTTTATGTCGTTCCTTTATAGAGACCTACAACGATCTCTCTTCCGCTTCTAGAGCGGCTTAGTTTTTTTCCTGATTTAACGATCATTCTGGTGTTTTTTCGACGTTTTCCGCTGCACGCGGCTTAATTACTTTTCCTAGAATAGAAAAAAGCCGATTCGAAAGCAGCCAATTTATCTGTAAATAGTAGATTATTCCGTCTTATCGCTGTTTGGCCTCCTCGAATCGATCACGGATTCTCTGCGGTAAATTCATCCATCGCTGACGCCATTCTCTTGAAAATTTTACCAGTTAACCTCAAATTCTCCGACTTTCTCAACGGTAAGTGTAGGGGTAAAATCGTTGACTTGACCGGTTCCCTTGAGTACGCTCCTCGCCCTCGTTTTCCATTCAAAATCTCAGAGGCATGATGAATACGTATTTGGCCCATCAATGACTTACGGTGTCCATCCGCTATACCAGTTCTTTTCCAGACAAGTCCCTTTTCACCTTTCCAGACAAGTCTGGTACCAATTTACCCAACCCTGTAGGAATGGAAGACTTGATTAGTCCGGACGACTATCGATCGCTCGACCATGCGGGAGTCAGTAGCACCTCCTACCACTGCACCACGAGCTCCCCTTTATAATATTAATAACAGTCTTCAAAAATGATAGACCGTTTCTGATCGTTGTGTATTTATTGGTCAATTATTCTGACCTGACAGCCGACTGGTAGTTAGGATAATCACTATTGCCGTTGGCAAATGGCAATAATGGATGTGGATGCCTTGAGATCTGAACCGCCTTAGGGCGGATTCGAGGTGGATTATGGGCTGCTTCTACCAATTTTTTTGTAGAGAATGGAGGGTTGGGTTAGCCCGAATGAGGATCGACCGCTCTACCGTGGGAGTGTGACCGACTAACCGCATCGAATTGACGGGTTATCGCCGGGTTTGTTGATGAATCTAGCTCCTGCTGCTCGGTTTCTGTTGAGAATTAAGCTCATCCACCACCAGCGTCTTCACACTTCAACGATGCTCATCGAAATCGAATCTGCCGACTCGTGGGAGAAGTAGCCGTCCGTCCGTGCCCGCAGGCCTCTCACGTTACATCTCGTCCGTCGCGTCACTCGTCCGTCCCACGCAGGCTCCTCCCGACGACTTGTTGGGGCTGTGGGGCTGAGCCGACAGACTCACTTCCGCTTTGGGTGCTGTCGCTTCTTTTCCTTATTTTCTAGTATTAACCTTAACCTTTACCAATTCCTTTGCTGATTGACCTGTGCCACCTTAGCCATCTAATATATCTACTTTACAACTGTGTAAGTTCCACACTGTTGTAAAGTAGATATATTAGGTGGCTGGTTCGCTGTAGTAGTTTCTATGATTTGTTTTGCGAATTTAGATGAGATGCAGTTTAAAGAGTCAATACTTTCGTGATATGAACAGAGACTGTGTTACATTGCTGCTGATTTTTTAGTATTTTGTCAAGAACGACAGTCCTCTCCTCTGTTGGAAGACGACTCTTGCCGTTGTTCTATATAAAATCGCCTTGATTATATGAGATCAGAGAACTTTCCAGAAAGAATCCTGATCGATTTGAAAACCATCCACTGTGGTCTGGAAAATGTTCCAGAAGAAACTTGTTCGCTTTTTGGACCATCTAGCTTAGTTCGGAAGACGCTTTAGAAAGACTCCTTGTTCTAAAAACCATTCGGTTTGCATTGAATGTTGGTGCAGGACAAACGTCCTTTTTGATTTAAAAAACGCCCATTTTTGATTTGAAAAACGTCCATTTTGTTTTGAAAAGTGTTCATTTTAAAATAAAAATGGTATATATTAGATATTGCCTGAGGACATCTTTCAAATGATGATTGTCCTGACTTCTGGCAGCTGCTTCAGTCCCTTTGTGCCAGTGGATATTCTACTCTATCTTGCTCAAATCTTCTTTCGCATCATTTCTTCAAGTTCCCAATCCTTCAGAGTGACCCGATACAGGTAAGGTGGCACAGGTCAGTCAGCAAAGGAATGGGTAAAGATAAAGGTAGAGGTAATGTCAGTGTCTTTACCCTCCTAGACAAGTCCGGTCCCAATTTGGCCGACCCGAGAGGGATGGAAAACTTGGTTTGCCCATGCGAGGATCAATTGCTCAACCGTACGTGTGTCGATAGTGCCTCTTAGCACTGTCGACTACAGGAATGGGTAAGATGGTGAAAATAACCAATTGGTTACCCAAGTGCTACTCCAGGGCCCAGATTCATCATTGGTAAACCCCCGATAAGCACCAAGATATAGCCCGAACGGTGTCCACCTTTGTCTGTTTATCCGAGGCTCTCTATGTTGAAGGCAATCTCTCATCGACTCTGCCGTCTGGTTCTGGCTGCGCCGCGGTTTCGGAGACCGCTCGTCTGTTCATGAATCTGGACCCAGGAGTATGACAACTGTGCCCTGTGGAATTCAACCTTCGACTGTTTACTCCCACTTGGTTAGAATAAACCGAACGAAACTGGCTCCATCGGGCTACTTGAAATTTTCCGTTAATTTTTCCAGTTTAAAAGGAGGAGCGGAACATTCCTTAGACTTTATTCATTCTTCCTCTTGTTCTGTTTTGTTTTAAAAATGTCCAGCACTCCAGAACTCAGTAGAAATCTGAGTTTAGCAAATTATCAAGGATTTGCTAATTAGTGGAAAATTAGTCGGTGTGAAAAGCTTCGGATTTGTTTTTCCGATGGGAGATCGTGGGCATTTTTCGAATCCGCGCCGTCCGGCATTGATAAATAATGCAAGTGCCGTGAGAAGTATTTCACACGTCTCAACCTTTTCTTTGTCCTGAATCGGTTTCAAACTTGCTGAGCTTCATCTCGGGCCTTATCATCAGTATCATCCTTATCATTCTTATGAGAACTAGAATAACCTTACTCTCCTTTTCCTTAACTCTCTAGTTCCCCTTCGAGGGAGAAATGGTAGCCTATACCTGAATCTTCAATGATCTTATCAGACATAGAAATTCTGGAAGAAATGTTCCAAAACTTTATAGAAATTCTGAAAATGTGACCATTCCACTGAGCGGATTCCGCATGATTACATATTTTTCAGAGCTGTTAGAAAATATGGGACCATGGACAGTTCATTTCAGGGAAATTTCGGTAGCAATTCCAGATTTCCCAACATTTTATGGGTTGAATTTCTGCCTTTTCCCTTGGAATCGCTCCATCGCCGAGCTTCGAACTTTTTCAGCCGGTGCTAATATCGACTCCAGAAATAGCTCCCACCTAAGTTTTTCCGATGGAAACTCTGCACTGCTCATAAACGAAGCGGTTTTCAGCTGAAATTGGAGTGTGGCTCCCATGGGGATAACTCCATCGCGTTCAACTTGAGGAGTTTGTGAGCCAACACGATGACGTTGTGCTCGGCCAGGAATCTCCGCCCACGTTTCGAATATTCACCTCTGAGGGTAGGAGGAGGGAAGGAGAGGGCAGACCTCTACTCCCTTAAGGCTTGAGGCCTCCGGTTACCTGCTGCATTCTTATTTGGGCCTGCATTCACTTGTGACGCGTAGAATATTTAGGGACGTTTGCACCGTTTTCAAAATGCTCACAGGGAGAATGAGTTGTTCGGTTTCAGATTGCTATTCAGGTGTGCCTTCCAGAACTCGTGAGGGCTCCATTAAGTTGGGTTATGCTAGGGTTACATGTAGTCTTGGGCCCGCGTGGTTCAGTGGTAAGAGGCGCTGCGGTCACCCGCACGGTCGAGCGATCGATCCCGGCCCAGGCTAACCAAGCCTTCCATCCCTCCGGGGTCGGGTAAATTGGTGCCAGACTTGTCTGGGAAGGTAAAGACACTGACCTGGTATAGCGGCTGGCCCCGCAGGTCATTGTATAGGCCAAATACGCGTTCACCAAGCCTCTACGATTTTGAATTGAACACGAATGCGGCGGCGCGTCCTTCGGGAACGCCGGCACCTTTACCTTTACCTTTACCTTTACATGTAGCCTTACAAGGAGTCCATCTCTGGATGTGCCAAGCTTTCGTGATGCAACTTTTACAGGATGTAGGGTCCCTTGTAGGTACTCGAAAACCATACTTCATTTTTCATCCCATCACAGAGGTGCCTAGAGAAAAAAATGAAGTATGGTTTTCGAATACCTACAAGGGACCCTACCTCCGGTAAAAGTTGCATCACAAAAGCTTGGCACATCCAGAGATGACTCCTTTGTTAGAGCTAACTCCTTCATTTGTCGAGCGGCATCGGCCTATATAGCGCTCAAGTGTGGTTTTCCTTCCTCCTGCTGTTCATTTGATATTTAAATATTTTTGATTATTTTTTCATATTTTTTGACATTTAAACGTCTGGCCAAGAATAAGCTTCTCAAACACTAGTACGTTTCCATTTGTTTGATTGTGTTCTTTTTAACTCTCTCTCACGTGTGTATTATATTTCCCTAAATAAATAAATAAATAAATACCGTAGTGCCCTATGGGTGAAATCCACCTAGCGACGATGAGGAACATTCCCTCAGGGTATCGACTCGTGGCAGGTTTTGTTTCCGACTACAATTCGATGTGTGAGGTGAGAAAGAGCTCTGTTGCCCAGATTGTGTCTAGCGTGGCTTGGGAACCTCTGGAACAACTGAGACAGAACCTGCAACCTTCACCTGTACCTGCTTATACCTTTTCCACCTCTAACCACGTCTTTCAAAGGCAGCACCAGTGACAGGGATGCTGCTGCCCTCTCTTCCATGAAACATTCATTTTCGCCTCGGGCTAGATTCTCATTACCCGTCTGCACCCAACAGTCGAAGAGCATTTCTGAGTTCTCTGTTTGGGAACTAACTAGACCACTTCTCTCCAGGCTTTCCTTCCTTTTCTCAAATCTCTCTATTTTATTTTTTTTATATTTCTGCTGAAGTTAGAGGTAAAGGTGTCGGCGCTGATCAGTCTCCTAAAGACGCGCCACGCATTCGTGTTTCATTCAGAATCGTGTTCGACCTACAACATGACTTGCGGGGCCAGTCATTATACCAAGTCAGTGTCTTTACCTTCCCAGACAAGTCCGGTACCAATTTACCCGGGGTGAAGGGATGAAATGCTTGGCTAGCCCGGAAGGGAATCGATTGCTCGACCGTGCAGGTGTCAGTAGCGCCTTTTACCGCTGTACCGCGAGTGCCCTTCTATTTTTGTTAGGTCCATTGTTCAAATCCCTCAAGCTGTCTTTGTATTACATAGTCTGCATACTCAGATATTTTTCATTGGGTTTTTTCACGTGAAACTCAATGTTACACAATTTAAACAATTCCCATTTGTCTCATTTTTCGGCTATTGATTTGATTTGCGGCTTATTTATTGATCTGATCTGATTTATTTATTCACTATTTATTTATTTATTTATTTATTTATTTATTTATTTATTTATTTACGCCATTTCACAGACGTGCTAAAAATGGTTAGTGGTACAAAGAACAAGGAAAACTCGATCGAAAGAAAAAATGAAATGAAATCAAAACAAAACAAAGCTGAGAGAGTTAATAACTCAAGCAGAGGGAAAGAGACATTCTTAATAGTCCAAATATTCAAAACGAAATGCATCGTAATTCTTTCTTTTTGGACCTATTACCTCAAGTGTTTTTTTTTAATTACTTCACCTATCCTTCAGAGTTCTCTTTGCAATCTTTGATATACAAGGAGTCCACGCTTAGAGTTACTGAAAAAGCTCAATTCCTAGGTATCCTAGTAGCTTTGAAGCCGAGTCATCTTTTTCATTCTGCTTCTGAACTTCGCCGAGGAGGTCCCGGTGGAGCGCTTCGTCTTGCCGCGAAAGCGTCAACCGCCTCCGCACATCTTCTTCTTTCGCCGGCCTGAAATTCGCCGGCGACGACCCGATTCGAGGCGGCAGATTTGATTTTGGCCGAAGCCGCCTCGACTAGCCACGAAACACTCGCCATCACACAGAACTTTGTTGCTCACGTTCGCTTCAGCGATTCTTCTCCTTCCATATGCTCACATCTGTGCCATCTCAGTTGTTTTTCCTTGTTGTTTCTGAAAGGTGATCGGTTACTGGTCTGTAGTTACCTATCCATGATTGGGGTAAGTTAGACGATCACAGGGTTTGGTTTGCCATTGAAAACCTTCATGAGTTTTGCAAGAAATAATGAAACCTCAGAAACAGCCAAACAGACCGATTATTAGCTTCGTCAGAACTATAGTCGCTGAATTCTCTCTCGTCGTCCGTTCCTCTAGGAAAAAAAACGGATGGAGTGTCTTCATAAGGTGTTTCATGCCTTCAAAACAAATTGAACCCACATGGGTATACTGTAACCTTGATTCAACAGCCTTACGTCCCGCCGAATCGAACAGTCTGAATATCTTAGTTATTTGGAGATGCTAGGTTATTCGCAAAACACTGACATCGGACGGGAATTGAACCGACCTGAATATCTAACATATATTTTCTAAAAGTAGTTGGAGCCTAAGGTTGCGAAACGGCCACACAGGTGAGCGATTTGCTGACGTCCTAAGGACCATTCATACTCGGCAGCAAGGTGGCGCTCCGATTGAGTGAAGCCACCACTTATTTGCCAGCCCCAACCAGTTTTGAGTCACTACAGGACCCGTTTCACCCATGAAATGTTTGCAAATACTGCATTGTCATTTACTTTACCTTACTTTAGTTTATTGAGACGTAGACACTCCGTTCCATGTAAAAACAAACACATTAGCCAATAGAAAATCAGCTTAAAACACGATTCTTCTGAGTTAGAGAGGTAAGTATAACGAAATGATAAAAATAGAAAAGGGACAAAAAAGCAGAAGCAGTAAATTCAGCAACAAGACCAAAGGATGATGAACAATGGGTGCTAAAAGTTCGATGTGATATCATTGCGGAAGTCTCGAAAATCTCACTTGGGAGGATACTGCCGTGCTGCGTCCTCTGCGTCTCTGACCCACTGCTGAGTATGAACGGACCTTTAGTCTCCACTGCGAAATTGGAAGATTCCAACTCAATTATATCGATGTCGCTGAAATAAAAAACAATTTGAAAAAGGAGAAATCAAGACGGAGATAATTGAAGAGAGCGCGCTTATTTCCAGCGTCACCACCACCATTATAGCCCCCACGCTGCCGATGGAAATGTTCACGATGCTCTTCTGGGGAACGTCAGCGATAATTATAGGCCTCAGCGCTGATTAACTGTCGGCAGCGGCTCGTCTTATTGACGAGGCGACAATTCGAATTCGAGAAAAGCTCTTTCCCGCTCTTGAGGGCTGAGAAATGTTCTTCTTCGAATCTAGGGTGTATATAATCTTTCGAAGCCTCCATCGGAATTTGGTGGCAAATTTTCAGAAAATGCGATGTTGTAATGGTGGTGCTAGGTTCATCGCAAAAATCGCATCTCAGGCAGAATTCGAACCCGCGTCTCGTGCTCAAATTTTCAAGGCGCGAGACGCAGGTTCGAATCCTGTCTGAGATGTGATTTTTGCGATGAACCTAGCACCACCATTACAACACCATATCCTAGTATACATAATAGTAACCCGCAAAAAAGCGGTAATAAAACTAGAATTTCAGAAAAATGTCTTCATAAAAAGCCGATCCAATCGCTATTGTAACTAGAAAGCTCTAAAAAAGCTCGAAAAAGCCAAAAAGATCTTAAAATAGGAACAGTATCGATGTCGCGTTGAGTTCAAACCCATAGCAAGACCGTCCCAAACGAATGACTCGGAATCCAATCAGCGTCTAGCGGTTTCCATGGTACCAATCCCGGGGTTGGGTAAAATGATACCAGACTTCTCGACAATCGCTTTTGAAATCACGTAGTTCTTCATTTTTACTAACCTCAGCGCAGCGAGCGGTCAACTTTCGGACGCCTTTGGAAGGGGCTAACCCTAGTGGCATGTAGGCTAATTGTTTTGTTTCTTTTTCTTGAGATTTTGTTTCAAAATAAAGCTAAAATTAATCTACATCCGTTTGAAAGCCAGTACGTCCACTTAGATAAGAAAAATACAGTATGAAAACCAATCCATTATGTCGTAAGGATCCGAAATCAGTTTGGTTTTGAAAATCAGGCCCATTGAGATCAGGCCTTTATCTTCGACTCCTGTGCTTAAGACGTATACGTATTTTCGATTTCGACCCTAATTAGTGACTTTGTAAAAAAAAGGTGGGGGAGTGGTGGGTGATTGGAGGATTCCTTTACCATTCTAAAACATTTTTGGACATTATTTGGTACTCCCACTCAAGGCCAACGCCGCTGTGATAATTCATATCATTATTCTAAAGAGAATCATTCATTCGCATCCCGCACGAGCTGATATGATTAAATATGGTAGGATAAGGAATATTTTCCTCGGAGCAGGCTGAACCACCGTGGTGGGAGAAAATGAAACGGTTGATTGGTTGATATGAATTATCAGGGCGATGTCGGCCTTGAGTGGGAGTACCCATTACTTAAATGCTATTTTGTTATATGACCTTCGCGAAACCTCACGATGACGTTTTTGAGCTGGGGACCGTTGTGGCGGCGTTGTCATGGATGCTCCCTTTGTTACCTCTTAACGATCTGCCATTCATTCCAACGCATCCTAAATTTCGTGAACGGACTAGCCCAAAAAATTGTTCGTCCCCTTCCAGACAAAGCTATTTTTTCTTTTGCGGTGAAAGGTAGTTTTTACATTTTGCTTGCATTTTTGAAGTCGGTTCTTTGATGACTAGTGGTACATAGACAGCCTTCTCAGGCGAGTGATCCATTTTCTCTGACTAAGCGTGGACTTTGTCTGAGTAGAATAGCACTTTGTATTTGTAGTGCAAGCTAGTCGAGAAATAAGTACATCAGAGCGAATTCTATACCCTAGGAGAACAGCGAGAAATGTACTCTATCCGTTCCAGAGCGAAGCTTCTAGAAATATGATTTTTGATCTTTCAAGTCTTGACTTCATTTGTTTTTATTTATTCATTTAATACGTCACAAGACGGCTCTCAACAGCCATTCTTGAAACACAGTTTAAAACTAGAACTCAAAATACCATCAGGGAAGATTGCTTTGTTATCTTGCGATTCTCAAATTCGTCAATTTAACTAAAAAATACTATTTGTTTCTGCTTTATTTCTGCTTTATTTCATGTTATCATTCTGCGTCTTTTCAAACTCGTCGATCTTGACCTTGTTTTGAGCCGTATTTCACTCACATCAGTCGTCCGACGTCTATTTCCTTATTTTTATTCACCTTGTTGTTTAGATGACGGCCGACAATGGTGTGAAGCTGGTGATTTTCGACAAGGACGGTACACTGGTCGATTTCAATCGCATGTGGCTGCCATGGGCAACGAATACCATAAGACTGTGAGTCTATCGCATAGGCTGTGCATTTCAGTCTTTATTATCGAGAGAAACAGTTGAAAAATCAGTTAGAATAACACGGTTACGCGGAATTCATTGCCAGCGATCCGTTAAAAAATCGTGTTCAACCATGCTATTCTTATTGGTCATTTAATTGTTTTCCTTGAGTCGTGAATAAGGGAAGTCGAAATCTGAAATGCACACGAACTTTCGGGTCACCCTCATGAAATGTTTGGGCTCATTTAATTCCATTGAAAAAGCTGTTTTTAGGCTCGAAAAAGCCACTGGACTACCGGTCGGGCCCGCTGTCTACAAGACGTTGGGTGTGGATCCCGTCGCTGGGAAGGTAAAGGATAAACCTTCTCTGTGGAATTTGAAGAGTATTCAGCAAAATTAACTCAAACCCATGCATCCTTTAACTACAACAATAGTAACGGAAAGGGTGACGCAGTTCGGCAATAGCCATTTTGTGGCAATGCGGATGGGAAACGGTAGTTTTCACGTCGGGACCAGTAACAACGTTTGGACCGTTGACAGGCGACTGGTCTCGTGTGAGTAGGCAAAAGGCCTTTATGGACCGGACGACAAAAAATTGAGCGACAAATTCGCAGTCTTCACCGTGGCGGTGACCGCGCGTTGCAACGCGGCGCCGTCGTTCAATGCACCATCAGCTATCGATTAGAGCAATGCGGCCGCCGCAAACGTCGCGTTGGACGAGAATGTTCGTCGTCGAGAATGCTTTTGCTCAATTTCATTTACAAAGGCCCCTGCAGACTCGACGACGAGCAGTTTGCGCGTCGAATTCCCCGTTATAAGTGCACTTGAGCAAAACACGCGACGACAAGCATTCTCGTCCAAGCGGTGCCGTGTACTCTACAGTCAACACACTGCAGTGCACGGCGGCACCGCATTGGACGAGAATGCTCGTCGTCGCGTCGACGAGTCTGCAGGGGCCTTAACGATTAATTCGTCGCTCAAATTGCACGTCGTCGGGTCTGTAAGGGCCCAAAGACTCACAGATGTAAGCACACACTTCACGTCACCTTTCTGCAGCATCATTCAGAGCCATATGCACCTAAAAGATTAGGAACCCAACAAGCTGCATATCGTGCAACGTGCGTTCCATTTAATCCGTGAAATCAATCCGCAAGGAGTGTCGCCGAACGCTCGAAGAAAAATGTCCGTTCATCTTAAATTTCTCCCATCGGCGGAAAATTGAAGCGCGTGGGATCGAGGTGGACTCTGGCTTGATGTATTCAATTTCCAATCAACGGCCGTTAGTTCGGGGGTTGAAAAGTACAACATTCGATGACAGCTGCGGAACTTTTTGGAATGGAAGAATTTTCAAGATCAGGATGGTCAATGAAGGAGTAGCCCAAGAATTAGTTAAATACCCGGGTATCTTGGGATCTTCCAGGGTAGGATCTGGCCCATCGTAGCTTGGGATCTTCCCGGGTATCAGCGAGAGACTTCGGACCTTAACGGCTGTGCGCTTTTCGGCAGCCAAATGGTGGTTAAAATGACGTGGCCGAAAGCATTTGCATGAAGATCTCCCTCGGGGGAGAGCTTCACGCGCCCGAAGTTATTCTGACCCTTTCAAACAATCATTGCCAATGAACTACCCCGAGAATCCGGGCAAAGAATGCTTGCAAGCGGTTGAAGGCGTCACTTTCACCTCGCCTTTACGTTTCCGCATGATTAACGAGTGCATGGCGCGTTTCAAAGGCAATGAACAGCGGCGAATGCTTTGCCTTCTCCCTAACTGACTACTGCGTACTTATGACCAGTGGAGTGACTTCTTGAGAGTGACTTTTGGCCTCAACGAACCCTCCTGCGTAGTCGGACGGTGCTCTTGAAGTAATTGATGCTGAAGGAGAAGCGGCAAAACCATCAGAAAAAATGATTCCAATCATCATTCATCTTCTCTTGACCTCTAACAATAATTCTGAAAGTTTAAATATAATATAATAATATCTCAAAATATAATAAATATAATATAATAATAAAAATCTAAAAATCTTCATAAACTTACCGTTCTCAGGTCTCGATGGGTGCGCTGGCAGAGAAGACACTAACAGGAATTCGAGCTGACGTCTCCGCTACGCTACAGGTGAGCTCCTTCACTTCTCACTTCTAAAGCGGACGGCTGAGAATAAATGTTTCTTTGGCAAAATCACGGGTAAGAAATAGCTTCTTCACCTACAGGTGCTCGGTAGAATTCAACCGTATTTTGGAATCAAATCAGAAGATCCTGGGTCTTTCCCTGCGTGGTTTTCTTAACCTACTAGCTCGTGTGTGATTTTTTTGTAATTCTGTTAATGGAACTAATACATTTTCTCATTTTTAATGACTGCTTCGAGTTATGTGTATGTTACGGCACGCGTTGACATCTGCCGACGTCTTCAATAAATAGATGAATAAACAAATAAATAAATAAATCTGATTTTGATATCATCCGCAAAACGTCGATCTTCACTCCCATGTCGACATGATGTTCTCGAGAGAGGCGTTGAACAGCTTCGGTGATATGGTATCACCTTGGCGCACACCCCTCTTCACGTTGATGCGAACGTTGTTGTAGAATGGTGTGATCACGGTCCGGAGACGCCTTGTTTGCACAGAGCCTCAATCACCGCTTCCGTTTCGACAGAGTCGAAGGCCTTCTTGAGATCGATGAATGTGAGGCATAACGGCGCGGACATATGATTTTGCAGGGTGTTGATGAGGACGCCAGATGTTCGGGTCGGATCCTGTCGGGAGGACGACTCTCTTCACCTACATTGTTTATATTTTGATAATATTCAGCTCACTATTGTATTCAGACGTTTGGCATCAGTGCGGCTGAGGCGGATGCGATAGTCGAGCATGGTGTTCGTCGACATGATGGAGTGCCTGAGGATCTTCCTTGTAGAGCTTCTCCAACTCCATGTAGAATGCCTCGACTTCTTCGTCGTCGTAGTCCGATGTTGGGGCGTCTCCTGGTGAGACGGCTCCGATCTGCGACCTTCAGAAGCTCTTCCGAGAGCTACGTGCTCTCGGCTGTAAGACGGCACTGTGCACGGCTGACAGCAGGTGTGTTCTGTAGATATTCATGCTTTCCAGCCCTCTTCACTGCATTTCATTCTAGGCTTTGAAAAGTTTAATGTAATCTAAAAACAACAAATAGCAGTAAATCAAAGAATATTTGAGAGAGTTGCTGAGGAAATAGCACATCGGTCTTGCGGATTGACCTCCCAAATGCGATTCTTGCTTACATGGAATCGTCAACCAGTTACATGGTTGAAGCCGTATGTAACGAAGTCGGGCATCATCCATCTGGCAAAGTCCAGATCCCTAACACGTTCGTCGAAAACACATTTTCTAGACGCCTCCCACGAGGCGTAAGCGGATTTGCAGCGGGAGTTGATGATTGAGATGGTCTTCTGATGCGGCGGATGAAGGCGTGAAACCACTATACGATAAGCCTCGGAACGGTTAGAAAAACATGACGAAATCGCGCGTCAGGTGACAGTGTCGCACTGCAGTCGCACAGAGCGCGTTTGTCACCACGACATCTGGATACCGTAACGCTATTACTGAGTATAGGTAGTTCAGGGAAAGTTCATTGATAATGTGAACGTTATACAATTTGGACCCTTTTATCCCTTTACCCCACAAGGGCACCCCCCCCCCTCGGACTCCTAATGGAGCTAGTCTTCCTCACTGTATGTACTGTCATCAAACTGTTGTGTTCTATGCCTGTTGAATAGAATCTAATAAATTATATCCAAACTCTCACTCCTGTCTGGACTAGCATGATAGACGAAATTGGTTTTCTTTGTAGCTGATACATTCTTGAACACACTTTCAGGGCTGCAACTGAGGCACAAATGCACTTGCTCGGCATTGCAACATTACTCGACGATGTCGTCTGTGGTAACGACCCCGGAATCATCCCGAAGCCCAGTCCTCAGTGTGCGATTCAGATCTGCAAACGACTCGGAGTTCCTTTGAACGTAAGTATCCTCCACTGACCGCTTCCTTCTGAAGCATTAATTATGGCCCCTTCAGACTCTTTCGCGGCAGTAAACCAAAGTAGAACTGTAAAAAGGGGATGCACGTATTTCCGCAATAGCTACGCGCTTTTCCGGCCGTCCACTGGACTGTCGTTGATCAAAAAAACTGTTTAGTGCACAGTTGGCGATATTGGTGGTTTTCGCAAAGAAATTAGAAACCGGATACTGCGCTGCTGCGCAGCCGCCGCGCGCCCCGCCGGTCCCTATGTTTCAAAATTACGGCGGCAGCAACGCAGTAAAGTGTGAATGGGGCTTTAAACTCAATGTTATCCTATTCAGAAGGCCATCATGGTTGGTGACACAATCGCCGATCTAAAAATGGGTCGTGTTGCTGGACTGCGAGCCAGTGTAGGTGTGCTGACTGGAGTCGGCACTCGAGACTCGCTCAAGGAATACACTGACTATTTCGTATGTTTCTTGACTGATTTGCTGCTTAGTTGTCGTATTTACTGGTGTAATTTTCAGCTGGACAACGTCAGCGAGCTGCCGATACTAATCAAGACCAAACTGAACGAGAACACCAAGCGAGGCTGAGGATTCTGTCAGGGATTGTGACTGTTTAACTGCGCTTCATCACCCTTGTACTGACCATTAATACTAACTCTTGCCGTTGACCAAATTCCTGAACATAAAGTCCAGTCCCACTAGTCTCCTGCAGGAATGACGACAGACCCTTTGATGAGGAACGTCGTCAATCTCGGCAATACTGATCTCAAGAAGCACTAATATTGAACCTTTAGGGCATTGTCACGGCGTTGTGACCAGCTTTTCAGGCCACGCCACTCTCCATGCCTTGAGGCAACAGCATTTAAGCAACAGATATCTATGGGTACAGTAAGGAAGAGTGCTGCCCTCAGGGATTGACGCCTAGAAAGGTTGTGACAAGGTCGTGACAATGTAACATAGGAGCGGATTTCCGTCTCATATAGGTGTGTAGGCCAAGCGGTTTTGTGCATTTGTGCGTGTCTCTTCGTCCCGGTGACTCCATTATATGTAACCCACTAGAACAGGCCACTTCACTTCATGTAACTCGGCTTTAACAGATAATTATTTGTGACAGGCATTACAACTAAATTGCGGATCTCAGATAACTTGTAGATAACGATCCGTTTAGATGGATTCTGCATTTACAAAAGTGAACAGAATATCGTTATCAATTGTACATACTGAGTTAGTGTGCCATCAACAGCAATATGTGAACGAAAATAAACGTTTTGTTGGTCGAAAGGTACTTGTGTTGTTTATTTATTTATCTATTTATTTAAAATGCACCAAAGTGCGCACAACACAAAAAAAAACAAATGGGAAACACATGTAGAATTACTGACATTAGTGTTTGTACAACGACAACAATATCAACTAAATGTTTAGGAAAACAACAGAATCTAATGTAAACGGTTATTGACCTTACCATGAGTAGGGAAATGTAAAAAAATGTAGTGTGGAAAAACGTAAAACTAACTAACGAAAACATCTCAACTTCAGATCCGTTCAACCCTAATGGCGGACGGCAGCGGACGGCAGCGGACGGCAGCGGACGGCGACGGAGGGTAAGTGTGGGAAATGGAACACATCCTTACATGGATTTCCCCCGGTTTGGTTTCAGTTTTACCTACCGCTTACCCTAGTCAATCACAAGTCAAGAAAAAGTTTCAGATTCTCGATCGGCGGTGCGAACTGCCCAGTCAAGGACTTCAACAAATTTTGAAGTCCTTCGGGAAATCGGTGATCCTGGAAAATCCAATTTTGAGCAACATTTTGTTCGAGAAACGGCGGCAGTCGAGGTCCAACACTTGCTGGTATTCACTGGAGTTCATTCTTGCTGATGTGAACGCGACATGCAAAGCCACGAGGTTGAAGCGTTTTTCGTCGGAGAAAATAACCTAAACTTTGAAATGTCGAAGTTTTAGACAACGGCGAATGGTTTCTCTTGAGACTTTCTTAGACAGACTCGTGCGCACTTGCTCCAGACTGGTCGGTTTATTGGACACCATCCGCACAATCTGCCTCTCGTCCCTGTCCGAAAGCAACCTGGGACGTCCCGAAGACTTCCGATATAGATCGGGACGGCTCACAAATTTGCCAATTACAGTCTTTGATCGTCCCAACTGAGTCTAGCATAATAACCGTTTCCCATTTCTTAATCTAGAAATTGTTTAACCGGATATAATGACGGCACTGGCCTGATTGCAAGTGTTCCTTCGGTCTGTTGTTCTTATGTTATGTCAATAATGTTTGTTTGTTTATTGTTCGTTTTTTTTCATTTACAAGACTAGTTATATTTGTTATTGTAATGACTCTGGAATACGTTGGCGGGCGATGAAGTATAACCCGGGCCTAACATACCACAAATCAAGAAAGAAACGTCCAATTAGTGACAAACTCGCGGAAGAGCACGATATCGTACCAACGTGATGAACGCAAAACGAAAGCAGTGGGAGGGAAAAGAACCCCCATCCTTCCAGGTACAAGGCCACTTGTGATAACCATTGCTCCTCATCATAAGGTCACGTGAAAAAGATGTTTTCTACTGTAGCGCTGCCCATCCAACCCCGATCACCCATCGCCGCCCATCAGGCGGGAGGGGGGGTCGTACTAGGACTTGACCTCATGGAAGAACAGTCTATAGAAGCAGGTTTGAGGGATAATCAATGCTCATTGCTTACTGCAGAAGCGTGAAGACTCAGCAGTTATTGAAAAATATATTGCAAGGATCAGTTCCACTTTCGAATCCAAGTGAATTTGCTTTCAGGAGATGAAGGCGCTAGCGAAATTCCATGTTGTCCCTTCGTCATCTTTGGAGCGAGACAGTCGTTATTCATGTAGGGGGGGGGGGTCGTGCCAGAACCGTCCTGGAAGGGGTAGGAGCGTAAATTTTGTGCAAGAATAGAACCCCATGCTTGAGCCTGCCGCCCACCCAACGATTGGCTTCGATCAGCTGCCGGTCAAGAAGCTTTGATCCCCAATATGAACAACCAAGTAAAGTTGTAAATGGGGCGGAACAGAAAATTCAACGGTATCAAAGAATCGGACCTTCCAGGAGATGCTCGTAGAAGAAAGTTGTCAACCAAATACTCAATTCTACTACCCCAAATTCGAAAATCTGTGTGTCCGTCGTTGGATGGCCGGCGAAAACGTTGCGGTGCAAAATGGTCGCGAGGGGTCGGCAGAAAAATAGGAGGAAACAAAAACTCGAGAAAAATGTTCCTCTAACCAGTCAGGTGGTCTTCATTAGGATAATACCTGACTTCTATAGGGGTAGAGTGGTTTGATTTCGTCCCATGATGGAATGCCGTGCATCATGTCGTTAGAGGGGTCGGGTTAGTAGTTCACGAAGTGGAATTCAGGACGATTTTCGGCCGATTTTTAGTGTAGTCGATTTTTCTATTCCCTTTCATTTGAAACTTTACATAGTGATTCGTGAGTGTGACCAAAGCGAACTGGCCGACATCTGATCAAAACTAATCGTTCAGCGGCCTGCGATGGGTGGCAAGGGTAGGTAGCCGACGTTTTCTTCGAAAGGGTTGAGATAGCAAAAATCATCGATGTGGGCCTGACGAGAAATAGATGTGGTGGCGCAGTGGTTAGCGTCATGGTATCATTGCATTGCTGATAATGACGACGACCTCCTGGCGTTTTCTCATCACGTTGATGCAAAGCTGCACTTATTTCCAATGTTGCCACTAACCCGGAATGTGATTATCGACTTCTGCCAGGTTGGGTATCTTTCGCTGGGTTTGGGTATTCGAGAGCCACAGTCACGATGAGAGCTACATGCACATGAACGAATGAGTGCGAAATTTGTATATAAGAGGGAACTTCGACGCAGGGTGGATATATCCTTTCCAACATAATGGTACCATAATAGAAGCTTGTATTGCTATCACTCTTACGGTACCCGCTCTCACCGTTATGATTATGAATTTGCAAAAACGTGTGCTGCTTTCTTCTACCCACCAACAAATGACGACTAAGCGTATAATTAAGGTTTGAATGGGAAAATGGCTACGTCTTCTTAATCAATAAGGCTGCGTCTTCTTAGTCAGTAACTGGGGCTTGTACTGTGAAGTAAGGTAATAATTAGAGCCGTATTTGACATATACTAGGGGGTTCTTATTACCGCAGGATAACATTTCTTTTTGATGAACTAATTATTTATCAAAGTGCACAGAAGGGATGGGCTTTCTTCTGCAGTGTCCAATCCTAAAATTCTGTGGTATGAGAGTGAAAGACTCTAAGCAAAGGAAAAGGTTAAATGGGTAAATATGTCTCAAGCACCACCCACAGCTCTGTGTTGATCCCTTAAGGATGCGCCACGCCGTTGGTTTCCATTCCGAATCGTCAACGGGAATAGCTTGGCATGAGAATGAATTCGTATTTGACCCCCTATGGTAAACGAAGAAAACCGACGCCAAGTCTGAACTGCACGTCGACTTCGCGGGGACCAGCTCTGTTGGCAACAATACCAACGGGTCAGTACGTTTCCACCTTCCCGGACAAGTCTGATTCCAAATACCATTTCCTACCGTTTCATCCCGCTGAAGAAAAAAATCTCAACCGAGGAAAGATGGTTCGTCATGGCTAGTAAAACAAATACCCGGCCGGTGATCGATCGCTCGAACGTGTCGGTGACAGCAGCGCTTCTTACCACTGCACCACGCGCTTCTTCAAATAGAAGACTTTCGAATAGATTATTGATTTATGTGTTGTTTATGTTAGGATGTGAGGTGGTTTCCGAGACCTGAGACATGGTATAGCTTTGCACGGGTTCAAATAATAAATATATCGGGGTAAAACGTTTTAGTTATCTTACTCCGTCCCAAAAAATTATGTATTCAATGGTGTTTGAAGGTTATAATATTTAGGAGCTCTCACTTTTCCCAATAGAACCTGGAAATTTTCCAGTTCTAAGGCGATTTGTTTCAATAAGGATCCATTACTATAAAATACTTGCTTTGTTTTGTGTTATTGTTTTGTTCCTAATCTAATGATCTTTCTGAACTGCGTTAAAGAAGAGCAAAGGTTAACAGCAAAGTTGTCGACGTTCGTCAAATCCTAGGATTACGCCACGCATCTGCCTTCTATTCCGAATTGTGGAGGCACAATAAAAGCTTCAGTTGAGAGAACCAGCCACTTTCACGTCAGCCTCCTCCATTTCGATCAGGTCTGCTATCAGATTACTGTGCCACTGAGGACATAAGAGGCTGGTTGGCTACGGGTGAGGAGCGATCGCTCGACCTTGCGATTAAGAATGGCGACTCTTAACTCTCTACCTCGTATTTCGCAACGGACAAGTCAATGAAATAAATCGTGAATATTGTTGATGATCTCCATTACTTCTCCCAGGTGTCGAAGATCTCTTTTTTTCCTCTTCTTCCCTAAACTTTCTCTTTTCGAGCTCTCTTTGAAGTTCGGGGTTGAAGGGTCATGTGTAGAATGGTATCTAGCCTTGATATGTGTTGTTGTTGATAGCTAGAATAGTCTAGTTATCAAAGAAGCTAGGTTTCTCTCCATAGGAGAGATCCTTCGCCGTCCTCGTCGCCCCTCTTCATCCTGCTCTGCGAAAACGTGCTCCATTGCGAGCCCTCGCCGTGCGTCCTTTAAGGATGACTAATTTTAAGATCACGAGTCCCGTTTTAATCTATTTTATATGTGTTTAGGGTGACGTGTTGACATTTTTTCGTTTTCCATTTGAAGGAAATCTTATCCTAAAAATGACCGATTCCCTTCTACTAGAGCGCTACTGGTTATATTATTCTCATCCCCATTGAGTTCCATTGGTTTAGTTAGCCGACTTCTCATGGTCTTTATTTATAACATTTGTCCTACCTATGCTTATCGTGGTGCGAGCGATCGAAAGCTATTTCATGTGCCATTATCATATTTGATGTATCTTTTCCGATAAATTGATTCATATCACCTTTATCACGTCTGCCTGAATCAAAATTTCGCAATCGGGGCAGCTTTCCAATTCCTTAGTCAGGTTTGGGAGATGTAAGTGACTCTTTCTCATTATCCTCCTAACTTTATCAGTAGTGTCAAAGAAGATAAAAAGATTAGCATTGTAAAAAAAAATTAGCACTGGAATTGTGCCTGATTTTGCTTACCTAAGTCGCTGTAGTTTTCAAAACGAGTTTAAGACTGGTGATCACCACTATAAATAGTCTAACTAGACGAAGTTTCAGTAAAATTCGTGATCTCAGCCAGAAAATCACACTGATGTACCTGTAATTTCCGTTATCAGCAGAATCGTCGATGAAGCGTTAGTTTCCAAGTGAAGCCACAAATCAAAATCCAAATTTGCTGGAAAATTTGCTAAAAATGAAGGATCCTTAGTGTCGGAACTCTTAAGTAAACTCTTATCTTTTCAAAAAGTGACAAAAAATAATAGGGCCATTCCCAGCGCGCAGGCATAGGTAGTGCTTGAAAACAGCCCTCAGGTGGTTCAGGCTTGAACCCGGTTTGGTTATGAGAGAAGCGTGGTGAACAGCAGTGTTACGCAGCGACGTAGACGTTGCCAGTGCCGAAAACAGAAAAGTGATCGCTATCGATCGCGGTGCGCAATCTCCGATCGTCGATTCTCGTCATCGTCTCATAGCAGTCACTACACACGTCGCTCTCTATCTCAGCCGAACGTCTTCCGAATGACTTCATTACTGCAGATGGGCCTCTTCGGCGATTCAAGCTCGCCATTCGACGAATGCATCGACAAAGTGACCGCCGAGCACCTCACCACCGAGAATTGGGCCATGATTCTTGATGTCTGTGATAAGGTGAACAGTGATCCGCGAGCTCCGAAGAACGCCCTTCTCTCTATTCGGAAAAGGTCGGTTTCTCTGCGTTCGCTAGTTTTGTCCAGTTTCAGGGTGCTATAATGGTTTTAGAGGGCAGAAAAGAAAATATCCCGAAGTCATATTTTTCACAGAGAAACCTGCTGAAATTGGTGTTTGAGTGTGGAAAATCTGAAAAGAATTGATCCACTCAATATAAATTTCGTCTTCCTTGATAATTCTAGTCGATACAACAAGAACACGCTGCACTCCATAACCCGCATGGCACCAGTTTTATTTTTGCTTTGAATTTGCTTTGATCTTTCTTTTGAAAAAATTGCTAGGTAATTTTTTCCACAGAGAAACCTGCTCAAATTGGTGTTCGGATTGGGAAAAATCTGAAAAGAGTTGATTCACTCAATATAAATTAAATTTGATATTTCTAATCAGTACAGCAAGAACCAGTAGTTCTACTACCTGCACCCCACAACCCACATAACACCAGTTTTTTCTTGAAGTAGGCTCGAAAAATAAGACACTCATGTGCCGTTGCGCTTTTTGCACCCCTATGCCTCCCCGAAGTAGTCTTTGAAGAATATTTAGTTCTTGGTGGGTCTGTGAAATTGAATTTTTCTTAAGATGGTCTCTAAATTCTTCCATAGGGTAGGATGGATATGGTTTTAGGTGAATGAGCCTGATGAGTCACTAACCTTGGAGAAAAATTCTAAGCAAATTTCGTGTCTCCACTTCTCATATCTGAGCTGAGCTTTGATTTGTTTTGATTTAATTTCATTTTTTCTTTCTTTTCGATCGAATTTTCACCGTTCATTGGGGTAAATAAAGGAGGTGTAAATAGATAAAAAAATAAATAAAATATCATCTTTACGTTAACGACCACTGAGTTACCAAATTCTCTGTCCGTGTGAAGATTTTGCAGTGATGGGTTTAATATTCCAGCTTGAGTATATATCAGCAGTCTTAGAATCTGTTTTCCTTACTTCCTTTGCGTAATATGCTCGACGGTGAAAAATTTCAGAGGATTTTGTTTCATTAGCTCGTTTTCGTTTTGTAATTGTTGAAATTCGTATTTTAGGCTTAATCATCGAGATCCTCATGTGGTCCTGCTGGCTCTGTCTGTGTTGGATTCGTGTTGGAGCAACTGTGGACCGGCGTTCCGCAAGGAAGTCTCCTCGGCTAGTTTCATCAGCGAACTGCAGTCCAAAGCTACTCACGTGGGTATTTAGAGATATATTTTTATTTGTTAGTCACTTGTGTTAATATTACGTAATTGCATGAAAATGTCGGGATACCGTTTCCCTTTTTTGAGATTCGTAATGGAAGAGATAGGGTAAAGTTAATGAAGTTCAGAGTATGTATCCGCATGAAGAAAAGGGTGAGAGGCGCATCCAGTCATTCTTTAACATTATCCAATTTTTGGGCATTCTAGGAGCATTCTATTTAATGTAGAGGTAAATGTTATTCTGGTTATTCTGATGGAATTATGTTCATAGCAAACATAAACAACTACTGTATGTTGCACTAGTCCGCGAAAAAGTAATTTACAGTAGAATACTCTCTCTTTTCTTCTTCTTCTTTTCTGTTCCTATATTTTATTTATTGTCTATTTAGAGCACTCGCCTAGTTGCTGAGAAGACTCGATTGATGATCCAGAAATGGGTTGAAAACGAGTGCAAGTCGGACGCATCTCTTTCACTAGTTGTTACGCTCTATAAGAATTTGGTAGCCGACGGCTATTCGTTTTCCACAAACGAACCGAAGAAGAAGTCTGACGTTACTCGTGCTATTGAAGCTGTAAGTAGTTTATGTTGTGAAGGATTGCATTCCTGAATGTTCTAAATCATTTTCAGGAGGAAGAGGATGCACTGGCTAAGGCTATTGCGCTGTCTCTTCAAGAAGCCGATAAGGCGCCTAAAACTAACAAGTTGTATCAGTCGCTTAATTCGTCCTACCCCGCGTCCAGCAATGGAACCAGTAATAAGTAGGTTTTTTTTTTGAAATTTTCAATTTTTTATCTCTACCGGACGATTAAACGCATCCGAGTATTGTAAAACATATTTTTAAGATTTCTTTTTGTAAATGTTGCTGATAAGTTTCAGAACTGCTGAACGGACCGTACGAGCACTGTACGATTTCGAAGCTGCCGAAGATAACGAGCTGTCCTTCGTCAGCGGGGACCTTATCACCGTAACGGATGACAGGTCCTTATATTTATCTATTTATATACTTATAACGGAGTGGTTTGATTACGTTTGTAGGAGTGTTAACACTGATAGTGATCAATAGGGTGAGCAGCCACAGAAATACTTAGCAATAGACTGCAGGAGATCGAGAAACTGAAGAAACTTCTTCCTTATATTAATTTCTATTCCTCGCTAAGTTTTCATTTCGTAACCAAAAGCTTTTACAAGCAGAGCCTTGAATCTGACCGGTTTCCATGTGTTCTTACTTTTTTGCTACTACGCTGATAAGTACTCTTTTTGGGATAATGAATTCTTGTGAGCAAAGGCTACCTTGAAAATATACCAATGGGTATATCTTCAGCAATCCCAACTGGTGGTGTGGACGAATCGGTGTTCAGCAGGGACTGTTTCCGTCTAGTTTCGTGACGTCCGACTTGTCGGAAGTGAAGGTGGGTACCTATTCATCCTTCTTTGATTGTTTTCTCCCCAAGTTTCTACGTCTGGTTCTCCTGTTCTGCTTTTTTCGGCTTCGGGTTTTATTAAATTTTGTAGAGTTTTTGTTCCATTTTTCCAATATTGTAGAGTTTTTGTCCCATTTTTGTTTACAGTAAACGGGCTGGCTTTGATCAATTCCCTAAAGACGTTTCGGGTTCCATTTGAATCGTAGAGACATGGTGAATGTGTATTTGACCTATACAATGACTTGTGGAGGCCAGCCCCTTTACTATAAACAAAAACTCCTTTGTTATACTGCTACTATACCTAGTCAGTGTCTTTACCCTACCAGACGAGTCTAGTACCAATTTACCCGACTCCAGAGGGATGGAAGGCTTTGTTAGCCCGACGAGGGTGGATCGCTCGACCATTCAGCTGCGCCTTTTATTATGACCGCTGCATCACGCGCGCCTTTTTGTTTCATATAGATTTATTAAGACCTATCCATTAGTTACATATTGCAGCCGGAACCGGTGGCCACTGCAAAGGTAGCAGCTGCTGCTCCGACGGCCACCATTGATGAATCGGTGCTGTTGCGTTGCATTCAAATGCTGGAAGACTGTGATCCTACTGGGGAGACTCCAGATCCTCCAGAGTTGGCTAGCGTAGGTTCTTTCTCATTTTCTATTTTATTTCATTCAATGATGCAGAGCCTGCAGGCTACCGTACTCCTCCAGCCTCTCTTGTATGGGTTTGATTCTTGAATCTCAAGTGTATCAGTTTTGCGTTTAGGTTGAACAAGCTTCTCGTGCTCAGGGACCTTTGATAAACGCTCGATTGGCGGCTATCGACGCTCAAGTGAACGCTCTTTCAAAGGTAATTTTTGAAACTGAAATTTTTCAAATTCCTTTCTTTTTGCTTTTTTCACCGGGTCATCTATTCATTTCTCAAGTTGTTCTGTGTGTAGTATTGAACCTTAGAGGGCGGCGGTGTTTGAGCAGTTTGGGACGTTGTCGCATTTACAGCTTTCGGTTTCAATAGGGGTACTTTAGGGGAAAGGTTCACTATTTCTCCATTGTCTTCCTAAACGTTTCTTTATTCAGCCAAAAACGTTATTATTCTTCGGCTTCGAAATATTTTAACCTTTCTGTTTCGAGTTTAGGTAGACATGGCTATTCGAGACGTACTGGCGCTTTACGATCAAGCCGTGCAGAAGGCTCATTACCAAGTGGGTGCAATTTTGAATTCACGTTACATTTCAATTGATCCATTTTAGATCAAAAATAGTTTTAGAATGCAACCAAACATGATAGCTAAATATTTAGGCGTCTATGTATCAACCTCCGCCGACTATGACTGCTCCAGGAGTGGCTCCACAACAGAACGCTGCGATGCCACCAAATGTAGGTGCTTGCGTCATTTTTTGTTCGTCTTTTTCTATACTTCTTGTAATTTCTATTTTATGTGAGTAAGAAAAATTGGCTAGAAGGGTACCAAGTGCGCTGCTTTGAAATAGTGGTCCAAGCCTGTAGTTTTCGCTTGAGATCCACTGGTCCGCCACCACAATTTCTAACCCATTATATGATTCTCCATGTAATGTCAGTCGAATTGTCGATTTTGGTTTTGATTTAGTTACCGAAATTATAAAACTTGAACTAAAACCAAAAACCAAACTAAGCGAAATCAAAGTTGCTCAACATTTCCAGAAAGTTCTAGAGTGAATTTATAAGAATTCCTTGAGCTACGCTTCTCTGAACTTTACTTAGTGAAGCTTTTGAATGTTCGAAAGCGGTGTTCTGGTATTTTTGAAAACATATCTAAGAGTGGGTTCTAAACATTTCCACTTTCGTTTTCTTTACGTTTTTAAGTTTGTAGTCTAAACGTCTTCATTTTCTTCACATTTTTTAGTTATGTTCGCAGAATTATAGACACTCACTCATCCTATTAGAGAACATCTCTGGACTTTGTCTCACTCTAATGACTTCAAACCATTCAGATGTTTTTTAAATTTAGGCTGCTGTAAACTACCCACCATCATCATCGCAAGTTCAAACAGTTTATCAACCCCAGTACGCCGGTGCTCCTCAGACCCTACCAGCCCCAAACCAACACCAGCAGCAACCTTTACCTGATACCCAAGGGATGTACACGCACTACGCTGTTGCACCACAACCGGAATATCAGCAGCAACCACAAGTGCAGCAAGAGTGGAATGCCGTTCAACACCACATCCAGAACTACTAAGGCATGATATTCTCGTCTTACACTTCTTTTGTACTCTCTTTTATTCTATCGTCTATTTTATCGAAGAGCCTCCATTTTAGCTTTCATCTGACCTGTGAGATCCAACTTTCGGCTGTGGACAACGTACTTGGTGATTTGATGAGTAGGTGATACTGTACATATGCACTATTCGATTTTACTGACTTAACAAATTCATTTGCATAAATATTTATTTATTTCCTACATCCTAACAAGTCCACAAATGAATCAAAACGCGTGTGAAATCCGTAAAATACCTTTAAAAAGTCGGGGAAAACCTAAACGTGGCTGCTGGGCAGATTGCAGGCACAATTGATCGGCCCTGTCATCATGCAGTCGAGGAAGTATACCGTTTTAGTGCCCATTCCATATCAATAAAATTGTAAATACGCTCAAGCTGCTCAGATATATTCACAAATTGGATTTGCTTCTCCGCGTTTCTACCCTACCAATATTTGTTTACAACAAGTGCCGATCACAGACTAACAACTTTCCGCTAAAAGTTGATCTCGTCGGTAAACTTAAGGCCCGCCGCTATGTCAACTTTCTCGCATAGTCCAAGAGTCGTGACCAACGCAGAGCGACGGAGAACAGCTGGACGAGATGCAAAATAGAAGGTCCCGGGGAGATTTGAACTCCCGTCGCAGGATTCAGAGTCCTGAGTGCTAACCGCTACACCACGGGACCGGCGACCGATTTACCAAACCTCGTGGGAAATCGTTATTCTACACCGATTGGTATGTCATTGGAGGTCATTTCTGATGTCTTTTTGGTTTTCTCGTAGCGACATACCGATGCAAAATAGAAGGTCCCGGGGAGATTTGAACTCCCGTCGCAGGATTCAGAGTCCTGAGTGCTAACCGCTACACCACGGGACCGGCGACCCATTTACCAAACCTCGTGGGAAATCGTTATTCTACACCGATTGGTATATCATTGGAGGTCATTTCTGATGTCTTTTTGGTTTTCTCGTAGCGACATACCGATGCAAAATAGAAGGTCCCGGGGAGATTTGAACTCCCGTCGCAGGATTCAGAGTCCTGAGTGCTAACCGCTACACCACGGGACCGGCGACCCATTTACCAAACCTCGTGGGAAATCGTTATTCTACACCGATTGGTATGTCATTGGAGGTCATTTCTGATGTCTTTTTGGTTTTCTCGTAGCGACATACCGATGCAAAATAGAAGGTCCCGGGGAGATTTGAACTCCCGTCGCAGGATTCAGAGTCCTGAGTGCTAACCGCTACACCACGGGACCGGCGACCATTTACCAAACCTCGTGGGAAATCGTTATTCTACACCGATTGGTTTATCATTGGAGGTCATTTCTGATGTCTTTTTGGTTTTCTCGTAGCGACATACCGATGCAAAATAGAAGGTCCCGGGGAGATTTGAACTCCCGTCGCAGGATTCAGAGTCCTGAGTGCTAACCGCTACACCACGGGACCGGCGACCCATTTACCAAACCTCGTGGGAAATCGTTATTCTACACCGATTGGTATGTCATTGGAGGTCATTTCTGATGTCTTTTTGGTTTTCTCGTAGCGACATACCGATGCAAAATAGAAGGTCCCGGGGAGATTTGAACTCCCGTCGCAGGATTCAGAGTCCTGAGTGCTAACCGCTACACCACGGGACCGGCGACCGATTTACCAAACCTCGTGGGAAATCGTTATTCTACACCGATTGGTTTATCATTGGAGGTCATTTCTGATGTCTTTTTGGTTTTCTCGTAGCGACATACCGATGCAAAATAGAAGGTCCCGGGGAGATTTGAACTCCCGTCGCAGGATTCAGAGTCCTGAGTGCTAACCGCTACACCACGGGACCGGCGACCAATTTACCAAACCTCGCGGGAAATCGTTATTCTACACCGATTGGTACGTCATTGGAGGTCATTTGTGATGTCTTTTTGGTTTTCTCGTAGCGACATACCGATGCAAAATAGAAGGTCCCGGGGAGATTTGAACTCCCGTCGCAGGATTCAGAGTCCTGAGTGCTAACCGCTACACCACGGGACCGGCGACCGATTTACCAAACCTCGTGGGAAATCGTTATTCTACACCGATTGGTATGCCATTGGAGGTCATTTCTGATGTCTTTTTGGTTTTCTCGTAGCGACATACCGATGCAAAATAGAAGGTCCCGGGGAGATTTGAACTCCCGTCGCAGGATTCAGAGTCCTGAGTGCTAACCGCTACACCACGGGACCGGCGACCGATTTACCAAACCTCGTGGGAAATCGTTATTCTACACCGAATGGTTTATCATTGGAGCTCATTTCTGATGTCTTTTTGGTTTTCTCGTAGCGACATACCGATGCAAAATAGAAGGTCCCGGGGAGATTTTAACTCCCGTCGCAGGATTCAGAGTCCTCAGTGCTAACCGCTACACCACGGGACCGGCGGCAACTTACCAAACCTCGTGGGAAATCGTTTTTCTACACCGATTGGTATGCCATTGGAGGTTATTTCTGATGTCTTCTTGAATGGTTCAGCTGTTTAAATTTATTCCCTCGCACCTGCCTAGTACCAACGCTTTTCTTGAGAAGTTGCGCAGAGTGAGAGTGGGCGAGGACGGGCTAGTGTTCGAGTCGTTCGGCGTAACGGCTTTGTATACTAACGTGTCCAACAGCGAAGCCTTGCAAGCGGTCCACGAAATCCTAGTGGAACATCGGACGGACTTGAACTTATACGGTTTCAGTATAAGCCAAACTATGTCGCTGCTCAGTGAGTGCCTTATGTGCAATGTCTTTAAATGGGCCGGTCAGTACTTCAAGCAGATTAGGGGCCTTGCGATGGGACAGCGCTTGGCTCCAGCCCTCGCTGTCGCCTTCATGTTTACCAAACCTCGTGGGAAATCGTTATTCTACACCGATTGGTATGCCATTGGAGGTCATTTCTGATGTCTTTTTGGTTTTCTCGTAGCGACATACCGATGCAAAATAGAAGGTCCCGGGGAGATTTGAACTCCCGTCGCAGGATTCAGAGTCCTGAGTGCTAACCGCTACACCACGGGACCGGCGACCAATTTACCAAACCTCGTGGGAAATCGTTATTCTACACCGATTGGTATGCCATTGGAGGTCATTTCTGATGTCTTTTTGGTTTTCTCGTAGCGACATACCGATGCAAAATAGAAGGTCCCGGGGAGATTTGAACTCCCGTCGCAGGATTCAGAGTCCTGAGTGCTAACCGCTACACCACGGGACCGGCGGCAACTTACCAAACCTCGTGGGAAATCGTTATTCTACACCGATTGGTATGCCATTGGAGGTCATTTCTGATGTCTTTTTGGTTTTCTCGTAGCGACATACCGATGCAAAATAGAAGGTCCCGGGGAGATTTGAACTCCCGTCGCAGGATTCAGAGTCCTGAGTGCTAACCGCTACACCACGGGACCGGCGGCCAACTTACCAAACCTCGTGGGAAATCGTTATTCTACACCGATTGGTATGCCATTGGAGGTCATTTCTGATGTCTTTTTGGTTTTCTCGTAGCGACATACCGATGCAAAATAGAAGGTCCCGGGGAGATTTGAACTCCCGTCGCAGGATTCAGAGTCCTGAGTGCTAACCGCTACACCACGGGACCGGCGGCCAACTTACCAAACCTCGTGGGAAATCGTTATTCTACACCGATTGGTATGCCATTGGAGGTCATTTCTGATGTCTTTTTGGTTTTCTCGTAGCGACATACCGATGCAAAATAGAAGGTCCCGGGGAGATTTGAACTCCCGTCGCAGGATTCAGAGTCCTGAGTGCTAACCGCTACACCACGGGACCGGCGGCCAACTTACCAAACCTCGTGGGAAATCGTTATTCTACACCGATTGGTATGCCATTGGAGGTCATTTCTGATGTCTTTTTGGTTTTCTCGTAGCGACATACCGATGCAAAATAGAAGGTCCCGGGGAGATTTGAACTCCCGTCGCAGGATTCAGAGTCCTGAGTGCTAACCGCTACACCACGGGACCGGCGGCCAACTTACCAAACCTCGTGGGAAATCGTTATTCTACACCGATTGGTATGCCATTGGAGGTCATTTCTGATGTCTTTTTGGTTTTCTCGTAGCGACATACCGATGCAAAATAGAAGGTCCCGGGGAGATTTGAACTCCCGTCGCAGGATTCAGAGTCCTGAGTGCTAACCGCTACACCACGGGACCGGCGGCCAACTTACCAAACCTCGTGGGAAATCGTTATTCTACACCGATTGGTATGCCATTGGAGGTCATTTCTGATGTCTTTTTGGTTTTCTCGTAGCGACATACCGATGCAAAATAGAAGGTCCCGGGGAGATTTGAACTCCCGTCGCAGGATTCAGAGTCCTGAGTGCTAACCGCTACACCACGGGACCGGCGGCCAACTTACCAAACCTCGTGGGAAATCGTTATTCTACACCGATTGGTATGCCATTGGAGGTCATTTCTGATGTCTTTTTGGTTTTCTCGTAGCGACATACCGATGCAAAATAGAAGGTCCCGGGGAGATTTGAACTCCCGTCGCAGGATTCAGAGTCCTGAGTGCTAACCGCTACACCACGGGACCGGCGGCCAACTTACCAAACCTCGTGGGAAATCGTTATTCTACACCGATTGGTATGCCATTGGAGGTCATTTCTGATGTCTTTTTGGTTTTCTCGTAGCGACATACCGATGCAAAATAGAAGGTCCCGGGGAGATTTGAACTCCCGTCGCAGGATTCAGAGTCCTGAGTGCTAACCGCTACACCACGGGACCGGCGACCAACTTACCAAACCACGTGGGAAATCGTTATTCTACACCGATTGGTATGCCATTGGAGGTCATTTCTGATGTCTTTTTGGTTTTCTCGTAGCGACATACCGATGCAAAATAGAAGGTCCCGGGGAGATTTGAACTCCCGTCGCAGGATTCAGAGTCCTGAGTGCTAACCGCTACACCACGGGACCGGCGGCCAACTTACCAAACCTCGTGGGAAATCGTTATTCTACACCGATTGGTATGCCATTGGAGGTCATTTCTGATGTCTTTTTGGTTTTCTCGTAGCGACATACCGATGCAAAATAGAAGGTCCCGGGGAGATTTGAACTCCCGTCGCAGGATTCAGAGTCCTGAGTGCTAACCGCTACACCACGGGACCGGCGGCCAACTTACCAAACCTCGTGGGAAATCGTTATTCTACACCGATTGGTATGCCATTGGAGGTCATTTCTGATGTCTTTTTGGTTTTCTCGTAGCGACATACCGATGCAAAATAGAAGGTCCCGGGGAGATTTGAACTCCCGTCGCAGGATTCAGAGTCCTGAGTGCTAACCGCTACACCACGGGACCGGCGACCGTTTTACCAAACCTCGTGGGAAATCGTTATTCTACACCGATTGGTATGCCATTGGAGGTCATTTCTGATGTCTTTTTGGTTTTCTCGTAGCGACATACCGATGCAAAATAGAAGGTCCCGGGGAGATTTGAACTCCCGTCGCAGGATTCAGAGTCCTGAGTGCTAACCGCTACACCACGGGACCGGCGGCCAACTTACCAAACCTCGTGGGAAATCGTTATTCTACACCGATTGGTATGCCATTGGAGGTCATTTCTGATGTCTTTTTGGTTTTCTCGTAGCGACATACCGATGCAAAATAGAAGGTCCCGGGGAGATTTGAACTCCCGTCGCAGGATTCAGAGTCCTGAGTGCTAACCGCTACACCACGGGACCGGCGGCCAACTTACCAAACCTCGTGGGAAATCGTTATTCTACACCGATTGGTATGCCATTGGAGGTCATTTCTGATGTCTTTTTGGTTTTCTCGTAGCGACATACCGATGCAAAATAGAAGGTCCCGGGGAGATTTGAACTCCCGTCGCAGGATTCAGAGTCCTGAGTGCTAACCGCTACACCACGGGACCGGCGGCCAACTTACCAAACCTCGTGGGAAATCGTTATTCTACACCGATTGGTATGCCATTGGAGGTCATTTCTGATGTCTTTTTGGTTTTCTCGTAGCGACATACCGATGCAAAATAGAAGGTCCCGGGGAGATTTGAACTCCCGTCGCAGGATTCAGAGTCCTGAGTGCTAACCGCTACACCACGGGACCGGCGGCCAACTTACCAAACCTCGTGGGAAATCGTTATTCTACACCGATTGGTATGCCATTGGAGGTCATTTCTGATGTCTTTTTGGTTTTCTCGTAGCGACATACCGATGCAAAATAGAAGGTCCCGGGGAGATTTGAACTCCCGTCGCAGGATTCAGAGTCCTGAGTGCTAACCGCTACACCACGGGACCGGCGGCCAACTTACCAAACCTCGTGGGAAATCGTTATTCTACACCGATTGGTATGCCATTGGAGGTCATTTCTGATGTCTTTTTGGTTTTCTCGTAGCGACATACCGATGCAAAATAGAAGGTCCCGGGGAGATTTGAACTCCCGTCGCAGGATTCAGAGTCCTGAGTGCTAACCGCTACACCACGGGACCGGCGGCCAACTTACCAAACCTCGTGGGAAATCGTTATTCTACACCGATTGGTATGCCATTGGAGGTCATTTCTGATGTCTTTTTGGTTTTCTCGTAGCGACATACCGATGCAAAATAGAAGGTCCCGGGGAGATTTGAACTCCCGTCGCAGGATTCAGAGTCCTGAGTGCTAACCGCTACACCACGGGACCGGCGGCCAACTTACCAAACCTCGTGGGAAATCGTTATTCTACACCGATTGGTATGCCATTGGAGGTCATTTCTGATGTCTTTTTGGTTTTCTCGTAGCGACATACCGATGCAAAATAGAAGGTCCCGGGGAGATTTGAACTCCCGTCGCAGGATTCAGAGTCCTGAGTGCTAACCGCTACACCACGGGACCGGCGGCCAACTTACCAAACCTCGTGGGAAATCGTTATTCTACACCGATTGGTATGCCATTGGAGGTCATTTCTGATGTCTTTTTGGTTTTCTCGTAGCGACATACCGATGCAAAATAGAAGGTCCCGGGGAGATTTGAACTCCCGTCGCAGGATTCAGAGTCCTGAGTGCTAACCGCTACACCACGGGACCGGCGGCCAACTTACCAAACCTCGTGGGAAATCGTTATTCTACACCGATTGGTATGCCATTGGAGGTCATTTCTGATGTCTTTTTGGTTTTCTCGTAGCGACATACCGATGCAAAATAGAAGGTCCCGGGGAGATTTGAACTCCCGTCGCAGGATTCAGAGTCCTGAGTGCTAACCGCTACACCACGGGACCGGCGGCCAACTTACCAAACCTCGTGGGAAATCGTTATTCTACACCGATTGGTATGCCATTGGAGGTCATTTCTGATGTCTTTTTGGTTTTCTCGTAGCGACATACCGATGCAAAATAGAAGGTCCCGGGGAGATTTGAACTCCCGTCGCAGGATTCAGAGTCCTGAGTGCTAACCGCTACACCACGGGACCGGCGGCCAACTTACCAAACCTCGTGGGAAATCGTTATTCTACACCGATTGGTATGCCATTGGAGGTCATTTCTGATGTCTTTTTGGTTTTCTCGTAGCGACATACCGATGCAAAATAGAAGGTCCCGGGGAGATTTGAACTCCCGTCGCAGGATTCAGAGTCCTGAGTGCTAACCGCTACACCACGGGACCGGCGGCCAACTTACCAAACCTCGTGGGAAATCGTTATTCTACACCGATTGGTATGCCATTGGAGGTCATTTCTGATGTCTTTTTGGTTTTCTCGTAGCGACATACCGATGCAAAATAGAAGGTCCCGGGGAGATTTGAACTCCCGTCGCAGGATTCAGAGTCCTGAGTGCTAACCGCTACACCACGGGACCGGCGGCCAACTTACCAAACCTCGTGGGAAATCGTTATTCTACACCGATTGGTATGCCATTGGAGGTCATTTCTGATGTCTTTTTGGTTTTCTCGTAGCGACATACCGATGCAAAATAGAAGGTCCCGGGGAGATTTGAACTCCCGTCGCAGGATTCAGAGTCCTGAGTGCTAACCGCTACACCACGGGACCGGCGGCCAACTTACCAAACCTCGTGGGAAATCGTTATTCTACACCGATTGGTATGCCATTGGAGGTCATTTCTGATGTCTTTTTGGTTTTCTCGTAGCGACATACCGATGCAAAATAGAAGGTCCCGGGGAGATTTGAACTCCCGTCGCAGGATTCAGAGTCCTGAGTGCTAACCGCTACACCACGGGACCGGCGGCCAACTTACCAAACCTCGTGGGAAATCGTTATTCTACACCGATTGGTATGCCATTGGAGGTCATTTCTGATGTCTTTTTGGTTTTCTCGTAGCGACATACCGATGCAAAATAGAAGGTCCCGGGGAGATTTGAACTCCCGTCGCAGGATTCAGAGTCCTGAGTGCTAACCGCTACACCACGGGACCGGCGGCCAACTTACCAAACCTCGTGGGAAATCGTTATTCTACACCGATTGGTATGCCATTGGAGGTCATTTCTGATGTCTTTTTGGTTTTCTCGTAGCGACATACCGATGCAAAATAGAAGGTCCCGGGGAGATTTGAACTCCCGTCGCAGGATTCAGAGTCCTGAGTGCTAACCGCTACACCACGGGACCGGCGGCCAACTTACCAAACCTCGTGGGAAATCGTTATTCTACACCGATTGGTATGCCATTGGAGGTCATTTCTGATGTCTTTTTGGTTTTCTCGTAGCGACATACCGATGCAAAATAGAAGGTCCCGGGGAGATTTGAACTCCCGTCGCAGGATTCAGAGTCCTGAGTGCTAACCGCTACACCACGGGACCGGCGGCCAACTTACCAAACCTCGTGGGAAATCGTTATTCTACACCGATTGGTATGCCATTGGAGGTCATTTCTGATGTCTTTTTGGTTTTCTCGTAGCGACATACCGATGCAAAATAGAAGGTCCCGGGGAGATTTGAACTCCCGTCGCAGGATTCAGAGTCCTGAGTGCTAACCGCTACACCACGGGACCGGCGGCCAACTTACCAAACCTCGTGGGAAATCGTTATTCTACACCGATTGGTATGCCATTGGAGGTCATTTCTGATGTCTTTTTGGTTTTCTCGTAGCGACATACCGATGCAAAATAGAAGGTCCCGGGGAGATTTGAACTCCCGTCGCAGGATTCAGAGTCCTGAGTGCTAACCGCTACACCACGGGACCGGCGGCCAACTTACCAAACCTCGTGGGAAATCGTTATTCTACACCGATTGGTATGCCATTGGAGGTCATTTCTGATGTCTTTTTGGTTTTCTCGTAGCGACATACCGATGCAAAATAGAAGGTCCCGGGGAGATTTGAACTCCCGTCGCAGGATTCAGAGTCCTGAGTGCTAACCGCTACACCACGGGACCGGCGGCCAACTTACCAAACCTCGTGGGAAATCGTTATTCTACACCGATTGGTATGCCATTGGAGGTCATTTCTGATGTCTTTTTGGTTTTCTCGTAGCGACATACCGATGCAAAATAGAAGGTCCCGGGGAGATTTGAACTCCCGTCGCAGGATTCAGAGTCCTGAGTGCTAACCGCTACACCACGGGACCGGCGGCCAATTTACCAAACCTCGTGGGAAATCGTTATTCTACACCGATTGGTATGCCATTGGAGGTCATTTCTGATGTCTTTTTGGTTTTCTCGTAGCGACATACCGATGCAAAATAGAAGGTCCCGGGGAGATTTGAACTCCCGTCGCAGGATTCAGAGTCCTGAGTGCTAACCGCTACACCACGGGACCGGCGACCAACTTACCAAACCTCGTGGGAAATCGTTATTCTACACCGATTGGTATGCCATTGGAGGTCATTTCTGATGTCTTTTTGGTTTTCTCGTAGCGACATACCGATGCAAAATAGAAGGTCCCGGGGAGATTTGAACTCCCGTCGCAGGATTCAGAGTCCTGAGTGCTAACCGCTACACCACGGGACCGGCGGCCAACTTACCAAACCTCGTGGGAAATCGTTATTCTACACCGATTGGTATGCCATTGGAGGTCATTTCTGATGTCTTTTTGGTTTTCTCGTAGCGACATACCGATGCAAAATAGAAGGTCCCGGGGAGATTTGAACTCCCGTCGCAGGATTCAGAGTCCTGAGTGCTAACCGCTACACCACGGGACCGGCGACCAACTTACCAAACCTCGTGGGAAATCGTTATTCTACACCGATTGGTATGCCATTGGAGGTCATTTCTGATGTCTTTTTGGTTTTCTCGTAGCGACATACCGATGCAAAATAGAAGGTCCCGGGGAGATTTGAACTCCCGTCGCAGGATTCAGAGTCCTGAGTGCTAACCGCTACACCACGGGACCGGCGGCCAACTTACCAAACCTCGTGGGAAATCGTTATTCTACACCGATTGGTATGCCATTGGAGGTCATTTCTGATGTCTTTTTGGTTTTCTCGTAGCGACATACCGATGCAAAATAGAAGGTCCCGGGGAGATTTGAACTCCCGTCGCAGGATTCAGAGTCCTGAGTGCTAACCGCTACACCACGGGACCGGCGACCAATTTACCAAACCTCGTGGGAAATCGTTATTCTACACCGATTGGTATGCCATTGGAGGTCATTTCTGATGTCTTTTTGGTTTTCTCGTAGCGACATACCGATGCAAAATAGAAGGTCCCGGGGAGATTTGAACTCCCGTCGCAGGATTCAGAGTCCTGAGTGCTAACCGCTACACCACGGGACCGGCGGCCAACTTACCAAACCTCGTGGGAAATCGTTATTCTACACCGATTGGTATGCCATTGGAGGTCATTTCTGATGTCTTTTTGGTTTTCTCGTAGCGACATACCGATGCAAAATAGAAGGTCCCGGGGAGATTTGAACTCCCGTCGCAGGATTCAGAGTCCTGAGTGCTAACCGCTACACCACGGGACCGGCGGCCAACTTACCAAACCTCGTGGGAAATCGTTATTCTACACCGATTGGTATGCCATTGGAGGTCATTTCTGATGTCTTTTTGGTTTTCTCGTAGCGACATACCGATGCAAAATAGAAGGTCCCGGGGAGATTTGAACTCCCGTCGCAGGATTCAGAGTCCTGAGTGCTAACCGCTACACCACGGGACCGGCGGCCAATTTACCAAACCTCGTGGGAAATCGTTATTCTACACCGATTGGTATGCCATTGGAGGTCATTTCTGATGTCTTTTTGGTTTTCTCGTAGCGACATACCGATGCAAAATAGAAGGTCCCGGGGAGATTTGAACTCCCGTCGCAGGATTCAGAGTCCTGAGTGCTAACCGCTACACCACGGGACCGGCGGCCAACTTACCAAACCTCGTGGGAAATCGTTATTCTACACCGATTGGTATGCCATTGGAGGTCATTTCTGATGTCTTTTTGGTTTTCTCGTAGCGACATACCGATGCAAAATAGAAGGTCCCGGGGAGATTTGAACTCCCGTCGCAGGATTCAGAGTCCTGAGTGCTAACCGCTACACCACGGGACCGGCGGCCAACTTACCAAACCTCGTGGGAAATCGTTATTCTACACCGATTGGTATGCCATTGGAGGTCATTTCTGATGTCTTTTTGGTTTTCTCGTAGCGACATACCGATGCAAAATAGAAGGTCCCGGGGAGATTTGAACTCCCGTCGCAGGATTCAGAGTCCTGAGTGCTAACCGCTACACCACGGGACCGGCGGCCAATTTACCAAACCTCGTGGGAAATCGTTATTCTACACCGATTGGTATGCCATTGGAGGTCATTTCTGATGTCTTTTTGGTTTTCTCGTAGCGACATACCGATGCAAAATAGAAGGTCCCGGGGAGATTTGAACTCCCGTCGCAGGATTCAGAGTCCTGAGTGCTAACCGCTACACCACGGGACCGGCGGCCAACTTACCAAACCTCGTGGGAAATCGTTATTCTACACCGATTGGTATGCCATTGGAGGTCATTTCTGATGTCTTTTTGGTTTTCTCGTAGCGACATACCGATGCAAAATAGAAGGTCCCGGGGAGATTTGAACTCCCGTCGCAGGATTCAGAGTCCTGAGTGCTAACCGCTACACCACGGGACCGGCGGCCAACTTACCAAACCTCGTGGGAAATCGTTATTCTACACCGATTGGTATGCCATTGGAGGTCATTTCTGATGTCTTTTTGGTTTTCTCGTAGCGACATACCGATGCAAAATAGAAGGTCCCGGGGAGATTTGAACTCCCGTCGCAGGATTCAGAGTCCTGAGTGCTAACCGCTACACCACGGGACCGGCGGCAACTTACCAAACCTCGTGGGAAATCGTTATTCTACACCGATTGGTATGCCATTGGAGGTCATTTCTGATGTCTTTTTGGTTTTCTCGTAGCGACATACCGATGCAAAATAGAAGGTCCCGGGGAGATTTGAACTCCCGTCGCAGGATTCAGAGTCCTGAGTGCTAACCGCTACACCACGGGACCGGCGGCCAACTTACCAAACCTCGTGGGAAATCGTTATTCTACACCGATTGGTATGCCATTGGAGGTCATTTCTGATGTCTTTTTGGTTTTCTCGTAGCGACATACCGATGCAAAATAGAAGGTCCCGGGGAGATTTGAACTCCCGTCGCAGGATTCAGAGTCCTGAGCTAACCCTACACCACGGGAGTGAAATCGTAACCGCTACACCACGGGACCGGCGGCCAACTTACCAAACCTCGTGGGAAATCGTTATTCTACACCGATTGGTATGCCATTGGAGGTCATTTCTGATGTCTTTTTGGTTTTCTCGTAGCGACATACCGATGCAAAATAGAAGGTCCCGGGGAGATTTGAACTCCCGTCGCAGGATTCAGAGTCCTGAGTGCTAACCGCTACACCACGGGACCGGCGGCCAACTTACCAAACCTCGTGGGAAATCGTTATTCTACACCGATTGGTATGCCATTGGAGGTCATTTCTGATGTCTTTTTGGTTTTCTCGTAGCGACATACCGATGCAAAATAGAAGGTCCCGGGGAGATTTGAACTCCCGTCGCAGGATTCAGAGTCCTGAGTGCTAACCGCTACACCACGGGACCGGCGGCCAACTTACCAAACCTCGTGGGAAATCGTTATTCTACACCGATTGGTATGCCATTGGAGGTCATTTCTGATGTCTTTTTGGTTTTCTCGTAGCGACATACCGATGCAAAATAGAAGGTCCCGGGGAGATTTGAACTCCCGTCGCAGGATTCAGAGTCCTGAGTGCTAACCGCTACACCACGGGACCGGCGACCAATTTACCAAACCTCGTGGGAAATCGTTATTCTACACCGATTGGTATGCCATTGGAGGTCATTTCTGATGTCTTTTTGGTTTTCTCGTAGCGACATACCGATGCAAAATAGAAGGTCCCGGGGAGATTTGAACTCCCGTCGCAGGATTCAGAGTCCTGAGTGCTAACCGCTACACCACGGGACCGGCGGCCAACTTACCAAACCTCGTGGGAAATCGTTATTCTACACCGATTGGTATGCCATTGGAGGTCATTTCTGATGTCTTTTTGGTTTTCTCGTAGCGACATACCGATGCAAAATAGAAGGTCCCGGGGAGATTTGAACTCCCGTCGCAGGATTCAGAGTCCTGAGTGCTAACCGCTACACCACGGGACCGGCGGCCAACTTACCAAACCTCGTGGGAAATCGTTATTCTACACCGATTGGTATGCCATTGGAGGTCATTTCTGATGTCTTTTTGGTTTTCTCGTAGCGACATACCGATGCAAAATAGAAGGTCCCGGGGAGATTTGAACTCCCGTCGCAGGATTCAGAGTCCTGAGTGCTAACCGCTACACCACGGGACCGGCGACCAATTTACCAAACCTCGTGGGAAATCGTTATTCTACACCGATTGGTATGCCATTGGAGGTCATTTCTGATGTCTTTTTGGTTTTCTCGTAGCGACATACCGATGCAAAATAGAAGGTCCCGGGGAGATTTGAACTCCCGTCGCAGGATTCAGAGTCCTGAGTGCTAACCGCTACACCACGGGACCGGCGACCAATTTACCAAACCTCGTGGGAAATCGTTATTCTACACCGATTGGTATGCCATTGGAGGTCATTTCTGATGTCTTTTTGGTTTTCTCGTAGCGACATACCGATGCAAAATAGAAGGTCCCGGGGAGATTTGAACTCCCGTCGCAGGATTCAGAGTCCTGAGTGCTAACCGCTACACCACGGGACCGGCGGCCAACTTACCAAACCTCGTGGGAAATCGTTATTCTACACCGATTGGTATGCCATTGGAGGTCATTTCTGATGTCTTTTTGGTTTTCTCGTAGCGACATACCGATGCAAAATAGAAGGTCCCGGGGAGATTTGAACTCCCGTCGCAGGATTCAGAGTCCTGAGTGCTAACCGCTACACCACGGGACCGGCGACCAATTTACCAAACCTCGTGGGAAATCGTTATTCTACACCGATTGGTATGCCATTGGAGGTCATTTCTGATGTCTTTTTGGTTTTCTCGTAGCGACATACCGATGCAAAATAGAAGGTCCCGGGGAGATTTGAACTCCCGTCGCAGGATTCAGAGTCCTGAGTGCTAACCGCTACACCACGGGACCGGCGACCAATTTACCAAACCTCGTGGGAAATCGTTATTCTACACCGATTGGTATGCCATTGGAGGTCATTTCTGATGTCTTTTTGGTTTTCTCGTAGCGACATACCGATGCAAAATAGAAGGTCCCGGGGAGATTTGAACTCCCGTCGCAGGATTCAGAGTCCTGAGTGCTAACCGCTACACCACGGGACCGGCGACCAATTTACCAAACCTCGTGGGAAATCGTTATTCTACACCGATTGGTATGCCATTGGAGGTCATTTCTGATGTCTTTTTGGTTTTCTCGTAGCGACATACCGATGCAAAATAGAAGGTCCCGGGGAGATTTGAACTCCCGTCGCAGGATTCAGAGTCCTGAGTGCTAACCGCTACACCACGGGACCGGCGACCAATTTACCAAACCTCGCGGGAAATCGTTATTCTACACCGATTGGTATGCCATTGGAGGTCATTTCTGATGTCTTTTTGGTTTTCTCGTAGCGACATACCGATGCAAAATAGAAGGTCCCGGGGAGATTTGAACTCCCGTCGCAGGATTCAGAGTCCTGAGTGCTAACCGCTACACCACGGGACCGGCGGCCAACTTACCAAACCTCGTGGGAAATCGTTATTCTACACCGATTGGTATGCCATTGGAGGTCATTTCTGATGTCTTTTTGGTTTTCTCGTAGCGACATACCGATGCAAAATAGAAGGTCCCGGGGAGATTTGAACTCCCGTCGCAGGATTCAGAGTCCTGAGTGCTAACCGCTACACCACGGGACCGGCGGCCAACTTACCAAACCTCGTGGGAAATCGTTATTCTACACCGATTGGTATGCCATTGGAGGTCATTTCTGATGTCTTTTTGGTTTTCTCGTAGCGACATACCGATGCAAAATAGAAGGTCCCGGGGAGATTTGAACTCCCGTCGCAGGATTCAGAGTCCTGAGTGCTAACCGCTACACCACGGGACCGGCGGCCAACTTACCAAACCTCGTGGGAAATCGTTATTCTACACCGATTGGTATGCCATTGGAGGTCATTTCTGATGTCTTTTTGGTTTTCTCGTAGCGACATACCGATGCAAAATAGAAGGTCCCGGGGAGATTTGAACTCCCGTCGCAGGATTCAGAGTCCTGAGTGCTAACCGCTACACCACGGGACCGGCGGCCAACTTACCAAACCTCGTGGGAAATCGTTATTCTACACCGATTGGTATGCCATTGGAGGTCATTTCTGATGTCTTTTTGGTTTTCTCGTAGCGACATACCGATGCAAAATAGAAGGTCCCGGGGAGATTTGAACTCCCGTCGCAGGATTCAGAGTCCTGAGTGCTAACCGCTACACCACGGGACCGGCGACCAATTTACCAAACCTCGTGGGAAATCGTTATTCTACACCGATTGGTATGCCATTGGAGGTCATTTCTGATGTCTTTTTGGTTTTCTCGTAGCGACATACCGATGCAAAATAGAAGGTCCCGGGGAGATTTGAACTCCCGTCGCAGGATTCAGAGTCCTGAGTGCTAACCGCTACACCACGGGACCGGCGACCAATTTACCAAACCTCGTGGGAAATCGTTATTCTACACCGATTGGTATGCCATTGGAGGTCATTTCTGATGTCTTTTTGGTTTTCTCGTAGCGACATACCGATGCAAAATAGAAGGTCCCGGGGAGATTTGAACTCCCGTCGCAGGATTCAGAGTCCTGAGTGCTAACCGCTACACCACGGGACCGGCGACCAACTTACCAAACCTCGTGGGAAATCGTTATTCTACACCGATTGGTATGCCATTGGAGGTCATTTCTGATGTCTTTTTGGTTTTCTCGTAGCGACATACCGATGCAAAATAGAAGGTCCCGGGGAGATTTGAACTCCCGTCGCAGGATTCAGAGTCCTGAGTGCTAACCGCTACACCACGGGACCGGCGACCAATTTACCAAACCTCGTGGGAAATCGTTATTCTACACCGATTGGTATGCCATTGGAGGTCATTTCTGATGTCTTTTTGGTTTTCTCGTAGCGACATACCGATGCAAAATAGAAGGTCCCGGGGAGATTTGAACTCCCGTCGCAGGATTCAGAGTCCTGAGTGCTAACCGCTACACCACGGGACCGGCGACCAATTTACCAAACCTCGTGGGAAATCGTTATTCTACACCGATTGGTATGCCATTGGAGGTCATTTCTGATGTCTTTTTGGTTTTCTCGTAGCGACATACCGATGCAAAATAGAAGGTCCCGGGGAGATTTGAACTCCCGTCGCAGGATTCAGAGTCCTGAGTGCTAACCGCTACACCACGGGACCGGCGACCACTTTACCAAACCTCGTGGGAAATCGTTATTCTACACCGATTGGTATGCCATTGGAGGTCATTTCTGATGTCTTTTTGGTTTTCTCGTAGCGACATACCGATGCAAAATAGAAGGTCCCGGGGAGATTTGAACTCCCGTCGCAGGATTCAGAGTCCTGAGTGCTAACCGCTACACCACGGGACCGGCGACCAATTTACCAAACCTCGTGGGAAATCGTTATTCTACACCGATTGGTATGCCATTGGAGGTCATTTCTGATGTCTTTTTGGTTTTCTCGTAGCGACATACCGATGCAAAATAGAAGGTCCCGGGGAGATTTGAACTCCCGTCGCAGGATTCAGAGTCCTGAGTGCTAACCGCTACACCACGGGACCGGCGGCCAATTTACCAAACCTCGTGGGAAATCGTTATTCTACACCGATTGGTATGCCATTGGAGGTCATTTCTGATGTCTTTTTGGTTTTCTCGTAGCGACATACCGATGCAAAATAGAAGGTCCCGGGGAGATTTGAACTCCCGTCGCAGGATTCAGAGTCCTGAGTGCTAACCGCTACACCACGGGACCGGCGGCCAACTTACCAAACCTCGTGGGAAATCGTTATTCTACACCGATTGGTATGCCATTGGAGGTCATTTCTGATGTCTTTTTGGTTTTCTCGTAGCGACATACCGATGCAAAATAGAAGGTCCCGGGGAGATTTGAACTCCCGTCGCAGGATTCAGAGTCCTGAGTGCTAACCGCTACACCACGGGACCGGCGGCCAACTTACCAAACCTCGTGGGAAATCGTTATTCTACACCGATTGGTATGCCATTGGAGGTCATTTCTGATGTCTTTTTGGTTTTCTCGTAGCGACATACCGATGCAAAATAGAAGGTCCCGGGGAGATTTGAACTCCCGTCGCAGGATTCAGAGTCCTGAGTGCTAACCGCTACACCACGGGACCGGCGGCCAACTTACCAAACCTCGTGGGAAATCGTTATTCTACACCGATTGGTATGCCATTGGAGGTCATTTCTGATGTCTTTTTGGTTTTCTCGTAGCGACATACCGATGCAAAATAGAAGGTCCCGGGGAGATTTGAACTCCCGTCGCAGGATTCAGAGTCCTGAGTGCTAACCGCTACACCACGGGACCGGCGGCCAACTTACCAAACCTCGTGGGAAATCGTTATTCTACACCGATTGGTATGCCATTGGAGGTCATTTCTGATGTCTTTTTGGTTTTCTCGTAGCGACATACCGATGCAAAATAGAAGGTCCCGGGGAGATTTGAACTCCCGTCGCAGGATTCAGAGTCCTGAGTGCTAACCGCTACACCACGGGACCGGCGGCCAACTTACCAAACCTCGTGGGAAATCGTTATTCTACACCGATTGGTATGCCATTGGAGGTCATTTCTGATGTCTTTTTGGTTTTCTCGTAGCGACATACCGATGCAAAATAGAAGGTCCCGGGGAGATTTGAACTCCCGTCGCAGGATTCAGAGTCCTGAGTGCTAACCGCTACACCACGGGACCGGCGTCCGATTTACCAAACCTCGTGGGAAATCGTTATTCTACACCGATTGGTATGCCATTGGAGGTCATTTCTGATGTCTTTTTGGTTTTCTCGTAGCGACATACCGATGCAAAATAGAAGGTCCCGGGGAGATTTGAACTCCCGTCGCAGGATTCAGAGTCCTGAGTGCTAACCGCTACACCACGGGACCGGCGGCCAACTTACCAAACCTCGTGGGAAATCGTTATTCTACACCGATTGGTATGCCATTGGAGGTCATTTCTGATGTCTTTTTGGTTTTCTCGTAGCGACATACCGATGCAAAATAGAAGGTCCCGGGGAGATTTGAACTCCCGTCGCAGGATTCAGAGTCCTGAGTGCTAACCGCTACACCACGGGACCGGCGGCCAACTTACCAAACCTCGTGGGAAATCGTTATTCTACACCGATTGGTATGCCATTGGAGGTCATTTCTGATGTCTTTTTGGTTTTCTCGTAGCGACATACCGATGCAAAATAGAAGGTCCCGGGGAGATTTGAACTCCCGTCGCAGGATTCAGAGTCCTGAGTGCTAACCGCTACACCACGGGACCGGCGGCCAACTTACCAAACCTCGTGGGAAATCGTTATTCTACACCGATTGGTATGCCATTGGAGGTCATTTCTGATGTCTTTTTGGTTTTCTCGTAGCGACATACCGATGCAAAATAGAAGGTCCCGGGGAGATTTGAACTCCCGTCGCAGGATTCAGAGTCCTGAGTGCTAACCGCTACACCACGGGACCGGCGACCAATTTACCAAACCTCGTGGGAAATCGTTATTCTACACCGATTGGTATGCCATTGGAGGTCATTTCTGATGTCTTTTTGGTTTTCTCGTAGCGACATACCGATGCAAAATAGAAGGTCCCGGGGAGATTTGAACTCCCGTCGCAGGATTCAGAGTCCTGAGTGCTAACCGCTACACCACGGGACCGGCGACCAATTTACCAAACCTCGTGGGAAATCGTTATTCTACACCGATTGGTATGCCATTGGAGGTCATTTCTGATGTCTTTTTGGTTTTCTCGTAGCGACATACCGATGCAAAATAGAAGGTCCCGGGGAGATTTGAACTCCCGTCGCAGGATTCAGAGTCCTGAGTGCTAACCGCTACACCACGGGACCGGCGGCCAATTTACCAAACCTCGTGGGAAATCGTTATTCTACACCGATTGGTATGCCATTGGAGGTCATTTCTGATGTCTTTTTGGTTTTCTCGTAGCGACATACCGATGCAAAATAGAAGGTCCCGGGGAGATTTGAACTCCCGTCGCAGGATTCAGAGTCCTGAGTGCTAACCGCTACACCACGGGACCGGCGACCGTTTTACCAAACCTCGTGGGAAATCGTTACTCTACACCGATTGGTACGCCATTGGAGGTCATTTCTGATGTCTTTTTGGTTTTCTCGTAGCGACATACCGATGCAAAATAGAAGGTCCCGGGGAGATTTGAACTCCCGTCGCAGGATTCAGAGTCCTGAGTGCTAACCGCTACACCACGGGACCGGCGACCAACTTACCAAACCTCGTGGGAAATCGTTATTCTACACCGATTGGTATGCCATTGGAGGTCATTTCTGATGTCTTTTTGGTTTTCTCGTAGCGACATACCGATGCAAAACAGAAGGTCCCGGGGAGATTTGAACTCCCGTCGCAGGATTCAGAGTCCTGAGTGCTAACCGCTACACCACGGGACCGGCGACCAATTTACCAAACCTCGTGGGAAATCGTTATTCTACACCGATTGGTATGCCATTGGAGGTCATTTCTGATGTCTTTTTGGTTTTCTCGTAGCGACATACCGATGCAAAACAGAAGGTCCCGGGGAGATTTGAACTCCCGTCGCAGGATTCAGAGTCCTGAGTGCTAACCGCTACACCACGGGACCGGCGACCAATTTACCAAACCTCGTGGGAAATCGTTATTCTACACCGATTGGTATGCCATTGGAGGTCATTTCTGATGTCTTTTTGGTTTTCTCGTAGCGACATACCGATGCAAAATAGAAGGTCCCGGGGAGATTTGAACTCCCGTCGCAGGATTCAGAGTCCTGAGTGCTAACCGCTACACCACGGGACCGGCGACCGATTTACCAAACCTCGTGGGAAATCGTTATTCTACACCGATTGGTATGCCATTGGAGGTCATTTCTGATGTCTTTTTGGTTTTCTCGTAGCGACATACCGATGCAAAATAGAAGGTCCCGGGGAGATTTGAACTCCCGTCGCAGGATTCAGAGTCCTGAGTGCTAACCGCTACACCACGGGACCGGCGGCCAACTTACCAAACCACGTGGGAAATCGTTATTCTACACCGATTGGTATGCCATTGGAGGTCATTTCTGATGTCTTTTTGGTTTTCTCGTAGCGACATACCGATGCAAAATAGAAGGTCCCGGGGAGATTTGAACTCCCGTCGCAGGATTCAGAGTCCTGAGTGCTAACCGCTACACCACGGGACCGATGAGATATCTGTTCGTGCATCATGGGAAATCACCTTATTACGATTAGCGATACGACTTACTTATTAGTGTGAGCATATTCATAGTCATCACGCATTAGAAATTGACACCATTCAGAAAACGAGGATCAACTACAACAACAGACTAGCACAAACGCGTAACTTCTGAATAGAAGGAGATGAGATCAGCCTTCGGAATTCGAACAGAGTCGTATCTAAGGAACTGTGATATGATTGTGACCAATGGCGATTCTTCCCGTAGTTGAAGAGCTGTGCTACTTCAAGAATAATGCTACCGCAGCGATGTTCCACTTGTGGATACCCGTGCACGGCATCGATATTGTTGCGATGAGTTCGCTTCGGGTTGAATCGGTGTACATCGGAACGGCCACACATTCGCTGTTCTTGTATGGCGATGGTGTTCCCTGAAATCCTTTTTTTGTTCCATAATCACAAATTTAAAGCAGCAAATTTTCTTACAATTTTCATCCAGCCAAGTGTCAATTGCGGTGCATTGGAAACCGGTGGACTGCTGGTGGCCGTGTCACGCAGTTGACCGTCGAAAAGAGCGCCTTGTAAAAGTATACCCTGGAAAAGGTAAATTCTTACCTACTTCGTTTCTTTTTGGACAAAAAAATGGAAAAAACTTTAAAATATAAAATTTAGAGGTAGTTCCAACCTCGACTTGAATGGAAATACTTCCGGCAAGAAGAGACGAGTCCCAAGCCGACGAGAGCGACAACTCGTCCATTGTGCAACCGCTCGTTCTGTAAGTTTCCGACATTCAATTAGAACTACATATATTTCAAAATGTCTCTTATAAACGGTAAATGATGACCTCGCGGTGACTTGCCGCAGGGCATTCAACAATCTACCCGGCCGGAACAATTTGGAAAAATCGACCGGCTTCCGCCGAATATCGTGCTGATCGGGTTGAGTGGCGAGTTCTTGCACCGATTTCGCCTATAATCTAATGTCATTTGAAATTTGAAAACCAGTTGTCTTAAATTTAAAATAATATTTCTATAAGTTTATCCCTTTCTATCCTTTCTCCACCGATTCTGAGGCTAAAAATTTTGATTTTTACGAAATTTCAAAGTCTTCCGAACCTTGTAGATGATCGAGGTCAGGTACTCGGCTGGGTCTCTGGGGCCGGACCATAGGTCCTGCCATACGTCAGGTGTCTGGAAATTAAGATTTTGGATTCATATTTTTCAATTTTTCTATATGGACCAACCTGATGTAATAGAAGTGATTTAATAACATCAATCGTAGACCTGTCGGGAGTGATTGTTCCTCTGATCGCCTTACTGACTAGCGTCAAGATGGCGTGAATTTTTTGAACCTAAATATTTTTAAAGATCTATTCAATGATGAGAAAGGTTTCAAGACTGCTCTTAATTGAATTTCTAAAAAATTCGAAGCTGCTTAGGAAGGAGATCGAGAAATTTTTGAAACACGTTTAAAAACTTGCCAATTTTACAGCGTGAACATATTCCAGCGACATCATTTCCAGCAATGGATCATCGGCCTCCTTCACAGCAGGGAGCTGCAACAATTTTTAAAAATATTACGATTTTTGTACATGCTTCCTTTCATGGGACCTTGCGGTTAATTTCACTCTCAAATGGCATTTATACTTAGCAGCAGATCAGCGTAACTATAGTTAAACACATGACAGAGACGTACAGAACGCGGTTTAGGTGCCATAGGACGCTTTTCTTCAGAAACATTTATATTTTTCAAATTTGAATAGAAAATAATTTCGAATCGATCGCGCACCTGTCTGCTGTGCAGATCACCACCTTGACAAAGTCGCTTCCACAGTTGCAGTACTGGATTACACGCGTCAGCCCATTGGCTGCGGTTGTTTACGCTAGTGGTGTTACCTGAAAATAGATATTTTTACATAATAAATTACAAATAATTAGGAATAGGGTGTGATCACTTACTAAGCATATAGTAGTCTTGGTCTATGTAGTGATAAAATATTTTTTTTCAAATTTCTTGTTTTGTTAGTATTCTTATATTATGAGTTTGTTGTCAAGGATCACTCTTTTCCCCTTGACATTGTTTTTTTAAGCACGTCTATGATAGGGGTAAATAAATAAAGAATGAATAAGGAGTGTTAAATTTCAAGGGAATAGAATAGTATGGAATTCGAGTCACTTCAAGAGCCTGCAGAAGGAAATAAAGATGATTTATCAGTTAACTTCACACAACAAGGCGGAACCACTTTTGACTGTGAGCTCAAAGCTAGATCTCAGAGGAAGAACGAGCAGAGTTAGATATACGCTCAAAGCTTAGAACTTTGAAGGATGGTGGAAATAGACCCACCAGCCATGCGCATCCTGTTCACCGTCTCCTCCGCCTCGGTCAGCTGCCAGGAGAACCTAATGTTCATCGGAAGTCCGAAAAATGAAGGATCATCCTCGGACGGAATCGATGATTCGATGAATCGTTGAACGTCCTAGAAACAGCTTTTCAACTTCGTCCGTATCATAGATATACTATTAGGGTGTGCCATAAATAACTGGTCTATCATACCATCAACACCCGAATAGTTCTAAATCTCGGGTACTTCTCAAGAAGCTTTCGCTCCATTTCTAGCACATCTTCAATGAACAAGTCTGCTGTAATTGTCTGCTCATCCGGTAGAAGCGAACAGTGCATGACTCCACGACCATGAACCAGAATGAGAGCAGGATCTTCTTCACATGAGGGGCCGACTGTGGGATTCGTTCAGGCTTCACGTTCTGCGGAAGCCAGTGGATCACCCATGTGGTGTTATCGTTGGTGCACCACTTCTCTTCCTGTGCCACGATTGAGGTCGACCACGAAGTTGTTCTGGAACGGTTGAGATGGTTTTGGCAGATGACCACTCGTTGCCGCTTCGGAGTCGGAGTCATTGCATGGGGAATCATCCTTGCAAGATTTCTCTTCTTCCACTTCGTTTCAGGTAGCGATAGACAGTGGTACATGGAGTGCAGGTAACCTTCGATATCACTCTTACGCTCCGGGCAGCTGCCTTCTAACTGCGGCTAGAACAGCACTTTTGTTCGGCCCAATAGGACTTCCAACACGCTTGTTATCCGTGATGTCAAATATTTCTTTCTGAAAGTGCTTGAACCAACTTTGGCACGTTGACCTGCAACAGGCATCTTTGTCTAATAAAGGCATGATAGCTTGATAAGCAGCGCAGGCAAACAGACCAGAACGGAAGTAATGAAGAAGCACGTCGAGATAGGTCGATCTCTGCTTCATTTTCAAGAAATCACCGAAACGCAGACAGTAGAGCAAAATAGTCGATCATTATGCCGTTAGGAACTATCATCGAACAACCTCATCATGCCAAGATTCCATCTTGTTTGGATCTTGTATGAACAAGTTATGGCATGTACAACGTACATGGTCCAAATAGACCAGAAACTTATGGAACACCCTAATGCAATTTTCAATGCGTTCGAAAACTTCGCCCTCTTTCACAAACAATGGCGGTCCTTCCTTTGTCTTCCGCTGTCTTTTCAGGATACCGTGCTGGTGTTCGCTAAGAGTTTTCTTTTGATACTTGAAGGCGCCGGTTTCTTCTTCCCACGTGAAATGCTCTTAACTTAATTGAAAAGGTTATGCGTTACCTAACTATTTAAGAGCCCGCATAGTCTTTCTGGATCGTTTCTTGTATTTTAAGTTCAAGTTCTTCATTTGTTGTCTTTCTTTTTACCCTCTGCTATTTTTGGTTTGGGCACGTCATTCGACGTATTAAATAAATAAATGGACTCGAAATTCGCCAAAGACATCATAAACTAAACAAACAACAAATCACAAAAAATATCGATACAAATCGCCGCGCTTACTTGATCGACCGTTTCAAAAGAGCAACGGCTCAATTGGATATACAGTAGCGGTCAAAAAGATATGTCACCTTTCATTTTTCATTTTGTCACTGAACTTACATTTAGTGCGGTCGGTGAACTTCTCCAAAGATTCCAATCGAAACCTATGTGGTACTGTAGAGCATCGAATGGCGATTACAACGATGCCTTTTCGCTACTGGTTTGTGATCAAGATTTTCTGCATTTTTGGTTACCCGTTTGTATTTAGCAAAAACAAACTCTACCGTTGTAGTCGCTATTCGATGCTCTACAAAACCATATACATAGGTCTCGATTGGAATCCCTGGGGGAAGTTCACTGACCTTCCTCGCTAGAGGACTGATTAACGCCGACACCATCACCCTAAACCTTTGTCTTTTCCTTTACCTTAATAACTCATGTGCGCAGAAATACCTTCACGTTGTCGACAGCGATCAGCTCGATGCCCCTGGTGAGCATCTGCCCACCTCTGCCGGTGATTCTGTTCGAGTCGAACAGCGTTACGAGATAGGATTCGAGCACTTGACTGTCGAATACGTTCTCGATACGACCCCCGTAGACAACGAACTGCAACAGACCACGGACGTACTCCCAATCTGCTTCTGTAAAAAGCGTATTAGGGGTAAATCAGCCGAACGATGGTTTTTCAATATCCATCGAAGTCAGTCGGTGACCTACTCGAATCCTTGATGAGACCCTCGACAAGAATACGGGACACTCGAACATCGGCGCTACTGAACTCGTAAAACTTTGTCCATGCCTGAAAGACTGATAGGTTTGGTTGTGTTTTTCTAAAGCGACCACCCCAGTTAAGCAAAAAAAAACTTGAAAGCAACAAACCTGAGGAATAAAGGTACGACGCTCTTGCAACAGAGCGTGTAACCAAGCGAGCACAAAAATCGTCTGCGAGGTGAGAATTGATCTTTTGACATCGTCAATTTGTGAGTAGGTGCGGAGGAGATTGCTTCGGATTCCTTAAAATATATAGTATGATAAATAACCTCAAATAGAGTACGTTCTATAGACTCTGACGCAGATGTTTGGGCGGTGTAGTGGTAAGAGGCGCTACTAACAACCGCACAGTCAAGCGATCGATCCCCGCCCGGAGTAACCAAGTCTTCCATCCCTTCGGGGTCGGGTAAATTGGTACCAGACTTCTTTGGGAAGGTGAAGACCTTGACTTAGCATAGCTACTAGCGACTGGCCTCTACGATTCTATGGTGAAGTAAGTGCGGCTGTCCCCTATTGTAGTGAGGCCAAATAGGCACCTTCACAGTTTTGTAATTCCTGTACGATTCTATTTTTGCTTAGGGAATGGAACACGAATGCTGGGGTGAGAGGCCAGGCGCCTCGTGCTTAATGGTACCGCAAAAACACACCAACACGATCCGAATCCATGAATGAGAATCCAATGTGGTACCACTGAGCCATCGAGACACATTGGATATGACCTCCCACAACAGGGACTATTCAGTACCTCTCAAGGGCGGTTGTTTTCTTTTCGTGATTTTCTGACCACCCATCAGCACTCAGCAAAAATGAACTGCATCGTTGTGATCCATGCTCGATGCTCTGCAGAACCATATAGGTCCCGTTCGGAATCTTTGGGGCACGCTTGGTGACCTCCCTAGTTAGATGGCTAATCAACGCCACCACCTTTACCTTTTACCTCTGTCTTTACAAAGGTGTTTTAGGGTTCGTTCTACTGATGCCTCCATTTTGAATGAAAGACGAATACATGGCGCGTTCTCCAGGGAATTATCGATGCCCATCACTTTTCTTTCCCGGAATAAAACGAAATGTACGCGACCTGGAGGCGGCTCGAAGGTGACCTTCAGGCTCTGCTGCAGCATCACTGCTGGAAATTTGTTTTCCTCCTCGGTGGTCATCCACAAGCGGAACTTTTCGTGCGGATCTGCCTTGGAGAGCTCCTGAAATCGCAATTTTTCGGAAATTCTCGAAAATTCCCTGAGGCAAAAAAACGAACCTTCTCGATAATTGGAAGGATACCGAGCATCAGATGGACATTCTGAAGGCAAACCCACTGGCCATCGGTGGTCGCCCGTCGGATGGCGTCTATGGTAGCCTGTTCCTGACCCTGACCCATTGAGATCGACGAGTAATTGTGCAGACCGATTTTTCTAGCCGCGAGCTCTTCGAGTTCCTAAAAGGGTTAAATTTACCACAATTGCGATGCGAAAAAATCGTCAGACGGGGTTTGTCTTACCTGACTCGGATCAGCTCCACCGGTGAGGATCAACAACACCGGGGCGCGATTGGTGCTCTCTTCTAGGATATCGGACAGATCGAACGATGGCGGATTGACCGATGGGATTGCTGAATAGAAATAAATTATTTATCCATTTATTTATTCATTTATTTTCGACACCAAAGGAACCGCCGGAAAATATTATCCTACTAATAAATAAGCGAACCACGATGTCTGTTTGTCAACTCTAGGGTCCCGCCGCGATTGCCCGTTACCGTACTCCCAGTGACGTATTTCATCAGTTCCTCGCCGTCTTTTGCTGCATGCTTTTTGTTCTTCGTTTTGGTTGTTATTATAAATGTTTTATATATGTATCCTACTATTCATTAGTTAATTGGCATTATTCAACTTGATGGACTTCATTCCTCGATTTTTTTCGAAATTCGGTGAAACTTTGCACAGGGGGTAATTGAGGTCGCTGATCACGAATCTACCGTCCGTTTTTACGTGGGTGGTCCCGGACCACCCAAATCGCTACTTGGGTGGTCCAGTCAGGATTATCGATTTCGCTGAACTTTTCCTGTAGGGGTTATTTGGGGTCCTGAACACGATGGTGAACCCCGTTTTTCACCTGGATTTCTCGGACCACCCATATCGACTACTTGGGTGGTCCAGTCAGGATCACCGATTTCGCTGAAACTTCGTCTATGGGGTTTTCTGGTGTCCTGAACACAATGGTGAAGTCCGTTTTCGAATTGACCGCCGAATACGGTAGTTATAGGTGGGTACTTACCGACCTTACCTGGTGAGACTCACCTATAACTACCGTATTCGACCGTCATTTGGAAAACAGACTTCACCATCGTGTTCAGGACGCCAGAGAAACATAGGCAAGGTTTTGGACCACACACGTAGCGATTTGGGTGGTCCGAGACCACGTACGTGAAAAACGGACAGCAGATTCGTAATCAGCGCCCTCAACTACCCCCTGCGCAAAGTTTCAACGAGTTTCGACAGCTGAAAAAAATCGAGGACTGGAGTCCGTTAAGTTGAATAGTGCCGTTAATTTGCCAGCCGGCAGACCGCTGAATGGCTGGTGTCATAATATCACATGGCCATATCAACTGTGCGTCTGACAGATCGGGTTTGATTCCCGCCTTTGCCACCATTTTTGCAAATAACCTAGCTCTAATGAATTATACTATTTCAAAAATATTTAAAAGCAGAAGAAGAGTGGAAATGGCGCACCAAGAGTTTTCAAGACAAAGTCCTGCATGGCCGAGTAGAGCCGGTCAGGGCGAGTGGCTTGGATCAGCAGTACCTGGAAAAGGTTAAAAAGACTTGAAAACTGTACCAAAACGTATTAAATCTAACATTTTTTATTTTTTGACGGACCTTTTGGAATGGGGTGATCTTCTGATCGACGAAGGACGGCACAGAATTCTCACAGTCTACCGCTCGACTAAATTCATGCCACGTGCCGGTATCGGAAAGTTGAAGGGTGTTGAAGAGGTTCGGAAGGTGGGCCTGAAACTTGAGGATTTCGTGGGTTGGAATTTGAGTGTTTTACCCAACGAGATACTGCAGAACCTTTTTTACTATAGGAATAGAAAAGTTACCTGGATCTTTGCCACCGCAGCTCGTCGACTGTCATCGATCCATTGCACTTCTTTTACAGAAGACTGCTGCTCATTGACGATCAGACCAGTGAAAAGTTCCCACTCCTAAACAAATTGCGCTTACAAGATTTAAAAAGAGTTCAATGTCAATTTTAAATTTTTTTGTCAATTTTGAATTCTTTTTCAATAATAAGTTTCTATTTTTTTGTTGTTCATGTATTTTGAAATACACAGCCATTTTTCAATTCCTGACTCATGAAGGGTAACAGTACTGGCTGAATCTATTGTATCAGTTAGGCAGAAAAGTCTTCAGACAAAAAATCATTTTTTAAATTCTAGCTCAATTTGATAAGGACAATCTTATAATCGACAACATATTCAGAGCGTTTATATCCTCACTCAGAAAAACTTCGAGAACCTTCTACAGTAATCTCACACAACCAGGAATTTCAAAGCGTTCTCCAAGAAATTACGAAGCCTTCAAAATTTTGTCTCAAAATTTTTCTGCCAACCTAATAGTAAGGTTCTACGAAGGAATGGCTCAGCTGAATCGCAAATTGTAGGCAAACAGGCGACCAATCCAGAATAACCACCAAGGTAATTTAAATAAAAGGAATAATTTAGGTTTAGTTAATAAGTTTGAGGTCCTTTTGTATGTTTTTTATTTCTATTGGCTGGTTTATTGTGGATATTTATTCGACATGAAGGTTAGTTTCAGTTTATTATTATTTTTGCTTTGTTTTTCTATTCCTTTTTCACTTCTTTTGTTCTTTTACGAGTCTTTCTACTCACTGATGAGTCCCGGGGAAACTATTATTGCTTTTATTGGCTCGTATGAGTGCAGGGATGAAACGAGCACTTTATTTTGACATTTTTTCATTTTCTATTAAAATGTGAAAACAACATCAAAATAAACCTTCGGTTGGAACATCTTCGGCATGGTGCCATGAATGAATGTCAACGCGAACATCAAACGATCAGCCTTGAAAAGAGCCCGAGAGACGTGATAAAAGACGGCGAGCTGTAGCGATCGCTTTTGCGTGTCGATTCGACTTGGAGAGGTGTCCTGGGACGAAAAAGATAATATTATAAAAAACAGTTGTTTTAATAATCTATCACAGTTTTAGGGTGTGTGAGCAATGGTAGGAGGCGCTACTGGCACCTACAAGGTCGAGTGATCTATCCGCACCCGGGCTAACCAAGGCTTCCATCCCTCCGCGATCGGCTGAATTGGTTCTAAGCTGTCTGGTAAGGTTTAAACACTGGTAATGCGGCTGCCATGACAAGTCATTGTATAGGGCGAATTTGCATTCACTATGCTTCCACGACTCTAAATGAATGACGAATGCATGGCGCATCCACAGAGGACTGAACAACGCCGGCCACTTTACCTCTTACCGATTAACCTTTAACCAGGCGATGATTCTCATACCTTGTTCGTTTCGAAATCATGGAACAAAGTTAATTAAACCTTAAGGTTGTATTTATAATCGTGAGGGCAGCTAGAGACTGTCTTCGGAGGGCTCATAGGGAGAATTGTTGACGAGTAAATCGATAATGTAGTTTAATTCAGAAAATAATAAAAATATATTTGTACAACCCACCTGGCAACCTTTGACAACTTTTCGAAATATAGCTATGATGGTGTTTACGTTGAAATTGTACATATGATTGTGCAGATGAAGATCCGAAAACACCAAATACAACGAACTGGCGAACTCCGCCAATGAGAGATAGGCGTTGCGTTGCTGAAAAAATAAAATAAATAAAATTAAAGCATAAAAATAAAGTTGATCACAGGGGTTAGATGGATAAGAGCCACCCTGTCATCAACACAAGAGCTACGAATAAAAATTAACAAAGAAAAAATAAAAAAACTACCAAGCAAACTAAAATTAAAAAATAAACACGAACCCAAAACTCTAGGAAAATCAAACACCCATACTAGTTTATAAAAAAGTAATACTTGGCCTTGAGATACTGGGTTAATTAACCGGGCCCGCGTGGCATAGTGGTAAGAGGCACTGCTGACACCCGCACGGTCGAGCGATTGATCCCGGCCCGGGCTAACCAAGCCTTCCATCCCTTCGGGGTCGGGTAAATTGGTACCAAATTTGTCTGGGAAGGTAAAGACACTGACCTGGTTATAGCGGCTGGCCTCGCAGGTCATTATAAAGCCCAAACGCGCATTGACCAATTCTCTACTTTGAATGGAACATGAATGCGGCGGCGCGTCCTCAGAGGACTGATTAACGCCGATACCTTTACCTTTTATCTTTAAAAATTTGGCCTACAATATTTTATGATGTGGAAGGATGTCTTTGATTATTCGTTTGGAATTGGCTAAACCTGGAATTTTGTTAGGTAATGGACAATTATATAACACTAAAGGTGGACTATTTGTTCAGAATTACCACGGATTGATTGACACAAATAGTAAAAAATCTTTAAAAAAAGAAGCACCTCGTTGAGCTCATTGCGAAGCTTCTCGCTCTCCTCAATGCTCTTGCTGATAGTCTCGGCGTTTTCCTTCGACTTGTTGAGAGAATCCAGTAGTACGGTATTGCCAAGCAGATTTTCCTCAGACGACACCAATTGCTGAATACAAACTGATAACCCTGATCTTCAGGCTCGTATGGGTATAAATTAACACAATGGCAAAGTCGTGGTGCTCCATCATACCCTGTTGAGGTGCAGAGATTTCACCAACCTGAAGAAGTAGCTGTTCCAGTCGTTCGAGTTCCATCTTTTTATTCTCGGCGTCTCGAGCGAGCATACTTGATTTCTCTTCTAACTCGGGTTTTTCCATTTCAATGGCCAACCCGAGCAACTAAAAAGGTCAATCAGAATATGCACCATTTTTGAACAAACCCATTTAGTATACCTGTGAGGTGAGTCCGCTTTTTGTGGTGGTAAAATCGATTTCAGAGAGCACATTACGAATGCTGCTCGGAATGACGATGTGCTGATTTTTCGTGCAAAGAAACAGCTTGAAATCAGCATGATAGTCGATTTGCTTGTCAGCAAATGATATAACCTAAATTGAAACATTTTTAGTCAGCGTTTTTCATAAAAAAAGTAGAAAGCACAAAAAAGTCAAGAAGGCATTTCACCTGCCGCGGTCCCTGCGAGGACAGTTCCATTCGGAAGATTGGAACGAGAGCCGCATCAATTTCCGTGACATCGTCGACGATTATCGTTTTACCAAAGCGGATTCCGAACTCAATCTGAAATTGAAAATATTTTAGAAAACATAATGTAATAAAAAAGTTGGTAAAGGAAAAGGTATCAACGCTGATCAGTCCCCTGCGGACGTGCCGCCCCATTTATGTTACAAATAGGTATTCAATTCCGACCGGTGATTGATGCCCCGAAAATTTAAATAACTAATGAATAAAAAATAAAGAAATTTGTTCACCATCGAGGTAACTCACTTCCTGACGACATCCTGTGGCAGATTTATTAGTTACTATTTATTTGTTAATTTATTCTATTCGGTCAACTGCGCCAGATAAATGATTGGTTTGGTTTGAATCATTAGAAGAAATCTGTGCTTCTCCAGGGCTAAGAACTGATCCAGCATTGATAAATACCACCAGGGCCCAGATTCATGATTGGTAAACCTCAGATAAACCCCGAGATATAGCCCGAACGGCGCGCACCTTTGTCTACTTATCCTAAACTTCCTATGTTAAACGCAATCTCTCATCGACTCTGCCGTCTGGTTCTGGCTGCGCCGCGGTTTCGGAGACCGCTCGTCCGTTCATGAATCTGGGCCCAGTTGTATCTAGTTCTCCGTTTTCATACAGCATCCTTGCTCTTGTGGCTCGGTAAGGGTAAAAGTAAAGGTATCGGCGGACGTTGATCAGTTCCCTAAGGACGCGCCGTCGCATTCGTGTTCCATTCACAATTGTAGAGGCTTTTTGAACACTCATTTGGTCTATACAATAACTTGCTGGGACCAGCCGCTATACCAAGCCGGTGTCTTCATCTTCCCAGACAAGTTTGGCACAAGTTTACCCAACCCCGGAGGGGTGGAAGGCCCGGATCGGAATCAATCGCTCGATCGTGGGGGTATTAGCAGCGCCTTTTGCCACTGTAACACGGCTTCAGTGTACTATACCATAATATCTTACCAATAAATAAGCGAAACCACGATGTCTGTTTGTCAACTCTAGGGTCCCGCCGCGATTTTCCGTTACCGAACTCCCAGTGACGTATTTAATCAATTCCTCGCCGTCTTTTGCTGCATGCTTTTTGTTCTTCGTTTTATTTGTTATTATAAATGTTTTATATATGTTACCTACTATTCATTAGTTAATTTAGCGGCCTGCAAGCTGCTTAATGGCTGGTTTTAGCATAATAGAATCCAAATGGCGTACCTGGGTGAAAAGATCGCTCTGGACAGCTCGAAGCAGTTCAGACTTCTCGATGAGCGAATGGAGGAAGAGGGCGATCCGGCCGGTGGGGTCAACGATCAGCGGAGTTTGGCTGGTGTTGAACATCATGACCGCGTTCTCCACCGACAGCGAGTCTGCCGGCAATCCGTGATTTTTCCAGTTCAGCTGAAAATGGAGGGTAAAGACTGCAAGGTACGGATTATGGTAAAGGTATTCGGAGGCCTCGATTACCCCAATGTCTCCACATCCGTCCCTTGCCCCAACATTACCGCGATTCATGAAGATTTGGCTCTTTAAGGGTAATTTATACCTGCTCGGTTTCCATGGAACAGAAAGCCACCGGATTGAAATCGGCCATGCTGCTGTTTTTCTGGAACGACCGCAGCACTTCGGCACGAATTTTCTCCGAACAGCTTCCCAGATAGGTAACGAACGCGGCCGTAATGAAAGAGCATCGCTCCACCTGAAAATTCCTCAAATTTTACGTTAAATTTACAGTAATATTTCGGATCATTGTTTTTCTTTGAATAGTTCAACAACTTACGTTGTCCATTTCTTCAGATAGCGACTTCATCTGCAGCTGCCATCGCGAAAATTCGCCAGCCAGTCGGTCGACCAACGTACCAGCAACTTTGATATTATTCTTAAAATAGCTTTTTAAGGAAAATTTTAAAATATAGTTTCTTGAGGTCAACCTGCTCTTTCTCCAAGTCGATTTTGATCTGCGTGGCTTCTTTCATGAGTCCTTCGAATCGCTCTTTCAGTGCGGCCACTTTCTCATCGACAGTGAGTAGTCCTTTGGAGAGTTTGTCGATTTGTTTCTCGGCTTTTGTTAAATTACTGAAAAGGAACGGAAGTTACTGGAGCTAGATAGATAGAATGCGCCGGGTTAAACTATACCCTGTGAAAACAACCCACCTTACGAGTTGATTCTTCTCCTGCTCCAACGGAGAGATCTTCTCAAGAATTTCCGAATACTGCAGATTGGCAGTTACCCATGCGGCTAGAGGCGCTGCGGCCACTGATGCACGTTTGGCGTTCTTAAATATGATTCATTATAAGCTTCTAAAATGCAACCGGGGTAAAGGGACAAAACGCGCGACTACCACAGCAAGGTCGAGTGATCGATCCTTGCCCATGCCCACCAAGTTTTTAGTTCCTACGGGGTCGGGTAGGTTGATATTACAAATTTATTTTCCAACTCCAAGTGTCCAATGAGTATCTTACTCTACGTGAAATGGGGTTTTTAACAAAAATGTTTTACAAAAATTCAAACCTTTGGATCGAATGACGCCTCCTTGGTCTTGACAAGAGCGGTGACCTTCTTGTGGACGTCCCTTGTTATTCGATGGGCGTCAAAGTTGATAATTTCGTCCTTCACGCTGCTCTTTGATAAGAATCTGAAGATAAGATCATTTAGTAGTGGTTTACCGAGGAATAAGGCCCCTGCGTGATTTCCGTAGGAGATGGCATCGCCGATGTGGTCCTGTGGTGTAGTGGTTATCACGTCTGCTTTACACGCAGAAGGCCGCCGGTTCGATCCCGGCCAGGACCTTCTCTTTTGTTGATGACAGACGCTCGTCTGCTGTTGACATGGGAGTGAAGGCGAGCAAGTTTCTACTCCAACGTGGTCCTGTGGTGTAGTGGTTATCACGTCTGCTTCACACGCAGAAGGTTCGGTTCGACGCAGAACCTTCTCTTTTGATGCATTCTAGGGACACTGTTAATACCCAGAGTTCTCTGACTTACTGGAACTGGGCTGGGAGTAAAGGCGAGCAAGTTTCTATCCCAATGTGGTCCTGTGGTGTAGTGGTTATCACGTCTGCTTCACACGCAGAAGGTCGCCGGTTCGATCCCGGCCAGGACCTTGTTTTTGATGACTATTTTCGTAGGGCCACGGTCTGTAGCATCTGACTTTCTAGTCCTAGAAGTACTGAATGCGTTCTGAATATGAAGGTGTGCAAGTTCATACCCATGTGGTCCTGTGGTGTAGTGGTTATCACGTCTGCTTTACACGCAGAAGGCCGCCGGTTCGATCCCGGCCAGGACCTTCTCTTTTGATGACGACATTTATAGGAGTACGATGAGTTCAGACGCAAATAAGCTCTCTAGAGTTACTGGATCTGGGCTGAGAGCAAAACGAGCAAGTTTCTGCATTGACATGGTCCTGTGGTGTAGTGGTTATCACGTCTGCTTCACACGCAGAAGGTCGCCGGTTCGATCCCGGCCAGGATCTTGTTTTGTGTTTACAAAGGAGGAGGCGTAGTCTCAGAAGAGTTGTAAGTTCACTAGTCCTAGATGTGCTGAATCTGCTCTGAATGTGAACATGTGCGGTATACTCCGGCCATGTGGTCCTGTGGTGTAGTGGTTATCACGTCTGCTTTACACGCAGAAGGCCGCCGGTTCGATCCCGGCCAGGACCTTTCTTTTTTAATCACTTCAACGTATTTTAGACATTGATGTTTTCTCAATAATTAGATAAATGTGCCCACTTCCTCATCGCTTCCCACGATGTGTCCAGAATACCCATGAAGAGCAGCACCGCCTGTAGAATGTCCCGAATTGCCTCCGGTGGAGCACGTAGACTGCGGATTTCCGACAGGGACTCGGATTTGATGGAGCCGACAGCCGAACGAGCTTCCTAAAGTGGAAAAATTGAAACTAAGTCAAAACTAAATTAATTTCACTACGAGAGGGAGTGCATCTCACCTTCAGGAGGGGCTCAACCTCTTTGAGCTGTTCTTCAATGTGCTTCTTTTTCGCTTCGATTTTAGCGTTTTCCTCTTCGGTGGCCGCTCGTAGCTGTTGCATTGAACTCCTCTGGTCCTCAGCACCCTAATCGTAGTAAAAAGTGACTATTTGAAAAAATTAAATATTTACATTTTGGAAATTTTTTAACAAAACCCAAACCACCTACCGTCATGCTCCTGCTGATGTCCTTCAGCGCCTCGTCAGCAGCCGCCTGCTTCTCAGCCAACAATTTACTTTTCTTGGCGGCTTTCTTCTGCATTTCGGCCACTTGTTCTCGTGCCTCGGTCAATTTTGACACTCCAGCCTTCAAAACAATGTGGGTAAGGTAAAGGTAAAAGGAAGGCGTCGATATTTTCCCTCCCCTTAAGAACGCGCCACGCCCTCATCTCCCACTCAGAATCGTAGACGTGTTATGAATTCGCATTTGGTCTATACAATGACTAACGGAACATCCTCCCCAGACATGTCGGTACCAATACAATTAACCCTGGAGGGATGAACAGCTTGGTTAGCTTGGGCGAGGAACGATCGCTTGGCCGTGTGGGTATTAGTATGGGTATAAGTAGCGTCTCCTACCAATGAACGTACCCATTTGAAAGCTTATGCTTGAATACTCTCCCACATCTTCGATTCTAAATTGGTAGTGACACCATAGGACATTTTTGTTTTCAATTAATTTTTTCGAGGTTCTTGAATAGTAGAAAAAATTTGAAAAATCTCGAACCTTCAATCGCTCCAATCTCTTTGACACGGTCTCCTTTTTCTTTTCGTAGATAACTGCATAGTTTTCGATACAACATTGGAATTTGAACGGTGACGTTACGGTAGATGGCACGACAGCATCAATAAGACTGGAAAATGAATCTGTTATGGATCAAATGGTAGGTTCTGCTACTTCTTTTGAAGCAGAAAAGGTGTTTTAAAGCCCCTGAGCATTCAGTTCTTTAATAAACTTGAACTGAAGTGACCTAACAATAAGTTAAAAGCAAAAGTAATGCAGACCTACCTGAACGACTGACAGGTGTCATCACTGACTTGGATTCCTTTCTTCTGAAGAATCAATTGGGGCATCTGAAATTGGACGAATTATTTAGATACTTTTAGCCTTCCGGTCCTGTGGTGTAGTGGTTATCACGTCTGCTTCACACGCAGAAGGTCGCCGGTTCGATCCCGGCCGGGACCTTCTTTTTCTATGGAGACACGAACACGCAGATGGGTGGAAGGGTTGGATTTCATGCTTCGAGAAGTACTGAATCTGTTCTGAATGAAACGCCGTACGGACTCCAACGTAGCATGCGGTCCTGTGGTGTAGTGGTTATCACGTCTGCTTTACACGCAGAAGGCCGCCGGTTCGATCCCGGCCAGGACCTTGTTTTATAACTGCAGTTTAAGGAGGCATAGTTGGAGAAGAATTGGAAGTTGCAGAAGGATTACGTAATCGCGATTTTTTCCACAGAGAATATAATTCGTTGATGAAACAAAGGTTGAATTTTAGTCGACTCTATCATGAACAGAGAACAGTGTGAATTTAAAGGACAAAATTGAAACTATAATTCTAAAGATGGCTTTATTTTTTCTATTTTTATTTTTATGCTTGAAAAATAAACCTGCACGAGGCTGTTGCTGTCCCAAGAGTCCTGCCAGACGACGGTGGCCAACTTGAAAATGGCCGGATTGGCGGCGATTCTCAATTCGAATTCTGAGCTGTCCGTGTCCAAAACGAGAGCCACATGGAGGAGCGAATGGACTCCTTAATTTTCACTTCTTCACAAGTTCTTGACAAATTCTAAATAGTTTGCTCTTAGGTTCTTTAACGGGTAAAGAAAAAGGTAAAAGTGTCGTTGATCAGTTCCCTAAGGACGAACTGTGCACTTATCTTCTCCACAGAACCGTAGAGGCATGACGGATGCATATCTGACCTACACAATGACTTGTGGGGGCCAGCCGCAATACGAAATCAGTGTCTTTAACTTCTCAGACAAGTCTGGTATCAATTTACCCGACCTCGGAGAGATAGAAGGCTTGGTTAGGTCAGGCGGGGATCGATCCCTGGACGGTGTGACTGTCAGTAGCACCTCTTACCACCTCTGTCTAGGATTAGAACGATAAGCAAAAAATAAGATTTGGCAACTTACTGTGAGACAGGTATTGCAGCATGTGGCCTTGAAAGCCGTCTTGGCTTGCCTGATCTCGTAGAGCGGACGAGAGGGATTCGAGTTCCTGAATAATATTCAGAATACGGGAAAAGGAAAATAAAAAAATAGATACTAATTTGGACAAGCGTTCAAAAATATATGATACTATCCAGTAGATACGCAGCAGATTTCTAGGTTCTTATGATTCTGCCTCAACTTTTTTTTCTCTCTTTTTTTCGTCCTATTTTAGTCGGCACACATATGTAGATACATTTTTAGTTTTTTTTTAGGTTTTTTAGGTTTTAGCTTTTCTAAGCATTTATTGACGAGCGGAGATTTGAATGAATAGATAAAAATCATAAAAAACCATAAAAATCATGAAGTTCCCTAACCTTTCGTTATTTGTTGAACGCTTTCCAACTGTCCATTTGTTTCAATTATTTTTGTGTTATGGGGAAGTATCTTTATTTTGTTAATGTTTGCACTTATGATTGGTGCGCCAATATGTTGTGTAACAAATTAATTAATACAAAGGAAACACTGAAATAGTCTGGCTTAAAGCTCGTATTAAATATGACTTATTGCACTTCTCATAGGTTAAGGAGCGTAGGATAAAAATAACTCTGAAAAGTCTCCGAAAGTCACGAAGCCACCTACCTGCGGCATAAACAGTCCCGGAACTTCGCCGCTTGAGATCAGGCAATTGATTGATTCGAGAAAACTGGGGCGAATGATTTTGTAGTCTTCAAGAAGAAACACTACATGTTCGTCGTTCGTGATAGCTGTTTGAATCGCCTGAAATTTGAAAATAAAAATAAAAAGTAAAAATAAAAAATAAATAAATAATAAAAATAGAACTAAATGAAAATAAATAAAAATTAAAAATAAAATTTCTTGCAGTATTTTTTATGTATTTTTTATTAAAAAACCTCTTACGCACATTCTTCAACTCTAAATCGAACTGTTTCTGTCCGTAGTTTGGAGTGATCTTTGGTGTAAATAGCGCCATCTGGTGCATATTGGCGATCAGCCGGATGGCGTTGGCCCGACCGAGGCCTGGTCGACCAGCAAGGATAAGCGAGCCGCCTAAATTGAAAATTATAACACCAATTTTTCTTAATTATAAAATTTCAGGTGAAATGAGACCCACCAGGAGCCGTAAGCGCTCGATCTACCTTGGCGCACAGGTCGCACATCTCGTCGGTCAGCGCGTTTGGGAAATTGGCCACTTCGAACTCTGAAACAGCCCTGAGGTACCTGGGTTTCCTTAAACCCTACGCAGTTATCCATTAACCTACCAAATCGGTTAACAGCCTTCTGCAACAGACTCTGGTAATCCCGACGGGTATGCGGTACCAGCGGTAGTCCGACGAAGTTATGCGCGGGAACCACGGTACCAGTAGTGACGAAGACGTTTTCTGGAATACTTGGGCTTAGGTATACTCTATGAAGGGCAGAAGGGTTATAAATCAGTCAATCAGTCGATATCGATCAGGAATTGATCAAGATCTCTTTACCTGGTCCACGATGAGCAGTCGGAATCATGTATGAAAGTAGCTCGTCGAATTTCGCCACATCTTCCTTGCTGGCCAGCCTAGAAACCGCCGAGATATTAAGCCCTGTTATTTTGTATCGATTTTTTATTGAAAAGTCGATGAATTTAAGGTAAATTTGTGTCTTGTGAAACTCACCTGTCCCTGAAAATTCGTTTCGACTCGAAAGCGATCACCTCGCCAGTTCTCGTCTCATCGGACAGCTCGTGCCTCATAATGCCAAGTGTCCATCGGGTAAGATCCCTCGGGGTAAAAATGTAGTGACCTGCAAAGGTATAGGTATCCCACCAGTAAAATAAACCCGAAAAACCTAGCGCAAACCTCGATCTGCCGGACGGAAGTTCGACCGAACCTCCTCGTAGAGTCGCACCATCATCGATGCCATCGCCTCGACACGAGCTGACGAGCCGAGCGGACCCTGGTTAACCAATAACGAAAATAAGCTTTTTAAAAATTTTTCTGAAAAATAATAATTTATATTCATGCTCTAAATTGATTAAGAAAATTTTTAGAAGAAATAATCCTTTTTTAGAAACCTCCAAAATAGGCGTCAGGTAGGCCGAGTAGATCGCGTTAATGTTCTGCTCCGTTGGATGACCGATGGTGATCACTCGCATCAGCGACATTAGGCGAGCAGGTATGGACAGGTGGGTTGACGACGGGGCCATCGAGGCGACAATCTAAAAATAATAAGATTTTTTTATTTACAGATCTAATATTGAAAAATAATCCAAGTCTGAAAATTTTATAAAGTTCATTTTTATGGTCCGCTCGGCTCGTCAATTCGTGTCGAGGCGAAGGCATCGTGATGGTGCGACTCTACGAGGAGGTTCGGTCGAACTTCCACCCGGCAGACCGAGGTTTGCGCTTAGTTTTTCGGGTTTATTCTACTGTTGGGGTACCTATACCTTTGCAGGTTACTAAGTCTTTACCATGAGAGATCTAACCCGGTGGAGAACAATAAAAAACCTTTCTAAAACTAACCTGAACATTCTCCAGACCAATCCAGTCCAAGTGGCTGTCGTAGTAACCGTGATAGGTGAGCAACTGATGCAGGAACGCCAGCATCTCGTTCGTACCGTACTATATTAAAACTGTTTTTAGAATAATTAAAATAGGTGACAGAAAATCAATAAAATACCTTATCCGGTGCTGGAAGATTGACGTTTTTCAAGTAGAGCACGAGAAATGGTTTGTCTTTCGGTCGAAGGACTCGACCAGAGGCGCTGCTGGTTTGTACGCAATGCTGGAGAAGACATTGGAAGATGGCGGAAGCACTGAAATTGGGATCACTGATAGATACTGATAACTCTCGAGACTTTTTGAATGAACGCGTTGCGAAGCAAACAAAAAAATATTAGTCTTATAAATGAGTTGGAACATGAAGAGCTTGCACAAAAAGCAGCTAAATTCGCCGGTTTTAGACCAAAAACAGAAAAGTTGAGGATCTCTAAAACCTTCGAGCGAAGCGAAACACGCTGTTCGATAGAACAAATCTTTCTCTTTCACGCAGTGTATTAAATTATTTCCAGTATGCTGAACTGGAGGAAAAAGAAGAAGTGTTAGGAGACATACATTTTTCGTCATGAAAAATTTCACTTTAATGACGTATAGCTTTTCAACGTGCGAACTCTCAGCGGATGTCTATGAACGCGTTGCGAAGCAAACAAAAACAGAGTTCTAGGCTCATTTCTTGTTTCAATTTTTGTTTAGTTTGCCCTTCATTGCAAGGGCTCACCAGCCCGCACACAACGAAACTCGCTTGTTCATTCCTCATCGTTCTTGTTATTCATGAGGTGCAGTTGCCCAAGGTTGAGTCTCTGATGAATTACTGGTAATATTATGGCACCATTCAGACACTGTCAGAAAATCGTCAGCATCCACTACCATCGTTCCAGGAAATAATTGAACAAATAGATAACTCTTGAAAGAGAAATTTATTTTCTATAATATACTCAAATTGAGTGCAGTTTCATCACAAAGTTAGGAAGATATAAAATTTTGTTTAAACATGGTCCCAAAATTTGACCAGTTTTTGACCACCAAAATGTTTGCTCCGAAAAATCTATCATTTAGCGACGATCTGAATCAAATGTTTGTATTACACTATAATAAATAGACCGTGATCTATCAGAATATTATCTTAGATTGATATTTCGTTCAGCGATTTTTTTAGATATTTTCGTTTGAAATAGCATATGAAAATCACTACAAAATATTTTTTAAAAACAAAGAATTTGCAACAACGGTAAGTTTCAACATATTTCAAGATAGAATCATCAGCACTATCGAATGGCATCAGATTCTTTTCGATTTGAGCTATTTGTGTATAAAAATGAAAAATGACATCTTTTTGACCGCTACTGTACAGTACCGGACGTGCCGTTTTGTCAAAAAGTGATTCGCGGCGCCTTTGGGCGCCCAAATATAAACACACCTGGATGGTAATGCTTGCAAAAAAGGAACATGAAGAGGCTAAAAAACCTAGGAAAGAAATACCAATAGCAGCATAAAAAACAGCCAAGGTAATGATAGGTGGCGTCTTCTTTATTTAAAAACGAGGTGAGGTTTTTCGTCTGTTGACCTGAATTTTGCGCCACAACACAAAAAGCAGCCGTTTCTCAAAGGAGAAGCGTACCAAGCGCTACAATATTCTCAGAATCCTCATATAATTTGAAAAATTTAGAAAAACTCTCATCAAGAGCGCCGGATGAGCAACGACAACTCGACAACTGCAACAGTCTTAGAATCCTCGTATAAACCGAAAACTTTAGAAAAACTCCCATCAATAGCGCCGGATGAGCAACGCCAACTCGACAACGTCGAAAACCCATTTACCCAGTCAACGCACCAAAAAATCCTTCGAAGACAGTTGTGGGTAGGAGTTACCCGATGGTTGGCCCGTTTATCGACCTATGTGAGTTTGACCAGCAGACCGCCCCCTCTGAGGTTACTAGAAGGATCCCCAGTAGGATTTCGTCCACCGATTAGTACATTTTTCGATGAACCTGGTTACCAGAAGGTAATGCTTGTCACACCCCTTCCAGTTATTGTAGTTAATTTATTCATTTATTTATTCAGATCTCCAGTCGTCAATAAGTAATTAAGAGAACTGATGTACATGCACTGCTAGGACTTGGATGAAAACAAAAGAAAAAAGAAAACAAGGGAAAATTGACGCAGAATCCCTACCACTTACCGCTTCCTACTACGCATTTTTGCTCGTTTTCGCACCCGTTTTCAACTTTCACGTAAAGTTCCTGTTGTCATTCCAGTCGTTGCATTTTTGCCATTTTTTTAATTACTTCTACATTTCACCTCTACTGTCTCTTCTAGATCTAGAGAAATAGCAGCGGAAATAACAAATAATAAGGTAAAGATAAAGGTGTCGGCGCTGACCAGTCCTTAAGGACGCGCCACGCATTCGCGTTCAAGCCAGAACCGTAGAGACATGGTGAATGCATGTTAGGATTCTAGAATGACAGGCGGGACTAGCTACCGTACTAAGAAAGTGTCCTCACCTTCCCGGACAAGTCTGGTCCCAATTTACCTGATCTCGGAGGGATGGAAAGCTTGGTTATCCCGGGCGGGGATCGATCGCTCGACCGTGCGGGTGTCAGAAAGAAGCACCTCTTGTAGCTGACTCACGCGTACTCTTTTCGCAGCGGTAATACTACATATTAATAGAAATAATGAACGAGAAATAGCACCAGAACGAGAAATAGCACTAATAATGAACAAACAACAGAAAGTCAATAGAATAAAATAACAAATGAAATAATAAGCAAAAGAAATGAATAATCACCCGCTCTGAGCACTACAGTGCACGACAGCCAATTGACTTTGGTTGTCCTCGTTGAAGCAGTGCTTCAGCAGCTCCTCCTTACCACATCCGTCCGGTCCGACCACGATGAACGGCTGACGATTAGAACCAGACAGCCAGGATAGTACCTAAATATTAGAAATGAACAATACAAATATATAACAATATAATGTTTTTATTAGAGAGTCTTACGGTGTCTTTATTAGACTGTGCTGGAGCGGTTAGGATGAATGGCTTGGTGTCGGCCTTGAGCTCGTCCAGTTTCACCTCCATGCCGAGATCATCTTGGTACCTAAACCTTCTCACCCATGACTTACTGCAGATCGGGTAAATTTATACCCAAAGAAGCTTCCAATTTTCTGGTGAAAAATATGCTTAAACGATCCCTAGTACCTCATCAGCGAATCCGTCCGCGAATCGTAGTAGACCAGATCTGGATTCTCCTGCTCTGGCAATGTAATACCTAAAGTTGACCGCGTTAGTGGCAAAAATTTGAAAGCCTTCCCTTTTTGGGTAACTTTATACCCTTACCCTGAAAAACTACATCGGTGGCGAACTCTCTTTTCCTCTCTGAGTCGATCAGTGACGCAAAACCTCTATATAGAGCGACGAGGAATTGAAGCTTCGTTTTGGAGCCTCTGAAAGAACGAGAAACTCGTCCAACATCGGGCTCTCCTGGGCTGGGAGGGGTGAGCTTGAACTTACCCTAATGGATAAGCAACTTCCCTTGATGGGTAAGTGCCGGGTAACTGCGAACATACCTCAAATGGCTGAGACCATTGTGCACTGTGGCGACTTTGCTAAAACTGCTGGACGAATTGCTCGTGTGGCACCAGTCAAAGCATCTGAAAAGTGTTCGGCGTTTATCAGTTCTCTAAGAGTGCGCCATGCACTCGTTTTCGATTCAAAATTGCAGAGGTATGTATGGTGAATGCCTCCTTGGTCTATACAACGCTTTGCGAAAGTCAGTACCTTTACCTTCCCAGGCAAATCTGGAACTGATTTACCTAAACCCGTAGAGATGAAAGCCTTGGTTATTTCAGGCTTTTGAATAAATAAACAAATCAATCAATCACTATACATTCTGTAAGTGCTCCCAACAGCCCAACGGAAGGGTCTGGGGACCCAATCTTGCTCTTCAAAGAGAATGAGGGTAGGAGAAAATGAGATAGTTAAGGTTAGGTTTTATAAAAAGGCTATAAGAATCTAAAGTTAATAGGTAAACAAACAAATAAACAAGTGTTCTAGGCTCTGAAGTTAATAGGCAAACAAACAGATAAAAAATTGCTTTCCAGGCTCTAAAGTTACTAGGTGAACAAACAAATAAAAAATTGTTCTTCCAGGCTCTAAAGGTACTAGGTGAACAAACAAATGAACAAGTGTTCTTCCAGGCTCTAAAGTTGATAGGTAAACAAACAAATAGGTTGATTGATAAAGTTGATAGGTAAGCAAATGTTCCTCAAAGATCACCTGTAGAAGTGCTGATCTATCCAATCGGCTAAGTCCGGATGTTCATCATCTGAAAGGCTCCTGATCCAATTCGCCACCACTTCCTTAACGGATGTGTCCTCCTCACTAAATTTAACGTTATCAGTATCTAGTTTGAATAAAACATCCATTTCTTTTATTGTTTTCACTTGAACTGACAATAGGGGCATGGGGTATGCCAAAAGATTAAGGTCAGCGTTGATCAAGCACTAAGGACGCGCCGCGCACTTGTCTTAAATTCAGAAACGTAGAGCCATGATAATTGTGTATTTGGCTTACATAATGACTTGCTGGGGCGAGCCGCTATTTCACTGTCTTTACCTTCCCAAACAAGATTGGTGCCGATTTACCCAACCTTGGAGGGATGGAAGGCTTGGTTAACTCGGGCGTGGAACGATCGCTCGACCGTGCGGATATCAGTAGCGCCTCCCACCACTGTACAAGTGCATCCAGTTGAAAATAAAAAGGAGAGAACAAACAAAAAAAGAAGCAAGGGAAAGAAAAAGAGAACCAACCTTATAAAGATCATACCCATCCGTGACACTGTAGCTGGTGAGGCGAACTGCAGCGAATCCGTCTCGAATAGGAAATTCACATTGCTGCCGAATTGAATCCGTTCACCGGATGGCATGGTTAGCTGGAATTTGGGGGCTGAAAACCCATAAAAACCAGAAAGCAACACCAAAACGAAAAACCACCGGGTAGGTTCATCGAAATTCTACCAGACACAAGGTCACGCCAAAAGATTTTTTCAAGCAAAGCTATGTTTCAACTTCTTTATTCACCAAAAAATCTATGAAAATTGACCTAACAACTTGTATTATTACCAATTTATGAAAATTGACCCAAAAGGTATTCTCAAGCAAAGGTTCTAATGGTTTTTCAGCAAAGGTTCTAATTGATTGTCGCTTTAACTTCTTCGTTCACCAAAAAATCCATGAAAATTGACCTAAAAGGTTCTTTCAAGCAAATGTCCTAATGGATATTTGCTTCATGTTCTTTATTCCCAAAAAATAAGAAAAATGGCTTAAAAGGTTCTTGATGTAAATTAGAATTCTCCCACCAATCGATTGTCGTCCAGCACCGAGTTCAGAGCCTCTATCCATTCCGGATCGATATCGCCGTCGAAGATGATCCAAGTGTGAACGTTGGTGTCTTTGATTACCTGAAAACACCTATAATAAGGTACCCCGTTCTGGGTAAAGTTTTTCTAAGGAAATAGATCTTGAAGATTTATTTAAAGAAAAGAATGGTCCAATCGAGTAGCCATAAATCAATTTGATCCTTAAGGCTCCGAAGAAAATGATCGTTCGGAAAATGGCGATCAATAAATACCAGTGGGTTTTGTTTCCTTTTGTTTTCCGTGTTTTCTTTTTTTGTTTACTTTTTGATTGTGGTTTTAGCCTATAATTGACTGGAACAGCTCAAACTAATAAGAATTAGAAGTACTTTTGCATAAAATTGTGCCCTAACCCTTAGCCGTAAGGTCCATAAGGTCCGTACGCTTTGCAGAACTGAAGCCGTGGCTCAGACGGGACCCAAATTTCCATTTTCTTTCCGAATCTTGTTTTTTCCAAGTTCTTTCCATTTAGAATTTCCATTTTCTCGCCCAATTTCGAGTAGTTCCTCACTGACCTCTCTCGCCGCCATCGTAAGAATTCCATCAGACCATTCACGAGTGTCGATATCCATATGGCCCAGTAGCTGGAATAAAGAAGCTTTTGAAATAAAATAACCTTGAATAATAACCTAAGGATGTTTAGAATCCACCTTCGTCCTATTCATCGCCTTTGGGTTAAATGAAACGGTCCGAAGAGAAACTGCGGCCAACAACTGGGCCCTTCGGAGCACCTTCCAGATGGTCGACTTGCCGGCGCCGGTCGGACCGACCACCACGACACCGATTCGTTGACGAAGCTGCTCGTACAATTGGAAGACTTTTTGGAGCTGGAAATCCACTGGGGTATAGGGTAAAGGAAGAGGTTGGCTGTGGTTAGTGAGATGAATGAACATGAACTTAAAAGGAAAACAGTAAATAATAGCCAATCAATTAGGACTATTTGTAACGAAATGCCTAGTTTCCATTTCGTTCCTCAACACTATACGGAAACTAGAAGAGAAAATATTTTTTTCTCCCTGGACCTCATCAAAAGTGAAAGGCATCTAGAGACTGTAAAAATCAAAAATTAATTGTGTTAAAATAGATAAGTTTATAGTTAATTAAGTAAGTTAATTAATTGCGGCAATAAAACTAGAATTTCACGCTAAAGCAGTAATAAAGCTAGAATTTCACGTTAATCTTGAGCAGGTTACCCACACCTTTCGGTATATCTCCTTCCTATCGGCTTGTGATGAAGCCACTGTCTTCAGAAGTACGGTATTTTTATACCCATTAGGGGCTGCACCCTTTGACCACTCCGAAAGCGGAAACCTGACCTCAACGCTTTCCGGGAGAGATAGGGAGCGATCATTTTAGACAGCTATTGGGCTCATAATGTTCTCGAAAAAGACCCTTCAATTCTAAATTCAAGTCGAGTGTGTGGCTCATCGCAACAATAGTTATAGACACCCAACTTCTAAGCTACTTACTTTATCTCGTAAGAAATTTAAGCAGAATAAAGAACTCGAACCTGTTTCGAAGTCAGTTCAATTTTCATCTCCTCCGAGGCAGTTTTCAGCGGTTCGATGAGATCTCCGAACTGAAACAAACATTGAGTTCTTCAAGGCCATATTTATCGACAGATTTTTTTTAAAAAAATGTAAAATATTACCGTAGCCATTTCGGTGTTAACTTTTGAGAAGACGTCATCGATCAGCACACTGAACCTCTTGGAGTCGGAGAATGTGAGCTTTGATAGAGTGTTGAGCAAAAGTGCCTGCAAAGTGTATTTTTACTTGAATTTTATGAATTCAAATTCACAATCGCAAGGAATCGTTTACAGTATTCCTCTACAGTATCTTCAAGAATCTCTCACCTGCACCACAGTCTCGGTCTCGTCGGCGTCAGGTTTTGCCGCCCGAAGGTCTCCACATCCTTTTAAAACAACCTTAATGGGAAAATACTATTTTATTAACATACTGATGCACGAAAGTGATTCACAATACCTTCAGGGCACGCAAACCCCAGTCGTAGTGCTGTTGAGCGGAAAGCATTTCTCTGTAATAATAACAAGATAAGAAAAGGTCTGCCCAAGAATAACTGAATTCGATTTTCAAGTTTCTTCGATACTATGCATGTTTTATTAACAATATGAGTTTTTTGTTTTGGTCAAGTTTCTTCTTCTTCGAAAATCCATGATTGTTTGACTAACCACTTTAATTTGTATTTTTAGCGCGCCAATGTGCGTCAATAAATAAATAAGTACATAAATAAAAAATGTTAAAAAAATTGTCAGTGCAGCAAGGAGACTTCTTTTCACTTGGAAAGCATACCAATAGATTCACATTGTTTTTACTTGATTTTAAAAGTGAGATATGCTAGATAATACGATGGAAAATATAATAATATCATCCTTCTATATAATAAGCGAAACCGCGATGTTTGTAATGGGTGGCTCATATGGGTCCCGTCGCGATAATCCGTTACCGTATACCAAGAGCACCCAAAGCGACTGGGGAGCTGATGAATTTCTTTATTTCTTTTCAACCAAAATTACCAGAACTTCCATTTCATTCGAGTCGGCCGATAGGCCGCTGGAGTGCTGGTATGATAATATGATAGAAAAGTTAGATAAGTTAAAGATAATAGAATAAAGATGAGAGATAACTTAATAGAAATAATAGGTAGATAGAATAATAATATTTATACATGTCTGCATAGAATATGTAACAACCCATCTGATGATTGAGTGATTTATGAAGTTAAGTGTTGAGATTAACCGGTGTTCCCTTTGTATTACATTATAACATGTGTTCTTAGCCCTAAGGTTCTCGTTTTCTGTTTATACATATTTACTGTGCAGCGTAGTTCTTTTCCTCTTCTTGTTCCTTTAGTGTCGTTACTAATTTGGTTGTATGGGTTGTATGCACATCCATGTGGATATAAGGATCAATAAAAAAATAAATAACTATGATAATATGATAGAAAAGTTAGATAAGTTGTGATGTGAGAGATAAAAATATCTTAATAAGGCGGAAAATCTCCAACTTGCTGAGCTTGAAGACGGTGACGATCTTTCGGGCCAGATTCCTGGCGTTGGTGAATCCCTCCGAGTAGAGAATCGTCTCGGCGATGACGTCGTTGTCCGGAACCGACATCACCACCGGTCGGAACAGCTGCTTCAGATTGTCCGGCATTTTCTGTCGACCACCGTAGCCTTTGCCGGCCGGATTCAGAGTGATGAATATGGCCGCGTTCGGGTTTACTTGCGCCTGAATAGGAAAGATGTTCTTGTCGTTTTTATTTTTTGTTTTTTTAAAATATTTTTTCTCAATTTCCTGGTGCTTTGGTTGCATTTTCTAGCATTCTTGTGAGCGTTTTTGATTTCTTTTTTCGACGACTACTGCTCTTCTTTCTTTTGTTTGAATTACAGTTTTCCCAACTATAATATACCATTTTCATTTTAAAATGGGCACTTTTCAAACCGAAATGGACGTTTTCCAAACCAAAATTGACGTTTTTCAAATCAAAAAGGACACCCTCGAATTTCAAATTGTATATGACATAATTCATTTTTCATTTTTTGCTACATACTTTTACAATAACTATATATGCAACAAGTAATAAAATATAAATTAGTCTCCGATATCAGTTTCTCTTTTTTTCTCGTAGCATATACACACCTGATGCCACAACGTCCACCCAGGTTTTTCTTTCGTTTGCTGGGTTGTGTGCGCTTTTGTGCATTTCAAATAGATAAATTAATAAAAATAACGACTTTTGAATTGAAACTACCATTTTCCCTCCTAGAACGCAGGTGCCACTCTTCGATCTGATAGCGTCCTGAATCGCTTGAATTTGCATCGATACCGCAGACAGTACAGTCTGAAACATTTTGTCGCATTTTGTGGATCATCATTTTATCAGTAAAATTAGGCTGTTAAATGTTTACTCATTTTTTAAAAATATTTGTGCGTTTATAAAATCTCACCTGATCCAATCTATTGAACTCATCGAAACAGCCCCATGCGCCGCATTGTACAATGCCGACAAAAATACGGCTGCAATAACAGGAAATAATGTTTTTCAGATATCAGGTTATCCTTCAAAAAATAGATAAAATTATGCTCCTCCAAAAATTATGCTCAAGGCTTTGGCTCACAAGAAACCGTCCGGCCACTGCTCTTTTGAAATCATTTTGCAGTTTAAAAAAATGGCAGCGAACTCTCCTCTGAACTAGAAGAATTCAATCACTATTGTAATCTACAATAACGAAATTTTTCAAAACCAGACCAATTTTTATTAATTATTTATAAGAAAGAAAGCCGACCTCATGGAGTGCACGTCAATCCCTTCGTCACAGTTAAACACCAGCACTTGTCTACCGAAAAGCGACGCGAGGGCCTGAAAATGCCCTTCAATTCTGAAGAAATAATGGACACTTTCAAGAAGAATTCGAATTTTTTTCAAGTACTGAAAAAATGTTTCAAAAATATTATCGACCGATAGCAGTTGCGTACCTTTACTGACTCAGTCTTTCCAGTGCCAGCTGGTCCATATGGATTTCCACCGAGACCCATGAACATCGCTGGAAACAACACCGAATATCAAAAACACGTTTTTTTAGTGAAAAGGTGAAAATAAAGAAATGGAGACCAAAAACATACCCTGGGTAAGCGTCAGGTAGCACTTGTCGGTTAGAGGAGTGTGCACGAGTTTCGGTGTGTTACCCTGAAAACTTTTGGGAAAACATTTTGCTTCAACCACGTGTACGCGTTTTTTTTTTCAAATGGAAAACGAGTACGTGGCGCATTCCTAGGAAACTGGAGAGCGCCAACTACCGACTATATTTTACCAATCTGAAAAATTCTCCTGTTCACCTGGTACTCATAGGTATAGTTGAACTCGCTGTTCACTTGTCGAGCTACCACCGTGTCACCGGCGAGGTAAAATCGAAGCTGTCGCTGCCATGTCCAGCACTGTGTAGAGCTGGAAGAGGTGAAGGTTGGGTTGGATTCATCAAATACCAAGATGGGTAATAATAAACCGTGCAAACCAGGAATGGGTAACACGCTCAGAATAGCGCAAGAAGTATAACGGCCAGTCAACAACTATGAATACCCCTTCCGAAAACACCACCTGCCTAGGCAAGACCCTAAAAAGCAATCCGAGGAGGATGTGGGTAGGAGTTACCCGGGAGTTAGACCCGTTCGTCGTGGGCTCAGGGCTAATGTTCCTAGGGTAAAGGTAGATGAGATTCATCCTCTGGTATACTTTGAATTTAACCTGCATTTATGAGTTATTTCCAACAGAATAATTCATTTATTTAAAGATACAACATTATGCTAGCGTACTAATTTTAACAACATACAGCCATACAGGTTAGGCTTATTGTTTAATTTTAATGGCTTCAGCCCAATCCAATAGGAAGAAGATATACCAAAAGGTGTGAGTAACCCGGGTGACTAACCAAACATCTATATTCCTTAATTTGTATTGTCTCTAAATGGTTTTCCTTTCACTACTAATGAATTCCGGGGAAAACCATATTTCCTTTTCTAGTTTCCGTAAATATTGAGGAATGAAACGGAAACTAGGCATTTTTGTTAGAAATAGTCCTAGTTTATTTGTCCTTTACAATTTTCATTTTAAATTCACATTTTTCATTACTTAAATTCATTACTCTAGGGTGTACTCGATAGCCGTTTACTTCAGGCTTTTAATAGCCGGACGAAAACTAACTGTTATTCACCTGCGGGACCAAATAGATGCCAACGGGACAAGCCGTCTGCTTGCGGTCTCAGCCATCACCTCCATGGGACGGTCAAGCGATCAATTTCAATTGTACCCAATTGATTGGTACCATTGGGGCCGTTCAGATCACTCATAGGGTGGCGGGGGACGGCCAGCACACGATTTGCCCCAGGTTGGCCAGTCAGCAATTAGGCCATTTTACAGTTGCATAGTCTTACCTCAGGCTATCAAGGGGTCATTCGTTCCCTAGGACACCCAGTGGCAAGGTACCGGGTGTCATTGAGCAATTAGCAATAAATGCAACAATTAATGGCCCATAACTGGTCGTGGGTAACAGATAGGGTAAAAGTGAGGGCATCATTGAAACCAGCGGGAAAATAGGAGTCGAACGACGCCTTCAAGTCTCCAAACAGTACATTACGGCAGCAACAGAACAAAATGGAAGTTTCCGTTGAGATATCAAATCGATTCGTAGAAAACTCTAAGAGGGAAAAATTCTTAGGAGTTCATAGAGCTGAATATTTCACCTAGAAAGTTAATCAAGATTGGACCGTCATAATGATGGAATAAAAGCATGACGCCATGGGCAGGCGAATATCCTCAAAACTGTTGCCAGGATCAGCGCGAGGTGGGCAGGCTAGCGAATATGGTCGGGAAAAAGCCTAATTTATTCATTGTATCGTAAAATGAGCAATAAACTGTTGAGGCTGTTATACTGTCAGCTGTTATAGGCTGTTATGTTGTACATCCGACAACTGTAACCGATTTGTAAGCGGAGTTGATGAGGGAAGATTCCGATGCAAAATTCGTAGATGGCGCATTTTAAGGCCTTTATAATGATCACTACTGCTGCTGCTTTGTGTTGTTTTTTTTATTGGTATTGTGTTATGTTTTCCTCTCTGATTCGGACCAATTGAATCGTGCTTAGTTGTCATCTTCAGTTGCCCAGATAGTACGTATACGTAGAGTTCGGGTTAGGATATATCCATACACTGCATCAGATGAAACAAACCCGGCATTGCTACTGATGAGCTGATCGACGACGTCGATGTGATGGATGATGTCGAGAATCAGCGCCTTCAACTTTAAACCCAGCACAATGTCGTTAACCTTTGTATTGGTATAGGCTTTGAGTTGCTCTTGAAGAGCTGCTTTGAGCTTGGCGAAATCCCGTGAACCATCGAGAGCCTGAAAATAGTGATTTTTCTGCTAAAAAAAACTATTTCCAGAAGACATATTCAATTTTCTCGGAGAAAAATTCGTGGGCTCTTAGCTGATTTTGAGAGTGAACTGTTCACTCTTATTATTCGCTATTATTTGAAAAATTATATAATACCCAAATCAAAAGATCCATTTTCAAACACCCACCTGCTCACAATCATGGCAGAAACGAACCTGTTCGGCAAGACATAGTACTTGCGACGGATATCTGAAACACCAATCTGGGTAATAATAAACCCAACAAATTCGAAACGGTCAGCACTCTTAGAATAGCGCAACAAAAGTAACGACCAATTGAGAAGTAAGAATCTCCCGTCCGAAAACCTAACATACCTACCCAAGGCCTCCAAAAATCAATCGAAGGAAGCTGTTGGTAAGAGTTAGCCAAGAATTGGCCCCGTACGCCTTTCTACGGGGGTTTAACCAGGTGTATACGTCATTTGAGACCATAAGGGTCAATGTTTCTAGGGTAAAGGTAGAGAGGTTCAGTACAGGTTCAGGTATACTTTACTCTGACGGGCACACGGAGGATGGTCGAAGAGTTTGTTCCGTCAATTCAATTATCATTTATTTATTTATTTATTTATTTATTTGGTTATTCATTCATTTATTTATTTATTTAAGTATTTATTTTTTATTTATTACGGCAGTATGGGATAGCCATGGGGAAAAAGAAAAAATATACCACTGTCAACTGCTCACAACCGACATCTGGGCCGGGATTCATGAACGAAACCGCCGGTTAAGTTTCACCGGCGGTTACATTTCACTTTCACTGTTTTCCTACTTATTTTACATACTTACCAGAAGACAAACCGAAGAAAAATTGGAACCAGTACCACGTCTCATAACTGAAGTCGAAATTTAGTTGAAAGGAATTTAAAACGGTCAAAAAGTGACAAGTTTTGATCCTCTGCTTTTCCTTGAACCTTGTTATCGAGTTGTTTTAGACTTCAGAACCTTCTTTTACCCAACAAAATGGTGTTTTAGCAGGTAGTAATTTGGCATATCGTCAAGTTCCCGACTGCATACCTGGCTGGATCGAGATTTTCGTCCCGAATCGCCTCCACGGACAATTTTCGTAACGTCGTTCGCATTTCATCGGAAAGACTTTGCAGCCAAGTCTGAAAATTTGAATTTGAGTGGAGTTCGATTTTGGAAGAGACCAGACCCTCTCGAAAAATTCTAAAAAAACAACCAGACTAGCTATGGGTAACCTCACCTCCACCTGTGGTACAACCCGAACTGGTTTGCTAAACGGCACATGTTCACCCTGTACGGACACCATCGCCGTGATCGTCTCGTTGTTTGAGCCGAAGACCACCTTGTCGATACCCTGAGGGTAAATGTTGTTATTCTGGTATAAAAGGAAAGCCGTAGTCAAATTGGTTCCAGAAAACCTGAAACAGTTTCTTCAAATGCGCCTGAATAACAGTCGGATTCATCGATTGACCGAGAATTTCGAGAAGATCATCGTCACCGAGAAAGTAGAAGCGTGGAAATGCTGAGCGTTTTTCCTAGAAAAAAAAAAGTACAGTAAATAAGGCAAAACATAAAAAATCGTTCAGAGAGAACTAGCAGAAAAATCAATACCTCAAGAAATTGATTGAGCGCTTTCTGACATCGATTTAACTGGTCGATGATCTGTTCGAGACTTTTTCGCAGCGACTGTCGACTGCATAAGGAGACCAGTCGTGGGTCTCGGACCACTTCTGCAAAAAATATGAAGGAAATTAGAAAAAGAAGAGTTTCAGGACTTCAGAAAAAGATCAAACCCGCAAGAATAAGTCGAAATTCGTTGTCGACTCTGGCAAAACGACTGGCTTCTGCCGGCAAGGCCCCTCGGCCGAAGATCGGTTCCAAATAGATCCATTTTCGTTGAATATCGTTCATTTGCGGTAGAAAGACGTCCAAATCCGACAGCCTGAAATGCATATCTCATAAAATTGAATTATTGTGATTAAAAAAGGAGTTTTCTGAATAGTAAAGGTAAAGGTATCATGCTAATCAGTTCTGTAAGGACGCGCCACGCATTCGCGTCCCATTCAGAATCGTAGAGGCATGGTAAAGTTTTTATCCTATACAATGACTTGCGGGGGCCAGACGCTGCACCAAATCACTGTCTTTACCCTCCCAAACAAGACTGGTACCGATTTATCCGATCCCGGAGGGATAGAAGGCTTGGCTAGCCCGGGCAGGGATAGATCGTTCGACCGTACGCGTGTCAGTAGCGCGTCTTACCACTGCAACGCGCGAGGTCCATAGAATGATGCCATAAAGTCGCAAAAACCTACCTCTGCGTTCAGAAATTGCTAAGTAGCTAGAGGATCTCACCTCGTTTCCCATATGCTGGTCTTGTCGCTGAATTGTGCGTAGAATGGAGAATTCTTGAGCGACTGTAGAAGTGCCTGACTGTCCTTCACCTGTAGAAGAGAGGGTTAAAGTAAGCTAGGAAATATAGTTAAACATTTTGCGAGAATTCAATGGGAACTTCGATCAATAAAGGTTTTGTTATTTGCTAAAAATTGGTTATGATTCCACTAAGTAACTCACAGAGTTAATCGAGTCCTTCCAGTTTTTGATCACCTTCATGTTACTGCCGTTGGAGTGTTTGTACTCAGAAAACGAAAACTCTGCCTAAAAACGTATTTGAAAAAGTTTTTTTCTAAGAAACGGTAGTTCGCGCGACACCAAACGGGCTCGAAAACGACTTGAAATTGAAATCGAGTTGAGTCAACTGGTTTCATGTATGAGCGCGCTGTGAATGCCAGCGCACGCTGTGTCTCCACGTGGTCCTGTGGTGTAGTGGTTATCACGTCTGCTTTACACGCAGAAGGTCGCCGGTTCGATCCCGGCCAGGACCTTCTTTTTGAACGACGGCGATCGAACGCACACCAGCAATACGACAAGAGATTGTTTTCAGGCCGAAATCGGTTGAGTTCTGTGTACGAAGACTATCGAAAGTTCGTAGCTGTGTGGTCCTGTGGTGTAGTGGTTATCACGTCTGCTTTACACGCAGAAGGTCGCCGGTTCGATCCCGGCCAGGACCTTCTTTTGTTAATCTGGCAGGGACACGTACCATAGGTCGTAGGATCCGATTTCGAATTTCTAGATGTATTGGTTTTGGTCTGAGTGTGAAGACGCGGAGGATTCAGTCCTCATGTGGTCCTGTGGTGTAGTGGTTATCACGTCTGCTTTACACGCAGAAGGCCGCCGGTTCGATCCCGGCCAGGACCTTTTTTTCAGTGAATATAGAGGAAGGCATAACGCGTTCAACTTTATGCAATTTTTATGTTCCAAGTGTTATTATATTTTTATAACCCAGTACTAAGAGCTAGAAATCGTCTGTTAGTGGCGGAAGAAGTGTAGCCACAGGAGTCATTAGGATCGGGCAAATAATGACAGGTATATGGGGATACTCGACTGGGTTCAATTTGCTGCAGAAACCTTAAATAATGAAAACCCGATCAAGGTTACCTGCGCGGCCCACATCTCGAGCTCTTGAATAGCCTCACGAATGGTGACCTCTCCTTGTGCTCTGGCGTTCAGCGCCTTCAGCTGTTCCACATTGGCTAGGATGTTGGGAGCCACTGAGATCAGATCGCCAAATCGGAGTTTTTCCAGAGTTGTACCCCTTTAAATATTTCATTATTTTGTAAAAAAAGACTCCTTTGGTCGAAATGCTCCACACCTGGGCAGCTGAAGCAGTCTGAACATCTCCAACCAATGATCGGCGCTTAGCACCTCACCGCGGCAGAATTTTAGGCATCCGCTGAGCTCCTGAACAATTGCTCGTGGAATAAATCGGACGTAAAGGATCGTTTTTATCTATTTTTTGGATAAAGACTCGTAGGGTAACAATTTACCCTAAAAGTGTCGATCTCCTTCAGTAGACGAACACCCATGTGCGTTTGCTGGCCAGCTTTCAGCTTTTCCATCCATTTCTGGAGCAGTTCGTCAAAAATGTAGGTCTTGCTCCTATGAAATCGAACATTTTGTACCTCTAATTATTTTTTAGACGAACACTTCTAAAAAATTAAAATTCACCTGAACACGATCCACTCCTCGTCGGCTAGGGTTTGCAGTTCGGTGTTGAATTCCTCATAGATCACCCAGTTATTCTGGAAACGACGGACTTCGCTTTGTATCGAACGCTTTTTTGTTTTCCATAGGTTTCTAGTCATCTTGCTTTATAAAAATACCAATAGAAATTTTGTAGTGGTCCGACAACTGACCTCAAACTCTTGAATGTCAGCTCCAAGCTCATCCAGCACGAAAAACTCCGGTTTACTGAGACCGAACTGTTCGCATTCTTTCCTGCAACCAAGAAATTAACAGTGATTTTTCGAACTTTCGTTTTTTTTAAATAAAAAGAGCTTGCCGACTAGACTTGTAGAATGGAACTCACTCCAGCTTCTCCCTCTGCACCGTCAACTCGTCATATTCGGCTCGTTTCTCTTTGATGAATTCGATCGCTTTAAGCATCACCTTCCTGAAGATGCAGAGACTTGAAGTAACCTCGTGGAAACTTCTTTTTATTAGAAAAAAGAAAAACAGAAAATACTCATGTTAGATCACAAAATGAATAAAATAGAACTTACTAAACATAAGAGATTGGAAAAATAGTGTTTGAAAGGTTTGATAAAGTCTAAGCGACTTTGTCGACGAAGGCTCAGGTACAGTAGCGGCCAAAAAACAATCAACACACGAAAGAGCTGCGATTTTATCTCCACTTTGACAACTTCGCAATCAATAACTAGGAATCTTCAAGCGAAGCGAAACAAGTTGTTCGATAGAACAAATATTTCTCTTTCACGCAGTGTATTAAACGATCTCAAGTATGCTGAACTGGAGGAAAAAGAAGAAGTTTTAGGAGACATACATTTTTCGTCTTGAAAAATTTCACTTTAATGACGTGTAGCTTTTCAACATGCGAACGCTCAGAGAATCAGGACATAGCGTTTAATAGAGAAAACAATTTTCTTTCGAATGGTGCATCAATTTTTGCAAACGTTCACTGCAGTGAAAAATATTAGTTTGATTTCTAATTTCTCTCATAGCACAGTAACAATGCATGGCTGGAGCTAGCTGGTATCATCGTTTGTATCAGGTTAGGCGATCAGTCCGATCGGTGTTTAATCGTTGTTACTGTATTAGGAGATGTTGTAAATTATGTTTTCTAGTTGCTAATCTGATGTTGTTACGGTATTTTGTTTTTAATAATTGCTGTCGAAGTTTTCGTTTAGCAAAATAGCTTCATATGATCACTTGATCGCCTACTGAGCTCATGTAATAATGCGCGGGAGCCCTCAAGTAAGCAAACCAGTGTTTTCACTTTCCTGGACAAGTCTGTCGTCAACAGCGCGACTCCATAAGAGTAGAATGCTTGGTTGGTCTCAAGTGGGAACGATCGCCAGACTTTAGGCGATAATTTCGCCTTTCTCCACTGCGCCAAACGTGTAGAGTACAGAATACGTTACAGCTGGACTTGTTCTAAACCCTGGTACAAAAATATAGGCATACTCCTGTTTTTCCCTCATCTCTGCTCACTTTCTGATCTCAGGAACATCTGGTCTGGTGTAATAGCTAATTTATAGCAATCTCACATTGTTAAACTAATCAGCAGAGGATCCAATAAAATTCTAAAAAATGTTCACACCAAATGAAATGCAGACAACGAAAAATGATTTGTCGGTTTTCTTTATTTAAATACGAGGTGAGGTTTTTCGACTGTTGACCTGAATTTTGCGCCACAACACACGTTAGAAATTTGTTTGAAAATTCATATCACTTTGTGCTTATAACGTTTCTTAATCTAATTCATAGTATAAATAGTACTGGATGCGTGGAACATAACGATGATACCAGCTAGCCCCAACCATGCATTGTTAGTGTGCTATGAGAGAAATTAGAAATCAAACTAATATTTTTCACTGCAGTGAACGTTTGCAATACTTGATACACCATTCGAAAGAAAATTGTTTTCTCTATTAAACGCTATGTCCTGATTCTCTGAGCGTTCGCATGTTGAAAAACTACACGTCATTAAAGTGAAATTTTTCATGACGACAAATGTATGTCTCTTAAACTTCTTCCAGTTCAGCATACTTGAGATCGATTAATATACTGCGTGAAAGAGAAAGATTTGCTCTATCGAACAACGTGTTTCGCTTCGCTCGAAGATTCCTAGTTATTGATTGCGAAGTCGTCAAATTGGAGGGAAAATCGCAGCTCCATCGCGTGTTGATTGTTTTTTTGGCCGCTACTGTATGTAGTTAAGAGGAAGGGTTAAGAAAAAAGAAAGAAAAAGAATGAATAGGAAAATAAAAGAGAGAAAGAATACCACAAAGTCTATATGCTCTGGTGCAATCTGTCCCTAGAAAAAGGAAGAGAAAACATTTTTCTCTAGACACAAAAAATCAAACAAAACCTAAGTGCCACTGCAAAGCTGAAGGCTAATTGCGAAGCAATATGGCTACTTTCAGTTATCAACAATAGTAAGACTCAATGATCCCTGCAAAGAAGGTCTCACGCACTGAGATTCGGAATAAAAAATGCAAAACAAATGCTGAAATATGTTAAATAAAATGTTAACGAATAAAAAATAATAAATAATAATGATAAAAAATAAATAAAATGGGCAAAATAGAACCTGTTAAACATTAGAGTTTGGAAGAATAGTTGGTTAAAGATTCGATAGAGGCTACAGAACCTTGTCGATGAATGCTCAAGTAGTTAAGAGGGAGAGTTAGGAAAAAAAGAAAGAAAAAGGATGAAAAGTAAGATAAAGGAGGGAAAGAGCCAGCACAAGGTCCACGAGCCCGGATGCGGTCGGTGCCTAAGAGACCATGGTAAAATATTACTTTTTTAAGCAGAAAAAAAGAAACAAAAAAAACCTAGGTGCCACTGCAAAGGTGGAGGCTAATGGCAAAGTATATGGCTTTTTTACTTATTGACAATAGTTGAACTCAACGATTTCTACAAAAAAGGTCTCAGGCACTGAGAGTCAGAACATAAAATACAAAATAAATGCTGAAATAGGTTAAATATTTCAATAAAAATACTTTCATAACGCACCGATCTCCCTGAAGAGCGTCGCTCTTCGGCTTGAACTGATTCCACCGAGCCGAGAGTTTCTCCGACTCGGCGTTTAAGGCCTTGACTCGAGTGTCCACGTTCGATCTCAACACTTCCACCTGAAATTTACATTTTTTATAATTTTATTCTTAAATTCTCCAAACAACCTCCCCTGAACGCTCACCTGCTCCTTGATCATCATCTGATGGCTGTCCAACATCACTTCGAACTTTTCCCATTGGTCGGTGACCGAGGTCATCTGGTCCACACCACTACCGGCGACCGATCGTAGCAGGGTATGTTGCTCGTTCAGCACCAACCACGAGGCTTTTAGCTGAATTTTTTGAAAATTAAAATAATTTTTATCTCTATAGGTGTAGCTGCCCATAAGAATGGATAAGGGTTACCTCTTTATTAGTCCTTCCATACTCAGTATGTCGAGCGTTCGCCTCGGCCACTTCATCGACTGACTGAGGTCGAGTACTGAGCCCATTAATCGCCTGGAAATAATTTTTAAGAGGCGCTACTGACACCCGCACGGTCGAGCGATCGATCCCCGCCCTAGCTAACCATACCATTCAACACTCTTACGTGGGGTAAATTGCTACCGTATTTGTCTGAGAAGGAAAACATCGACATGAGTAATAGCTGATGCACGCAAGTGATTGTATAACCCAAATACGTATTTCCCATGCTTCTACGATTCTGAATGCAAAGCGAGGGCATGGCGCGTCCCCAGGGTACTACCTCTACCTTTTGAAATCGTCTGTAATTCCTTACCTGTGAGAGGAACTGTTGAATAGTTTGCAGTTTCGTGTTAATGCTTAATCGGAGGGTCCAGGTAAGGGTATCGAAGAGGCGCTGGAGCAGCTCGTCGATAGCCGTTTTGGCACCGGTGGCGTTCACAACGATGCACTCCAAGCGGATTTCACTAAATAAAGAGGTTTCATAAAATCATATTTATTGATTTCCCAAGTTCTTTCTTCTTGAAACCTCGGTATAATGTTCAACTTTGCGAATGCTTCTGTGCCAGACGAGGTTAGTAAGGTACGTGACGTAGAATTCCCCAATTTTCCCAGAAGCATTCGAAAAGTTCAACATATTTATTAAATTGTATCCAATTAAAATTACTGTGTTTTCCGGGAAGTATTTGATCAGCTGTAACGAAGTTTCAAGGTCAGAGGACAAAAATCTGGTACAAAAAGCGTAGAGGTTCCTTGTTTCATTGGCGAGAACACTCGCAGGATTTTTTTTCGGAAAAATTGTCTGATAGTCAATCAATAACCCTACTTGGGTAACTTTTCCGCCTCCCTGCCTTTCGCCTTCAATATCTTCAACTGCATTTCCCAATCGGATGCCTTCGTGAAGTTCTCTTCGAAAAGCTGCTCAAGATCGACCTGTGCCAAGACTAGCCAATCCTGCAAAAGCAACTGATAAAGGTGAAATTTGCCTAAATCGATAGAATATACATATTCCTTGTTAAGAAAAGAAATGTTATGGAATGAAATATGTCAAAATAATGTCAAATAATGTCAATGTGTAAATAATGTCAAAAAATAATAAATAATAATGAATGTAAAAAAAAATAATGAAATATGTCAAAGTAATAACAAAATAATGTAAAAAAACAATAATGAAAATAAGTAATAAAATAAATAAATAATGAAATATGCGGTTGTTATCTGTCAAAACTAACCGCAAACTGCAAATCAACTTTTTCCACAGCTCGCATCAGTTGCTCAGCTTTCTCGTAGACACTTGGAAAACGATCGGCGTTTTTGCCGAGCATCGTTGAGAAGAACTTTGACATCTGAGAAAATAGAATTAACGCATCAATTCATACATTTTATTAACTATAACTGATTTTATTACTTTTATCAACAAAAATATAAAAATGATGACGTTCTGGCTGTAGGCCATATGGTGATATCAATAGTGATATCATAAATGGCAGTTTCTGTATTGGTTTGTTTTTTTTTACTTTTTCGTGCATATTCCTCATTTTCGCTGTCTCCTTCACTTTTTGTGGTTACATAGATATTGTGTGGCCCCGCTAAGCGCATGAAAATAAATAAATAAATATTATGAAATCATGAACTCTAACATGGTCTTGCAAGCTGTCTGTGGGTCTTCGGCCAATTCCTGAATAGCGTAATGAATAAATAAATGACTAAATAGCTTCAGAGCTCACCTGGTCCCCTTCAAGAAGTCCCTTGAACTTCTCTGGAATACTCAGGAGTTTCCGCATCTCTTTGTAGTACTTGGCACGAATCTCTTCGATCGGCGGGCGAAGCTGGAGCTTTTGTTGTCTGAAACATCCATAGAATCCCTAGGGCAAGAAAATAACTTCTAAAAAATCCAAAAAATTCAAAAAATTGAAGGAAACTCTGAGCTGGCAAACTAAGAAGTAAGCGGCTCACATGAACACCAACTGCGTATGTATAGGTGGAATTTGTGTGTGAAGACTCTCAATTCCCCATTGATACTGCAATTGTAGGGCCTAAAATGAAAAACTTAAGTAAATATTGAATAAACTAAACTAGGCGAAATAATTAAAATAATCAAATAGCTAAAGATGAAAAAAGCCTCCTGTGAAGCAGTCAGGCGCTAACCTTGTAAAGCTGCCAATCCCAATGCAGCTGCCACGGTCGGAGATTGATTTTGGACGCGCCATGAACCAGTTCCTCCTCGGAAATCTGCAAAATATGATGTCATCTGGAATGAAAACCTTTTTAAATTCTTTTTTAGAACCTTTGATCGGATTTTCGTGAGAATCTCCTTCCACTTGGCCACCTCTTTGAGAACGTCCAGATTCACCAGTTCGACGACTAAGTGGATGATATCGGTGTGAACATTTCGTAGGCGCCTGAATTATTTTCCAAATTATTTCTTATACAATTGTAATTTATAGTTTTGCGGGGGAACAAGGGTACGCGTGGTACAGTGGTAGGAGGACCTAGCTCCACGAGCACGGTAGAGCGATCGATCCCCGCCCGGGCTAACCACGCTTTAGATCGCTCATAGGTCGGGTAAATTGATGCCAGAATTGTTTGGGAAGGTAAAGACACTGAATTGTACACTGGCTGGCCCATCTAGTCATTGTATAGGCCAAATACCTCTACGATTCTGAATGAAAGACGAATGCGCGGCGCGTTCTTAGGGGACTGATCAACGCAGACACCTTTACCTTTGCCTTTACCTTAATTTCCAATGAGACTGTATTCTACAAAAGGCTCAAGGGCTACCCGTGTTTCATTGGTAAGAGGCGCTAGTGACACCCTCGAGCGATCAATTTTGCCTGAGGCTAACCAAACCCTTAATTTCTTTCGGGTTCAGTTAATTGGTCCCAAACTTGTCTGGAAAGGTGAAGACACTGACATAATAATTTCTGGCTCCCGTATTTCATTGTCTAGGCCAAATATGCATTTACCATGACTGTAAGATTCCGAATGGAAAACGAAAGCGTGGCGCACCCTTAGGTAACCTTTACCTTTAAAAAGGCCACTCTACCAAGCTTCTTTCTACCAACCTGTTGTGATTGGCCAGCTTTTCGCAAGCGGCCTGAAGTTTGACGATAAAATCCTCCAACTGTTTGGGATCCTCCCAGGTCACCCGATTGATCGTCGACTCCTCGCCCTTTTGGGGGATCACCAACCTCTCAAAGGCGATGGCTTCGTCGAGCATCAGAGCCTGGAAAGGTTGATTGATCCATCGATCTCTTTGAAAAAAATCGATAAAAATCGATACAAAACCTGTTGACATGGCAACATTTGCTGATCGATGGTGTTATAGAAGTGAGCGATTTGTTTCAGAACCACACCGTATCTGTAGAACTTCTCGCCCTGATTCACACAGTTGATGATCTTCGACGGGATGTTCAGCCCCATACCGGCCAGCTGACGAACCTGAATCGCACAACTGTAGGAATTTGAATTAAATTAATTTCCTTTGAAATTTAAAGGTCCCACCTCTTTTAAAAGTTTCAAGAGCCTGTCGCTATAGTTCACATTTAGCGTGCCCCGTTTCTGCTCGAGCACCATGATTTTGCCCTTCGTCTCAAGAGCAATGGAATCGGTTGGGTCATCGATCGATTGGATAGCTTCACGGCACCTTAAACAAACATTCAATCTCTTAAATCACGTTTAATTGCAACAGTAACTTGAAATCGGGTATCTTATTTGAAATCAGCAGCTAAAATAACCCTTAGAACTACGTTCATCGAAATCGGTGCCCAAATTTCAGATAACGTTATGCCTTGGGTACTGACATAACCCTAAGTAAATAGCGTTAGGGATTTGAAATCCTACTAATAAACAAGCGAAACCACGATGTCTGTTTGTCAACTCTAGGGTCCTGCCGCGATTGCCCGTTACCGTACTCCTAGTACTCCTAGGGTAGTACTTATTTCATCAATTCCTCTCCGTCTTTTGCTGCATGCTTTTTGTTCTTCGTTTTATTTGTTATTATGAATGCCTTATATATGTTTTCTACTATTCATTAATTCTGGCTGGTAGCTAAATAAAACAAGAAAATCACTGGTGAAGATTCTCTTACCATTGATCGTAGTTCTCTTGCTCGGCTTGCTTCAGCTTTTCTGCAAAAGATGCCATTCGACTGTTCAGAGTACCATAGGCGCTGAGATCCTCCAGAAGTGCTGAGCAAAGCGATCGAAGGTTGTCCAGCTGAATTGATCTTCATCAGCGTTTTTGGTGGTGAAAACACCTCATTCATTCTACTAATAAATAAGCGAAACCACGATGCCTGTTTGTCAACTCCAGGGTCCCGGCGCGATTGCCCCTTACATTACTCCCTGTGGCGTATTTTATCAGTTCTTCGCCGTTTTTTGCTGCATGCTTTTTGTTCATCGTTTTATTTGTTATCATAAATGTTTCATATACGTTTCATGCTATTCAATAGTTCATTTGGTGGCCTGCAGGTCGCTGAATGGCTGGTAAAATAAGTAAATCATTCATTGATTCAGGTCATTAAAGAAATAAATTAGAGTCAAAGCATCTATGTCCTCTGTATCCTTACCTTATTGCTCTGCTGCCGGATCCAGACCACCTTCGAGGCGATTTCCGAAAGAAACCGTCCCTGCTCACTATAGCTACTCATGCGATTCTCGATCTCGCGCTCCTTTTCGACAATCTTGCTGGCCAGCTGATTCAGAAGCGCCTCCCTAGAAACATAGGGTTAAAAAGTTGTATTTCTCTGATTCACTAGAAAACACCTCCTCAACCCATATAACAAACCTTTCAGTCTGCAGTTTCTCTTTGATTTTTGTTCGGCACAAGAAATTTTTGTACTTCTCCAGATCGGCTGTGAGCTGTAAACAGTATTTTTATTAAACAAACCACTCAAAGAAGAAAAATCGCAAAAAATTCAAATTTTTCAGAAATTACGTGATTGCTTTCGAGCTTGTTTGTTTGTAGCCGACTCTTCAGAATTGGAATTGTTCGATCGATGATCGGATCCAGAGCTTTTTCGGTCATCTGGAAAGGGTTAGTTCACCCTGGTCAGGTTTCAAATGTAAAATAATTACGAAAATAGGAACCTACGAGTATTTTAGACTTCCAGGTGTGTTCAGTAAGAGGATTATAAGCAAGTACAGCGGTGTTTCTCATCGCTGTCTCGATGATTTTCTCCACCTCGGCTTCCACTCCACGTTCGTTCAGCAGAGCACCGATCTGGGGGCCGAGTTGCTTCAGCAGCAGCACCTGAAATATTCCAATCAATTTTTATCCAGGTAAAGAAAAAGGTAAAAGGTTAATGGGTCGGCGTTGATGGTTCCTTTAGAGAGGCGCCACGCACATGTGTTCCATTCAGAATCGTAGAGGCACGGTAATAGCGTACTTGGCCTATGCATTGATTTACGGGGACAGCCGCTATACCACGTCAGTGTCTGTACCTTCCCAGACAAGTCTGATACCATTTTACCCTGAACCAAGAGATGGAAGTCTTGGTTAACCCGGGTGGGGAACAATCGCTCGACCATTCAGGTGACAGTAGCGCCTCTTACCGCTGTACCACACGGACCAATTTTTTGTTCACATCCTACAAATGAATAAGCGAAACCATGATGTCTGTCGGTCAACTCTAGGGTCCCACCGCGATTGGCCGTTACCGTACACCCAGTGACGTATTTCATCGGTTTCTCGCCGTTTTTTGCTGCATGCTTTTTGTTCTCGGTTTTATTTGTTATTATAAATGCTTTATGTATGTTTTCCACTATCCATAAGTTTATTTCTGCACGTGTGTTTCTGACTTCCTTCATTATTAATACAATACAAATCCACAAACGATCTCATGGTTAATCACAATTCTTCACGGGATAAAGTTGTGCTCGGTCAATAAATAAATAAATTCATATATAACACGAAAACAATTCTTTCTAGTAATCTAAGACTTAAGATTGAGTTTTACAAGTTCGAACCTCTTTTAATCGCTTTGTGAATCCCTGCAGATATTTCATTTCCACCGGCTCCCCTTTCCAGGCATCCTCCATCTGTCGCTTCCACGTTTGTCCGGTCATCAGCTGTACCGACAGATCCCACTGAGTGCAGGCAGCGATTCCTTAAGAAAAGTGGGTAAATCATACCCATGCCATCAAAATTATTCAATTTTAGACGTAGTTCTATCGAGTTATATCCCTCATAGGATACTTCAAAGCCCTAAATCGCTTGAGTATGATTCTACCGTTAATGTCCTTCATACCTGCATTGAGCAGCTCAACCGTCTCCGGAGCTTTCCACAAGCTTCTCTGAATCGATTCTGTTAGCCACCTGCTCGCATAGGTAGGATCCTGTAAAATTAACCATACCCGTCTTGGGTTTCCTGACACTTTTGCTGGGTATAGCGTTGCCCCCCACTATACCCCTAGCCATCCGCTAGGGATCGATAGGGGTGTAGGCGCGAACATCCATGATGTGTTCTTTAACGGATGGTCTTTGACCATAACAACAACAACAACAACAACAAAAACAACAACAACAACAACAGCAACAGCAGCAACAACAGCGACCGCAACAACAACAACAACGACACCATCACCACCACCATCAACAACAACAACAACAACAACAACAACAACAGCAACAACAACAACAGCAGCGACAACAACAATAGCAACAACAGCAACAAAAAGAACAACAGCAACTGCAACAACAACAACAGCAACGTCAACAACAACAACGACAGCACCAGCAGCGACAACACCAGCAACAACAGCAACAGCAGCAATATCAGCAACAACAGTATCCTATCTAGTTACTTGTTGTAAATCTTCTCAATTAAATAAATTGAATTAATTTTTTCACTAGCTCAACCACTTACCCATACACTGGATCAAACTGCGCATTCTGCTCTCCGGGTACTGCGGCTGACTGATCCACAGAGAATCACATGTGTCTTCGAAGGCCTCAACTAGACCGATCATCTCATCCATATCGCGCTCCTAAAAATTTCAAAATAAGCAAAACAAATAGAACCATATAATGTGAGAAATTAGGTGGTGAAAGCTACTGAGAGCTCTTCCCACTGGAAATACGGAACGGATAGAGACATACCTTGAAGGGGTTAGTCGAAATCTGCAGTCAGCCATCCTCCGATAGAAAAGTTCACCCGAATGAGGTCTACTACCCTAGGATACCGTCAAACGTAACCACTGTCTACCACCGATCATACCCTCTTTAGTCAATGAGCGTGTCCGACTCCTGGGTAACTCGTACCCAGCCATCTTCCGTTCGTTTTAAGCCCTGGTAAATTTCCGAAATGTTTCCGGAGTTTCTATATGAATGCATGTGTTCAGATGTTGAATTCGAATTGGAAGCAGCCATCTCGGCTGGGTATCCCTGTAATTAAGCCCTCCGAGCCGTATTCCTTACCCCATTAGAGTCCTTAGGCCCTATGCTCATCTATAGGTAACCTGGTAATCTGATAAATTAAGTATTTGATCAGAAAATTGATTAGAACGCACTTCGATCGTAGCGGTGATCATGTGAAGCGGCTCGAATGCATCCTGGTACTGCTGAGCGGCACTGCCACTGCGAGACTTCCACAGGCGGATTTCATCGGGAAGTGAAACAACGGCTCCTGAAGGATTGAAATTATAGGAATTCAGCTTCCAGTGGATCTAAATAACGAAATATTTTATAGGGAAAGGCTAATGAAACCCCAGCCATCCTGCAGTGGTGATGGCAACCGATCAATCGATCAATTTCAGCTGTGGCTGATCCGTTGGCTCCATTGTAGGCCTTTCAAGGCAGACGTCATCAGCGTCGTGCGCTCAAGTACACCATGGCCAACGCGACGTCGATCGGACGAGTTACTCGTAATGACGCGTGATAACCCGATCAACCGATGACGCTGACCTACCTATCCTTCATCACACACGCGTCACGCGTCACTTTATCGACGCGCCGTCTGAAAGAGCCTTATAGGGTGGCTAGAGATCACCAGAAGACGGTTTGTCCCCACTGGCAGTCGGCCAGACAATAATGGCGCCTCTAGGCAGTTGCATAGTCTTCCCTCAGGTCAATAAAGGTCCGATCTAACAATAAGACCTTCCAATGGCAAGGTTCGGCTGTCGTGAAGCAATAAGCACCAGACAAACAGATTAGCATCGCTCGGAAGAAATCTACCCGTAGTTTATACAGTATTGGAATTGTCCTTTGATCACTTCCCGGAATTTTGTTGAAACTTTGAAGTTTTCAATAACTTTGTTGAATTATTTGTAAAAAAAATATATACATTTTTGAGCTCAGCAGCTCGAGCTCTATCGACTGGCATTCAAAGACCGGTATAAATGCAAAACATGGCAGCTTTTGCCGACCCCTCAGATCTCGCCAGGTTGGCCTCCGAGCCCTCTCGTCGGTCCCTCATAGTAGATACCCATAGGCGTGTTTAACAGCTGGGTTAAAAGTAAGGGCATTTTCCATCTTAGCGAATCGAGCGATGCCTTCAGATCTCAAAATCTTCAAGGAAAATAGGCATTTCGGTTGATTCAAAAGAATTTTCGAAGGCTGTTATACTTCTATCTTCTATCAAGCGAATATTTGTTTCATCTTTTTGTTGGTTCAATAGTTGTTATTGTAACGTCACATGATGCATTCATGTAATAGAGAAAGAAGAAAGAAAGAAATAGCCAGCGGGGAATGATTCCGACGCTGAAAACCGTCGGTGACAAGCTCAGGGGAACAAATTATCCTCGATATCGTATTACAGGATGTCGGGGCTAGAGACTGATTCTGCTTCAAATTTTACCTTTTCTGAATAAGGAGAAAAATAATAGAGCTGAATCATCCACCTTCCTCTTTGCTATTTCCACTGTCCACCGTTGCCAGGAGATTTTCCTCCAGTTCACTGACGAGAGACAACAGGTGCTTGTTGCTGGTGGTCTGCGGCGAGTCCGCAATATCTTTACTGAATATCTGAAAATAAAAAATGCACATGAAAAGAATTTCAAAACAAAAAAGAATTGAAACCTAGAATTAGCTACTTCATTCCCGATTTCAGCAATTCTGGGCAGTTTTCTCATTTTTTTTTCACGAAAGTTTTCATTTTTCTCTAGCTTTTGAAATAGCTAATTTGAAATGTTCAGAAGGTAGAAAAACTGACAAATCACAAATCGATTTTACCCATGTATACTGGTTTACCCATAGTAATTCCAACTCACATTCTGCACACTCTTAAGGAACACCTCGTTCGAAGCTCCATTGATGGACATCACATTTACCATCGCTTTGTAGTTGTCGGTGGTCAAGGCCACCGGGCGAGTTTTGTAGAAAACCACTCGAGGAAGAGTACCCGACTTGGTCTTGTTTGAGAGTTCGACTCCGCGCTGGAATGTGCTCTTTATCGGTCAGTAAACTTATTAAGTATTAATATATTATTATATTTATTATATACATATATTATTATATTATATATATATTATACATATTATATTATATATTGCTATATATTATATTATGTGTATGTTGCGGCACACGTCGGTTTCTCTCTTGAATAAATAAATAAATAAATATTATTGTCGCGATGGTGAGTTCGCACGCGTGTCAAATAGATAAATAAAAAAATAAATAACAAATCCGGCTGCTTACAGTGAAGACAGCCACGAATTTAGAATCCAACGTTTCCAGGTTCACTAGCAAAGGTTATAGGGATTAATAGAGATTTATAAGCCCAAGAGTTCCAATAGACATTTGTAGTTGTCGGTGATCAGTAATAAATAAATAAATAAATAAATAAATAAATAGACATTTCGGTTGTTCTTAAATTTATTTCCTTCTTTTTCACCTGATCAGTGAGACCGATGGAGAGCAAGCCGGCATTGGTGTCGCAGAAGATCTCTATCGGCTGAATTTGGCGCAGCTTCTCCTCGACGATGTTTAAGCCCAAAATATGACTGGCGACTCGCAAGAGATATGTTCTTCTCACGTCCTTCTCGTCATCCTTGGACATTCCGCCCTTGAAAAACATTTTTCATAAAATGAGAGAGATGAGAGATAGCTAAATTTGGGTAGAGACACGCCTTCCAGGAGATGCGGGAAAATAGGAAGGAGTAAAGGCTGAGACTTGACGGCAGCCCTATTGAAGAGAACGCCCTACTTAATAATGTACACCCGTTGATTTTTCTTCTAACTCAAATACGGAGAGGTAAAAAAGAATATAATCAGCAATGGTGGCAGAATTTTTCATATTAACTCTAATATCAAATAGCCGCACGACCAACGGTTCCAGAGAGCAATTGTCTGATCGAAAACAACGCAGCTGGACGAAGAGCAGAATAGAAAATATGGAAATTGCAGAAACAAACGCCCAGAACACCTCTTCAAACTAAAATTGAACTTGGCCGCTGTAAGGAATGGTACGGCGACGTTTGCGAGAACGCTTATCCAGCCATTCGGCGCGCTGCGTAAGGTTGCCATAGTTACCACTGCAACACTATTCCGTTTGCACCACAACAATTGTATGGCAGAAAACTATCAAACAAAATATTTCACTGCTCCCCACCACTGCGGTTGTGCCGTCTCACTCCGCCGTTGAAAAAGAAGGTCCTGGCCGGGATCGAACCGGCGACCTTCTGCGTGTGAAGCAGACGTGATAACCACTACACCACAGGACCACATGCTACGTTGGAGCCCCTACGCAATTTCATTCAGAACAGATTCAGTACTTATCGAAGCATGAAATCCAACCCTTCCACCCATCTGCGTGTTCGCGTCTCCATTGAAAAAGAAGGTCCTGGCCGGGATCGAACCGGCGACCTTCTGCGTGTGAAGCAGACGTGATAACCACTACACCACAGGACCACATGCTACGTTGGAGCCCCTACGCAATTTCATTCAGAACAGATTCAGTACTTATCGAAGCATGAAATCCAACCCTTCCACCCATCTGCGTGTTCGTGTCTCCATTGAAAAAGAAGGTCCTGGCCGGGATCGAACCGGCGGCCTTCTGCGTGTAAAGCAGACGTGATAACCACTACACCACAGGACCACATGCTACGTTGGAGCCCCTACGCAATTTCATTCAGAACAGATTCAGTACTTATCGAAGCATGAAATCCAACCCTTCCACCCATCTGCGTGTTCGTGTCTCCATTGAAAAAGAAGGTCCTGGCCGGGATCGAACCGGCGACCTTCTGCGTGTGAAGCAGACGTGATAACCACTACACCACAGGACCACATGCTACGTTGGAGCCCCTACGCAATTTCATTCAGAACAGATTCAGTACTTATCGAAGCATGAAATCCAACCCTTCCACCCATCTGCGTGTTCGCGTCTCCATGAAAAAGAAGGTCCTGGCCGGGATCGAACCGGCGACCTTCTGCGTGTGAAGCAGACGTGATAACCACTACACCACAGGACCACATGCTACGTTGGAGCCCCTACGCAATTTCATTCAGAACAGATTCAGTACTTATCGAAGCATGAAATCCAACCCTTCCACCCATCTGCGTGTTCGCGTCTCCATTGAAAAAGAAGGTCCTGGCCGGGATCGAACCGGCGACCTTCTGCGTGTGAAGCAGACGTGATAACCACTACACCACAGGACCACATGCTACGTTGGAGCCCCTACGCAATTTCATTCAGAACAGATTCAGTACTTATCGAAGCATGAAATCCAACCCTTCCACCCATCTGCGTGTTCGTGTCTCCATAGAAAAAGAAGGTCCTGGCCGGGATCGAACCGGCGACCTTCTGCGTGTAAAGCAGACGTGATAACCACTACACCACAGGACCACATGCTACGTTGGAGCCCCTACGCAATTTCATTCAGAACAGATTCAGTACTTATCGAAGCATGAAATCCAACCCTTCCACCCATCTGCGTGTTCGCGTCTCCATTGAAAAAGAAGGTCCTGGCCGGGATCGAACCGGCGACCTTCTGCGTGTGAAGCAGACGTGATAACCACTACACCACAGGACCACATGCTACGTTGGAGCCCCTACGCAATTTCATTCAGAACAGATTCAGTACTTATCGAAGCATGAAATCCAACCCTTCCACCCATCTGCGTGTTCGCGTCTCCATTGAAAAAGAAGGTCCTGGCCGGGATCGAACCGGCGGCCTTCTGCGTGTAAAGCAGACGTGATAACCACTACACCACAGGACCACATGCTACGTTGGAGCCCCTACGCAATTTCATTCAGAACAGATTCAGTACTTATCGAAGCATGAAATCCAACCCTTCCACCCATCTGCGTGTTCGCGTCTCCATTGAAAAAGAAGGTCCTGGCCGGGATCGAACCGGCGACCTTCTGCGTGTGAAGCAGACGTGATAACCACTACACCACAGGACCACATGCTACGTTGGAGCCCCTACGCAATTTCATTCAGAACAGATTCAGTACTTATCGAAGCATGAAATCCAACCCTTCCACCCATCTGCGTGTTCGCGTCTCCATTGAAAAAGAAGGTCCTGGCCGGGATCGAACCGGCGACCTTCTGCGTGTGAAGCAGACGTGATAACCACTACACCACAGGACCACATGCTACGTTGGAGCCCCTACGCAATTTCATTCAGAACAGATTCAGTACTTATCGAAGCATGAAATCCAACCCTTCCACCCATCTGCGTGTTCGCGTCTCCATTGAAAAAGAAGGTCCTGGCCGGGATCGAACCGGCGACCTTCTGCGTGTAAAGCAGACGTGATAACCACTACACCACAGGACCACATGCTACGTTGGAGCCCCTACGCAATTTCATTCAGAACAGATTCAGTACTTATCGAAGCATGAAATCCAACCCTTCCACCCATCTGCGTGTTCGCGTCTCCATTGAAAAAGAAGGTCCTGGCCGGGATCGAACCGGCGACCTTCTGCGTGTGAAGCAGACGTGATAACCACTACACCACAGGACCACATGCTACGTTGGAGCCCCTACGCAATTTCATTCAGAACAGATTCAGTACTTATCGAAGCATGAAATCCAACCCTTCCACCCATCTGCGTGTTCGCGTCTCCATTGAAAAAGAAGGTCCTGGCCGGGATCGAACCGGCGACCTTCTGCGTGTGAAGCAGACGTGATAACCACTACACCACAGGACCACATGCTACGTTGGAGCCCCTACGCAATTTCATTCAGAACAGATTCAGTACTTATCGAAGCATGAAATCCAACCCTTCCACCCATCTGCGTGTTCGTGTCTCCATTGAAAAAGAAGGTCCTGGCCGGGATCGAACCGGCGACCTTCTGCGTGTGAAGCAGACGTGATAACCACTACACCACAGGACCACATGCTACGTTGGAGCCCCTACGCAATTTCATTCAGAACAGATTCAGTACTTATCGAAGCATGAAATCCAACCCTTCCACCCATCTGCGTGTTCGCGTCTCCATTGAAAAAGAAGGTCCTGGCCGGGATCGAACCGGCGACCTTCTGCGTGTGAAGCAGACGTGATAACCACTACACCACAGGACCACATGCTACGTTGGAGCCCCTACGCAATTTCATTCAGAACAGATTCAGTACTTATCGAAGCATGAAATCCAACCCTTCCACCCATCTGCGTGTTCGCGTCTCCATTGAAAAAGAAGGTCCTGGCCGGGATCGAACCGGCGACCTTCTGCGTGTGAAGCAGACGTGATAACCACTACACCACAGGACCACATGCTACGTTGGAGCCCCTACGCAATTTCATTCAGAACAGATTCAGTACTTATCGAAGCATGAAATCCAACCCTTCCACCCATCTGCGTGTTCGTGTCTCCATTGAAAAAGAAGGTCCTGGCCGGGATCGAACCGGCGACCTTCTGCGTGTGAAGCAGACGTGATAACCACTACACCACAGGACCACATGCTACGTTGGAGCCCCTACGCAATTTCATTCAGAACAGATTCAGTACTTATCGAAGCATGAAATCCAACCCTTCCACCCATCTGCGTGTTCGCGTCTCCATTGAAAAAGAAGGTCCTGGCCGGGATCGAACCGGCGACCTTCTGCGTGTGAAGCAGACGTGATAACCACTACACCACAGGACCACATGCTACGTTGGAGCCCCTACGCAATTTCATTCAGAACAGATTCAGTACTTATCGAAGCATGAAATCCAACCCTTCCACCCATCTGCGTGTTCGCGTCTCCATTGAAAAAGAAGGTCCTGGCCGGGATCGAACCGGCGGCCTTCTGCGTGTAAAGCAGACGTGATAACCACTACACCACAGGACCACATGCTACGTTGGAGCCCCTACGCAATTTCATTCAGAACAGATTCAGTACTTATCGAAGCATGAAATCCAACCCTTCCACCCATCTGCGTGTTCGTGTCTCCATTGAAAAAAGAAGGTCCTGGCCGGAATCGAACCGGCGACCTTCTGCGTGTGAAGCAGACGTGATAACCACTACACCACAGGACCACATGCTACGTTGGAGCCCCTACGCAATTTCATTCAGAACAGATTCAGTACTTATCGAAGCATGAAATCCAACCCTTCCACCCATCTGCGTGTTCGCGTCTCCATTGAAAAAGAAGGTCCTGGCCGGGATCGAACCGGCGACCTTCTGCGTGTGAAGCAGACGTGATAACCACTACACCACAGGACCACATGCTACGTTGGAGCCCCTACGCAATTTCATTCAGAACAGATTCAGTACTTATCGAAGCATGAAATCCAACCCTTCCACCCATCTGCGTGTTCGTGTCTCCATAGAAAAAGAAGGTCCTGGCCGGGATCGAACCGGCGACCTTCTGCGTGTGAAGCAGACGTGATAACCACTACACCACAGGACCACATGCTACGTTGGAGCCCCTACGCAATTTCATTCAGAACAGATTCAGTACTTATCGAAGCATGAAATCCAACCCTTCCACCCATCTGCGTGTTCGTGTCTCCATTGAAAAAGAAGGTCCTGGCCGGGATCGAACCGGCGGCCTTCTGCGTGTAAAGCAGACGTGATAACCACTACACCACAGGACCACATGCTACGTTGGAGCCCCTACGCAATTTCATTCAGAACAGATTCAGTACTTATCGAAGCATGAAATCCAACCCTTCCACCCATCTGCGTGTTCGTGTCTCCATTGAAAAAGAAGGTCCTGGCCGGGATCGAACCGGCGACCTTCTGCGTGTGAAGCAGACGTGATAACCACTACACCACAGGACCACATGCTACGTTGGAGCCCCTACGCAATTTCATTCAGAACAGATTCAGTACTTATCGAAGCATGAAATCCAACCCTTCCACCCATCTGCGTGTTCGCGTCTCCATTGAAAAAGAAGGTCCTGGCCGGGATCGAACCGGCGACCTTCTGCGTGTGAAGCAGACGTGATAACCACTACACCACAGGACCACATGCTACGTTGGAGCCCCTACGCAATTTCATTCAGAACAGATTCAGTACTTATCGAAGCATGAAATCCAACCCTTCCACCCATCTGCGTGTTCGTGTCTCCATGGAAAAAGAAGGTCCTGGCCGGGATCGAACCGGCGGCCTTCTGCGTGTAAAGCAGACGTGATAACCACTACACCACAGGACCACATGCTACGTTGGAGCCCCTACGCAATTTCATTCAGAACAGATTCAGTACTTATCGAAGCATGAAATCCAACCCTTCCACCCATCTGCGTGTTCGCGTCTCCATTGAAAAAGAAGGTCCTGGCCGGGATCGAACCGGCGACCTTCTGCGTGTGAAGCAGACGTGATAACCACTACACCACAGGACCACATGCTACGTTGGAGCCCCTACGCAATTTCATTCAGAACAGATTCAGTACTTATCGAAGCATGAAATCCAACCCTTCCACCCATCTGCGTGTTCGTGTCTCCATTGAAAAAGAAGGTCCTGGCCGGGATCGAACCGGCGACCTTCTGCGTGTGAAGCAGACGTGATAACCACTACACCACAGGACCACATGCTACGTTGGAGCCCCTACGCAATTTCATTCAGAACAGATTCAGTACTTATCGAAGCATGAAATCCAACCCTTCCACCCATCTGCGTGTTCGCGTCTCCATTGAAAAAGAAGGTCCTGGCCGGGATCGAACCGGCGACCTTCTGCGTGTGAAGCAGACGTGATAACCACTACACCACAGGACCACATGCTACGTTGGAGCCCCTACGCAATTTCATTCAGAACAGATTCAGTACTTATCGAAGCATGAAATCCAACCCTTCCACCCATCTGCGTGTTCGTGTCTCCATGGAAAAAGAAGGTCCTGGCCGGGATCGAACCGGCGGCCTTCTGCGTGTAAAGCAGACGTGATAACCACTACACCACAGGACCACATGCTACGTTGGAGCCCCTACGCAATTTCATTCAGAACAGATTCAGTACTTATCGAAGCATGAAATCCAACCCTTCCACCCATCTGCGTGTTCGCGTCTCCATTGAAAAAGAAGGTCCTGGCCGGGATCGAACCGGCGACCTTCTGCGTGTAAAGCAGACGTGATAACCACTACACCACAGGACCACATGCTACGTTGGAGCCCCTACGCAATTTCATTCAGAACAGATTCAGTACTTATCGAAGCATGAAATCCAACCCTTCCACCCATCTGCGTGTTCGTGTCTCCATAGAAAAAGAAGGTCCTGGCCGGGATCGAACCGGCGACCTTCTGCGTGTGAAGCAGACGTGATAACCACTACACCACAGGACCACATGCTACGTTGGAGCCCCTACGCAATTTCATTCAGAACAGATTCAGTACTTATCGAAGCATGAAATCCAACCCTTCCACCCATCTGCGTGTTCGTGTCTCCATTGAAAAAGAAGGTCCTGGCCGGGATCGAACCGGCGACCTTCTGCGTGTAAAGCAGACGTGATAACCACTACACCACAGGACCACATGCTACGTTGGAGCCCCTACGCAATTTCATTCAGAACAGATTCAGTACTTATCGAAGCATGAAATCCAACCCTTCCACCCATCTGCGTGTTCGTGTCTCCATTGAAAAAGAAGGTCCTGGCCGGGATCGAACCGGCGGCCTTCTGCGTGTGAAGCAGACGTGATAACCACTACACCACAGGACCACATGCTACGTTGGAGCCCCTACGCAATTTCATTCAGAACAGATTCAGTACTTATCGAAGCATGAAATCCAACCCTTCCACCCATCTGCGTGTTCGTGTCTCCATAGAAAAAGAAGGTCCTGGCCGGGATCGAACCGGCGACCTTCTGCGTGTGAAGCAGACGTGATAACCACTACACCACAGGACCACATGCTACGTTGGAGCCCCTACGCAATTTCATTCAGAACAGATTCAGTACTTATCGAAGCATGAAATCCAACCCTTCCACCCATCTGCGTGTTCGTGTCTCCATTGAAAAAGAAGGTCCTGGCGGGATCGAACCGGCGACCTTCTGCGTGTAAAGCAGACGTGATAACCACTACACCACAGGACCACATGCTACGTTGGAGCCCCTACGCAATTTCATTCAGAACAGATTCAGTACTTATCGAAGCATGAAATCCAACCCTTCCACCCATCTGCGTGTTCGCGTCTCCATTGAAAAAGAAGGTCCTGGCCGGGATCGAACCGGCGACCTTCTGCGTGTGAAGCAGACGTGATAACCACTACACCACAGGACCACATGCTACGTTGGAGCCCCTACGCAATTTCATTCAGAACAGATTCAGTACTTATCGAAGCATGAAATCCAACCCTTCCACCCATCTGCGTGTTCGTGTCTCCATGGAAAAAGAAGGTCCTGGCCGGGATCGAACCGGCGGCCTTCTGCGTGTAAAGCAGACGTGATAACCACTACACCACAGGACCACATGCTACGTTGGAGCCCCTACGCAATTTCATTCAGAACAGATTCAGTACTTATCGAAGCATGAAATCCAACCCTTCCACCCATCTGCGTGTTCGTGTCTCCATAGAAAAAGAAGGTCCTGGCCGGGATCGAACCGGCGACCTTCTGCGTGTGAAGCAGACGTGATAACCACTACACCACAGGACCACATGCTACGTTGGAGCCCCTACGCAATTTCATTCAGAACAGATTCAGTACTTATCGAAGCATGAAATCCAACCCTTCCACCCATCTGCGTGTTCGTGTCTCCATTGAAAAAGAAGGTCCTGGCCGGGATCGAACCGGCGGCCTTCTGCGTGTAAAGCAGACGTGATAACCACTACACCACAGGACCACATGCTACGTTGGAGCCCCTACGCAATTTCATTCAGAACAGATTCAGTACTTATCGAAGCATGAAATCCAACCCTTCCACCCATCTGCGTGTTCGTGTCTCCATTGAAAAAGAAGGTCCTGGCCGGGATCGAACCGGCGACCTTCTGCGTGTGAAGCAGACGTGATAACCACTACACCACAGGACCACATGCTACGTTGGAGCCCCTACGCAATTTCATTCAGAACAGATTCAGTACTTATCGAAGCATGAAATCCAACCCTTCCACCCATCTGCGTGTTCGCGTCTCCATTGAAAAAGAAGGTCCTGGCCGGGATCGAACCGGCGACCTTCTGCGTGTGAAGCAGACGTGATAACCACTACACCACAGGACCACATGCTACGTTGGAGCCCCTACGCAATTTCATTCAGAACAGATTCAGTACTTATCGAAGCATGAAATCCAACCCTTCCACCCATCTGCGTGTTCGTGTCTCCATTGAAAAAGAAGGTCCTGGCCGGGATCGAACCGGCGGCCTTCTGCGTGTAAAGCAGACGTGATAACCACTACACCACAGGACCACATGCTACGTTGGAGCCCCTACGCAATTTCATTCAGAACAGATTCAGTACTTATCGAAGCATGAAATCCAACCCTTCCACCCATCTGCGTGTTCGTGTCTCCATAGAAAAAGAAGGTCCTGGCCGGGATCGAACCGGCGACCTTCTGCGTGTGAAGCAGACGTGATAACCACTACACCACAGGACCACATGCTACGTTGGAGCCCCTACGCAATTTCATTCAGAACAGATTCAGTACTTATCGAAGCATGAAATCCAACCCTTCCACCCATCTGCGTGTTCGTGTCTCCATGGAAAAAGAAGGTCCTGGCCGGGATCGAACCGGCGGCCTTCTGCGTGTAAAGCAGACGTGATAACCACTACACCACAGGACCACATGCTACGTTGGAGCCCCTACGCAATTTCATTCAGAACAGATTCAGTACTTATCGAAGCATGAAATCCAATCCTGTACTTATCGAAGCATGAAATCCAACCCTTCCACCCATCTGCGTGTTCGTGTCTCCATGGAAAAAGAAGGTCCTGGCCGGGATCGAACCGGCGGCCTTCTGCGTGTAAAGCAGACGTGATAACCACTACACCACAGGACCACATGCTACGTTGGAGCCCCTACGCAATTTCATTCAGAACCCTTCCACCCATCTGCGTGCGTGTTCGTGTCTCCATGAAAAAGAAGGTCCTGGCCGGGATCGAACCGGCGACCTTCTGCGTGTGAAGCAGACGTGATAACCACTACACCACAGGACCACATGCTACGTTGGAGCCCCTACGCAATTTCATTCAGAACAGATTCAGTACTTATCGAAGCATGAAATCCAACCCTTCCACCCATCTGCGTGTTCGCGTCTCCATTGAAAAAGAAGGTCCTGGCCGGGATCGAACCGGCGACCTTCTGCGTGTGAAGCAGACGTGATAACCACTACACCACAGGACCCACATGCTACGTTGGAGCCCCTACGCAATTTCATTCAGAACAGATTCAGTACTTATCGAAGCATGAAATCCAACCCTTCCACCCATCTGCGTGTTCGTGTCTCCATGGAAAAAGAAGGTCCTGGCCGGGATCGAACCGGCGGCCTTCTGCGTGTAAAGCAGACGTGATAACCACTACACCACAGGACCACATGCTACGTTGGAGCCCCTACGCAATTTCATTCAGAACTACGCAATTTCATTCAGAACTCATTCAGTACTTATCGAAGCATGAAATCCAACCCTTCCACCCATCTGCGTGTTCGTGTCTCCATAGAAAAAGAAGGTCCTGGCCGGGATCGAACCGGCGACCTTCTGCGTGTGAAGCAGACGTGATAACCACTACACCACAGGACCACATGCTACGTTGGAGCCCCTACGCAATTTCATTCAGAACAGATTCAGTACTTATCGAAGCATGAAATCCAACCCTTCCACCCATCTGCGTGTTCGTGTCTCCATTGAAAAAGAAGGTCCTGGCCGGGATCGAACCGGCGACCTTCTGCGTGTGAAGCAGACGTGATAACCACTACACCACAGGACCACATGCTACGTTGGAGCCCCTACGCAATTTCATTCAGAACAGATTCAGTACTTATCGAAGCATGAAATCCAACCCTTCCACCCATCTGCGTGTTCGTGTCTCCATTGAAAAAGAAGGTCCTGGCCGGGATCGAACCGGCGACCTTCTGCGTGTGAAGCAGACGTGATAACCACTACACCACAGGACCACATGCTACGTTGGAGCCCCTACGCAATTTCATTCAGAACAGATTCAGTACTTATCGAAGCATGAAATCCAACCCTTCCACCCATCTGCGTGTTCGCGTCTCCATTGAAAAAGAAGGTCCTGGCCGGGATCGAACCGGCGGCCTTCTGCGTGTAAAGCAGACGTGATAACCACTACACCACAGGACCACATGCTACGTTGGAGCCCCTACGCAATTTCATTCAGAACAGATTCAGTACTTATCGAAGCATGAAATCCAACCCTTCCACCCATCTGCGTGTTCGTGTCTCCATAGAAAAAGAAGGTCCTGGCCGGGATCGAACCGGCGACCTTCTGCGTGTGAAGCAGACGTGATAACCACTACACCACAGGACCACATGCTACGTTGGAGCCCCTACGCAATTTCATTCAGAACAGATTCAGTACTTATCGAAGCATGAAATCCAACCCTTCCACCCATCTGCGTGTTCGTGTCTCCATAGAAAAAGAAGGTCCTGGCCGGGATCGAACCGGCGACCTTCTGCGTGTAAAGCAGACGTGATAACCACTACACCACAGGACCACATGCTACGTTGGAGCCCCTACGCAATTTCATTCAGAACAGATTCAGTACTTATCGAAGCATGAAATCCAACCCTTCCACCCATCTGCGTGTTCGTGTCTCCATGGAAAAAGAAGGTCCTGGCCGGGATCGAACCGGCGGCCTTCTGCGTGTAAAGCAGACGTGATAACCACTACACCACAGGACCACATGCTACGTTGGAGCCCCTACGCAATTTCATTCAGAACAGATTCAGTACTTATCGAAGCATGAAATCCAACCCTTCCACCCATCTGCGTGTTCGCGTCTCCATTGAAAAAGAAGGTCCTGGCCGGGATCGAACCGGCGACCTTCTGCGTGTGAAGCAGACGTGATAACCACTACACCACAGGACCACATGCTACGTTGGAGCCCCTACGCAATTTCATTCAGAACAGATTCAGTACTTATCGAAGCATGAAATCCAACCCTTCCACCCATCTGCGTGTTCGTGTCTCCATAGAAAAAGAAGGTCCTGGCCGGGATCGAACCGGCGACCTTCTGCGTGTAAAGCAGACGTGATAACCACTACACCACAGGACCACATGCTACGTTGGAGCCCCTACGCAATTTCATTCAGAACAGATTCAGTACTTATCGAAGCATGAAATCCAACCCCTCCACCCATCTGCGTGTTCGTGTCTCCATGGAAAAAGAAGGTCCTGGCCGGGATCGAACCGGCGACCTTCTGCGTGTGAAGCAGACGTGATAACCACTACACCACAGGACCACATGCTACGTTGGAGCCCCTACGCAATTTCATTCAGAACAGATTCAGTACTTATCGAAGCATGAAATCCAACCCTTCCACCCATCTGCGTGTTCGCGTCTCCATTGAAAAAGAAGGTCCTGGCCGGGATCGAACCGGCGGCCTTCTGCGTGTAAAGCAGACGTGATAACCACTACACCACAGGACCACATGCTACGTTGCTACGTTGGACCCCCTACGCAGTTTCATTCAGAACAGATTCAGTACTTATCGAAGCATGAAATCCAACCCTTCCACCCATCTGCGTGTTCGTGTCTCCATAGAAAAAGAAGGTCCTGGCCGGGATCGAACCGGCGACCTTCTGCGTGTGAAGCAGACGTGATAACCACTACACCACAGGACCACATGCTACGTTGGAGCCCCTACGCAATTTCATTCAGAACAGATTCAGTACTTATCGAAGCATGAAATCCAACCCTTCCACCCATCTGCGTGTTCGTGTCTCCATAGAAAAAGAAGGTCCTGGCCGGGATCGAACCGGCGACCTTCTGCGTGTGAAGCAGACGTGATAACCACTACACCACAGGACCACATGCTACGTTGGAGCCCCTACGCAATTTCATTCAGAACAGATTCAGTACTTATCGAAGCATGAAATCCAACCCTTCCACCCATCTGCGTGTTCGTGTCTCCATGGAAAAAGAAGGTCCTGGCCGGGATCGAACCGGCGGCCTTCTGCGTGTAAAGCAGACGTGATAACCACTACACCACAGGACCACATGCTACGTTGGAGCCCCTACGCAATTTCATTCAGAACAGATTCAGTACTTATCGAAGCATGAAATCCAACCCTTCCACCCATCTGCGTGTTCGTGTCTCCATAGAAAAAGAAGGTCCTGGCCGGGATCGAACCGGCGACCTTCTGCGTGTGAAGCAGACGTGATAACCACTACACCACAGGACCACATGCTACGTTGGAGCCCCTACGCAATTTCATTCAGAACAGATTCAGTACTTATCGAAGCATGAAATCCAACCCTTCCACCCATCTGCGTGTTCGCGTCTCCATTGAAAAAGAAGGTCCTGGCCGGGATCGAACCGGCGACCTTCTGCGTGTGAAGCAGACGTGATAACCACTACACCACAGGACCACATGCTACGTTGGAGCCCCTACGCAATTTCATTCAGAACAGATTCAGTACTTATCGAAGCATGAAATCCAACCCTTCCACCCATCTGCGTGTTCGTGTCTCCATAGAAAAAGAAGGTCCTGGCCGGGATCGAACCGGCGGCCTTCTGCGTGTAAAGCAGACGTGATAACCACTACACCACAGGACCACATGCTACGTTGGAGCCCCTACGCAATTTCATTCAGAACAGATTCAGTACTTATCGAAGCATGAAATCCAACCCTTCCACCCATCTGCGTGTTCGTGTCTCCATTGAAAAAGAAGGTCCTGGCCGGGATCGAACCGGCGACCTTCTGCGTGTAAAGCAGACGTGATAACCACTACACCACAGGACCACATGCTACGTTGGAGCCCCTACGCAATTTCATTCAGAACAGATTCAGTACTTATCGAAGCATGAAATCCAACCCTTCCACCCATCTGCGTGTTCGCGTCTCCATTGAAAAAGAAGGTCCTGGCCGGGATCGAACCGGCGACCTTCTGCGTGTGAAGCAGACGTGATAACCACTACACCACAGGACCACATGCTACGTTGGAGCCCCTACGCAATTTCATTCAGAACAGATTCAGTACTTATCGAAGCATGAAATCCAACCCTTCCACCCATCTGCGTGTTCGTGTCTCCATAGAAAAAGAAGGTCCTGGCCGGGATCGAACCGGCGACCTTCTGCGTGTAAAGCAGACGTGATAACCACTACACCACAGGACCACATGCTACGTTGGAGCCCCTACGCAATTTCATTCAGAACAGATTCAGTACTTATCGAAGCATGAAATCCAACCCTTCCACCCATCTGCGTGTTCGTGTCTCCATGGAAAAAGAAGGTCCTGGCCGGGATCGAACCGGCGGCCTTCTGCGTGTAAAGCAGACGTGATAACCACTACACCACAGGACCACATGCTACGTTGGAGCCCCTACGCAATTTCATTCAGAACAGATTCAGTACTTATCGAAGCATGAAATCCAACCATCCACCCATCTCCGTGTTCGCGTCTCCATTGAAAAAGAAGGTCCTGGCCGGGATCGAACCGGCGACCTTCTGCGTGTGAAGCAGACGTGATAACCACTACACCACAGGACCACATGCTACGTTGGAGCCCCTACGCAATTTCATTCAGAACAGATTCAGTACTTATCGAAGCATGAAATCCAACCCTTCCACCCATCTGCGTGTTCGTGTCTCCATGGAAAAAGAAGGTCCTGGCCGGGATCGAACCGGCGGCCTTCTGCGTGTAAAGCAGACGTGATAACCACTACACCACAGGACCACATGCTACGTTGGAGCCCCTACGCAATTTCATTCAGAACAGATTCAGTACTTATCGAAGCATGAAATCCAACCCTTCCACCCATCTGCGTGTTCGTGTCTCCATTGAAAAAGAAGGTCCTGGCCGGGATCGAACCGGCGACCTTCTGCGTGTAAAGCAGACGTGATAACCACTACACCACAGGACCACATGCTACGTTGGAGCCCCTACGCAATTTCATTCAGAACAGATTCAGTACTTATCGAAGCATGAAATCCAACCCTTCCACCCATCTGCGTGTTCGCGTCTCCATTGAAAAAGAAGGTCCTGGCCGGGATCGAACCGGCGACCTTCTGCGTGTGAAGCAGACGTGATAACCACTACACCACAGGACCACATGCTACGTTGGAGCCCCTACGCAATTTCATTCAGAACAGATTCAGTACTTATCGAAGCATGAAATCCAACCCTTCCACCCATCTGCGTGTTCGTGTCTCCATGGAAAAAGAAGGTCCTGGCCGGGATCGAACCGGCGACCTTCTGCGTGTGAAGCAGACGTGATAACCACTACACCACAGGACCACATGCTACGTTGGAGCCCCTACGCAATTTCATTCAGAACAGATTCAGTACTTATCGAAGCATGAAATCCAACCCTTCCACCCATCTGCGTGTTCGTGTCTCCATAGAAAAAGAAGGTCCTGGCCGGGATCGAACCGGCGACCTTCTGCGTGTGAAGCAGACGTGATAACCACTACACCACAGGACCACATGCTACGTTGGAGCCCCTACGCAATTTCATTCAGAACAGATTCAGTACTTATCGAAGCATGAAATCCAACCCTTCCACCCATCTGCGTGTTCGTGTCTCCATGGAAAAAGAAGGTCCTGGCCGGGATCGAACCGGCGGCCTTCTGCGTGTAAAGCAGACGTGATAACCACTACACCACAGGACCACATGCTACGTTGGAGCCCCTACGCAATTTCATTCAGAACAGATTCAGTACTTATCGAAGCATGAAATCCAACCCTTCCACCCATCTGCGTGTTCGTGTCTCCATGGAAAAAGAAGGTCCTGGCCGGGATCGAACCGGCGGCCTTCTGCGTGTAAAGCAGACGTGATAACCACTACACCACAGGACCACATGCTACGTTGGAGCCCCTACGCAATTTCATTCAGAACAGATTCAGTACTTATCGAAGCATGAAATCCAACCCTTCCACCCATCTGCGTGTTCGCGTCTCCATAGAAAAAGAAGGTCCTGGCCGGGATCGAACCGGCGACCTTCTGCGTGTGAAGCAGACGTGATAACCACTACACCACAGGACCACATGCTACGTTGGAGCCCCTACGCAATTTCATTCAGAACAGATTCAGTACTTATCGAAGCATGAAATCCAACCCTTCCACCCATCTGCGTGTTCGTGTCTCCATAGAAAAAGAAGGTCCTGGCCGGGATCGAACCGGCGGCCTTCTGCGTGTAAAGCAGACGTGATAACCACTACACCACAGGACCACATGCTACGTTGGAGCCCCTACGCAATTTCATTCAGAACAGATTCAGTACTTATCGAAGCATGAAATCCAACCCTTCCACCCATCTGCGTGTTCGCGTCTCCATTGAAAAAGAAGGTCCTGGCCGGGATCGAACCGGCGACCTTCTGCGTGTGAAGCAGACGTGATAACCACTACACCACAGGACCACATGCTACGTTGGAGCCCCTACGCAATTTCATTCAGAACAGATTCAGTACTTATCGAAGCATGAAATCCAACCCTTCCACCCATCTGCGTGTTCGTGTCTCCATAGAAAAAGAAGGTCCTGGCCGGGATCGAACCGGCGGCCTTCTGCGTGTAAAGCAGACGTGATAACCACTACACCACAGGACCACATGCTACGTTGGAGCCCCTACGCAATTTCATTCAGAACAGATTCAGTACTTATCGAAGCATGAAATCCAACCCTTCCACCCATCTGCGTGTTCGTGTCTCCATGGAAAAAGAAGGTCCTGGCCGGGATCGAACCGGCGACCTTCTGCGTGTAAAGCAGACGTGATAACCACTACACCACAGGACCACATGCTACGTTGGAGCCCCTACGCAATTTCATTCAGAACAGATTCAGTACTTATCGAAGCATGAAATCCAACCCTTCCACCCATCTGCGTGTTCGCGTCTCCATTGAAAAAGAAGGTCCTGGCCGGGATCGAACCGGCGACCTTCTGCGTGTGAAGCAGACGTGATAACCACTACACCACAGGACCACATGCTACGTTGGAGCCCCTACGCAATTTCATTCAGAACAGATTCAGTACTTATCGAAGCATGAAATCCAACCCTTCCACCCATCTGCGTGTTCGCGTCTCCATTGAAAAAGAAGGTCCTGGCCGGGATCGAACCGGCGGCCTTCTGCGTGTAAAGCAGACGTGATAACCACTACACCACAGGACCACATGCTACGTTGGAGCCCCTACGCAATTTCATTCAGAACAGATTCAGTACTTATCGAAGCATGAAATCCAACCCTTCCACCCATCTGCGTGTTCGTGTCTCCATTGAAAAAGAAGGTCCTGGCCGGGATCGAACCGGCGGCCTTCTGCGTGTAAAGCAGACGTGATAACCACTACACCACAGGACCACATGCTACGTTGGAGCCCCTACGCAATTTCATTCAGAACAGATTCAGTACTTATCGAAGCATGAAATCCAACCCTTCCACCCATCTGCGTGTTCGTGTCTCCATGGAAAAAGAAGGTCCTGGCCGGGATCGAACCGGCGGCCTTCTGCGTGTAAAGCAGACGTGATAACCACTACACCACAGGACCACATGCTACGTTGGAGCCCCTACGCAATTTCATTCAGAACAGATTCAGTACTTATCGAAGCATGAAATCCAACCCTTCCACCCATCTGCGTGTTCGTGTCTCCATAGAAAAAGAAGGTCCTGGCCGGGATCGAACCGGCGACCTTCTGCGTGTGAAGCAGACGTGATAACCACTACACCACAGGACCACATGCTACGTTGGAGCCCCTACGCAATTTCATTCAGAACAGATTCAGTACTTATCGAAGCATGAAATCCAACCCTTCCACCCATCTGCGTGTTCGTGTCTCCATGGAAAAAGAAGGTCCTGGCCGGGATCGAACCGGCGGCCTTCTGCGTGTAAAGCAGACGTGATAACCACTACACCACAGGACCACATGCTACGTTGGAGCCCCTACGCAATTTCATTCAGAACAGATTCAGTACTTATCGAAGCATGAAATCCAACCCTTCCACCCATCTGCGTGTTCGTGTCTCCATGGAAAAAGAAGGTCCTGGCCGGGATCGAACCGGCGACCTTCTGCGTGTGAAGCAGACGTGATAACCACTACACCACAGGACCACATGCTACGTTGGAGCCCCTACGCAATTTCATTCAGAACAGATTCAGTACTTATCGAAGCATGAAATCCAACCCTTCCACCCATCTGCGTGTTCGCGTCTCCATTGAAAAAGAAGGTCCTGGCCGGGATCGAACCGGCGACCTTCTGCGTGTGAAGCAGACGTGATAACCACTACACCACAGGACCACATGCTACGTTGGAGCCCCTACGCAATTTCATTCAGAACAGATTCAGTACTTATCGAAGCATGAAATCCAACCCTTCCACCCATCTGCGTGTTCGTGTCTCCATGGAAAAAGAAGGTCCTGGCCGGGATCGAACCGGCGGCCTTCTGCGTGTAAAGCAGACGTGATAACCACTACACCACAGGACCACATGCTACGTTGGAGCCCCTACGCAATTTCATTCAGAACAGATTCAGTACTTATCGAAGCATGAAATCCAACCCTTCCACCCATCTGCGTGTTCGTGTCTCCATAGAAAAAGAAGGTCCTGGCCGGGATCGAACCGGCGACCTTCTGCGTGTAAAGCAGACGTGATAACCACTACACCACAGGACCACATGCTACGTTGGAGCCCCTACGCAATTTCATTCAGAACAGATTCAGTACTTATCGAAGCATGAAATCCAACCCTTCCACCCATCTGCGTGTTCGTGTCTCCATGGAAAAAGAAGGTCCTGGCCGGGATCGAACCGGCGGCCTTCTGCGTGTAAAGCAGACGTGATAACCACTACACCACAGGACCACATGCTACGTTGGAGCCCCTACGCAATTTCATTCAGAACAGATTCAGTACTTATCGAAGCATGAAATCCAACCCTTCCACCCATCTGCGTGTTCGTGTCTCCATAGAAAAAGAAGGTCCTGGCCGGGATCGAACCGGCGACCTTCTGCGTGTGAAGCAGACGTGATAACCACTACACCACAGGACCACATGCTACGTTGGAGCCCCTACGCAATTTCATTCAGAACAGATTCAGTACTTATCGAAGCATGAAATCCAACCCTTCCACCCATCTGCGTGTTCGTGTCTCCATAGAAAAAGAAGGTCCTGGCCGGGATCGAACCGGCGGCCTTCTGCGTGTAAAGCAGACGTGATAACCACTACACCACAGGACCACATGCTACGTTGGAGCCCCTACGCAATTTCATTCAGAACAGATTCAGTACTTATCGAAGCATGAAATCCAACCCTTCCACCCATCTGCGTGTTCCCCTCTCCATAGAAAAAGAAGGTCCTGGCCGGGATCGAACCGGCGACCTTCTGCGTGTGAAGCAGACGTGATAACCACTACACCACAGGACCACATGCTACGTTGGAGCCCCTACGCAATTTCATTCAGAACAGATTCAGTACTTATCGAAGCATGAAATCCAACCCTTCCACCCATCTGCGTGTTCGTGTCTCCATAGAAAAAGAAGGTCCTGGCCGGGATCGAACCGGCGGCCTTCTGCGTGTAAAGCAGACGTGATAACCACTACACCACAGGACCACATGCTACGTTGGAGCCCCTACGCAATTTCATTCAGAACAGATTCAGTACTTATCGAAGCATGAAATCCAACCCTTCCACCCATCTGCGTGTTCGTGTCTCCATGGAAAAAGAAGGTCCTGGCCGGGATCGAACCGGCGGCCTTCTGCGTGTAAAGCAGACGTGATAACCACTACACCACAGGACCACATGCTACGTTGGAGCCCCTACGCAATTTCATTCAGAACAGATTCAGTACTTATCGAAGCATGAAATCCAACCCTTCCACCCATCTGCGTGTTCGCGTCTCCATTGAAAAAGAAGGTCCTGGCCGGGATCGAACCGGCGGCCTTTGCGTGTAAAGCAGACGTGATAACCACTACACCACAGGACCACATGCTACGTTGGAGCCCCTACGCAATTTCATTCAGAACAGATTCAGTACTTATCGAAGCATGAAATCCAACCCTTCCACCCATCTGCGTGTTCGTGTCTCCATGGAAAAAGAAGGTCCTGGCCGGGATCGAACCGGCGGCCTTCTGCGTGTAAAGCAGACGTGATAACCACTACACCACAGGACCACATGCTACGTTGGAGCCCCTACGCAATTTCATTCAGAACAGATTCAGTACTTATCGAAGCATGAAATCCAACCCTTCCACCCATCTGCGTGTTCGTGTCTCCATGGAAAAAGAAGGTCCTGGCCGGGATCGAACCGGCGACCTTCTGCGTGTGAAGCAGACGTGATAACCACTACACCACAGGACCACATGCTACGTTGGAGCCCCTACGCAATTTCATTCAGAACAGATTCAGTACTTATCGAAGCATGAAATCCAACCCTTCCACCCATCTGCGTGTTCGCGTCTCCATTGAAAAAGAAGGTCCTGGCCGGGATCGAACCGGCGACCTTCTGCGTGTGAAGCAGACGTGATAACCACTACACCACAGGACCACATGCTACGTTGGAGCCCCTACGCAATTTCATTCAGAACAGATTCAGTACTTATCGAAGCATGAAATCCAACCCTTCCACCCATCTGCGTGTTCGTGTCTCCATGGAAAAAGAAGGTCCTGGCCGGGATCGAACCGGCGGCCTTCTGCGTGTAAAGCAGACGTGATAACCACTACACCACAGGACCACATGCTACGTTGGAGCCCCTACGCAATTTCATTCAGAACAGATTCAGTACTTATCGAAGCATGAAATCCAACCCTTCCACCCATCTGCGTGTTCGTGTCTCCATGGAAAAAGAAGGTCCTGGCCGGGATCGAACCGGCGGCCTTCTGCGTGTAAAGCAGACGTGATAACCACTACACCACAGGACCACATGCTACGTTGGAGCCCCTACGCAATTTCATTCAGAACAGATTCAGTACTTATCGAAGCATGAAATCCAACCCTTCCACCCATCTGCGTGTTCGCGTCTCCATTGAAAAAGAAGGTCCTGGCCGGGATCGAACCGGCGACCTTCTGCGTGTGAAGCAGACGTGATAACCACTACACCACAGGACCACATGCTACGTTGGAGCCCCTACGCAATTTCATTCAGAACAGATTCAGTACTTATCGAAGCATGAAATCCAACCCTTCCACCCATCTGCGTGTTCGCGTCTCCATTGAAAAAGAAGGTCCTGGCCGGGATCGAACCGGCGGCCTTCTGCGTGTAAAGCAGACGTGATAACCACTACACCACAGGACCACATGCTACGTTGGAGCCCCTACGCAATTTCATTCAGAACAGATTCAGTACTTATCGAAGCATGAAATCCAACCCTTCCACCCATCTGCGTGTTCGCGTCTCCATTGAAAAAGAAGGTCCTGGCCGGGATCGAACCGGCGACCTTCTGCGTGTGAAGCAGACGTGATAACCACTACACCACAGGACCACATGCTACGTTGGAGCCCCTACGCAATTTCATTCAGAACAGATTCAGTACTTATCGAAGCATGAAATCCAACCCTTCCACCCATCTGCGTGTTCGTGTCTCCATTGAAAAAGAAGGTCCTGGCCGGGATCGAACCGGCGACCTTCTGCGTGTGAAGCAGACGTGATAACCACTACACCACAGGACCACATGCTACGTTGGAGCCCCTACGCAATTTCATTCAGAACAGATTCAGTACTTATCGAAGCATGAAATCCAACCCTTCCACCCATCTGCGTGTTCGTGTCTCCATAGAAAAAGAAGGTCCTGGCCGGGATCGAACCGGCGACCTTCTGCGTGTGAAGCAGACGTGATAACCACTACACCACAGCACCACGTTATTTGTGGGAACATCCACGTATTCGCATTCAGAGTAGATCCAGTACTTTGAGGATATCGAACTCGGGTCCTACCATCTATTTCTTAGCCCCTGTGTTCATTTCTTGATTGTGTGTAGTTGTATAGTTCACTTTTGGTGTATTTCTGCGGGCATAATGCCACCGTCAAAACAACGAAACAATCAAGCAACACATTTCTCCAAATATTTTTCTCAAAGTTCCAAAGTTTGTATTAAGAACTGACATATGCAAAGACCATTGTGAGTCATCTAATCAGCATCAACCGCTTCTGCCTTCCTCTGAAACAACGAAGATATTGTACGGAGCAGAATGATTTTTCGAGAATCTCTACAATACAATGACGCTTGCCTTTTTCTTTTTGTTCACTTTTTCCATTAAACTCGAGGGGCCTGTTGACGTAAGTCGTCGCATTTTGGCTTCTTTTGTTCCAGCTCTTACATCATATCCCTCTGCATGTAAGAGCGTGATTCTCTTGGCTAATTCTCTCCACGCTGCCTCGTCGGCAGCCATGTGTTTCTTCATTCCCCACATGAAAGTACCGGCCGTTTCGAGAATGTACTCTAACTTCTCCATGTAACCTTCCTGAAACGTGTTTGAGTTTTATGAGAGTAGACCACAGAATTGGAATAACTTCGCAGGGACCTCTTTGACATTCCTATTGTATCCTACCATCTCTTGTTCTATTTGCTGCTTTTTGGTTTGGTTCTGTTCTATTTCATTTCCCTCATTTGAGCTTTTGGTTGTGTGCTATCTTCCTGGTTTTTTCATCCTTTTATTTCTCAATTTGTCATTAAAATAATAGTAAGAAACGATTTTATCGGAGAGAGTTCATTTGTCTACCGTAACCCGTCGTCAGCTCAGTGATTTTTTGTGACAAACAATTTTATACCCAGAACATTTTTTTACCTTTTATATACGTTCTCCTTCAAGAACTATAAGATAGCCATGATATCGTGTCGATTTTAGCCCTTATACAAGCCCGCAGGCGTAATTTGCTAGGCCCTCTGACCGCATTTGCACCGAGTTCGCGCCAAGGGCCGCATTGACGCAAAGTCGGGGCGAGGCGCCTGTCGCGTGCTATGTAACGGCGGATTACGGTAGACAAATGGACACCCTCCGATAGAATCGTGCTTGTAAATAGTAGCTATTTTACTTCGATATCGTTTACAGTTTGATGTTCAGTTGAATTTTATTTTTCCCCACCCGCCTAGACTTATAGTAAATAAATAAGCGTGAGCATTTAATTATAAATAAATAAATGAACCCACCGAAACTTCATCACCAGGTGGCTCTGCAATTACTGCAAGCACCTGTGGGTTATCTGCTCCCAAAGACGCTCCGTAATCGGCTCGCTCCGATCCTCCACTCTCACCCTTTGGCTGGTTCTAGAAATCAATAAAAAAGAAAATATTCACCAAAACACATTTCAATTGAACTAAAATCTCGTTTCTTACGGCTACTCCTTCGGCAGGAGATTGTGGTGCTGGAGGCGGAGTAACCGGCGTAGGCGTACTGCCCTTTTTCAGATTTCTGTCAACACCACTCTTCTCTGTGGCGTCACGTTTCTTCTGAATGAAAGATCACATTTTATTTCCCAATTTTTCAAAGGATTTTCTCAAATCGTCGACATCGATATCCTTTACCTTGCCGCAAAGCACTGAAGTTTTACTGGCAATAACAGTTATACTTGCGAGATATAGAATTAAACCCAGCAATATCGTCCACATTTCAAGCTGAAAAGGAAAACTACCTCATACTCCATCGAATAAGCTGTTTCCCAATGTATCCTTCCTTTCATGAATAAGGCCCTTTGATAAACTTTGCTAAATCGATTTCCCCCTAATGTATGTACATACCAAAGGTCTATACCGACCGCTTAAGGCAAGTGAACCGCGGAATGGCTTAGTGGGTTTAACCCACTGATAACCGTTTCATTTCAGCTCTCCAGTAATCTGTGAGCGGGCGGAGGATCTGGATTGGTGAAGGGTAGTCAGCAGAAACGATAAACTGACAATGAGACAGACAATTAGTGGGAGGTGTGACAGAACAGGAAAGAGGTTGAACCGAGTGGTTAGTGGTAATCAAGGTGAAAAGGTAAAAGGTAAAGGTGTTTGGCCTTCACAATAACCTGCGTGGCTCCCGCTCTATACAATTACTTGTGGAGGCCAGCCGCTATACCAAGTTAGTGTGTCTACCTTCCCAGAAAAGTCTGGTACCAAATTGCCGACCCCGAAGGAATGGAAGGCTTGGTTAGCCCGGGCCGGAATCGATCGCTCGACCGTGCGAGTGTCAGTGGCCCCTCTTACCACCGTAGCACTTGCACTTAATAAACAGGGGTATGACCCAAAAGCAATCAAACTAGCTTGATGGGAAAGTGGCTATGGGTAACCTGAAGAGGGAATATTAACTTCCGAATCAGTAAAGGAAGGAAGACTGGAACCCCAGAAAAGTTGCTCAAGGGCCGTAACTAAGGATAAGCACACTTACCTAACGCCCATCCATCTACGAGTTTCTTAAAAAATGAAACCTACACAGTCGACACATAGATGGTACTGAAAGGGCAACAAGTACCGACTATCACTCTTTCATTTTCAAGCAGCTCCTTATGCTCTCATTTTGGAGTAAAATAAGATTAGAATCGGTTTTCAGAGCAGCTAGTGGTCAGAGGACGCGCCATGCATCCATCTTCTTGTTTGAGTTGTCTACACGGAGCAGATTATCTTCATATTACTTGTAGGAATCCCTGGTCAAGTAAGAGGCGCTGCTGGCATCCGCACGGTCGAGCGTTCGATTCCCGCACGGGCTAACCGAGCCTTCACTCCCTCCAGGCCAGGCGAGTTGGTACAAGACTTGCTTGAGAAGGCAAAGACATTGACTTGGTATAGCGGCAATCCCCCGCAAGTCGTTGTAAAGGCCAAATACGCATTCACAAGCCTCCACGATTTTGAATGGAACACGATTGGGGAATTCCGTGCTCGATATTGCAAAAAAATGCTTGGCTTGTGACTGGTTGAGGATTTTCTTTCTAAGTCTCTTGCTATTAAGTCCTTGTGCCCTCCACCCTCCTCCATTTTAAGCCATTGCCTGGGGTGCGTATCAATTTAAATAGGTCTGTAATGGCCAACCCCGGAATGGAACTTCCAGTTGCATGCTTTTAAGGTCGTAGGTAGCGCGTTGGTAGGCCGATGGTCTTGTTACTAGGAGACAACGCTTGTTTGATTAACTGGCACTATAGCCAAGCTAACCCCCTTCAACTAAAACGTACTCACTCTTGACCACCCGCAGTCGATCCCTCCTTTTTCATTGTATTTGATTTTCTGTGGTCAGTCTCGTCAGGTATTGCTAACTTACTGTTGTGTTTTTGTTTGGTACTGACATAAAGATAAGATAAGATAAGATGACTGATCAGCGCCGACACCTTTGAATTTTACCTTCCTTGTGGAAATCAGCTGATGCGGGGAATTAACCGCGACTTCATTCGCATTTCCGATCAGGATCACATGCTCCTGCAATTCTCATTTTTACGCCAAAGCTTCTCTTATCCCAAAGGTTTTCTTATCTTTTCCCCCAAAGGTCCTCTTATCGATACCCAAGGGCAGTGACCCGAATTTGACCTCGTCCCTTTCACAGATTACAATGAGAAAACGCATTCCGTTTTTCACGTTTTACCCCTTTCAAGAACCTCTTGGGTACTTAGTTAGAGCAACGCTCTGTTATACCTACTCTCCTGCTGCTGTTACCGCTGGACACAAATAGGTACTCCGCTTTGTCACTTAGCTGGTTTTGCTAACCGTTGACTGAGGCTATTTTATTTTCGGAGATCGCTAAGAGTAGCTAACTCTTAGCTAAGTAAAAGGGGAGAGGAAGCAAAATTAGAAGAGTTGAGTTCTGTTTTTCGACTCTAAAGAATTGCTGGTTCGCTTGAATAAGTTTCCAAGTCGAAATTTGTCCCTTGACAAAAGGTTATACTTTCGAACCGCTCTACTTTACAGATGGCAGAAATGAGAATAAAAAAAAGCATACTTATCACAATTTGTTGTTGATGAGCATTCAAGCAGAGGTGCTTCATTCGCACAGTTTCTAGCTCTCGATTCAGTTTATTAAGTATGAACAAGCAGGTGGGTCAGCTTAACCCCGTCTCCTTACCCTTGTTTTCAAGTTTTTCAGTTTCAGTTCCGAAATCCTTCACAGGTGGTTCGATTTTCAGGCACAAGACAATATGCTTTCTGTAATCCAGAATTTTCTCGCCAACGTTCCACCAGCATGCGATGTAGAAATCAGCATGAAATGTGTGACATTTTACTTTATTCTTGTCCTCAGACCTCAGAAATGTCAGGGAAAGTTCAGGCTGACCAACGGAACTTGCATATTTCAGATAATTTAAGTAGGACAGCAGGGCAGTACTCCAATGGCTCAACATTCAGAATGACTACACCTGGTATGAACGAGTAAGTTCCACCAAATAGTGAGGACGCGCGTGGTACAATGGTATGAGGCGCTATAGTCATCCCAACGGTCGAGCAATCGATCCCCGTCTTGTTAACCAAGGCTTTCCTCCCTCCCACGTGGGTGAATTGGTACCAGGCTTGTCTGGAAAGGTAAAAACACTGGTTTGGTACGGTGGCTGCCCCCGCAAGTCATTGAATAAGCCAAGTACGCATTCACCACGCCTCAATGATTCTGAATGGAACACAAATGCATGACGCATCCTTAGGCGATTAATCAACGCGGACATCTTTATCTTTACCTTTATCCAAAACCTCCTGGTCATTTCCTTCAGGATGCAAGACTCCTCGAATAAGTCTGAACGTCGACGCTCTAAACCGTAAGTGAAAAAGTTGGCGGTTAAAGGACTTTCTGAACCTTTACCACTTAAACCCTAACCATTCAGGTCGACCCCAGTGATGTCACGAAAACTACGTTCAGAGGAGAAAGTTTCTCTGCAGAACGCGGTTCCTCTGTTCAGTCCAGATAAGAAGACGGTATGTTCTTGAGCGGATACCCTAGGTATCAGGTTACACAAGTATCAACGTATTTACCCAAATTCGTTAAGGATCCGACTACGTACGAGCCGATATCGCCGGCAGTTAGGGTACGGTTTCCTAAAGCCCTCTTTCTCTCGATTTCCATCCTCGTTGTCTCCATTCCTACTTTTCTGTCCTTCTTCCTCTCCTTGTCTATTAAATTTTCGATTTCAGAAAGAAGAAAAGAACAAGGACGAGGTAAACGTATCCGCTGAAGGTTTTGACAAAGGACCCAAAGATCGTTTGCCCCCTCCAAAGCCAAATAAGGTATACGAACTGCAATGAAATCATTAGAAGGAACACTGTTTTCTATAATTTTCAGCCCGCATCGAAATCCAGCGATCAGGAAACGGACGACATGGCGACTAGCGAACTGTTCCCGGCTAAAAAAGCGCTTCGCTACAATAAAAATTCTGGAAAATACGACGATATTTCTTACTAGACATTATCTTTCGGTTAATAAATCTGCCTATATTGGTTCAAGCCGCCTACGCAAGGGTATGATCGTGGAGATTCAAGGCGGATACCAGAATCATGATCAGTTACCAAAAAGCTTCTTCCCGATGAAGTCGAGGGTAGAGATTCTGACTCTAATGACTACGAGGATGAGATTATGAAAATAAGCATAAAATCGAACGCTTTGCAACTCCTTATAAGGGATTTTTACCGCTTCAATAGTACAGCACTCTATCGTCTGATCGTAAACAGCGCTCCACTGACACAACCCTCGCTCCAATCGCGATCGTATGCAAACTGCTCCCCGCCGGAGGCGGGACGCAGTGCAGCACGATTTAACACGCCTACGAGGAACTGTTGACCCCACCGGTTGAGGTCGTCCTTATTTCGGCGAATATTTCTTATTTTTAAACTATATTCGAGCATGGAAAGCAAGGATGCCAGCGAGGACGAGAGCGAGGAGGTCACCGAGGCCTCAGAAGCTCTGGAAGCCACGTCGTCCGTCATTGAGGATCTTGAGTTGGCCCAGGCTTCGTTGGAGTCGCCGAGCAGTTCATGTGGGTTGAGTTTATAGTTTATGGTTGCCGTTTCATTATTATTTCATTTTTAGTGTTTTATTGAATTCTTTCTATCGGTGCCTTCTTTCACAATTTGTAAAGTCAAGAGTATTGAGTTAAACATAAACGGTGTCGGTGTTGATCCAAAGTCACTAGACCGAAACGCCTCTTCAACTTTTCTGTGGCTGTTCACATCAGTGATTAAAAACGCTAAGCTACGCTATAAAGATAAAAGTAAAGGTTTTAGCATGATCAGTCCACTGAGGACGCGCCGCCGCATTCGTGTTCTATTCAAGTCGTAGAGGCATAGTGAATGCGTATTTGGCCTATACAATGACCTGCGGGGCCAGCCGCTATACCAGGTCAGTGTCTTTGCCTTCCTAGACAAGTCTGGTACCAATTTACCCGACCCCGGAGGGATGGAAGGCTTGGTTAGCCGGGGATCGATCGCTCGACCGTGCGGGTGACAGCAGCGCCTCTTACCACTGCACCAAAATTGGCCCAAAATCGAGAATGTGCCCGGGAAAAATGCAAGGTCCTATTTGTATTTGGGATGAACAATATGAGGCAATATCTACTGGTTGTTTGTTTCACAATCTAAAAAGTAAAATGTCTATGGGATTTGGCTGTTTTGACATCTCGGACCTTGATATCTCTGCAGTACAAAGGAGAATAAACATCCCGAAGTCAATAGATTTTCGCCTACTTTTAAGCGGCACAGGGCCCGCGTGGTACAGTGGTAAGAGTCGCTGCTGACACGCTCACGGTCGAGCGATCGATCCCGGCCCGGGCTAACCAAGCCTTCCATTTCTACGGGGTCGGGTAAATCGGCACCAGACCTGTCTGGGAAGGTAAAGACACTGACCTGGTATAGCGGCTGATCCCCGCAGGTCATTGTATAGGCCAAACACGCATTCACAAAGCCTCTACGATTCTGAATTGAACACGAATGCGGCGGCGCGTCCTCAGGGGACTGATCAACGCCGGCACCTTTACCTTTTTTACCTTTTTAGGCGGCACCACTATTTTTAGCGTGAAATCTGTCTCCAGCCATGTTCTATATTCAAACCCTCATCGGAGAGCCGAACAAAAGCATGGTCATATGAAAAACCTACTCCTCTTTTATTACCGTCTTCTGACTTTCTAGATAAGCGGGTCTAGCACCCATAGTAGAACCCCCTATAGGCTCGAGACACTGTTTCAAATCCTGCCTTAGCCACGATTTTTGCGGTGAACACTGGCATCTTCGGAAGAGGTCCATTGATCATTCGAAGGCACCTATTTAATATCGATTACCTGACTTTTTCATTGCAGGCGGTCACCCCACTACTCCCATTTTCCGGCCGGCAGACGTCGAGCTCATCATAGAGCGATATGGTCAGTTGGTGGAAAAGTTCCAGGTATGTGAAATTTCCTCTAAATCTCTACTCTCTCTGTGTAGCAATAGTCTTAGCTTTTTTCTAAGATCATTTCCAGTTCGATCAAGCCAGAGAGATTATCGAGCAGTATACCCAGTCCACATCGCGATCGGTGATGATCATCAACGAACGCGACGTCTCTTGGGCGGCGCTCTTGTCCTCTCTGGTTTTGGTAAGTTATCAGTGATTACAATTGATTATAACATTGGAGTTTCGAATAAGTTTCAGATTGCTAATTGTGACAAGAACTACTATCTGCTGTCTTTTCTACAGCCGAGAGCGTTTTTCCGAAAAGAGAACGCGTTGAAAAATCAATACTATCAGATCAGGTAGGTAATCTGGTAGTTAGTACTGCGTTCTTCAGTAAAAAGTGCTTTTTTCAGTGAAAAACTAGTCCGGGCCTGTCCCTCAGCCGCCCTTCCTGGTGACCGACCACAATCGTCCACTCTGGCCGATGTTATGGCACAATGCCGACAATACGTGTTGGCTCGGGTTGAGATGATAAACATATACACCACCATTGCAAGTTTAGGTATGTCCATTTTTTCGCTTATTTCTATTTATTTTTTCGTTTTCCTGTTTTATCACATTTTAACTAATATATTGATCATCTTGATCTATCCAGTCTGAATCTTATCTGATCTCTTATGTTGTCGAATTATGTTGCTTTGAAGTGTTACAACTGATCAGAGCTCCAAAAATTGAAGTTGGATTTCCATAGGTAATGCAGAATTTTCCCGAGCTAACCAAACCTTCCATCCATCTTGAATTCGGTAAATCGGTACCGACTTTGTCTAAGAAGGTTAATATACTATCTTGAACACCGGCTCGTCCTTGAAGTCATCTTAGAGCTCAAACACGCTATCACCATTTCTCTACGATTCTGGATCGAACGCGAATGCATGGCGCGTCTTAGCGGAACTGATCAACGCTCGCCATTTTACTTTTTTAACTGCAACGTTCCTTATCATCAAAACTTCCTGTTATTGTCCGAATATCATTTATCGATTGATTGTTTACGTATAATCGGGACATGCAGCCACAAAAAAACCAAACGGACAACATAAAGCACAAAATCAAATAAAATGCACAAAAACGGGTCTAATAAACACAGAGGGAATCAAGCTACGAGGCGTTAAAAGAAAAATGAATAGTTCGACGGAATCGCTGGGTGTGGCAACATAGGAATTTGATATGAAGTGGACCCCTTATGCAGGTTTTGATATGCCTATTTATAACAATTTTGGTACGATATACCCACAAAGTCAGTGAATTTCTTCCTTGTTTATCGTTGGTAAGATTTCTTCCTCTGGTTCAGCCAACGACCGAGTCATACTCTGGGATTCACTCCATGCCCGAGGCGTTCGCGTCTCAGAGATGCTGAAGTCCTGTCACGACCGATCCCCGTGTTCGATGGCTCATTTACTCTCTGGAGAGATCGACGTTCTCCTGTTGCTGGTGTCAGCCCAGATCCACATCTCCAATTGCAAGGTATCCCACCTTGGTTAATATTCCCCTTGAATGAGTGATCTAACAGTCGTTAGCATTTCTATTTCATTTCAGATGTTCGAAAGCCTTCTTCAGCTCAAAGAGATTCGGGAGCGTTTCGATTTCTGGGTGGGCGATTCGCACTGCTTGAATCCCGTCAATAAATCTGTCTTCTATTTCTTCAGGTGTGTTTTATGCCCTTGAGATAAGCTGTCGAATTCAACGAGACGGAATTTTTGTTTAGATCAACCGAGAAATTACCCCGAAATCGCCTCATTCATTGGCTAATTCAATTCTATAATTTGTTAATGGCCAAGTTCTCGCTGTATTTCACCAATGTTCTTGCCAACTTTTGCAGTGTTGATGATTTAAAGGTGAGTGTCGCTTCTCTACTTGGCTAACTCTTGAAATTATCGATCGATTCTTAGACTGTCCACACGATCGATAATGGATTTAATTTTATCTCTAATGCGACGCAGCTTGTGAAGAAAACCGATGCGGTTTGCCTGGCAATAGTTATGGATCGCGAGGGCTGTACGGAGGACTTCTACGGTATGTCTTATCAACATTTATTCCACGTGATCTTTTATCTGGTTTTTTTCATTTCTTTTCAATTTTTTTAATTCGCTAAATAATATTGTTAACAGGATTCGGTTATCATCGCTTGAAAGACCGATTCACTCCCGGCCCCCCCACCGAGCCGAAAAAGGGCCTCGCCGCTCTTTGCCCGGCCGTATTTCGACTGCCTTCACCAGCAGAGGGACACAAATCGGTATGAAGTCTTTCCTATATTTTTACTTGTTTTTTTGCTCTGGTCTATTGAACATTGATTTTTTGCTTTGTTTTTGATGAACATTGACTTCTTCAAGGCTCAACTACACAACGACGTATTTGAAAAGTATCAAGAGTACATATACGCCTTCATACAGTCGAATCTTCGGTATCCGTCGAAGAGCAGATACATTTACAACGCCGAAAAGGATCATGTATGTTTTTTCATTTCTTTTTAATTGTTCCATAAGTCGTACTTTCAATTTCTCAGATATTTTGAGTCCGTCGATTTTCTTGAACAGTATTGGATTTGTAATTATTACTTTTTACACCAAATATTTTACACTTTAGTTCTATTCCCTTGACTAAAACATGTCTATGTGGGCAGAAAGATACTTCCGAAACTACGGAGCAAAAAAAAGTCATATGGAACTAGATAAACCAGGGCCTGAATTCATGACGGGTATCGGTACGATATACCCGAGAATAAACCCCGGTCGGCGCGATTATTCGCATTCATGAACGCGCCGCGGAGTGGAATAGACCCGCGATATTCCCCAAATAAACTCCGCGTCGCGTTCATGAATGCGAATAATCGCACCGACCGGGGTTCATTCTCAGGTATACTGTGCCGATACCCGTCATGAATTTAGGCCCAGGTTCGGAAGTATTCGGAAATTTTTCGAGACACGTGCAAGTCTTTTTTCTTCGGTAAAAATCTAGCCGATCTGTTAGTTTGCTTATTATTGTATTGTGCTCCATGACTACGGTGCACCTGGTGCATGTATGAAAGGCGCTACCAGCACCCGCACGGTCGAGCGATCGATCCTCGCCGACGCTAGCCCGGCTTTCCATCTCTTAAGGGTTGAATAAATTGGTACCAGACTTCCCTGGGAAGGTAAAGACACTGATTTGGTATAATGTCTGGGCTCCGCAACTTATTGTGTAGGCCAAAGACCCATTCACCATAACTCTACGATTCCGAATGAAAGACGAATGCACGGTCGTCTTTAGCGGAACGATTAACCCAAACCAAGTTTACCTTACCTTTGATTCTTTGGGTTATCCTGATCATTTTTCAGTGTATGTTCGGTGACGTCGTGGAGGCGAAGCTGTATCTGGTGGTGGTGTACGCCGGGCGAGTCTGCGAGAAGGACGTGACGATGTCCGCCTTTATTCAGCAAATGTCAACGTCGCTCAGAGGTTCACGGCTATTTCTCTCGTTGAAAAATGCCGCTAAGTAAATATTTAACCCAATCTGGGTCTAGAAAAGTTGAATATTGTGATCGTGCCTTCAGGTGTTACGTGTACAATGTATATAATATTGGGAGGTCACCTATGGAGGTGTTTTTATTTCATATACTTTGAAATTTTGTATTTTCGCAAATTTATGTTTCTAGTTTCAATCTAGCAGCTCATACTAATGTTCGGAATCAGGAGGTTCTTGGACCTGCTCTTTGAATTTCTATTTGTTTCTGTGATTGGTTTCCTACTGATTCTATCACCTTGATTCCTAGATTATGCTCCCGATGATTGAATGTATTACTAATTAATCACTATGGCTATGTACAAATTTCACAGAACAATGATAAAAATTTATCAGTATTGCAGGAATTATCACGATATGTTTTCTCTTAAAGCAGTGTGGAGTGTATAATTTTTAAAGCACTTCCAAAAATTTCTGGCAGAGTTTACTGTCGTCCTGCAGCACTTTCTTGATCGTCGCCATCTGAGCATCGATTGATTTGATTTCACTTTGCAGGTTGGCTAGTTCACAGACCAGCTGTAAATGTATATTTTTGTACAGCATTATAATATTTGAATATTTGTTATTAAAAGAAATGGGCGTTACCTCAAGAGCTGAGTGCATGGAATGTCGAGCTTCCTTTGCAGACAGTGGTTCGAATAGGCCAAAAGGTCGAAAATTTGGCAAACTCTTCGGTTTTGGTGGCTCCTCCTTGTCATCCTTTCTGAGGACAGGATCATCCTTTCGTCTTCGCACCTGATTAAGAGATAATCTATCAGAAATGAGAAAGGAAAGAAGAGGTCCTGGGGAAACGGCTGCTCTTAGCCCTTACCGTGTTCGTTTCGGCTTCTTCACTCTTCGTCTCTTCGCCGTCTATTAGTGAAAACTTGGATTCGCTCACAGCAACTCTGACAGTGATATAAATATGTCCTGAGGGGGTTATCAGTAATCTAAAGAAAAGTGTGACTTACCTGGTGGTAGGTTCCAACTCCAACGTTTCGATGTTGAAAATTGAGGAAAGAGCGATTCCTTGGAGAGTTCTGGATTGGTGTCTTTGATTGAATATTATCGATAAAGGAAAAAATAACAATCTACCTGGCTCTGGAAATGTTGCTTCTCGCCGAATCGAGGAATGACTCTAATTGTGTGGCTAGTTTGCAATATTCCGAAATCAGACGCAACCGTTCCAGTGCGATCGAATTCAACTTCTCCATTACTTAGGTGCAGTTCTGAAAAACAAATTTATTTATTTATTTATTTATTTATTTGTAAGGTCCACCTCAGGGTGAACGGGTAATACAACGGAATGGAACTGAAACATATAAAAACCGAACAACAACTGAATAAAACTGATTCTATCTAATTTGAACCTAGCAAATCTCAACAACAAAAAAGGAAAACAAACTATCGAACCGTATGAGATGGAGAATTAAGTTCATAAATTTCTTCTAAATCATAAGCAATAGGGTGGAGATGGGCTCCACATAAAAAAGAACGCCAGGGTTCCAAATAAGATGCTTAGAAAGTGAATATCTAAGGTCTCAGGTAGTAGAGGTAAAGTAAAGGTAAAGGAGTCGGCGTTGGTCGGCCCTCTTAGGCCGCGCCATGCACTTGTCTTCCATTCAAAATCGAAGTGGCACAGTGATGCGTACTTGGCCTATACAATGACTTGCGGGGCCCAGCCGCTGTAACAAGTCACTGTCTTCACCTATCCAGACAAGTCTGGTACCAATTTACCCGACGCCGAAGAGATGGAAAGCCTGGTTAGCCCGGGCCGAAATCGATGTAACAATAATAATTACAGTCTTTTTGACGATTAAGCTGGCCTATTAAAGTCATCCGCACGAAAACCACTAGAGAGGTGATGATCTGATAACGAAGCACTACCCCTAATCGTTAAGCTGGATAAGAAGAAAGCAGGAAACCAAGGGAACCACCTTCTCCCGGTTGAACTTCGGCCTCCACATTGGCGTCCAATACGGTTTCGTTCCGAGACTGCGTCCCGCACATTTGAACTCACGACGGAGATGTTTTCTTCTTAAAAATGCCGTTACTCAATGTTATCTTATCATTTTATGACATGTGAATTTGACAAATTAATGTGAATTTTTAAGATGAAGATTCTGTATCTGATAGTGTTGAGGGCTTCGTTTGCTGCTTATCACTCTCATTACTCAAGTGTTTTAGCTGGGTAAACTTGCGGTAAAAGTTACGTTGAAAGCCGTCTCTACCTTTTTTGCTTGCATATTGTGGTTTCATCCGTTCTGCTATTGTATTATTCGTCACACCATTGATTTCTGAACGTTTCCGTGGTTTCATGCAGCAACAGCTGTTTCACAGCTCTTTTCGATCGCTTAGAATTTGATTGAGTTTAATGATTGATTTGCTGATGATCAGCTGTTAATCACGTTAAAAAAGAGGCAGGTGTGCCTCTTGAGTGATTCATGCTCACAGTTATTGGGAACTTTTCAATGACTATGTTTTCGATTCGTTAATACTTCGTGGTCGTATATTTTGGTGTTCATTAATTAGCGATTAATTAGCCTATCCCAATTACAGGTCATGGAGGGATATCCTCTCATAGATATCAGAGTTCCTCCAGATTTAAACGATCAGGATCCGATTCATGAGAGTCTTCGAGTATGTCGTCTGGTTGCTGTGAGAGTGCTGGAGACCATCCTACGATTGCCCGGTCTGATTCTTCTGGAATTATGGTGGAGAAATCGCGACATCACCTTTGACGAGATTTCGAAGGAGATGTTGCAGAAGGTAAGAATAATTTTCCTCTTCATGAAGTCTTACAAAATTTTAAACTTCGTACTATATCTTTATACAAAAAAAGTGTGCGCCCATATCTCCAGAAATAGTAAGTGTGAAGGAACAGTTTGAGAAGGCATTAGTTGTTCTCACATTATTTTGTTTCATCGTTTAGGCCCCTTTTAATTCGTATCTGGACATTTCGACGATATTGGACTTTGTACACCGGAGGAATTTCGATAATTCAGCCGCCATTATTTTGAGTTACTCTGGTTAGTTGTTTTGTTTCTTCTCGATCAATGTGGTTTTATATGTATTTGGTGGAATTTCACCGTTGTCACTAATCATTTTATCTTCTCATATTCTACCTTTTTGCGGTTTTTGCCAAAAGTGATAAAACACATCTGTTTTTCAAAGGGCGTATTTCATAACGAGAAAGCAAAACCATCGAATAGGAAATCTCTCGACCTTTATCCGAGAGAGCATCTAAATAAGAACGTCTGACGTACTTTAAAACGACCTGTATTCAGCCACATTTTCACAGTTGGCAGTTTCGGCACTATTCAACTTAACGGACACGAGTACTCAATTTTTTTCAGTTGCTGAGAGTTGCTGAAACTTTGCACAGGGGGGTGGGTGTAATTGAGGGCACTGATCACGAATTTCTGTTCATTTTTCCTATGGGTGGTCTCGGACCACCCAATTGCTACTTGGATGGTCCATTCAGGATCACTGATTCGCTGATCTTTGCCTGTGGTGGTTATTTGGGATCCTGAACACGATGGTGAAGTCCGTTTTCCAAATGATGGCCGAGTACAGGTAAAGGTGAGCACCTACCGAACTCACCTGGTGGGACTTACCTATAACTACCGCGTTCGGCCACCATCTGGAAAAGGGACTTCATCATCGTGTTCAGGACAGAGAACTCCCAGACAATGTTTCAGCGAAATCTGTGGTCTGAGACCACCCACGTGAAAAACGGACATCAGATTCGTGTTCTGGACCCCAAATAACCCCCATTGGCGAAGTTTCAGCGAATTTCGACGACGGAAAAAATCGAGTACTAATTTCCGTTAAGTTGAATAGTGCTGCTGTTTCTTTTAGTTTTTTGCTTTTCGAGTTCGTTAGGTGGACATTTTTTTACTCTTCGCCTATGAGACTCGATAAGCATGGGAACTAGAAGAAAACATAAGTCAATGTCATGATTTAATGACGATAAATTTCGCGAATTTTAACATTTTTTCAGTGTTATTTCTGAGTGTCACCTTTCTCACCTTGCCACTAGCGAAGCTCTTCAAGCTGTACACGCACGCGTTCAGCTTGTTGATATTTGCTTTTGCCCACTACATGTCGACGACATATGTGGCTCTTGAACAGACCAGCGACGACAAGGAGTTGAAGCTGGACACTTTTGTTAAATTAGAACGACACGGATTCCACTTTTTAGCACAAGTTCGTACTTTATTTCTATATATGCTTCGGTATTCTTATACCAAATGTGGTTCATTTCAGCTGATGTTAAGTGTGGTTCAAAGTTGCGTGCTGGGCTTGGAAAGCGACGTAGGAAGAGCTTTCCTCACCGTGTTCACCTTGCCCATTGTGGCGCGAATGTGCGGATTTCCACAAGAGAAACTAATTTTAGGTGGGTACTTCGTTCTTTCCTTTTTCTTTCCCTCTTTCTTATTTTGACTTATTTAAAAAGGACAGTATTTTTAGCGCACAATGTGGCCTGTTCGCTGGTGATGCTGTTCATCTGTATTTATGTGCTGAATCGTGTACCGGACATGGTTCACGGGATGCGGACGGCATTTCGTCAAATAAAGGCCATTTTTGTCGTTCGCGGCCTTGCCGGCGGTGAGTTGATCACGGTTTTGATTGCGACACGCTCAGATAAGCAGTGTGAACATTATTTGTTATTCAAGCACCATGTGGGTTTCTTATTTGCACATCGAGTAGTGCACACCTTGCAGTTCGCTTCAAACACATGCATCCATTTTGCTTGCTAAAATTTTCTTTTGAAATGGGATAAAGTCAGGGTTTGTTATTACTTCCCATACATGAAAGTCATTTTTTCGTACGACTGGGTGGGTCGTTGAGGGATCGAAGAATTTGATCTATTAGGGTGACCCAAAAGTTCGTGTGCATTTCAGATTCTGACTTCCTTTATCCATACTCGAGAAAAACAGTCGAATAAGCAGTTAGGGTATCACGGTTACGCAGAGTTTATAGCCTTAAACATGCTGTCTTTATTGGTCATTTATTTGTTTTATAGAGTTGTGAATAAAGGAATTCACAATCTGAAGTGCACGCTAACTTTTGGGTCACCCTAATAATTTGCAAAATTCATCACAGATGTTTGTTTGACTTTTTTTCGGGTAAAAATCTGATACAGTATTCCTGGGTAACGTCCATTAACTAAAATTTGATGAATTTCTATTTCTTCTGGGCAATGATGATGTTTGCCTATGGTTACTCATTTGGCTGAATAGCCTTGGCACCTGAGGCATTTTGCTAAATCTGATATTACATCATTACTGTTCATTGGATATTCTTCTTAAGGTTTTGTGACGGTCTGGCGGCGCCTTCGAATAGCCGAATTGATGACCTGCGCTTGGCTGACAATGTTCGTCATCCGTATGTATGTTGAAATATGGGAAAAGGTACGCTACCAGTTTCTTTCCAGTCTCTCCTCTTTCCTTTCTTTTTTGTTTTTTTTTCAAAATTTTTGCTTTTATAGGGACGTAGCTGGCGAGAGGCGGGCCCGGCTCTGCTTTCTAGTATTGCTGAAAGCACAAACACGCCCATATCCCTGCTAGCTCTTGCTCTAACCGTCTCCTTCGTTTGCAAATGGGTTGTCGACGGGGCACAATTGGTGATCGGCGGCCGGCGAGATCATGGACATGTGCTCGCCCATTCAGGGTACGTAAAGTTGATGGCATGCCTTAGTAGTATAGTTTATACCAGTTTTCATCTAATAGTTCAGGTATACGGAAGCATTGACACTGGTTCTGTTGTGTTTACAAACTGGTCTTCTGGGTATGAAAACGGAGCAAAAGGCATTCCTGCTAGGCCTTGTGTTGTTCATAGGTATGCATTTGAATACATTCCTTACCTTGAAATGAATGAGAGCTAGAATTTGTTTGAAACTATTGTAGTAATGTCTGCCTTACTTCAATCGCTATACGAGCTTCTGGAACCACAGCTACTGTCACTAGCTGCGTCGCCTACCGCGACGCGAGGTCGACATATTCGGTGTCTGTTACTGGCTGCTCATCTCCTAGTCGCTCCCATTACGATGGCTTGCGCCATAACGGCCTTCCTTCCAATTGATTTGTGGTTGGTTTTGGTTTTTTTTTCATTAGAGGTTAGGATATAGTGGTCAGCATTGAACACTCCCATAAGGATACGCCATGCACTCGTTTTTCATTTGAAATCGTAGAAGCATGGTGAATACATATTTGGCCTGTTCAGTGACTTACGGGGTCCAGCCGCTGTACCAAGTCAGTGTCTCTTGGTTCCCAGACGAGTCTGGTACCACCTTACCCGACTCAGGAGGGAGCAAAGGCTTGGTTAGCCCGGGCGGGGATTGATCGCTGGACCGTGCGGGCGGAATTAGAACCGCACCATTTTGTCTACTAATTTTGAAGGAAATCATCAATGGCGTTTATCGCCTTTCTGATTTATTCAATTGCTGATAAAGTGTTCGTCTGTAAGAGTAGCAGGCAGATGTTTTTCGTCAGCATTTTCTTATCTCTCATTTGTGTCAGGCAGGGAGGCACTAACATACAATGGACTAGATAGTGTGCTCCAAAAAGTGCCGAAACAACGTTGTGTTGGGAATGTCAAGTGAACTTCGAAAATGATGTGGAAAGTTTATGCTGTTTCAAGTCTTCTAAAGTGAAAATTAGTGAAGGAAGCGGGTGGTGCAGTGTAAAGGATGGCTACTTCGACCCGCATGAACTAGCGATCGATCCTCACCCCCCTTACCGGCCTTCCTCCCCTCTGAAATTGGGTAATTTTGTACCATACTGGCGTCGACTACACAGAGACGATTCTGAATGGAAGACCAGTGCGTGGCGCGTACTTTGTGAACTAACCAACGTCGACCTCTCTCCGTCAGCTTTTTACTTCACTTTTTTCAAGTACAAATTGTAGGTGCGTGATAATCGTATCGAATTGTGTTCTCACAACCATTCACGCAGCTTCTTCCACTGTTCAGTATGCGATTGGAATGATTGAGGTATAGCTTTTCTTTTCGTTAAAATGGTTCTATTTATGCTGTTGAAAACTACTAAAATCTCTTTAGTCGCGCTCTCCGGAGCCATGGGAGCACAGTGACGATCTGGTGTTTTGGACTCGTATGGTCACAAAAGTGTTCGAGCTGTCAATAGCACTCATAGTTCTCGTGTACGGTATTATTTTTACGGTGTCAGGTAAGTCTAAGTTTATATTGTCCTTTCCAATTCTTCTCATGGTGTTGTCTTTTAAAGGTAACTGGACCTTGGCCACGATAGCAGTGCTCGTGTTCCACGTTGTTTTCAACATCTATCGCAGGTAGCGCTTAGATCATTTATATCTTACCTTTATGTAAAGGTAGAGGTGAAGGTAAAGGTGTCGTCGTCGATTAGTCCTCTAAGAATGCGCCACGCATTCGTGTCCCATTCAGAATCACAGCGGCATTCTGAACGCGTATTTAGCCTATGCAATTACTCGGCGGCCTCTTTGATCTTTGATAGTCTAGTTGCCTGGGGTTATCAGTGTATTGACCTCTGGCTAGTTTTGCCCTTTCACTTCGTTTCTTACATTTTTCTTTTTTTTAACTCGAAATGATTTTTACATTTTCAGGATGGAAACACTGCTGGGATCAATGACCGCTCGTCAAGCCGCGGTAAAGAATATCAGCCGCTTACCACGCGCTAGTAGAGAGGAGCTCAAAGGTAGGCTCGTTCTATTATAATGCTTTTTGGCATAAAGTTACATTTGATTTGGAATCATAAACTTTCCGGGTCCAGTGCTGCCTCAGAACCGCGATTGATCTTTGTATAGATCCGTTAATCGATTTTGTCCAATTTTCGTCCCCTATTCTAGCCCGAAGTGACGTTTGTGCGATTTGCTTTATGGAGATGTTGGAAGAAGCACGTGTGACTCCATGTAAACACTTCTTTCATGGCGCCTGTCTAAGGAAGTGGCTATCTGTACGTCAAGTAAGTTTAATTCATCTAAACTTCTAGTTTTTCTGCTATTATTATTGTTGCAACCACATATTATTTTTGTTACCACTGTTATTAATTTCGATCTGCTAACGGAGCCGTTAAGGTAGATAGCTTACCGTTTCCTCGCTGTTGGAACTTCTCAAATTAGATAAACAAGAGAACAAAAGGCGAATCATGAAGAGAGACAGCATTAGTGTCAGTAGGCAGATGTGTGATAAGATGATTATCAGTGAAGGTAGTGGAATAATCGATAAAAAACTCTTTGGTGCAATGATCTTCGGTTTTGTTGTCCAGCCGGTCAATGCTAAAAGCACGAAATGATGGTCGTGACAGGTGGCACCCATTATATATAATAATAAAATCCATTAGAAAACAAGTTTGGTGAGGTGCTGCTTCAGAAATATTTGAAACCACAAATTGCCTATTACAACTCGTTAATAATTTTGTGAATATCCTTCGAACATTTTTCAGGTGTGCCCGTTATGTTACTCGGAACTGCTCGATCCACTTTACGAACCACCGGTTGAAGAGCCCAGAAGGGAAGTTTCTCCGGAGCGTGAAAGAGTTCGAGAACGAAATGCTGAGTGGAGAGAAATGCGGGCTATGGAAGGAGCACGCGACATGTGGCCACTCATGGAACAGTAAGCATTTTAATGTTTATTTTTATGAGAATTATTAAATTTTGAAATTGAATTTCCAGAGTTTTTGAAAACGAAAGCGATACAGAAAGTGATAGTTCATCGGCGACCGAATACACCTTGGCCAGTTCAGATAACGAATATTTCGATTGAATCGTTTTTTTTTCTCTTTTAAATTGAAATGTCACAGTAGAATCTTTAGGGGAACATGTGGGTAATGGTTGTGATTTTCTCTCTTCTTGACCTCGCCATATGTTTGCGTGTGTGTGCGCGTTTTTGCCACTGTTTTGCTACGTTTTTGCTACCATAAATTTTCACCTTCCGAAACTCATTTTGATTAACTCTGAAATTGAGGCGAAATATTCAAAAACGAATCTGTTCATGTTCATCTTCAACGATTAAAAGAGGTAGTCATTCTAGATGGATTGTTATTGTCGATGTAAAGATTTTTTAATGCGCTATCGGCTTTGTATAAAACAGAATTTTAGTGCCAATTAATAGCGACCGTTGACATGTATTTTGGTAGTCACCAACTGGTATTCTATTCTAGCTAGCGTGAAAAACTTGTACTCGCATAAGGTAGCGTCGCCTATTCTGAAGTGTTATTATGCCCGTTGTTCTTACAATGTCGTGGTGCAATTATGTACATAAATCAGATGTAATTACGTTTGTTGTTGAAATTTTTTGGGAAAGTGTTCCCTGCTATACCTCTAGTTTCGCAATTTGCTTCTTGTTTTTTTTTTTTTTTTTTGATATTTCCACTTTTCTGTGCCATAATTAATATTTCAGCGATGGCCTCGTCGCTGCAGCCGTTGACGCTGCGGCTTGGGAGGACATTTTCAGCTCGAATACTGTCCAGTCGAGGCTCGGCCAAGTCCTGCCCTTCTCGACCGGCGCTTGCCAGTGGCAAGGAGAGCGATCTAAAGAAGAAAATGGTGGAGCTCAAGCACATTCCGGATTTTCCGTGAGTTTTTCTGATCAGGCAAGGTAAAAAGGATGCGCCACGCACTCTGCTTCCACTCAGGGTGAATGCATATTCGGCCGACACAGTGACTTGTAGGGAACAACCGCGGTTCAGTTCAGTTTTCACCCTCCCATTTGATGAGGGCTTAGTTGGCCTAAGCGAATATTGATCTTTCACCTGCATAGGTGTGAGTTGCGTCTATTTCCACAGCACCACATGTTTGATTCTTTGGTTTGTGATCAGCATGATCGTCTGGATTCTTATGATTATGATTTATTTCGGACGGACACAATACAACAGAATAGATGACAAAAACACTGCAAAAACCCATCCGATAATACAATGCACAACGCGAGCAACTGCTAGCATACAACAGTTTAGCAATTAATCAAATAAAATTCTATTCGATTTTGAATTCTTAAAAATCTTGGAGGGGGAAGGAAACGTGTTTTAGTTGTTTGTATTCTTCCTTTTAATTGTTTCTTGGTTTTTTTCTTTTTATTTCCATGTGTTTTTATCCATCCACGACGTTGTACTGTTCTCGTTGCGCCCCATAGTGAAATTTTAAGTTTAATTGATCATTAATTAAGGCCACCGGTCATTTAGTGGAGTGTTTTCAGTCTAATTTACCCCGACTTTGTGCAATCACCGGTGTGGAATCGTCGAAATCCCTTGTTCGAAGAGCTTCAGTACCAGGACATGCTTGAACGCCGCATGAATATCGACATTCCAGAGTTTTATGTCGGTAAGTTTCTTGTGAATTTTTTTTTGAGAATAAATTTCGAACATATTCTGTTCTATTTGTATGTTGCAGGATGGGTTATATTATCTTATAGGTCTTCTAGAAGCTCAATATGTAATTTAAGTTGTTCATTCTCAGGATCGGTCGTTGCTGTGACAGTTTCCGAGAAATGTCTGGGCAACAAGGAACACCGTTTTGTTGGAATTTGCATTCGCCGCCAGAAGCAAGGGCTGCATCACCAGTTCACGCTAAGAAATGTGGTGGATGGCATCGGTAAGTGTCCTACAATTTTAAAAAATGATTAAAATCAGAAGAGATGGGGATTTTTCAGGTGTGGAAGTCATGTATGACCTGTACAATCCGACTATTAGAAAAATCGAAACGCTAAAGTTGGAAAAACGTCTGGATAACGATTTAAGCTACCTAGTGGATGCGATGCCAGAGTACAGCACGTTCGACTTCCATATGGAGCCGATCACGCATCCTGCCGGTGCACCGATTCCCGTTAACCCAATCAAGGTTTGTTCCCTGAGTGGCTGGTTTACCCAGGATCTTTCTAACTGGACCTTTTTAGAATTTTCCCCACTTTGCCTCTCCAGTGATACTGTGGAATGGTTTTCCTCAATTTTTATCCGTTTTAACATCGTAAATATGCAGTTTTCGGTGTTGAACAGTCGTCTGAGAACGCGCCACGCCTTCGTTTTCCGCCAAGTATTGTCATTGTTTCCAGTTTTCCTATATTTCAGGTAAAGATGCGCCCACCACCATGGTCACGTCGATGGGAATTGTTTGATCTCAAAGGTATTGATGGAGCTTGGGATATGTCAACTCCTTACTTCAAGCGGAAGTTCCACAAAACCAAGGTGAGTGGCTGGTTTACCCAGGATCTTTCTAACTAGACCTTTTTAGAATATTCCTTGCAAATATGTTTCATTTCTTTATATGGGCCCCGTTCCATATCTATTTGCTTTTTCGTTGTTTTTTTTTACATTTTCAGGCTAGGTGATTTTTTTCTATAAGACTCGTTCTTTCGTGACAAACAGGTGTGAATTCTGAGAAAAAAAAACTATTTCTGGGGGATTAGCTCGGCAGTCTCAACTCAGATGGAATAAGGAGTGTAACTTTGAAACGGTGCCCGCGTGTTACAATAGTAAGGGGCGCTGCTGACACCCGCACGGTCAAGTGATCGATCCCGGCCCGGGCTAGCCAAGACTTCCATCCCTCCGGGGTCGGGTAAATTGGTACTAGACTTGTCTGGGAAGGCAAAGACACTGACCTGGTATAGCGAATGGCCCCGTAGGTCATTGTATAGGCCAAATACGCATTCACTATAGGCTCTTTCAGACGACGCGTCGATAAAGTGACGCGTGACGCCTGTGTGATGAAGGATAGGTAGGTCAGCGTCATCGGTTGATCGGGTTATCACGCGTCATTACGAGTAACTCGTCCGATCGACGTCGCGTTGGCCATGGTGTACTTGCACCATGGCCGGCGCGGCGAACCGAGCGGCGAAACCCCAGCGCACGACGCTTGACGGATGACGTCTGCCTTGAAAGAGCCTTATGCCTCTACGACTTGAATGGAGCACGAATGCGGCGGCACGTGCTCAGGGGACGGATCAACGCCGGCACCTTTACCTTTACCTTAACTCTGAAACGAAGGGTATGTAAAGGTAAAGTAGTCGGCGTTGATCGTGTTCTAAGGAGGCGCCACACATTCGTGTTCCATTCAGAATCGTAAAAGTATGGTGAATGCGTATATGGCCTACACAGTGACTTGAGGGATCCAGCCACTATACCAAGTCGGTGTCCTCAACTTCTTTAACAAGTCTGGTACCAATTTACCCGACCTCGGAGGGGTGGAAGGTGCGTTTTGCCCAGGTGGGAATCGATCGCTCGACCGTGGGAGTGTCAGTAGCGCCTCTTACTACTGCACCACGAGCGCATCTACAAAGTGGATGTATTTTTTGATTGTATGGTTTTTAGATGAATGACTACATGCGGTACGATTTGATCGCTGACTATCGGGTCGGTTCGATCTTGGAACACGAGTTTGAAGTGGAGGAGAAAATGCAGCAATTCGAAAAGGAAAGACATCAGGCTGGGCTCACTAAGCGACGTATATTCCGTAGTGCCGCAGCGGCACGATGACCTTTATTGTTTATAGATTTTTTTACAATAAGTAATTTTTTACGAATTTGTACATCACCGCCATTAATATGCGGACGCCTGCTGTTAAGGTCAGTGTTTGTTGTTATGTCTGTTACGTTCAGAGTTTGATCAATCGATATAGGTGCAGATACCATAAAAACGTTCTAGTATCGCTGTGAAGCTAGTACATTGTAGTTAGATAGCTTTCAAGGAATAAAATTATTAGTAATCCTAGTCGCGACAAGAAAATTTTGTTCAAAACGTGTTTCCTTACCGGTGATTGCTTAGGCACTTGAAAACGTTGAAAATTGACAGCATTTAATCGCTCCCAATCGATACATACTCTTGATCTTGATGTCTTTCAATTATAGTCGTAATCGATAATCATGGATCAGAAATTTCACTCCACTAAATGTGACCGTTCAACGGAGGACTCTAGTGACAGATAGCTCAAACAGTGAAAGGTGGGCTGGTCGGCATTTGTCAGTTCCCTAAGAACGCGCCATGAACTCGCCTTCCGTTCAGAGTCGTGGAGGCCTGATAAATGCGTTCAACTCTAAGTGTTTTCGCCTTCCCAGACAAGTCTGAAACCAACCCACCCGAACCTAGGAATGAGGAACTTTTTTCTTTTTTTTCTCGAAAACTTATTTATTTATTTATTTATTTATTTATTTATTTATCCTTACATCTTCATGGATGTGCAATACAACCAGAATTAGTAACGAAACTGACGGAACAAAGCGAAGAAAAGAACTACACTACACAGAAAGGATGTAGAAACAGAAACGGAAACCTCAGAACTACATAAGACCACACATTATAACAATCAAAGAGTTTAAATTAAATTGATTTAGTTAATTTAAAATAGTTGATTGAAATTAGTTAATTTAAATTCATAAATCATCATAGATGGGTTACAACATATTCTAGGCAGAAAGGTATAAATGCTCGAATATTAGGGTGGGGGATATGCTGACGGCTAAGATATAGGACCTCACGACTGAGTTGATAAATTTTTAAAAAAAGAGAGGCGTCAGGTTTACCAAACACTAGAAAATTTTTTGGAACGCTTCACGAATTTGCGTGTCACCCTTGCGCGGGGAAGGACTTCATAAGCCTGGGCGGTGATCGATCTCTGGACCGTGCTTGTAGAACTAGCACCTCTTACCATTGCACCACACACACTCTGAGTAGGGGTATTATAGATAAAATTCTCCGAAAACCGTTCTAATTCGACACATGGCTAACGGCTCGTCGATGGCACGCGATCGTTCAATTCGGGAACCGTTTCTCTCGAGAACAGGTTCCGTCGATTGGAGAGGAGATTTATAGAGGGAGCGAATCAATAAGTGATGACATTGGGAAAGGAAATTGATTGGGACGAGATGATCAAAGTGCGCTCAAGGCCTTCGCTTGTTCTCTGTGGTTCTATTTTATGGCTTGGTTTCCTGTTCCCAGACATTTATGGCTACTGTTTTCGCAGGTTTTGGGCGATATCAAGCAGTTTTCGTGAAGTGAAATTCGGGGAGAATCTTTTGAGAAGGAGAAATTTACGACAGAAAAGCTTCACAAGAACTTCGAAGTGTGGAAATTAGCCCGGGGGATGATAGTGAAGGTTTGGAGAACACGGAATCGATGTTTAATGGAACAGTCAGTGGTTCCCGTTGTCGGCGATCCAACCAATCAGCCAACAGGCCGCTCCAAACTTCTGGGGATGGGTTGTTTACCTATCCCCCTCGATTATTCCATTTCAAGGTCTTTTCTCTGACGTTTTTGTCCTTTTACGTTTTTTAGTCGACTTCAAGGCTGAATTTTCCTACCTCTGCACACTGCTGAGCATGTATAATTATGTAGCTTAACTATTGAGCTCTCTGAAAACTCTTTTATGATTCAGAAATTTTGAATGTTATGCGGATATTCCTAGATTTTAGCCAGCCCATTGGAAAAGCAAAGAGGATCTATTTCATTTAATAGATCAACGTTCAGATGATTGTCGTATTTTTTGACTTTTTTCGTCAGATTTTGTGTATTTAGTAATAATTAGCGATGCCGAATTGAGGAGAGTTTTGTACTGATTGTTCCTGCCCTCCTTTCCACTTTTCTTCGCAGTTTTATCCAGTTTGTGGTAAAAAAATATTATCCGGAACCGGAAGTACCCATGAAGAAAGTTGCCAATTACAATAATCACCCAGGGTATCACTGGAGGTCGTCAGTTTGCCTGAGGGAAAGATGAGTCACTAATTGCTTCCTTCATTGTCTGAATCTCTTTGAAAAAGGAATTAAAATCTTTTTGTATCCTTGTAACCTACATATCTCTCCCGCTCTACCTATCCTTTTCCAATCACAATCTCCTCCGACCAAAAAGTAAAGGATCAGTTGGTCAGACTGTCACGATACCGAGACACCTTCCATCCCACTGGGGTTGGGTAAATTGATACCAGACCTATCTGGGAAGGTGAGGACACTGTCTTGAACAGTAGCTGGCCGCGTAACATATTTTACGATTCTGAATCGAAGACAAATACGTGGCGTGTACCTACGGGTCTGATCAGCGCCGACCACTTCAGTTATAGCTTTAAGAACCGCTTTTAGGGCTCGTTTAGACGCCGCGTGGCGAAAATGCAAAATCGAAGCGCAATCAATATTTAACGTCCTTGATCGAATTTGCTCCTTTGCGTTAGTGGCGCAGTCCGGTTGCGCCTCATGTAGGCAAACTTACTGGTCGTTCGGGTTTCTTTAGAAGGCTGCTATTCCTTATTAAAGAACATTTTGACGGAATTCACTTTTTTCGTTTAATTTCCTCCCTATGTGACTATATGCCTAATTATTTTTTGGTTAAACGCGGCGCCACCGGACTGCGCCACTAACGCATAGGAGAAAATTCGATCAATGACCTTAATTATTGATCGCGCTTCGATTTTGCATTTTCGCCGCGCGGCGTCTAAGCGGGCCCTTAATTTGATGGAATAATGTCGTGTGTGGGCGGGGTGGAGGGAAATTTTTTCCATCGCCGGAAAAAGGGGGAGGGGACGCGATTTCGAGTTGTGTCCCCTCACCCCTTTCCACTTGAAAGCGAAACACTCACATGCATGCGAAAGCATCGATCGCACGGCCAGTTCGCAACAAATACGGGGCTGAGACGCAAGTGTCGTGTCTCTATTGAAGGGGGTGGGGAGCGGAACACGGGGCTGGGGGTGGGAGGGGAAGAAACACGGGGGCTGGCGGGTGGAAGGGTGGGGGTAGCGCCCCGACGATGAGGAAGAGCACGTGAATGGGCCCCGAAACTCCAGTGTACACATCCAACGTGAACGAATCTTATTTGAGCTGCTCGACATGGTCTCGTTGATCTTTTTTGTCCGAAAAGCTTTAAAAATTCAAAAAAAATCAGGGATAGGGAACAAGTATCAATAACGTCATGCCTACAAATACCAATGTATTAGGTTCATTTCTCGTTTCAGTTTTTGTTTTAGTTGCTTTCTCACTTGTTCATTCCTCGTCGTTCTTGTTGTTTAATGGAGCACGTCAAGTGCACGAGATATAAATAAATAAGTAAATAAATAAATAAATATATTTCCATAATATTATTTCCAATATTTCCACTGAGGCTCAGTTGCAGGTGCTTTCATCTGGCGCGCAGTGTGGCGCATAAGTAAGTAAGTAAGTAAATAAATAAATAAATAAATAAAACTTTCTAGAACCTCTTGGAGCACTGTCGGGGCTAGTGAACGTTTGTAAGATTGCTTTCTCTTTTCTTTTTTATAGTGTTTTCACTCCATTGTATTCGTTTCTACAGAAAACAAGGGTTATATAGATCTTGTATTAAGTGGTCCCAAAAATTCGTGTGCATTTCAGATTCCTACTTCCTTTATTCATAACTCAAAAAAAACAACAAAATGCCTGATAGGGTTATCATAGTTAACCACAATTCTTGACCAATAATCCGGTAAAGATTAGTGCATGCAGCCTTATTGATAATTTATTTGTTTTTCCAAGCTCTCTCTTCTTGAAACCTCGGCATGATGTAACCAAATTCGCATGGTGACCTAAAAAAATGGTTCGAAACTTAATTACCATTGATAGAATTTTATTTGTTTTTGTTTCGAGTCATGAATAAAGGAAGTCAGACTGTGAAATGCACGCGAACTTTTGGGTCACCTTGATACATTTAAAGAATCATTAAATAAATAAAAAATGAGTGAATCTGAATTGCACAGTTTGGCGTCGACCTGTTTCCTTGGGATGCGCCATGCACTCGTCTTTCATTCAGAATCGTAGAATCGTGGTGAATTTGTGACTCGCTGTCAAAGTCAGGCTCTTCATGTTCCCAGACAAGCCTAGTGCCAATCTGCTTGCCCCGGAGGGTTATCATGGTTAACCACAATCCTTGACCAATAATCCGGTAAAGATTAGTGCATGATAAGCCTTATTGATAATTTATTTGTTTTTCCAAGTTATCTCTTCTTGAAACCTCGGCATGATGTAACCAAATTCGCATGGTGACCTAAAAAAATGGTTCGAAACTTAATTACCATTGATAGAATTTTATTTGTTTTTGTTTCGAGTCATGAATAAAGGAAGTCAGACTGTGAAATGCACGCGAACTTTTGGGTCACCTTGATACATTTAAAGAATCATTAAATAAATAAAAAATGAGTGAATCTGAATTGCACAGTTTGGCGTCGACCTGTTTCCTTGGGATGCGCCATGCACTCGTCTTTCATTCAGAATCGTAGAATCGTGGTGAATTTGTGACTCGCTGTCAAAGTCAGGCTCTTCATGTTCCCAGACAAGCCTAGTGCCAATCTGCTTGCCCCGGAGGGATGTGAGACTTGCCTGGCCTCACATGAGGATCGATCGCTCGACTGTGTGGGTGGAAGTAGCGCCTCTTGTGTATTCACATCATTTTGTTGAAAAACTGTGGAACGGTGAACGGTTGAATGTATGGGCATCCGAGCGGCGATACAATTTTCTGCTGGTCAATGGAAGAGATTGCGCCGTGTTCCAGAATAACCCGTTTCTTCCCTTGTCGGCGGGTTGCTTCTCGCTATCTATCATATTCCGCCATAATTAGTCCAAAGGGTCATTTTTCACTCTTCTTTTCTTATCCTTGTTTTTTCGAAATCGACTAGGAGTGGTTTTGTAGTGGGGTATACAGGGTGGCCGGAAAATATGGGCCGCTCGAAAAGGACTTAAAACTTTTTATCAAGACAACTTAAACCCATGAAAATTCATTGATGAATTACTAACAGCATAACAACGCATGCAAATTAAAAGTGAAAAATGCAACTTTACCAAGGACTCGAAAAAGGAGGCCCATAATTTCCGGCCACCCTGCAGTTCTAGTGCTACCGGAAGCATAGAAATTACAGCCTTCGTCAACGGAAGAATCCTTAAATGAGGACTATTCATTGATTCTTCCTCGATCATTACGAACAATGAAGCGTAGTAGTTTCTCCACCACAAAGATCGAATTACGGATCCAGATGACATCTACGATTTCTGAGCGCAAAACGAGTGTATGGCGCATTCCACCGGGTCCATCATGCGTAATGGAGGTGGGACCGAGTATTGACGGGCAAATGGGATCCTCGCGCCATGGCAATTAGAGAACCTGAATAGTTCAAGGTTGAACCGACGGTTATATCTGCCGGCCGTTGTCTTCTGTTTGATTGTTTACCTGGTATAGGAACATGAACACGCGTGACGTGGTAGTGGTAAGAGGCGCCGCTGCCACCCAGACTATCGAGTGATCTATCCTCGCCCAGGCTAACCGAGTCTTCCATCCCTCAGGGCACAAGTTATTTGATACCAGGCTTGTCTGGGAAGGTGAACACACTGACTTGGTACAGCGGCTGGCCTCGCAAGTCATTATGTAAGCCAAACACGCATTCTCCATGCATCTACGATTCTGAATGGGCGACGAATGCGTGGCGCATCTCCAAGAAGCTCATTAACGCCGACCGCTTTATCTTTACCTTTTCTAGTGATATTGGTGGCATTGATATTCCACAAAAGAAAGGCAATTTTGAGGGAGAAAGGTGCAGAGAAAAGTAGATAAGATGTGAGAGATAAGATAAGAATGAACAGAGTTGTAGATCTCTGGAAAAAAGGGTCTTATCCGGTCAAGTTCGCAGGAGATGGTCGGTAATTTGATCCCCATCAGAATCGGTCCTTCAATTGATTGATTGCCTTCTGCAGACTACCAGTTCTTATGCCACCAAATTATCCACCTTATTGAGCTGTTTTTTTATTAAAGTTTATTTTAATTTATCTGGTGTTCCCTTGTTTTCTTATTTCTACCGACGGCCATAAGTTAATGTGAGCGTTGTAGATTTGAATGAAAAACTGAATGAATGATCAAAGGCTAAATTTTACCAAATTTCAATTTCAATTTATTACATGCGGTAATTCCACATGTGGTGCTGAAGATTACAATATTTCCAAAATACCTAAATACTTAAATACCAAAATAATTGAACCAAACGAACCTCTGAGACTTAGTTCGAGTGTTGAATTTATAAAAATCTTTAATAATAGCTCCAATTGGTTAATGAATAAAAAATAAATCTTTAATTTTCATAAATCTTTAGGATTCCCAAACGTGTGCCGTCTCCCACACCAAGTGATTTCTCCTTTCCCTTCCAGACTCTCTGCTCTCCTCTCGTCTCTCATCTCATCGGCATCTCTCTACTTCTTTCTATCTCTTCCTCTCTCTGTCTCTGCTGTCCAACGTCATTTGCGAGTGGCAGAGCGTATAATTAGGTTCAATTATGGGCCGGATTCCTCCAACCGGCCTTTTTATGGCCGTTGATCATCAGCTGATTAACAGCGATAAATTTCTTCTCGTTAATTACCAATAAAACTTTTAAAAATCCCTTAGTCGGGTGTCCCCAAACAAGGAGCCGAAAAAGGTCAAAGCTGCTCGTTCTCTTCCGGATTTTGAGTCGAAAAGCTTTCTGCTTACCGAAGGGTTTCCTGAATAGGGAATTTGGTTATATAAAACCCCAGAAAACAACCCCGCTTGGAATTTGTTTGTTCGCCGAGCCAGTTCGAGACGGGTTTTACCAGCTGACTAGTTCTCGTTGCCTTGCTACGGCTACGTTTTCTAGGGTCTTTTTCTAGGGATCTAACGGGTAAATTCCGCCCTCTTTTACCATAGATCTGCTACATCTAGGGGTATAATTTACCCGACATCCCATTGCTGATGTAGACGACTAGTTAAGTTCCTAGCGTGAGATCGATAGTCGACCGTGCATGTGACGACGCGCCGCCGCTGACTGCGCCACACTCTCCCGGCCATTGTTTTCTTCTTCTGCAGCCGGGCATTTTACACCATTCGACAAGTATCGTCGACCATCAGGTCCAGAGATCTCTCTAGTTCATTATTTTCCTGTTTTCCTATGTTTTTTGTTTTTCTGCTCGTTTTTCTCAATTATTACTGATCAGTCCAAGTGTGAGTGTTCTTTGGAAAAAACGGTTAAGGTCGTTTGACTGTCTTACTCGTTTACTATTTTATTACTTATTATACTTATTATATTCTACTACTTTATTATACTTATTGACTACTTTTTCTAGTTTACTTATTTACTACTTTTTTATTACCTTGTTCAAGTACTGTCGTTCATCAGGTCCTGGCGTTCTCTCCAGTTCATTATTTCCTCGTTTTCCCATATTTCTTGTTTTTTCGCTCCTTTTTGATTCAAAATTTGTTACTGATCAGTCCAAGTATAGGTGTTCAACCATGAAATTTTTTTATTTTAAATACACCAAAGTGCGTACAATTGGGAAAATGAAAAGAAAACTTTGGCAGACATCAGGAATGAATATGACAGGTGACAAAAAGCCACTTCAGGAACTAAAAAACAGGTGTCGGTAATTTTTCAAGTATCGTCTACCGTCAGGTCAAGCAATCTATCTAGTTCATTATTTCCTCGTTTTTTCCAAAATCCATTGTTTTTCTACTTTTCTCAATTCGTTATTTGTTGCTGATGCGTCCAAGTATGAGTATTCATCCATGAAAAAACCTGTTCTAGTACTTCTTAAAGTATCGTCATTCATCAACTCCAGCGATCTCTTTTTGGCTTTCCGTTCCCTCGGTTTTGCCCATATTTTTCATTTTATGCTCGTTGTTCGACAAAATTTTCCACCGATTCTTTTGAAATTGGTACTAAAAATGTTAACTTCAATCGGAAAACACGTAAAAGATGTAATATGTAGAACGTGCTTATTGATAACAATCATTCGTCATTATCTCTTATCTCCGTCTTACCAGTTAATTCAAGTAAGGAAAATTGTTTTATGAGAATATCTGACTAACATTTTTGTTTTTCCTCCTCGAGTGCTTTGCATCCTCATCATGTTCAAAGATCTCTCTGACCCACTATTTTCTTGATTAGTAAAAAACATTTTTTTTGTGTACGATTGTAGAATTAACGTTCATCGATCGATGTCATACTGAGTTCCAGCGATGCCCCGATTGTTGTAGTCGGTGCAGGTTAGCGTCGGAGTTTGGTTTTTCTTTACCCTACTCGGGTGGGGGAGACGGGGGCGCTTTCTGGTTTTCCTCGTTGAATGCTGTCCGTCCTTTATGTCGCATGGAAAACAGCCATTAATGTAATCTGTGCGCACGTCAATCGTCGTGAAAGTAGCCGCGTGTTTTGCGACCTGTCGAAGGTGCTCAAAAACCTACCTACTTCACGTAGACCTTATTAAGGCTGAAAAGTCAGGTTTTGGTTAAAACCCTTTACCTTATTTTCAGAAATGAAGGTAAAAGGTAAAGGTAAAGGTAAAGGTGTTGATTAGTTCGTTGGACGCGCCGTAGCATTCGTGTTCAATTCAGAATCATAGAGGCTTGGTGAATGTGTGTGACCAGCTGCTTTACCAAGTCAGTGTCATTACCTCCTCAAAAACGTCTGGTACCAATTTACTCGACCCCGGAAGGATGGAAGGCTTGGTTGTCCCGGACGAGGATCGATCGGCCGTGCACGTGTCAGCAGCGCCACTTACCACTGCTCCACCCGCGACCATGGTGATGCTGTCCCACCGCCTGTTTCAGGTTCTTTTATAGTTTTTCAGTGATTTCGATCGATATTCTCGTCTTCCGGATGATTTTCGTGTTTTGCATGTTTGTTTATTTTGCCGAGTTGGCTGGAGTGGTGGGGGCAGGAGGAGGAACCGATGGTGTCTATCCACTTATTCTCAATTCCGTGCCTCCTAACGCTTCGCCGAGCTGCACTCAGCCGCTGTTCACCATGACTTGTTTATTTGTTTATTACGTAGAAATACGGTGTGACGTCGGTCATAAATCACTGTAGAGGGAGAAACAGACTGCATCGTGAGCTATTCAACTGCAAAAACCCGGAACTGAATTGGACCAGAGCGTGCCAGTCATGAAACGTGAAAAAATGCGTAAAAAGGTAAAAATGGAGAGAAAATATCATTTGACATTATATCTAGAAGAACTCAGGTATTACTAATTTTTTATGGCAATAAAGGTAGAGGTGCAGGCGTTGATCTGTCTCCTAAGGACTCGCACTACACTCGTTCTCCATTCAGAATCGTAGAGGCGTAGTAAATGCCATTTTGGTTTACACTTTGACTTGCCACAGCCAGCTGCTATACCAAGTCAATGCCGTTACCTTCTCAGACAAGTTTTTACCAGTTTACTCGATCACGGAGGGATGGAAGGCTTGGTTAGCCCGGGCGAGGATCGATCGTTCGACTGTGCGGGGGTCAGTAGCGCCTTTTACCACTGTATCGTGCATGCCCGAAAGAGACTGTTAGTTAATGTTAATGTTAAAGCCTATTGAAGTATCACAATAACCTGGATCTTCAGAAAGTGGTCCGTACCGTTGAAGATTTCCATCTAACCACAAAAAGGTAAGGCTAGTACATAGGTATGTCGCCTTGAAAATACCCTTGTCGACAAGGTAGGGTCACTTTTGAACCAGGTACCCAATCTGGCTGCCGCCCAAACCTTGGAGGGATTTTAGGTAGGTATCTAGAGCCGGTGGTATAGTGGGCACGCGTGGTACAGTGGTATGAGGCGCTGCTGACACCCGCACGGTCGAGCGATCGATCCCGGGCCAGGCTAACCAAGCCTTCCATCCTTCCGGGGTCTGGTAAATTGGTACCAGACTTGTCTGGTAAGGTAAAGACACTGACCTGGTATAGCGGCTGGCCCCCGCAGGACATTGTATAGGCCAAATACGTATTCACTGTGCCTTTACGTCCTCAGAGGACTGATCAACGCCGACACCTTTACCTTTACCTTTACCTATCTAGAGCCGGAACTCCGGAGATCAATCGAAAAAAGGACCAGGTATCGTCGCAGAATGGTTGGCCCCGCTGCCCGACCTGTGCTAGGGAGGTTGGCCGAGGTCCCAGGGGTCATCAGGACGAGTAGTCCTTCAGGTAAAGTCCATTCAGTCGTTAATTGCCATAGGTTACTTCGCCACCAGTTGCTGATATTATTTTCTTGCCTTAGTAATCCTCTTCCAGAGATTTCGCCTTTTTTAGAAATTTTTGAACGTTCTCTTTGTCTTTGGTCTAAATTCTCTAATCTTTCCTCCGCCTTTTCTTTTCCTCTTTTCCCCCTCACCAAGCTATCGTCTTTCCATCGCTGTTTGCTGTTTTCCATCCAAGAATATTCGTTTAATTTATCGAATTTCCGGGGGAATGTATCGACGAAAATGGCAGCCACTGATGTTAGTCGACAGGTCGGTGGGGGGGGGGGGGGAACGGCTAGACGAGGCGTCAGAGGGACGGCAAAACTAGCTCACCTTCTGCTGGAATAGGTAAAATTAAATCATGATCTTCTAAAATACAGTTGTATTCACGTGGGGAGCAACTAGTGAGCTTTCTTAGGGAAAATATATAGTTTTGTATTCTAAGTTTTTCAAGCCAAAATACTAACCTCTTAAGTCTTGTGCTAGAGCGAAATGCGATATGCCTTAGATAATGACTTCGTAGCTTCCGAAAATATTTTTGCTCATAAATAGATGAAAATTCCCGCTTTTTGATCAACGGATTTTAGTCGATAGGCATTCCTTTTCTTCTATTAATAGATCGAAACAGCTGAGCCGAGAAATCCGTGCCGTTTTCGTACTAAGCCGATTGCCCTCAACGATAACATCTTCCGAAAGAGCGGTGTCGCGCCTCTGAACGTCATTAACAGCAATACTCTTGTGTTTCGCTGGCCGAGAAAATCGATTCAGGAGGCCTCTTTCACTTCCTTTTTCGAAAACAACAATTTCTTGAAGAGGAAATGATGGACAAGAAACTATTAATTCTCATATTCTCCTTCCATGTTGTATGGATTTTTCTAGTAGTTCATTTATTTAGAGGGATATGGTCATCACTGACAATAACCAAAAGAGGACGGCTGAGACTAAATGTTTCTGGGGCGAAATCACGGGCCAGAAATATCTTCTTCACCTACAGGTGCTTGGTAGAATTTAACCGTATTTTGGAACCAAATCAGACGGTCCTGGGTCTTTCCCTGCGTGGTTTTCTTAACCTACTAGCTCGTGTGTGAATTCCATGTAATTCTGATAATGGAACTGATGCGTTTTCTTACTTTTAATGACGGCTTCGAGTTATATGTATGTTGCGACACGCGTTGGGTTCTGCCGACGTCTAGAATAAGTAAATAAATAAATAAATAAATTAATTAATTAATAAAGGAATAAATAAATAAATATGGTCGGGATAGGAATAACACAGAAATCCATTAAAATCTTTCAGATCTTCCTAGCAATCCTAAGGGAATTAGGATTCTAGGAGATGAAAACATACCAAAATCCTAAAATAATCGTGAATGAAACAATAAAGCTCTGAGTCGTCTTCATTTCCTTGTCAGGGTTACATCTACTCTCGATTTTTTCGATTTTTTCACAAATAATCGAACAAATCTGATCAGAAATGCCTCTGTCAGGCAGCCGTCGGCCAACTGCGGGAGTCATGCGACTGCCTACGAGGATTGATTGCCCCGGCACCACCACCATCACCACGGGTTTTGGTCCCTTTGTGTCGGGTGCAGGTTGATGTCGCCGGATCGCCACCAATCGGCCGGGTTACTGGTTTCCTCTAATATTTTTCACTTGGAAAATTCTAGAATTCTAGAACATAACATGAGCTATGATGACTTTTCGCGCTAATTTAACTATTTCGACTTGTAGAATTTTATTTTGAATTTTTAAAATGTTTCATTATTATCCAATCATCAGAACTCCAACAGAATAGCAAAAAAATTCATATAAAAATAATTATAGGACATGAATAATGGTAAGATGAACATAAAAAATCAAAAGCAGATGCTAAAAATTTAGTTCGAAATAATTCAATTGATTTATCAGATCATATTGAAAAAATCATGGGTGTATGTGAAGGATTTCTGTTTCTGACGTCTTTCTTCAAAATCATCCATTCTTCATTTACAAGACCATTTTTGGTCTCTTAAGAACTTACCGATTTTAGAATTGCTTGTTTTTACTTATATTTTTACCACTAATTTAATATGTTATATGCTTCTTTATTATTATAATATGTTCAAATATCATATGTTTCTCTGATGTTTTCGTTTCGTTTGCTTGTGAGAACCTATCGATTTTTAGAATTACTTGTTTTGACTAATATTTTTGCCACTAATTTAATATGCTATATGCTTCTTTATTATTATAATATTTTCAACATATTATATGTTTCTCTGATGTTTTCGTCTCGCTTCCTCTATCCCGCTTATTAGCCACTGTCTTGTTGCCGTCACCTGCCACCTGTCGCCCGTAGATGATCGATTTGCTCGCTCGGTCTGGAATAGGACCACTAATAATTTTATTTTAAATTGCTTCGTTTAGTTATTGTCTTCAGCAAAAAGAAGTCGAGTTTTCTGTCGGTTATTTCGCTTCTTCAGCTGTGTGTCTGTGTCAACAACTTCGGCCAGTCGTAACTCGATAGCGCCCGTTTTAGCAGATTATCTACGAGTCGTCGACGACCATCGTATTCGATAGCTTCTCCCAGGCGTATTGATGACAAATCTTGAGACAAAAATAGACACAGAGCTCATATTTTGCGGTATGTCTTTATTCCGTCTATTAAGTCAAAATAGAAGAACGAATGAATACAGCTCAGGTTAAATTTAATTAATTATAATAATTTGTAACCTTTATTTTAATTTTAATTTGTTCACTTTCTATGTGTTTTTCGCGTACTTTTATGTCCTGCGCGAGTATTTGTGCTTCAAAATGAATAAATAAAACCTGATAATTCAAAGTAAAGGTAAAGGCAAATTAAAGATGTCGACGTTGATCAGTCCCTTAAGGACGCGCCGCCGCATTCGTGTTCCATTCAAAAGTCTGGTATCAATTTACCCGACCCCGGAGGGATGGAAGGCACGGTTTGCCCGTGCCGTTATCGATCGCTCGACCATGTGGGTGACAGTAGCGCCTCTTACCGCTGCACCACGTGGGCCCTATCAATTTAAAATAGAAGAAATAATGAATGCAGCTCACGCTCAAAAATATACTAGGTGAAACCTACTCGAACCATGACAGTAGACGTGGTCAAACGCTGTTCTAATCGGTGTCTTCACCCTCCCAGACAAGTCTGGTACCAATTTACCGGACCCTGGGAGGGTAAAATGCCTGGTTAACTCGGTTTAGGATCGATCGCTCGACATTGAGGGTTTGAGTAGGGGAAATTTTGCCTTTTACCATCGTAGTAGCGGTTCGATCCGGCTTGAAGTTTTTCGCCGTTTTCATGTGGTCACACTATACCCAAAGGCTTACCCTCCGATGAGAGGCCAGTTTGAGTGCTGCCCTTTCAGCGTACTGATTGATGTTGTTTACCTCATTGACGCGGTGTGTTGTTTTCGCCTTTCGCCGTTCGATCCTGCTTTTCTCTGCGATCGTTTCGATGTCGACAAACTGGATTCTGCATGTTGGGTGGCTTAGTGACAGGTTGTTTTCTGAAAATTCAGTAAATTCTTGATTCTTGACATTGTTCAGAAACCACTCCTGCTTTTATTTATTTATTTTATTTATTTAATACGTCAGAAGACGCACTGAAAAAAAGGAAGACAAGCAGAGCATCACAAACGAACAAAACCTTGAAATAAACTTGGCAGCTTTTCCGGTATCCCTGATTCTTAGCGTTCCAAATAATTTATTTGTGATGACATCTTCAGGAGTTATAGAATCTATGAAACCAGTTGTGTGCTGAGTTCACCCAACTTGTGTCAACAAAAATGAACTGACGCAGATGCTCGTTTTTCCTTCCATGGACGAGTTACCGGCGCTTCATTCCCTGTCACTCAGCCGACGTCAGTGAAAATGAATTGACGCAAGTTCGCTCCGCTCTGGGCAGTCTTGTCATTCGAATGTCAACGCTTCATTCCAGCGGCCTGTACATCCTTTCACTCTGCCTACTGGGTTTATCTCTACCCGTAACTGAGCTCTAGAAATGGTCCCCGGGTGGGGAAAACTTGCCTGTTCAGCTGAAAACTGTCAATGTTTGTCGGGTGTCACTTGATGCCTGGAACCGGACCGGATACATGCAAGCTGGAAGAGCGGAAACAAGAGCTTTTACAAGCCGAGCGTCGCCACCATCCGAATCTCCATTACTAGGCATACCGGTAGCTGCACTAGTCACATCTAGTCATCCAGCCTGTCTACCCGGGGTAAAATTAGGGTAAGTGTAGGTCACTATTTGGCCATTTATTCATTTATTCATTGTTATCCAATCAACTGAATTCAAACAGAAGAAACATTCATATGACATGTGACTACTGAACTTGGGTAATGATAACAATAGAAAAGATAACAATAGGTCGAAAACCTTTTGTGGAATCCGAAAAACATAATTGATTATTTATATATCTATTGAAGGGACCTTCAACTTCTCAGGCACTGCAAAGCTAATCAGAATTCTTTTCCTACAAAATTCCTCGTTCTATCTGATAGTATGGCTTAGCTTCCGTCTGCATGGCAGTTCAGTTCTCATTTTGGTGAGCTTAACTTCGCTACTGTACTATTCATTCCTGAACTATAGTAAGAATCCAAATAGCTCTCACGAATCCTTCTTATCTAATGCGTTGTACCTAAAGTGCGTGTGGTGGTGCAGTGGTAGGAGTCGCTAAAGATACCAGCACGGTCGAGCGATCGATCCCCACCCGGGCTAACCAAGCTCTACATGCCTCCGGGTCCGGTAAATTCTCATCAGACTTGTCTGGGAAGGTAAAGACACTTAGCCGAACAGCTTCTAGCTCGCAAGGTATTGTAGGTACGATTGAATACACATACACCTTTCCTCTACAACTTTGAATGGGAGACGAGTGCGTGGCGTGTCTTTAGGGAACGGATCTGATACGACATACCTGAGCACTCCTATGTCAAAGAGAAGGTTTTTCATTACTTTTTAAATTAATCCTACTGTGATCGAAAGATCAGAATTATTGGAATCATTTTTATTGCGCTTGGATTATCAATCACTTTAGACCCATGTAGCACGATGCTTGAGCATCACTTCCGCCCACGTTTCCAGCATATCCGGATCCGGATGATCCAGATGATCCTACTGTGAAATGTACAATGGTTTCCATACATAGTTATGTATTCAGGTTCGTGTCAACTGTTCGATGAAAGTGCCACCCATAAACGGAAATGTTTCCCGGCTCTGTTTGATTTTGCCACCCATCAATGTCGCTCCATAATGGTGCCTGGTGGTGAACCGCGTCGATTTTTGATCGATAAAAGGAACTTTCACCTACTTGTGGCTCGGTTGAACCCCATTTGTTTAGTAACGTTTTGCTAGTACCTTTCCCTCAATTCAACAGGTGGTCTAGTCAGAGAGGTTCGCTCTCGCGCGAATAATTCATGTTGAAGTCAATCAAAATTTACAATTCTCCTGAATCAGTGTAAGAAGTGAAAAGGAATGTTGAGGTTTCGTGATCTTTCCCTTTTCGTTTGGGTCTGGGCCTTCGGACATGAGAGATTGGTTGAAATATCAACTCGATTCAGAAATGATATCAATTTAGAATCTTAAATCATGTGACGAATCATAAAGAAAAGGATAATGTCAGTTAGACCGAGGAATTCTCTATGGAGCGTGATAGTGGAACACCGAGAATGTTAAGTCCTTAATCGGCAGTTTGTGAAAAAGTCAATGAGCCGAAACGCCGTGTGAACTTTTACGACCACCGAAGATGGCCGTTTTTCATGGAGCGTTCGCATCGCCATTATCGAGTGTTTGGCTCTGTTTGCGCGGTAGCCGTCGAGTGGTTCAGTCCATGTCGGTCCTTGTTCACTTTGCTACAGTTGAATGTCCAACTACTAGCTATTTTTATTCGATTTCCTACTTTTCGTGCGCGCGCGGAACACGTGATAAGAGGCGCTGCTGACACTCGAACGGTTGAACGATCAATCCTTGCCTACGCTAAACAAGCCTTCCATTCCTTCGGGTCGAATACATTGGTACCAGACCTGTCCGGGAAGGTAAATACAGTGAATTGGTATGGTAGGTCATTGTATAGACTGAAAACGTATTAACAACGCCTCCACGATTCTGAATGGAACGCGAATGCGCGTCGCGTCCTTAGGGAACTGATCAGCACCTCTACCTTTAATACCTTATAAATCTAGTAGTACCAGATTTATACTATGTAGATATACTGCCGAATGATATTTTTCTTCATTTTTACCTTTTTCACGCATTTTTAAGCCTCATGACTAGCACGCTGTGGTCCACTTCGGTTCCGGGTTCTGTTCGGGGAGGTAAAGATACTGACTTGGTATAGCGGCTTGTCCCACAAGTCATTGTACAGGCCAAATTCACATTCACCTTGCCTGCACGATTCGTGATGGAACACGAATGCGTGGCGCGTCGTCAGGGGATTGATCATCGTCTAAATATACCTTTTCCTTTTGCCTTTCCCATTTTCCACCTTTTTGGGGAGAAAATGACCACTTTTGTTTCCCACTCGGCTGCGGTTATAGTGGTGGCCATCTAGTGGGTTTGATGTGATCAATGAAAAATTCAAAAAAGCTCCGTTAACATCTGGACCCAGGAAGCCGAGAACCTTCGAGACGATCCCCATGTGGGCCCATGTTTTCCCTGTCGCCATAGCGTCGAGCTGCTCAGCTGCAGACCGCTCTTGATGAGCCTTTTCTCGTGAATCACCAAGAATAATATAAATTAATTTCCGCTCTTTTTAGCTCCTTTGTAAGGCATTGCTACCCTGGCTCTTTCGGCTAATTCGCTGACTCCTTTGTGTTTGTCTCTTCCGATTTTCAAGAGTTTTAGTTTAACTTATAGTTTATGTTTTTATGACATACTGTTGAATTTTGTGGTTCTTTTCCTTTTCTTAGGCTGAGTTTTGTTTTTCCTCTTCGCTTCGGTGTGATACGCCTAAGGGCGTATTAAATAAATAAACAAATGAATAAGTGATAAATAAATAACCCTTCTCGTGTTTTTTCATCGCATTTCCTTGCGTTTCCATTTCCTTGTTCGTGTGCTTTTTTCAAGGTCAAATTAAACCTCGAGGTTCTGTGCTCAATCCGGGTTTACGTACATATGAATATAGCATATGAAAATCAATTTTTTTGAAACATTTTTAAAAAATCTGGAATTTGTAGCAAATGTAAGTTTTGATGTATTTTCAAGTGAAATTGTCAGAACTATCGAATGGATTACGATTCGTTTCGATTTGAGCGATCTGTACGTAAAAATGTTAGGTGACGTATCTTTTTGACCGCTACTGTATGTTCGTTTCCGTTCTGGTCGTCGCCGTGGTCATGATGCGCCATGTACTTGTCTTTCATTCAGATTCGTGCGCCATGTACTTGTCTTTCATTCAGAATCGCAGAGGCACAGCTCTCTCCGGGTCGTTGCCGGTGCCGACACACAACAAAGCAGTGCAGTTGATGTCTGTTCGTGCCTCGTCCGTCCGTCGGTTTGTGTATTCAACGAGCGTCACTCGATATCTGGCCGCCCGAAGCACCACACTGCTGCTGGTGCCGGCGGTTTGTGTTTGGGAACATTTCTCGATTTATCGCCTTCATTTATAAATATCCCAATGGCCGTATCGTCGCCCAGCGCGCCATCATTTGAACTGACTCTTTATGATTCCCCATAAACCCAATTCTTTTGGCGAAATGCAGTGGAGATTCGAATCTTCATAGGATTCGTTTCTCCTGGTTCTGTATCTAGGCGCTTACTATAGTTGCCTCATTGCTTTGTTGCCGAGTATGAATGGACTGAAGGCCCATTCATACCAGGCAGCAAAGCAATAAGGCAACTAAGCGACCTAGGCTCCCTGTTTTCTCTGCGGCACAAACAATATTGACGGGACCCATCTCGTACCTTAAGGGTTCCAAATCCACCTACGAGGTTCATTGCTGTGCTGCATCCTCTGCGTCTCTGTGCTACAGTGCGTTTTATAAATATACGCCACCCCCTCTTTTGGCAGTTGCCACTTTCCTGGACGAGGTGCAGCTTTTTCCTGTATTTCATTTTCATAAGCATGAAAAATAAGCACGGGACACACTTTTTCGCACTACATAAATATATTTAGCGTTTTTTAAAAAAATCTTTTCCGTTTTTGGTCATGTCGCGATGAGTGGAACTTTGCACTAAAACCTGCATCTCTTTCGATAAAGTTGGAACCACCATAGTAGGGGGTGGCGTATATTCATGGAACGCACTGTATAGCCGTTCCCACACTGCTTTGCTGCAAACTATGAATGGGCCTTAAGTCTACTAATTGCTGCCTACCGACACCGGTTCATCTCCTTTCGCTGTTTTCTACTTCTGTTTCTTTTCTTCCGCATTTACTCCCTCCACATGTCCTCACATGTCATCAGGCTTTACCCGATACCCTTCGAATGTGAGCGCTTTCATCTATACCCAGATGGGGTAAGGGGTAAGAGCCGCATTTCTCCCATAACCGCGGAGATGTTGAGGCAGCTGGTTAAACATTGGGTGGGTGTTTTTCGGATCGCGGCGCGCTGCTTCATAAAGCATATAGGGCGAAGTGTAAACAAAACAGTTTATCACAAAAGCGCCATAGAATAGAGCCGTTGCCGACATTCAGGAGAATAGCGCTCAGGATGAGACAAACTCGGCAACGCTGCCTCTGCTGATTTGATAAGCTGATTAGCATTTTATGGTAACCTCACTGGTACACCTAATGGTCCAGTCCATTTTAGATTTTAATCTTTAGAAGTATTTTCTTCGTGGTTTTCTCTCGTGTTTTTTCCTTTGCACTTTGCGAACGGTGGAATTTTTGCCTTTGTTTTTTGGCTGTCTCACCAGCGACAAAAAGCCGCGCAAAGGACACGACAAATTGTGGGTCATTTTAGTTGCGCGACTCATTTACCTAATGGTCTGGCGTAGTGAGGGGCTGTTCGGTTCTTGATGAACTATACATGCACATACAGCACCGGACGTGTCTTTTGATGAAAAGCCGAAAAAGCCGGCAAAACCCGCTCCAAAGCGGCTTTTTCGTATAACTTTCTTATAATTCAACCAATTGTGAAATTAGGCCTAGATTTGAGCTCAGCAGCTCGAGCTCTATCCATCCATATACACTTTTTCCAAATTCGTGAAACTTGCTTTCAGTCGATTTTTTGACCCCTCGATTTTCGGATCCCGGTGCCGCTTTGGTCCCTCGCTTGGTGACTCACCACCGACTAAGCTCCGCCCTCTCCTCGCCGCATATAAATATGCGACGCTCATTGCACCGAGCCAGGAGCAGGAGTCCCCACGGGGTGGCTCGAATTTGGTGTATAAAATACCGAAATCGATATTTTGTAAAAACTCTCAGGTGTGGGTATTTTATACACCAAACGATAGGGCTCGAGCTGCTGAGCTCAAATCTATGCCTAATTTCATAATTAGTTGAATTATAAGAAAGTTATTCGAAAAAGCCGCTTTGGAGCGGTTTTTGCCGGCTTTTTCGGCTTTTGATCAAGAGACACGACCGGTACTGTATTGGAAGGATTAAAGACCAACTTTCACGAAAACGGTGGATAAAAAGTGAAATCATGGTGCACCTGGACTTTCATTCAGAATCGTAGAGGCATTGTTGATGCGTATTTGCCCTATACAATGACTTTCGTGACAAATACGCTGAACAGGTAGGTGCCTTCACCTTTCCGGACAAGTGCGGTGCCAATTTACCCGACACTGATGAAAGGAAGGCTGGTTATCGCGGGTGAGAATCGATCGTTTGACCGTGTAGGTGCCAGTGGCGTCACCTTCTCGTGCACTGCGCCCTGTTTGGGACCTTAGATGAATTTGGGCAATTTTAACCCATAACCACGGGTGTTTTCGACGTCTTCAGCTCCGGTTCCCGAAGGTTGTGCGAAGTGATCGGTTTGTTTTGCCGCGTAGACAGCGCCGCTTCGGCTGAGCAAGTGTTGGTGTGGTGGCGCCGTCGAGTCGCTCGTTGGGCGCTCGCTTCTCAGTCGACCGGCGCTCCTTTCGACGCATTCGTTTTTATTTTTAGAATCGCGCCACGCGATACGAGCAAATGATTGCTGCTCGGCGGAACCGTCGCCCGCACGTTTCAGCTGTTTTCGCGCTCGCGCCCAAAGTGCACCTCCCGAAGAGCTTCCTGAATCGAATTCCCGCAGTTTTTTTTTTCTGTCGAATGTTGCCACCATCAATTCTCCTGTAGCATCAGAATCAATCTATTATACCTATCTATTTCATATCATATATCATATTTATTGCATGAGTGTTGGGACAATCATGTAAGAGTGGGCAATTAGCTCATGGATCATAAAACTAAAAACAAAGATTCGAACATAGGAACATAGAAACATTACGAGCTGTCTATTTGACTTCATCATGGCACTCGTGGCACATGAGCAAGAGGCGCCACTTCCACAGGCACGGTCGAGCGATCGATTCTCGCTCGGGCTAACCATACCTTTCACTCCTGGGGTTAAATTGGTACCAGACTTGTATAGGAGGGTAAGAACATCGATTTAGTATAGCAGCTGGTCCCCGCAAGTCATTGTAAAGGCCAAATGCGCATTCGCCATGTCTCGACTATTCCGAATGTAAGACGGGTGCGTGGCGCGACCTCAGGGGATTTGTCAGCGCCGGCCTTGAGGTTTTGTTGGTTAGTATAAAGAACTCAATCCCGCAAGAGGATACCCTTCCTTCAATCCTCTCTTCCGCTCTTATTAGACTTCCTTAAACCCAATTCTCCTCTTTCGTGTTCTCTTCTGGTTTGTTATTTTATTGTTCTTTCAAAAATCTTGACGCTGTTTTTGCCAGAAAAAAAAACAAAGTAAAAGCGCGATTAACGTGGTGCATCTGCCTCGAACATCTGGCGCATGGGGTTTTTTTTTATAAGAATATAGATTTTTCTAGGAATCCCTAGTTTCAAGGGACCCTGATGGTTGAGTTCGCCTTCGCACACATGTTGACAACGTAGAACGTTTTAGTTGAGCTTCAAAAATCACCCCAATTGTTTTGCTGGCATCTATGCGAGAAACGAAGGAATCCAAGAGCACCAGCAGCCAGTCTGCAGAGTATTTTCGACTTGGTATAACTAAACCACTGAAAACGATGCATAGATACGCGGCCATTCAGGCAGAATTACCCACGGGACAAACCCAGTGGATAAACGGGAAATTCCGGGGAAATCTGACCTTGAGTTGTCAGTGGCCGGCACATAAATAAGTGAGGCCAGTGGAAGCTTGGAAACTGTGGTGGGAAGATGGGTATTTTTACAGCAGCACGGATAGATAGGGTGTTCTGCGGGTACTCTTCTAGAACTTGATGCGTTCCTCTCTTATTATCATACCAGCCATTCAGCGGCCTGCCGGCCGACAAACGGCTGCTAAATACATAATAAATAAAAACAAAAACTAACCACTAATAGACTGAAATAAAGATTTGAAATAAAAGAAAAACGTTTTGAAATAAAACGATGAACAAATAGCAAAAGACGGCGAGCTGAACTGATGAAGTGCGTCCCTGTGAGTACGGTAACGGGCAATCGCGGCGGGACCCTTATGACCCACCCATTACAAATGTTGTGGATACACAACCTAATCTATAGAAAGTAGTAGTTTGCCATAGGGAGCCCGTAGTTTAGAGTGAGTGCAGTATAAGATAAGTATCTCTCGATACGTCTCCCTAGGCACGACCCAGCGGCATACCGCGAGTGAGCACTTAGGAATCTAATCTGTAGCTCCACTCAGGTGCGGTGCCGTCTGATGTACATATTTAGCCATTGGGTCTCCCAAGTAGCCCAATGGGATTGTTCGGTGGCTACGCCCACAAGTATATGCATAAATAGGATGATTGCTGTGATATTGTTGATATTCTTATGTATACGTAGCAATAAATCGTTGTTACAAAAGTATCGAAGAACTATCCCCTTGGTTAACCACCAAATTGGTGCATCGACCGTGGAAAAAACCCTCTGCGCTAACTCTCTTAATTGAGAAACAGACGGGTTCCCTAGTTATCCTCGCTTGTGAGTCCTCCTCTGAGGAACCAGGAAACTAGAAGACTTTCTTTGCGAGTTCTCTCCGGAGAAACCAGAAAGTTCTTTTCTTCTCATCAGTCCTTCGCGAGTTCTCCTAGGAGAAACCAGGACTAAATTTTCTTCTGCGCTAACTCCCTTCACGGGGAAACAGAAGATAATCCTTAATTTCTCTTGAGCGTCCTCTAACGAGGAACCGGGAAATTAAAAAAAGACTCTCCCTGCGAGTTTTCTTCGGAAAAACCGGGAAGTTTTTTATTCAAAAAAGACTCTCCCTGCGAGTTTTCTTCGGAAAAACCGGGAAGTTTTTTTATTCAAGCCTTCAGCGAGTTCTCTCCGGAGAAACCAGGGCTCCAATTCAAAGAAATCCTTGCTTGCGAGTCCTCTCCCGAGGAACCACAAGGAATTTCTGAGAAAATATCGGTGATTTCTTTCCAAGAAACCCGATAAAATCAATCAAAAGTCCCGCGTGGCAGGAAACAACAAAGCTCTGAACCACTCAACCGCCTCCAAAGCATCGGGTGAATTTGGAAAACCACAAAATCCCAATTTTTGTGAAAAAATTCGCCGAAACGCGCTCCGAATGGCAGATCTTCAAGGATTCAAAAGCAAAATCTCCAAAGCCTGTGCACTGGTTCGATCCCACGATGCTGAAATGGAAGAACTTCAGCAGCCATTCGATTTTCCTACTGAGAAAATCCAGTGCGAAGAATTCATCGGAGCGAAAACAGCTGATCTGAACTATCTATCCAGAGGAATAACTCGAGGCATGCAGATCTTGGAGAAGTATATCAAGGAAGCCATGGAAAGGATAGATAGACGAGAAGAGCCAAAGGATCGGGAAAAGCTTATGCTGGACCTCAACAAGCATTTGGAAGACGACGCAAACGACTTGGAAATCTTGACGATTGAATGGCTCAACAAGATAGAATTCCGACTGGAGGAGTTGACGCAACAATCCACCCTCATATCGGAAGCAGCTGCAAGAAACAGCAGCAACAGTTCAAGCGAACATGACAGCCGTCTACAAGCTCAAGCAGACCACTGTCAACGAATAAGACGTCCTCTACTCGAAGTCCCAACATTCTCAGGAGACTTCAGAGAGTTCGCCACCTTCTGGTCGGTCTTCAAGTCACTAGTTCCCGACGATGCTGAACTTTCTGATCAGGAAAAATTTCTCTTCCTGAAGCAAGCTCTCAAAGGAAAAGCAGCAACATCAATTAGCTGCATTCCAGTCATTGGAGACAAATATGAAGCTGCAGTGAATATATTGAAGAAGCAATACGATAGATCTAGCAGCATGGCGGACATCCTCATTAGCGAAATCGAGAGAATACCTCGAGCTAACGACAACCCGAAGAACTGTCGCGAAACACTGTCTGCAATTTCCTCGCGAATCATACACCTGGAGCAAACTGGTGTATCTCTTAATGCGGACAGAGTCTGGCGCCGATTGATCCTCTCAAAATTCACGGAACACATCTGCAGTACAGTGATACGAAAGGAAAGTGATGTCAAATTGTCCTTCAACGTGAAAGACATTATGGACATAATCGACGAAATTGTCACGGTACAGGAAACAACCGAACTCACAACTAGAACGTTGTTTGGAACTGAAAATCCTGGATCGAGTGAACTAACGAGTCCGATTTCAAAACCTCAACGAGCAGAAAATATTGCCAATCGAAGGACGACACTGATATGTTTGTGTGGAGGATCTCACCCACCGCAGTACTGCGACGAATTTCCAACTCCCGAACTGCGTCGAATGGAGGCCAGAAGACAAGAAGTTTGCTGGAAATGCTTCTGTCGCTCACACAAATCAAAGTTCTGCACTACTTTCGGAAAATGCCCGAAGTGCAACGAAGATCACCATTCGTCACTATGCATTGAAGCGAGTGGCATGAAAGGAGCGAATCAAGGTGGCAGAAGACCGAGCCGACCACAAAGTTCGACTTTCCAAGAACCAGCAACATCTCCACGCCAGCACACCGCCCGTTTCGAAATGCAACAAGAAAGAAGAGCCCACCAACCATGTGATAATGGCGAGGTTCAAACTCTCAGCACCTCCGTTTCACAATCACCGCTATTAAGACAGTGCGTGCTTCAAATGGCTTCAGCGCTCATATTCAACGAAGCAGAATCCAAGTACGAATCAGTTACAATGCTGCTAGATTCGGGTGCTCAGAGAAGTTTCGTCAAAGCGAGATTTGCGAGGATACTAGGCCTTCCGTCAATGAGTACTACTTCGTTCATAACCACGGGAATGGGAGAGCAGCAGGAAAGCTTCAACTCCAGCGAGGTTCATCTGACGCTCAAAAGTATCCACGGCTCCGCAAAACTACATCGCCTGCCGGTTTTTACGAAGGATAAACTAACTGTGTCTACCAAGTCTGCAGAGTTATCCAGAGAGGATAAGAGCTTTATGAAGAAGGAGAAGATAACCGTTGCCCAGCAAGGATTGTACTCTCGTGAATTGTCGCCTGATATTCTTATTGGACAAGATCTCCTCAATACGATTATCGACCACGAAGCTCCTACTATCAAGCTGCCATCTGGATTATTGTTGACATCAACAATTTTTGGTCACACAATTTCCGGAACTAGCGCCAGAAATACTCCATCATCAAAGAGAAACTTTGCCCTCTGCAGTTCTCTGATAATAACAAGTCTCTCGTCATCATCCGAGGAAAACCTCAACAAGGATGTAAGGTGTGTGCCCGAAGTTAAACCACGAAGAATCAAGAGAGATCACGGCACCGCTAAAAATTCCACTTCTAAGTCTCTCGGCAGTTGCAGAAAAAACGGAATCGCCAAGCAGGTGAAAGAAGACGACAGCGGTCCCGCAACTTCAAATCTCCCACAACAATATGTATGGGCGCCATCGAAAACTGCTGTTCGAGCGACGGAAACATCGAATGATGATCCTGACTATCAAACGCACCACAAGCCTTCTTCGCAGAGAGCAGTTGTACGGACGCTCTCAGAGACAGAAAAGATCACGAAAAAGATTTGGCCTATTCGGAGGAACCTGAGGAATCGTCACAAAAGAGCGACGAATACTTCAACGATCTCCAATGAGTCACTTAACTCTAATGCTGACTCGCCAACGCCACCAAGAAAGACGTCCAAACCGTATGCAAAACGGAGAAACTCTCCCGTGGTAGCAGTGAGACCCCAGCCACCAAGAGCTGTCAAGAATACAGCAGCCTTCAGGAAGGAGCAGCCAACTGCTACCAAAGGGTGCAGCTACTTAGCTCTTCCGCCCTACCTGCGACGAGAACGTGTAGATTCGACCGGTTCGACCTCAACGCAGTGACGACGATCGAATATCTTGATTATATATTATAATAACGCGCTCGTTGACATGTATTTGAGTATTACTGTTAATCGCTACCGCTCAATGGGCCCCGCCCCAGTGTTGTGGATACACAACCTAATCTATAGAAAGTAGTAGTTTGCCATAGGGAGCCCGTAGTTTAGAGTGAGTGCAGTATAAGATAAGTATCTCTCGATACGTTTCCCTAGGCACGACCCAGCGGCATACCGCGAGTGAGCACTTAGGAATCTAATCTGTAGCTCCACTCAGGTGCGGTGCCGTCTGATGTATTTAGCCATTGGGTCTCCCAAGTAGCCCAATGGGATTGTTCGGTGGCTACGCCCACAAGTATATGCATAAATAGGATGATTGCTGTGATATTGTTGATATTCTTACGTGTACGTAGCAATAAATCGTTGTTACAAAAGTATCGAAGAACTATCCCCTTGGTTAACCACCAAAACAAACGTCGCGGTCTCGCTTATTATGTAGCAGGATTATACCACATCATATCGTTAACATTCTATCTGCAGTTAACATTTGGATTGATCGGCTGCTAAGACCGGCTGTGTTCACCTCAATTGTATGCTGACAAGCTCCATAGATGATATGATGATATGAGAAGAACGAATCAAGTCCTAGAAAAGTAACGTTCTGCGTTCACCTATCGCAGCTTTCCCCTACCCAGAAGGCTTGAGAAAAGGGCAAAAGATAGTGAAACCTCACGTTCACATGAAAGCGACAAAAAAAGTGCAAAAGATAGTGAAACCTCACGTTCACATGAAAGCGACAAAAAAGTGCCATTCATCCGTTCTAACTGCTAGTATGTGGCGCTTGAGAACGATGGTGGTACCATTTTGTTCCAGGCTCTAGGCGGGACGGATTCAGTGAGTCGTAAAGACAGCCTCAAGCGCCTGATAGTCGTCGGCGGGAAGGTGGTGACTGATGAAATTCCACTCGAACTCTTCCATCACGAGTAAAACTAATCGATGAAGTGGAAAAAGGGGAGCGTAGACCTTGATGTTCGATGTCTAAAGGTAAAAGGTATTGAGGTCGACATTGATAAGTCCCCAAGGACGCGCCATGCACTTTTCTTCCATCCATAATCATAAAGGCAGGTGAATGCGTATCTGGTCAGTACAATGACTTGCGGTGCCAGCCGCTATATCAACTCAGGTGACTTTACCTTCTCAGGCAAGTCTGGTACCAATTTACCCGACCCCGGAGTGACTGGGGACTTGGCTAGCCTGGGAGATGATCGCTAGAAGGAAGGTGAGTCGGAGTCACCATGGATTTGGAGTGATGGCAGTTGTCGGGAACGAAGTTTATTTTACTAATTTACTTACTTATTTATTGATTTGCTTTAGCCAATGACAAGTTAAGCGTGAAAATTAACATTTTTCAATAGACGATTGGCTATGGATTTGAAGTTGTATAATATCGGGTTAGGCTGCACTATGTTTAGAGTGACCAGGGTGTAATATGCTTCTGCCGATGAACAGTCTTATTGGCTTCTTCCAAGCCTTCATTATATTAGAGTAGACATAACCGACAACGCTACTCCTTCCGGGGCTTATGTCTCATTTTATCAGAGGAGCATGCAACGATATCAGTTACAATGGGGATTATGAGTTTTATCACTGAGCTAAACAGACCCTTTCTATTAGTTTATAAAGTTTATAGTTTATAAAGTCGATCATGGAACTACCATTCTACTAGTAAGAACAGGATCATGAATATCGATGTACTATGATGAGAGCTTATATAGCGAAAGAAGGGAAGTTTTCTCATTTAACCCATTGACGACCGCGCGCTCCCTGTGGGTTTGGCCCGGGGGACCACGCGCACTTGCAGTGATGAGAGCGTTGCTAAATATTTTCAAAATTGTCTTCAAAATTATCATAAAACGTACGCATAATTTCTCTGTGTATCTTGATGATTTTGAAACTTGCTTGTGTAATCATCAGAAGTAAACGAACGCCGGTGGGACACACGGTCCACCGCGGATCAAAAGGTGTGTCCCACCGGCGGGACACAACACGGTCGTCAATGGGTTACGAAGCACTAGTTATCGACTGAATTGGTACGCCATAATGGCGGAAGCGCGAGGATTGGCACAGATTTGCTGGTTACAACCTTATATAAAGGCACTCTGCTACGTATCAACTGCGGGTTTTGCCGTTTTCGACACAGCATGTAACTCTTCAACAGTTCCCGATTCTGTTGACGTTTTCTCCCGTTAGAAAGGAGGAAATCGCTCGTCGGACGACTGTTTGTCGACAGAGCTCTCTGTGACGTCGTTTTCCACTCGTCTCAGTGGTATCATAACGACGCGATGGCGGATGTTGTGACACAAAACGAATACGGCAATTCGCATCGCTGATGAATGCGCGTTATTGAGCATGTTTTCTTGCGAAAACGTCGTCGAATGCCGACGAACGAGCTGATTGTTTAACACCGCTGTGCGCTCCTTCCTGGTTTTTGTAGAAAGAACACTATCTGTTTCTGAAACGACACCTTCTCTGACGTCATAAGAACGAAAATAAAAGAAGAGTTGAAAGTAACAAATAATCTAACCTACAGTACTCCTTTTCTACCTCTCCTTCAACGTCCGATAGATGAAGGTAAGGTCGTAGGCGTCGATCAGTCCCTTGCGAATGCGCCACGAACTCGCATTCCGTAAATAATCGTGGAGGCATGGTGAATGCCTATTTGATATAACACGAAACTTTTCTGCTATTTGCCACTTTTTGTTTAGCGGTTCATTGACGAGAAGTAGTTGAATGGCTTATATATTTGAATATGCAAGGTTATTCGCAAAACGCTGACATCGGACGGGAATTGAACCTGCGTCTTTCTGTTTACGGCAGACTGCATTAACCACTGTGCTACCGTTGCATGTTGCCCTATACTGTGTTTTTTGCCACCGTACAAGTCAAAGTCTTAACCTTCCCAGAAAAGTCTCGTACCAATTTACGTGACCCTAAAAGAGTGAAAGGCATGGTTAGCTTGAGGGAGGATCGATCGCTCGACCGTGCGGGCGCCATTCAGAAGCATTGATGGGTGTCTGGGCTTGTCCTAATCCGATGCAAAAGCGTGACAAAGTGGGATTATAGGATTTAATTGATGCAGTTTCCTCGACAGTCGTTCGCTACGGAGTCTATTGCAGAGTTTGTTGTCCAGATATTTCTTTTTTGCTGCTTTGAAATTTACTTTTCTTCTTCTTTCTTTTTGATCGCTTGTATTATAAGATTGTCTTCTTAGGAAATGTTTTCTTGCAGCATTGATATTGCATATTAGCATTGATGCAGATGCTTTATATTGTATTTTTGGTGAAATTCCTACACTATCCTCCAAGCTGAAAAGAGTAGGAGTGACGAGGGAGCTCAATAAATGTGAAATCGATGTAATATCCAGTTAGCACAAAAAATCCCAAGAAAACGAAACTGTTTTCGAATTGCAGACAGAGTTTAGAAAAAGAGTCGTAGAGCGCTGCTTTCGCCCCGAGGTCTTCGATATCTTTTGTAAATATGAGGCGACAAAGCAAAACAAACAGCACCATTGCATGCCAGCAGTCTTCTATCAAGTCGCCTCTCTGCTTTCATCCCTTCTTTTCTTCTTCATATTCCTCCTCTTTTTCATGTCTTTCCTCGTCTTCGCCTTCTTTTCCTTTTTGTTATCGATTTATATTCTGCTGGGTGAAATACTTTGCTCTTGAAAGAGCTTCCCATTTTCTCAGCGGCTAAGCTGGCTATTTTCGAACAGAAATATCAGAATATGAATCACTGCCAGAAAAACCATGTCAGGGTTTTTTTCTAATCTTTCAAATAACAAAATCCTCTTTGCTTCTTTGTACTATGCGACGACGTCGTGAATAAAAAAGTGACAGTAACTGCCCTTTTCGCATTCTGATCGATTTTCCGTGTCCTATTCATGTCGTGGAACGAGTTCCTTTTTCTAGGAACTCGATGAGAACGATTTTTGCTTCGTCGACCTTTATCAGTATCATATGGGGTGATTTCGAGTGTTTATGAGCTCTTTACAATTGATTATAGGTATGTTCGTATGTTTTTGTGTCATTTGCTCATAGGAAATAAGTGGTAGAACTTATTTGCGTGATTTGCATAAGGGACTGGGACATACTGAGGGACTTCTCGTGAGACTGCCCTTTTCGCGTTCTGATCGATTTTCCGTGTCCTAAATACGAGCTCTTTACAATTGATTATAGGTATGTTCGTATGTTTTTGTGTCATTTGCTCATAGGAAATAAGTGGTAGAACTTATTTGCGTGATTTGCATAAGGGACTGGGACATACTGAGGGACTTCTCGTGAGAAAATACGAGAGCAGGGGAGTTTTATGGAACGACTTGGACCCAGCTCCACCACACCCAAAAAAGTTTGGTGCCCAATTTACCGACCCCGAAGGGACTCAAGGATTGGTTGGCACCGGCGAGAATCGATCGTTCGATCTTCGCTCAAGAGCGAGAGTTCTCTAGCACAGCCAGAGTGACGACTGCAACCAATTTCTGTCATGGCAAGGGAATTTTTGAGATTTCTAACATATTCAAACTCAGTGGAGCGTTTTCGTTTGTTTGATACTCAACGCACCGCTTGAGAGTAATTTTCAAGCTTTCTGACCTGCTTTGCAAGCTTTCAAAAATCAAAAATTTCATTTTTTAGCTCCGAGTTTCAGAAAAAAGGGAATAGTCCGAAAAGGTTTTTCTTACCTTTCACATTTCTCACTCTCAACTCCATGTTTTGTTTTTTTCTAACTTAAGTTTTACATGTCTTGTGATGGTCCGTTTGTTGGTCCCGTCTGCTTAGCGCGTCTTCTGACGTATTAAATAAATAAATAAATAAATACATAAATAAAACTCCGTAGCAGGATAGGAGAAGAACTCGTTCCCATATGAAGGGCCCGACAGATATTCTGTCCTGAATATAGCAATATATGCATTTTCGCAAATTGCACTCAATTTCCTGCATGTTTGGTGGGCTGTAGCTCAACGGTTAAGTGAGCTCATGCTTCTAGCTCTTCAATTCTTGCGGAGGACCTCTTCTCAGAGGAACTCTTGAGCCAAATTTTTGCTAAAAACTTCGAGAACGATTTTTTCCTTTCACTAGAGCTCTTTCAAATTTTAAAAATCAAATTGTACTGATTGTGAGCTTTATTTTGTTATCGACCCATATAGGATTCGATCGATTTCGTTTTCATGAATTCATCGGTTTAGAGATTTTTTCCATGATGACGTCACGTTACCTCAAAGGGCAGCGCCGCTAGGGGGCGGGGCGAGAGGAGAGATGCCCTCAATGGTGGAGGTGGCAGGCAGGTTGAGTCATCGCGTTTGATTGGCTCCTTAGGTATTGACAGCCGACTTTGATCTAGCCGCCATTGAGTCGCACTTCCGCCGAAGTCACTGCAACCGATCTCTTGAACTGTATTTCTGGTTTCTTTCGTTATGTTTTGATTTTGGTATTTTGATAGGGTTCGATAGCCGAATCGATAGTCTCCTGTGGCCGATCAGCGTTCGATGAATATCAGCCATTTGAACCCATCTATCAGTGCTCGTTTGTGGAAATTCGTCGGTCGATCGTTCGTTCGTTGGCATTTCGTCGACAGAAATGCGTTCCGACCGATATCGGCGGACAAACGGCGGATTGTTGGAGGGGTGACAGAGAGAGATTGGGCGCTCACCCAGGCGTTCGATCACCGGACCGCAATGGCCAACCTCCTCCCCACCCTCTTCGGGTGGTGAAAATGCTCGCTTAACCCATCGTCATCTGAAGAAATTCATTTACTTCTTCTACGTTTCTTCCTCTTTTTCTTTCGTTTTTTTCCTTTGCACTTTCTGTTTTCGCCGTCGTTAGACGTCTCATGCCTGCCTTGATATTCCGAGCGTTTCCACGAATCTTCCCACCATTAATTTGAATGCTAATATTCATCGTCGTTCTAGTGTCTTTTCGTTCTCTTTTCTTGTTCGCGTTTTAATTACCCCCCGAAACGTTGCTATTTTAGGCGATCTACTCTGAAATTCTGTCGGAAATATACCCAGCCAGGGTTTGGAGAAACCCGATGACAATGATCTCCCCGTTGGACGCGGAACCGAGCAGTAAGCCGAGCTGAAAATCCTTGTCCTTTGCGCCTGTTATCGACAGTTGCCTCCAGGGTGTGAGGAGTTGTAAGTACAGAGCTTGAACTTTTTCTTTATTTTCCTGACTGAGACGCCTGGGAATGATAGAATGCTTTCACGGCTATCGTGATATGCTTTATCAGTCCCCTAAGGACGCGCCACGCATTCTTCTTTCATTCAAAATCACACAGGCATGGCGAATGCGTTTTTTGTCGATACAATGATGCCCGCATTCCTGCATCATGTTCATGAATCCACAAAGGACCATGTGATTACCTAGAGATTGGGGGTTTCTGTGCAGGTAAAAGGTAAAGGTGCCGGCGTTGATCAGTTCCCCCTTGGACGCGCCACGCATTCACGTTTAATGCAGAATCGTGGAGGCGCGGTGGATGCGTATTTGGCCTATACTATGGCTTGCGTGGGCCAACCGCTATATCTAGTCAGTGTCTTTACCTTTCCAGACAAGTTTGGTACCAAAAACCCGACCCGGGAGGGATGGTTGAGGACCGATCACTTGGCCACGTGGGTAGAAATAGCGCCTTGTGGCACCACTCCATGCACATCCTATTTGTATTTGGATTCATTGGACGGGGAGAACTTTGGACTAAACCCTTTACCGAGCTCTTACGGGGTAACCATGAAGGTGATCCTCGAGTAAATTGCCCCAGATTAAACTAAAAAGGCTTGAAAATTGTTCCAAGCTAGTTTGGTTTCTCAATCGAACATTCTAAGTTTGTAGAATGGGGCTTCTTTTACCTTACCCCAACGAACGCTTTCTCGAAGAATCTCAGAATATTCCGTTTCCTTCTTGCTTTTACCCGAACATATTGGTTACGGTTCAGCCTCAGTGATTTCCATCGGCTTTAGTCGACCTGTACAACTAGCCGGGCAGATCGATACGTGCTGTCGGATCGATAACTCGACCGATCGGTTGATAACGAGTCCTCTGCCAGTGAACCATCGTGCGCAAGCCACTCGCTATAGTTATAATCATCTATGCATTATTAATCCATCCGTTCGTCCATCATCCATTCATTCTTTATCATTCTCCCGTCTTCTGTTCTTCCTTGATTTCCCCGATCTATTTTTCTATAAAGTATGGACAGCGGTCTGTATCTCAGTTACTAACTACTAACTATTTACTGCTAAAATATGATGTTTGATGGTGCTAGGTTCATCGCAAAAATCGCATCTCACGCGAGATTTGAACCCGCGTCTCGCGCCTCACCGGGGCCGTGCGTTAACCACTATGCTACTGAGACTTATTTACTACTAACGCGGAGCTACACGCTCAGTCTGACATTTCTTCGATTTCTTTTTATCTTGTCAAAAATGCCAGAATTAAATGATTTTTGGTGGGTCAGTTTGGTAAGCCATTAACCTCGATGGGTGTTTAGGCCCCAGAAGCCGACTGAATGGTCGAAACATTAGGCCGTTAAATGAGGAATTTCTACCTGAAAACCTCGTGAGGCAGTAGAAATTAAGGTAAAGGTGAAGGTAAAGGTGTCGGTCTTGATCAGTTCCTAAGGACGCGCCACGCACTCGTCTTCCATTCAGAATCGTGGAGGAATGGTGAATGCTTATTTGGCCTATACAATGGCTTGCGGGGCCAGCCGCTATACCATGTCAGTGTTTTTAGCTTCCCAGACAAGTCTGGTACCAATGTACCCGACCCCGGAGGGATGGAAGGTTGGTTAGCCCGAGCCGGGATCGATCGCTCGACCGTGCGGGTGACAGCAGTGCCTCTTACCACTGTACCACGCGGGCCATATAACGAAATGGTACTAAAAGAAAAGGAACAAAAAAGCAAAAGCAGCAAGACGCCGGGTAGGTCGAAACGTCAGGCCGTTAAATGAAGAATTTCTACCTAAAAGCCTCATGAGGCTGAAGAAATCAAAACTGTAAATTAGCTACATCGATGCCGAGGTTCAAAGACGAGAAAACTTGGAGATTGTTGAACTAATTCCTTGTATCAGAGTTGGGCAGGTAATTAGGCCAGGTAATTGAAAATTATTTAATACAAAATTCTAAAAAATAAAAATAAATATAAAAATAAAAAGTATAAAAATATAGCTTCAATAACTGTAATTAAATTCTAAAATTAATTAAGCGAACAAACAAAGTGATCAAACTCTTCTCCCACTGAGAGCTTTACACTTCTTATCTGGGTTTTTCTCTTCCATTAGGCAGGTGATTCCTTGTGACTATAATCGGCTACATGTCGACAGTGTCCTTGAGTGCTGAGGCAGCAAAAGGTCGGCAAAAAAGCAAAAGGTCGCGGTGTTTTCGAGCGAAATTTGTCTCTTCCACCACCGTCTAGTATTGTTGACGTGGAAAAGTGTTTTTCGGCTTCTCTCCGACGGCAATTTCGCGCCGCCCGGCTGTTGCTTGCTCTCCTCTCTCGAGCGTCTTTCTTCTCTTTCTAACCCTCTTACCCCGTACATCATACCCTTCCAGTTCGAGGCCAACCGCATTTACCCTTCGTCTGTCTTACCCGACCCAATCGCCTTCTTTGCAGCTGCTTTCTTAGTAGGAGAGAGCCTGTTTCGAGACGTTTATAGCTACTGGTTTCGCGTTCGTGGTCGCAGGGTGCCATCGTCGAGGGTAAAACCGAGTTTTACCCAGCAGGTCAGACTAGGAAAGGAGGTAGAAGTTTACCAAGGCGATGAGAAAAACGACAGCAGAAAAGAAGGAAGGATTCATATATCTCCTTGCCAACCGTTCCCTTGTTGTCGCCTTTAGCCATCTCCTAGGTAGACTTGATCTCCTATTCTGATAGATTGATCCATTCTTCCGAAACCTTGGACCACATACCTCCGCGGTCGGGTAGTCTACCCTACCTTAGTTCAGTTCTTGTGACGTCTTTCATCGCAGGTAACATTACATCGAACCTATATAGCTTTCTTTTGACATATTACCCTGACCGTTACCTTTTTGCAAGGGCCGAGATCCATGAACGGTTCACCGGCCGATTACAGTGATATTTACCTCGGTTACCCGCCAAAACTTGATTCATCAACGCGCAGTGAGTCACTTTGGTGGTGAATTGGAAGGTGAAATTCAGCGGCCGTTTCGTTCATGAATCCCGGCCCAGGGTTCGCGCGTGATGCAACAGTAAGGCCTTTGTTATACCGACGCTCACCCCCCAGCGTCTGCCAGCGCAACTCGTCCCATGCAGTATCAGACACCGTGGGGCCAGACACGTTTGTACGAGTTATCACGTCAGACGCTGGCGTGGTGATGCTCACGGGCTGTTATGCAGACGCTCGCGTACCTTCCACGCTCTAGTCGCTGTGCATTGCACTGCGATTGACCCTTTCGCTGGGGTCGGTCGATCACCTCGCGCATTGCTCTGTATGCTTCGGGCGCGTGCGTGCGTGCGTCGCGTGCTCAGCGTCTGAGGTTAGCCGCTGATCGCTCACCGCTCGCAAGCAGCTGACGCTCACCACGAGCGTTGGTATAACAAAGGCCTAAGGGGCGCCACTTCCACCAGCACCGTCGAGTGATCGACTCTCGCCTGGGTTAACTAGACCTTCCATCCTTCCGGGGTATCGATGCTAAACTTGCTACTTGGTACAGCGGCTGGCCACCGAAAGTCATTGTAAGGATCGCTCAATATGACTCAACGATTCTTAATGGAAGCCGAGTGCGTGGCGCGTCTGCCGGGTATCGATCGATGCTGACGACTTTACTTTCAGCCAGAAATGTGGGAAATTTCTCGGTTGAGCGGAAGAAATTCCGGAAACCACTCGGACTTCTATCGACATCGTCCCGGTGCCCTTCGTTCTGTCTGTGCCCCCGGCCGGCTCTCTCTTCTCCGTCCGCAGTCAGTCAGTTAGTCGTCAGCCAGGCGGCCAGCCGGCGCTCGGCTCGCCCGCGTCGGCTCCTCTCACCGCCACGCCGATCCCTCATTCATTAACGTGTCTTCTAGGCTCTTCTTCTTATTCATATGATATCAGATTGACAGCGGTTCTTCGGCCTCAGGTCCCTATGGGCCTAGATCCTCTCATGCCCAGTTACCATCGCGATTACTCGTCAAGAGCCGAACCGTCGTCGGCCGTTCTTCAATCGGCCAGCGTAGGAATATTACGACTCCGCGACGGCCACGGCGACAACGTTCGATAGAGTTGCAAATAAGTGCCGTGTTTAAAGTGGATTGGACATCGTTTCGTGGGGCCAATGGACACCCTTTTCTCAAAATCAAAATTTTTCCTGCAAAATTAATTAACAAAAAACGTGAAATTTCGTCTACGCTTACCACTACGTTGGTAGAAACAAATCTTTCCCTAGTCCGCTGTGAGCTTCGAGTTTGGCAAGATAACCACCAATACAAAATGTTCGATACCAATACAAAAAACCAATACAGGATGACATTATCGATAGATTTGCAAGTCAGTGCCGAGTTTAAAGTGGATTGGACATCGTTTCGTGGGACCAATGGACACTCTTTTCTCAAAATGAAAGTTTTCCTGCAAAATTAATTAACAAAAAGCATGAAATTTCGTCTGCACTTACTACCAGTCTGGCAGAAACAAGCCTTTCCCTTGTGGCCTGTAGCATTCCTTGGAGAAATAGAGCCTCCGGATTAGGTAAAACGATGTCACCAATACCAAAATCGTAATCATATTTTGCTTCGTAAAAGCCTCCGGGAGGGACCTATGGTCGTAACCTTGGCCCGACCATGAGCCTCCAGGTAGGCAGGTACCTGTGTTCGACATCAAGAGTAGAATCCTTGTAGACTTCACTTCCTTCCCTTCATTGAGTGTTTTCTAAATTTTCATAGTTTGAACCGCATTCATATAATATATTGTTAATGTGATTTTTGTTATGGGTAACTTTTAATGTTCTAGTAACAATCTGAGTTTTTTGTTTTGGTCAAGTTTTCTCTTCAGTAATTCCATGATTGTCCGACTATCCACTTTGACTTGTATTTTTAGCGCGCCAATGTGCGTAATTAAGTAAATAGATAAATAAGTAAGTAAATAAATTTTAAAGTTTCCTGAATACGGTGGGAGGATTTTAACTTCGAATTTCTCTGGCTTTTCTGGTCAGAAGGACCGGAGATCACGCCGTGGATCGAGATTTATTCTTTCCTGTTCAAAAGGGAATTAACTGCTCCCAATTGAACTACCTGCTCGAGATTTGTTCTCGAGATTTCGCCATATTTTGGTTCATAAAAGACCTTATTTAATAGAATATTTATTGTATTTTAATTGAAAGATTAATTACAGTTTTTCTAACTTTCACTTAGGAAACTCTTCCAAGTGACGGCTCGAAGAATCTGATTCTTCACACGGCCACCTTGTCGAGCGTATCGATTTCAGAATTGCCGAATGCATTTCGGATTACACCTTGCTACTTACCGCGCTCCAGTCATCACAGCAATCGATGTCGTGCATTAGTGGAACATTTACGGCTCTCCGGTTGTAAATTTTGGTGTCGTAATCGTCATTGCGTCACAATTCATTAACTGATGGGTTTATGGAGACCTTAACCTTTTTCCGGGAGCTAACTTTTCACCTGAGTCGGCTGATTCGTAGGTTACCGGATGAACTAAGATAACAGATAATGTGACTGATAAGATAGACCTAAGAGTCTGAAATGATCAAGAGAAGAAGAGAAAAGGCAGTAGAAAGGGAGTGATGTGTAGAAATTTATTTGTTTATCAATTACGCTGTACAAAGCTCGGTAGGATAAAATCGGGTTTGTGGAGGAGAACAAAGCAAACGACAACTTTAGCAATTTTACCTTTCCAGACAAGTCTGGTAACAATTTACCCGACCCCGGAGGGATGGAGGATTTCTGTGAGGGCTCTGATGTCTATAAAATAGCAACCAAAGGGTAACGGACATTTGCCCCTGGGCTAACGACCAGGGCCCAGATTCATCATTGGTAAACCCCCGATAAACCCCGAGATAAAGCTCGAACGGCGCCCAACTTTGTTTACGTATCCTAAACTTCCTATGTTAAACGCAATCTCTCATCGACCGTGTCCTCTGGTTCTGGCTGCGCCGCGGTTTCGGAGACCGCCCGTCCATTCATGAATCTGGGCCCAGCTGTCAATATCTTTGGAGCAAATTAGCAATATCTCGCCCGGTGGCAGGATACCGTTCAATAACCGACCGTATGCGTAACGGTGAAGATAAAGTGAAATTCTAGTTTTATTACCGCATTTTGCGGGTTACTATTATGTATACTAGAATATAATGTTGTAATGATGGTGCTAGGTTCATCGCAAAAATTGCATCTCAGGCGGGATTCGAACCCGCGTCTCAAACTATCCGGTGCTGTGACCTAACCACTATGCTACTGAGACGATTCAATGATAAAATGGTCGACGATTATCAGTTTCCCAAGGGATGCGCTGTGCATTCGCGTTCGATTCAGAATTGTAGAGGCATGACTGGGGCAAGCCGCTATACCAAGCCAGTGTCCTCACCCTCCTAAGCCATGTCTGGTACTAATATACCGGCCCTGAAGGATGGAGGACATGCTAAGCCAGGATCGATCACTCGACCGTGCGGGTGGAAGTGGCGCATGGTTTCAATTTGAACAATAGGCCGGCGCTTCTCGAGTGGTTATCCTGGCCACCGGGGGAAGAGGAGCGTCCCCGTCGGTCGGCTCACCTCGATCTACGATGCTCTATCGGGCCGAGTCGTCGTCCGACGGTGTCGCCGCGGTGTCTCTCACTGCCGTCGCACTCCCCACACCCCAACCAACCAGCCAGTGTCAGCCTTTTCCTCTATCAAAACACGCACATTGCCGCTTCTTGAGCTCTCGTTGAGTGGGGCCGTCAGCCCCTCATTGACGCACTGCCTGCTGGTAATGTTGCGCGCCCCGTTCTCGTCGCCGTCTGTTTTTGCTTCGTTTCTCAGCACTTTGAACACTTATCTCGCCTCAGGGCTTTTCCCGATCTAATGGTCCTATGATTTTTTTCAGCAAAGTGAGAAAACCAAGAAATTTGAGATAGGAGCATCTATCAAAGGGAACCGAGAATCCTTCTTCTTTAGAATATGATGTTGTAATGGTGGTGCTAGGTTCGTCGCAAAAATCGCATCTCAGGCGGGATTCGAACCCGCGACTTGCGCCTAGTATTTGTTTAATATTGTCATCTGTCCTTTGACACTGAGAAAGTCATCATACAGGCCAGATACACATTTATCAATCCTCTGCGATTATGAATGGGTGACGAGTGCGTGGCGCGATTTTAAGGGACTGAACAACGTCAACCATTTCCTTGTTGTTCTTCTGCCCGCTGACATTTCTTTGGAGGCAGTCAGTGTAAACTTCCATCAATATGTTTTCCATGGTGACTGTTGATGCGCGTTGGTTTCTAATTCGTTTCTGGGTTTTTTGCTCTGTTTATCATGAATACATGAGCACACCTGTCTCTGTGATATTTTGATTCATCGATTGTTGCCCGTTCTATGGACACCTTCGTCTTCCTATTACACTTCCGCCTGTCATCTGACTGATTAATCTATTTTTCCGAGAACTTTTTACCCTGTGATGCATTGATAAGAGGCACCACGTCCACCCGCTCGGTCGAGCGATCAATCCTCGCTCAGGCTAACCAGGCATTCCATCGCCCAGGGTTTGTGTATGTTGATGCCAGACTTGTCTGAGTAGGTAGAGACTCTCCCTTGGTTGCCCACTAATCATTCCAAGTGGAAGTTCAATGCGTGGCGCAACCCTGATGGGGTTGCGCCACGCATTGAACTGACGACCTGCTACGTATTCCTGTTCCATATTCGTGAAACCACAAATGACCTGGTGATTACCTAGAAATCAAGGGTTTCTATGCAGGTAGAAGGTAAAGGCAAAGGTGTCGGCGTTGATCGGTCCGCTAAGGACGCGCCACGCATTCGTCTTCCATCCAGAATCGTAAAGGCACAGTGAATGCGTATTTGACCTGTACAATGGCTTGCAGAGTAGCTACCATACCAAGTAACTGGCGTTACCTTCCCAGACAAGTCTGGTACCAATTTACCCGGTTCTGGAGGGATGGAATGGAAAGCTTGACTAGTCCTGGCTGGGATCGATCGCTCGACAGTGCTGGTGTCAGTAGCTCCTCTTACAATTGCACCACACGCGCCGTGGGTATTATTATTATTATTTTTATTATTATTAATTATTTAATCTATTGTATACTTGAGGGCGCTGGATTCTTCTTCCCACGTAAAATTCTCCGAATTTAATTGAAAAGGTTATGCGTTACCTAACTATTCAAGAGGTCTTCATAGTCTTTCTGGATAGTTATCTTGTGTATGGAGTTCAGGTTTTTCATTTGATGTCTTTCTTCTTACCCTGTGCTATTTTTGTTTCAGGTGCGTCATTTGACGTAATAATAAATAAATAAATAAAATAAATAAGTAATCTAGACGGCCAGATCTAAATTCGTCCCTCAGGGGGTGGTGTTTCTCGTGTGTGCTTGTGCATGCGGAAAAGGAAAGCACTGTTGTTTTTGCATCGACGGCGGCCGCCTCGCATTCTTGCAAAATAACACGGTCTTTGTTGAGCTAGAACTCGCCACTCTCAGAAAACACTCCTATTCAATGGAAATAATAAAGAAATAGAGGGAGGTGATGATGGTGAGAAACATTTCCTTGTAGAAGATGCACGCTTATATACTCACTTCGTAGTTTTGCCAACTTCTAACACTTCTTAATCTTTTTTAAATCCAAATTCAATCGATCTGACTGGCAAACACCTCTACCCGAAAAAAGATGATACAACCTGCCAGTCAACCGGTGTGACGGGTTGGGAGTGTTTACTTTGGTGCTTCGCGGTGAGGTTTGGAATAGATCCGACATCTTACTTTTCTCTACATTTGTTTTGAAAAATCATAGAAGGAACTAAAAAAGCAATTAAGCCAGGAACTCTTTCTGGGAAATCCTTCAAAAAGTTTTGTTTCTATAGATTGTGCCATTTAGCGTTTTTCTATTAGTACGTCCCACGAACTTCCACAGATAATAGCCTGAGTGGGTACCGAATAAATAAATAAGTTAATAAACGCTTCGGAAGCTTCTCAGTGCTGAGAAAAAAAGCGATCTAGGGTCGAGTGCACGGCGCAATCCATTAGTTTTAGTTCGAGAAATGACATTTGAAAGTCAGAAATGCAGTGTTCATAGAAAGGCCCTGAGAAATCCAGAAAGTTCGAGCAGTAGCGTAAAGGTGAAGAATAAGTGACTCTTTTGACATTCTATGGTCAAATTCATGTCGAGTGCATGGCGCAACCCAGTAAATTCGATAAACTTCAGCCGATCAACCCACACTTCTAAGTAATAAATGCAAAATCCTTTTGAAAAGTTGACCGTATTTAGTTAATAAAGGTGAATTAAAGTAACTCGCTTGACCTGCTTTGGTCGGATTCGAAGTGCATGGCGCAATCCCAATGGAAAATGGTAGTCTTTAGCTAGCAATTATATCATAGACGCAGTACGTTTCGGAAAGCAATTTTTCATTTCGAGAGAATTTTGAGAATCAAAATCATTCATTTATTCATCATTCATTTATCATTTATTGAGAATCATTTATTTATTGTATTTATTCGTGTGAATATTTTAGGTTCTCTTTAGGGAACAACGAACGTATAAAATAAACAACAATAACTAGCACCAGAACGAAAAGTTTTTTGATAAGAATACATTTTTGACCATTGAACCTGGAAAATCGATATAGAGAATGTCCCGTTCATCTCTTTCCTTTTCTTTTTTTTTCTTGAACTTTTCTCGAATCGACTTTTGCGTTTCTCAGCAGCTGCGTCGGGGGGTCGACCATGCACCGATCGAACCCCGTTCACCTTCGATTTGCTCTTTGTATATCGATTGTTCCCAAGACACATTCACAGCGCTGTGAACGCATTTTCGCGTTTTCACTTTTCTCACCGTTTTCTCTCATACGGCTGATTCTTCTATGGCTGTTCGGATCCGCTGTGCTCTTTGATTTGCCAGAATTCATTCAACTGATTGATTATGCCGATGTTGTGTGCTTGTTTCTCGTCGCTGACGTCCGCTCGCTCACATGTCTCCTCATTTATCGATGCAATTCTCCACGGCGAAAACACACGCAGATTTTCGTCGTTCGTTTTAGTTTCGTCGCCTTGAAACTCAACGAAACTCGAAAAATAGCCGTCAAAATTCTAAGATATTTTTTATTCAGATTCAAGCCGAAATCGAGTAGAAGCGCATGGACCAGCGGTGGTCGTCACTGAGTTCGATGAGGATTTAGTGACAGTTGACCGACTGCTTGGCACTGTTCTTCCTATTATTACGGGTATCGAGTGTTCGTGGTCGCGCTGAACGAACAGCAGCAAAATGTGCGAAGAACTCACCGCCGAGGTCGTCCAGCTGATCGCCATCTCCAGATCGGGATCCTCTCCAGGAGCTGCTGTCGACCAAACAAAAGAACCGCGAGCAATCGTCAAAGCTTCATCGAGTACGGTGCATATCGAGGTAGGCTATTTTTTAATCCTTTTATTTACTTCCTACACACAAAGGGTATAGCTTTAAAAAGTTAGTAAGGCATACTCATTATAATGTGAATGAGGAGAAGTAGAGCACACCTGTTTCTGTGATATTTTGATTCATCAATTGTTGCCCGTTCTATGGACACCTTCGTATTACACTTCCGCCTGTCATCTGACAAATTAATCTATTTTCCGAGCACTTTTTACCCAGTGATGCAGTGATAAGAGGCGCCACCTTCACCCGCTCGGTCGAGTGATCAATCCTCGCACAGGCTAACCAGGGATACCATCGGTCAGGGTTTGTGTATGTTGATGCTAGACTTGTCTGGTAAGGTAGCGACTCCATCGGCTGCCCACTAATCATTCCAGCTGGAAGTTCAATGCATGGCGCAACCCAGATAGGTACTCATAAAGATTGCTTTTACAACAATCTGCTACGTATTCCCGTTCCATATTCGTGAATCCACAAATGACCTAGCGATCACCTAGAGATCGAGGGCTTCTATGCAGGTAGAAGGTAAAGGTGTCAGCGTGGATCCGTCCGCTAAAGACGCGCCACGCATTTGCGTTCCATCCAGAATCGTAGACGCATGGTAAATGCGTATTTGGCCTGTACAATGACTTGTGGGGGTACACCGCCATACCAAGTCGGTGTGTTTACCTTCCCAGACAAGTCTGGTACCAAATTACCCGACTCCGGGGGATGGAAGGCTTGGTTAGCCCGGGCGAGGATTGATAGCTCGATCGTGCGGGTGTCAGCAGCGCCTCTTACCGCTCTGCTAGGTTTTCCGTCTTTAATTTAAAGCTCAATTTTAACTGTCAATAATTAGCTGAACTAGTTGCATCAGGGGCCATAAAATAAAGCTATTTCACAAAAAGCGTCAGAAACCTTCCTGGTTCATGAGTCAGCTGGGTTCCAGGCGCTAAGGCTTAACCCTGTCCATAATTGTGATAGAAGGAGTGAGCTTTTCTGCAGACAATCACCTTTTCTAGGTGATGACATTTCGATTAGTTATTAATTTGTCATCGTTTTGAGATTTTTTCTAGTTTAATATCAAATTGAAGCTTTCAGACAATCATCGTGCATTCATCGTGCGGCGAAAACTGTTCACGTGCAATACCGATCGAGCTCTGGACCATTCGACGGGAATGGAACTCGCAGACTACGGTAGCGTCTTTTCTAAAAAAAACAAAAAGTAAATAAAGGAACCATAACGTCTTTTCTAGAAAAAAAGGAAATATAGGAACCAAACTACATGGATAGGACTTCGGTTCACTCTTTCCCTTAGACAAGTGTGTATGTAAAAGGCAAAAAAAGAGCCAATTCCGTAATTTCTAAGCAAAGTGGATTGGCTCAGAGATTCCAAGCCGCGTGCCCTGTATCTCTGCCTCATTGATTTGCTGCCGAGTATGAACGGGCCTCAAAGAAATCTAATAATAACCTGCTGTTGTAGCCGCAGAACTGTTTTTTTCTTCAATTTTTCCCTCATTGTTACTGAACACCTTAGTTGAATACAGGCAAAACATTCCCTCTGCTGACGGACTTCGGTTTGGGTAAAAATTAACCCACTTCTGTTCAGGGTCTCGCTCCACTATTCCTGAAAAACGCCATCAGATCGCATTTACACTTTTCACAGTTGAACTCTTGGATTTCCACTCAAAACGGCGACTTACCCGATGGAATCAGTTGCACGTACAGGTCAGTGATCACTCAGGGCATTTGATAATATTTTAGTTTTCTAAATAGAAAAATTTCAGAATTCGTCACGATGTCGGTGAATTCTCCGCCGCACATGTAGTGATGGAGCATACATTCCCGATGTGTCGCATAGATCGACAAAGTTGTCTAGTCGTCTCTGTGAAATATGTGAAATCGGAGCAAATGCCGCTGCCTGTCGGACTGTGCCTAACGCTTGGGTGAGTTTCGAGTCGGGTCAGGTTTCTATACCGGTTCGGGGTTTATTTACCAGGTTTTCTCACGTCTCTCAGTGACAGGAGCTTTCGGAAGACGCTGTATACCAAAGGGGACTGAAAATCCTTCTGGGATTATCGTAAATGTAACAGTAGACTGGTTAGGCAGCGCCCTTACCGCAGCACCAAGAATCGTAGGCAAGTATAGTGTTCATTACGTAATTTAATCCATTCATTCCGACGAACGCGCATGGTACGGTGGTAATTGGGGCTTCTAACACTCGCACGGTCGAGCGATCGATCCCGGCACATCCTAACCAGGCCTTCATTCTCCCCGCGGTCGGGTAAAGCCGAGTGGTTCAGTCCATGGTGGTCCTTGTTCACTTTGCTAGAGATGAGTATTCAGTTATTGGCTATTTTCATTACGGTTTTTATTATTTTTATTACGCGGAGCAGTGATAAGAGGCGCTGCTGACACCCGCACGGTCAAGCGATCGATCCCCGCCCCGGCTAACCAAGCCCTCCATCTCTGCAGGATCGGGTAAATTGGTATTAGACTTGTCTGGGAAGGTTGAAACACTGATTTGGTATAGCGGCCGGCACCGCAAGAAGTCGGATACCTCAATTCTCCATTCCTCTTCGATTCTGTATAGCGGCAATGCATACTTAGGGGACTGATGAACGCCGGTAACTTTACCATCACCTTTACCCAGCGAAGGTATGTCCTACTAGGAACAGAATCAACCTGGGGTACGAAAAGTGATTTCTCCTAATCGTTTCATTTTCATACTACTTTCAGTTTTTTTTAATTTTTTTGTTTTTTCCAGAGCTCTGCCAACGGATCAATGGCTGCTGCCGAGCCCTGTCGGATCGCCTACCGACGACTGCCCTCTGATGGCATCGACACCACAGGCCACTGCTATAACTAGGTCCATTTTTTCTGAATATTCACAAGTTTCGCTTACAATATTACGACTGTAAGCTCTACACTTAATCCATAAACTCAAAGAGTTCTCCTAATTTTCAGCCTTAAACACAAACCACTGCCACCGCTATCGCCACCGCCGTCTTCCGATGGTCCGTCGCCGAAATTTTCAGCCGTTGCAGGACCCAATGATGAGGTAAGGTTAACAGTGGGGTTAACATCGAATTTTAATTTCTCTAAATGGTCCCGATTGAAGCGTCCGGCTCGGCGAGTGCTGTCCGCGTGCACTTTGTCCACGGAAAACCTCTACGACTCGAAGGAGATCGACATTCTGGCAAATCGTCTCCAAACGATCCAAGGCGAACGTGGACGTCAACGCACGAAAAGCGGCGGATCCATTTTTAACAAAGTGGGTTACTGTAGAAAAGTGAAGGGAAAGTGCTCTCTAAATGCGCCACGCATTCGTTTTCTGCTCAGAATCGTTATCTGGCTCCGTCAGTCGGTGCCAAATATGCTTCTACAATTCTGAGTGAAAGACGAGTGCATGGCGTATCCTTGAGAAGCTGAAGTCAAGGCTGACCACCTTATCTTCAGAGTTACCTTTATATACTTTACCTGATCAATATTAATAGCATAATTCTCAACTCTACAGTCTGTCCTTCATTCAGATAGAAATACAACACCCCAAAAATTCTTTGTCAGATTCAGTACCAACACTAATTTTTGTCAAAACCCTGCCGCCGGCGGATTAGTCTGCCGTTTCTGCCGCTTCTTCACAGCTCTTGTGGAACTTGATTATTTTGGCTACAAAATTCACAACACCGTGAAAAAAGGGTTGAATTTAATTGCTGAATCAAAAATTCAATTGTTTGGATTTAATTTGTTGCATTTACAACATGCGGAACGAGGCTGTTCGTTTCAGATCACCGGACTGCCTTTACACTCAAGCCCAGCGCCTTTATCACGTCAGAGAAAGCGAGTTTCTATTGAAAAGGATATCAAAAATGATTTTTCAAATAATTTATTAAAATTTATTTTTACAGTAGCCTTTCGGCGTCTGACATTGTACTGCCCGAGTCGCGGTTGGCTCGCCATCAACCTGGTAGCCTTTTGGGGAACTTTGAGGAGAGCGCGCTCAACGGGCGGCTCGATCCGGTGAAACGACTCGATGGTTTCAAGCTGCAATTAGGTATATTTTTACAATTTTTTGAAAATTAAGTAATATTTAATAAAAATAAAAATAAAAAATATAAATATAAATAAATTTTTTATAAAAAATGATATTTTTCTTCAATCAACCTGTCTTTTATTGTTTAGAGTCTTGGTTAAAGGTTTCTTCTATTCTACCTGGTTTGAAGAGAAATTTGGTCGTTTTTCACTGATAGATTGACTAATTTCAATGATATTTTCCACCAAAAATTTAGTGATTTGACAAATTAATACAGAAAAGTTGTATTGATCTTTCGATGCTCGGCTAATTTTTGAATATCTTCGTATTTTTCAGCCGCAACCGGTGCCTTCTCATCGCCACATACGTCATTGTCGGTTACCGCGTATTTTTTCGACCTGAACGATAGCGAAACGGCTCCGTCGCCTTATTTGGTGAGTTTTGCTATTTTTTTGCCATTTTCATAATTTTATAGAATAATTAAATATATTTGATATGGACAAAACCTTCAGGGAACGTGCTCGCTGGACTCACTGGGAAAACGCGGCTATCGAGTGCCAAAGCAGGGAACTATTCAGGCGGTTGGTCGCTGTCCAGAATTTTTAAACTGAAATTGAAAAAATTTGAAAAATTTCAGACTTTGTTCAACCCTCAGGGAACGGTGGTGAAGGTATTCGTGGTCGTCTATGACATGTCGGATATGCCGCCATCATCGCAAACGTTTATTAGACAACGGACATTCCTAGGAACTGTGGAGAATTCGAAAGCGGACAAGCATCTTCTTAATCTCATACATTTCAGGTAAGCTATTGGGTTTTAAAACCGTCGTGTAATAAGAAATCTATATTGTAACCAACCCTAAAGGACTTCTGATTGGTTTAATAGGGTCCTTTCTTAGGCTTTTAGGGCTCGCTTTGAATTTCGTCCATTGTTTGCTGGGTTTTAGGCTGTAATTTTAGCCAATTTAGGGCTTTAGGCTCAGATTGGCTCATTTGGAATCTATATTTTAACCAATCCTAAAGGCCTTTTGGTTGGTTTGATAGGGTCCTTTATAGGCCTTTAGTGCTCGCTTTGAATTTTCTCCATTGTTTGCTGGGTTTTATGCTGAATTTTCAGCCATTTTGGGGCTTTAGCCTCAAGTGGGTTCATTTGGAATATGATGTTAACAATCATTCATTTTCCTTGCTTCGTAAACTGTCGTAGTAGTAAGAGGTGCTACTTCCACTCACAAGGTCGAACGATCGATCCCTACCCGGGCAAGTACTCCATTCCTACGGGATTGAGTAAATTGGTTTCAGATTCGTCTGGTAAGGAAAAAAGACACTGAAAAAAGACATCACTTTGTACCGCAGCTAGCTCCTCAAAGTTGTTGTATATGCCAAATACGCTTAGTCGCCTCTTCGATTCTGAACGAAAGACGAGTGCGTGGCGCGTCCTTGGCGCCTGATCAATACCGACTCCTTTACCTTCGCCTAGAATTATCCTTCTGTGATTGTTTTCTCCTTGTCCTGAGGTCCTGAGGCAACTTATCCGGTTTTCGGGATGAATTGCCCCAGGATCTTTCTACGGTCGAGAGTCTTCATATGAGGGTTGTAAAAGAGGGGAGGAAATTTTCTTAAGGTATAAGTTTCCGGGTAAGGGTAAAATTAAGTGAAAAAGGTTTCTTCAGGTTGGCGACCGATCGTCGTTGTCGTCTGTATCTACACACGGACGTTCGAATGCTGTTCTCGCAGAACAACACGCTGGATGCGTTGAATTTGGAGCTGAAGGATCAGGTCGGCCACGAATCGGATCGCTATCGATTGATCGTCGAAACCGAACTGCCACGACATCCCCGTTATTCGCCGAAAAAATGACACATCTTCTGATACATACTTTCCTTGAAATTTCTTCGTCTTTTTCATTGGCAGGGTTCTTTTAGCAGCGAAGCTGCCACAATTTACGAATTTGTGATGTTCTACACACTCCTATTTTGGTGTTGTATACATAGGTGTACATATTGTATCTAGTGGGTTTAGCAATGCTATGGTGTCCGCAGCCCTGGGTAAGAGCACTTACCCAGACAGTTATACGTTCTGACCCACCTAGAGTGCCTTGAAAAGGCTTTTTGATTGATATGGATTGGTTTTTTTGAAACAATTTCACTTCTAAACCACGTTTGACCCTCCTCCTGATTGTTCAGATTATACCTTCATCAATTGCGGTTTGAAAAGGGGTGATTTACCATGGGTTTCTGTCCAACAGAGCGTTCGGAGGTTGATTTTAGAAAAAAAATTTAGGGTAAAACTTTCGCTTTCACTAGGTTTCATAAAAATGACCTCTAATGACGCCCCAATTTTTGTATTTAATTTTTGCGGTTGCAAATCAAAATTGATGCAAAACTATAAATGTGAGCGAAAACACCCTGAGGGCTCGACCCGAGAACTGTGGACACCAGTTACAAACATCCTCATTTTCCTATTTCTATCCTCCTATACACAGAAGACTCATAACAACGTTCGAACAGCCACAAGTACCTTAGTACTTTCCGCGCTTACTGCTCTTACCGACACCTCCGTCGTTTTTATGAGATTTTTTAGTGTATTTTTAATTTCTGCATGCAGTACTGTAAAAATCATTGTACACATTTTCTTTCTGAGAAACAGATTTGGGTAGTGATATTCTTTCCGGCTCGTTGTCCTTAATCATCATCGTGTCAGCAAACTATTTAGAACGCTATATTATATACCAGTTTACCTGAAGAGCTAGTTTTCATATTCAGTTGCCTTATAGAGTTGTGCAGTTGCAGTGTATATGTCATTCGGTGGTCGCGGTAGCTATTCGTGTGATGTTGTACAAATTTTTTTCGATATTTTTTTCATTTTTTCCATTTTTTATCTTCTTCGTATCAGGGACTTCCATAGTGACATAGTGCGCGCGCATTCAATTTCGTATTTTTGTCGTTTATCTCGCTCTCTGGGTCAGTGCTATCATCACGTTCGAACTAGCTCATTGTTCTCGTCCTCCTCTTCCTCGTCCTCCTTCTCCTCGTTCTTTTTTTTCCAAATTTTCGCCAATGCAGTTTTCTATGCCGACTATACTCTTCCGTTTCATCTACTCTCCATTTTCCTTTCCGTTTCACTCACACAGAAGTTCCGCTAGATTGCGATTTTCTAGAAGGCCGTGTAATGCTTTGCTTGCTGATAAAGGTTCTTCAATCAGATATCACGACAGTTGTAAAGGTATGAGGTTACCTAGACAGCATGTTAATGGTACTAGAATGGTGAGGCATTCAGGTCACTCTATGGACCAAAAGGTTGAGACCTAGACTTATGCTCTAGATGATCAGAGTTCAATCTCTTCCTAGGCAGAACTCTTGCCTTGCTTAGAGATCACAGGAAACGATGTGGGTATCAGCACCATACCCAGGTTGACAAGTCGCGGCTGATGGAGGAAAACTGTCACAATCACAAGACTGATCGGTAGCCGAGCATGAACTCATCACTTCAAGTAGCTCTCCCGCACCATCTGTCTTTTCGATGATCATCGATTTGCCCTTGAAGGGGCGCCAGCAACATCTCCATTCGTCCCTATCGCATGCCTATGTACGCGAGTGGGTGCTACTCGTTCTAGGAACACGAAGAGCATCGAATTGATCGATTAAGGATTTGTCGGAGAAGTCAAACCAACGCAAAGGTTGACGACCTGATATTCTTCTGACGGAATCCCGTCATTAACGGCGCTCGTCCAACGATTGTCAACGGAGCGCATTAAGTGTCCGCCTCAGTTGATCTTTGTGAATTTGACTCGAGTCACCATCGCCTGCCAACACAGCTTGACGATTGATCGTGATGGCGGCTCGGCCGAGAGTTTCTCATTGATCGAAGGCATTCGCCTTCGAATCTGGACGATCTGCGGGCCAACGAAGGCGGTCGAGATGTCACTAGTGATGAGGTGGGTTATCGCTGCACGAATTGTCGATAATTGGCTCCAGGAGAGCTCGCCTTCGCTCTTCAACAATAAAACATAATGCAGTAGGTAAAATCGATTTCAGTATTCTATAAATTCTCAGCATTTTTTTTTATCATTACAGAAAATTATAAAGAATAAGTAAAGGGCTCGTTTCGTCCCTTCTCTTATCATGTTTCACTTTTTAGCTCTATGCATGATAATAAATAACTAAGACCATTGCTATGATTTACAGTTCGTTTGTTTATATTCTTTAGCGTTTGTCCCGCTTTGAAGCAGGGTACGCTTTACCAATTCTCTTACGCCGTACCGCTCTATCTCGCGCGTTGTCTGGATGAATTCTTTCTGCCTTCATATCTATGTGTATCGTATCCAGCCAGCGCTGTTCGGACGTGCCCTCGGTCTTGTACCTTGTATGTCGAGACCGAGTCCAATCATGCATACTGTGTCGTCACTTGCTCGAAGCACGTGCCCGTACCACCTCAAACGGAACATTGCTATGATTTATAGACGAATATTAATTAACAGGTAATGTAGAAGCATGATAACACTCCCTTAGGATAATGAGTAGGGCCAGGAATGTACCAGAAGCCGAACGTGTTCTATGGTGAGTTGATTAGGGCACGCGTTGCGACGTGGATCCCATTGGTGAGATGTCTGAGCAGCATTTGTTCAGCGATTTCTATGAGCCGTAGGAGAAGTGGAAGCCTCGCCATAATGCTAAGCGTTTCGACTGCTGCTGTGGGGAGCGAGGTTAGTAAGGTGGATCAAACGTTGTTATCTTCTTGAAACCTCGGCATGATAAACATCTCGAATGCTGCTGAGCCTCTCGAATCACCGGAGCGATTTTTGAGTCCGCCCGCTTCACTCGGAACCCCTAGGCGAATGATCGATGGGGCCGTCTTCGGGTCACCATCACCATTACCACTGGAACTGCGGACTGATGTCCCTTTTCCCTAAGGGAGCATAGGTTGCGATGTCATGATGGTACGCTGTTGGAAGTATCTTTAACCATACCCTCACGTGAGTCGGAAATCTCAGCGCGGAAGGCTCTCGACCAGGCTACTTCCGTAGGGAATCCTGCGAAGGAATATCGCATTGCGGAACCCAGCGGCTTACCCCTTTAGGCCCCTGCAGACTCGACGACGCGACGACGAGCATTCTCGTTCAACGCGGTGCCGTCGTGCAATGCAGTGTGTTGACTGCAGAGTACACGGCACCGCTTGGACGAGAATGCTCGTCCTCGCGTGTTTTGCTCAAGTGCACTTATAACGGGGAATTCGACGCGCAAACTGCTCGTCGTCGAGTCTGCAGGGGCCTTTTCAGTGGCGGTCCCGCATAGAAGGAACTCGGCCAGAGGCGCTCTAGTTGTGTTGCGCTCGCCACAATTCTTCACATATCTCCTAGAACACTTCCATTCCATAGATCGTCGTCTCCTACTTACTTTACTTTGATACTTTGATGGTCCTTTCTTCAGCTGGAGATCCTCTCAGTGGGGACCACTACCCTTCCAGACCGCTCGATAATTGGCAACTTGCATCCAGTGAGGGAGACTCCTTTCTCTAAAAGCTTTTGAGAATGGGTCTGCTCATCTTGTTGGCGATCATCCCAGTTGTCTATTATGGTCTGTTGGGAGCCATTCTATGACACGGAAGCTCCATCTATCGTTCTTCTGTCGAATCGGGTGTCCGGCCCAACGATATCTTTTCTACACAAGCTGCAGTGGATCTGCTAGCTGCGATCGTCGCCTCTAGTAAAACTATCCAATGCAGAGAAAATATTTAATTTTCCACATGCAATCAATAATAATAGGCAATCGATACTATATAAGACACACACAATAGAACGGCAATAGAATCGAGGGTCCCGCTTTCCTCTGCATCTTAACATAACATATTCCTCTAGAAAGTGATTAAGGATCGACAAAGCGTAAGTGAGGTGTGAAAGCTGAACGATAAAATGTTTTGTACTAATTTCTTCTATAGCATTGCCAAGAGTTATTCTCGTTTGGCTCTCCTCAACCATCCCCATCCTCCAGGGCCTCCCCATGGGGTGTTTCCCCATGGAGAGGCTTGAGGTCCTCTCCATCCGCCACCGCCACCTTGACCCCAGCCCATGTTGGGGCTTTGCCCCCAGGCGTCGAATTCGGGTCCCCAGCCACCTGCGGGGAGTTGGTTGACTCGGTTGTTGGTGACGGCTTGTCTGTTCGTGGCGACAGGTCTCACGGAACCTGAAAAGTCACCAAAGCGGTCAATCAATAACTGATTGATGAAATCAGATCATTCATACCGACTGCTCCACGACACATACTCCTCAGATCCCACTGGGAGTAGCACGTTCGGCACGACGCTCGACAATTCTCAGCCATCCACGGGTTCTTCTCGCATTCGCCCAGACGAGCCCATCCGCTACAGCTGGCGTGGTAGTCGACGCAGGCTAAAACAACTTCTTTTTGGAAGATCCAGTAACTTTTTACCTAATTACCGGTTTACCTAGGTCTAGTTACCCAAGTTTGAGTTATTCAAAGGATTTATTTTGGTTGAAATTATCTTTCTTCTCTTGATATTTGGATATGGATTATTGGGGATTGTATACCAAAGACAGGTTAGTTTTAATTTATTTCCTATAAAGTCTTCCTCCTTGCTGATGAGACCCAAGGAAGACTTTCTATTGCCTTCCGTTTGCTCGACCAAGGTTTGGGTCGAAACGAGCTTGCGTACTTGTTTCTTTGCTCTGCTTCTTCTTTTTGGAAGAGTCAGTAACTTTTTACCTAATTACGGCTGTAAATGGTAAATGTGACCGGCAAAGTGGCCGACGTTGATCAGTCTCGCAAGGATGCGCCATGCATTCGTCCGCCACTCACATTTGTGGTGAATTTGAATTGCACCATGACATGTGGGATTTAGTTGCAGTCTAGGTCCGCATCTACACCTTTGCAAGCAAGTCTTGTACAAATTTGGCCGACACCGGAGGGATGGTGTTCGTGCTGAGCCTAGGCGAGGATCGATCACTCGATCTTCTGGGCAAAAATAGCGCCTCTAACCACTGCACCATTCGCGAAAAATCTCAAAATACCGACATAAACTCACATCCATAGCTGTAGTCGGTCGGAACGCAGTGACCGCAGGAGACTCGACAGTTGCAGGCCATATAGGTGGGCGACTTGCGGCACTCGCCGAACAAACTCCAGTGAGGACAGCAGACGTTCTCGTTGTAACAACCCTCAGAGTTTTCGCATGTCGGCTGAGGTACAGGGGTTGTAGTGGCCACTGAAATACATAAATACAAAAACGTAAATTTTTGAATCACCCCAGGACCCAGATTCACGAAGAAAACCTGAATAGATAGGTGACGTGGGTGTCGGCGATCTCAATTTTAATAGACCCCCTCCGTACTCTTAACCTTCCTTGGTCATTACAATTTTATTTTTATTTTTATTTCCGTGGACAGTTCCGCTAGGTACTACTAACTCTGCTGCTGTGTTTTTGTTCAGTACTGACATAAAGATAAACAAATAAATAAGATAAACTATGATGGATTTAATGTTTTTTTATGGAGATATAAGTCTCTATTACTCCAAGTATGCGACATACTAGCTCTCTGCCTTAGCTGCGAAGTATGAACGCTACTCCATTCCTGGACTGGAGCCGACCTCTTCAAGACGAATAACCTCCAGAAAACGGATATGATTCTCTTACCGGCAGTGTTTCCACCTCCACAAGCCCGAGCTCTTGACTGTGAGCACTTTCCGCAGGATCGGCGACAATTCTCCGTCATCCATAAGACGTTCTTCGTACATTCGCCCTGTCTTGTCCATCCGGCACAGTTTGTGTGCCGATCCGAGCAGTCTAGAAGCAAAAGTAATAATAGAAAAATCACGGAAATTATCATTTATTTTTTCGGAAATTATTATTTTTTGTCAATTTATATTTATTAAAAATTATTGACTACGCTGAAAAAAATTATAAAATTAATTAGCTAGTGCTGAAAGCTACAAGCCCTTTAAAGCTACTGATCAATAAAAGGTCAAGGTTAGGGTAAAGGTGTCGGCGCTGATCAGCTCCTAAGGACGCGCCGTGCATTCGTGTTCCATTCAGAATAGTAAAAACATGGTGAGGCGTATTCGGCCTATACAACGACCTGAGGGAGCAGCTGCTGTATTGAATGTTTTCACCTTCCTGGATAAGTCTAGAAGCAATTCACCCAATCCCGGAGGGATGGAAGACCTCGCTTTAGACAATCTGTGCCCAGAACAATAGAGCAAAGATATGACAAGACAAAAACTAGATTTTTTAACATAAAAATACCGCGAAGTACCGTGTACAGGGAATAATTGGCAAATTACCAAAGCAGTTTTGTCTGCTCATCGCAAATTCCCCACACATTTCGCAATCTCTCATCGACTCCGCCGTCTGACTCTAGCTTAAAGCCGCGGCGCAGCTAAAGGAAGAACACCTGCGTTGCGGTTTTGGGCAGAGTCACACGGCAGAGTCGATGAGAGATTGCGGGGATCATAGGGAATTTGCGATGAGCAGACAACGGTTTGCCGTCGAGGTCTCCCAAACTCTGCCTCGCCGAGGGGGGTGATAGACCCACGATAAACCCTGCTTTAATCCCCAACGCGCGTTCACGAATTTTGGTTTGCGCGCGGTTTGGAGTTTAAGCGGACTTTATCGCGGGTTTTGCAATGATGAATGTGGGCCCTCTGGTATCGGGCTGGCCCCAAAGTAAATTCAGAGATTGGTGAAGGTAAAGGTAAAGGTGTCGGCATTGATCAGTCGCCTAAGGACGCGCCGTGCATTGTGGTTTCATTCAGAATACTAGAGACATGGTGAATGCGTATTTGGCCTATAAAAGGCCAACCGTTCTACCTAGTTAGTGTTTTCACCTTACCAGATACGTCTGGTACCAATTCACCCAACCCAGGAGGGATTTTAGGCTTGGTTAGCACGGGCGAGGATCGATCACTCCACCGTGCGAGTGTCAGTAGCGCCTCTTACCAGTGCACCATGCGCGCTACTTTATGAATACGTAGATAAATAGTACCCACCATCGACAAGCGGGTACTGAGGTCGACATCGGCCACAGCTGGCGGCGCACCATTCACTCATATACGCCACATTCCGAGTACATTCGCCTCGAGCAGCCCACGGCGCGCAGCACTGGTTCTCGTTGAAGCAGTTCTCCTGAAGGAAACTATCATTGAGTAGGAAAAAATAGCAAAAAATGCATATTTATTTAGCAAAAGACGAAATAACGTCTTCTGAAAAGCAAGCCAATCCCGTCCAGTTCCGAAGCTCACAAGACTTTCTAGTACGAAATTTTACCATTTTTAAACCCTCAGCGTTTACTATTTTTTGTACTCTACACCCTTCTGTGATCTTAATTTCATTCTTATCATCTACTCGGTGCTAAGTAAGGCTTTAATCGAAGGAATTCAGCTGCTAAAATGAAGAGTGGGAGGTGTAAACACGGAAAACTTCAGTTTCAAAAAACTCGCTTCTTAAAATTTGTTTTTATTTATTCATTTATCTATTTATTTATTTATTTATTTATTTATTTATTTATTTATTTATTTATTTATTTATTTATTTATTTATTTATTTATTTATTTATTTATTTATTTATCGACTTATTTATTCAATACGCTGCATAAGGCAGTCGTGGGAAATGAAACCCAAAGCGAGTACCAAAAGAACACACAACAATGAACATCATAGAACCGTTGTAAAAGCAGAACTTAAGAAGACAAGAATCGTTTTCCTCATGTTCTTTTCGTACTGTCATTGGAATTTTACATATTACGGTATCCTCTATTTTTGTTGAAACTATTACGTAAAAAATTTAATTTGGCATGGCTTTATTGGGTTGCTTGTCTGGAATAAACTGAAATGAAACCTGTGGAGCAACGACGACTGGTGCGACTGTGACTGGAAGCGGTGGAGGAGTGGCGACTACTGAGCCCTGAAATTTTGAAGTCAAATAATTCCATTTTCTATTTTTTATTCTAATCAATGTAATTTCGCACCGTTCCGACACATCGTCCACCCTGGCAGACGCCGTTTAGACAGGGCGTTTCGCCTCGGACGTAACTTCCACAAGCGCCACCAATCCTCATCTTTGCCGCACATCTCGGCTGACCATGAGACATGTCGCAGAAGAGATACCTGTGGGAAAAGGTTGGTTTAATATAAGAATTTACCCTCAAATTCCAGGCAGGACCTACTTTGAACCACAGTTGGGCAGTGCCTGTGTGCAGAAAGGTCGAGCGGCGTACTCGTAGAGGTTGTCGGTGTACTTGTTGGACAGGCCGTCGATATTCCTGAAAATTTTCCGAACATGAAAGCAAGAAAGATGTCCGTGGTGCAGTGGTAATAGGTGCTACTCCAACTCGCACGGACTAGTGATCGATCTCCCTCAGGCTAACCAGGGATCAGATTCATGAACGAACGAGTGGTCTCCGTAACCCCGTCGGCGATAAACTCTCTAGATACCGTCGAGGTCTCCCAAAACCTTCCTCATTGCGAGGTGTGGTAGACCCGCGATAAACCCCGATCAAATCCCCGCGCGTGTTCACGAATCTCGATTTGCGCGCCGTTTCGGGTATATTTCGGGGTTTATCAGGGTTTACCAATGATGAATCTAGGCCTCCTTCCTCCCTCTCGGGTAGTGTAAATGCATACCAGACCTCCCTCCCTCGAATTATTGTAAGCCCAGAAACCCTTTCACCAAACCTCTACGATTCTGACTAGAAAATCAGTGAACAGCGCATCACATAGGGACAGGTGAATGCCTACCCCTTTACCTTTAACCCAAATCGATCCGAACCTAGCGCATTGCAAAAAGGTTTGTTCGGGGTATAGACTAACCTCATGGGCAGGAACGGATTCATCGAGGCTGCGGCGAAGTGCTGAGGACTGGCGCAGAGCTGGTTGTCCGGTGGGTATAAGGTCTCGCGATCGGCACGAGTCTGAAAAGGAGACCATTTTTGAGCAAATAAAATAAATTCCTATTAGAATAGGATGTTGCAATGATGGTGCTAGGTTTATCGCAAAAATCGCATCTCAGGCGGGATTCGAACCCGCGTCTAACTCCGCCTTATTATTGCTATTTTGAAACCAATGGATTGAAGGAGTAGGGATAATTCACCTATCAATTCGCTTACCTATTCACCTTCTATTTAAGAAGGCCAAAGTGCGCCCAAAGTTGGCCAGCTCCACTTACTACATGTTCACTATTGAGTTTGGATTCTGGGCCGTTTGTCTATTTTGCAAAACTGGCGTGAAACCACACGGCTATCCGCTTGGCTATCAGCAAATCAATAGAAAATCAGACCTGTCGCTGCTGTCGCCATTGTTCCCAGATGAAATCGATGAAGCAGTGATGCAGATAAAAGAGCGGATCGTTCGCCGAGGTAGCCGTGTCGTACATATCGCCACCGACGAAGATGTGCACATTTCCATGGGTATATTCGAGGCAGTTGTAGTCGGTACGGTAAGGGCAACCCTAAATATCGCGATCGTAAGGAGTCCAAAAGCTTTTGATCTCCAAAAAAGTGGAGTTGCCAGCGTTGATCAAAATCCTGAGTTTGCGCCACGCACCCGTCTTCTGTTCAGAACTACACAAAGTTCAAAATCAAAAAGTGAAGAAAGATGCACCTGTCTAGGAGCGGAGAAGGCGAGCACCTGGTCGACCTGTGTCTGGCGCATCACAAAGTCGATATCGCTCTGTTTCATCGTCTCTCCTTGAGCACCTACCGCTCGCTTGACATTGGGCTTGCCCTAAAGCAAATTCAAAGATCGGTAAGGGTAAAGGTAAAGGTAAAACATTGATCAGTTCTCTTTACAGCGACCTTCTCCGTATTCCCGTTCCATCTTCATGAATCCACAAATGATCCAATGATTACCTAGAGATCGAGGGCTTCTATGCCAGTAAAAGGTAAAGGTAAAGGTGCCGGCGTTGATCAGTCTCTTAGGACGCGCCGTGTATTCGTGGTCCATTCAGAATCGTAGAGATATGGTGAATGCGTATTTGGCTTATAAAATGCCAGCGGCTCTACCAAGTCTGGGTCTTTACCTTCCCAGACAAGCCTGGTACCATTTTACTCTACCATGGAGGGATGGAAGCCTTGGTTATCCAAGCAGGGATCGATCGCTCGGCGGTGCGGATGTCACTAGCGCCTCTTCCCACTGTTCCACGTGCGCCTTCAGAGATTGAAGCCGGTGAAATTGTGGTACATATCAATGATGGTGACATAATTTACCCTGAATTGGAATGGAGTCAATTAAAATTTTAAGGTATGGAGCTTTTTTCAGTTGGAAAATGAGCCCTTTATGGGGATAAAAAGATATTCCACGTTATAGCTATAGGTATAGGCATTCGATTACTCCTTATTTCAGCCATGTTCTTTTCTTTAAACTTATATTGACTAAAGGTTCCTTAAATCAGATTCCACGTCCGGCTCTCGATGAATCGTGGCATTGTGGTCAATGTTCCTTGAATTTTGTAATTTGCCTCCGTTCATTAATGCCCTTATTTTTCAGATTACTCAAAATACAATCAAGCAACACTAACCTCAAGCGTTCGGAAGTTCACAAACGGTCCACTATTGACGAATCCCTGAGCATCCGTGGAGCCATCGAATTCGGGTCTGCAAGGGATTTTTGGGAGTTTGGGGAATTTTGGAAAAATTACAGAAATAGTAAACTCACGAGAACAAGGCAGAATCCGATGGGCGCTCTAGCGCTCCGTCGAGAGTTGAATCCCAATAGGGCAGCGCAAGAGAGGGATCGATTTGCCGGAGAGAGAACTCATACCTGTATGAATTGGATCGTTTTCCAATGAATAAAGTAACTGTAAGAATATTGGTAAGAGGGAAAGGTCAGGAGAAAAAAGCCTCAGGTAGTGCGACGTTCTGACAATAATTTATTGTTATATTATTCTCCGGATATTAATAATAATATCCGCCGTAATATTATATTATCCGTATATATTATGAAATGGAATTCATGTTGATATTGATTGTCTGTCATTTTATTAATCATATCACCGTTGCATGGCTTGTTCATGCAATAAATAAATAAATAAATATCATTGTTCTGGCAATAAATTATTTGGGTATCACTGTACGCCGCGCAGTATGACGCATAAATAAATAAATAAATAAATAAATAAATATCTTCGTCATTCTTGACGAAGGGAGGGCAAAAGGTATGGTGAATTTTGAGCTGATAATGGGTATAAAACAGCTCAGGCATCGGCATTGAGCGAAGGCATCAAATGTGGCCGGCCTGGGAGGGCGGTCTGGCCCTGCCGGTATTGATAGCCGATGTGAGGCGGTGATCTGATGGCATTTCATTGTGATCATTACCTTATCTGCCTGATCTGGTATTACCCTTGGAGCACAGGAGCAGTATTATCCAAACGCAAGCACTTAGAAGTAATTTCAGCTTTTTTCATTTATTTTTGTTTTTATGTCCACTAGGCTCGTTTCAACTACAGTACCGGACGTGCAGCACCGAGAAAACGGCGGCAGCGGCGCTTTTGTGCGCCGAATGGAGCCGTTCTTGGGAGCCCCGCGTGGTGACCCGAACATGATCTACCTTGATTCATTTTCGCAGCATGCCCAACGGGGTCCCGGCCGAAATCACCAGACGAGGAATCGAAGGGGTCAAAAATCGCTTGTTAGCAATTCCACTAATGTGGAAGTGTTGTATAGGGTAAGATAGAGCTTGAGCTGCAGAGTTAGACACTAACCTATTTTTCACGAAAAAAACCGTTTTAAAGAAAATATAGAAAACCGGCGGTTTCCGCGCAAGAAGGCGCCGCCGACTCAGTTTTATTGTTGCGGAACCCGGTACTGTACCTGTAGATGAGATGAAAAGTAAAAAGAAACGATAAAAAACCTCTTAGTGAACTCTCGATGCCAGGGCAAAAACGCCGGACCGGAATGTGCGCCACCGACCACGGTCGACTGTGAGTGTATCCGTGATATTCGATCGTATTCACCGTTCTAAATCAATCAATAAATTTGAAATAAAAAAATCACAACGCGTTAAAAATCCCAGCTCAACATACACTCTTTAAAGTTCGAACTGCTGTGTAATACTTTTGACGCTCGTCATCGGTCATCATTCGGATTTCCTTCCTGCAAAAGAGCCGTCAAGGAGACATCTAACAAATAAGACAATATTTTGCTATTAATTTGACAATTTCAGCCATCTTTATTTAACTAGTTAAAAAAAGTCCTCAAAATAATGTCCGAATCCATCAACGACCACCTTATCGCTTTCTTTAGCACCTGCCCATTCGGCAGCGTGCAAGCGCCACCAGGTCCAGCGTTACCTGAATTAATACCTATAGGTAACAGTCACCTTTACCCTAACCCAACAACACCGCTTACCTCTCAGGTAAGTGCAAACACACTGCAGGTCCATGCACTGATAGATGGAACTGGCTATGGGGGCCAGCTCGGCGGCGATGGCTCGGCCGGCACCGGCCATTCCGGCCATCGCCTCGAATCCTGGCGGCAGTGCCACCGTCTTTTTCTTGGCCGCTTGGGCCTGAAAAAAAATGAAAATGGTAAAAAGAAAAATAAAAGTTGCTAAACTTTCAGTACAAGTTTTCCTTCTGTCTCTCTTCTCCGCAGCATTTCAACCTTATTCCTTTTTATACCGTAATTGTTTTATGGACAAAACATCGCAAATCCATGTCCTCAGGTTTCCATGAGAAAGTTTCATGGGTAAAACATTCTAGGCAGGGTAAAAACTTGCGACATTCGTTTGACCCTTCTTGATCGCTAAATGATCGTCAAGGTTATGTCATCGTATTAGTCGAAGGAGTGTTCAATTAGGCGATTCGTTTACGGTTTTTCCGAGCGACGTTTTCTCGCTTAATTGTTTCAATGACGTCTGATTAGCAGAGCAAGGATCATTCTCCATACATAGGTAAAGGGTAAAGGTAAAAAGGTCAACGTTGATCAGTTGATCCTTAAGGACGCGCCATGTCTCCCTCTCCCATTCAGAATCGTAGAAGCATGGCCTAGTCACTGTCTTTACCCTCCCAGTCAGGCCTATTACCAATTTATCCGATCTCCGGGGACTTAAGGCCTGGCTGACCCAGAGGGGAACGATCGTCCGACCGTTCAGGTGTCAATAGCGCCTCTTACCACTGTACCATGTCCCTGATAAACTTGTTACCAAAAAATGTTACTCACTCGTGCTGCTTCATCCCATCTCCGAAGTTGACGACACATAATTTTGGCGGCCTCGGTCGGTGCTGAATTACAATCGTCTTGCGCTTGCGCTACTATCGCAATCACCAGGAAACCCAGAAGGATCATTTCGAACCCGCGGAGTTCCTTCAGTCCTAAAAACAAAGCTGATTTTATTTGTTCTATTAAATGGCACCTGAGGCGACTAGAAAGGCGACGAGTTAATGCCACGCAGAAAAGATCCGATAAATGATAAACGGCTTAGAAAAGCGGCTTTTGCAGTGGAGCGTCCCACGGGCTGTTGTGTTTCTTCAGATGTCAAATGTTCATCTTATTTTTCGAATTGCCTAACATTTGACAAAAAAATGAACAACAAGAGAATGAAGCGTGGAGGTGATCCAGCTGTCGGTGAAAAATTCTCACACTGTCAAGGCGGATATAAGAGAATTTGTGGCATAACCGTGACAATTGCTCATGTTGGGTTGGTAGACCTAATAGAACGAGAAGAGGAAGGAAAAGGGAAGAAGAGTAGGAAAAAGAATAAGGGAAGAACAAGGAGAAGATAAACAACGGGGACGAGGGACGAAGAGGAAGAACGTCCACGTCCAAAAATGTCTATGAAAGGCAGTATTTTTGATCTTTGCCTGAACTCTCAAGTTGCTTTGTTCTTCGGTGCAATGGTGATACTGTCACAATGATCGCCTTACATGTGATTATATCGCATAGCATTGTCTCAATAAATAAATAAATAAATAAATAAGAGGAAGAAAAAAGAAGAAGGAGGAGATGATGATGAAGAAGAAGGAGGCGGGAGAAGAGAACGATAAGAGAAGATATCCTGATGGGAAGGAGAGTGTAAGTGAGAGCATTATTCTTCAGCATAGTAATTTTATTTTAAATACATACATATGTTATTTATTTATTTATTTATTTACCTTAATTTAAGACCCACGTCAGAGAAAAACAAAGAAAGAAAAAAGAGAACAGCCTACAGCAGCACAACAAGCCACTCTAAAAAGTAAGCAACGCTCGTTTGGCAGATTTTATGAAGAACAGCTTGATTGAGTGAAAACTGATCAAAAGCGCCAGAATCCCTTGATCTTGCTCTATATTACTGTAGTACGACCAATAAACGACCACCATCGATTGACCGATACCATTGCGCATGTTTTTGAGAAATACATTAGTTCTGAGGGAGAAAAGGGCAGTGCAGACAAAGAAGAGCAATCGCCAATGAAGAATAGAAATGATGTCTCTCATGAAATGGTGATTCGATACCGGGCGGCACTTGAAGAACAAGATGAAAAGCAAAAAAAGCTGTTGATGCCATTTGGACGGCTAGCGACCGAACTGCCTGAATCGCTTCTCCACCGACTGACTTACCGAACCCGAACCTGTTCCGTAGATTCGCCAAAACTAAGCACTATCACTCGTCACCTAACAGCTCGTCGGCGTTCGAGAGGTGGGTGGAGTTGTGGGTTTGGGCGATGACGTGGGTAAGGTTACAACAGCGATGGGTAAAATCCTAATTGAGCTGTAGTAGCAGTAGAAATTACACTTACAAGCGCTCATGAGGATCTAAATTTGTCGGAAATCGATCATATTAAGCTCAGCACTAGCGGATTGTCTTGAGAATAGACCTCACTGGATACTGGTAGCAGCTCGTACGAATTATCGACTATTTTTCTCTTATGCTGGGTTTTGAAATTTCGTTGATACACGTTGAAAATCAGGAGTGATGAAAAGCTGGCAGCAATGAGCCTTGATGAGACCAGCTTTAATGACCCGTTATTTTTGAGAAAAATAAAGAATAGTGACGGGATCCGGTTCCACAGAGCTACCACGCCAACTTGGCCTCATTTTACAGTCCTTCTCAGTCACAGATTGAGGTAACTGAGTGACTCATTAAAACCAAAAGTAAGGGAAGTGAAGGTGAAAATTAGGGTATCATTGATTAGTTCCATAAGGAAGGGCCAGACATTCGACTTCATTCAGAGTCGGAAAAATACAGTGCTTTGGTAAAAAGGTATGAGAGAAAATCGTAGCAATATTCAATAGAAAAATCAAGGCGATCATTTCAATCTCAAATGTAGTGGAAAACGGGAGGAAAAAGAAGAAAAAAGCGTTAGAAAAATTTTTGATATTTCACCTTCAGCTAGTAATGCGAGTTGTATTATGCATGGTACACGTGACCTCGTTCGATGTCTTTAGTTAGTGGATAAAATAACAGCGAAAAATAGACGAAAAATAATAAAATAAAAATCAAGCAATAAAATAAAAATAATAAAATAAATAAATAAATAAAAAGAACCTATGTGATGATATCGCTGCTATGACCACTAGTCACCAACAAGTGCACTATTGTGAAGATACTTGTGTCTGTGGTTAGTATTTAGTAAATAATTTACAAAAAGCCGAAGTAATTCGCTGATCGCGGTGTGAATTAAGCGAAGAGGTGACAAGTCGTCAAATCAATTCCAAATGATGTCTACGAATGTTGTAAAGTGCGTGAAGAACTGAATGGTGTCATTTTCGACCTTGACATCTAGGGTATACACACAATAGGCACGAGAGTACCGAAATGCTGTCCTAGCGCTTCCTACGCAGCCCTATCACTTCTGGTATGCCAAGGAAAGGGCGAAGGAAAAGGGCAATGCCGGTCACTGGTTTTAAGGAATCTAGTATTTCCTGTCGCTTAACTAGGTGTTATGGACTGCAGTTAAAGCTTGGTAGAGGGTAGGAAAATATAAGAAGGTGTAAGAATTCCACATCAAGTATTACTCAAACTTCGCTTTCAGCACGGCAAAAGCATCAGCATCGAAATTTGAGGCTAGCCGAATCCTCGGAACAGCAACGAGAAATCCATATTGTGAGTTCGATTGATTGATTTATTTCTACTAGAGCAATGGGCCAAAAAGGAGTCAAATGAACATGAACTTAAAATAAAACAGTAAATAATAATAGAATAATTAAGACTATTTGCCTATAACGAAGTGTCTAGTTTCTGTTTCGTTCCTTGACACTATACAGAAACTAGAAAAGAAAATATTGTTTTCTCCAGTACTCATCGGTACTGAAGGGAAACCCATGAAGAAACGCTAAAAGTTAAATAAAAAGGTTAACCTGTGTGGTTGATGGTTTTTAACTAGTACTAAATCACCATGTTGCTCCGAAATAAATAAATGATACTGCATGACACTGTAGAGTATTCCTCAAAGTGGAAGTCTAACTTGAGCTTGCTATGGGATAAGTCAGGATTACATCCAAATCTTCGAATTTGAATCTCATATGTAGGTTCGTGTATTGGTATACCAAGGGCATGCTATCCATTGCACTGTTGTTATATGTGGAACTAATTGCAAAATGTGATGGCCCAAGACTGTAAAACTCGACTTGTTCCAGGCTCTGAAGAAGGCGAGGACGCCGAAACGTTAGCCCGAATAAACTGTTATATCAATCTTGGTTTCCGCTTCAAGTACCAGATTTTCCACATTGACCACAATGCCAAGATTCATCGAGAGCCGGACGTGGACTGTAAGAATCAATAAACATAAGGAACAGAATACAAAGTTTAAAAAGAAGAACGGCTTGTGCATGATCAATAAAGGGCTCAGGTGACAGGCACAGATTCGCTGCTGTAAGGTAGGGTAAGATGAACTAAGTTACGGTAACGTATCTACGGAGTGGACCACAGCTAAAACAAACGCTAAATAACAATCATGAAGATTTACAAAGAAATAGATGATGAGGAAGAGTAGGAGAAAGAAATACATCTCGAAAAACCTATTCCCTGAAGGCGTACTATTAGTTTTGTCGCCAAAGCTCATATAAGCAAAAAGTCAAAGATGAGTGCAGTGAAGCATGGCGCGATCTCGGCTCTCTACATGACATTTTGAAATTCCTCTCCATCAGATACTACAGCGCAGAAAATACGACAAATTATATCGAGAGTATATTGCCAATCGTAAGATTTTTCTAGAATTAAATGAGGTTGAATACGAGCTAGAGAACTACGCGAGGCGAAGAGAAACCACGAAACGGTGACGACGAATTCGAACAGGTTACTGCCTCAAACTCTTCGTTGATGGCACATTTATAGGCCTCGTTGTATACATTCTTTGCCGCCTCGATATCGTCACGAACGCCTGCGAATTGCTGACTTCTTCATCGAATATGTTCCCCATTCCTGAGAAAACAATGTCTAGGTGCCCCGGGGCATCAACGTAGTGTAGTGCCACTGGTGGGGACTCACAGATTTGAATTCTTCACTTCTCTGTTGTTTACTTTATAGAAAATTCCTGTGAAGAAACAGGTTTCTTCAAGGAGTTCAGCAGGTGCGTTGAGGACTCCTCGAAACTGAGTTCGGCAAACGACCAATTTACAGCTCTGACTGGACGACAAAGGCACCGTTGGTGACTAATCACTTGAAAACCTTTTTTCATCGAAATGGCACACTCATGTTCAGACAATATAACTTAGTCATAGCGCGCAGGAAGAAGAAAAACGGAAACATTTCTGTAACCGATACTCAATTCCTACGTCGTTAAACCCTGGCATTGAGGGGAACTGCTAATCTTTTCACCTTCTGGTGCCAACAGTGGGCTATATACTAAAGGCAGGACAGAGGAATAGGTAGTTACATTGCTAAAACACTTTTTTGTTAAAGTTTAAAAAATATACAGAGCACGTTCTTCTATTTGACCTGGCTGATCGCGGCCACTGAGCTCACCTAGGCGGGTGGTCCCTAGGGTGAGTTTCATTCACCCACGTATTTACACGGCAAAGGGTGGCTTGTGGTCTGTCTCGGCAACCATCGTTAAGGTACGTCTCTAGTGTCTTCTCTACACAGTGCCTTCCCGTTCTTCTAGGCTCTAGAATGGTCTGTTGTAAGATGAAATAGTGTTTGGGCGAGTAGTTTCTCAATTACAACTTCGACCTTTCAGGATTTGACGAAGGCGACATCGCCGAAACGTAAGCCGATAATAAAGCCTTAACAATCTCGGTCGATCGCTAACTAAACTCCGCTTCTGAGAGTTTCTATCCCGAGACTCATTGGAAGCCGGACGTGCAGTTATGTTTTTTACTGTAAAGAAGCGTATTACGTGATGTTTTTATTACATGATTCTAGAGTATGGCCATTGGTTTCACTTGCAGTAGTATATCACGGGGTTTAATAAGGAATAGCATGTTAAACCTCGAAAGTCTCCATCTTAGGAGGAAAGAAACGGTCTTCTTATGACATACAAAATAATTAGTTCGTTATCATGCTCTCGCTCTCACAAATTCTTTACTCCTGACCACTCAGCTCAGTTCAAAATATTAGGTTGTTAACTAATTATTTGCCGTTTTTTTCAAGCTTCTGTTGTGCGCCTATTAGATAAGCTTCTAAAACCATCTAGAAAGCATTCGATAGAGAATTATTTGCTCTTTCACTCTTGTATCTACTATTTACGAGACGTTGAAATTTTGATGATTTTTTGACCGTTGAAGTTAAAATCAAAAATGGGAAAAATTGACCCCACCGACAGTGAATTTTCCCTGCTTTGTTTCGCGACTTCCTGCAGAACCCTATATACCATCTGAAAGTAGACGAATTTCTCTATAAAATGGTATGCAGATTGTTTTGGTTTTCCTTGGTTTTCGTTTACTTACAGAGCGTCAAAGTGGGGTATCTCAAAGAAACCAATAATATTTGGATGTTTGTGCTGCCTTTCTGCGGAACGTTTTCCATTAGCTCTAAACACGTCACGATAGAGCATTTGTTGCTCTATCAGGAAGTACGTTTATTTTTCCATGCTAGCCGTTTTTTAAAACTTTTATCATGAAAGCGATTTCAAAATTCGTCGACGTGTAAAACTTTTCGTTGAAAACCTTTTGCAGAATTTCTAGCATCATTCGAAAGAGGAGGATGTGAGCTATAAGGAGATGTATCACAGTTTTTCACTCGCGCAAGCATCCAAAAATTATTGTTTTCTTTGAGACACCCCACTTTGACGCTCTGTAAGTAAACAAATAACAGATAAAACCAAAACAAACTGTATACCATTTTATAGAGAAGCTCGTCTTCTTTCAGATGGTATATACGGTTTTGCAGGAAGTCGCGAAACGAAGCAGGGAAAATTCACTGTCTTTGGGGTCAATTTTTCCCATCTTTGATTTCAACTTCAATGGTCAAAAAGTTATCAAAATTTCGAGGTTTCGTAAATAGCAGATACATATTGTGAAAGAGCAAATAATTCTCTATCGAATGCTGTCTGAACGGTTTTGGAAGCTTATCTACTAGGCGCACAACAGAAGCTTGAAAAAAACGGCAAATAATTAGTTAACAACCTAATACATACTTCTACATAGCTGAGTACCTGAAGTCGCAACATTAGGCTTTCCATCCTGTCCATTTTTTCTACTTTCCTGCTCTGCTTCTTCTGTCTTATTCGATAGTTTTATCAATATTCACTTTATATGTCACCATCACTTGCTGAGTTAGTAACTCTCACAGCTGTATGAACAGGAACCAAGTAATTTCGATATGTTTGTTTTACATCAATTCTCCACGTGTGGGCTCCCCATGTAATAAATGTTAAATGTTAAATGATGTGTCATCTTGGTATAATAAAGTGTTCAACAGCCTCCTCTTGGAACACGAGGTTGGGAGCTCAGATATTTGCCCTTATTGCTCTAGGATGGAATCATGAGAACCCGTTCTTGACCTTCTCGCGGATTCGTCAGCTTGATGAAGAACACACCGGACTGCTTCGTCATCATCATTTATTATTTATTATATAAGATATACGTCAGAAAAGGGAGAAAAACACAACGTTCGTTTGTCAACTGCAGTACAAAAAATTGAAATCAATTATCCAAGAGCTTAATTTCAGCAGAACGTTTGAAGGAGCCAAAAAAGCGCGGGGCGAGCGGAATGTTCCGCTTAAGGTTCAGATAGGTTCTCTTCTCGTGAAGCACCAGTGGTGCCTCATTGGCCCAGATTCATCATTGGTAAACCCCCGATAAACCACGAGATGTAGTCCGATTGGCGTCCACCTTCGTATGTTTATCCTAAATTTCCTATGTTAAACGCAATCTCCCATCGACTCTGCCGTCTGCTTCTGGCTGCCCCGCGGTTTCGGAGACCGCTCGTCCGTTCATGAATCTGGGCCATTGTCTCCTATCAAAGTGCACCCCATTGTGACGGGTCCAACACTTTGCATAGGGTCAGATCGCTTCAAAACAGCGTGCTTGGTGTCCATAACTGACTGCACTGGGTCAGATCGCTTCAAAACAGCCCGCTTAGAGTCCATAGCTGACCTATGACGGCATCTTCCTAGGAGTACTGCACAAACAGTTACCAGCAAGATAGGTAAAACTGTGGAGTGAGTCTCTCGGTGAGAATTGTTTGTGCCATTGTCTCCCTCGGATTTGTTGCTGCAAACTTGTTTCAAGTCATCATTCCTAGGAAAAAACTTTTAGGACAGGTGCCGAACGACGTGATTATCGCGGATCATTTGACATTTTGACGCCTCAAAGCTTCGGGCTCGTTACAGACGAACAACAACGCCCACCGGAGACGTTGTCTTAGCAACGCGATTATTTGCAGCGACAACGGCCGTCCAAGTTGAGTTGCGTATTGAATGGATTTACCCAGATCTGTTTCAGAACTTCCTGAGTCCTTTTCTATAGACATTTCGTTTTCCAGTGTCTTCAGAGCTCTTCAGGCACCTCTCGAGAGGCATTTTAAGGTCTTCTTTTCAGAATAGAAAAGGACTGGAACTGCATTGATGTCTATCTATCGCTCACTACTTCTTGTAGTGTCTCCATAATTAGCTGATCCTGTGAAATTTCCAAAAAAAAAGGGTCAATTATGTCAAAAATCTCGCCAAAAGTTGAATCTCCGAAAGTGTCTGATTGTGCTGCTCTCTTATCAGACCCAATATCTATCTTCGTTGCTTCGAGGCAGTGCAAAAAGTAAATCGATGTCATTCTTCCAACTGCTATTCTACTACTCGCTTTTCCCCGTTTTATTTTCCTGATGATATGCAAGGGGTCATTCCTTGAAGATTTACTCTTAACACTGAGAAACCATAGAGAATGAGTTCGAATCCCACCTCTCATTAATAAGTCGTGAATTGATTCTCTCACGTTGATTTCTAGCAAATACGTAATACCACCAATCGATCTCGTCTCACAAAGGAATGTCATTGTTCATGTCAATTTTTCTATCTTACTCCCTCTATTATATCTAGAGCAGGTCAATTTTTCACTTTTGCTCCCTCTATTGGCAGTAGCAACAATTAACTTTCCGTCGAGCTAGAACTTCAATACGCAGAAACTTCTTCAAAAATCGAGCATGTTCACGATATTTGAGAGTGACCAAAACTTGTCCTTCCGAGATGTCGCTAAATTATTTCAAACGTAGAATTTCCGCTAGACTCCTGAGGCCGTAGTGAATCACATGCGTTTTTAGTCAGGCCGTTTGACCGGATTTCATCATGAATGTTGTATGTTCTGTTTTACAGTTGTTCACTGTTGATTATCTAACGGTCACCTTAAGTGTCGTAATAAACATAACATAACATGCTGTGAGATTAGTTTGTCAAGGGAAGGGTTGTAAAATCTAGCAGTTGGTCTCAAACACTCTGCAACCAAAATACTTGTAAAGATTTTTTAATAGACTTGAATACCCCATTCTGCTAAATTTGCAATTTCACTTGATGGTAGTTATTAGTCACCACTGAAGAATTTCGCTCGCCCTGACCGACAGTTGATCGAACCCAGTCGTTGAATGGATGGATGGCCCGCGGATACCCAGTTGACGTTTTTATGCGAAGTAGAAGTGAAGGGTCGGCAACAAATAAAAGAGGTTAAATGCACGAACGAGCTAGATAGTCTTCAGTGGGCTTGTAGATGAACCGAATAGAGGAGGAATTGATTGATTCCGTCTCATAATGGAATGCCGTACCCCCTGTTGTTAGAGGGGTTTGTAAAAAATGAAAGGCAAAAGTCAAGGTATTGGCGCTGATCAGTCCCCTGACGACGCACCACACATTCGTGTTCCATTCAGAATCGTAGAGGCATGGTAAATGCGTGTTAAGACTATACAATGACTATGGAGGCCAAAGCTATATCAAGTCAGTGTCTTTACCTTCCCAGACAAGTCAGATATCAATTTACCCGACCCCGGAGGGATGGAAAGCTTGGTTAACCTTGGGCCGGGATCTGTACAGTCTAAGGTACTAAAATTCAGCAGTTGGTGACGTGCATCCAGCAACCAAAACCTAGGTTAGCCTTTTCTGATACTTTTCACTAGTTCGCTGGTCATTTAATTGCCTCCCATTGGAGAATTTTTTGCTTTGTTGGTTGGGTAGTCTCTCCTGTTTACCCTCGTTTGTTCCGGGCTCTGAACAAGGCGAGAGCGTCCAGAAGTTAGCAGGAATGTAGTGTTCATGTCAGTCGCCGTAATGTAATCGCCTATAACTTCCAAAAACTCCTCTATGACAATTCGAGCTACCGGACGGCGTCATGGGGCAATGTTTGCCTCCAACCTGTGTACACAAACCCACCTGTACACTGCCGACGACGTTCACGTCATTCACGTGGCCTTTATTGGAATCCATAATAGCCCCGACCATCAGAGCCCCCCCCTCCTACCCTACAACGGCGGTTTGTCGATCGATTCGTATTATCCGAACGTGTCGTCGCTAATCTCGGCTCCGATTTGCTCTGTATAGCACCATACTCTCGCTATCGATCATCTGTAGCTCTTTTTCGTTCCAATAGTTCATTTTTGACATTTAAAATTGGAAGCTACTGGAAGCTTCACCTCACTTTCTTTGCCGCTGGATAGATGACGCTCTTCTGATTACGGCAGTGTATTTTTTATTCAACACAAATAGTTGTAAAGTGATTTATGGCAGGTGGACGGTAAAAACGATCTATATCGTTTATATCGTGTTTTGGTAGAAATTTACTGACGGTACTGTAATTAATTTTTTCAAGCTGTTTGTGGGCAGCCTAATCATCGTCTATTGTGTTCCTAGGAAACAAGACGGGACATTGTCACTATTTTTTAATTTTTCATCACATCCTCAAATATGGATGGCTACTACATAACAAAAAATGTAATGGTTAAACAACGACGCTGTTTGTTCAGATACTAAAAAGCAGCATATTATCACGACAAGGTGCTTATGGGATATTCCTGAGAATTCAATCATTCTTCGCCCTTTCCTTTCCAAACGTAGACCTTGTGGTTCAAACTTGTTACGTAACTTGAATGTTTTCCATGTTTTTCTTTTCCTGACTGTCCAAGATGACATTCTACAGTAAACAGCGCAATTCCCATTATCGAACAGTCGAAACGTGCCTCTTATTATTTTCCTATGATAGTATACAGTACCTCTATAACGGCGTTAACGGACGGAAATATGTATGTTGATCCTAAAAGACGACCACCTAGTCGGCTGGAAACTGGTGACTCAGAAAAACGGCTCACCCGCTCCTAAACCTGAGGGGGACTAATAGACTATCCGCTCTTGGGAAAGGTTACAGGAAAGCCTTAAAGGGTCAAAGTAGAAGTTACGAAAGGAAACGAAGGGGACAAAAGGAGATGGGGTTCATCAAGTGGGCGCGCGTTACTGGTTTCCTTTTCGATGGAACTGGTGTCAATAGTAGGAGCCATCTGGACTTCTGATGGGTTGGAGGGGCTTGCCCATCCAATCGAGGATATTTTGTGGAGATATTCTTAGAAGTTCAACCGTAAGTGAATAAATCTATGGGAAACTGAACTCATCAATTCCGTCTGTCTGCCGGACAGCCATAAAGGTGCCTTAATTGGATGTAAAACGTTCTCCTGTCCTCTAAATAGTCAAGAAATGGGTTTATAGCGTTTCCGGTGCAAAAACATGGTCGCTTATATCACAGAGCTGATGTTTTCTGGTATAATCATACCATTTTTAGAGATAAAGGTTAAGGTTAACGCAGGGTGATCATTTCTTAGGGATGATGGAGGAATGCCTATACTGTGTCCTTCGTAGGGTAACTGTTGTACAACTAGTGCCTTCACCTCCCCAGACATGTCCGTTACCAACCTACTCGAGGGGGGAGAACACTAGATTAGCCTGGGCAGGGATTGATCACCCGACCGTACGGATGGCAGTGGCGGATCTAACCAGATTTTAGAGAGTGTTTAAGACAAAGTCGATTCACGGCTGGAGTCGGTGATCGATACGTGATTTCATACGAAACGAAGGCGTTCCGAAAGCTTCCTATTGTGAATCATCAGCATAGAAAGCTCGTATAATTGCCCTAAACTACGGGAGGCGCTTCCCCGTCCGAACAGCAAAGATGACTCAGTGGATGGGGAAATAGAACCGGACCCGAGCGCATAAGAAGCGCCAAGGAGTTCATCGACGTGACGCTTTCCTATACGGCTGCCTTCTGTAAGGTTCTTTTCTCTCGTCTGTTCGGAACGCCCCAGAATTCCTCGGATTTTCTTGTCTTCATGTTGCCGTGGGTATAATTTTACCCCATATATCCCATCCCCTGATAGTCCGTAACGTAGTGTTATAGTTATAATATTACCCGGTGTGGTGCTGAGAAGCCACCCAGACAATTCTTTACAGCTCGGGCTTACTAACAAATCGTAATTCGCTACTTCGACGACTCCTCAACATGCATTCCGTTATTTTTGTGAACATACGCACTCGTGCAGTGGTAAGAGGCGCTACTGACACCAACACGATCGAGCGGTCGACCCTCGCTTAGATTAATCAAGCCAAGATCGGGTAAACTGATACCAGACTCGTCTGAGAAGGTAAGGACACTGACTTGGTATAGCGGCTGGCCCTCGCCATACATTACCTGGGCTAAATATGCATTCACTATCCCTGTCCAATCCTGAATAGAATACGAGTGCGCGGCGCACCCTTAGAGGACAAATTAACGTCGTCGATGACTGATCACACCTATTGTACGTCACTCACTCATGTTTAATGTTTTGTTTATTTCATTCTCATGCGCGTCCTTATACGCATATCCCCCACCCTATAATAAATAAATAAATAAATAAACAAAAAATAAATACCTTCACCTTTAACTCACCATCATGTACTTAGAATGAGAACGAAACGATCTGTCTGACATTTTCAAGTCCGTAACGGTCGTTCCGTGTCTGACTTCGGCCAGTTACCATTTTAAAGGTCGCAAGGGGTCGACCTCATTAAGGCGTCCGCCTTGATGACAGCTGGTTATTACGCTATATTATAACAAAAATTATTTATTTATCTATTTATCAAAATAATAAAAAATTAGTGTTAGATGGTCCCCAGCAACAGTGGTTTCCTCATTCCGTCGTCAATCGATAGAGAAACGTGCGATTTAGCAAAAACCAGGCAACGGTTGCCCTCCGTCCCGTCCAATCGGTGAATCCAATGAATCAATACCGAAAACGGTCCTTTGTTGGAACTGTAGAGTTCGTATGTCCTTTTAGGTGTCAGATTCGGGTCAAACCGTCCTCACAGGTCACAAAGAAGACAACCTAGGTCTTGCACCGGGTAATTTACGACGTCTGAACCCAAACGAGAGTTTCGAGCCCAGATTCATCTGCGGGACCGAGGGTAAATGTGACCTTAGTTGTTGATTCACATACATCGCGATAACCGGTGGTAAGTTGTTCGGCAGAGTTGTAACCATACCAGGATAAAAAAACATGAACGAAACCGCCGATATTTGATTCGATTTGATTTGATTTATTACACGAACACAGTCGTGCGTAGACCAAAGTATAAAACAAAACTCCAAAGAAACATAAAATCACAATAGGAGGTATTAGCAACCAGAACGAGAACTAGGACGAAAAAGTATAGGACGAAAAAAGTACACAGAAACGAACAAATATAACTCCAAGGCGGAAATAACTAAGGCATCGGGAAACTATGGGCTCAATGCGATATGCGGTTACAACAAAGTTACTGAGCCTATCATCGAGACCGAACGCAACTTTTACCCAAGTGTCATATTCACATAGATCTCGGTAACATATGATTTTGCAAAGTCGTAGTCACCAGGCCGGGCAAAAATTCTAGATGCCAACCAAGTTGATGATTTCCTCCATCCCTTATCTACCTGTCTTACCTGTCCTAATCATCATCCGTAATCTCTAATCACTAATCTCTCGTAATGTGGGTGATGATGTTGCTCACCCGCTGTGCGAGTCGCCGGTCATCGACGGCCTTTCAAGGTCGTCCATCGGCCTCGGTGGTTGGTGTCTGGCTGAGTCAGTCAGTCGTGGTCCTAGGCCAGCCCCTTTGTTGCGTGAGAACAGTGTTAGTCATTCATCCTTTATGGCGTTCGCCCTATTGTTCCCTCATCACCATATTCCCTTTCAAATTCAATTTGTGAACGAATCTTATGCTATTCCATTAAAAATTGGCTAATTTTGTTTGTAAGAATGTATTTATCGATCATCTACAACATAAACGTTCAAAAAAGTAAAAGGGAAGCGTTCTCTACCATTTTCCTTGAAGTACCTGGTGCTCCTACTCGCCCCCCCCCCATTGTTCCACCATCATTCTCTTCCTTCTCAAATCAACCTTATGTACGGATCTTGTGCTCTTCACCTATAAAAATTTGGCTAATTTTGTTTGTAGAGAAATATTTGTAAACCATTTACCTAATAGGAAGCCATATAATATAGTTTAATCACTTAGGAGATTCAAAAACGTCATGCACCTATGATTTTCCGAAAATGATCTCGAGAAGGTATTAAATTACTACGATTTACCTTTGGAGAGCTGATTTTGATGTTTGATATTTATATTATTCTTAGTATCTCATGTCCATAAGTCACAAGCTGTGCAGATTTGTTTGCTAGTCTCTTTGAGCTCTGTTGATTGAATAATCGTAAACAAATAACTACATGTGTATAAGCATTTAAAAAAGAAGAGCGGAAAATTTTTGATTTTCGAAGCGGTTTCATTCATCGAATGGTTCCTATGGGTTTTTTGGAACAGTTCTGTTTCATTTTATATGGCTTAACCGCCGTGCTACCGACGTTCATGAAGTTGTTATTTCTCCAATTCCGCTCTGAATTTGCGATTTTCAAGATCGAAGTTTCTTATTGATTGGCTATACTTTTACTTTTTTGATTCCGACTTACTTTCTCTGAATCCATGTAAAATTACTTAAATTACTAGAATTACTTTCTGATTGAGAACGACTCGCCAACCCTCAAAAGTGAAGACCTCGAAAACTGGTCAATAGTTGACCTCTGTAAACCTCTATTCCAATCAAATCTGCGTTTTTCAGCCTTCTCGTTTATTCATTTTCAGAAACGAGAATATTTTCGATTTTTTTCGTTTTTTAAGAAGATTTATTTAAATTTTTTGGCTACAATTAGCTGTCAATTAGGTCGTACGATCCTTCGAGGGCCAAAACAAGCCGCTTGTGTCCGCGCCCAGAAGAAAAATGACTTGAGTAGAGCACCTATGAATATTGAATTATCTCGCCTTCACGTCCGCCGGAGGCTCTCGATGCTGAAAATGATTTTTACGTCAAAATTTCAATTTTTTCTATATAGTTTCTTCTACATTTGATCGCTATCCCATCACTGACTACCTCACGATCGTATCTGTTTTGTTCCACCGGGTTTACTTAACCTTTGGCGGAACAGGTTTCAAGCGTATCATCGATCGTCGATGGATAAGCGCATTGTTTTCCCCGTCTGTTCTCTCGGGTAGCCTCAATTTCAGTGGAATTCCGACTGGTTTACCCCTTCTGGTGCATTTTTTTTCGCGAAAATTTGAAAGAATGAATTTTTCGATTAATTTATTCCAAAAAAATACCCCCACCGCCAAGTATTCCTCTCGCTTACTACTTCGAAAAATCTAGGATTTTGCAAAAGAATTAGATGAACATTTCTGAGAAAGCAATGTCCGTTTCTGGGCCCAGATTCATGAACGGACGAGCGGTCTCCGAAACCCCGTTGGCAATAAACTCGCTCGATACACTCGAGGTCTCCCAAACCCCACCTCATCGCGAGGTGTGATGGACCCGCGATAAACCCCGGGTAAACACCAGCGCGCATTCACGAATCTCGGTTCGCGCGACGTTCGAAGTATATCTCGGGGTCTATCGGGGGTTTATCAATGCTGAATGTGGGCACTGGTTTTCGGTAAGGTTTCGATCAGGGTTAACAGCACCACATCAAGGGGTAAGGTGTTTACCATCGTTGGTATAGGAATGCGAACAATGCCAGTGACTCACCCTCCGATAACGCCACTTCACTTCATAACTCCTCCCATCGTTCCTCTTCATTTATTGTTTTTCTCTTTTTTGCCACGCTCTTCCTGCTCGTAATTTTTCATGTCCGCGAATTTGAGGATTTTTTTCAATTTTTCAATTTTTAGAATGTCAGAGAAGAACTCAGAAGGACAAGTGTTTGTCGTGGACAATCGAAAACGTGATGAACTCATCAAGACCATTCTTATCGTTGTCTTGATCATCGTCTTTCCGGTACGTCTATTCTCAGCTTCTCTTTTCTGCAATTTTCTATTATTTTCTGAGGGTTGAACTTCTCTATCAACAGTCTTAACATTTGTCCACAAATTTTGATTTCAATACATCGATTTGCAATCTTATCGATCGATATCGATCCAGTTTCAGTCGGTAAAATAGCAATTGCTTATTCAATACAAAAATAATTCCTTATTACCCTTTTCTCACATTTTAACTGACCCTCCAGGGATGCGCACCGCATTCGCCTTCCATTCAGGACCGCAGAGCCTCCTTTAAATACCTATTTAGTCCATATAGCTTGGCTGCGAAGAGATGGAAGGCATGCTTATCCTCGAGTGAGAATCGATCTCTCGACCGTTATACCCACCACTCTCATACCTTACGGGCCACCAGTTTACCCACCGTTGAACCAGTCCAGGTTTAACCAATTGAGCGGATGCTAGGTGAGGTGAGAGGATTAGGGTGGACCATGGCTCGGGTCATGGCATTTCCCCGATAATTGCAGGGCTTAGTGCGTTCGAGCGATACCACAGGCTAGCCGACCTATGGAAGGGATCGGCTCCGCCATTTACCTGTCGCTGCCGACACCCGCACGGTCGAGCGATCGATCCTCGCACAGGCTCACCAAGCCCTTCATCCCTCCGGGGTACCTGAGAAAAACACTGCAAAATGAAACCATTTCGGTGTTGGTCAACTTGTAAAACTTGAGAAATGGTCATGTCTAAGGGCTTGGTCAACTTTTGATCACGTTATTCTTATCTTTACCCATATCATTCCGGTCTCGTCTCTCTACCGGTCTTTATCAGGATATTCTGGGGTCATCTAAGCCGTACAACCTTTTGAGGTGGGATACGCCGGTTTCAACTTTGTTTGACTGATCAACGATGACCTCTTCAAACTTACCCTTTTTTATACCTTCTGTCAGCTGTGATGGGCGGTCGGGCGATCAATGCTTGCCTATGTTAAGCCAAGCCCTCCACCCCCGTGGTTGGGTTAATTGATACCATACTTGTCTGGGAACTGGCAGCGGCTGTCTCCCGTGACAGGCAAAACACGCACTCACCATGTCCCTACAACTCTGAATAGAAGACGGATGCATGGCGCGTCCCTGGATGGCTGATCAATACCAAGCGCTTAACCGTTGCCTTTTAACCACGTAAAATGATACCGTATGAATCACAGCGCTTCTACTATTTATGTATATAGGGGTAAAGATGATGAAGTTGGCGGTTCAGAGTTTCTGAAGATGCGCCGTGCACTCGTCTCCCACAAGAAAAAAAGATAATTCTAATTTAGGATGAGGATTTAAAATTTAGGAAAAAGACAATTCTAATCTCTAATTCGTTTAGGTGTCTTAAATATTTATTTTTAATCTCAAAATAAAAAAAATTGAATTCAGAAAACTAAAAAAATTGATTTAGGGGTTTTAAAAGGGTCATATTCCCTTTATTAATTAGTTTTTATCTGGGTAAACTCGCTGTATTTCAGCCAGCAGCGATAGCAGTACAGGCGAACGAGTGCAACATTCATGTGGTGATCAGCTTATTCTTGATGTTCTTCTTCGTCATTCCGGCCTACATTCATGCCGTATGGTACTGTTTTGTACGAAAGACGCCCGAGCACATTATTGCCTAAACATCGTCCATCTCACTTCATACGTTCATTCTCAATCCGATCGTCTTTTTCCCCGGAAGTGACGATGTTGTTTATTGATTTTGACGCTATTTTTCAGCTTTATATCAGCGTTATTTTGTACAAACATTTGTTGGAGTATTCGTGTCGACAGATATCACTTTTGCACGTCTAAATATGGTACTTGTATTGTTGTCGTCTTCACTTTGTGTTATCGATTTCGAATAAATATTGATTAACTTATCAGAAACAGGTTTTGCTTTACTAGATATTTACACAAGTGCAATCGAATACATTTTATTTTATTTTATTTAAAGCGCACAACACAAAAAACAAATGGGAAGCACATGTAGAGTTATCGACACTAGTGCTTATACAACGACAACAACATCAACTGAACAATTGGGAGAACAAAACAGGATCTGATGTAGACGGTTAATGCCCAGAGCAAGGAATTTTTTTAGAAAATCATCATACCAATAATCTAAGAGAATTAACGTTATAGAAACTTAGTGAAAATTCAACAAACATCAGGCAAAAGAAATCGATCATATCGCAACAATGGTTTTTTACCATTGTACTGACAATAAGTTCTCGTTGACGTCCTTAAATGAATCATTATGCCCAAAAACTTCAGAAATAGTTGTAAGCTCTGGATCGTATATTTATTTATTTAAGAATACACACGAGTGTGCACCACTATTCAGATTAATGTGAGTTGAAACAAACAAAAACCAAGCAACTTTGATACAGATACAAATAGAAACTGAAATGAAACCACTGCACCTAAAGCCTAAGGGAGAACTGCCGTGCTGTCCTGGATCTTGGTGTCAGGCGTGCCAAGCTCCTCTTTAGGAGGGTTGGTTTATATCGTCCTCTTCAAGAGCACGTCCCTCAATAAGGCAAAAAGGAGTTGCAAAATAATTTCACGATTCAGAGTCGCAGTCCAGAATGGACGTCCTGGGACGAGCTTTATTGAGGGGAAGAAAAGAGGGTCAACCCTCCGCCGGATCCTAGTACGGCAAATAAAAACAATTAACCAATGACCAAGATGAGCAGGCGTCAACAGAACCGAACCAAAACCCATAAGCAATCAAGTTAAAAAAAATAAACACAGAATGGTTAATAAAAAAGAGAAGAGAAATCAACGTCCAGAAGTCGTTCCTCGAAGGCTCCTATCCCTAGCTCGACCTATATGCAGCGATACGTAGTCGCGTATTTGATCTTGGCATTCGGCTCCTATGCAGATATCTAAGCAGAGCGATTAATACGGAAGCAGGCAGGATGCTAGTAATCTGCAACACCAATAAATCTCAATAAGTCAACATTCTTGAGTCTCGTTTTAAAAGAAGAGATATTTCGCGACTTTAACAGAGGATCCGGAAGCATTTGCAGCCATCTAGCTCCTCTGAAAAAGAGCGAATGGAACGTACTGGAAAATCTAGTTTTTGTTAGTTTTGGACAGTCAAGGGATAAAACACCAGATCGTCCCCTAGTAGGTCGGAACGTCCAGTATTTGCTGGGCTTCAGCTTTAAATCTCCCTTCAGTAATTTAAAACAGAAAATCGTATCTGTAAAGATTCTCCGATATAAAAGGCTTCTCAATCTCAATACTTTCAGTCGCTCTTGATAACTGGGAGGGAATCGTGAGGAACCTTGATCGATTTGGCACCTTTGTAGTACTACTCTCGTGAAAACTTGCTGTACTTTCTCAATTTTATCTTTCATTCTCTTTTTATACGGATTCCATACCGGAGATCCGTATTCCAACAACGGAATCACATATGCCTTGTAAAGTCTCACATATATCGTAATATCTTTGCAATGGATGTTTCTCAAGATAGTGAACATTGCAGCATAGGCCTTGGATACTGTGTATGTTATATGCTGCTCAAAATTGAGATCTTTGTTAACGTGAAACCCCAAATCTCGCATCTCGTTTACTAGCTTGAGCTGGGTATTTCCGAACCAGTAACCCAGGGTGTCAGTTTTACCCATGTGAAGGACATTTGTTTTAGAGAGATTTACTGGGATGTCCCAGACAGAGGACCATTCCATCATATTGACCACCGCATTAGATAAAGCTTCATGAACGACTTCACGAGACTCCATATCGTAACAGCCATACACCTTTATGTCGTCTGCGTACATTTGGACTTTGACTAGTGGGCAAGTACTCAGAGCCTCCGGTATGTCAGCGGTGTATACAAGGAATAACAAGGGAGAGAGTGCCCCTCCCTGAGGAACTCCACTGGTACACTGATATCGGGTGGATAAATAGTCACCGACTCGAACTACCAAATGACGATCAGAAAGATATGATCGGAACCAGTCAAGAAGCGACCCTCGATTACCAAAGTTGTGTAATTTGACTAGCAATTTCTCATGATTTACCTTATCAAAAGCCTTAGAAAGGTCGAAATAAATCACATCTACACTTTTCCCTCTGTTCAAAGCAAGCGTCCAGTCAAAGGCACAGTCAGACAATTGTGTGGTGGTAGAAGCACCAGCGGAGAAACCGTGCTGACAGCCAGGAAGCAAATTATTTTTTTCTAGCCAGGAAGAAATGGAATTTCGGAGAAGTTTTTCAAGTATTTTGATTGGCACTGGTGTGATGCTTATAGGACGAAACGTGGAAAGCAATGATGAATCTGTAGCTTTAGGAATAGCTGTGACAATTGACTGTTTCCATATCGTTGGAACTTCACTAAGACTCATTGAGATGTTTAGTTTTTTAGATGTTTTTATGCATAATGTAAAGCCGTATGATCTTCGAACACTATGGAAGGGCTCTATTTATATTTTTTTATTTATTTTTTATTTTTTTTGAGATGTTTTTATGCATAATGTAAAGCCGTATGATCTTCGAACACTATGCAAGGGCTCTATTTATAAAGTGATTGGTAGAGGAAGCCTAAGGCAGAAATGACTTGTTGAAATCCGCGCCGCGCCGACGTTTCCATGGCGATCCTCCGCTGCCGTTGTCCGCAGCGCTCTCCATTTTCCAGTCGGTTCTCAATTTAAAAAGTTTAAAAGTTATCAACATTTAATCATGTTTATTTATTTATTTGTTTATTTACTTATTTAACTACGTCCAAGGGCGCACCAAAAACAAAACCAGACAGAAACACACTTAAAAGAAAAGCCGAACTCCAAAACAAAACAGCGCAGAACATATTTCTCGAAAAGATTGTCAGAGAACAGTACAATTTGCGAAAATTGTTTGAAAATTGAAAACGGTTTGAAAACGGTGTATTAATTCTTGGAGTCTGCAAGCTGCTAATTTTCCCTCTCTATGTCTCTTATCTGGAGTCCAATCCAGTTCTGAAGGAAAAATCAGCTCTGAGCGATTCCTTTATGGCAATAGCCGGCAGAAACCTGGTGAAAAGTAGAATTTCACCTCATCATGTCGTTCTAGGTATAACTGATGATAATATTTTGTTGAATTATTGAGCCAATCATTGGACCCACTTGCAGGTTTAATCGATCCTTCGTATCTGGTACAGTTCAACCGTGGGCATGACCGCTGCTCAACCAGGTGAAATCCCTACTAATCCTTTTATCCTGTATCGGTCAAAAAAGTGACGCAGGGCAGTAGTATCCCTTAAAATACTTCACACCAGGTGTACTTCACTAGTTACCCTTTCAATTACAGAAACCGTGAAATGGGTATCGGCGCTGGCTGACGAGCAGGCCAGCGTATTCACCTTTTCGCATTGTGCTTGTCTGTCGGACATGTACGGTGACGGAGACACGAAACTCGTCCTGGCACATGTCGGCAGTTCAAAGTAAGCTCTTTTTACTTTTATTTCTTATTTTATTGTGAGGACGCGAGTAGTAAGAGGCGCACGGTCGAGCGAATGATCCTCGGCTCGGCTACCATGCCTTCCATCCCTCGGGGGTCGGGTAAATTGGTACCAGACTTGTCTGGGAAGGTAAAGATACAGGCCTCCGCAAGCCATTGCATGGGCCGAATACGCATTCACCACGCTTTTACGATTCTTAATGGAGTGCGAGTGCGCGGCGCATCTTTACGAGACTGATCAACGCTTAACCTTAACCTTTACTTGATTGAAGACCAGTATATACTTAGGTGAAGTCTAAGTTCTGCTTTGCAGGTTCAACATGCGCCTGAAGGTGTTCAAAGGAGTTTCTATGGTGGCCGAGAGTGCTCTGGCAGACATGCCCTCCGCTGTTGTTTCATTTTACAATGAGAAAGTGAGAATTTTCCTCTCCTTTTTTCTTTTAATCAATACCTTCCATCAATCAATAATGATTCAGATCGCGCTTCCAGCTATTGGTGTCGCATCCGGGTCGTACATTCGTGTGTATAAAAATCTCAAGCCTTTCTATCAGGTTCGCTAGGTTTATGTCTTGCATCTAAAACTATCTATTAGAAGCTATGTTCACAGGTAGATTATAACCCATGGGTCAACAGTGTATAGGAGGTCGGTAAAAATAGGATGAATAGAGTTAAAAATAAAGCAAAGATTAAGACGAGAAGAGAGACATAGGGGCAACCTGCTTATGGGTAGATCAATCGCTAGGTAACTTTTTCCCGGTATTACACCTGAAGCCATGATCCTGGTCCGAAATTCATAGGGAATGATTTCTTTTCTTGTAAAATTTAAAAACTTAAGCGATTTACAATCTAAAAATTTGAGACCATTTGGAATTAGAAAATTTTAACTGATCTTTTCTAGAATCCTTTGACATTTCAACACATTTTTGAAGACCATTAAGCCGATTTTAGACTCGTTCCAAAAGCGTTTCCAAAAAATCAATTTCAAACTGATTTTCTGAGAAATTCAAAGTCAGATTTTCAGTACAACACCCCATCCGCACCCGTCCACAAAGTAGAGCAAGAAGCCTGGAGCAAAGCCTGTGCCAAGCAGCTAAGTCACGATCAGCTTTTCACGGTCATACAGAACTTGGCGAACGAGGTTGGTTTATCGCGAAATATTACCAGGCCATTACCTACACTTTTACCTAAGGTATAAATTAAATAAATGTTATCTTCTCCATAAATTTTCAGGTTTCTCCAACACATCTCACCCAGATCTCACAAACTCTACTGGTAACCAAACCCGAGGAACGTTCAACGTATATCGAGTACTATGCGGTACCGAAATACGTGAATAACCTGCAGAATTCGGTAAGTGTTCACTTCCCTTAGGGGATGTTGTATTTATTTATTTATTTATTTATTTATTTATTTATTTATTTATTTATTTATTTATTTATTTATTTATTTATTTATTTATTTATTTATTTATTTATTTATTGTAGACACATATGTTTCCACACGTTTAGAAAGACCTAGTCAAAACAAAGTAAAAATTCTAACCAAACAGAAACTCTACTACTAAAGGACATTAGAAAACAATCAAAACAAAGAAGAGCTAAAAGGGATTACACAATACAAAGAGAACCAGAATAAACAAAACAATATACAGGGAGATGAATGAGGAAAAGAAGAAGAGCTGGGAATTCTAAAGAAAGAGAGTAACAAAACGCAACATCTCAGCTGAGGGAAGCATCTGGGCTCATTGTTAGATTCATGAACGGACAAGCGGTCTCCGAAACCGCGGCGCAGCCAGAACCAGATGGCAGAGTCGATGAGAGATTGCGTTTAACATAAGAAGTTTAGGATAAGTAGGCAAAGGTGGGCGCCGTTCGGGCTATATCTCGGGGTTTAATGGGGGTTTACCAATGATGAATCTGGGTCCTGGTAACCACTTATTTACCTCCTTTTTAGAATGAGATAATTTCGCCTGAGGCAATGAATAAACGTAAAATTAAAATTTTAGGCAACGATCACCTGTTTGGCGTCGATTCCAAAGTCAACTATGGACAATATCGATGTGCTGGTGTTCGGCACCGAGCGGGGTATGGTCAGGGCGGTCGATTCGCAGGCCTTCCAGATCATCGCCGATTGCCGGATCGCCGGGGTTCCAGTGCAGATCGTTACCCATGGTAAGGTTTGGTAAGCATTGACCACACCCTATAGATGCTCCATGCACACGCCCCGCACTCAGAATCGAAGAGTTATGGGGATATTTATTACTATTATATTTTATATATCTATTTGTTTTATTTATATGATGTTGTAGTGGTGGTGCTAAGTTTGTCGCACAAATTGCATTTCAAGCGGGATCCGAACCCGCGTCTCGCGCCTAACCGGGGCTCGTGCCCTAACCACTACGCCACTGAGACGACGGCTCTCCTCCTTATTTGGATATTTTATTTTACTTTTTATATTTTGTATTTGGTCCAATAAACGACTTCTGGTGGACGGTAGCTATTCACCTTGGTGCCCTCACCTTCCCAAACTGTTCTGCTATCAATTTACCCGACCTCATAGCGATTCAAAGCTTGTTACCCTGGGCGGAGATCGATCACTCGATCGCGCGGGTGGAAGCGACGCCTCTCTCCCCTCCACCACGATTTTGTGCTAAATTACATGCTTTTAGGATTGTTTGACATCGAGTATCGAATTTTTGTCAGCACCCGTGATGGTAACATTTTCTCCATCAAACGAGACCAAACCGAAAAGGAGAAACCGATCATCTCGTGCAAGACCAATATTGTCAGTTTCACCAGAATCAACAAAATGGTAAGGTATATTTTGCCCTAATAGCCTTCAAACCTCGGGTAACTTTGTCGTTAAGCTTTGTGTGGCCACCACCAACAATCAGCTGATGTTCTTCTCGTTCGCCGGTAAATGCTTGAATTCGATCTCAATCGGAGAGCCGATCAGAGGATTGGAGCTGTTTTCCTACGCTCCAAAACAGTTCGAAGGGGTGCTGGTGCTACTCGAAACTCAGGTAAATATCAGCGTAACTGTGGAGGATTTTAAACCCAGAATAACGGCGGAAACCTGCCTCGTCTCTCTTTTCTGGATTCATCGTGTCCGCTGGGTAAAAAAACGTTGTCCAAAATCACCTGAATTCTGGGTTTGACTCTATTTATCCGACTTACATACCTGTACTCTTAGGTCCGACTCTATACTCATAACCACTTATTGGACATCATTCGACTCGAAAGACCTTTGTCTTGGATAAAATTCGGTCAGTATGGGCGAGAAGAAGGAGCGCTCATAATTGGAACAAAAGGTAGGGAATATTCCCTTGGAAAAATGATATTTTACAGTGATTCACTCAGGCTCGAAAGTCCCGGTTAAAATAGACTCAAAAAATTTCGAAAACGTTACCCTTAATGGTTCCGATAAGAGAAGATTAAATAGAGTAAGTAAAGGATTGCTCGTTTCGTCCCTTTACTTACACGAGCACACATAAGAAAACATAAGAGCCTCCTCGCGCCTCATTAGTAAGATAGGGAGACTCGACAAAGAAAAATCTAAAAAGGAAAAGCCAGAAAAGGTAAAAGGATAGGTGAAACTAAAAAGAAGTAATAGAAACCAACCTCGTACCAAAAATCCGGATCAAAAACAAAGCAAAGCGGGGAAAACGGGACAGAAACACCATCATAACTCAAACTCGAGCTGTCCTTTTTACATGCTTTTTGATAGTTTTTATTGATTGTTGCATTTTGTCTTCTTCTGGGTAATTAAACCAAAATAGACGGACTGAAATTGTTTCAAAATTTTAATAAAATGATGGGAATCAATGATAAGAGTGAACCCGTTTAGATCAACTGCCCTTTTTAGCATTCATACAAAGTATTTGTTACACAAAATATAAATTTTGGACAATGTTACAAGCTATTCAATTAGGCATAGCACAGGCACAGGGAGAGGGCGCTTTAAAGATTTTGGCCTCGTGTGGTCAACTTCTAGGTGTAGTCGGGGACTACCCACTTTTAATAGATAGAAAATGTCGTGCTCTTTTGAAAACTTTTTTTTTTAAATTTTATGATTTTCATTCAACAGAGTGATCTATGGAAGTAAAAATGTATCTTATTTTCGATGGTACTGTAGCTCCGAGCACTGAAGCTAACATAGTCTTTCAGAAGGTGGCCTTCTGATAAAACTATTTCGAAGAAAAGCCTCGCTCGAAGAGCGGATTGATCTCGTCGCAGCGCCTAAAGCCTACAACATCAAGTTGAATATACCGAAGAAGAGCAAGATCTTCATCGATCAAACAGTCAGAGAGCGTGATAACTTCAATCAGATCAGTCAGGTGGGCGAGTTTTCTTGAAGAGCAACCGTCCTCCTGATTGGATCCAAATGTTTCAGACGTATCAACGTGATCTGTTCCTCATCAAGCACCACACGACAACGGCATTTGCCGCGTTGACGTCCACCGCGGCCACTTCGGTCTCCACTGATCCCAATCACTCGGTCGATATCGCGGTCTCGGTGAATGGCTTTGGACCGAAATTCCGCCTCACCGTCAAGCTCAGCTGCGCGACGTAAGTCTGAAAACTATTTTGCCCCTCCATGCATATTGTCTAGCTACAGGTGCAACGGGCGCTACTGGCACCCGTCTGTCGAGAGATCGATCCCGCAGCGGCTGATCAAACCTTTCATCCCTTCGAAGACGGGTAAAAATTGGAAACAGTCTTGTCTGGGAAGGTAGAGACACTGACTCGGAACAGCGGCTGCCCCCCGCAAGTCATTTTATATGCCAAACACACACTCACCATGTCTCTGCGATTGTGAACAGAAGACGGATGCATGGCGCGTCTTTAGAGGACTGATCAACACCGACTACTTACCTTTACCTTTCACACTCTGGCCCAGCAAGTTCTAGAGTTAAGTTTGGGCATTTCTGCTTATTTTCGTTTACCCTATACCTATATCTTTACCCTAGGCCGATCGAATGCAGATTCCCCTACAAGCGCTTACAATTGTCCTCTTGTTAACAATTTCCTAAGGAAAGTCGGAGAGGTAACCCTCATTGCTGGAGGGCCGACTTGATCAAGGTCCCTTGTGGTCTATTCGTTGGTTCAGCTACCCAGCTACCCAAAGGTGATGAGACGTCGGGGCCACAATGCACCCAACGGATCGACTACCGTTGGCATTGATTGTCTCACCGTCACCTACCTGGGTTGACTGGATACACCCAGCGGACGGTTAATCCCGCTGGCCGTGTGTGCTAAACAGCGATGGAGTCATATTGCACCTGGGTAGACTTCTACTTACGGTAAACCATTGAGTGGTAAAAGAACTCATAGGTGAATGAACAAGAACCTTAAATGGAAATAGGAAAAAAATCAAATTAACTGAACTATTTATAACGAAAAATGCTTGGTTTCCGTTTCGTTCCTTAACAGTATACTGAAACTAGGAAGGGAAGTACGGTTTTCCCCGAAACTCATCAGCAGTGAAGGGGATTACCATGTAGAGACTGTAAAAATTAAACAATAAGCCTAACGTACATGGTTGTATGTTGCTAAAATTAGTACGTTAGCATAATGTTGTACCGTTAAATGAATAAATGATTCTGGTCGATACAACTCATAATTGGAGGTCTTACTCGATTTACTATAGAATAACTCAAGATTACGACCAAGACCTTGGGATTCCAATCTTATAGGCCTGTGTGTTGGTATCGTAGTAAGCCTGTCGCATATGTCTGTGTATGTTTCTTAAGGCCAGCTTGCTCATCATATCACCACAAGTAGAACCGAAAACGCAACAAAATTCGTAGCTACATTAGTGAAGGACCTTATTTACCTCTAGCCGTTCCAGAATGTGGTTCGATTTTGAGATTTTTTTTTGAACATCAGGAAATGCTAACACCAACCAATGTGAAAGAGAAGGGGACATGAAGAGGAGTTCGAGAAATGCATGTTATACCACGGACTGAGCACTTTGGAGAACACTAAATACCTTCTGAAAATCTGAAAATTGTGAGCATATTCCCTGCCCTAATAGAGTTTAACCGTGCAATTTTCTTGCACCAGTCGCACTTTAGCGCTCACAACAGGTTAATGCACTGCCGACAAGAGTGCAGCGGGTGTAAGGAGGGGGGGGGGCAGTGATATGACGGTTCCAGAAATGCTCGACATGTGATGAAGTGCCAGAAGGTTCATTCGGACATCCAAAAGTTGGAATTTAAAGTTGGAAGTGGAAAGGTTACCTGTCTGTATGTCAGGTCAAAACAGCGTGGCCTGTGGCCAGGTACATAGAGTGAACTTGATAGTTAGAAGAATTATGAAATACTGTTGCAATAAAAAAATATGAAAAATAGGTTACGAGACCATCTCCTCACTATCTATAAGTGGATGTCGAAAATCAGCTTAATTTTAGAAAAGTACCACTTCACAATCTCTGGCTATCCATGATGTTCTCACCAAACATCTATCGATTCGATCAGACCCTGATTCCGGTGTCGATTCTGATGCCGGGCCATTTCTACACTTTCACGACGCTGATCGAATGCTTAGAACCTGAAAAGGTAAGAGCCGCTGATCATATAACATTATTCTAATCCTTATATTTAAGAAGTGAACTTTTACGTTAATAGCTTGTTTACAACTTATCAATCTAGCATGAACTTCATTCAGAATTCTATAGCATACCCTTCAGGGCCTTTCCGAAGACATACGAGTGCTGCTCATCAAGCAAGACAAGCCAACGCCAATCGTCACTGCCATTGTTACGATGCCAGTCAGCGAGATGAATCTACTTGACTGATTTTTACAGTGTAATAATGAAGTTTGATTGGTATAATTCTGCTTTTGTGACGAACGTAATTAAAACCCTGAGGTAAAATAAGCTCGTTTCGTGCCTTCCCTTAAGGCCCATTCATACTCATTCATACTCGGCGGCAGCGGCAAGCCGGCAATGGTTAAGGATAGGGCGCGGCGCCGCAGCGCGGCATTTTTGTCGCTGCCGCAGGAGGGGGATATTCAGAGTTGGCGGCAGCGATGCCGCGCTGCGGCGCCGCTGCCGCTGCCGCCGAGGAGGAGGTATTCATAGTTGGCGGCAGCGATGCCGCGCAGCGGCAACACTGCCGCTGCCGCCGGGTGGAATGTTGTCCGTCATTTTTGACGCCGGCGGCAATTAGAAGAGATTCGCATTCGTTTACTTTTCTTCGAAATCTTCTATTTCCTTTTCGAGATTATGATTTAGGTTTTAGTTTTGCTTCTTCCTTTGACTCCCAAGGTTTATATTTCATACCATATATCATATATATGTATATTATATACGATATATATGTATATTTATGTAAGTTAAATGAATATATATTGTATATAATATATATATGTGTATATACAACACATAATATGTAATATAAACCATGGGAGTCAAAGGAAGAAGGAAAACCGAAACGTATATCAATATGAACCAAAATATGAGACAATATCACTATATATGTAAAAAAATTCGTATGATTAAAAAAATCATTCCTATATAATATGAAGCGTATCGATCGACGCGGCGGTGCAGGTCGGTGCCCGGCGCTGGCCAGTCAGGTGCGGCGTGTCCACGTACAGGCCCCGCCCACCACGTGGACAGGCAGTGGTTAAAATTATTGATCGATATTGATGTTGTTCCACGTTTAACCAAAAGCTGCGGCAAATCGATGTATTTATTGCCTCAGAGGTAACTCATAGCAGCGATATCACCTGTTTACGACCAAAACAGAGTAAGCATATTACCCATACACTATCAATCAGGTCAAAAATCCGAGGCTTCGGTCGAGTACATGGCGCAATCTTCACCAGACACCAGAAAATTTACTTTTTTCTGTGCTTTCATCCGAGCTACGATTCGTTTTGATTGGTTTACTTTCGCTAAAGTTATGGCATTTCAAACAGTGGGTACATTTTTTGGGACACCTTGTATGTATATATTTTTCCCATTTCATTATTCATAATTACTCATATTCTTTTTCCATTTCGGTTGTTGTCAGCAATTGTTACAATAGCAATTATTGAATGTTTTTCGAATGATTTTTTCTTCATTCTAATATCCATCCGTGATCCAATACATTAATAACCAAAAATGTTAACGGTCATATGTGCAATGATGTGAGAAAAGTTCACAAATTCAACCATGTAGTCGTTTTTGTAAATACGAAACCAGTTCAGTTTAAACGCCTCTAGGTCTTTAGGTTTTGCCGCGCCCAGCGGCAAATCTCGGCGTCGCTGCCGCTGACTCTGAATATCCTCACCCCCGCGGCAGCGGCAAAACGAGGCTCCACCCCCCACTTGCCGCCAAAACCGGCGGCGCCGCTGCCGCCGAGTATGAATGGGCCTTTAGGCGATAGTTATACTGTCGATCTCGCTCAGCGAAGTGGCGGGACAACTGACACAGACACGTTTGCTACCACGGTGTCTGATAGGTGTCTGATACTGAATAGTGTCAGATGCGCAATCCTTCGCTGAGGATCGATTGCAATCGATTGCATAACAGCGGCCCCAGACCCAGTTACAGAAGAAAATGAGCCAACCGAAGGACTTCAAGTTGAATCTTTGACAGGCACAGCTACTCGTCCGATTGAAAATGGAGCACTTTAATCTCGAGACGAGTTTCAAGTCCCTTTTATCTTTTTATACATTTGTCTCTCTACCTCTCAGTTTCTCATCGAGTCCTAGAGGATTCCATTTAGGGCCCTTAAAGACAAGGGCCCGCGTGGTACAGTGGTAAGAGGTGCTGCTGACACCCGCACGGTCGAGCGATCGATCCCGGCCCTGGCTAACCAAGCCTTCCATCCCTCCGAGGTCGGGTAAATTGGTACCAGACTTGTCTGGGAAGGTAAAGACACTGCCAAATGCGCATTCACCGAGCCTCTACGATTGGGAATGGAACACGAGTGCGGCGGCGCGTCCTCAGGGGACTGATCAACGCCGGCACGTTTACCTTTACCTTTACCTTTTACAGACAAGACGACAAAAAATTGAGCGACGAATTCGCAGTCTTCACCGCGGCGGAGATCGCGCGTTGCGAAGTGTGGATCTCGCTGCCGCAATGCGGCCGCCGCAAACGTCGCGTTGGACGAGAATGCTCGTCGTCGTGTGTTTCGCTCAATTTCATTTATAGAGGCTAATTCTTCGCTCAAATTGCACGTCGTAGGGTCTGTAAGGGCCCTTAGTTTAATAGCTTCCGTATTGGAGAAAAGTGCTGATACTGAAAACCAGAAAGTACAGTTGTCCTTTTTTGCAGTGTGGTACCGATGAGCGAAAGAATGTCATGCGCGATGTCGGAAATGTGCATCTTTTGCGGAGCGTCCAGTTTTTAGCGCACTTTAAACGAACTGACCTTCGCAATTTGTTTTCCGGCACCTAGCAAGGTCATGCTGTGCTGAACATCTATAAATGCACATTCGACGACCGGTTACCAACTTCGCTGGTACGCTGGTACCCATCGATGTTCGTAGTCGGTCTGATCTCGTCGGCTGCTTTACTGGCCACCGCAGCCTGTCTGATTTCGGTCGTCGTCATCGTCAACGACATCAACAACCTTCGTGATGACGTGCTTACTACGATGGACGAGTTCAAGGTGAACTGAGATGAGTCATCGCTAACCCAGAGCCAATATTTAGCTTTAGATAGTTGCTGACAACACGTGGGGTGAGATCATTTCGCTCCATGGAAACCCGTCCGGTGACAGCAAAATACCAGCCACCTTCGCCACCTTTATTGGTCGACGAAAACGCGCTAGCCCACTCGATCAATGCAACTGCGGGCCACGATCGGACAACTGCCCTCCTGGACCTCCAGGACCACCTGGAGCTCCTGGACTACCCGGTGCCGATGGAGAAGATGGCAAAGATGGTCGCCGTGGAGTCAAGGTAAAGCAGTCCACTTAGCTTTACTTGCAAATATCTAAAAACATCATATTTTCAGGGAGTAGCCATCTCGGTCACCCATGACATACCTGGCGGATGTGTGGTCTGCGTTCGAGGTCCTCCCGGTCCCCAGGGACCCCGTGGACCGGTGGGACCTCGGGGGCTGGACGGCCTTCCTGGGTGTGGAGGTCCAATAGGCGAGGTGGGAAAACCGGGCCCACCGGGACCACCCGGCGAGGAAGGTCTTCCCGGCGTGCCGGGCTTCCCCGGAAAGGACGGCTTCCCCGGCGCTGCAGGTTGTCGTGGGGCACCCGCGCAGCCTGGACCCAGAGGTGAAGTGGGCCCTCCAGGATTTCCTGGACAAGAGGGCAATGCGGGTGCGCCAGGGGAGCCAGGAGAGCCTGGACCACCCGGGCCGCAGGGTTATCGTGGCCATCCGGGACCGCAAGGACCACCAGGACTGCAGGGAATTGTAAGTTTATTGTCGGGGTTTTTATATAAATATTTGTAAATATTAAAAATGCTATTTCAGCCGGGAATACCTGCCTCACCTGGAAGCGATGTTGGATACTGTCCGTGTCCGCCACGGCGATACGGTCGATCGTGAGGTCACCGATAAAGGCCGTCGAATTTTCGGGAAGAATTCAAAGCTCTACGATCTAATAAATTTTTCAACTAACAGTGTTTTGGTGTAGTGGCGAGAGGCGCCACCTCCACCCGCACGGTCATGCGATCGACCTCGCCCGTAGTGATCAATCTTTCCATCCTTCTGTGGTTAGGTTAGGGTAAGCAGCCGGCCAATATCGTTTACATTTTACAAACCGGCTTATGTAGAACCTTCCTGATTGTGAGGGCAGTATTTACCGGATTGATAACGTCGAATGATAAAAGTTTCTGCTAGCTTATCAACGAAACGAGGTGTATGGCTCAGTTCTCTATCACATTTCACTGAGAAAGGTCGGTTATTTATGTGGGCTCGTTGTTCATGCAGGCTACGCGAACCCGAATACTTTCTGCCAAGCAACTCAACAGTTAGGTTTGGCTGGTTCTCACCCTCATTTCGGGCCAGGTCCCTTAGATTGGCTAGATTTTTAAGTATTTATGCTTACAGCAGTCAAATATTGGTGGATGATGCATCCTCGGCCACTTCTTCTTGGACGTAGAGTATGGAACTGGTCCCGTGAAGGAGACAGTGTTGATACCCAGGTGTTGATTCCTTCCCATACCCTTGGCCAGGTGTTACTTAACCTACCCAAAATCCCAGCTCTACCCAATGGAGAGCCGTAGGTCACTCTGTCCTGCTATTATCTGTTGTCAATAACCCCAAAAAGACAACAAAAAGCAAAAAGTGGGAAAACCTAAAATCGGTTTCGTTCCTACCGCTTGTCGAAGCGATTTCGAGGCGGAATCACCTCGAATCAGCGCCAAATTCACGGCCAGTTCAGTTTTGTAGTGGTAGAAGGACCTAACCTATACCTACCCTAACCCTACCGACCTTACAAATCCCAAGTGAGCTAGTATTGAATGATATGGTAGTGCACAGATAAGATCAGTCCAAACCTTCATATCTGTGGGGTAGCCGGCATGCATTGGTCGGTTGTAACAAATCATTCTGGTTAAATACACAGGGCAATTCTGCGATTCTGAATGAGAAACAAGAGCATGGCGCGCCCCTACCGGTCGACATTCCAAAGTTACACAAACAGCAGATGCAGTAATGGTAAGAGGCGTTACCTCCACCCCTATAGCTGTATAAGCTACCCCAGGTTGGTGGGGTGATTTTGCGGCAAACTTCGCCTAATACCGTTACCGAAGTCGGTTACTCGGTTACCGAAGTAGAGCGCTTGGGTATCGGCTACCTAGCATTAGCTCCTAGACTGCTAACCGCTGTTAGCCTACTGATCGCGATTCAGCTATGGAAGGCGGGGTAAATTTGAAGTAAACTTTACCGTAGGATAGGATGTACCCCAAACGCCCCTAACGCTGCTATGCCTCAACCTCTGCCGGAGCCCAGAGTCAGAGTGTGCGACTTACTTCGATTCAGCTTTGGAAGGCGGGGTAAAATTGAAGTAAACTTTACCGTAGGGCGTACGCCACTGACGCTGCTGGGTCTAGACCTCTTCCGGAGCTCAGAGTGGGAGTGTGCGACTTACGAAACTACAAAATTATTTACAGACGATGATTTTGTTCTAGATGACAACATCACACCGTGTTCATGGTCATCTTGATTCGTCTCTCGCACGTTTCTATGAAATGTTCTTCATGGGTTCATTTTTGAACTCGTCGACCAACGTTGCCCTCTATATGGCTTACATGTATATTGGAATATGCCTCGCCATTGTCATATTCTGCATCTCGATGGTGATCCTATGGAAGCAGGCGGATCGATGGAAGAGGTATACGGATCATATTTGTTCTGGGTATCACCATAACAGTGTAAGTGCTTCTTACATTATCGAAAAAGCAGCAGACAGAAAGTATTTTGCTTATATAAAAGCGAATTTAGAGCAGAAGAGTGAAGAAACGTCGCAGAAAATCGAGGCGCTCCAGACGATCATCGAGGAGTCGCAAGAGCCGTCGATCGCGTCGATCGTCCAAGTCGAGATCGAGCCGCAAATCGGAAAAATCGAGCCGTTCCAGCCGTTCGGAGCGTTCGAAGAGGTCGAGAAGGTCCAAGCGCTCGAGACGATCGAAACGTTCCCGCAGATCACGTCGTTCGAACCGTTCCAGACGTTCGAGAAGGTCGAGACGCTCCCGTCGCTCGAGCCGCTCCCGCCGATCGTCCCGACGATCAAGAAGGTGACTCGTCGGCTGGCCGCAACTATTCCACGACAAATCTACGATGTAGACACTCTTTGGAGTTGTTGTGGTCTGCTAAGCATAAAGTGTTCAGTTTAGCACTGATTTCTTATCAGATAAGGGGGATCCCGGGGTCCAGATTTGCAAGGAGCTCTAAGTGATCTGCTCCAGTTTTCTATCGTTTTCTGTCCTCTGAAAATCGCAAATGTTAATTTAAACTTGGATTTCTAAGAATTGGGATGATTGGTTGTTGCTGGTTGGTTGCCTGAACCTAACCAAGCAAGCCGTTTCTGCCTTGAAGCTCTCCTTTCCAGGATGTCATGGTCGACCTCGTAGCCTAGCCTTGTCGTCGGCTCCCTGGATCCTAGGTGAGCCCTGCTCTCCGGAAGGTCCTTGTGTACCACGAGAACCAGGATGCCCAGGCATACCCTTAAAGTACTGCGTTCCAACTTCTCCGGGAGGTCCTGAAGGTCCAAGACGTCCAGGTGGAGACGGCTGACCTTCGTCTCCATGTGGGCCCATCTCTCTAACTGATCTTGGTGGACCAGGAGGTCCACGATGGCCCAATGATCCAGAAGGACCAAGAGGTCCCTGCTCGCGGGTGGTCCATGGGGTCCAGGTGCACCGGCTTAGCAGGTTATGCATCCTCCAGGGATGTCATAGGTGATGGCGGTTAGGATATCGAGTGCGCCTGGTCTGCCATATACGCCGTCCTAGCTGGGTAATCCTGCATGCCCTTCGGATTTTAGGTTCTCGGGTATACGAGAGCTGTCGTGACTTTCCGTCAAGATTCCGAGCATACCACATGAGATGCCGAGAAGAGGCGGAGCGACGATCAGTCAGTCTCGCCCTGTGAAGCTCCGAGAGGAGCCGGCTGAGCTCTTCCGCTCCTCACTGCCATCGTGACAAGAGTAAGCTAATTCTACCTTCCAGCCACTATACCTAAGCAACACTAGACCTAGATTTCCTAATCTTTCTTTCGCCTATCGTTGCATAGTGTGCTTCAGTTCACCGTTAAAATTGTAGACATTAGAAGATCAATAAACTGTGTAGGAAATTGTCTGTGTCGTAAATGAAGCACCAAAAATGATATCTGGGGAGACAAGAGCCCACAAGAGAGCAGGGTTACCCTCGCGCTCCAAACGTGGACATGGGTATCTTGGAAACGTGGGTATCTTGGAAAAGTGACATATTCTAAGAATTAAGTTTATAATGGAGATGGACAGCTATAAAGGAGGGTGCTTAGCGGTAATGCGAAGAGCATTCAGCAGTAAATATTACGGTGTTCCATAAATTTCTGGTCTATTTAGACCCTGTACGTTGTACAAGTGATAACTTGTTTATATAAGATCTAAACGAGGTGGTATCTCGGTATGATGAGATTTTTCGACGATAGTTCCCATCGACATATCGGTCGCCTGTTTTGCTCTACTGTCTGCACTTCGACGATTTCTCGAAAATAAAGCAGAGATCGACCTATCGCGACATGCTTCCTCATAACTTCCGTTCTGGTCTGTCTGCCTACGCCGCTTATCAAGCTATCGTCGCTTTGTTAGGCAAAGATACCTATTGCAAGTCAACATGCCAAAGTTGGTTCCATTGTTTCGAAAACGAATATTTGGCATCACGGATAAAAAGCGTGTTCGAAGTCCGATTAGGCCGAACAGACGTGCTGTTCTAGCAGTAGGTAGAAGGCAGCCTGCCCGGAGCCGTAAGAATGATATCTCCGGATTACCAACACTCCATGTACATACCACTGTCTAGCGCTATCTGAAACAGAGTGGAAGAAGAGCAGTCTTGCAAGGATGGATACCCCATGCACTAATTCCGGCTCAGAAGCGGCAACGAGTGGTTATCTGCTAGAACTATCTCAACCGTTAAAGAACAACTTCGTGGTTGAGCTCAATCGTGGTGCTGGACGAGAAGTGGTGCACCTACGATAGCACCGTGATCCAGTGGCTTCCGAAGCAGGCGAAGAAAGAACGAATTCCAAAGCCAGACGTTTGTGTGAAAAAGATCCTGCTCTCATTCTGGTTCACTAGTCGTGGAGTCGTGCACTATTCGCTTTTACCGGATCGGCAGGCAATTACAGCAGACTTGTTCACCGACTATGTCAATTGATCACCTCTGATAGTTATCTTGTTAAAGTGACTTAGAGTAAATACGGTATGATAGACCAGTTATCTATGGAACACCCTGATAGATGTAAAAAGGCAATGCCTGATGTAAGGTTTGCTAAAAGGATGCCAAAAGAGGACTTTGGGAAGCTTGAACGTTTCAAGCTTCAGGAATCATTCTCCACCGTCGGACGTGATGCTTGTTTCATCCGGTTTCGAAGAATACCTTGAGAAAAAGAAGTTCGCTTCGAAAAAACAAACAATGCACCATGTTCCGTGTCTTAAATTATCCATTGTATCCGTGGCGTTGTCGTCGTGGCGAAAATACGCGACAATCGGCGTGACCTTGGGCGTCTACTCACAGTTCTTATACTGCGGTCCGTTGAGCGACTTGAATTCGTCGCCAGCAAAACATTTATCAAACAGCGAAACCGTAATGAGACACGGCGAAATACACTCCAGCCACCAGGAGAGCGGCGTTTTTTCACCCGACCAGCAGCTGCCCTTTCTGCTAGCAAAGCCACTCTAGAGGTTAATGTACTGCCACCTCTACGCACTATAAATGGACGGGGTGGTGGCGGCGACGGCACGCAGTTCACCGTCGTCGCCATGAGTAAGGTGATTGCCATCGGCTCGGCGGCCACACTGGCTTTTGTCGTCTGTTCCATCATCACCATGGTCTCGCTGCTTAAAGAAATTACCGATCTCCAAGTTGAAGTCGAAGTCGGCATGGATGAGTTTAAGGTAAGCTACCTTCTGGTGCTATATTACCTGCCCCATCTGGGCCCAATTTCGAAAATTTGGGGTATATAAGGTTCGGAGCGAGATAAACCCGGTCCATCCACCCAGTATTCGCATTCGTGGCAATCGAGTTTGCAGAACTCGACGTGAAGCAATGCAGCGGCCGTGATCACGGCTGTTATGGGTAAGCGGACGTCAGCTCACCAATTGATAGGTCCGAATGTAATTTCAACTAAGTTCTCTGTTTGCTAATTAGCAATATTATTTTCCCCCTAAACTTTGAAAAATTGAAGTTGTAAATGGAAATTGAGCGGCATGTCAGCTGATGTGCGGGGTTTGGCATTGGAGCGCTCTTACTACAGCGGGGTGGGATGCACCAACGATATCCCCGAATAAACTCCGCGGCGCGTTCATGAATGCCAATACGCGCGCCGATCGGGGTTTATTTGCGGGTCTATAGCGCCGACCAAATTCAATTTCGGAATTTCAGGGCATCACCGACGACACTTGGAGTCAAATCGTCAGCAAGCACGTCTACCCCACAGGACACTCGGAAGCGCCGCCAGACTTCGGCACCCTCATCGGACGACGAAGCAAACGAGCAAACGGTTACCCAGATCAGTGCAACTGCGGCGCCAAATCCACCGGATGCCCAGCTGGCCCACCCGGCCCACCAGGGCCCAAAGGACATCCCGGACTACCCGGTCAGGACGGCGAAGATGGCAGACCTGGCGCTCCCGGTATCGTAATCGCCATCACCCATGACATCCCTGGAGGATGTATCACCTGCCCAGCCGGTCCACCTGGACCGCGTGGACCACCCGGCGAACAGGGACCCCCTGGCCCACCGGGATCGTTCGGCCACCGTGGACCTCCTGGTCCACCAGGACCGGTTGGAGAGATGGGCCCACCTGGAGACGAAGGTCAACCGGGACCACCTGGACGTCCTGGACCTCCAGGACCTCCCGGAGAAGTCGGAACGCAGTACTCTCAAGGCATGCCTGGACATCCTGGTCCTCCTGGTCCACGAGGACCACCCGGAGAGCAGGGTTCACCTGGAGCGCCGGGAGCCGACGGCAAGCCCGGGCCACAAGGTCGACCAGGACACCCTGGAAAGGATGGACACCCGGGCAGAAATGGCTTACCTGGCCAGGTTGGTGATGCTTACAAATCTAACAACCACGATTCTACAGTGCGGCATGTTTCGTTACCGTAACTCGTTAACAGGTTAACTCGGCGTCAGGTTAAATGCTCTGCACAACTCCTGCCATATCTTACGACACTATTAAATTTCAAATGGACGCACGCAGGGTCCCGCGTCCGCCTTTACCTCCTTTCCCCCTCGAATTTTCCCTCCTTTGCATCGGTTTTCTTTGCATTTGACGTGTACGCTTATATCTTTATCGGGTTACAGTAACGAGAACATGCGGCACTGTGGTATCGTTCTGATTACATATCAATTTCTGTTGCAAAAATTCTTAATTCGAAGGTCCCATTTTCAGAGGGGAGAAAACGGAAAGGCTGGGCCGGATGCCGAGTACTGCCCGTGTCCTCCTCGTCGAAAGCGGAACCGAACATAAATCGATCGAATCAATTGGTCGGATGTCAATCAATAAGATCAAAAGCGTGGAGAATAAACTTTTCGAAGATTTCTAGTGCAACGCATCTTTATTCGAAAAAGTTCTTCGTTTATGGGATCCGGACGTTAATCCGGGCAGCATCTGATTTTTTGTCCTCCTTCTCCGTTCATGGTCTAAGCAGCAAACCACTCTTTTTTCTTTCCAAGCATCCGCCTCGCTCAGAAACATGCTCGCCTTTTGGTTTCTTTAAAATACCTTCCGACAACGGTGAGAAAATCGGTTCCACCGGTTCTTATGGACTGGCTGGACAGGTATTCACGGCTGTTTAGATGTGCGGTCTCTATAGGTTTTATGCGCGCAAACATCAGTAACTACAGTCAAACAAGGAGAAATAAAATTCAACCACACAATGAAAGAGAGGCCACCGCTGGACCACCGTTTCAAAATATTTATCAAAATTTATAGAAAAAATTTGTCCATCACGCCTTGAAAGTCTTCTTCGAGGCTCTCGGCGGGCACTTGCAGTAGTTCGCATCGCTTCCGTCTCGACCGTCCTCACCTGGCTCACCTGGTAGTCCATCCTGTCCTTTTCGCCCAGGTCTACCAGGTAGCCCAGGTGATCCGTCTCGTCCCGGCTCTCCGTCGTCACCCGGTGGACCCATCTCACCCGGTTCTCCCACAGGTCCACGTGGTCCCTGAGGTCCGGGAGGTCCAGGAAGTCCAGGCAGGTAAACGAGGCCCGGCTTACCAGCGGGTCCTTGCGTACCGTCGTGCCCTGGACGACCGGTGGGACCCTGTTCACCCTCGAGCCCCTCTGGGCCCGGCTGGCCATTTTCACCCGGTGGGCCGCGAAGTCCGGGGTTACCGGGAGCACCTGGAGGTCCGGCTGGTCCTTGGATGCCTGGCAGTCCTGGTGGTCCGTGTGGGCATTGAATGCAGCCGGAAAGGGTGGCGAGTTTGAACCTGAATATGTGTCTTCCATGAAAAATTGGAATATTCCTAAAAGTTCCTAAAATAGACCCTCACAAGAGCATCAGTCCTGGTGCACCATCATGACCGTCAGGTCCTCTGACACCATCGGCACCCGGCTCTCCTGGCGGACCAGGTGGACCGGGTGGTCCAGGTGGACAGTGCTGGGCACGTCGAGCACAATCTGAATTTTGCTTCTAACTGTCAACTATTTAAATTATTCTACATTCTTGATTATTCTACAGGGGGAATTCTAATAGAACTGACGGCATTTTTCCGATCTTTTCTCTCTGGTGAATAACGAAATCGTTCTCGTCGGAATGTCAATGCTGTCGTTTATACCCATTTGCTCCTTCATCAGATTCATCCAAGTGTCGTCACTGATGCTCTGCAAAATCATTTTTATCAGTTTTATATAGTGCAATTCCTTCAAAAAATTATGGTTCTAACACTCTCTACAGTTTTGGTGTGGTTTTGGAGTAGGAATCCCTCCCTCTCCACTATTTGAAGATTTATTTATTTATCTACGCCTATCATAAACGTGCTTAAAAAACAGATGCATTAGTCAAAAGGAACAGAACGATCCTAGACGACAAACGCATAGTATAAAAGTTCTAACAACCCAAGAATTTCGGAAAAAATATTTTACCCCCATATAGACTGATACTACTATATGCTAATAACTGATCATCATTAGTTTATGACTATCAACAACACTTTCTCATAAGTAGGCAAGGCTTTGAAAATTTCCAGCTCGTGTGGTGACAACGTTCGACTCGTCTGTGATTAAAAATGCTCTCAGCTTTACTCCAGGGCACAGATTCATCATTTGTAAACCCCCGATAAACCCCGAGATATAGCTCGAACGGCGCCCACCTTTGTCTACTTATCCCAAGCTTCCTGTGTTAAACGCAATCTCTCATCGACTCTGAAGTCTGGTTCTGGCTGCGCCGCGGTTTCGAATACCGCTCGTCCGTTCATGAATCTGGGCCCAGCTGTCATCTACTACCTAGAGTTATAGGTATATGTGTAATATTCTTCGGAGTGATGAAAATTGTTTCACTTGTTGCTACTTGCTTCACAACACCTGAACCTTGCCATTGGGGTGCCCTTGGGATAGACGGAACTTCTAATGGCCTGCAGAAAGACTATGCAACTGGCAGATGACCTAAATACTGGATGGCCGAATTGCCGGAGGGTACGAACCGTCTACAGTTTGCCACCAGCCACCACACAGGTGATGAGCCAGTGGCCACAATGGAGTCAACGAATCAGTCACAAAGGATATTGATCGTGTGGCTGTCGCCTATATAGATGGAGAAGGGGTGACTGGGGAAGGCCAGCGGGCGGTTTGTCCTCGCTGGCACCGTCTGCTATATTGGCTGAGGCAATTTGTCCGCTGGATAGTCAGTCCTCTACCCTGAATTGTTGGGAGACAGTGGAATCCGTGGGTAAATTGATGTTGCTGTGATTACGTGAATCTGTTATAGAAATCGTCCTTGTGTCAAGGCAATCGTCCTCGTGCACGTCCATAGTCTTCCGATCAATGTCACTGGCGGCCCGTATTACCTACGAAGTGGCTGGAAACGGGCAGCAGACGATTTTTCCCCATTGGCAAGTCGGCCAGACAATAATAGCGCCATAGTCTTCCTTCAGGGCATTTAGAGGCCAATCTATACCTAGGACATCTCAATGGCAAGGTTCGGGTGTCGTGGAGCAATTAGCATCACTCCAAAGAAACCTGCCCATGACTAGGTAACAGGTTACAACGGGGGTTGAAGAAGGAGCATTTCTAAAGTCAGCGCCAGGAGATAAATCGAAACCTTCAAATCTCCAACTAGCAGATGTGAGATATACTAAAATGCGTTTTAAAGTATCGCTTTGGGACACCTATCGTTTCCATTATTATAGTTAATAATTAGAGAATAGCTCTCAATTATATAGAATGGCTACTGAATGGCTCCGCTTGAGAGACTTGCTCATCTACCAACCTTGAATTCCGTCATGCCTTGCTTGATGTTCTCCTGGAGCTCACTGATATCGCTGAGGATCACACCAATATAGAAGAAACATGCAAGCGTCACAGCCGCTATGACTGCGGCACTGGCCACGAACGCCTTGGACATTCTGCGGAAAACGCAAATTGATGAATAAAAATGCAGAAATAAATGGATAGAGATAACAACGAAGCTCAAGCTAAGCTCAGGATCCCTTATCACAGCCCACCACTATTTATAAGCATATCGCGGAACAGAACTCAGTGGAAAAAGCTTCTCGTCAAGTTCAGCTAGTGGACGAGCGCTGTCGGACAAAAACACTGAATCGTACCGGTTTCTCGACTCTCGACCGACCAAACCCGAGCGTCTCCACCCGACGAGGAGGGTAAGGGATTCAGAAATGACGGCTGAAGGAAATGATTTCCACAAATAAATTGGCCTGCGGGGTTCAGTGGTAAGAGGCGCTACCGACACTCTACAAAAATTAAATTATAATCACACAGAAATGGATGTGAAACGTAATGAAATATAAATACAGCTGAGACGAGCTTCACCCATCATTTGGATGCCTAGTCTGTTGGAAGTAGTTATTTATACGATTTTTTGCTGGCATGAATAAGGACAAATAGAAGTCAATCTAGCATTATTTTTACATTTTAGAGCCTTTAAAGAGCAGAACAGTTAAAAAATTGTGAAAAATTAACTTATTCTGGACGTATAGAAGCTTCACCTCGCTTCATGATGCAGATACTGTATCGAAGTGCATTTGAAAGTTCACACAGGCTTTACAACGAAAATTTATTCAAAATTAACGATTTGTTAGCAGTTACGAATAGTGACTGAATAATGATTGATGATTTTATGCTGCGTTCCGGCTATTACTTTTCTGCTTTTTCCGCTTTTTCTGATTGCTTCTCCAGTGTATAGACGTGAATAAGAAAGTCTGATCGGATATTTAATATGGCGCCCTGAAAAGGAGTATATGAAAGACAAACGGAAAAAGAAAGATTCTTCTTTCAAAAGGAGGGTCATTGCCTAGAAAGCAAGAGGAAACCAGAGGAAGAATAGGGAAGAGAGAGGAAGACAGAAGTCTAAGTAGAGACGAGGATAAAGAAGAAAATAAAGAGGAGGATAGAGGGTACAGGAAGAGGGAGTAATGGATGATAGAGGCAGAGAGAAGTGAACTACTAAAAAGAAATAAACTATAGATAGATGAGATAGATAAAGAAAGATACTAAAGATGAAGATAGAGGAGAAGAGGGAGGATATAAAACATAATGAACGACTACATAGAGCTACTCATATGTCATGTGAGGTCAAAGCAAAAGTATGTAAATTATTTATTTTAGAAATTTCACATATTTTATCGACTCCCTTAGGAGGTCTAAGACCATCTGCAACTGGTAAAACCTCCCGTACCTTTTTCGCCTCTTTACCCGGAGCACTCCACAAACTGATCAATTTTTGCTTCTTCCCCAGCCAGCAAATGCCGTCATCGATCGGATTCCTTCCTCTTACTATTAGTTTCACCTTAAAAAGCAAGTTAATGGTTAATTCAACGATTTAATGAGGGTTTATTGATCTAAGCTGATTCAAACGCACCCCCATATCCTTGCATACCCGCTGAACGGCAGCAAATCCAAACGTGGCGGTTTTTGTTGCTGAAATAAATGAATAAATAAATAAAATGAATATTAGTTATTTCTTTTATCTGATGTTATTATCTGAATAGATAGAGATAAGGCCGGGTTGTCATGAAAATTGAAAAATGACAACGCTTCTGCTTAAGTGATTCAATTTTCTGGATATTTGACCAATGGTAGGCCAGCATTTTGTAGAAATGTTTTATATTATATAGATACATATTTAGATTGACAATATTTATTCATTTCCTTATTAATTAATTAATTTATTTATTATATGAGTAAATATCAACCTGTTCCAGTGCGATACATAGTTATCCGAGCGGTAGGTTCACTAAAAATCAGATGTTTCGCCAGTGGAGGCATATTCTCCAGCGTCAACGGTCTTTTCACAGTGTCGATACAGTCGTAGTTCGTTAGCTCAAAATATTCAATAATAAATTTGATTTAATTTTTATATTTAAAAAAAAACCAACCTCATGCGATAGACCACTGTGCACAGCAAGAATTCTGTTCGATATGCGCGCCAATAGTGGAAGGCTGTTGCAGAGCCGAGTAGCAGCGCTGAAATTTCCCTGAGAAATGGGACCAGATGAAAAACCTTCTAAATCCGCAAAAATAAAAATAATAACAATAATATTTGGTTAGGAACGACCCTGTCCAGGGCTGTCTTCGTGGACGTCAGAAATATTTAACTACATATTAATCTATGGGTAATCGTCGATTGTTCCTTTTTTATAGCTTGAATTCTGTTGATTAAATTATTATAAAAAATAAACAAATAGACTAAAAATGTGTAAAGAAAATATGCCTCCAGAAAATATTGATTCCTGATATGTTGTTTGTTTACGCTCTTTTTAACCGCACATTCTTATACGACGGAGAACTTAAAATAGCTCGACCAAAGGTTTGTGAACCATCGATCTCTTTTTAAATGCATGTTTTTATTTTGAATTTTTTATTTACGACAAGAATAACTCACGACTGAATCGCGGAATCATTCCGCTGGCGAAAACGCGGTTGAAAACGGATTTTCAGGGTTTCACACACTCCTCTTATTAGAAATACGTCGTGAGGGAATCGTACCTATAACACAAACGCTGTATGTGGTTTAAATTTACCACGAATACAGAAAGTCTGTCATACCTGAAAAATTATTATAAGCAAAGGTAAGAAGTTAAAGCGGTCGATGTTGATCAGGCCCTGAGTGTGCGCCATGCATTCATTTCCATTTAGAATCGTAGAGAGACGGTGAACACGTTGTCTTCACCTTCGCAGACAAGTCTGATGCCAATTTACCTGACCCCGAGGGATGGAAGGCTTGGTTAGCCCGAGCCCGGATCGACCGCTTGACCGTGCGGATATCAGTAGCGCCTCTTACCACTGCAGTACGCGCGAAAAACCAAGCAGAAAAAATTGTGAGAAAAAGAAAAAAAGAGCAAGGCCTGCCTTCAGAGCGGCGATCAACCCCAAACAATCCAGCGATCCCGGCTCATCTGGATCGATGACATTTCCGAGAAACAAAACTTTCTGCCGAGGTGGAAAGCCTGCTATGGAAAACCATCGATACAAATCCTGGTACCTAAAAATATATTTGAATAAAAAACTAGCACCCTAGAAACATAAAAGTGGAGGATAAAGGGGCGTTGAACAATCCCCCAGGACACGCCATGCATTCGTCTTCCACTAACAATTGTAAGAATGATAGCAGCATGAATGTGTATCCGGCCTACACAACGCGTTGCGGAGGCCAGCCGCTATATCCGGTCGGTGTTTTTACCTTCCCAGACATGTCTGGTACTAATTTACCCGACCCGGTAGCGGTGAAAGGCTTGGTTGGCCCGGGCGAGGATCGATCGACCGTGCAGGTGTCAGCAGCGCCTCTTACCACTGCACCACGCGCGGTCACCTTAGAAGCAACGTATAAAAATGTTCTCCCTTCCATTTGTTTTCTTTTTTCTTTTACTTTTTTCCTTTCCTTTCTTCTACCTTTACGTACACCTCCTGACCCATGGTACATATTGGGGTTTCTTCTTACCCCTTTGAAAGAGTCGCTGCTTTGGTTTTTTGTAGCTTGTTTATACTGGTTTTGCTGTTCTTGGTTTTCCTAGAGCTGGGTAAAACTTACCGGCCTCGAATGTCACCTATAATTGTGATCGGCAATCTCAGCGTCAGCATGGTGGCCTCACTCTCGAAGATGTCCTAAAATAACCTGGTAAAATGTGGACTGTCCTACACATGCACTAAACATATCAATCTTCTTTCCTAGTTTTTGTCCTTTCACGAGGTATTGGGTAAAACTTTTACCAAATAGTAAACCCACAGCGGCCTGCGAAAGGGTGGTAACCAAGTCGAGCGCTTTCCAGTCGTATACGTACGGCCCATGTTCGAGTATCTGCGTCGATATATACGTCTCATAGGTGGCCATCACTGTTCGTTCTACCTTAATTATCTTCTATCATGGAGCTTGTGGTGCAGTGATAAGAGGCGCTACTTGCGCTGCACGGTCGAGAGATCGATCCCCACCCAGACTAACCAAGTCTTCCATCCCTCCGGGGTCCAGTAAGGTGGTTCGCACCATCTGGGAAGGTGAAGAAATTGAGTTAAGCAGCGGCTTACAACTGCAAGTTATTGTATACGCCAAATACGCACTTGCGTGCTTAAACGATTCTGAATGGAAAACGAGTGCGTGGCGCGACCCCAAGGAACTGTTTAAAGCCGACCACTTTTTTCCATTATTAAGTACTTTTGGTATTTAGAAGAAATACGGTGAGTGAGGGAACGCGGTTAGGGAAACGGCTACCTCCTTGCTTCTGAATCGATGGAAAAAACCAAAGCTGGGTAAGGCTAACCTTCACCAATTTGTGTCCATTTCCACCAGCAATGTGGTCATATCTTTCATATCTCGGCTTTGCATCATCCCTTGTGGTCAAGCAAGGATTCCTATCAGATGAAATTGGTAATCAGAGCATTTCTGGGTAAATTATACCTTCAGCTCTCTTGTTTTACCTCATTCGAAGCTCCATGTTGGTCAATTCTCGGCAGAGTTCCCAGAATGACAGTTGGCCGGTTACGGGTTTGGTGACTTTTGTCTAAAACTTGAGTTTCAAATCTCTCACTTCTGCAAGGTGAAAATTACCCTGGGTCTAACGAGACTGATAGATATTTACCTAGAATGGCCACCAACTGGGTGAAAACATACCTTCTTCATTTGAGGTTTCCCGGCCAAGTTCAGCACATCCTCCTCCAGCCTGTGATTCAGCGAAGCATACAACATTTGCTCTTCCTTCCTGTCTCGTAAAAATATTCTGAAAAAAATTATCATCAGCCTAAATTTTAAAAAAAATTGTTGATTTTTAAAAACGTACAAGAAGGGCCATAACGCTACCGCCGACACCACGATCACCTCCGTATAAATGATGAAATAGTCGAAATAGATCTGGTCGACATTCTCCTGAAGGCAAAGATAATCATAGAAGATAATAGACAATAGAAAAAGTAATATGATAAATAAGATGACGGGTAAATAGGGAACTTATAAAAGATGGCGAACACGCCCCAGTGCGACCATCTCGGTAAGATTAGCTAGCGGGAACGAGAATCAGCAAAAAATTGACTTTTTCTAGGTTCACCAAGCTTTTAAATTAAACCACTGAAATGAAACGTGGTCATGATCTGCGTAAACCTATACCATGATTAAGGTAAGACCTGGTTGTAGAGAAGATGTTCGTTCCGTCGAACCTTTTCTTTCATCTTTTTTTCTTTTTTTTCATCTTTTTTCTTCTTTCTTTTCGCCTTCTTTTTCTCCTTCTTTTTTCGAACCTTTTTGAGGTATTTTATCTATCCATGATATCGGGAGACATCATGGAAAGAGCCAGAGGTGTGGTTAGGGTCTAAGGGTTAGGAGCATTCAAAGAAGATTATTCAGAATATTTTATTCAATTCTTCCGTACCAACAGACTGAGCGGCTTCCCCTTGACGGGAATGCCCTCCGATGACTTCTTCATCCAAATGAGGGCATAGTACCTCTGACCGTTGGACTTGATGTAGGAGGCAACTTTAGAGAGTAATGGAAGCCGGGCCCAGATTCATGAACGGAACGAGCGGTCTCTGATACCTCGCCGGCGCTGCACTCGCTCGATACCGCGAATCTGCGTCCATTTCTGATTCGGTTTGCGCGCCGTTCGAGGTATATTTCAGGGTTTATAGCGCCGATACCCGTTATGAATTCGGACCCAGGCCAAAGTCGCCGTATAGGTGAGGTTCAGGTTCTGCAGTAGTCGCAGGTAGTGGCGCTACCTCGAGTCATTGGACCAAGAGTGGCCGAAAAGGCCAGATCGACCAGCGCCGGTCTTTTTTCTTTATTTGGCGTCAAGAAAAGAAGTTGATCAGCCCAATCATTGATCTCACATTGGGACCCGAGGCGGACATCGGATGGGCTCCTTAGGATCAGGATTTTTCCCGTATTAAACCATGCGCCTACTTTACTCCTAATCAGCTGTGACTACGGTTTATTTATTTTTTATTTTTTATTCGGATTATTTTTCCCGTATTAAACCATTAATTTTTACGGTTTATTTCTGATTCATTTTTTATTTTTATTTTTTTTAGTTTTACTTCTAATTTGTTTTATTCATTATTATCTAGTGGGCTAAAAAGTGGCCACGTTCAAACTGTTAACTTATCTAGGGAACGTCAGTCAGTAAGCGTTCCCAGACATCGAACATGACCCATCGGCCCATTCTGGTTCAACTTCCTTTGGGTATCCCAAGAAAGGAACCTACTTTTACAAAAAAATCAGTTAAAACAAAATTGCGAAAATCGCCGCCTTTTAGGTTTCTTCTGGACAGACCAGACTTTGAACCCTCTCGTGGTGACTTATGGTTAGTTGTTGGTAGAGAGGTCTACACCGAACGGGTCATAGATTCGATCTCTTGTTGATCGAACGGTTGTGAAGCAGCTACCAGATCAGACCTTGTAAGACGTAAAGGGTAAATTTCATCGATACCCGAGGGTTCTTAGCTTACCTATTACAGTACCTTGCCTAGAAACCAAAGAACCATACGAAAATCGGTTAGGGGTAACTTGAAACCTACGTTCTGAAATTGAAACCACGGTAACATGATGATTGTGTCGATGTCCTTATTGCAGTCATCCGTACGACAGCAGTATTTGACGTAGATCGCCCACTTTTCTCGGTAGCTGGAACGGGTTAATTTGGACCTCGTTGCTGTTGAACCTCAAAAAATTCAAAAACCTGAGAGAAGACGTCAATCGTGGACAGTGGTAGACACCAATTTATAAGCAATTTCAAAAAATGAAGTAATTTTTTTTGAAAAATTGTCACTTACATCCTTAGATTAGGATACGGAACGTCAACATCTGAGCACATATTCACCGCCGAGGCCGGATACGTGGTATGGTTCTGGCAGTGCCAGGTTCGGTGCCGATGCCCCTCCTTGTAGCCCGAGTCTCCTCGTCTCTTTTTTCTAATAAAATATATTTATAAAAACTCTAAAAATAGGGATCCTCTATGAAGCAACAAAAATAAATTTGTCCATTCTGTTTTAAATTACCAGAATCAAAACTGTGCTTGGCTGAAGTGGCAGAATCAAAGCTTCTGCCATTTCGCTCAGCCCTCACGATTACCTCTTTTAACACACAACTTGAGTATGATGGCAGGTACAGGGGTAAAAGTGACTGACAGTGATTGGAATTTGCAATTCTCACAATTTATTGATCTGAAAAGGCCCGAGACATGGGTTCGAATCTCGACTGAGTCAAGATTTTTGCATTGGAACCTGCATCATCAGGACACACCTGTTGTCTTCCCATCCTTTTCATTCAAAAAATATAAGATGACAATTTCTCAAAAGCGGGCTGACGATTTTAAGGAATTATTCTAGGGTTCTTGCGAAAATGGGAACGGGGTGGGTACCATCCCCGGTATGCAAGACATGGGTAAGATTCTCAAACCCCAAACCCCCTTTCCCTCAGAAAAAGAACTAATATTAGTGGCTCATTACGTTCTCTAAAACCGGACTGACGATGAGACTGCTCTGATTTTAAGCTACGCTTTGAATGTAAAAGTAAAGGTAAAGGTGCCGGGAGTTGATCAGTCCCTAAGGACGCGCCGCGCATTCGTATTCCATTCAAAATCACAGAGGCACGGTGAATGCATATTTGGCCTATACAATGACTTGCGGGGCGGCCGCTACACCGAATGATGTGAGGCTTGGTTAGCCCGGACTCGGATAGATCGCTCGACCGTGCCGGCGTCAGAAGCGCCTCTTACCACTGTACCACCCGAGCCATACTTTGCACCCGAAAAAATAACAACTAGAAAAATATCTGGATAATTTTACCTTCGTCGACCGTAACTCATACGCATCACACATATTCCGTTACACTCTTTTGATGCTGTACTGGTATTCCAGGCTCCGACAATGCATTGTATGGTCTTAAAGCGTTTTCGACAGGATTCCTGGAACGGTTTGAAAATTTGGGGAAAAATTGAAAAAATGAACCTCATGTGATCTATGAGATCCTCTCACATGAAAAGTAACATGAAAAGTTCCCACCCTATCGCATCTGTCTTTTTCTGTTTGCACCTCAAATTCTGAGGCATTCACCTGAAGATGATTCCATCAGAGAAGCTATATACTGTTGGGTAGAAGGCGAAAGGTGAACTAACGCGATAATGGAGCAGGAGGAACGGACTTCCGCGATGATGTCATTGCGAAATAGTACGCCACGGGAAGACACGCAAATGACTCTGCGTCTCTGGCGTTGCGCACAGTCTCCTCACGACGCAGACTATTTCGCTTCTCTCTGCCTCTCTGCCCAGTTGCTGATTTGGCGACGAAATAGTGTGCATAATGAGTGAACGCGGTCAGGCTAGGGGAGGAGCTCCGGGGTGGGTGGAAATCCATTCCGCCTGCTCCAAAATCGTTCCACTGAAAGGTAAAGGCAAATGATGTCGGCACTGATCAGTCCCCTAAGGACGCGCCATGCATTCGTGCTCCGTTTGGAATCGTAGAGGAATGAAGAATGCGATTTGGTCTATGAAACGATTTGCGTGGGTCGTTCGCTAAACCAAGTCAGTGTCTTTACCTTCCCAGGCAGGTCTGGTATAATATACCCAACCCTGAAGGATGGAAGAGGTGGTCAGACAGGACACGAATAGATCACTCGACCGTGCGAGTGTCAGTAGCGCCTCTCACCAGTGCACCACGTGTGCCCTGAAAGAAGTTTATGCCGTGGAAAAAATGATGATTCATGGAGTTGTTTGGCCTCTGTGATCTACCATTTTCTAGCCAAAAAAGTTGGTTTTCGAGGGTTTTTATCTAGCGATGAAAAATAACCAGGTAAGAGACGGGTAAGACTTACCAAACCTCTACCTGCCGGGAGAAAGTCAATCAGCAGAGGGCACAAAAGTAGATAGTACCACCAGCTCAGAAGCTGCATACCAAAGTGAACATTCCTGTTGTTTATCGCATTTTGGTTCATTTCAAACGGAAACCGATAAAGTCTCAGTCGGTCGTTGATACCCAGCATGATTCAAACTACACTTGCATATACCCCGATGAGTAAAAATAACAGGAAATGTTAACACTCTGAATAACTCCCTAAACAACCTTTCCAGTCAACTTCAGTGTGACACGAATAATTTTGATTTGGTACGTCCTCTAAGCTTGGATAGTCTTGGCGAGGATCGATCCCTTGACCGTGCGGGCCTCAGTAGAGCCTCTTGCCACTGCACCACGCGCGACAAACAATAATGTATCTAAAAATCTTAATATTTGATGAAGTTGTGGAATTTGAATCCTCTAAGCCACGCCCACTATCTATTTACCTGTTAATGGGACGCTTACACGAATAAACATGTTCTTACAGGATGTCGCCAAAAATGCAGTGACGCGCTGAATTTGAAATTTTTCAAATTTCTGGCAACATTCCAATATTGCTATATTTTCTTGTTTACGGTTAACCCTATTACCTTCTATTCTCACAAGAATCTTGCTCATTACTGTATCGTTATCATCTTATCTATTATTTCAGTTCTTAATTGGATAACCGTCTTAGGACTAGGTGAAGAATCTGTCGCTCTACTCCAATGATTATGTTATTTTTTGTTTTTTTTTGTATTTTTTGCAACTTTTTAGCTAAAGGTACTTCCGGAGAATCGCTTAGCTTAGTCGCCAACTGGCGAAATCTGTATGTCGGGAATATCCATCTTTATGAACGATCAATATTCAGAGATTTGGAACTTTTGACTATGACTACTACATTTTTTCGGTCCTTTTTTTCTTTTTCTCGGCTGCTTTTTATATTTTCCTTTTCCCCTAGTTCTACGTTTGAGATTTCGCGAAGAATCAATATATCCCTCAGACCTTTTTACATTTTCCTTAGAATTTTTTACATTTGTATTACAGTAAGAATAGCAAGTTATGGAGAAGTTGATGTGGATTTTTATAAACGTCGCCGTCATATCAGCTGAGGAAATCGCCAGCATGACCGAAAAGGTCGGTTCAGCCGAAACAATACTTATTTTTGTACAGTATCGATTGATCGACGTTTCAATAGATGGATTTTAATCGATGAAAATTGATTAGGTGTGGTTCGAGATAGAAATCAACGGGCAACTGGCGGGTCGAATTGGAATCGGTATGTTCACGTCGGTGGTACCGATCACCACGCAAAACTTCATTGATCTGGCCGATTCGCCAAAGGTGAATCTTTTCATTTTCTTTTTTTCCCACTTTTTGCAATTTGTATTTGAATAAATTCCTGTAAAATACCAGTTCAGGGTGAAGGCTACACTGGCGCTACATTTCACAGGATTATTCCCAACGTCTTGATACAAGGAGGTGATTGGGTAAAGGGCGACGGTACCGTTAACCTGTTAGTTACTATCTTGACCAATTTTTATTTGTTCCAATTTTTTCTATTTGTACGATTTCTTTTATTCAAATTGACGAATGAATTTTCCAGGTCAAGCTTCAACAATACATTTCCTGATGAGAACTTCAGTTTGAAACACTACGGTGAAGGTTGGGTTTCAATGGCCAACAGTGGAACGGATAGCAACGGCAGCCAGTTTTTGATCACATTGGCAAAAGTAGAGCTGCTGGATGACAAACATGTCGTGTTTGGCAAGGTTGGAGTTCTATCAAAATATCATGTTAGTTCCATCTCAGGCGGGATTCGAACCCGCGTCTTGAAACCACTACGCCACTATGACCAAGGCTCTCCTCCCAACTGCGTCGGTCATTTGCGCTCCCCTAGCACCTTCCATATGCCCGGAGGCTTTTACTTCCAGCACTCATCCGTAATGACGGCTTGAGCCGTCGAGCCGGATTCGGGATTGCACCAGTTAAGCTGGAAGCATTTTTAACACGTTGACGACAGTGTGGCGCAATGGTGCGCCACAGTCTTGTATCGTATTTTTCTCGATACGTTTCAGAATTCCGAAGGATGTTTTTGTGCCACTTTTTAGTAGACCTTTGCACATTGTTATAGGAAGCATGGTCCATGAAAATGATTCTTAGCTTCTGATTTACTGGAATTTTTGATTGTGCACTAGTTTTCTTTACAAGTAAAAACAAATAATGGTTATTGCAAGAAACAAATAAATGCAAACAAATACTGATTACTGAAACAAACACATAAATACAAACAAATATTGATTATTAGAATAAACAAATAATGAACAATAAACAAATAACAATTTCCTTTTAACCTGGATAGGGAAAAGGACATTCTAAAAGCTTCCAGCTGTTATTTTTCTATTTTCGTTGCAAAAAAGGAATAGTCACAATCCCCGATATTACAGAACTGTTTATGTAGTCTTCGAGATTTACTATTCACTTCCATTTTGAAAAAAAATCGTCGTATGCCGGCATCATGCCACAGCCTCGGCGCGCTAGAAAATCGGTTGGTCCCACGCGCCAGACACGCGAAAAAGGCGCTGTCGTCAACGTGTTAAGATTAACGTGAAATTCTAGTTTTCACTACCGCTTTATTTATTTATTTATTTATTTATTTACATCCAAGGACGCGTCAAAAAAGCAAACAGAAACATCACTACAACAAAAAAACCCATCTCCAACACAAAACAGCTATATCGCCAGATCAGAGATTTTTGCGGGCTACCATTATGTATGCTAGAATATATTTTAATATTTTTAATATTTTAACATTTTTTAGGGCCCGCGTGGTGCAGTGGTAAGAGGCGCTACTGACACACGGTCAAACAGCTACCAAGCCTTCCATCGCCAGATCGGGTAAATTGGTACCAGACTTGTCTGGGAAGGTGAAGGCTGACATGGTATGTATAGTCATTGTAGAATATATTTTAACGATCCTTTTGATACCTTTTTCCTTTTAATATTTTTTGCGATGAACCTAGCACCACCATTACAACATCATATTCTAGTATACATAACAGTAACGCGCAAAAAGCAGTAATAAAAACTAGAATTTCATGTCAGTTCCACTTAGTGAAGCGGTAGGGCCTGCCACCTCCACCCACACGGTCGAGCGATCGATCCTCGCACGGGTCGTCAGTCCTTTTATTTCTACGTTCATCACATTACCTGTTACGTTTTACCGTCGATTTCAGGTCGTGGAGGGAATGGACGTCGTACGAAAAATCGGGCGCTTACCCGTAGATGGTGATAGGCCGAGGGATAAGGTGATCATCTCCGCCGCCGGAGTCGAAGCGATCGATCCGCCTATTGATATTGATCTATCTGAATACACGAAGTCATCGAACTGCTTCAAGTTCCTACACTATTTTCCTTTGATTTTGTACATGTTGAACTGAATACGTTGTAATGCTTTCTACATTTAAAAAACATTGAAAAAAATTAAAAAATGATGAAGCTAGCGACGTGACGAGATAGGATTTGGTGACCAGCTAGCTTCCAATTTTGTCAGGATATCCTATCGAGATTTCGAAGTCGCTCTTTTTCCATCGAAAATGCTCAGTTCTCCGATTACAGATGTAACTTGGTGATGACATACCCTCTTGATATTGTAATGCTTTACATTTTAGTAAGGTTTTCAATTTGATGTTTATTCCTGGATAAAATGTTGATTCTAAATTTGACTTGAAATAAATCTGTTCGAAGCTAATGCTGGCCACAAGTTACAGTGGTCCATGACCGATTTGGATATTGCAAATGATCACCTGATCTCGAAAGAGTTGGGAAGCTATAATTTTTGTAAAAGGTGACCGAGTAAAGACGTTTGTATGCTCCAGCCAAGAATTGCGCTCCATCGCAAATTCGGAGAGGAGCGCATGTTTACCAAGCTTTTAATCCTTTCTTGACGATTCTCGAACGGATTGATCGTTTTATTTTACACTCGAATCGAATTAGGTCCTCAGGTTTATTGGATCTTATGCATTTTGTATTTTCCTCTGAAACAAGCCTCCACAGAAAGGAAGGAAACTATAGTGATGGATTCCTGAAGACGAAACTATTTTCATCAATAGAGGCGCTTTCTCGTTGGGCCGGGTTTCTAAAGAAGTGCGCTTTTAGAAATGCACCGTATTCTCAGGCAGAGGATATAAACGTTGATAGCAGGAGTAAAAAAGATTATTAACTTCGTTGGTTTGTCACAAGTTGTCATTGAATGGTTATAGGATGGGTTTGCCCATCTTTTTTTATTTTTTTTTAGTTAATCTGTTGTTTCGAATAACTGGATTTCTGCTGAACTTCGCTCATAGCCCGTTGTTTGTATTAAACTTTTCCGTGATTTCTCTAGCAATTGGTTTATTTCCAGAGCGATGAGTCTAATGAAGAAATGCTGCAATTGCCGTTCAGATCTGCCTGAAGCGAATGGTGCAGGGTGAGTTCACTAAATACACGAGTTTTTCTAATGCTCACGTTCTAACTTCTGACATATTAACGGATGAATTTTGAAAATGGCACTGTTCAACTTAGCGGACTCCTACCCTCGATTTTTTTCGAATTTCGAAATTCGCTGAAGATTTGCACAGGGGGGGAAATTGAGGGCGCTGATCACGAATCTGCCGTCCGTTTCTTACGTGGGTGGTCCCGGATCACCCAAATCGCTACTTGGGGGGTCCAATCAGGATAATCGATTTCGCTGAACTTCACCTATGGGGGTTATTTGGGGTCCTGAACACGATGGTGAAGTCCATTTTTCACCTGGTCGCCTCGGACCACACTAATCTCCACAAGGGTGGTCCAGTCAGGATCACCGATTTCGCTGAAACTTTGTCTATGGCGGTTCTCTGGTGTCCTGATCACGATGGTGAAATCCGTTTTCGAAATGGCGGCCGAATACGGTAGTTATAGGTAGGTACCTACCGACCTTACCTGGTGAGACTCACCTATAACTACCCTATTCGGCCGTCATGTGGAAAACGGACTTCACCATCGTGTTCAGGACGCCAGAGAACCCCCATAGGCAAAGTTTCAGCGAAATCGGTGATCCTGACTGGACCACCCATGAAGCGATTTGGGTGGTCAGAGGCCACCCACGTGAAAAACGGACAACAGATTCGTGATCAGCGCCCTCAATTACCCCCCTGTGCAAAGTTTCAGCGAATTTCTGAGGAAAAAAAAATTTCTGACTGAAAAAATCGAATGCTGGAGTCCGCTAAGCTGAATAGTGCCTTGAAAATTATTGAACATCAGTTTTCCTTTCGCAAGTGTTCTTTTTAAGTGGTGTTCGGCTCAATTAGCCAGCTTTTTCGATTTTTTTTATTCCAAAATGCCAATATTTCCTGTCTAGGAGCTCGGTACAATGCGAAAAATGTCAGAAGAACGAGGCCAAATACGGAAAGGTAAGCGATTGCACAGGCTTGCGTAAGATAAATTTTTTGGTGAAACCTTATATGCATGAACTCAAACTTTACGAAAAACCAGGAATGTCCGACAACTGTAATAGTAATTTGTGCTTTGTCGTTACACCTATAAGCTGTCCAAGTCATAGGTTGATGGTTTCCTTTACTGTATTTTATAAATATCTGCAATCTATTTACATAAATTGTTTAGTCCGATTTCGATAACTCTTGCGAAATCTTTTTGGAACGGCCAATGTTTTTTAATGTTGTCTCAATAGGAGTTGCACTTTTGAATACTTCCATCTGTGGCTCCATTCCACATCTCTAATGAATTTATAACTAAATAAAGTAATAAACTTTTCAGCCGACAACCTGTAAATTCTGTCAGTTGCCTGCAGCATTCCATGAGGAGAAATGCGTCTATTGTTCTCATTCGGAAAGAAAATTTGGAGCTCCAATTCCGTGTGCGAATTGCAAGTTACGTGCTGCGTTCACTAAGGATCCGAAAAAGGTAATGAGTCTGAAGTTTCCATTTGAGAGTAAACACTCAAAAAATGTTTTGTGTTTTTCAAAGCTAATATTGATTGGCTTGTTAACTTATTTATTTGTTTACTTCGCCCAAAGAAGCCTAGAAATCAGTAGCAGTAAGTGAGACAAAGGAACCACTGAAACGTGAAAACAAAGATGAAGTTCTTGAACTGCTCTTGAAGTGGCCGCCCTCAAGTAGCCTTACCCCTGATTACATACCACTGTCATTCATTAAGAAGGTAGCTCCAATAATAAGCGGTCCTTTGACCTTCATTTTCAATCTCAGTTTTATGAGGGCAGAAGTGCCTAGTCGATGGACCTTTTCTATAGTAACGCCTGTCCCAAAGAAACCCCCATACAGCCTGCCCTCAAATTACAGGCCTGTAAGTATAACATCCATATTCGCCAGACTCTTCGAAAAAATTTTGAAGAAAAGGATTGAAGCTCACCTAGACAAACACCTTGTGATATCGAGGAATCAACATGGCTTTCAAAAAGGTAGTTCCACCGTGACCGCTATGATTTACACGCTCAATCAATGGACGAAATGGATAGACCAAGGCAAAAGTGTCGACGCTATCTATTTTGATTTTAGTAAGGCGTTTGATAGAATCTCTCATAAGCTTTTACTCCTCAAAATGAATACAGTTGGCATCCATCCAAGAATAATATCTTGGGTAAAATCTTTTCTAACTGGGCGAAAGTTTGTCGTTAGGGTGAATGCCTCATTTTCCAGTCCTAGATCAGTACATAGCGGAGTACCCCAAGGGGGCGTACTTTCACCAGTTTTGTTCAATATTTACACCCATGATCTTCTTAGACTCCTTGCACTTAATGGTACTGATCACTGTGCTTTTGCAGACGACTTGAAAATTTATAGGCCCATAACTAGCGATATCGATGTGCAAGCTCTTCAAGAAACAATTAATCTTGTCGAAAAATGGTCTGCTGACTGGAAATTATCATTATCCCAGGAAAAGTCCAAAGTGCTCCATCTAGGTAAACACAATGAAAAGAATACTTATTTCATTAATGGTTGTAACGTTGGAAGTGTTGATGAAATCCGCGACCTCGGTTTTTCGATTACAAAGGACCTAAAATTTGAGAAGCACTGTGAAATCATTTCGAAAAAAGCGACTCAGGTATTATATAACCTGTTTAGAGCTTTAACGACAAGGGACACTTCCGTGCTTCTCCAAGCTTACAAGTCCTACGTGAGACCTATCCTGGAATACGGTACTCCCGTGTTCAACCCATACCAGAAAAAACTCATTGATATGATAGAAAGGGTTCAAAATAGCTTCACCAGAAAGCTTATGATTCGCGCAGTAGGATTTATGTACGATCAGATCCCGTCCAGCTCCGCACGGAACCTGAATTTCGGCTTATCCTCACTTGCCCTCAGAAGGAAACGAAACGATCTTTTGTTGTTCCATAGGATCATTCACGGAAGGACGAGCCTCAGACCTGCAGATCTTATGTCGCTGAGAAAAGGAACCACCCGAGGCGGAACCGTTAAATATGATGTTGGCAGAGTAAAACTCGACTGTCGACGTCATTTCTTTACTGTTAGGACTCTTTCTTCATTTGAGAAGCTCCGCAAAAAGGCCAAAATATCAGTGAGTCATAACGTATTCAAAAAAATGCTCAATTCCGTTTTAACTCCTGAACCGCACACGTTATCCGGCTAGGTGCCAACTACTCCAAACATCTCTTTTTTTTCCGCACTGCTAAGTTTTCGATTTGCTTAACTGTCATTTGTTCCTATCTGCAATTCTTTGGATAACAAAGATTCTGTTATTTAGGCAACACATGTCGTTTGATATTCTAGGGATTGTTTTTTTTTGTTGATTGTAACACAAGATAACTTGTGTAATAAATATATAAGATGAAAGCGGTTAGATTTGAACAGTATTGTAATTAAGGGAGATCAAGCTAGTATAAATTAAGGGATATTATTATTAATTTATTTAAAACAAAGTTGGCTCTTTTTTCAAGGCGAAACCGACGTTGTGTCGAATGTGCGTCATTCAAGCTCGGGCCAACAAGCAGACAAATCTCGCCGGTGTGGCGGTATCATCACATGATCAGCCGTCAGGAATGAAACGAAAACGAGAGGAAAAGAAGAAGGTCCGTTTTCATTCACAATCTCATTTTTTTCTAAAAAAAATCCTGGTTTCTCTTGAAGGCTGAAAAATCACAAGTGGAGCCGGCGAAAGTACCAAAGCGTGATCCATTCGCTGACTCGGGCGAGAACGTTCTGCTTGTTCAACAACTTCGCGATCAAATATTCAAACTGACATCGGTTGTGGCTCAGAAGGATGCGGCTCTTTTAGAGAAAGATAAAAGGGTTAGTTTCTTATTAAGTTGAAATTCGTAAGTTTCAAGTTATCGATAACTTCTTGTTCGAGATCCGTCCAATTTTTCGGGATTTCATTCAGAGTCCCTTTCAGGTGAAGGTTTCGGCGTTGCACTTTTACTTAGTTTTCGTTACTGTTTTGTCTTTTCGAGCTCACCGATTCCCTTTTGTAAAATTCAATAATCAGTGGTATTCAACGTGACTGATTACATTTTACGTGCCTTCTAGCAGAGAATTAATGGGGCGTGCTTGTTCCAATAGGAGAATCATTCTTGGAGCGCGTTATCAGCGATAAATGAGCTCCTGAAGTTTAGCGACCATGAGCAAACCTAGAAATAACTTTTAAAAAATTTGATATTATATGATATATGATATATCAAGTACTTCCAGATCGCTACGTTGCAAGCCGACCTAATGAGTGCTGAGCGAAAACATCGTGAGAAAGTCGAGCAACTACTGAAAGAAAAAGATGAATCGATTCAGAAATTGATAGAGCGACATCGGCAGGCAGCAAAACAGGTACGGTTTTAGTTGTGAAAGTTTGAAGCAATGCTGATTTCAAAAAGGTTTCATCATCATTCACCTTTTTCCTGTTTCATCTATACCTTCAGACTTGAAAGTCTGTAACGTATAAAATTTTCATGTGTATTCAATGAGTTTAGTAGTTAGAAAATGGTTTTGAATTTGTTTAGGTTGCGTCTTTATCTTAAGCATTGTCCATAATGATTAAGCAAACCTCGGTCACCCGAACGAGTATCGATCGCTCCACAGTGCGGGCGGAAGTAACGCCTCTTACCACTGCTCTACGTGCAGCCTTGAAACATTCCACTCAGCAACCTGAAAGGCAAAAGAATTGAAAATTCCACTGGGGTGACCGAGGTTTGCTTTCGTTTGGTGAGCTTTGCTGGGCGAACAGTATAGAAGATCTGGATACTGTATGACAGTAATCTGAGTTAGAATACTGTGATTTTATCGTCAAAAACATTACACAGTTGTTATTTCGTTTGCATTGGGAGCCTACGTTTTGCGTTAGAGACTCGATGATATCAGTTTCCATGATCTCCTTTAAACCGAGGTTAAAACTCATTTTCTTTCGATTATTCTGCCTTTTGAGGATGTTGAGTGGAACGTTTCAAGGCTGCACGTAGAACAGTGGTAAGAGGCGTTACCTCTACCCGCACTGTAGAACGATCGATCCTCGTTCGGGCTGATCAAATGATTATCACTAGGGGTCGGATAAATAGGTGTCGGATGGGTCTGGGAAGGTGAGGACCCTCACCTAAAGAGTGGCTGGTCCCGTAATTCGTTGTATAGATCAAATACGCATTCACCACGCTCTGCGATTCTGAATGGAAAATGATTGCGTGGCACGACCCTAGAAGATCGATCAACATTGACCACTGTCGCAATGCCTTCAAAGGAAAAACACCATCGGTGGTTACTGACCCGTTAGATTACCTCGTCAAAGGAAAGAATCCGCTCACTGATCTCGAAATGTAAAAGAATCTGTAAGGAAACTACTGCTTCACACTATTTCGGTGTTTGATGGTCTTCTGTTTGTCCTTAGGCGATATCACCGTGGCAAAACTGTATCTACTACACTTTGTCTTCCGTAAGCTGTTGATTTTGGCTCGCGTGACACAGTGGTAAGATGCGCTACTGACACCCGCGCGGTCGAGCGATCGATCCTTGCCCAGGCTAACTAAGCCATCCATCTCTCCGGAGTCGGGTAAATTGGTACCAGACTTGTCTGGAAAGGTAAAGACGCTGACTTGGTATAGCGACAGGCCCCCGCAAGTCATTGAATAGGTCAACTACCCATTCACACGTCTCTACGATTCTGAATGGGAGTTGAATGCGTGGCGCGTCCTCAGGGGACTGATCAACGCTGACACCTTTACCCCTTACCTTTTCGATTTTCTCTGTTCAGGTCAAAAAATGAGCTGGAGTGGGCGGTGCGCATTTCGTCGTTCTCCGTATACGTGGAAGCTTTTGGTACAGGTACAAAGACTTATCGTTGTTGAGCGCTCATTGTTTGACTTTCGTTCAGTTCTCATTGTGATTACCAGTAAATTTTGTCGTTTTCATAGAAATCAGTCGTTTATACGCATATATAGCGATGTTCAAACATCAGGTGGCGTTTTGTTAACAGTCGATGTTGCTGTGTGTGTAGGTTTTAGACGTGACTTTCAAACGAGAATTTGTGTGATTTTTTCTTGTGTTCTTGATGCTTTCCCTTTCAAAGTGGTGAAGTCCTTTATTGTGCGTGTGTCTGGGTATATCAGTTTTGTTTTCGATGTTCCGAATAGAATTTTGTTGTGGTGTAGAATTGTTTAGTTGTTTGTCCACTGCGCGGAGACGTCGGGGCAGATTTAATTGTCAACATTTAGCTGAATCTCTCTCACACTTCCCTATTCTCCATTCAGCCTTTAGCGGTACTTTTTTCATTTTCATATGGTAATAATGATATTATTATTAATCATTGTATTTGTGGTATGCGTGCGATTAGATAAATCGATTTAGTGGAATGTGTCTGCAGAACGTTTTCGGATATAGGGGTTATAGCTTCAGGCTGCGGTCGATTTTCTCTCTTTTGGTTATTTTTCCTCAATTTTGAGGAAAATTGAAATTTTAGTTTCTGACGTTGTTGTAGTTCATACTTGTAGTGTATCCTCGCATTTCGCTTGGCTGAGCCCTATGTTTTATTCCGAAAAAGTGCATTTTGAATCGATTAAATTGATAAAACCGACGACATAGGTTATTAGCAGGGGTGTGCGGAAATTTTTTTCAAAAAAGCGGAAGGCGGAAGATGGAACGGAAATGGCCAAAAATGGCCGGAAACTGGAAATAGTGCAAAAATCACTAAATTATGTATAGGAATTTAGTCAGAACTGGACCACAAAGAGTTTTCATTTCTGTTTCTAAAGGTACCCATAGAGTGCTCATTTTGTTTCTACTAGAATATGTCTATTGTTTCGGTGAAGGTGTTCAACGTTCTGTGATAGCATCGAAGTAAACAGTGGAAACTCATTTTTATAAACTTCGTTATAAGCCGAAGACAAGTACGTAGAGAAAGACAGACTTTCTTGGCGTGATAGACACGAATGCTTTCGAAATAGAATTAAAAGCCTAAAACGAGCATGTTATGGCGAAGAAACAGCAGTCTCTTCATGATTTTGGGAAGTGAGGCTTTTTCTCAGATCGTTTACAATGAAACCAGCAAAAGAAAACAATCTCTCGCACTCGGACGATGTTTCAGGTGCCGACAAATACTTCATTGCATATTTTCTTAGGAGTGTGGAGGTGGAGTGTACTTCGGTGCACTGGCTGCATTCTACGAGAATACGAATGGATCGCATCGACGTCAGCACAATAACTTCAGTCTCCATTTTGTTAGCTTGCACACTGGAGGTCTTCGATTTCTTCTTCCGTTTCCGTGTTCCGCCCAAAAACGAAGCGGAACACGAAACGGAACGAAAGGGCCAAAAACGGCCGGAAACCGGAATTCGGAACACGGAAACGGAAGTTTCGCACACCCCTGGTTATTGCTGATTGTTGCGGTAGTGCTCATCTATTTTATTGTTCTTTTTTTTAAACTGTTTTCTAAATTGTATATTTTAGACCAGAAACAGCTTCAGGTCCCAGTAGCAAGGTCTAGATCTCTGTCTTGAACGAGTAGCTTGCAGGTCTTCAAGGTACCGCTTCGATTGATTATTTATTATGTACTAGTTATATTTATTCATGTTTGTTACTAGTCTCTATGTAGGATCTTTTTTTGTTATATTTCTCGGTATAAAATCTGCTAGGGCGCGCGTGGTGCAGTGGTAACAGGCGCTATTGACCCCCGAACAGTCGACCGGTCGATTCCCGCCCGGGTTAACCAAGCCTTCCATCTCTCCGGTTTCGGGCAGATTGGAACCAGATTTGTTTGCGAAGGTGAAGACATTGACTTGGTGTAGCGACTGGCTCCCGTAGTCATGATATTGGCCATTCACCGTGCCTCTACGATTCTGAACGGAACACGAAAGCGTGGCGCGTCCCTGGGGGACTGGCCAGCGCCGACATATTTACCTTTGCCTTTAAAATCTGCTGAAAAGCGCAAAATATTTTTATTTATGCCTTGTAGTCATCGGCTATGTATGTCGCTGTGCTGCTACTTCTGACCGATCGTCCTCTGCTTATACCGCTACCCTTACAAGGGCAGTACTCGCCATTGTCTCCATTGAAGCCTCGCTCTCCCGGCTGTAACAATAATACTTCAGAATTACTTCCACATAGATAATTTATAGGGTTTCTGACTCACCAATCCAGGAGCTCCATCAATTCCCGGGTCTCCGTGTCGTCCTGGCGGACCACGAGGTCCGGGCTCTCCCGGGATACCGTCTGGTCCGGGTAGGCCGGGCTCTCCTGGTCCACCTATTGGCCCTATGGGACCAGGTGGTCCAGGTGGGCCTGGTATGGTAGAATGAGCGACGCCATTGATTCCTGGGTTACCGGGTGGGCCAGGTGGTCCAGGTAGACCTGAAAAACGTTTCCTTTCTTGCATTCCATCGAATGATTATAGGAGCAAATGTTAGTTGTGTGGGATAACCACTCTACCTGGTGGTCCCGGATCTCCTGGGGGGCCTGGTGGTCCTTGGTTACCTGGTGGACTGTCTACACCTGGATGTCCAGGGGTTCCTTTGGGTCCAGGTTCTCCTGAAGTGTTGTATGAAATGAGTAAGTAATCAAAAGAGCTTTTTGGGGTAAATTGGCTTACCTTCCGGTCCTTGTGGCCCTTGCACACCAGGTGGTCCAGCGGGACAGAAAGCGCAAGCATCGGAATAGTGCCTTGTCAGTGACGCGTCGTTCTCACCGTGTCTTCCATCCTCTCCGGGAAGACCCGGGACTGGAAGGCAGGGCTTTTATTATTGATTTTTTTCCACACGAAATCCTTCATAAGGAAGAAAAACTCCCAAGAGGAAGAAAAAGTACTCACTACCATCGGCTCCCTGTAGGCCAGGTGGGCCTTCTGGCCCTGGAGGACACTGACAGTTCGTGTCGGAGTAGCCACCAACGTACTGGTCAACACCTGAAATGGCAATTTCGGCGGGTTTTGGAGAGTTTTATGATCAGAATTATCGAGGTACTTTTCCTCTTGATGCCCAATTACCATGTATCATGTCCAACCATATCATGCTATCATATCATGCTCGTATTAATGTATAACCTTGGAGCGGTGTTATCATATCGTATTCGATATCATACCACTTCGCATCCATCTATGGTCGTGTGCAGCCTGCTTGATCTGCCTGATAAGAAAGAAAAAGCCGTTCTTTTTTGCGCAAGAATGAGTTTTTCCAAGAGAGATATTTGAGAGGTTATCGTATGAAGCTATTTTCTAACTTAGATAAATCGCTGATTTTGTTTAACAGCTTGATAATAAATTGGTTGTGGCTCGAGCATGATATGATAAGACCGCTTCAAGGATGTGCATTAAGATATGAGCATGATATGATACACTTGGGTGTGATACGATAATTGGGCATTAAGAGGAAAAATACCATTATCGATTTATAGTATAATCGAGCGGGTCGAGTGATAAATCCTCGTCCTGGGTTTACCAAGTCTGAATTTGTTCGATAGACAGGTAAATTGCTAGTGGACTTGTAAAGGAAGGGGAAGACTTCCACTTTCCGGAGCTAAGATTCATCTTATAGAGTGAATCAATGAATCAAATAGGATAAACAAAAACTTCAAGACCCCTGAGCGGTCTTTAGTGGGAGACGAGTGCATGGCGCATCCTCAGAAACTGGTCATCACTGATCATTCCCATCTTTAAAGAAGGGGTGCCTTTACTCATTCGTTGGTATTTGACTTATAAAAAAGTAAAGGGCTCAGAAGTTCAGGGCGAATTTGGAACTCATTTAAATCGTGTTGGTGAATCAGCCCAATCTGTATCCAAAGAATCCAAATAAAGGTAAAAAAGGTGAAATTGTCGGCGTTGACCAGTCCCCTAAGTACGCGCCACGCAGATGTCTTCCATTCAGAATCGAAGCGGCATGGGGAATGCGTACTTGGCCTATGCAATGACTTGCGGGCCAGCCGCATACCAAGTCAGTGTCTTAACCTTCCTAGACAGGTCTCATATCAATTCAACGCGCCCCGCAGGGCTGGAAGGCCCAGTTAGCCTGGGTGAGGATCGATCGCTCGACCGTTCGGGTAAGAGTCGCGCCTACTAACACTGAACCCCCAAAATACGAAAATAAAGCTAGAATATAATTTAAGGAACTGTTCCATAACTCACACGGTGCCTGAGGCGGTTGGATCGGTGGTTGATAGGCGTATTGAGGCTGAGCAGGCGCCTGTTGCACCACATATTGGGGATATTGAGGATAAGGTAGAAACACGGCCGGTATAGCCGGCGGTGAAGCCACGTTGTAGGCCTGTCGTCGAGCTTTTTTACTTCCAAAAGTCCTCGGTTGATAGTGGTTGGTGTAGTGTCGAGCTGAAAATAGATTGTTTTGGTTGATATCGATTAGAATTGATTGCTGAACATTTTCGAAATCAGTCGCGATTCACCTGATGCCTGACGTTTTTCGATGCTGCGACCGAATTTCTCGGCTAGTTTCATCGCTTCCTTCCAGATCGTCTCCTGTTCAATCTGGAAATTTGTTCATTCTTTATCGATCTTTATTCATGTAATTTTGTATTCAAAAAATAGTAGGTAAATAACACAAGTTTTTGTCATACTGTAAGGTTGGTGCACTACTGTAAAGGCAACTATAATATAGGCTTCGAATGGCTAAAGCTAAGGTGCAAAATTTAGAAAACCTTTTTGTGACCACCAAACCTTTACAGTTTCTTGTAACTAGACTATTTATGCGTTTTGAGCTTAAAATATCTCACTTTTCTCACGAAAGTCTTTCATAGTCGTAATGAATTGATCGATTGATTGATTGACTTATATCATCACTTACTATTAGTTTACTCCTCTTTACCATGTTCAACTTGCCACCTTTTTGGGTCCACTACATGGACATGCGGGGAACAGCCGCTATACCAAGTCGGTGTTTTTATCTTCCCAGACAAGTCTGGTACCAATTTACCCGACCCTGGTAGGCTGACAGGCTTGGTTAGCCCGGGCGGGGATTGATCGCTCGACTGTGCGAGTGTCAGCGGCGCCTCTTACCACTGTACCACGCGCGCCCGGATTGTAGTAAACATATTAAACTTTGTAAAAAATGATAACCCACACGAAAATTGTCTATTTCAACCTCGGCGATATCATTGAGGGTGAGAAGGTCGACGTGGAGTTTCACCACCAGCGCTCCTCCACCGGTGACGATCACAAGGCAAGCGATCGCAGCGATCCATGCCAGGCGATCGGTGTCCGTTTCGGTCATGAAACTACAAAAATAACTGAAAAATCAATAATGATCATAACCTCGGTAGTGATTAGAGACTTTAACCTCAAAGATTAAAAGAATATGCGAAAAGGAGTCATTTAAGGAAAAATGGGAGCAGTCGTTGAACTCGACAGGAAGGAACCGGTCGGAGTGCGCCATGCTAATGGCACGCGGGCGAATTTAAGATGAAGCTCCGAGGGTGCCGAGACGACGAAAACTTACCGTTCGAGTTTTTTCGTAATGCACCTTGAACAGCTGAGTGAATGAAGTCCACTTTCTTCGAAAAAACTGTTGACATGAATCGATACGACATCCGCCGTTTTCGGGTCTGGCTTATGTAACGTTTTCACTTCCGTTGGCGGTTCACCGAGTAGATTTTACAAGATTTATTTCTCATTCGAAGATACAGCTTCATCCAATGATAGTTTGAGATTCGGTTCAAATATTGGAATAAAAGAGGAAATAGGAACCCCTGGAGATGCGTCACCTGTCAAGTTCGAACTATTCAATAGTGGCCTGAATCTGACGGGAAATTCGATCCTTATTGTGAACAAAAAAGCACTGTAGAGTGGATCTGATGTGACATCTGCAAAATCGAAGTGAAGCAGGAGTCAATTCTTACAATTCGTCCTTATTAGGCGGAATTTTACGTCTCTCGGTGAGCGAAGAAGAATGAGAAGGACAAACCTCTCCGACGAATTTCAGCGTCTTATTCTTTCCTTGCAGCTATTAGGGTGGCCCAAATAATATGTATTTCCTCTTCTTTCTCATATAACTCTCGACTGTGGTCCCACTGATGCTCGTCGCATTTGTGTGTCTGCACGCAACTCACTTAAGACCACGTGAGAATTCATCATTTGTGCCTTTTTCAAAAACATTTGAAGTTATTGAGAAATAAGGAAGTTTGTTGCATTTTTCTTATTACTTTTGGCCCTCAGATAGCTTGATATTTGAAGAAATTGCTCGTTTCGTCTTTTTATGGGATGTTTCCGCTACTATACTCCTGATGCCTTCCTTAGGAAACTAAATATGCTTTTCTAGTGTCCATATGGTGTTAGTGAACAAAAGAGAAACTTGGCATGCTCCTATTCCGACCGTCGTTAAACCTCGGCATGACGTTGAATTTTGTGGAATAGCGATGCTTCAGCTGGACAATAAGGTTGCTATACACAGATTTATTACAGCTTACGTTTCGGGCCTCAAACTTGGGTAATTAAACCTGGGTAACTTGAGTAACTGTTAATTGCTATTGAGCCATTTGTTTTCTCGGTACTTTTCCTCTTAATACCCAATTATCATATCATGCCTAACCGTATTCCATATCATACCATTTCGCATCCTCCTATGGCCGTGTGTAGCCTGTTTAATCTGCCTGATGTGGAAGAAAAAGCCATTTGTTTCTGGCAAGCATGACATGATAAGACCGCTTCAAGGATGTGCATTAAGATATGAGCATGATATGATACGCTTGGGTGATAATTGGGCATTAAGAGGAAAATTACCGTTTTCTCTTCTTCAGTTTCATTTTCTTCCGATAATACCCTAATTTTTACACCTGTTGCTATCCACGAGCTGTTACGGGCAATTTCCTTTTGAAACGATGCTAATTGATCCATTTGTAGCACAATTGCTCCACAACACCCGAACCTGGCCATTGGGGTGTCCGAGGGATAGACGAGACTTCTAATGACCTGAGAGAAGACTATTCAACTATCCAATAGTGCCATTATTGTCTGGCCGACTCTGCAGCCGGGAAACCCCCGTCTGCTGGCAATGGTAATCAATGGGCCTCGACTGGCATCGATCGTCCCACCGGCCACAATGGAGCCAATCAATGGGCCACAACTGGCATTTATCGTCTGGCTATCAGCTATCTGGGGTGGGGCCGGAGAAGGAGCGGTGTCCTTACCGACCAAGCGGTGGCGCGATTCGGCACCCAGATAGACATCCTTTATCTTGTACCACTTGAACTAGTGGAATATGTTGGCGAATCGATATTCATGAGATTGGGTGAGTCCTGTTATAGAAATTTTCCGTGAGAGCACACCAGCCTGTGGTGAGCTCTCAAGTGATGGTCCGTGGCTCAACGGAACTTGCCTTGACGGCCGGATTGCAGTGATTTTCAACGAAAGCCACTAAACTCGTCCGTAGGATTCGTTTAAGGTTAGCAATAAGTTTCCGACATGAGGACGATTTCTATAACAGATTCACGTAATCTAAGCAACATTAATTTCCCACGGATTCCACTGTCTTTCAACAATTCAGGGTAGACGACTGACTATCCAGCGGACAAATTGCCTCATCCCCGTAGGGCAGACGGTGCCAGCGAGGACAAGTCGTCTGCTGGCCTTTCCCAGTCACCCCTTCTCCATCTATAGAGGCGACAGCCAGACGATTAATATCCTTTGTGACTGATCGGTTGACTCCATTGTGGCCATTATTGGCTCATCACCTATGTTGTGGCTGGGGACGAACAGCAGACGGTTTGTTCCCACTGGCAACTCTGCCATCCAGTATTTGGGCGATCTTACAGTTGCATAGTCTTCCCTCAGGCCATTAGAAGTCCCGTCTATCCTTAGGACACCCCAATGGAAAGGTTCGGGTGTCGCGAAGCAATTAGCAACAAATGAAACAATTTTCATCACTCCGAAGAAAATTACCCATTACTGGGTAAAAGGTAGACGTAAGGGTGCCGGTGTTGATCAGTTCCCCTAGGGACGCGCCACGCACTCGTGTTCCATTCAAATCGTATAGGCATTGTATGTAGATGCGTATTTGCCCTATACAGTGACTTGTAGTGAAAAGCTACTATACCAAGTCGGTGTCTTCACCTTCCCGGACAAGTCTGGTACCAATTTACCCGGCCTCGGAGCGTTGGAATACTTGGATAGCCCGGGCGGGGAACGACCTCACGACCTTGCCGGTGTTAGTACCGCTTCTTATCACTGGACCACGCGCGCCGATTGCTGGGTAGTGCATTCTAATTATTTACTTTTCAAATCTTCCTTGTATCCTGTCGATCATTCCCACCAGGTGAAATAGCTGTTTCAAATTTATTCATCCTAATTTCATCGGTTTCCATGTTTCAATCAATAAGCTTTTCAAGAAGTTCCATTGGAAATGATCGATACAGACAGCGATACTCATACACCTTTATTATTTGTAAATATTATGCACAATCGATTCGAGAGAATGATCCAGGGGGAATCCTTTACTCATCAAAATATGAACATTTTCATCACCTATTTTTTGTTTTTGAACGATCGATAAATGTCTTCAGTGTTCATTTATAGCATCTAATAGGCCATTTGTGATGCTTAGAACAACCGTTTCAATTAGTAAAGCTGAGAATCGAGCGAAGAGCTGATAAGACAAGAAAATCAGTAATCAATATAATCAGTAGCTATGGAGTTAGTAGAGATACATTGACCGGGCACGATTTTCGATGGAGAATTGGACACGGGCGTGGACACCGGGACGAGGACTGAGTCACAGAGACGATTCTTCTGGGTAAAATAAACCGAAATAAGTGACAATGCAGACAAATCCTATGAAAAAAAGAAGAATAAAGATTACAGCTAGGCACGTTGTCAGAGACACCTACAATCTATGTACATGACGAATAGGTAACCTAGGGTAGAATAAAGTTTCTAAGTGACACGGTGATGACGAACAGATGGGTAGAGGAAGACCTATATTGGGTATAAGAAGCACCTATGGGCAGTGGGTCTCCTATTTCCGACAGATACCGCCTGAGGCGATGGTCTCAACGATGGCGTCTGGGACCTGCATGGACTGGTCCTGTACCAAGACGATATCGTACACCTCGAGGTAGTGGCTGAGGAGGTTGGAAATCTGAAATTATAAAAATGAATTTTATTACCCCAATTCTTAGTGCATTTAATTTATTGGTTTGATTACCCATGTTTGGGGTCTGGTTGTATGATTTTTATCTCTATTGTCGGTTATTGTGGACTTTTATTTGATATGGAGGTTAGTTTCAGTTTATTATTTTTTACTTTTTTCTTTTACGAGTCTCCTTACTTACTGATGAGTCCCGGGAGGACTCTACTACTGATATTATTTGCTCGTCTAACAATAAGTGTAGGGACCGAACGAGCCGCTTTTTAGTTGAAATTTTTCATTTTTGTTATTAAATTACTGGGTAACATTGTACACCGGAGAAACCTATCCAAATGAACAGGATATTGAACACAGAAAATTAAATGGCCAGTAATAAATTTGATTGAATTAACATAATTTTTATTAGAAAAATATTTTCATGGAAATGGCAAAAAATGTGCCTTAGAAAGACTCACATCCGAATTCAAAAAGCCGATTTTCAGCGTCGGACCTTGTTTTTCGACACCGACGTCCATGTGGATGTCTCCCATGCTGTCTCCGAGCAGGATCACGTTTGTCCTTCAATAGAAAATGTTAGATTTTAAAGCGTGGTCCACTGGTATGAGGCGCTACTGACACCCGCAAGGTCGAGCGATCGATTCCAGCCCGGGCGGGCCTAGCCTTCCATCCTACCAGGGTCGAGTAAATTGGTACCAGACCTGTCTAGGAAGGTGAAGGCACTGACCTTCGCCTAGCCCTCGGAAGTCATTATATAGCCCAAGTACGCATTCACTATATCCCTACGATTCTGAATGGAGGACGAGTGCGTGGCGCGTCCTTGTGGGAGTTCCTACCAGACTCCAGCAAGGAAATAAGCTTCCTTAAAACAATGAAAAACTCACCGACCACTGACGTCATGGAAAAACTCGGCCTGTTTTCGCACCACCGACGAGTTTTTGCAAAACGTGTGAATTAGCGGCTCCGAGAACGACACCACGACTCCCTGCAGTGGAAACGTTCAAAAATCAATCGATCGATAACCGATCGCCTCCAATCAACCCGCTTACCTTCTCGTCAAAATTCATCATATTTGAAATTAGATGAATATTCGACGGAATTCGTCCTAATTTCTGCTCTAGGTACATTTCTATAATGTTGCCGATCCCGGCCGAGAAGACGACTAGCGGAACTCCGAGCTGATTCAGCCGCACCATCATATGGTCAGCTTGATCCCTGAAAATCAGGGCCTTTTAGAAAAGTAGCGGAAATCCTTGTATAAACAGTTGTATCGTCTGCACAGCTCGATAATCTAAAGGTTCATTCATACTCGGCGGCGAAGCGACATTGCAGCACCACACACAATCGCTACGGGACCCACAGCGCCACTGTGATACTGATTTATGTATGCGTTACATTATTATTAATATTGCATTGAGGCTTGCATAGTCTTTGTGGTTCTTTAGCTTGTGTTCTAAGTTTGAGTTTTCATTTCTTTTGTTCTCTCACCCTCTACTATTTAGTTTTTTCTCAGGCGCGTTATTGGACATAGAAATAAATTTTTTGACCATGTATGTGTCGGTGCCGCGTCCTCTGCGTCTCTGACCCTTATCGCTTGCACATCGCTTCACCGCCGAATATAAATGTTGCCTAACCTCCGTAAATGGCGAGCGTGAAAAAATCCTTTAAAATTTAACAAACAAATAAGAAAATTCTGGTGAAACTAAGAAACGAACCTAAGAACTATGTGAGAGTCTCGAACGAATTTCTCAATAGTGTTCCTATCAAATCGAGCGGAAATTATGTACTCGTGAGAAGTATTCCACCTGTAATTTATTTATTTATTCACTTATTTATTTATTTACCCAATTATCTATTTACTTATTTATCATTCGGTTATTCAAACATCCATTTATTCATACGTACACTTATAAGGATACAAAGAATGGCTTGAGAAAGGATCGATGGATATTTTGGGACGTTTTGAACAGGAATTGTTCAGTGTTTTTGGATCATGAAAAAATGACCGTCTAAATGATTCGGATGACCAAATACTGTTTATGAAAATCGATATAGGATAATAATGACAAATAAAAATCACTTGATGATACCTAAAAGATGGATGGTATGGAAAAACAACCCACCACTCCTCCATAAAAGTTATAAGGATACAAAGAATGGCACCGTTTTTCAGTGTTCAATGATGTGAGTTTATGGATCGAATAAATAAAAATCTATAGGAAAATACTTGTCTGTTTTGGACTATAGGAAAATACTTGTCCTTTAGTCGTTGGAACTGAAACACCATACTATCATGAGTATGTTTTACCTGCATTATACCAAAGAGGTATAATTTAACCTTCTGCGCCAACTCCGGATCGAATTGCTTCGTGCAGTTGTCGAACACCCCATGGGTGGTCCAGCAACGTCGACCTTGGCTGTCTTCGAATCTTGACAGGGTGTAGTCAAAGTCGGAAATTACCTGAACCAGCTGGGTTAATCGTTGGGTTAAGAAGAGCAATCAGATACTGATACGGTATAGAGGCCTGGGAAGCTCTATTATCCCCGATCATTCCCATTTCCGTGGCTCCGCGTGGTACTGTGGTAAGAGGCGCTGCTGACAACCGCACAGTTATGCGATCGATCCCGGCCCGGGCTAACCAAGCCTTTCACCCCTCATGGTTGGGTAAATTGGTACCAGACCTGTCTGGGAAGGTAAAGATACTGACTTGGTATAGCGGCTGGCCCACGCAAGTCATTGTATAGGCCAAATTCGCATTCACCACGCCTCTACAATTCTGAATGGAAGGCAAGAGCATGGCGCGTCTTTAGAGGACCGGCCAACGCCAATGCCTTCATTTTCTACTTATAATTTCTATGAATACATTAGAAATACGCTCTTTCCAGCCGTGACCAAGAACCGTGACTTTGATTGCTTTTTTGAAGTACAACCCAAGGAAAAAATGCTGGTCCAAAATGCTTCCCTATCATCCTTCCCCACCCTTCAGGTTTTCCGATTCCCCATGGGACAGAACTCCAAAAGGGCATTTCGAAGTAGAGCAATTTGTTTAAAAAGGAGCGTTCATCTATCTTCTTGTGTCGCTGGAGATTTCGTAAAAAATAGAAAAAATAAAAAATGAAGGATCTCCCACCAGCAGCTTCTCCTTTCCACCATCGACCATCAGTCGTAGCTTCTTCTCGACGGCGTCTCGATCACGAATCATCACTTGTGGATGGTTGAGAATGGTGTCAAAGTCGTATTCGACCAGATTCCTGTGAACTAACTTTGAGACAAATCAAATCAATCAATCAATACAAATCTCACTAAAATCTCTCAAGGTTTATTCAGATTTCCTTCAACAAAGCGAAATAAGTTAATAAAATTCAAAAATTCGGAAAAATTGAAGTATGTAGACTCAGTTCGATGAAGTATGTAGACTCCGTTCGCTCCTTAACTATACCCAAGCCTTATTCGCTTGCTTATTTAAGAGAATTTTGTTTTCATCAAGCTGGCCAGGGGCCTACTGAGAGGCCACAGATGCATCTTCAGACTCAGCCCACCTTGAACGAAACAATAAGCCACGCCCATGCAGCTTACCCAACCTCCACTTCCCCTGGCTCCTGCTATTTTCAGCCATAGAAATCTTCAACAAAAGGTAATTATTATTTATTTTTTTCAGCCGATCATGGCGTGTAGTATTAAGTCTCTCTAGGTTTATTCAGATTTTCTTCAACAAAGCGGAAAATAAATTAATAAAATTCAAAAATTAGGATCGATTACCTGCTGTTCTCATCGATGACGGACAACGGATGGGTAATCGGTGTCGGCATGTCGGCCACCAGGGTTTGATCGATTTGCGTGGCCGTCAGTGGAGCGAATACTGAATATCAGATGGGTTAAATTATTCTGAACAAGATAAATGCCAAAAATTTTAATCAGAAGAGAAATTAATTCAATAGGAAGCGAGCCAAAGTGTTTTACCGGAACCTCATGAGTTTTTTTTTTCAAATCAGCTATAAAACACCACTGATCACCTCAATGGGCATTCTTGTGGTAGAATGTGATAGTTGAAAATTGAATAACCTTGATAAATGATGAAAAAATGAGGACCTGGCAGACAGTCTGCCGTCCACGGCGTGAAATCCATAGGTTTATATTACGGCCAGGTATCAGTTGAAAGGTTCTTATCAGTATCGGCTTTGCGGCTAAGAGAACAGGAGCACTCTGTGTCAAGAGGGCGAGGGTATCCGATTAACCTTCCATCATAACCTCAACACGAGGGTAAAAGAAGGTTTTTCCGGTGAACAGATGCTTGACACGTGCACCGGCCGAGGACTCTTTGATGGATGATAAGTCTGTTCTCCAGCGTTGACGCACGTGCACTTGAAGAGAGAAATTCAAACCACATCTATCACGAGAATCAGCCGATTCAACAGCACTTATTACAGTATACTATTAGTACAAACGACGTGCGTGGCACAGTGGTAAGAGGCGCTTCTGACACCCGCACGGTCGAGTGATCGATTCCGGGAAGGTAAACACACTGCCTTATTATAGCGGCTAGACTCCGCAGGTCACTGCATAGGCCAAATAGGCATTCACTAGACCTCAACGACTCGAAATGGAATATGAGTGCATGGCACGTCTTTTTTTAATTTGAAGTAGGTAATTTTTAGTAATTGATTTGAATTTAAAGTGTTCAATTTTGAAGTAGCAAGAATGATTGGGTGCAATTCAACAATAATTAAAACTGACATCAAAATAATGGTGAAAGCAGCTGCCCGTGGTATAGTGGTGAGAGGTGCAACTGATACCCGCACAGCCGAGCGATCGATCGCCGCCCGAGCTGACCAAGGCTTCCATCCCTGCGAGTTGGGTAGATTGGCGCCCCTCTTTTCGAAGGTAAAGACACTGAGTAGATATAGCGGCTGGCCCCCGTAGGTCATTGTATAGGCCAAATACGCATTCATCGTGCCTCTACGATTCTGGGGCGGGATTCATGAACGATTCACCGGCCGGTTACAGTGATATTCACCTCGGTCACCCGTCAAAACGTGATTCATCAACGCGCGGTGAGTCACTTTGGCGGTGAACTGGCCGGTGAAATTGAAAAGCCTGTGAAATTTACCGGCGGTTTTCGGTCATGAATCTCATTCTGAATGGAAGACAAGAGCATGGCGCGTCCTTAGAGGACTGGCCAACGTCGACACATTTACCTTTTACCTTTATTTACTATAAAAAAACAGAAATACGCTCTTTCCTGCCGTGGACAAGAACCGTGACTTCTATTGCTTTTTTTAAAATATACAACTCAAGGAAAAAGGCTGGTCATTAATGCTCTATCCTCTCAGCTCTCACGTGCCACTAGCAGCTGACTCGTATCAGACGGAGTCTCGTGAGGAATTAGACCTCTAGTTTGAGCAAAAAAATTGGGTAAAAAAGGAGGAGCGAAAACAGCGTGTGAGTAGTACAGCGCATGTTACGGCGAGGAATACGGAACAAGACTTAACAGCCGCTGGTTCCAACTAAACGACGGTTTTACCGCTGGGGTTAGGGATACCTTCGTTAAGGTTCTCGGAGGAGCAGAAGGCCAAAATCCAAATATTTTCAATTTTAAATGTTCAATTGCTACTACCTCACCACAATTTTCAACCATCACATTTTCAGAACTTATTTTTTGAATTTTATGTTATAATTAAAAATTGTGTTCAATTAGGAAAATGAATTAAGCGGCTAAAAACCGAGGGACGACATGGCGAAGGAGGCAAGTAGGGAATAAAACGGCCACGTGTGGATGGCGCTCCTCCTTCCTCGCTCCGGCCAAAGATCAGAAAATGTGTAAGATTCTATCAGGGTGCAAATGAGCCGATAACGATGCCCTCCTTATCACCGAGATAGCGCACTTTTGATTGAAATTCTAGTTTTAGACAGCATCTTCGACGGTAAGTTCTGGTGTACTCAAGATGGATGGCCAAATTTCTCGTTGGAACAAGTGGGCTCCGACGTACTCAAAGCACCAGGGCCTAGATTCATCATTGGTAAACCCCCGATAAACCCCGATATATAGCCCGAACGGCGCCCACCTTTGTCTACTTATCCTAAACTTCCTATGTTAAACGCAATCTCTCATCGACTCTGCCGTCTGGGCCTAGATTCATTATTGGTAAACCCCCAATAAACCCCGAGATATACCTTGAACGACGCGCAAACCGAGATTCGTAAACACGCGTCGGGGTTTAATCACACCCCGCGATGAGGCAGGGTTTGGGAGACCTCGCGGTTTCGAGCAGGTTTATCGCCGACGGGGTTTCGGAAACCGCTCGTCCGTTCATGAATCTGGGTCCTGGTTCTGGTTGCGGCGGGGTTTCGGAAACTTGTAAGTTCGTGAATCTGGGCCAAAGGGCAAAAAAGTATTTGAATAATTGAATCGAACAGCTCAAAATCTAGTCACTGTGAACGAATGCATGCAGCCGAATCAGTTGTCACTGATAAGTGATATGGAAGCCAGCACCTCCATACCTTTGTTTGAAATCCCACAGAAACGGTCGTGGACGATAGTTTTTGCATTTTAGAAAAGTCACATAACGTATACCCCCACACGCCTACAAGACAGGAAGCATTGATGAATCAGAGCCGAGTAACTGGTTCGGGCCCCTCCCCTTTCTTAGGCAACCGTGTTCTAAGCAGGTTCTGTAGCATACTGAAGAACTCGCCGGATGTTTGGCGCTTTTTAGATTTTACACAAGGCGGGAGCCATCGGCGGTGGATACCATTCCTTCAAGGTTAACGCTAACCCATAGGAATACATGATACCGACTATTCTTCTGTTTTTCCTAACTAGGCAAGCTATCAGCATTTGTTCGTGAACCTGCATGGGCGTGTCCAAGGTTGAATTTTCCCGTTTTCAGAGCGAACTATTTGCTTTTTTATACCGCAGGTATAAAAAACACCAAAAATTTATACCCAACCTTGCCACTTCTCACGTAACTATCAGTACTCCAACAGATTAATAAAAGGTATATGAATGATTAATGTTCCATCAAAGAGCATTGATTTTTGATGGGAAGAACCAGAATGGGTTCAAAAGGACACCGGGACGCCGCTATCAAAGTTTCTATCACTGATAAGAGCAAAAAGCGCTCGTATCAGGTGAGAATGGCCGTGGTTCATTCGAGGTTATCAGAAGGAGATTAAATAAATATAGACGTGACCATGTACTTGAGGGACGACGTTTTCAGCGCAACTAGAATACCACGAAAGTAAATTCAAATTTTCAAGGCACCAACCATCTAGTGACATCGAGACTCGGATGACTCAGGCACGTTACAATAGAGACAGAATGAAAATAGAGCGGAGCGGAGTTGATGGACATTTAAATGGGCCGAAAAGAGGCATGACGACGAGTCATCTGAGGGTAATGACCGTCACAAATTCGATCAACGATTTACCCGACAGAACTCTTCTCTCAGCGCTATTATCATCCATAGCGGAAAAAGTCTTTTTAAAGGTCACCCATACCGCAACACATACCCATTCGTCCTTGACTTGCTAATTCAAACAAAAAATTTTACCGGGCCGTCAGGTTAAATAAAAGTAAAGTTAAAGATAATGATGCCGGCGTTGATCAATCCCCTAGGGACGCGCCACGCATTCGTGTTCCATTCAGAATCGAGTGGAACGTTTTTACTGCACGCCGAACGGACTGCCATCACCCCGGAGCTCCTCCCCTAACCTACTTATAGACTACCCACAATGCACACTATTTCGTCGCCAAATGGGCAGGGAGGCAGAGAGAAGCGAAATAGTCTGCGACTTGAGTAGAGTGCGCGGCGGCCAGAGAGTCAGAATCGCAGAGTCAGAATCTGCGATTTGCTCGCGGCGCACTATTTCGCAATGGCAATCCGTTCGGCGTACTGTACTTTCACCTTAGTTAAGAATCGTAGAGGCATGGTGAACGCGTATTCGGCCTATACAATGACTGGCAACCCAATCGTAGTGTTCTGTTTAGATTTTGACCTGGTTTTAGTTTGAGCTACTCTTTCCTCCAAATTATGGCATGGATTGTTTGAACAGATTAAGGTAAAGGTAAATATGTCCGTGTTGATCAGTTCCTTAAGAATGCGCCACGCCGGTGCCTTCCATTTAGAATCGTTGATGCATGGTGAAAGTGTATTTGGCCTATACAATGACTCTGCGAGAGTCAGCCGCTATAGCAAGTCAGTGTCTTTACCTTGCCAGACAAGTCTGCTACCAATTTACCCTACCCCGAGTGATGGAAGGCTTGGTTAACCCAGACCGGGATCGATCGTTTGACCGTGCGGTTGGCAGTAGCGCCTCTTACCACTGCACCACGCGCGCCCATGACGAAGGTAAATAAGTATAGTTCACTCTGAAAATCAAGTTAGTCGCCACCCAGGAGCTACCTCTAGCGGATTTTCCAGAAAAACGCAACTGCCCATAAATTTACAAAGTGAAATTTGATGTTTAAAAGAGCTTAATTATTTAGTTATATCGACACATGCAATAGTTTACAGGCAAATAAGACAATGCAAAATTGAAATCGGAACTCTAAATTTGCAAGCTCAGTAATAGAAAGTGGTCAAAATGTCAAAATTACCCGCCGAAAACGTGACCGCGAGAGTTAGTAACCCACAATTGGGCGGATCCATTTGAGGAGGAAACCGAGCGAAAGTCGGCCTGGTCAATGTCGAGTGGTCAGTAGTAATGAAACATTCCCCTGTGGGCTGATGAGATGTTAACATTTTTATCAAAAAAATGATAGCATCGTAGGTAAACAAGCAGCTGTGGAATATGACGGGTGGTCTCACCCCACCGTCATGTTTCCGTTGCAGTGATAAGGTTGACTATCATATTATCTCATATTATCGTATCACAGCTTTATTGCATAAACCTTCTTAACATGGCGAGCGTGGTATAGAGGAAAGCGGCGCTACTGACACCCGCACGGTTGAGCGGTCGATCCTCGCCGAGCTAACGAATCACTCCGTCTCTCCGAGGTCGGGTAAATTGATACCGGGTTTAGGAAGGGTTAATACACTGACTTTGTATAGTGGCTGGACCAGCAAGTTATTGTACAGGCAAAATACGCATATCTCTACGATTCTGAACGGCAGCTAAGTGCATGGCGCATTCTCAGAAGACTGATCAACGCCGATTCCTTTACCTTCACCTTCTACTCTTTTAACGCTCATCTTATACCTTGATTCGAATACTATCAGTCGGTCCTTCAATCTCTGAAAACCACCACTATCCTGCCTACGGACGGTTTTTCCTTCTAGTTTTTCGTTAAATAGTCCCAGTCCATTAGGGTTCGTGGAAATCGAAGCCTCGGCTAAATTTACCGAAAATTCTGTTCCTCTAAAAAAAGCCTGACGACAAGTTCAGCCAATTTAGAAAATGGTTTTTTTATGCCGACGCGAGGCACAAATTCCATTACTCCTAATGGAATTCGTCCCGCTCCGACTTTAAAGGACCTCCACCCAAAAAACGACCTAAATCGACGCTGTGCCTCATTTCAAGGCGCTCAGATGAATAAAAAAGTTAAAAGGTAAAATGATCGATCAGCCTTCTAAGAGCGCGCCATGAACTTGTTTCCCATTTAGAATGGTAGAGGCAGAAAGAAAGTATGTTTGGCCTATACAATTACATACGGGGCGAGCACACGATCACTTAAAATCGCTCGACCGTGCGGTTGTCAGAAGCGCCTCTTACCTCTGAACCACTAAATGACTCCTCGAGGGTACCAAGGGAACCCCTAGTTGGACGAGTTAGCGTCTTTAATAGGGAGGTTACCGAGCGTGCCCCGAAGATTCCGAACGAGACCTACATGGTTTTATAGAGAGTCGAGCGGGGATTACAGCAATGTGGTTCATTTTTGCTGAGCGTCACTGGGTGGTCCAAAAAAAGCAAAAAAAAATAATCTCAATTGTTGCATAGGGGCTCAGCTGTTGCGAAGGGGCTACCGGGTGGCATCCTTCCCGCCAATGGTGTGGTGGCGCAGTAAGTAACGAATGTAAAAGTGAATTTCTGCTATTGCATGCAGTCAGTCCTTCCTAGAAAGTAACCGAATAGAGCTTGTCTAGCCACGAGTGGCTAAGTCGCTAAAAGCCGATTTTCCTAACACCTTATGTGCCCCATATTTCAATCAAAGGGTAAAAGATTATTTTCTTATCTAACAAGGCAAAAAAGGAGAATTTCACGGAAAACTGAAACAGACAGAACATGTGGTCGAAGTCGCGAGAAAGGAGAAAACCTACCTAACGCAGGATTGAGAAAGGGAATGTGAAGGGAAACAAAGGAATTCAAAAGCGAAAGTAGCAAAATATTCGCAAAAAATTGGTGATAATTTTTGCACGAGGCGCGGCTCACGGCAACGAGAACAAACAAAATGTGAGCTTCGACGGAACCGGAACAGCGAGAAATAGTGCGGGAAATCTACTGTAGAGACCAAAAATCGAAAATCAACTAGCTAACAAATCCTACCGCACCTATTATGTATTGCATCATGTTATTTAATGTTATTCAATATTTAACTATTTCAGTATTATTGTCTTTTTCAGTACTAGTAGCTTTTTTCATCTCTGTTTGCGAGTTTATCGTTGTTCCTTTCATTTACCAACGCTGTTTGATTGCTAGCGCGCGTTTATACGGCATAAAAAATGGTAAATATTAAAAAATAATCGAATTACGATAGATTACGGTAACTCAGGTGCAACCGTACCTTGATGCGCCACGTAGACTTCTCGCGGCTTTGATTTGAGCAGCTTCTTCCGCCCTATAAGATCGGGCCTGAGACGTGTCCAGGCCCTCATGTACAATCTGAAATTGTAATCAATAGGCCTTATAGATCGTAAATAAAATTCGATATAGATTGTGAATAAAAATCGATAAAAAACTGAGAGGTGTGAAATTGGGCAAGATCGCATAAAATGGAGCTATGAAGCCATTTGAAAACCGGTAAAAGAGGCAAAAAAGATACAAAAAAGGGAATAACCTGAGATGCATTCGAAGGCTTGATTTACACGAACTTCACCACAAGAATTACTTCACAAAAAACCTACCTAGTAAAATGTATAATTAGTGCATCGATATTTATGTTCAATAGCTCAACGAAAAGCGGGAGATTTAAGATAATCAGCTAAATTTTTCCAGAGCAATTTGCTTTACTCTTCGTCCCTATGCTTTCGCTCATCTATCCCGAGTTAAAGATCGTTTCTCATAGTTCAATCACTTGACTAAATATAGTACTTGAATGCATTAACCGATTTCTAACTGAAGTATTCAATTAAACCATGCTACACTATAGTAGACCTAATTAATTAAAAGAAATAATTAATGACTTTGAGATTTACAGTTCATTTTTTCCGGGCTCTCTTAACATTCTCATTTTCATAAAGGTTTAAACGATGACACATCTTCCCAAAGAGTACAAAGGAAGTACAGATCTTCCAAAGATACCGTTCCCATAACCCCTGTAAGCCGTCCAAACCGAGGCTAAAAAAAGCTATTCGTGATCAACCAAAACCTCTCGCCTTTTACCCATGCTGGGTATAGCTACTAACCCAACTGCTGCTTTATACGTTCTCAGCGCTTCGGAATGCTTAGCTGGGGAATGTTTGGCTGGAAAAGCACGTGGAGGGGGTGACCAACACCCTGCGGGGCGATCCAGTCATGGCCGATCAGCCAGCCACGATGGCTCCACGGGCACGAAAAGCCAGTTGACGGGAGTTTTTCCCGATCACACGAACAGCCCCGTCACGCGATCGTCACATGTCACATGAGAGCTGCCATGATTGATTGATGAACGGATCAATAACGTGATCGTCGTGTGTTTGTTATCTTCCGGGAACAACGCTAGCGATATCAGCTCTATATCTGGCTGTATTTTTCAAAACATTATTTTTAAATAACAACTCCAAAATTGGATTCCCACACTCACCCATGGCTAAACAGATCAGGAGTTGAGAAGTTCTTGTTAGCGGTTTTTTTGAAAGCTTCTTTGCTCTGGACCATACCCGTTTACATCAGATTCTGCTTTGTTTTCTTAATTATTTAGTTAATGTTGTTGTCGTTGTATAAGCATTAATGTCGGTAATTCTGCATGTGTTTCCCATTTGTATTTTTGTGTTGTGCGCACTTTGGTCCACTTTAAATAAAAAATAAGAATTGACTGGCTGCTCATCTACCTGATCTTAGCCTTCTGTTTAGATTTTGGCCTGGTTTCAGTTTTAGCCCGTCCTGTCCTCAAAATATGGCATGGACTGTTTGAATAGGTAAAGGTGAAGGTAAATATGTCCGTGTTGATCAGTCCCTTAAGAATGCGCCAGGCCGTTGCTTTCCATTCAGAATCGTAGAGGCATTATGAATACTATTTGGCATATATAATACAATGACTTGCGGAGGTCAGCTGCTATACCAAGCCAGTGCTTTTACCTTCCCAGACAAGTCTGGTATCAATTTACCCCACTCCGGAAGGATGGAAGACTTGGTTAGCTCGGGCGGCGATCGATCGCTCGGCTGTGCGGGTGATGTCAAAAGAAGGTAAAGGCACTGGCTTGGTATAGCGGCTGGTCGCATTCACCGTGATTCAGAATAGAAATCTGCGGCGTGGCGCATCCTCAGGTGACTAATCACCACAGACCTTTACCTTTAGTTTTCTTATTGTTGAAATTCTACCCAATCATCCTTGTTACCTCAAAATTTCGGGTCGTTGGAGACTGCGGTAACAGAATAAAGAACATTTTGAGAAGACTTTCAATTTCTACTTCTCCCTTTACCCATACCTGCACTGAATCTTCATACAGATTTGGATGAAGAATGGGCGGCTGGGTATAGTTCAACCCACAAGTGGTAAAAAACCGGTCGAGCCGTTGCAAAGGTCGCTCACGTCATAATCGGCGCTATCTCAGTGGTCTTTGATCGAACCGGTCGCTGTAGCCTACAGAGGGATGTGTCGTCGATCACTTTAAGTATTTGTGGAAAGAACATCGAGCCATACTACTCCTACTTTATTTATTTTTAAGGTCTTTTTATTTATTCATCTATTTATTTATTTTTATCAAATTTATATGACGTTGGCACGCTTAAGCTTTTCAACAACTGTCATACCTTTGTCAACTCTTATCAGAAATAGATGATAGATCCATGAGGAGTTCTTCAAAGTTCGTAGTTCGCGGCTGAAGGGAGAGCGAGACTATTTCTAATAAAATTTCTCACAACATACTGATTTTACTATTCCGCTTACAATTAGCAGTTGAGGGCAACATCGAAATGAACATAAATAGATAAGAGCTGAGGAATTGCATAAAGTGAACTCGGATTGAGTGCTAAAGAAATACGTCTGTTCGGAAAAGGCGCGCAAAAAAATCGAACTTCAGAGAACCGAAAATAATTAATAAAAGAGGCGATTCGATCGAGAACAAAAACAAAATTAACTCCGGTTCGGAAGCTTATCCACCGACAACCTTCATCGGAAAGGACAAACTCAAAAATACGCAAAAAGGCACTCTATCAAAGGTGAACAAAACATACAAAACTCCAAAAAAGCGAGAAGGCAGGTAAGAGAGATCGATTTACTCGAGATCCGAAGAGGGACGAAGGATGCCTACGGCAGGTTGCGATGTACTCAAACGTACCGGAGGGCAGGAACCGAAAGGGTGAAAAAAGAAGAAAAAACGATTTTTTCTCAGGAATAGACATTTTCATCCCTATTTTATGCCATTTCTGAACCGATCCAAGCCTTGGTTGATGCTCATTCCTCGGCCGAAGCTTGTTAGACGGGCGAACACAACAACGGATATGAAATTGAAAATCAACGATAGAATGACTTCTGTGGTGGCGTTTCTCTTTGCTCTAAAGTGTTCAGATTGTTTTTGAAATTCTAAAATTAAGCGTAAATTAAGGTTCTAAAGTCCTCAATAACTAGTTCCAGATCGGCGCCTATGAGCGTTTCTTGTTGGAAGCTTTGTAGACGAGCCGCGAGTCGATGTGCTGTGCAGCCGAACCGCGATCGATTCGTGTTGGCCACGAAAGAAGCAGGTTTCTGCTCTCTCGCTAAACCCCCACCACCCGAAAACAACATCGCATATGCTTCTAATCAATGCAAATTTTATGACAAGCTGGTTTTTGAGGCTTAAAAATATCGCTATTTTGGGCCACAGTACGACTAATTGCAGACTAGAATCGCTAGAATCGCAATATAGCATAATATCCTACTATAAAAAAGTCTCTGAAACACTATAAATGTCACTTTTTGATAGAATCATTACTGGAACATAGGCTCACACAATCAATCGAGTGTAAGATGTAGGATTTCAAACGAATACGTGACGCAGTCGTCACCATTTAAACGCTGTAAAATGTTTCTTTCGCTGTTATCCAAAACTTAGCATGATTCAATATTTTTATTTTCTGGAAGGTTATGGCTTTTCGAACAGTGTACACATCTTTTTGGGACACCCTGTATAACAACGTGGAGTGATAGGGCTGATGGAGTGATAGGGCTGATGAAGAACGGTATTTGATAGGACAGATGCTGCTTGATTCAGCCTGATATAACAGTGAAACCCAAGAGTTGTCGGTCTAGATGGACACCAATTTCGTTTCTCAAATGACAGCGCTCGGTGATGGTCTTATCATTGCTTATCACTGAAATCATTTTGATTACCACATTCTCCGATAAGAACACCCCTACAATTGTTCCACCCTATATCGTGTGCCGAGGTGAAACTCATTTCTTTTGAAATGGGTGGAGCATAAAAAGTGGGCGGTACAGCTGTTTACAAACCAGAGAACACCGCAATTCATAGAAGCTCTTTTATTATTCATATTATGCTCTATAATTATGACACTGACTAGCTAGCCCTAGTAGATAGCATTTAAAGCTGCTGCGTTGAGGCCACGTATTTGACGAGATCTCTTAATCGGTTGAAGCTGTTGCCCTTGATGACAATGTCGAACGAGTTCAGCATCGGCCTCTGGAAAAAATAGAATGCAATAAGTGAAAAAATTTCTAGACCACTTTTACCATTGTACTGCTGTTACCCAATCTTGATACACTTCTATTAGGTTGGTGCGAAAGTTCCCGGACATTTGAGATACAAAACAGTTCATTTTATAATATCTAAACAATAGCAAGCAGTCTTTGCAAGTAGGCACCGTTAATATCAATGGTCTTCTCTTCTCTATAACATGTTTTGACTGGAGCCGAAAATAGCGTGAAAATCCTTTTCAAATTCAAGAAGTCGCCAAATGTCCGAGAACTTTTGCATCAACCTAATACAAGGGTGGAAGTCTAGAGATTTCAAGTTTTTTAGTCTTTAAATTGAAAGATTTTCCACTTCAATTTTAACCAAGGTTTAGTCGACACAAAGGGAAGGTGAAGGGGAGCCTGAGTCACTGGTGAAACGCATGAGCCCTATTCACCACCTCAACAGTCATTCTGTAGCTGTTTGTGTTGAGGACACATGCAATTGTGAAAAAAGGGACTGGAAAAAGATGGAAGAAAAAAGAGGAAGATTGGAAAAAACCAAATATGAAATGCTCAACAAAAGTAGTCGGAAACCCCACGACCAACTTGGGTAGAAGAAAAACACGCTTATCTAGAGTCTCTTAGAGAGATATCTAGAGAGGAAGATAAATTGTTCAATGCGATCAAGGAACAATGCAGATAAGAGAGCGGAGGGAAAAAAGAGTAGGAAGAGAAATGAGAGAAAATTCGCGAGAGAAAAGGAATATGGAAACAAAAAATAGCAACGCAAGAAAATTCATCGGAATTCACACGCGAAGGAAAAATAAGCATACTAAGATTGGCTGAACCAGACTAGCCCATAATCATTGAATCTACAACACCTTGGGCAGATGAACAAAACGATGGGAAATTCTATGAAGTATTTCAATTGTCAGATAGGACTCAAGGTGATTCATTAAACATACAGAAAACCAATGAATACAGACTGAGAGAAAGCGCTAATTTAAAAAAAAAAAACTGGATTATACGTAAAACCAATCATTGCCACAAGGTTCAGGAGAATAGGACCGGAGCCTGGCAAAGATCTGTCGTTTTTGAAAGGTAAAGATGAACGCAAAGGAAACTCCGAACATACCCAACAGCCAAAAGTAAAGTGAATCCTTACCTCATCTTCGACTAGTCCGACCCTGAGCACCCTTTTCTGTTGCCAACCGTCCACCATGTGAGCATCTACTTCACTGTCTCCAGTTACTAAAATATTAGTTCGGCTAGAATGCATTCGGTCCACACCATGAATGAGATCACGCAAATGAGCCATAGTTTTGTTGAGCGTATGAACCGGTGGACACGTAAATGAAGTCACGTATCCGCTCTGAAATAAATTTGAAAAAAAATTGGTCAAAAAATAAGGGATTTGAAGGAAATTGGAAACCTAAACAGTCATATTTCATCTACCTCATCGATTTTCTCGTACTTTTCGTAAACGATTCATATTTTTCCGTTGATGAAAGAGAGAACAATGGAATAAAAAATAACAAAAACGAAAACCTACCTCACCAAAGTACATTGTATTTGCAGCCACGGTTATATTTTCGGGAAAATGTCCAAGTAATTGTCGTATAGCCTCTTCAATAACGTTCGTTATACCGGCTGAGAATATTAGCAATGGTATCGACAACTCTTCTAGTAAAAGTAGAAATTGTTGAACATTTTTCCTGCAACACTAACCACTGAAATAAACCAGGTAAGAAATATTCGCTTAAAAAATTCCAGAGAGAAAAAAGAGGAAAGGAGTTAGATGAACTACAAAACAACCTCCATATTAATCTGGAACTCCGTACCAAACCAGGGATGTCGTCCCGATGGACCATAGAACGGATGATAATGTCATGAGAAGCATTCCACCTGTAGCATCGTACATATCATAGAATAAGCCTGATTGTCCACAAACGTTAATATTTTTAATTTAACGTCGCGGAAGATAAAGAAAACGTGAAACAACAGAAAGGCAAACAAGTAATCTCAGTGAAAGTAACAAAAGAGAGAGAGATAGGAACGAATAAGGGGAAATGAATAAAATAAATCACGTACCATCCGGTTTGCACGTAGGCTCGTTCTTCGTCTAATGTACAGTTCGATAAGACAGTCTCATAGTTAGCATTCATTTTTCGTTGCTGAAATATAGCAGTGTCGAATCCATCAAATAATTTCATTTATTTTGAATCACATCTAATTTATTGACTTTTTATATTATGAGAAGAATTCACGCCTACGTTCAGCAATGGACTGCGGTGGATTCTTTAGCAACACAATTTAGAAGCAATTCAACATGACATGTCCTAGAATTTCGCCGCATCAAAAATGTCCACTGACACATAATTACGCATTTTCATCAAAAGCAGATTCAGTGTAACAAAATTTAAAACGATTGCTGTATCACAGAAACTTTTTACTTGAAACTATGGGGTCCCCATCAGTGACAAGCTATTCTGCAAATTGATGTGGTTATTGGTAAATCGATTCCTATATACCTTCAGAATAGCCTAGTGGTCCAACTGTTTTCACAAACAGTATGGAGATTGAAAAAGAATAAAGGTTAAAGGTAATAGGTAAAGGTAAAGGTAAATGAGCTGGGGTTGGTCAGTCGTCCGAGGACGCACCACGTATTCCTATTCCACTCAGAATCGTAGAGGCATAGTGAATGCGTATTTGGCCAATACAATGACTTGCGAGATCCAGCCGATATACCAAGCCAGACTTTACCTTCCCAGACGATCTACTATCTATTTACCCAATCCCGAAGGTATGGAAGGCTTGGTTAGCCCGAGCCCGGATTGATAGGTCGACCCGAAGGAATGGAGTCAAAAATATATTTAAAATCACTCACCAAATCTCCAACGGTGAAACCGGTTCCTTTGACTTCTTTGTTGAGATCGAAGACCTCATGCGTCAAGCAGCCTGGCTCGCCATTTTCACCAAGTCGTAAGGTGAACGTGTAGTCGAAATCGGCCACTACCTGTTTAAAAATTACAATAATAAAAAAACAAAGACAATAATAATGTGGTTGAGTAAATCCACGGACCATGAGGCTTTCTTTTCCATCCATTCGAAAATCGTTGAGAAGAACTGCTGCACACGTGTCATTGGCACAATGTAACCCGTATAAAACTTGCACCATTTCACGGTGTTTGAGCTGCTCCGTGTTGCTACTGAAAAAGCACTTACATTTGGCTACAAGGCAAATGGTAAGGTCGAAAATGGTCGTCATTGATCTCTCCCCTGAGGGTGCGCCGCGCATTCGAGTTCCATTCAGAATCGTTGCGACATGCGACTGCGAATTTAGCTCAAACAGTAACTTATGGGGGCCACCGACTATATCAAGTCGGTGGCCCCCATACTTTACCTTCCCAGACAAATCTGCTACCAATTTACTCAACCACGGAAGATGGTAGGTCTGCTTAGCCAAGGCGAAGATTGATCGCCTAACCATACGGGTTGAGATATCGCATTTACCAATGAACCACGCGCGCCCATTTCATGAAGTTTTTTTGTACTATGAACCTGTTTGGCATAGAATCACAGCACAATAAATAATGGAGTCCCACACCACCTCAGTTCGTGAAAGATGCAAATTAATGGTGACTTCGCAGGGTCCTCTCGACTAGGCTTATTAACGTCGGAATAAATAATTTCACCTCCGGCGTACTTGTTTTCAAGTACTATCCACAGCTAGGGGTAGTGATCGGCCTCCTTCAGAGAATCCGACAGATTTCAGGGTACACGGATACATCGCGTGCCCGCATGGTGCAGTGGTAAGAGGCGATACTATCACCCGCACCGTCCAGCGATCGATCCAGGACCAGGCTAACCAAGCCTTCGTTTCCTCCGGGGTCGGGTTAACTGGTACCAGACTTGTCTAGGAAGGTAAAGGCACTGATTTGGTATAGCGGCTCGCCCCCGCTTGTCATTGTATAGGCCTAAAAACGTATTCAATACGCGTCTACGATTCCTAAATAAACACGAATGCGGCGGCGCGCCCTTAGCCGATACTTCTACGTTTTACCTTTTTATTGATAACTCACAGCCCATACACTTAAAAAAACTAACCTTCCAAGGCACTAGATAATCGTTCGCAAAAAAATCCAAGTCAAAATTGATTGACTTATATATTTGGAAATGCTAGGTTATTCGCAAAACACTGACATCGGACGGGAACTGAACCCGCGTCTTTCCGTTTCCGGCAGACTGCGGGTTCAATTCCCGCCCGATGTCAGTGTTTTGCAAATAACCTAGCATCTCCAAATATATAAGTCAATCAACTAGTTCTCGTCTATAAACCGCTCACCAAAAAGTGGCTAATAGCAGGATGGTTTCCAAGTCATCATACTCTACAAGCCCTTAACATTTCATCTGACCTGTCTCAGAACATATTTAGATTTTCGTTTAGAATCCTATCTTCAGAAACAGTGCGACAATTCAAAAACGAACATTAAAATATTTAGACACTCACCAATTTTATTACCTATTCCTTCTATGCCTGGAAGGAAATCGCGCTATCTAACTGAATTAATACGTTCGTCAAATCTAAATTTGATAGAGGAAAAAATATTAATAGTACATTCATATTCACAAGACAGTACAATACTGAACAGGAAATGCACAAAGGACACTACCTTGAGATTGCATGAAACGAACCGACAAGAATTTAATTTATTGTTCAGGATTAAGAATACGAAGATCACTGCTGAGGATGGAATAGGTTCAAATACATGAGTCAGAAACGAATAACTAGTACTGTTGTACTGGAAAAATTCCGTAGAATAAGGAGACATTACATTGTCTGAAACCAAACCTTTGGGTAAGGTTTTATACAACCTAAAAAGGAGGAGGAAACACATATCGTTGAAAAGAGAAATCTCTGCCTGCAACCGCGCAAGATGCAAAAACGGAGTCTTCGATCAGAAACGCCTGCGAGGGCTGCGGCTCCGCCTTCTTCCTCCGCCAAAATCGCGTCCGCCACCACCACCGAAATCACGACCGCCACCGAAATCGCCACGACCGCTACGTCCTCCTCGCATCTCTCTGTCTCTTGAGACAAGTTATAGGAAGGAACAACAAAAACACCAGAAGAAAAGTTCTACTAGAAAAAGAAACTTGGAATGAAGAATGAACAACAAACGATACCTGTCTCTTCCTCCGTGATACCTCGGTGGACTCCTTCTTCGTCCTTTGTAAAGTTTGCGACGAAGATCGCTGGAGATCGGTTTCAAGTGCATGAAATTGCAGAACGCGCCCTAAATGCCAAAGAACTTCAGAAACTTCGTGTCCCCAATGGGCAATTATAAGAGCCGCGAGTTTGACAAAAACCCGCATCCTCCCCGATCGATCTCTGTACTAGCACTTATCCTCTCGCTTTGAGCCCCTAACACTTGAGACATTACGGCCACTCAAGAATATGTGAAGGGTAAAAAATACGAAATCATATTTACACAAAGTGAACCCTCGAAATAGATGACGTAGCATATGCTTTATAAAGTGAAAAAGAGAACACGTCGGCGCATTAAGCAATAAAAATAAGTTATTGACAAAAATACTAAACAGAACCAAAATGAATTTGAATTGCATAAAATACCTTATTGCAGCCTCCGAGCTCATACTGACGACAACAGGCTTCTCGAAAATCGGTAACCGGAGAAAGTTCTGCATAAATCGCTTGTCCATTAAACCTACAAATTTATTTTCAGAAAAATCAAAGGTTTCAAATATAATCGATGAAAACTTGGACACTTACCATCTATTATCCAGGGCTTTTACACATTTTTCAGCATCCTCTTCTCTGGCAAACTTCACATATACATTTCCGATCATGTGTTCCCCAATATTATCGCATACCTGAACAATTTTATAATAGCTATGCAAATAACTTCAGGAAACCCTTATACTTACTTCCATCTCTTCGATTTCTCCATACTTGTCGTTCACCTCTGTGAAAATCTCCTCAAAAAATTCGTCGAAATACTGCTGTTCATCCTTGTTCATCATACCAACCTGGAACCCATGTGGATAGACTGCATTTTTGCCATGCAAAGAAGCTTCAGGAAAACTTGAAATGAAAGAAACCTTTGTACAAGCGTCAGCCTGTCGCATATCAATCACAGGGTTATGGTACAAATTCTTCAGCAGCACAGTTTGAGAAAATGTCGGAATGATATGAGTCCGAGAGCATTTGTCTCCGTGTCTGCATGCGCCAATTTTGAAGAAGAACGAACAATTTACCTAGAAATAATACAATAAGAAAAGGTGAATTCGATGATTTCGTATTTCTGCTTCTTTTCTTTACTATATAGTCACTACACTCGAAGCAATATTTGAGAGTCTGTAACCAGAGCGGAAATGTTTTCGTTCGAGCTGCTTCGTTAACCGGTTACTTTCTTAATAAGTTGATTACTCCCACTCCAATAACCCGATCACGGGGAACAAGTCTAATGCTACCAAAACACCTACCTTATCCTTCTCAGTACCATAGATGGAGGCTAGGTACTCCGCACCAGACATCCTCTCTGTCATGTTCGCCATGATTCTAAACAGTTTTCTGATTAAGAGAGTGATAAAAACCATCAACAATTGCGATATCGAGCATATCAACCGAGTGAAGTTAAACGAAGCACGTTGAGAACAAACAACAACAGCAAGGACGAACAGGTGATCGAAGAAATCCTCCGGTACAGAAGCTGTAAGGAAAATGATGAATGATAAAACGATAGAACAACAACATGAATCGCAATATCACTGGTCCAGATTGACAATTAAGGAAGTGATATCGGGAACGCTAACTAGCATCGATTGATAGTTATCTCAGAGAATTTAGTTAATGCTTTTGGACACAATTATATTGTGCATATATGCTGTGTTGTTTGCATTTTTACGCGATTTACTTCAGATCTTCATCAAACAAACAAATAAAATGCCCTGGGGTACCGCGCCTCACAGAAACACAGCTCTTTTTCAGTTTCCACAAGCCCACTACATATTACAACGAAATCATTGTCTATTTCACACCAGAAACATGGAAATGTCAACATTTACTGTGTTCTATAATAGAACAGCTTAGCTGACTCAAAAAGTTTTAAGGAAGGAACTGGAACAGCCCACTTCTGCATCACGCATCCAACAAAACGTAGAAGTACAAAGCGAATGAGTAATAAGGAGATGAATTCAACAGCTTTACGGGAGAATAGATGCATTCTGTATTATCCTCCACTAGGTCTCCGTAGAACAAACGTCTCTTAAGAATCAATGGTCGAAGCGGCAGCTGAACAAGCAGTCTCTAAATCCTGGCTACTAGAGACTAGAACCATTGATCTCGTTAAAAAGACAGGCTTCAAAAGATGATCGTAGAGATAAAAAAATAAATGTCAATAAGAAGTCTAGCGAAGAAAAAACACAGGACCGGACAAATCGAATAACGAGACTGAAGAGAAGAGCGAGCCGAGAGCGAGCGTCAATCTTATAGGACGCGCTCTACAGTAATCAAATCGTCGCTGGAGCGCACTTGCCGACTGCCGACAAGCCTTGGTGGGTTGCACCACCTCATGGGCTTTAAAACAGGGAAAAATAACAAGCAGGCATTGTATAAAATCGAACTTCAGGTGGTTAATGAATCTTGATGCTTCCATTGCTTTCATACAAAATTTTATTGAACAAACACAAACATTACAAAGGAGATTTTGTTCGGTATCTCTCGTAAGAGTAGGCGTTCTTTTTCATTTACAACTTTGCAATCGGAGCGTTTGAAACGGAGAAGGCCTTGTTTTCCTTTTCCTTCGTTGGCGATTTGCTTCTCTTTCTTGGCCCTGTCTTCGACGCTGCTGACGTTGGTGTGCGGTCGAGTGTTCCATCAGGCGATCCGCCTCCAGTTGTGCGTTCGGCGCTTCCTATAGTGGTGGTCGTCTGTGTTTTTGCCGGGTTTGGCGTTTTTTTCTTCGTTTTCCTGCCTTCTGTGTCTGCCACACTTTTCGTCTTGAAATCTGAAACACGAGATTTTCAGCAACAACAGCATGGAGCAGTGGTAGGGCGCGCTACTTCCAGCCACACAGATGAGCGATCGATGCTCGCCCAGGCTAGCCAACTATTCCATCCACCACAGGTGGGGTAAATTGGTACCAGATTTGTCTGAGATGGGAAAGACACTGACTTGGTATAACGATTAGTATGCCCCTGATCATTGTGCACACCAAATTCGCGCTCATCATGTCTCTACGATTTTGAATGGAAGGCGAGTGCGTGGCGCGTTCTCATAGGACGTACTGAACAACACTGACCAGATTACCTTTACCTACAGTGGCGATCATGGAAGCGTAAATTCATAACCAACAGGATCAATGGGTAAAGCAGTTCGCTGGTGGGCGGGAAAAAGTGAAAATTTATTTTGCTTTTAGCTTTGCAGCATTTTCTCCCAGGCGGGCGTGGTACAGTGGTAAGAGCCGCTACTGACACGCGCAAGGTTGAGCGATTGATCCAGGGAAGGTAAAGGCACTGCCTTTGTATAGCGGCTGGACCACGCAGGTCATTACATAGGCGCATTTACTAAGCCTCTACGATTCGGAATAGAATACGAGTGCACGGCGCGTCCTTGGGGCTCGTTTAGACGCCGCGCGGCGACAATGCAAAATCAAAGCGCAATCAATAATTAACGTCATTGATTGAATTTGCTCCTTTGTGTTAGTGGCGCAGTCCGGTGGCGCCGCATCTAAGCAAAAAATTAGGCATATAATCACATAGGGAAGAAATCAAACGAAAAAAAGTGATTTTGTCAAAATGTCTTTTAATTAGGAATAGCAGCCTTCTCAAAACCCCGAAAGACCAATAAGTTTGCCTATATGAGGCGCCACCGGACGGTGCCACTAATGCAAAGGAGCATATTCGATCAAGGACGTCAATTATTGATTGCTTCGATTTTGCGTTTTCGCCGCGCGGCGTCTAAACGAGCCCTCAGGGGATTGATCAACGCCATCACTCTTACCTTTAACATTTTTCCTTCCTTTTTACCATTTTCGACAGCCGAGAAGCCAGGGCCGAGATTCATGAACGTACGAGCGGTCTCCGAAACCGCGGCGCAGCCAGAATCAGACGGCAGAGTCGATGAGAGATTGCGTTTAACATAGGAGGTTTAGGATAAGTAGACAAAGGTGGGCGCCGTTCGGGCTACATCTCAGGGTTTATCGGGGGTTTACCAATGATGAATCTGGGCCCAGATTTCTCACTGCTTTTTATATCATACCTTATTCACGGAGTAAGGGTTTTTCTGTACCCAAAGGGCAGAGAACAAACCTGAACCTTTCTTATCAGCAGATGGCGTCGCAGCCATACTGGCAGCCACTGAGCGTTGAGTGGTGCTAGGTGCCGTGTGGGGCTTCTAAATTGACAAGTGATGTTATAACTATTAATTTAATCAGGAAATAAGCAATATTGATTAGGATTACGGTTTCTTGGATAGGTTTGATGATAAAAGATAAGGTATGTTAGCGAAATGGTTGAGTGAAATTCTGAGAGTTAAACACACAGTAAACCATACCTTCGATATCTGTGTTATGCTCACGGTTGTGTCTTTCTGAACCTAAAATCATCAGAAGATGTTTTTCTGTATGAAATAACGTTAATTTTCGCTGCCGACGACATCTGAGTAGTTTCTAGCAGCCACTTTTAGAAGAACACAGTAGGTATACAAAAAGGCGTTTCAATCCTATCAGGGTTGAAATATGTATATGAATTTTGAATGGGTATCCTCGAAGTGAAATGGTAAAACAATGATATTTTTGGATTCGGTGCCGTTACACGAATCAAACAATATGTTCATATCGTAAATATTTTACCTTAAAAGAAAAAAGAGCGAAAGAACTCGTTTCTTCGAGATGCCCTAGCATTTCTTAGCTCTCTTGGGAATTTCTGCCCAAAACTAGAGGAATCATGGTCCTTCGTTCATTTTTCTACTGGAGTGGAGTAACTTGAAAATAAACTACAGAGAAATCTTAGCCTCTCAATGTTATAGACAAAATTTTGAACTTATTTCGACTTCTCGAGGGTAAAACAAATTAGTAGATCTGAGCTTTAGATTTACCCACAAAAGAAATCGATTAAAGGACAATTTAAGTAAGTTGTGCTTTGCTAAAAGTGCTACAGTATTTTTTCTCAACGAAAACTCTGCTAACATGCAGGTTAAAGCTTTTGAGAGTCAACTTTTTTGAAATCTAAAAAGTATTAAAAGGTATGAAAAAATTCAGAAAACTAACCTTATCCGCCTTTTTTTTAGCGGGCGGAGGCGAAGCGCTTTCTCTTGAGGCTACCTGTGTTATTTCGGTGGAATACGAATGAGGTTCCTGAAGAATTCTAATCTAACTGAGCCTTTTTTTCTCAGCTTAGGTTATCTCTGTATTATACTGTGATGGATCGGTAAGAGGCGCTTTTGTCACCCGCACAGTCGACCGATCAATCCTCGCCCAGGCTCATCAAGCCTTCCATCCCCAGGGTGGGGTAAATTGGTGTCACTTGTCTGGCAAGGTAAAGAAACTGACCTGGCGTAGCTGCTGGTCCCACAAGTTACTGTGGAGGTCAGTTAGCCATTCACACTGCCTCTACGATTTTGGGTGCAGGTCAGATGCATGGCGTGTCCTCACAGTTGACGGATCAACCCGACTTTTCTACCTCTTACCCTACTTTCCTTGTAGAGCAATTCCTACCGAGGTCTATCTGGAAGAGGGTGGCTCAAAGGGTTGACAACATAAAACCTGCTTACCCATGGGTAAAGGTAAAGCCAATATTGTCGGCGTTGATCATTCCCCTTTGAGATACGCCATGCGCTTGTTTTCCATTCATAATCGTGGAAATTGTGAGTTTCGCCTATACAATGACCAGCAGGATCTAACCACTGTTCAGGTTAGTGTCTTCATCTTCATAAATAAGCCTGGACCCAGATTTATCATTGGTAACCCCCCCCCAATAATCCCCGAGGTATATCCCGAACGGCACCCACCGTTATCCACTTAGCCTAAACTTCCTATGCTGAACCAATCTCTCATCGACTCTGCTGTCTGGTTCTGGCTGCGCCACGGTTCCGGTTACCGCTCGTCCGTTCATGAATCTGGGCCCTGTTACCAATTTAACCAAGTCCTGATGGGTGAAGGGTTTGGTCGGCCCGGGCGAGGATCAAACACTTGAACGAGCGAGTGGAAGTACCGCCTTTTACCACTGCACCACGCACGGCGAAGGCGCTTCCCTTCCTTAACTATACGACATCGATATTGCTTACTTCTGTTGTAGCTTTGACAACTTTCCCCTTGAGGCGTTCGACCGCGTTAGCAATCAAATTCTTTTCGTGGGAACCGGAGCCTTTGGCATGTGCTGAAGCGGAACTCTCACGGCTTCCAGCTGGCGCCTTCTGAAAATTAGCAAATTTAAATTTTACGCTGATTCGAACGTATAATCCAACATATTTTCTTCAAAAAGTAGTTGAGTTTTTGGAGCTATCATTTTGCAGGTCGGATACCCATACACGGGATTGATGGTGCAGTTTTTTTTAAGAACTGAGGCCACCTACCATCAGCACTGCCTCAACTTCGTCTTCATTGTCTACGTAGAAAGTCTGCTTAGGCTTATCCTGAAAAAAGTCAAATTAATAATCTGATTTTCATTTGAAAAGCAGTCACACTTACCAAATTCTCAATTTTGCTAGCGTCCGAATCAATCTTGCTTTGCTGGTAGTCAGCTCGACGTCCGAAACGAGGGCCCTAAAATAAAAAGTGGTAGAATGGTCGGCCTAGAACAGTCATCTAGTGCGTGCCGTGCACTCGCCTTTCGTTCAGGATCGTGGAGGCTAAGTTAGCGCGTATTTGAAAATTAGCAAACTCTGGGCAAAGCGCTGTTGAAGGCAATGTTTCCATCCTTCCTGACGAGCCTGGTACCAATTTATCCTAACCCCATGGGGTAGAATACTTGGTTGACCTCGATGAGGGTCGATCGCTTGGCCGTGGGAATGGCAGTAGTGTCTATATAAGCCCTAGAGCTCACCATTTTTGCCTTTCCTTAGTTCCTTGTTATGTGTGTACTACCACAGGTGATAATTAAGGAAGTGGGTGGTACAGCGAGTTCTACTTCGTTAGCTAGCCCCTACGGTGAGGTCAAAGATATCCACCCTGACTCCAAAATTTTCAAAATTTCTAAGCTCTGTGTAATTAAAAAGATGGACCATGCTATTCTCATTCTAGCCATTCATATTTGAGCCAAAATAATTGAGTTTAACAGGAGTTATGACATAGCGGCGGGAACGGCAGATTAGTCTGCCGCAGGCGTTATTTCGACAGGCAGACACTGATGGTACTGTAGTTTCTCTGGTTGGTTTTCCCAGTATCTACTGTTTTTTCTTAACATTATTATGATAAAATGATAAAGGTAAAGGTAAAGGTGCCGGCGTTGATCAGTCCCCTGAGGACGCGCCGCCGCATTCGTGTTCAATTCAGAATCGTAGAGGCTTGGTGAATGCGCATTTGGCCTGTACAATGACCTGCGGGGGCCAGCCGCTATACCAGGTCAGTGTCTTTACCTTCCCAGACGAGTCTGGTACCAATTTACCCGACCCCGGAGGGATGGAGGGCTTGGTTAGCCCGGGCCGGGATCGATCGCTCGACCGTGCGGGTGTCAGCAGCGCCTCTTACCACTGTACCACGCGGGCCCTATGATGATAAAATGATAGATAAATAAAATTATAAAATATCAAAGCTCCAAGCTCACCACAAGCTTGCGAATCTGTTCCACGTCTTGCTTCGAGATCACTTGCTGTAGATTCTCCGGCACTTGAATGTTTGCCACAGAGCCCATCATCGGATTCGATTGTTTGATGAGGGCCATTGATGCCTAAATCGGGCCTCAAGGGTATTAGATCGAGCTTAAAGTAACCAAACAAGGTCTAGAGGTAAATTTGCCGAAAAACCCAGTGGTTTCTCACCCTGGTGTGAGGCAAAGCTGAGACATCGACAAGAACCAACGGCGGTAGTTTGTCGTACAAGCTGTCCACGTATGAGTATCCGATCTGAAAGAAAATGGAGTTAGGAAAATTCGAGATTTTCCTTTGTAAAATATCATAAAAAATGAGGTTATTTGAATGAAGTTAAGAAGAATTGTTTCAGCAACGAATGAATTCAGTATCAAAACATCATGTTATAGATTATAGTTTTGTGGATCCGTGTGAGTTTACCATATTCATTCAATCGATTATCAGAAGATAATTAACCGAGTGGATAAATATGATAAACTATATATCACCTGCAAATTTCTATCGACGAGCATGTCAATTTCAAAGTCGTCCTCGTCCATTCCGAATGGATTCAGCATGACCTGAGCATGAAAATACATCAGCAGCTATCGTAGCGGTAAGAGGCGCTACTTCCACCCCCACAGTCAAGTGATCGATCTCTACCAAGGCTATACAAGCCTTCCTCCCCTCCGTCGGGTAAGTTGGAACTACCCTTGTCTGGAGAGCTAAAGACATTAGCCGGAAAGGCGGCTGGAGCTATTACATAAGCCAAGAACACATGCATCATGCCTCTACGATTTTGAATGAAATCCAAGGGCGTGCCGCGTCCTGAGAGGGTGATTGATGTTGACCATTTAACCTTAACCTCTTGCACATTTAAAGAATTTTGGGGCGCTCTTCAGGTATATTTTACCCTGGCAGGGGAGGCGAGCTAACGAGGTCGACCTCATTATACCGTCTCCTTACCTAATTGCAGCCTGCAGCAGCATTCATCTAAATTGCAACTTGAAAAGGAGACAAATTACAGGAAACAAGAGGAATTTTGAAATTAGTAATTTTTAATTTAATTTGTTTGAAGCCCACCTGCGCCACCTTTAACCAACCGACGAACAAAACGAATTCGTAAATGGTATACAACGGTAGCACAAACTCGTCCATCCAAGATCGATTGTCACGGGAGCCCTGAAAAGAGAGATTCTGAATTTTAGTAAAATTTTCTGTATTTTAACTTTTTTACCGAATCCGGAGGAACGTTCTGATTCGCCAAACAAGCGATTCCAAAGTAGGCTATCGTGCAGATATGGACAACCTGAATTAGAAATTTGGTGGCTGGTGGTTGTGAGTTCCGACGGTTTTCCGTCACACTTCACCCTTATACCTCACCTGGGTGTAAACCAAGGGTACGTTGACCCAATCGAACGAGAGCAGATTGTGCATCATCTGGCGGTATGTCATCATGGTCTGGAAACCAGAAGCGTCTATCTGGTTGAAGGTAGTGGTAGGTGACGAGTTTCTAACTAAACCCTGGTAAATTTTGAGTAAAAAAGTGTAAAATTGGCTTGCTTACCTTCAGGGTAAGCGAAACATTGGGCACATGGACGGTAAGGTAAGGGGCTATGGGTTAGAAATTCATAAAAATGATATTTCTCGGTTATACCCATGAGAGCGGCTACATAGGGGCTTCCAGAGTCTCAAGGTTAACAGGTCCTGGGATTCAGCTCTTCGCGGTTCTTGATTCATAGAGTTCGGAGTATCCGATGCCCGACGGCAAGCTGACGTCTTCCTATGGAACAGCTGAGTCACAGACTAGAACGAAAAAAGCACCAGCATGCTTTTTACCACTCTGAGGTAACCGATACCCAGGGACAATTGGTGAATAACTAGGGGCCGGGTAAGGGTACTAATCAGGAGGCATGGTAAGATCTTTCTTCAAAAGATCTGAACGCAAGTTTCGGGTTCCTCACAGTATTTGTCAGTCCCCAAAATTGATTTTTTCATCGATTTATCGATTTTTCACTTGAACTTTCTACCTCGCATAGCACGCCGTAGTGGTGCTCGTCGATCTGTCCGCGTTTGTAGCATTTCATTAGCAACTGCGTTGCCCATTCTAATGGCATCCAGTAGACCCTTTTCAGGTCTTCATTCTCTAGACGAACCTTCTCCGCCTCGGTCAGCAGGGTTGGAACCTTGAACAAAAAATTAACTAAATTGATTAAAAATAATCCAGTTCACTTAATACCAAATATCGGTAGGGTCAATAGCTTGCAGAGTTCATTATTTCTTATTTCCTCATTTGTGGCTTTTCAAATGTTTTCATTCCGAATCTGGCTTTCCAACTTAATTCAAACCCTATACGTAGAGCGAAGGAATGGCGATGGCTTTCTAATATGAACACACCTTGAGAAGGAACTAAGCCCCCTGGGGTTCGAGTTCGGGCCCCGCCTTAAATACGGTTTTTGATATAGCGAAAAATGAAGTTATTTGGATGAAGTTAAAAATAATTGTTCCAGCCACTCAATTCAGAACCAAAAATATCATAATGTACACTATAGTCTTGTGGGTCCCATCCTCTGGAGTAATTCGACTAATCGGATAATTTGGCCTCGTTCGAACACTAATGTTTTCACGATATAAAGTTACGTCAGATAAGTAGAATATACTGCCATAAGGGTCGTGCACAGTCGACGACCAATACGACACGGCAATGATAAGAGATAGCGGCCGGTGTCGTATTGGTCGCGTCCGACTTCGGCATTTGCGTTGCCGAAGTTGCCGCATGCGGCGAGTAGGACACCGCGTGTGCGGCGTCGTCTCGTACAGGGATGTGTGCTCATTCGCGCGCGACGAACAGTGCGGCGATTTGCCGTGTCGCATTGGTCGTCGACTGTGCACGACCCTATAGGCTCTTTCAGACGACGCGTCGATAAAGTGACGCGTGACGCGTGTGTGATGAAGGATAGGTAGGTCAGCGTCATCGGTTGATCGGGTTATCACGCGTCATTACGAGTAACTCGTCCGATCGACGTCGCGTTGGCCATGGTGTACTTGCACCATGGCCGGCGCGGTGAACCGAGCGGCGAAACCCCAGCGCACGACGCTTGACGGGTGACGTCTGCCTTGAAAGAGCCTTATAAGAGATTCATGTGACCGACACATGTGTGATCGGATCCGATCAATCAATTGGGTGGCTCGGCCAGGTGCACCTATTGCATCTCTGATGGTTCGGTTCGTTTCCAATTCGTCTTCGGTGAGCTCTTCCTTACCCATTTGAACTGGCGAATTGAGCTGGAAGTATCGATCCTTGCTGGTGCCATCGGGCTTCAATAGTTGCCGAGCAATGGGACTTGCAGCGACCGATCGTACCAGCAGCAGTAGCGCCTCTTACCACTACACCATGCGTGCCCATCATTCCGATCACTTAACTTACTTCTTCATCCATCTATACCCATTTCAATACCCTCACACCTTGCTCTAGCCCTACAGCTCTTCTCCTGCTTCCACCCAGAAGATGCTGGATTGACGTGTAGCTGCCTTCTAGTGGAGGAAGCGGAAGGATGGTTAAAGCTCTTCTAGCAGAGTCCTACTGGTTAACTTTGTTTTTCAAAGATAGGCTTTTAGTCTGTTTCTGGATCTCTTCTAGTGACCAATCTGTCCCTATCAGCTCACGAGGAACGCGGGCTCCTCTAAAATAAGCTCTTATGGTCCGAATTGCCATCATTTCTCCTATTGGATTCATTTCTAGGAAGAGAACAAGCCTATTTATCAGACTTCTGAAAAATTCCGGGTCCTATGTGGGTTGGGGGAGGGGCAGCGTGCCGATCTGCAATATTACGTCAACTCTGTGCTGGTTAACATGTTATCATTGCCATACCACTGCTTCATTTTGGGGTGTGAACAATTGCGTAGGGTACACACGTCAAGCATGTTAAAACCGACCGAGCTGATCGTTAACAATGAAGGAAATGACAATGATAACACGTTAGAGTCGACGTAATGTTGCGGACCACCATTCTGCACCCCCTCCCGCCCCCCCCCCTCACATGACGCCAAATTCCGATCTGTGGGGAGCAACACTGAGATCTTGATGTGTTTTTCTCATTTTTCTTAATATTAGATGTTCATAGTCTAGTTCACTGGTAAATTTTGCTGATTCCGTTGAAGATGTTCCTTGTCAAAGTTGTAGGTGATTTGCAACACTCACAAGATGATCATAGGTTGGAAAACGTCGGCGAATTCGCTCACTGATATCCCTGAAGACCAGCACGTAAGTCAGAATAACGTATCGCATGGCCGTCTTTCGTATCATTCGGTCGGTTTTCTGCAAGAGAAATACTGTTGAGACTTCGCATTTTTTATGCATCTCTTCTTCTGATCGGCTGTTTACAGAGAAATAGTTGCCTGGAGCTAAAGTGGAAAGTTAGCGCTCTTACCGATCCCTCCTCTGACGTTCTTGATCTAAGGAAGGCACAGGTCTGCAAGCCAAATGTGTCTGGCCATGGGATCGTCATGAACACCTTCCACCACCTAAACAAAGTTTTGAACATCTTCTGTTAAAGATAAATGTGCCGGCGTTGATCAGCCCCTAATGTCGCGCCACGCATTCGTTTTCTGTTTGGAATCGTAGAGGCATGTTGAATGCGTATTTTGCCTATACAATGGCTTGCGAGTGCCAGCCGCCATGTCAACTCAGTGTCTTTACCTTCCCAGATAAGTCTAGTACCAATTTACCCGACCCCAGAGGGAGGGAGGTCTTGGTTCACCCGATCCGGGATCGATCGCGTGACCATGCGGGTGGCAGCAGAGCCTCTTACCACTGTGCCATCGTGTTGTTTTAGTCAGTCTTAAATGAAAATGAGGGAAGCCACACCTGTCGGCTATTTGAGAGACGTAGAATCCTAGGGCAAAGGTAAGCACCGTGGACGCGTCACGCATCAGCGTACGACAGTATCTCGACAGACGCTCGAATGCCGGTCCGAAATCGCTGCCTTTGATCAGGAATTGATACCCAACGCTGCAAAAATCAATAAAAATCGATTGATTTGACCAGTGTGATAAAGGAGGATCCTGGTGGATTGAGCCAGGAACACTTACCAGATGTTGAAGTAGATAAATAGATAAATATTGAGCTCCTTCCAGATGATTTTCCACACGCTTCCGCGCCATCGGAACAGCAGCTTCAGAAATGTTCCCACATGTACGGTGGCCGCTTCTCGCATGTAGTTTACGGTCATTTTCAGTACGGGTTACGGGTATAAGTTACGAAATCCTGGCGGAATGTTCGCTGAATTCCTTCGATGCAGTTTTCTCTACTGGGTACGCTGCAAGAGAAGTTTCTCCTGAAGAGCTGTCAGGTTCAGTGGACAAGAAGTGAACTTACCACCCAGCAAACCTGCCCTCAAGGCTACCCAACAGCTCAGCAAATGGTGAATGAGGCACACGAAGATGTGTTGGTATATGGTTTACTCAACCGAGCTTATTTACAAGTATTCAATCTGACATAATCTCCTTTTCCATAGTTCGGCTAGCAGAGCGGTGGCTTGGATGGATTCTCTCCGACTTTTCATTATCTTTGAGGCTATCAGCTTCTTTAGTCGATGGGTAACTCATCTTCTGATTTGCCGCCGATGATCCGACGCCAAGGACGCGCCATGCCTTCGTTTTCCATTCAGAATCGTTTCGCCTGCGGTATCACACAATCTTGAGGAGGCAATCTCCTGTGCAAGTCAGTGTCTTCCTTTAAAATTGTTTAATTAATCTTTGATTTACATCTGTGACGTGATGCTATTTGTTCTGTAACCCGCCTTGTACGGTGTAGAAATAAAATAGATTAAACTGAATTACAAAGAGGCCTGGTATCATTTAACCCAACCATGGAGGGGTGGACGTAACTGGTTATAGCCTCGGCGTGGATCGAGCCCTCGACCATGAATGTGGTAGGGCCTTACCACTCCACTGTGCACCTCAGAAGTGTTTAATCTCTCTGGAAGAGCTGATCACCTTCAAGCCTCAAACATTCCCGAATTCAGTAGGATCTAATCCACACGCGTGGTTTCTTACTTCCTTCCTCTTTTTCCTCTTTCTCTCCTTTTTTCTTGCTTTTGTTTCCCTTTTTCTCTCCTCTCATATGAACATTTTTCAACAAAAAACATATTAGAACTTTATTTGAGATTACGTTCGTATCTATTCATTGAAAACAACAAAATGCCAACATACGTGTAGAACACACGACAATCTCTAAAGCACCGGATATGATCTGAGAAGTTTGTGAGGGGAGAGCAGCGTACGAATTGACGAGTTTGTCATGGAATGAACAAATGAACGATATAAAGAGACAGAGAGGGAGAAAGGAGAAATTAGGACCAGATTCAGTTAAAGATCGGGCTGATTGCGGGATTTCCAGTAAAGAGCTCTAGTTGGACCAAGTATCGTCGTCGGAGGGATGATGATGTTGGCGCCGTCGGCGACGTTGGATCACTCGACGTTTCTCGTCCCACTTTTCCAGCCATTCCCTCAGGGGTTTTTCGTTCAGACGTCGCCATTGAATGTTCAATTCGATCTGTTCGAACATCTGATTCAGTCGGGCTTTGCTGTATTCCAGCTGAAACCAATCGATAAGTCGATACTCTGGAATTTGATCAAAGAAAAGCTATGAAAGAAGATGTTTCTCTTGGAAACCTAACTAATAGAAAATCTGTCATATGACCTGCGTCTAGTGAGTAGAGCTCTCTGAAGGTAAAGGTCAATGTAAAGTAGCCGGTGCTCATCTCATCTCATAGTTAAGTCTGCTAAGGACGCGCCATGCATTCATCTTCCGTTAAGAGTCAAGTAAGGCTGGTGAATGCGTATTTGGTCTATACAATGATTTGCTGGGCTAAACGCTGTACCGTATCAGTGCCTTTACCTTTACCACACGCGCCCCATATTTATTTTTTCAGGCACGTGATCAAGTACATCTAAAGCGAATACTGAGAACATAGTCACCATCGCAAACATAGCATATAAATAGTTCTTTGATCCGCTAAAATCACTTCTATGACCTGATCGTTCAAGTTCCCTGATCAACCGTTTGCGCCTTTTGTTCCTTCTCTTCATTTTCATAACAAGAGCTTTTGTTTTGTTCGCGTTGAGTTTTTTTTCTATCAACTATGATATGTTCCCGTCTATGAGCGCAAATGGTGAACAGATGTTGTCCACATCCAAAAAGGAATCAGAATGCTTTTAAATTCTCCTCTGAGATTATTATTTTCAACAATTAAAACTCATTCGTCTCTTAGACGGAGATACAATGCGATTTATGGATATTTTCGCTTTTCAATACCATTCTGATCAGCGCTATATGCAGTCATGAATACGCCTTCTTTGGAATACATGTGCTGATGTGGCGTTCTTTACATCGATTTTTCAAAAGGTTTTTGAAAGGTTTTTCTTCCTCAGGTTTTTGCCATCACCATGACATCTTGGTTTCTAAAACTTTATGAACGTTACAATTGAAATCCGGCAGGGTACGTCAAAAGAAACGTCAAGGCTTAGAGTTAATTACTTCAGACTGTCAATAGTTAACGACCCCTCGATGCTTGCCACTTGTGTTTCCATCAGGGTACCTCATTAGGAAAGAGCCGATAACTGTTGAATCGTCAGAATTTTGATCAGTTCTATAGCAGTTCCTCTTTGAAAAAATTCCTTTTTTTTGGTGGAAGCAGTGGTAGAGGCTGTGGATCATTCGCTGCACATGGCTCAAGCGATCGACCTATTTCAACAAAAAAAAACTTTGAAAAATAACGAAAATCGCTGAGAAAGGTGACTTACTCCTTTGTCACTCAAGAACGTTTTCACTTCTTCGAGGTCCTCTTGTGTGCTGAGTTTGTCGACCATTGCTCGTATACTGTTCAGTAGGAGGCTCGTACCTTCTCCGAGTCTGAAAACGCTACTTAAAATAATTGAAAATCAAAGAGAAAAACAAAATTCATCTTGAAATTTTCCCGTCAGTGATCCAATTTTTACAATTTTTCTCTTGCAGCCATGACTTAAACGTCCATTTGACCTGTTTCTCATTTCAGGTAATATTTGTTTATTTTATTTCGTTCTATTTTTATTTATGATCTGCAGTAGGGCAATCATTGATTTCAAAGCCCCCTACTTCGGAAGTTTGCCAAGAAAATTGCAAATTGTCTAACCAATATGGATTGGACTTGGCTTTATGTTCAACATCTGATTTATTTTAATCGATCAACCAAGTTGGAATTTAAAATTCGTCATCGTGACAGAGGTCGTATTCAAGGCCACTCGTACCCATCCCTCCTTTTCACAACCCATCAGCCTTCTTCAAACCTCTCTCATTTTATCTCCTCAGGGCACACAATGGCTGATAAGCCATATTTCTAAGCATTTTTGAATAATACTGATAATAACCAACATTCTAACATATTCCCTGTAGTGAACACGGAAAAACCGCCAGGTCAGCGCCCGAGCGGCTTCGTTCTTCGACAAATCGGACAGGAGACGAGGAATGACGTTCGGTCGGAACGACGAGCCCTCAATGCTCAGTCGAAGAAGCCTAAAATATTTCAATTATTTTTTTCAGTAAAAAAGGTAGAGAGAAAGGTGCCGGTATCGATCAATCCCCTAAGGACGCGCCACACATTCGTGTTCCATTCAAAATCGTTGAGCCATGATGAATGCGAATTTGGCCTATACAATGACTTGCGGAGGCCAGTCGCTATACCAACTGCAGTGTCTTTCCCATTCCCAGACAAGTCTAGTACCAAATTACCCTCCCCTGAGGGATGGAAGTCATGGTTAGCTCATGTAGGGATCGATCGCTCGACCGTGCGGGTGTCAGTAGCACCTCTTACCACTGAACCACGCGGGACCATTGAAAAATCGAATAGATCCAATGATCTCACCGAGAAATGAGAGCCGGCTGTGTGGTCGACGCCAGCGCTCCGATCAGCTGATACTTTTCGGTGGGGCTTTTCGCCTCCAGGTAAGCCGAATGGGCTCGTTCCCAAGCCGACGTGCCACCCTGTCGAACACCTTCGTCCAGAACAACACCAAGCAGTTCGGGGGTAGGTCTGGAAGGTTAGTAAAGTTGGTGAAGAAAATCTAAAAAAGATTAAAAATTCTGTACTTTTTCTTCTTCAACGTCCACTCGCTATACCGCAGCTGGGCTTGTTTGATACAGTCGCGATGTCGAAGGCGGCAGGCCATTTCGAGGATCTCCACCTTTAACTCTCTTTTTGAACAGTTTTTTTCAGGAAATAATAAAGTGTTGAGGTTTCCCCACTGTACTAGATTGTTTTTAGGTAGATTTCGAATGAATAACATCGTTGAAGTGAGAGTTAGAACTTGCAGAAAGAGTTCGGTCTATATTCAATCGGAAAGGAGAAGAGAAAGGGGTCAACAATAGAAATAAGTGAGAAAGTAGGATAGAATAATGGGCTCATTCATCTTTTTTAGAAAGTATGTAATAGAGAAAATAAATTCAAATGATAGCAGAATAGTCGGTGAAAAAAAAGAAAAATAAGGCAAATCACCTGCAAACCTTTCTGTGCCGGCGTTTTGGCATTACTACTGTCCCATCCGACCCTTTCGTACGGTCGTAGAATCAGTGACCGTTGAAGATCCTGAATAGTAGTTGGGCAACTCTGAGAAAAAGCATTTTCTCATTACTTTTTTTGATTTCGCTGAAATTTCATTTTTTTACCCTGCAAGTTCAGCGGAATTGCTGGATTCCTCCTTGAACTGCAGTTAACTCGGGCAGAAGTCGTTTGATGAGGTTTCATTGCTGTTTTATTTCCTTGATTTATCTTTTCTTGTATTTCTAAGGATATTTTCAGATAATCGGCCAATGGATAAAAGAAAGAGAAAGAAGGAAGAAATGAAGAATGAATGGAAACCTTGAATATATGCCCGAAGGACGTTTCCTCGATCAGGCTGTCGATGTATCGCATCTGCTTGCTGATCATCATCCATGCGAGTCGATCGGTTTCATCTAAATAAGAAAATGAAGTGAGAAATTAACGAATCTAGCACTCTCGAAGTGTTTTAATGGGTAAAATATACCTTCGGCATACAGCAAAAGGTCGAGATAAACCCCAATGTCCAGTTTGGAGGTCTTTGCAAAGTCGAACGCATCCACAACGATCATTGAGCGATCGATGGCTGATATTGCCTGAAAATCAGGGTTATTTTGTGAAAGAACAACTTTGATGAGGATGAATTGCCTATACTAACCTATACCGATTTCCTATACCTATAATTATACATACCGTATGATTTGCGACCAGCTGCTTGGCCAGCGCCGCGTAGTTCTTCTTGTCGTAGAGCACTTTCACGTAGCTGTACCCGCCAGTGTTAGCGATCACCCATTTGGAACGCTCGGCTAGCGGCCAACTGACTGAAGCCAACAGAGATTTTATTAGGAAAATATAGAGGTAAAGGTAAAGGTAAAGGTGCCGGTGTTGATCAGTCTTCCGAGAATGCGCCGCGCACTCGTCTCTCATTCAGATCGTAAGGTCGTTGTGAACGCACATTTGGCCTATACAATGACTCACGGGGACCAGGCGTTATACCAACTCAGTACCTTTACCTTCCCATACAAGTCTGGTACCAATTTACCCGGCCTCGGACGAATGGAAGCTTGGTTAGCCCGAGCGAAGGTCGATCGCTCAACCATGCGGGTATCAGTAGCGCCTCTAACCATTACACACCGCGCGTCCATTATGAAAATTTTGTGAAAAAATTCGTTTTTTTCCAAAAAATTTTCACTGGAAACTTCTCGAAGTGCTTCGTCAAAGTAATCACGGGGCTCTAATAATGCAAAAATTATAAAAATGGACCCGAAAAGTTGCCTTCATAGGTTCCTTTTCTGAAAAACCTCTCCTTACCTTTGTTATGGTCGACTTTCATCCACTGTAGTCTGGACTCCGTCTGTGAGTCTGTGCGGTAATGAATCGGTATTGGCCATTCGGTTTCGTCCGACATACCGTCTTGGAAGAAATAACGCGTCTGAATCGTCATAAATAGTAAAGAATACGAGAAATCATATCTAATCGAGTCCTTAATGAAATGCCCAAGGTACATTCCCTTACGATCAAACTCTACTAGATTTATGTAAACGTATAGGTAAAGGTATAGGTAAAGGTATAGGTGGGCCCGCGTGGTGCAGTGGTAAGAGGCGCTGCTGTCACCCGCACGGTCGAGCGATCGATCCCGGCCCGGGCTAACCAAGCCTTACATCCCTCCGGGGTCGGGTAAATTGGTACCAGACTAGTCTGGGAAGGTAAAGACACTGACCTGGCATAGCGGCTGGCCCCCGCAGGTCATTGTATAGGCCAAACACGCATTCACCATGCCTCTACGATTCTGAATTGAATACGAATGCGGCGGCGCGTCCTTCGGGGACTGATCAACGCCGACACCTCTACCTCTACCTCTCTATAGGTAAAGGTAAAGGAAAGGTACATTTATAGGATATTTTTTTCTCCTTTCATTCTTATAAAAGCTCTACCAGTGCCAAAAGTTACACGATGGACTTTCCGTTAAGTCTCTTCCCTCCACAGTTAACATTTTTTCTGTTGTGTTGTGTTCTCACAGGTGTGCTCTGCTTGATTCAGTATTCACTAATGCTGTTATATTTTAGCGCGTTAACTGACTTAGTTGACGTATTTGATAAATAAATAAATAAAGGATCGACGTTGATCTATCCTCAAACCAAGGTCCTTGCCTTCTCAGAATAGTCCGGTGCCAATTTACCCACCCCCGGAGGGATTGAGGGGTTACTGAACTCGGGCGAGGACCGATCGCTTGTCTGAAACCTTGCACCTTAACAAAAGACCGAAGTATAGGGTGGTAAGAAAGTCTTGAGCCGTTTGGCGCCTACTTTTTCTTTGTTTTCTTATTCAGTGCACAATGCATTTTACTCCACGATTTAATCACCATTGTTAGTCAGAACCATGATGTCCCTGATAGGCAGGCCAGCAATCTTTTATATGCAGAACTGAGCAGGCTGGAAGCCAATGAAGTCGGTGACTGCCCGTATGACATGGTCAACTTTGCTGACTCTTTTCTCAGCTAAAAAGCAGCATGTAAGGAAGATATTTGATAATTATAGGAGACGGTATAAGTGCAATAAGGTGATCGCTAAATCGTGAGACAACCGCATTTCTGAAAATTTTATTAGTCTCTTTATCGTCATAGGATCCTGCTGCATCATTGCGATTGTGCACCGAATGCTGTCGGCCGGGATGTCCGAGCTCAGTCCACTCAGCGTTTCTCTGTAGCGAGGGGATGGAGCTAACTGGTAACTGTAGTATGAGTGTGTTATAGTCTCTTTGCAAGAGTACGAGTGCTTTTCTCTGGATCCGCTGTGACAGCTTCGAGAAAGGTAGAATTTTCTACCACAGGAGCCCGTCCCAACCAAGGCTTGTTTTCGAAGCCGGAGTCTCAAGCTGTAAAGCGAGATAGCCAGAGCTCGACGATGCTGAGGGTTGTAATGTATTCTGCGAATACAGTGTTGATGTTGCGGACGGTTTCCATCGTTACAGTGCTGAGCCACCGTCCGTTAAAGAGGAGGGCTCAAATGTGCTCTTGTGAAAATGACATCTTATCTGAAGGTAAAGGAGAGGGTCTGGTTATTTATACCCATCGTAACGCTGCTTCGTGAATGGCTAACAACTATCACATGTTAGGTTATGGATACAATTCATAAGTCGGAAGTTCTGAAGTTTTTATGCAAAGTGGCTCAAGACTTTCTTACCACCCTATATATTTCCTGGATCTTGAAATTCGATTTGAGGATCAAACTAGTCGAGGTTTATGATACGGTAAAGGTAAAGGAGTCGGCGTTGGTCAGTCCTCGAAGTTATCGTCTTATCATTCAGGATAATACCATCCCTTTCTTTTCTGGTACCAATTACCCTACCCCCAAAGGATGCAAGTCTTATTTATCCCGGGCGGGCATCGATCGCTCGACCGTGTGGGTTTCAGTGGCGCCTCTTACCAATGCACCACAGGTATTGTAAGCGAGGAAATGTTATATGATTCGATACTTCGACCACTAATCTCAGGAAAGTTTTCTGCTTCGCTTCCGGTTTCAGTGGCAGTTGTATGAAATTTTTACAAGATTTTTTGATCTTGCTATTACTTTATCGAAAAACACGATCAGGAGAGAGAACGAGAACGTTTATATTATTTTAAGCCTTTTATTGTTTTTATTATAAAAATAGATACATAGGTTAACTGTAGAATACCTGGTTGTGAACGGTGACCTCGTTCTTGGTCATGCTCACGTGGATCATTGGGCATCCGACTTGAGTGATGTAGGCGTTTGCCAAGCTCGCAATCGACACACCATGTGGAAGGACGGCAAACTCAAGTGATCTAGTCATTGATAAGAAATAAAAAATATCGCATTTATGATTTTTTATCAGAAGTTGCTCTTGTAGAGAGCCCAAACGTCTCCCTGCTGCTGTGAATTGAGTTGTAGCGGAAATTCTCGCGGTTTAGAGACTAGGACCCAGATTCATCATTGGTAACCCCCCGATAAACCCTGAGATATACCCTGAACGGCGCGCACCTCCGTCTACTTTTTGTGAACTTCCTATGTTAAACGCAATCTCTCATCAACTCCGCCGTCTGGTTCTGGCTGCGCTGCGGTTTCGGAGACCGCTCGTCCGATAATGAATCAGGGTACAGATAAGGTTATGTAAACCGCCACTATTTTCCACCTCTGGGTTTAATTTGCCCAAAAGTATAAACTGAAACCTTCTCCACGATTTTCCACAATTGTGAGCCTTTCGCATTTCCGTACGAGTATTTATTGAGGTACTGTATAAGAGATCGTTGAAAGTTTCGTTCACCCGACAACGACTGCAGCATTCGAATGATGGCAGCGGCCTGCAACATGGGTACAGTTTATGGTAGAATTCATTGGGTAATTGTTACCCAAGAAGGTATAACTGACCTTGTGATAACTGATAGCGTCGAATAGTCCCATAATGTTGGTGGTGTTGAGGGTATGACTGGAGACAGCTCTTGAGCTTCGAAGACCGTCCAACTCGTGACTGTATGCTACGTTTTCAGCGTAGAATCTGTTCATCTGAACATAAATCAATAAATCGATAATATAGACTGTCAACTTGATTTCATAATCTGCACCAAGATCATGGACATGCCACGCATTTTTGGTCCGTTACCTTACGTCCACGAATCGGAGCTTACCCTGCCTCTTTCCAGTTATTATTATTCCAGAATCTTTTTATTTTTTCATTTAAAAATATGCCAAAAAGCTTTGTAAGAGCTGTGTGATCACTCACAATATTCCAATCGGGAAATAATCGATCCACACATCGATACTCCATGTAGTTCGCGAAACCCTCGTTGAGCCACAGGTCGTTCCACCAGTCCATCGTCACCAGATTGCCGAACCACTGAAAAGGTGGTTTTCTTGTATTTTTTTATATTTTCCTGCAATATATGGCTTCCTTCATGTACAATTTATCATTTATACTATTTAAATGTTCCAAGAAATCACAAAATAAGGCCAAGTTTTGGATAATTAGAGGTAAAGTGGGATTTGCCCGATTTTTTCTGTCAAATGACATTGTTCCCTTCCTCTCCTATAATTCATTTTTTTTCTTTTTTTTATTTCATTTTTTTCTGTTTCATTTCTCGCAAGCGAAAATAAGGAGCTATTAAATGAGAGTTAAATAACTATGTGATATGGTCTTCTGTTTCTATCCTCGGGGATGCGCCGTGTATTCGCTTTTTACTCACATTAGTAAAGGAATATTATATAGGAGTCCGAATGAATTTTCTACCTACATAAATGACAAACCCCTCTCACAACTTTTGTAGCATCTGTGTGCCTTGTAATCGGTCAACCCGATAAGAAAAACAAAAAACCGTTCTAATTTCAACGTCTCAGGGATGTGCCGTGCATTCGTTTTCTATTCGTAATAGAAGAGGAATGATGTATGCGAGCTGTAGCAGTTTTCACAGTTTTCTCTTACAGGGAGTTGATCTACGACTTAAGCAGTAATTTATAATAATAGGCACTTCAAGTTTTGTCTAGTTTTTTGAACGTTTTAGCTGTTCAGTCGTTTAATTTTTCTCGAAGAATGGTGCGGTCTGTTTGTATATCAATTTCTTTTATTCTAAATGGCGCCTTATGCGGCATAATAAATAAATAAATAAATAAATACAGTTGCTACGAGATGGGACCCGACGAAAGATCCTTGAAATAGCGGCAGTTGCTCACATTATTTGTTTATTTGAGGTTTTGTTATGAGTTACTATTCTGAGCTTAGTGGTATTTTGTTATTTTGTTTGGTTCTATAAAATGGCACGCAGTGTGGCGCATGAATAAATAAATAAATAAATAAGCAAAATTGGACCTCTAAATCTAGTGAAAATGGTACGAAAAACTACCTGATGTGCAACTTCGTGACAGATGACCAGAGCAATCTGTTCCTTAGCGAGAGCACTGGCAGCACCGTCCTCGTGTAGTAACGTGGAATCACGGAATGTGACCAGACCCCAGTTCTCCATCGCTCCTTCGCTGAAGTCGTCCAGAGCAAGGAGATCTGAAACTTTTTCTTTTTTTTCTTCTTTCTTCATCCTTCTTTTCTTCCTCCTTTCTATTCTTTTTGTTTTATCTCGCTCCCAGGATCGAAATTAGCACTTCATCGGCGCTCCTAATCGGTTTGGGTCCACCCTTTCTCAGCCGATTCTCGTGATCGAATTTTTTTCATTGTCGGTCTACTTTTGATAAACAAAACAAACAGTCCACTGCTTCACACTTTCCTACTGTAGTCTTTTCTCTCCCCTTTTTCTTTTCTTTCTTTTATTTACTTATAAGTTATTAAAATTGTCAGCAAGTTTTTTAGGGAATGAGCAACACCTTGGCAATCATGGTCGCCGGTGGGAACTTTATGGTGGAAAATTCACTTCACCATGAATTTTAAAGGTCCGATCGAGTAAATAAAACCATGACAGGTAAGTCACTCACCCATTTTATCGAGCGGGTAGGAAATATTGAAGTACTTCTCAAAGTACTCCAATGAACGAATCGCCGTGTCCAGACCGAATTCCGTCTGACCTTTGATCACGTCCTTTGGAGCGTAGAGCCTCACCTTAAACAGAGTCAGAAGGCGTTTTTCTTCTAATAAAAAATTATTTTACCAAAAATGTATAAATAACGTAAAACTAGAAAATATGAGTCATAAATTTCACTAACCCGGAGGCCAACTGGTTTTCGTATCCTTTAGACAACAGCAACAAAGGGAGTAGATTAAATTCTAGTTGCAAGTTTGAACAAGTTATATCATACTTTTTCTTCCATTTTTTCCTTCTACTATTTTCGATTACTTCTATAGGAAAAAAATTCTAATAAAAATTGAGAAAATTAAACAAGGCAAACTACCTCTATAGGTGACATGGTGTTCTTTGTCGTTCGTTTCACATAGTCGTATTTGTCCAGAATCGCAACAGCCAATAAATATGTGCTCATCTTTACCGTTCGATGAAAAACATCGATGTAGAGCCTAAAATTGGAGCTTTGATTTTATTGATTTACCTGTTGATTTAGAGATGTTTTTCAAGTCACATGTTACCGTATGGCCATACATATTATTGGAAAAATTGTCAAAAGGAAAGCGCTGATCAGCCAATAATCATCAAAATTGAAAGGCTTCCCCAATTTCTGAGCCGAAAGGTGCAAAAATATCTCTTATCTCAGCACCATATTAAATTTTTATAGACTATTTAGAATTATTCTCTGTGGCTGAATATTATATAAATTTTTGCCGTTTTGTTTACGTTATGTTGATTGGGTTGCTGTGAATATTTATTTATTTGAATATTGAATATGAATATTTATTTAAAATTAAGAAGGTATAATCTTGCTAAAGAACGCGTTCTAGGCTTCTTAGTAAGTAAAAGAGTAAAAGTAAATGTAAAATGGTAAAGGGTGGCCGTTGATAAGCCTCCTAGGGACGCGCCATGTCTTGGTGTTCCATTTAGGATCGTAGATGCTTGGTGAATGCGCGTTTGGCCTATACAATGACTTGCGTAGGCCAGCCGCATTACTAAGTCTGCGTCTTTCCTTTCTCGTGCAACTCCGGCACCAATTTACCCGACCTCCGAAGAATGGAAGGTATGGTTATCTCATGCAGGGATCGATCGCTCTACTGTGTGGGTATCAGCAGCGCCTCATACCACAATACCATGTGCGCCCAAAAGAAGTGATTGAAGATAGAAGTTATCCATTCCAAGTGATTCAAAGCGTTTCTCTAAACTGTTAGACAGTCATCTGAGCACCCCTCAATCCACTAATCTTGTTCACTGAAAACTTATAATGAAATTATGAAATGGAATTAAAGTTGATGTTGACTGCCTACCGTTTTGTTTAACACCGTTGCACATGACTTGTCCATGTAGATAAATAAGTAAATAGGGATAAACACGAACCCATCAACATGCTCCTCGGACAGCTTCATCTTCATGTTCGATCGAACGACGTGATGTGGTTCGCGGATAACAGAAACCTGAATGGTTAAGTAGCGAAATATGACAGCTTTTCAGTTTTAATGTGAAGAAAAATTTATGCTAAGGCCCATAGAATACTATCGTGTAGAAAAACTCCGTAGAAAAGGTATAGGGTTAACGTTCACCTCGAATGTAGCTTTGAAATTCGGCTCGTCGAAGCATGGGAACATTTTTCGAGCGTGTGACGGTTCGAATTGCGTTACGGCTGATCTCCTAGAGGAATATGGAATCAGTGCATCAGTATACAAATTATTTTACTTATGGAATTTTATTCTGGTGAACAGTCAAAGATTTTGAAAACTATTTGAGCATTTCAGTGAAAGGCACTTATACGATAATCAACGTCTAAAAATCTTACAAGATCCCTATTTTTGCGGTGAGTTTAGGGTTAACGAAAACATATTTAATACAAAGATAGACATTGAAAATATAATTTTTCTTACGTTTTTCTTCCCTGAGCATCTGTATGCGAAGATATATAAAGTCCCTGAAGATCTGGCAGTACTTCTCCTTGAAATTCAACGCCAAGGTCGATCGCATCGCCGGCGGCCACCTCGTCGTCCATCACAAATGCCCATTGAGAGGTGGTCGGACAATAGAACTATAAGGTAAAGGTGAAAGCGTTGGCCTTGATCAGTCCTCTAAGGACGCGCCATACATTCGTGTTCCATTCAGAATCGTTGCGGTTTGGTAAATGCGTATTTTGCCTATACAATGAATTGTGGGAACCAACAATACCAAATCAGTGTCTTCCATTCTCCCAGACAGGTATAGTATCAATTTACTCCACCCCGGAGGAATGGAACGCTTGATTAACCCGGGCCGGGATTGATCGCTCGAACGTGCAGGTGTCAGTAGCGCTCCTTACCACTGCACCACACGGACCCTAATAGATCTATAAATTGGAGGTATTGCGTGATATTTACGTCTTAATGGGTGGCTGTGGGCTTCAGGTGTCACTGGGCATAATTTTCTCGAGGAAAAAGTGCTTTTGATGTAGATGGACAGATGTTCCGTGGGTTAGGATAGGATTATCGGTTTCTAATGAAGGGTTCGAATGCCCCTGAGGAGCGACTTTTGCGAATTTTTTTAGCATCATTATAAAGAGCTAATTCGCGCTGCACGAATGTTTCCACAATTCCGAATTCGTTATATATTTTATATTTTAAATAAATACAAATAAATTTATAGCGCTTACAAATTCGGCCTCCATTCGTCTAGCATTCACACTCATGCTGTACGTCGTCAAGACGATCTTTTCAGCATGTAGAACGACAATTTTAGTGGCATTTAGAACCTGAAAAGCTTCGGCATCTCTGTAAGCCATTTTCGTTAACAATTTACCCTCTTATATACCTGTATGTCGATCGCAAGACTTCCTGTCATGTTTCGCGTTGTGATATTTGGGTGAATAGTGAGATTGTAAGAGAGCGGCACCACGTTTCGGGGTAACCTAAACAAACTATCTACTAAGTGATGGTAGAGATTTACTACTAGGCCTACTGTAACTGGTTAAGCGTAAAAATAAAGGTAAATGGTACGCGAGCCCTCAAATGGTAGGTATTCATCAGTTCCTTAAGGACGCGCCATGCATTCGTTTTCAATTCAGAATCGTAGAGGCATGGTGAGTGCGTATTTGGCTTATGCACTGACTTGCGGGGGCTAGCCGCTATACCAGTTCAGTGCCTTTACGTTCCCATACAGGTCTGCTACCAATTTATCCGACCCCGCAAAGCTTGGTTGGCGTTGACCGGGATCGATCGCTCGACTGTGCGAGTGTGAGTAGCGCCTTTTACCATTGAACGAATCGCGCCCTCATGAAATCTTTGCAGACTTACAAATGTTTTCCTAACTCCATCACCTGTATCACATATCGTCCCGTTGATCATCGATTTGCTCGTGTGGGCGCCAGTAACGTCTCCATTCGTCCCTGTCGCGTGCCGTGGTAGACCAGTGGGTCCTGCTCGCTCGAGGAACACGAAGAGCATCGAATTGATCGTTCAGGGTTTTGACGAAGACGTCCGACCAGCGCAAAGGTGGGCGACCTGCTGTTCTTCTGCGGTCCCGTGGAATCCAGACAGTGACGGCTCTCGTCCAACGGTCGTCACGGAATCGCATTACGTGTCCGGCCCACCTGATCTTCGACAACTTGGCCCATGCGACTGCGTCTCTGATCTTCGACTGTCGACGTAGCTCGGGGCTCCGTATGCCGTCTCTCGCCGGGATGAAGCGAGTCACTCCGGTCATCCTTCTCTCTATACTTCGTTGCGCGACTCAAATCGCATGTTCATCCTGCTTGCGTAACGCCCAGGATTCTGAAGCGTACGTCAACGCAGGAAGAATCGTAGAGTCGAAGAGATGGGCGCGGAGACGGGCGTTCTTCGTCTTCCTCACTACTTCTTCAACACTCTTGAATGCGCCCCAAACCGCTCGTTTCCTCCTGCCCAGCTCTGGACTCAAGTCGTTGGTCATGTTGACTTCCCGACCCAAGTACACATAGCTGGAGCGAAAATGGGGCATCAGAAACGTATCCATTCCTCATGAACATCGTCTTCGTCAAGTTCAGCCGCAAGCCTAACTCCATAGATTAGAAAAATTGCCTAAACCTTCCGGATAACGCCAATTCTTAACATACTATTCACTTTTGAATTTTCTGGTTGTTCTCCGAGAGTTATTGGAAAGTAACCGAATTTGGCAACCGGAAATCAAGGCGAACAACCTTGAAATGGGAGGAAAAGCTGGAGATGACCAACCGGAAGTTCTTCCATGGGAAGTCTGCGCAGTCTTCGTCAGCATCGCCGTTTTCCTCTGAGATAGTGGCAGCTTCTGCGGTTAGATCAGCTTCAGAAGATTCCGCATTGTTCTCGGATAAATTCTCTATGTCGGTAGAATCCGAAACGTTTAGAAATTGGAACTCCGAGTCGTTCGCAGACGAATTTCTGAGGGCCTAAATAAAATAACTGATTAATGATAGCAACCACTTCATTAATAATGACTGAGAAGTATACAAGGAGCAAAACACTCTAAAATTTGGCTATCGCCTTAGGTTCTTGACTGACCATGTATCCTAGGGATGTCGCTCTTGTCGATTACTAAAGTATAATGATTACTAGATATAGGCTCGGAGTCGTTCACCCCCCCCCCCAATTAGTCACTTTGACCTCAGCTAGCTAATTACATGGAGACTCTTCCACTTGCCGCTCATTTTTGGGTCCCTGGATTTACCCAAAATGCCCTGAAGCTTTTTGCCAAGATTTGGGGTAAGGTCAATAAATTGCGGCCGTGATCGCCAAATCGTTGAATGGGGAAAACCGTGGCTCCTTCCCTCCGGCGACTTTTTGAGATACAGAGAAAGAACTTCAATAATTTCATTGGTAAACTATCGCAAGTCACCACTTGTAACGGGATAGACTTGAATTTTCACACAAAACGCTTGAAAACGCTCGTCAACTGTCCCAAAAATAAACCGATAGCAATATTGTCTATGGGCTCGGCAGTTGAGGCCGAGTTCCGTACTCATTCACCTTCAGTCGCGTCAATCAGACCAATCCAAAAAGTACCCAAAGAGTTCAAAGGAAAGGTAAAAAAAAAGGAAATGGTGGACGTTGACCAATCCTCTAAGGACGCGCCACACAAATGTCTTCCATTCAGAATCGTAGCGGTATGGTGGATGCGTATTTGGCCTATACAATGACTTGCGGGGCCAGCCACCATACCAAATCTGTCTTTACCTTCCAGCCAGCATACCAAAATGTCTTTACCTTACCAGACAAGTCTGGTATCAATTTACCCGACCCGGAGGGATAGAGGCTTGGTTAGCCCGGGCGGAGATCGATCGCTCGACCGTGCGGGTGTCCGCAGCGCCTCTTATCACTGTACCACTTTCGACCTCAAAGAGTTTTAAACAAAAACTTACCAGTGGAGAGCTGCCGTCGGGAAAAGCGAGCGCATGCAGGAAACCGCCCAGTAGAACACCAAGCACGAACATCAGTACCGCCGCAAGCACCGCAACGCAGACGCCAGCGGACGAGCGGCGAGCTGCAGGTGCTGCTGACCACGTGGCTGAAAAAAATTTTCAAATCTTTTTTTGAAAGAAATATTTCTCGTAGTTCGGGCACCTTCTATTCATGCACCGGTTTGATCAATATGGTGACGAGAAAGCAAGGATAAAACCTGAAAGCACTTCAAATATTTGTTTTTTCCTTTGTCCTTAAGTAGTAGAGTTTCTGTTTCTGTTTGAAAAATTTCGTTCTTATTTGCCTGGGTTATTCTACACATTTGGAAACATACATGTCCACAATAAATAAATAATTAAATATGCACAGTACCGGACGTGACGTTTTGTCAAAAATTCATTCGCGGGACCTTTTTGCGCCCAAAAGCGCCGTTTCCAAATAACTTCCTTAGCACTGGTTTTAGGGAATTGAGCCCATCATCGTGTTCAGCAGCTCGAGATTTATATGTCGTTCGATAGAGCTCGAGCTGCTGAACACGATGATGGGCTCAATTTCGTAAATAAACCAGTTCTAAGGAAGTTATTTGAAAACAGCGCTTCTGGGCGCAAAAAGGTCCCGCGAATGACTTTTTGACAAAACGGCACGTCCGGTACTGTAGTAAGCTAGTCGACAAGCAAAAACGAAAAAGGAAAAAAATGAAGTCAAGAATCAGTGAATAGTTCGAATAATAAGATCTTTCCCTCGCGTCAAGCAGAGTCACAGGGAAACTAAATCCGATTTCGAAACTTAATAATAAAACAGAGGCAAGAAAATCTAGAAGTGCTCAGACTTCAGAAGGAAGCAGCTTCGTTCCTAATTGAGTTCGATGAGGTTCTTTTTATAATGGAATTTTTAGAAGGAGCAAAAGGTGAAAGCAAAGGTGAGAAGAGGAGTACTCCAACATTGACTTGTCTTCCAGAGAGAATTGAAGAATAGAGAAGATAAATCCTCCCTTACGAGTATGCTAGAAGAGTTTTCAATCTGGTGAGGCAGATTTTACCACTGGCAACGATCCACTAACAAAATCGCAAGTGATGAAATGCCCTTTGTAAACTATTATTGTTATCGATCACCCAGCTGCAGTGGTAGGCTCAGTCATTTGTCATGAGTGCTTAGAAAAAAGTGTGAATGAGAGAGCTACACAAAAACTGCTCTAATAGATTGTCAGAAGCTGCGAATGACTTGTTCCAATTTTATAAGAGCGAAAAATTCAACTAAAAGTCTGCTCGCCAGCTTCTCCGCTAGCACATCTGGTAGAACCGAGAGTAATAAACTTTTTCGGCTCGGAGGGTGAGAGAGTATGGCAAAAGAGCGACATCGGAGGCCAGAATCTGGCAAAACAAAAATAATAAGTGGCAGAACTTTGATGGGTGGTCATCAAAAACGTTTTGCATCGCCACATGGGACCGCTTTAGGAAGTTACCCAAACAGTCCGATTTGAATTGTTGCTTAGGGGTAAATATCGTTTTGATTGAAGACAAAAAAGGATGCATGAAAGAAGTTGTCGACGAGCTCCCTTAGAGTTCCAAAAAATGGCTTTCTGGCCAGCCATGATAAGGTAAAAGGTAGAGGGTCGGTGGCTAATCAGTCCCTAAGCACGCGCCGTGCCTTCGCCTTCCATTTAACAATTGTTGAAATTATGTTCGAACAAAACAGGACTTCTTTGTTTTTTGTGTACTTTTGATTCGAAATAGTCCTGACTGTTTCAAAAACGTTCGTTTTGTTGTGAAAATCGTGTTACATTGATGTACATTTGCCTTTAACTCATTCGTTTTGAATTATTTTGATGTGTTTAATGACTCACATCCCTTATTGCAAGCGCATGTTATACTAAATTTGTTAATTGTAGCGATTTTTGTTGTTTTTTGTTTTTGTATACTTTTGAACAAATAAATGTAGGTATCTTATACATACTGTGTCGTTGTTTACATTCATATCACAATTTTTCCTTATGTCCCTTTAAATAAGTATTCATATCACAAGAGAGGTTATCAATCAATTGAAAACCTCTCTTGTGATATGCATAACTATTTAAAGGGACATAAGGAAGATTTTCGGACGATCCGACCATGACCCCAAAGCCGACTGAATTTGAAGATTTTCGGACGACCCGATAATGACCCGAAAGTCGACTGCATTTCGCCCGCTTTTCGGACGACCCGTCGACGAAAAATCGATGACCCTCCGTAACAATTTTTAGTCATCCGATTTTGCCCCGCGGGTCGTCCGAAACGAGTGCCTGAGAAATGGCGAATGCGTATTTGGTCTACATAATGACTTGCGTGGGCCAGCCACTATACCTAGTTATTGTCTTTACATTCCCAGACAGGTCTGATACCGATTTACTCAACCCCGGAGAGATAGAAGTCGTGGTCAGCTTGACCGACGATCGATCACTGGACCTGTGAATGCCAGCAGCGCCTCTTACCACTGTGCCAGCCATCGAAAACAAACGAGGCCAGCTGTCGTTTCTTTTGATTTGTTTCGCATTTAGAGCCTGTTGGGATGAAGCGCTGCTTGATATGCGTGATTTATTAAAGAAAATTATCAGTATCATGTCCCCAAATCGATATTCAAACCTTTGACGACCACGCCTTTTTCGCAGGCCTCGCGCGTGGGGCCAATCGATTTTTGCGGCACTCATAGCGTGATGATTATTTGGTGAAAATAAATATGTATTTGTTGAATACATTTGCCAAGACTGTTTTTGTGGAACACTCTTTTTACTGCAATGTTTAATCACGGAGTACGTGATGCACATGTAAGATTTCTCGAGGCTTGAAATATCTCAAGAAAATGAATTCTTAAGACTGTGGCTTGACATCAAGCCACACGGTCCCACGCGGTCAACGGGTCGTAGCTTGCCATCAAACCACGCGGTCGTCAGTGGGTTAACACGTTGACGACAGTATGGCGCAATGCTGCGCCACAGTCTTGTATCATATTTTTCTCGATACATTTCAGAATTTTGAAGGATGTTTTTGTGCCACTTTTTAGTAGACCTTTGCACACTATTATAGGAAGCATCGGCCTTGAAAATGATTCTTAGCTTCCGATTTGCTGGAATTTTTGATTGTGCACTAGTTTTCTTTACAAGTAAAAGCAAATAATGGTGATTGCAAGAAACAAATAAATGCAAACAAATGCTGTTTACTGGAACAAATACATAAATACGGACAAATATTGATTATTCGAATAAACAAATAATGAACAATAAACAAATAACAATTTCCTTTTAACCTGGGAAAAAGGACATTCTAAAAGCTTCCAGCTGTTATTTTTCTATTTTCATTGCAAAAAAAGGAATAGTCACAATCCCCGATATTACAGGACGGTTTATGTAGTCTTCGAGATTTATTATTAACTTCCATTTTGAAAAAAATCGTCATATGCCGGCATCACGCCACAGCCTCAGCGCGCTAGAAAATCGGTTGGTCCCACGCGCCAGACACGCGAAAAAGGCGCTGTCGTCAACGTGTTAAAAATAATATGCACAGTGATCGTATGATTTACAGAAGATTATGAAATAGAAAACGAAGGCATTCTCTAGCTGAAGGGGTTTCTACTAACATTTTGCTCTATGAGAATAGCGTTGGATTATCCAACGAACGCCCTGCGATAAATTATCATCCCGGCCAGCTCAGAAATCCACATCAACGTAAATTGGGTAGAGCGAAGACGTGGAGCTAGAGTAAGGAAAAAGCGAAGGCTAGAGTAGGGGAAAAGAGGCCCATACCTCGCCAGCAAAGCCGAACGAACAGCTCTATTGCAGATGGTGGAGGATTTCTTATAGTTTTCCATGCCTATTTTTTAGATAGTGCGAGCGTGGCACGTTGGTAATAGGCGCTACTGACACGGACACGGTCGATCGATCTATCCTCTCCAGGGCTAACCAAGCCTTCCATCTCTCCGAAGTTGTTTAAATTGGCTCCAGATTTTTCTGGAAAGGTGAGACGCTTACTTAGTATTATCTGAGATCTGGGTAGAAATAGGAACCCCTGATATCTGTGAAAGTGGAAGTGACTAGAGCCGCCGCAGTTATATCCGACGTTAAGCGATCGATCCTTCCCCAAAGCCAACCACGCCTTCCTTACCTGTGGATGGAGTTAATTTGTAGTAGATTTGTCTGGCAAGGTATAAACACTGGCTTGTTACAGCGGCTGACCACCGCAAGTCACTGTATAGAATACACGAATCAAATATGTACCCATTAGCCATGTCTCTACGATTCTGAATGGAACACGAATGCGTGGCGCGTCATCAGGGAACTGATCAACGTCGGCATCTTTACATCTACTTGAACTAGGATCCACGGCAGAGAAGATTTTGTGCTTCCTGAGTAGAGTTGCTTAAGAAGAAGGAAAGAAACTAAGAAGATGTTAACGCCGTTAATTTTGCTTGTGAGCAATGGTGGGTGAAAAGCTAAGAGTTCCAAAGATAAATGAAAGAAAAGAATGAATGAATGAAGAATAACGTAGGAAATAAAAAATATTGAGTACAAACGCGTAAACTACATATGAGCATTTAAGAAGGAAGCCAAGAACAGTGCTGGTGAAAATTATGCACTTTGAGCCTATCGGAGCATCCATAGTGCACTCACCGGAATGTCTAATTTTAACTAACTAAGGAAAATCCACGTTCCTTTCAAATGGGTCCCTATGGGCCAAAAGGTTAACGAACGGACGAAGGACGTCATTGCCTGACGAAATAAACGGCGGCAAAAACGAAGCCCCACCATGGGTCTGCCAGCTGGTGATAGAGGGACATTCTGAGTAACTCGGTGGGTGAGAATATACCAAAGTTAGCAAGATTAGACAAACCAAGATCGTATTACCTCTCAGAGAGTTGGGTCATCTTATCGTTAGGACCACGATCGAAGAGATTCTTCAACGATATGAAAAGGGTAATAAATGTAGGGAATAGAAGGTAACGATAAAGGTCAAGGTGCCGGCGTTGATCAATCTCCTGAGGACGTGCCATTCACTCGTATTTTAGGGGCATAGTGAATGCGTGTTTGGCCTATACAGTGACTTGCGGGGACGAGCCGGTATACCAAATCAGTGTCTTCGCTTTCCCAGATAAGTTTGGTACCGATTTACCCAAACCGGGAAGGATGGAATGGAATGCTTGATAAGCCCGGGCGTTGATCGACCGCTCGACAGTGCCGGTGTCAGTAGCGCCTCTTACCACTGTACCACGTGTGTCCAATGTAGGAAATGTCCGGTTGTTAACCAACTGAAGAGAACGAACAAAATCGTGGTGGTGCGTGGAGTAAATGAAAGCAATGAGGAGGCCGATTAGCCAACGCGAGGAGTGTCGAGCAACGATTGTTTATGAATGGAAATTAATAGCCGCCGAATCTCAACGTTTCCGTCGAGAAACGTCCCTTTGCACTGGAAGAGGGGGTTTTCGAGATGGTGATGACCGCTTTGGTAAAACGAATTTCGAAAGAAAACATTTTTTTATTTTATTTGTTCATTTGATACACGAGTGGGCTCGTGTGGGTTACAACACTGGGACCTAGGAAACCAAAAAAACAAACACGATACAGTACAAATATCGACAACGCTCAAAATATCTGAATTACGTTGAAAATATTAAACGAAGTCGTACACAGTATTGAAAATGACAAACAGCTAACAAAAACCGGAAAACATTTGAGACTACAACTTAAAGGTTGGAGCAGCGACTAAAAAAGGATTTAAAAGATGATAACCTAAGTGGAATAGCACCTTTTTTTCTGAGGTTGCCGTAAGCGAAGCAGGTCCTATGGGTGGAAAAGTTACTTCTGCAAGTGAGCTTGGCTCTACCAGGATCATATCTTACACATCCTCTTCTCGTGGTTGTTGTCCACAATTTCAATAAGTCTGAGGTCTTGATACCGCAATTATGATGAATAATTTTGTGAAAAAGTATCAAATCGTTTCTTTTCCTTCTATAATAAAAACGACCGTCACGACAATATTAACGAAAGGTCGATAGACTAAAAAAGGTGAGCTAAAATCTTCGAAAAATTGGGTCAAACTGAAAAAGGAATCAGTTTAATTCTGTGACTACGAAAAATATCTGTGATGTTGTATCGTGCTTACTCTTTTCTTTTTGGATGATTTAGCTGATTTCTTTTGAATTTTTTTAAGTTTCCGCGTGGATGTATATCTACGTAATATGCAGAGATAGATGAAAAAATTATTCAATCAAACCTGCAAGAAACAGGAGGTTTCAAAGGATTGAGACTAGATTCTTCCATTATGGACCATTCCTCTTCGATGAGACCTTTAAAGTGAACTTTTGCGGTTTTCAAATGTGGGCGAAAATCCAAGTGATTAATCAGACTGTTCCTGGATTGGCTAGAGGGTATCGGATCGAATTTCAGCTGCCGCTAGAGTGGATACCTTTAAAATAACGGAAAATGTCTTGACTCCGACGAATCCATCACTTTGCGATCCACACAGCAGGATAAATAAATATTCCACCTAACAACCTCGAAATAATTAAGCGGAACGACGTTCGCAATAGCCAAAAGTTGTCCCGTTTTGGTGGTGGCGACTAGAATCTAGGATACGGGCTAGTTTTCGAAGGTTGATCTACAAAAACAAAAAATTATAGTGGAGGTGTAGCTGCTAGAGTTGTGCCCGCAACATTGGCCAGGAGAAGTGCGAGCACCATCGAAAAAAAACATACGAATGTCCGCTTTCGTGTGGACACTTCACGACGAAAAAGTCCTGAATGGGCACGACTACCTTCCAATCGTGTCCATTCCAGATGAATACTGAACAGGCTAGGACTGTAGACCGGCCCCAATAGGGACAGGATCTCAGTTCAAGTGATCCGGCTGGACCTATAGGTGTTGGAAGTAAGGAATAAAAGGCTGTAGATATCTAGGACTGAACGCAATCGGCTATAAATGTGAAGGTAAAAATGTCGACGTTGATCAGTCCCTTAAAGACGCGCCATGCATTCGTCTCCCGATCAGAATCGTAGAAGGAAGTACAAGGCCTATAGAATGACTTGCGGTGACCAGCCGCTCTACCATGTCAGTGTCTTCACCTTCCAAACAAGTCTGGTACCAGTTTACCCGACCTCGAAGGGATAAAATCCTTGGTTTGCTCGGGCGGCGGTCGATCGCTCAATCGCGCTGGTATTTGGCATGCTCTCAGTAGGGCCTCTTATCACTGTACCACGGGCACCGTGTAATCGGCTAAGGCAAAGTATTATATGATTTTTTCATTATTATCACCTAATACTAGCCCGGTCGTACCCATGAAGTTTAGCAGTGGTAGGCAGAGATTGGTAAGAGGTTAGAACAGGTCAACGGTCTGTTGGTAAACGTTGACCCACTCCTCCGAATTTCGCCGAATAGAAATCCCTGCTGCGCCAACTAGGGATCCACTAAATCGCTTACCCCCTCCCCTTCAACATTATCTCTTACCCACTAAATCCCGAACAGGTCGTGGCTAAGCCAGGTTTCTCTATACCCACACGTACCAACAGATTAAAGATGAGAATATTAACATGAGTATCTACTTTTTCTTGCGTTCCTTGGATTACTCTTATATATAGTGGAAGTAGATGTTATAATGGTGGGGTTAGGATCATTGCAAAAATCGCGGCTCAGGTAAGATTCGAACCCGATTCTTATTTTACCGTGTAATGCACTGATAAATAATACATAGGTCAAAAAGCAATCCAATGTGAACAAGTTTGTGGGCTTCCTTCCTATCAAAACTGTGAAGGGAGATTCCTGGAAATTGATGGTGCCAGGATAATCGCAAAAATCGCGGCTCTGGAAAGATTTGAAACCGAGTCTCTGGGTTATCTGACTGTGATCTTGACTGATAAATAACAGTTCAAAAAGGAGCTAAAATCGGACGAGAATAATCAAGCATCTGAGTTCAAAATATGGCAACAATACTGCAGAAAGTCCAGCACTTCATAACCTTCGGCGCATTGACTTACTATTACGATGTATCACTGTATTATTGAACCTTCTAACCTTGCACTGTTTTGACCACATTTCAAACCCATTTCCCTACTAACCTCTGTTTGGCTCTTGGTAAGCCTTTTTGAGGCCTAGAAGATATGTTAATAAAAAATTAAATAGATAGACCAATAGATAGGCTCAGCCAAACAGCTCAGGGTGCACTAGTGAGTTCGAGAGAATGAGCTTTGACTGATTCTCTCGAACTCGCGATGTTTGATTGGTCCACAGGGACCCGGAAGAGTCGATAGAGTGAGTGAGGAAAACAAGAGTGTGCTGAAAGAGACCGAAAATTGATTTTAACTGTGAAAGAATAAATCTTCAATAGCTTCACTTAATAACACATAAATAGAGAGAAAGAAAATTCTTATATGTGGGTGTCAACGGCAAAAACTTCTGAGAACATGTGGGTAGTCAAGGGCAATACGGGACGAACGATGATGGTGGTAGGTCACGCCCATGCATAAAAGAACACGAAGTCCAAATAATACGAAAAATTGTTTATATCAACTGGAGAAAACGAAATGCTGAAGAACCACGGTCAAAGCCACCCTAATCCCCTCTGTAAACTATTCCGAGCACGAAAAAGAACGGATGTTTCGAAAACGGCTGCCAAACAATGGTTTCGAGCGTCCATTTTGAAAAATAAGAGAAAAATGACGGGAAAATTTAACAAAGTTTTAATTTTATTTGAAGGTGATCAGGTATCGGGAGGTGATTTGAACAGCTCAAACACAATTTCGATGATTTTTGTTCTCAGCGATAGCAGCAGTCATAAATAAATTCAGCCAAAGCAAAACTCGTTCTGAACGGCTGGTCTCGCTCCACCCTTTCCTACCCTTACACTTCACCCTGGGTTATTTAGAAAGTTCTGGACTTCTTCAATGTTATTCAAAGACATTTGTAGGGGCGAAGGCGAAAAACAACCACACCAACCACAAATCGGTGACTTTACGACGTTGTCACCCAGACCGAGGGTAGTTCTATCCACCATCTGGTCATTTATATCACGAAAGTGTCCATTCAGCTGTCCGCCCGAGTTACTGAAAGTCGCCGGCCAGCCAGATTTCGACCCGATGGGACCATAAATTCATCTATGACATTCGATGACAAAAAGACCATCCGTTGTTCCACCTCTCCTATCGGAACCGATGTCTTCTCTTCAAATCAGACAAGTAGCCAAAGTCCTAAGGCCCACTCACACTCGGCAGCGTGGCAGTGATCAGAGACGCAGAGGACGCGGCGAAAACTGAAAACGTTCACTCACCGACGGTGGTCTTGGGCTCGGAGCCAGTCTGCTCGTAGAGCAGCTTCACCGAAACCTGATCCTGCATCGTCCTTTTGTGTCTTCTTCTGCCGATCTGCCCAGCTCTCCTCCGCCCAGTCTCCTACAATTCAACCTACTTGAATTATTGATCGAATTTGACGAGTTTTCCACGAGCGCCTTTGATTTTCAGGTGAACAAGGACACATGGGAAATGAAGAAATGGACAATCAACATCAACTTTTGAGAGACAAAGTAAAAGAGAAGAGAATAAATGAGTTCGAGAATAAAATGCTGTCGTACCTCACTCTCCATAGATATTTGCAGAAAAAATATAGTAAAATTATCCAGTCTCACTTTTCTCTTACCTTACTGTTTCCAGGGGGCGAAAGGTTCCCTGTTTCAGCTCATCAGGTGCTTTTCGGGTAACCCGAGGGAGCATTGCAGTGGGGAATACCAGCTAATTTATTGCATTTATTATGGGTAAGGTAAGGTAAGGCAAGGATGTCGACGTTGATCAGTCCTCCAAGGATGCGCCATACATTCGCTTCCCGTTCAGAATCGTAGAGGCATGTTTAGTGCGTATTTGACCTATGCAATGACTTTCGGGAGTCACCCGCTATATCAGATCGTTGGCTTTACCTTTCCAGACAAGTCTTTTACCAATTTACCCAACCGCGGAGGGATAAAAGGCTTAGTTAGTCCGGACCGGGATCGATCGCTCGACCGTGCGGCTGCCAGTAGCACTTCTTGCTACTTCACAACGCAAGCCCTTATTTACCATTATGTTTATCATTACATTTTATTATTTTTTATAATAATTATTTTATATCACATTCTTTCTTTTCATGGATGTGCTACTGGAAGGAAAATATGTTACTTAGACAACAACGTTATTCAGATGCGAAAAACAGCAAATTATCAGAGAATATATGTTAAAAATAACACAGACAAGAGGAGGTCCGCTACTGATAACACCATATCTATATGGATGCTCTTATAATACGAATTTAGAGAAAATAGGAGTACATTGGCCACAAATAAAAATCAATTATAGGCTGGCAAAGTGCACTGCCAACCTGTACATAATTGATCGGATCTCCGACTGACGAGCAAAATAATTGTGCGCTACTGCAGTAGGAGCGATGATCCTTGTTCCAGAGTTTATTCATTTATCTCTTTGTCATTTTATTTATTTATTTACTTATTCTATTATTCAAGACGATCGAGGCCACATGTATGACACAATATGCAACTCCCATTAATCACTAACAGTAAAAAATACATTGGGTACATTAAGAAAAATCATGCAAAATTCATAACAAATGTGGACCCGAGCCTCCTGATTAGAATCCAGTATACCAATTCTTACCACCTTATTAACTCGGTCGTCCTCTATGTTTTCCAGACAATAAAAAACAATAATTCTTGAAGCAATATACTGTACGTTCATAGCATTCGTAAACGAAAACAGGATCAACATAGATACATTGAAAAGTAAAAAATTTACACCCAATAAGGGTCAGGAACATATGAGACTTCACGGTCCGGTGAAGTGGGCTGAGCTGTCAAGGCGAAGGTGTGGAACAAGATCTCTCCTTTTTTCAGGTAATTGTGACTAATAGCTACGATTTCTTACTGGCAATTAACACTACTAACAACGATAATGGAGGTCTGTCCCAAAGGAGAACAAAAAAAACATAAGATGAATGTAGAGATACACAAGACGTCAGTCTCAATAGAAAAAAAAACAGGTGACCAGCAGCGGTGGCCCTGGGTTTGAATCACCCGCCCAATCGTCTGACCTCTGTGGCACAGGTCAAAGCCCAGAGGCAAGTGCTCAGTCACCAACCGGTCGCCTCTCTCTATATTACGACTGTCCTTAATAAATTGTGGAGTTTCCTACTATATTTTCCCTGAATTGTAGATTGACTGAAAGTTCTTCAATTTTCATAGGGTTTCTAGTCCCTAAATAGCAGATCTCTTCCAAGATAGCCCCTAGCTTCCCTATAAGGAACGCTGAGAGAAACGAAGCTGCACTTGACTTTTTGGAGATCAGAGAACCGCATGAATAGGTAAATATGTCATGCCCTCGAAAATCACTCAGACTTTTATTTACTTATTTATTTATTTATACACGGAACGGATAGTTGATTATTATTTATTTATTTATTTATTTATTTATTTATTTATTTATTTATTTATTTATTTATTTATTTATTTATTTATTTATTTATTTATTTATTCATTCATTTATTTATTTATTTATTTATTTATTTACTTGTCTATTTATTTACTTGTTTATTAATTTATTTATTCGTTTACCGACAGACTTTTATTACCTTTACCTTACAATTAGACTCTAGAATGGTCAAGATTCACGTACGTAGTGACGCTAAAAGAGCTGAAATGAATTTTGTCCAGCAATTATTTTCGTTCCTCAATGGAAAAACAGATACGCCAGATAATTGTTCGTTCAACTACTTACCTAGTACCTTTTCTAGGTTTCGGCAGTTTTTTTTTGAATTTTGAAACATTTAAGGGTGATATAAAGCAGTAGAAAATAATGAGCAGAGCGGCGGAGGACAGCTTCGATCTGTCGTCTGCCGGATAAGCCGTCACAATCATCAGCCTCAGGGAACGAACGAGCAGATTCTGCTCCTTGTTTCATTAATCACGTTGTGTTCGCGTGGCGACATGTTGGATTGACACTTTATGAGCGTAATTTTAGGATCGAGGGCGTCGGTGGCGCAGTGGTAAGAGGCGCTGCTGTCACCCGCACGGTCGAGCGACCGATCCCGGCCCGGGCTAACCAAGCCTTCCATCCCTCCGGGGTCGGGTAAATTGGTACCAGACTCGTCTAGGAAGGTAAAGACACTGACTAGGTATACCTGCTGGCCCAGCAAGTCATTCTCTAGCCCAAATACGCATTCCTATGCCTCTACGATTCCGAAGGGAACACGAATGTATGGCGCGTCCTTAGGTGGACTGATCAACGCCGGCACCTTTACCTTTAGCTTTACCTTTTACTTGTTCTATTACCCTGATATATAGATCTCCTTCAATGTATACCTCAAATTTCTTTGCCCGTTGTAACTCATACCACATTCATGAATCTGTGTCTAGGTGCAATCTACGGGGAAATGCCCCCAAGTGGAGTCAAGTACCATTGACCCCCGAGCGGACAGGAAGATTTCGCGCTCCAATCGACCTAAGCTGAGTATCAGCGCAAACGAGTCGGCGAATCGATCGGGCATCGTCGATGTGCTTCTAAATAGTGCGCATGTTGTTTATGGAGGGATAAGTGCTGGATCTATCGGTTATTTTCGATCAATATCTATGCAATCGATATCCATGGCAGTCATATTGTCTGCAGCTTACCCATTCGTTGTTCTGGACATTTTCCTTGCAATGATTTATGGTTTCCTTAGTTGTGGACACAGCTGGGATCTTGACGCTATGGAGGTTCAGGGTTTGTAGAAAATGGTAAATGGGAACAGTTGTGTATTGTCTGGGACATTTTCTGCCTAAAAATCAGTATCATGGAAGCTCACCAGGGATTAGATGAAGCGCTGGAACCTAAAACGGTTTCTTTTCCACTGTCATGAATTCCTTAGTATCTTTACTCTTTATCCTATAATTATTTTTCCTTACTCCACCTTATTTGTGGAGTTTTTCTCTCCCATTTGTTTTATATGTTCGTTTGTCTCTTCAACTTAATTTTTGGTAGAAGTCGCTATGGTTTACGATGCCAAATCTGGCTATGGAACTTTCTACAAGATCTGTTAGCTTTTCTTCGAGAAACCTAGAAAAATGACCTCGTATTAAGTCATCACTCAACAGTTAAATTAAACTCATATGAAGTGTCTACTTGATAAGTCGACCGTAATGAACCTGCCTTTACTGCCTCTGAAATAATACAGCAAGGTTAGCTCAGCTTTTACCAAAACTCATGATCTTTTTATTCTACGTAGATCAAGCAGCATCGATCTGTCGTTTTCGTTATTTTCGGGTTTGTGAATTTCTATGGACATTAGAGAATCTCGCTGCGAACATTTAATAATGTTCACCATCATTAAACGGTCGCCTGTTTTTTTTTTTGACATGAATAAGGTGGATAAGAATAAGTCACCCAATTCATTACTACCAAACCGGCAATCACGGCTGGTCGATGAAGGTGTGGTGGTTCTATCCTCTTGCTTGCTAAGGTGTGGTTCTATAGTTTAGTTAGAATTCTACTCTGAATGGTTTTCTTCTGCGCTTCCACGTGAACAAAACGGTTCGACAAGCATTTGGTTGGCCTCTCCTGTGTGGATTAGGATGTTGCAGCGAAATAAATGGAAATTTCCCGTGGTCGTTCCCCCATGAAAATCGCTAAAATTGGTGTTCGAGTATTTAGAATTCGAAAATACATATTTAGCAACAATATCACCTCGTTTGACGGTTCTAGTAAGTACAGCAAGTGCAACACTTTTACTGGCTTCACCTTAATTCACATAATGTCAAAAAAGCCGAATTTCCTTTTATTTGCCCCTCACGTGTTATGTAGCCCTAATTCGGAATCTCGTTTCTGAAAATTCGATTAAGCGGTATTTTATTAGATGTCGCGCAAGAACTGATACAACTTTGTATTTAAAAAGCCATTATTTTGGTCTTTATCGAACGAGCCTAGAAGTTCGGTGCGCCGAACTCCGAGGTATTTATATCGATGAGTATTTGCAAAAGTGGTGTAAGTAGAATTGAGTTGGTTGCATCAGGCGAACGATTAGCACGTAGCTTACGAAGAACTGTCTCGAAATTAAAATGGGAGTGTCACGTTAACTGTAAAATGCATTCAGTGTAACTGGTGCAATGCCAGCTCACTGGCTCAAACCGTAAGTACGGATAAGTGCTGGAAGTAAAAGCCCACGGGCTTAAGGAAAGTGCTAGCGGTGCGCAAATGACCCCTAGCACTTTCTCCTCTCAGTTGGGGAGGAGAGCCGTTGTCTCAGTGGCGTAGTGGTTAGCACACGAGCCCCGGTTAGGCACGAGACGAGGGTTCGAATCCCGCCCGAGATGCGATTTTTTCGACGAACCTAGCACCACTATTAGAATATCTACAAACTCGTTTCGCTAGGCTGGCTTGCTGTAGGAGAGCGATAGTGAACCAAAGACCATTGAGTGCTATGTGATTTAGGGGTGCATCAAGTAGAAATGTTGTACTTAGTAGAATCCTTAAAGAGGTCGCATTGTTCTTAAATGTACATTTTCACATTCTCAACACTCGAACACCAATTTTAAAGGTTCCTGCGGACGAGTACGTCTTCGAGAAATTTTTTCTTTAGCTACGTCCCCAAATCACATGGTGCAACAATATGACCTCTATTGAGAATTCTGCTGACTATTGCAAGTGGAACTCTTCTACCTGTTGCATCCATAGACTACATAGCACCCATTTATTTGTTCAAAAACATTCAAGAAGTTGCAAGAAAGATCGGAATCGGAGGAGTCGAAATAGATTGAAAAGTGGCTGCGTCAGTTCGACGGTGCCCGGACACAGGATTAGAGTGGCACACGGTGTTTGCCGTTGCGGCGACGGCGACGGCGGCAAGCTCACCTAATTCCGTATTAACTCAGAATAGGGGAGCGAAGGAGTTGTGCTAGTTTAAGCATATCGACAAATATGTTTTTCGCCGATGACTACTTCTCGACATCGTCGCGTCACTATGTCATTGCGTGCTGATGACAGACCGAATGTTTACCAACAGGACATGTTTCACAAGTTCTTAAATATCTCTGTAACCTAGTACAGGTTCCAGTAAAAACGCTCCTTGTTGGTGTAGCAAGGTTTTCGGGAGGTTTTCATTGGAAAGGTAGCAAACAGAATAGTGCAGGGCAAACTATACAACGGTAGGAGGAATATGGGATAACTTTAAAACATGCCCTGCGGAAAGCAAACAGTAGAAAATATATTGTGAATACCCTAATGGTAAGCGTCATAAAGTTGAGAAGTTCCTTGACCGTTCTGTTGAGACACTTGACGTTTTGAAATTTAAATGACTTGTTACTTTTAAATCCGTGGTTAGTCCAACTACAATTGCCTTTTAAGCTCCCGCAGTCATCCCTTCCTTGTTCATTACATTTTTATTTTTATTTCCGTGGTCAGTTTCGTTAGGTATTACTAACTCTGCTGCTGTGTTTTTGTTCAGTACTGACGTAAAAATAAATAATGAAATAATCGCTCTGACTACCACACTGCGTACAATTTCGAATCGTCGCCGGCTTTACGTTTTATTCTTTGTTTGTAAGCCTTCATTGTTTAGGAACCGAATACGGATTTCAAAGTGAAGCACAAACAACATAGAAAAGATGGATCCATGGAGTGGCTATCGGAATATGCCACCAGATCAAGGTATGCTTAAGATCTGATCTGCTTGCTGAGTTACTATCATATTTGATCAGAAAAAAAGAACAGAACAACAGATTGTCACAAAAGGACTTTCATTAAGTGAAACATGGACAATGCAGGCATCAATAGTCATTGATATAATCAATACCTTAGAATTACGCAGAGGTTAATTAGGGCTAAGTTTTAAGCATATTTCGGAAAAAACATTATTAGTTTTTGTACGGAGACGTAGGGAGTCACTATACCTGTTGTCATTCTAAGCTTTTACCATTTGCATAACGTTTCTCGAGGACGCGCCACGCATTCGCGTTCCGTTCAGAGTCTTAGAGGCATGGTCGCTACAGTAGGGCCAGCCGCACCCATACCGAGTCAGTGTCTTTCCCTACCCAGACGAGTCTCGTACCAATTCGCCCGACCCCGGAGGGATGGAAGGCTTGGTTTTCAAGGTCGGGGATCGGTCGCTTGACAGTGTGAGTGGAAGTAGAGGCTCCTGCCACTGCACCATACATGACCATCTTTAAGGTGTGGAAAGGATAAATGAAGAATAGGCCGTCCCGATGTCTTACCACGCCCATGTGACATGCATTTTGTTGACTTGCCGTTCAGTTCATACAATAGCTGTCTACTTGTGGTTTGTTGGTGAGCTGAGAGAGAGAGCAAACGGACTGCTATTGTGTTGATTGAAATGGGAGCGAAGGTGGGTAGACTCGCTCTGTGACGCGAACATCGGTTTTGTTAAGATGCGCTCAGCGAAATGACTATTTCTTAAGGGTTCAGCGTCAGTTTCTGGCAGGTTTACATAAAACAAATGTGGTAAATTTTGGGTGGTGTGAAAGTTTTTGAACGCATTTTGCATTATTTATGGTGAAGAATAGTTGAGGATTATGTGAATTTTCGGATGAATTATTGTCTAGAAGACACATGTCTTGGTTTTATGAATGTAAATCGTCGACAATATCGTTTTCATCTTGGTGGGTGGCCTCAGTGTAGTACAAAGGGGTGCCACTTCCATTCACATGGCCAGCGATCGGTCTTCGCCCAGGCTAACCAAGATCTCCATCCCTCTGGGCTTGCGTAAATTGGTACCAGACTCGTTTGGTAATTTAAAACTCTGATTTATGCAGCGGATGGTTCAGACATTGTATGGGTCAAGGGCGCTTTCATTAGACCTCCACAAATCGGAATGGAAGACGAATGCGTAGCGCGTCCACAGTGGGCTCGGCCACTTTAAATTAACGGCACCTTACTCCTAATCGTGATTGTTTTGCTGCGCATGTGCATAGCTTTCAATCAAATCCGTCGGGTCCTGTAATCTGTATCGATTTATTGCTATTCGTATTTATCAATCACTTTTTCAGTGAATTGGGCTGATCTCGCCCAGCGCTGGATGGCAATGCGATCGGCCCAGGACGAGTCTGGGCCGCCCCATCCCGGTGACGCTAACGGCTATGGCGGTCCTTACGGTGCTGGCCGAGGACCACCGAACCATTACCCCTCCAATGGCGGCTACGATAACTTTGGCCGAGGAGAACCCAGTCATTTCAATCAGGACTATGATCATCATCAAGATTATGACCATCGAGGCCCCGAAAGAAGCCATTCTGGACCCGGAATGTACGATAATCGTCATCCTGGTGTGTTTTCATGTGTTCAAAAAACTGATAAGTACTTGTTAACGAAAATAGTATATTCTTCGTTCTTAAGATGACTGGACTGCTTCGGGTCCTAATCGACCGATTTTTCCGTCAGCAGCACAGACTAAGAATGAACCGCGTAATGTAAGTCATATATAGTCTTCTAACCAGTTTCTAATTATTTTTTAAAAATTTTCTTTCAAGGATTTCCAAGATGGATATAGAGGTCATTGGGGAGGACCACCCCCGCATGCGTCAGATTCACATACTTCTCAAAATGACTATCATCATTCGGTAAGTTTGCAGTCAGTCTAGCATAAACTGTCTTTTTACGCTTTTTTTGTGTAAAAATTGTGTTTTTAAGCCTGGACCACCACCGAATCGATATATGCAGCACGATTTCCATCCGGCACCACCACAGCCGAACAGGAACTGCGGTCCACCTCCGCCAAATGGCGCACCGCCACCTTTGCCCATCCCACCCCATCTTCGTGGCCCTCCGTTTCCAGGAGGACCACCATCAGGAGCGCCGCCACCTCTAGGAGGGCCCCTTCGAGGAGGAATGGGAGCGCCCCTTCCACCACGAGGTCCTCCTCACGGAATGGATGGTCCCATGCAATCACGAGGTCCTTCACATGTTGACGAACCACTACCACCTAGGGGTCCTCACGGAATCGACGGACCCCGAGGACACCATGGTTCAATCCCTTCACGAGGCCCACCGCAGGGTCTCGATGGGCCCATGGGGAGACCGCCAGTGCATGGAGGACCGCCGCCAGCGGGACCACCTCCTGGAGGTTCTCAAGGACCTCAGTGGTTCCCACCTCCACCGCCATTCTATCCACCTGGTCCATTTCCCTCCGGAGCTTCAAGTGGTACTCCTCCACATCAGTCAGGAAGCAGTCACAGCTCAGCTCCTTCAGCACCGTTTTTCACTATGGGTAGGCGTTTTACAATATTACAATAGATTTTTAAACTCTTTTCTCTTTTTTCTGTCCCTTAACAATAAATTGCAGATGCGAACGCCAGGAAGAAGCTACCGGCGTGGATATTGGAAGGTCTTGAAAAGGCGGAACGTGAGAAAATGAAGCAGTTGGAGAAGGAGGAACGCATGAAAAAGGCTGAAGAAGAGAGAGCCAAGCGGCGAGCTCTAGCTGGAAAGGGCAGATTCGTAAGCCGTTCTCGCTTTATCCTTGACTTCTTAGCAGATGCAGTTAATCATAGCAGTCTGAGTGACATCATTACTTTCCGTCATTTTTCTGAGCCGTAATTTACAGAGAATTTGGTAATTTTCGAAATATTCATTGTCCTCTGCTGACAGTATTGTACTTCAGGACAGCAGCAGTGATGAGGACGACGATGGTCATGCTGATGATGAGCGATCACGATCGAAATCACGACAATCAGCCGGTGGCGAGGATGATGATGGTGAGCCGGTTTTCTTAGCGAAACGGCATGATCTTCCTGTTGAAGACCTTCGCACTGAGGAGGAAAAGAAGGACGACGCGGTATGTGTATGGTTTTGCATTTGCTCGTAATTATAGGCAGAGACACAAGTCAGGGCTCTGTACAGCAGGAATTACTTTCGTTGCTTTTGAATTCGGCATTTGTGCTCTTTAAAGATGATGTTGAAGAATCATATGGATTTTATTTGAAAAAAATGTGAAACGTAGCCAATTACACTGTATCGACGGTGGACAGCTGGATTGTTCCTTACTCTTTTTTTTTTGAAGCCCTCTTCGGGTACAGCTATTCCCTCACTATTTCGTTCTTTTTTTGATAGCAGATTCAATTCTTTCCTCGGAGTTTCTCTCTTGGGTAAAATGATAGCTGTTGTAGTTGAGGCAGTGAAACTTTTAAAAATACAAAACCCCGCTCTGAAGGTACGTATCAAATCCGCGGGTGATCGACCTGATTATGGGTTTTTTAGACGCTTTTTCACCATTGTTCGTTATACCTTCCCCGTTTTGTTTTACTTTTTCCTACGGAAGTTTTCAATAACTGCGTTCAGTTAAGAAATAGACCCGATATTTTTCGATGTTTCCATATTAGAAGGCTTGATCTGTAGGTTTGGAACGTTATAGTTTGTTGGATATCGTTTATTTTTGCAGATGGTTGCTGTACGATTCATCATGATGTCTCTGTTGATGGAATGCACAGACGAGGTGCTCCGCTCGTCAATATCAGACTGCATCCGCGAGGCTAAGAGTGAAGGTCTGCGGAAAGAATTTCGTCACGATACAATTATCTCTTCCGCACTTCCCTCAGTATTACTGGGGACGGCTTATTAACGACTCTATCGTTTTTGTTTTCTTCGATTTTGTTCACTAGAGCTCTTTCGATCTCCATACTAATCACTCGAAACAGGTAACGTTTCTCAGATTCACGTGTAGTGAACTACGGGTGAAACAACTTTTCTCATAGGTGTGTACATATTGACATTTTTCATGTTCTCATTTCTATATGATCCATTTAGCTGAACCAAAGCTACTTGCGAAGAGTTCCGCATTGGCGGCTTTGTCAAGTCTCGGTAAGCTTTCATTTTTCTTTAGTTTTCATCGTTTAACGCCTTACTTATAAACACACATGTACTGCATTACAAATATTGATCTCGATTTTACAGAAGTGATTTTTGCACAATTGAAAGTTTATTAGATTCTGTTTCGGGACAGATGAGTTGTATCGCACGAATTTTGCGCCGCATACAGCGTTTCTCTGATAAAATATCATTGAAGATCAATAGAAGAGAGCGATTTTCGATTAAAGTGACACAGCTGTTGAGCAAAATTCGCGCGCCCATCTTTTGCTGCCCTTTGATCGTTGAGTTGTTATTGTTATTTTTGCGATAAAAGTCGTGAAATCTTCATGTTGAATGTCGTCACCTCCTCTGAGGGGCCTTAGGTACGAATCTGTTCGGTTTGTTTTGATGCCACTAAATTTTTTGATTCCCTTAACCGTATCTTTCGTCTCAATTTAAGTTGAAGTGAAATAGTGGTATCAATAGCGCAAAATCGAGGGCGTTCCGTGTAAATCTTACGATAACTGCCACATGACAGGAGGAGGTGATGAGAGCGACGACGAGAGTGATAACGACGACTCGAAGGCCGATGACAAAGTCCGAGCCGGAGCCGGAGCCTCTCCATCGAGTGAGTCTGGAGACGATAGTGGCGCGTTCAAGGCTCCACTAGGAGTTCCTCGAAAGAGTAGTAAGCAAACGACAAACGCTCCAGGTATGGTATTTTTCTATGCGCAGTAAAAGCGCAATAAATTCAGCCGCAGTTCTGGTTTTCTGATTCAAATGAGGGACGACAATTCCCATATTCAAATCCACAACGTATGTAAATATGAAAAGGATCGAGGTTTACGATCCTATTTTGCTTTAGAGGACTCCTCCTCCTCAACAGCTGCTGCAGCTGAAGGAGATGGTATGGATTCAGTTAAAGCGAATTTACGACGATCTGGTTGGTTACGAGTTTCTGCTTTTGTACAATTTCATTTCCCCTCTTCTATCCATATATTTTTGTTTCAGGTAAAAGTGATTCTGATAAGAAGGGTAGTAATGGAAAGAGTTCGGATAAATCTGAACCAAAACGCTACAAGAGGAGTAGATCGCGGAGCAGGTAACTTTTCTTGGTGTTTGAATATTTTCGTGTGTTTTTGTTATATTATCAAGCTGTGCGGTGGTAAGAGGCGCAACTGACGAGGGAGGTCAGTGAACTTCCCCCAAAGATTCGAATCGAGTCATATATGGTTTTGTAGAGCTTCGAATGGCGATTACAACGGTATAGTTCGTTTTTGCTAAATGGAAATGGGCGGTCCAAAAAGGCGAAAAGTCTTGACCACTGAATAATGGCGAGAAACTAGTGGCGAGAGCGGTTCTAGGTGTTAATCTCCGGAATAAGAACTACGGTGGCTCAGTGGCTAGCACGTAGGACTTGCAGTTTGACGGTCGAGGGATCGGCCGCTTTGCTATGCTTTTCTTTTGCCTTCATGCGCTACATACCAAATTACGTTTCTTTTGCAATTTTGTAGCAGTTGCAGGTTAGAATCGCGTTTGGGACGAGTATGGCCAACAGAGTACGCACAAGGGACTAAATCTACTAGCACTTATTTACGTGGCCCATACTTAACGTAACCAACCCAAATCGATCCAAAGTTCAAAAACAAATGTCAGATTCGTGATCAGCGCCCCGAATAACCCCCGTAGACAAAGTTTGGGCTAAATCGGCGATTTCGACCCAACCAGCTTTACTAGTGTCGGGTGAGTAGTGTTATGAACGTGCAGTTGCTGAGAATATCATTAATCTATTGTTCCACTTTTTAAACTCTAAAGGATGCAGAGACTCCATTTTTGGATGTGTTTCTTTCCCTATTCATCAAAAACTTTCTTGGCTGCTTACAAATCCACAATTCACAAATCTAGCATCAGCTTTTCCCATTGTGTCTGACATGCGCTTGCTAGGGTCCGTAATAACAAAGTAGGGTGGTTGGGTCGAAATCGCCGATTTATCCCAAACTTCGTCTACGGGGGTTATTCGCGACGCTGGTCGCGAATCTGACATTAGTTTCTGAATTTGGAATCGATTTGGGTTGGTCACGGTAGGTTAGGGTCACATATGTAGGGACTAGAATACATTGCCCTCTGTGAGCGTTCTGTTGGCCATATTCGTTCCAAACGCAATTCTATCCCAAAACTGCGACAAAATTGCAGAAGGAGCGTAATTTGGAATCTAGCGCATGAAAGCAAAAGAAATGTCTTGCAGAGGGACCGATGCCCTGACCACCACATTGTGAGCACTGCATGCTACCGACTGAGCCACCTTTTTCGCCTTTTTTGGACCGCTCATTGCCATTTAGCAAAAACAAACTACACCATTGTAATCTCCATTCTATGCTTTACAAAACCATATAGGTCTCGATTGGAATCTTTGGGGGAAGTCCACTGACCTCCCTTGTGAGATCCGCACGGTCGAGTGATCGACCCTCACTCAGACGTTGAGATTGGGCGGCTATTATAATATTTTCCATTCATATACAATCGTTGCTCGCCACTCCACGCGTGCCTAATCGGCCCCTTTACCACACACTCCACCACGATTTTGTTCGTTCTCTTCATTTGGTTAACCACCGGATATTCCCTACATTGGGTATGCGTGGAGCAGTGATAAGGGACGCTAGCGACATCCGCACTGTCGAGCGATCGATCCCCGTCTGGGTTAATCAAGCCTTCCATCCCTCTGGTGTCGGGAAAATTGGCACCATTTTTGTCTGGGAGGGTAAAGACACCGACATTGTATAGCGGCTGCCCCCGCAAGTCATTATATCGACTTAATACACATGACCATGCCTCTACGATTCTGAATGGAACGCGAATGCGTGGCGCGTACTTACGGGACTGATCAACGCCGACCTTCTACCTTTAGGCCCTTGTTATACATTCCTCGCGGTGAGCGTCAGCGGCTTGCGAGCGGTGATCGCGTGCGCCGCTAACCTCAGACTCTGAGCACGCGACGCACGTACACACGCGCCCGAAGCATACAGAGCAATGCGCGAGGTGATCGACCCACCCCCAGCGAAAGGGTCAATCGCGGTGCAATGCGCAGCGACTAGAGCGTGGAAGGTACGCGAGCGTGTGCATAACAGCCCGTGAGCGTCACCACGCCAGCGTCACCGTGATAACTCGTACAAACGTGTCTGGCCCCACGGTATCTGATACTGAACGGACCAGTTACGCTGAGGGGTGAGCGAAGGTATAACAAGGGCCTTACCCTTTGGCTTGATATTGATATCCAAAATTATGACACACGATTTCAGGGGCCGAGGTCGAAGCCGATCTGGCGAGCGAAAGCGTCGTAGCTCATCCAGAGATCGAAGCAGGCGAAGTCGCAGTCGAAGTCGTGAGCGTCGCCGCAGCAGGTCTGGGGAGCGAAGTCGCAAACGCAGTCGATCCCGAGACCGTAAACGCAGCTCGTCGCGAGAGCGTCGCCGCTCGCGCGAACGGCGGCGTAGTCGCTCAAATGAGCGTAAACGCCACCGCAAAGACCGCAGTTCGGAGCGCAAGCGGGACAGAAGCTCCAGTCGGGAGAGGCGGCGCCGATAGAGGACTCACCATGTCACTGAGTACAGTTTTTTGCAGAATCTCTGCGAGATTTTGTTTGAAGACTTGAATGTTTTATAGGCAATCTGCTTGTTTTTCTAATCCTTGTCATAGATGTTGCCTGATCTTCTAGTGTTCAAAAGTTTTGTGAGTATATCTGTTGATCCATCTCTCCTTTGACGATTTTCTATTCGTACTGGTCGCGCTGTTCCCCTTGTTGCTCCACATTGTGTGTCACATCTAGAGTCAAATTACCCCCTAATTATGTAGTATTTACGTTTTTATATTGGTAATAAATCATATATACAAACTCATTCCTTACTTATGTGTTACGTCCGTCGTTTATCTTCAATACTTGGCTAAGGTTGATTGATACTCAACTGTCGAAACTGGACACGTATTCATGAATGGTATACCTGAAATAAACTCCAAATGGCGCGTAAACCGTGATTCATCAACGATGACCCTGATTTGATCGGGGTTTCGCTAGTTAGATGTCTATAAGCCCTCGCTACGCAAATGAACTGTGTAAGACTCTGAATAAACCTGTATGAACCCACAGCAAACGCAGTTGCGTGTTGGTGAATCACGTTTTGCGCGCGATCTGCGGTGTATGGCGAGTATAACACCTTTGAAGATGTTCTCCTATCTGAGAAAATTTTGAAGAAATACCGTCAAGTGTGGTTCAACATCCTAAAGGACAGTTTGTTGCACCTGTGTCGCCGCCGCTCTGTATTGGGGTGTCTACCTAACCCGTTATGTGGGACTTTGCTTACCTTACCTGCCACGCGGGACTTGTACGGGAATAGGCGGGACGGCCCTAATGCCCACAACAGAGAGACGGTGATTAACCCATTGACGACAATAGCGATTTTGGGGCGCGTGGCTCGTGGGACCGCGCCTAGTCCGTTGTGGCGGGAAATACCCTCGGCATCGTTGGAAATAGTCCCATAGAACATACGGTTTTAAACTTTAAAAATTGAAAAAGCTAATTGATCTTATCTAAGCTAACTGATTGAGCTAATTGATTAAATTAAAAAAGCCAATCACTAGAGCGTAACTGTTGATTTGGGTCAGTCAAAATATTGGTACATTAGTCCGCAAAATATTACTTACTTAAATATTTCTTTCTACCATAATTAGTTGAGCGAAGCTGGAATATCTCTCGGCCAATCCAGGTTTTTAGTCGGGAACGAATCCGTCTTACTTTAATGCATTCGGTGTATCATGCATTGGGTGTGTTATAAGTTTCCTGGATTTCGAATAGGTTTCTTGAAATCAGCTTTGTGCCTTATATCCATGAAACTTTATGGAATGAGTGCATCTCTTGGTGACCATAACTATTCCCTATCTCCCACTATGACTTATTAGAAATATTACACCGTGAAACATTTGATAGTTCTCCAACAAGTATTTTTATAATGCTGTCCCGCAACATCATGGGACACGGTCCCACGCGGCGGAAAAAGTGTCCCGCAGCATCATGGGACATTGTCGTTAACGTGTTAATGCCACTGTGCGTGACAGCCTCAACTCCCAGTACCCTCTCGTCGCGAACAAGGATACCACGAACATATGCCAAATATGCGACAAATAAACCATTCAAGAATCAATGCGTGATCCACACATGATGGCCAGAACATAACGCAAAATACCTCACGCATTTACTCAACTAGGCAATATATACGAAAACATCACTACAATAAAGTATATAAAAACAGCACCTACAACTACGAGTTGCCGAACCACTAAACTACTACATGTCACTAGGGGTCTACCAAGAAGACGAAGACATGTGCGTCCCTCACACGAACCCTCAGCATAGCATGTTGGGTTTGACTCGTGCGCTGGATACACATGTTACCTACGACAGTGCGGTGTCCTTGCATCCTTCGCTGGAAGTCCCTCGTCCGATGTGCTGACGATGTTCCTCGGTCGGTGCGATGTTACGAAGACTGGCAGAGCAGAACGGAAAACCGACCGGCTAGTGCGACGACATGACGAGTAGACTGATTGTGGGACGGGCGTGCTCTGTCCGTGCGGCGCGGGTGCGTGCGGCAGTCGTGACGGGACCAAGACGTAGATCGAGAAACGCGGTCCTTCAAATCGTGAGAATCACGACACTGGGGGCGCCGAAGACGGAGAATCGTAGGGGGAGGCTACCAACGCCTTCCGCTTACCTAGGCTAGAACATACAGACAGAGTTACTTAAAAGTCCTAACCCTACCTAGCGGGACGAGACTGACGCCGTGGCGGGCAATGCCACGATATGCGACAGAAGGCCTAAGTGGTTGGCACGGGCGGGCATCCGTGCGAGTGTCGTTGACTTTAAGACTTTTGCGGCCTACGAGTTAAGTTAATACGAGAGGTCCTTTAATACAATAAAACGACTAAACTACAGTAAGTTATACAATGGCTAATGCGGAGGTAAAACGATAAAATAAGTGAAGTCTTCCGTGAATAGATGCGAATATATATGGTGAATATATGCAGGATATTGGTGCGAATATTGATGTCCATTACGTGCAGGATAGTGTCGTATATACAGTATGTACAGTGGTTGCATCCGTGCGGTGCATGTCGATGTGCCGTTGCGCACTGAACGGTAGTAGTTGAATGAGTGTGACGATAAGTGTGAAGAAGCGAAGCGAAGGGAGAATTTGAGGGAACACAGACAAGCTGTGTGGGTGAATTTGGACTGAGGTTTTGCTCTCAGTTTAAATGCGAAAGTAAAGGCGGGTATGTGTGCGAAAAATAAATTTTTCCCGGGGCAAATCACAAGAAGTTTCGAACCCTTTTTCCCCACTACTACATTAGTGCGACAGCACCCTCCGGGCGAACAGGAGTGCGAACTGTGCAGTAGAGTCGAAATGCACTGCAAAAGGCGTTAAGATATGGATGCGACAAATCGTGCGGGAAAGGAGAATGTGATAGGAAAGGGTAGAAGACATGCAAAATTACAAAATGTGCGAGTGCGTAACTAACTAAGTGCAACTAACTACTAAGTGCAATGTGTAATAATACCTCTAGTTGCCGTCTCCGTGCGACGGATTCGGCTGATTCAGAGCCCTTGCGACTCGTGCGGCTGGTCGTTGGTGTCTTACGATAGCCGCTTGCCGCTGGATATAGTAAGAGGTATTATTTGTGCGCAAAAAATAAAGTGTTTGGTGTCTACATCTACGAGTGCAATACTATATCTATTGGTGCGAATGTAAATATGATATGGTTAAATACGAATGATAAGACATGAAGTGGTTAATATGGGTATATCGATGGTCTAATCTATAGTGCGAGAAGATAGAGAAGGAAGTAGAAAGAAGATGATAAGGATATAGAGGCAGGAGAGGAAAGGGGGATGAAGGTCAGCGCTATCGTATAGTGGAAGATAGAGTGAACGACTAGTGAAGACAAGAAGAACTAATATTAATGAGAGGAACTAGTGCGAATAATAAAGAGAGAAATACTTAAACTAATCAGATTTGAAAATACTAGAGAGAAGGTGGGGTGTACGGAACACTATAAAACTCAGACTAAATAGCCGGGAGGAGAAATGAAAGAATTTACGATATCAGACAATGGATCCTAGGTGCGGAAAGAAACTGCTCAGAGATAGTATATGGATGCGCGAACATTTCAATAGAAAATACGCAAGGAAAAGGAAAGAAAGGAAGAAAATTGAAGAGAAGGAGAGATCAGAAGGAGAGAAAGAGAGAGAGAGAGAAAGCAAAGAAAGCGGATTAAAATAGAGGAGGAAGAAAGAGAAAACGAATGGGGAAGGAATAGGTATCAAAGGAAACTAATAGAGAAATAGGGATGACTAAACTAAGAAAATACTACACTAAATGGATACTATACTAAGAAGGAACTAATCTACGAACGTGAGTATAGTGCGCAAATAGAATTTTTGTTTTTGCTGTATGCACTTGTCGATCTTAGCATTTTGAATTTTTACGTGACCTGTGCAGAGAATTTTTTACTACTATAACTTTGTGATGAGTGTGTGCGTCTAAAACTAAAAATAGGGTCTGGGGAACACTTGCGTAGTGACCAGTCTGGGCAGAACGCTTCACTAGCCACTTTTGCGAGTGTGGGGGACATAAATGCAAAAATACACTCATCACCGACAAATCTAGCGCTGCGTGCGAAAATGGGGTAAATACGGAAAGAGAAACGACTGGGAACACATCAACAAACAACGAAACAACAAATAGAAACGCTGCGGGCAAAAAGAATCAACGAAAAAATTTTACGAAATTCGTCCCTGCACAGGATTTTAATCAAAGGGTCAAAATGCATACCTGTCTCGAGATGTAGTTGCGAGAAACAATTAAACCGGCTGATCGTTGGTGCGAATACAGCGAAGTTGTTAGTCGTCGAATGAAAGTGTCGAATTCGAGTAAAAGTTAGCGAGCAACCGTATAGGGAGCGACTACTCGATAAGATGACTTTGAAGTTTCGCAATCCGCGGTCCACTGCGCAGTGCGGTCTTGTGCACTTGCGCGTAGCGGATATGGATTAGAGCACCCTGCGGCTACTACGACTAACTGAAAGATGGATAAACGATGGAATTGATTGAAAAGTTGATCTTAAATAGTGCGAATGAACCAATGCATGGACTTAGCGCGCCTAGATGGTTATTTGCGCGAAGTAGGCGAAGTCTGAAGGGAAGAATGTTGTTCATGACCAGACTGCTTACTAGACGGAGGCAAGGGTTCTGAAACGTCTGCTGTAGGCTCGATGGCGCCGAGCTGCAATGAATAGAGATGTCGTGGTGACCGCGTGATAGTTTTACCGTCAGGGATGCGGACTTCTATTGACCGACAACCATCCGGCGAGTGTGATCTCGAGCGATCACTACACGACGAGTAACCGTAGTAGTGATGACGATGACTATTCAGAGATGGACTTCTAGACGGATAGTCGCTGCGTGGAGAACGATGGCGAGTGCGATACTCATCGCGTCGGCTACGGTGTCCTTCATGTTGGCGAGAAGTGTGACGAGATGGACTGCTACGAGATGGACTACTGCGAGATGGACCGCTGCGAGACGTGTCGTCACAGAGCATCTCATGGTGAGATGAACCGCAACGACGACAGACAGGATAATTGCAGGAACGAGTAGAATGACCACCACGAAGACACTTCCAACAAAGGCCATGCGCCTTGACCAACTTGCGACGAACAACCGGTGGAATAGAAAGACGACAACGATACGTGACATGAGAATGCGAATCGCAGAACGAGCAACGTTCAGAATCACTACCTGATTTCGATGGGCTCCTTGCGCCTGATGGACTGCGCTTGTGTGACGTCTGTATTGCGAGGCTGTCTCCAAGGGTGCACGAATCCTCGTATTTCTCGCGCGACGATATAATCAAATCTAGCTGAACTATAATTTGATCAAGGTCGAAATCTGCGCCGGTCTGAAATTCGAGGTCATGAAGTTTCTGACGAATATCCAAAGGAAATTTACTCTTGACTAGGTCAAGGAGAGGCAATACCGTCCTGAAATCTTCATATTTGCGTAGACCGTGCAGTATACCTGAAATGCGGAACCAAGTGTTGCGAAGGTCTGATCCTGAACTACGTGATTGCGGAATTTGCTGGAGCTGTTTATGAAGCGTAGCCCTGATCTTGTGCGGGCGATTGTAACGCTTTTGCAACAGACTGACCAGCTGGTTGTAATTTGGACGTTCGGGATCAAGATCTTGCAACACGATCTGTGCGTCACCTTTAAGCAAACCTTGCAAATACAGAAACTTGTGAATAGGGTGAATGTTGGGGTCGTTGTGTACCGCAAGCTCGAACGAGCACCAAAACTTGTGAAATTGCGTGATATCTCCGTAGAATGGCTCCAGAACAAGTCTGTCCAAATGAATAGGCGAAACGTGAGGTACCTGCGGAGGGTACATGTTGTTGTTGGTGGACTCGACAAGCGCTGGAACTGTACCAGGTGATGAACACGCAAACGTTTGAGGTGAGAAATTAGAAACGAGCTGCGGATCACAAGCATGGGCTGGCGATGTATTGACCGATGCTTCGTGCGGCTGCTCCTCATGCGCGGGAACCTGCGGCATCAGCTGCGAAGTATCCGTTGCACTCGGAGCTTGGATCAGACTATTCACCTCATCGAGGTGAGCCTGAACCGTGGCTGCGATAGACTCAGCTTCGATCACTACATCGTCAATGGAATGTTCTTGCAAATAAGTTTCATGCGACGACTGATCAGAATCCAACGAAGTAGCAAGAAATTCTGTGCGACGTTGAACGACTGCAGCAATCGCTGCGCGTAGGTCTTCCAAACGAGCAACAAGTTCGTCACGACGAGCAATCAGCTGATGCTGATGCATCGTCGGAGCAATCGGATCAAACAACTGCGGACTAATCTTACCTTGAGATGTTTGTAGCGCCTTGCGGGCTTTCGTAAGGTTGGCTTTGGCAGATGCTGTTGGTGACATCGTCGTAAGCGTGACAGGAGGTGGTACTGTCTAACCAAGTCTGAAAGCAGATACGTGAGTGGGTGCGTTACGTGCCTAAGGTGAGTCGTGGCCAGCGACTCTCCTTCGGCGGACACGTGTGCGTGGATACACGAAGGCCATATGTTTGGGTAAGGTACCGAAAGTTGAGACATGTCAAACACATCCAAGTAATGACGTGCGCTGTGGCGGGCGAGATGTTTTACCTGGCGGGATCACTTACCGTACGCTCATAGGGCTTGCTGTGCCGACTGCGTGGACGTGGGGTATACTCGCCTGTAAGCTAAGGCCAAGGAACGAGTGAAGTCGCGGGCGGGGCACCGTGACAATCACACCACGATGATATTCCCGTTTGCGGCTTCTTTGCCACTGCGACCCGTTCACGAGAGGAGCGACCGAACCTGTTGCAACAGCCCCAGTGGTCCTAGCGAGCTCGCTCATCACCACCACTGATGCGTCCCGGGAGGAAATGCGCCAGAGGAGCGACATCAACCCCGTTGCTACGTGCCACACGTGCAACGTAGGATCGGGTAGTGACTGCAATAGGACGACCAGGGGGACCCATCTCCAGTTATAGCGTGCGTGCGTTACCCACGGAGCACCAGGCGTACACAGCAGAGGCACCTATGAGTTCCCTGGGAAAAGAGCAAAAGGGGGGAATACAGAGGTAAGCAGACATGAGGTCCGTTCGCTAAACCCCGATGCAGGCTTCCCTCACCTGCACCGAAGTCCAGCCGGATGCACCATGTCGCCGCCGCTCTGTATTGGGGTGTCTACCTAACCCGTAATGTGGGACTTTGCTTACCTACCTGCCACGCGGGACTTGTACGGGAATAGGCGGGACGGCCCTAATGCCCACAACAGAGAGACGGTGATAATACAACCTGTGCGTGACAAGCCTCCATTCCCAGCACCCTCTCGTCGCGAACAAGGATACCACGAACATATGCCAAATATGCGACAAATAAACCATTCAAGAATCAATGCGTGATCCACACATGATGGCCAGAACATAACGCAAAATACCTCACGCATTTACTCAACTAGGCAATATATACGAAAACATCACTACAATAAAGTATATAAAAACAACACCTACAACTACGAGTTGCCGAACCACTAAACTACTACATGTCACTAGGGGTCTACCAAGAAGACGAAGACATGTGCGTCCCTCACACGAACCCTCAGCATAGCATGTTGGGTTTGACTCGTGCGCTGGATACACATGTTACCTACGACAGTGCGGTGTCCTTGCATCCTTCGCTGGAAGTCCCTCGTCCGATGTGCTGACGATGTTCCTCGGTCGGTGCGATGTTACGAAGACTGGCAGAGCAGAACGGAAAACCGACCGGCTAGTGCGACGACATGACGAGTAGACTGATTGTGGGACGGGCGTGCTCTGTCCGTGCGGCGCGGGTGCGTGCGGCAGTCGTGACGGGACCAAGACGTAGATCGAGAAACGCGGTCCTTCAAATCGTGAGAATCACGACAACCTGTGGGAAGATCCCTTACGCTGTGTTTTTCCGAGGTGAGTATAGGTTTCATTTTTCCTGTTTTTGCTAATTTAGAAGCAATTTCGATCTTCGTCTTTGCTTTGATCTTCTTTTCTTTATTTCTTTGATTTTCGTCTTTGCGATCATGATCTTTTTGCTCTGTGCTCCTATCGATCGTTGCTCGGGGCAGGCGCCAAATAGGGTCCCATTTGTACCCTGTCGTGTCGGAGCTATATTCATCTTCTTTTCTTTATCGATGATGAGCGTTCGACCTTGCTTTGTCAGAGATTTCTTATCTATCAAATATTTTGCTGTCCTTGGGCCTACAGAAGGCTTAGTAGTTGGTTTCGTTGTCCTTTCTGTAATGGTCGACTAATCTTATCTTCGAAAATCTAAGCCTAAATTCATGACGGGTATCGGCACAGTATACCCGAGAATAAACCCCGCTCGGCGTGATTATTCGCATTCATGAACGCACCGCGGAGTTGAATAGACCCGCGATATCTCCCAAATAAACTCCGCGGCGTGTTCATGAATGCGAATAATCGCGCCGACCGGGGGTTATTCTCGGATATATTTTGCCGATACCTGTCATGAATTTAGGCCCTGGATCCTTCTACCACGTCTCTGATTTTCGTTTGTTATTGCAAAGGTAAAGAGCTGTTGGTGTTGATATGATATAAAGACTTGCAAGTCTGGTATCAGTTTACAGAGCCCCAGAGGGATGAAAGGCGTGGTTACTCCGGGTCGGGAATCGATGGCTCGACCGTGCGAATGTCAGCACCACCCCTTACCACTCGAAGAGTTTCGATCCGGTGTAAAAACGCACTTTTTGTTTGAATTCTGAGATAGGCGCATTATAGACGTTCGTGGCTGGATTTGTTTGTACGGAACGCGTCTCTCTGTCGTATTTCCGATCGGTCAAAGCGTCGCTCGAACCGCGCCGAACTCCTGGCTTTGAGCTGAGCCGGAGTGGACGTGATCGAGCCGCCACCGCCGGCTTGCAGGCCTCCGGCCGTCGGTGCTGAGGTTGTAATATGCGACGACCTGGTGCTCTCCTCAGACTCACACCGCGCTTCCCCACGCACTCATCACTCAACGCGCTCCACCATCGCCTTTTTATTTCCTATATTCCATCGATTTATTGATCAACGGCCATCGAGAGGGCACCTATCGATTGATGCGGGTTCCACACACGTTCGTGGTGGTGGTGGCGCTGGTCGCTGGGCTTCTGGTCGTTGTGGAGTCGCGTAAGAAGAACCAGAACGTGAAAGTGACGGTTGCCGATGATGTGCCTCTGCCGAAGAAGTCGGCACCGCCGGCTGCCGCTTCTGGCAGGTCCACCGGCGCAAAGGTAGGATATATTGGGCTTTAACGTGAAATTGCAGTTTTATTACCGCTTTTCGGCGGGTTACTATGCTAGAATAGGATGTTGCAACGATGGTGCTAGGGTTATCGCAAAAATCGCACCTCAGGCGGGATTCGAACCCGCGTATCAACCTGTCCGGGGCTGTGTATTAACCAATATGCTACTGAGACGACCATTTGTGGATCCCTAGTAGCTTCCTTAAGCCCGAAGGCTAGTGCACAGCCCCGAATAGGTTGAGACGCGGGTTCGAGTCCCGCCTGAGATGCGATTTTTGCGATAAACCTAGCACCATCATTGCAACGTCCTATTCTAGTATTGAGCTTTACTTTGGAAAAGCTGTCAGGATCGAAAATCCTAGCTCTTCGTGTTCCTTGCTGGAAATCTTGGACCTTTCCACATCGGCAGTAGTTCTAGATTTATACCAATTTAGTAATTTATGTCTTTCTTACGCCAAAGCTGTAAGTTAGTTCGAAGTGAGCGGTGATTATTCGACGGCATTGTTACACTCATTCGTATTTTCGCCGGGTGCTGAACACAACCCGAAGGTTTCTTTGGACAAGCGGCTAATGTTGGTTTTCATCAAGCCACCCACAAATTTATTTTTTTACTTCTGGTAGCCTGTTTGTTTCTATTTTGAAATCTTTCTTTGAACTCACACCTTGTATTCTAACTAAGCTTCTATCTACCCACATGAAACATCCTTCAATCGTGTCATGAGCTTATTTTGAGCGTTTTTATCCGCGTTAGTCAGTTTTTGAAGCGCATTTTCGTTGTATTTCATTGGAAATCCGTCCAGGTGTTCCTCCATCATCATTCTCTTCGAAAATGTCAATATTTGCAGTGATCCTCACGCAAATCTCCCGATATCTTTGCTTTTCCATCAAAACCTGTCCGGTGTTCGGAATTCCGAGCTATAGAGAATCTTTCAAAGTAGTTTACCGGTGTAGACGTTGGAATCTGCAGAACTATTAGTGGATGTTCACGACTTTAAAGGTTTTAATGACTATGAAACGCAATCCAAAGAGCCCCTGAATAAATTTTCAGAGAGTTCGCAAAGATGCTGTATGAATTTTCAGAAGGCGGGTAAGGTGATAGAGGAGGCAAAGCACGAAGATGACGACAATTCAATTGACGACGTCGATGAAGATAAAATCGATGAAATTCTTCGTGATGCCAGCAGAAATCTAGTCATCTTTTTCTGTAAGTTCACTTGTTTATCTTAATCTTGTTTTCGTTGCCGTTGTGATCGAGTGATTTATTACCATCCCTCTTGATGGTTCCATTCATTTGTCAAAACTCATACTGTTCTATCAGCATTTTCCTCTCATTTCCGTTTATGTCCACTGTTTACCTTTCTACTTCGGATTTCACTCATCAGTCTGTTGTCTCATTGTCTGCCCCGTTTTTCGGGCCTTTTAACATTTGATGACAAATTAGCACGGTAACAGTGATGGTTAGGGTAGAGACGCAGAGGACGCAGCAGTGCGACACGCGCTTGCAACATACCTATTTCTTTTCCAACACGAGTCGGTCACCCGTCATAGTCTGCCGTGTGTTTCTTGGAAAGTGTGTAACGCCAGTATAAGAACTACCGCACCGGCGACATCTGTTCAGTCTTTTTATTTTATTCCACAACGTTTTTATCCCGATCAGTTACGGGGTACGTCTTTCATGATAGTCGCTCCGTGTTCTTTCTCCTTGGTGCTGCTCCGGCATTTGTTGAGGTGCCACACTGTCATCTTCTCTCAGTCTTGAGCTCCTTGTGGGGTGGTCACATCGTCCTCGATCGCAGGTTCTTGAGCGCCATTTCCTTGCATGCGACCATCGATCCGTCTTGTGATCGTGCCAGTTTTCCTCCATCAGCCGGCCTGTCACACGGAAGCTGGTACCGACACCTTTTTCAGCTATTTCCAAGCTAGGCAAGGGTTTCTGCCTGGGACGGGATTGAACCCTGATCATTGAGATTTTGAGCCTAAGCTCTTAACGTCTTGGCCATCCCGCCCTTGTTCAGTCTTTATTCAGGTTTATTTATTTATTCATCGATTTATTTGTTTAGATGACGGAAAATCACAATGTCCTACTTGTACGGAAGCTCTGTCTGAAGTAGAGGAAATCGACGACGACATCGAAGCTACCGGATATGTTCAGGTATGATGCTGACTCAATTTCCTTCGGGCTCGTTTAGACGCTGCGCGGCAAAAGTGCAAAATTAAAGCAATTATTGACGTCCTTGATTGAATGTGCTCCTTTGCATTAGTGGCGCAGTCCGGTGGCGCCTCATTGTAGGCAAACTTACTGGTCATTCGGGTTTTTTGGAAGGCTGCTATTCCTTATCAAAAGACATTTTGATGAAATTCACTTTTTTCGCTTAATTTCTTCCCTATGTGCTTAATTTTTTTTTGCTTAGACGCGGCGCCACCGGACTGCGCCACTAACGCAAATGAGCAAATTCGATCAATGACGTTAATTATTGATTGCGCTTCGATTTTGCATTTTCCCCGTGCGGCGTCTAAACGAGCCCTTCTACTTTACCACTATGTTCCGAACGAACTTCCCTTTGTTTTCCATTAGATTGTGGAGTGTTCTTGGTTCAGGTGGTGAAAACCGACGATCGCTCAGTTGCTCGTGACCTCGGCATCGTCACATTCCCTTCACTCGTCTACTACCGAAGAAAAAATCCTATTCTTTACGATGGTAAACGAGCTATTAAATGATCATCTTATATTTTTCTTCATTACTGAAGATTCGTTCACACTCGGAAGCGCACCGATTTGATCTAACCGTGATCTTGCAGGTGGTTTCAAGGACTCCGAGGAGGTGCTGCGATGGCTTCGATCACATGAAGAAGTGGTCACATGGGATTTGACCGATGACAACTTCGAGGCGAAAACCGACTCGCATTCACCAGACGAGGGTACCCTCGATTGGTTTGTCATGTTGTGAGTTATCTGCTCCATTCTCCTCAGTGTTATCCTCCGTTATACACCACCAGTATGTAGTTCGCCTCGGTTAAATTGCAATTTTTACACTAGAAGTCCGTTACTTGTGAGAATATACCTATTTTGCTTGATGGAAATGAATATAAAGCTGAGTCAGTAAAGAGAACGTGCGACTCGAGGTCTCAGACGAGGGATCGAATCCCAACTGAGTCGCGGTTTCAAAGAAAAGTAAACCAACAGCAAAAAATACAAACATTTTAAGATCGTAATCACAGTCAAAAAAGGGTGATGAGGGTGAAATATCACTGTGTTTTCAGCTACGACGCTGACGAACCACCCTGCAACTCGTTCCTACCTCTATGGGAAACGGTAGCTCATAAGTGAGTTTTCATTCGTTTTGTTATATTTTCGATATTTTTCGAGTTTCCGTAAGGCGAGGATCAATTGGTTTATCCTCTGTCGCTTATTTTAAATGAAAAACTGCTTTGGTGTATAATACAAACATGGGCAGTGTTATTGCAGAATGGACCATTCATACGGCAACACAGAAGTTTTCTCAAGGGAGTTCTCTAGATTGCTTCTTATAAGTACATTTAATTTAACCTTTTACCAAAGTTCTGTTTGGTGGAGGAATCAGAAACTGAAGCGTATAACTAAGAAATGTGATTTCGTTGTGCAAAAATCAAACGTATAGTTGGTAAAGAGCACTCCATAGACCAGTAAGCTTAAAAAGGCAACACAATCCAAGTTCTTCGGAGGGAGATAATGCGCCGGTGACTTTCCAGGCTCCGTGGACTTGTGCATGTGGGTAAAGTGGAAACCTCGGTGAATGACGATGTCACCGATCGGTTTCACATCGACGAACACGAATGCCCGACATTTTTACTGTGAGTTTTCTTTTTCCTTTCTTTTTGAGTGACATTACAATTTGAGTCTGCGCTGATTCAGATTCCATCGCGGAAAAATGTACCGATACAAGGAAACAGCCAAGGACGTACGAACGCTGACCAATTTTGCGATGTTCAAATTCAAGGAGCAGAGGGGAATGAGGTTTGTGACTGCTAGACGAATGCAGTTGATAAGTTGTAACAATTGATTTTTGGCAACGTTAATCACTTCATTGTCGATCGCTTCGCAGAGGTCGTATTGATATAAGGGTCCATTTATACTCAGCAGCAAGGCGCTGCGCTAGCTGCACGCTAAGTGCGCGATTATTTTAGCCTGAAAGTTCGTTTCACCCTTATATATTCCTCCTCCTAAATATTGAGTTACAGTCGCAAAATTCCGAAATTCTCACTTACGGTGTTAAATACCGTGCTGCTTCCTCTCCGTCTCTGCTCTAATCATTCAGTTATCATTCATCTGCATGCTACCTTACTTCCAAGTATAAGTGGACCTTTGGTGGCGCAGAGAGATACCCGCACTGTCGAGCGATCGATCCCCGCCTGGGCTAATTAAGCCATCTATTCCCCTGAGGTCGGGTGAATTGATACCAGACTTGTCTGGGAAAGTGAAGACATTGACCTGGTACAGCGACTGACCACCGCGAGCCATTGTTTAGGCCAAATACATCATACGTGTACTATTCAGAATGGAACACTAATGCGCGGCGCGTCCTTTGGGGACTGATCAACGCCGGCATCTTTACCTGTATCTTTTTACTATCATCTTCTATTTCGGACCTAAACCAGAGTTTTCAGAGTTCCTGACCCGCCAACCGCTATCGAACATGTATACGAGTACACGAAGGAGAAAATTTTGGACGTTTTGGTGAGCATTTCTTCGACTTTGGTTGTTACGGTACTTTTTGGAATTTCATTGTTAATATTTGGAAAAAACCAGTAGAGCAAAGTCTAGACCGCCTATTTAAGGACGATAACCAGATGATGTCAGTAGTCGGCGTTGGAGGACTAATCCTGATCGTCGCCGTCACTCTAATCATCAAGGCTTATCGAATTAAGCAGCAGGACAAGGCGAAGAGCGCCTAAGATGGTTTCTTGAGCAGATTTTTGAGATTTTCTGTGTAGTATTTATATGCAGATGTAACACTATCTTGTCATTTTGCGCCAAAACGTTCTGGTATGCGCCGTGCATCGAGATGTTGTCGTATTTCGTGATTCTGTCAGCGGTTTATCAGTGCCTTTCTTCGGAATACCTTAGCTTTCGTTTCTATTACCCTTATAAGCTCGTAGTGGTTGTCTACCGTTATCCGGGGTAATTTCTTTCTCTCTGAGTCTTGCTTTTCAGAATTTGATCGATATTCGTGTTCTGCTTGAAAAATGATCGTATATTCCCTCCGAGGTCCAAAAAGGCTGGAAAAGGGAATAAAGCGATGTAGAATAAAACAATTTGGTTCAGCAAAGGGTATCCTGCGGTGCTCCGAAATCAAGCGATCAATTTTCCCAGAATAATTCTGGCCTTTCCTTATGCACTTTATATACTTTAGTTGAAGAAAAAATCGAAAAATAATCATTTTTGCCGCGTTCTTTGCCTTTCTGATGGAACAGAAAGGGGCTCTTAAGGCCCATTCATACTCCGCAGCGAAGCAGCGCGGTAACTAACGGCTTCACAGCTACAAGCTTTAGGAAGGAGAGTTTCATGCCTTCTCAACATTTCATTTCGGCACTCTTTTCATTGCTGAAACGGATTTCCCAGTTTCCGTCCTTTCCTTGGCGATTACTGCGCTGCAGTCGCTGCCGACTATAAATGGGTGTTAAGCGTCTTTAGCATATGCAAGCGCCGATGCTCCTGAATGGTGTGCCCATGTGCTTGGAAAAAAGGTTTCAATTTTCTAATTATCCAGATTCTATCCTGCTTGACGCAAAGGGTCGTGGTTATAGAGATGAACTCAGCAGATCTTAGTAAGTTTTTACCCACCCAAGTCATACCCAAACGAACCATCCTTTGGCCTCTCATAAGGTATCAGCTACCGTCAGAAGGTATCGACATCGCCTGAGGCTTTCTCGTGTAAACTGCGTGAATATAACGCTGTAAGCTTTATAACGATACGACTGGTATCGAGCATAAACTCGTTCTTCGGCTCATCGCAGTCATGTTTTTTGAAGTATTTTTGTAATTTTTCAGAATAACTTTTCGTCGTTTTTCATTCGACAATAAAGTGTGCTGTCCGGTGGCTCTGATAGACTGTTCTGGTGCGATAGCTGCTTCGTTCGGCTGCTCGGTGTGTTGAGCTGTAATTCGTCGCTAGGATACCGTGCTTTTACCGCCAGCAATTGAAACGCCTTTTTCTGTTGTTCAACGAGCCGTCGTCGTCGTATCGTTACGAATTTCATCATCCTTCATGATTATACCTGCTTTGTAAATCCTAATCTTACTGATTATTCATTGTTAGCTTCTCGTAGTGCAGTGGTAAAAGGCGCTACTGATACACGCACGATTGAGCGATCGATCCCTGCGCGGGCTACCCAAGCCTCCCATCCCTCCGGGATCGGGTAAATTGGTACCAGACTTGTTTAGAAAGTTAGAGACACTGACTTGGTATAGCGGCAGCCCACGCAATTTGTTGTTTGGACCAAATAAAGTATCGGACATGTCTTTTGATCACTTCCCGGAAATCCGCTTAGGAGCGTTCCGAAGGGTCTTTTTCGAATAACTCCCTCAAATGTCAACTATTCATGAAATGAGACACATTGTAAAGTGCAGCTTCCCTAGCTCTATCGTTTGGTATATGAATTACCCACACCTGAATTTTTTTTTTTTTTTTTGAAATATTACCCCCCAAAGCCCCTCAAATCTCGGCTGGTCGCGTACCAATTTACCCGACCCCGGATTGATGGAAGGCTTAAGGTTTCTTATGGATTTACGGTTGTACATATTTTTGAACACCAGTCGATAGAGCTCGAGCTGCTGAGCTCGAATATTTGTATAATTTTACAAATGATAGAGTTGCAACAAAGTTATCGCAAAAAATGCTGCTTTGGAACGCTCCAAGAGCGTATTTTCGAGAATTGCCAAAAGATATGTCCGGTACTGTACGCATTCACCATGCCTCCACGATTCTGAATGAACACAAATGCGTGGCGCGTTCTCAAGAGACTGATCAACAGGTCGGCACCTTCAGTTTTATCTCAATTATAAGTCAGTTGCTATTCTCTACTTTTTCTCCCTTTATTTCCTCTCATGCTTCTTCTCTCAGCTACTCTTTCTGTTACTAAAATGTAGCTATTCTTTGCATTAGATCGAACCAATAAATTTTTCATTCTCGCAAATATTCTTCGACTTTTCCTTTTCCGTAAGTTCGCGTGAACTCACAGATCGAACTCTCTTCCCAGAACCATCATAATAGACGTCTAATGAAAACACAAGAACAAGCATATTCTCTAGAGGCTCGTTAAGCACATCCATCACTCATGTATAAAATGTCATTCCAACACATCAAAGAACGTGGCTTATACTGTATTTAGCGACAGTAATTGAAAGTACGGTAAAGAAAATGGTAGGTCGCTGTTGTCTACGATGTTTTCTGGGTTGCGCCACGCATTCAAATTCTATTCAGATTCTTGGGGAACTTTGTGAATGTACATTTAGCTTGTGGGCAGCGTCAGCTTGTAGACCTGTCACGTGTGGCCACTTTCTCTAAATTTAACCAGTAGCAATTTGTAGCTCGCGCGGTACAGTGACAAGAAGCGCCACTGACACGGACATGGTCGAGCGATCGATCCCAGCCCGGGATAACCAAGCCTTCCATTCCTCCGGGGTCAGGTGAATTGGTACGATACTTGTCTGGGAAGGTAAAGACACTGACTTGGCTGGGCCCCGCAAGTCATTGTATAGATTAACTACGCATACCATGCCTCTACGATTTGAATGGAACACGAATGCATGGCGGATTCTTAAGAGCGGAAAAAGATCGGCGACTTGACTTTTATTTCACTTACTCACTTACCTGACTCTACTTTACTTACTTACCCGACTTTACTTATTATTCTTAATTGTTTCCGTTGTTCAGCGTTCTTCTTCCACTGAAACTATACGATCCGCTGCCAGTCGGGTGGTAAAAACGGAAAAGTGCAACGAGGGGCGTCAAGCCCTCCACCAGTCGGAGCTTTTCCTTTTCGAAATGCGCTTTTCGCCACGCCGCGCCAAATGGTACGGCGATGCACCAATCCGTGTCCATTCGAATAGTCGTATAGTCGAACATTAGGCTTGCGGCACCAACACGACGAATTCACAACGACGCCTATTAGCATTCAATTTGCAAAGAACATATTCATTATAGACACACACGCCATCGACAGCTTTGTTATCGTGGAATTTTTGGAATCATAAAAGCCTCGACTCTTTTGCTGATGGATTACACAGATGTCATGCCGCACGATCCCTACGCGCCGCGCCTGCGATTATGGTCCACTTTGACGGCCTAAAAAACAATGAAAACCAGGAAAGTTCGAGACACTTAATAAACCATCTTGTAGAGAGTATCGTCTTCTTTCGAATGGTGTATGAAATTTGCTGAAAAGATTGAAACTGGAGGTTTGCTCTGCCGAGAAACTTCAAGACGCCCTTCTCGTGAAAATTTTTAAAAATCGAGCGTTGTTCAAAAATAAACATATCTTCTGATAGAGCGAAAAATTCGAAAAAAAAACTCTACAGAAGTCAACTTGAGCGCTCACAAGAACCAGGAGCACCATCTGAAAATTATTCTTGCCTTCCGAACGTCGGACTTCAGTGGTTTAAAACTTTGTAATTTCGAGACAAATAAAAACAAATGATATACTGTCCAATAGAGAAAATCATTGTCTATCGAACGGTATATCAAGTTTTAGTTATGCCTTCAAAACTGGGCAGAAAAAAATCGCTGTCGATGAGGTTATTTTTCCGCATTTTCGCTTTTCACTTTACTAGCCAAAAAAACAATGACAATTAGAGCTATCACAAATTTCAAGTATACACCTCGAAAGAGCAAACAATTCTCTTTAGAATGCTGTGTCAAACTCTGCAAAAGCTTCCGAACTAAACTTACAGCAGCCGTTTGAAAAAAACGGTGGGAACTTTCTTACCAACCTAATAATTTTCAACCGGTAAACTTGTAATTACTATGCAGTTGCGAAATTAGCTCATTCTATATATACAATCATTTTCTGCGATAGCATCCTCTCACCTCTTTAATCAGAATGGGCTTTCATCCCAAAACAGGTATTTTTCCGGCCTATGTGGCGGATTAAGACGTAGAGATAAAGGTAAAGGTGTCAGGATGCGCCACGTATGCGTGCTCCATTCAGAATCGTAGACGCATGGTGAATGCGCATTTGGCCTACACAATGACGTGCATTGGTTTTAATCAGTTGGCATTCATCCCAGAACAGGTCTTTTTCCGGCCCACATGGCGGATTAAGAGGTAAAGGTAAAGGTAAAGGTGTCAGCGCTGGTCAGTCCTCTAAGGATGCTCCACGTATTCGTGTTCCATTCAGAATCGTAGAGGCATCGTGAATGCGCACTTGGCCTACACACTGACTTGCGTGGCCAGCCGCTATACCAAGTCAGTGTTTTTACGTTCGCAGATAAGTCTGGTACCAATTTACCCGATCCGGAGTATGGAAGGCTTGATTAGCCCAGGCGGGGATCAATCGCTCGACCGCGCGGGTGTCAGTAGCACCGCTTACCACTTCACCACGTGGGCCCTTACAAACAAGATTAAATTCCCGCGTAAAGCGAAAATTCCCGCATAAAACGAAAATTATCCAAGTGAACCTATAATTTTTCACCGGTTTCCACTGATTTTTCAATAAAAAGTTGTAGTATCTTACAGTGGCAAGACATCCCGCCCAGATATTGTTCATCTACGTTTTTGATGGTGCGGAATATGACAGTAATGACACTCGTGGACAAATCGCGGGGTGAACCTATAATTTTGCACCGGGGTGTAGTGTCGAAATTAACAAGAACTACAAGACAAATGATGTAACTACAGAATCTCCAAGACTGATTATTACTGTCGTGTCATATCATAGTATCATATCATATCATCGTTGGAATTTCTTGTTGTCTTATGTTTAAAATACGAAAAGCCGCCTCGCCGCCTCTAAAACTTGTTCGAATTTTTATCTGGCTCGTATGATAGTTACGCCTACGTCCGTCGAACAATGAAATTTAGAGCGGAAGTATTTCAAATGATTTGTACATTAAATGTTAAAGGTCAAAACTTTGCACTCTGTCAAATTCGTTCGCATTCCGGCCCCAGATAATACCCCCTCTATTATATGGAACCTGAATGCGAACGAATTCGTCCAAGCTTCAGAGGCCGGATCTCGTATGGATGTCCAATTACGCAGCGGCAGCAGTTCCTCTCGTTTTAATGTCCTTCCGGCTGCATGTCCGTTCGGTGTTCGGTGCTCTATCAAAACAGTAGTGACAGATGAAGGGGTTGAGCATAAGGTAGAGACGCAGTGCACGCGGCGAAGCAGAAGGCGGCTTTTAGACGTTCATAAGCGAAAAGTCGCAACGAGCTACGTTTTTGGAGATGAGACGGGTACCACAGTGGTTGTGCGTTGTGTTGCACGGAAATTGATAAGTCCGAACCCAAGAAAAGCGAAATTTTAGCGGGAAACCCGTCCAGCTGCAATGTCGCTTTGCTGCCGAGTATGAGCAGGCCTTTAGGCGACTGAATATAAGAGGTTTCAAGAACGGCGGAAAGGTCGTGCGCCGCCCATACGATGTTAATCAGTTCATTCCGGCGCGGACACGGCGCACGATCACTAATCTGTTTACATTAGCAAGCAACATATAGTAAATCTAAAACCAACAAAGAGTTCCGCGAAGCCACGCCCACCGCCGCCGCCGAGGAACAGTTTGCAGTCGGACGGTGCGGGGCAGTGGTGCGGCGCGCGCGCAGTACTACGGGGCAGAGCGCAGAGCGGCGAGAGTGCGGCCGCGATGGACACACCGACGGGCAGAGATGCAGAGGGTATCTCAGCTCGCACGAGGCGCCTCGAGCGACTGCGGCTCCTTGTTCCGGAACGCGGCTTCTGGCCGTTTTGGAGCCGTTCCCGATCATTCTCGCTATTTCTGGGTATACCCATACCCTGGTAACCCTCTAATACCGGAAATCTGCAAAAACCCCGACTGAAACCACCCAGTCTCAGCGGAAATCGTCGCCGAACACCTTGCCGTCAGGTGACCTCAGCGATCGATTTTCGATCCCGGCCAGGTCCTACTCGTCCAGTTTACGCCGTGTCGTCGTAAATCGTCCGCACGAGTGTTTTCGGTGGTGTTTTGCCCACGTATCGATCGTGTCCCTCAGCATCGTCAGAAATCGATTACCGGCCCCGGGGCCGAATGCTGCACAGCGAACTCGCTTCAGGCGGTAGATACCCAACCGCTTGGGTAGATATTTACCCCAGTGGTGACATTGCTGAAAACCCACTCCGATCGGTCGATCGATAGCAGCTGGTGGAATCTGTTGAAATCATCATAGCACACGCACATATTCGTATTCATTACGCTGCCGGCGGCAACGTGATCGTCTTTTTCGTTTTATAGTTTTTTGGCGTTGAATTCGTTTTAATTCCGTTCGCGTATATGGGGGACATTTTATCGTTGAACGCTGGTAGGCCGTCCATTCCCAGACCAGTCCTTTTAGCCAAGAAATGTGGTGCCCGATGAATAATCCATAATTGTGCATCGACAATTATCCAGATTCCTCCGTTAGTTTCAAAGTGCCAAGGTATAATCTGAGGCACTAGGTTTTTTTTGTGGGTATAGGTACTCTCTTACCCTTGGAAAACCATTGATAAGTTCGACTGTTTGCAGAATTTCTGACTTTCTGCGCTTCTTACTGAGTTTTATATTGTGAAAGTTGCAGGTTCTAGTTCATGTCCTCGGGGCATCCCTGCTCTTTCAACTGAAATTACTATATTCATAGTAGTATTACAATAATGGATAATGTGCGATATGTATCATTTATTTTTAGTCCTACATACTTTTTGAATTCAATGTTGGAGATGGGCCATCACAGGCCTTTATGCTTATGGTTTTTATTTTCAACTTATTTTGCTGAAGTTGCAAGTTCTAAGCTGTACCTCTAATCTGCTATTCGGGGATTCTCTACTTCAGAGATTATATCGATTATTTTACCAAAGTACAGAATTTTATATTCTTCAAATTGAAAGTTAAAGGTGATCCAGCAATTGTTTTTTGTGCTTCTCATGTTCTTTTACTCGATGAAAAGCACTTATAAGTTCGATATTTATTTTATTTTATTTTATTTGCATTGTTATGTGCGCCAAATGAAACACTTAAATATCATCAAACAACGACACCGTGCCCAATCTCGAGTAAAAAACTAGGATAAAGCAAAGTGTTGATAATTTCAAAATTTCCGACTGTTTGCTTTTTTATTGCGTTTTGTTTTCTTGAAATGTCTAGCTGCTAATCGCCATCCTAAAACTTTTGATGCCAGCAATCGAATGGGATTAGTTATTCACTTTTAGGCCGTTTCGTCTATTGCCTGCGGCTGTAATCAAAAGGAAGTTTACCTGACAGGAAAAGTAATCCGAGTGACTAATAAACGATTGATTAACATTTTTTGAAAAACAATGTGAAATGTCCCATATTTGCGTTTCAGCTATTCTTTTGCAAATTTCGTGCCATATAACTATGCCAGTATTCCTCAAATGCCAATTTAACCATCGTGCGAATAGCTCACTTATTTCAAAAAGAAACTGCCATCGTTGCTTCAGAATTTCTTCTTTGATGGCATGTGCGTGTCGACGAATGGTGATACCCAAATTGCCAAAGGAGAAATAAAGCCGAATTGCCGGCACGAACATTTACATTACCGCTTCTTTCCACTTCATCCCGTCTCTTGGTGCAGACATTACTGGGTAATTGTTTTGGAATTGATCGTTGCTTTCATTTTTCGGTTACTTTGATGAAAATGAGTATTTTTTGAGTTTGAGAAGCTCCCACATCAAAATTCCTGTTCGACTCTCACAAGGAGAGCCTTTCTGGGTGTGCCAAGCTTTCGTGATGCAACTTTTACAGGATGTAGGGTCCCTTGTGGGTACTCGAAAACCATACTTCATTTTTCCTCTAGGCACCTCTGTATTGGGAAAAACGGCTGCCGGAAAAATGGAAGGCGAGCATATCACTCAGACCGCGCGAGCTCATTGGGGACCGCTGTGTCCAAGAGGACGTCTTTACTTGGCCCAGCGGTAGCGATGCGGCCTATCAGGCGGAGTTTGTGGGTTCGGTCCCGCATGTGGCGATGACTTTTGCACTTATTCGGCTGTCGTTATTATGTGCTTGCATAATCACTGGATGCAATTTCTACGGGGATAATGCTTTTTTGTAAGTAAATAGCACGTATTCCTGCGCTTGTATGAGTTACTTTCCTATGGATCGGACTTGCACGTCATTAAATCACCGTAGATACCGCAAATGCACATGAATACTCTAAAACTAATGTTAGATTCGTGATCAGCGGCCCAAATAACCCTCACATGCGAAGTTGGGCGAAATGGGTGACCATGATGTCACGAGCCTCGTGTCAGGTGTCGGTAGAGTTGCCCAAGGTTCAGTCTCTAATGAACCACTGGTAATAATTTGCCACCATTCAGACTCTAGCTGTCAGAAAATCTTCAGCATCCACTGCCTTCGTCCCAGGAACTGCCTGAAAGTCTCATCTAAACTGCTGATCATGAATTTTATTCTCGTTTCCTGAGCTCTGACTGGTGAGCGCTAGCTATGGTAAGGGTGGGTGAGTGAGGTGCCTGGGTCAAAGTAACCGATTTGGACCAAACATCGCATGTGGGGGTTATTTGGGTCGCTGATCACGAATCTAACATTAGTTTTTGAATTCGCGTCCGTTTAAGGTAAGTTACGGTGGATATTGACTGTGTGATGTGCTCGCCTTCCATTTTTTCGGAAGCCGTTTTCCCATCACAGAGGTGCCTAGAGGAAAAATGAAGTATGGTTTTCGAGTACCTACAAAGGACCCTACATCCTGTAAAAATTGCATCACGAAAGCTTGGCACATCCAGAAAGGCTCTCCTTGTCAGTAAATTTACGCAAGGCTGCTTTTTCAGAATTCACACTTATTTAATAAAGCTCGCGATTGTATCAAAACCCAAAACCAAATAAAAGAGTTAATAATTTTGTCGCGAAGGTCAGAAATAAGGATAAAAATATCGTCTGACTATAGTCGATTATCCAGAACTTTCTGCTTTTTTTAACGTGCTTGTTGTATGAAGCCTGAGAGACCGAAATTACTTATTTCGGCTCGTACTACCTTTGCGCTAACTTTGACATCATTTCTAAATATTAATTTCTCAATAATATGAATATTATATCCTTTCAACTGGCCATTTCCTCCAGTGGTACGATTAGGTTATAGTTCTAGCCAATCTAATTATAAAATATTCTTGGAAAGGTTTAAGGTAAACGTAATAAAAGGCTTTTGACGATATTGACGTCCTCTTATCACGTTTGAATTCTGGAGAAGTTTGCCATTAAAGTCTAGTTTTACGGTTTTATCGCCGTGCACTTTGCGGTTTCTCGATAGTGACTCAGTGATACTATCACCTGCTTGACGTTAATTGACAATTCCAAAAATTTATTCATTTGGCATTACATCCACATGGATTTACAATAGCACAAAATTAGTGACGAAATTGACAAACAATTTTGAGACTCGGAGATGTTGTAGCATCCTCAAAAACGGATGGAAACTTGAACTTGAAATCGCTGGCTTTTCTGATATTCGCATTTTCATATTTGATATTTTTGTTTTTTGTTTATTTCATATTTAATCTGACCTGAAGGTACTCTGTGAAGTTGTCATTCATCGTTCGAAACGGCCCGACACATGTGTCGTTGGCGAATATCGATATTCCGGCGATGAGCTGCCGGCACGAAGCTCGTCGGGGATACTGAAACGCGCCCGTCCAACTTTGCCCCCGGCTTATCGCCCCCGTAGTCGAAATTCAGAACATCTTCTAGATCTTTGCTGCTGATTAATGGCATCATTGGGCTGGAAGTGCCAAAAAATCACCAAAAATCCGACCGCAGCCATTTCGATGGTTTAGATATGGTGCGGTAACTCGAATCTTGCAATTTTTAATGCTACCTGGACACAGATTCATGAATCACATACCTACTATAAACCATCATATATAAACTGATTGGGCATCCTGCTCGTTGTTACGTTATCCACCGCATTTTTTGCTCCAAAACTGAAACTGAAAGTGTTGGCATTGATTACATTCATTGCCGATGCACAAAATAAGGCGAGATTCATCAACATGCCGCGGGGTTTCGTCGAGGTCTATCATACCATGCGGTACCAGTTACGTATTAAAGACATGAATCGAAACATCGTAGTAGGTTCGAGGTATGGGAAGGGTTTATTAACCGACACCCTCATCATCTATTTGTTCTGGTTTCCTTCGTGAATCTGGGTCCTTCCCGGCGTGAAATAGACTTTCTATAAGCGATTATTAAATTTGTTGATTCACGACTCCAAATATCTCTTAAACAATCTCGATCGGTGCAAGTCGATTCGAATTCCGACAGTTTCTCAGGTCTATATGATCGATGACGTCCAAATAAAACCAGAACGTAAATCATGAATCGATCAGCAATCATAATCAATCATCATAGATCGTTAAATCATTAAACTGCGGTTGTTTTTCTGCCGATATACGGAATCAATCATTGCGCTTAAGGTCGACGATAAGGATTCAAAATTCTCCGATAAATTTGCTGTTTCTTAAGTTTCGGGAAATTTGTAAGGAACTCGGAATTGGACTGGAATGTTGCAGAGTTATCTGTAATGAAAGGGTCGAATGTCCCCAAGATTTGTTGTTTCTTGCTTCTGAAAGCTTTTGAAGGATTTCGTAGGGGATTCGACTAGGACAGAGGACGAGTTTTGTCCCATATATGCACCGAAGCAGCTAAGTTTCAAAAAGATCGTTACCATGGTTATGGTATGATTTTACACCTGATTGATGTTCTTTTCTACCATAGGTATGTTATTGGTTGACTGTAGAATCGCGCGTTTATTATGCGTCTCTACCCAACAATTGGCTTCATCGCCAATAGCTCATTACGTGGTTTTCTCCAGCCGCGTTGCATTATAGCGTTCAGTCTCAGTGGAAAGTGGAGGTGATGGTCGACGGCGTTGATTAGCAATTAGCTGATGTGGGCAGAGAGAGAGCGGGCTCGACCGGCAATAATTGGACAGCTCATGCAAGCTTCGCTACGCGGTGGTTTAGCTTGACGACGGCGCTTAAGAGCACAATGACGGTTGAGCAGGTGTTTCGAGAAGCCTCCCGTTGAGCACCACTATCGCAAGGGTGCGGTTAGCAAATTCATTGACTCCATTTGGCCTTGGAGCGACGCGCGTAGCACAGTGCCAAAAGGCGTTACTGATTCTCGCACGGTCGAGCGATCGATCCCCGACCTAGTTAACCAAGCCTTCCATCCCTCCGGAGTCGGGTAAATTGGAACCAGACTTGTTTGGGAAGGTAAAGACTTGGTATGGTGGCTAGTCCCCGCAAGTCAATGTAGAGGCCAAATACGCATTCACCGTGCCTCAACGATTCTGAACGAAGCGTGAATGCGGCGGCGCGCCCTCAGGGGATTGATCAACACCAAAACCTTTACCTTTACCTTTGATTTGACCTTGACAAAATGAGACATTCTATTAGCTGGTAAAAAAATTCTCGATCCACTCTACGTTCTTTTCTCCTTTCATTTTTCATTATGCATACAACGCAATATCTGAGTTTTCTCGTGTTTGGACCTCGGCATCGATGTAAGTGGAAATTTTTAATTTAAATTTTTTTCTTTTTCCCTTAGGCCGTCAAATAAAGAATGCGTAGCTAACAACCTTGTGAGGCAGAAGAACTTAATTATGTAAATCAATTACACACAATGCAAATTATTCAACGATATAATCACCATCGCTAATCGCGACAGTGTTCCACCTTATGGGCAGCTCAGCATATTCTATTTCCCTAGAACTGAGGGGCTTGAGAGGCAAAGAAATTATTGACCGACATGACAGCGACGTTACTTAGGTTAATTTTTACCTACCTAAGAAGGCCCTGGGGCGAAATAAGTGATGGCATCGGTGACATCGTCGGTTGTAGAGACTAAACCGACATTAACCCAGTTCAAGACCAAAGGTGAGCCGTGAAAATGTTACTGTGGCTGTAGCTGCTATCTCACTCACTGAGAACCGTTGATAGTTACGATTTTGGGGGAATTTCTCTTTCTCTGCTCGCTTAAGTGTGTTTCATTCTTGATAATATATCTGGTAAATATATTAGGGTGGAAAAAATGTCGAATAACTACCAAATCTTACATGGTAAGTATTGTTGATTAAAAATCCTGAAATTTTCGAGCAAGCGCCTTAACATTTTGCGCATTGTACCGGCTAGGTAGATCTGAGAAACCTGCGCTACTCGCTGGGAATATGATTTTTTTATAGTTCATGTTTTTAAGCAACAGTTAGAGAAAAACTGTGAACTGTATCGCACAGGTTCTAGACATAGGTGTGCTGTGTGTGCTGTGTCATTGCCGTCGCGTTGTCGTCGCAACCGTCACACTTGCACACATTCAACTGAAATCGACGCTGTTCAATTGTTTGTGCATGTTGTTTCGCAATTTCCTGTTCGTCTCCGCAGCCACATATTCTGCAATTGGCAACCAGCCTTGTAACCCAACTCTTTTTGGTTCTAGGTTTTTGATACAGGAGTTCCAGGAACTATGTGAGTTGGAAGGTGCTGCCAGTACAAGTTTTTCACTTCCTGGTCTCATTGGGAGCTGATCTTTAAATGATCTTCAAATGAGGTCAAAATGTTTCTAAACGTGTATTTCCATGTTCTCTGTACTTGATCACTAATTTGGTAGGTTTCTGTGTGTAAATGCGGTCCATGGAAATTGTTTTCCTTGGCTGCTTCTCCAACCCTCATAGCACTGGTTTTCCTATCTTTCCTTCTCATTCTATTTTATCTTATGAATTTTATATACTTTTAGGAACATATAGAAGAATTTCTGTCAGCCACGGAGCTTCTTTTGTTCTCGTCTGTAGTTTCAGTGTTCGTTTCAGATCGAGTGTATTGATTTCGGAACGACTTTATTATATTTTAGCCTATTGATTTTTCAATGACTTTATTATTTTCTGGCCTGTCTTGTCCATGGTACATCCATATATAAAAGTGCAAAGCACTGCTCCACTTACTCAAGTAGTCAGAGAATATTTTTTCAATCAATTCTGTCCAAACTTCCTCCTGATGGTTTTATGGAGGAGATGATCGCGAATCTGATATTCGTTTTTTGAATTTCGGTCAGGACCACCCAAATCCTCTGCGGAAGGCTAAAATTTTGTCTAGGTTGGTATTTAGTGATACTTCTTACAAATTTGGTGCCTTTTTCCAGATTTCGACGGGTTTAGGTCGGGATTCCTGTACCTCGCCATCCTCATCCAATCAGTGCGCCGTCACCACTTACCTGCTCGTAAAGGCCAAAATGTGAAAAAAACGTGATCAACATGCAAAATAACTCATCTAGACCAAATTCGAACCATGTCTGAAATTTCTCCTAGGCGGCAAAGTGGGTAGTCTGCGGTCGATATTTGAAAATCGGAAGCTAGGCTTTCGATCAGTACCCCAAGTCACTCCCATAGGGGAAGTTTGAGCAGGATTGGTTGAAAAGAATGTTTTCCGACCACAGGAGTCCAATGGTGTCGAATGTACTGATAAATAAATGGACTTCTATGAGCACGTGCTTGTTCTTCGTGATCAGACGTTCTCGATGTGCCTCGTTGTCTCCGTCGCAACTCGGCGTTTATCAGCTCGTTAGTTTTTCCCCGACCGCCTTATCACTGGCCGCTTTTTTAGTCATGCAGAAACGCGCGCGGGCCGTCGAATCGCAGAAGCTGCGCCGCACAATGAAGGGCCGCGGTGGCCGTATGACAGATCCTATCAGAGACAGGTAATCATTTTATGTTATCATTTTCTCCTTTTTTGTGTGTAAATATTTTAACAAGACTACGAAAAGTCCACATTAACAAGTTACTGGACAACATCTCCTGTGTTTCTTATTACCCTTCCACTTTTATTACCGCATTCTTACGGAATACTGCTATGTATTGTAGATGTGGATGTTGTAGTTATGGTGCTAGGATCACTGTAAAAATCGCGGCTCAGGCGGGGTTCGAACCCGCGTCTCGGGCCTGGCCGAGGCACCGCGATGTTAGACCACTAGACCACTGAGCTGACAGTGCAACTTCTTAATGATAGTAACCATCTCATTTTGTTGCTCTGATTGTCATCCTATCGGCTCCCTCATACAACGGTTTACCTTCCGCTCCACATGCGCACCGTTAACTATATTTTTTGACCAACCTGTTTTTTGTTCGGGTCATCAGCTGTTTCCAAACTCATCGAACCCTTTAGCAGTTCACTATCTTTTCATCAATGCGACCTTAATGTCAAATTTTGTCCTCTTTTTCATGCTCTCAAACCCAGAAATCATAACCTTGTAATTGAGACACGCAAGTAACTTCCGGGTTACATAACTTATTCAATACCCCTTCATTGCTCGGCGTAGTTTATTTATTTATTTATTTATTTATTTATTTATTTACGCGAGTTTAAGACCCACGTCAGAGAAGAAATAGACACAAAGAAAGACGAGGTTTGTTGTAAATAGGGTTGAATAGGCTCTCATTAGTGAAATAAATCTGTCCAAGAATATTGTAAATTGTTTTCTTCGACCGCAAATGAGTTACTGCTAATTTGTGTGTCATGTCGCTTGGGTGTAGAATGAATCGATGAAAATCATCTGGTGTACATGTGCTGCCGCCGTGGCCGCTGGGCAATCTATTTTGCATATCATTCATTTAGTGTGATAATTACTTTTTGAGGCAGTCAGCTGTAATAACATACCATTGCGCGCCGCCGCGTCGAACACAACACACTCGAGACTGAGCATTGATTCGAATAGAAATGTGTGTGTACGGTAGATTTAATTGAAAATTGTGGTGAATGTTATTTATTTACCAGTTACTTTGGTATGTAGCGTGCGGATAGCGTGCAAAGATTGCGAAATCTATGGATAGTCGGCGAGCATCGCCTATTCACTCTGGCCATGCATTTTAGAATGTTCTAGAGCAGCGCCGAAAAGGTAATATTGTAAAATATTTCCAACGGGGAGGGGATATTGATCGTCGGGAATGTGCTCTAAAAAGGACAGCGTTCCGCCTTGAAATCAAATTTATTTTCCAAGAATCACTTGCGCTTCTTCGACAATTCGGATGTCTTTTGCTCGGAATCATTTGTAAGTGCAGGAACCCGAATCAGCTTGAAGCGTGTTGGGAATGGAATAAGTATGATAGCGGCTGCTCAGCTCACTGATTTAATGAAGCCCGCTGAGTAAAATATTCTGTAGTAGTATGAGTTTGTTGGCAAGAATTACTGTCGAGCAACTTTGTAAGTGAACGTCATTGATTGATCTTAACAGTGGTTGTTTTCAGCATCGCTACACCAATCATCTATGTTCGCCTGATGCTTCTGTGGATTGGCGTCATATCTCTAGATATGCTGTGCGGATTTCGATTCGAGCTGCTTTATCCATTTTGGCTGATTCTCCGCACAGGATACGAAGCAGTTCACAAAAATCACAACGCTGTTGTCACGTTGGCGAATCACAACACAGCGGTTGGTTTTTTTGGTTGCTATGATTTTTATTTCTCTTTTTTTTCTTCCCCACGAGAGGGCACTGCGGTAGACACCCCAAATCAGATTCATCCAATTCGTGAACTGACAAGTCCATAAATGAGGAGAATTTCTCCTATCGTGCCTCACCTCTTGTCCATGCATCGCTTGGCTTGGGTAAACAGAGTTTCCACATTTTTTTGCGGAAAATTTCTTGGAAGTTTTCATAAACACGTGCAACCATTTAATCGGAGGTCTTCCATCAGCCGGATAACTTGGTCCATTCCTAACCTCTGGCGGGACCGGTCATGGGGAAATGCAGGAAAGTGAGAAGCTGGGGGCCAACTCTACTTTCCTGTTCAATACTAATGCTAATTTTCTTCAGTCTGTCCAGAATTTTCGTTTTTTTTGTCCATTCATTCCATCCTCAGGTCTAGAAGCTTCACGTTCAGCATAATATATGGTTCCGATTTGTTCATGTACAAATGTATTTTTGTTTAGGAAGCTCTAACGGACAAGGGAAGCTTTTGTACTGAGTGTCTATTGATCGTTTGTTTTTTTTCAGAAATTCTCTGTGCTATTCGTGTGCGTAACGGCGACATCAGATTTGATTTGCTACTTATTCATACCAGTAAAATTCTTGGTATTTCTTGCCAGTACATACGTTTGGGTTCATGTTATTTGGCATACCCATGGCGGCTTCTTGCGGACACTATCCGCCATGATTCACGGTTAGCCGTTTCATTTACAATTTTTTCTCAATATTTTTAATTTTATTACTATTTTCTCGTGTTAGTAGTCGGTCGATGGCAGGTGAAGCAACTAGTAGCATTTAATTTCAGAAAAACAATGTTTCTCAGCTCTAGTTTCTTGGATATTTATTGTTGCTTTCGAGGCGGGAATACGTTTAAAGTACGTTTCTAAAATTGGATATTTTCGATGTTCGAAGCCTAACAATAGCTAGCAATTTTCAGATGTTTCCATCTTGAAATTGTCGGTTCAGATGTGCCGTTCCTTCATTACCTCTGTCGTGAGTGCTCTTGAATTTTTTTTTTCAATTAAATCAGACTTTGTGACAAATACGTATCATTTTCAGCAAGCTGTTTACAAACACAAGGGTTGGCACCGGTGATACCACGAAGTTTAAATTCGTTTTTCGGCGCGCACTGTATAGGTTATCCACTAGTCATAATCTCCTTCAGTCTGCGATACTATTTCAAGTGAGTTCTATTTTATCTTTCTTTTGCTTCTACAATTTTTTTAGCCCATATTAATTGGTGTTATTGAATTATACAGCAGTTATTGAGCAGCCATACGTTATGGCACTGTTATGTTGCTTACTATCAAATACATATCGAGAAAACAGCATGAATGTTCAGCAGTGCTACACTTACTTTTTCGTATCGCGCAAATCTCTTTTTAAAGTTCAGTCGAATTTTCATCAAAATGTTATAAACTTCATTTGAATTCAAAAGCGACGAGAAAGGGTCGCAGCATTATTTTAGCTTCCGAGACGGCCAACTCTCTAGTCCAATTTTGCAAAAATATACTTAGAAACCCATAGCAGTTTCCTAGCGCGTGTTGTAAAGTGATGGGAGCCAGCGTCCTCGGTTCTCGCCATTTTCCGAATTGAATCGCTGTAGGCCAGATGTTGGAACTCTCACCCGATTCTCAGCTGTAATGCTCTTCGGGGTATCACAAGCATTTCAAGGTTTTTGGATGGGTAAAGTATCTACTTCTGATATGAGAAGCAGTATATCGATGTGTTTCGAGATATTAACACTCTTTTCTACCCCAGACTGCCTTCAGAGTTGTTGGAGGGTTTCCTCTCTTTATTCCGACCAACAAACTGGCGATGCTTTTCCTTACTCACTACGCTGTTTGAAACCCTTTTTGCTGTATTCTCTTTGTGTTAGTTTCTCATCAAAGTTTTCATTACCGATTTTTCATCACCTCAGACCACACATTTTCATCTTATTTCACCGATACCGACGATGCCTTGAACATTGAGCGTGTACGTACGGGCGCTCTCTGTTTGTAGAGAAATGAAGACATCCGACCCGATCGATATGGTTTCCTATACCTGGTTAGGTGCAGCTTTTCGTTGGAAGGTGCACGGGCTAGATGAGAAAGCGATCAGTTCTTTTTCGACGATAATTTTCACGATGAGATCGCTCAAACATCCTTTTTTGCTTTCTGATACTAAATCGTAAGATTGTGTTGTAAAAGTTAAACAATAGGAATTGTTTTCAATTTGAGGTTCGGAGGCCCTTTACGGTGCAAAGTTCTGTCCTTTGCTGTGTTATCTGCTCGAATATGTTAACCTTATTTTGATCTTTGAACCTTTACGTTTTTCTGGTTTTTGTTGCATTAGAGTTTGTTTCGAATTTGTTCTCGCATCTGAAAAGGTTACTCACAAGTGTCTCAATTTCCCGTCTAGTCGCTGATTTTTTGTGTGCGCGAAACTCAATTGAAAATCACCTTCGTAAGTGCGACAACGATGAAGGTCGAGTTCGACGGTCGTCGCTTTGTGTTCTCAGATTTCCTCTCAAGCGAGTTGAGTTTTTTCTTCATCCTGACGATGGATGACATTCGTTGTGAGAGGCATGGCCGGCATTATTGATTGTTGGCCAAAGGCCTCGTCGCTGAGCGAGTGTGTTGTCGACGAACGCAAATTACTCGTTGCTGCTGCTGCTGTTACGCTCGCCACCTCCTAGATTCGAGGTTGTTGAAACTGTGTGGACGAACTCATCGCTGAGTTATGGAAATTCGCTCGGAAAGAATGGAAACTTTAAAGGAAATCGAATACTGGTAACGCTTTCGGTGGGTGGCGATGGTCAGGTAATAGAGGCGGAGGGCAAAACTGGAGCTAAGAAAGGTTAGCTTTTGACAACGGAATGTAATTAGCGATCGAACGTGAAAACTTTATTCTTCGGCTCACGTTTCGGCGATGTTGCGTTCGTTTGAGCCTGGAAGGTCAGTATACGAACTAACTATAACTTCGACTTCCCAGACGGTGGAAGGCGACATCGCCAACACGTGAGCCGAAGAATAAAGTTTTAACAGTCTCGTTCGATCGCTAACTACATTCCGCTTCTGAGTACGCATGCCGAAATTCACTGAAAGTTGGACGTGGAGCTAGCTTTTGGTTCTCATGCTTACTTTAGCCGGGAACCGAACCATATCCCTTGGTGAAGAAGATGTTGTTACTATGTTGAGCAAAATCGAGACGCACCTGTAAGTCAGTGTTGATTCAAATTGATTTTCAATGAGATATCCTCTAGGATATGCACTGACCGAGAGTTGGTCTTGTCCCTGTATTCGTGCTTTCTTTGCTGATTGATCTTTATAATTTTTCAATATTGATGGGTCGAGTGGGAACAGACTGCTTCTCCCCCCTCTCTCAGTGATCTCCGATAAGCGCGGGATCTCTGGCGGTTTGGCGCGAATCGGAAGATTTTTTAAGGGTGGGTACTTGTCTGGGTTGTCACCGGTACGTTGTTACTTGTCATTTGTTTTGCTTGATCCTAAACCTATTAGATCGAGATTACTATCATTTTTCCTTGGTTTACGTTAGGTGATGTCTCCTTGGTTAGAGCCTGAAAGGTCGAATTTGCACTAGAAAAACTACAGGCCCGAACCGAAAATCTCGGTTCATCACTTATCACATTTGCATCTGAGAGTCCACGCTGAGATTTACTGAAGATCGGTCGTGAAATTTTATTGATCTTTTTTGGACTGTTGACAATTCTTATCTGAAGGTTGTTAATTGATGGTTTTGATGAATCACAGAGAAATTGTAACAGGAACTGGCGCAAACATTATCAGTACAGTGAAAAGTACACGGTTTGCACGACAGTTCTGTTTTTGTGCACTATTACGACGCAGCCGTTGTTTTTCGATTGGCTTAGAGATCCGACATTATCGCATCAGTGGTGATGCGGTGGTATGATAACGACGGGAATTACAATGCGAGAAAAATAAGACGTGTGATAGGCAGCTGCCCTTTTTTCTTCGCGAAATGTTTATGCTTCAGTAGAATCGTTCGTTCCACTAGCTTGCTTCAAATATGTAAAGAAGCCTTATTTTCGGAAACATTGCGGGTAATTAGTTACCCAGAATAGATAGTGTTCAATTGTGATACCTTTGTGATGTCATGGATGAATTACCTCTTAGTCAACATTGTTTCCGTCTCAATTCGGTTGGAGTCGTCACGGGCTGATGTGCAGTTACAAATCATTATATGATTGCCTTATTATTAATAATTATGTCCTCAGACCCAAACTTGAAATGGTGTAGAGTCTCGGAAAGAAAGGGAAGGAGCGTTAGAGACGGAGAGAAACGCGATGAGACCAGTGTGCTGTCCGAATAATAATGCTATTTTCGGGTTTAATATGTCATATTCCATTATTTTCCATTCCATTCTGCTTATAGTACATTTATTTCAATGTATTTTTCATTTTCATTATCATTCTGACGACTGCTATTCTCAACTAGAAATGTGCTTGGCTTCTAGAATGACTTCCAGATCTGCGGAAGTTTGCAGATTCTGGGCTTTGTAAATGCCGTTCTAATTGTTACGCAAATAGCTTTGTGTTATATGGTCACTGATTAATTCTTAACTGATTAAATTTGTTTGGTATTTATTAGCAATAAAACTGCTCTATGGATTGATGCATCTGTATTTCAGAGAATGGAGAATTCGTCGAAAGCAGGACGATGTGTGTCGACGAAACGAAGTGCTGGCGCGAATGTTGACGGAAGCGTTACCGGCAGTTTACGAGGGTCCTAAAGACTACTCGGCTAAAAACGCTTTGCTGGACGACGGTTGGTTCTTTTTTGTAGTAATGCAACCGTTTTATTCGGCGTATGTTTGTTTTTAAACCCTTTCTCCTCGCCTGGGGCACTTACTAGTCCTGTATGTGCATACGCTCTCACTTGTTGGTAATTGATGGTCTAGTGTTTTATCATCGTTTTATCTTTGTTTATTTACCAGAAGAAAACTGGTTTGGGTGGCTGAACCTCTGACCCCTGTGGCGTAAATTAGCGATTTCTGATGGGTAATTGGTACTAAGTAGCTTCGAGGTTTTGACAGTCAGTGAACTCGACATCTGGATCAATTATCGACTATTATTTGGCGACTAAATCGTCTTTTTCGGTTTAGAAGGCGACTTACTGGAGCTGACAAATGGGACGGGACAGGGAATGTTGATGCCACCGCCAACGTCTGCGACAAATGGCACAGTTCACAATATACATCCCTCTAAACGAACGTCTGGCAAGGTAAGTGAACTTTTTTTAAAAATTTTTCAAGTTCTTTTTTGGTAGACGTCTTCACACTCGGGTGTTTCGAAGAGAAGTCCAGATCTCTTGGGGCGATTCACCGCCATTGTTTGTATCGCCCATTTTCTTCTTGTGTGATTGTATTCCATGCTTGAGTCCATCAAATGGGGATCTTTTTTTTTTGCTTCGAGGTTAAATTCTTATTCTAGAACACAGATCTGGGTTAAAAATATACCTAGCTCTGAGCAGATCTCCGTTGCGTTTCTAGGTTGATTTAGGCGAATTCATGAATACGGTATTTGTCGATTAGTTAGCGGTGTTTTTATTCGATTTCCGGTAATTTGCTGACAATTACGTGTTCTCACTATGTGGTTTTAGCAGTAATAACGTCCAAGAGGAAGCAAAAAATGTGGAGAATTTAGTGATTTGGCTGATAATGTGCTGAACTACTAATGCACTTAAATTTCTACTGCCATTTTTGTGCTTATTTCTCTTACTACGTCGTGAGAAGGCGCGCCAATTAGTGTTGTGGTTAGTAAATAAACAGACCGTACCATAAGTAAAAAATATTTAGTAAACAACTACCAAACAGCTAGACTGGTCAGAAACCCGTGGTCAAGAGTGTGAGACCGGGCGGATTAAAACAATCTATAAGCATACAATTTATAAAACTGCATCATTGTATCTGCTATTGCATTTTGGACAGTTTTCAAAAGGGAATGCCTTTAGGCAAAATTGTAGTTTCAGGTGACTTCGTTGGGTGGCAGACAACGTGGCTCGGGTCGAACCAAGGCAGGAGCAACGATTGTCGCTTCGCAAGGTCAAAGCACTGCCCCGTTGGCTAAAGCTGGCGGTGCTATAGCGACAAGTGTCGGTGCAGGGGATAAGCGACGTGACCGAGAGGACGACGAAGAGAGTGAAGGTTAGTTTTGGTTATTTAGTTCAAATTTAACGTCGGTAAACTTTTGTGGTGCGCTTTTCTTCGTCTTTTAACCATCATTTTCTCTTGTCCTTTAGATGGAGTTGCGGAGTGGTACGGATGAATTCCACTGATCACATTATTCCCCTGGCCATAACGTTTTATTCGGGCTCTGGTTTGGGCTAGTTCTAAGGCCGTGTTGTGCTGTGGTAAGAGGCGCTACTGAAATTCGCACAGCAGAACGATCGATCTCCGCCTGGGTTAACCAAGCCTGTCATCCTTCCGAGGTCGTGTAAATAGGTCCTGGACTTGTATGGGAATGTAAAGACACTGATCTGGACAGCGGTTGGTCCCCATAATTATTGTATAGGCCACCCCTTCACTATGCCTTTACGATTGGGAATGCAAGACGAGCGCGCGGCGCATTCTCAGTGGACCACTTCACCGCTTTCCTTGTAGTATTGGATTTTCCCTGAAAAATACGTGCGTTTTGCCTGCCTAATAAGTTTCTCCTATATTTCTTTGAGTTTAGTGTGGTAACAAAACTTCCGATACTCGCTAGTTGTTACAAAATTAGCGAATTTTTTCGATGCTTGCTAATTGTTACAAAAATAAACTGATGATGCCCTCTGGCTTCTGAAATATTTAGAAATCGCGAGATTCCGTAATCGCAATGGCCCGTAAAAGCCCAAGACGCGGGTTCGAATCTCGCCTGAGCCGCAATTTTTGAAATGATCCTAGAACCATCATTACGACAGCTTCTAGTATCTCGAAATATCTGGTAGCTCGAGTATTTCAAACTCACTAACCTACTAGGCTTGTTCTAGCTGGGTTCAGGCATATTTCGGAAAATTACCAATTGTAAGAATTCTCCATTTTTGTAATTTAGCGAGTCTCTGCTGGCGTGACTCCGATTCGATGTCATCGCCTGGGGGCTTGTCCGTGGTGCGTTTGGCATGGGAAGCGTTCGTATGGTTGACGACTGTAGTATGGCCACCATCTGGTGACGACGTACGCGACGATTCCAGCTATGGTGGTGATGACGACGATGACTATAGCCTACCGGACGAGAATCAGAAAAAGGTATGTATCCCTAGTTTTCCTTAGAAATCGATACATTTATGGTCCATCTTGCCGTCAGGTGTTGAATACCATATGATTTCCCTTATTATGATGTTTTTAATATTCATGCGTGGGAATTCTGAAAGGAATGTTGGAAATTTTGAAGCCTGCATTTGAGACCAGGCAAGTCATGCTTCGTAAATTAGCTAGACTGATAGGGAAGAGAATTTGCAGTTGCGAGGTTTAATGTTAAACTGCTTCCACTATTAGGGCGCTTTTCCATTGTCCCCTCACCACACAGTTCTTCTTCTGCCTTTCCGGGGACTATTAGCCTTGGATTTTTATTTTATTTTATTCGAACGTTTTTCTTCTGATGGGTCTCTGGTGGTAGTAACTGAATGTGACTCGAAAATGTGATGAAAAGCTTGCGAAGGTTATGGCGACTCTTTTGCTTTTTGAATAGAGCAACGGTAAGAGGCGCTATTTCTCGCCGCATGGTCGAGCGGTCGGTCAAGTCATGAGACGTCTTATCAGCGGCGAAGAAGTTGTCACAAGCGCAATGACAGGTCCGAACCAAGCCCGGTTAGCTCAGTCGGTAGAGCACCAGACTCTTAATCTGGCTGTCGCGGGTTCGAGCCCCGCATCGGGCTTCACGTTTTGCAGCAACATCCTGTACCTGTTGATGTTATATTTAACCCATTGACGACCGTGTGTCCCGCCGGCGTTCGTTAACTTCTAACGATTACATAAGGAAGTTTCAAAATCAACATGATACACAGAAAATTATGCTCAATTCTTATGATAATTTTGAAAGCAATTTTGAAAACAATTAGCAACAATATCATCCCTTCACGTGCGGGTGGTACACCGCGCCAATCAGGCAGGGAGCGCGCGATCGTCAATGGGTTAAGGGATTGCCCGTGTTGTTATGCATCCTAGTCTCGCCCAAGCTAACTAAACCATTCGTGCCTCTCGGGAGGTTAAATTGCTACTTGTCCTGTTTGGGAGGGCGAGTGCGTGGCGCGTCATTAGGGGACTAATTATACTTGGCCATTTTACCTTTACCCTATACCTTTACCTTTAGATGTCTCGTTCGAGTAACGGCGACGTTGGAAAACAGTTGCGAGCGTCGGTGACGACGACGTCATGCTCAGCAGCGGCGAGTCGAAAAGGCGGTCGAGGTGCACGCGACGCTACGAAGGCAAAGGAGAAGGTCATTATCGCCAGTGCCATTGAACGTGAAAAAGTGAGCATTTCTTTTTTATACGCAGCTTCTCCAATTTGTGCCGCTCTTCTTTTTTCTTTTCTTTTTCATCTCCGTCCCTCGTATTGATCGCAGGTCAATAACGTTTATAATTCAGCCGAATGGGCTCACTATCCTGAACGGAAAAACGGCGAACGGCACGACATTCGACACCGCCGTACGGGACTCTAGTTTGTCAAAGGAGAACGGCCATGACTCGACTAGGTACATTTCTGTTTTTATTTTTAATTTAGATCATTTGGTTTTTTGAAAAATTGATAGGGTTCTCTACGTCTGTCTTATGTTTAAGTGTTTTGTTCTTTGGTTTTAATTTTTTACCTTATTTCCAGTTTCATGAAGAGCATTTTCAGTGTGTCTCCATTGGAACTCGAAAGGTTGAGAGCTGAAGTGATGCAGCTGAAAACAGCCGAGGCAGATGCGAGAATCCAGCTCTCTATTAGTATGAACAATGAGAAGCATGCTAAACAGGAGGCTGTGCAACTGCGGTCAAGACTGGAGCAAATGGAGGCCAGGTGGGTATTTGAGATTGCCTTAATTTTTATAATTTTCGCTTCTAGTTTGAGAAGAATTGTTGGCCGACCCCCGTGAGAAGTTCTAAGAAGTTGAGCAAGTGTACTTTCCATGCATTTACTAGAGCTGTAAATTCGACAGATTTTTCCAGGGATGGTCAACGAACCATTAAGAGTAGTGAAATTGTGAACGGCAACTGCTGTATCTTATTTCAAGGCTTGTAGATTTTCTATGTAGCTTATTCATCGTGGATTATTAGTTCTGGGCGTGCGTGCGTGGTACAGACAGCTCAAGCAAGCTTCGCTACGCGGTGGTTTAGCTTGATGACGGCGCTTAAGAGCACAATGACGGTTGAGCAGGAGTTTCGAGAAGCCTCTCGTTGAGCACCACTATCGCAAGGGTAGTGTTAGCAAATTTATTGACTCCATTTGGCCTTGGAGTAGCGCAGTACCAAAAGGCGCTAATGACATCCGCACGGTCGAGTGATCGATCCCGCCCGGGCTAACCAAGCCGACTATCCCTCCGGGTGGGGTAAATTGGAACCAGACTTGTCTGGGAAGATGAAGACACTGACTTGGTATAGTAGCTGGCTCCCGAAAGTCATTATATAAGCCAAATAACGGTTCACCAGGACTCTATCATCGTAAACTGGACGCGAATTCGGCGGCCTATCAACGCCGGCGCCTTTACCTTTTACCTTTATGTGTAGCTCTGAGAATTTTTCAAGTATTTCAATTTTCCGTGGTCGAGTAAAATGTTGAATGTTCATAGTGTATAAGTACTAAAGCCGACGAGTCATAATTGGTACAAGTTCACTGCTACCATTGTTCGGCGAATCTGACTTCGAAAGCGCTTCATATTTGGGCAATTCGACCTGGTGAAATTCTCTTTTATTCATCTTTCTTTTTGTTTAATTTCAACTCTTGAGCATTCCGAATAGTAACGGATGATAATAGATGGGTCCATAAGCACTTGTCGTCGATCTCATACCTACCTTGATGCTTGTTACCTGTTGTCGGTACAATGGCGTTTCCAGGTACACCACAATGGAGAAACTGAGAGACGTAGACCGCAGTTCTCTATCACAACTGGAGAGAAAATATGCGGAACTGATGAACAGAAAAAACGACGTCGAGCGGGAGTTGATGGACGAGCGTAAAGCACGAAAAGAAGACGGTGGTAAACGGTCAGAGAAGTCGATGTTTTATCATTCCAGCACGTTGTCGTCGTTTGTTTTCACTCGTTTTTCCTTTGTTATGATGTCTCTAAAGCCGGCTCGGATGCAACAGTAATGAGTGCCTATTCGTGTTCTTCAGTTTGGATTCGGCCGAACAGCAACGTGAAAAAGAACGACAACTGGAGCACGAAGTCGATCGACTTCGTAGCGAAGCGGTGGCCCGAGAAGAACGAGTCACGGACATCGAGAAAGAGCTGAATTCACTTCGAAAATACAAAGAAACCAATGATATTGAGGTATGTTGCCACAGCAAAAAGCTGTCCAAGTTAAACAAATTTGCTCGCGTTTCTTTGATTTATTGTTTTCTCGTTAGAGTTGTAACCGTTAAACGTTACCTTTCGTTCTTTGGAACGTTTTTGTGAATAGTTGTTGTATTTAAGGCACTCAACATGGACTTGCGGATTATGCGTGAAAAGATGGTTCATCTAGAAGAGTCACTACAGGCGGAGAATAAGCTGAAACAAGAGCTTTTTCGTGCTCTTGGAGACGCGAAGGCGAACAATGCACATCTTCAGAGTATGTACCAGTTTATTCCATCATTTTATTCGAATTTTTTCATTGTACTTTGATTTCTGCCACGATTATCTGATTTATGATTTTTCTTGCCCGAGCTAAACAGCCGTTCGAGAGATCTTTGAAGTCCTAAATCATAGATATTGCAGGATAGCTGCTGTGAGAAGTGTGATTTAGCGAAACGCACTTAGCTGGGACGCGATTTTTTGCCCTGATAATTTATAGTTCGCGTCGCCGTTGAAATATCATATTTGTTCTTATAAGACAGAAGTCTATTATCAGGTCTTCAATTATAGCACAAATTCGTGGCCAAATTATGTCCTTTTTAAGCTGTTGCGTTCCGGTGTGTCAGTCGATTATCATCGATCTTGTGCGATCTCGCCATGGGTTTTTTCAAATTGTGAAGGTTTATCATATGTTAATTACCTCTCACAATCACTTGAAAGGGGTCCACGGTGCATTGGTAAGAGGCTATGTTGATATCTTCATGGTCAAGCGATCAATCCTCGCCAGAGCTAAGCAAGCCTTCCATCTTTTGAGGGTCTGCTAAATTGGTACCAGACTCATAGGTGAAGGCGAAGATTAACGAAGAACCAGAAGGTTAATGAACCGCTCTCCTGTCAGAGTCGAGTTCCATTTTTGTCTGAAAGTGTCTTTTATTTCTTTCAAAATTGGTACATTTCTAATTTCAGGCCAACTTCGAGCATTCGAAATCACGTCCGGTATGCCATTGTCGGTTTCGGTGGCCCGTCCACCATCTGCCACCCTAGCGCAGTCTGAGAAGGCATCGCCCCAGCAGCAACAACAACAGCAGCAACAGGCTCAGCACAACATCACTCCGTACCAACTGCCGATCACCCAGGCGCAGAAGATGGAATCGAACATGACAACGACCAACGCTGCTCCTGCGCATATGGGCGTTGCCTACGGAAACCTGTAAGTGTAGCCAGCTCTTTTATTTGAAGTTGTAGTTTCGGAATATGCTTCATGAGCCGTGGCATTGAAGAATTCGTCAGTTTCATTTCTTTTGCTTCTTAATATCTTTACCAATACAACTCAAAAAGTTGTATTAGAGAGAGTGTGCCATGGCAGCCGTCGATTTTCTTGTTCTGTAGATGCATCTTTGGAAGTCCGAATCTAGCCAAAGCTTCTTTTCCGTTCGTGGGTTGGTTAATTAGAAGTGGACTGGCCAGGAAAGCCTGAAATTCTTCTAGTTGTTCTTGTTCCTCTCGGCTCAGAATGAGGCTCTCTATTAATATTTAGATTAAAGTTTCTTTTCTTCGCAAATTCCTGTTAAGAGCCGAATGATGCATTGTAATTTTATGCCCTACTGCATTTGACTAGGGCCCGCGTGGTACAGTGTTAAGAGGCGCTGTTGTCACGGGGTCGGTATATTCGTACCAGTTCGTTTTCTGAGGAGGTAAAAACACTGACTTGATATAGCGGCTGGCCCCGACAAGTTATTGTATAGACCAAACTCGCGTTCACCAACCTCTACGATTCTGAATTGAACACGAATGCGGTGGCGCGTCCTTTGGGGACTGATCAGCGCCGACACCTTTACCGTTACCTTTTACCCCACTTCACTTCTACTGCCTTCCTTCCCTTCGTCGGGGTAAGGGTGACGTGGGAGTTGTTTTCTGCTAGACGGGTCATGCTGTTTTGAGCTTGTCATTGAGGAGAGCTGGGTTTTTGAAGTTGTCAAAACAAAATGGTCAATGGTGATCAGTCCCCTACGAGTATACCATGCCCCCTTTCATTCTCAATCGTAGAGGCCCACTGAGTGCGTATTTGGCCTATATAAAGCCCTTGCGGTGGCCAAACGGTGTACATATCAGTATATTCATCGTCTTAGATAAGCCTGGTACCAATTTACCCAACCCGGAGGGATGGAAGACTTGGTGAGCTCGGGCGCGGGTCGATCGCTCGACAGTGGGGGTGGAAGGAGCGCTTCTTTCTGCTGCACAAATTGTGGCCTTTTTAGAGTGACATAAGCAACTGTTTTGAAGATTCTGTTTCCTTTTTCATGTTATTATTCAGGAAATTTATATAAAATATTGCAGCTATACCGCGCTACAGCAGCACCATTCGTCGCCGACCGGTGAGCACGTGCTGTTCGAGCAGTCATCTCGAGGAAACATGGCCTCATCGGGTCTGCCATGTGCATTGTCGCCGCACGATCCGCTGCTAGCCTCTCGTATGGGCAAATTTGGTGCACCAGCAAATCCGGCTCGTTCCAACTAGTCATCATCATCATCGTCATCATCGTCGTCTACCAAAAATCATCACCTTCATCATCATCGTCGTCATCGTCTCGTCCCAGTCATCGTCGCTTCAACCAACCACCAATTCATCGTCTGGATATCGTCGTCGTCACGCCACGTCATGAACCTTGAACATCGCGATCGATCAAGAAGTTTCTGCTCTTCCACCGCTATCAGTGATAGTCTCATCGCGCTTCATTCTCCTTCACCACCGCGACCGGCTCCGGCTCCTCACAGAGAACAGTTGTTGTTGTGTTCGTCGTGTATCGCGTCAAACATCTAGTTGTATATCGAATTTTCTGTAAGTAGTCATCATTGATTTATTGATTTTCTGCTAACCCTCATCTAACACCAAATGCTATTTGTTAATTTCATCGTCGAAGGTGGTTCCATTAGAAGAGAAAAATTCAAATCGGCCGGTGCGCGTCGGTGCACTCGATCTTCTCCGTTCCCCGTCTGCAAAGAACATAGTCAGTATCTGTCCCAGTTCATTTTTTTTTCTAGAAAAATTTTCCGTTTTTTGCGCCACCTGTCTCTCGTAAAGCGTCGTCCGTGTATTCTGTACCTGTTATACACTACTTTGTTGGTAACTTCTATCTCCTTTGTTTGTAGCGTTTGCACGTTTACCGGATCTCATCATACGGTTCATGTTCGTTTATTATTATTATATATTATATTATTTTTCTGTCTCTTCTCTTCTCGATGTCCAAGTACATACCGTATATGTATGTTCGTGTGTGCGTGTGTTTTGTGAGTTTGTCCGATTGCAGCAGGCATAGGTTCATAGTCAATGTCGTCATCTCCTTCTCTCTGTATGTGTGTGAAAAGGGTGCATCATCATCAAAACGAAGCAAAGAAAACGATGGCTGCACGTTCACGCCCGCCCGCCTTCGCCCTGTTTCGCATCCGAGTGGCCCCGGTAGTTTTGCCTTTTTTCGTATGTATTTTCTCTCTCGTTGCTCTGTTGAGCTTTATACGCCCAGCACAAAATGGTTTTGTTAGTACAGTACCAGTTTCAGCGTTGTGACTGCAGGACAAAACTAACGACACAAGACTGATAAAAGCATTTCCGACCTGTGTGTTTTTCTCGTGGTGGATGTGTGTGGCGCCATTGCGACACAGCTTATTGCAATTGTTTTTTATGAGAACTCCAGTTCCATAGGGAAATTGAAAAGGATACACTTTATTCTGTGAAATTGTTATAAGAGTTATATTGGTGACTCTCGGGTCATCGTAAAAATCGCGGCTCAGTTGGGACTCGAACCCACGTCTTAGATCTGTCCGGGGTTAGACCATTACGCCACCCAGCCGACTGGCTCTCCCCCAATTGCTCTGGTCATTTGCACTCCGCTAGAATCTCATGTGTTGCTTAAGTGAAAAAGTTTTCCCTCAAAATTGTGGAAATTTGATGTAGCACTAGTGGGAAATTGATTGGAAATTGACGCTAGGACGCTAGCGGTATGAATGAAATGCGGAGGAAAAAGAATGAAGAGGAATAATCGTGGAATGAACTCGCATGTCCGCAGTGCAGTGCCATACAAACTGTTGGTTAATGAGATCGTTGGTCTTGCCTATTACCGGTCTGTTACCGGGAAAAATCGTTAGTGAGTGGCGGAACGGTTTTTGAAAAAGAAGGGAATCTTCTCTATACGTAGAGGGAGTCAACAAGGGGAGAGAGCCGGTTAAAGAGGTTCACCCCGTAGGTTAAGGGTAAGAGTTTTCTCGGTCACTGCTGCCACTACGGCACGTGACCCTTCCATTGGTGGAAGCTTTTTAGGAAAAGCTGCTACGACGAGTTTCTTAACGACGATCGGTAGTGCCCGGTTTGGTCAGTGACTGAAACCACCTAGCTCCTCGTTTGTCATAGACAATCCGCACTCATTAATTCATTTTTGATACCCTCATGGGTCTGGCTGTTGCCGACTTTTTCAAAACTCAAAATAATTGCTTTTGTAACCACTTGATATATTTTAATGATATAGATCCTCCTGGTAGATCTGGTAGATTTCTATCTATATATTTATTACACGCGCAAGCCATGCGGTGTACAACAAACAAAACAAAAAATACAAAACAATGGTGCAGAACAAACTATCAGTGCTAAAATGCAAGCAATATGATGGCGTAAAACCATGACGTGATTGATAAAAATGCCAAGTTATAGTTATACTTACAATAAGGAGAGATAAGAGAGTTGAAACAGTAGTAACTAAAGAGCTGTTATGCTCATCAGTGGAGCAGTACTAAGCCCCTAGAAGTGGGATTTCTTCAAACCTATGCGAAATACGTTCTTCACGACACATTAGAGAAGCACGATGGGACGCTTTCACCAGTTCAAGTTCGTTACGTCCTCTGAGTCTCGCTGCTAGACAAGTAGAGAATAGGAGAATCAATCAATCGCTGATAATTTGGGAGTTATCACCGATCTCAAGATTATCATCACGTCCTTCATTTTTGCTGTCCACGAGCAGCGTTCTCGCTTGCACTTGTCCTAGACGGCTCAAGATGGCTAGAAGTGGGCGACAACCCCCTGGCGAGCTCTCGAACGGCTTGGCATAATTGGATATTGGGGGTAATCGAATGGATCGCCAACTTATACGGCCGACAACAACTCGCCTGAGGCATTTTCTGTCCTATCTGCCTATATATGAAGCTATTTCTATTTATCGGTGTCGGTATTGTTGTTCAGTCGAAGATTTATAATCATCTATTCGAAACGCTGCTTGGAAGGTAAGTACTGCGTAGATAGCATCGTTGAGATTTGTTGACTGGAATAGGATTAGATTTTTGCAAATAGTGTGAAAGTATCAATATATTATCATCAAGGATAGTTGAGCTCAAAAAAGTGGTACGAGTACACTTATTGTTAGATTATATAAGGCAAGAGGTGCTGGACAGATAGTTTCCTTGTTTTCAAATTTCTAGCAAGGCCATAAGAACTTGTTCCTCGGAAAACAGTTTTTTCCTCCCCTGAAATGTGACTAGAACTCCTGAAATGTGACTAGAACCTGAAATGAAATGTCCTGAAATGTGACTAGAACTATCTCAGATATCCTGGTCGGCTTTAAATGGTCAGCCGGTTCGATATGGCTTACCATCCAAATGCTCCTTGACCCGAACGTGCAGAGGGCGCGAAGTCTCCCCGATGTAGTTATCGCCACAGGCAAGACAAGAGACGACTGTACCCGAAACAGCACAATCTCCTTCCTTGCCACTAGGGCAGACGATACAATTTGGGGTTGCGCATATGCGGTCGTAAACCCGATTCCTTACCAACCTGCGTTTAAGGCTATCAGGAGGTAATTCAGTGAGAATTACTGAATCATCTAATCCCGTCTGTTTCGGGTACAGTCTACATGATCTCTTGTCTTGCCTGTGGCGATAACTACATCGGGGAGACTTCGCGCCCTCTGCACGTTCGGGTCAAGGAGCATTTGGATGGTAAGCAAAAAGCGCGGGTTTCTACGGCGTTGGGGAGCCACAGGGTCAACGCCCACCACGGAGACGACTACGAGGTCAAATTCAAAATATTGGCGCGGGAGCCCCAAACATCGGCGCGCAAAGCGTTGGAGGCATTCTCAGGTATAATCGACTAGTGATTCACAAACTCCGGTAGGATTTCATTTCGTTGGATCGAAGAGTCCTAATAAACCTGTAAAAATAACCTCGTGCGAGTACTGTGCTCAATATCAATATATTATGCTTATTGTTAGATTATATAAGGCAGTTTCCTTGCTCATGCAAATGACCCACTGTAAATTCATATCGTTGAATGTGATTTCTGCTTCAGGTATAATCGACTTGTGAGGCCTGCCGCTCATGCAAATGCCACCATTCATATCGAGTTCAAGCTGAAACTAAGTCAAATTGTTGACGTTCACGCCAAGGATCAAACGCTCACGGCTAATGGATGGCTGATTCACGTCAGTCTTCGATTTAGATCTGTTTTCGATGATAGAAACTTGTAATTAATCATGATTTTATCTGAAAATCGTAAAGGTAAAAGGTAAAGGTAAAGGTGCCGGCGTTGATCAGCCCCTAATCGTAAGGATGCGCCGCCGCATTCGTTATTCGTGTTCCATTCAAGTCGTAGAGGCTTGGTGAATGCGTATTTGGCCTATACAATGACCTGCGGGGGCCAGCCGCTATACCAGGTCAGTGTCTCTACCTTCCCAGACCAGTCTGGTACCAATTTACCCGACTCCGGAGGGATGGAAGGCTTGGTTAGCCCGGGCCGGGATCAATCGCTGGACCGTGCGGGTGTCAGCAGCGCCTCTTACCACTGTACCACGCGGGCCCTATCTGAAAATCGTAGCAATATAAAAACTTTGCTAATTTGATGAGGGACAATTATGGCATTCATGGATGAAATGAGCTCAGGAGCACATAAAAGGATGGATCCTGACATAGGTGATTATATTGCTGATCTTACATACATATTGATTTAATCCGGTTCATATGAACATGTAATGAATTATAACTGATTTTTCTATATAGCGTGACAATGTTAGTATTCTGTTAATTTCATGGAAAAATTATGGATTGAATGAGCTCACTTCAGAAGATTGAGAATGCCAGATTACCGGTGACAAATACCAGATCAATCGATAAGTTCCTGAGCATCGTTTTCTTTCTAGTTAAAATCTTCCTTTGCTAATGCGTCACTTTTGTTGTTGATGGTGGTCCTAATACCTTATTTATCTTTGCATCTACGCACTTCGTTTCTTTGTTAGAGGTGGAAGATAGTGAAAACCCTTCACTTCTCTACATTTTCACCCTTAACCAAGCCATCTGTTGTGAAATAAATGACGATTATGGTAAACTATGAAAATATAGCCGTTTTTCTTTCATTTTGCAACGGTTTCAGCACTGGTATGACCACCGTCTATCGTGGGACCCGGACGAGTATGGCGGTGTGCGAAACTTTTACGTACCAGGCGAGATGATTTGGTTGCCGGATATTATTCTCTACAATAAGTGAGCTTTTTGTCGAATATGCTTGAATAGCAACATCTACCCGATATTCATTTTGTGCGAAATGTTGAAGAATACTGAGCTTTTTCAATGAAAGAGTAATCCCAAGAAGCCGTGTGCCTTGTGATGCAAAAATCCTTTTAAAAAAGCGACATTTGAAACTTTCTCACTCTCGTTTACTGCCTATTCATTATATCACAGAAGTGATTGTTGCAGTACTATTCGAGTGCTTATACAATTGTTTTGTTTTTTATGTATTTTTGTTGTATTTTGTGTATTCTGTGTTTTTATATTTTATTTTTTCAGTGCCCATGGAAGTCCATGGGTGTCAGCAATCACCAAAGCACACGTCTTTTACGATGGAAGAGTGGTAAGAGTTATTTACTGTAGACAGTTACCTAGATTTGCCTTTCATCACAGTTACCTAGATCTAGCCCTCCTTATGAGTCTTTTTTTTTGTGGTGATTTCAACTGCGCTCAACGCCGCTCTTTTTTGTGATGACTTCAACTGCGCTCTGTAGGGTTTTCACCTCAAGTTCAACAGGGTATAGGTTTCATTCTTTCACATACCGCGAGTATGACAAATTGAGCAGGAAAATCGGCATCTCGATTGTTTCGAATAACTTTTTAAGTTTGCTAGACTCCTATCTCTATATCTCTAACGTTAAAATTGATAGTTAGATTTCCGTTTCATGTTAATTCCTAACTCTTGTGTTTGTCTTTGTGCGCTTTCCCATTGTTGATTTATCAGTTTTCCCTTGTAGCACCACATGATGTGTTCATGTAATGAGGACAAAACAAAAGCTAAGGAGTAAAACAAGATAATGTCATTCTTGCTTTTTCGACTGGAAAGGTAAAGGTATCGGCGTCGATCACTCCTCCCCTGGACGCGTCATGCATTCGGGTTCAATTCAGAATCGTAAAGACATTGCGAATGCGTATTTGATCTATACAGTGACCTACAGGGGCCAGCCGCTATACCAAGTCAGTTTCTTTACCTCCCCGGACAAGTCTGGTACCATTTTACCCGACTCCGGAGGGTTGGAAGGCTTAGTTAGCCCGGGCCGAGATCGATCGCTCGACCGTGCGGGTATCAGTAGCGCCTCGTACCACTGTGACACATGGGTTCTTTTGGTTGTTCGACCTGTATTTAATTTCTCTTAATGAATACATTTCTTATTCTCAGACATGGGAGCCACCGGTGGTCTATCATTCGTTCTGTACGATAAACATCGAATGGTATCCGTACGATATTCAGCAGTGTGAGTTAAAGTTCGGCAGTTGGACGTACAGCGGTACCCAGTTGGATTTAATGCATGTGAGTAGTTATAATATTCACTTTGTTGTTTCATTCTGCTTCACTAATACCATAAACCAACACTTTTTCCTATCTTTTTTGTTTGCCTTTTTCGCGCATCTGTCTGGCTTCCGTTGTGTCAGCTGTCTTTTCATTGTTCATATGCTCAGAATCTTCTTGAGGGTTATCTGTATTTCTCAGTGACTGAGGAGCGGCTTCATATTGAATGCATGAGGGTTGGAACTAAAAAAATGACCAACCTCGTCATTCAGCACTGTCCATTGGGTGCTATTTTGAACGAAATCCTCTATAGTTTATTCCACTGTTACTTGCAAGCCTTACCTTCAATTTCCTCTTGATTCGTATGCGGGAAAGTGTAAAAGGTGTCAATTTTGCCCGTCCGAGTGATTGGCTTCCCATCTGGCCCAACAATACTATTTTTAGAAACCAGTGCGTTTTAAAAATCTGAGGATTTTCAGTTGTTATCCGATGATGTCCACTATGTGCTGCGAAAAAACGAAAGCGAATGGGACGTAGAGCGAGGTGTGGACGTATCTGCCTATCAGGTTTGTTACTTACCCTGATTATACCCCACCTCCTCCCTGTCATTGCACAGTTGTGCTGTGGTTCTCTTCGTACACTCAAAAAAAAACCAGCAACAATTGGATGATTACCTAGATGATAATAGTTAAATCCAAATTTATGCTTGCTTGTTCCGTTCTACGATTTATAAAGTTGCATCACTATAGTTTTTCCGCTTTTTCTATTTTCTTATGGTTCTCATGTTCCTCATGCCTTTCATTTTCAGGTTCATTACAGCTTTGTTGTTTTATTTGCTTTAGGGAACCTATTGGGGTCTTATGTTCATTTCTAATTTCTTTGATTTTGAGATCAGAAAGCGTAATGTTGCTCTTACATGTTGTCTTAACACTCATTTATCAAACCTTGAACGGTTATTAGGTTGGAAAGTTATGGATTGCCGTTTGAGTGAAAAAGAAAGTTTATTACAAAATCCTTTAATCTGCACCTCAATCTAAGAGATATTCTCCTTTACTGTCTATGACCTTCCTCCACCTCCGACACAAAGAACGAATCCCATCCGAGTAAAACTGCCTGCTCCGGTCATCGACAAAACTCGACACCCACATCCGCACTTCAGTGACGTTTCGGAATCTCTTGTCAGCCAATAAGTGCTGCATCGACCGACATAAATGGTAGTCGGATGGAGCAAGGTCTGGGCTGTAAGACGCATGGGACAGAACCTGCCAGCCTAGCTCCTGAAGTTTCTTCCGGGTGATTATTGCGGTGTGGTGTGAAGCGTTGTCGTGCAGGATTTTAATCGTTGATGTCTCCATTTCTTGGTGACGCAGCGCTAGTTCGATTCTGCACAACTGCTGACAGTACAAGTCTGCCGTAACCTTCTGACCAGGGTTCAGCACTTTCTGGTACACCATGCCTTTTGTATTCCGCCAAATACACAGCATGGCTTTCGGGCAGTGTTCGTCAGGTTTAGGACTCGGGGTTGGCTGCTCACCCTTGCTTAACCATTGGCGTTTTTGCTTGCGTTTTCGAAGTAGATCCACTTTTCATCGGACGTCAAAATGGAGTCAAAAAATTGCTCTTCTTGGCCATATTGAGGAGAATTCCTGCAATGGTGATTCGCGCTGATTTGTTCGACTCACTGAGTAAGTGCGGCACCCATCTACCGCACCTGCTCTCTTTTCCAATCGCTTTTAGGTGGGTTCTGATTGTTGTGTGGCTACACCCGAACTGTGCTGACAGTTCTCTTGTGGTTTGACGCGGATCCTGTTCGATGGTTTCCATGAGGACACTACTGTTCACTGACACTGGTCGGCGCTCGTGGTCCTCGTCTTCAAGGCTGTCGTATCCGTCACGAAAATGCAGGAACCAATTTCTAACCTGACGTTCTGATAGAACCTGCTCACAAAGAACACTGCATAAGGCCCCACGTGATTCTGCCGTCGTTTTCCCCAATTTGAAGTCGTACCACATGCAGGTGCGCACTCGCAGTTTCCCACTGCCCATTTTCTAAACATATTTTTTTCAACAAAAAAATTAATTTTCGGTAAGTATACTCTCCGATGCCGGACGATTTGCGCTTCAAAATGAGCTACGCCAAATTGACAACTCATTCCTTACAGAATAGATACATGCCAAGAAACGCAGCGGAAATTCATAACTTTCCAACCTAATGGTCAATCAAATTGCCATATTTCGCGTTTTTTTTCGTGCCTTAAAACAAACACAAAAATAAAGCTGAAATTAACATGAGAACAGAAGGCTTGCGGAACATGAAAACCATATGAAAGTGGAGAAACTGGAAAATCTAAGTGGAGGTGTAGTTCGAGGAGACTGTAAAAAGTAACAATCGAGCCCGAATTCGGGTTCAGCTACTGCCATTTACCATTGTCGTGTCCGTAGGCATCCCTCACGGTATGCAGGCCCTTTTGATAATGCAGAGTGTAATTCAAAACTTGGAAATAAGAAGACATAAGTTCCAATATCGACAATAGTAATTTTATATTAAAAATATCGTTCTTATCTCTCAAACTTTTAGGAATCCGTCGAATGGGATTTGCTGTCCGTAGTGGGCACTCGCCACGAAAAATGGTACCCGTGTTGTGATTACCCGTGAGTTATCTATTAGGCTAGTATAAATTCAGAAGTTTAGTAGGACTGAGATTGAAGTTGCTCAATTTATTCTATAGCCAATCCTCCTTGCTGAGGAATCCCATGGTTGGGGAGATTTTTTCCATTATATGCTCGTCTAGAGGTAGGGACGAAACCAGTGTGTAATTCTACTTTTTTTCTTTTTTTTTAAAAATTTCTGGACATTCAGATCGATCGACATCACCTATTATCTGCAAATTCGTCGTAAGAAGCTATTCTATACGGTGAATCTGGTGGTGCCGTGTGCCTCGCTGGCAGCATTGACGTCGTGGGTGTTCTATTTGCCATGCGAAAGTCATCAGAAGATCCAGCTCTGTATTTCGGTGCTCGTTTCCTTGACGGTGTTCTTTTTGCTACTGGTCAGTACCTAATTTTCTCTTGAGAATTTTCGCCTCCATATAAGTTTATTCCATATTTATTCTATGGACGCGTGCGTGGTGCATTGGTAGGAGGCACTACTGACACCCGCACGGTGGAGCGATCGATCCCGGTTTGGGCTAACCGAGCCTTCCATCCCTCCAGGGTCGGGTAAATTGGGAGCAGACTTGTCTGGAAAGGTAAAGTCACTGACTTCGTATAGCGGCTGTTCCCCGCAAGTTATTGTGTAGGCCAAATACCTACTCAGCATGCCTCTACAATTCTGAATGGTACAAAAAAGTTAAACTACAAAAATAGGTAAAAAAGGTAAAGGTAAAGGTGCCGGCGTTGATCAGTCCCCTGAGGACGCGCCGCCGCATTCGTGTTCAATTCAGAATCGTAGAGGCATGGTGAATGCGTATTTGACCTATACAATGACCTGCGGGGGCCAGCCGCTATACCAGGTCAGTGTCTTTACCTTCCCAGACAAGTCTGGTACCAATTTACTCGACCCCGGAGGGATGGAAGGCTTGGTTAGCCCGGGCCGGGATCGATCGCTCGACCGTGCGAGTGTCAGCAGCGCCTCTTACCACTGTACCACGCGGGCCCTTTAAACTAATTACATAAAAATGTATGCGCAAATACCCATTCATTATGGCGCCGCGTTCTCAAGAGACTTATCAAAGCCGACACCGTTACCTTTATCCTTTATTTACTGCATTGTTGTATAGAATATGAGTCTTTTCAATGACCGATGTGCAGAGAGTTTCGTGTGTTTTAACAAAAGAAGGGTCCGAAAAAAGGTATTGGAGAAGTCTTCATGGTCACTATTGATGTTCTATCCAGTACTAAAAAGCTCAAATGGAGGTTTATAGTCACGCAACACCCAAATTCTTTCTCCTGAGGACCTGAGTTTTCGTCTCATAGCAAACAATACTACTAGATTAGTGCGAAAGAATTTTCTCTATACCCTAGTGAATTAGGTTTTCAGGTTCCATCGGTCTATCGTGTAAATTATCATATTATAGGGTACACGTTCAGAATTGAAGGAAAAATTTTGATTTCCTACCATCAAAAGAGTAAAAAATCACACGGTTGAAGTTTTCGTTGCAAAAACTCATTGCTCTTTTTTATTCACAGAGAGCAAAAGAAAGTTATGCCAGAGAATAGTAGAATCATCAGTCTCCTATAGGTGTTGTTTTCAGATCGAAATTATACCACCGACTAGCATCGTTCTGCCACTTATCGTGAAATATCTCACATTTACCATGCTTATGGTGTCGCTATCTGTGGCATTTACAGTTCTGGTACGTCTTTACCTTGCCTTTTGAATAAAACCTCCATTCTGACGCCATAACTTTTTACCAGGCTAGGTAGTGCATTTCTACGATTCCTAGTGTACAAATGAATACATAAAATTTATATTTAAATCAAGTAAGAATGAAGAAAAAACAAAAGTCCTCTCTGAAATGCTGAATAACAACATCTGGAGCTCACCATGATCCCGATTTTTGGTTGTTGAGGTGTTCGACTATGTAATTTGCATAAGTGGACACTTGAATCAAACAAAAATGTAGGGGAGCTCTACTCTCAACATAACGATATTCATATAATGCCGTTGAGAATAACAAGGCTGTGATCCTGATATCTTCAGGGTGATAACGACAGTTTTTAGAGCAAATTTCCTTTCAAAGAAGGAAGGATTTCTTATAGGTGCAAAACATCCACTTTCGTACCGCTGACTTTCCGCTGTCCGATCGTATCCGACGCATCTTCATTGACACATTTGGGCGTAAGCTGCTGATTTCCAGAGAGACAGAAAAGGCGAATTTCCATAGAAAAGCGCAACATAACAAGGTAAGGGTATTAGCTATCTAGAAAAGGTTTATCTACCGGTATAGTTCTTATTCCTGGAGGAATTTACAAATCTGTTCGTAGGTCAATATTGGAGAACCAAAGGTCTTCTAGATATTCTCAAGCTTGTCACCACGTTTCCCGTAATCTGTATACAAACGGGCGTGGACTCAATCTTATTAAAATCCCTTGATGAACTTTACCTGGGGAACAACAAAACGGGAAAAGTTCGGATCTCAGCCACCTTACCTGGGGAACAACAAAACGGGAAAAGTTCGGATCTCAGCCACCTATTCAAGATCGTGATCAAAATCGATTGATTTCCAGCAAATCAGCGCCTTATCGGCGATGTCGATCCTACAGAAACAATTCCATAAGACCGTTTTCGAAATCGAAATGGCGACAAAGAACAAGAGAGTGTCGACGGTGAATTCGTTGTTCCTAGATCTGCCGTTACTGAATCGCTCAATGAGCGTAAAGTCATCTTCAGTACCGTCTCCAATCAAACGAAACACGTGAGGACTTCTTATCATAGTGATTTGTATTCTAGAACGGCCACTTAATAATTGTCTAATTTCGAAATTTCAGAGATGATCTGCGTCGTAAGGCGAGCATAAATACGGCCTGCTCACTCTCTTCGGTGAGCAAAATGCACGACACAAGAAGTATTGTGCGAAACAAACTACGAAGAGCAGAACGTAACGTGCACTACATCGCTCAGACACTTACGGAAAGGCGTCAGGCTGAAGAGGTATGAATATTCTAAAGAACTTCCAAAATAAATGTGGCATGCATAACCAATAGCCTATATAGTTAATGTAATTACCTTAATTTTGTGTTATTCATTTCTAGACGGAAGCAGACTGGCAGTTCATCTCGCTGGTTATTGACAGAATCCTACTAGTGTTCTTCGTCATCTCAATTACGGCGGGCACTTTGTTCACTATTCTCTCTGCGCCCTCCATCACCGACACAAGAGAACCAATTACGTCAAGACGTCAACTGTGAACTGCGTTCTCAACCAATGAAAACAATAAAAATTCATTAATGAATTCAAAAATCAACAGTCCCAAAACAGCAACAGCGGTGTCGTTACTTGGATCAGATCACGAGCAGTACGAAGGCCAGAAGTACCATAAGGCGGCGAAAGACGATATACGGCCACGAGACTGATTGTTGGCAACGACCTCGGTTTACTTCTTTTGGGCTCTTCTCTTGCGCTTCAGGCGACGCATTCGCTTCTTACGCCACTGTAATAAATAATATTACAGGCAGCCTCGACTAAATTGATAACGCCACAAAATTATTGAGTAAAATAAACTGTTTCGCGTATACAAATTGATAGTTGCACTTTTAGAAGCCGTTTAATTTGCAGCTTGACAGCAACAATCAAGGCCACATCAAAAAAACACAAAAGCTCCCAAACGTTACGAATTGACTCCTTTTCGGGAGGGCAACTCGACAAAACTTTTGCAAAGTGCTTCGGTGACACCTATTCTGGATTCTCTAAGATCATTTACGTAGAGAGCAGCCCTTGAGCTGACCATCTAAACAGGAACCAGGCAGTTTGTGGATAGAAGGCAACGATCGACTCACCTTTTCCCTCATTGTGATTGACGCACTTCGTCAGAGAACTAAACGAAGTACCTGAAAGCAGGAATATCAACCACCATAGCATATACAGAAGAATGGCGGCAATCGAGATTAAACAAATAGAGTGAAGCAATTCAAACCGATTTGAAGGCCCTTCCCGGTATATTTATAGACTTCACTACTAACCCCAATTTCTGCACTGCCGACGATTGATCTGCTCATAAACAAGTATCCAGGACCATTCTACTACAAGGAGTGTGAACCTGACAAGAAATTGATGGAGAGGCATATCTTAATGAACTACAAGAAAAAATTGGAGTGCCTAGAATGGTTTAGGTGCAGCCGCGCCGCGCACACGGACGGCGAGCGGCAGCCGTGGTGGTTCGTGTGGCGTGTGTCGATACGCAGGCGCCCCAACGCTGCGCTCGTTTTGAATATTGGCCGATTGCCAGGATTTTTTGTCACTAGCGGCCGCTCGACCAGTGCGACCGCCGTCGCCGATATCGAATGTTCTCGTTTGTTTTACCTGCGTTCGCGGCGAGACCTCGTCGTGGTGGCCTTCGTCTTGTTGTTCATCTACGGAACACTACAATCTATGAATAGCTGAGGAGCTGCAACCCATTCGACTGAGGTCACCCTGCTTGCGTGGTGGTATCGGCCACGAGCTGCTGCTGGATATTCCAGTTGGTTCGTTTGGAACTTCTAAGTTTACTCTTACCCAGTCTGGGTATATTCGTTGTGACGCCAAGGAGAAGTGGTATCTACTCGTTCGGCTGTCGTGCTATTTGACTCCAATTCGTGGGGTTTACCTGCGGCCTCTTAACAGAACGCCTAGGATGTGCCTACCGTAGCCTTGTGTAGAATACTGCTGTCAGTATCGAATTTCTTGTGGGTTTGCTGTTGGTGCGAAAGTTATGTAACTCTGCAGCTGTTGTTTCTGCACATGTTCTACATGTTCTAGCGAACGATGTGATGCTGTGAGTCATAGCGCCGGTGACTGTAGCAGCGCACCGTCGCGCTGCTCGATTGCTCGAAAATTGTAGGTTTCCTCGTGCAGATCGTGCTAGATTTTCGAGTCAATCCTATCTGAACACGTCGGTTTCAAACCGCCGCTTAATAGTCTCATCCTCATTCAAACTCTTCTAAAGTGCTATGGGGGTCCTCGGTGCAGACACTAGAAGTTTAAGCGCAAGGCAGACTTATGAGAGAGCTTTGGGACTTGAAGCTCTGTGATGTTTTGAGCGTGCGCTTCCGAATTACTCGAACACCGATTAGAGTATATTTCTGTGGAAAATAAAGCGAAAGATAAGAAGTACAGTTCTTGGATAATCGATCGTCATCTTAGGTCGGTTCAGCCCTTGGACTTTTAGGAGATTCTAGGTGTTCGGTATGGGTGAGACTTTTTTCGCAGAACAATTGGGGTATGGTATAGCTCTACTGCTCAGACCTTGGAGCAAATGGTGGATTTCACTGCATTCTAAGGAATAATTTTCACCCATCCATCTTCTCCGATGACGAAGTGATGGAATTCTTGTTTTATTGCTTTGTAAGGACATTGTGCTAGGACAGAAGTCGTAAAGTGCTGAGTCGTAAAGTCCTGTGACACTGTCTTGGATCAGAAACTTTCAGTGCGTCGCTTGTCTAGATCAGTTCCGTCGCCTAGATTCGTAGCAGTTGCTTTAGTTAGGGTGGTCCTCGTCTTCACCTCTTACCCACGCTTTTCCCCTGTTTCAGCTAGGAGAGGTAGGTGTGACTGATTCCCCGAAGAGCAGGGTAGCTGAATGACCTCATAGTTCAATTCAGTACTTTATTTCAAACAAACTCCCGGACGGACCCATTTTCGTGGATGGCATGATTTGTTTGCTTTAACACATTGCTTTAACTGCTCTCGGGCACCGGTACCAAATCTAACCTCCACATCACCAAATTGAGTGGGTGGATGATAAGATAAGGTTTTCTTAAGATATCATTAGTCATGAGGTTTGCATCACCAAAGTTTTGGCTAGTTAAGTGGGATGCCTAGCTGATAAGCTACTGTTATTGTACAGCTCATGACACCCAGCTGTCGGTGGGATTGAATTATAATGGGGTATGACTCACATAAACACCGACCAGCTCTCGAATTACATTAAGTAAAAAAAGATGTGTTCTGTTGGAATAGTAATCGGTATGAATAACACAGTCACGTATGCCATTTGTCATCGATATCACAGATGTGTAATGGAGTGGGATGTGGTTGTTACTGATTCATTGTTCACTGGAACATCGCAACCTTTTGCTGGAAAAAAGGGAACGGCTGTTTAAATTCAATGAATGCGCAGTGATTTTGCCGATCTCTCCCTCGATCAATCTGGATCGATCTGCTCCTTTATCACTGTCACTTTCTATGCTCTTTGTGAGATTAAAAATTTGATATTTATGATGTTCCGCTTTAATCCTTCGTTTTGTGCTCGTGGATATTTTAGTTGCTCTTACGAATACTAATGAATTGTCATTTAAGTGTCTACTAGGATCATGTCTGGCTGGGACGCTTACATCAATACGATGACTGAGGCGTCACCGGCGATCAAGAGAGCCGCGATCGTTGGCAGTGCTGACGGCTCTGTTTGGGCCCGCACCAAAGATGCCAACGAGTTTGCCGCCACCGATGCCGAGCTGAAGAAGTTTGTCGGTCTCTTCGACAACCTCGGAGATGTCCCATCGCAAGGTACCACTTCGAAACTTACATTTTTTGGCTTTTTTTTTTCGTAAAGTCTAATCATCTCTCCGTACAGGTGTCGATCTCGAGGACGTCCACTACATTGTGCCGCGTACCGAGGAGAACTTGATTTTCGGAAAGAAGGACAAGAGCGGATTCTTCGCCGCCAAGACCAAGACCGCTGTGCTGATAGCCGTGTACGAGGGCGAGAATCAAGTATCGGCTCAAGTGCGCACATCTGTTGAGAAGCTGGCCAAGTATCTCGAGGAAATCGGTTATTAGGCTGCCTCGGTAATGGTAAGGTTTTCATTTATTTTTCTTATTGTGTGTTGTTTTCGTACATTATAGAAGCGGTTACGCTTTTTATTCACCACTGAAGAGTTTTGTTGCCATCCGCGTCAATAGAAGAAACATGAAGAAGTCTGCCGCAAGGTGCGGCTTAGTAGGATCTTTCAGCAGATAGAAGTTGAGCTGGTCCTATTCATGTTGAATATGGATAGTGAAACATATCTGATGAGTTAAATTAGATGTGGTAATGCTTCGGTTGGGGTCTACTCCAAACTACGGAAGTTCCAGAAATTGACTGAAAGGTGTAGATTGGGTAGCGTAAATAATCTAGCAAGATCAGTGACCTTAAAGATGCAGGGAAATAATGTATATTACAGATATTGGAAACGAAATTTTACTTTTTTCTTGTTAGTAATGTCATCTATGAAGTAACAAAATTTGGTCTCTGTGTCTTGTGTAGCGATGAGCTGAGAGAAGGGGCTACTTTTCCATAATTACCCACCTACACCTCTCGCGTCTGCTAGGTATTCTCCTGATCCATCAATGTAGGAAAGAGCATTTTTTGTTTACCGAAATTGCATCGGCGAAGATTAGCCTACTTTCGGGTTAGTACAGCCGCTTGATTGTGAGAAGCGATTGGTTTTTTGTGGTGGTCAGCGCTGTGCTATTTTCATCGTTACGAGGAGAAGAATCGAGGAAATTTCATTTGAACACGGCAGGGCTGCTCTCTGTCTGTCTAACATTTGCATAATCCAGGATTATTTTCGTGTGGTGGTCCTGTTTCGGGAAGTGTAATCCTTCGATCCCTATCCTCGGTTTTGCCGAGACAATCCATCTTTTTCTTCTTGTGTTTTTCAACAGTTTTGCTAAAAATCGTTGTTTCAGATCTGCCTTGATGGTTGCTATCAACCGTCGTCATTCATGCGTGTTGTCTTCAAAATTCCATCTGCTTCACTCCACCCCGAGTTCATCATTCCTATCGTTGTCGAATGGCGTTCGTAGATCTATAGAATGAACTGCGGCTCATCTTGTCTTCCTCGCACTTGAATTTATTTTTTGCATGCTTGTTTTCGCTTACTAAGTATTGTAATTTATTAACCACTAGAGATTTTTCTTAAGCTGGTGCACAAACTCCGGTATTCTCTTCTATTCAAACATGCGGTGAGATGTGGTTTTAGAAAAGGTTGCACGTTCTGTGTGTTTGTTTTGGACATTTTAATGCGCACCTTATCATCTTCACCACTGTGTCTAATAAAACATCGACGTTTCATCGGTTGTGTGTGTGGGGAATTATCGAAGAGTTCGGTGTGAATCGATCGCGTCCTGTCGGCTATCGCTGGTGTGTGATGGTTTTGGTCGTTCGCGGCGATGTTCGTCGGGTGAAATTGTGAATGTGAATGATGAATCAGAAACGAACAAGCCGTCGGTCATGTGAGATGGTAGAGAGGACTGTGTGGACGGCCGTACTGAATATGAATGACTTGACGCGTTTGCTCACTTGAATATGAATCACGTCACGATGTGTGACATTCTATAACTGCACGATTTTATAGTTTTTCTCTCCACTAAAAGGTCTGAAAATTGTGTGCGATGGAGAGCATGAAGGCCAAAGGAATGAAGAATGGTGGTATGTGGGTTGGGGTGCAGCCAGTAGAAATGTTGTACATTTGGTCCTTAGAACTTGAAAAGAACCTGAAGATATACACTTTGAAATAATTCAAACCCTTATGATTACGGTGGCCCGAAAATTCGTGTGCGTTTCAGATTCCGACTTCTTTTATTCATAACTACATATGGAAAAACAGATAAATGATCAATAAGGTTGTCACGGTTTGCACAATTCTTTACAGTATCGCTGACGATGGATTGTGCTTAATCATGATAACCTTGATGATCACTCATTTGCTTCCCTTAACTTATTAAAAAAGGAAGCCGGATTCTCGAATGCATACGAAACTTTGGGTCACCCTGGTCCTAAAAGGGTTTGGATTATTCCAAAGCATGTATTTTCAATTTCTCCATTCTCGAATATCTACTGGAGCAGGATTCTGTGAGATAATATTGCCTCAGGAAATTTTATGCACAAGCTGCATCACCAGCCCACATAGCACCAGAAGAATACCCATACAACGTGTTAACCATCTAGGTATAAGTTTGCTTGAGAGTGGGTAAGGTTGTTGCTCGCTATGATGTTATTGTGATTTTACCCATCTAGTAAGACTAATAAGTTTGTGGCAGACCCCATAACATGCAAAATTGTTTACGCAAACGTTGTCGATTTGTTACTGACGACAGGGAAATCGGTCGGTTTGTTGAGATTGTACAGGATTGGTTGCAGGTGATTGAGATGCTTACCCACAGATTTTGGTAACGTTTGTAAGCATTTCCAAACCTACTGATACCCTCATTCCTGATCGTGAGGCGAGGGTGGTATAGTGGTAAGGTTTTGCTGCGGGCAATGTTTATTTATATTTTTATTTACTCATTTATAGATTTATGCATTTATTTTTTAGGTTAGACTTAATGCTTTTCTAAACAAATAGGAGAAAGAATATTGTTGTTGATTTCCGCACTTATTGAAAACAGGCCAGTAAATTTCTGATAGCACACAGGGAGAGACCCAGAAATTCATTTGCTCATTTTTTTTCGCGCCTGCCGCACTGCGGAGCCGTTCACAACTCCAAGTAGGTTGTAAGTTTTCGTTTTTTGAAGGTCGATCTTTTTATCACGTCAAGGATCATTCTTTTCTTGAACAGAATAACAATGATATTATGCGATGTCGCTGAATGAAGTTTTTCCAATCCCTGTGCTCTTCATACACGCAGACATTGCAAACTTATTTATGAGACGGTGGAGTGATTGATGGGCTATTAATCACCGTTATCACGAATAGGATCAATATACTCATATCAAGATCCCAATGGTTGTTGAATTACTGTCGAAACTTTCTGGTGGGTTCGATGTCACCTATGATGTTCCGGATATGATCTCGGTTGTCTTAACGTCTAGAGAGACGAGGCGTATAGAAAGTTTTGTGGCTTCTCTATCTTTTTATCTATCATTGTGATGACAGAGGAACATTGTTTTTTGGTAAGAGGCATATGTGTACCAACATCAGAGGCAGTATGGTTATTGGTACCGTTGAAAAATGCAAAGTAGGGGGTGGCGTGACGGGTTGTCTTCTCGTCTAGAAGGACTATACAACCAGTTCCCAAACTCTTCTGCCTATCTATTATTTAATCGACTCTTTTTGTTGTTGTGAACATGATGGATGGTTTCGTTTACGCTGAATATCGGTACGCAGCGATCCAACCCCTCAAAGTAAACCGTTTGATATCGAATCGGTGAGATTTAGTTAGTTTTTGCCACTTGTTGCTTCATGAACGATAATGACAAGCTCTGAAATTTATCAGTTGGGTGGATCTTTCCAACAAAGCCTATCCAAGATTGATTGTTTCAGGATTCTGTTGAAAATATAAATTTGTAGGTCCCAATCCACCATGTGTATTTACACCATTCTCCGCGCTTGCAAGAGCGAAGAATGGCGTAAATACAAATGGAGGATTTTGCTTAAACCTTTCTTGCTGTGAAAGATTGTTTGATTGATTGAAGATTGATTGACTGATTGATTGACTGATTGACTGATTGATTGATTGATTAGCTAAGATGGGTGGTTGTATAGTACCCATAATGCCAGAGGCATGAGCGGTGCGTAACGAGTTTGTCCTTGCCAGACATCTGTCGCTGGTGTTTTTTCTTTTAAGTGTCTCCGTGAGTGTTGTGCCGGCTTCCTCAGAGATTGATGTCTTGCTTTTTCTTGGTTTTTTCTCCCCGTTTGGGGACTTAGTTACGTGTCGAGTCAGTAGCGTCGTAATCCTTGACACCCTTGCTCTGCTAGGCCTCTATCCACCGGGTATAGCTTTACCTATCTGTCATGTTGACTAACATTTAACCTATAACAAATGTGGACATCTTGTACGATGGTGAGATTGTAAAACAAGTATAACCAAAGTGGATGTATCCTACGATCCCATGTTTACTAGCTGGAGATGGTTAGAGAAGAACTGATTGGTAAAGGAGGAGGTGATAGGACAAAAAAGAAACATTGCCGCATCATGTATCCACATCGAGGTTTTTTCGGATTATATTTCCAAGTTTCGGAATGATAAGCTGATAGGTGTTTTCTAGGGAGAACGATTTGCTTTTACAAATGAATCCGATACCAAGTTACCCAGTCGTGGTGGGACGGAAGGCATGGTTACCACTTTACAGTGCTGTTATAATCAACACCTTCCTAGTCGACTGTTCGTCTTACAGATGTTTCTGTTACATTCCTTAATTTGCATGAAATATAAAAATAGGATTGATTGTATATCTCTCATTTGGGGCCGGAAGCATTACTTTTGCTGCGTATGTATTAGTTCGAGATGATATCATTGTTGAGGTGAATAGTACTGTTTGAAAAAATAGAGATGAAACGCAGTTTTTTTTATAATAGATGGGGAAGAAGGATTGAGAGAGGGCCCGTTCTTAAATTGGTTATACTGCGGGTATAACACTGTTTCAATGCCATCTCAATGTGGTTACAGTTAGGTATATGTAAGTGGAAATGTAAGTAAGATTTCGTGATATTTTTTAACCAACGGATGTTTCTTCTGAACTTTTGTCACATAATGCTTTGTCGATAGACGGAGTTGTTCCGCAACAGATTCATGCAATCGATGTGTCCATCGAACAAGTGCCGTCAACAATGAATTTATTCAGGACATTTCAAGTATCGTGTGAATTCATGTTACAATCCATTACGTCGTCACTCAGAAGGAGTGGACCTGAAAACAGAAATCGCGCTCGAAGACTCCCTGAGGATCATTTCTAGTTGCGGATGTACTGCAATTGGAGAGTGCTGTCGCTTGCGGAACGGTACGTATTCAATTTTCTAATTGTTAACATTGGTTTGGATTTGAGAGAACAGAAGTTGAATTCTAACAAAAGTGACAAAAGGCTGTAACCGGTGACCATAAATATGGAAGACCTCAGATCGTTATACTCACCTTATTTAGATTAACGTTTCATCATATTGATCTTCTTCGGAGTCTAAAATGAAGCAGGTTCAACCGTCATTTCAGTTTATGAGGAAAACGCTGCGACGGACCATTTTGTCAGTAGTTGAATAATTTTAGTCTTATCGATTAGAATTGTCTCGAACATAAATCTGACCGAAACGTCAGAATACAGTTATATTCAAATTCTGTTCTATTCAAATTTGCAATGCGAAGTTGAAGCATTCTGTGATTTCTATATTGAGTATAAAGGGGTCGATTTCTTTGTAGTGGTGTATTATATTTTCCGTTACATTTATAAGACCGATAGGTATTACCTGGTCCAGACCTTCCTTGTTGGAATTGCCGTGAGATACGGTGCTCTACCGTCTTTCCGGTGCTCAACATACCTTAACTAAATGGTGGACGGATGTGCTACGCAATTCAACTGTTTTTTCGCTTTGCCCGGGTTAACCTCCATATGGACCTCTTCAACAGGAAAGGGGAATAGCCCCTGGAGTTACCTGTTTGTTTATTTTTCCCTATTGTCAATCCCGGCGCCTTTCCTGTGCTAGTCTTACTAGGGCGAGAAGGCCTTTGCTTTATACCTTGTTGGGGACGGACACATACGCTTGGGAATGTTTATTGAACACAGTCATGTTGGGGCATTGCCACACCAAGGGGCGTATGCTAGTGTCTCCCGAGCCGGGGATTTCTCCCCGAGCCTGCATGCTGAGAGGCGCCTGAGGGGTCTTTGACATTTTTTGTTAACTGTTTTCAAACAACCTTCATATATTGGTTATCTAAATGTGCTATAAGTAATTCGAACGGGGGTTTAGCTAGAGAATACCATTCCTAGTGGGAAAGTTCTTCAGAGTGATCCGATCCCAGAACGCCTCTCTGATTAGTCATCGTCGCCTCAAAATTTATTTACCTATTTATTTTGTACATCAATATGACGCGCCAAGTAACATAAATAAATAGACAACCACCATGAGAAAAATAAACATTAGCACAACAAACGGATGAAGTTAAACCAATAAATTTTGCATAGAAAGAAACCAATTAGGAAGGTAAGAAATGTTCTGCTACGTAAACCGTGAGTGAATTCCTCCCGGTAGTCCAGTTTGGAAGTCGAGAAAGTTCTTCACGTGTGGTGCGAAGGGATTGAAGCTTAAGTTTAACCAGCCCCGTTATCTCGGAGCTGATGCGCCGTATCAACCGGTTAGCACAGTTACCCTTACAAGATACCAAGGGATAACGAGACTCTATCGACAACATGCTGTTTTTGATAGTCGGCTCGATGTTGGCGAGTACGATGTTTGATAAGAGGAAGTCTGGTAAGGCTCATTCTCAGTTCAACCTTCTCCAGCGTCGTCTCTTGAGCATGGTTCGTTGTTTCCACGTACCTACCGAAAGCCTACCGCGCTTGCTAACCAGGCCTTCCATCCCTCTGGGGTCGGGTAAATTGGTAGCAGACTTGTCTGGGAAGGTAAGAACACTGGCCTGGTAGAGCGGCTGGCTCCGCAAGTTATTGTATAGGCCAAATATTCACCGTGTCTCAGCGATTCAGAATGGAACACGAATACTGCGGTGCGTCCTTAGGGGACTGATTGACGCCAACACCTCTACCTTAATCTTTTACCCAAAACCTACTGGTCGGGTGAGGGACGATTGGACCGGTTGACAGTTAGCGGTCCGCCGCCTGACCTTTTGACCTTACCTACGGATACGGAGCCGTGGCTTACCGTATCAGCCACCACACTATAGTTGTGCTCGAATGAATATTCGAACGTTCGAATTCGAATAATTCTATTCGAAATCGAATATTCGAATTCGAACATTCGAAAAAACGCGATTTTCGAATGTGTTCGAATTCGAATGCTCGAAAAATCGCGATTTTCGAATGTATTCGAATTCGAATGCTCGAAAAATCGCGATTTTCGAATGTATTCGAATTCGAATGCTCGAAAAAACGCGATTTTCGAATGTATTCGAGTTCGAATGCTCGAAACATTCGTGTTCGAATGCTCAAATTCGAATGCTCGAAACATTCGCATTCGAACTATAGTTGTGCTCGAATGAATATTCGAACGTTCGAATTCGAATAATTCTATTCGAAATCGAATATTCGAACTCGAACATTCGAAAAAACGCGATTTTCGAATGTATTCGAATTCGAACATTCGAAAAAACGCGATTTTCGAATGTATTCGAATTCGAATGCTCGAAAAATCGCGATTTTCGAATGTACTCGAATTCGAATGCTCGAAAAATCGCGATTTTCGAATGACATTCGAATTCGAACGTTCGAAAATCGTCGATATTCGAATATATTCGATTATTCGAAATTTTTGGGAGAGCACAACTATACACCATACCCGCCGCGCCATCCCGCCGGACGCGGAGAGCTGCGCTAGGCCTAGACACATGGTGACGACGGTGACCCGAGAAGCCAGAGTGCTCCACTGAAGGAGCACGTTTGCAACGAGCGCCCAGAATAGCAGATTTTGACGGCTTCTAAGATTATTTCAGAGAACTGTCAAGGCATTGAATTCCATACGTTTCTGGATCAGAATTTTGTGCCCTTCCTAATGATCGTAACCAGAACGTGATCACTAAGAAATGAAACGGAGCTCTGTGAATACAAGCTGGTTACGTTCATTAGAAAGAGCATAAATTTCTAATCCAGAAATATATGGTGTTCAATGCCCTAAAAATCCTCCGAAATAATCCGAGAAGTCGCCGAAATCGGCTATTGTGGGCGCTAGTTGCAAACGTGCTCCTTCAGTGGAGCACTCTGGTTTCTCAAATCACCGTCGTCACCATGCGTCTAGGCCTAGCGCAGCTCTCCGCGTCCGGCAGGATGGCGAAGCGGGCGCGGTGGCTTGAGCTGATAGTAAGCCATGGCTCCGTATCCGTAGATAGAGTAACCCGGTCAGGCGGCGGACCGCTAACTGCCAACCGTTCCAAACGTCCCCCCCCCCTACTGGTCGTGGTCCTTCCTCCTCGGATTCTTCTCTTTCCAACATCACCAGCCTAAACTCTTCTCAGAACATGAACTGAGTGAATGCGTGGTTGTACTGATGCTACTGCAGGGACAAAATCACATGTATCACCTTGCCGCCCCATTGATCATCGATTTACTCGAATTTGCGCCAGTAACGTCTTCATTAGACCCTGTTGTGTGTCAAGGTGGACCAGTGGGTCCCGCACGCCTGAGGGTAAGAAAACTCATCGAACTTCCCGTTCACAATTTCAACGAAAAAGTCCGACCACCCGTGGGAGCTGGGGTTCTTTTGACCCATATAACCCATGCACTATCAATCAGGTACAAAATCCGATACCTCGGTCGAGTACATGGCGCAATCCCCCCCCCCGTGGAACATACAGTGGCGGCAATATATTTACAGACGCCTGCCCTCTGCGTGGTTTTTTGGCCATAACTTTGGAACCAGAGGAGCACGAGGAGTATTGAGCATACTTTTAGAATCCTTGAGAAATTCTCTACAAAACAAACTAAATTGCATTAAACGCCTCTCCGAAATTGTAGAAAAAAATCGAGTGGAAATAAATTGGTTATGAGATAGTAAATGGTAAACACATTCTTAAAATCACAATAAACTACAATGCATCATCAAAACATGTTTAATATAAAAGAACAAGTCAATATTCAGTAAGATAGCTCTTGCTCTTGATCACGGCGAAACAGTTCGGTTTCACGTTGAGTCGACGAACTTCATACATCGCTCCACAGGAATAGCACTCCACGTTTCCTTGATGATTGCTTCCAACTCATGAAGATTCTGTGGCCTCTAGCGCTTTCATTCTGAAGCCTATCGAACATCTCCTAAATGACGTGGATAGAGTTTTGAAGCGCTTGAAGCCATGAAATCTTGACGAGTTGGAAGCAACCATCAAGGAAACGTGGAGTGCTATTCCTGTGGAGCGATGTATGAAGTTGGTCGACTCAATGCAGAACCGTTTGGCTGTGATCAAGAGCAAGGGCTATCCTACTGAATACTGACTTGTTGTTTCACAATAAACATGTGCTAATGATGCATTGTAATTTATTGTGATTTTGAGAATGTGTTTACCATTTACTATCTCATGACCAATTTATTTCCCTCTCGATTTTTCTCTACAATTTCAGAGAGACGTTGGATGCAATTCAGTGCATTTGGTAGAGAATTTTTCGAGGATTCTAAATATGTGCTCAGTAGTTCTCATGCTCCTCTGGTTCCAAAGTTATGGCCAAAAAACCACGCAGAGGGCAGGCGTCTGTAAATATATTGCCGCCACTGTAGTCACTGATGGCTCTCGAACGGTCGTCAGGAGATCCCATTACCTGTTCACTCTACCTGAGTGCTTATTTAGCGTAGGGAAAAGCCCGTAGAGGTTGGTCATACGGACAGTTAAAGGTAAGGGTAAAGAAGTCGGGGTTGACCCAAAGGAAGCACCGTCGCATCCGCATTCCATTCACAATCGTAGGAGCATGGTGAATGCGTATTTGGCCTATACATTCACTTGCGGGGCCAGCCGCTATACCAAGTCAGTGCCCTTACCTTCCCAGACAAGTCTGGTACCGACTTACCCGACCCGGGAGGTAGTGAATGCCTGGTTAGTACGGGCGGGGATCAATTGCTCGATGGTGCGGGTGTTAGTAGCGCTTCTTACTACTGCACCATGCTCGCCCACTGTGACAGTTAATCGATTAAAATCAAGCAAAACAAGCCATAAAAACAAAAAAATCATTGCGTGAACTAGTTGTAGCAAGTTTTTGCAGGATAGAAGCAGTAGTGGCAGCTCAACTCCAAGGGAGCATGGTAAGTCCGCCCCTTGTGTAGTATTTATTTTTTTGCAGAATTTTTTTGAAATTTTCTTCTGTAGAAAATGATCGATAAGTGTTTATAAGATCACTTTTTCTTTTTTCAAGCAAAAGGTAGTCGCGAGAGAGTTACGAAAAAAGGCAAAAAGCGTGCAGGTGACCTTGTCAACTTACCGCAAAGTGTAGATTTGGTACTAAATGTGAAGAAAATTGCAGGAGGGAAAAGAAAACACAACAAGAAAGGCAAAAGCAAAGATGGCAAAAGTCATTTTTTCTCTTTTTTTGTTTCTTTTCGTGATTGAACCACGATCGCCCAACCGTAAACCGTAAATCGTTTAGGGAAGAAACGCCAAAATAAGAAAAAAGGTGGCTCAAATGGTAAGAATTAAAACGGTAGATCTCATTTTGATGTTAATTGTCCGATAATTCTCAGAGGATACCAAAAGTAAAGAAGATGTGAAGATGAGCACTGAAAGTGAGTTTGTGAAACGCGGTAACGTTAGAATCGAAATGTATATAAAGCAAAATGAAATTAAAGTTAATTAGCTAAGCTGCTTTGTATGGCCAGGTTTCTTTTTTGAGAAAAAAAGTCTAGAAAAACTAGACATTGGTAAGAAATAAATAGAATGAATAATTTGTTAAAATTTGTTTTGAAAATTGATAACTTGGGGAAAATGATAATTTGTTGCAGCTGTCAGCGCCGAACCAAGTGTCTCAGTAAGCAGGGAATTGATAACCAAATCAGCCGCAGGTGATCTTATTATTTCATTTCATTTGGTAATGTTCAGAATGAATATTTTGAATTTTCTAGACGATACACAAGATGATGCTCCACCGAAGGCCGAAGAAGGATGTAAGTATTAGCCATAGATTAGTATTTGAAATTTTGACAGGAGTGATCATAACTAGGACCTTTGTTATACCGACGCTCACTCCCCAGCGTCTGACAGCGCAACTCGTCCCATTCAGTATCAGACACCGTGGGGCCAGACACGTTTGTGCGAGTTATCACGTCCGATGCTGGCGTGATGACGCTCACGCGTCGTCGCTAGTCGCTGTGCATTGCACTGCGATTGACCCTTTCGCTGGGGGTCGGTCGAGGGCTGCTCTGTATGCTTCAGGCGTCGGTATAACAAAGGCCTAGGCCTGGCTTAATTCCAACGTCCGTTCTTTGGGTATAAGTCGCAGATCGCTTTCGTAGAAATTGACGAATTCAACGAATAAGAAAGAGGAAAGAGAGCTGTAGGTCAATTGTGGTCCTCTCAGAGTGTAGATAAATTGGTTTGGGAGTTTAAGGTTGTACTAGATTCTGGATGCCGGATCATCTAATTGTAAGTAAAGGTGTGTAAGGGTGAAGTGCTTGACTCTGATCAGTGCCCTAGGGATGCGACCCACACTCGCCTTCCATTTGGAATCGTAGAGTTGTGGCGAACGCGTATTTGGCCTACGCAATGACTTGAGGGGGCCAGCCGCTACACGAAGTCCGTGTCTTTACCGCCACATTCAATCTGTCCAACTCCGGAGGGATGGAAAGGTTGGTTAGAACGGGAGCGGGATCGATCGCTCGACCGTGCATGTGTCAGTAGCGCCTCTTATCACTGCACCACGCGGACCCTCGGATCATCTAACGAGGGAGGTTGCTCAGCGTGCTCCGAAGATTCACAACGAGACCCATACTGTTTTGTAGTGCATCGAATGACGATTACAACGGTGCAGTTTGTTTTTGCTAAATGCGAATGGATGGCCCGAAAAAAAGCAAGAAATCTTGACCACTAACTAGTGGCGAGAGCACCTCTAGGTGTTAGCTGACAGATACTGCGTGGTGGTGGCTCAGTGGGTACCATGCACGACTCTCAATCTGATGGTCGGTGGATCGACCCCTTTGCTGTCCTTTTCTTTTGCCTTCCTACGCTAGATACCAAAATACGCTCCTTTTGGAATTTTGTCGCAGTTGCGGGATAGAATCGCGTTTAGGAGGAGTATTGCCAACAAAGTATGCACAAACGACAATGTCTTCTAGTATGTACATATGTATGTGACCCATATCTACCGGAACCAACCCCAATCGACCCCAAATTCGGAAGCAAATGTCAGATTCGCAATAAACGTCCCGAATAACCTCCGTAGACGAAGTTTGGGCTAAATCGGTGATTTTGACCCAGTCACCCTACTTTGTTAGAACGGACCCTAGCAAGCGCATGTCAGACACAATGGGAAAAGCCTATGCGAGATTTGTGAATTGTGGATTTTTCAACAGCCCAAGTGATCTATCTTGATGAAAAATCAAAGAAACTCATTCAAATTAGAGTCTCTGTGTTGATTAGAGTCCAAAAAGTGGAGCAATCGGAATAAAGATATTCTCGGCAAGTGGACCTTCGTACAACTACTCAACACTCGTAATGTTGATTAGGTCAAAATCACCGATTCAGCTCAAACTTTGTCTACGGGGGTTATTCAGGGCGCTGATCACGAATCTGACATTTGTTTTTGAATTTGAGTCGATTCTGGTGGTATCTCTGGTGGTTGCGATCTGGAATCCCATTTGCCACTGGTTAGTTTTCAAGGTTTTTTGCCTTTTTTGGGCCATCCATTTGCATTAAGCAAAAACAAACCATACTGTTGTAATCGCCATTCGATGCTCTACAAAACAATATGGGTCTCGTTGAGAATCTTCGGAGCACGCTGAGCAACCTCCCTAGTAAGTAGGGACGTGGGGAAGAAAAGTTTTCGGGCATATTGTCAAAGCAATCAATTTACCGACTTACAGAAATAATCTCTTACAAAATATTTCAGCCGATGACCAGAAAGACAATGGCCGACAAAGCGCCGAAGACGCAGGTTTGGGATCTAATTTTTTTAGTTTTCTTGATTTTCTTTTTTTCTAATTTGAAAACTTGTAATTTTTGTCTCCTTATTTGGGGCGAAGAAGTCGAGCAAGTTTTTAGGTGCTCAACGTGTGTTGGAAAAAACGCAAATTTCCGAGAAAGGTGAGAAGACAGGCTATTTGTCCAAATTTGAAAAAGTGGTTCTGGAGGGCTACTTAGGAGAAGGAGAAAATGCCCGGAGGCGATATTTTAACAAATTTTAAGCTGAGGCAATAATGGAAGCAGCTTCAAAAGACCACACCGGCTTTAGATTTTTGATAACCTTTAGAACTAAACTCAATAAATTTTGTAAGACTTATAGTAAAGCCTAGCATGATGTATTGAATTCCAGAGCAACCAATTGTACCAAGTAGAGAGAAAATAAAATCGGGCGAACGAGTCCGAGGGAGTGCTGAAACAGGTTTCAGATTTTTGTTGATCATTAGAACTTAGCCCAACAGGTTTTATAATTAATGTAATTGAGTTCCAGCGAAAAAAATCGGGCGAAGCAAAGACAGAACCATGTCCGTCGAGGAACCACTCCGGAGAAGCGCCAAAAAAGGTTTCAGATTTTTGTTGATCAGTAGAACTTATTCCAACAAATTCTGTAATTAATGTAACTAAGTTCTAGCGAAAAAAATCGGGCGGAGCAGAGACAAAACCAAATCCGTCGAGGAACCAGTCCGAGGTAGCGCCGAAAAAAATTTTCAGATTTTTGTTGATCAGTCGAACTTAGCTCAACGAATTTTGTAATTCATGTCGTGTATGATGAATTGAATTTCAGCGAAAAAAATCGGGCGGAGCAGAGACAAAACCATATCCGTCGAGGAACCAGTTCGAGGGAGCGCCGAAACAGGTTCCCGGTTTTTGTGATCAGTAAAACTTAGCTCAAAAAATTCTGTAATTAATGTAGCTTAGTTCCAGCGAAAAAAATCGGGCGTAGCAGAGACAAAACCATATCCGTCGAGGAACCAGTTCAAGGAAGCACCGAAACAGGTACATTAGGGAAACTGCAAGCACAAGAAGTCACTAATTTTTCCATTTGCAGCGATGAATCCCCCGATTCCCAGGAAGAAAAAAAGTGAGTCATTGAGTATTTGGCAAATTTCATTTTTGTTAGTCGAGTTGAGAGAGCTGACAAATTACGGAACTTTGAATCAGTCACATAAAAGCTGAGACGAGTTATCATTATGTTGCTAGATGTTCGAGAGGCTTATAGTCTAGTGAAGCCGATTTTTTTGAGAAAATTAAAATATGAATTTTTCGCATTTCAATTTTCTCAAGAAAAATTTGAAATATGAATAATTTAAAATTCAAAATTTTCTGTCTACAAAACTGATATTGTGATGGTGATACTAGAATCATCGCAAATTCTATTGCCTCGTACCTTCTTGTCCGTGCTATGACTCGTGAATTTTCATTTGAATATTCTTTTTTTTTCAAAATCATATGTTTACGTCGAGGAAGCCAACTTTTTCAACAGGTATGAAGTTTGCTCCAAAAGCCGCTCTCGAATTGAAATTCGGTAGCCGAGACATTTATTCAAAAGAAAGCAGTCGAGAGCGTGACTGGCCATGGCCACCGTCCGAGGGTCGGCAAACCAGGGGAAGCGACGAGCTGGGTATCCCAGCAAGCAAAGAAGTATTTTCCAAAGAATCTCTGGAATTGGTCTCCGGAGGTGGTAGTTCAAGAGCAAGCAGTGAGGTTATGAAGGTCGACCCGACCAGAGAAACAATTGAAGGTAAGGAAAAAGAAGGTAAGCATCACTTTTCACTCTATTTTGTTAGCTGGATTTTTTCAAATCTTGTTTGCTGTCGGGGTGATAACCTCGGGCTTCATTGTCTTCTTCTCTGCACATGGCTTCCCATGTTAATTGGCGCTTGTGGGACAGTGGTAAGAGGCGCTACTAACACCCGCACGATTGAGCGATCGATCTCCTCGTGGGCTAACCAAGCCTTCCATCTCTCTGGGGACAGGTAAATTCGTACCGGACTCGTCAAGGGAGGTTAAGACACAGACGTGGTATAGCGGCAGCTCTCACAGGTCATTGTACAGGCCAAATGCGCGTTTTCCTTGCCTCTAAGACTCTGAGGGGAAGATGAACGCATGGCGCATTCTCAGCGGACATACCTTACCCGTGTTAACAAGTGATAAAATAAGAATAGTACTTCTCTCAGTTTTTCGTTCATGACCCGGTCATGCTATTAGTTAGTTGGCAGATTGCCGTTGGGTAGCGTAATTGGGGCTGGGGATAATTAAAAATAACGCCGATATCCTTTTGGTGATTTTAGTCAAGTTCTGAATCTAGACCTTTTCTGGAAGCCGCTTCGTGTTTTTTGAGATGACATAAAGGTAAATGTAAAGTGTCCGTGTAGATCAGTTTCCTTGAATGCGCCATGCCTCTTCCATTTGGAATCATAGATGCATAGTAAATGCTTATTTTGCCCTTACAATAACTTGCGGGGGCCAGCCGCTATAACAATTCAGTATCTCTGCCTTCTCAGATGAGCGTGACACCAATATAACCTGGAGAATGGAAAGCTTGGATAGCCTGAACGAGGATCGATCGCTCGACCGTGCGGGTGCCAGTAGCGCCTCTTACCACTGTACCATATGCGCCCTTTGAGATGACGTAGCTCCGATAAATAACGATTTAATTATGCTTCTTGTTCAATGTTTTTGTGCTGTATCGTTAGATGAAAGTTTACCTGTGTAAAGTCCTCGTCCTAAATCATCGATAGTTCTGCAACATCGTGAGAGATATACTTTCCTCGTTTACTTCTTTCTCCAGTCACTGCAGAGGTAATTTTCAACTGAAATGTTATCAGTAAGATTATCAATAATTGCTGCCGTTGTGCTTATCTCAAGTTTTGGGCTTCAATTTTATTTTCATTGGTGAATTCCTTTCAGATGTGCAAAAACCTTCGGACAAATCGACGAAGGGAAAAGGTAGGTAGATTTCTTGGCAGCACTTAGCTTTAACGAATTCCTCCGTTTTTTTTTTTGGGTATGGGTATGATTAACTCAGACGTTTATGGTATTAATTTACCGAAGGGATGGAGGGCTTGGTTGACCCGGACAGGATGCGATCAGAAGTGTGAATTCGAAGAAGAGAGCTTCAACTGTACTTCCTTCTTGTGTTATTTTTCATAAATTCAAGGAAAACCCGGCAAAAAGAAAGGTCCCGATTCCTTGTCCGAAGAATCAGAGCACGCAGAAAACTCTGAGCCAGTGTCTGAAGATATTGAAGTCCTTTTCCCAGAGGAACTTAAGGAATATGTTGAAAAGGTGCGTTGTGCTGTCGTATCTTAAGAACGGTCAATAATCACATATCAATAATTATAATCCTCCTAATTTTACAGGTAACCATTGGAAAACTGTCGCGTTACGGTCTCGGCAGGGGACTTGGAATGAGCAAGATCGCTTTATACTTTGTCGCGCTGTCGTATATGGGCACTTTGACGAACATCACGATGTTTAATTATTCAATGCACAGACAGGGGTGTGAGTGTTCAATTTTTGAAGTTTTCCATAGATTTATTTCTTATTCATTTATTTATTTTAGTTATATTTATGCCAGGCATTCAGCGGTCTGTAGAGCGCCTAATGAACTAATGAGTAGTAGGAAACATATATAAAACGTCTACAAGAACAAATAAAACGAAGAACAAAAAGCAAGCAGCAAAAGACGGCGAGCAACTGATTAAATACGCCACTGGGAGACTGGGAGTACGGTAACGTGCAATCGCGGCGGGACTCTAGAGTTGACCAACAAACATCGTTGTTTCGCTTATTTATTAGTGGGATTATATTATCATTATAACATATTTGATTTACGCCGCATTACATTGATATTTGTCATAGTTTATTCCATATATTTTTTCCATTTATTCTATTAGGTTGTAAACCTTCCGATTGAATATTTTTTCATCGCATAGTAGAACCTCTGCTGAAGCTCCTGCATTTCTCTTTCGGTAACGTTTCAGTATGGTAGCTAAAACTCTTCTGAACGTTTTATCGCCCATTCGATTTCGTTGGAATTCCTTTTTATTATGGGGCCTTAAACATAGGGCCCGCAACCGCATTACTTCAACGAGCTTTAACTAGGGCATTCTGCCGCAGTGTCCAACCCTGAATTTTCGCTGTATAATAGAGTAAGGTGTCATGTATATTACTCCAAAACAGGTTTGTCCCAGGAAGTCAAGCAAGACTATGATGGGTTTGAGAATAAACCGCTCCGCCAAGGACACCAAGCACTGATTTGGGTGGCTAAAAGTAACTACAGAAGTCGGATCATCAAGCACCACTCACTACTTTGTAGAAGAGTTCCGCTCTAAGTGGAGCGTGTGTTTATTTTGAAATATCGGGTAATTTCAGTCGTTTTCATAATACCGTATCTCTGCTGCGTATACTGTATTTCATTTCCAATGGTTTATCTGGAATTAGCACTTGGTCAATATACACATGCCAGCGTCTTAACGATATTCGACCTGATCGCTCCGATCAGTGTTGGTGGGTCCTAAGAAAGTTCGAAAACCTCGCATTTATTCTATATTTTGTACTATGAATGGCTCTGCCAAGGTGATTCGAAAAACTGGTAATCACAGCACAGAGAATTGATAGAAAATGTGTTGAAAAATGATAATGGACAGTTTAGGTGTCGGCGTGTCGGCTTTAATATTGACGTTGCTTAGTGTTATTGTTAGTAATGATTTGGTCGCAATGGCTTTTAGAATTTTCTTCAATTCTCTTGATATGTTTGGAAGCGGAACCACATGGAACAACTGCATGAATCCACACAGCAGTGAACGTGAGTTCTTAAGCGTTTTCTTCGAATTTAACCTTTTTTTGCTCACAAATCTGAATTTCTCCTTGTTGAATTTTTGTGAGGCCAATATCCTTTTTATCGGTACTTGGTATAATTTGGCGAGATTGAAACCGTAGTGATTGCGATAAGGAACATTAAAAGGAAGTAAGGAAGTCTTAAGCCGCTTGACATCCTTTTGCTCTTTTATTTCATTATATGATGCGAATAATGTAATTTATTCAACATTGTAAACACCATTGCTACTCACGAGGAGGTCCCACGTGACGGCCAGAGCCCCGATCTTTTTTTCCCGGTTTTAATGAGTTTAGGAGTCCAAATAAACGCTGACTTCGCAACATCCTCCACTTGGGTGATTTTTCACCCAGCTAAAGAAGCCCTAAGGGGCGAAGCAAGTGATAGTCGCTTCTCTATCGCCTCCTCCGCCGGGCACAATGTGTCGCTGACCGCTATTACAATGACGTCTATTTCTGCATATTTTCCATTCCTAAGAGAGTTTCAAGCGGACAGAATGTGTGATACTACAGGGGCGGAACCGTACTCCTGCTCAATTGCTACAATTTTACGCGAGCCGCTTTACCTAGGCTCTTAGGGGTCGTTTAGACACCGTGCGGCGATAATGCAAAATCGAAGCGCAATCAATAATTAACGTCATTGAGCGAATTTGCTCCTTTAAGTCAGTGGCGCAGTCCGGTGGCGTCGCGTCTAAGAAGAAAATTAGGCATATAGCCACATAGGGCAAAAATCAAACAAAAAGTGAATTTCGTCAAAATGTCCTTTAATACAGAATAGCAGCCTTCTAAAAAAAAGCCGAACGAGGAGTAAGTTTGCCTATATGAGACGCCACCGGGCTGCGCCACTAATGCAAAGGCACTAAACATAGTTGGACGACGTTGACGTTCCACCGTTGTTGGCTCCCTGCCAACGTACGACATCTATCACGAGACGGCCTCCTCCGCCCGTTTCGTGCTAGATGCCGTACGTTGGCAGGGAGCCAACAACGGTGGAACGTCAACGTCGTCCAACTATGTTTAGTGCCAAAGGAGCACATCTAATGAAGGACGTTAATTATTGATTGCGCTTCAATTTTGCATTTTCACCGCGCGGTGTCTACAGAGTGTGCAAAAATTACCCGGAATAAAATATCACATAGTAACTTCAAGAAAAATGTAGATCTGACAATGAAACTTAACGTACGGTTTCCCTATTCCCTTACGAATAGAAAAGTATCAAGCTCGTTCAAAGTGACCCCCTATCTTGCGGGCACATGTCCTTAGACGAGTAGCGAATCCGTAACACATGGCACGTAGGTAGTCTTCTACTATATCGTTCTTTGCCTCAGCCAGGGGAGCTTCTAGTGGAGCCAAATTTTTGTGTTGTGTAGAAGAATTCTCGCTCCCAGTAAGTGACCAGAAATGAAACTAAGGCGGTTCAAATCCCGTGAGTTCAGAGGTCAGCCATCTTGTGCTGTGCGGCGTGGGACAGCAAAATTATGAGTCGATGATTGCTGATCTTTTTCGATTTGGCTTTGTCATTCGCACATTGTGAACTCAAATGAACTCAGGCTTGGAATACATTTGAGTTTAGTGTGTACGTACCCACTACTCCAATATTAGGTTGAAAGCGTAGTTCTAAAAGTTTTGTTATCAATTGCGTCAAACGAATAGCTCGTGGCACGCAGGTAGTCCTCATCGAAATCATTCCATGTGTTTGTCAACGGTGCTATGAGAGGCAGCAAAGTTGCACATCAGATAGAGCACACTTTTTTCTCAAAAACTATTAGACTAAAAAATCAGTTCCTCAGAAACATTAAAGAAAATTGAGGTTAAAATTGCAGTACGACCAGAGAGGTGTGGACTGATGATGGCCGATAGTTTCAGATTTCGTTTTGCTATTACCGCTGTGCAAGCATTCAAGAGCTCAAACTTGGGCAGCATTTGCATTTAGTATTTGCGTTGATGTGTAACATATTCCAATACGAAGCTCAGAATCCAGTTCTGCCAGTAGTTGTGGGCTGTGATGTATTTTTCCGGGTAATTTTTGCGCACCCTGTAAACGAACCCTTAGGCGACTCAATGGTGCGTTTGTGGAATAGCCATCGTGATTAGTGGTGATGAGGTCCGTTTGACTATTTATCCCCATCACGATGGAACATCTAGAATTACCACTCTATTTTATCATAAACCGGAAGAAATTAAATTTTTTTTTTGCAATAATGAGTGCTCGATGAATGTTTTCAGACTGTCGATCTTCGCTGCGACACTGCGTTTTCGACAAGTTTTCGCGTCGTCGATCTTTTATTGCTGAAACGTCAGTAGCCCGTTTTTGCTCCTTTTCTACAATCCCCTCTATGTCTTCACTTTTATATTTATTTATTCACGAGTTGTGTTTTAGAACATTTGGAGATACCTGTCTGACTCAAATCAATAATGCCTTAGCGGTGCCTTTACATGCAAGAACAACGAATATTATTGAATACATGACACCCATGCATTTCGGGTACGATTGCAATCTTGTCGTTGCATTTTCATGAGGTTCAGTTGTCACTTTAACCCAGTGGTTGGCAGTAGTGATTATTACCCTTGTGGAGAAAGGTATCACCGTGCTCAAATCTATCTTTCAATTTAGAGACGGCGGCTTTTTTTACTTTGCTCGCTAATATGTGCTGGGTGGTTTCAAAAAATCGACTAAATATCGGCCCCTTTCCTTTCAGAATATGGGATCGTACGACGCCCCATTGGCCAGCAATGTCGTATCTGGTATATGTGCCTTTAGTATTTGCTTCAATCGCCTATTTCCTTGCCTTCTATCGCCGGACTATTTCCATTGTAAGTTCCCAGTTTTGTTTTCACTATTAATGATTTTTGTCTACTCGCTCTCCGTTACCCTATTGCGAATCATACCCAAGGTATAGTAGAAAGAGACGCACAAGGTGCAGCGGTAAGAAGCGCTACCTCACCCACACCGCCAAGCGATCGACCATCGCCTTGGCTAACTTTGCTTCCCATCGGTACCCGGTCTGGTAAACTGGTACCAGTCTTGTCTGGGAAGGTAGAAGAGCTGACTCGGTGTAGCGTCCGGTCCCGTAAGTTGTTGTATAGGACAAATACGCATTTGCCATGTTTCTACGATTCTGAATGGAAGGCGTTTGCATGGCGCATCTTCACGAGACTGTTCAGTCACTACTGCACCTTTTTGGAAGTGCCTTGTTGACAAGCCCTATGTTCGACTCAGTTTGCGAACTCGACCTTTTTATTTTGGTGCTTTATGGGTTTTGGCCGTTTCCTGCTCCTTTTTCAATTTAGGCTTTTTTATGGTCTCTCTGCTCCTTTTTATTTATTTTCTTTATCTATTTATTTACACTGTTAAGTGCGCCACGTGACATAGATATGAGTAATCCTAAACAATCGCACTGCACTAAATTACAACTAAAACTTAAAAGCAAGTAAAAAGTAAAATGTTAGCAACTCATGCAGCATCCCGGTCCTTAAGAGAAGAGAGATTTTCAATTTAATTTTTCAATGTTAAATTTATTTGTAGATGGCTCACATCTATGTTTGCGTGTCGTTTCTGTTTGTTGCATGCTTAATGGGATTGATGTTGTACGTAAGTCAACCAACATACCCGTCGACGAAAACGTTTTCCAACTTGGACAGCATAATTGACAGAGGAATTTGGCTTGAGAGCGTCTTATACGTGAGTCTCTCCTTTGTTACGTGCTACAGCTTGGAGCGCGCGTGGTGAAGTGGTAAGAGGCGCTACCTCCACACGCACGGTCAATAGATCGACCGTCGCGTTGGCTGACCCAGTCTTTGACTTCTCGGGAGTCGGGTAAATTGGTACCAGACTTCTCTGTTAAGGTGAGACAGAGACTTGAGCAGTGTCCTACCATCGCAAGCCATTGTACAAGCCAAATACGCATTGACCATGCCTCCGCTACAGTGAATGGAAAGTGAATACGTAGCGCATTCTCATTAGGTAATATTGTTATTACAGGCAGTTCTCATTCCGCAAGCTGGCTATGGAGGAATGATATTCATCGGCGGTCAGAATCACTTTTTTAACGATCTAGTAACGTGAGTTATACCACTTATCATCGTCACTGATATTATATTATGTGAAACTAGTTGCAGTATAATATTTATTATGATCTATAGTGAGTAAATATCAAAGTGGCTTTGCTCCGCAGCACAGCCTGGTCTCTCACGGTTGGAATGGTCGGGTCAAGGTCTTGCGTTGGTCTACCGATCACTCGATAGTGGCGGGCTGAAATCGACGCGAGGCCTCCCCGACATTTCTCATTCAGTTTGCTGGAGATGAGCACTCCGAGCTGGTCGATGTTCGTTATTGAAACTGTGGGCGTCCGCAACAAGAAGTTTATTAGAAACGTCTATCGAAACGCCATAGTAACAAGTAACAAACAACAAGCAGGCCTAATCTTTCTTATTTAGCCGCTTCGGCGTGCTTCTAGTACTGGATCTATCCTTGAGTTCAGAATCTCAAAATTTTTGGAAGGTTGAACCACTGGGAGACCACGAGGCGGCGTCCATGATTTTAGCCAAAGATAGACCTTGTGTGCGCGCTTTGGAGGTGCTGGCGGCACGCGTGGAGTGGGCAGAAAAGTACTCTTCTATCCCGGCATTGGACAGGACGGTTCTTATCCATCGCGCTACAGTGGAGGATGTTACCCGTCGATGAGGGGGCGCATACGATATAAGCAGGTTGCTTCCTCCCTGACGTACGTTCTGCGTCGCCGTTAGGTAATCCTCTAGCGCCCTGATGGGACAAAGACAGGTATTGTAGGGAAATGCTTCGTAAACGGCCGTTTGCGGAGGGCCATAGTTTCTATTTTTGTTACGAAAATCAATAAAGAAGACCCAGCGTCGCGAAGTTTTTTGGAGGCTGCTTAGCGAAAGGGCTGCGATTTCCGAGACGCGCTTAGGTGAGCAGATCGCCAGTAACATGACTAATTTCAAAGTCATGGTCTTCATGGTTAGGCTATCGTTAGGACCTAGTGATATGATGTGATCTAGCACCGTATCCACGTCCCAGGCTGCCGCATATTTCGCCCTTGGAGGAATGAGTCGGTACAATCCTTTCATAAACCTGGTGAGAAGAGCATTCTCACTCCATGATGTACCAAACAATAGATCCGAAACCGTTGTTATTGCTGCTTTGTGAGATGCGATAGACGAATACGATAACCCTTTCTCACTTAGTCGAGACAAGAAGTTGCAAAGTACGACATACGAAGCTGACTGTGGTGCGACTCTCTGCTCGAGCAAGAAGTTGTGCCATCTTCTCAATGCAGAAGAGTACTGTCGTCTAGTGTTTTGAGCCCAACTGGCCAGCAGAGTGGCGGTAGTCGGCTTATCGCATCCGCACGCTGCCCAGAACGAGGCGAGATTTTCCAGGCTAAGAGAATAAAATTCTTCTGTTTCATCAGAGGATGAACTCCCCCTGATGGATCGACCAAGAGAGGACTTTTCTTGCTCTCTAATCGAACGGGAAGTGATTCCGCGTGTCTCAGGAGAAGCGGAAACCAGTATTGGCTTCTCCATAGTGGAGCAACAATAATTATCGAACTCCGGTCGCGGATCGCCTTCCTTATCACTCTTCCCACCAGGGCGAACGGCGGAAAGGCGAATCCGAAGGTCCCCCACCAGCTCTGAGCGAAAGCGTCGACTTTCGTGGCACCTGGATCAGGGTTCAATGAGAAGTAGCTTGGGAGTTTGTGATTAAGCCTTGAAGCAAATAAGTCAACGGAAGGTCTGCCATAATAGGCAAACATTTTTTCAGCAACTTGTGAGTTGAGGGACCATTCTGAAATTTCCCTACCAAAGGATCTAGATTCTCTGTCTGCCTCGAAATTTTCAATCCCAGGCCTATGCGTAGGCAGAAGTCTTATCCTTCTCTCTGTACACCAATCCCATATGTCCTTTGCCAACTCGGAGAGGGTCTCATTCGTGGTGCCACCGCATCGCTTCAGATATGCTATTGCGGTTGTATTGTCCAGTTCCAACAGGACATTGATGTCTCTCCAACCCGAGCCGAACGACTTCAACCCGAAAAAAGCTGCCTGCAGTTCGAGAATGTTGATATGTCTCAGGGATTCTTCGCGAGACCACCTTCCACCCGTCCCTTTACCGCAGCACACTGCGCCCCATCCTTGCTTAGATGCGTCTGTGCTTATGGAGATATCTGGGGAACATCTGATGAAGGGATAACGTGCGTGGTCTTGAAGGCAGTCGCGGAACCAAGCTAAGTCCGTGGCCAAATCTTCGTTTATACAAACGGCTCTATCAAAGGTGCTATTGTCTGACGGGGACGTCATCTTGGCCACCTCTCGTTGCAAGCGCCTAGCTCTGAATACAGAGAGAGGAGATGCTATTGAGACGAAGTTTACTCTGCCTAAAAAGGCAGCCAGATCTCTAGCTGGTGCCTTACGGCTACGAATAAGTGCGCTCGCCTCTTGCTGCACCCGTAACAGTTTGTTGCCGGGTACGATGAAGTCGCCGCATACTGTGTCAATTTCCATACCCAGAAATTCTATCCTTTGAGTAGGCGACATAACCGATTTACTGTAATTGATGCGCATACCAAGGCTCTCGAAAAAATGTGCTGCATAGGTCACTTCTCTTTCGCATGCGCTCGCATTTTCCGAAAAGAAAATCCAGTCATCTAAGTAATTGATGAGGCGCATGCCTCGCGCTCTGAGGTGGGTAACGACAACCCTCATTAACTTGGTATACACATACGGTGCAGTAGCTAGACCGAACGGCAAACAGGTAAATCGGTAGGTTGACCCGTTCCAGTAAAATGCCAGATAATTTCGATTATCTTCGGCTATATTAATTGCGAAGTAAGCATCGCACATATCTATCTTGGCACAATAATCCCCTCTGTAGACCACATCTCTAATAGTAGCTAGGTTCTCCATCTTAAAGTGTGGGACTGTTAGAAACCTATTAAGTGGCTTGAGATTAATGATCGGTCTGACGGATCCTTCTTTTTTCGGGATTCCGAACATGGATGAAACCCATACTTCTGATCCCACTGGAACGGTCTCGACCACTCCCTTCTCTCTAAGCTTGTGCAGTTGTTCGGAAAGCTTTGGTTCAAACCTACATGTGGAAGGTTGAGGCGGAGAGAGGTTGGGTCTGATTTTAAAGGGTAATCTATACCCCTGAACTATTTCCAAAATGAAGGGATCTGAGGACAGTTTTCTCCATTCAAGCAAGAAATCCGCTAGCCTGCCAGCATCACGGCCTGATTGTACGTCACTATACACTATACCCATTTCCTGCTCGAAGGGGAACTCGAGGTCAGATTCAAAATTGAACTCGAGACTCGTAGAAGAAGACCACGCAGAATGGAAATGCTTGAAAACGCACCTTTCCTTGCCGTATGGAGAAGTTGCTGTTGTGGGCTTCTTCCTTTTTGAGCTTTGCGCTCTCAGTTTCTGGACCGATTTGGAGATTGCTGACTCTCCGGAAGCTAGTTCATCACGCAGCTCCTTTCCGAAAAGCTCGGGTAGCACCGTCTGACGCATATGGTGAATCATGGTCGATCCGGCCAAGGGCAACCGTCGATAAGAAGGCATCGCCTTCTTAGGGTCCACAGCGAGAGACCTCAAAAATCGCTCTCGGCGCAGTACGATGATGTCCATCATGGATCCTGAGACGATAGATCCAAGGATATCGAAGTATCCTACTGCGGCCGTGGAAAAGTCCGACCCATGACCATCCGCGCCAATCTTTCGCACATGCTCAATAATGTTGAGCGTGCTCAGAAGAGTCTCGTGAATCGTGCGGAGGTCGTTTTCCCTCATGAAGATAGCTCGTTCGCTATCTTTCGGGAGCTGCTCGTCAACGACCGGAACTTCTCCGAGTGGCGAAGCGACGAGGGGGAGCTCTCGCAAGAGGGTGCTCCTGTCTGTATGGCTGAGAGCTATTCCAGCTGCGTGGGCGTCGAAGCGTTCTCTCGCTACGTCCGACATCGAGACTCGGACCCTCTGCGTTTTCTGCGGGACCGGTGGAGGAGCGGGAACCTCGTCTTTGGCCATGCGGAACTCCACTTTACGCGGAATTCTCTCCTTCGGGGCCAATGGCGAGACGTAGTCGATGCCGTTTCTCGACTGCTCCGGTGTTATCGATCGATGAGAGGACGACGATCGACGACCGGAATTGTACGACGAAGCAGTTGATGACGAACGTGTTGTTTCGGAGCTCGAAGATCGCGAGCTACGTTCACTAGGTGACCGACTCCGGGTCATTCTGAAATAGCATAAAAATCAGTAGGCTGACTGATTACTACAAACACGCAACACCGACGATGTCAATTCGCAGGAGAAGAGACACTAGAACGGTATAGGGAGCCAACTCGAAGATTTCCCCGAAATGGGTTGGGTAGCTGCCCCTATCTGTAGCAGAACAGGCGTGGTATGCAAAGCTTTCCCGGGGGAAGACGGCAACAATCTCTCAAAGTGTTTCCCATTGTCCCGGTTTGAGGCTAGGCCTAAACGAAGAGGGGCAATGGGAGCGTCCCATGGTTGGTGCTGGAGCAGGCCAACGTAGAAGGGACTGGCAAACGACGAAGAAGAAGCGGAGACCAGTGAGCTGTGCTCACGAAAGCAAACTGAATGAGAAATGTCGGGGAGGCCTCGCGTCGATTTCAGCCCGCCACTATCGAGTGATCGGTAGACCAACGCAAGGCCTTGACCCGACCATTCCAACCGTGAGAGACCAGGCTGTGCTGCGGAGCAAAGCCACTTTGATATTTACGAAACTATAGATTATAATGACGACTCGAAGGCGGGGCGAAGGGGACGTTCGGGCGTAGTCATACCTTGACAATAGAACCACCCTTGCACCGATCATAAACGGTTATACTACTCGTGTTCTTTGCTCTCAAATTGGTCATGTTCAGCGAATCCACTGAACCACCATAAAATCTATCTCCTCTTGGCCGTATTATTTTGGGCATATACAGTGCCGGCCAAAAAGGTATTCGTCTTCACCTTTTTTGCATGTAACTCCTTAGGGACTGAGGTTTCTGAAGTGATTTTTTTACAGTTAACGGAGAGTGGTAGGAGTGTACATACGCTTGTTTCGTTTCGATTAGGGCCGGAAATTTCTTGAATTTTTCCATCAATAAAGTAAAATGCCCAGTTTCAGAAAAGCGGGCTCATTAGCAACAAATTTTTCCTACTCTAAAACAAGTGAAATTTTTGCAACCGCTTATGTGCCGTTTGAAAGAAGAAGATTTTTCACACAAAATGGTATATTGTTGTCTTTTGTTACTCTTAGCTTTTATTATTTTTTAGGTGTTCCAATGAGGGCGCGTCCAAGAGGTGTGAATTACCTTTGGATGCAACTGCTGCTTTGTATACAGAGGCTTTCACGGAGTGCAATACGGCGTTCGAAAGAGAATCAAAAGCGCTATCGGAAACTGTGTTCATTTTCTTGTGAAGCTGAGTTTCTAGAAATTCTATTTAAGAAAAACTACAAATTAGAAGCGTCATTTTCGCCCCCTTACAATTTTTTCTGCTTAGAAGGATTTCCAAAATCTCAAGCACCATTCGTGAGAAGAAACCTCGCTCTACGCGAAGTTATTTTTGAAAATTTCCCACATCTCGATTTTTGTTCGATTTTAAGCAATTAAAGTGAGTACGTCCTTGATCACTGATTTCCGCGCGCGAAGACTGCGCGCCGTGTGCGGCGTTGGCTGCAGAGGCCTCTAACGTCGCGCGCGGCGCGCAGCCATCGCGCGCGGAAATCGGTGGTGAATGACATACACACTTTAATTGCTTGAAAACCATCAAAACCCAATAAGTGGAAACTTTTCGGAAACACCTCCGTGTAGAGCGAGGTTTGTTCTTACGAACGGTGTTTGAGGTTCTGAAAAATCTATTGAGCAGAAAAAATTGAAAGGGGGCGAAAATTACGCCTCTAATTTGCAATTTTTCGAAAATAAAATTCTAGGAACTCAGCTTTATGAGAGAGTGGAGGCAGTATCCGATATCGCCTTTGATTCTCTTTCAAACGGCGTATGAGGATCTGTGAAAGCTTCTGTATGCAAAGCACGAGTTGCATCCAAATGTAATTCACTCCTCTTGGACACGCTCCCACTAGACCACCCAAAAAAATAAAAAAAGCTAAGAGTAAAAAAGACAACAATATATCATTTTGTGTGAAAAATCTTCTTCTTTCAAACGGCATATAAGCGGTTGCAAAAACTTTGCTTGTTTTAGAGTAGGAAAAATTCATTGCCAATGAGGCCGATTTTCTGAAAGTGCGCTGTTTACTTTATTGATGGAAAAATTCAAGGAATTTCAGGCTCTCATCGAAACGAAACAAGCATATGTACACTCTTACCACTCTCCGTTAACTGTAAAAAAATCCTCAGTCCCTAAGGAGTTACCTGCAAAAAAGTAAAAACGAATACCTTTTTGGCCGGCACTGTAAGTCCCACAAGTCTCAGTACCACAGTTTTGGTGCATCGGCCTAAAGTATCCAACAAACTCTCGTGTCAAAGAGTGAAATCTTTGGGGCCAGGAAATACCTCCCGCGACAAAGAGTGAAATCTTTGCGCCTGGAGAATAAGAGACATTCATCAAAGGTCGTGATAAAGACTTAGAATCGTTACGATTCGCCCATTACCATTGGGTTAAAGTCCTCTCGTACTCAGTACCTAGAGGCACATCTTCCGCAAAAAAGGAAGCTAAGACTTCCGTACTCTGTACCTGGAGAAAACTTCTCGAAATTTAAAGAGAAAAGAACGTACAACAGCCGCAAAAATGGCACTGCACTTACACAAAACACCAATTCTTCTGGGCTCAAAAACGCGACGATGAGGTCGAAGAGCGGGGCGGAGAGGAAGTGGGGGTCGTCGTATCGACGACACCACTTAACAGTTTTTCTAGCCTAAGGAGAATTTGATATTGTTATTAATCTTTATTGTATTCCATTCGCAAAAATCGCGACTCACGTGGGTTTCGAACCGGCGAACCAGGCCCTTCGGGCAGCTGCAAATGGTATACCACCACCGCGTGCTCTCCTTCTTTTAACGAAGGATCTCTATCCACGGGCGCTTACCGGCCTGATAAGGCGTTCACCATGGAAAATGTAAAAAAGAGAAACAATAAATAATTATATGGTGGCATAATTATCTGTTTCAGTGATGCCATGGTGCTTACCTTTCTGTCATCTGCTATGTTTGTAGTTCAAGCATATGTATTTGCATTAACGAAGGATTCGTTTTTACTGGAACTCGCTGGTGGAGATATTCCGATGTCCAATTATTACTGTAAGGAGCACTGCATTACACTGCTTGGATTTCAACGTTTGCCGATTCTTTGCGAGAGCAGGCTCGAGTGATGCCTTCAGGGCAGAATTTTCTATTTTCTATTAGGTTGTTGCAAAAGTAATTTCCGTCTTGGGATATGTTAAAATTGACAACTAATTTTCGTGGGGATTTACCAGCTCCAATAGAACTGTAACTACTGTAAGGTAGATTTTTTTCTCCTCTTTCAGAATATGTCTTCAAATTTCACCTATCTTCATCGTGGGCATTATTATAGGGATCCGAATAAACGATGAACAGACGCGACTTTCGAGTGCTTATGCTGTATGATTTCAAGCTCGGACACTCTGCAGCCGAGGGAGCTCGCAATATTGGCACTGTATTCGGGATAGAATCGCCTACCGAAAGCACAGTACGGCTTTGGTTCGGAAAGTTTACATTCGGAGATTTTAACATCGAAAACAAGACCAAGCCTGGTCGGAGGACGTCGCTTGAAGATGGAATTTTGAGAGTAGCCGTAGCTTCAAAGCCGGTCAAAACTGTCCGGCAGCTAGCGACAGATATTGGTGTCCACTCTGCCACGGTAGCAAGACATCTGGATTCGATCGGCATGGTGAAGAAGAAGCAGAAGTGGAAACCCCACGAAGTGACCTACGAGCCGCGCCTCACCCGATTCAACAGCTGCTCCAACCTTCTCGTCCGTCTGGAAAACGATCCGTTCTCGGACCTTTTAATAACTGTGGATGAGAAGTGGGTCATGTACGATAACAGGAAGAGAAGATATGTCTGGGTGGATAAAGATTGCCCTCCAACAAGCTTTCCAAAGCCGGATCTCCACCCTAAGAGAGCTATGCTAACTGTCTGGTGGTTTAGCAAAGATTTGATCCAGTACAGAATCCTCCAACCTGGTCAGACAATTACAGCAGATACGTATGTTGTGATTTGATAGTAATGTTGGAAAAGCTGCGAAAAATGTGGCCGGCAGTCGTGAATAGAAAAGGGCCCGTCCGACTTCAGGACAACGCTCGGCGTCACTCTTCGAAAGTCATCCGGCAAAAATTAAAGGAGTTGGGCATCGAGGTTCTCCCTCTTCGTCCTTATTCACCAGACCTCTCCCCAACTGATTATCATTTTTTCCGGGCTTTAGACGCGCACCTGCGGCAGCAGCAATTTGATAATCTTGACCACCTTGAATCAGAGCTCCGTCAGTTTTTTGATTCCTGTGATGTCAGTTCCTTTCATAAAGACATATACTCGTCGAAGAATCGTTGGGCAAGATGTGTAGAATCGAATGGTTTTTATTTCGATGAATAAAGTTGTGTTTAGGCCGAGATATGATAGTTTGAAGATAGACGTCCGTTTCGGAAATTACTTTTGCAACAACCTAATAGAATTGAGTAGTGAAATTTTGAGAATGGAAAATCGTTATTTCACACTCTTTCGGATTATACCTATTATACTATCTTCCAGAAGTACTCGTGGAGTAGAATACGATTCTTTGTCAGCGAGGGCTCGACTGATGTCCTCAGGGCAGAAATTTAGTTTTCTAAAATTGGGTCATGAAATTTTGTGAACAAAGATTTCCCATTTTTCATCCTTTGGAGCTCTCAACACAACCAATCGAAAGCACTTTACGAATTGAGGACGACTACGCTCGAGTTTGGTTTCGATTTTTGCCCTGAGGGCAGAAAATTTTGAATTTCCACGTCATGTTTTTTATAGATGATGGCATCAGCGATTTCTCCAATAAGGTCAATCGTGACACGACAAGGATTTTCTCGTTGTATCTCGGCTCATTAGACGTGTTTAAGATAGTTCAACCAGCTATTGCTCTTTTATTGACGATTTTTGCAATTTTTGCCTCTATGACGTCAAAGGTTTGTGTTTTGCGATTACTCCTTTTATAGTTTCGCATGAATTCCCAAAATATTCTTACTATATACTAAGCGAAACCCAGTTTGTCATTTGTATGGATGGATGGATGTCTGGATGTCAATTTCACTTTTCAAATGAGAGCGGTTTTGTATCGCTGACTATCAAAGAAATTATCTATCAGAGACTATCGCATCCTACAAGAGCACCCCGCACTTCATTTACCAGCCGTTCAGCACTCCACCGGTCGACCCACTTGAAATCTCGGCACTACTCCACTTGTTACACTTTAGTGGTAAGAGAAAAGTTTTCTAAACCGATCTTCACCAAACTTCGTCTCAGAGGTGATCTAGTGTGCTGATCACGAAGTTGATGCTTATTTTGTTTGTAATTTCTGATTTTCACGCAGAGGACCACGTATGTCGTCGGCAAGGGTGATCAGATCAAGATTTCAGATTTGCCTTTAACTCTGTCTAGGTAGATTATTTTGAATGCAGATTACGATTCTCAGTGCTATGTTGTTTAGTGGAGAAGGTTCATCGCAGCTAGACCTCAGATTCGTAATCAGCATTCAGAATAGCCTACCTAACCGGAGTTTTAGCCAATCTTTGATTTTGACCGATAACCCAATTCGGCGTTGTTCACGACCATTCGCCTCAAATCGGAAAACAAACGTCAGAATCGGATCGACATACAAAGTAACTACCCTAGAAATTTTGACGAAAAAAAATTGACGAAACCGGTGGTCCTAGCTGGTCCGCTCCCATTTCCCTGCAAGGAAACGTATCACCTGTATCACCTGTCGTCCCGTTGATCATCGATTTGCTCGAGTGGGCGGGCGCCAGAAACGTCTCCATTCGTCCCTGTCGCGTGCCATGGTAGACCAGTGGGTCCTACTCGCTCGAGGAACACGAAGAGCATCGAATCGATCGTTCAGGAATTTGACGAAGAAGTCCGACCAGCGGAAAGGTGGGGGACCTGGTGTTCTTCTGGGGCCGTATGCAGATGTATCCCCACGTGGCCCCACGTAGCCCCTCGAGGGTCTCGGGGTCCCCTCGAGGGGACCCCGGCATGCAGATGTCCGGGGGTCCCCTTGAGGGGAGAAGCCACGCCCACATTTTGGGGGATAGCCGTCCCCCTATAATTGAGTAGGGGGATGGTGGCGATGGCGCGCCAATTTAGCGGTGGAGCACTACGGCTGCCAATCAGCTGAGAAGTACGGAAATGGGGAAGTGTTATTTATCTGATATTTCGTTCGTATTATTCCTTCCAGTGTTGATAGGTGGAAAGTTTTATTAGCGACTAATAAATCCTGCTGCCTATAAACACCGTGAAGCACAATTATAACGAAATAGCTACACATTAATGTCGAGATTTAAAGAACACAGAACTTGTAAGCTACTTTATAGTTTTGAGGGCACTATTCAATTACGACATTCCGGTAGTCGGAGAAAATTTTTCTCTTGAATTTCGTTCATACTCTGTTTCTGGTGGTTTTCTGGAGCGCTGATCACGATTCTGGCACCCGTTTTCCGAATTTCGAGGAACCAACATCATATTTATGAAAAGAAACGTCCCCTTCGAGAGTGGTCAGGCTTTTATGAATGAAATAATACACCAGTTCTTTTGAAATTATTGCTGACAACATATCGGATGAAATTCCTTTATCCTCATCGACCTTCTCGAACGGTCAGAAGGTTCTTCTAATCTTATTTTAATGGAGAGCCTCTGTGGACAAACTCTGTAGAGCATTAAGGCGACTGACAAGAAGTACCTCCGCGCTGAAGAGCTAAAGAAAGCCGACTGTTATCCCACGACGACTTCTCCGATTAAACTCTCCGAAACCAGGTCGCGGTGACATCAACTTGACTTTTGACTTGGCAATGGATAGTGAACAGCCCTATATTTGTTAGTACCAGTGGGCTACTTGAACTTTGACTTCACTCAAAATGCACTCAATTGCCCTCAAAATTGCCTGACGCAGTGTATGATTGAAAATAGAGGCAAAACGGGAAAAGGGAGGAAAAGACTTCAAAGACTCGAGTGAAACCGTAAAGGTCCCTTCACACTTTACTTCGTTGCTGCCGCAATAATGGTGAAACATAGGCATCGACGGCGCGCGCTGCAGCTGCTCAGTGGCGCAGTATACGTTTTTAAATTTCTTTGTGAATACCACCAATGTCGCCAACTATGCACTAAATAGTTTGTTTCTGACCAAAGACAGTCCAGTGGACGGCCGGAAACGCGCACAGCTATTGCGTAAGTACGCGCACCCCCTTTCTACTGCTCTACCTTGGTTTGCTGCCGCAGTAAAGTCTGAAAGGGCCCTAGTACTCGAGCGACGCCGCGAATTCAGCGCTCCAACGCCATTTGTAACGCCACGGGCGCCTCGCAACGCGGCTGCATGCGTGCTAATGCCGGGGGATGATCCCCAAATACATCTGCATACGGGGGCCTCCCCGAGTGCGGCACTTGGGGATCGGCCCCTCGAGGGGATGCACACTTGTGTATCCCCTCGAGGGGGACATCTGCATACGGCCCCTGACGTCCCGTGGAATCCAGTCAGTAACGGCTCTCGTCCAACGGTCGTCACGAAATCGCATTACGTGTCCGCCCCACCTGTTCTTCGACAACTTGGCCCATGCGACTGCGTCTCTGATCTTCGACTGTCGACGTAGCTCGGAGCTTCGTATGCCGTATCTCGCCTGAATGAAGCGAGTCACTCCGAGCATCCTTCTCTCTATACTTCGTTGCGCGACACAAATCTCATGTTCATCCTGCTTGCGTAACGCCCAGGATTCTGAAGCGTACGTCAACGCAGGAAGAACCGTAGAGTCGAAGAGATGGGCGCGGAGTCGGGCGTTCTTCGTCTTCCTCACTACTTCTTCAACACTCTTGAATGCGCCCCAAGCCGCTCGTTTCCTCCTGCCCAGATCTGGACTCAATTCGTTGGTCATGTTGACTTCTCCACCCAAGTACACATAGCTGCAGCACTCAGAGATACATGCCTCCGTCGAAAGAAAAGGGGGCATCAGAAACGACTCCATTCTTCATGAATATCGTCTTCGTCAAGTTCAGCTGCAAGCCGATCTTCCCACACGCATGATCGAAGTCGGCCAGCATGCGTGTGGGAAGATCGTCGGAAACGTGCTGAAACGTGCGTGTGGAAACGCAAGGAAACGTGCTTTCAAAAATTGGAAAAATGATGCCAGTTTCGTGATCAGCTTGCCAGTAAACCAACATGGTCAATGTTTGAGTCAAATTGAAAATTCCTACCTATATAGTGCGGTAATTGGAACAACGCCGAAATTTCATATGAAGGAAGTGTGACTTAGCTCGCCAAGCAGTAGAGATTTATGTGTTTATTTATTTATTTATTTAACGAAGCCCGTGCACAGACGTTTGGCGGCCGATAGGCCGATGAAGGACTGGTAATGATAATATGTTTCAGGTGATCCGCATCGAGGTGATTTTCAGCGCCGTTTCGGATTATTTCGGTTTTCTACCGACGAAAGAAGTCCGAGCAGCGGTGATCCTGTTAATATGCTTAGTTGTGGCACTGTTGTCGTTCATATTTGAGTGCGTGGTGGGTGACTACTGTAATTTTTGAACTTCAAGCATTTTAGAGCATTCTCGATCTTGTTGAGCATTACTTAAAAGATCTATAATTAAAGGATTGTCAAATACTTCAAGTTAGTCTGGAGTCAAATGTGATAACAATGGCCGGAATTACTGTGGCAATGATTGAATTGCTTGTCGTCTGTTGCTTTTATGGAACTCGTCGATTGTTCTCCAACGTTCTGACGATGACTTCTGCACGAACTGTAAGATTTTGATTGTGAAAGGTTTTCTGGACGGTGTGATGCAGTGGTAGGAAGCGCTCTCTCCGCTAGCATTGCCGAGCGATCGATTCTCACCCACGTCTTAGGTTTTCGCGGTGCCGTTTTACAGGCTGGTCAAGTGGTTTCTCCTATTGATTACTACCTCCAAATGCTGACAAGCATAATGTTGTATGGAGTAATTCCTGTGTCTGTCGGTGTGAGTTTATGATTTTTTTCTCAAAAAAAAAAATGAAAACTTCATCCTCCTTCTCGACCAAGTCGTCAAAAAATTCCGTTCCGCGTTTATGTTTCCCATCGTTTGAAGTGAAATATTTCAATATTAAGGTGGCTTTTACATTCTACGTCACCGCTGAATCCACCAGTTTCTCAGCGATCGATGTCGCGTTAATAATTTTCATTCTCTGCCCGATACCACTTTGTGCTCTCTATAGGGTATGTTTACGTTTTTTTCTGCTTTTTGTTTTTTACTATTTTCAGCCAGAGTGGTGCAGTTTTCAGTAACTGAAACGTTTCGATCTCTGAAATAGTTTTGAGAATTTAGTTATGGTACTATACGACGCACAAAATGGACTGGAAGCGACTTTTCCAACCCGACGTCGAACTCTGGGGACCTCGGTCGTCCAATAATCGAGAGCTGGCTGAGAAAAACGAAAAGCTCTTCCGGTTGTGAACGCCATCGATAGCTAATGATTACAAGCTCAGTTTCGTTTGAAAGCTAATCTGTCAACTTTTTCCTTTTTAAATAAATGTTTCGCTTAATTCCCGTAAGTTTGTCACAACCTTGCACTGCTTGTGTCGGATCATCGCCAAAAACCGAGAAGTGTTCTGACTGATAAGATAACAATTCGAAAACATTTCACGTTCAGTGTGCGGGTCCAAAAAGTCGTATAACACAGGTTAAATCTGAGTGGATCCAAAATTCGCTGCGATTCCCGTGAGATCCGCTTAAAAACGAAACGTCCGTGAAATGGGTGTAGAAGAATTCGAAATCCTGCGACGTACAACAAACGGGTGCAAGAATTTTTCCGACATGAGCTAATTCGTAAGAAGCCGAGATCCGCCGGGATCTTCACAAAGTCCACTCGAAAGCAGAGCGTTTCTGAGCCATCAACATAACAATGCGAAACCGTGCGACGTACAATCGGCGGGCGCCAAACGCCGTTCAACATGAGCTAATTCGGAAGGGGCGCCGAAATTCTCCAGGATTCTAGCAAACTCTGCCGAAACAAAGGTGTGTATTTAAGTCGGGTCAGGTATTTCGGTATTTTCCCATATTGTGCATGATTTTAACCTGTGTAGCATACGTGTACCTGTAGGCGGCTACAATGCGAGAGTCGCAACTCGACGAGCGCACAAGCACCAGGGCCCACATTCATCATTGGCAAACCCCGATAAACCGCAAGATACAGCCAGTGAACGGCCCGCACCTTTCTCTACCTATCCCAAACTTCCTATGTTAGACGCAATCTCTCATCGACTCTGCCGTCTGGCTCTGGCTGCGCCGCGGTTTCGGAGACCGCTGGTTCGTTCATGAATGTGGGCCCAGATGATAAGATGCCCTGGGGCATCTTGGGCCGTATGCTCGTCTCACCCGAGATTGCTAGGGGATGGGGCAAGGGGAGGAGCCGGCCAGTAAGAGCACAGAAACGCGGGCCGACTCCGATCATGCTAGCTGGCTCCTCTCCTTGCCCCATCCCCCAGCAATCTCAGGTGAGACGACCATACGGCCCCTTATCACCCGGTGCGCGGGACGAGGAACACGGTTCTGTGCTTGCTGGAAGTTTTTCGAGCTCTGAAGCAAGGAAGCTTCGGAATTTTTGTGTTCGTGACTCGGACTACCTTGTCAGTAGTCCGTGCGCTCCAAGAGCTATCTAGACGACAGCTTTCGGAAAAACTCCAGACAGAAACCTGGAAAACATCAATGAGTGCAGAAGTGGAGATTTCTGTTTTCCAGTGGGGCAGTAAGTCGCTGCTTCTACCCGATTGGTCAGCCGATATATCCTCTGATCGAACAATAAAGCGGTAGCGTTGCATTTCGCGCCCTTCCGTCATCCTAATTGTACTTCACAGGATTAGTAGAGCTACACTTCGTTTTCAGCACGTTCCGTGAACTTTTGAGCCTAACATGCAGCAAGGGATGGTTTTTCACTTTTCTGACTTGTTCCAGAAGCTATCTGTTGGACGAGGTTACTTTTGGAACATCCGGACTACTAGCAAGGTAGTCCCAGTTTCGAACACCAAAATACGAAAATCCAAGGTCCGCGTGCTTCAGAAATCGAGAAATGTCCGGCAAGCGTAGACCACGGTTCCCTCGCAGAGCATCATGGGGAAGAGAGCATTTTACTCTTCGGGTGAGGCTCCCGGATGCGAGAGTCGCATCTCCCCTCGCCCTTGCGCACCAGATGATAGGATGCCCGAGGGCATCTTATCATCTGGCATGCCTGGTTCTCGAGTGGGTTGATGGAAATCTTAGCGGATCATGACGGCCTACGAATTAGCTCTTGTTGAACGTCTTTGTACACCCGGTGGTTGTACGTCGCAGGGTTTCGAATTTTTTACATTCATAGGTTATGAGGATTCGGACTTCGGCAAATTTTGTCGGGATTTACTCCACCTCAGACGTTCTTTTGCACACGCTCATAACGTCGAGGTTTCTCTGCTAGATATACCGAGGATATCCTTTGACGCAATGGTGTTGCTTGGGATTCTGAAGAAATTCCGGATTGGTTCTGGTCAGCTAGAATCGCTGAGCTTCCCAATGAAGAACGAAACACTTTTAAAAACATTTATCAAAAACAACAGTTAAAATTTTTAAATAAATTCCGACGAAATGGACGTTGAAATTCATTTGGTGACACTAAAGTGATCTAAACTCGGAGACGTTTCTCATCTCTTTCGGCCAGTATGCGATGGTAGGTCAGTCGTGGACCCCAGAGCTCCGGTTCCGGGGTGAATAATCGCCTCCAGTTCAGATTATAGTGGTAAAAGGTCCAACACTGAAACATACAAATTTGAAAGCATTGCAAACTTCTCATTTTAGATAATTTTTTCCGCCACGATATTCACTGAAAACGTCAAGTTCTTTTGCATATTATTTCGGGTAAGCAACTTACCCTGTAAAATGCGCATACCGGTATCGGTGACAGGATGACAACTAGGGCGACAACGTCACCTCGGTCGAAATTCACCTCGTCCGACATGAAATTTCGTATGATAGTGGCCTGAATTAGATTTTAAAGGATACTGTAGCGAAAAGTACACGCGAAACTCTAACCTTGACACAGTTACCGCACAACGACTGCAGGTTAGCTGGAGAGTTTTCAAAATGATACCTACCCGAGTAGCTTGTTTGATGAGCTTATCAGTTACTAACTTATCACTATAAGTGTTTTCGACAAGCCTTTGGCGTTCAAATAGGTTCAAATTTGTTAAGCGATTGGTGTCTGGTAGTAGAGGAATACTAAGAAACGATTTTGTCGAAGAGAGTCCATCTGTCTACCGTAACCCGTCGTCAACTCAGTGATTTTTTCATGAATGACAAACTTATACCCTTAACATTTTTTACCATTTATATACGTTCTCCTCCAAGAACTATAAAATAGCCATGTCGATTTTAGCCCTCATACAAACCCGCAGACGTAATTTGCTAGGCCCTCCGACCGAATTTGCACCGAGTTCGCGCCAAGGGCCGCATTGACGCAAACTCGGGGCAAGGCGCCTGTCGCGTGCTCTATAGCGACGGATTACGGTAGACAAATGGACGCACTTCGATAGAATCGTGCTTGTGAGGAATACCCGTTGGGTGATTTACACCATTCCTGCGCCAAGTTTCAAAGTTTGTCATACCCATTATAAACTCGAATTATACCCGACCGGCATGGAAGCAGCGACTCATCAACACACGGCGAGGCTTATTCGGGATCCAGCACACCTCCCATTTTAGATTTATTTCAACAGCGTTGTCTTTAAAAGGAAAAAAAAACGAAAACTAACCACTAAAACGACTGGAATCACTATACTCCATAGCAGCAGCACAGCCTCTTGAATGAAGTATTGTCCATAGGTGAGTTCACCCTGTGAATAGGTTTGTGGAGCACGAAAAATTGAAAACTTTCCTTTCTTTTTCTTTTATTTTCTTCACTTCTTCTTAGAAAACATACTCTGTGGCCAGCGGCCATCGTTGAAATATTGGCCAGTAACCGCCTGGAACCGTAAGCACCACAAACAACCAGAAGTTCGCAAAGAATAAGAATAGCTGCTGCAGCTGTCATCACATTTGTTTCGAGACTAATTTGAAGTAAATAGCAATCCTGAAAGAAGAATACGAGTGGGGTAACGATTTTCCATTTTTGAGACTTCATGACCCAATTTTAGATATCCGTAAATTTTTGCCCTCAGGGCATCAGTCGAATATGCATTCCTCCAGAATCGTTTTCTACTCCTCGAGAGCTTTCGAATGACTGCAGGTAGAGTCAGCAAGAGTGCGAAGCAACGATTTTCCATTTTAGAAATTTCATGACCCAATTTCAGAAAACTATAAATTTCTGCCTTCAGTTCAACAGTCGAGCCCGCTCTCGTACAGAATTGTTTCCTATTCCTCGAGTGCTTTCGAAAGATTGTAGGTAGAGCGAGGAAGAGTGCGAAATAACGATTTTCCGTTTTGAAAATTACATGGCCCAAATTCAGAAAACTATTAATTTCTGTCCTCAGGGCATACGTTGAGCCCGCTCTCGTCCAGTATCGTTTTCTGCTACTCGAGAGAGCTTTCGAGCGACTGTAGGTAGAGCCAGGAAGAGTGCGAAATAACGATTTTACATTTTCAAAATTTTATGACCTAATTTTAGGAACCTTGTAAATTTATGCCCTCAGGGCAACAGTCGACCACGATCTCGTCCAGAATTGTTTCCTACTCCTCGAGTGCTTTCGAACAATTGTAGGTAGAGTCAGCAAAAGTGCGAAACACCGATTTTTCATGTTCGGAATTACATGACCAAATATTAGAGGACTACAGGGTGTCTCAAAAAATGTACCTCCTGTTTGAAATGCCATAACATTGGCGAAAGTGAGCCAATCGAAACGGCTCATAGCTTAAATAAAAGCTAAGAAAAAAGAAAATTCTCTTGTATGTGTTCGGTGAAGATTGCGCCATGTACTCGACCGAGGCCTCAGATTTTGTACCTGATTGATAGTTCAGGGGTATATGCTTGCTCTACTTTGGTCGTAAACAGGTGATATCGCCGCTGTGGGTTACTCCTGAGGTAGTAAACTTATCTACTTGCCGCAGTTTTTGGTTAAGCATGGAACAACATCAATATCGATCAATAATTGTAACCACTGTTTGATAAGCTAAAACTCTTCCAACAGTGATGCACTCATAAGAAAAAATTAAGAGGAATGTAAAATGTACGAATCATGAAGATTGCGCCATGCATCTGTCCGAATCGTCGGATTCTAGACCTGATTGAAAGTTCAGGTCATACCATTGTGCTACACTTGGGCAGCGAACACAACAACTCAGCTTTTGGTTAGAGACGGATTAGCATCATTATCAATCACTGACTGTTCACTTTGATCTGAATAAAAAAACATTGTCGTATTGTGAAAGTGCATCTCAGAGTGCATGTTAAACTTGTTATGTTCTGATGTTTTTATGTTTACTGCATCACGAGAAACGCGTATCAGGGATATCACCTCCTGGCGACCAAAGTAGAATAAGCATGTTGTCCGTGAACTTTCAATCAGGTCTAGAATCCGACGATTCGGACAGATGCATGGCGCAATCTTCATGATTCATACATTTTACATTCCTCTTAATTTTTTCTTATGAGTGCATCACTGTTGGAAGAGTTTTAGCTTATCAAACAGTGGTTACAATTATTGATCGATATTGATGTTGTTCCATGCTTAACCAAAAACTGCGGCAAGTAGATAAGTTTACTACCTCAGAAGTAACCCATAGCACCGATATCACCTGTTTACGACCAAAGTAGAGCAAGACTATAACCCATTCACTATCAATCAGGTTCAAAATCTGAGGCCTCGGTCGAGTACGTGGAGCAATCCTCACCGAACACATACCAGTAAATTTACTTTTCTCTTAGCTTTCGTTCAAGCTATGATTCGTTTCGATTGGTTCATTTTCTCCAAAGTTATGGCATCTCAAGCAGGAGGTGCATTTTTTTGAGACACCCTGTATTAATATCTGCCCTCAGGACATCAATCGAGCCTTCACTCATCCAGAATGTTTTCATCCTTAAATTGACATACCGGGCAGTTAAATATAAATGATAGAAGGGTTGCCGATAAACAAATCAGGTACAAGAGCGCCGTTCGTACTCCTCGGCTCGGCAGAAAACCCACATAGTCCAGTGCTGTCGAGAAAAGCAGTTCGATTCGAACCAGCTGTTGAAAAAGTAGGAATTAATAAAGTAACACAACAAATGTGCCGATATAAATGTTGGATTATATACCTTTGTGACCATAATTGCCAGAATACCAAATAAAGTCATAACTATAGTAACTGGATTTTGTAAATGACCAAAAATGTTCAGAGATCCGAGAAATATGGAAATCGTTCGAGCGCCGGCTCGATAGACTTTGTTCGATAGATCCTTTTGAGCGTCATCTGATATCATACTTATATAGATTGCCAGGGGTGATATACTTTTTCAAACAAATAATTCAAAGAAACTAACTTTAAGATATAGATTTTTTTGTTTTTCTTTTTTCACAGATTATGTTGATCAACGCAATTTTACTGAGCTTTTCTTCGGTGCTGATCGAGGTTTACATACATATTCAAAAGAAATGTTCATTAAAGTAGAGTCCAGAATTGATTCAGCGCATTTTATTACATTTAGGTCTGAAGGGTATGCGTGGTACAGTTGTAAGAGGCGCTGCTGTCATCCGCACGTTGGAGCGATCGATCCCCGCCCAGACTAACCAAGTTTGCCCTACCTCTAGAGCTGGTAAATTGGTATCAGAATCGTCTGGGAAGGTAAAGACACTAACGTGGTATAGCCGGTGACCAAAAGTATTGCTGAGGTCAACTTCGCGTTGCGATTCTGAATGGTAAACCAGTGCATGGCGCACCCTTGAAGGGCTGATCATCACCGACTGGTATAACTTTACTTTTAAGGTCATCTGAGGAAAATGATGAATTGACCATATGGTTACGTATTTTACCCTTTATTTTTGGAATTTTTAGTACTTTACTGTCTAAAATTAGACTAATGAAATTAATTTCACCTACAAACTTCTCTAAAATAGGGCGTATCGCCGTGAGCTGACTCAAAGAAGAACGAGTCTCTAATCAGTGCGTACAAAGACGCTTGGCAAGTGAACACAACCGTGGTCGCGGTGACAATAATCATTGAATCGCTGAAAAAAGCAAAATTTTATTTTTTCTATACAAATTTTTCGACAAAAATAAAATCGAAAATCTATTTTTTCGACAAACTTACGTGGCGATATCGTTGAAAAAGGTGTTCTGGCTGCCAAGGAATATGATACCTCCGTAGCCGAGCTGCATGATCACGCAGGACTAGACAAAATAAAAATTATTTTGTAAAAAAAATCACAACAAAAAGAAAACTACAAAATGTACCATGAGGGCAGCTTCTAACCAGACATCAATTGACAAATCGACACGATAGAATGTTTCCGTTGACGGATAACTCGGGGGACTCATGAAAACGGCAAACGCCAACAGAGTTATTGTCAACAGAGATGTGATAAAGAGATAGGCATATGCAAGCTATAAAAATAAGAGTAATAATTGAAAATTAAAAAATAATTACAAAATGGTGAAGCGACAACTGACACTTTGCACTTCTACGACACTCTCAGAGAATTTATTATTCTTAATTCTTCACCAGATTCCAAAAGCATGAGTTGGAAAGTGGTTGGTTAGCCCTTCGGTATGCGCACCGCATTCGCTCTCCATTCAGAATCGTAGGGGCATGGCGAATGTGAATTGGGAATGTATAATGTCATGAGACGGATGGCAGCTGTTCAGATGGAAGGTGAATACACTCACTACTTTACTTCGATCTTTACCCGTTAACATTTAGAACAATTTAAATTAAAAACCGGGCTAGCGTGGTGCAGTGGGAAGAGGCGCGACTCGCACCGGCACGGTCGAGCGATCGGCTTCTGTCCGGGCTATCTAAGCCTCCCATCCCTCCGAGGTTGGGTAAATTGGTACCAGACTTTTCTGGGAAGGTAAAGACACTGATTTGTTACAATGGCTGGACCCCGCAAGTCATTGTGTAGGCCAAATATGCATTTACCATGCCTCTACGATTCTGAATGGAACACGAATGCGTGGCGCGTCTTTAGAGACGACTCAACGCCGATACTTTTACCTTTAACTTTATAAATACCAATCGATACACACTTACCGATGGGACAAGACCTCGAAGATGAGAAAGCATTAGAGCCAAGAGACAAAATCCAAGAGGAATGTAACCGAGGAACGCCATGTATGGATAAACAACTATACGAAGAGAGTGAAAGTCGTCAAATCCTGACAGCCTTAAAATGACAGACACTAACCATACAGTAAATAGTCGTAAAAAACACTATTACTAGAAAAAATCAATAATAAACTATAACAAATGTCTCCATACCCATAGTGGACGAGAGGTAAAGACTCGGTGAATTGTTGCTTTTCGTATTCCGCTAAACGTGACCGAATAGACGGCACATAGGATAGAACGCATGTGTCGCCGAGGTGCCTGGAAATTTAATTACTCATCTATAATTACCTATTCATTCATTTATTTATATATTACAGTGCAATGGTGTGGTGGTTATATGCGCTGCTGACACCCGCACGATTGAGTGATCGATCACGATCTGGGCTAACAAGCCTTTCATCCTGCCGGGATCAGATAAATGGTACCAGACTTGTCTCGGAAGGTAAGGACACTGACAAGATTTAGCGGCTGGGCCACGCAATTTATTATATTGGTGAAATTGGCATTCATCATGCATCTACGATTCTGAATGGAACACGAATCCATGGCGCGTCCCTTAGGAACTGATCAACGCCGACACCTTTACCCTTATTGTCATTTATTTATATTGAAAAAATTGCATTTACTTCATTTGAAAATATTTTACATTTTTATTTATTATCTTTTATTTATATTGTGAAGATGCTTCTAGCACTTTAGTTCTTGTGTGAGAAATTCGCGTTTTTCTCCGATGTCACCACTCAAGCGGGAAATCATCGTAAATTTTTCGAAAAGAAAAACGGTTTTTTGGTTAGTTTTCTGAAAATTTGGTATCTGAACTGAATACTCGTCGATCTGACTCTGCGTCGGCTGTAAGCAGGGTTCACTTTGAGCTCCTCGGTGAGAAAATCCGCATTTTTCGTCGATCTCACCACCCAAATTGGGGACCAATATCATTTTCACAATTTGTTTTTGGATTTTTCGACACTTTGTTGCCTCGGATCCTCTACGCATCAGTGGCAATTTTATTTAGTCTATTTTTAGTTCATTATTTTGTTAGATTTCACTGGTTCTGAAATTGACTTACTGAGCACGTGGAAGTGGGTAGGTCAACGCGTTAAGTGGAGAACGCCCGATTTTATCAAAGTCGTTGCAGCTTCGCTCAAATGACACACAATCTGAATGGACTGATGTTTACTTAATTTTTTATGTTATGTTTCTATTACTTATTTTTTATGTTATCTTACATTTAATTTTTTTATCTTCTCTTATCTCTGAGGTCAATATGGCTTTTGTAAAGCTCCCGAGATTATGAACCTTGCATCCACCTCCGGGCCCGATCTGATGTCCCCATTTCTATACTTAAACTAAGCTCTATTTCCCCTACACCAAAACCCTTTCACTCAGAACTCCACGAGACTTTTCAAGGTGAAATTTTTCTCTTTCATGAGACGCAATGGGGTAGAATTCTTCGAAATCTTATTGATTACGGTAGGTGGTGTTCAGTGAATGTAATTTTGGGTAAGGTTAATCTACCCATCCCAATGACGCTCGGACAACATCAAGAGGCCTACTTCAAGTGTTCGCGTTCAACTTCAATGTCTAAATAATGAGTGTTTCAAGAAGGACAAGAGCCAGTCATGCAGCACCTGCTCATGTTCAAGCTCAATTATTGATTATTTTACTTATTCGATTATTTGTTTATTTATTTATTTATTCATTATTGAAATTTGGTACCATCTCTCAGAACTCCACGAGACTTTTCAAGGTGAAATTTTTCTCTTTCATGAGATGTAGCTTCGAAATCTTATTGATTACGGTAGGTGGTGTTCAGTGAATGTAACTAACCATCCCAATGACGCTCGGACAACAGTGACTTCAAGTGTTCGCGTTCAACTTTGTCTAAATAATGAGTGTTTCAAGAAGGACAATTTAAGCAGCACCTGCTCATGGCTCATTATTGATTATTTTACTTATTCGATTATTTGTTTATTTATTTATTTATTCATTATTGAAATTTGGTACCATCTTAAGACTTGACTAACCGAAAGCACTTTCAATAAGACTGTACCGAAAGCACTTTCAAAGGGTCAATGAGATTCAGAATCTGTCCCTGCCTTCCGCGGACAAATGCATCTTTGGTAAGCCTAGCCTTAGAGGCAAATTTTTACCTTCTCCTCTTACCCCGATCCTTCCAATCCGACCGGAATTTTCAGGGTTTTTGAATCCACTTCAACTTTTCGCTTGTATCTTTTTTGGAATTTCAATTTTCCGAACTTTGTGTCGTAGAAGATAAACAGTTGGTATCCTTTCTTTCTCAATTTTTACTACAGATTAGATTGTAGTCAACAAAAAACTAACGTTCTCTGCTCAGCGGACCGATACAGTTATCCCATAGAATGCCGATACCGAAAACCTCATAGGAATTCACCAGCACTGCGACCATAAGAGCCAGCAAATCGTTGCTAATCACCACACTGATCACCACCAAAAAGAGTGCAGAAAGTCCAATTCCTAAATAAAAATTACAAAAAGTTCTATAGAGGAAATTTTCTATTCATCATCGAAAAACCTACCAAATCCAATAGGGGCGATGTTGTCGAAAATGGCAAGAATGGAGGTTTGGGTATATTGGCCCAATGCCAGCTCAAAATACGTCAGCGGAAAAGCGATACTGTACATGCAGAAACAGAATGGAATCACAAAGAAGACTGAAAATGACACAAATTCAACCCGTTTTTCTATTCTTGGGTAGCTCATTTTGGTTTTCCTTTTAAGGCCATTTCTCTCTACTAAGAAGCGGTGAAAATGGCATTGTATTATTCGACAATTTTCTCGCCTAAATGAAGGTACGAAAAGACAAGTTAGGGCCTATTTTGATAATATTTAAAAACAATTTTGGTATCTTCACTTGTTGTTTATTTACTTATCTTGCTAATAAAAAGTAAAGATGAAACGATTGACGTTGATTTATCCTTTCGAAATGGTCGTATCCACGTTCTTACGTCGCGGGTTACAATATTCAATATATTATAACTTTGCGAAAAATGAAAATAAAAAACAAAACGCGCACTTACATCCACGCCGATGAATGAGATTGTTGAATAGGGTAAAGTTCTGCAGTGATGCAGCATAGGAGACGGCCACGCAGTAAAAAGCAAGTTTGCTGAGGCTCAAAGAACTTCCAAAGCCTTGCTTCGAAAGTTTTCCGAACACGATCTAAAAAAAAGGAAGGAAAATTGCAACGTAGCAGACAAAGAGCTGATAGTAGCGGTGAAAGGTAAAGCAGTCGGCGTTAATTAGCCACTAACTACGCGCCGCGCCCTTGTCTCAAAATCAGAAACGTTGAGCCCTGATAAATGCGTATATGGCTTATACAATGATTTGCAGGGGCCAGCCGCTATACCAAGCCAGTGCCTTCACCTTACCAGACGAGCCTGGTACCGATTTACCCACCTCCGGAGGGATCAATGGCTCGCTTAGTCTGGGCGGTTATATAATTAGTTGAATTTTCTTGTCCTGCGCTACGCACGTTTTTTTTAACACGTTGACGACCGTGTGACACATATGCTGCGTCACACGTATTAGGCCGCGTGGGACCGTGTGACGCAATGCTGCGTCACAGAAATTTATTTTTCTGACTTATCCCTATTTTTTGGGAAATATTTGTCTGGCCACTATATACCTCATGATTAGAAATCATGCTAAACCTCGTGGTCCGTAAAAACAATTCTTAGCTTCTGATTTACTGGAATTTTTGATTCTGCACTAGTTTTCTTTACAAGCAAAAACAAATAATGGTCATTGCAAGAAACAAATAAATGCAAACAAATACTGTTTACTGAAACAAACACATAAATACAAACAAATATTGGTTATTAGAATAGACAAATGATGAACAATAAACGTTCCTTTTAACATGGCTAGGGAAAAAGGACATTCTAAAAGCTTCCAGCTGTTATTTTTCTATTTTCATTGCAAAAAAGGAATAGTCACAATCCCCGATATTACAGGACTGTATACGTAGTCTTCGAGATTTACTGTTCACTTCCACTTTGAAAAAAAAATCGCCGTATGCCGGCATCATGCCACAGCCTCGGCGCGCTAGAGACTCGGTTGGTCCCACACGCCAGACACGCGAAAAAGGCGCTGTCGTCAACGTGTTAAAGAAGTTCTTGTCTCTGTAGATTTTTTCCCTTGGAATTTCTAAGACATTATCTATCTATTCATTTGTCTTACTTTTTATTACTAAGAATACCTTACTGAATACCATCCACAATGCAGGCTGCACACGCACGTTTATATTTGCTGGCTTAAGATGTACAGTATGCATGGGTTACAGCACTGCGCCCAATCAAAAGCCGCGCCGTACCGTAGACCGCCACGCAGCCGCGCCGCGTCCCTCGAGTCTACGGTAGAGTTGCAGTACAGTGCTGCGCCCAATCACAAGCCGCGCAGTACTGTGGACCGCGTCACTTACAGCGTGATTACGGTACAAGCCGCGCCGCAACCGCAACGCGTCTACGCCGAAGCGCGTATCTCGCCGGTGTGGGTTACGTTGTGTCGCGGCAGTTTCCATGGGATCTTTTCCTGCTGACGAGCATTATCAGAAAAAAACGTTTCCTTCAGAACCATCGTCCTTTTAGCTTATGACGATTTCAAATATGGTTCTAGATTTTCAGAATTTTTCTCAAAAATAAATTTGTAATACGCCCAATAGGCCCGATCATGAACTCTTAGATTGCCTGTTTGATACGGAGGTTCGAATCCCCTTCGAGTCACAATTTTTGCGATGAACCCTGCATGATAGGAGCATCAGACATCTTGTCCACCCATAGGAAAAAACTAAAGGTGAAGCGGGCAGCGATCGTGAGTCTAACAAGTCTGGTACCAACCTAGCCGTCCCTGGAGGAATGGAAGGCTTAGTTGGTCCGGTCAAGGATCGACCACCCGACCGTACGGGTGACAGTAGCGGCTTTTACCACTGCATCACAATGGTCATGAAATACCTTGTCCGTGTACTCCTCCAATTCGTCAGGGATCAGCACTTCAATGTCTTCCGATTCGATGGAGCTACCTTCAGATCTTTGCTCCTCTTCATTGGAGGCTGTTCTCCCCAATGTTCGACTCGGTAGTGGCCCTGATACGAAAAAAAAATATTTAAAACATGTAAAAATATTGTTCCTTCAGTGTCGACGACGCTTTATTACCGGCAGATGTAAAATAAATGCAAATACAAACGTAAATAATTATAAAATACTGTAAAATAAATACAAATGTAGGAGAAGAAGACAACTTACTTCTCCTTCCAGGTACTTTATTCTTGACAGAGGGTGGTATTATGCGCGAGACCGAACCTAAAATGTGGGTAGGTAGAGGTATTCTAACAGTGCCAGCTGCACCGCAAAAATTGCGACCCAGACGGGATTCGAACCGCATGCAAGCATCTAGCAGCACATAACTGAGTCGAGGATTCGATCCCCGCCAGAGCCTCGTTTTTTTTTTCGTAGCAATTTCTACAAGTTGCTCAACATGCCTCTGCAGTCTACGGTATTGAAAGTATTTTCCCACTTTATTTCTGGGATAGACAAAGTAAAGCTTTTCTAAAACCAAAAAAACCTTATTCACTAAGTGCTTTACTACTTGGCCATATTGGGTGAAATTTGGAGTAGAATCTACCCAGAAAGAAAATGCAGAGTTGTAATGGAGGGTATCGCAGAACATTCATCCCCTCAGGCAACAAAATGTGAGCAAACAGATGTCCAACATACCTTTGACAACCGGGCGTCGCGGTATTCTCAATGCTGGCGGCGGTGCTGAAATTGGCAGAATTTATTTTTTCATTCATTTTAGTTCTGCAGTGCGAGAAAAACATTTGACCTTTACCATTTGCAACTTCTGCTGATGCATCTTGGGTCCTTTGTAAGACAATACCCAGAGGATCTTGTTTACCCAAGGGTGCTTCTTTTTCAGCCGATCTTGTTCCTGCAAAAAGACACGCAGTGTAAGCACGATATGGGCTTCCTATAGTTCGTTTTAGGGTAAAAGTTACCCCCCACTACCTATTTAATAGCACCAAAAGGTTATATGAGGGTAAATCTGTGGTAAACGTAAAAGGCAAAGTGGTCGTCGCCGATCAGTCCTCAAAGGGTGCGCCGCGCACTCGTCTTCCATTCGGAATCGTAGAGGCAACCCTCTGGCCTATACAACAGATTAGGTGGTCAGCCGCAGTTCAATTGATTAAGCGTTGCCTGCCAAGATTGGTAACTATTTTCCCAATACCCAGAGCGATAAAGGGTTAGGTCAGCCGGGAAGAGGATCGATCGCGAGACCGTGCGGGTGAGAACGGCGCCTCTCCCCATTACACTACGGTCACCTCCGTCTTGTTTGGTATTTGGTGGGTGATTTCAAACCCTTTGGAAAAAGCGTAAAACCCATGTGCTCACTGTCATCGGTCACATTTTCGCCAATGTAGAATGACCTGCGAGCCGGACGCTTCATAACTGCTGAAACATGCTTCTGTTGGCTTTAAAATTTCAAAGGATTCAATTTGGTTTCTAATTTCTTGGCACAAAAGAATAACGAGAATACAGTCATTACAAACACACCTTCCATACCAACATGTTTAGAAATAAATGGATTTGGGCAAAACCAATAATACCTTTGGGCACCGGTGGAAATCTATGTCGAAGAAAAATGAACCTCACCTCTGATAGTAAATCAGGTTCATCTCAGGGTAATAGGATGATAAGCCTATCATATCTCATCACTCAACGGAAACCTCTTTTGATCGCTTTGATACGAGAGAATGCATACCGATTCCATCTCCTCTACGACCACATGGGTTCATTCGTTAGACATCGATTCGCCAGGATCCGCGTCAGTAACCTCCACATTCGTCCGTTTCGAGTGCTACTGTCAACCAAGTCGGAGCCTTTTCGCTCGAAGGGTTCATAGGGTTGCTGGAAGATATCAGTCTAAATTTCCACGTTTTCTGGTTAATTTTAAAGTGATGGACCGAAAACTCATTGTGTGGGTGAGCATCTTTTATGGCTCAAAACATCGCAATTATACATCGGAATACTTTAAGAAGTCAAAGGCAAACCTTGTTCAGGATGCCTATTCCAAGGAGTTGTTTCAGTGGTGTATTTGACCAACAAATCAAAGAGCTGTAACAGTCCAGCCCTAGAGGCTATGATAAGAGAAGACTGTTACTGAGCATTTTAAAGACGCAAAGAAAATATTCAAGTGCTCCATTGCCATGGATCATGAGCAGTGTTACGGGACAGATTACTTTTTGCATTATAGTAAGGTTTTGGATAAAAACAAATAGCATACTATTAGGGGGGGGGCCAAAAGTATTAAGGAAAATGCACCAAACTCTTTTATTTCTTAATAACCTAAATACAATTCAACTGTGCTGAGGGATGTATTCTCCATTGAGGTCTATGACTTGCTACCATCGTTCAGCCAGCTTTCTGATCCCATCCTCCCAGAAGTGCTTCGGCCTGGAGTTGATCAACTGGTTGACATGCCTCTCAAAGTCTACTTGGCTCCTTGTGTCCCTTCTAGCCAAGAAGTCTTGCAGGCTAAAGAAGATGTGGTAGTCGCATGGAGAGATGTCCGGTGAATGCGGTGGGTGAAGTACACGGACGTACCCCAGCTGAGCAAGCTTCTGCGTGGTTACTTTTACCCGGTGAGGTGTAGAGTTGTCGAAGAGGATCAGTCTTTTGAAATGTTGCGGTCGAATAAGTGCGTGTCGCTGATCCACCTCCTTGATTTAGTTCACTAAGGTTACGGAGTCCATCATGGCCATCTTTGGAAATAGTCTCCAGCAAAACGCAGACCCAGAAGCTCAAAAGTTGCCTATCGCCATGCTCATCTCGTCGAACGAAGGTCGGTATTGGATCACCAGGCCTCACCTGGACTAGCTGCTTGGCAGGGTTAATGTAGAAGACATACTTCTCATCCTGCGTGACGATCGAGTTCAAACTTCTCGGACAAGAGAAATAGCGTAGATTGGCACGGCACACATCGACACGTAAGTGGTCTGAAGTAGCCTGAGGATTCAGCATATTTCTCAAATACGCGGAAGTGATGAATTCTCAACTGGTCTCAAGTAAGTAGCATACAGACACATAAATACGACGAGCATACAGTGAGACCCCAGTCGGGAGTTATGTGGAAAATAAAAGGAGATACTTATTACTTTTGGCCCCCCCTAATAGTCAGAAACTGTGTTCGCCAATCCTACTATATAATAATCAATAATCATAATAATCCTAAACCTAAGCGATGTTTGCCATGGGTGGCTCATATGGGTCCAGCCGCGATAGGCTGTTACCGCACACCAAATGCAACCAAGCGACAAGGAAGCTGATGAAATTGCTTTATTTCCTTTCAATCTGCCTTGAAGATTGTGACTGATTAAGTGGAATAATGCCGAAATTTCCAGAATTTCCATTTCATTTGAGTCGGCCGATAGGCCGCTAGAGTGCTGGCTTGAATATATACTCGTAATCTACCACACTATCTTTTTTTCTGCAGCGCCCGCTAAAACACATTTAATGAAAAAGGTAGAGTAAAAAGTCTTGATGGAAGCTGATCAGGCGATCGCTTCATGAAAATTTGTTGCTCGTATGCTCCTATGCAACCATTATGCATGCAGAACACATAAGATCGTGATCGAAGTGAAGAATCGGTTCAGTGAAGGAGTACCTAGGTGATAGCCCGTAGTGAAATGAAGCAGACAAAAATGAGCATGCATAGCGGAACATCGTTCTATGTTCGCTGGTCTAACCAAAGAGATGGTACCTTATCACTACCATCCTTTTTTCATCTACTTAGCCCGATATACACCCCGGTGCAAAATTATAGGGTCACCCCGCGATTCGTCCATAAGTCGTGGGCGTAGAAAAGCATCTCTAATTTTAGGTGATATTCTCCGATGAGAAAAAGTAAAACCCCGATGGGCCCGACGACTACAAGCACTACTGGAGAGATCTAAGAAAGGAGAAACGAGTATTCTGTAGACGCAACTTTGGCGGTCGAAGTGTTAAGGTTTGGGCTGCATTTTCCGGATGAAGACTTGTTGCTTTGGGGTTTGTCTCATGTAATGTGGGCAGCGAAGATTATCAGGATGTGCTAAAAGAACACCTTCTCTCTAATTTGAGAATATTTCGTAGGCACAATCTTATCTTCCAGCAAGACAATGCTCACACACGTGTCGAGGTCAACTACGAGTTGGTTCGATTCCAACAGAATCCAACTTTTAGCGTGGCCCAGTTGTTCTCCAGACCCGAAGCCGATAGAAAATTTGGGGGAGGGGGGCGTTCTTGTTCACAATGCTTACAAGAACGGTACCACATTCACCACGGTTTCTGATCTGAAGAACGCCATTAGGGTCGTGCACAGTCCACGACTAACGCGACACGACACTGATAAGGGATAGCGGCCGGTGTCGCATTGATCGTGTCGCGCTTGTCGTATACGACAAGTGCGACAAGCCATTTGCGGTGCCGAAGTCGCCGCATGCGGCGAGTAGGACACCGCGTGTGCGGCGTCGTGTCGTACAGGGTTGTGTGAAATTGCGTGCGAGAAACACGCGCTTTTGCACCAATCCTTTTTTTCCACTTTGGAATTTGGCAAACTTCTGAATTTTGCAAGCATGAAAAAACTAATAGCAATAAGAGTAGGTTTATTGTGTATGGAGGTGGTCATAAGCGCAGCTACACCCAATTCGAACCTCTCTGTTTTATGCTTCGCAGTGTACCTTCTTTGTCTGTACTTCGTGTCTGTGGGCTCAGGTTTCACGCTGCTTTCTAAACACAATTGAAGCTTATTTTTGGTTAGCAGCTTCTAAACTTGCTCCTCCAACGTGTGCCAGTGGCAGCAGCAGCCATTTTTACGTGTAAAACTGTAATTTCAATGACAGGAATGGCTAGCATTAAAGGAAGCCTTATCCAGACAGCAATAGATCGACACCTACCTTGTTTAACAAAAAACAAAAACCAAGTGTCAAACCCGAACAGTGACTCCGTAAACATTTACTGTTATTTTTTCATCAAGCACAGTTGCCACAACATCAAGCGCTTGGACAGACTCAAATGCAACAGAAGAGATAAAATGAAATAAATTAGAAAGTCATTGCGAGCATCTAAAACAATCACTAGAAAAAAACCACAGAAAGAATAGACTAACCTGCAAGAAACTCATTTCAAAATGAAATGAAATTAACTAAAAAACTAACTAAAAAAATTAACAGCGGTGCGCTCAAAACAGCTGACGGCCCGCCTATCGGTTGTAGCGTGCGCAATTGCGGCCCCCGCAGCACACTTTACGCGAATTCGCGCGCGGCGAACAGTGCGGCGATTTGTCGTGTCGCGTTAGTCATGGACTGTGCACGACCCTATTCTCGATGCTTGGGCTCATGTAGATCAAACTGCTCTTGATAATCTTATTCGAAGTATGCCACATAGGATGTTTGATGTTGCTTATAACAAAGGTGATGTAACAAAGTACTAAACTTGACTTGAATGTTCATATTTCTAAAAACAGACAGTTTTTAAAGGAAGTGAACCTATAATTTTGCACAGGTCATGATCTCTGATTTTTCAATAAAAAATTGTAGTGTCTTACACTGCCAAGACATCCCGCTCAGAATGTTCATATCAGGGTTTTCGATAGTGAGGAATATGATAATAATGTTACTAGATCCCCTCAATAGGTTCTTCGAACACTTATGGACAAATCGCGGGGTGAACCTATAATTTTGCGCTGGGGTGTATTTGATAAATGCTTCTAAAATGTCGAACAGGCCTCAATTTGACTGTTCGACTTGAGCTTCGTACGAGTCAATTTCGATTCAGGTGTTTATTCCACATGCCGCCGATATAGGGTGCTTACCTGTACCTTTCGACAAAATATCATGGAATAGAGTTGGTGCATTCCTGAGCTTTGACCTGCATAAAAATTGGTAAAAAGCCCCTTTCGAATTTTTCGTACGTAGTGGCTACAGCACCCGCGATGGTTCAAAAATTAAAAGCGGTGCTTTTCCGCTTTATAAACTCTTTATTCAATAGTCCATTGAAGGTTGAAGTATCTTCAAAGATAAACACATATTTCTAGGTTAGAGAAGTACATGTAGTGATAGTGGATCAAGTAACGTTGCGAAGGAGGTGGATATTTTTATTTTTTTTTTATTTTTTGGAGAGTAAATGTTGAAAAACTGGCTAGTAAGAGAGAGGGAGGGAATTAGAGATGAGCCAAAAATGCGGAGGAAAGGAGAGGACGCTAAATGACCAGCCTCATCTGTGCAGATAGATCGATGCGGTAAAACCCATGTATAGAAGGGAGAGTGTCGAGACATAAGTGAAACATTTATTTACATTTGTAATGTTGACAAATAGGCTTTCAAATGTAAACGGGCTAAACAATCATTGGCACTAAATAATATTTATAAACGGAAGCGTTTCTCGTTCTTTTCAGCCAGCACTCGATGAGCCGAAGATCGTGGTCCCCAGAGTTCAATATCCGGCGTGAACAGTCGCCTCCAATCCATCTTGTGTGTCGTGTAGTACCACACCTTCAAGTTGAAACAGCAAAGTAAATTGTGAATTTCGAAATTGAAATTCTCCAGAGAAACTCAGAAATTCAGTTAAAAGAAGATGTTCACTATAAAAAAACAGGTATAATAAGTTTGTTAAAGAGGAAAACCAACCCTATAAATGGCACAAAGTGGTATCGGAGCGAGTATTAATGTAAAGAGTAAGGCTTCCACCAACGAGAAATTCGTAGTTTCCGAATTGAGGAACGTTACGACAACGGTCTGAAAATCCGTGCCTTTTGTGAGGATTTTAATAGATTCCGGCCTCATAAAGAAATGTTCCATACCCCAAATCCTTACCCTCATTAGTTACGGGAATGAACTCATCAAGCCAACTAACCAAACTCTCATGAAATAATTTCACGACTAACTCCGAAAATGCCAAAAAGCAACAATATTCCATAACGTTCATGCAACTTTCACGAAAAATAGGGTATACCGAGGTCCAAATGAGGTTTGTTCTCAACCCAACCTTCATGAGATAGAGTGTGGTAGAAGGCTCTACTATCCGCTGATAAATTCCCAAGAAAAAACTTACGCAGACGGCCACCGGAATCACTACAGTCAACAGTATGTTTGTGACTGTTTGGAGATAGAAATCGAAGTTTGAAGCAGTCTGGGTGGCCTGTGAAAGAAAGCACAGTCCTTTAGAAAAGTAGAAATTGATGAAAAATTCAACAACCAAGTGAGGCTGGTTAACAGAAAATTCGTCAAGACGCTATAAGTAAGTAGATATGGACCATGTCAAAAAAGTAGGCTGTTTGATAGATTTTCAACTATATATACTACATTTCTGGCTAGCGAATAAATAATAATAATAAATATAAATACAAATATTATATTACATTATGTTACAACAAACATATTTTTAATTGATACTCTCAGTTTTTTATTGCCCAGTTTTCCGAGAACAACTGTTTCTAACATGCAACTTTTTTCATTTCCTATGCTCAGTCAGCAACGTTAGCTATTCGCCAGCCTGCATGTTGAGGTTAAATTAATAAAACATTTTTAAAAAATTATAAAAAATCAGTAATGAATTCAATAATTAACAATAATGTTGTAACTATTAATAGTATTGTTCAATTTAAATTAATTTACTGATTTAATAATTAAATTAATAATGAAAAAAACGAATTAGATAAATATGGCAATAAAAGCCTCCAGAGCTGAAATTTGCAACAAAAATTCATTGAGCGGGAGCTGTGACCCTCTAGAATTCTTTCTGGTGGAAAAAATTTGAATTTAATTTTTCAATTTCTACTTCCATAACTGGTGCACAATTATGCAGTGTAATAAATAAATAAATGAATAAACAAACAAATAAATAGATGACTAATTGAATAAAATAGAGGAAAATTTGAATGAATAAATAAACCAATGAATAGTTGAAAAATAAATTTTACCGTTTTTCCCGATGTCATCGTCAAGACATTGGAGAACAGTCGACGAGATCCATAACAAACACAAACAACAAGAAGTTCCAACGCAATCACAATCACACCCGCCATTGTTAGCACGTTCGTCTCCAAACCAACTTCAATTAAGTGACAATCCTAAAGATGGAGGAAGCATTGAATTCCCATTCTAAAATAATTCAACTAATCTGCTACTGACTTCTCACATTCACACTTTTCTCTTGTTTTTTTTTTCATTTAAATTTCTCTCGTAGTTCTTCTCGTTAACTAACTTTATTTGACTACTAACATGCTTTCGAATGGCGTAGAAGATTATTAAAAAAATATTTGAGAACAAATTAAGGGGCTGTTCTGATTTCCAGAGAGCTATGAACAGTGCTGGAAATGGACAGCTCTTTGAAAAAAATGGGGAATTTTGCAAAATTCCCGCAATTTCACTGTGGTTCTAACTGTTCAGTAATTTTCTTTGACTGTGAGCACACCATGAACGGAAAAGGAAAAAATTATTTATCTCTTACCTCACACTCAAATAACAGCGATAACAAAGTCGCTCCCAAGCATATCAAGCAGAGCACCCCTGCTCGAATTTCTTTTGTCGGTAAAAGTCCGAAATAATCCACAACTGCCGTATAGATAACTTCGATACGGATCATCTAAAATATTTTCAACATTAAAATTGTTTTACTATTAATGGTTAAACATAAAGCTATCGGTGCTGATCAGTCATAAGGATGCGCCATGCCTTCGTCTACCGTTCAGGAGGTCTGCTGAGTGCGTGTCTGGCCTTCACAATGACTTCTGGGAGCCAGCCGCCAAACTAAGCCGGTGTCTTTACCTGCGTGTCTGGTACCAATTTACCCAAACCCAAGAGGCACGGAAGGCTTGGTTAACCCTGGCGAGGAATCCATATATCTAAATGGCTTAAAGATCTTGCCACGTAGTAGATTTTTAACACTGTAGTTGTATTCCATCATGGAAACCGTAAGATCGGCAAGGAGTGGACTGCAGTTACCACCTTGCGGAACCCCTGTTTTTTGTCTTAATACCATTCCACTAAAGTTACAGTAACTATTATTAAGTAGAGTATCTACAAGATACCATATATCTTCTTTTTGATAGTATTTATACTCCCTATATGTGTTATTACTAGTGTAAAAAACACGATTAAGGTTTTTATGCACGGCTAAGTACGTTCTGCTAGCGTTTTTGAAGCAAAGATTGATGATTTGTATGATGTTTTTAAGTATTATGTTATGTGGTATGTTAGTGAACATATTGCTGAAGTCTGCAGATAAGAGCTTAAGATCTTGTCCAAGAATGTTAGAGAGTTTGTCACTAATGTTAGTTGTGTTAATAGACCAGTAACCAATAAAGTTTTTGTTTCTTCTGTGGATACTGGTAACGTAACGTTGAAAGTGACATTTGATATGAGAAAGAATTTTGTTGAGTTCTAAAGCAATTGGTTTCATTGAACTATTAGAAGCTCCAGTAATGAATCTAAATTTAACGGGATTTTTGTGTAGCTTAGGTATAGCATAAATATGTGGTATATGTAAGCTATCGTCTATTTTAGTTAAACTTAGGTTCTTGGTCAAACATTCGTGTACACGAATTATAGTTTGTTGTGTTTCAATAGATTGTTCATATATTGGATTACTGTCATCCATTGTATGTGTGAGTATATTGTATCCTAGTTCTTCACATAATATACGAATGTACAACTTTTTGCATACAATTCCATAGTTGTTACTGGCTTTGTCCAGTGGGGTGAAGACAAAGTATTTTTGAAGGTATCGAAGATAACTCTTATCATATCCATGATATCCAATATAATCCCTGTGGTTGACCTTAATAGCTCTAAAGAGTTGTGGTCTAACACGCTCGATAAAATTTGTTCTTAAAATTGTGTGAAGGTTGTTACATTTTTCCCTGTTAAGTCTGTAAACCTTCTTGAATTTTAATGTTATGTTGTCAATGGTGTTATTTATCCACTGTGTAATTAGGTCTTCATTGAAAACTGGTGGTATCCTAAACTTGGTACCTTTACTCAGAAGAGCACAGAGATTATTGTCTTCTATTATAGAAAGATCACCTGTTATAACGTGTTCATACGTATTGTCTAAGTAATTGCGATAGTGATTTTTGTTGCATAGGCATGCACTTAGATTATCACTTTCGATTATGTTACGTTGTAACGATTTCACCGTTCTATTATAATTAAACACTGTTTTGGAGAAAGGAGGATCATAAGTGTAGGTGATGAAACATTTTTTAAACCTATCGTTTCCAATAATGTTTTTAATGTATCTATTGTTTAAAATACTATTAAAATTAATTTTATCTAAGGTACTGTGGATGTATTGCAAGTTGATGTTAACTCCTAGACTTTTGGTTCTGACAGAATGTTCTTTTTCAGATTGATATGTACTAAGTATGCAGAGTAATTTATATTTGTTATTACTATTGATGTTACCCATAAATGAAGAGTTATAACAAGAAATTATAAGTTTGTGTATTACGCTTTTGCACAGTGACCTGATGTACGTATATAGATTGAATGTGTTCGTGCAGTTATTAATATCCATTATAAGTTTTTGTACATCAAAGATTTTAGGAGGTTTCTTGTGTTTTTTGCTTCTGAACCTTCTGGTCCTGAGTACTGCTATCTTATAGTAAGGATGGTTGCTGGAACTAGAGAGGGGGTTATCAATTTGAGAAATGTTTCCAAAACCTTTGATGTTATCATTGAGGCCAAATGGGTAAGCGGTATTGAGTAATTGTATCCAGAAAAGTTCTTTATCTTCTAGTATTTTTTTATCATTATTTTCCAGCAAACTATCAAGTATTGTTACAGTGAACCCATTATTGCACAGTTCATTATAATGTTCATATAAAAAATTATTTCTATCATATTTTCTAATATGATAAATATGTTCTTTTATTCGATCCTTCAATTTTCTTGTAGTAATACCAACATACTGCATGTTACACCCGTTACAAGTTATGCAATAAACTACGTTTTTGTTATTACAGTTGCATGAGCTAGTTATTTCAGTATGAATTTTAAGTTTAGTAGCATTACTTATAATAAATTCTTCTTTGTTAGTCATATTGCATATATTGCAATTGTGGTTACATATGCTCATTTTATTCTGATTGCCTATACTTAAGAGAGTATATACATTGTCTACCTTTTCCTTATAGAATGTTTTGCAATTGTAATAGTTATTACTGTGAGAACTATAGTTAGTAGACCTGTACATAAAGTGCAAGGGTGGTCTAGTCCCTGCACCTGGGAGGAAGCCTTATGCAGGACTGCTGCTGGGTGGCGACAACCCAGTGGGAAAAAAATGTGAGAGGAATGATGGGGGAAGGATTAGGACCTAATGGAGGCACGGAGGTGTTCCTCCCGAAGTCCACCACCGCTTTTATAAACCCCGTCAGAAGGCCCTCAAATACCGGAATGGAAGGAACAGAGAAGACTAATGGCTGTGCGCAAGGACGACGATCAAATAAGTGAAACTAATTTAGAGTAGGTAGGTAAACATAAAGGATTGGTAGAAGAATTAGGTAAAGGCAACCATTGTGTGTAGGTCGGTAGTTAGAATGATAAAAGTAGGGAGTAACTTGAGTAAAATAAAAGGCAGGTTATTACAAGTTAAGAGAGAATTGTAGTAAAAGAAATCTTATGTAATGGATCGTTAAAGTGTGTACAATTGTCATTTGAATTACAGTACCTTGTGTTAAGCTACAAGGATTATGCTTAGCTAGTAGAAATAAAGCCAATGAAACTATGCAGGTTTAGTGTGAGCAAGAGAAGGTGGAATCTATATTGCTTATACGTTAAGGACGGACAATGCAGTACGCATAAACAACTCCATTTCAGAATCCATGTAAATCAACCGGATCGATATGACAGCTAGGTCAAGTGTCTGGTTTAATCTGTAACTAAGCAAAGCTTAAGTTATTTGGTTCGACTTACATTCGTACAAGAAACCATTTATTATGGGTAAAATACAAATGTGATGTGGTGCATCAGCCGAAGGCATATCTCCGCACGTCTCTTCCATACTGATGTGGTGTTACTTTGTGTAATCTTCATTGTTATGAAGAGGAGTATATAGAGTGGAGTCTATTTGGCATAATATCAAGATGTTCATGATGAGTTGAGTGTTTTAGGTACATACCGTAATTTATGTTGTGCAGTCTGTAACTCGGAAAACAAACAATGGCCTAAAAATTCATCATGTCCGGGAATCTGCCTTGGCAGCATCCTAATATTTTAACAGATAAACAAGTCCCGTCCGCATCTCCTGTATTCTGTGCTTATATATGTTATCATTGTTAATAGGGATGTCAACCTAACAAGCACGATTCTAACTAAGTGTGTCAACCCGTCCACCGCATCGATCGTTTGACCGTGCGAATGTCAGTGGCGCCTATCACCACTGTACCACGCGTGATCTATGATCGATGATTAGCTAAGGAAAAGTAAAGCGGAGAAAACAAAAGCCGCCGTCCCCCCAAAACAATGGCTGCGATTTGGCAGACTGAATATTTAACAAATTTACGTTTCTATTTATTTTTTATGTATTTTTGTACTAAAGTTTTGCATTGTATTTTTTCGTACATTTACTTTTCACTAAAAATAGACCTTTGTAGTCATTGTAGCGAGGGCTGCAAAAACCGATAAAAGTACTGCAAGTGCCGGTTGAAGCGAAGCAAAAATATCCAACGCTCCGATATACAGCGATAAATGTCTTGTCGAGTCACGATTGCTCTTGATGGAGAAATCACTCAAAAGCCTATCTGCAAAAAAGGAAAATCTGCGCGGAATAATTTCCCCCTTTATTTTATTTTCAGCTTTTTTTGTGTTTGTAATGTATTTTTTTGACGCACATCTAAAATTTAACGCATTTTGTGTAAAATACACTGAGATGTGTGTGACGTCCGTACCTTTTCGATGGAAGAACAACCAGTGCAAGCGGAAATAACGGCAGATATTAGGCTCATACAAAAGAAGGCACGAAGGGTAAGCCTTAACCTGCTTGAAGGAGTCCTAAACCCATATTTATCTCTGAAGAGCGGGCAGATGACTTTAGAAGTTACACCTCTTATCCCACGTATTCCGATTCATTAACATCAGTGGGGTAGGTTCGACAAGACAGGCAGCCCAGTATGGAGTAACCGGGTATCGGATACGTCACAGTGATAGGCCTTTTTGCTGGATCAGAAACGACGGTGTAAATTTTAAATTTGTGGTAATGCTTAAGGAATTGCTCATCACGCGGTAACCGGAACCCGACGATCTGCCTTATGGATCTTGTTGTTACTTTAGTCTACTCGACTGGAGCGGGGTCAAATTGGACCGTTTTTTAAGGAAAATTGATCCCAGGCAAGTAAAAGGAAATTCTAGGCGCTTCCAAAAAGAAAATTCTTACAAAACTTCTCAAATTGCATGTGATCTCCATGGGCAACTTCCAAGATGAAAGAATCCTTCATTATTGTAAAGACATAACCTTGAAGAACAAACATCACAGCCGACAAGAATGTAATCACCATTGCATCGCTGAAAAGATTTGTTCAGGAGTTTCAAAATCTCTACCGATTATAATTTATCATTTATGACAGAACAGGGTGGAGTCAGCATTGACCAGTGCTCCACGGACGCGCCATGCTTTCGGCTCCCATTCAGAATCGTAGAAGGATGATGAGTGAGCATTCGGCCCACACTATGGCCTACAGGACCAGTCGCTGATCAATTCAGTGTCACTGCCCTCCCAGACAAGTCTGGTACCAATTTACACGACTCCAAAGGGATGGAAGACTTGGTGTACCTCGGCGAGGAGAGAGGTGAAAGTGCGGATGGTCTTAAGGGTTGGAGTAGCGCCTTTTACTATTTAACCAGAGAAATTCAAGAATGCTCGAAGATTCTGAACTCCATTTCCTTGCCATGTTCGATCTTCGGTTGACGAAGACGATGTTTATGAGAAATGGACACGTTTCTGATGCCCCATTCTCGCTCAACGGAACGAATATCTCTGAATGCTCCAGCTATTTGTACTTGGGTCGAGAAGTCAACATGACCAACGACTTGAGTCCAGAGCTGGGCAGGAGGAAACGAGTGGCTTGGGGCGCATTCAAGAGTGTTGAAGAAGTAGTGAGGAAGACGAAGAACGCCCGACTCCGCGCCCATCTCTTCGACTCTACGGTTCTTCCTGCGTTGACGTACGCTTCAGAATCCTGGGCATTACGCAAGCAGGATGAACATGCGATTTGCGTCGCGCAACGAAGTATAGAGAGAAGGATGCTCGGAGTGACTCGCTTCTTCAGGCGAGAGACGGCATACGGAGCTCCGAGCTACGTCGACAGTCGAAGATCAGAGACGCAGTCGCATGGGCCAAGTTGTCGAAGATCAGGTGGGCCGGACATGTAATGCGATTTCACGACGACCGTTGGACGAGAGCCGTTAGTGACTGGATTCCACGGGACGTCAGAAGAACACCAGGTCGCCCGCCCTTGCGCTGGTCGGGCTTCTTCGTCAAATCCTTAAGCGATCGATTCGATACTCTCTGTGTTCCTCGAGCGTGCAAGATCCACTGGTCCAGCATGGCATGCGGCAGGGACGAATGGAGACGTTACTGGCGCCCACTCGAACAAATCGATGATCAACGGGAGGACAGGTGATACAGGTGATACAGGTTCGATCTTCAGACCACCCACACCACAAGATCATCAAGAAGAGCCGACTCACGTCACTACATCATTGAAAAACGGATTTTGACTTCCAATAAATATCACTCCTCCGTAGCCAAGTTGTGGAATGAGACAAGCCTGCAACAAAAATGATAAAATTGTAAAATAATAATAAAATAAATAATAATAAAGAACACTGATTCAGTCGTGAACTTCTACATTTATTACTACGTTTTTGTGGGTTGCTACTGTTATATGTATGTAGAGTAGAAGTAGATGTTGTTGTGCTTGCGCTGAGATCACCGCAAACGTCGTTTTTGCTTTTTTCCAGAGTTTTCTGTTTTCCTATTATCATAAAGGCAAAAATCCTTCTGGTCTGAGAAATATGCCAGGGGAATGACCGGTCCATTTGGGGAGCAGAGCCGTCAGCTCGGTGGTGCAGCGGCCAACTGCATGGTGTCCTGAGCAGGCCTGAGACGTGGGTTCGATTTCTGTCTGAGCCGTGATTTTTGCGACAATCCTAGCGCCACTATATGACCGTTGACCTACATATAAGACGCTTTCAATCCATATTCCTGGATCAGCAATTCCAGATAGATCGGTGATCGCCTTTGTCGATGGAAATCGTGGCTGATTTACAAACAACAACACCATGAGTGTACAAGAAATAAATAGGAACATAACGCAGACATAAATGTGAGCCGCCTGAAATAAACTCCTTCAACTGTAAGAAAAAAAGTAAAATAACTGGTGGTGATCAGTTCCCAAGGGTGCGCCACGCATTTGTTTTCCATTCATTGCTTTCCATTCATTCGACCGCCCATATGGCCTATACGTTCAATAACTTACGGGAAACCCCACAATCACAAATCAGTGTTTTCGTTTTTCCAGGCGAGTATGGTATCGATATACCCTACCACGGAAGAATGGAAGGCTTGGTCAACTCGAGCGAGGATCGATCGCTTGAAGGTGCAAAAGCCAAGAGCGCCTTATACCGCTGCATCACACGTTGCCTCTACTCTCCGCTGCCGCAGGAGAGTATAAATGGTCTTGACTGGAACGGATGATCGCTAATGAAGTCGAGTCCAAATTGTCGGTACTTTGGTCTGTTTAATGGAGTCCGTGAGCACGAAATATGCCGTTTTGTAAGATTTTTTTGCAAGAATTTCAAAAATAAAAACTTACAACGGAAAGTGAGTCGGGATGAAATGTAATAAGAAAGGCGATGACGGCGAACCCTAGAGGTATGTAGCCGAGGATGGCTAGCGGTGGCCAATATGAAGATTCGCTGCCCCAGCGCTCGGATAACCTGCAGAAATCAAGGTAAGAACGCAAAAACAAAACGACAGTTCTAATGAACCGTATGAACTTTTTTTTCAACAAATAAACCTCTAGGAAACGGAATGCAAAACTAGAAGTTTCAATGGAAAACTAGGAGCTTTACCTTACCCAAAGTGAATGAGCGGCATCGATTCAAAAATGTTTGGCGGGTGTGATCCGTAATAGATGCCCATAGCTTTACTCCACGGCATCACACATGTATCACCGATTCGACTGGAAATTCAAATTATAAATTTGCAAAAAATATTCAGTTTATAATGTATGGCCTGCCACGCGGTTTCTTTATACGTTTATTAGTAACAGAACGAATACGAACGAATAACAGTTAGATCTTCTTCTCTATTTGGTGCTGGAACGGTTGGCGGAACTGGAGGTTGGCGGCACTGGAGGTTGGTGGAGCTGGTGGTTGGGGGAGTTGGGGGTTGGCAGAGCTGGAAGTTGGCGGAGCTGGAAGTTGGCGGCACTGGAGGTTGGCGGAGTTGGGGGCTGGCTGAGCTGGAAGTTGGCGGAGCTGGAAGTTGGCGGCACTGGAGGTTGGCGGAGTTGGGGTTGACCGATACCTCATACTGGTGGATGGATTCTTTGGCCTCTCCGTCTAATGCGTTCAGCAGGTAACTCATCTTGAAGTGATCGTCGATGCTTTTGGAGTGGACAGCATGGTCGAACGCGTTCCAAAAGCTATCCCACTCCCAGATCCGCCCGGTGAACGTCGGGATTGGAAGTGGGGCTAGCGTCATTTCTGGGGCTGTAGTCGATGGCGATGGCTGACTTGCTTGTTCATGTTGAATTTCGTCGATCCTCTGCTTTACTGCTGTCAGCATGTCCTGTGCTTGATGAATGACGTCGTCCGCCTTTGTCACGTTGTCGACGACCTTTTCGATGTTCTCCGAGTCGAGGTCATCCGCTGTCGAGATATACCTCGCCATGGCACTCTCGACGTACTGAATATTAGATTCGAGCGCTATTTTCGCTCCTCGAAACTTTCGAAGCTGCATCTCCGGATTGTCTAGTCGGCTCGTCTTCAGAATCCCTTGAGCGTCTTGACAGGTCGTTGATAGCCGGTTGCTGCTTCTCGTCAAAGCCGCTTGTGCCGTTGATAGAGTGGTGCTAATTTTGAGTTGTTCTCCAGTGGCTGATGCACCATATAATGTATGGCCTGCCACGCGGTTTCTTTATACGTTTATTAGTAACAGAACGAATACGAACGAATAACAGTTAGATCTTCTTCTCTATTTGGTGCTGGAACGGTTGGCGGAACTGGAGGTTGGCGGCACTGGAGGTTGGTGGAGCTGGTGGTTGGGGGAGTTGGGGGTTGGCAGAGCTGGAAGTTGGCGGAGCTGGAAGTTGGCGGCACTGGAGGTTGGCGGAGTTGGGGGCTGGCTGAGCTGGAAGTTGGCGGAGCTGGAAGTTGGCGGCACTGGAGGTTGGCGGAGTTGGGGTTGACCGATACCTCATACTGGTGGATGGATTCTTTCGCCTCTCCGTCTAATGCGTTCAGCAGGTAACTCATCTTGAAGTGATCGTCGATGCTTTTGGAGTGGACAGCATGGTCGAACGCGTTCCAAAAGCTATCCCACTCCCAGATCCGCCCGGTGAACGTCGGGATTGGAAGTGGGGCTAGCGTCATTTCTGGGGCTGTAGTCGATGGCGATGGCTGACTTGCTTGTTCATGTTGAATTTCGTCGATCCTCTGCTTTACTGCTGTCAGCATGTCCTGTGCTTGATGAATGACGTCGTCCGCCTTTGTCACGTTGTCGACGACCTTCTTTTCGATGTTCTCCGAGTCGAGGTCATCCGCTGTCGAGATATACCTCGCCATGGCACTCTCGACGTACTGAATATTAGATTCGAGCGCTATTTTCGCTCCTCGAAACTTTCGAAGCTGCATCTCCGGATTGTCTAGTCGGCTCGTCTTCAGAATCCCTTGAGCGTCTTGACAGGTCGTTGATAGCCGGTTGCTGCTTCTCGTCAAAGCCGCTTGTGCCGTTGATAGAGTGGTGCTAATTTTAAGTTGTTCTCCAGTGGCCGATGCACCATATAATGTATGGCCTGCCACGCGGTTTCTTAATACGTTTATTAGTAACAGAACGAATACGAACGAATAACAGTTAGATCTTCTTCTCTATTTGGTGCTGGAACGGTTGGCGGAACTGGAAGTTGGCTGCACTGGAGGTTGGTGGAGCTGGTGGTTGGGGGAGTTGGGGGTTGGCAGAGCTGGAAGTTGGCGGAGCTGGAAGTTGGCGGCACTGGAGGTTGGCGGAGTTGGGGGTTGACGAAGCTGGAGGTTGGTGGAGCTGGGCGTTGACCGAGCTGGAAGTTGGCGAAGCAGTTGAAGTGGCTGGGAAGCCAGAACTGGAGACGATGATTGTGCCGTGGCCCCCGGGTATATATATATGCCACCTTTATATACCCGGGTGGGCGGTGGTCCCGCCAATGGCCTTCTGCCAGCCGCCTGATGGCAGATCGCGGCCGCTGATCAGTGCTGACTGGGAAATAGAGAATCATATTCTCTATACAGTTTTATAGGTTAATTTTTGTTGTTGTTGGTTTTTCTCAGAAAGGGAGGAAAAGAAAAACGAAAAAATATTTCCATTCATACTTGTAGATTATTATTTTAAGGTAAAATTTGTGAAAAAACAGTGGGTTAAGGAAGAGAACCCTGGCCTTGAGGGTATTGCGGTATCAGAGGTTCGTATCGGAGAAATTCAGTTGCTTGAAATAATAGAAAGGCTTTGAGAATGAAAGGTATCACCCCTAAGGATACGCCATGTCCTCGTCTTCCATTCAGAATCGTAGACTCGGTGAATTCTCATTTTCCCTATACAATGACTTGCAAAGGCGAGCCGCTGCTGCAGAGGTCAGTGTCCTCAGCTTTTGAGACAAGTCGGTACCAATTTACCTTAAGCAGGAGGGATGGAAGGCTTGGTTACCCCGGTTGGGGATAGATCGTTCGACCGTGCGGGTGTCAGTAGCGCTTCTTACCACTGCACCACATGCGATCACATTTAGAAAACAAAATAATAACACGGTGTTTTTACCTTTGGAAGAGTATCGATATCTTCGCAGCCCCCCAGTCGCATTCTTGTCTCAACGAGCGACAATCTGAAAGTGAATTCAACATCTTCCGATCTTTCAGGAATGCATGAAAAAAAGGGCGACCTCCTCGCTATGAAAATGTCACATGTCGTTTGATATTCTAGGGATTGTTTTTTTGTTGTTGATTGTAACACAAGATAACTTGTGTAATAAATATATATAACTAATGTTTCCACTGGGTTTATCTAAAGGTAAAGGCAAAGGTTTACGGCGTTGATCAGTCCATGAAGACGAGCCATGCATTCGTGATTCATCAAGAATCGTAGACTCGGTGAATGAGCACTTTCCCTATACAATGACTTGCAGGGGCCAGCCGCTGTACCAATTCAGTGTCTTTACCCTTCTAGACAAGTATGGTACCACTTTATCCAACCAAGGAGTGATGGAGGGCTTGGTTAACTCGGAACGGGATCGATCGCTCGACCGAGCGAACGTCAGTAGCACTCTCTTGGCGCTGTACCACTCACGCCCCAGGTTTATTTAACCCAGCATAAAAACCGAAGAGCACTTACATTCAGCACCGTGTTCTCCCACGCAGTTGTTCCATGTGGTCCCAGTTCCGAACATATCGAGCGAATTGAAGAAGACTCTCAATGACAGGGCGAGCAAATCGTTGTTTATAATAACGCTGAGCGCGATCAAAATTATTGCAGAGACGCCAATTCCTAAATGTAATTAAATTACAAAGTAAGGATGTCGACGTTGGACGGTTCCCTGAGAGGCGCCATGAGTTCGTCCTTTATTCGGAATCGTAGAGGCATAATAAATGCGTATGTGGCTTATACAATGACTTGCGTAGGCCAGCCGCTATTCCAAGTCAGTGTCTTCACCTTCCCGGACAGTTCTGGTGCCAATACACCCTAAATTAGATGGATGGTGGCCCTGGTTAGGCTGGACGAGGATCCATCGCTCGAGCGTGTGCCCTAATAATCTTAATGACAAACAAACTTTTTGAGGGAACCAAGGTAGGAACTCCGGTTCAAACTTCTCAAAAAACGGTGGTACTTTGGAAATTATTCAAAAAAAACAAGTTTTTAATGAGTCCGTTTTTTTTGTCGAGACGATGCATCTGATTTGAAAAGCCAACTAGCTAGCTCCGTAGTTGAAACTAGTGCACTGAGAAGGCATCGAATCCAGTTCATCCTTTTTCTTTCTATTCTGCACAAAAAGTGTTAAAAAAGGCAAAATCCGAGATAAGTTACTTGTAGGGATAATTGGCATGTCACCGTGTCACCGGGCTGTTTTATTTCAGGTGATATAAGGAGCAGATGGGGGCTCGCGATTTCAAATTTTCTCACAACACGCTCCGCCCATCTTTCCCATGGAGGATGGTAGACTTCCCGCGCGGGATGTACCTGTACCATGAAGTATCAAACGCTCCGCCTACCGTTACCATGCTCTACCGGTATAAAAGCGCATCTAACAATAAGTATTAGTGAATCTCTCAAAGATAATCTCTCATTGTTATTTGGCTCCGAGTGAGCATCGTTTTCCCCGCTGTTATCTTGTAATTCTTTTATTCCAATAAATTCTTTGTAGTTTTATGTAAGATTGTTCTGGAGTGAGATCGGGTACCAAAACCTACAATACCTTCTTTTCCTGTTACATACTCGGTTTTGAGCACTCACCGACACTGATAGGAGCGATAAGATCGAATATTGTTAATACGCTAGCATGAGTGTATTGACCAAGTGTTAATTCCAGATAAACCATTGGAAACGAAATACAGTATACGCAGCAGAAGAATGGAATTATAAAATCGACTGAAACAGATATTTGAAAATGATCCAACGGTTACTCAAGGGGCTGGAGATAAGGATCAACCATTCTCTTCCAATTTCAGTCATGTCTTTTTTTAGTTAATAAAAATAGTGCTATAGAGAGAGTGAGCACCCTATGATAGGGTAAAGATGATTGAATGGTAATATGGCGTTTTGGTAAATGTTTACCTAACTAGGTTCTTGTAGTGGGTGTTCTTATGCGCTCAAATTCCCCAAATACCGAGTTAAATGAACGCGCGTAGTACAGCGGTAAGAGGAGGTACTAACACGTGCACGGTTGACGATGGATCGTCGTCCAGGGGCCGTATGCTCGTCTCTCCCGACCGGGCGATGGGCGCCCTTCGCCCGGCAGGGTTATGGCGAATAGACACGCTGAGTTGTGTCTATTCGTCATAACCCGGCCGGGCGAAGGGCGCCCATCGCCCGGCCGGGAGAGACGAGCATACGGGCCCAGGATAACGAAACCTTCCACACATCCGGATCGGGTATATTCGTACCAGACTGGTATGGGATGATGAATGCACCAGCCTCAGCAAGTGATTGTATAAGCCTAATATACATTCACCATGCCGCTGCAACTGTGAATGGAAGACGAATACATGGCGTGTCTTGAACGGACTGGTCAACCGCGATCACAACAACAAACTGGAATCACCAATGAACTATGGTGTTGGCTAAATATCGACGTATTATCTAATCTTTGGCAAAATATCGGCGTTTCATCTAATCCATGTCATTCAGCGGTCGTCACGAAATCGCACTACGTGTCCGCCTCACCTGATCTTCGACAACTTGGCCCCTGCGACTGCATCTCTGATCTTCGACTGTTGGCGTAGCTCGGAGCTCCGTATGCCGTCTCTCGCCTGGATGAAGCGAGTCACTCCGGTCATCCTTCTCCCTATACTTCGTTGCGCCGCACAAATCGCATGTTCATCCTGCTTGCGCAATGCCCAGGATTCTGAAGCGTACGTCAACGCAGGAAGAACCGTAGAGTCGAAGAGATGGGCGCGGAGTCGGGCGTTCTTCGTCCTCCTCACTACTTCTTCAACACTCTTGAATGCGCCCCAAGCCGCTCGTTTCCTCCTGCTCAGCTCTGGACTCAAGTCGTTGGTCATGTTGACTTCCCGACCCAAGTACACATACCTGGAGCACTCAGAGATATTCGTTCCTTTGAACGAAAATGGGGCATCACAAACGTGTCCATTCCTCATGAACATCGTCTTCGTCAAGTTCAGCTGCAAGCCGATCTTCCCACACGCGTGATCGAAGTCGGCCAGCATGCGTTCTGTCTGTGTGATAGACGGTGTTATGAGTACGATATCATCCGCAAAACGAAGATGGTGCAATTGCCGACCGTCGATCTTCGTCCCAGTCTAGTGTTGGCATGATGTTCTCGAAAGAGGCGTTGAACAGCTTCGGTGATATGGTATCACCTTGGCGTACACCGCTCTTCACGTTGATACGAACGCTGTTGTAGAATGGTATGATCACGGTCGTGAATCCCTTGTAGAGCTCACTGAGGATCTTCACGTGCTGAGTGGAGACGCCTTGTTTGCACAGAGCCCCAATCACCGCTTCCGTTTCGACAGAGTCGAAGGCCTTCTTAAGATCGATGAATGTGAGGCATAACGGCGTCTTGTACTCTCGGTACACCTCAATGAGCCTGATCACGGTGTGGATATGATCGATTGTGCTGAACCCTCTTCGAAACCCGGCTTGCTCGCACGGCTGTCTTTCGTCTATCGTTCGGTCGATCCTATTCAGAATGACACGTGTGAATAACTTGTAGACTACAGACAGCAGGCAGATAGGGCGATAGTTGCCGATGTCGTGCAGATCCCCCCTCTCATTCAGTCCCGCCGATAAACGTTGGCCAAAACGCGGCCGGCGGCAGTAGACGCTGCCGCAAGTGCCGCTTCGTCATAACTCTCGTCAATTTTACTTATTTTGAATAAAAAAGACATGGTTAGAATCAGAACAGCGTGATCTATCTTCTGGTTTAGCAATCGTTTGAAAATTTCGAAGTTTTCAAGGTGTGAAGTGAACGGTCGTTGACCTCGCGAAAGTGGCGAGTTAATGAGGTCGACCTCATTACACCGTCCCCCGTAATTACAGCCTGTGGGTACACATAGCTGAATCACAACTGAAATTAAACAATTGTTCTGCGGAATCAAATTTCATCTGCATATTCGAAGAGAGAGTGTCAAGCCGATCATTTCTATATCTAGCACAGCAGGGAAATGTTTCAGATGAAATTGACGGTCACGAAAAATTTGGTAGATGTAGACTTTTCACGGTCCGTTGAAATAGAACATATTGGGACTGCGCATTGCAGGATTGTGCCATAAGAGAATTCGACAGAAGTGCTTCAATAGTCTGCATAAAATATAGGCTTGTTCTACCAATTATGTGGGTTTTTTGTTGCACGAAAACGCAACTTTCGACATTTTTACACAGAAAAGGTGACGGAATCAGAGTTTCGAGAGCGAGAAACCGGAAAATTTGATGAGAAGAAGGAAAGAGCATGACGAGAGCAGCTTGAGCCTGAACAGTGATTTATGATTTCCCTCGTCTGACCGAAGGAAACTGCCTCTAACGCGAGGAATTCCAGTACGAAAAGCAGTTTTTATGCATTTTTCCCTAAAAATGAAAAGAGACCAATCTTGTTGTGTTTTGGTTTTCAGGTCCTGACAAATGTCGGTAAACCGCCTGTTGCAGAAAAAATGTCATAAATGACCCCAGTGGCGAGTCTGCCGTCGTTTCTTTGTACGCTTGGAGCAGCAATAATTATGAGGCCATGCAGCCCTCACAGACCTATCGGCGGCTCACTGCGTATGGTGGGGCGCCCTAATAATGACCTTCACACCTCATATAGTAGTGTCTAGTGCACCTCTAACTACAAACAAATTTATTAGATACATGCGATCAGAATGATGCAAATAACAATCTATTTATATTGTATATAATTATAGATATAGATATTATGGACAACTTTTGGCTTTCGTGATATCTTATTCATCATTTGAATCAGGAGCAGACAGCTTTTCATGGTTTGTTATCGAACTGGTTTTGCTCTCTTCATCGGCTTATGGCAGACTTTAAATTCAGGGAGATCGCGTCTTGTGCAGGATAACGCACCAGCCCATAAAAGCTCTTACACTACCAGGAAGTTGAATGAATGGGGAATAGAGACCTCAGATTGGCCCGCTGAATCGCCGGACCTTAACCCATCAAGCTGGTGTGGGGTAGCATGAAAGCGCACATAAGGTTAGTACTGTAAAGTCCCAAAAATATATGAATATTTACAGCTTGTTGGATAAATCATTCACAATTGCAGGCGCAAAGGTTGCAGGACGCAGGAAGAGGTTTGCTCTATAATACGCGAGTATTGGAGGTCACTAACGCCCGATACTTGCATGAATTACGTGGCCGGGATACAGTGGAGAATGAATCAAGTAATAAGGGCGGGAGGGGGGGGGGTGGTAACATTCTTGAAAAGAAAAATATTTAAGGCAATTTAGAGATATAATATCAACAAAATGTTATGTTATGTTAAACGCATGTATCTAATAAATTTGTTTGTTATTAGGGCGCCCCACCATACGCAGTGAGCCGCCGATAGGTCTGTGAGGGCTGCATGGCCTCATAATTATTGCTGCTCCAAGCGTACAAAGAAACGACGGCAGACTCCCCACTGGGGTCATTTATGACATTTTTTCTGCAACAGGCGGTTTACCGACATTTGTCAGGACCTGAAAACCAAAACACAACAAGATTGGTCTCTTTTCATTTTTAGAGAAAAATGCATAAAAACTGCTTTTCGAACTGGAATTCCTCGCGTTAGAGGCAGTTTCCTTCGGTCAGACGAGGGAAATCATAAATCACTGTTCAGGCTCAAGCTGCTCTCGTCATGCTCTTTCCTTCTTCTCATCAAATTTTCCGGTTTCTCGCTCTCGATACTCTGATTCCGTCACCTTTTCTGTGTAAAAATGTCGAAAGTTGCGTTTTCGTGCAACAAAAAACCCACATAATTGGTAGAACAAGCCTATATTTTATGCAGACTATTGAAGCACTTCTGTCGAATTCTCTTATGGCACAATCCTGCAATGCGCAGTCCCAATATGTTCTATTTCAACGGATCGTGAAAAGTCTACATCTACCAAATTTTTCGTGACCGTCAATTTCATCTGAAACATTTTCCTGCTGTGCTAGATATAGAAATGATCGGCTTGACACTCTCTCTTCGAATATGCAGATGAAATTTGATTCCGCTGAACAATTGTTTAATTTCAGTTGTGATTCAGCTAGGTGTACCCACAGGCTGTAATTACGGGGGACGGTATAATGAGGTCGACCTCATTAACTCGCCGCTCTCGCGAGGTCAACGACCGTTCACTTCACACCTTGAAAACTTCGAAATTTTCAAACGATTGCTGAACCAGAAGATAGATCACGCTGTTCTGATTCTAACCATGTCTTTTTTTATTCAAAATAAGTAATATTGACGAGAGTTATGACGAAGCGGCACTTGCGGCAGCGTCTACTGCCGCCGGCCGCGTTTTGGCCAACATTTACCGGCGGGACTGTACACCAACACAGTCCTGCTAGTTTTCCATATTGTTGGTACTTTGCAGTTCGACAGGTATCGTGTGAAGAGCCTTGCCAGGGTGTTGACGAGGACTGGCGGTAGGTTCTTCAGATGTTCGGGTCGGATCCTGTCAGGACCGGGAGCTGTGCGATTCTTCATCGATGAAATCGCGTGACGAATCTCGGAAGGGGTGACCGCAGGGATGACATGTCCATCGTTCGGAATTGGGTGTTCGGGAAAATGGACGGGGCTATCGAAGAGATCGGAGTAGAAATCGTGGATGACCTTCTCCATAGCCCTTATGGAGGACTTGAGGGTTCCATCCGGGCGCAGGAGAGCTGTCATCGTGGTCTTGTAGTTGACTAAGCCTCGACGAGCGTTGCGTATGCTCTTGCCCGCTTCAGCCGCATCAACTAGCGCAGCTGCTCTTCCCTCATTGAGGTCTTCCTCTATTGGTCATAAACTCTCATTGAGTAGACCGCACAAAACGTCATCAAGAATCGTAGAAGCATGGTGAATGTGTATTTGGCCTAAACAATGAGTTGCGGGGGTCAGCCACTTTACCAAGTCAGTGTCTTTACCTTTCCAGACAAGCTTGGTACTAATTTACTCGACCCCGGAGGGATGGAAAGCTTGGTTGGCCCGCGTGAAAATCGATCGACCGTGGAGGTTTTAGTGGCGCCTCTTGCTAGTGCACCATGAGTGCCCAACTTATTAAATTTTTCAAAGAATTCATCTTCACTCTATTCATCTATTTGAAGTTATATTTTGAAATCACTCACATCCCTGACGATGTATGGAGTAGTTGAACATCGTGAAACTCGTCAACGATCCCATATACGATAGTGCGACCAGGTAGAGCACCATCTTTCTCAAACGAAGTGATCGGGCGAAACCGTAACGGCTCAGTTTGCCAACGGTGATCTGTCAATTACCAATACTGTAGGTAGAACAGGCATTATTAATCAAAGTTAAACAACACATACTTTTTCGACATATTCATTGAGTTCATCCGGTATCAAAACTTCGATCGAATCCGACTCCGGCTCAGCATCTTCGTCTGAATGTTCGGAAACGTCGACCGACTCGCTGCCGCTTCTGTACATTCCTCGCTGACGTTTCCCTTTAAAAAACGAATTCCGTGATAGTGAAGATGAATTCTTCAGAAAATTTACTCAGCTAGTAGCATAGATGAGTACAAAACTGTTCATAGCGCATAAAAAAATAAAAATAAAATGCCTACTTCCGCGTCTTCTCGGCCCTTCTTGTTGATCTTCGGAAGTTCGTGTGGCGGTGGTGTCAATGCTTCCTTTTCTGCCTTTTTTCCTGCCTTTTTTGGGTATTGTCTCCCCACTTTTGGAGACTGCCTCCCCACTTTTGGGAACATTCTCCCCACTTCCCTTGGACGCTGACTCCCCACTTACTTTGGACGCTGACTCAGCACTTGCTTTGGACGCTGACTCAGCACTTGCTTTTTCGCCACTTTTGGGAAGCGTCTCCCCACTTGCTTTGGACGCTGATTCCCCGCTTCCCTTTTCGCCACTTTTGGGGACTGTCTCCCCACTTTTGGACGCTGAGATTGCTTCCCCGCTAGCTTTCGATACTGACTCTCCGCTCTTCTTCCCGAGATCGTCAGCACTGTCTTTCCCTGGTGAATCGTCCTTTCCTTTTCGAGCCCGCTTTCTCCTACCCGCTGAAAAACCAAATTTTTATCGAAACAGCGTCGAAAAAATGAATATTGCAAACATTTTTCAGGAAATTTTTGCTGAGAAATCTCACCTTTTGCCTTTTTGATTTTCTCTCCGCTTCCACGTGACATCTTCGGAACTCTTCTCTTTCGCGAACCACTTTCGCCACTTCCACTTTTCGACGCTTTTTCTCCACTGCCTTTCGGGAGTGCTATTGGAGCGGTTTTTGGAGCAAATTTCATTTCTGCTAAAAAGCAAACAGAATTTTTTCCCACTTAATTAAGAATATTAGCTGTCAGAACTCCTACTTCATAAGAGTATTGCAACTCTATATCATTTAAGTCTTTTTTCGTGAATACAGGGAGTAAAGCACATTTTGCAGAGTGGAAACGGCAATTTTCATGCGTTTTAAGGATGAAATGATAGAATTATAATTGGAAAAATCTTGCAATTCTGCATTAAATCTTATTGCTTCTTCATAAAACGAATTATCTGTAGTCTTCTTCTCCGCTCCTCATTTCGACAGTGATTCATCTTATCTTATCACTGGCGCGGTGGCAGAGTTGATACCTTATGTGTGGTCAACAAACCTTCCGCGGTAAGTTTGTGAACGAATTGTTTGGGTGAGCTACCACCAGACTTGTTTGGAATAAGGGCACGAAAGTCAACTGGGCCTAGAAACTTATTCTCTAGAATAGATATCCACAGATGCATTCTGAGCTCAAGACAGGTGCACGGCGCGATCTCAGGCGACTGATCAAAACCGAGCCCCTTAGCAGAAGAAATACCCACGGTAGCGTGGGCCAGCGTCAGGTAGTCCATTGTCCCGTACGGAGTTAGGTCACATTCAACCCAAACTAGTCTAACCCATCAATCACAGGGAAGGTTCACAGGTGTCGCCATACCCTTCGGCCATAAAACACTTTTATAAGAATCCAACTAATCACCCCTACCCAGATAGCACAGAAACGTTTTTTTCCACAGATGGGGGAACGGATTCCCATTGCGCGTCAAAGACTGCGCGTTGTGTGTAACTGCCAGCGCTCTACGGATTTCACGCGCAAGGTGCCGTATACGGGTGGGATCGACGTAAGAGATCCAAGAACAGTTTCCATTGTGGTCGGGATGGCTGAGTGGATATCGAAGGTGATTGTTGTCCACGGCTTGAGGGTTTGATTCCTTTCTGAGTTATACCTTTGCAATGCGTAGTTCAAGGTTCAACCATCGCTCTGCTTTCGATTGTTATCCTTTAGACCCTCCGTCTGCTGCGAAGTAGTGCTCCACCCACCCGGAGTGCCTACCCTAGGCTGACCGCGTGGCGAAGCCAATAAAAATGGTTACCGCTTATATAAATTTCCATGGTTGGTTACCTCTTATATAAATTTCATGCTTACTTACATTTTTTGTTCCGAGTTCTAGTCCTGTTAGGCCCTTGTTATACCTTCGCTCACCCCCCAGCGTAACTCGTCGATTCAGTATCAGACACCGTGGGGCCAGACACGTTTGTACGAGTTATCACGGTGACGCTGGCGTGGTGACGCTCACGAGCTGTTATGCACACGTTCGCGTACCTTCCACGCTCTAGTCGCTGTGCATTGCACTGCGATTGACCCTTTCGCTGGGGGTGGGTCGATCACCTCGCGCATTGCTCTGTATGCTTCGGGCGCGTGCGTGCGTGCGTCGCGTGCTCAGCGTCTGAGGTTAGCGGCGCACGCGATCACCGCTCGCAAGCCGCTGACGCTCACCGCGAGCGAATGTATAACAAGGGCCTAACGCTTTGATTTTCTGAGAAATACATTTGCAAACTCTGTTTGCAAGCCTTGAGAGTAATGTATTGTCGTAAAATGCGGCACATCCCCAGAAACATCGTGCAGCCACACACAAGGCGCATCTTTTGACGCGCAATGGGAATCCGTTCCGCCGTGGAATTATCGCGCTAGTAGGTAGCACCTCCTTCTGACCGACCGCTTAGTGACTCCTCTCTCTTACTAAACTCCAACAACCGCTTCTAATATCGTTGACCATAAAAATGAAGGTTTCGACATGCTGCGTAGATAAAGATGATTTCAATCATCCTTTCTGAAAATTTGTCAGAATGATAAGAAAGGAAAACAGTTTCTCACTCGTTTCTTTGGATCCCCACAGCTTCCATTTCTCAGCTGAAACCACTATTATCAATTCATGCACAAAATTTCTAAAACGACCTATGCTGAACAGCTGAACGATAAATGAAACAACCCAAAAAGGAAACTTAATAAGCCCTGGGGATAATTTTTGAACAATTTCAACTACAGGAACTTCGTAAGATTAGAGATATTTGTGAACAATAACACATTACCACTGCCGCGTTTTTCGCCAGGTGAAGGTTTGGATTCATCACTCTTACGAGCCTGGAATTAGTTGATACAAGTACAAGTGGTTGAGCACGAACGATTGCGAGTATTAAACTGATTTTCAGATCATTTTGTAAGTAAAAAACAAGTTCATAGAAACCCTTGACCTTATCACATTTGAAGAAAACTTCATGAATACCAAGTTAGCCTGTACCGGGCTTGGGAGTTGTGCAAACACCCCACCAGTCTGAAGCAAAAAAGCTCGGACGGGTGGCTTCATAGGTCAGATACCTTCCGCTCAAAAGCTGGGTAAGGGCCCTTACAGACCCGTTGACGACGACGAGCAGTCTCGTCCAACGCGGCCGACCGCGCGTTACAACGCGGCACCGATTAGAGCGATGCGGCCGCCGCATACGTCGCGTTGGACGAGAATGCTCGTCATCATGCGTTTCGCTCAATATCATGCTCAACGGCTAATTCGTCGCTCAAACTGCACGTCGTCGGGTCTGTAAGCGCTCTAAGGAAAAAGACCCAGTGCTCAACGTGTCACCATCTTCTTAAAAGTCAACCAGAAGCACCCCACCTAGGTCGACTTTGGGTGTACTATAAAAAAGGGGAAAGGTTCAAGAAACCTTAAGTTAGGTATGGCCCACAAATGGTAAGATTGGAGTATTCAACCCATGGTAACCGCTAACCCTAAGAGACTATGCAGTATTCTTGACCCTTGGAATAAAGCTGATAGGTCTATGCTGCCAATTCTGCCACTTAGCTGGGCTGTAAATCTTGTCACAATCAGGATTTCGAGGAAAACGACAAAACTCGGGTAACTATCCGTTACTCTAACCGGTCCGAACAAAGATGAGGAGAACTTTTTCCCGGTATAATGGAACAAGAAAGGGTATAAGTGTCCCCCGAACACACCGAAAAGGACGAACCATGTTTGAGGCGATCGCGTAAAGAAATCGTTGAGATAAGAATGAGCCTTACCGGTGCCTTACTGGAAATGCTCATTATCCAACCTTATCTGACAATTCAATTAAAATATCTACTCACCGTCGGCTTTTTCACAGCAGTAGATTGGTCGTTCAGCTACGTAATAGTGATGATAAGGGTAAATTCGTTGTTCATTTTCTGGATAGGTATGGAGTAGGAACCATAAGAATCATACCTACCCAAAAGATGAACAGTTGGCCTGGGTGGTCAGCTTCGGGTAAGGAAAATTGGCGCAAACAACGGTCGGGTTGTTGAACGGAGAAGACGGTGTAGGAGCTGATCAAGGAGGATCGATAGGTGATTCGGGGATAGGGGCTGATCGAGGAGGATCGAAAGGTGATTCGGGCTGGGTGGCCTGGTGAATTGGCGCAAAAAAAAAGGCTGGGGCGAAGGGTTAGGGCTTGAGCGAGCCTGATCGGTTGTCGATTGGTCGAGGTGGCCTGCGTAGGGTAGAGTAAATTGGCACCAATACGGCCAAAATGAGCGCAAAAAAGGGCGAGGAGCTGTGGGATACCAGTGGGGCTCATGCTCCGATCTGAAGTGGCGTTCTCCAGGTAATAAATCAGCTCTTTACTACCTGATTAAGGTGGGAGGGATGGCTATTCCCTGAAGAATTGAACTTTTATAGATATCGATCGTTAGGAACCTCAGGACAACCAGTTAGTCTTCAAGAACTGCTTGACATCTCCTTGTATTGGGGTATTTTGTTACATCCATTCTTGCTTATCATACTTTTTGTTCATCATGTCTTATTTATCATCACCTCATTTATAATTATTGCGAAATAAATTGTTTTATTTTGCTCGATCACAGTTATAAGCACATCAAATCTAGCAACAATATTTACAACTTTATGTCCGTTACTAGAACAGACTTTTTCCAAGGTCCCAAATAATTGCTCTTTGATGATCCTCCAGATCTACAGTGCTGTTCATCTAACGTAAGTCTGCAATAGAATATGGTATGAATCAAAGTATATGTCATCTTTATCATACAGAATTACTTACACGAAAGGCAGCCGCAAAAAGGTGTTGAGAAAGAGAAACGGAACAGTCGCGTTATGAATGACAAGTGCTCGAATATGAAAAAAGGAAGAAGAATTTGAATAGCTAGAAATCCAAGACGAAAAACTCGTCGATTTCTGGTGGTGAGCGAATAACTAATCTATATTGTGGTTGAAAATCTGGCAATGAACTCTAACACTCCGCGACAACTGTGATATGCAGTATCGTTGTCGAATTCAGTGACTTCAGATCAATCGACGGGATCTCTTCGGCTTCTAAAAAGGGTTTAGGAGTCTGTATTTTGGATTCGATAAATAGGCATTTTGAATAATACACATTAAAGTCAAGTCTTTATGACAGAATTTTTAGCTGCTATAGATAAGAATTAGATAGAAATCAGGAGTAATCAGAAGGTCAGCGCGTAACAGCAGCCCTAGGCAGCGGTTGGGACGCAGAATCCCACTACATGTACATATAATAAGCGATCCTACTATATAATAAGCGAAATCCAAGCGATGTTTGTCATGAGTGGCTCATATGGGACCCGCCGCGATAGTCTGTTACCGTACACCAAATGCACCCACAGCGACAAGGGAGCTTACGAAATTGCTTCAATCTTTTACATTTCCTTTCGTTTTCATTTCTTTCCTTCTTTCGGGCTCAGAATAATCTACGTAAACAAAGTTTCAGTCGATCTTGGTTTTGACCTGAGAATTCAATCCGACATTGTGGATGGCAAAGTTACGGCGGCCCATAGGACTACATATGAGTGGCTGGTACGAAATATTTGAAGGCATTCCTGAAACGAAGTAGGGCGCGTGTGGCACAGTGGTAAGAGGAGCTACAGACACCCGCATGGTCGGGCGATCGTTTCCCGCCGGGCTATACAGCCTTCCATCCCACCGGTGTCAGGTAAATTGCTACCAGGCTTGCATGGGAAGGTAAAGGCACTGATTACGTATGGCGGCTGGCCTCCACAAGTCATTGTATTGACCAAGTACGCAATCACCAAGTCCTCTGTGATTCCGAACGGAGGATGACGCGACCTTAGGAGACTGCCCCACACCTTTCCCTAAAACTTTACCTTACTAGTTATCGTGCACTTCAATAACGTTGTCACGTGAGGTTTTAAAGAGGCGTACGCAGCCAAATCACGGTTCATATTGATAATACTATTACTTGGCGTATTTTGATATTTTGTGGTAGATTTGGTGGTATTTCTGATACGAAATTAGCCCTGTAGTTATCGTGGACTGGATCGCTGGAGAAATTTGGAACCTTGATGAGGTTTAGCCTGCTGCCTTCTCACTTGCGACGCTGCTCTGTGGCCGGAGTATAAACTCGTGCTAAGAAAAACTGACCTGTTTTTCGGGGGTAAGTTTTTAGCGTCGTTGATTCGGCACGATCTTATGGCGACCGTGATCAAGTTCGATATGATGCACGCGACCAGGATTATTGAAAACGACGTCCCGATGAGGACTGTGCCTCGTCTGCCACCTGAGAGAAGCTCGAGCTGCCCGACAGACGTAGCAGGCCACCAGCGAGGAGCAGACCAATAGAACGATCAGAAAGCAACCGAACATTAGCCATCTGAAATCTTCCAGAAACTTCCTTTGAAATAAACTTCAAAAATAATTGACTAGCTTCGGCGAAAGCAACCGAACATTAGCCATCTGAAATCTTCCAGAAACTTCCTTTGAAATAAACTTCAAAAATAATTGACTAGCTTGCAAAGGAGAACTGCTGCTTTTGAATCTTCTGACCAGGAAGTCTAATGTGCAGTACTGAGAGGCCCATTTCTACCCGCGCGATCGGTCGACTGGTCTTCACCTGGGTTTACCAAGTCCTCTTTCCCTCAGAGATCGGGTAAGTAGGTGCCGAGCTTGTTTAGGTAGGTGAAGGCACTGACTTGGTACAACTGCCGTATTCACGACGACTCTACAGTACCGTTTGTGCTGCAACGATAGAACGGCGGCAGCGGCACATTTTTGCGCCGAATTGTGCCGTTTTTTGGGGTCTACGCGTGGTGACCCGGTAGAAAATCTGCCTCAACACATTTACCTCGCATTCCCGAAGGGGTCCCCGCGTCGTAGCCCGGCCGAGGGCGGAGCCTCGTCGAGCCATGAGTAATCAGACGAGGAATCAAGAGGGCGAGGGATCAAAAATCGATGGATCAGGAAAATGCTTGCTAGTCAGTTGCACGAATGTGGAAAATCCATGAGTTGAGAGATGAGTTGAAAAAGATACATAGTTGCAAAGAAAATATAGGAAAACAGCGGTCTCTGCGCAAGAAAGCGCCGCTGGCGCCGTTTCATCGTTGCGGCACGTCCCGTACTGTATTACGTCCCGTACTGTATGAAACTGAATGGAAGACGTATGCATGGCGCGTCCTCAGGTGCTTGATTGTCTCGGGTAATTCTACATTTTACCTTTTTTATGAGTTGAACTGAGAATTCCTACGTTATGAATCGGAAGTCGAGTGGCAGACACACAAATTTCTTCTCAGCTCCATTGCACTTGTCGGCAAAGACGCATTCAGAATTCTGACAGAAGGATTTGCCTAAAACTTTTGGTTAATTTGTGATCTGCACCTTTTTTGCTATATTTTTTACTATTTTTCAAGTAATTGGCATAATCAACGAAGAACAGTATTCTCGTTGCAGTGCTACATTGGTCATTTTCATGCTAAATCGAACAAATAGGCGTGGTTACCGCGAATGTAGGCGGAGCTACTGCACCGTTAACGGTAACCACGCCCCTCGATCTTTTGGAAAAACAGAAAATGAACTCACATGTCTCCAGTGTGTCATGGCAGACTAATTGATTGTTAGTGTGCAAAACGTTGCCCATTTTGTAACTTTCGAGAATTTACCTGAAAAGGACATTAAAATATAGGAAAATAATCATTCGATTTTACAAGAATGCAATAATTGTTTATTATCTGCCATACATATAATTGTGTAATTTTACCAAATGAAAAAATGGCTCATCAAACAATTTTACCACTACCGTTTAATCTCTGATCTCTTCGCATTCCATTCAGAATCGTAGCGGCATGGTGAATGTGTATCTGGCCCATAGACTTTCGGGGGCCAGCCGCTGTGTGAAGTCGGCGTTTTTAACTTCACACACAAGTCTGGTATCAATTAACCAGAGGGATGGAAGACTTGGTTAGCCCGAGTCGGGATCGATCGCTACTGCGTTTTTTTAGAAATAAACTTCAGCTAGTCACTTGGGACAAAATTTAATGGGATACGGGACGATATTAGCTCATGGTACATACATAAATGTCGGCTTACACCTTTGCCTGTGAGAACAAATAGGTGTAATTACTGCTGAAAATGATATTTAACAACACCTTTGCTCCACCGGACACGATTTTAACCCGTCTCCAAGTTACCCAACAACTCAATCAATAGTCCTGAATCCGCTTTATTTACCCATGGTAACGCCTAGTTCGGACAAAAAAGAGAACGGAACTCGAAAGGAGAATAGAAATTGAGTCTCGAATAGGGGACACACCGGTTCTGTGAAAAAGGAACTGAATTTGAAGTGATCTATAACGAAAAGGAATATTCGAACTATTGCAATCTGCTGGATTGACTAATGAAAATAATCAGAAAAATGTAGGTCAACTGGAATCATAGACAAAACAGCCTCGGAGGCATCGTCCGCCAAACTCTCTGATTCTTTCAGAAAAGGCGTCGAAGCTGAACAAAAACAAGATTCTCTGAAAATACATTCGTCGGACTGGAGTATTCTCACTGCATCATGGATTAATCCAAAAAATGTCGTAAAGAATTGCAGCTATAATTACAAAATTGAATATTGTGGATAACAAGTGATTCTTTGGCTGTTATAAGTAATCTTACTTTTGTTCGATTAGTTTTTGGGGGTTATGTTGCTACATCGCTCCTGAGCCTTGTAGTTATTTTCTGTCAATTCCATTTCTAATTTCAGTTGTATTACACATACATAAATGTGGATGTATTGGTGAATAAATAAATGAACAAATAAATAATTAAATAAATGAAACTATTTAGAATTTCGATTTCCCAGCAAGGAAAAGACAAATTCAACCACAGAAGGCAAAGAGTTAATAAAAACAAAAACAATATAAACAAATAATAAATATAGAAAATATAAATATAGAAATAATAGATATAATAGAAACAATATAAACAACACCACACACTGAATTAATAGCTCAGGGCCTAAACACTTGTATGTAACGGAATCGTGTGGATAGGGCGCGTAGTGCAATGGGAAGACTACGCTACTGCCACCCGTACGGTCGAACGATCGATCCCGGCCCGTGTTAATCAAGCCATCCATCCTTACGCGACCGGGTAAATTTGTACCACAATTGTCTTTGAATGAATAAATCCTGACACGGTACAGCGGCTTACTCTCGTAAGGTTTTGTGTAGGCCTAATACGCATTCAGGGTTCCTCTACGATTCTGAATGGAAGACGAATGCGTGGCGCAACCTTATGGAACTGATCAATACCGATACCTTTACTTTTACACTTACAGTTACGTTTACGTCTGGGTAAGATCCGAGCAACAACAAAGGAATACAAGATGGTTCTGCAAACAAATAATAAAAAATATGGACCTTAACGAAGCAACATTAATTTAGCCAAACATTCAAATTCAAAAGTTGCAAAAATAAAAAAAATAAATAAAAAAAGGGAGGAAAGAGGAAAGAACTTTGCTTTTTCGAATTGTGGACACTCAGTTCTACACAAAACAACGCATGTAGTCCATTGAGAAAACGGCCAAAAAACAATTCGAAACCCTGAATTCGAGAGGAAAATACAACAAAGGGGCCACAAAGAGAAAAGAAACAAAAGCCGCAGGAATCGATTTTGAAATGGAAAATAGAAGTTGAAAATCTATAGTTAAAGATCGCCCAAAGTAGATGGACGTTTCTGATCAGAGATGTGAAGCTATCAGCTTGCCCAGAGCTGATCGGGACGGCGACTGATCTAGAAAAACGGCTGAGAGAATCAGCCCGATCAGTCCATCGATGGATCGATTCAACTGGTGGTTCTCGACGAGCCCCGCCAGGAGGGTGACGCCCTTCCTCCGACGCCCCCCGCGCCTTTTCTTGTCGGGTGTGGTGATGAACAACAGCGGCTGTAGACGATGATGACGCAGGTTTCTGATGTTTTTCAGGCTACCAGACGGCCGACGAAGGCCATTCGGCTCGGAAGTCCGACGGCGATTCAGAAATTTTCCCATCAGATCCACAACTGACAATAAAGCTGAACACAATTACGAACACATTTCACGAGCACTGTTACAAATAATTAAAACCAGCCGTTCATCGGCCTATCGGCCGCCAAACGTCTGTTCTCCAGCTCTGTTAAATAAATTAAAAAAATAAATAACTACATAAATCTAGACTGTTTGAAGAGTTGCGTCACGCTTCGATCAATTAGAATTTCGACGGAGTCACACTTTTGACGCAGTTTCAACAACTTCACCGAGTTTTCACTTACTTCCCTAACTTATCCTACTTTCAATCACTCATACGCCGCCCCTTTAGCTCAATCCATCTCAAATGAAATAAGACTGACCTCGGCGAACAATTTAGGATATAATGTTACCAGCCTTTCATCGGCCTATCGGCCGCCAAACGTTTGTTCGCCAGCTTCGTCAAGTAAATAAATAAATACATAAATTTGTACTGCTTGCCGAGTTAAGCCACACTTCGGTCAATTGGAATTTTACCAGTGTTCCAAGTTTTGAAGCGCCTTCAACATCTTCACCGAGTTTTCACTTACTTTCCTAACTTATTCCACTTTCATTCACTCATACCCCGTCCTCTTTAGCTTAAGGCCATTGTTATACCGACGCTCACCCCCCAGCGTCTGCCAGCGCAACTCGTCCCATTCAGTATCAGACACCGTAGTAGCAGACGTACGTGTGTTAGTTGTCCCGGCAGGACAACTAACACAGGCAGGACAACTAACACGCGTACGTCTGCTACCACGGTGTCTGATACTGAATGGGACGAGTTGCGCTGGCAGACGCTGGGGGGGGGTGAGCGTCAGTGTATGGCCTAATCCATTTCAAATAAAATAATACTGACCTCAACAAACAAACAAACTGGGTAGATGAAGTGTAAGGCCCTTGTTATACGTTCGCTCACCCCCCCCCAGCGTAACTCGCCCATTCAGTATCAGACACCGTGGGGCCAGGCACGTTTGTACGAGTTCAGCACGCCAGCGTCACCATGATAACTCGTACAAACGTGTCTGGCCCCACGGTGTCTGATACTGAATGGACGAGTTACGCTGGGGGGTGAGCGAACGTATAACAAGGGCCTAAGTGTGTTATCATAAAATGTAATTTTCATAGTGATCTCAGTGATAAAACCACCACCAACCGCCACCACCGCCAATCGTTTGAAAAATGAATTGACATCCACCCATCCATCCATCCACCCATCCATCCATCCAAACATCCACCCATACATCCAGATAAACAACTGGGTTTCGCTTATTATATAGCAACGATGTTCTCTGTTATTAACCCATTGACGACCGCGCCATTTTTGAGTGTCTGGCGCGTGGGACCAATCGATTTCTCGCCGCGCTCAGGGCGTAGTAAAACTGAAAAGAAAAAGAGCAAAAAAATGAGATATCGGGATCTTTAGTCTTAGCGATATCCTTATGTAATAGCACCTTTCTCAGTTACAGAATTTTCTCAGAATTGTTCCAAATTTTGCTAGAAGGTCACCTTTTTTGAAATGGTTTCGATTGTTTCCTTTCTAAACACAGAAAATGTTTCCAGTGACCCATATTTTAGTAGTATCGTTGATATCTGCGGTTCATTTGTGTCTAATGTCATCTTTGGAAACACCAAAAAACGTTTCTAGCGGTCTACATTTCTTTAGAGTATCGGAGAAGGCCTGTACATATTTTGATCTACTTGACTACTTGTATTTTTTGATGTATAAATCAGCAACTGATAACTGTTTTCATGGGCCACTCCTTCCAAAGCAATGTTTAAAGGTGAACAATATATCGCATAGGAAAGATTGCCCGGACATTTCGACACCATCTAGAAAATAGAAATAATAAGCTGTGGCTTGACATCAAGCCACGCGGTCGTCAATGGGTTCATACCATATTAATGGTGGATAGCGACCGCTTCTTTGCAGGAAAAAAACTAATTCAACGTCGATCCACCGACCAAGCCACTGTCGAGAAGCCTTGTCGAAGGATGAATGACAATCGACGCCATGATCACACCTATCGCATCCAACGTCTGTTCTCCTTCACACAAGGTCACAAAAAATTCGAAAAAAAAATTCAAAATTGAAATCATAGTTCGCCACAAGCAAAATTCTCGACAAATGCGGCGCAGCTCAAGTGAAGATGGCTAATTCGAAGAGCGGAGGGGTCATCATCTTTCAAACGGTACATTACATTTTATTTAAGCATCTGAAGCTGAGCAGGAAAAATTGCTATGGATGATGTGATTTTTCACTTTATCGCTTTACACCTTACAAGCCAATAAAACAATGCCATTCGCGTCTCTGTACGCAATGGCGTCTTTGTACGTAATGGCGCGTCTTTGGACCAGGCTCAAGCGTGAGTTTCGATTTCTGCCGAAAATTTACGACCTACCTCAGCAGAAGAGGTTTTCGCACGACCCCTCCTCTATCTCAAAAACTGCGATTACAGCGTTACGACTGGAAAAAAGTTGTATGAAATTCGAAAATTCATTAATAGCCTCATCCAAGGGGATACAAAAATGTAATGAAATAAACCTGTTGATTATGTGAGATCATGTACGCCAACGTCGATGAGGAAAGATGAGTGGAGTTTTTAAACAAAGACAAGAGAGGACGGCATGTGAACTATAAGAAGAAGAAAAGGCGGCATGTAATCTTGAAAATGTATGCAGTGAAAGAATTTATTGTTGCCTGGTACGATTTTGCAATAGCAACAGTCGTGAAAAGAACAATAGTAGCTTGATGTTTCCCACATTAGGGTAACTACAATTTATAGTTTTCACTACCGAAAGAACGCATCTAATCGGAGCTAAACTTCACACCAAGAATATTCCTATCCAGCCCAAACTTTGATGTAAAATTCAGAGTCCAATGAAGTTTCCTTCTTGGTGAACAGGGTAGTTTCGTTGTAGTTTCGAGTTCTGGAAGAGGCGGCGCGGCGAAATCCTTCGCGACGCGACGCGCTACTGCAGGGAAGGCAGTGGTGTTAGTTAAGTGCTTATAATTTCAAAAGTTCAAGGGATTTTGGAAATCAAATTACAGCGCTGAACATTAGAGGATTCCGGCTTTCTTCCATAGTAGAGTCGCTTCCAAAAATCACTTCCTTCCTGGTGAACAGGGTAGTTTCGATTTTGTTTCGATTTCTGCCAGAAATCGAAACTAAATCGAAACTACCTTGTTCACCAGGAAGGAAGTTTCATTCGATACTGAATTTCACTTCAAAGTTTAGGCTGGATAGGAGTATTCCTTGTGTGAAGTTTCGTTCCAAATCGATCAGTCCTTGCAGTACAATAACCATTCATTCCAACAGCACTATTTTCAAGAGGTGGCGCGGCGAAATCCTTCGCGACGCGACGTGCTACTGCAGGGAAGGCAGTGGTGTTAGTTAAGTGCTTATAATTTCAAAAGTTCAAGGGATTTTGGAAATCTAAACACAGCTTTGAACAGTAGAGGATTCTAGCTTTCTTCCGTAGTAGAGTCGCTTCCAGAAATCACTTCCTTCCTGGTGAACAGGGTAGTTTCGATTTTGTTTCGATTTCTGCCAGAAATCGAAACTAAGTCGAAACTACATTGTTCACCAGGAAGGAAGTTTCATTGGATACTGAATTTCACTTCAAAGTTTGGGCTGGATACGAATATTCCTTGTGTGAAGTTTCGTTCCGATTAGATGCGTTCTTTCGGTAGTGAAAACTATAAGTTGCAGTTACCCTAATGTGGGAAGCATCAAGCTACTATTGTTCTTTTCACGACTGTTGCTATTGCAAAATCGTACCAGGCAACAATAAATTCTTTTACTGCATACATTTTCAAGATCACATGCCGCCTCTTCTTCTTCTTATAGTTCACATGCCTTCCTCTCTTGTCTTTGTTTAAAAACTCCACTCATCTTTCCTCATCGACGTTGGCGTACATGATCTCACATAATCAACAGGTTTATTTCATTACATTTTTGTATCCCCTTGGATGAGGCAATTAATGAATTATCGAATTTCATACAAGTTTTTTCCATTCATAACGCTGTATTCGCTGAAAATAGAACTTTTCCCTCATCTCAACCTTAAAAAACGACTTCTTTTATACGACCCCGTCCCCTCCTCCCATGCAAATACGACCCCCCAGTTTCGATTCTCGAAACTCAAGCTTGAGCCTGCTTTGGACGCATATAATAAATAAATAAATAAATAATAAATTCGAACTTATCACAAATTCCAAATACACTACTTGAAAGAGCAAATAATTCTTTTTCGGATGCTGTTCATACTCTGCAAAAGCTCTTAATCTCAACCCAAGACAGTCGTTTGAAAAAAAAACGACAAGAACTTTCTTACCAACCTAATATAACTAAAAAAACTAAAAATTTTTTTAAAAAATAAACATAACAAACGAGATGAACCCGGAGCGCACCATTATCCCCACATGATCATCATTTTATTTATTTTTTTCATTGCTGCCCTTCGCCACTACCCTAATTTGGGTTACTGAACCTGTAGGTATAATAAAGCAATCTTGACTAGTCGCTTCATTATTACTATGCCGTATAACGCAACGGTATATCCACCTCCGTAGAATTTCCAATCTGGGTAACTTAAACCAAGGATAACCCAGCTCAACAGTTGAGGTACTACGGGACCATGGAGTTCTTAAGACCCCCTACACTGATCCATGGTCACGACCTGAGTGGGATTCGAACTCGCGAGGGCCTCTCCGGAGCCCTGTCATGCTACCCTCTGGGCCACTCGGCGTCTCAATCTTCGTCAGAATCTCATACTGTGGCAAGCAAACCTGGGTATAAAGGTAAAAGGTAAAGGTAGGGGTGCCGGCGTTGATCATTCCGCTGAAGACGCGCCATGCATTCATGTTCAATTCAGAATCGTAGAAGCATGGTGAATGCGTATTTGGCCTATGCAATGACTTGCGAGAGCCAGCCGCTAGATCATGTCAGTGTCTTTGCCTTCCTAGACAAGTCTGGTACCAATTTACCCGACCCCAGAGGGATGGAAGGCTTGGTTAACCCGGGCCGGAATCGATCGCTCGACCGTGTGGGTGTCAGCAGCGCCTCTTAACACTGTACCGCGTGGGCCCTAATCTGGGTATATGCCGAGGAAAACTGCAATATAGCTTGAACAAGCCAAAAACCATCACGATGCCAAGATTAATGGAGAATTGAACGATGACGAACACCTGGTTAACCTATTTACCGATGTCGGCTCGACCGAACCGCAGAATTTTTTTTAGTCCCCGTCCAGATGGTCGAGACGGGTTATTATAATAGTTAGCTGTGTGGGTTACCCAACCGCCGGCGCGCGTCCCGGCGGTGTCCTCGTCGAACAACGCGAACCGGCCTTCACATGAGCGCTCCTCGGCTGCTCGGCTTCCTAATGAGGGGGTTATTACAGGCCCGGCCCACGCCCCCGTACCTCCACCTCCACCTGTGCAGCAGTCATCATCGACTGTCGTACCTCTCCTCATTCTCCACCCCTCCAGCCAGCGGCTCGAGCTATTCTTTGCCCCGATTCGGGTACTCGTCGATCGTGGCGCTCGGCTTTCTTGGCGATGATTCTTTTTGGCATTTATTATGCGATATCTTATTTTTTATTTTTGTATTTCGTGCACTCAACGTGCCCCATACAATATCAGTGTAAGCACAAAAAGTAAAGGAAATAGAAAAACCGGGGCTATGCACAAAAAAGTAAACAAACAAATCAATACAGAAACTGCCATTTATCATATCACTGTTGGTATCATCATATGGTCTTTAGCCAAGATGTCATCACTTTCATATATCTCTTGATAAAATTGATAAAATCAGTTACAGTTACTGATCAGCCCATCGTAAATAGAAATCATGTTTATGAATCTTTTACCGCATTCCTGAGTGTACACCCATGTTTCTTGGAAATGTTAGATTCACAATCGAGACTCAGGTGGGATACCCAGCGGTTTGAGCTATTCTTTGCCCGTATCTTTTCCCGGTATTCTTCGATCGGGCGCTATGCTTTCTTGGCATTTATTTTTATTTTATTTATTCAAACCTTCTGCACACAGTAATTCAGAAAATCGCTCTAACGGCACGTAGTGGAGTAAGGTTTGTAAAATGCAGTATCAGAAAAGTAAGAAAAAACAAGCAAATCCAAATTTATTTTTTTTTACCATTTCTTAAATATTGCACCCTATTTTTGAAGGTCTTACTCCTGTTTACATGTCTTTCTTGCGCCTTTCCTTCGCTTAGCTCCATGCGATTCGATTTTCGCTTTGGTGTGGGTATCCCAACACGGGTGGGCTAGATCCAGAATTGGAACACCGGTCGGATATTTATATTAAATTGAAGCGAGAACTGCAAAATTCTGTTATCATTAAGTGTCCTAGCTTTCATTTATCTTCACATTTACCCCTACCCAGCGTTTCAAGCTACTCCTTGCTTCGATTCGTGTACGACTCGATCAGGGTACTCGGCAATTTTGGCATTTTTTATTTTTTTTTATTTAAGGCGTGTGCCGAGAACACGCGTAAGATAGAACCTAGAATTGGTAAAAGTACATAATCACAGAAAGTAAACAAAGAAATTAAGCGTGTCAATTAGCTTATGTAAAACTCATAGTGAACTGAATATTAGGCTACGGATAAAAGAAAAAAAAAGAAAAACACAATGTACGTAAGACGCAAAACCTCATGTTTATTTATTTATTTTTTTATTTATTTATTTTTTTATAATGTTGTTTTTTTAAATGTGGAATCCTACTTTGCCAGTGCTACTTCTGTCTATATCTTCCATTTCTTGATCGTTCTACTATTATTGCGATTTTTTGCGGCTTACCTTCGCATAGAATTTCATTCGAAAATAGTCGGACAACCGAAAACAGCAACAAATTTGAGGTGAGCGCGGTAGAGGCTGTCTTCACTACCACTTTTCGGGGATTTACCATCATAGTTTTAAAAAATTTAACAATTTTTGCGATCAACTCGTCATATTAAACCTTTCCGTTTTCTTCCCAAGACATTTACCGCAATTTACCCGTCATCCGGTTTTACCCACCGATTTTCCCCGGGGTTCGGTAACCTTTTGTACGAATCTCGTTTTACCGAAAAGCATCGAACCGCATCCGTCACGCGTCACTCCAGCCATTCTTCTCACTGAAACATATCGTCTAGCCAGTTATTGACGCGTTGATCGATGTGGGAGAGCTTCTCTACCCAGTGGGTATACCTCACCCAGAAACCGTCCTTCTTTCCGAAGAGCTCTTTTATTTATTTATTTGAGAAGCGCGTAGAAAGCTAACAATGAAAGTGACATTGTAGGACATACTCTTGTATTACATATATGTAATACATACAACGATGAAATCATTGAACACGCTCTGAAAGATTCTTCTATTCTCCCTATTCTTTTAATCCTTTCATACCCAAATGTTTTGTGGGTTATAGGTATACTGGGTTCTTAATGCAGACCACAATTAAATGGGTATTATGGGAAGATCTGATGCCAATACTCGCTTCAGTTACAGTCTTTTTATTTTTTCTTTTGGGATCGCTTATGTACCAAACTCATTTTCTTTACCTTTGATTCCTTTTTAAATCTACCCGTTACTCATCGGTAGCCTATATCTGGTTTTCGCTGCCCTGTTTCTTACGCTTAGCCTAATGCGTAGTTTTTATTCACATGGAACTAACTCCTGTACTTTCCCTTTAGTGAAACACAAAAGACCTGTGTCTTAAAATCCTTTTCGTTTTAGTAAACTTTACTCTTTTATCACCAAATGTCTGATTTTTTAAGATTTTTAAGAGCTTTTTTTCATTTTTAAGAAAGATTTTTTCATACGTATTGCAGAAGTTTTTCTCGTTTCAGCGGTAATTCGATATACACCTGGTTCGCGATTTTTGCGAAGAATTTAGCCGTGATAGCTTTCTTCGATATTATATTATCCACTTTTGATTTCTTGCAATAATGCTGAACTAGCTGCTCTAGCTCCTCGCAGTTTCTTGCTCCGGTACCATCGTACTTGGCTCTTCGATCTCAGGAAGTATTTCACAAAAGAAAACAGACTCTAACCAACCGAGTTGTTCCGTGTTTTTTACTGTTTTCAAGGCGTTTTTAAATAAATAAATAAATAAATTATTGACTGCATCAGATTGTGGCAGTTTAGATCTCATATCCGTTTTGGGCACTGAATCAGTCTACTCTTTATTCCCTGACGATTTCTACATAGCTATTCATACGACTGAATTACTTTTTTGCGTCATGGCATGATCTGTTTGTTCTATAAAATTTGCTTTATAATTCACACGCCATTTCGCGGTGTAAAGTCCCTAAAGTCTCATAGATAAGCCCGCTCGCGCGCGCGACGCTGCGGCGCCGCGCTGCGAGTGATTGCTGCACCCGCTCGATGTACGTTGAGTTTTTATTTTTACTTATTTATTCAAAATAGCAATCAAACGGTTTAAAAACAAACACTAAAAGGTTGCGACCTACTAGCAGATTGTCTATAAGCATCGAATTCGTAAAACAGCTCACTCCCAGCTCGATTGAAATGCATAGAATCAAATAGCAAATTGACTGACATTGACAAAATCCCATGAAAAACTATTCATCAGAATATGTTACGATTTTGGCGCCCGTTCTGCCAATTTCGCTCAAGCGAGGCAGTTGCCACCATCTACGGATCTCCCAAAGCCTCACCTGAGCGGAAAACGCGAAATGAACATAATGAACACGAAAAAAGTGAACATCATATTCGTGACAAACGCCCCGAAAATTACCTTGAGTTGAGGCAAATTTAGAGATCCTACGTTGACTTCCCAGGGTGGTATTAAGCCTAAAATACAAATCCTAAAATAACCCCAACGCACAATCCTAGCGAAGTACCAAAAAAGAACATTGGATTCGTAATCAGCACCTCCGAGAACGCCCCTATGCGAAATTGGGGCGAATTCTGATGAAAAGCAAAAAAAAGTTAATGTGTTGTGCTCTACTACGGAAGGCGACCGATCGATTCGCCGCGCTGCCGTTCGCGCAAGGCGGGCTTATCTATGAGACTTCAGGTAGTAAAAAATAATAAATAGGTATTTCAAGAGTGGCAGTCTGTCCCGGTGGAGGAGTTGAAGGAAACCAGATTTGGAGTCGTTTTCACGAGCAGCGCATCATAGACGGCAATTAAAATGAGGCGCCAACTTTTGTTGCCTTACGGTGCGCATGATCGAATTCGAATTTCCTTCGATCATTTCGAAAACCATACCGTATCCACTTAAAACTTCTAAAGTAACTATGTTGCACTTCAATAATAACTACTTTTTTAGACGTTCACACTAAATTCGTTAATCATATTATTATTCCCCAACATTATTGTTATTTAATCATCATTTATTATAATTCAATTTATAATTTATTTGGTTTGAACATAACTTATTTGCTTCAAACATTTCTGCCCTGCTCAGCTCACAATCAAACTGAAAACTGGTACCGTTCCCGTGGAACTCTACGGAATCTTGAAAAAATACGCACGTCATAGAATTTGTTCAAATTCTCTCTGCCAACGTATTTCCAAAAAGACTAATCATGTACCAAAGCAAGAGGTAACATCGTAAAATTACAAGGAGAAGAAATATGCAGAAGTGCCCCACAGAATTTTTGAAATTGAGTCCAATGTCATGCGCACGTATTTTTGGTACGGTCTTAGTTACAAATTCTTATTTTTGAAATAGAAGATACGGTGCGGTGTTGCTTTTTACTATTCAATATTGATTGGTCATTTGGTTAGCCCGGGCCGGGATCGATCGCTCGACCGTGCGGGTGTCAGCAGCGCCTCTTGCCACTGTACCACGCGTGATTGGTCATGAAGATGTTAAATAGTGGTACCTTCTCATCGCCACTACAGCTGCATGTAATTAGGGCGAGCTACATAATCAGATCGATCGTGTTAGCCGGACAATCGGGTGACGTCAAAGAACGTCCATTTTCGGCTTCAAACATAATTGAAAAATAAAAAATCAAAAAATGGAAATTTCTAACTCTCAGTAAAGCCTAAGATGAATTCTTAGTCTGATTCCTACTGTGTTTTTCAATAAGAATTACTCATTTCAAAGAGAATTACAACAAAGTAGTTGAAACGCCTATATGTCTAATTCGGTCGCCTGTCATTTTTTAATTGAACTTTATATTCTGTATTTTATATAATAGACGTTTTTGGAACTGAAATAGATCCAACATTGTCGGTTGAGGTGAAAGCCATGAACAATAAGAATAATTTGTCTAAATTTAGCAATGAAAATATAAAAATTACCCACCAAATAGAGTCATATTCCAAATCAGAGCAGAGGACCATCAAAAGACATCTTCGAGAGAAATTATTCTCGGAAAGGAAGAACTATCCTGAATAAAGAAACAATTCTCAAATAACAACAACGTTCTTACCTTGATACCTTTTCCATACCTTCATGATTTTTCTGAACTCGGGTTGATCATTGATGATGATACCGAGAAATCTGTGCGCTTAAGTAAAAATCACCATTTTGTTCTGGTTCTTACGCTGTTTGTGACGATCGTAAGAGAACAAACAACAGAGTCACATGCAAACTAGAACAAAAAAGCAGCCGCAAACATAAGAACATGTACCAATGTCAGGAATAGAACGAGCAATAATACATAATCGATTTATCGACTAGAAATTCTGAAATCGGAGAATATCGATTTGTATCTGGAAGGTGTATTCTGCAAATCAAACCCATTTGTTAGACACTCTTGTGGCGAACTAAGGATATTTCCAACCCTACAAATAAATAAATAAATAAGCCAATAAAATGAATGAATGAATGAGTAAATAGTTTCTAAGTATAACAAGTCCAATTTCTTTGTGTTAATTTCTCGTTCTCTCTATATGGTTTTAGCAGTTTTTCCATATATTTCTAACTCCACAAATAAATAAATAAGTAAATAAAATAAAGGAATTAGAAATGAATGGGTTCTAAGTCGAAGTTCGCAAAATTCAAGGGTGTTAAATTTTCTTTCTCTCTACATGGTTATACCATGGTTTTTTTAAATTATGTTTAGCCGTTGTACAACTTGGTTATGTGTTGTGTTCTTTCTCGAATATTGTGTTCCATATCTCACACAACCACGTTTGTACAGTGTAGGAACAAATTGAATTCGATTTCTTTTCAGAAGTCGACGTGGAGCGCCTGAGGGAACCGTGCGGATGAGGATCATCTCCGTGCTGTTGTTGGTGCTGACGACGTGCTACACACTACCACTGATCCTCAACACATCGATCGCCTGTGATAAGGTGAGACCCTACCGATCACTTTACCTTTACCTTTACCTTTGCCTTTACCCTTATACAGCTAACTGTTTTCTCAACAGTTTACAACGAAAACTTGGGCACTCCAGGCTTTACCATCACATGGCGAAATCCTTTATTTTAGAGTAGGACATATAGTTTAGCGTCACACCGCCTCCTAGCTTTCACATATTCTTGTGGTTCTCATACTCCTTGAATCTTTGATTCTCAGCATTATTCTCAAGTCTATTTCTAATACATTGCTCTATTGTTTTGCTTGTTTTTAGAGAATTCGTAATATTCCTATGTTCCCATGTCCAAGTCCTTGTTTTTAATTTTACGATTCATGAGCTGATTGCTTACTCTTACATGATTGTCTCAAAACTCATGTAATAAATATAGAAATGTATATAATATATACATATTTTTCATTTTAAATATATAAAGCTGATTGTGCGTACCCAAATTTCCCACCAATTTCAGACGGATTTCCTGCTCAGGATCAAATTCAACGAGACATTCACAGGGCTGATTCAAACGGAAAAAGGCGATCCGAACTGCGTCTACGTGAATGCGTCCATACAACAGGGCACTGACTATGAAGTCAAGGTGAGTGCTTGCTTCTTCAAGAGAATCCTAAGGTTAAGATTACCTTTAATTGTTACCCTCGAGATACCTTCTCCCGCTTAACTTTTACAATGTGAACAAGCTCCAATATCGGGCGTGCCGCAATGACAAAACGGCAGAAGCGGCGCTTTTTTACGCCGAAGGGTGTCTTTTTGGGGCCCGCCATAGTAACCCGGGCAGAGTATCTCAATTCAATTTCGCCGCATGCCCAACGGGGGTCCCCGCGTGGTAGCCCGGTCGAAGGCGGAGCCACCTTGAGTAACCCGGGCAGAGTATCTCAGTGAGTCACTAGACGAGGAATAGAAGAGACAAAGGACCAAAAATCTAGGGGTCAAAAAATCGCTTGGTGGCAAGTTCCACGAATATGAAAAATTTGAATATGAAAAGATAGAGCTCGAGCTGTTGACTTCACCTATTTAATTATTCTTACGAATGAAACAGTTTTAAAGAAAATATAGGGAACCGGCGCTTTCTTCGCAAGAAAGCGCCGCTGGCGCCGTTTTGTCGTTGCGACACGTCCGGTACTGTATTTATTAATGACCTAGATAACCAATTAACCTTGAGAATATTCATTAGGGCAAAGCGGAACATAAAAATGAGTATAAAAACGAATTTAAATGTAAAAAGAGGTAAAATTATTGATAGTGTGCATTCTCGGTCGTTCATTGCTTATCATTCTTGTTATTTGAAGGCGCACGTCAAGTGCATAAATAAATAAATAAGTAAATAAAAATCGAAGGGCCGACGTTCGTGGTGGGTAGGAATGAACGGCAGAGACAGTGAATCGATGATGGATAGAACGAATTTCCCCACTTCTTGGCGGGCTGCAACAAAACACGTTAATGAGCCGTAGAATGAGAGTTCTAATCCGGCGTGTGTCACTATTTTTGCGAAAATCTTCATGTCAACCAAATCAATGATTGTTTGGGATATTTCAGATCCCCTTAATCGGTTGTGAGACGAAATTGAATCGAGAGGGAAACTATGAGAACGAGATCACCGTGCAAGGCAGTGATCGATTCGACAGCAGACAAGACAAACGCTACCTGCTCACATGCATTCCGGCTAATCCCATATTCAGGTGAGCAATCGATATCAATCAATAACTTTACCTTTCTATTAATATATTGATATAAGATGCTAGATTTCTTCAAAATCAATTTCTTACTTTTTAAATAACTTTGAATCGCTTTCTCATGGAGAACTCCAATCGACAGGCTCTCTCTATTTAACAGGCTAGTATCTGGCCCTCTATCGGAATCAACCTATGCTATGTGAAAAGCGGAGCTAATTTTTCACCTCCTTGTTTTTTACCCACCAACGGAATCGCTCTTGATTTCGTTCCCATTTTATTTAATTGATTGCTGCGAGTTCTTAGTTCGAAGAGAAATATTCATTGTTATTTAGTCACACCGGTTTATTTCTGTTTAATAGTTACTCCTTCTTAACGATTCTATTCTTTTTTCTTTTTCTTTTTTGCTGTCGATGGATAAGCAAACAAGTAAATTCTCGACCTCGGATTCTCGAATGAGTAAATTCTTTGAATTTCCCATTTCCTTCTTTCAATGACTGCATTATATTGCGTTAAGCCATACAAAGAGAAAAGCTGGACCTTTGTGGGTTTCAATTTCCATAGCGAAAACTCAGCGGCGACACTACTGCTCAGTATAAACGCTCTTTTGAATTGTGGGGTACCTGGCCTACTTTTTGATTTATTTTCCATTGTAAGAGCAAATCTTTCCTATCTGAGCAACATCTAAGGTTAACCTACCGTGGTTAACTTTCCTTATTTGTCCTCTGTCCTGGGTAGAATCCATAGGCTGGGATCCCCTTTGAGGAACGGAAGCATCGTGCGTTTGGGTATACTCTCTCGGTATCTTGTTTTTTACCTGTAGTGATCGACTGCCGGCTACCGCACAGGCCCTGATTCAACTGATACCGCGGTAAATTTATCGAAAATATCTTATTCTCTAGCTGTATATACCGCACAGGCCCTGATTCAACTGATACCGCGGTAAATTTATCGAAAATATCTTATTCTCTAGCTGTATATGTAGCTTTCTCTTCCATCTCTTTTACCCATCCACATCATGCCTAGGGTAACCTGATTTCCTTGGTGCGTTAGTAAGCAAAACAATTAAATAATTCACTAACTAGCTCGAAGGTTCCAGGAAGATATGACATAAACGCCATTTTCGCTTCCCTTGTTGCATGCACTTCTTTACTGTTCAAACCACGAAATTTCTTCTGGCGCACAAATCCTGATTCATCAACGCGCTCAGGGGTTTGTTAAGGGTCTATTTGAGGCCTATGCGTGGGGTTTATTTGGGGTTCGAGCTAGAGAATAAGATAATCTTGACAAATAAGTTGATCTAGCGCCACTGCAGTAGCCGGCAGTCGATCACTTCAGCTACCAAACAAGATACCATCCAAGTATATACAAAAACACGACACTGATAAAATACTATGACGTCATCAGATAATTATTCTTCTTTCATATATAGCCACGACTATCTCAGGGACTCTCAAGTGACCGTCTCCTTCGGCGGTGTTACTATCGATGCTGAGGCCACCACCGCCATGTCAGTTACCGGTTCGCCGAAGGTTAGTGGTATACTCTACCCAGGGCACATTTTGGGGGGGGGGGTGGTTCTAATGGAGAAATTTCATTCACTTCCTCATTTTGGCTATTTTTTTCTGTTTTCAGGTGGAGTACGACGTGTCGGTGAGGGACGGCGATCAGGCGACGGCGCCACGACTGAAGCGTCCACTGGCCGTCGGGGATCGAGTGGTAAGCGCTGGGATGCGTAAAGAAGTTGGGTAAGAGGGTTCGGTGCTTAACCCAGCAACTAAAATAGTTACCAGGGACCAGATTCATCATTGTTAAACCCTCGATAAACCCCGAGATATAGCGCGAACGGCGCCCACCTTCGTCTACTTATCCTAAACTTCCTGTATTAAACGCAATTTCTCATCGACTCTGTCGTTTATTTTTGGCTGCGCCGCGGTTTCGAAGACCGCTCGTCCGTTCATGAATCTGAACCCAGACTTCGTGGGTATCTGGTTTTTGATTGGTTAGCGTCGTTGTTGCGCAACTTCCTTGACGGGAGTAACTACGATGCTCAAGGACGAACCTCGTTGGGTATGTTCCCTCTGGAAAAGGGGACAGTAAGATGAATTACGGCTCGATTACCCCGAAGTGAAACGTCACTGACCTAGAGAAACTAACGGGGTCAATTGGCCAGCTGAACGTCCGGCAACTTTCCAGAAAGTTCATTTCCTAATCGGTTGTCCCTCATTATACCTCGCCAGCCGTTTTTTGAATCTCGGGATCCTTCTACATACCTAGGTATCCCATGGAAAACGGAGGGAATTTGGATTGCAAGGGACACCAGAGCTTGGGTTAATGAGTAGTATACCTGAAATAAACCCCTAAATATACCTCGAGGAAACCCTGATTCATCAGCATGCTCTTAACCTTACGATTCATAAGGCTCATGGGGTTCTAACCACAAAATTTCTCGTGGCGCCCAAATCTTGATTCATCAACGTTACTAGCGCGGCAAGCGTTTGAGGACCTCGAACTAGTAAGAACGCTTAGAACCGAAATAAACCCCAGAAGCTCCCAAATAGACCCTGAGCGAATTTTATAGTGCGTTGATGAATCAGGATTTGGGCGCCGCAAGAAATTTTGTGTTTCAAATAGTAAAGAAATGCATGCAGCAAGAGAAGCGAGTGCAACGTTTACGTCGTATCTCTGTAAAACATTGGAACTTGAAGGTTAACTTTTACCCACAACCTGGGCGAAGGTTACACCACAAGTTCATTTATTTATTCATTTATTTATTCCAGACGTCGGCAGAAACCAACGTGTGCCGTAACATACACATAACTCGAAACGATCATCAAAAGAAAGAAAATGCACTAGTTCCATCAACAAAATTACATGAAATCACATTCGAGCTACATGAAATCAAAATCACACACGAGCTAGTAGATTTAGAAAACCACGCAGGGAAAGACCGAGGGCATTTTGATTTGATTCCAAAATACGGTTGAATTCTACCAAGCACCTGTAGGTGAAGAACCTATTTCTGATCCGGTTCCGGTTGAATTCCGGTTAAATTATGTACCTCTTTACCGAGAGTTTACAGTGGAGGATTTGCATTCACTTGAGCGATTCTGACGTTGTCGTGGTGGTCGCATTTCAACTGCCGACGACTTTTAGTGGATCTAGTTTGGCTAATCATCACACACTCACTCAGGCCTCTTTGTTGGGTGTACACAACCAACGCCAAATCGGCGTAAAGAGTAACTAATAGAATGTGGTGAGACTGGAAATCTCCACCAGGAATGGAGAAAAGTCCCAATCTGGGGTAGGGATAGCGACATGGAGGCTGTGGATGACATAGACCCCTTTTGGATGATGATGGTGAAATTTATTTATTTGTTTATCCATTTATTTGTTTATTAATTTATTAAAGAAGAAATGCTGATTTAATTGGAAGAACGACTATGTAGATGTCTTCTGCAAATTTGTGTTAGTAGGCCGGTACTGGGGATCGTGAACATACCCATGACCCACTAGACGCATTTGAAGTCCCATATCGGGCTAGAACAAACCTCCTTGACTTTAGAGATAAACCCACAAATTGTAGAAAGCGTCGCCGTGAGCCCTATTCTTGACAAATATTTGAAAAGAATTCTGTGTTTTTGAAAATTTGAGCCGCTGATCTGATTTTCTAGATTTTCTAGCGTTTTCTTTCTTTTTTCGGATCTTTTTCTCTCTTCCAGACCTACACCGTCCGACTGGGACCATCAAGTCGTGGACGCATCGGACGTTGTTGGGCCAGTGATGGGAAGAGTGAGATCGAACTCAGCGACAGTGACGGGTGCTCGGTGCAGCGAGCCGGCGAGGTTTGTGGTCCGGTTATTCGTTAAGGTAAAGGTTGAACAGTATCCCAAGGACGCGCCATGCACTAGCTCTCCATCTAGAATCGTAGAGGCATGGGAAATGCAATAACGCGGATGCCAGCCGCTGAACCAAATCGGTGTCCTTACCTTCCCAGACAAGTCTGGTACCACTTTAACTGACCCCAGAGGGATGGAAGGATTGGTTAGCCTGGCGGAAAACGATCGTTCCACCGTTCGGGTAGCAGTAGCGCCTCTTGCCACTGCACCACACGAAAACGAAAATGACAGATAAATGTAATAAATGAATAATGCTTTTCGTTCAGGTATGGGGAGATTTCGATGTGACTCGCGATGAAGGTGGTACGACGTTCCTCAACCATATCAAAGCGTGGGCGTTTCCAACAAGGTATGTCTCAGGTGTACAGGTGTACTACAGGTGTTGTTTCCGTTATGGAATCATTCAGTCATTCATATACTTTTGAATATTTCTCCTTCTTTTTATTATTTTCAAGAAAAATTTATGACTATTGGCCGGTCGCCATTATGCAGGCCGGTCACACACAGGCAGTTCTTTTCCGATAATCAACGGAAATCGGGTGCGTGGCGCATTCCGTTCCCTTGAAGTTCAAAATTTAATTTTTTGAAATTTAACTTGGACTTTAACACTTTAGATAATTTAATTCAATTTAATTGTAAAAGTTCCTCTGAATAGAAGAGATAAAATGGCGTCATTCTGATTGCAAATCAGTTAAGCCTAGCCAGAGGCAAATATTAATGTGGGGAAGGGTCGATATAATGATGTCGATATCGCTGGCAATGTACTTGATATTTTGGGAATAATTGGATGGATAAAGTCGTTCTGAACGAATTTTCAAGTCCTTTTGAGGCATCTTTTTCAAATTGTGATTCATTAAAAGTCTAATATTTAAAATTGAATTGTGATCTGATTAAATTCGAGATTTGCAGAACGATTTCCAATTTTTGAGAAAAATCCGCAAAAGATCGGAACAGGGATGCTCTCTGCCGGTTTATTCGAGAAATACAAAGCCATTCTTCAGTTAAAAATGAGGATCTAACATCACGCCCTTTGTTTTTTGGTTTTTTTGTTTGTTCTAGATCGTATTTCTGACTGCAGTAAGCTGTTTTTTGTTTTTTTTTGCTTGTTTTTAACCGTATTTCTGACTGCAGTTGGCTTTTCACGATATATCGTCATCCGCCTTTTCAGTTGCGCACGTTCTTCGTGCATAAATAAATAAATAAATGAATAAATAAATAACGTCTGAAATTGAAATAGTCTTTTTTAGCAACGAGGTGAACATCTTCTGCAACCTTCACGTCTGCGCCGACTGCGTCCAGACGGTCTGTCGAAGTCGCCCACGACGAGTTCCAGCCACAGGTGATGCCGATTCACCTGAGGCAGACTTACCCCCACCGATACCCATCCGAGCTTCGTTCCGGCTACGACGACAGGTGCAGCCGTCAACGACGACCACTATAGAACATGACGTTCCTGCTGAGACCCAATTGATGTCAATTGGCTCCCGATCTGATTTGTTTTCATACTCGACAGCTATTTTAACGTTGTTCTTAGGAAGGCAATGGTTTTTATTAGAATAAATAGTTTATCTCGTTCTCGAACTCGCTGAGGACGCGCCATGCACTCGTCTTCCACTCAGAATCGTAGAGGCATGGTAAATGCGCATTTGGTCTATGCAACGACTTGTGGGGCTAGCCGATACCAAGTCAGTGTCTTTACCTTCCCAGGCGAGTCTGCTACCAATTTACCTGACCTCGGAAGGATTGGAGATTGGTTAGCCTGGGCGAGGATCGATCGTTCAGCCATGTGGGTGGAAATAGCGCCTCTTGCCACTGCACTACGCGTGCCTGCCTACTACAGTGGTTACAGTGATACAGAAACATATTTCTTGTCTGTGTTGTTGTTCTGTGTTTGTGAGCAATCTAAATCAGTAGAATCGCTTCGCCCTGGAAATTTTGACCCTCCTTACTCAAGGTCAAGTTTGGGAATAACACCTCAATTGGTATACACCGACGGGTTAGAAACCATCTTCTCGGCTAGTATCCCGAGGTCAGGATGGGTATAGATTGGCTCCTGACCAATGGGTATATCGCAGATCATAATGGCTGTCAATATTACCCAAGACTGAGCTCCCGCCTGACTTATACCCAGGCGTTTGGCTCTCCCCGCTATGATTTGAACTTTTTCTTCAAAATATTCGACGCCACAGCAGAGTAGGGTTAATTTTTAATTTTGAAGCGTTTTATCTACATTTTTGTCTACATTTTTCTTATTCAGTAGCACATCCATGTACAAGGATGTAACAATAAAGAAATAAATAAATTTGTAATCGTTCCTAACCACTCCTTATCGACCTGAACTAGTTCGTTCCACCTTCTCTGGTGCCTTTTCGATTCCATCGTCCCACTTTACATATTTCTAACAAGGGAAGCTTGTTAGCGATCGGTGACGATTCATAATGAAACCCATGTGGTCGTACATAAGTGCTAGTAGATATCCTCCCTAGTGCGTACTCTGTAGGCCATACTCGTCCCAAACGCGATTCTAACCCGAAACTGCGACAAAATTGCAGAAAGAGCGTAATTTGGAATCTAGCGCATGGAGGCAAAAGGAAACTGTAATTGATAATTATTGGGTTGTTATTCTCATCAATCGCCGATTTTTAGTTTTTCGATTCTATCGTTTTCGTATTTCTTCCGTTTTCTTTTACCTGTTTGTTAGTTTACTCGATTCTCATCATCTAACCACGGTTCTACCGGACTATCTCCCTTTCTCTATGGTTTCTCTTAATCGTTCTGTTCTAGTAGTTTTTCGCACGTTTCCGTCCGCTTCTTGCACGGCTACAGCTACACAATTTCTCTACTGAGAACTGTTCGACTTTCTGAAGAAACGGAAGAGAAGAGAAAATCTTGAAGCAAGGGATCTACATATGTAACTCTTCGAACTTTCAAGAAATTACAATCCCATTGATCTCTGATCGATCTCATGTAATTCGTTCAAATTTCTTGAAGCTTACGGATTTGTCTTGAAATTGGGGCTGCAGATCTTTATTTGAATTTATAGAGCTTGTCGTTCAAAGCGCATTTTGACTTCGAAGCCTGTTTTCCTGGAAAAAATAAACACACTTTCCACTGTTGGCCAATTTGCCATCCTTAATCATTATCGACCCTGCAACTCTTAGGATCAAAATTTCAGAAATAATCCGCTTCATTCTATATCGTTCTTTCTACAATCATCAATAACCATTCGTTTTCTTACACGAATGATCATCGTAGGCGATTTACGACCGTCTTCCTCCAGTTGTAAGAATAAAAAATCGTGGTTTCTTGGGTAGCTGACCCCAAATTCCATGTTCGATCATCGGCCAGGACTCGGAGCTAACCTCGCTCAAAGTTTTTTTTTTGCTGAAATTGTGCTCACTTAGATTATCAAGGACGCTGATAACAAATCTCACATCCGTTCTCGAATTTGTTTGCGAAAACCACCCATGTCGACAACTATGCACTAAATAGTTCTTTGACCAACAACAGTCTGGTGGACGGCCGCAAAAGCGTGCAGCTATTGCAGAGATACACGCACCTCCCTTTTTATAGGGTGCACAAAAATTACCCGCAAAAAAACCATCACAGGCCACAACTACTGGCAGAACTGCATTCTGAGCTTCATATTGGAATATGCTATACATCCATACTTCACGCAAACGCTGTCCAAGTTTGAGCTCTTGAATGCTCGCACAGCGGTAATAGCAAAACGAAATCTGAAACTATCGGCCATCATCAGTCTACACCTCTCTGGTCATACTGCTATTTTCACCTCTGTTTTCTTTAAGGTTTCTGAGAAACTGATTTTTAGTCTAATAGTTTTTGAGAAAAAAGTGTGCTCTGATGTGCAACTTTGCTGCCTCTCATAGCACCGTTAACAAACACATGGAATGATTTCGATGAGGACTACCTGCGTGCCACGAGTTATTCGTTTGGCGCAATTGATAACAACTTTTAGAACTAAGCTTTAAACCTAATATTGGAGTAGTGGGTACGTATACACTAAACTCAAATATATTCCAAGCCTGAGTTCATTTGAGTTCACAATGTGCGAATGACAAAGCCAAATCGAAAATGATCAGCAATCATCGACTCATAATTTTGCTGTCCCACGCCGCACAGCACAAGATGGCTGACCTCTGAATTCGTGGTATTTGAACCGCCTTAGTTTCTTTTCTGGTCACCTACTGGGAGCGAGAATTCCTCTACACAACACAAAAATTTGGCTCCACTGGAAGCTCTCCTGGCTGAGGCAAAGAACGATATAGTAGAAGACTACCTTCGTGCCATGAGCTAAGGGTTCGCTACTCGTCTGAGGACATGTGTCCGCAAGATAGGGGGCCACTGTGAACGAACTTGATACTTTTCTATTCGTAAGGGAATAGGGAAACCGTATGATAAGTTTCATTGTCAGATCTACATTTATGTTGAAGTTACAATGTGATATTTTATTCCGGGTAATTTTTGCGCACCCTGTACTTCTTTGCTTTCATTACCTAAACGATTCTGCAGCGTGATTAACTTGAAGAATTCTCGATCAGGACCTTTTCCTCCGTATAATACACCACACTCAAAACACGTAAATTTTACCTCAAACTTCGGTGATTGAACCAATGCAATGTAACATCATATACAATAATTCAAAGCACGTTAAGCAAGCAATAATAGACACGATTAACAAGAGAAAAAAGGCAGAGTGACAAGAAATAATAGTTAACAACCAACGATAGAATCACGTTTGGGGCTTTAGGGGTAGGGAGGAAGGCGGTGAATGCTGCGTGGAGTAGTCTGAAGGGGCCCTTATTGTTAGTGTCGGAAGAAGGGGATGGGAGTTGAAGTTGGTCTCCTATGCCGGTGCAGTTGCCGCGTTTTTTCATAGCTTTCTTTTTCAGCAGTAGCTTTCCTCTCAGTTTGGTCGACAAGACCTTGTCGAATTCATTTTCGTTTCCGTACAGCTGTACGGCTCCAAATGAACAATGAATGTTTGCGTCGATCTGATTTGTTCCCTTAGTGATTCATTCCTCTACCAGGCTGAATTACCCGTTTTCCGGCGCCAGAGAAACTGCTCCATCGAATAGGAACGCTCCTTCGCCTTCTTATTCTTCTTCTCCTTCGTCCTCCTCTTCCTCCTCCTCCTTCCACACGTGGAAGGAACAGAGCTGTGATTTTCTCTGATATGAGAAACGTCGACGCCAATGTGACTGGCGTAGCAGTTTTTCTCTCGCCCAGAAACGTTCGACTGTCCTCAGACGTCATGCCGTCCCAAGGCCAACTAACCCAGTGCATCATCGGGTGCGGTTACCGTCAGAGTGATTTCCTTTCCTACACACTCTTTTTCTTATTAAATATATTTTTCATTTAAGCCTACAATTTTATACTATTTGCTGATTTTCTAGTACAGCCTAAGGGCGCTCGTGGTGCAGTGGTAAGAGACGCTGCTGACACCTGCACGGTCGATCGATCCTTGCCCGGGCCTACCAAGGCTTCAATCCCTCCGGGGTAGGTGAATTGGCACCAGACTTTTCTGGGAAGGTGAAAACGCTGACTTGGTATAGTGGCTTTCCCCCGCAAGTCTTTGTATAGGCCAAACATGCATTCATCAGGCCTCTACAATTCTGAATGGAACACAAATGCGGCGCAGCGTCCTTCGGGGGCTGATCAACTCCGATACCTTTACCTTTACAGCCTCAAGTTTTTCTATTCTGCAAGGCTGAATTACCCGTTTTCCAGCGCAACAGAAACTGCTCCATGAATAAAAACGTTCCCTCACCTTCTCATTCTTCTTTTCCTCCGGTCTCCTCTTCCTCCTCCTCCTTTTACACGTCGAAGAAACACAGCTGTGATTTTCTACTTAATCTGAGTCAAATTTGCTTTGTATAGGTGAAAAAAGGTAAAGCTGTCAGCCTAGATCAATCCTCTAGGCCGCGCCATTCGTCTTCTATTCAAAATCGTAGAGGTTTGGTGAACGCGTATATATGGTCTTCAGAATGACTTGCTGAGGCCAGCCGCTATACCAAGTCAGAGTCTTTACCTTCTCAGACAAGTCTGGTACCAATTTACCGACCCCGGAGGGATGGAGGGCTTGGCCATCGAGATGGAGTTTCCTGGGAAACCCGGAACAATGGAAGGATTGTTTAGCCTAGGTGGGCAACGAAGTGCGCGTGTCAGTGGCGCCTCTTACCACTGCAACACGCGGACTCTCATAGTGAGTGAGATGTCTAAATTGATAAATTCTCACACACAGTTACAGTTACCACGGTTATTTAGATTTGGCTCTCATCACAGTTGCCTAGATCTAGTCCTCGTTTTGAGTAGACGCCGCTCTCTTTTTTTGTGATGATTTCAATTTCCTTCTGTGGTGTTTTCACCTCAAGCTCAACAGGGTATAGGTTTTATTTTTATAGGTAGGTACAGGTATAGGTTTATAGGCATAGGTATATAGGTTTCATTTTTCACAACCAGCAAGTGTGACGAACTGAGCAGCAAAATCTGTATGTATATGTAATGTCCCCTGCCCTTTTTGATTGTAAAGGTAGCAGGTGAGCATACGGCCCCAGACGAGTCTGATACCAATTTACCCAACCCCGGGGGATGGAAGGATTGCTCAGCCTGGGCGGGCAACGATCGCTCTCCCGTGCGGGTGTCAGTAGCGCCTCTTATCACTGCACCACCAGTTTGCTTTGTACGAGCTGAAACCACTCGAGTTATTTTGTTTTCTTCATTAGTTTATTAGTTTGTTTGTTGCGCATGTGAAGTGCGCCATACCATGTCGATGGGAAACGGAACAACTATTCTTTTCAACGGTTTCTATTCCTCTAGGGCTCTATGACAGTCGCCCCACTCAAAGCGGTCTGCTGCTTCCCTGCAACTTGCAAAGGGTAAGATGCCTAATGCGGTGCTTCTTTTTGACCCGAATAGGTCGATCTCGATCCGGTTTCGCCCTTTTCGGCATTGTCGACCCCTGGTGATTGGGACAATCGGCACGTTCTTTTCCTCCTGTTCCTCTTGACCTCGCCGCCAGTTTCGGGCCTGAGTGAAAGTTCATCATCGACGGGCTGGAGTGCATTGTGTCATCGACGGCGGTACATTGTGCTTTCGCTTTCGTTCGACTGGGACGCGGTGAGAGTTCACCTCGTCGACCTCGTCGGTGCTGAACTTCTCGCCTCACTTAACCTGACACTTCATCGTGCCCTTCAGGTTGACTACCCCGGTCGAGTGGCAGTTGTCTGCCGTCGGGTTCCCACGTGGAACTCGTCCACATCTCCTGGCCACTTAACAAGCTCCACTTGTGCTAGTCGTGTGTCCACCTGCAGTGGACAATAGTCAGCGGTGTTCTATCGTCTTAACCCATTATGTGGCCAATATACCCTATGTATCGACTCAGTTTTACCCATACTAGTTGATGTCGCAACTTCAGGCCTACTTCTGAATTTTAACCACTTTTCTGTCCACTAATCTGCCATTTTCGTCGCAAGATCGTTCTTTTTTACCCTATGGATCGATAAAACCTACAATTTTCGGCACCATTCAACTTAACGGATCCCAGTACTCGATTTTTTTCAGTCGTAAATATTCGCTGAAACTTCGCCTATGGGGATTATTTGTGGTCTAGAACATGAATCTGAAGTCCTATTTTCACGTGGTGGTCTCGAACCACCCATATCGACTACTTGGGTGGTCCAGTCAGGATCACCGATTTTGCTGAAACTTTGTCTATGGGGGTTCTCTGGTGTCCTGAACACGATGGTGAAGTCCGTTTTCCAAATGGCGACCGAATACGGTAGTTATAGGTGAGTCTCACCAGGTAAGGTCGGTAGGTACCCACCTATAACTACCGTATTCGACCGCCATTCGGAAAACGGACTTCACCATCGTGTTCAGGACACCAGAGAACCCCCATAGACAAAATTTCAGCAAAATCGGTGATCCTGACTGGACCACCCAAGTAGTCGATTTGGGTGGTCCGAGAACATAAAAAACGGACCTCAGATTTATGTTCTAGACCCCAAATAACCCCCATAGGCGAAGTTTTAGCGAATTCCGACGATTGAAAAAAATTGAGTACTGGTGTCCGTTAAGTTGAATGGTGCCCAATTTTCCATATAGTTTATCTCTTTCCTACACTCAAAAATTTCCTTCCATTCCTCCCTTCATTCTTTGACTGTCTCATGAATTTCTTCTGCCGTTCCTGCTGTTCACAGTGGTGGGCGTCGATGTCGGTCACGAGTGTTGCAGATTCCCTCAGGGTTTTTCAAATCGGAAATTCGGCCGCTGCTTACCAATAAGAGAGCAGCAGCTTCAAAAAAAAGTCTTCTAGAGGAAAGCGCACAAACACCTTTGCAGGTGATGGGTGATGTAGCGAAAAAGAAGGTGTGAATCCACGCTACTAGCTGCTTGCGTCCTTGATAACAACCGTACACGATTTTACAGCGATTCGTGACCGAACGGGGTGTAACTGGAGGAGAACGATACGACCCCCTGGGTAGAGTTTACCAGGAGCTGCACCTTAGAGCTGCACCTTAGATGTTTGGTCGGTTGGACAATCATCTTAATCAATAATGCTCAAACTTCTTTTTTCTTGAAATTTATGTTTTCCTAGGTGCCATTCGTGACTGAGTTATAGCAAATTGGTCTCGTTATTCAATTGCTAATGTCGTTTTTCTGGACCACATTTTCTTTCTTTTACGATCGATTCGTTTTCTGAATTCAACCGAAGACCAGAAATCCCGAATAATTTTTTGTCTTGACAGTCTAAAGGTAAAAGGTAAAGGAAATGGTGTCGGCGTTGATCAGTCCTCTAAGGACGCGCCACGCCCTCGTCTTCCACTCAGAATCGCAGAAGCATGGTGAACGCGTATTTGGCCCATACAGTGACTTACAGGGACCAGCCGCTATACCAAGTCAGTGTCCTCACCTTCCCAAACAAGTCCGGTACCAATTTACCCGACCCCGGAAGGATGGAAGACTCGGTTGGCCTGGGAAAAGATCAATCGACCATCCGGGTGTCAGCAGCGCCTCTTACCACTGGGCCGGGGTCGATCGCTCGTACAGCTTTGTAGGAGGAATAAATGGTCAAGGAATAAAATGAAGACTGATTCAGCGCTCAAAACAGATAAGAGATCTAATCTGCCACAGTCTGATACAGTTGACAGGAAAAATTATTTATATATTTATTTATTGATTTTTATCCTTGGAAGGATGTTAGGCTTGGTTGGCCCGGGCGAGGATCGGTCGACCATCCGGGTTTCAGCAGCGCCTCTTACCACTGCACCAAGCGCGCCCCTTGATAGTGTATGTTTTTTATTACCGCGTTTCTGTGAGTAATTATTAGATATACTAGAACTAAAAAGGTGTTTAACGGTGGTGCTATGATCATCGCAAGAATCGCTGCTCAGGCGGAACTCGAACCGGCGTCTCGCGCCTATCCGGGACTCTGATAACCACAACACTACTGAGACGACGGCTCTTCTCCCCAGCTCCTGTTTCGATTCCCGCCTAAGTCCATTTTTTGCGGTGAACCTAGCTTATCATTACAACAAAATCACTTATCTCCTAATCTTATCCTGCTTTAAGCTGTCTTCGCCTACAGTAAACAATTGAGTTTTAATATTTTTAGTGTATTATATTTTTCTATATTTCTTCTTCTTTGTATTTCGAGATCCATCTCCTCTTCTTAATCAATCACTGACTTATTTAATGCAAATTTTTAGGAAGACAAAATCTCTAGAAACCTCAATTTTAACATTTCAAGACGAGAAGATAAATCCTGAATCCACCTTACACTCTTTAGTGATGCTGACAGCCTTGACAATCTTCTCTTGAGATAAAACCTCGTCGAAAAAGCTTCTGTAAGGCAAAAAGGGGTCGATCACGTGTTCGTGCTTCTAACGAAAAGCTGAACACCCCGGAATGTCACCGAAATGAAACTTTAGTGGGTATAAAATACTCAGTATGGCAAACTTGGGCAGTTCAACCCCATAATTTTGGGTAACCAAACCGAGACCATGTGAATTTCTGCTCGTCTACTTTTCGATGCTCTCCATTTCTGCCGGGCAATAAATTGCTGGGTAATTCTGTCAGGTAACGGAATTGAAATTGGTTCTAACCTAAGACTGGTTATGGTAATTGGTTGTGGTACGAAAAATGTGGCATCATGGAATGGGAATGATCCTCATGACAGGTTGGCAGTTGATATCGTGAAGACGATTTGATTCCTCCCTACTTTCCTGAGCTGACAGCAACCGATTTTCACCTTCTCTATTAAATTTATCAAAGTGCAGTGTTTTCATTCATAGCGATACGGAACTGAAAGCTTAGATGAATGATTTTCACATAAAAAGAAGTGAAAATTGCTCCAAATGTCAAGAAGTCGTTGTAAACAAAGACGGAAGAATACATTGTTCAAATTCGTGAAAGCAAAAATTCGCCAATCTTAAAAATCTCAACAGAGAGATTCACGTGACATTTCAAATTTAAAAAATAAAAACTGGGAGTGTCGACAACGAGCTTGAGAAATATTTATTTATTTAACACGAAATTCTGCGAATAATATAGCATTCCCGAATATACAAGTCATTTAACAAATTTATTTTATTTATTTATTTATGTATTTATTTATCTAACTACGCGCATTGCCGCGCTAAAAGTTTAAGTAAAGGTGGTCAACGGACAATCATAGATTTACTGAACAAGAAACTTGACCTGAAACAAAAACAAAAGACTCAGATTGTTACTAAAAAATATTTTACGAATTCTTGCCATTCTGATTGTGATAGGGAAGATACGTAGGTGTTAAGCATCTCTCCATATCCGTGATCGATCGATCGATTCAGCAAAACGCCGCCGGAGGCAGACTAGTCCGCCGTTTCTGCCGCATCGTCATAATTTTCATCAAATTTAATTATTTTGATTCAAAAAATATGGTCGGAATCAGAATCATATGACCTATCTTCTGGTTGACAAATTTCTTGAAAATTCTGAAAACCTCGATGGAAGGTGAGATTTCTTTGACCTTGCCGAAAGGCAAGCTAACGAGGTCGATCTTACAGACGTGCTAAAATGGTTAGCGGTACAAAGAGCAGGGAATTCTCGAGTGAAAGAAAAAGAAAATAATGAAATAAAATTAAAACAAGACAGATCTCAGCGCGAGTTAGTAACTCAAGCAGAGGGAAAGAGACTTTCCTAATATTCAGAACAAAAAGTTCCCTGAGGACACGCCACGCACATTATACCGTCAAGCCTGATTGTAATCTCTGGGTATTCCTAATTGTCTAACCTAACTTTTCCCGTTGAGTTTCCCTGCATTTTTCTTTTTCCTTTCTTTTTTTTCGGAAATTCGATAGGAACGGTATCACAGCTGAACACTGGAATGGGTGGAAGGTCGTCGAAGTCGCGTAGGAATCCGGGTTTTTGCGGCCGGATTACACTAAATCCATTGCTATAGAGCTCCTACTTTGAACTAGATTCGGCGTGATCTGTTCCACAGCCATTTCAGCGACTTTTTCCAAAGATTTTAAATGTAAACATAGATATTGTGAAAAACCAGACATTGTAAACATTCGACGGCGACAGTTCGATCTTTTCGCGTGTTCTTCGACATTGTCGTCGTCGTAATCTTCGACTGCCATCAAAGTCAGATATTTCAGTCCAGATGAGCTAAAATGACAACAGCCATCGTCATCCGCATTCTCTCTCCTGTTCGATTTCAAATGTATTATTTTACCCTGCAAAAACGATCGATGGCAGTATATTTGTTTGTTTATTTATTTATCCTTACATTCTCTCCATTGTTAAGCTACATATTCCTTGAAACTTTTCTCCTTATGACCGAGCTTGGTTCGCTTTACCACCTTCCTTTTGCTCTGGCAACTTTATTTATTTATTTAATACGTCAAATGACGCGCCTAAAACAAAAATAGCAGAGGGTAAAAAAATAGCAGAGGGAACGACAACAAATGAAAAGCCTGAACTCAAAACACAAGAAATGATCCAGAAAGACTATGCAGGCCTCTTTGCCCTGATATTGACTTGAAGGTAAAGGTATCAGTGTTAATCAGTCCCGTGAGGTCGCGCCATGTACTGTTCTCCTACTTGGAATCATGGAGGTGTGCTGAATGCGTATTTGGCCTGTGCAGTGACTACCAGGAGCCAGCCTTGTAGAAAGTCAGTGTCCTTCTCTTCTCAGATAAGTCTGGTACCAATATACTCAACCCCAGAAGGATAAAAGAGTTAGTTAGCCGGGCGAGGATTGATCGCTCTACCGTGCGGGCGTCACTAGCGACTCTTACCCCTGCACCACGGACACCCTCCTTGAATTATTATTGACTGAATGTCGTAGTATGTGATGAACTGAAGCCAATTGGTCAAGGTGGTACAAGATATATTAGGTTGTAAACCATCCGACTGAAATCATATTTGCCACATTTTAATTTTTGAAATTTATTTCGTAGCCACCCTATTGAAATATCACCGAAAAAATGCAGAAACTTCAGCAGAAATTTTACCATGCAATGGAAATATTCAATCGGAAGGTTCAATGGTAAAAGGTAAAGGTGCCGGCGTTGATTAGTTCCCTGAGGACGCGCCGCGCACTTCTCTTCTATGCGAGATCGTGGAGGCATGGTGAATGCGTATTTGGCCTATACAATCAGTGATTGGGCCAGACGCTAGACCAAGTGGGTACCTTTACCTTCCCAGACAAGTCTGCTACCAATTTACCCGACCTCGAAGGGATGGCAGGCTTGGTTAGCGTTTCGATCGCCGGGCGGGTGTCAGCAGCGCCTCTTACCACTGTACCACGCGGGCCCATCGGGAGGTTTACAATATAATATTAGTAAGCAAGTATTGTTAAGTATAGTCGACTGAACTTCATATGGTTGGAATAAGAATTACCTGGGCTATGCAAATGCATCTGAAATGTTGCGAAATCGCGCCGTGTACGCGACTTTTTTTTGCGGGTTTCCAAGCGGATGTCTACCCCCGTGGCATAACGAAGTCAACAGGAATTTCCACGCAGAGTGTAAGGTCAGACGGATATGTTCCAGCCGAGTTCGGCCATCATGTCGACCTTCGTGAATGTGTGAAGTACAAAAAATCGCTAGGAATCCATCTTGAAGCGATCGAGTACGACATCGGCTAGCTAATAAATCAAAAATATCGGAGTGAAACCGATCGATCAATCGATGACGACCTCGCAGTTCTGCGTCACTTAATATTTTCAAGCTGCGAAGTTTATTCTTCATTCATTCTTTATTCACGATAATCCAATCAACAGAACTTAGCAGAATATAAAAGAACACTTACATAACATGCGACTATTGGACATGGTAAAAACTAAAGGTAAAGGTTTCGGCGTTGATCAGTCCCCTGAGGACGCGCCGCCGCATTCGTGTTCCATTCAAGTCGTAGAGGCATAGTGAATGCGTGTTTGGCCTATACAATGACCTGCGGGGGCCAGCCGCTATACCAGGTCAGTGTCTTTACCTTCACAGACAGGTCTGGTACCAATTTACCCGACCCCGGAGTTATGGAAGGCTTGGTTAGCCCAGGCCGGGATCGTCCGCTCGACCGTGCGGGTGTCAGCAGCGCCTCTTACCACTGCACCACGCGGGCCCTTATTGGACATGGTAGTGTTAATATAATCATCAAAAATCAAAATAGTGTCAAAATGTGGCTCGTAATAGTTTTTTGATCTATGATTTGACGAGATCGTGTTGAAATTAAGAAAAAATTAACCAAATAAATAAGTTATTAATAGAACATGGGTTTATAAGAAGGAGGGCCAGTCGGAACAATAGAAGTTCTGAAGGTCAACATACTTGAGGGCTTGAGTGCAGTGAAATGTGTGAATATCGAAGAGCGACCACTGACATAATATTTTTTGAAAGAGTGAGCTGGCCTAGCATACTATTGCAAACAAGGAGCCTAGGTTTTAAAAAATTTCCATCCGATTCGGTTGTCCTGGAACTCTTCGGACTCTGTGATTTACCTTAACTATTGATCAGGTTGCAGAATTCCATTTTCCCCAAGAAAATAGTAGGCACAGATTTTTTCGGCCTGAATAATCTCCTATCAGAAAGATCTATCGTTCAGTGTGCCCTGAATTATTTTTGTTCTAATTCTGCGCATTTTAACATATTGTTCTATTGTTTTCTGGTGCTGCGTTCAAACATGCCATTGACTTTTTCTTCATCAGATGCCCATGACCTAGATATGGACAATTTAATGCGGGGCGACGCCACTTGCTCAATGACCCTCGGAACCTTGCCATTGAAGTCTCCTTGGGAGATCTCATGAGACGGAATGTTTCTGATTTTCAAATACGAATAAAAGAATACTGAATCGAATCGCCAGAAGTGCAGCCAGGTTTGGCAGAGCTCCTTAATCTTCATTCCATTCTTTCTTAGTCGATGACGGAGAGGAAAAGTCGGGAAGAAGGTAAAAACGGGTAACTAACTTCAACGCAAATCAAAGGCTGGTAGGAGGCGCTCCACTCATACGGTCGAGCGATCGATCCTACCACGGGGTAACAAAGCCTGCTAACAAAAATCAATGAAAGTGGGATGAATGAATTTGAAACGGCTGGTGGGGAAGGTCGGCAGGATACAAGGAAGATTTGAAAAGTAAATAATTGGGATCCACTCCCTAGTAATCGGCGCGTGTGGTGCAGTGGTAGAGGCGCTACTAACACCGGCTCGGTCGTGCGATCGATTCCCGTCTGGGACAACCAAGTCTCCCATCCCTCCGGGGTTAAGTGAATAGGTATCAAGCTTGTCCGGAAGATTACGACACTGACTAAGTATAGTGGCAGGCCCCAAGCTATTGTATAGGTCAAATACGCTTTCGTAAAGTCTCTACGATTCTGGATGGAAGACGAATGCATGGCGCATCCTCACGAGATAAATCAACGCCGTCACTAGCACCCAGAATCCTTTCATAATCGTGAACTGCCCTTTTGGTAAAATGTGGAGCCCAAGCTCGAAAAAACCACGATTTTTGCTCATATGCGACACTGCTTTGCTGCCGAGTCTAAATGGGCCTTCAGTCTAACCCCAGAGTATTTGGCTTAGTGAACTTAACCCTTCGTTTACAGGAGAGGTCTAAATTGAGAGGTCTAAATCGCCTCTATGCTCGAAGAAACCACGTTTCACTCATCTGCAACACTGCTTTGCTGCCCAGTCTGAATGGGCCTTCAGTCTAACCCCAGAGTATTTGGCTTAGTGAACTTAACCCTTCGTTTACAGGAGAGGTCTAAATTGAGAGGTCTAAATCGCCTCTATGCTCGAAGAAACCACGTTTCACTCATCTGCAACACTGCTTTGCTGCCCAGTCTGAATGGGCCTTCAGTCTAACCCCAGAGTATTTGGCTTAGTGAACTTAACCCTTCGTTTACAGGAGAGGTCTAAATTGAGAGGTCTAAATCGCCTCTATGCTCGAAGAAACCACGTTTCACTCATCTGCAACACTGCTTTGCTGCCGAGTCCGAGTGGGCCTTTAGTCTAACCCTTTGGTGTTTGGCTTAATGAGCTTAACCGTTGGGTAACAAGATGGCCTTAAATTGATCCCAGGCTTAAAAAACTAAGGGTTTAGCTCATATGCAACACTTTGCTGTCCAGTTTGAAGCTTAGGTGGACCCCAAAGGGCTTCCGATGGGATGTTCTGATCAATTTATACCTATCTTGTTACCCAATGGGTAAGCTCATTAAAGCAAAGACCCGATGGTTGGACTGAAGGCCCATTTAGACTCGGCAGCAAAGCAGTGTTGCATATGAGCTGAAACCGTGGTTTTTTCGAGTCTGGGATCAATTCAATTTCCATCCGTGTACACACCGAGGGCCTCTTCACCGTTGCGGCTAGCGCGCGGCTAGATGTGTGCATGGGCGTGGCCTGGTGGTCGACTCCGCCCACTTAAACCTGCATTTGTATATATCACGAACAACCGGTCGCCCACACACACACACACACACGCTCTTTGACAGACAGACCGACACACACGTACATACATACCAGGTGTATACACACACACCTACAGACAGTCAGTGTCGAGCTTAGGTCGGCTTCGTTTCGGAACTGTTCGCTCGTGTTGTTTAGTGTCTGTTGGTGATTTTCTAGCGGACAACTGTCACAAAAGATCCTAGAGACACCTACGCTCACCACACACACCCGCACCACCATCACCACTGGCGGACGCCTCCTCCAAGATCGCCACAAGCTTCCGCCGCCCTCACTAGCACCTACGTACTTCTGTCCACCTGCTGCTGCTGCTACTGTCGGATAGTCTGCTGCCCCGTTGAACTGGTTCCGATGATCTCGTGCTCATATTCACGTCTAGTCGTCAGCGTCGTTCTATTATCGTTAATAGTATGGACGCAAGCTCGGTGAGTACTTTTACCGTATTCTCGGACTTTTCTTTCGTTTTTTAGCTTGAATTTTTCTTGAAAATTTTGCTAAACGATTCGTTTTGGCATGCAGTTTTTCCTGCCCCACTAAATTCCATTTTGTTGAATTTCACAAACTACATTTTAGAATATCTCGCTCTTGAATTCCATTTTGATGATTTGGATGAATCGTAGATAAAAATTTGTCTTACCCTATCCGATTTAATCTGTAGCCACAAAAAATCTGTCAGACCCGAGGCTAAGCTTGGCTAATTTATACAGCCCCACTTGATTCTTCAGTGTCTTCTCGTTTTTCATAGCCGTCATCATCTTTTTTCTCTTCTTGTTCTTTCTGATATTCTTCCTCTTCCCATTGGTTTTACTTTTCATCTCCCTGATTTTTATTTCTTTCAAAATTTAATTTTCGATCCTTGCCATGTGCCAAATACACCACTAAGTGACCTCTATTTAAAGTTTTGTTGGCTAAAAAAGTAAAGGTAGATGTAAAGGTGCCGGCGTTGATCAGCCCCCCTGAGGATGCGCAGCCGCATTCGTGTTCCATTCAGAATCGTAGAGCCATAGTGAATGCGTATTTGGCCTATACAATGACCGGCGGGGGCCACCCGCACCAATTTACCCGACCCCGGAGGGATGGAAGGCTTGGTTAGCCCGGGCCGGGATCGATCGCGCGACCGTGCGGGTGACAGCAGCGCCTCTTACCACTGTACCACGCGGGCCCTCTTTGGTTGGGTGGTTTCTGAAAGTTATGAATACTAATAAGACTTGTTTTTCCGATAAAATTGGCGATAGAATTTTGAGTAATTCTCTCTAGCCATCCGAACTTCCTATTGTACCGGTATCAGTGGATTTCATGTTCAGAAGAAATAATAAGTAGTTTAGGAAAGCCATTTTCTGTAGTTCTCCACATTTCTAGTGGAGCTTAAAACACGATTCTTTCTTGGAAGACTTATAAGAATGTTAAGTGCACTTTAATCCATTGAGGTTTTAAGTTTGATGTTGATTCCAGCTGAGATCCGATTGTAAACTGTCAGCTTTGACACCGCTAATGCGAAATGCGAATGAGATTGTTGTTTGAAGAGATTTTTGCAGCAAATCTTGCCATCTCAATCAACCGAGGTTTCGCTTAGCGTTCGGTTTTTGTGGATGATCGAAGCATTCGCAAGTGTCTTTCTCGGTTTTTGCTCTCTTGGAATGGGTCTTGGGAACGTCGACCTTTCTCGGCGTTTTTAACTCGTTTCTTATCAACCGGAAATCACTTAACATTCTAGCTGTTCTATTCCCACGAGAACTGCGATGTTTTCGTTACTCAAAGATACTCGAGGCCATACTGCCTTCCAGGGGAAACTCTGCAGAAGATCTTGCCAGGTTTCTTCTATTCTCTAACCAACGTTGCTCCAGATTCATTAACAAAATCGGTTGCTTCAATTACCTAGAATGCACCGACATCGCTACTGTGAATCAGGGTTAGCGGAACAGCCGTTGTAACTTCTAGGGTTACCGGGCAACATTGATTTCACCCCAGGAACCAGATTCATGATCGGACGAACGGTCTCCGGAACCCCGTTGGCGATAAACCCGCTCGATACCACGAGGTCTCCCTAGCCCTTCCTCATCACGATGTGTGATAGACCCGCGACAAACCTCGATCATACCCCAACGCGCGTTCACGAATTTCGGTTCGCGCGCATTTCGGTGTATATTTCGGGATTTATTGGGGGGGGGAGGTTACCAATGATGAATCTGGGCCCAGCAGAGCCTACCATGGGAGCTCCCCTCCACTTCTACATTATTGGCTCTGCGGAGCGAAAGAAAGACGAGTGCAGTGGACTTTTATGGTTCAAAATCTCGAGCGTAAAGGGTAAAAATTTCAGAAAGTTCCAGAAAGCTGAAATCTACCAATTTGGAGGTATCGGTGTCAATTCTGACCTCTGACCTACATTTATTGGAGCTACTTTCAGAGAACTTTCCTTTTGAAGTTATTCACTCTTGTACACACTAGAGTCCGAGCTCCCACTTTAGATCCCATCCTTATTCACCCTTTTTGTCACTTAAATGAATATTTTCATTTTTAAACTGTACTTGTTTCTATTTCTCTTCGCATCCGTCCGGACACACTGAACCAGCTCATTCTCGATCGATTGATGTGTTTCTTTTCCATTTGTCTGGGCCAATTTCTGCTTTCATCTCTTTTCTTTTATTCTCTTTTTTCTTCCTGTTCCTCTCTTCTTCCATTGGCTCCTAAACCAAACCATTTTCGCTTTTTCTTTACAGTAATCCAATCGATAGCAAAAAAGTCCTGTCCTGAGCCTAGCAGCTATGTAACTGAAGCTCATGCTTATCAGAATCTTTATATTTTACTCACCAAATTGCAGTGTTGTTGATAGATATTGATTCGTGATCATTCAGAAAGTTCACCGTTCTACGATTAATACCGGACACGACGGCCGAAGTTGAACTGCTTCACAGTCTGCTTATGAACGATGTCAAGGTCTGTTTTTGGTGTCGTTATTCTAGGCCGTTCTTTATCTGACACGTCTATACCCCCGGTGGGTAATCAATCGTTCTGACATGGATGCGAGTGACAAGAATCACCCCCGCACCCGGTGTCGGTGTTTACTATTCGCTAAACTTTCTCACGATTCACGCGCGTTCCATCGCATCACACATCGCATTCCTTTACCCGACTCGGGTATAGATATGGGTTTTAACATGAAGAAAACATTTTACAGTTACAGACCTTAACCTTCTCTGATAAGGTAAAAGGTAAAGCTAAAGATGCTAACGTTGATCAGTCCCCTAAGCTCTATAATCCTCTACTGCTCTTATAAACTATTCCCGGCTAGAGAAGTGGAGTTAAATACTGTAATGCTGTAATGCTTATACTGTAATGCTACTGTGCCAAGCGCTGGGATAAAGTTAAGGGTAAAGGTGTAGGTATCAAGGAATCGGTATTATTCAATCCCCTAAGGGCTCAAAACACTGTGTTCCATTTAGAATCGCAGAGGCATGGTGAATACGTATTTGACCTATGCGACCTAGGCCACCCACTGTACAAGTCAATGTCTTTACCTCAATGCCTTTACCTTCTCAGACAAGTCTGGTATCAATTTACCTGACCCCGGGGAAATGGAAAATTTGGTTAGCCCGGGCGAGGACCGATCGCTCGACCGTGAGGGTGTCAGCAGCGCCTCTCACCCTTAATCAATCATTGAAAATCCGAAAAAAGAGTCGCTCTTAGTTGTTTGACTACAATTTTCTGAATTTTTTGGGATTTTTCTCCACAGTTTACATGCTTTTAACGTCTTTCTCACAACTTCAAGAAGGGTAACTTATTCACGGTTAATCCCTCCCGAAATATCTACTTCAACTTGTCTGGTATTTTCTTTAGTAGCCTGAATGTCGATTTCCGTTCGATTTGTTTGGAAAGTTCTTATCAAATCTATAGATCTAAATCTCTGAAAGTCATAAAGAGGCGCTCTTGTTTACCATCAAAGCGGTGGTATACAGCCTTCTAGAAGGTCAAAAACCCCGATTATTCCGGGGAACTGTCGGTTTCTTTCGACTTTTTCCTAAGGGCGCAATTTTTCGATAGAATAATGAGAATTGCGGAAACTCGATCTTCTTTCCATCACTGCTATTTCTTCTTTAGTCCAATATTTCCTCCGAAAATAGGGGTCATTTTGGCCTGTTTGTGGTTTTTTCAAACCCATATATCAGTGGAACTGGTAACCGGTTCTGGTATAATGACGCATACCGCATACCGCACAGAGAGCGCTCGTTGCTCGTCGTTCAACACACCCGGTCGTGTTGATTCAATCCAGACCAGATTCTGGATCAAATTTCGGACGAATTCAATCAGATGACGATCAGAGCCGATCGATGGTAAAACGAGGGCAAAATAAAGGTTACTTTTCACGCTACTGACACCGGCACGGTCGAGCGATCGATCCCCGCCCGGGTCAACTTAGCCTTCCATTCCTCCAGTGTCGGGTCAATTGGTACCAGACTTGCCTGGGAAGGTAAAGACACTGACTTGGTATAGTGGCTGGCCCCCGCAAGTCATTGTGTAGGCCAAGTACGCATTCACCAAGCCTCTACGATTCTGAATGGAACACGAATGCGTGGCTCATCCTTAGGGGATTGATCAACGCCGGCACATTTACCTTTACCATTACCTTCGCCTTTTATGCACGATTTATCCTTTCCTCAACTAAACAAGCCGTCCATACGTCCGGGGCCCAAATTCATCATTGGTAAACCCTCCATACCTCCGAGATCGGCTAAATTGGTGCTAGAGTTTTCTGAGAGGTTGCTGTGGGTTCACCATGCCTCTACGATTCTGGGCTGGATACAAGTTCGTGGCGCATCCTCGGAAGACTGGTCAACTCCGAGTTCGAGCTCTTCTATTTTGACAACCATAGAGCCTAAGGAGCAGTAGGAGAGTTTTCCTTGAAAAATTAACGATTCGATGACATCAGCAATAAAATTTCTCCCTAATACCTACTCATAAGGAACTGCTATGGCTACCTTGATGGTTTTTCCTTCCAAAACCGAAAATGTTTGAGTGACCACATTAAATGTATTATTATTCTAGATCTTCTTTGAAAGGTGGGTCAGATGATATTTTGGCCTAAAGTTATCGCCAATCTGTAATCGTCGTCGTCGGGTATCGGCCAATTTAGGCCCAGAAAAAGTTGTTCAAAACGACTTATTCGCATTCTGTCCGGCCAAGCGCCGAACCACCTCTAGCATTTTTGACCAACGTGAAAAGTCTACCCCAAGAAACTGTGAAAACTAGAGATATGGCCGAAACGCTAGGCCAAATAAATCTGATCCATATTACCAACCTCGTTCGGCACAGCAGCATACATCATGTATTATTATTGTTATTCGGGGAAGTTTCATTCCAGCCCAGGCCATAACTATGCCAGTCGTTCGTCACCTTTGAAAAACAAGTACACCGGTGGAACTGGTAACCAGTTCTGGGTGTACAGGGGGTCAACGACGAAACATTGCGGAAGAGTGTGGTTTTCTAACCAGAGTGAATTTAAATTTTAAAAATTTTGACTAATTATCTGACATTTTCAAAATTTATTACCCTCGGAAAATCACATGTAGGTATAACCATATTACAATAATAGCAAAGAAGGTGAAGCGAACTTGAACTAGACAACATTGTAGTCTAATACCCGTCAGCTCGTGAAAAGAGGAATAGAGATAATCAAATTGAAGGAGGAAATAGAATAAAAAAGAAAAAGAAAAGAAACAAATAACATTGGATGAATAATGTACTTTTGGTCTTCCGTCGAGCACAAGGCATCAAGTTCAACCAAGTTCATTCCAGCTCTGAAAGGAATTGAGCTTTTTTCCTTTTCTTTTTTCATTTTTTTCGTTGTATTTTTCCTCTCCGGAAAGAGAACGTCCGAAACGGCTCTTTTTTCGCCCAAAAACTCCGAAATTCCAGCTCGACTTCTGGAAAGCGCCGACGGAACCCGGACGAGAAGTCCACGTGATGATGGACGAGTTGTCCAAGAAGCGGTTTATCAGCACCATCCAGAGCTTGAACATGACGTACTCGGTGATGATCGGCGATGTGCAAAAGTGGGGATTTTTATTTCAATAATTATTCAATTTTCTTTATTTACTTTATCAAATTTTTAATCAAATCTTTATTTATTTTATCAAATTTTATCATATATTCATCCATTTTGAAATGGAAATAAAGTGAGAGATTTCCACGTTCTGATTTTCGGGTTTTCTACGCTCTTCTATTCTCCTTATACCTCATTTGGAAGGTTTGAGATGTTTCTTTAAAACTATTATAGCATTCTTCTCTTGTCATCGAAACCCGCCCAGTTTCCGCTCAGTTTTGAAGTTTTGGATGATTTCTAATAACTTTTTATCGCTACTATTTTTATTTTCGGCTATTTTTCTCTTTCCTGTGGGGAAGATCCTTCCGTTCTTGAGGTTGAGCCGTGCACTTCACTTCCAGTTGTTTTCGTTCTCTTCCAAAAAATACTATTCGATATTCTCGACTCATCAAAGGAGAGTGGTAGAAACTCTCTCCAAATTTTGGAAGTGCCAGGTTCATCGCAAAAATTGCGTCTTAGACGGGATTCGAACCCGGGTGCCGGACCTATCCGCATCCTCCTCTACCCAGCTGGGTTAGGTAACCAAGTTCTTTTAACACCATATGTACTTGACCCAAGCGGCTCCTCATATTTCATGGAAGCCTTATAATCCGATTGGCCACCCAAGGTGATCTAATAACAACGACGATTCCATCATCTTATACCCAACTGAATAGGATATCCGCGCCCCTGGCACATTCCTTAACCCAGACGGGTAATCATCTGGCTTGTAAGCCTTCTAATCCGATTGGCCACCCAAGGTGATCTAATTCCGTCGGTGGAATCTGATGACTAATCGAAAGTCAACCGAGCCGGTTTCAATCTGGCCCCCCGAGGTGAAAGTCTGATGCAACGCAATCGACGTGTTATCGTGGGGCGGAAAAAAGTCGGCGCAGTTTAATTTAAACATCTTAATCCGACCCTGGAAAAGCGCTTTTTAAAATGTCCGTTGATAAGGATTTGGAACTTTTCACCGCAATCTGGAAATTCGGGTTTATTTTCAAGCAGGGGGTTGTTCGATTTCACCATCATCCCGCTATCAATCAGACTTTTCCATGGGTTTGTGAAACCTTTGGAGACTTTTCCAGGGTACAGACGAGTCCATCAGGGCCACTTTTATGGATTCCGGTTTTCCAGCGTTTCTCATAGAGAGGACTACAAGTAAACAAGAATTCTCATCGTTTTGGCCGCCATTTATGATGGTCGTAAAGAGGCTGGTGGTGGGCATGATCTCAGCATAGAACTGGTATGTATCGTCATCAGCAAAGTCGTTTGGCTAATGGTTTTGTTTTTTTCTCTTGAATGAGGTACTGAGGAGCGCATTTTCTAGAAAGTGGAACTGTCTGGTTTAATTGAAACAGGAGAACTATAGTACCGTACATGTCTTTTGATCACTTCTCGAAAAAGACGCTTTAAAGCGCCTCAAAGCGGCTTTTTTCAATAACTTTGTTGAAATTCAATTATTTGTAAAAATGTACATATATTTGAGCTCAGCAGCTCGAGCTCTATCGAACAGCATCCAGAGAACGGGACAGGTGCAACATATGGCCCATTTTGCAAAATATGGCCCCTTTTACCATCCTTTCACATCTATTCACTAAACTGACGAGCGGTCTCCGAAACCGCGGCGCAGCCAGAACCAGACGGCAGAGTCGATGAGAGATTGCGTTTAACATAGGAAGTTTAGGATAAGTAGAGAAAGGTGGGCGCCGTTCGCGCTACATCTCGGGGTTTATCGAGGGTTTACCAATGATGAATCTGGGCCCTGGTCGGTCCCTCGGGGCTACATTCTGCATTTTTACCGATTTCTGAATGCCGGTCGTTAGGACTCGACCTGCTGAGCTCAAATATATGTATCTCTTTACAAGAAGTTATTGAAAAAAGTCGCTTTGGAACGCTCCTATGCGGCATTCCCGGAAAGTGATCAATGGACATGTCTGGTAATGTAAATTATATCAGGCATAGGTCGCTATGTAATCGGTAAGCACGCGCCATGCATTCGTCTTCCATTCAGAATCGTAAAAGCATGGTGGATGCATATTTGGCCTATACAATGACTTGCGGGCGCCAGCCGCTATACCAAGTCAGTGTCTTCATCTTCCCAGACATGTCTGATACCAATTCACCCGACCCCGGAGGGATGGAGGGCTTGGCCATCGATGGAGCTTCCTGGGAAACCCCTTACCCAACCGCTTAATCCCTGGCTGTCTTTTCGACGATGACAACTACAGTCCGATTCCTAGTATTCACCATATTACAAAAATGAAATATAGTGAACAAATAGGTGAATAAATAAACACTTTTACTCGTTCACTCGTTCGCTATACTACAAAAATGTAGGGCGCGCGTAGTGCAGTGGTAAGAGGCGCTGCTGACACCACCACGGTCGATCGATCCTCGCCCGGTCTAACCAAGCCTTCCATACCTTCGGAGTCGGGTAAATTGGTACCAGACTTGTCTGAGAATAACTTCCTCAAATATCAACTAGTCGTGAAAGAATAACTTTCTCAAATATCAACTACCCGTGAAAGGTATAGTGCAGCTGCCCGAGTTCTATCGTTTGGTATATAAATTATCCACATCTGAAATTTTCTTTGAAATATTATCTCCTCAAATCTCACCTGGTCGGGTACCAATTTAACTGACCAAGGATTCTGGTACCAATTTACCCGGCCCCGGATTGATGGAAGGTTTGAAGTTTCTTATGGATGTACGGTTGTACCGATTTTTGAACACCAGTCGATAGATCTTGACCTGCTGAGCTCAAATATATGTATATTTTTACAAATAATTGAGTTTCAACAAAGTTATTGAGAAAAGTCGCTTCGGAACGCTCCAAAGCGTTTTTTCGACAAATGACCAAAAGATTTGTGCGGTGCTGTATTACCGGAGTTTCCAAAATAAAAATAATACGTCTTTATCATTTTTGTGTGGGAGTCATAAGTCGTCAAGGATTTTGTGATGGCATAAGTAACTTTGCGGAGTCCTCATTGTGAATATTGCCTTTATTCGCTTTTTTTACATTCCCCACTTCCCAGAATTAACCCTTTCCCGTTGGTTCGGTGCTTATTGGGTGGCGCAGCTGTGGGTTTGTTGGTCGCTTTGCAATGCGCAGCAAAACAAGCCTATTCGGCTTGTTGTTTCCGCAATTATTCGGCATTTACCAGTTGCCGTCGATCGTTGATGCTTTTGATCGGTTCGCGGGATCTCGACCGATGGCCAATAATCGATCTGGAAAATCGCTAATGGCGTTAGCCAACCAAAGAATAGAGGAAGCGTGATAGTCAATCAATGTTCAGATAGCAAAAACACTGTGCTCTGGTGGAGTTTCAAGATGATTAAAGTAGGGTGCTAAAAATTAACCTGCATTTTCTAGCGAATAAAAAAAAGTAAAAAAAGTTGTCGCGCGTGGTGCAGTGGTACGACACGACGCCGCACACGCGGTGTGCTGACATCCACACGGTCGATCGATCCTCGTCCGGGCCAACTAAGCCTGCCATCGCTCCCGGGTAGGGTAAATTGGTACCAGACTTGTCCGGGAAGGTAAACGTACTGGATTGGTATAACGGCTGGCATCCGCGAGCCACTTGTCCGGGAAGGTAAACATAGGTCAAATATGCATTCACCATGCCTCTACGACTGATTTGAAAACGAATGCGACGGGTACTGATAAACGCCTTTACCTTTACCTTTACCTTTACCTAGTTCTCGCCGGAATGATATTGTCAAAATTAACAAAACTGTCCGTCAAGGCTCCTCTAAAATTTCTGTTTGAAATTGAAACCGACCTTGGTGGTTTCCTTGAAACGAACGAGATTGTTCGTCTGCTTTTTCTTCGGAATCCGTGCTGCTTTAGATATTAGCAAAATGTCAGAAAATTGATAAATATTTGATGCGCCAATAAGTGGAACCGTCTAGGTGAGACGAAGTTTTGGTGAATGCTAGAAATGTGGTGTAGACGACTATCTCTAAAAACTCAATAATCATGATTGATAGCGGTGATAGTCAAGAGACATTCAGAGATTTTGAGGTTGAAACGGCAAAGTTTTCTTCTCTTGGTTTTCTCAGTTTAGGATTCTGAATTGAACACGAATGCGTGGCGCGTCCTTAGTGGAGTTATCAACGCCCGCACTTTTGCCTTTACCTTTACCTTATCCTTCGGATGCCCCTAGGATTTTGAATTGAACACGAATGCGTGGCGCGTTTTTAGTTTTCGTTACGGTTACTCCTGAGGTTATCGGAGTTTTGCCACCTCTTCGTAGTTCTGAAAAGTGACTCCTCGCATTCTCAACGGAAGTTGGATGCATGGCGCATCCCGCTAAACTAACAGCGTCAATAATACCATGCAATTAAGCGAATTGAAACCGAACTGTATATTTTAGATAAGTAGCTACTGATGTAACATTTTCACTACATTTCACTTAGAGCTGCCAGACGGCTGTCATTAAGGAGAACGGTACAATGGGGTCGATCTCGTTAGCTGTCTCCTGCAGTGAGGTTAAAGGACCACCATTCTCGAACTTCCAATCCTTTCGTGAAGTATGAGATAGGTCATATTATTCCTATTCAAACATACGTGCTTCTCAATTTAATCAATTAATTTCAATGATTGTTACGACGAAAACGGCGAAAACGACGGATTATTCTGCCGCCGGCTGCCTTTTGGCGAATGGGTAACGGCGGCTTTGTAGTGTTGCACAGATTTTTTTTGCAGTTTTATACTCTTGCAGTAGGGCTTGGATTTGGTGGAATTGGTGATATCTATTCTGAAAATAGAACTCCATTATTTTTTGCAGTTTCTCTATCCTTTGGAATAGAACTAATTTTCGCCTAGTCGGCCTATTCCGGAGGGATTTGTTAGGAATTGCAAATCGATCTTTGGTCGATCTATTCAAATGATGTATAATAACAATTACTTTTTTGGATTTTTTCGGAAAGGATTTTGGAAATTTCTGAAACTGGAACTTTATTTTCATAGTATCTTCTTCAAATTCAATATTCTGTTTAGCATTTGTTTTTACTAGTCTCCTTGATTCGATTCAAGTCGTTGCCTACTTCTTTGAAAGCTTACACTTTTCATTGCGCACGTCTATGTGCAATAAATAAGTAAATAAATAATTAAATAAATAAATAATTAGCACCTCCCCCGCTCGCCCCGCTCGCCTGCTTTTCAAAGATGCCATAACCGGTCCAGTGCCGAGCTTGCAGAGGGAGAAAGTGAGCGATTGGCCCCGCTGCGGTTCTTCTTCGTTTCGCTTTCGATCCAATGCCTGGCCGTTACGCCTCATGGATCGAAACGTGCCTGATCCACACACATACACGCGTCCCAATGGGGGAAATCCGCCGCGCAGAGGGCATCAGGAGTGGAAACTCGTTCACGGCGCAACCCGGTTAATCCAAGAAGTCCACAGCTGTCCCTGCTGCGCATGTTCCATCGAGCCCGGTAAGCTGCTGAAACAGCTGGTCACACACCGACGGCGGCGGTGGCGGATCAGCCCTAGACCAAGGTCATTCGAACCGATGATCAGCTCGGGGGCCAATTCCCCTCCCCGTATGCACTTTCCCGAGAGAATTTAACAAAATTTATTCAAGAAAGGGTAAAAAGGTAATGGTAAAGGTTTCGGCGTTGATCGGCATACGGCGTCAAAAGGACGCGTAACGAAGACTACAAATACAGTCTGTAATATCGGGGATTGTGACTATTCGCCGCGCGAATGAAAATAAAAAAATTGAAGCGCAATCGATAATTAACGTCCTTGATCGAATTAGGTCATTTTGCATTAGTTTGGCGCAGTCAAATATTTGTTTGCATTTATTTGCCTCAATAGGCATTATTTGTTTTTACTGGTCGCAATCAAAAATTTTAAATCAGAAGCTAAGAATCATTTTTGGGCCAGGACGTTTTGACAATGTGCAAATTCACTTTTTCGCACAAAAACATCCTTCTCTGAAATGTGATAATATACGATACAATTTTTGGCTTAGATTGCGCCACCGGACCGCGCCACTAACGCGAAGGAGCAAATGTCGTCAATGACGATGATTATTGATTGACACATTTACGGTTAAAGGTAAAGGTTTCGGCGTTGATCAGCCCCGTAGGGCCTGTAACGAACTCGTTTTACATTCAGCACCGTTCAGAACGTGATTTCGCCCTAGGGACCGTTCAGACTTTACTGCGTTGCTGCCGCAGTAATGATGAAACATAGAGACCAGCGTGACGCGCGGCAGCTGCGCAATAGGGCATTATACGGTTTCTAATTTCTTTACGAAAACAGTCAATATCGCCAAATATGCACTAAATAGTTTTTTGTCCAACGATAGTCCAGTGGACGGCCGCAAAAGCGTGCAGCTATTGCGGAAGTACCCGTGCTTTCCTTTTACCTGCTCTACATTGGTTTACTGTCGCAGTAGAGTGTGAATGGGCCCTTGTACAATGACCTACGGCTGCCAGTGATGGACGAGCCATGGGCTTTCGCCTTCCCAGATAAGTGTGGTACCTGTTTACCCGCCTACGGAGGTATGGACGGCTTGGTTAACCTGGGTGATGATCTTTTGGCAAGGGAAAGTGAAAACAGCGGTCGCAACGGTGCCTAGCGCATAGTGTGTAAAGCGAAAATGATGGTTTTTCTAGCGTATCGCAGGCCACAACCGGTCAAATGCTCAGAGATCAGGTGCGATCAGGCACCGCAGACGATTTGATTGATCACCTTCCCCTTTTTTGCCATTTTTGAAGGCAGCTTTAGTGAATGAAAGAGCCTGAAAATAAGCGACCTCAAACTAGGGTACACTTCGTTTCTCTTAATCAAGTCCGTATAAGGGAAGGAGCTAAGGAAGTATTAGGGTGACCCGGGAGTTTGTGTGCATTTCAGATTCTGACTTTATTTATTCACAACTATATATAAAACAAATAAATGACCAATAAGGATAGCAAGGTTAAGCACGATTCTCTATCGGATCACTGGCAATAAACTCTGCGTAACCGTGATACCCTAACTGATTATTCGACCGCTTTTCTCAAGTATGAATAAAGGAACTAACAAAAGAATCTGAAATGCACGGTCACGGAAGATTGGAAGACAATCGCTGTGGGACCTCGCAGCTGATCATATATTTCCTTTGGTTTTGTTTGATTATGATGTGATTTTGGGCGCACGTGGTACAGTGGTAAGAGGCGCTAACGACACCCGCACGGTCGAGCGGTCGATCTCCGCCCGGGCTAGCCAAGCCTTCCATCCCCGGGGTTGGGTAAATTGGTACCAAACTTGTCTGGGAAGCTAAAAGCGCTGACTTGATATAGCGGCTGGCCCTCGCAAGTCATTGTATAAGCCAAATACGCATTCACCATTCCTCCACGATTCTGAATAGAATGCGAATGCATGGCGCACCCTAAGGAAACTGATCAACGCGAGCACCTTTACCTTTACCCTTTGCCTTATATAATGTTACGTAATATTACCGCGCGCTGTCACCCGCTTAAGTTAACCAAGCCTTCCATTCCTCCGAAGTCGGGTATATCGGTACCAGACAAGTCTGGGAAGGTAAAAGGACAGATTTGGTATATCGGCTGACCCCGCAAATCATTATACCGACCAAATATGCATTAACCACGATTAACCACGATTCTGAATGGAACACGAATGCCACGGCGTCTTTAGGGGACCGATCAACGCCGATACCTCTACTTTTACCTTTACCGTTACCCTTACCTTTACTCACCAGCTTGGCACAGCAGCGTTACACCAGCTTGCTGTTACAACCGAGGACAAACAACAGAATTGTAGATCGAAAACTCAAACAAAGTTAAACAATAGCAGGGATTCTATCTGCGTTAACAATACTAGTATAAGACAAGAGTGCGACCAGGGACTTCTAATACTCAAGAAGAGCTTTTTTATAATAAGATTTAACTACAGTGAACGAACATATTTTATTTTCCAATGACTTCCTCATGTTTTGGGTGGGACTATTTCATAGAAGTTTGTAGTTTTGACTCTGTACATGCCCGTGATGATCTTGTAGACGCAACAAACATCATTAACACTTCGGCGTGAATATGATTTAACTTCACTTTTTTCCTGGGGGGTTTCTGAATAGAATGCGAATACATGGCGCACCCTCAGGGAACTGATCGACGCCGGTACCTTTACCGGCGTTGATCAGTTCCCAGTGGAGTAAGACCAGTAGACCAGTAGAGTATTATACAGCTCTCGCTTGAGGAGAAACTAAGAAGGATCATGAAATTCTAGCTTTAGTATAGCTTTTTGCGGGTTACTTCTACTGGAGGTTGATGTTTTTGTCAACAAACATCAAGTTCTAGCCAGCGGGATCACCCATAAAGGTCACTAAAGAGGTAGCGATCAGGGAACGCCCATGCTGGCACTCTATTTGCCCAAATAGGCCCTGTTTTTACGGTGCAAGCCCATTGCATCATGCAAGGTTAAGCACCATTGTTCGCGTGTCAGCCTTGAAAGAAGTGTTATTCTATGATGCTGCTTGTTCCGAGACCACTCGTGGTGTCACCGATCAAGGGCCTCAGGTCCTTCAACTTTTAAGGGTCGGGGCGGTGAGCAATCATACTCAACTAGTCGACCAAAGTTGGGAAGGATCGACTAGTTGAGCTGAGTCATTTGTCGTCGAACTGTTGACTAAGGAAACCAGCCAGAAATACAAAACGAAAGGAAGAGGAAGGAAAGGAAGGGAAATGGAAGAAAGGAATCCACTAGTTGAGGTGGCTCATTTGGGGTCGAACTATTGGCTAGGGAGACCTCAGAGCTCTCGGTAGAGCGCAGAAGAAAAGCTAAAAGGAAGGAAGAGGAAGGAAATGTGGGAGGAAAGGGAGGAATAGAGCTGTTCTCATTCATTCTCTTTCTTTTCTTATTCTTCGTTCTCTATAGCATCTTGTTTGTTTTGAAAACTGTCTATTTTTATGAAGTTGGCTAGATCGGCTACCAGTTGTCCACGAGTGAGTCCACTTCAGCGTTGATCCTTACCTCAAGTGCTTTCCAAAAGCGCTTCCGTTCTCAGAGCAGGTTTCCAGGAAGTTTGGATCGCTGAGAAGCGTCGATTCCGCTTTCAGTAGTATTTATTTGCTCTATATTGAAATTAATTTGTTTGCATAGACAACTATCTATTTGCTTATGTCCCAATTAGGGCACTAGGCATTCCAAAAAGCAAGGCAGCCAGAGAAGGAATACGCTTAGTAAGATATGAGTGAAAAAATAACTCAAAATAAGAGAATTATTAGACATGACATTCGGAAAATATTAACAGTATCAATTTTAGCATTAATATCTATAATAATAATAATTAATAATGTTACTAATATTAATATTAATACGTGTAAAAAGACCAGCAACTCAGAAGAAAACCGAAAAAGATCATTCGTTCGTTGATTAAAACACCTCTTCTGAAAATTTGTGGTTGTCTTCAGGATTCATCTCATGGCCTTATTTGCATACTTTCATTTTCAGCAAAAATAAATTTGAAGAAACAAGATAAACTGGATAGATGGATGGGCAGTAACTGTAACTGATTTTATCAATCTTATCAACGCAATTATGAAAGGAATCACGTCCTGGCTATAGGCTATAGGGAGATCAATAGAGATATCACAAATATCAGTTTCTGTATTAGTTTATTTGTTTACCTGTATGTATATTCCTCGTTTTTGTTGTCTCTCCTTTATTTTTTGTGCTTACACTGATATTGTATGGCGCACGTTAAGTGCATGAAAAATAGAATAAAAATAAATAAAATGAAATAAATATCTGAGTAACGCGAACCTATTATTGATTTAAGAAGTTTGTTTATTTCACTTTTTTATTTCAGAGTGATCGCACAGCAGAAATTTAAACACGACAAGCTCAAGGAACAACAAAGGCTTCGCGACTGGCGTGACGGAAGGGTAAGAGGACCAACTTTTTTATTTTCTTTCACCTTTTTGGTAGGTTCTCTGATTACGCAACAGCAAATTTGCGCTACTTTTGCAAAATATTGTGAAATTTTCCCTGCGATTCACTACCGCTGTGCTGCGTCCTCTGCGTCTCTGCCCCGTAGACCTGGTGGTTGCAACACTGCAGGCGAGTATATACCCTGGGGCGTTGGGTCTCAATCTCTACCGAATGGCACCTTTTGGATTTAGCCTTTCGGAGCTGAAGAGGAAATGAAGCTTTTTTGTCTCCTTTTAGGGTTCCTCTCTATCCGATTCAGATTTATTTATTCATTCAAATCTCCACTCTTCAATGAATAGTAATTGAGAAACCGATGGATGGACTGGAATAAGACAAAAAACAAAAAGAAAAAATCGTAAGGAAAAATGGAGATGTTTGCTCTTTTTCTAAGAAAAATTGAGATGTTTACTCTTTTTCTCGGTAAAATTGAGATGTTTACTCCTTTTTCTAGAAAAACGTATGATCTTCACTATTTTTCTCGGTAAAATTGAGATGTTTACTCCTTTTTCTAGAAAAACGTGAGATCTTCACTATTTTTTCTAGGGAAAATCGAGATGTTTACTCTTTTCTTAGGAAAATTGAGATGTTTACTCTTTTTCTAGGAAAAATTGAGATGTTTACTCATTTTTCTAGGAAAAATTGAGATGTTTACTATTTTTTTTCTAGGAAAAATTGAGATGTTTGCTCTTTTTCAGGTGCAGTTCAATCTGGCCCAGTATCACTCGTTTGCCGACGTGATCAATTACCTGAACGCGCTCGCAATCACCTATCCGGAACGTGTGTCTGTACAGCCGATCGGCACCACTCACGAAGGACGACAAATTCCCCTGATCAGGGTACGCTAAGCACATTTATTGATTTATTGATTTACTGATTAGGAGAGGTTAGCCAGATTCTTAGGAGCCGAAATCAATTCAGGATACCTGAATTTTAGAACAATGACTTTTTAAAGCACTCTTTTGGAAAAATTTGAGACTATTCTATTGGAAAGGTTCCTTGGCGTTGTTGTTCTAGCAAAACTTTGATGATCTTGTTGGTATGAGCCGTGAACTCGACTTTTATTCGAAATCCCTGAGCACTTCTGCAATTGATATCCAGAATTTATTTCAGAATATGAGCAGTTTGCTCTGGCAAATTTCAAGTTTTAGGCCCCTCTTTGTTATTTTTTTTGCATCTAAAACGCCATTCTAGTCATTTTTGTTCAGCTTTCGTCCCATCTATTCAAAATTCACGCAAACGAGCCTATTTTGCCGCCACTTCGCGCCTGTTTGCTGTTCCATTTGTCGTTCCCAAACACAGCAAAGAAAACAATTGTAGCGTCGTGGATCTTTTGTGGGATTCGCACGACTTCTTATTTGGTTCCTTTCTTCACCTGAAAAGACCCTATCAAACAGGGCAGAACCTTTCATCCACACGGCCAAGCGATCGATCCCGCCCAGATCTTCCAATCCCTTCATTCCACCGGGGTCATGTAAATTGATGTCAGACTTGTCTGGGAAGGTGAAAGATTAAGTACAGCGGCTTGCCACCACCGTGTCTCTACGATTCTGAATGGAAGACGAATGCATGGCACATCCTTAGTGGACTAATCTGATCGATTGATTTAATTTTTTATTTGCTTCGATAAAGAATGAGGAAACGTTGATTATCGCCGAGTGGACGAGGCTCGTGAGTGAGGTGCTGGTCAATTAGCTCAATCGGCTACAGTTCCGACGAGTGTCTGTTTGCTTTTGAGCATCCACAAACATCGCCGGGCCGTGGTCGCTCTGTAAAGTGCGATTCCCTCTGACCGTGGCCGACTTCGACCGGCACCGGGGAGAAGATGTTTTACAACATAAATTCCACTTATCAAGGTTGTAAGCTACTATTTATATAATATATTAATGTTTTGAACTAGAATATTCGAGAAGTCGGCTCATACAGTCATTTATTTTTTGTCACCAATCCGCCGTCCGATAAAAACTCTCTCTATAAGAGGTACAGTAATAGTTAGGAAAAGTGGAATTAGCCACGTCTCCGCACTTTTTCCCCTACTTTGATGCTTTGGAAGCTATAGAAATAAGAAAAACAAATAAGGAAAAAGAAGTATCTCTCAAAGTTTCCGAAGCTAGGGGAATCTGGATAGGAACGATCTTTTCTGTTGTTCAACCCTGATCCCTACTCTTCAACTTTTCTGGCGAACCATATTCGATAAAACCAGAAAGAGGGTCATTATTGTATTATACAATTATGATAGTACAATAATGCCCCTCTTTCTTGTTTTATCGAGTATATCATTCACAATATCGCTGGAGAAGTTGAAGAGTAGGGATCAGGATTGAATGAGAGAAAAAGGTTGTTCTTATCCAGATCCGCTTAGTTTTGAAAACTTTGAGAGATATTTTCAAAGTATCGAAGTAGGCACCAATCTGGCGGTGGATCACGGGGCCTCTGACGACGACGAACATGTCGAAACGTTAGGCCAAATAAATCATGATCCACCTTACTAACCTCGTTCGGTTCGGCACGACAATAATTGCGATGGTTTTTTTTCTGTGAAATAGAAAAGCATAGGTTGCACGCAATCAGATTTTTCATTGCAGATCACCAACAAACGACTGGGTGGCCCCAAGAAAGGAATCTGGATCGACGGTGGAATTCACGCCAGAGAATGGGTTTCGCCATCGACAGTTCTCTATTTTATCAGCATGGTACGTCCGTAGTCCGCTGTGTTTTTGAAATTTCTGGTTAACTTTAGAAATAAGCCTAAGTGGGTATCTTCGGACACCAAAGAATGAATCTTACTAACCCTTAATTTCTGCACTGCTCCACCAGTTGAAAGTTCTTGGGATCGATTTGAGGCTCTCTCTCCTTTGAAGCAATTTTCCGTTCCTTAATTCCTTTCCTTCTGTCCTCTTGTATTTGTTTCTCACCTCATTCGGCTGATTAGGATCCTCACCGCTGAAATCCTGCTCTTCTTGAATATTTAGATCTGGAATTGTCTTTGAACTAGAAAATAGCTCCAAAAACTTCTATCCAACCGATATTTCTCTCTTCCTTTGTCCTTCTTCTTCCTACTCTTCTGATCCTCTTCAAACTAGAACAACAGAATAATGGGAGCCTAAGTGGCCTACGGTATTCCGCTACAGGATTGAAAAACGATGCTTAGACAGCCAGCCAGCTAGTAGCTTCAAACACCTCTCGAGAACTAGTTTGTCAGAGTAGTTGGTACTGGATGAGAGATGAAGTGTTGTCGGCCTGACTATGGTTTGCCTATGAAGACGAGGGATGTTCTCTGCTTAGAATTCCCGTAGCAAGCAAGACTTCTATCCATATTTCATTAAGCAGGAGTACGGTAGAAGGAATACGGTTATATCTGATCATTTCAGCTCGTCACACAGTACGATCGGGATCCACAAGTACGGCAGTTCGTCGACCAAATGGAATGGTACATCGTGCCGTTGCTGAACCCGGACGGCTACGAATACTCGAGAAGCAGCAACGATCCGGAAATTCGTCTCTGGCGAAAGAATCGCAGTCCACCAAAATGTATCCAGCAGAGCACAGGTAGATTACGATCTACAGTACCTGACGTAATGCAACGATAAAACAGCGGTAGCGGTGCTTTTTTGCGCCGAATTCGTCGTTTTTCGGATCCAGTGTGGGTCCACGCGTGGTAGCCCGGCCAAAGGCGGGGCCTCGTTGAGCGGTAAGTGACCAGACGAGGTATCGAAGGGGCAATGGACCGAAAATCGAGGGACCAAAAAATCGCCTTCAACAAGCTCCACGAATGTAGAAAATTTGCATAACAAAAGAAAGAGCCCGAATCACTGAATTCAACAGAATAACTATTTTCACGAGTGAATCAATTTTAAACAAAATATTGTAAAACGGCGGTTCCTGCGCAAGAAAGCGCCGCTGGCGCCGTTTTATCGTTGCGACACGTCCGTTACTGTAGTTATTAATTTGAAAAGCCTTACCTCTTCATAGATAGCTAGCCGATCATAGGAGAAGCTCTTGAGAGGGCGTGAGAGGAAATCGCACCCTGAATATGAAACTAATCGATAGGCATATGATGTTGCTAGGTTCATCGCAAAAATCGCATCTCAGGCGGGATTCGAACCCGCGTCTCACGCCTAACCGGGGCCGTGCGTTAACGCGCGCTGCCCTAGCACGTTCCTTAAGCCCGAAGGCTTTCATTTCCAGCACTCATCCGTAATGACGTCTTGAGCGAACGAGCCAGATTGGCATTGCACCAATTAAGCTGAAAACATTTTACAATTAACGTGAAATTCTGTTTTAGAGTTGAAGTTTAAGCTAGAATCTCACGTTAATCGATGGGCGCTCCCGATTCCCCTCAACTTTCCAATCGCTGGCCTATACCCAAGATGTTCCTCAGGAGCATTGCGCTCGAGTACTTGGGGCTCTCGCGCCAGTACTTTGATCTCTATAATCTTGCCCGGAGGATAGTGGGAGAGGGTGGGCACTGACCCTGTGGGTTACTCAGTGCTGACCGCGACCTTTGCTTACCCTCCAATGGTTTTTCGGCTCACAAATCGAGTGTTCTTCCGAATAGTTCTTATTCCTTGTGTTTTATCCTAACCATCTACAAGTCTACTGCTCTTGGTAGTCCCTTTTCTTACTTATGATGTTCCTTTTAGTGCTGCTTTCACCTGGCTGGAGTATTACTCTGCTATCTTGCCTCTGTCCTATCTCTTTCCCAGCTTAACTTGGGTCGTTCCATAGCAGGGTTATTTTCTACCAACCCTCGGAAAGTGGATGACAGTTTACCGAGCCATTTTACGCTTCCTTCAATGCAACCATCTAAAAGGTTAGACTGAGAGTTTTTCTCCATCAGTTGCTACCCGTGAACCTGTGTATGACACCTTTTTCTGCCCCTTCTTGGTAGGGCAAAGTCTTCTGCTCGAGACGGGATCGAACTCTGGTCATATATCTTGAGTCTATACTATCAGTCTCTCAGCCATCTCGTCCATTGCTATTCTTCAACAAAATTATTGTTATTATTTTTACTACACCAACAGGGTGCGCGTGGTGTAGTGGTAAGAGGTGCTATCGATACCCGCACCGCCGATCGATCCCAATCAAGCCCTCCATCCCTCTGGTGTCGGTAAATTGGGACCGGACTTTTCTGATAATTGTGTAGGCCAAACACGCATTTACCAAGTCTCTACGATTCCGAATTGAACACAAATGCACAGCGCGTCTTTACGGAACTGATCAATGCCGAAACCTTTACCTTTACCTCTGCTTTAACCACATCGTGTTCTCGATCTTCTGCTAATTTTTAATGAAAGGTGTTCAATTAATCCGGCCTCGTTCAGGTCTGTTCAGCGCACCGCAGACCACCTGCTGCCAAGGAGTCGATCTGAACCGCAATTTCGACTGGTTCTTCGGACAGGTTGGATCGTCGACGGATCCGTGTTCCGAGATCTATCAGGCAAGCGTTTTTGTTCTCCACTTCTCGAGCGATTGTTTTTGACAGAAACGATCGCGTTGTTGATGGGACAAGCAGAAAACGTTGATTTGCCTTTAGCGATCTTGTTTTGGCTGTTTTTGTGTCCCAGATGCTAAAATGTTGCATCAATTAGAAGCAGGAAATGAAAAGTGGAGGTACTCCTATTATCTAGACGGGGTCGAGGTCATGGTTCTTCTTCAATGCTTGAATTTTTCTTCGGGGTCAAGGTTCTTCTTGAATTTTTCTAAGTATTTTGTTCAGGTAGAAATATTAAAACCCTTCGAGGTCCTCACTGGAAAAGACAACTGAGAAACAGGCAGAAACCGTGTTGTTTTTCCTCCAAGAGAGGGTTTGGTTTCATAGAAAACATATCTTGACGGGCCCATGATCTATACATAAGATACGCCATTCGTAAAGCTAACGAATAGTTAAATAGCCTCGAGCACACTTGAAATTTTTCTTTTTCAACTTGGGTTTAAAAAATTCTCCTGATAGATTTCCCCGTTCCTCCAAAGGTTGGCTTCTACCGGGCTGATCCAGTGATGGAGGAGATGTTTTCGAGAAAATACACACGTAAACCAGGGCCTAAATTCATGACGGGTATCGGCACAATATACCCGCGAATAAACCCCGGTCGGCGCGATTATTCGCATTCATGAACGCGCCGCGGAGTGGAATAGACCCGCGATATCCCCCAAATGAACTCCGCGGCGCGTTCATGAATGCGAATAATCGCGCCGACCGCGGTTTATTCTCGGGTATATTGTGCCGGTACCCGTCATGAATTTAGGCCCAGAATAGAATGCTGTAATGATGGTGTTAGGTTTATCGCGAAAATCGCATCTCAGGCGGGATTCGAACCCGCGTCTCAACCTTTTCAGAGCTGTACACTGACCACTATGCTACTGAGACGACCATTTGGAATCCCTAGTATCTTCCATATATAATAGTAACCCGCAGAAAAGCGGCAATAAAACTGGAATGTACATGTAATATTAAAGGTAAAGGTGTCGGCGACGGTCACTCCCAGGAGAACGCGCCACGCATTCGTGTTCAATTCAGAATCGTAGAGGTATTGTGAATGGGCCTATCCAATGATTTGCGGGGGCCAACTTTCACAGACAAGTCTGATACCAATTTACCCGTTCCGGGAGGGATGAAAGGCTTTATTTTTATCTTTATGTCAGTATTGAACTAACGAAGACACCAAAACCAAGTTAGTAACCAAACACGAAACTGACTCCAAAAAAAATTAATTAATGCTGCGAAGGAATATACGAAACAACAAATGACGAGTTAGCTTGGTTAGCACTCACGGGGATCGGTCTCTCGACCGTGCGAGTGCCAACAGCGCCTCTTATCACTGCACCATGCACATCGCCAATGAAGAAAGTGACGATATTAATAACCTGTTATCCATTTCAGGGCGCCTACGCGTTCTCCGAACCTGAAACAGCCGCCGTTAGGGACTTCATCCAACGACACAAAGTGCACACCTTCCTCACTTTCCACTCTTACTCTCAAATCCTCATGTATCCCTTCGGTCATCAAGTCAGGACCTACTCGAACGACTTGCACGATTTGGTAAGTTCTCTTTATATAAGGCTCAGGAAAGGTGCTTTAACTTGGAAATCTATAATTATAGAAGAATATAAATTATAAACATACTAAGTATATTCCAAATTTATTACCACTTTTCTGTGGGTGCTAGGTTTATCGTAGAAATCGCATCTCAGGCGGGATTCGAACCCGCGTCTCAACCTATCTGGGGCTATGCACTAACCATCATTACAACATCCTATTCTAGTATATATATTAAGGTATAATTATAAACTTACTAACTAAATTACCAGCCTAACGTCCAATGATTGTACTTTTGCTTAGATTTCCGGCGACAACACCACCATGACCTCTTTTTTTTTTGAAGAAAAAGAAGGGCACACTTAAATGGCTCAAAATGAAGCAACCGCTCCGGTTCAGCATGACAGTTTCAAGAACTGAATATAAAACCCTGGTTGTTCATATGGTGTAGTGATCTAGCGTGGGCTCGAGGCGCAGGTTCGATTCCCGTCTGAGGCTCGATTTTTTGAAAGATCTTATCACCAGCATTATGTCATCTATTAGGTCGTCGGAAAAGTTTCCCGCCACTTTTGCCAATGTTTTCAAAATTGTTCCTTTCCTTTATTCCACTCGACATCCGACACATTTATGCATGATTACCATCAATAACATCTTGTTATTTATCAGATAAAATTGGAACTCTCCTCCTCCAGAATTTCGAGAGTTTTGATGTTAAGAATTCGGCGAGCCACGTTTTGAGGTACTCTCACTCGTCGAGCTGGTTGTCTAGTAATTGAATGGAAAGCGAATGGAACAAATATTATTTTGTTGGAGCAAGGTTCGATGAATGTCCTGGATAGGTCATCGGAAGTGTCGGATATTTTTGAAATTTTTAAAAGGTCTCCTTCCCAATAGGTGAGTGCGCGTCATGGTGACTGAAGAAGGTTTTCTCATGTTTCCCACTAACGACTGCTCCGTCGCCATCGAAGTGGCGATGTTAGACATCGTTGCTGACAGTAGCATCTGCAGGTAGCAGCTCCTATCGAATGCCTCATTTGCAGTTCAGCTGCACACCGATCATCTACCATTTCGGGTGGAGTTGCGGTTTTGAAATTTTCGCTGGTTTGCTGCAAGTGAACAGTAGGAGATTTGGCGTGTGATTGGTGTACGCTACCCACTCCTTGATGCCTCTGACCAAATTGCCGGGCGAATGAAAATTTCCTCGGAAAGTTGAGATGGTCGTGCATGCACCCGTCTCCATCTGTAGGTGTCCGCCGCTAAAGCATGCCGCGACAATGTGCCCTATTTTCTCGTGGTTCTAAAGCCTCAGAGACGGGCAACTTGTGTGGATATATGGCACTCGAGTTGCGCTATCAACTTAGGGGTACTACGCCGGCCATCCTCTAAAGCCAGCTCCAGAAGACTCACTCAATACCAGTGACTGCCCTTCTCGGCTACTGTTCTTCTTCGAGGCCAAAATAGGCCTTTTTGAATATACGGAACCAAACTTTCGCTGCATTAAGAAAGACAATTGAAGGATCTACAATAGTGCACATGCCGTTCCCTGAACTTCTTTCAACGCGTTGTTTTATGAGCTCGTAAAGAAAAAGCAGTTCAAGATACCTGCAATCAATATCGATTTTCTCTGCAATACCTGCAGTGCTGAACCAGGACAACTGTGGTATATGTAGCTCATAAATCAACCTACATAACGGTTATAAAGGTGAGATCCCGAAACCCGTTTTAAAGTTTTGGTGAGCGGTCAAACTGAGTGGCGGGAAACTTTTCCGACAACCTAATATTTCATCTGATTATAAAATTTTTCAGAGATCAACTGCCCTGAGCGCCTCATCACAACTACAGCGAATGTTCGGCACGAACTATAAAGTTGGAACAGGAGCTGATACACTCTGTGAGTTCCCTTTGGAAACGTTCCTCCTTGAAAAAAAAGAAGAAAAAGGAAAGGAAAGATATCAGCACTGATATCTGAAAAGATTATTTGATAGGGGCTTCTTAACACCTTTCCGAGATAGTTCCCAATTCCAGATCCTGCTTCTGGAGGTTCAGAAGACTGGGCGAAAGGCAAAGCTCACGTGAAATATTCGTACCTGTTCGAATTGAGGCCCGAAGAGCAAGTGTGGGACGGATTTCTGCTTTCAGAAAACCAGGTTTGTTTAAAATCTGCGAAAAAAATTCAAATTCAAAAATTTTTCAAACTAAACTCATGAGTAATCAGCAATAATAATTCACAATTAATTAATTAACCAATTAATAATTAGTCATTAATTGAATTCAAATTCAAGTTCAACAATTTCAAAATTGTGGAGTAATATACCTTTCAGAAAACCAGGTTCTTGCTTCAAAATTTGCAAAAAAATTCAAATTCGGAAATTTTTCAAATTAAATTCATGAATAATCAGCAATAATAATTCACAATTAATTAATTAACTAATTAATAATTAGTCGTTAATTAAATTCAAATCCAAATTCAAAAATATCAAAATTGTGAAATAATATACCTTTTCGAAAACCAGGTTCTTGTTTCAAAATTTGCAAAAAAATCACATTCGAATTTTTTTCAAATCAAATTCATAAATAGTCATTAATAATAATTGAAAATTAATTAATTAATTAATAATCATCAAATAAATTCAAATTAAAATTTAAAAAATTTAAAATTGTGGAATCATTTCCCTAAATTCTCAATTTCATCCCAAATTTTCTTCTTGAACTGAATTTCGATCGTAAACTCATGCTTGCTACAGATTATGCCGACCGCTCGAGAAACCTGGGAGGCTGTGAAGGTGATCGCCGCGCAGACGTTGGCATTACAAACCGTTGCTCGAGCTCCACAACGTCAGGTAGGTGTCAGCGTTTTATTTTTGGTAAATTTTAACCAAAAGTAGGTTAAGGGGAGTAGAATCTATGCACGTACGGTTCGTATTCATCCTTCCTTGGGCGTACATTTTTATTAAAGGTAAAGGTGCTTCCATTGATTAGTCCCCTGAGGACGCGCCACGCTTTCGTGTTCAATTCAAAATCGTAGAGGCACGACGAGTGCGTATTTGGCCTATACAATGACTTGCGGGGGCAGACCGGGTCGGGGTCAAGGTTCTTCTTCGAAGCTCAAATTTTTTGACGAATTTTATTCAGGTAAAAATATTAAACAATTCGAGGTTATCAGTTTAAAAAACTGTGAAACAGTCGGAAACAGTTCTTCTTCTTCCAGGAGCCGTTTCTAAGGTTCTTGATTCATAGAAATCTAATCTTGACACTCCCATGATCTATACATAAAAACCTCACTCGTAAAGCTAAGGAATAATTGAATAGCGTCGAGCAGAATTGAGATTTTTCGTGGTCAACTTGGGTTTCTAAAATCATCCTTTTGAATTTCCCCGTTACTCGGAAAGTTGGCTTCTACCGGACTGATCCACTGATGGAAGAGATGTTTTGGAAAAAAGGGTAATGAAAAGTTAAAGGTAAACGTGCCCAGGTCGGTCCGCCGCTAAGGACGCGCCATGCATTCGTCTCCCATTCAGAATGTTCGAGGCATTTTGAATGAGTACTTGGCCCATACAATGACTTACGGGGTCCAACCGCTATAACAAGTCTGTGTCTTCACCTTCTCAGACAGATTTGGTAGCAGTTTACCCGATCCCGAGGGTGGGAAGGCTCAGTTAGTCCGGGCGAGGATCGATCGCACGGCCGTGCAGGTGTCAGCAGCGCATCTTACCACTGTAATATAACCATCGCAACAATACCAGTTGACACTGAGCCTCTGCTGGCCTTAATCGGAATGACAATCCCCGAGGAAATGAACAGAGGATATTCTTCTCGGCTTGTTACTGATCTATGCTTCTTTCACGTGCCATAATCGAATTAGGGCTTCTTTGTTAGCCTGTCACAAGCGTTTTAGGTGTTTGCCGTTCAAAAGCGTGCTTTTTAGGCCTACAGCTGTCTTTCTTCCCGATAGGGATAGCTAAATAAAATACCGGTGGAATAGAACCAGCCACTATACACTAGCCACAGTACACGATACAACTTTATTGACATTACCTCAAACTTGGGTAATTAAACCACAATTATTTGGGATATACGAAAGAATACGGAAAATAATGAAAATAATAAAGATTGATGCGAACTATCACCTAATACCTAAAGTGACCATGATTTTCAATGAATATGATAAGGCTATTCAATCTCGTGATCGTGATAAAACAAATGAGTGATGGAGAAGCTGAAGAGACGACTGAATGGTTGGGGTTCAATCTGACTTTTATGCATCGTTCCAACTGATAAACGCTTTCCATCTAGTTGCCATGTTCGACTCTCGATGAATCTCGGCATGATGGAGAGCAATTGTAGGTTTAATGCTGAAGCTCGACGTCCGAGATTGGCACAGATATTTATTCAACGGACTGACGTTTCGGCGTGTATCGCCTTCTTCAGAGTCTTAGCCCAGGAGATTGCTGCCAAAATCTGTGCCAATCTCTTTCTCTTAGCCTCTGAAGGCGTCTTGTGCCTGAATTCCAAAACGTTGCGGCGACAACGCTCAGATAATCTACATTTTGTGCAGAAGACCGTAATGTTGTTCGATATAATAGCAGATCTTCCTGCCTGCAGCGAAGTATGTCCAGACCCTTTTCCTACGAGAGAAGCTCAATTCCCTGGAAATGACCTTGTGCTGCATAAGAACTCGAAGAACGCGGGAAAGCTTCGATAGAAGAAAAGTGCATAAAGTATAGAAGAAGTGCATGAAAAAGCAATGGAATGCGAACGAGGAAGTAGATGGAACGTGACTGCGGTGGTAAACCTCACCACTGGAAACCCACCTGACGCGTTCAACTGCTATTGTTCCCGAAAAATGTCATCGTGACCTCTTACAAAGGGCTGTAGGATGTAAAAAAGTAAACCTGTCGAAGTTGATCAGCCGCTTAGGACGCGCCATGCATTCGTCTCCCATTCAGAATATTAGAGGTATAGTAAATGAGTACATGACCTACACTAAGAATCGCGGGGCCAGTTGCTATACCATGTGTCTTTATTGAAATTTATTGTGTGGTTAAATATTTCGGTCACAGGTGATAGTCGCTACATACCACCTTTCCTAGTGAAGTTTTAAAATTTTGCGTATTTTTTCTGTAGAATTTCGAGTGTCAGTGTTTCTACCATACCATACAATTCTGGAATCAATTTACCCGACCTCGAAGGGCGACCCATCGCTCGATCGCAGGGTGGAGGTAGCGATTCTTACCACTGCGAAGTGAGCAAACTACTGCCGACGGCGTGATCTGCTTCGCTGTCGAGTATGAAGGGGCCCTAGGAGACGGCTTTTCTTCCCTATCATCCCTCCCTTGATAATTGATTATTGTTTATCTTTTATTTATTTATTTATTTATTTATTTATTTATTTATTTAATACGTCTGATGACGCGCCAAAAACAAAAATAGGAGAGGGTAAAAAGAAATACGACAAATGAGAAAAAACTCAACACAAGAAACGATCCAGAAACACTGTGCAGGCCTCTTAAATAGTTAGGTAACGCATACCCTTTTTAATTAAATCCAGAGGATTTCACGTGGGAAGAAGAAACCAACGCCTTCAAGTTTACGCTTTATAGGCGTGCTAATCAACTTAATTAGTATAAAAAACAGAAACAAAACGGAGACAAATGATCATAAAATGATGAAATTGAGGGGAAGGAAGTGGTAATTAGTCAAAGAACTAGAACTGAATTTATTTTTTGAAGAATTTTATTTGAAGAACTCACAATCTTGGACTTCTAAAAGCCGAACTCATGATATTTACATTTTTTAGTTTTTGCTCTTTTTTCAACCGTCAAAGTATAAAGTATACCGATGTTTTTAGGTTCGACAGTGCTTGGATCGAGACTCGTTGTGCAGCAGTTGGGCGCAAGGTGGAGCTTGCGCCAATTGGCCCGAGATGCGACAACGATGTCCACGATCGTGTGGCTTCTGCACCAAGTAGACACCTCAACCTTCCCATCACATGAAAATCAAAGAAATTATCAGAGAAATTCTGCACAAATTCTTCGCTGGCTTTGTGTTTCGCCGCCGCCGCCGCTGCTGCTGCTGCTGCAGCTGCTGCAGAGCTTGCTGTTCTCAGCCGCTCTCTCTCTTCTAGTAGTCGCTTCGTGCTACTCGTTCAAAGTGAGGCTTTTCTTTGGTTAATTTTTTCCAGGTTTTCTTTTCGCTAACACTTTTATAGAAAGCTTGTTTGATATTAACTTTTTTGCTGTGACTTTTCGAGTAGAAGTTTTTGGTTCGTAGTTTTCCATCTCTAGGGAATGGCTTTTAGAACAGATTGCGATCTATGTAGATCACATTATTTTCGAACCCTATTACTGCAATTTTGCCACCTTTCTTAACGTAGCAAGCCTCCGGCATGGCTTATACCTCGATCCCGCTGCTGCGCGACACAATTAGCCTGAAGCCATCGCGTCGCGGCGCGATTACTCAGTTTTAACAGGATTCGACGACATTTCTCTTGAAAATTGTGTTTTCTGGTAAACACGATACACATCGCAAGCCATATTATCGGTTTACCAGACCTACTACGGTCTGAGCCTTGTGCAGTCTTCCGCTGCCTATCGCAACGGCTAAATAGCTTCAAATACCTCGATTTACCTTTCTTTTTTCTTTCTGGACTTGACTCTTTACTGTTCTTTCTTATTTTCCAGCAACTGGTCGATAACGCTCCACACCTAACCTTTTTCGCTTTGAGGTTTGTCCTCAGAAAAATCGTTGGAGAACGGCCTTTTTTCTTATTTTTGTCTAACAGGCTTTCCGAACCCGCAGAAGAAGCCGACCAGTCATTTGGTTTCACGCTTGTCGAATAGCCTTTTCGGTAGAGCCAAGAATGCCACCGCCGCCCTCTCCGATGGCGCCGTTCCAGTCCGTTACCGACGCACAAATCACGCCTAGACACTAAGTGAACGAGGCGACTAATATACCCAACGGAAAGGTCTCATACCTGGTTCAAGGACGCACATTCGTGTTCCATTCGGAATCGTAGAGACATGGTGAACGCGTATTTTACCCATTCAATGAGTTGCGTGGGCCAGCTGCTATACCAAGTCACTGTCTCTATCTTCTCAGACAAGCCTGGTAAATAGTTACCCGACTCTGACGGAATTGAAGAAATGGCTACCCTGGGCGACGATCGATCCCTCGACTCTGCGCCCCCACGCATTAGAGGAAGTGGCGCCTCTTACCTCTGAATCACGGACGCCCTTGTGCTATGTATAGTACCAGAACCGCCCCAACGATAAAACGGCACTAGCGACGCTTTTTTGCGCAGAAACCGCCGTTTTTCTACATTTTCTTTATAATTGATTTCTCAAAAAATAGGTTTGTATTTGCAGTCAGCAGGTCGAGCTCTATCTTTTCATGTAAAAATTTTCTATGTTCGTGAAACTTGTTAACAAGCAATTTTTTTGACCCTTCGATTTTCGGGTCATTGCCCCGTTGATTCCCCGTTTGGTGACTCATCGCCTGACGAACCCCCTCCTTCGCCCGGGCTACCACGTGGGGACCTCCGTTGGGAATGCGGCGTAAATGAATTGAGGTAGGCTCTGTTTGGGTCACCACGTGTGGACCCCAAAAACGACACCTTTTGCGCCGCTGTTGTCGTTCTATCGTCCGATGTTGTAGCGATGAATATCAGAGACATAGCCGTAGGTTGATATACGGTATAATTGAAATTTATTATTTTGTTAAATATATCAGTCACGGAAATTGACAATCAGTAATTATCACCTTTCCGAGTGAAGTAGTGAGATTTTGCATTTTTTTGTATGTAGAACTCCGAGTATCATTTCAATGTCATCGTCAGCGCATTCAACGCCGCCATGGCATTTTTTACAATCTCTTTTGACACCTGTTGTGATAACATGGGTGATAAATGAGCCGACAAAAACTACAGTTTGTTTTGGTGACTCTAAGGAAGAATCAAGTTTCCTCTATGACGCAAGAATGCTTCAAAGTACAACAAAAAACAAATATAAAATAAAACGATATAAAATAAAAAATACATATAATAAATAAATATAATATAAAATAAAAAGAAACCAATGCGATGGTGTTTGTCGCAGGAGAGGTTTTATTTTTGAAATTCTCGCGCGCGTTTGAGACCACGACTTCGTATGCGGCGGCTGATCTTTTTGCTTTTCTGCATTTACTTTTTTAGTTTTTTTTCGCTATTTTTTAGATTTGCATAGGGTGCTAGATTTTTTCTATTCTTTCAGAGCCAAAATCGTGCATGTTTTCGCGTTTTCGCATTTCGCTATTCTCTATGCATCGCATTAATAGAAAGCGCATGATGAATACCATTTTGACTTTCAAATGCAATTTGAGTGACTTGTAAAAAAACCGAATTTGAACCACATTAATTAGCTTGTCACTGAATCATTTCCGCATTTTTTCTCCGGTTAACACAGTCTAGATGATACGCTCGTCTGTCTTCTGTTATTCTACATTTATATTTCCATTTCCTGATTTTTTATTATATTTGATATTTTTCCAGACGCCGATTCGTCGGCCACTCCCGCAGAATCCCCTTCAGCACCAAACACTATTCCAAAGGGCGAGTGTTTTCACGAGCGTTTAACTAGGGCAAAGTGCAGCTCGTTGCCTATTTAATTACATAGTAGTGTGTAAAGTCTGTAAAATTGTTATGTATCATAGAAATCGATATCCACTTTATTCATTTGTATGTAATAATTATGTGTGTGTGCCTACCGTACCTACGGTTACGGTATCGTCTGCATTTTGTGCATCTTTATGTTGTTTTAGAATCGTTTTCAGTGGCATTTTTGTCGTTGGCATTTTTAGATGAGCTCGATATGTACGTATTTTGATGTGATTTTTGTCCGAGGCGATTTCTTGTGATGTTTCTAAGCTGCTCGTTCCTTACCGCTGCCGTTGAAAGTGTTGAATGTCGAATAGCCAGGTCGAATAAATCTTTCGCATTTTTGTTTGGTTCTCAGTTTAAAGGAAACAGCTAGGACGGGAGCACTTGGATGGTCCCACGAGGAATACTCTGTCTACTACTTTGAGGGATCACAGGGTTCATCGATATGAAGACCTTCTAATTTATTTATCCTACTATATAATAAGCGAAACCCAAACGATGTTTGTCATGGGTGGCTCATATGGGTCCCGCCGCGATAGTCTGTTACCGTACACCAAATGCACCCGAGCGACAAGGGAGCTGATAATGTGACTGATTAAGTGGAGTAATGCCGAAATTTCCAGAATTTCCATTTCATTCGTGTCGGCCGATAGGACGCTGGAGTGCTGGTTTATTTATACTATACGTCAATATGACGCACCTGTGCACTAAAAGTAAAAGAAACAACAACAAAAACAAAGTTAACCGGGATACATCTGCACTGTGAGTCAATAGCATGGTAATCGATATCGGTAACCTCGCAAATATGTTAGGAGGGACAACCGTCACCCGGCAATTATCCGATAATTAAAGAGCTTGTTCTAAAGATATCATTGCACAAAAAAATAAAACTAACACTTAATTAAGCATATTAACCATGTACCACAAAAGCATATTAACTAATCGAGGTGGCGGTGTCTATTTTGGCACACACAATATCGCGGAACATTCGAGACCTTTTGGATAGGTGCCAGGGCCCCTTAGATGGATCGGAAAGAGGAATGTGTAGCCCCGACCTATGAGGGTTTGACCAAGCTGATCTCGTCCTCGGAGGTAGCCATTGTGGGTGGTCCGTATGGGTAAGGCTCTTTCACCCGCTAACCTCTGTACATATCTGAGGGTGACTGGTGGCCAGTCACGGCCACGGCTATTAAAATAAGCTTCTAATTGATCCTTTGTACCTTGAACTCCCATTCTTCTGGTCCTTAGAATATTCTCTTGTAGAGTGAAATGGTGCTTGTATATATTTATATTCAACATATTAGACTCATGTGGTACAGTGGTAAGAGGCGCTGTTGAAACTCGCACAGTGGAGTGATCGACCCCCCTGGCTAACCAAGCATTCTATCTCTCCGAGGTCGGTAAATTTTTCCCTGTCTTGTCTGTGAATGTAAAAAATAGCTCCGTACAGCGACTGGCCCCACAAGTCACTTTATAGGTACGCATGAATATAAATAAATATATAAATAATAATAACTATAAATAAGCACTCGCCACGCCTCTTCGATTTGAATGGAACTCGAATGCGGCAGCACGCCCTTAGGAGACTGATCAACGCCGACACCTTTACCTTAACGCCTACCTTTACTAGGCTTGGGAACATCGTGAAAACGTTAGCCAATTAAAAAAAAACTGTTGCATCAATTTCGGTGGGCTCTCGTGGTGCAGTGGCAAGAGGCGGTACTGACATAGCACGCTCGATCGATCCTCGCCCGGGCCAACCAAGCCCTACTTTCTCTGGAGTGGGGTAAATTGGTAGCAGAATTTTCTGGGAACGTAAAAACATTGACTTGGTACAACGGCTGGCTCACGCAAGTCATTGCACAGGCCAAATAGCCACCAAGCCTCTACGATTCTGAATTGAACGCGAATGCGGCGGCGCGTCCTTCGGGACTGACCAGCGCCGATACCTTTACCTTTAACTTTTACCAATTTCGGTCATCTCCTCAATAGTCAACATCAATAAGATCCAAAACAGCCGATTCAGCTGAAGCAGCTGTAGCAGCTGCAGCTGCTGCAGTTGGCGATGATACAGCTTGGAGGAGGAGGAGCCAACGGCGGCGGCCGGCTGAAAACCTGGTCCACACACGGCCCCAAAACTGGATCGTCATGAAATAGCGCGGCGACGTCAGAGGCGGCATGCGTCGACTTTGCGATGTGGTCGACGTCGTCGTCGTCGTCATCGGGCTCATCTCCAGCTTCTCCTTGCCCAGCATCGTCGTCGCCGCCGACGAGCTCGCCCCGTCGTCGGCAGCTCCCTCAACTGACGGCGTCGTCAGCGTCTATCGGCTGCTGCCGAGAAATCTGACTCAATTCGATGCTATTCGCCAGCTCTATGATAATTCCACTGATCTCCAGGTGAGCTTCGATCAGTTACCTCGCTCTCTTACCTTTTTTTTGCCCAAGATTTCCTATCTGTCTTTCGTCAGATGATATATCATGTATCACCCGTTCAAACAGGAACTCCTTCTTCCCTTCATTCTCTGCTTATTTCTTTCTCTGCTTATTTCAAATGTTTGTTCTCGTGTTTGAGCAATGTGGTTGAATCGGAACGTTAATCGGTACTTTTCCTCTCAATGCCCAATTATCACCCAAGCGTATCATATTACCTCTTAATGCACATCCTTGTGTAACGCTCGTGTTCCACATCAGGCAGATTAAACAGGCTGCACATGACCATAATGCGGTTGAATACGGAAGGGGATACGTTAATCGTTAATCACCTAAAAGCAGGCCGATCGCATGATCTATTGGAACAATAGTGGGATTAGACGGATTAGATGAGGAGCTGTATGGGTGAAGGAACTGGCTAGAGAAGCGTCTGTTGTTCATCCATAATTTCACTGAACAAATCCAGAATGATTCCAATGCTTTTCTGCATAATATATCAGTCTCCTATATTTTTTCGTTATTGTTATCAAAACGACAGAAGAGATATGATCGAAGTAAGCCGCGAAGGTGGTGATCCAGGACGGGGATTGATGAACGGTTCACCGGCCGGCTGCAGTGATATTCACCTCGGTTATCCGCCAAAACGTGATTCATCAACGCGCGATGAGTTACTTTGAGATGGTGCGGTTACGGCCATTGCAACTAACCGACGCGCACACCGGTTACCGGTATGTTTATGAATCAGAAATCCCGGTTAAATCCGGTGGAATTCAGAGGTGGTACCGTCCAGAGGTGATCTCACTGTCCGGGTCGGTGAATCCGCCGATGAAATTCACCGGCGGTTTGGAAGTTCATGAATCCCTTAATCGGTCTTCAGGCGATTGGTGATCATCAGCTCCCTGTCGCTGTGGTGGGTGTACGGTAACGGACGATCGCGGCGGGACCCATATAAGCCACCCATTACAAACGTCGCGGATTCGCTTATCATATAGTAGGATATTTGTCGCCTACAATATCTATATTCATATCAATATTTATTTATCATATTATGTTAGTGTAATTGAAAACAATTTGCAGAAAAAGAAAGGACGAAGGAGGAAGTAACCCGTCTCACCTTTTCGCCTTATACAGGATAAATAGTAGAAAAGGGTAGACCTACAAATGGGTAGCACACCCTTAGGATCATCGGTAAGGCTAGCAGTGCACCATGGGAGGGTTACGCGAGGTTTTGGAGTGGCTGGATTCTAGGCTTGTCGTTCCCAACTTGCCTGAGGCGAAGCTCATAACCTTCTAAACTAATGGCAGTTTGTATATCCCCTGCGGTAAAATTACATTCTAAAAGGAATGTGAGATGGAAACAAGCGCTTACGTATCGGAGTTATGATCTGATAATATATTTCTTAGCTCTAAGCACATTTTCAGTCATTTTGTTAGTAAGTCGAATCTCTTGAGACTATTGGATCTTTCCAACGACTTGTAAAAAATGATCCACTCCAGTACTGAATTACGTTGCAGTCTTTGCGTAAGCGTTCAAAAGATTTAATTTCTCGTTCCATCTTGTCTAACGGCTGTCTTTCATAGTCGTAATAAATTGATTGATTGACTGAATTGATTGAATGCTCAGAGGGGCAGCCGAGAGTCCCTATGGGTAAGTTATATAGTGTGGGAAAGTACAGCAAACCATCCGAAAAGGAGGATAGCTGCTGGGATGCAAGAGTACGCTAGGAAGGGCCTGGGACTTGTCTGGGGCCGAGAAATCCCCGGCTTGGGAGAGACGAGCATACGGCCCTTGGATAAATAGAATGTAAGGATCGTAACCTAGTACTGGAACGTATCGTTGGTACCGTTCCGCCTCATTGATACGCTGCTCAACGTCGCGGAATTGCTGCTTTGAATTGAATTTTTTTTCGAAAGCAATCAATCTTCGAACAATAGCGACGGAAGAAACTCGAAAAACTGAAAGTCGAAGGACGACGACCTCCTAAAGAAATGGGCACGCGCTCAACCAGCGTGTCAATGCCCGTCGATCAGTCGCAGTTAAAGTAAACTGAACGCGGTGGCGTCGTTTGCGGTCGCTACCTCAATTCTCCCGTTTACCTTTATTCTAAGTGGAACAAAAGTACACTTGGAGCTAAAAACACGGGTAAAATTGTCGCCCTCAACGACACTTCCATCATTTTTCGATTCACTGTCCTATTCATTATAAAATTCAACGCAATCTGACGTCATAGATTGCCTCTGTTCAGAATGATATAAGATTTATAAAATTTTGTAGATGCATGGTGAATGCCTATTTGGCTTATATAATGGCTTACGGGATCGAGACACTGTTCCCAAAGAGATGAGAGGCTTGGTTAGACTTGAGGTCGATCGCTCGATCCCGCAGCTGGAAGTAGCGCCTCTTACCACTGCACCACACGGTTTACTAAAACCGCATGCCATTCCTTGTCAAATTACATCCTGTCCTTGTTCAAGACACGAAAAAAGCTGTTGAAACAGTAAGGTCCTCCATCAACTCGTCATCGAGCTGTAAAGTGACGAATTTTGTTTGGAGACCACCAAACACCACCCACGAAAGGCAATCTATGACATCAGATTGCGTTGAATTTTGTAACGAACAGGACAGTGATCGAAAAAATGATGGAAGTTCAGTTGAGAGGTCGTCGGTGTAAACCAAGAGACCTTTGAACACTAAAGATTGGTAAAAAAACTTGTTTTGCCCACGATTGATGAAGGGAGTTGTTAGTGAATATCTACGGCACCTCCTAATGTGTATTTTCACATCTAATGACTGATCGAATTCAATGGGTTCAGTAAGAGCAAGCAGAAGTGTAGAAAAGCTGGGTGACACCGTCTGTTAACAACTTTGATTATTCTCGAAGAACTGAGAGTAAATAGTGCGTCGGAAATTTTACGTTTCTCAAGTGGAGAAAAGATCTCCAGAACAGCCGCCGAGCCTCCTCCAAGATTCGTGAGCTGATTATTTATATCCTAGAGCAAACGGTGTACCGTTACCTGTGTGCTGCCTCGGCGCAGCTTATAACTTTGGGGGGTTCACCAAAGAATAGTTCTTCTGATACAAGTAAATTTTGTAACAAGTATTTATTCTGTTGTCTCTGGTTTCTTCGTGTTTTCCTGGGTCCTCGTGAGAGCACTCGCAATGGAAAAATTAGAACTTCCTGTTTCTCACTGGAGAGAACAAGCGCAGAAAATTCGTTTGGCCTCTGGGTTCTTCGTGACGAACTCGCTAGAGAGCCTTTTTTCGTTCTCCTGGGTCCACGTTAGAGCACTCGCAAAGGAAAAATTAGAACTTTCTGTTTCTCACTGCTGAGAACGAGCGCAGAAGGGTTCAATTCCGGGCTGATGCACCGATTTGGAGGGTTTCACCAGAGATGATTCTTTCGATATTTAGTAGCAAGTATTTAATGTTACGTGTACGTATATCAACAATATCACCGTAATCATCCTATTTATATACACATTTGTCGGTGCAGCCACCGAACAGCCCATTGGGCCACTTTGTTCACCATATGGGTAACCACATCAGACGGCACCGCCCCTGAGTGGAGCAACAGATTTGACTTGATTCATGACTGCTCACTCACGGCATGCCGTTGGGTCGTGCCCCTAGAGGGCCGTCTCGAGAGATACTTATATTATATTGTACTCAGTATAATCCCATCCCTCCGGGGTCCAGTAAATTGATACCAGACTTGTTTGGGAAGGCAAGCACTGACTTGGCATAGCGGCTGGCCCCCGCAAGTCATTGTATAGGCCAACTACGCATTCACCATGCCTCTGCGATTCTGAATTGAACACGAATGCGGCGACGCGTCCTTAGGGGACTGATCGAGGCCGTCACCTTTACCTTTCCCTATACCTTAACTAATACGGCCTCCCTATGGCTAACTACTACTTTCTATAGATTGGGTTGTGTATCCACAACAACAACTATGATATTGATTGGACAACCCCTACAGTTATTGATTTCCAAGTGGAGACGAAAGAGAATTGAATTCTCGTAGACTGGTGGGGATTGTGCAGGATGGGGTCCGCAATAGTGCGTCGAATCCACACGCATTTTACCTGTAAACCTCACAAAACTGTCCTATACCACCACAAAGATAAAATGGTAAAAAGTTATATTCAGACGACTGATTTACATCGAGCAGTCCTGCTACTAGGAGACAACACCTGTTTGGTTAACTAGCACTATAGCCAAGCGAACTCCTTTCAACTAAAATTACTTTTGACCACCCGCAGTCATCCCTTCCTTGTTCATTGCATTTCATTTTCTGTGGTCAACTTCGTTAGGTATTACTAACACTGCTGTTGTGTTTCTGTTTAGTACTGACATGAAGATAAAGCTAAAGATAATGATAAACAAAGGTAGAACAAACGATTAGTTTATTTGTGATGCGATAACCCCTTCAAACTCAAACGGTCTTGCTTGTTTCATCCATAAATTATGGGTTTCTGATTGGTTTTTGTCTTCGAAGAAGAACGAGAAAAGCAGCGGAGAAACCGCTCCGAACCGTGACGCGTTGCCCGTCGCGCTCGTACATCACAAAAGCTGGACGCTGAAAACGAATTGAACTCATTTTCACGCATAACCGCTCCTCTTGTCTGCCTACGTAACCGCACCATTGATGAATCACTTTCACCAGTTCATAGTAACCTAAAAACCACAGGTTACGACCACCGGTTTGGACCGATAATAGCACTCATGGGTTTCGGTGCACGTAGAGAATCAGAAGGCCGAAGCACAAATGAAGCACATACCCAACTGTGCCAGTCATTTTCTCTTACCAGACAACCTCTTCATTCCTTTTATTTATTTATTTATTTATTTATTCACTTAATACGTCAGAAGACGCGCTAAACAAAAAAGGAAAACAAACAGACCATCACAAAACGAGTAAAACCTTGAAATAAAAATGACATAGCACTAAAACAAGTAGAGCTAAACACAAAATACCATCAGAGAAGGGATTGCTTTGTTATAAAGCATTTCTAGGCCACATTCCTGGGCAACGGGCAAAAAATACCAGTCCAAGGTTTCTTTCGGGGAATGGTGGCGTTTGGTTTCCCTGTCAAACTTTTTCAACCGGTCAGTCCACTTTTTCCTACCAATAGCTGTCAGTTCGTTCGAAAGTGTCGCTGAAACCGGATTTTGGGTGAAAACTGTCCCGGATTTCCCCAGACTTATCGTTAGATTTACCCTCAGAAACCTGGGCCCACATTCATGTGCGGCGAGCGGTCTCCGAAACCCCCGTCGGCGATAAACCCGCTCGATAACGTCGAGGTCTCCAAAGCCCTGCCTCATCGCGAGGTGTGATAGACCCGCGATAAACCCCGATTAAAACCCGGGCGCGTTCATGAATCTTGGTTTGCGCGCCGTTTGGGGTATATCTCGGGATTTGTGGGAGGTTTACCGATGATGAATCTAAGCTCTGAACTACGAACAGAGACATCTTTCCTGGACGTGTAAGGGAAGCTGAGTGAATCGACAGCAACTCTGTTATTCAGGGCCCACATTCATCATTGGTAAACCCCCGATAAACCCCGAGATATACCCCGAACGCCGTGCAAACTTTGTCTACGTGAACGCGCGCCACATCAAACGGGTTCATCCCATTGATCGCCGTCGCGATGAGGCCGGGTTTGGGAGACTCGATGATATCGTTGATGAATCGCCCTGGTTGTGTAGAGGAAGCTCGCCTGTTCATGAATCTGTTATCCAGGATTGCAACACGGAATGTATCATGCTGATTAGTGACGGATTCGATTCAATCACCGTGTCGCGTGTCTGAAAACGACGCGGCGACGAGGAAACTCGTCCACGGACGGGTTCCTACCGTCGGCATGCCAATGGACACAACGTGTATTTGTGGTGTGTGTGGTGTGTATGTGCTGCTTATGCAACGGATGCGATAAGATAAATCGACAGGGTGGCGATGGTCTGTGAGCGATCGCCCCCACCGATTGGACGTGTTTTCAGCTGGCCGATTAGTTACAGTTTTCGCTGTTCTTTGCGATAGCGCCGTGCACTTCTCACTATTCACTTATAGGATATCGCTATCGCTAACGACCGGCGCCTTTTCACCACATCAGGCGCCAGTCGTCGAAAGGGAAACTGAACAGAGAATAGGGTAAAGTGCTAGAAAACCCAGAGGAAAACAGGTCTTGCTAGGAGGAATCGCTGAAATTTGGTCAAAAAATTACAGTACGACCTGTACAGTCTTGCAGAGCAAGCGTGATACAGTGGTAAGAGGCGCTACTTTTAGCCACACGTTCGGATGATCGATCCTCGCCCAAGTTAACCAGTATTTACGTCCATTCACGGCTGGGTAAATTGGTACCAGGCTTGTCTAGGAAGGTGAGGACCCTGACTGACTTATACAGAGCCTAACGCCCACAAGTCATTGAATAAGCCAAATACGCATGCCTCTGCGATTCTGAGCGGGAGACGAGTGCATGGCGTACCCTGGTGGATTGATCAACGTCGACTGCTTCTCTCTACCTACATACAGTAGTTACAGTAGTAGACTTGAAGCTAAAATTCATAGCGTATAAGAACAAGCTAATCATGCTCCATCAGAATATCACCACTAGACAAGCAGAAGGTCAGTGGTTCTTAAGATACATTCGTTTAAAAATGTATATAAAAAATAAATTTAAAATTTGAAAAAAATCTAGCATTCCCAACAAGGGCACACATGAGAGTTATTAGAATTAAATTTAAAGTTGATTTTAATTTTGTTGTTGTTTCCTTCACTTTTATTACATGATGCGTCATATTGACGAATGAATAAATAAATAAAAATAAAACTGTCAACAGGAATAAAATTCCTACTGGATTCACCGATCTTTTCGCGAACTAAAAAATCGAAGGGCGAGCACAGAATAAATTCGAAGCGGGGAGGGCACTTGAGCTAGTGTCTAATTGATATCTATAGAAAATTATTTCTGTAGAATGGATTTTCCTTAAAGTTTTGAGCTTTTCTCGTCTTCCAGACGTTCGCTGGGGCGCTAATCTTCATGACGCATTCTTGTGTAAAGACCGACCCAACCTGATCTGGTAGGCAGCCAAGCCGGCTTTCGTCCCAGACATATGCATACAGTGCGTATCAAAAGCATAGGGCCACCCCAACGATTCTATTTTTTTCTTTGAGACTGAGATTGCTGTCAACGAATTTCTCGTAGTCAAAAACCATACCCGAATATGATTCAGAAAGATTTCTGAAATATTGAATTTTTTAAAGAAAAAATGGATTTTCCACTGCATTAGAAGTATAGGGCCACCCCAAAACTGTGATATATTTTCTTTATTAACAGAGATTCGTGATATGACATTGCTCTCGACGAATTCCCTGTAGTCGAAAATCATACCAGAGAATGATTATCATTCAGAAAAAAAAAATTTCATTAAAAGTATAGAATATGAATTTTTTTTAGTTAAAAAATATGAGATTTTCGACAAAAATCTGTGATTCAAGATTGCTAAGATGAGAGTTTTTTTTTTGAGAAAAGTATGGATTTTCCACTGTATCAAAGGTATAGGGCCACCTCAGAGTCGACTCTACTTTATTACAACAAACAGTTAACAATTACAAATTAATAATCAACTCGTCTACCATGATTGGAAATGAGTTGAAAATCCTTGATCACGTATCAAACTTACAGTTGTAATAAACTGACATCGTAAGTGGCCTTATACTTTTGATACAGTGGAAAACCCATATTTTTTTTGTTAGAAAACCTCATATTTTAGTAATCTTTCTGAATCATCTCCTGGTACGGTTTCCGACCACGGAGAATTCATTGAAAACAACTTCATATCACAAATGTCCGTTAACAAAGATAAAATTTCTGTTTTTGGGGTGGCCCTATACTTTTGATGCGCACTTTGTTTAGCCTACACAATGACCCGCGGGGATCAGCCGCTTTACCAAGTCAGTATTTTTAACTTCAAAAACAAGTTCGAAACCAATTTACCCGACCCCTTAGGGATGGAAAGCTTGTCTAGCTTGGGTAGGATCGATCGCACAAGCACGGGTGCCTCTTACCGCTGCACCACGCGCGCCCTTAAGAGTTTATTATAAAAACTAAATATAGATTCCATCTCTCAATAATTTTCACGCTTTGCGCCATCTGAAACCTTATTCCTTTATCTTCATTTATTTGATTGAAACCAAACAAATTGAACAATAACTGAAACAAATGATGACCACGTATTTTTAGTCTTAAGGGAAATGATGACCACGTTTCTCATGTTTACTCACCTGATGCGAACCTCATGAAAGAGCATCTTTGTGACCGCATTTTTACCCCCAGATTGACTGTTACTTGAATTTCGATACATTTTGGGCTAAATTGGGTTCGCTGAGATGAACGAACATACCGCAATCACAATGCTGAGTGTTCTGTGAGTGCACATTACCGATAAGAACCAGTTCCATTAACGGGCTATACCTCCCACGGAGAATGATTCGCTGTCATTCACATGAATTTTCTTCGAATACAAAAGTTTGGAAATAACGGCGAAATAGAATTGAATAAGAACGCGGTGACCAAAGTTCGGCGATCTTAAGGGAACTGCCGTCTCAAAGAGAAAAATGTTTCCAGTTCCTTTTCTGGAGGCTTCAAAAGCAAGTTCAACTAATTTTTCTGAACTATTGTTCTCACGCCCGTTTGTCACGTCTGGCATTTCAGTTACAGAAAATCGATCGAAATTAAGGATAAGTTCAATTTCAATGTTTCAGTTGAACTTCTGGAAAACCGCCAAAGGTCTGAATGGCTTCTGGGATGTTATGGTCGACGAGAAATTCTCTGACAATCTTCTACAGCCGATCAATAAATTGGGAATCGATCACATAAAAACTATCGACGATGTTCAGAAGTTTGTTTTTATCAAACAATTAAATATTGAAATGCACACAGTGCACTGGTAAAAGATGCGGTTTCTCTCGAACGGTCAAGCGATCGATCTACTCCAGGGTTACCCAGGCCTTTCACCCCTGTGGAATTGGACCGGACTTGTCTAGGAGGGTGAAACCACTGACGGGCACCCGAGAATGCGCCACGCATAAGCCTTCCACTCATAATCGCATAGGCATGGTGAATGTGAATTTAGCATATACAAAGAGCTTGTGCAGCCGCTGTTCAAGTCCCGGTAAGTCCGATACCAATTTACCCAACCTCACATGAAAGGAGAGGAATCGTTAGCCAGGGGGATTGATCGCTCGAACGGTGGAATGGATGTAGCGCCTCTTACCACTGCACCGTTGTTAATATAAAAAGTATATTTCTAGACTGATAATGACGAAGGAGCACCGGAAGCGTCCACGGCGCCTCCACGACGATTCCTCGCGACCATTCTACGACTTCAATCGCTACGGTTCCTATGGTCAAATGGTGTCGTGGATGAGGGCATTGGCCCGTGAGGACCCCCAAAACGTGAAGTTCATCTCCATCGGCACCTCACACGAGGGTCGATCGATCGATGGTGTCGAGGTGAGCTGGATCAATCGATTCCTTGATTCAGATAAACTGATCAGGTAGTGATCACATACTTTCATACCTGTCGCCTGAGGGTAATTTGTGTGTAGTAGAAGTTGTTCTAACAACTGCAGGTCCGCGACAAAAATAGTGACTCCAGATTCAAGCCAGCATTCCGGTCCTTCCCAGTCACCTTTACCAGAGACGGCTTCTAATTTTTATTTATTTATTTATTATAAGACGCTCACGTAGGTGTGCATGGGAAAAATAAACTTTAACTGAACATCAAACTGTAAACGATATGTAAGAAAATAACTATTATGTTACTGACACATTGAGAAATAAAAAGATGAAAAAGCCAGGAAGATAGCGGACGGCCAAAAGCACAAATGAGGGAAATAAAATAGAGTAGAACCCAACAAAAAAACGACAAATGGAACAAGATATGGTAGGTAATGTCAAGGAGGTTCCTGCGAACTCGAACAACTCCGAGAGGGAAACTAGCTTCTTGAACGATTTGGGAGAGAGACGAAACCAATTCTTAGCTATGTACACCCCGGTGCAAAATTATAGGTTCACCCCGCGATTCGGCCATAAGTCGTGGGCGTAGAAAAGCTATGTATTTCCGATGAGATCGATGGGTTCGACGACTACACACACTACTGGAGAGATCTAACAGTAAGAAAGGAGAAACGAGTATCCTCTAGACGCAACTGTGGCGGTGGAAGTGTTATGGTCTGAGCTGCATTTTCCGGATATGGACTTGTTGCTTTGGGGTTTGTCTCATGTAATATGTACAGCAAAGATTATCAGGATGTACTCAAAGAACACCTTCTCCCTTATTTGAGAAGATTTTGTAGGCACAATCTTATCTTCCAGCAAGACAATGCTCCCATACACGTGTCGAGGTCAACTACGAGTTGGTTCGATTCCAACAGAATCCAACTTTTAGCGTGGCCCAGTTGCTCTCCAGATCTGAACCCGATAGAAAATTTGTGGGCATTCTTGTTCACAATGTTAACAGGAACTGCACCACTTAGACCTCGGTTTCTGATCTGAAGAACGCCATTCTTGATGCTTGGGCTCATGTAGAGCAAACACAAAGTACTAAACTTAACTTGAATGTTCATATTTTTAAAACCAGACAGCTTTTTAATGAAGTGAACCTATTATTTTGCACCGGTCATTATCTCTGATTTTTCAATAAAAAATTGTAGTGTTTTACAATGCCAAGACATACGGCCCAGAATTTTTATATCCAGGTTTTCGATTTCTACGGCATGTTTGTAGTTCTTCGAACACTTATGGACAAAGTTGAACATTTTGTGAATCGTGTCGATAATCGAGTCGATCGATTTGATTCGCAGTGCATATCGATATATCGATCAGTGATTTCGTTTCGCCGATCGAATTATCAATCTATGAAGGAGCTAGTCGTCCGTAACGAAGAATTTCGAGAGAAGAAAATCGCCATTGCGTAATGAGATCGAAACGCGATGCAGTTCTTTACGGCGCGCTGATCGACCATTAATTGCAGCTGATCCTAGGATTGGATCGTTGGGATTTTCGTGGGAACTTTCGATTGAATACAAAAGTTCAAAATTATATTAACCTGTTGCTACTGAAATTCCCCTGAGGGGTGTCCAACTTTCTGAAAAATTATAGTTCATTTTTAGGGCTCTAGGACTATCAAGGTTTTTACCAGAGAAATGTTCGAGATAACTTTCAGATTGGAGGACGTGACCGATCGAAACGAATCTTCTGGATCGACGGTGGAATCCACGCCAGAGAATGGGCAGCACCACACACAGCGCTCTACTTTGTTCACCAGGTGGGTATAAGGATACCTTCCTCCTCCAGGGCCCAGATTCATGAACGGACGAGCGGTCTCCGAAACCGCGGAGCAGCCAGAACCAGACGACAGAGTTGATGAGAGATTGCGTTTAGCATAGGAAGTTTAGGATAAGTGGACAAAGGTGGGCGCCGTTCGGGCCATATCTCGGGGTTTATCGGGGGTCCAATGATGAATCTGGGCCCAGGAAGCCGTATAGGTATAGGTGTACACCATTCTTCTGGTTCGTAGCTGAACTTCACCCGCTCCATTAACAAGCAGATGCAATAAATTTTCGATTTTACGTTTCGATTCTGCATACTGATCGATTTATTCACGTATCACTGCGTCCGATTATCGATTATCGATTCCAATTACTGGGCGAAAATCGCTTTTACGTAATGGGATTAGATCTTGTGACAGTCTAATGGCCATTAAGACGAACTTGGTTAAACAGATAACAAGATACCCAGTTTCACAGGGTTTCCTGGTTGTCAGTTAACCCAGCGAATCGAAATTCTTCCCGTATATCACCATCCTTGGGATTCGCAACCGCAAAATCCGCCGCTTCGGTTGATTTATGGCTTCGCAGAAGTGTGAACTATCGAAATTGATCGAGAAACGCCACTTTTCATCGGGAAGATCCTCGACCTAATAGATATAAAAATAATGATAGACCAAAGGAAACGAAACCATCCAGCAAAAAGTAGTTATCAGCAGAACCTTCAGATAAGTAGAGGAGATAAGATCAGCTCAAAATCCCCTAATAACTGATTTAGGAGTTTGGAGGTAGGGAGGGTCTTTATCGCCTACCCCAAATGTTAAGAAAGGGGGGTTGGGTCAAAAATAATAAGGAAAATGCAATAAATTTCTTTACTTCTCAATAACTTCAAATGTTTTTGAAAAAGGCGGAAGTGATGAATTCTCTAGTGGTCTTAAGTAAGTAGTATAAGGTAAAGGTAAATGTGGCCAGCATTGATCAGTCCTCTAATATCGCGCCACGCATTGGTCTTCCATTCATAATCGTAGACACAGTGAATGCGTATTTGGCCTATACAACAACTTGTGGGTGCTAGTCGCTTTACCAAGTCAGTGTCCTTGCCTTCCCAGACAAATCTGGTACCAATCTACCCGAACACAATAACTTCAAATCGTTGCTGCTCGTGCGGGTGAAGTGAGCAGCGCCTCTTACCACTGTACCACTCGGACCGAAATAGTATACAGACATAAATTACGACGAGCATATAGTGGGACCCCAACCGGGAATTATATGGGAAAGAAGTGGAAATATTTATTACTTTTGCCCACCCCCCCCCTAATAGGTGGATTTTGCTAAAAAGATCACAAATGAAAATAATTCTCTTTTGAACACACAGCTGAAAATCTTCCGAAAATCTTCAAACAGAAAAAAAATAGAACGCTGCAATTCTCTTCATTGTTCGAATAGACGTCATACCCCGATTGTGAGATAATTTCTCTAAAAAAAAAGGAAAAAATTGCAGAAACCAGAAACCTTTCCTGAACACTTTCTGCAATGCTTCCACAAATCGGATCCAACAACAATGAAACTAATGGAGCATATAGCAAAATTTATCTGTTGAATTTTCTTTTTTTCGGTTTAGCTGTTTCTATGGATAGAATTACTAGTTGAATTATCCAGATTGATCGAGCATTGATCAAAATTATGATTTGTTTCACATTATTTGGTTTTGTTGAGGTTGTTTACACATTCTGAGTTTAGCGAACTATTCATCTGTTTAATTATTTAGTTATGCAGGTTTAGTTGGTCTTTATTGATACATAAGATAAAGAAAACAAAAAGGTTAATTTCAGCTGACTTCACGCCACAAATCGGATCCAACAATAATGAAACTGCTCGAGCATATCACTTTCGTCATTGTGCCGTGCGTCAATCCAGACGGATACGAGTTCACCCGCTCGTCAGGCAATCCGCATGTTCGTCTACGGATTTTTCTTTGATTTTCTCGATTTCTTTTCTCTTTTTTTCGTATTTTTCCATTCTCACAAGTCACACTTTCCGTTGAAGATCCGCCTCTGGCGAAAGAACCGATCGGCGATGCAATGCCGTAAAGACAGTTGGGGACGGAATCGTTGTTGCCGTGGTGTCGATCTGAATCGGAATTTCGACTTCCATTTCAAAGGTACTCAAACCAGCGTTTTACGGCTTGTTCTATGACTCCATCGTCGTCGTTAGAACGTGGTTTTATGAGCGTTCATGGTTGGTAGTTGGTTGACAGGTGTTCCGCATTCCTTCCCATTTCGCCTACTTTTTCGCAAGGAATTTCGACAGGGAAGAATTTTCGTCCTGGTCGATTCCGCTTCAGCCCGCTAGATGGGGCAAAAGTTACCCAAGAAATGTAGCTGCAAGCACTTGGGTAAAAAGTATTGATCTGTCCCTTGGGCACGCCATGCATTGGCCTTCCATTCAGAATCGTAGAGGCATGGGGAATGCGTAACTGACCTATACAATGGCTTGCGAGGGCCAGCCGCTATAACAAGCTGGTGTTTCAACTTTCCTAGACAAGTTTGGTATCAATTTACCCGACCCCGTAGAGTATATTCTATAAAAGGATAAATTTGGGTTGATGTATATTCCATAAAAAGGACGGTGATTTTACCTTCCCATACAAGTCGACCACCTCGTTGACTGTGTGGGTGTCAGTAGCGCCTTTTACCACTGTACCACGCGCGCCCTAAGCACTCAGGATTACTAAACTGAAGAGTAGTTCCATACCAGCGTCATGCCTTCCAGATAAACCCAGGGTATGACCTAGGACGACGTAATGTGGTTGAGTGAGTCCTCAACATTTGAAACCCTGGGCCCAGATTCACGAACGGACGAGCGGTCTCCGAAACCGCGGCGCAGCCAGCACCTGACGGCAGGTCGATGAGAGATTGCGTTTAATATAGGAATTTTAGGATAAGTAGACATAGGTGGGCGCCGTTCAGGCTATACCTCGAGGTTTATCGGGGGTTTACCAATGATGAATCTGGGCCCTGGAGATGACCACCATGAGTACCCTTGGAGATCCTTCATGGGTAGAGGTACGCAGAACTGGTAAAGGTGAGGGTAAAAAATCCGACGTTGACCACAACCCTAAGATTGCGCCACGCCTCCGTAACTCTTGGAGTAAACATCGCCATTTTCAGAGAGCGGTTCCAGTGACGATCCATGCTCGGAGATCTACCAAGGTACCGGTCCGTTTAGCGAGCCGGAAACGCGGTCAGTTGTTATTATTGATTTACTATTGATTATTATTAGGGGGATGGCCAAGAGGCTAAGAGCCTAGGCTCATGATGATCTCAAGGATCAGGGCTCAATCCCATCCCTGGCAGAAGCCCTTGCCTAGCTCAGAAATAGCCGAAAATGGTGTCGGTACCAGCTTCAGGCCCTGGTGACAGATCGGCTGATGGAGGAAAACTGTCACAATGATGATGCTAAAAATATTGAATAAAAAATTAAAATTTAAAAAATATTGTTCAGAGCAGTGCGTGACGCGATTCTCTCAAAACGCTACCGAGGACGAGTTGACGCCTTCATCACTCTCCACACTTACTCGCAAATTTGGATTCATCCCTACGGCCATCGCAAGGACAGTTACCCGGGCGATATTCAGGAGCTTGTGGGTAGAATTATATGTTCATTTTAGTTTGCTTGAAAAAGTAGTAAGAGGCGCCACTTTTACCCACATGGTCGAGCGATCGGCCCTAGCACAAGGCTAACCAAGCCTTTCATCCCTCCGGCAGCGGGTAAAGGACTCCTTCAAGCATTGCATAGCCCAAATACACATTCACCATGCCTCTACGATTCTGAATGAAAGACAGGTGCATGGCGCATACCAAAGGTGCTGATAAACGTCGACCTTTTCAGTACGACGTCGGAAAGAAAGCTGCCAAGGCACTGGAGAAGGTCTACGGCACGAAATACGTCGTTGGCAGTGGTGCAGATACTCTATGTGGGTGATGAAAAAATTAAAAAGAAAGCGAAATCCTTTTTTTTTTCAATTTTTTTTGAAATTTTTCATTGCAGATCCGGCCTCAGGAGGAAGTGAGGATTGGGCGAAACACGCCGGCGGAGTGAAATACGTCTATCTTTTGGAACTACGGCCGGATGAGAAAAGTAGGTCCAACAGTTGACAATTTTTCAAAGATTAAAAGTTAGAAAATAAACATTATCAATATTATTTAGATCATTTTTTGAATTTATTTTTCCGTTCAGACTGGGACGGCTTCATCTTGGGCGAGAACGAACTGATTCCCACGGCTCGAGAAACCTGGGAAGGTGTGAAGGTGGTCGCCAGTGCCGTGATGGACCGCGTTCAGAACAAAGTCAATTCGATCGGTAGGTGATCAGGGCATTTTTTTTTAATATTTTACATTAAAATATAATTTATATATTCTTTTTGATGCCTTTTCTTGGATAATACATTTTATACAATATAATGTTATGTAATAATTTATATCATATTTTTATATTATTTATTTATTTTATTTATTTATTTGTATGACGCACACGCCGGTGCGCGTAAAAGTAACAAGAAATCAACGACAACAAAACAAATCAGAAAATCACAAAAACAGTTCTTCTTTGCAAAGTAACTCAAACATTCCGAGAAAAAATAACAACTAGGGTAAAAACAAAAACAAACAATATTTATTCATTGATTTATTTATTATTATATTTTATATTTTTAATTTATATAATATTTTTGATGGCTTTTTTTGGCTAATACACTTTTTCTCTGGTTTTCAACCAGCTTTCAGCTCGACTAGCAAAGTATGTCCTTCAAGTGGTTAGCAATTGACGCCAAATAGCAAAGAACAAATGTCAAACAAATCAATAGAATCAATTAGCAAATCAATCAATCAATAGCTTGAACTTTTCGACTTCATCGACTAGCAATTTTACAAAAGTGACGATAGAGGTAAGATTTTCCCGTCTAGGTTGAAAATGGTAACGGCGAAGAAGTAAAGGAAGGAGTGAAAAGTAAGGTTAGCTGGAATAACGACATTTGGCACGTAATATAAATTTGAAATCTTTCAAAAATTGTCCAGGATAGTTAGAGAAGGACTTAACTAAGGGAAACACAGACTTAGGAGTAGATTATAGCGGGAATTCTAAATAATTCGTCAAGAAGACCAAGAGAATAGAAAGAGAGTAAATGAGAGAAAAAAGTATTCAAAACGAATAGTTAAGTAGAAACAGCCCCATGGGTAAGCCGTAACCCAACTGATTAATGAAAAAGCGTGGGTGGCCTATGGGCCGACAGGAGGGGTGCCAAGATTGGTGGTCGGATGATTAGAGCACGTTTGCGCCTCAAACCTGGACTACATCGTCAGCATATTTTTGTCTAATTTTACCCAAAGAATATGTGTAGGGGTAATTTGGGATGGGGATCACGATTCTGAGGTTTGTTTACGGTTTATTTCGACAGGTACAGGTAGGTAAGGTGATTTAATTAACGGCATGGGTGGTCGTTAGATCGAAATTGATAGAGGAGCTCACAGACCGCCTAGAAGCCTTCAAAATCGCTCACATACCCACAGAACTCTTAAATATCTATATTTGGGAGGAATAGTGAGCTGCAAGCATGGTTCAGTGGTAAGAGGCGCTACTGACATCCTTACGGTCGAGCGATCGATCCCGTCCGGGCTAATCAAGACTTCCATCCCTCCGGGGTCGGATAAGTTGGTACCGGACGTGTCTGAGAAGGTAAAGATACTGACTTGGTATAGCGGCTGTCCTTTCATTGTATAGGCCAAATACACATTTACCATGCCTCTACGATTTTAAATAGAACACGAATGCGTGGCGCGTCCTTCAGGGACTGATCAACCTGTTACCTTTACTTTTACTTTTTACCAGAGTAAGATCTACCCTCGAATCAATATCACCTATAGAAGAAAAGTTCAAAATCATCAATAAAACGTTTCATATATAAAACTCACACAGAGTATGGCAGTTTTCGCAATATGACATCATTTCCTTCGGGGATTGATCATCGCCGGCACCTTTACCTTTACCTTTACCATTACCTTTACCTTAACCTTTTTATTTGTCCATTTTTCAGAAGCTCCGACGGCAAGACGATTCCGATTCGGCGACGGCACGGAGGGCTCCTGTTATGACGTCCGACACGCCTGTAAACGTTGGGTGGCCGATCGACCAGGCCTATGCAAGACCGTCCCCATTTTTATGCGTGAAAATTGTGCCTATTCTTGTGGACAATGCTAGCCGAGAGTATACCACGCTAGTTTTATTCGCTTAGATATATTATTAGCTCAAGCCACCTTTACCTGACTGGCCACCCGTACAGCTCGATGGGTTCGCCCCGAATTCAGCTGTCTGACGGCCAGGTCAGGTATAATCTGGCCCTGTACGGCTTCGCCTACCTATGTGGTATTTGCTCAGTTGCTGCTCTCTGTAGCTGGACCATCCAGCTCAGCTGAAGGGCCAAAGCACGACACAGCAAATGCCCTGGGGCATCATGAAGTCAATTTGTGCCTGGAATCGGTTATGATGAACTCATACGACGACGCTTTACGCTAATTGACGTTGGCGTTTCGTTGCCGCCGGTGTTTTTCGTGTCTCTATTGTATATATTTGTTAAAATGATGAAGTTGAATTCGGTTTTGTTATGAGTTCACAAGTGAAGGTAAAGGTAAAGGTAAAGGTGCCGGCGTTGATCGGTTCTCCAAGAACGCGCCACGCATTCGTGCTCTATTCCGAATTGTAAAGGATGCGTATTTCGCCTATACAATGACTTGCGATGGCCATCCACTATACCAAGCCAATGTCTTCACCTTCCCGGACAAGTCTGGTAACAATTTACCAGACTCCATAGAGAAAGAAGGCATGGTTAGCCAGGGCGAGGATCGATCGCTCGACCGTGCGGGTGTCATTAGCGCCTCTTACCACTGCATTACGCTTACAAGTACTTGATGTAAGGTTGTCGACACCCTGACTGCCGGTCTTGGATTCATGAGACAATTAGAGGGTATCGGATACCTCGAGATTAGGGAACCTATAATTGACCGTGATTTCTGAACCACGAAGATAGTGGTATCTGTTGCACAGGAAAGCTTACAATTTGCGGTTCAGCGGCACCTGCGAGGTATCGGATACCTGTCATGCTAGTGCGGTATGTCATACCTCAGGAGCAGACCCTAATATACCCCATAGCCCTTCCACGCCTCGGGCATATCCGGCAATTTTGGATGGTAAACCGCTGCAGCAACGGAAACTTAATAGCAGTGAAGTACAGGTAATTATTAATTAATTATTGATTATCAATTATCAGTTGGCCGTATAAATGACGTGATTCTTCAAAAACGCCATTTTCAGTCGATTCTGAGAAATAGTAGAATCAAGAAGTATTTCACGGTATCCGATACTGACGGGTTTCGAAAACTTTCCACATTTAGAAAACCAACCTAGTTAGCTTTACTCAGCAAATTCGAAATCCATCAAACTTCACTTTTTCATGCAACGTAATATTTAACATTTGTAACATTACTCATTAATAAATAAGAATAACAATAATGATGATAAAATTTTGCTTCTAATTCTTCGGGCATCACTGGTTGCATCAACGGTGGAATCCACTGAGATCAAAATTGTAAATAAAATAATCAATAATTGGCACCACGAAAATAAATAGAATTTGGCACCAATCGATAAACGATAGATATGAGATAGATAGCAATCGATATGAGCGTGGACATATGGAGATCAGTATAGAATGGCTATATCACTTCGGTTTGAAAGAAATCGTGTTGTACCCTGGTGGAGAATCTGTGTAGGATCTTTTCTAGAATTTTCCTCTCTATTATTTCTTATTCTATCGCTATTTAACGAATGAATCTTAGGAGGCTAATGGGTCGTTCATACTCGGAGGCTCAGCTGGCGCTCTCGCCGTCCTCGGCGCTGTCCTTGGCTTCTGACTGGGTTTCGACAGGATGCGAGATGGAGAACGCTCGCCGTGGTGAGACCGGCGTCACCTGAAAAAAGCCCTAAATTATGTAGTTAACTGTTGCTAATAATTTCTATAAAGGTAAAGATAAACGGTAAAAGTGCCGGCGTTGACCAGTCCTCAAAGGACGCGCCACGCATTCGCGTTCCATTCAGAATCATAAAGGTATGTTGAATGCGTATTTGGCCTGTAAAATGATTTACGAGGGCCAACCACAATGCATCGTTACCTTTCCAGACAAGTCTGGTACAAATTTACCCTACCCCGAAGGAATGGAATGCTTGGTTAATCCGGGCCGGGATCAATCGCTTGACCTTTCGGGTGTCAGTAGCGTCTTCTACCACTCCACTAATACTTTCCATGGCATGAAAGAATACAAATGGGCACTCTTCCAAATTTTGGATTCCAGAGGTCGAAAAAATTTTCGCTGAAACTTTGCGTAGTGGGGTTTTTTGGGGTCCCAAACACGATGGTGCAATCCGTTTTTCGATTGGCCGCCGGATACTGTAGTTACAGGTAGGTCCTCGGTAACACTGACTCCGCCCACTTTACATGTCAGGACCTACCTGTAACTACAGTATCCGGCGGCCAATCGAAAAACGAATTGCACCATCGTGTTTAGGGTCCCAAAAAACCCCCCTACGCAAAGTTTCAGCGAAAAATTTTTTTTCGACCTCTGGAGTCCAAAATTTGGAACAGTGCCTACAAATGTAATAGCGCGCACGTGGCGTAACGTGCATGTTGAACTTGTTATGTTTTGATGTTTCTATGCTTACTGCCTCAGAGGTAACTCATAGAAGCGATATCACCTATTTACGACCAAGATAGAGCAGGCCTAAAACCCATGCACTACGAATCAGGTCCAAAATCCGAAGCCTCGGTCGAGTACATGGCGCAATCCTCACCAAACACATACCAGAGAATTTTCGTTTTTCTTAGCTTTCATTCAAGCTATCACTCGTTTCTATTGGTTCGATTTCGCTAAAGTTATGGCATTTCAAACAGAGGCTACATTTTTTTGAGACACCCTATAAAGAGAAAGATTCTAGGGGAGCAAGGCTCATTTTTTTCTCTTTTTTCGGGGCGTAGATCAGTGGTGTAGTGGTCTAGCATCGCAGTGCTACGGACAGGCGCGAAACGAGGGTTCGAGTTCCGTCCGAGCCGCACCTGGGTAGCTGCCCTTGGCTATAGGAATTATCCAATTGAACTGGGTACATTTGAATTGAAATAACTTACCCATCAGGGTAAATAAAAGTCGGAAACAAACGTTATATACAACTGCTGTTGAAAACACACTCGCAGAGATTGTTGAATCAAATAAACCCATATAATTATTGTGATGTTTTTTCGCCAACCTTGTTCGAACAACAGCAACAGATGTGATCTCGGATTAGGGCATACAAGCTCCTGAAAATATTGCAACAAATTTGAAGTTTTTGAAAATATCGGGGTGTTATCGAAGACCTAAATGATCGAGAGAGGTAGTGGAATTGCTTAAAGAATAAGACACAGCTATAGCTCGCAAAAACTCGCCTTTCAGGGTCAAAACGACTATTTTGAAAATTATAGGTAAAACTTACCAGATTATATGCCCTATGCAGAACCATGTCGCCAGATTATACCCGATATAGCTGAGAAGTTCGTAAAGAGTCGGATCGGAGGTGATCAGAACTTCGGTCGTTCGTGTTGTGCTGTACTCCAGTACGAGTCTGGCGACAAAATCCTACAAAATGAGGTTAGATTAAATGGTCACCTTCATGGTGTGATACACCAACGATGAACCACGCTTTAAACCCCGACGCTCGTTCACGAATCTCGGCTTGCGCGCCGTTCGGGGTTTAGTCGGGGTTTATCGCGGGTTTAGCAATGATGAATGTGGCCCATTCTGCACTTTTCCAGTTTAATTAAGGTTTAGCAGAAATTTTCATGTTCTTCAGTAAACTTGTGCGCCCAAAAAACGAGCCAGTGGTGGGATTCGAACCCTGACAGGTTCTTGGCATTAATACTACTAGTACAGTACCGTCGGTAAATTTCCGCCAAACTGCGATATGAACGATACAGAATGTTTTTTATCGTTCAGCCGCCATAAATCACTTCAGAATCAATTGTATTGAATAAAAAATGCATGGACGGAATCAGAAAAGCGTGATCTATCCAACAGTGAAGAATGCGTAGTGAAATTCTAAAAATTTTGATTTCCATGTGCGTGTTCCTTGACCTCATCAAGGCGACGGCCACACAAGGTCAACCTCATTAGGCCGTCCTCGCTAATTACACCCTGTGGATATTTCCAATCAAGTTACATCTGAAGTTATATCGTAACACTTAAGTAACTATGTAAAATCAAAAAAGAATATCATACATGAACAGAAGAAGCCGAGACGATCATTTTAGTATACAACAAGCCTGAGAAAAGTGCACGTTCAAAAATGGGCGGAAGTAAAATTTGAAATATGGCTACTTTTCATGAAGCGTTGTTTCGCGAGTTCCGTAATTTCGTTCCAATGGACATTATTATCTCAAAAACCAACAAGTGAGGTCTATGAATTTATAAATTCTGCAGATGTAGTCGACAAATTTAAAGAGTTATTTACACCCGAAGTAGGCAACTCGTAACATTTCGGACAAGAAATCGTTCCATATCGGCACATTCATAAACGAAAATCACGATCATGAGAAGACAGGAAGTGGTGAGCTTTTGTGAAACGATTACCAACATGTTTATCATTCGTGATGTAGGTGAATGTCGTGTAGAGCAGGCCTGACAGAATAGAAAAGATGGATCAAAAAAGCCGTAGTAGTCCCTTCTCACAGGTTTGGGATGTTGTGAAGTTCGAATCCTGCCTGAGTCGACATTTTTGCGACAGTAAGAACGCGACATCATCAGAACATCAGCTATTCTTGAGGTCCAAAGGTATAATGCTCAAAATGTAATAATTAGAAATGTCTGCTTCCTCCCTTTTTAACTATGCCTCTTTAACTATGGAGGAATCTACGACTTCATCAGAATAACTATAATAGTTTTAGTGAAAATATCCAGGGCCCAGATTCATGAACGGACGAGCGGTCTCCGAAACCGCGGCGCAGCCAGTACCAGACGGCAGAGTCGATGAGAGATTGTGTTTAGCAAAGGGAAATTAGGATAAGTAGACAAAGGTGGGTCCCGTTCGGGCTATATAGGGGATTTGCAAATGATGAATCTGGGCCCAGGTGTATCCTAATCGTGATCATGAAAAATCAAAAATTTTCAGTTTTGAGCTAAAGGGACATTACTTTCGATATAGCACAGTACAGCAACTACTCACCTGTGTAGTTTGATAGTCTGAAGGAAGGTCGTACTGATCGAGTGTGCCCGGATACAAGGCTACGGTACACGGGTATGGATTTTCACTAGAAGTTCGAAAAATAGCTCAACAAAATTGAATTTTGATTGAATTTCAGATTGCTAACCTGCGACACCTTTCAATATCCGCTACGCCGGGCATATCTCTGGGTATCGGTTCTCGCCACGCCGAAGGACGGGTGAGATCGATGTACCTCCGAGCGCACATCTCGTACTGATCTACCGTACAGACTTGGGTGGTGTTCACTCGTAGGGAAAAGTCTCTTAAAATAGTAAATTATTGAAATCAGAATTTTTCAGAATTTTTTCCTGGAAACTCGACTCCAAATGGAAGCAGGATTTCTGGTAGGTTTGAGCCCTGCAGCTGGTATTATCTAGAAGCCATGGAAAAATAAAGATAGGTGAGCAGGGGAAAACCCTCATGGAGGAGTCTACGGCTTAGTCAGAATAATTATAATGGTTTCAGTGAAAATATCCAGGTATATCCTGGTTGTAGTCGTAAAAAAAACAGGAAAGTTTCGGTTTTGAGCTAGAGGTATTTTACTTTAGATATAACACAGCAAGGGTAAATTTATTTATTTGGTGACAAAGAATATCATACCTGAATCTGTTGCTGTCATACGGCATCATCTCGGCTATCAATGGATGGCAGTTGCAGTAGCTCATTGAGACCTTGAAATGGGTTGAACTTTATTGTAGGAAAAGGTAAAAGGTAAAGGTGTCGGCGTTGATCAAACCCCTAAGAACGCGCCGCGCACTCGTTTTCCATGCGAGATCGTAGAAGCTGGATGAATGCGTATCTAGTCTATACAATGCCTTGTGGGGCCAACCGCTGTCCATATCAGTGTCTTTACCTTCCCATACAAGTGTGGTACCAATTTACCCGAATCTGGAGAGATGGAAGGCTTGATTCGCCCGAGCCGCGATCGATCGCTTGACCGTGCGGGTGTCAGCAGCGCCTCTTACCACTGCACCGCGAGGGGAGAGCAATGTTAATCTAATGAAATGACTCTGCACGGCTGGAGCTTCTCACATTTTTCATAAACATGACAACGTAGTTTTTTCTTCATGAGGCAAAGGTTTTTTGTTGATTATACCCTCAAGAAAATCCTCAACATCTTCAGCTTTTATGGGCTCTTCGTGATGCCATTGTTGAGAACGACATGGCAACAATCGATACATAATTGTTATGCACTTCCATGGAATTTGTACACTTTAGAAATTGCTGCCGTGCTTCTCGCCAACGGTAAATTCAATTCTGACGATAAAAATTGCTAGAGCAGAAAATGACACCAGCAAAATGCACTAGAATAGATTTGAATTATGGTGTATAGTAGATCTTGCACGTACATTGAGAAAGATCCTCAATGAGCGAAAGTTCCACGACTTGAGAAAAAAATGAAAACCAGGTTCACACTTTCTTCGAATCTACCTGAACGCTTCTAGAATTCACTGGCTGATTTTTTACTTGGTTTTAGGTGTATTTGCTCAGAAGGGCTCCAATAGTATGAATCATTTGAAAGATGCCGAAATTGGTCGAGTGGGTGAAAAGGTATATATTCCTAGTGATGGTGAATTTTTAAAAAAAGAAAAAAAATAAAAAGTTCTGTGGCGACACAAGATACTAGATATGTGAGCTGGCTGCCCTAAATCGAATCTTTATAAAAAGTGAAGTTATAGCTACTAAATACATCGGATATATCTAAATATCTATTACGTTGTCGAGGAAGCTCTGTCCCTTTTCGCATCTTATATTTAAACACCATAACTCGGCTCATGTCCTTCCGTTCTTCTTAATTTAACCACGATACGAAAAACCACATCTTCTCTGAGGAAGGCAGCATAAAGATGTGCTCTTTCTGGTTTTAAATTAAGGAAAACGGTTGCACTTGAGTTATGGCAATTTAAATATAAAGACAGAACTTTCTTTACAATCTAATAAACCTTGGGACCTTTTTGGCTTCGTAAGCTCCTGCATTTCATATGAACAGTTTTTGAAAACTGCTAGGCGGCTATCAGCATATCGTTGTTTGTTTACTCCTCATTTCTAATCCATGGCCAATAATCCATTCAATTTTTTTCGCGTTTCACCTGTAATAGGCTAAAGTAAATAAATAAACGAAACTGCAGTCAATTTCTTTCGCCCTTCCATCGAAGTACACACGGCTGCTCATGTGAAGAATGTTTGTAAATATGTGTTTCTATCATCATATGTATATGGTAAATGGCTTACCATTATCGTGCACATCAGTAAATTAGTTTCGTTCTTCTCCAATGCGTTGCGGTCTACCGACTCGGCACTTCCAACTGTTTGCCCGCAATGAGACCGTCGTACGTCGGCTCGAACCTAGAAATTCCATTAATTAATTTATTCAGTGTAGTTGATTCGTTTAGTTCTTTAGGAAGTAATTTCGTCAGGCTAATCGAATGCACAAGAACATCGGTGAAGTATGGACACTTTTTCCAGTAACTAGTTAGTAAAGAAAGGCAGCATATATTATTTAGAGATCTAATCTCGGATAAATTGAGATTCATCATTTACCGTAAACCTAATAGGGGTTCTCAGTTGGATTTAGGTGTTCTTCAAGCCAGTCGGACTGCTCGAGGACAACATCGCCAGAGGCGATTTCGTTAATTACAGCCTCTGGCTGGACCTAGTTAGAGGGAGATTTGATACTTTTCCAAGGTTTATAGAGGGCTGGAAATGGCTAAAATTTATGGGATAGAGATTTTCTACGAATTACTAAATTAGCCGAGTGTGGCTTTTCTATTGACTCAGCCATCTGAAATGTCTAGAAGAATAGCCTCGGGGCTTTTAGCAACTCAAAACCTAATTTGCTTCAAATTCCAAGAGTCTGCTGCAAAAATGTGACTTTGAAGTTTCCGCCTTAGGAATCTTGTTGTACGCCTTAAAACTCCCCTAACTGCTGAGCCCAGGGTTGGTCAACTATACCTTCATCGTGAAGTCACCTAAGGGTTAAGACAAAACGAGAAAAAAGGAAATTATATCCCTTGTCATAGTTTTTATTCATATAAAAAGGGAAGGGTACTGTTGTAGGCGTTGATTAGTCCCCTAAGGACGTGCCGCGCACTCGTGTTCCATTCAGAATCGTACATGTGTGGTGAATGCGTAGTTGAGCTAAACAATGACTTCTGGAGGCCAGCTGCTATACCAAGTCAGTATATCTACCTTCCTAGCCGAGTCGGGTACTCTGGTACCAATTTACCCGACCCCGAAGGGATGCAAGGTATGTTCTCCTGGGCCGGGGTCGATCGCTTGACCGTACGGGTTTCAGTATCGTCTCTTACCACTGTAGCACGGGGGCCTTTTACGTATGGACATCATTAAAATCTTCTTTTTGGCCTTCCTCATTGGGAACATCTATATCTAACAGCTTCTAAATCGTAAGATTCTAGAGCTATTCAGGAAGAAATTCAAGAAAAACCTCTTTCCGCATTCTCAATCGTACACCCTTCTTATTCAGGAGACGGATTGGAGTCTCCAGTTGATTTGAAAGTGAAGCAACATCGTCCAGATTCTCCCGTAGATAAATGTCGATACCTGGATGGACGGGCACTGTCCTTTCCGAGTACCAGGAGTTCCTTGACATCTGAACAGCTTCGTTTTATTTAATATTTAAAAATTCTGCTTCAAAAGGTAGCACCAGAGCAAAGAATAAAGTTGTTGGCGTTGATATCTTCTCCTAGAACGGGCGTATCTACAAAAGTGGCTCTAAGGTTGGAAAGCTAGGGCGTGCTTTAGCGAGGATCGATCACTCTACCGTGCTGGTGAAATTGGCGCCTACCCAGAGACGAGTAAATCTTACCTGAAATGTCATGGTGAACTGCTTTGCCGATGAGGTGGAGTTCTGCATCAGGGAACGATCGTAGAACGCCCAGCACAGGCCTTTTGTCGTCGGCACTTTGTAGAGAATGCTTCGGCAGCAATCATACGCTTGTATAACCACACCCTAAATAATTTTCCCTACTTTTTCTATTTATTCACTTTTTATTTTTTATTTTTTACCATGATTTTTTACCATTTATTTTACTTTGACTTAACTTTTTTTATTTTTTAGTTACCACGTCTGTGACCAACTGCTGTATTAAAACCTGAGGTTTTTCACAAGATTTTCGACACAACTACGCCTTATCATAGAAGATTTAGTGAAAATACTGGAATTGTTCAGCTTTCGGAGCCATCCAGAAAAAAACGGGCATGGGCATGTATCCTCGACCCTGATACACTTTTTTGTAATATTATCTTTATTTTATTGTACTTTTTCTATAATGTAAGGTTTTTTCTAGATCTGGAGCAAAAGTGATTCCTCACCTGATAACTGCAACTATTTACCATACTCTGACACATGTACTGCATCTGGTTAATGCTTTGATTTCGAATATTTTGCGGAATATACTGAAAGACGGTGGTTTGACCTAAAAACAAAAATTACAAAAATCCAAATCAATCAATAAGCTACAGCTCCAAATAGCCAGCTCTTGTCCTAACCTTGATCCATGTAGGTTCGCGACATAGCCACATAGTCGGCGTCTTCTCGTAGGGATGGATTCGTCCATTCGAGAAGATAGCTGGAATTTTTTAAAAAATATCGATTTAAAAAATCAAAAAAATGGGGAAAATAAAAATTACCGCATTGCTTGCTCTTGTCGAAGCGCACTGTTCACCGAGTTCACACCGTCTTGTGAGAATGGCATTCGATTGCAGATCACCAGCGCTGGCATGGAGAGCGGTTCACCGTCGACACTGAAAATTACTAATGCATTTTTCAAAACAGTGAATTAACTAAAATTTAAGTAAAAAATAAATCGATAAACATTTAGTAACGACCGCCAGGAATCTCCGGGTTGGCTTGGTACTTTTTAGTATCTGTTCGTCTAAAAGTGTGCATGGCACAGCTGTAAGAGGCGCCACTTCCACCCTCACAGCCGAGTGATCGTTCCCTGCCCAAGCTAACTAAGCCCTCCCCTCCATGGTTGGGGTTGGGTAAATTGATACCAGACTTGTATGGAAAGGTGAAGACACTGAATTGGATTAGTGGCTGATCCCCTAAATCATTGTGAAGATACAAAGCGCAATCACTATACGTCTACGATTCCGAATGGAAGATGAGGCCGTGGCGCGTACTCATGGGTGTAAACCTAATCGAAGACGTTAGCAAAATGATACTTTTAATACCTAATACTTTTCCAGCCTAAATGGTGCTGTAGGAGCGCCAATTACCGTACCAGTTAAGGAGGAAAGTCTAAGGTTCGCTGGTCTAGCTCGATTGTATTCCGAAATGTGCTGAGGCGGGGGTTCGATGGTTCGAATCCCGCCAGTGTTGCGATTTTTGCTATGAAGTAAGGGTAAAGTCCCCTAAGGACGCGAGACAGCATTTGTATTCCGTTCGCAATCGTAGAGGCATGGTGAATGCGCATTTGGTCTATACAATGACTTCCTGGGGCCAGTCGTTACCAAGTCACTGTCTTTACTTTTCCAGACAAAACTGGCATTAATTTGCCCGCCCCTGAGGGAGGGAAAGCTTGGTGAGCCCGTGTGAGGATCGATCACTGGACCGAGCGGGAGTCAGGAGCGCCTCTTACCAATGCACCAAGCGGGCTCATCCAGTGGATGAAGAATAATGTGAGAAACGCACGTGTCAGTCAGTTCCTTCTGGCTGTTTCCGGTGCTGCGATTGATGAAGTAGATCGACTGGAGCACGAACAGCACCACGCAGACGCCGATTAAGAATAGCATGATTATCACATTGCAAGCCGTCTTTATGGCCATTCTGAAATATTTGATTTATTTTAATTACTTAATTGGGTTATTATCCGTTGTATTACCACTCAAATCAAGAAAAGCGTAGCTTTGATACTTTCAAAACTTGCATGAAAGTTATGGAAACAGTTATGGAATTAGTAGACTCCATCAGAATATGATCTTATCAATAGATATCGAACGCCAACCCTCTCTACCATCCCTCCCCACACCACCCATTGCAACGGCCACCGAATCGATCTCACATTCTTCAACAAAATGTCAGCTTAGATTTGTTTAATTTATGTAAAATTTACTTATTGATTGATTCTACTGTTCTACCTTTTAGTTTTCTTTCGCTATGATACTAGAAACTGATTTCACCTCATGGTCGACGGACCGACCCTGGTCTGAGGTTACCTAAAGGTAGCAGTTCCAGAAGGATTCACGACAGCCTGTATTCGATTGGCAGGTACAAAAATAGCTAAGTTTGCTGTGGATGTTGAAAAATATTATAGACTTATTGAAAAATTAATGTGAAATAACTTTAGAGTGATTTAGAACAGGGTAACAGTAAAATGGATTTGTTTCATTTATTTTTTAACTTTTTCATTTTCGTACTTCGGCTGATAGGTGCCGATCAGGGGTGTGCGGAAATTTTTTTCAAAAAGCGGAAGGCGGAAGACGGAACGGAAATGGCCAAAAATGACCGGAAACCGGAACACGGAGGTCGGAAATAGTGCAAAAATTACTAATTTGTTGGAACTTAGCCAAAACTGGACCACAAAAATTTTTCATTTCTGTTTCTAAGGGTACCCATAGAGTGCTCGTTTTGTTTCCACTAGAATGTGTCTGTTATTCTGGTGAAGGTGTTCAACGTTTGGTGATAGCTTCAAAGTAAACGATGGAAATTCACCTTCATAAATCTCATTATAAGCCGAAGACAAGTACGTAGAGAAAGGCAGACTTTTGTGGCATGATAGACAAGAATACCTTCAAAATAGAAATAAAAGCCTAAAACGAGCATGTTATGGTGAAGAAACAGCAGTTTTTTCATGTTTTTGGGAGAGAGGGTTTTTCTGAGATCGTTTACAATGAAACCAGCAGAAGAAAACAATCTCTCGCACTCGGACGATGTGGCAGGTGCTGACAAATACTTCATTGCACGTTACTAGTTAGGAGGGAGGGGGTGTACTTCGCTGCATTTTTTTCATTTTTTTTTCACAGTGAAGGTCTTCGGTTTTCTCTTCCGTTTCCGTGTTCCGCCCAAAAGCAATGCGGATCACGAAACGGAACGGAAGGGCGAAAACGGCCGGAAACCGGAATTCGGGACACGGAAACGGAAGTTCCGCACACCTCTGGTACCGACGTTTCTGTATGTCTGGGTAGGTACTAACCACTCGGGATACTCAGGTTGCACCCAGGTATGCAGAATTCCGGAAATGAGCGAGGTTGCCTCGTAGGCGCGGAACGCAGCTAATTGAGGTTCGTACCTTCCTGAGGAGATTATCCCCGGGGTGAGAATTCCAACGATGATTGCCACCGGTAGAATAGGACCAAATTGCTTTAGCAGCATATGTTGACTGATGTCAATCCAATATATAGGTAAAGGCAAAGGTAAAGGTGCCGAGGTTGGACAGTTCCCTGAAGGGCGCGCCATGCATTCGTCTTACTTCCAGAATCGTAGAAACTTGGTGACTGCATATTCGGCCAATACAATGACTTGGGGCCGTCATCCGCTATATAAAGTATGTTTTCACTTTACCAGACAAGTTTGGTACCAATTTACCGGATGACGAAGGATGGAAGACTTGGTTGGCCCCGGCGAGGATGGATCGCTCCACCGTGCGGGTGTCAGCGGTGCCTCTTACCACTGAACACATGCATACCTTCATCCTATATTTATAGCAAAACTGTATTTATTAAAATGTACTATTTGTGTAATTTTCATTATTGAACTTTTATCACTATTTATTTATTTAGGTCCGCGTGGTGCAATGGTAAGAGGCGCTGCTGCCGCCCGCACGGTCGAGCGATCGATCCCGGCCCGGGCTAACCATGCCTTCCATCCCTCCGGGGTCGGGTAAATTGGTACCAGACTTGTCTGGGAAGGTAAAGACACTGACCTGGTATAGCGGCTGGCCCCCGCAGGTCATTGTATAGGCCAAATACGCATTCACCAAGCCTCTACGATTCTGAATTGAACACGAATGCGGCGGCACGTCCTTCGGGGACTGATCAACGCCAACACCTTTACCTTTTCACCTCTATCACTATTTATTTAGGACTATGCGCCCGATCGTGCTGGTGGACATCGAGACTCTTTCTCTTTGTAGATAGGCGCATATGTCCATTAAAAGCATGAACCTATGGGCTGAGAAGGTCAGCCAAGAAATTTCGAGAGTAAAAGTACCGATAATAAAATTCATGAAACCAAAAAAAGGAAAACTGAATCAAAAATCATGAACATGGCACTGGAAATTTCCTGCAGAAAGCGGCAACCCTCTGTGATCGATGGAGATAAGACTTTCAAAGGAGCGTGTGATGCAGAATAGTTTTTCATCTTGGTTACAAAGGGAAAAAACCCAACAGCGACTAATTGCGTCCAGCTAGTTCGTGCGTAGAGGCGTCTAGAAACGTCAAGGAACGTCGACAATGTTCCACGTTGTGCCTTGTGAAAAATGTATCTATTATTTCCCAAGTACGAAGTGTATCTATTATATTTCCCTTCTTTTCTCCCTTTTGAAACTTTTTGAGGAGTTGCCTGGACTACCTGACGTATATTGAAGCCTGTTGCAAAGGAAATAAGGCACTTTCATGAAAATTTAATTTTAATATAATTTTTAATACTAGCACCTGTTCAAGAAGAGAGAACGTTCTCTGAGCCCACTGGCACTCAAGCGTCAACGAGCGACTATGAGGTGGGCCTATAGGTGCACCAGCACTTTCGCTGCTACAATCAGGACTGGCTTTTATTTTTAATTTTTTTGTCGAGACAGTAAAAAATCACCGCTATTACAAAAAAACTTCTCAAAATGTCTGCATCTTACGGTGGACAGGCAAAAGATATATTTACCTGCAGTTGGCTAAATGAATAGCAAAAAATTATGAACTGGGAAAGCCTCAGAATATCTTCTCTCAAGGTTTATTTTGATACGACGACTTGCAGAAGGAGATAGAACATCAAGGTCCCTCCAGGAAGACGGACTCCAGTACAGAGACCTCTTGGAGTGTGAGGCAAAAGCAGCAGGTAACAAAAAAAATTTATTGTTTCAACAATTATGTCAAAGTCTTGGTTCAACCTTTCTTTAGAAGGTCAAAATTGTCGGAAATTTTCATTCTATTGTCTTTAGGTGAGAGACTTGGTTCCTAGAGGTTCAGCTTTTCTTAAAAATATCAAAATTGCTACAAATTTTCATTCTATTATCTTTAGGTAAAAGACTTGGTTCCTAAAGATTCAGCTTTTCTTAGAAATATCAAAATTGCTACAATTTTTCATTCTAAATATTATCTTTAGGTAAGAGACTTGGTTCATAGAGGTTCAGCTTTTCTTTGAAATGGCAAAATTTTCACAAATTCTTATTTTATTGTCTACTTCAGTGAGAAAGTGATATTTCATACCTCAGAAGGTAACAGAGACTTTTACATCGCACGGTTTCGCTACAAAGATTTTATGAGTGACGAAGAACCAGGAGAAAGGAGTACGATAACAAATTCCACGAAAATTTAGATTCAAATTGAGCTTCTGAGCCGGCTCGAAGGTTGTCGGCGAAGATCTATTGACCGAGTGCTAAACTATGCGTATTCAACACCGAAACACAGGTGCAATTACGATAATCTGGGTGCGAAGCAATCAAGGGTGCAGGGTGTAGGGTGGCGACGGGGTGGCCGGATCACTTGGTGCTGACCATCGGAGAGATTGGTGACGAAGGGTCGCTATAGAAACATGTGTGGCACACACTTCGGACGGACAATTGAACCAGAAAATTCGTGGGCTGGTCAGCCCTGAGGCTCCGCGGGCCTCCCGCCGCCGGAGGCTGGCGCTACCCTGGACCATTTCCGGCGCTGAACTTCTTGAGGGCGACCGATTTGTGACAGCCCACACGTCAACGAGACGTCTGGGCTTTCGTCGGGATTGGAGGCATCCGATAGAGGGAGTTCTGGAGGTTTTTCTCAGTTGGATAAGGATCAGGATAAGGGTAATAGTTGGTAAAGGTAAAGGTAAAGGTGCCGCCGTTGATCAGTCCACTGACGACGCGCCACCGCATTCGTGTTCCATTCAAGTCGTAGAAGCATAGTGAATGCGTATTTGGCCTATACAATGACCTGCGGGGACCAGCCGCTATACCAGGTCAGTGTTTTTACCTTCCCAGACAAGTCTGGTACCAATTTACTCGACCCCGGAGGGATTCAAGGCTCGGTTAGCCCGGGCCGAGATCGATCGCTCGACCGTGCGGGTGACAGCAGCGCCTCTTAAAACGGTACCACGCGGGCCCTGTAATAGTTGGACAAAGCAAAAATTAGTGTAATACCTACTTTGCACTATGTAATGTAATACCTACTTTGCACTATGTAGAGAGGCGCGTGGCGCAGTGCTAAGGCGCGCTACTTCCATCTGCAAGGCCGGGTGATCGAGCCTCACCTACGTTAACATGCCTGATCCACCCTCCGCGGTAGGGTAAATTAGTACCAGACTTGTCTGGGAAGGTAAAAACACTGCCTTCAATAGCGGCTGCGCCCGCAAAGTCATTGTACAGGCTAAATAAACGTTCATCATGCCGCTACGATTCTGAATAGAGGACGAATGCATGGCGAATCGTAATCTGAACAGCCAAACATTTTACGTTTACTTTACCTTATTTTCTTCAATTTTAAGAATGTCCATCAGTTTCCCCAAATTCCAGAGAATTCCAATCTTTTTATGATCTCGAGCCAAGGTTAAGAGGTAAAAACAACCCAATAAAGCTCTGAGGTTAAAGAAATTCCACGTACCTGCCCAGGTGCGGCTCCGACGGCGGCTGACCAACTACAACTGACCCGCGTTCCGCGGAATGTAGCCGCTAGCATAATTGTTGCGCTTTTGTTTGATTTGTGTCGTTGCTGTGCTGGCCGGCCACCAGAGTGGACTAATTGCCGACGAAAGAATAAAATCAGACTAGTATACCACTCGGATCACGTTACATGGCGAGAAAGGTTCGCAACGATACGATTTCTTAATAAACTTGAATTGGTTAGCGAACTTTATTTATTTACTTATTTATTTTTTAGTATAGGTTTTTTTGGCATTAGTTTGGCAATTTATGGCTGTTGAATTTCGTGATCCTTTTCCTTTTCTTAGACTGAGTTTTTTTCCTTTTCGCTTCGGTGTGATACGCCGCAGAGCGTAACAAATAGATAAATAAATGTATTTATTTATTATTTATTATTTATTTATTCATTTATTTATGTATTCATTTACACGCCGTACTAGCAATTTAAAAAGTTAGTAAACGAAGGGAACAACGATAAACTTGCAAGCAGGAGCAAAAATACTCAACATTAGTAATACTAATGCCGTCAAAGATCAAATAGCATTAAAATGATGACCGGCACCTACAGACAGACTAACGTGCACAACGTGTTCGCCAACAGGGAATGCTGTAACTGTCACGAGCAGTTGGGTGCAATTTCTAGTGCACATTGAAAACATATGTATGAGCAATAAGCAGTAATGATATGCTCAAGACGTTAGAAATCCTCAGGGCCAGCGGCATATTTTCTTGGCTGTAACTGAAAAGTTCTTTTTTGGAATGTCGTACATATAAAAACCATATGTATTGATTACAACATTCACATAAATGGAATTACTACTACGATTAGTCATAAACTCAACATAAAAGTACTTCTAAACTCGTAGAATATGTGGCAGCAGGATCCTTCGAAAACTGATTGAAAATACATAGACCACCCATGGAAACATCCAAAAAAACTACTTGATAACTATAATATGTCATTCCATGATGCCCTCCGACAGGTAGGTGGCTTCACCATGTATGGCTTGCTGATGTCCTCTGTTGGATTAACAAGGAGTTGGACCTGACATGGGAATAGAGAAATAGGTGCCTATTCGCTGTGAGGAGAAAGACACTCACTGACCATTGAATTGCTTCCCGTACGCCATCGAGGGCCTCTTAACCATTCCGGTGTGAGATACCATACCAAGAAGTTCAGTGATATCCGCTCTTGGCTTCTTCTCTCCAATAATTCACTCCTATAAGATGAAGTAACATTGAGCGGGCGCAATCCAGAATATTTTCCGGATTCACAATCTCTGAAGAATGCGAAAAACACCTACATTTTAATGGACTCCCACTCAAAGCCGACACCGTTCTGATGATTCATATACGCTAAAGTCGGTCAGATAAGTCCGCCCTGCGCGCGCCGCAAGGCGACGTATCGATCGATGGCACTCTATGGATATGCTCTACCCTTCTTGATGAGTGTCCTCTCTCTTAGGACTTAATCTGTTTCACGATTTTCTTGTGTTTCTTTTGCCACTTTAATAACTTAATAACTGTTCAGGTAATATCGTGAAAATACCTTCAATTAGGCAGAATTTTGATTCAATCTCCATTTCATCGTTAGTAACATTTAAAGCATCAAATTCTTCGAGCAGTTGTGAATCCAAGTTACTTAGTTAGGAAACCAGATACAGCTGCCTTAATGTCTTTAAGGCAGCTGTGTGTGATTTTCTTCTGGCCCTTGGAACCACCAATTCACAAAGAAACCTTGACAATCAATCCCTTAACAGGTGTCCGCAAGTCTAGCTGTTGAATCCGTGCCTGAATGCCCTTTCATATTGAGGAAAACAATAGCAAGAAGTTAAATACTTGATCAATCGACTTTATACGCTAATCTGGATGTTTATATCGTGTTTGAGTTCGCGACGTACTACGCGCAGGTGTATCGATGACCCATCGCGGCACACCGCGTTGTGGCGCGCGAAGGGCGGACTTATCTGACCGACTTTAGGGTAATTATTCTAAAGAGAACCATTCATTCGCATCCCGCACAAGCTGTTACGTGGTTCCCATCGCTCATTTTACTCCACAGCGTTTTCATCCTGATCAATTACGGGATGCGTTTTTCATGATAGTCACTCCTATAAGATGAAGTCTTCTTTCGCCTTGGTGCTACTCCCGCTTCGTTGAGGTTACCACACTGCCATCCTGTCTCAGTCTTGAGCTCCTTGTGGGGTGGCTATATGGTCCTCGACAGCAAGTTCTTGAGCGCCAATTCTTTCCATGCGACCATCGATCCGTCTTGTGATCGTTTTCCTCCATCAGCCGACCTGCGACACGGTTCTGACGCTGGTACCGAAACCCTTTCCGGCTATTTCCAAGCTAGGCAAGGGTCTCTGCCGGGAACGGGATTCAACCCCGACTATCGAGATCTTGAGCCCAAGCTCTTAACCTCTCAGCCATCCCGTCCGTTCTCATCGCTCATACCTTCACAAAACAAACTGCTCAACTGTAGTGTTGAAGCACCAGGTGATAAGCATGATTTCCATTAGACATGCTGTGCACAACTATTATATTATCATTTTCTTGAGCTGCGCTTTATCTATGTCGTCTCTTTTCGACCTTCCGGATAGAGAGAAAAAGGCGATTGCGTTTTTCCAAGATCGTGGAGTTCTTCCGAAACATATGAAGTGCAAACTGGGCGACGAGATCAAACTTGTCTTCGCAAAAAGGAGTACCTAGTGGAAATGTGCCAAAAGGAGTACTAATGGAGCATGAAGGTCCTGTTATTGTTGTCGTTTGTTATTGTTATTATGTGAATTATGAATTATGAGAGCGGTGTCGGCCTTGAGTGGAAATACCAATTTTACTCTATGTAATAAAAAGTATGCCAGTAACGGAGCACAGCTCAGTCAACACCTGTGCAACTGAAACATCATGCTAAGATTTATGGATCCTTGGATTAGGATTTGAACAGTATACTCTGAACGTCAATAAACCTTTTTCTTCTATCAGCTATTAAAGATCAGACCATCTAATCAAATATAAATCCAAACGAAGTGTCCTCAAATATTGGGAACAGAATTCCACGGCAGAGAACGAATTGTGCATTTAAATGGAAATACACGAACGTCTATAGTCAACAATACAATGGTCCAACACTGTAGTCTGCATCCGTTATATGGAAAAAAGCGGCAGAAGGATTGTTAGTTCAGCTTCTCGTTCCAGTTTCTCAAAAAATCTCCCGTCTCAGTAATAGTCCCTTTCGCTGAACAAAATGGATTAAGTGAATACTATAAAAGTGGATCTGGATGGTACGGATAGCTCTCTGCGTTCAGAGCTTGTTGGGCTTAGTATTTTACTACGATGCTATACTTCCTTTATTAATTTGCCCTTTTCAGCTATGATACTCTCTCAGACTCTGGCGGTGGCGATCACGATTGCTACCCTTCTTCATGAAGGTTGTTCATAGTTCTAATTATCTAATTATTTTCCAATTAATTTACCACGCACTAAGACTTACCAACTTATTGTGGTTAGGTTCGGCTAAACCCATTGTTTTCAGGAGAACTTAAACCAACAAATGACATCAGTGACGAAGGAAAGTTCGGTAAGACGATGATTCCCAGACTTCTCCTTTGCTTTTCTTCTTTCTGAAAGAATCTACTTGAGCGAGAAAAGGTTTATAATCAAAGTTCCTTTCCCGGTGGACTTGTTATCAACTAACGGCTACAGTTTTTCTTATTGCAGAGCTAGAGGTTAATGCGAAGGATTGCCAAATGCTGAGCATCGAAATCACCACTGTTGCCGAAGTAACTGATTTGAAGGAAGGTCTCGAAAAACTCGGATATAAGGATATTGTGAGTCAAATCTTTGAAAGTACACAAGATAGACAAAACATCTCGGACGGAGCCTGCTAGGTGATCTATCAATGCAAAAACCTTACTGTCTTATTTAGGACGGTGAAACACCAGTGGTTGTCACACTCATAATAAGCGATGGAGGAGTTTATAGCCTGTGCTCCGTCCAGCAGAATACTGAGACGGTACCATTCAATACTTCAAGTGCTGTATTATAGTTATTTACGTAATACCAAAATTGTATTCGCCAGATATTGCTTGCGTTTAAACCGGACGGCGACGAATCGGACATCCCAAGGCCCATTTCCGAGACTGAGTATGACACTTACGCGGAAGTGTGCACTCTAATTGAAGATGAAGAAGAAGACTATTGGATATATTGATCAACCAACTATTGTCAATGAATTCGTTTAAAGTTTGAGTAATTTGAAGAAATTGATTCCTATGGGCATGAATATGATCATCGTATCAGTGCCTTTCGCTACATCGACTTTCACAACCAATAAATGTGTAAAATGGCTGATACTGTCAACCACTTCAAAGCTGAAAGTGTCACTAAATGAGAACAAAATAGAGGAGGTAACCGAATCAAGCAGATCAGTTGCAATAGGTCCCGCAGCGACAGTGAAGTACGGTAGCCGAAACCTCCTCAAAGGAGCTATTGCATCACCATTCACATACTTTTGACATTTTGGACGTCATTTTTCTTTTGTTTATCTACTTTATTATTGTATTCACATAATGTAATTTGTTAACCACTGTTACTCGCTATTTGCTTGTCGCCAAAGTGAGAACACCATGTTACCCGAAGATACTTCTATGCGCTTTATACATGCACCGTCGTTTCTTTGCTCTTTACTCACACACTCATTGATGTATTATGGTTGATTGTTTTTCTCATACCCAAATATAATTGATTTCTTTCCTTATACCAACAATAGCTAATGGAGGAGATGCAGCTCAGAACTCGGAGAACTGCGAAAAGCTAGGCCAAGAAAGCGAAAGGGCACAATCACAGTCAATGCCTACAGAGAACGGCTACCATCATGTTAAAAAAACGAATGCGATTAAATTATTTTCAGAGAGGTCCATGAGTACAGATGCCGAACAAATAGCTGCTTACCCTGAGCCAAACGTGTTTTTACTGTTTCCTGAGCAAAGATGAACACCCATGTCCAGAGTCAACAATCAAACAGTGTACCCTTCGTATTATAAAAATAGCCTAAAGAAGAAATGTTTATTAGCACAGCTTTCATTGCTCTGCAAGGCGCAGTCGCTTAAAACGGATCTGAACAACTTCTTTTAAAAACGAATTCCGGAACGCTCTTCGCTCTCTGCTCTTCGCAGCCAGTAACGAGTCAGCGCAAAATGCTTCCAATAAGATTTTCCATGATTCCTTCACTATGTTGTTTTAGTCTTTAGAAATGAAAGCGATTCCAACTCTGATGATGGCGATCACGATTGCTCTTCTTCCGCGTGAAGGCTACTCTCAGACCTTTGATAGAACGCAATGCAACAGATCCCTTGCGACTATTATTACTCCTGCACAATACGACGGATTGAGTCATGACTTGAAGAGGCTTGGATTTGATGCGGTAAGACTTTGAGGGATATCACCACATCGCTGTGCTTGAAAATCAGGAAACAACCTTTCCTGGAAACGAGACTGAGATGGAAGAAGATATCAAGCTTAACCTGTGAATCGTTCTGATCGGTTTTCTTTGAGGATTGAATGCGAGCAGTTTTGTAATCGTATTTCAGGACGACACTAGTATTCTGATGACATATAGTCTTTCTGATGATTACTACCTCGGCCAAATCATTCACAATATCAACACCTCAAAGGTGTGATGTAGCATCATGAGCACTTATCTTTTCTTCAACAGTGACAGTACGCTTAAATGAGGACTCGTTCAGTTTTTCCTGGTATATGGAAGCACCGCTGAGGATGATGAGGGGGACATTTGTGGTAAAAACATTGCGGTACACACCTATCGCGACTACTTTTTAAGTTGCGAAGGACCATTTGGTGAGAGCTTCATTTTTCGTTCAGCATAAGATTATTTGATATTGCAGAAGTTTTTTGATTTTTTTTCTGGAACACCTCAGCCAATTCCACTCTTGGTAGACATATTCTGGCGACTATTCCTCTTATTCTTGCAGTACTGAATGTCAATATGAGCGATTGTCAAGTTCTGAACGCCGATGTCACCTTTGTTGGAAAAGAAACTCACATAAAGGAGGGGCTCAAAAAACTCGGATATCAAAATATTGTAAGTTTGTCACGGTATGACTGGAAGGCATACCTTTTATATGTCGAAGTAGAACTCATTTAGAGCGGTGAAACACCAGCGGTGATCGTCCTTATTCAAAGCAATGCTGACGTTTACAGTTTGAACAAGGTTCACCGCAGCTCGAGTCAGGTGCGGCCCAATTATTTATATGTCGTGTTATAGTGCTTCACCTAAGATCAAACGAATTTACGTCAGATATTCTTCGTGTACAGCACATACGGCGGTGAATCAGACATACCAATGCTCATTTCTCAAGCTGAGTACGAGGCCTACGTATCGGCGTGCACTACAGAAGTCGAAGAGTATAGCGACATTCTTTCAATTGGAAAATAAAATGTTTTTTTCAACGAATTCTTCAATTTTCCAATATTTCAATAAGTAATTATGTCACAGACTGGTTCATTGTAATGCTCGAAGAGCTCGGATACGAAAATATTGTAAGAAATTGTAGGAATTATTGTGCATACGGAAATATTGTCAAAAACAGTGTTGGAAGAACAAATCAGATCAACGACAAAAAATGGTATTCACACCCTCACTGATACTACCCTTTCATCATCGGAGCATCTACATCTACACTAGTGACACAAAATATAACTGATGCAATGATGCAACAGATGAATGTATTATCTCACACAAGTGCTTCAATAATTTCATGGAGCAAAATTCCCATCAAAGCTGAAAAGTTCCAAAATGGCAACAAAGACTGTCCTGATAAACTCAGAATTATATTGCTGGACATTGGATATTGGATGCTGGACAAAACCAACTAACCAACCAAAGGGAACAGTCGTTGTCTGGAACCCCATGGACACTTCTAGGAGAACTTCTTCGATTAAAAACAGCGTTCGAAGAACAAATTAGATCAACGACAAAAAAAAGGTTAGTACAAAGGCATCTATTTCTGAGAGGGAAACTGAACGAGCGTCCGTAGTCAACAAACCCACAGGCTTGCAGCCCTGTGATCTGTATCCACAATATAAAAATAGCGATCGTAAAGTTGTTGAAACAGCTTTTCTTCTATTTATGGGTTTGCCAACCGCTTAATAAAGAGAAACGAACAACTAATGTGAAAGCAAATCCGGCAAATTTTCTCCGTTCATGTCATGTTTGGACCCTATGTACTTCGTAATGGAGGACTTAATTATTTCCATTTCCTGGGCAAATTCCTCGTTTTCAGGAATGAGCGGAACTCTATCCCTGGCCCTGGCGACCGTTGCACTTCTTCTTCGCGGAAGTTTTTCGTTTGAAATTGATACAAGTAACTGCTCCAGAACGTGGATGAGCAACATTAGGCTCGAAAATCATCAAAATTTGACTGCTGACCTCCATGACCTTGGGTTTGACGTCGTAAGTCTTGAGAATACTCCATGAACGACTGTCGTTGAATCTTGGCATGGTGATTATTGTAGTGGTTGATAGTATCAGTGTAGCCAATTAGCCAAGATGATACAAGTTTATTTCGGCTGACGTTTCGGCGAGTCCGCCTTCTTCAGAGCCTGGAAGAGACAAAAGGAATTTGAGAAATCACTCGTTCAAGAACAATTGTTAAAAAATCAAAAAACAATTGTTCTTGAACGAGTGATTTCTCAAATTCCTTTTGTCTCTTCCAGGCTCTGAAGAAGGCGGACTCGCCGAAACGTCAGCCGAAATAAACTTGTATCATCTTGGCTAATTGGCTACACTGATACTATCAACCACTACAATAATCTTGAGAATACTTTCGCTATCCTCGAGAATCAGCTGCATGTGTTTTTAGAACAGCGCTAGCTCCCTGATGTCATACACACTTTTCGACGAGAAGAATATCGCACGTATCTACACTGATAATATGACACAGGTATGAGAGCATTTGTGCCAGTTTTAAGACTCATTTCTCCGCTGAAAGTTGACGAGAAATTCAAATAAGGTCTCATTAAGTACGTCCTTGTGTATGCAGAGTCTAATGAAAAGGCTGATTACATATGTGCTGAAAACATTACGGAACAAAAGTATCGCCGTTACTACATTCGCTGTAGTTTACTATTTGGTAAGTGCTTCGTTCACTTCAAACATGAAATTACTCTGTAAAACGGCTCCCATTTTTGCTGTTGCAGTGCTAAAAGTAGACATAAATGATTGCCAAGTTGTGAACTCGACAACCACCACTATTGGAAAGGAAGATGATATGAAAGGGTTGCTCGAGAAACTTAAGCTTGGAAATCTTGTGAGTTTACCGGTGTCCATATTAATGCGGTTCCCTGGTACCAAAGAAAATGTTAGTGGATAACATGGAAGAGTACTAAGTTTTGATAATCCTGAATCCTTTTAAGGTTGATATTATCAGGTCTTCATCGTCTAGTTGTCCAGAAGATGTTGTACTGATTCAATTTAGGACGATAACACACCAGTCACCATCACTTACATCAATAGCAGCACTGCCGCTTACAATTTGTACTACATCGGTGAAGAAGTTGAAACCCAGGCACGACTTTCGTTTCAAATGTATTTATGACCTCACGTAACACACACATCCGAGATCAAACGCATCTTTCAGATCTTTTTCGCGCACAGCCCTGGAACACACATTCCTCGGAGCATATCCGAAAGAGAATACAGCGCCTACATCCACTGGTGCAATAGTGTTCAGCAAGAATGACGACGTTGGATAGACTCTTCACTAGTATAATTTTTCATTGATGAATGATTATAGAAGACTCACTGTCACTAAACTTGAACTTGTAAACATTGATTTTCACATTTTCAATCTCTACCAGAGACCTATACATAAGCAGTAACACTACAATAGCGCTCGTGATGAATGCCTCGCTAGCGGTGACAGTGAGACAACCGTCTGCCGGCCAGCATATAGAGGCAGCGATTAAACGATCAATGTTAGTTATCGGTGATATGCTGGCAGTTCGCTGGTACGCATCACCAGAGAGGTACAACTTCCGTTTCCATGTCCTGAATTCCGCTTTCCGGCGGTTTTTGGCCCCTCCGTTCCGTGTTCCGCTTTTTTTGGGCGGAACACGGAAGCGTAAGAAGAAATTGGAGGGCTCCACTGATCCGACTAACGAAAGGGAGACCGAAGTCACTGTGGTGGCGTCGATATGATCTGTTCGAATTCTGGAAGACTGAAACCAACGCAGCAAAATACACCCTTCCAGGAAAACTTGCATTGAAGTATTAGGGTGTTCCATAAATAACTGGTCTATCATACCATCAACACCCGAATAGTTCCAGAACTCGAGCATTTCTCAAAAACCTTACGCTCCATTTCTAACACATCTTCAATGAACAAGTCTGCCGTAATTGTCTGCCCATCCGGTAGAAGCGAATAGTGCACAACTCCACGACTATGGACCAGAATGATCGCAGGATCTTCTTCACATGAGGAGCCGACTTTGGAATTTGCTCAGGCTTCACGTGCTTCGGAAGCCACTGGATCATCCATGTGGTGTTATCGTGGTAGCTTCACTTCCCGTCCTGTGCCGCGATCGAGCTCAACCACGAAATTGTTTCTTAACGGTTGAGATGGTTCTGAAAGATGGCCACTCTTTGCCGCTTCCAGGACGGAGTCAGTGCATACGGTATCCATCCCTGCATGACTGCTCTTCTTCCACTTCGTTTTCAAGAAGCGATAGACAGTAGTACATGGACTTTTCGTAATCTCTGGTATCATTCTTGCGCTCCGAACAGGTTGTCTTCCAACTGCTGCTAGCGCAGCACGTCTGTTTGCCCCAATCGGTCTTCCAACACGCTTTATATCCGAGATGTCAAATACTCCTCGCGGTTGAACCAACTTTAACACGTCGACTTGCAACAGTCATCTTTGCCTAACGAAGGCACGGTAGCTTGATAAGCAGTGCAGGCAGACAGACCAGAACGGAAGTAATGAAGAGCACCGTTGCGATAGGTCGATCTCTACTTCGTTTTCAAAAAATCACCGAAATGCAGACAGTAGAGCAAATCAGTCGATCAGTATGCCGTTGGGAACTATCATCGAACAACTTTATCACGCCAAGATTCCATTTTGTTTGGATTTCATCTAAACAAGTTATGACACGTTACAAGTTACAACGTACATGGTTCAATTAGATCAGAAACTCATGGAACACCCGCAACATTTGTCGGCACCTGCCAAATCGTCGTAACATACTCGCTTCAGGCTTACAATTCTATTTTAAAAGCATTCTTGTCGATCACGCCAAAGAAAAGTCTGCCTTTTTGTATGTGCTTGTCAGGCTTTGGTTTATGACGACGTTTATAAAGATGAATGAAATTGACATGGTTTTTTGTGATGAATTTTCACCGTTTACTTCGAAGCTGTCGCCGAACGTTGAACGCTTTCTCTGAATTAATAGACACATTACAGTGGAAACAGAACGACATTCTATGAGTACCTTAGAAACAGAAATAAAACGTCTTGTGGTCCAGTTTTGGCTAAATTTGAATAATTTAGTGATTTTTGCACTATTTCCGTTTCCGTGTTCCGTATTCCGATTTCCGCATATTTTTGGCCACCTTCGTTCCGCTGTTCAAAATGGTTCCGTAGACTCCTTCTCATCACCTATGGAATGGCTCAGAATGACCAGCAGACGGTATTTCTGCCACTGGATGTCTACCCTTCAGCAGCAACAATAACGTCATCTAACAGCTGCATCGCTTGTGCGTACAAAACAATAAATTGAAAGTTCCGAAATTCACAATACCGTTTTACAACCACAGTATCGGGACCTGAGCTTGTTACCCTTGACAAATTATCAATTTTATTGCGAAGCCACAATGTCAATTTCACCCAAACTTGAAGTTAAGTGATAAGACCACAATGTGAGGTCCGCGTCTTTGTTGATGAGCCTCCGAGTCGTCGAAAATGCTCCACAATCGAATGATTACCGGCGGCCCCTTTGAATGAGTCATCGAGCATAAGCAAGTACAGTGTATAGTTGCCACATCCCTTACACTACTATGGGTTCACCTAAATTCTGGGAGCATGAGTTCACCAACGGATTCCACATATTTTCGGTGGTTGAATGTAAAGGGTTGTCTACACTGATGCGGAGTGACGTTTTGCCTTACGGTGTGGCTAGCACACGGCCGTCTACTCGGCAATGCCAATGCGCTAAATCGTCCGGTGCTTGTCTCTACTCACCCCAGAAAGGCGACGGCCATCAATGTTCGTTAAGACTGATCCGCTGGTACCTTATGGGATGGCTGGGCACGGCTAGCAGACGATTTGTCCCTGCTGGCAAGTCGGCCATGCAGTAACGGTGCCATTTAGGAGTTGCATTGGCTTTCCTCAGGTAGTTGTTAATTAATAGAACCGTTTATTCCTAGGACACTCCAGCGGCAACGTTCGGCTTGCCATGAAACAATTAGTTGCAAACAGAGCAATTAATATCACTATAAAGAAAGTTGACCATGTCTGGGGGATGGATAATAGATGGATGGCATTAAGTGCACTCGTGAATTCAGTATCAGGAAGAGACTCGAACTAGGACTCCGTACGTATACCCGAATAGTTGATGAAGAAACATTTAAGGTTTTTTGAGTGAATTTTTTAAGTGTCGTGAAACAGTTGGCATCACCCCAAAAAAGATTGCTAATATTAGATTCTTGGATAATAGATGGTGTCGAAAATGAGAACAGATGTACTCCATCCTGAGGGTGGAATGCACAAACGCCCTGTGTCAACAATACAGACTTTCAAAATGCATTACATTCGCATTGTGAAACTAGTCCAACAACTGAAAAATGCTAGCTCAGCCTATTTTCGCATCTGCCGCACTACTTAATAAAACGAATTGGACATTCAGTGCAGTCGCGAATCCGGGGAGCGCCCTTCGTTCGCGGTTTGTAACAGAGAGTATGTAGCTAAATACTTTCAGTGAGTTTTCAAATACCTTGTAACTTGCATGTTTTCAGAAATGAAGGGAATTCTAACTCTTGCTGTAATGAGCGCAGTTGCCCATCTTTCTCATGGAGGCCGCTCGGTGACCATTGATACAACAAATTGCACGAGAACGAATCCGATGTCTGTTGTCCTTGCAAGCGAGAAAAACTTGACTCAAGATCTCCAAAGCCTTGGATATCGTTTCGTAAGATTTTTACCCCTACTTTCGTTGCACTTCCGACTTTTCTCGAATTTCTTCAAAGCTGCAGTTTTCCTAGATTGCATATGTGGACGATTTCTTACACATACAGGGTGCGTAAAAAGTTCTTCAACACAGATTCTTGACCGTCTAGGCAAATGAGATGAAATTCATAGCATTTATTGCCTTTTACCACACACATATAACAAAGCATCTAAATTTCTAAATGACCTCCTTTCGCGCGAGTACAGGCCCCAACATATGTCTCTTGGGGAATGCGTCTACGGCGGCCCGCAGGACATCTTCATCAATTTCCTCCCGGGCTTTCTTCAAGGCTTCTTTCATAGAATCAGTGCTCTCGTGGGATGTTGCGCAGGCTATGCTCTTCAATATGGACCTAAATGAGTAGTCCATCAGATTATGGTCCGGGCTATTCGGTGGCCACCTTTTTGCTAAGATGAAATCAAGAAAATTGTCGGCGCACCACTTCTGTACGACTTTGCCACTATGGACAGGTGCAGAGTCCTGCTGATAGGTCCGAGTGGTTTTTCGAAGTGCGGGGAAGCCCATGGAAGAAATTCTTTCTTCGAAACGTCTTCCAGGACATGTGGCTGTCGATTTTCCCGGACGCGTCGGAGAACCTGCGTGACGCCGCAGACGCCTTACCCAAGTGACTTAGGGCCTGTATTCGTGCAAAGGAAGATCATTTCGAAGCTTAGATGCTTTTTTGTGTGTGGTCAAAGGCAATAAATGTTATTAATTTCAGCTCATTTGCCTCAGACCTACCGTTTAGACGGTCGAAAATCTGTGTTGAAGAACTTTTGCTGCACCCTGTATTTCTAGGTATTCTACATCAGTGCTACTAGTCAGGTTCCGACTAAAAAACGAAAATTCATCGTGTTTCCATATTAAATAGGATACCATCGCTTTATCAAAGTTCAACCATACGCCAGCATACCTATATTAAGCTCGGCCTGATGTTTGAGTCGCATTTTGTTTTCACCCATTCGTTTCAGAAACCGGATAGCCAATTAACGGCGTACTCCGTTTTCGACCAAGACCACATCGTCCAAATGTTCACTGATTCGAACACTGTATGGTTTAGTACATCGGATACTCACCTTGGAGACATCGATAAAAAAGTTCTCATTTAGTACTTCTTTGTGTATGGAAAGTCTAACATCGATGGTGACTACATCTGTGCTGAAAATATCACGTCTGATGTATTTACCCAGCTCCTTACTGGATGCGAGCAACCATTTAGTAAGAGGTTCTTTAGTTTGTGAAGCTAAGATTACCTAACCGCATTTTTTCGAATCGTTTTTCAGCTTTGAGAATGCAGCGTATAGCTACTTCTAATTGTGAGTAAGTCACTCCCACTTTCGTTTTTGCAGTTCTAAACGTCGATTTGAGCGACTGTCTAATTTTGAGCGAAGAGGATAGCACTGTCGGCGCTCATCAAACAATAAAACGAAAACTCGGCGGAACGGTTCACGTGAGTTTTCCAGTAAAAACGACTCCAGAATAACATAATCAGTACAGTTAGTATAAATGTTACAGCTACATATCTAAGTCGAAAATAAGATTCCTACCAACTCCTAAGCTCGAATTTTTGTTACTATTGGCATTCTGGACTGTGCATCTGTCTCACGAAGCTATAGCTGAAGCGTCTAAACGTAACTGATATTTTGTTTCGTTTAGAAAGATAACACGCCAGTGACTGAGGTGCTCTTAGAGAGTAATAGCAGATCGTTTCATTTGTATTTAGTGAAGAGCACGCCACCGGTATGTCCCGTTTAATCACTTGTAACACTGTATTAATTATCTTCGCGAAGATGTGTTTTTCAGCGACACTTCGGCACTGATCTTCACCGCACAAACCCAAAGCCACATCTTATTTCCCAATCCGAGTATAACGCCTATATGGAAAGCTGCACAAATACACTTGTTTGATCTAAATAAATTTCACAGAGCCATTGAATTGAGCAAAACAAATACACGTCTGAACGAGCCACACAACATTGAATGTAAGAGCGGGACAAATTAAGTGCTATGCATTTTGTGAACTCCTCTGCTGTCGCCCGCCGAACAAATACATATACTGCTGATCACAAGGATAACCATACCATTATTTCATGGAATCACAACAAATATTCTCGCCATGCCTGTATTCACACACACAAAAAATGAGTCGCTTCACAACGGAACTTTACTTCCCTTTTTCAAATAAGTGAAACTGGGACTACCTGGGAAGATTAACTACAGACGACACCAAAATTAGAAAGCCAGTTCTGCAGCTCCAAAAACCAAACGTATTCGGCAGTCGTAAACTTTTGTTGTTGTTCGTTGTACAGTATAGTTCCTGATTGCTAAGATCAGTCCTAGACGTTGCCTAAGCTTGAGTGACCCTTGCATCATTCTTTCCGCAACTGCTTACACAGGCAATCGGCTATTCCGCTGGTCATTAGCTCGGTCTGCAATTCTCATGCTGAGCAAATTCCGACGATTGGATTGTAATGAGTTTTATCAGAAACTACAAATTCGGTTCCACTTAGTAGTGCTCCTCGTTTAGAGTAAGAAAAGTCCAAGACATGAGAACAACATCAATGATATGCTCACAAAATCTCGGGAGAATTAATCTACCTAGGGATTCCACTAGCTTCCAATGGTTAAAGGTAAAGGGATGTCAATGCAGGCGCGAAAGTCAATCTTCTGCTGGCCATCTCCAGCTACCCTATATAGTCGCCTTGGCGCCTTATAGTTATGATTGATCCGCTGGCTCCACTGTGACCGATAGTCCGGTGGTTGGTCACCTATGTGGTGGCTGGAGACGACCAGCAGACACTTTCTCCCCTCTAGCAAGTCAACCACGCAATAATGGCACCATTTAAGAGTTGCATAGCTTTTCCTCGGGTAATTAGAAGTCCCGTCTGTTCCTAGGACACTCCCACAGCAAAATTCTGGTTGATATGAAACAATCAGCAATAAACAGAACAATTAACATCTGTACTGTATTTTTGGTTTTGGCGCGTTTCAACGCAATATTTTATTAGTGCAAAGAAACCACAACAGCGGATGAACAGTGTCACATCCACTGACCTTATTTTCCTAACGCGAGGGAGATCGTTCAGAAGTCAGGTGGCACACCAATACCGACAGAATACCGAGATGGGGTTCCACCCGTTTTCGCACCGACGTCTGGGATCAGGACGGCGGAAGAGAATGACACTATCCTGGTTTGCTCCCACCCCATGAAACTATGCTAACTTCCAGAGTAAGTTCATAGAGTACAAGATCACTGAGAGCACAAAACAACAAAATGGTGGCGCCTAGGGTAACCCACAGCCAACGAACTGCGCGTTCAATCGTTTAGTACAATTACGGAGTAGTATAACGTTCTATAACTTGGGGATTACATACACGCTTCAACTTAAAACCGTGATAACACGTATTGTTCACACATCACTCTGAAGAAGGTTGCTTACATCTAGTGGGCGGATAGTAGATGGACGACATTGTGGGCATTCTTGAACTCAGCATCAGGAGAAGACTAGAACTTCGCCGTCACATATCCGAATAGTTGGTGAGGGAAGATTCAAGGTTTTCAAGTAACGTTTTTATGATGTCGTGAAACAATTAGCATCGTCTGAAAAAAGAATGCTCATAATAGATTCTTGGATAATAGCTGGTGCAGAAAATGAGAACAGATGAGCTCCATCCTGAGGGAGTGCGCACGAACGTCCTGTGTCAACAATACCCAGACTTCCAAAATGAAAAAAAAATTACATTCGCATTGTGAAAATAGTCTAACAGCTGAAAATGCTAGCCCAGCCAATTTTCTCATCTGCCGCACTACTTAATAAAACGAATTGGACATTCAGTCCAAACGCGAATCCGGGGAGCGTCCTTCGTTCGCGGTTTGTAACAGCCAGTATGTAGCTGAAGACTTTTAGTGTGTTTTCGAATACCTTGTAATTTGTGTGTTTTCAGAAATGAAGGGAATTCTAACTCTAGCGCTAATGAGCGCAGTTGCCCATCTTTCTCATGGAGTCGGCTCGGTGGCCATTGATATAAAAAATTGCACGAGAACGAATCCGATGTATGTGGGCCTTGCGAGCGAGAAAAACCTAACGCAAGATCTCCAAAACCTTGGATATCATTTCGTAAGATTTTTGCCCACACTTTCGTCACACCTCCAACTTTTCTCGACATTATTCAAAGCTGCATTCAACAAATTCTTCAAAGCTACAGTCTTCTGCGATTGCATGAGTAGACAAAATTCATAATTAATTCATACAGACAGAATTCTATTAAAAGACAAAAACTCCGTGTTCTCATGTTACATTGGATACCAGCGCTTTCATATTAAAGTTTGACCGATTACCAGCCTACCTATACATATTAGGCTCAGCCTGATGCTTGATCCGCTTTATGTTTTCGCCCATTCGTTTCAGACTCCGAGTAGCACATTAATGGCGTACTCCGTTTTCGACAAAAACCATATCGTCCAAATGTTCACTGATAAGCAAACTGTATGGTTTAGTGCATCAGATATTCACCTTAGGGACATGAATGAAAAAGTTCTTGTTCAGTACTTCTTCGTGTATGGAGATTCTGATGGTGACTACATCTGTGCTCAAAATATTACATTTGAAAGATTTAACGAGCTCATTACCGGATGCGAGCAACCGTTTGGTGAGAGGTTCCTTAGTTTGTGCAACATAGAATCACTTGGCCGTATTTTTAATTTTCCTCAGTTAATCCGTTCGCATCCTTTTAGCGTTAAGAACCGCTTTTTTAGCCCTGAGATTACAGCAAACAACATATTCTAACTGTGAGCAAGTTACTGCCACTTTTGTTTTTGCAGTACTGAACGTCGATTTGGACAGCTGTCTAATATTGAGCAAAAACGATAGCACTGTTGGAACAATCACTAAGGAATCAATAAAAAGAAGACTCGTCGGAACGACTTACGTAAGTTCTCCACTAAATCTTCAGGGTAAGCATAAATACGGACTGTAAATGTTCATAACTACTTAAGTGCAGAATGAGTTTCCTAGCACATCCCAAGCTCGAATTTTCGGTACTTTTGAAATTCCGGACTGTGCATCTAGCTCGCGAAACTATAGCTGAAGCGTCTAAACATAATTGATAATTTATTTCGTTTAGGATGATAACACCAAGGTGACTGAGGTGCTCTTAGACAGTAATCAAAAATCGTTTCAATTGTATTCAGTGAAGAGCACGCCACCGGTATGTCCCGCTTAATCACTTGTAACACTGTATTACTTATCTTCGCGAAGATGAATTTTTCAGAAACACTTCGGCACCGATCCGCACCGCACGAACCCAAAGCCACGTCTAATTTCTCAATCCGAATATAACGCCTATATGGAAATATGCAAGGATAGAACGACCGCTTGATTTAAATAAGTTTCACAGAATCATTGAATTAAGCAAAATAAATAATTTCCCGGACCAGTCACATTACATTAAAGATAAGTACAGAACAAGTCAAGTGCTATGCATGTTGTGAACTCTTTTGCTGTTGTCAGCCGGACAAATATGCTGCTGACCACAAGGATACGCCATATCTTTATTACATGGAATCACAACAAATGTACTCGCCCGCCATGGCTGTTCACACACAAAAAACGGACCACTTTACAAGAAAACTTAAGTTCACTTTTTCAAATAACTGAAAGTGAATCTACCAGATTCCGATCAGAATGTTCAACTGCAAGGTTCACGGAACAATCACTAAAATACTTTTCACCGAAGCGAAGGTACAGCATGACTAAACAAAGAAGATGCACTGGTCATAGAAACAACGTCCTAGATATGTATTCGAGTGGGGAAAAGACCCTAAGCATTAATTATCCAAAGGAAAACCTCTCCTACACCCAGGTCTCTACAATGGGATGGTTAACTACAGACGACACCACAACTAACAGGTCAGTTAAACAGCTCCAAGAACGAAATTTCTTCGACAGTTTAGCGGTCGGATCAACACCTGTGAGACGGAAGAATATGGCCAGCAGACGATTCGTCTCGCTGGCTAATCGGCCGCCCAACAATGCTGCCATTCGAGTGTCGCATAGCGTTCCATCAGGCCATTAGGAGCCCCATCAATCCCTATGACACTCCAATCGCAAGGTTAGGGATGTCGTGAAACAATGATCAACAAATAAGACAATTAGCATCACAGATCGCTCACAACTGAATCACGTGTTACGGCTGGAGTAAAAGTGAGGGCCTTCCTGAACTCAAAGTCAGGAGTCGAATCGAGCAAGGCCTTCATGTTTCCCAATAGTTTTTTTTTCGAGGAGAATTTTTGAAATTTAGAGGTGTCGTGAAACGATCGACATCACTCCGAAGAATATTGCTCATAATAGAATCCTGTATCATGGCTGGTGTTGAAGAAGCACAACGGTACTCTTTCCCGAAGGAAAATGCACTAATGTCCTGTGTCAACAATGCCCAAACTTGGAAAAGTATTACATTGGCATTGTAAAAATAGTTCTACAGCAGAAAGTTTGCTAGCACAGCTTAGTTTCTCATCTGCCACACCACTTCATAAAAGGATTCGGATATCCAGCGTAAATGTGAATCCAGGGAACGCCCTTGGTTCGCGGCTTATTGTTGCTAGTATGTAGCTGAAGATCTTCGGTGACATTTTCTAATAACTTTTCTGTTTTCAGCAATGAACGGTTTTGTAACTCTAGCCCTTATGAGCGCAGTTGCCCATCTTTCTCATGCAGACCAATCGCTGACCATTGATCTGAAGAACTGTTCAAGAACAAATCCTATGTTTGTCAAACTCAAAGACCAGCAAAACCTGACGCAAGATCTTCAAAGCCTTGGATATAATTTGGTAAGATTTCGGATTACTTTCGCAGAGCTCCACAAGGCTCTCAGATAACTGATTTTCTTTCAAAAATAGTTCGGCTGTACACAATCCAAATTTGAAGACGAGCTCTATCTGCAGATTCCGATGAAAAAGCAAAGATTTCATTGTTCCACCTTATATCTGAGAGTTCCCCTACTTTATCTAGGTTAACTCAACCGCCAGCTCATCAGCACAAAACGGCTCGTGCAGATTTCATACATGGATTTCAGAGCCCTGATGTCAGATTAACGGCATACAGCGTTTTCGATAGCAGCAATGTCGTCCAGCTGTTCACCGACACGAATCTTGTATGATGTTCTGCATCAAGTTCTCACAGTTCGGAGAGACACGAATCTTTATAAGTACTCCTTCAGTATTTCTTTGTGTACGGAAACGCTACGTCCGATGGGGATTACATCTGTGCTGAAAACATTACGTATGAGCTATATGGCAATCTTATCAATGATTGCGAACAACCATTTGGTGAGTGTTCCACTTGTTGCTCTCAGTGTATTCGATCTTTAAAGTTGTTATCCTTGATTCCGCTTTGAAACAACGAGCAAAGTCACAATGTGGTTTCTCACGTGGACAGAATGACTCGCCTTGTGTTCTTTTAGTGCTGAATGTCGACTTGAATGACTGTCAAATTTTGAACAAAGTAGATAGCGCCGTCAAAGACAAGGATGAGATAAAGGAAAAACTAGGAAGAACGAATCCAAAAGGCGACGTAAGTTTCTTTGTAAAACTTTTGCACAAGAAATAACAGTTGTCACGGTATTCCTGTGAACAAAGTGTAAAGAAACGGGTGATTTGGACTATGGGAAATATCCTTCATTGATAAGCTTCCGCTACTGCTTAAACGTACAGTACCGGACGCGCCGCAACGATAAAACGGCGGTAGCGGATACTCGGAGCGCCGAAACACGCCGTTTTTAAATAACTTCTTTAAAATTGATTTATTTGCAAAAATAAGTATATATTCGAGCTTAGCAGCGCGAGCTCTATCCCTACACATGCACTTTTTCCGAATTCGTAAAGCTTGTTTTCAGTTGATTTTTTGACCCCTCGATTTTCGCATCCCGTTGCCGCTTTGGTCCCTCGCTTGGTGACTCACCGCCGACTAGGCTCCGCCCCCTTATCACTGTATATAAATATGAGGCACCCGTTGCACCGACTAGACTCCGCCTCCTTCTCGCCGCATATCAATATGCGGCGCGTGCTTCCCTAGCATCTCAAGCAGGGAGTGGGGGCCCCACGGGGTGGCTCGAAGGAGCTACCACATGTGGCCGCCAGTTGGGGATGGGGCGCAAATGAACTGCGGTTGGCCCTGCCCGGGTCACCACGTGCGAACACCGAAACGGCGCATTTCGGCGCTCCGGAACGCCGCTACCGCCGTTTCATCGTTGCGGCGCGTCCGGTACTGTAACTGATGTGTACTACCACATTCTCCAGAGCGAAACATAAATGTAGACGATAAATGTTCATGAATATTATTCATATTTGAGCAAACAGTATTTTTGTCAGCATACTGTTATTCTTAGCATTCCAAACTGTGCATCTAGTCCAGAGCGCTAGACCAAGATAGAAAAAACTACATATGTGGCTGTCGTTTCTACCTTGCCATTAGATGCTGCGTTGAAGAGGTTACTGTGCACCGTATGATATAAAGCATCTGTATTGCTTACTGTATGACCTTTTTCGTAATATGAAGGAGCCTGTAGGCATATTTACGACAAGATTACAATTAATGTGCTTTCGAAAGGGTTTGGTTGGAGTCGTTTATTTATTTATTTATTTATTTATTTATTTATTTATTTATTTATTTATTTATTTATTTATTTATTTATTTATTTATTTATTTATTTATTTATTTATTTATTTATTTATTTATTTATTTATTTATTTATTTATTTATTTATTTATTTATTTATTTATTTATTTATTTATTTATTTATTTATTTATTTATTTATTTATTTATTTATTTATTTATTTATTTATTTATTTATTTATTTATTTATTTATTTATTTATTTATTTACTCAAATTACTTATTTATTAATACACCTGTGGTGCGCTGATGTTTAATTTAGATATTCAGATAGAAAGAGAGGAAATTAGGGGTGTAAAACTAATTGATGTTTCATTTCGTTTAGAACGATAACATACAAGTGACTGAGGTGCTCTTAGAGAGTAACAAACAATCGTTCAGCGTGTATTTCGTGAACAGTACTCCACCGGTAGGTCTAGTTAATTCACTTGTTCCGCTGTATTAATCATCCTCGCTCAGATATCATATAATTCAGCGAAAATGAATAATAGCGATACATATTTTTTCAGCAACATTTTGGCTTCAAGCATCTGAGCTCAAAGTCGTCAAAGATCAGGCCGCATCTCATTTCCGAGTCAGAATATAACGCCTATATGGGAAGATGCGAGGATACAACTAGAACTGCTTAATCTGAATAAATTTCGCCAAGATATGTTGGGCGTATAGTACGCAACAAATACCCATCTGAATCTGTATAATCCCGACACAATTGCAGTATGGTCGTGCAAGCGTCAAAAAGACAGGGCAAATCAAATGCTTGAGAAAAAATGAATTGAATTGAATCGAATCAAATGCTTGATTCTTGGATCCTCTACGGTTCTCAGCCCTATACCGCTAACGACAATGGTAAATCACCGCGCTTGTTTCGTAAAACACAACAAATGTACTCATCACATTCACGCACACAAAAAAAATGAACCACTTTGCAAGGAAAAGTTCTAAATAGGTGAAATCGCCTCCAGTATTAATTACACATTTTAACTGTAAGATTCAACTCTAATTACTGAAATAGATGTCACAAAAGGAAAAGTGCAACATGGCCAAAGGCAGAAGATACACTGGTCATAGAAAAGTGAGACGAAAATTCTAGGAATTATCCTCATCAGAGGGAAACCTCACTTACAGACGCCACCACAACTAACAAGCCAGTTCTGCAGCTCCAAGAACCAAACGTACGTCAGCCAACGCAGTTGTCAGTCGTCAAGCCTTTATTAGCTAATGTTTCTTCTATGGTGTGGTTCCTGGCTTCTGAGAATAGTCTTAGATGCTGCCTTATGTTAGCCTTAAGTTACCCCTTGAATCGTTTTTTTTTTCGCGGCATTTGCTTACACAGGTAATCGACGAATTGAGCAGCCCATTGTCCACAATTCTCAAACTGAGCAAACTCCGACGAATAGGTTGTTACGAATCGTTTGCCGTGAGAAAAGTTCGACGCATCAATTCGCCCACGGATTCCACTAGCTTCCAATGGTTGAAAGTAAAGCGATGTCGCTGCAGAAGTTTTATTTTATTTATTTACCTGACATGGATGATTTATTTATCTGACATGGCACGAACCCAATCGTTCACTGTACGAGCTGGGACGAAATACTGGAAGCTAAAAAGCAAAACTCACCACTCTCCTAAGAACTTCAAAGATTTTAACCGATTCGCCAATAAAGCTCTTCTTCAGTATTAGAAGTCCGCGGTCGCCTACTCGTCTTAGTATGTATTGTGAGCGTAGATAGGGTCATTGTTATTGTGTACCTTTTTTGAGTTTTGATCTACAATATTGTTGCTAATTCTTGGTTGTAAGCAGTTGACTGACGTATTTTTCCTTTTTCTCAAGGCTGACTCAAACTGCCGTAATAAATGAATAAATAAATAGAAAAGGCATTCATTTGGCAGAAAAGGTGGCGAACAATTACGCTAGCAAACTTATCAAAAGTACAATGGGAATGTGGTTCCAAACTAAGCCTGCAAGATGTGGTAGGCAAGACCCAGGCTAAGAGCCAGCATGAATTTGTACGCTGTTAGGTTCAGATCATTGTACCTGGCATTTAGAGCAGCACTATTCCTTCTATTGGAGCGCTTGGTACTTTAAACTATATAGCAAAGAACGTTCTGTTTCAGAGTTCACATTTTTCTGTGTTGTTGGCTAACGACTATATACAGGGTGTCCCAAAAAGATGTATACACTGTTTGAAATGCCGTAACTTTGGCGAAACTGAACCAATCGAAACGAGTCATAGCTTGAATGAAAGCTAAGAAAAAACGAAATTCTACGGTATGTGTTTGGTGAGGATTGCGCCATGTACTCGATCGTGGACTCGGATTTTGTACCTGATTGGTAGTGCATGGGGTATATGCTTCCTCTACTTTGGTCGTCAAAAAGTGATATCGCTAATATGAGTTACTTCTGAGGCAGTGAACATATCGTCTTGTAGTAGCTTTTGGTTTAGCGTGAAACAGCATCAATATCGATCAATAATTGTAGCCACTGTTTGAGAAGCTAAAACTCTTCCAGCAGCGATACAATCATAAGGAGAGAGTTTAGAGGAATGTAAAATGTATGAACCATAAAGATCGCGCCATGCACCTGTCCGAACCGTCGGATTTTAGACTTGACTGAAAGGTCACGGATAACATGCTTGTTCAACTTTGGTCGCCAACAGGTGATATCGCTATTACGCGTTTCTCGTGATGCATCAAACATAAAAAACATCGAAGCATAACAAGTTTAACAACATAACAGTTGCTATTACATGCTCATTACAAGAGTCTTGGGTTTTGAACAGAGTAAGCAGTATTGTGCAAAATCATCCTAAAGTGCATGTTAAAGTTGTTACGTTTTGGTGTTCCTATGTCTAGTGCATCGAGAGAAACGCGTATCAGCGATATCACCTGTTGGCGACCAAAGTAGAACAAGCATGTTATCCGTGACCTTTCAATCAAGCCTAGAATCCGACGGTTCAGACAGGTGCATGGCGCGATCTTTATGGTGCATACATTTTACATTCCTCTAAATTCGTTTCATATGATTGTATCGCTGTTGGAAGAGTTTTAGCTTCTCAAACAGTGGTTACAATTATTGATCGATATTGATGCTGTTCCGCGCTAAACCAATAGCTACTACAAGACGATATGTTCACTGCCTCAGAAGTAACTCATATTAGCGATATCACTTATTTACGACCAAAGTAGAGCAAGCATATAACCTATGCACTATCAATCAGGTACAAAATCCAAGTCCACGGTCGAATACATGGCGCAATCCTCACCAAACACATACCAGAAGATTTTCTTTTTCCTTAGCTTTCATCCGAGCTATGACTCTTTTCGATTGGTTCAGTTTCGCCAAAGTTACGGCATTTCAAACAGTGTATACATCTTTTTGGGACACCCTGTATAGTATCGCAGTAAATTGAATTCGTGCGCTGTAGGCAAACCTGTACAGCAGGGTAATGTTTGGAAAATCATCACACTCTAATTTTCATCTATCTATAGAACACTCCAATGACAAGAGTCGGGGTGTCGTGAAACAGTTCCTCGAAGAAAGTTGTCCATAAGTGGGTCAGCAGTGTAAAAATGAGAACAGATGTACTCGTTCCTGAAAGAGTATATACAAGGACGTCTGAAGTCAACAATATATAGATTTCCGAAAACGAATTGCATTCCCAATGTAAAAATAGCTTAACATCAGAAAAAAGTGCTAGCACAGCTTATTTCTTCGTCTGCTGTACTACTTAATAAAGCGAAATGTTGGGGCGAAATTTTGTGGAAGCCTCCAGCGGCTCATCGTTTGCGGTTCACTTTAGTCACACTTGTAAGACTTCCACTGACAATTTCTTTGCCTTCATGATAATTTTTCAGTTTTCAGCAATGAAGGACCTTCTATCTCTAATTCTAATGAGCACAGTTGCCCTTCTTCCTCGTGAAGGCTACTCCTTAATCATTGATAAGACGAACTGCTCGAGATCAAACCCCATCTCCTACAACCTTACGAAAGAGCAAAGCCTGAGGGGAGATCTCAGAAGCCTTGGAATTGAATTGGTAAGATTTTTCGTAGTATTTTCGCAGGCCCGATGTCTGTGACTATAGTTTTCATGTGAAACATTGGCCATCAGCCGCTGCATTGAGCCCAGCCTGACGCCTTTATCGTCTCCAGTTCTCATGTATGCATTTCAGGACGATCAAAAAAATATGATGATGTACTCCGTTTCCGACGGCACCACTGATATAAAATTATTCACTAACACACAAAAGGTTTGATACCGAGTGTTGATATTTCATTTCGTTTCGCATTGTGTACCTGCTCACCCTGATCTCTCCAATGTCGAATAAGCTCTTGTTCAGTACTTCTACGTGATTGGAAGTGGCGTAACTAGTGGCACTTACCTCTGTGCCAACAGCATTACGTCTGTGGAATTCAGTCAGCTCATCACTGAATGTGAACAACCATTTGGTGAGGACCTTCTTTTAATCTTTTTCCTCCATCGAAGTGGGGAACGTATTTCTTTTCAATTTGAATGAACGACTCTTGTTTCCGCTGTTTCAGTACTAGGTGTCAATTTGGGCGACTGTCAAATTTCAAACCAAGTGAGCAGCTCTGTCAAAGATCAGCAAGCAATAAAAGCGAAACTCAGCGGAACGAATAAAGTGGGTTTTTCCACTGAAAACGTGGAGGAACTATAAATTCACACCGTAATTATTCACAAATGTCTAAGTGAACAACAAGCTTCTTATCACATCCCAAGCTCGCATTTCAGTTCATTCTGGCATTCAAGACTGTGCATCTGGTTCGCGAAGCTGACCTAAGCCACACAGAAACAGCTTTCTGACAAATTTCTAACGTGATCGTAGTGTGTTCCAGAACTTCGGATTGGGGCTATGGCGTTTGAGTGCGTAAGAGCAACTGATTTCGTTCAGGTGGACGACACAGTGACTATGACGATCTTAAAGAGTAGTGTCAACACGTTCAGCCTGTATTTCGTGAACAGCAATCCGCCGGTATGTTTTCTTATTTCAAATGTCGCACTGTATTATTTATTTTCGCTCAAGCATGAATTTATCAGCAATACCTCGGCTGTAAACAACGCAGTGGTAGCTGTAAGAGACCACATCTTATTTCCAAAAGGGAACATGACGCCTATATACAAGGATGCTCGAACTCTAATGGATCTGAATAAACTTCACAAAAACCATGTTAGTCGCTTTGAATGCAACAAATACTGATTTTAACATCTGCAGACACACTACAATAGATGTAAGAGCGGAGCAAATTGAGTGATACTTTCTGTTGTCAGCCGTACACACCACGTCAAATCTCAACAAATATACTCGTCATGCTCATACTACATACTCAAAAGCACAAGCCACTTCACAAAGGCACGTTCTAAATAAATGAAATCGTTCCCAATTCAGAATATTAAATGGACGTCGATAGTGGTGGAAATGAGCATGGTCAAGACGTCCTCTATGGGGTGGCCAGCAGACAGTTTTTCTCTCTCTGGCATTTCAGCCGCACAATAATGGCGCCAATTAACAATTAACTTGCGAGTAAGTGCAGCGAAGCGGCTCCGAATCATAGCTCTCAGCGAATCTCCGATGTAACACGAAGCCTACTCGAGAAACGAAGGAACATGGACCGGCAGAAAGACCACGTCGAGTACACTGTGCTGAGCAGGCTGTGTAGAAGGAAACTTGCCGAAGACCACACAAATTTCTCCCTTCGAAGACTGCTTGATGCCGCAACGAATAGACGCAGCCTAAAAAGAACGAAGCAGGACCTCGCCGAATGCCGCAATGCAATTCCTTGCCTAAGAACTGCAGACGGGACTCGTACTACATCTAGAACAGGGATTGAATCGACAATGGCGAACTTCTACACGAACCTCTTCGGAACGAGACATGGAACCGCCGCCGCGGAACTACCGGCTGGTGACGATGTTCCGCCATTCATGACTTCTGAAGTGAGGCATGCTGTGGAGACATTGTCGAAGGGTATATCTCCGGGCACTGATGGAATCACCGTCCAAATGTTGCTGGCGTGTGGACAAAAGCTTTTTAGCGCTCTGGCGCAGCGGTTTACTAGATATGTGACGATGTGCGAGATACCAGCTGCTTGGAAGAGATCCAAAACAATCTTGCTGTTCAAGAAAGGTGACAAAGAGGATCTTGCCAATTACAGGCCAATAACACTGCTCCCTGTACTCTATAAGGTGTTCACCAGGTGCCTTCTCTCACGCATGAAGAGGACTTTGGACGAAGAGCAACCAATAGAGCAGGCGGGATTTCGACGGAAATTCAGCGCCTTAGACCACATCCTCACCTGCTGCAGAGTAATCGAGGCTGCTCGAGACTACCACGAGCCTCTGGTGCTGACATTCATCGACTACCACAAAGCATTCGACTCAGTGGAGCCTCTCAAAGTATGGGAAGCGCTCAACGAGCAAGGTGTCGAACCGCGCTACATAAAAACCTTAAGTAAGTGCTACACCGGATGCATCACTGTCCTGAGGCCTTTCTATCGCGATGTAGAAGTAGTCGTAGAAAGAGGCGTGCGACAAGGAGACCCGATTTCGCCCAATCTATTCTCAGCCTGCCTCGAGTCCATCATCCGCCGTTGTAATTGGAATGGGTACGGTATCAGTATCGATGGAAGAAAGCTGAACCATTTGAGGTTTGCTGACGACATCGTGTTCATTACGCGGTCCACGGATCATGCGTCACGTATGCTGGAGGAACTTCACAAGGAAGGAGCAAATTTCGGGCTGACAATCAACATGTCGAAGACCACATTCATGAAGAATGAGTTTGCCGACGAGAACTCTGTACGAGTGCAAGGAGACCCTTTGAAGGAAGTCACCGAGTATGTCTACCTTGGTCGTCTCCTGAACATGAAGAACGACCTTAAGCCTGAAATTCTCAGCAGGAAGAAAGCCGGCTGGGCTGCTTTCAATTCAGTAAGAGGTGTGATCGGAAGCGTGAAGGACCACGCGCTGCGAGCTAACATCTTCAACTCCACAGTGCTTCCGGCACTGTGTTATTCGTGCGAAACGTGGACTCTAACAAAGAAGACCGAAGATCAACTGCGAAGAATTCAAGCAACACTGGAGAGGAAAATGGTTGGCATTTCTTTGCACCAGCAGCGGATGTCCGGAACTCACAACGACCAGATAAGAACTATGTCCAAAGTACGGGACATCGTAATTCACGCTGACGAAGCAAAGCATCACTTCGCTGGACATCTAATGCGACGTACCGATGGACGCTGGAGTACGGCCACAGTGCGCTGGGAACCGCTGGACAAGAAACGCCCCGTAGGCAGGCCACCGTTACGGTGGCAGGACTCACTCGCTCACCGCAACAACATCCGAACTCCAAATCCTCATCCGAGTAAAATACTAGCCCACTGGACAACGTTGGCTCAAGACAGAACGAAGTGGAAAAGAAGTTGGGACCCGCGCAAGAAGAATCGTTGCTGAGGAACGGGTCGCAAGTATCGCAAGTAGTATTAACAATTAATCCGATCTTGTATATCGAAACAAGGCAATTACGTGCATATGGACTTGTATTAGACATTCAAACGAGAGCGGTGCTTCAGCGCTCTCCTTAATGAAGGACGGATTTTTCTTTCCCAGAAAAGATGGCAGACAACTACATTAGGAGACTTGTCAAAATCTGCAGTGGGATTTTCAAACTGTGATCCTCCTACGAGACTAAAGACCTGCGTGAATTCGCTCACAGTGAAGGCCAGAGCATTGTACGTGACATTATAATTCCTATTGAAGATCTCGAATCCTTTGCGCTTTGAAAAGGACGTTCTCTTAAGGTATTCCAGTAAGAAAATGTAGAAATTTAAAGAATAAGACGTTCTGTTCAACATATTCTGCTCAGAAAATAAGGAATTTAAAAAACGAAGTTAGGTTTCAGCCATATTTTCTGTTTTCAGCCATGAAGGAGATTCTAACCCTAGCTTTGATTCGCGTTTGTGTCATTATCCTTGGGGGCTACTCCTTTTTATTGGTAAGACGAACTGCTCGAGAACAAAACCTATTTATTACCTCACGTAAGAGCCAGAACTGAGGCAAGTTCTACAAAAACTTGGATATTATTTGGTAAGATTTTATATAATAGAATAGTTACTATTATTTGTTTATTTTCAGTAATTCTAGTGATTTCGAAGAGCCGATATCAGAGACTATATGTTCCACATCGAAACATTGGACATCAATCGTTCCACGATTCGGTTTTTCAGGAAGGCGAAAAGAAGGTGTTGGTATACTCAGTTTTCGATCGCACGAATGTCATCCAATTATTCATCAACACCGAACAGGTTTGATACAGGGCATTTACTACCCTAATAGTTTTCGTTTAGTTCTTCTTTGTACACGGAACTTCTACCAGCAGTGCGGATAAGACTGTAAAACACAGGACATCTGGGGTAGTCTTGCTTCAATCTAGCGATCAACTTTCTGTCTAATCCCGCCGATTGTCCCAATGTTATCCAAGCTCTGTTCAAGCGCCTGCATTGTGAACGGAATTCCTCCATGGCGGTGAGGCGATAAATAGAGGAATATCGCAGATGAAGTTCGTTGATACTTCTATCAAGTGATTGAGGTATTACTACGAACTCTCCACCCTTGTCACTCACGGAGACGCGTATTTTACCACTAGATCTTAGCTCACGCATCTCCTTGAACCCCAGTCTTTCCTCGAACGTCAAGTTTGTGATTCGTTGTCGTCCGTGCTGATTGAGAACACTCAAAACAATGGACGACAAGATTCGAAATTTGGCGTCCACTTCTGGAACAGCCTGAGGTTCTCGATAAAAAGTGCGTGGGAATGGTAAAGGTGGTAGCGAACTCCGGGTGTCAGTGGAAGTGGATCGCGGGTTCACTTCGCTCACATGTCTCACTCGCAGCTGATCTCGTAGTCTTTAAGCCTCCAACAACTTTACTATACGTGAATGAAGTGACATTCTGTGCAATCGAAAATGATGGACCGAGATTAAGCTGACGTAACGCATCGGTTGAGAGATGAGCGTCTCCAATAATCGTGACTCTTTCCGAATTACTACCATTCTCAGTGCGGGTGACGTCATCGCGGTGATCAATGGGAGCATTGTTTTCTGCTTCTACGAATCTCCTGGCAAGATTGAACAGGTCTATCATATTTTGCACAAAGGTCCTACTGATCCTACTACGACACAATGATCAACCTACGCGCGGCACAATCGCCTCCTCTCGCGGCGTCCCCTTCCAGAATAATGAAACCTACTCGAACCTAACGCGCCCGAGATGGATTGCGCACGTGTAATTATAGGAATAATCAAAGTACTTCACGGCTCTTTGATTTCAGTACACCATTACAGAAAGGAAGAAAATACACGCTGAGCATCGGACATAGGAGGAACTTCTGTTCGGGAGAATTTCGGGGGAAACATCTTTTGGCTTTAAACTTTACAACAATAACATGGCAGTGATCTTCAGCACTATAAAGCATCCAAACCTACCGAAGTCAATTTCCCTTTTTTACGTCATCAATTCTTCCTATACCGAGGACTTGTATTATGACACTGGCGCTTAATAATCCGTCGACCCAAGCCGGAAATTTCAACAAAACCCGAACACCCGATGTTTGCTGTTTGCTCGCAACCTTGTCTCTCCGCAAAGGACCCGAAAACCAAAAATTAAGTCCGATCGAAGGCGTCTTTCATGATGATTTCACTGAAAATATCTGAGTAGCATGGCCGAGCTTCACTGCCTGTAGAGCCTACCCTATACTATGGAAGCCTGTGAGAGCCCCTTGACCTTTCTCAACAACTGTCATAACTGACCAATTCAGAAATAAACCGTGTGATGAGTATCACATAGCCAAACAGTCTATAGGGATATCAAAGGGACATCTATTAAGAGCTGAGAGCTGAAGCTGAATGTTGAGGAATTGAGCTATGTATGTCCAGTATTGCTACATTACAGAACGCTGGATGTGATTTCGATTCCCCTAAGATCTCTCAATGCAAAATTATCCATACGCTTCCACGTCCTACGGTTCCATCTACGTCACGCGGCCGAGTCGAAGCCTTGTCTCTCGATGCCCCTCGGCACTGGAGACGTGACCTGTGTCAAGCCGTCAGCTTTGAGCTTGCCGTAAGTTACCTGTCTTCTCCGGGTCGCTTCTGTGGCGGTTTTTCGATGAGCCTTTGGTCGGCCGATTCTGCTGCGGTCGATTACTTGGCATCCTTCTATTCTCACATGGGGAACGTCTGGGAGATCGATTCGATGACCACAGCTGGTTGGCGAAGATGGCACACTGGCTAGAGGACTCACTTCTTCAGATCGGCACACGTGGCATACGTTGGTTCGTGTCAAGACCCGTTTCCCGCGTTCACTGACACGCCTCTTCATGTTTATTCGTGAAAATTCACGAAAACCACCGTACAATCAACGGGACCACAAAAACTAAGGCCTATGGTATACTCCGGCAACGGGCCCGTCGCAGCGGAGCTAAAAATGCATGGCTTTCCTCTATACAGCACTGCAGCTGGGTTTTTGTATGCTGCTGTGTGCGGTGACTCGGAGCAGTGCTGCCCGACCATCGCAGCCGCCGCCGCTCCGTTGCAGCGTACTGCGCTGCGATGAAAGCCACAGTACTGTTCTGAGAGGATCTGCACCATTCTTTTTGCCCTTGAGGTTAACTATCCGAGTCCCCGCACACAGCAGCACACAAAAACCCCAGCTGCAGTGCTGTCTAGAGCGGAGCCATGCATTTTTAGGACCGCTGCGACGGGCCCGTTGCCGGAGTATACCAAAGGCCTAAGTGTCAATTTGGTGGAGTCCTCTACTACATATAGCTAGCCGCTCACCTGTAACCTACCGAGCTTTGTAGATTCAGCAATATTTTGAAATACAAACTTTATCTGTATAACAGGCAATCATCTTTGGTGTGAATGGTGTTCTTATAAATCATTGAATAAATCACTAACTGAATAAGGTGGACCTCATTAGAGGCGCACTACCTGAAACAATATGGTAATCAATTGACAACTGAATAAGATATATCTTATAAGAGGAGCGCGATCCGAAACAATGTGTTAATGAAGTGGTTGTACACGACGTTGTTCTTGAATCGATAATCGATCGGATAGACCGTTCTCTGACTTCATGACTTTCAAAAAGACGACCACAGTAATAGACCACCGCGTTTATTTCACAAAATCACAACAAATGTACTCGTCATGGAAATATTCACATAATCAATAAACATAAACATAAACAATTTTACAAAGGACAGGTCTAGATACACAATATGGTAAACAAATTTCAATGGACACTACGAGCTGCCCAATTCCGTGGCACCTGCTCCAACAGACAGAATTTAGCTGACTATTAGCACTGTCCACAGGTGCATTTGAACGATTCCGCTTCGACGTCCTGAAAATAAAAAATCCTAGAAAGTAACATTCACAGGAGAAGCTTATCCTAGGCACCAATGAATTCTAATAAGAACGACAAAACCACGTACAGACAACTGAGAATGGGACACTTTACGATGAAATCTTTTCTGAAATATTCGAAAATTTCGTAAAAAAAATAAAGGAGTCATGGCTCACCTTAGCAGGTTTGAAATGGAACGCGTTCGACACCTGCTTTATGTCCCGTTTGATGTCGCTGTTGAACTTCAAATCCGCATTCAATTCTTCGGTTCTCTTCCTCAGGGCGGATATTTGCATCTAAATTCTTCCATCACTTTTTCAAGAACCAGAAATCTTCAAATAATCCCTGGAAATGAAGTTACATCTCTTTGGCGGCACATTTCACGCAACATGTAGTTCTCCTGTTCGATGCAACGTAGGTACTCCTTCAGAGCAAAGTTCTGGTTCCACAGCTCGCAGTTTTGCCTCTGGAATTTCACTTGTCTAGACTAGTGAGTTAAAGTAATATAGATACGTAAGTTATCAAAAAATCTAAATAAATCTAAAATAAATCTCTAAAATAAATCTCTACAATCTAAATAATCTCTAAACATTTATCAATATGTGTTTTTCGCTCTAAATCTGATGCTAAATACCTGCTGGGTAAGCCACGCTTGCAGATCCGGCTCGTGAACGGTCGAATCGGGGCTGGGCTGCGATCGATTGGTGGTTGTCTAAAATAAATATCTATCATTTCTTCAAAGTCAGTGATATTGAAAATTTTCGTCCTGGGAGCTTTTCATGGCTACTTATAAGCTAAGAGGGCTTAAAGTGGTATTTTCACAACCTGAACATCCCTGACATTACCCCACTTTTCGTTGGTTTTAGGGTTCGATACGAGTTCTTCCTGAACTTTGACCCCAAAAGTTTTAGATAAATCGAAAAACGTCCAACAACTTTTGTAAAGAAATTCAAGCCTTACCATCCCGAAATTAAACTTTACAGGGTGACTCAAAAAAATGTACCCTCTGTTTGAAATGTCATTAAAACTTCCGAACTACTTCTAAACTAGTGTACTTCTAAACTTACGCTGACAGTTGAGTCCGATGGTTGACTGCTGCTGTCTTGAGATCGTTTACTGTCTGGACGCATATGATACTGAAAGTGTTCGAGCTTGTGATAACACTGTTTTCCGTTATTTCAATATTTTATACCCTTTAAAAATATTGGGTTCAAAAGGTAAAGGCGTCAGCTTTGATTAGTCCTGTAAGGGTGTGCCATGCATTCGTGTTCCATTCTATTCGTAGAGGCATAGGCATTTGTCCCATACAATGACTTGCGGGACCACCGGGTATACCATGTCAATGTTTTCCACCTTCCAGACAGGTCTGGTACCAATTTACCCGACTAGAGAGAGATGGAAGTCTTGGTTAGGCCGGGCGGGAACGATCGCTCGACCGTGCGGGTGTCATTAGCGCTTCTTACCACTGCACCACGCGCCTCAAAATATTGGAGTATTCACCTCAATCCCCTCAATCCGCTTCTCCATTTCACTTAGTCGTCGCCTGGTTTTTCGTAGATCATCACGTAGGATGGCATCTTCCCTGCTGGCATGGCGAAGCTGTTGGAGCGGCAGGTTGTTCTGAAAATGACTGCTGATTGGAAAAAGTAGAAAAAAAGGAAAAAGCAACCTATGGATTTTTGAAAGTCTTGTAATAATCATACAAACTTACAAAATTCCAATGCTTATTGTAGATGGCATTGTTCTGAGCCGCTAGCATACGGTTCACTGCATTCATCTGGAAGCAAAAGAATTTATGGAGATTCGATATTTTTCTATTCTTTGAGGAACAGTTCCAAAAATATTGAGGTTTCAGAAGAACTCATAAGAAGACAGAAGAGGATCATCTAAGCGAAACCTGGTTCTTAAAAGTCCCATCGAAACACTCACATCAACGTTCGGCGGTGGAACGGCAAAGTTCGGTCGGCCATTGCCGATGAAGTGATTGTGGTGCTTTTCCATTACGCAGATTGGAGCTATAAACGACAAAGGAATATTTTTACTTATTTATTAAATTATTTATTCATTGAGTCATGTGATTTAAACGTTTAAGACGATCAGCGTCAGAGTTTCACCAAAGAAATAGACATCCTACGAATGAAAACGCGGCCAAAAAACACACAGGCTTATTTAATTGGCCAGAATAAAAAATCCGGATAGCGGGAAAATTACAGACATTAATCTAAGTGAAAAAATTCGTTAGAGAGTTAGAGAAAGGTAAGGTAACGACTTAGGGACCGAATAGGAGCTCAGTAGCGTAATAGACTGGCCACGACCCCGAAGACCCCGATAGGCGAAGAGTTTGCCTCAGGGATGACCTTGGTCAGATTATCGCAGATCAAATAGATGTCATGAGAATGGGGTGATTTGCGCCCCATATAATAGAAAGTGAGCCATGAATGTGGACTTGGAAGGACTTTGGTATGATAGAAAGGCTTTGACTTAGGAAAAAAGCTTGAATTAGGAAAGTAAATTTCCGATGGTTTATTGAGTTCCTATTTGTTTGATCCTTTCTAAGTTCCAGAAATTCTACCTCAATTTTTCATTTGTTTCCTAGTCCACTCAGCAAAAATAAATCGCTTTTCTCAAATATTTTACTATAAGCGACAGGAGATTTGAATAAATAAATAAGAAAAAAGAAGGTGTTATAGAAACCGTGAGCCATAAGAGATGATAATACTTTATCACCTAACTTCTAACCCTGAGCCCTGCCTCTATCCCGTCCATCCTGACTTCCTTCTGAGTGGGAGAATAAAATATTAAAAACTTAAAATTGCCGTTTCGCTCCGAATCATCTAATTACCTTAAATTCGGCCAGGAACTCCGAAGTAGCCACTGTCGTCTTAAAATGAAAGTATTCGGGATATATCAATTTGCCTCATTCTCGATGCTAATGTCTTCTTGAGAAGAAATCTCGCCTACGCTTTTCCCTTTGGGGTATAAGGGCTTAAACGCGAACAGCTAGCCATCAATTGAATCTGACATTTAGTTAAATCTGTCCTGATTACATAAAGGCTTACAGATAAACAGGTAATACACTCCTTCCCTTCATCTGACGACATCCCATTCCTATTCCTTAATCTTTGCTTCCATTTCTATTTGCCACTTTATATTATTTATTTCCGCTTCCAAAAAGAAATCCCATAGGGTAGAAATTCCGGTGGAAAACACGCTCAATTGTGGTTGAGCTGGCGATGGTTTCAAATTCAATATGACGCACTGAATCAACGATTATAACATCCCAGATTGAGAATTTCAGGAACTCGACGACAAAGACAGTACATTAAAGCTTTATTTGAGTCCAGATTTGTACAAAACGTAACAAAGTATGAACAACGTTCAAGCGGAGGTATCGTCAACAGATGTTAACATAACGAAGTCTACGTCAACCTCTAACACTGTAGAATGCACTAATTTTCTAACCGTATCTGAGAACTTCTGTGGCAAGTAGAATATTCCAATGGAATTCCCAAACAGTGATCATAATGTCTCCTTATCATCCATCGGCGATTTCCGGCTAGTCATGTCGTATTTCAATGCCATTAACAGCAGCTCATTATCGGTGCTATACTGAAATGTTCAACTACCTAATATTTTAAAAAAGTGAAAGTTGCAAAAATAAGACCTAGTTGGACTATACAAGTTAGCATTTCAAAGGAAAACCAACATCGGTTAACGTTCTACTCACCATTTCGTTAACATTGAATCCACCGGTCACCTTCTCCTCAATGAATTCGTCCACTTTGACCTGAAACTTGGAACTTTTACGAAACAAGTAACCGATAAAGAAAAGGGAACAAACAAGATGGACACTGACTTCTTTCTCTTCCAATGATTTCCTCAAGGCATCGTTTTCTCGTTGCAAAGTTTCCACCTTTTCCCTTAACTGCACACTTTCAGCTACATTTGCTAGATTGCTTTGCTGAAATGGATAAATAAACACTGATAAATTGATCTGCTGCTGCTTTTCAAATATTAAATAACCGTCGAAAAAGAAAAAAGAAAGTAAAGGAAAGGTATTGGGACTTACCTTGATGGCATTCTGCAGCTGGTAGATGACGTAGTAAGAGTACTGCAGGTTGTGGGTCAATTCGGCTACGCGTTTCTGTAATAATCTATATGTGACGGGAGATTTATATTTGGAAAATGGAACGAAATCAATAACATATCAACTCAACATCTGTGATACTGATAATACAAAACGAACTGATAACAGAACCACAGATAACTTTACCCTAGCAAAGCAAACGTACCAACGATCAGGGTTCAAAATGAAATTGCAACCTAAACCCTATCAGGGCATAAGTTTCCGTTTCATATAACAGTGATATACCAGCAAGCGAGAACATAAACCAATATAAAGCGCACTTTTTCAGATGTAGCGAAAATACAGAATTTGCGAGGATATAGAGAATCTGATTCGATATTTCGCAAAAACAGCAAGGTCTCATAATTAGACGAAAAATGATTTAACCAGAACACATCGGAATAAAAAGGTAAAAGGTAAAGGTGCCGGTGTTGATCAGTCCCCTGAGGACGCGCCGCCGCATTCGTGTTCCATTCAAATCGTAGAGGCTTGGTGAATGCGTATTTGGCCTATACAATGACCTGCGGAGGTCAGCCGCTATACCAGGTCAGTGTCTTTACCTTCCCAGACAAGTCTGGTACCAATTTACCCGACCTCGGAAGGATGGAAGGCTTGGTTAGCCCGGGCCGGGATCGATCGGTCGACCGTGCGGGTGACAGCAGCGCCTCTTACCGCTGCACCACGCGACCCTTACATTGGAACATAAAATATAAAAACACATCTGTACTTTGGTTGAACACGACAGTGAATAAATAAATAAATAAATGAATAACAGCAAAGAAGTCACCTTAAGTCGCTCAATCTCCCTTTGCGGGCTGCCCTGTGAAACCTGTTCGCTGAGCAATGAACTGTTGAGCGCAGAAGGATCGAAATAGTTCGTCGGCTGTTGGCTGGTTTGTGGGAGGAAACCCGGCTAAATATCAACATAAAATGAAAAAGGTGAAAGATAAATAAAAACAAACAACGAGGGAGTAGGAATTTTCTAGAAGCTTGCGCAAATTCAAGCTTATTATCTCCTCGGATGAGAGCATATGCTTCCACGAACAACAAAAACCAGTCTTATTCGAATCTATGTGTAAAGGATCTTGTGCATCAAACAATAAGGAGCCGGAACATTCAGGTAGTGACCACTGGGTCTGTCTACCAATGGCCCCGATTTAACAAACATGGTGTAACGAAACAAAACTCTAAACAATTATAAACACATAAATAAGCAATCAAAACTGGTACATACAAATGAACTAATAAAAAGGAAAAGTTAGCGAAAAAATAAACGAATAAACGAACAGCCCGTCCTGAATTCCGTGCTCTATAACTGAAATCCATACTAAACCCTTTTCTTTAGTCCAGCTCGGTTTCTTTCTTCTTTTTCATTTCTTCAGTCTTAACCCAATAGCTTCACATAATTACGGTATAAGCGTATCAAAATATTGTTGTATGAATATTGTAACGATGCCTTATTGTTCAAATATACCAATGAAACTGAGGGTAATGTACAAAATTCCTTCAAGTTCCTCTCAAAGTTTCGCTAATTTTCGTTCTGAACCTATGGCCACCTCTTATTTAATGCCGAGGTAATATGGGGGCTGTACAGCACACTGACCAAAAAAATATAAAAATAACTCGCAAAATATTCAGAAAAAACCAACATGGAAATAGGAACCGTTAGGGACCACTTGCGGTTGCGCATAGTTGAGGTTGTTCATGTTCGTCGGCATATTCATCGTTGCACCTGAAAATGATCTGGGTTAATATATACCAATGGGTTTCGACCAACATGGAAACAACTGAACAAGGTTGTTCATTAGCTTCGATCAATACGAACAAACATATATCAATTGACAGATGTTGTCGGGCCAATACGTCTTGGTGGGTGTTTATGTGCGAAAAGGGTAACTATGGCCGGCGCGAGTGACCGATCTGATAGCGATCGGCCAGTCGGGCCACTGAGGTCACCAGAAGGATCTATACCCACGATCGATTACTGACTAGTTACTGATTAGTGATTAATTGATTTCTAATCGATTTACGAAAAAAAGTTCCTTTCTCCGGGTTTTCCTGAATGATTGCCGATTTGATTCAATTACTTTTTGTGTTATGGCAGGGTGTTTTTGTTTGTTAATGTCTGCATTTATGATTGGCGCGTCATTATATGGCATAACAAATAAATAGATAAATAAATAAATAATGGGTAAGAGATGAAGGTACCATATTTCGAAACTCTCACAGTGTTTTGATCTCACCCCTCCCACATACCCTAACCATGGCGGGAGGTTAAGATGACCCGCCGGACCCTCCTTGCTCTGATTGCAATATCGTCGACCCTATGCAATCGGTGGTCCTTTGACCATCTGGGGCCGTATGCTCGTCTCACCCGAGATTGCTGGGGGATGGGGCAAGGGATGGAGCCAGCTAGTATGATTGGAGTCGGCCCGTGTTTCATGTGCTCTTACTGGCTGGCTCCTCCCCTTGCCCCATCCCCCAGAAATCTCGAATGAGACGAGCATACGGCCCCTGTGGGTGAAGGGTAAGCGGTAAACGCCCTACTTAGGCCCCACCCCTCTCTCATACGCTATTCATGTTGAAAGGGTACATCGAGGAATCCATCATACCCTTTGAAACCGATTACACGACTTGTTCTCGCTTGTCTGCCCTGGGCCCAGATTCATCACTCGTAACCCTCCGATAAGCCCCGAGATATGTACCGAACGGCGCGCACCTTTCTCTACTTATTCAAAACTCCCCATGTTAGACGCAATCTCTCATGGACCCTGCCGTCTGGTTCTGGCTGCGCCGCGGTTTCGGAGACCGCTCGTCCGTTCATGAATCTGGGCCCTGATTGCAAAGTCAGGGTAGGGATACGCAGAAGGACGGGGGTATTCCAAAAGGTATACCAAAAGAAAAAGGAGAAGGGACCTGCGACAATTATGTCGGCAACTGGTTCTTATGCAATTTATGCTTGCGCATCCTATGGGGTGGAGACCAGCTACACCATATTATGTCCATTAAGTGCACTGCACACACACAAGGTAGCCCCACTAGTACCTCGCGCATAATAGGTGCCCTTGGTCCCCCAGTGAAGCACTCAGGCTTCACGGGCTGGTCCTTGGCACGACTACCTGGTTTTCTGTTCACCGCGCAGTTACTCTCCTCCTGGTCTCATAGTCAGTGAAGTCCACTGAACCACCTTCTTGTTCTGCCCAGTCTCTTGCACATCAAAGATTTTGTTGTTTACTGCGAGGTACAGTCTGACGTTCAATTATAGGCGTTCGCGTCCAATTATTTAATGGGTAGCGCGTATGCACAAGAAGTTGTACACACCGACCTTAATGGGGGAGGACGTTAGGTCCCCGTGTCGGCTCGGCAAAGGTGGTCCCCGGGCGCTTTGGATACAATTAGCACAATTACAATCTGGAATTGGCCCTAACGTTAATGATGGTCCACCGAGTCGCCCAAAATCTCAGACAATCAATGACCTGGTTGAAGACGTTGTAGAAAGCCGCCTCAAAATTTTTTCTCAGTAGAGAACCAAACATGTTTATGCTCAAAATTTATTACCTATGTCAAAGCGGGTTCCGCATCCACACTTGGACCGGGATTCATGAATGAAACCGCCGGTGAATTTCACCGGGAGTTACGTTTCACAGGCCTCCCGTGGCCGGTTACGTTTCACCGGCCGGGCGAGGCCCGTGAAACGTACCCGGCCGTTTCTGTGACTGATTGGCGTTTTCCGGAACGCTTTGAGGGTAATTTATCATCATTTGTTTCCAGACAAGCAGATTTACTGTATAATGTGTTTATAACTAAATTTATGTCTAGTTTTCTGTTACGTTTCGCGGGCCCCGTCCCTGGGGCGAGGCCGTTTCACAGGTGAAACGTAACCCCCGGTTAAATTAACCGGGGGTTACGTTTCACCTGTGAAATTTTTTTAACACCGACGGTTTCGTTCATGTATCCCGGCCCTGGCACACCTGGAATACCGTCGTCCGGGACGCACTAGAGGTTCTAAAAAATTCAAAATTCAAAAAGCGTACTTTCTAGAGTATTTACATTAGATGAAGCTGTAATAATGTGGGAGATAGATAGTCACAGCTGGTTGGGTATATAAAACCACCCCTAGCCATAAGAATGAGGAAGCTCTTGGGACCTTACTACATAGTTAGTGATCACCAAGTTTTGAAGTCGGGAGGGAAGATGAACCTCCTTGAAGGCAGTAGACAAAGAAATGGTGCTCGTTGTGAACAGTCGGTGGTTACGGTCTCACGCCGATGCGGAGCTGCGATAGGCCTCAAACAAAGAGCTAAGACATAAACAAAATTCTGTGAAGCACTCATCGATTGACGTCAGGAGCCGTTTCATGATGATTCATCTTCAACGGGAAAAATAAAAACAGAGCTATAGATCGGAAGTTGAATAGGTCCCTACGACGATGCACCCTATATAATATTTTTTCAGTATCAATTTACAGCTAGAATTTTTCGCTCAGAGACGCTTGAACACAGCGCAACCGCTTAGCACCACCTTCCTTATTTATGTCCTTTTCTAAGTTGCACGGCGTCATAGAGAGAAGTGAGAATTAAGCTGGCGGCCCAGTAGAGTTCTGCGGGGTTAACCAGACCTCAAACCTCAATTCGACCCCAACTATTATCTGACATACATATACGTCTTCTCCTGTACTGCAGTTCGGCGCAAGATTGGTAAATGGCATCATTAGCCGACATTTCGGCGGACTCGCCTTCTTCGGTGATTCACTCTTCTAATCTGGTTTGATCAGCAACGAAAGGACCAGGAAATGACAGTCAGGGGTACCAAATGACGACAGGATAACCCCAGATTAGAATACGAGCCTTTAACTTGCATGCTTCCAGAAATCAGGGAAAGAGCGAGGGTGGAAGAAAAGAAACGGCGAACAGCTCGGGCCTATCCATGCGCTTCAATGAGGTCGATACGAGCTGGCATTTGATGAAGCTGTAGATAGGAGTTCATGTTGATGGTTCATGCTCCTGATCAGCCATCTGATTGGCTGAGAAACAGCTGCAGAAACGAGTCACTGTGTGGAGCGTTAGAAAGAGGCAAGAAACACAATACCAAGCACGTAAAACTATAACAGAAACGGCAGTGATATTCCTTAGGGCATCGAAGACCAACTGATGAAAGATGACAGCGCGCAACTGCGCTATGGCAAGATTCCTTGGAAGAGGACAAGCGGATGGTCACTCCACTTCGCCCTCTGGGCGATCGATTGTTCCGCCCATCTTTCCTTGATTGCTGGGCGGCCCGCATGCGGATGTATTCCCTCACGGCCCCTCGAGTGTATAGGGGTCCCCTCGTGGGTATCCACAAATGTGCATCCCCTCGGGGGGGGGGGGATATCTGCATACGGGTCCTGCTGTGCTTCCATTCTTGATTGACGGAACACTCCGGATATCCAAGTATACCTCGTTTGTTTCTCATCAGTCGTAGTGCCAAGTCTACAGCCGCTTTTTCATCCATTTTCTCGTATAGCGAGTGCATGTATGTACATGTTCCTCGCCTTGCCTGCGGTTGATCTCGCTAACCTTACTCTATGGGTCATCCTTTCCCACCTCGTAGACATCCATGGTCCGAAAACCATTGTTTGTGTGGCTCTACATACCACTGTAGCTCCCTTCACTGAATTAGACTTAGTGCTGCCATTTTGAAGCAACGGTGGATATACATATACTAAGATCGCCCAACCGTAATTAATGTTGCTGACTGGCAACTAATATGGATAGAAATGTATGTACGCAGTAATAATAGTAGTAGCACAATATAACTGTAGTAGTAATAGGTAAACGCAATTAATCATGCACATACAATCAGTTTATCTTCAAACATATTAGAAGAGATGGTGACAAGTGCAATTATTGATTACATCAATAATTGCACTTGTCACCATCTCTCTTGAGCTTGTGGGCACTTCAAGTGCAATAAGCATCCCACCAGCAAAAGGAGTCATGCCTAATACAGCCATTCGTATATCAATTGCAATTCGCCGCCTATCTGCTAGGCGGCATATGGTTCTATGTACACGTGATGTCTACCAGTTTTGTGGCCCCGCCCACAACAAATGTGAATGTAAACCTCTGATATCGTATTATAATGTTCTGCTTTACTTGTACGAATAAAACTTTCTTCCGCAACCTAGCGAAGCTACATTGGTTACCCACCAAGGTTAACGTTGAGAAGCTATATCCTCATCTACATGATATAAGTGGTAAAGGCGCTACACGGTCGAGCGATCGATCCCGGCCCGGGCTAACCAAGCATACCATCCCTTCGGGGTCCGGTAAATTTGTACCAAACCTGTCGGGAAATGAGAAAACACTGACTTGGTTATAGCAGTTGGCGCCCGCAAGTCATTGTTTAGGCCAAATACGCATTCACCATGCCTCTACGATCCTGAATGGAACATGAATACTGCAACGCGTCCTTAGGGGAATGATCAGCACCAGGGGTGTGCGAAACTTTTTTGTTTTGAAAACGCGGAAAACGAAGGGCGGATCGGATTTGGCCAAAAATGGCCGCAAACCTGAATACTATCAGGTGTAGGATGGAATAAGTACTAGAAAGGGATACGTTAGCTGAGACATGGGATCTCTAGCGTTACGTCGGAGCCAATCAAGCTAAACTTAGTACGCGCTCGTTAGGCTGGTTGACTCGGGACGAGCGGAACATGGTCATTCGCCTCCGGCCGTATAAAAGGGCACTGGGAAAGATCAGAGGCGCTGGTTCCGGGCTGGGGGCCTGTCCTCCTTTTCCTCCATGGGCGGGTTTCCTTGGTCTTCTTCTTCTTGGGGGAAGCTGTTGATGTCTGTTATCCGTCTATTCCTTCTCTCTCACATTCGTTGTAGTTGTTAATGTAAACAGATAAAGCATCTTTACTCTATCTTATGTATCTACAGCAGCATTGACCCGCGTCTTCCTCGACCGCTACATTACCTTTTGAACCTTATGTCAAAGTCAATAAAAACATTTAACTCGAAGGAAGACCCGGTTATCACAATACGGAAGACTCAAAAGAAAAGAATGATGGTGCAGCGTGTTAATCTGCAGCATTGCGTCGACTCTATGCTGGTTGCATGTTATCATTGTCATATCTACCTTTGTTTCATTGCATTGGTGTGAATAATTGTGTAGAGTTCACATGCCAAACATGACTAAACCCGCCGAGTTGATAGTAAATAATGGCTGATATGACAATGATAACACGTTATAGTTGCGCAATGTTGCAGACTAACACGCTGCACCCCCAACCCACATAACGCCTTACTGTGTTATGGGGGCTTTCCTCATAGACGGCGGGTAGCAGCTGAAATCAAGGAACCTGAATGTTAATCTTCTGTTTTTGTCCTATTCTAGGCACATCATGCAGGCTCATTTCTATTACAGCTTTCATATTAGGGAAGAAACACCAAGGCTTAAAGCTTGTTATCAAGAGTCAGTATTAGGAATCAGGATAGGAGAATAGGGATACGGTAGTAGCACTGGACAGGAAATGTAAAGAGATTTATAATACCCGTTTCGTGGACCATCCCCGACTAATCCCCTCGCGACCCCTTTGGGGCCGGGGAAAACTAATGCCTTCCTGCAGTATCTTGCCTTCGAATCGGGTCCAGACTCATTATTCTCTGTATGAACTTCAGCCGCAAATTCCTAAAGGTTGTATAAATGACTTTGGCCTTTGGAATTCGGTCAATTTCTCACTCTTATTATTAGCCAATGTCATGAAAATCCCGGGCGGACCCGAAATCGGACCTTCACCGCCACCCGTATTGAAGGGCCCCGGGAGGGCCCAGTGTATGTTGGGATCCGGGCTGGCGGACTATATCTTCCTCTTTATTCCTTTCTACCTCTCTCTCGTCTAAAGGGGGGGGTTAGCCGAATATGTGTTTGTATCCATAGTCCATCCGTCATCACGTTATCTGTATACATACATATTGTAATATCTAATGCATCTTATAAATCTCTTCCACTGTCCGTGCACTACCCCTTACTAATACAGACAGTATTATTTAATATAGTGTACTTCCGCAGCTGCTGCACTCAGACTCGACCTAGAAAACCCTCATGCGGAGTATATGCATATTACATTTTGCATAAGTACAGGTGTGGATTTTTGAGCCACAGCATTCCACCACGCAAAGCGCACTGTGGGCTAAAAATTCAGGCTCGAATCTAACTGCAAGCTTAGGGCGACGCCGTTCACTCTCAATGTCGCGATAGCACGAAGCCAAAAAATACGAATGAAATGAACGAAAAAGAGCGACGACGTTGGTGTCAGGATATTGTATAGCAGTGCCGGGATAAAAGTACACCAAGGAAGATGGGAGATTCGAGAGTTTTCATCGGAGCCGAAGGCTAATTACCTCGGCAGCTGGCCCTCCTCGGGTGGCACCATTAATCACGGACCGGGCTTTGCCCGGTAAGACCACACATCGGGGCACGTCCTATCTCTCGCCTCTGACGGACGCGAATACTCTCGAGGCATAGCGCAGGCGTTTTGAAAACAGACCCACGAGTTACAACATTCGCCTCCGCCCGGCAGTATGAAAGGGGACGGGAAAGAACACCTACGCGCGGGGTTCCAGGCTGGTTGACCATTCTTCTTCCTCATATTATATCTTATGGGGTAACTTTCTATGTGGGTAGGGTAAATCATGTTATCCATATTATTATTTCCACCGTTAGTTTATTTTATCCTTGGTCCTTCTCATAAATTGTCCATGAATGCCACACAAATATATTAATCTACTCATGCTTTGTTCTCTCAACAACGCTGATACGAGTCTTCCGCGACCGCTACACTACTTCATAAATGAGACTCTTTGTAGTGGAGGTCTCCCATATCATACTCTTGTCTATTAATTAATAAACTACAACTGATCGGGTCCTGTGTAACGTAGTAATCCCAACATGAAAATTGAGTGTTGTGACTCTTCCGGGTCCCGCTACACTCATAGGGACCGCGGTAAAAACTCGAGGAGACTGTCATATGATATGGAAGTCCTAGCGAGATCCTTCCTGGACTCTTCCAGGTAATTTTTTATCCTCTTCTACTAATCATATGTAGGTCTCGGATTCGAGCTCTTCGGATTTAAGGTCTAGAGTAGCGAACTTTCCAAAGCTTTAATACTAAATTCATTACAAATTACTGTTTTTCCCAGCATTACTTTTTGCACTAACCGGACCTCTTCTTTTGAACCTTTCTGCAGAAATTTCTTGTACTGCTACCCTTGTCCCACAACCCTTCTCCACCACTGTCGTCACCCCTACCCCATTCGCCAACCTTTTTTGAATGTCAGGAGATAGGAATAAGGTAGTGGGTGATAACGGGATAAGTTATTTCGGGAGTGTCCGGCCGGATTCATGACTAGTTACCTCACCGGCTGTACCGGCTGGCTCCCCCCCCCGGTTGGCAACATCTATCGCGGAGCGAGCTTTGTCCGGGGGAACTAAAAATCGGAACGCGTTCTGTCTCTTATACTCGACGAACGCAAACTCTCGGATGGCCCAAGCGTTTTGAAAAAAACCCACCCCACGCATTAAAACGATCACGCCCCGACCTCCGGCCGCATAAAAGAGGACCAAAAAGTCCTCGCGCGCGTCTGGGTCCCGGGCTGGTGGACCTCTCCTTCATCCTTCTATTTTATGCATAATGGGTAAGTTTTCTCTGGGGGTAAATCCGATGTGTATGTGTCCATTCTTGCCTTGTAGTGTGGCTTTATATTGTGAATTCGTATTGCAAATAAATCTTCTTTATTCCATGTTCGTGTCCTAAAATTGATTGGTACAAGTCTTTCCGTCGCCGCTACACTAGAGACCGAATAAAAATTGCAGGGGCCTGTTTTTAAATAACGGAAGACTTACATATCATAGGAACTTTTGTACTCCTTCTGCTTGTCAGGATAGTTATCTGGGATAAAAGTACACCAGGAAGATAAAGAGCACGGATATCACAGTATAGCTATCTCGTCGGCTGGGTAACCCCGGCTGGCACCATTAATCACGGAGCGAACTTTGTCCGGGGAAACTAAAAGTCGGGACGCGTTCTTTCTCTCATCCCCGACGAGCATGAACACTCTCGGATGGCCTAGGCGTTCTAAAAAGGACCTACCCCACATATTCAAACGTTCACGCCCCGGCCTCCGGCCGCATAAAAGAGGACCAGAAAAGTCTCGCGCGCGCTGGGTCCCGGACTGGTGGATCATTTTTATTTCGCCTTATCCTTTCTCATGGAGTCCAACCTTTCTGGGGGGTAATCGCTATTCGTATGTACTCAATACCATTTCTCTCATGTAATTTACTCTGTGTATTCGTGCCTCTAATAAATATATTTAATCTTGTTCATCTTATCGTTGCAACTTACCAAAACGCGGGAACGCGTCTTCCGCCGACGCTGCACTACCTCTAGACCTAATAAATTAGTCCGTAGGATAAAACCTCACAGCGAAGGACGTGAATATCATATGGAAGTCTCGGCTACGCACTCTTTGGACCCCCTCACTTATCGTATAAAAGCGCCGGATTCCGAACTTACCCAAATTTCTCAGCTCCTTCTCACTTCTGTTTCCTTTCCGAATGTCCCCACATTCTCTCTTACCTTACTTGTCTCCTCAACTCCAAATACACATTTTTAAATATAATTCTTCCATACAACAATTTTGGAATCTTTCCCTTAGCAGCTCACAAAACAACCAATTAATCAACAAAACAGAATTTTCTTTTCCTTACTCTTTTATCCCTTCCGCCTACTTGGCACCATCCTCCTCTCTCACACTTATCACATGAAAGTCCCAAATGCAGATCCTTTGAATTTTGAGCCAGAGTAGCAAACTTTCCAAACTTCAGCATTAAATCATCATACCATTATAATTTCCCAATTTTTTTCTTTATTTTCTCACTAATCAGATTTTTATCTCTGAAACATTCTGAAACGATATAAAATTTTCTTAAACGGCTACCCCTCTCCCACATCCCCTCTCAATCCCGATTTCACCCCTACCCCATACGCCAACCACTTTGGAACTTTTGTATTCCATGATCTCGTTAGAGAGATGATGAATTTTCCTTCAAACTACGGGACATGGGACCGTTCCCCCTTTTGGAAACTTCTATATTTGTCAGGTGTCAGGATGGAGTAAGGATTAGGAAGGAATACGGTGTGTTCAAAAACTGCTGGCTACAATGGACGTGTGGAGTTCGTGCCGAATGCAGAAGGAAAAAAGGGAACACACACTTTCCATTTTATCTTAACTCTTTAGATATAGATATCAGTATCATAGTCCTCGTGTTGAGTCGTGTTCAGTCGATATCTGCGTGTTGAGTCGCTATCTGCGACACTCCCGCCGGTAGCATCTGGATGGAATATAGAGAATAGATGACGACGAAGGTTGTTTTTTCAATTGTGAGAATGTTCAGTGGCGTTTCGTCGACGACAATGGTCTTGTGATATGGATGGTTATGTAAATGGTGTATTTGATTCACGGAGAGACTGTGAATAACTGCAATCACTTTCTCTGGAGCAACATCTGCTTCATTTTATTTGCAACATTCAGAACTGTGATTTGCAGATATCCCCTCCGGGCTTTTTTTTGCGCCGGATATGCCATTGATTTGATCTTTCAGACAATCCGCATCGTTGCAGTAAGATTTTATTCTTACCTTATTCTCTTTACTTTTGCTTAGTGAAGTAACAAAGCGAAATAGCAATCAAAAGTACTCTCAAACACTAAACATAAAGTCGTTTTACCATTCTGTTGCTACCTAGTCGATAGCATTACTCGAACGAACTTAGTAGATAAAATACGTTCTTTTGTTTCGCACTAGGTATTCTGTATGAGTAAAATTGCCTTCCTACTCTTGCAATCGAAAACACTAAAACTGAAGTGGAACCATCCTTTCGTTCAGTCGACAAACGGAAGCACGTTCTTCTCTCTTTTCGCGTAACAAATTTTAGGGATACACAGTACCACCACACCAACCTCAACAGGACCACTTATTCCTAAATACGATTCTGCACAACGTCTGCTCCGGAATCTACTCCCAAATCACGAAGGATCGACAAAATCTAGCGTGATGTTTACCTTTCACTTTATACTACATTCTACACTAAGTCTCCAAAACTCTTTTAGTCACCTCTCCATTAATAACATTGAAACTCCTCCAATAAAAAAAACAAAAGTGCGTGTTCTCAACAGAAAAATTAGAATCTGATTTTTCCTAAGATAATAACACAAGTAACAAATCAGTCCAATATCGAAGTTCTCACTGTCCGAGGCTATGTACGTCTATCTCATGGTGGAGCGGGGGACAGCGGATATGCCCTTGTTGCTCGCATGCTTCCTTGTATTAATCAACAGTCACCCTCCTCCTTTGGGTGACATCGTCTACGGCGGCCACAACTTGATCGTCCACGCGACACGCTTCCTCCTCCACTACAGTATTCCGCCAGTTTTCTGTTCAAAAAACCAACAAACAAACCTTCAAAAAACAACGTGTCACTAACGACGGGCCAACGCGCAGCGCTGGACTTGGTACTCGTACGGCACCCAATCGTCGCCATCCAGGCTCCATACGGCCCGGGTAAGACTGCTCTCGGAGCTATTATAACTGACGTTCTCAATTGCAGTAAGCGAGAGCCGCTCATCGTAACAGCTTCCACTAACCATGCTGTTGGGCACTTCGCTTCAACCCTTCTGCAGATGCTTGTGTTCCAGCATCATATGCCTCTCCGTTACGTCTCCGACACAGCTTTCCTCGACGGGATATCTCCTACCGCGGTCGGCGTGTATTCGGCAATATCCCCATGAACCTCTTCCACACTCACGCGAACGCGTTGACAGGAAGCGAGCGCCAACATTGCTTGCCATTTTCTCGGGATCGTCAGGCTTTCGAGCAATACATTCGTCGTCCCGATTGCGGTCTCCATCTCTCTGATCGTGAGAAGGAGCGAGAACAGCTCTCGCTCGCTGATGTCGAGGCTTCTCGAACGGTCTCCCAAGCCACGCGGGCTATGTTTCGTGTCCGGTCCGACATCTGAATGTCATGCTTACAACCACGTCTTCACTAATAACCTTCCTGCTCCCTGACGAGATCTTTATAACCGACCTGTTTCTCAACGCCAGGCAAGTAAAAATAGGCAATGTGCACCAAATGCAATCGTATGTTAGAGCTTCCAGTCATTTACGGTGCTCGCGGTATGATGTCGATTCTCACACAGACCGACTCCGTCCCGCAAGCATCGCTTGTAACGACTTTCAGTGCCTACCCGGCATTGAACGACCTTCACAACGTAGTCACCTATAGTGGCCAACTGATCAGCATCGCACCAGCCCATTATCGTTCACGTCTCCTCAATCGTATGCGCTGTCCGAACCACCATCTTCCACTGGTTTCCAAAGACGTCGGGGGATCGTCTGTACGATTGCCCACTGGATCCCACCAAAATCAGCAAGAGCTCCAGGTTTGCTTGTACTCACTCTTGTACTTACTCATATTCCTTTTGCGACACGGTTTTGTTTCAGAACAGATATGCGTGTTGTCGTTCTGTAAGGAACCGTCGCGTACCATAGACAAGCATTCGCACAACAAGGTCACATTGAAGTCGCCGCGTTCGACTCAATCCAATGAGGGGAAGTAGACATCGTCGTCGTCCTTACCACTCGCACAATCATCCGAGATGGAACGACTGAGTTTACCGATGATCGCTTACGTATTAACGTTGCACTTACACGATGCCGACCCGGACTCTTTATTTAAGGCCGCATCACATCCCTACGCCGTCTCTCACATTGGGGAGCAGTCACCCGCCGGGCTATCGTGATCACATTCTGTTTCGTCACGCTGAAATTTGAATTTGATTTGATAACCCGTATTTTCACTTGAAATCCGTAACTTCTCACAATTGCATAACATTCACATTTTCACCGTTCATGTTCATGTTCACTATTCACGTTCATTTCTCCTCTCTCAGCTTCAGCCTTACAGCTTTACAAAATGGTGTTGCGTTCTCATAGGCTTTACACACCTTGTTCAGCTTTACATATGATATTTGCGCCTAATCCTCTCCATGTACTCCGATGTACTTTACTTTCTAACCACAGAGACTCTTCAAATTACACCGTTTTCGACCGTTTCATTCACGAGCAGCCTGTTACCGTTATATTCCACACTCGGTTACCTTTCGTCGCTCCTCTCGCCATACGCCCCTCATTTACTTCCCACCGCCGAATACGCACTCTCAAACCAACATATAGACGGAGTGTTCATGAGAGTGGTACTTCTCGCTTCCATGCGTCCTCAGCACCGAGAGCCACACCGCACTTCGAAGTCGTCAGGTCCTAGCGAAGTTATCTTCGTTGCCTGCCTTCGAACTTTACTTATGGTTCTCTAATCGCTGAGGTAATCTTCTACAACACGTGCCTAGCTCAACCTCACTCCGCTATTCATTTCTTTTGTGCATGTGCGTTTTTGGTCGGCCTATCCAAGTGTTAAAGTCCGGGACGGACTTTCGGCGAGGGGGGAGGTGTGAAGGATTTTCATCAATCAATATCGCAGTTGCAAGCTGCGCAGGGCTCTGCTCAGATGCAGCACATAGATAACGGTACAACGCTTGCTCCTGCATATAAATAATCAGCCAGCTATTGTTATAGGAGTCTCGGCGGTTAGTCCTTTGGCGGAATATCCTCCCTCCATCTGAGAACGCAGAATACCTGTCCTAGTGTGTGCCTGAATTATGAGTTTGGAGCATAGAATAAAGGATTATTAGTCAGCCAGTGTAGCCCAGCAGTTCCACTCAACGTTCGCTAATACTAAACCATTGTATCTCCCTTCACCGAATTATTATTATCATTATTGGACTTATAGTTAGTGCTGCCGTTTTAAAGCAACGGTGGATCTATATTGAGATTGCCCAACCATTATCAACGTTGAGAAATTATTTCCTCGTGTATATGATATATGATAATAAGTGGTAAGACGCACTACACGGTCGAGCTATCGATCCCGGCCAGGGCTAACCAAGCCTTCCATCCTTCCGGGGTCGGGTAAATTTGTATCATACTTGCCTGAGAAGGTGAAAACAACGACTAGGTTTAGCGGTTGATCCCCGCAAGTCATTGTATAGACCGAATACGCATTCATCATGCTTCCACGATTCCGAATGGAGCATGAGTGCGACAATGCGTCCCTAGGAGACTGATCAACACTGATACCTTTACCTTTAACTTTATATGATACAGGTATTGTCCGCAAGTGATTTTAGTACTGCAGCGGATACGGAGACTACGTATCATTGTCGAAATGTGTGACATCTGCACTAACTTTAGTCTCGTAGCTATTTTTTATTAATACGGTAAACACAAGTAAGAAGACAATAGTTATAATATCCTGAGCTGATGAGAAAAGTATCGGCTCCTCTTCGGACACGGACAGTAGCGAATCGAATCTCCAGGTAGACCAGCTGGACCGGGCTGAAAGGTAGATGAAGTAGATTGAAAAAATAAAGATTTGGCGTAGGGGTAACTAACCGATCCACGAAGCCCATTGTCCCCAGGTGCACCAACGTCTCCAGGTACACCGGTCGTTCCCGGCAGGCCGGGTTTTCCCGCTGCTCCCAGTTCGCCTGGAATGCCTGGAGGCCCTCGAAAACCTGGTGGACCCTTAGGACCTGGGGCTCCTTGCAGACCAACGACTCTGGAAGCGAAATATCAGTATTTCTGTAACCCAGTGCTAAATAGACAATGCAACCTCATGACACTCTGACCAGGCAGTCCGTCGCGCCCAGGCTTACCAGGAGCACCTGGCGCACCAGGTTTGCCTGCCGGGCCGGGTGCTCCTGGGGCTCCTCGACCAGGCTTCCCTGGTGCTCCATCACGTCCATTCTCTCCAGGGTGTCCCGGTGGACCTGTTTCGCCCTGTGGTCCTATGGGGCCAGCGGGGCAGACGATGCATTTTCCTCCGAGCTCTGGAAGTCAAGATGGACTTCTGGGTTAACTGGTCAGAATCAGGTCACTTACCTAGTTCAAGCGCGGATTTCGCATCCACCCCAGGTACACCTGGAATACCGTGCTTTCCGGGCTCACCTGGTTCTCCAGGGCGACCTGGAGGTCCTACAATTTTAGAACTTTTCAAAGCTGGACTTTTCTTCAGAGTGTTAATTGGGTTTATTTAAGATCCCACAAAATACAATTTATCTTGACAAAAAGGCTGCATAACTCCTTGTACCTGCACTTCCTCTTGGACACTTCGAACTCTGGCGCATAACTGATGTGGTGGGAGAAGCACTTGAACTGTAATATGTTTTACAAAATTAATTTTTAAATTAGTAACAATACCTAATAACCTCTGTTCTGCGACGTTGGCCAGTATTGATCGTTTCTGACGAATATCGTCCATTGCCACAGCGGTTTCACTCCATAGCTTGCTGGCCTGCTCCTTAGGATGAGTCAGATTGAAAGGTCGGAAGGGCAGTCTTGAGCCTTTTTATTCAAAACAAAGTTTATTCGACAGGCGTGGTGCAGTGGTAAGAGGCGCCACCGACACCTGCACGGTCGAGCGATCGATCCCGGCCCGGACTAACCAAGCCATCTATCCCTCCGGGGTCTGGTAAATTCGTACCAGATTTGTCTTATGATGGGTGAAGCTATTCGCTTGGATCTCGACTTTCGAATTGTTTATATAAACATAAACGTAAACAAATAGGCTAAAAATCGTGATGACGGAGACCAGCATCTACATATAGGGTTGAGGAAGGGCAGCTTCGGAACTGAAAAGTGAACAAAGTCGTTTAGATGTAGACTATTTTCATAGTTTACCTCAGCAACAATTTTTTATTATAACACTGGATTACCGAGTATACCGATTTTTGCAGGTTTACACGCCGAATCATTAGTGAAAAAGGTAAAAGGTAAAGGTACCGGCGTTGATCAGTCCCCTGAGGACGTGCCGCCGCATTCGTGTTCCATTCAAGTCGTAGAGGCATAGTGAATGCGTATTTGGCCTATACAATGACCTGCGGGGGCCAGCCTCTATACCAGGTCAGTGTCTTCACCCTCCCAGAGAAGTATTGTACCAATTTACCCGACCCCAGAGGGATGGAAGGCTTGGTTAGCCCGGGACGGGATCGATCGCTCGACCGTACGGGTGTCAGCAGCGCCTCTTACCACTGTACCACGCGGGCCCTGAATCATTAGTTATTGATGATAAATAGTGATTATCCTTCTCAAAAAGGCGTCACTGACACCCGAAAAGTCAAGCGATCGATCCTGTGCTGGGCTAACCAGGCCTTCCATCCCTCCGAGATCGGGTAAATTCTTACCAGATTTGTTTGGGAAGGTAAAGACGCTGACTTGCTTTAGCGGCTGGCCCAGCAAGTTTTGGTAGAGGGCAAATAATTAAAAAATGAATAAATAAATGCGTTTACCATGCCTCTACGATTCCAACTTGAACACAATTGCGACGGTGCTTCCTTAGGCCCTTGTTATACGTTCGCTCACCCCCAGCGTAACTCGTCCATTCAGTATCAGACACCATGGGGCCAGACGCGTTTGTACGAGTTATCATGGTGACGCTGGCGTGGTGAACTCGTACAAAGGTGTTTGGCCCCACGGTGTCTGATACTGAATGGACGAGTTACGCTGGGGGTGAGCGAACGTATAACAAGGGCCTTAGGGACTCATCAACGCCGATCTTTTACCTTTACCTTTATTTGAGCTTATGGAACCGTTTTAATCCGAGGCGGTACTGGGTTAACAACCCTACCTCAATATTCTCGAAGCTGGCGGTGATGTTCGCATGAAAATCACGAATTTCCTTGAACAATATTCCAACTGTTATTAGGCCCAAAATTGCGATTATAAATACAATCGTCGCAGTGAGCTTCAGAATACACCTGGAGCGTTTCATCTGCAACGAATACGGTACGGTAGGAGTACGGTAAGTATTGGCTCGCTAAAACGCCACAGACGGCGGATTAATCTGTGGCTTCTGCCACCTGCTCACATCAATATTTGAACATAATTATTTTAATTGAAAAACAGATCGTTGAATCGAGAACAACATGATCTATCTTCCGGCCTTGGAATGCGCAAGAATTTTGAAGATTTTGACCTCCCTGGACAGGTTAGCTAATAAGGTCGACCTGATTATGCTACGCTCCCTAATTATTGCCCGTAGGAACGTCTGTGTGGATGACAACTATAATTTCACCCTCCTTTAATATCAAAATGTTACAGTATGTTGGAAGAGAGAATCCCTACGATGCAGAACCCTATGGTTAAATGTCTCACGATCAGGGTTGTCAATGGATTGCTTTGGAAGTAACATTATTATGGAGGAAAGGAGGAAATTATCAATAAAGTCACTAAAAACGATGAAGACCACCTGATTCAAGAATTGTCGAGAGAGGAGGGCTACGAGGCGAGGTATGGAGGAGGTGGACGTAATCACTAATCAGGTCACATCTTCTGTGACATCACTCTAAAGACGTTCCATCTAATGGGTTTTATCTAGGTTAAACTACTATCCTATATAGTCATGGTAAAGTTTTCACGTTCCCAGGCAGCTCTCCTACCACTTTACCCCAACCCCGGAGTGATGGAAGGTATGGCTAGCCAAGGCGAGGATCGATCGTACGACCGTGCGCATGCCAGTAGCGTCTCTTACCACTGCACAAAGGACTGTTATTTATTGCGAATATCAGGAAAACAATCAAATAAACATCTCAAAACATACCACTACTCTATCACGTGCCGATGCATAATATACGAAACCGCATAAATTCTTCAAAACAGATCACCATCTCAACAGTAAATGGAAAACATAATAAATACAATTCATAATAAGGCAATATGTCAATCATTGAGAGGAAAAATATTCTTGTACGTAGAGCAGGCATTTGTTTTGCTTTCCGTGACGAGAATTAATGAAATTGTTGAGAAATTTGGCACAATTGTAAGGATCGATCAATAAATCGCTCTGAAAGGCGAATTTTTCCTAGTAGATGGTTTCCTAGCGTTAGCTACTCCTAACTGTGAGAAATATTGCTGTTTTGTTAGTGAGAAATTAGAAAAGGAGGTCCTGCCAAGAACAGCACCAATGCTTAGGATTAGGTTAAATAAAATATTTCAGAAATTTAGTTATTTCAAGATAGGGTGTATTAAATAAACAGTGGATTCCGGTGTGGTAACCGGCAGGCGGTTGCTGTAGTAGTAGTTGATCAGCACCGATACGGATGGGAACGTGTTGGTCATGGTTTGAACCTGAAAAAGAAGAAAATTTACCAATATTTGCTCAAACAATAATACTCTTCGTTGCTGATGCCAGTTTCATCGCAAAAATGGTGACTCATGCGGGATCCGAACTCGGGTCTCAGTCCTTCCATCAAAGAGCCGCATACTCTGCTCCCCCTTCTCCAACATACATACATATTTAGCAAGCTAATCCGCGACTACTCATACCCAACACTTCGAGGTTAAATTTTACCCGGCACTATGATAACTTTGGAATATTAGGATTGCATTTAAATTTCAACAGGCCAAACCCAGGTAATATACAGTATTCCTTAACAGAAGTTCAGACTGGTGATGTTCGACAACCATAGGGCTCGTTTAAACCCCGCACGGCGAAAATGCAAAATCGAACCGCAATCAACAATTAACGTCATTGATAAAATTTGCTCCTTTGCGTTAGTGGCGCAGTTCGGTGGCGCCACGTGTAAGCAAAAAAATAGGCACATAATCACATAGGGAAGAAATTAAACGAAAAAAGTGAATTTCGTCAAAATGTCCTTTAATAAGGAATAGCAGCCTTCTAAAAAAAACCCGAACGACCGAGTAGTTTGCCTATATGAGGCGCCACCGGACTGCGCCACTAATGCAAAGGAGAAAATTCGATCGAAGACGTTAATTATTGATTGCGGTTCAATTTTGCATTTTCGCCGCGCGGCGTCTAAACGAGCCCATAGAGAGGAAGAGAAGTATGTTCAGATCCCTCTGAGCCTCCGTTTTGCGACCCTTCTAGCATCATTGGATTATTTAATACATTGAAGAACTCCAGAAGAACTCACCACACCATCATTTATCAACAGAATATGACGGTGCTTGCCCTGCTCCATACCATCCAAGATGAATTGACCGGGAGAGTTGGCACTCGTCCTGAAGAATCATTTCTTCGTTGCTTTCATTTTTCTGTTTTTCTGCTTTTTTTACCTGACTAGAAAATCTCCGTCTTCTCTTAATAGGTTTTCAGCCTCTGCTCGACTCAGTTCACCGTGGAACCATTGCTTATCGCGGAGATCCGTGCCGAGAATTCCGTTCGGATCCTCTCGACTACCTAAGAGACATTCCGTTGCTTTACTTCCTCATTTATTTGCTTTTGACAAAAGCTGTTGTAATTTTAATCTTTTTCTTGTTGTAATTGTTGAAATTGTTAAGAAGCGCAAAAATTCACTACCTGGCTCTGGAGACGGTCTGTCCGGTATGTTATTCCGGTTAGCCGCTCGCGGTGACGGTGCTAACTGCTGCCGTGGGAGAACGAAGCCGAATGGGGGTGGGTCTATCTGAAAATTGGAATCGATTTCAAAATCAATATTGATTTATGATTCCTGCCAATCAAATTTTTAGAAAAAGGTGGTATTGCATCTGACACGCTTCTGGTGCAACTCTCACTGAAGGAAGCTTTCCTACCGTAATCAAAATTCAGTTCAATCCGGTGAATGCCGAAAGTAATGAAGTGGTAAGCGGCACCACTTCCACCTGCACAGTCGAGCGATCGATCCTCACCTGGGCTACCCAAGTTCTCGACTCCTTTCGGGTAGGGTAAATTAGTACCACACTCGTCTGGGAAGGTGGGGACACTGATTTGAGCATCGGCCGCCCCGTAAGTTGATGTAATAGCCAAATACAGATTCGAATGTAGATTCGCTAAGCCTCTGCAATTTTGAAAACGAAACAGATGCATGGCGCATCTTTGAGAACAGAACAACGCCGATCAATACCTATACACTTTGCAAAGTGAATAAATGAATAAAAAGGTATAGGTAAAAGGTTAAGGTAAAGGCGTTGATCAGTTCCCAAAGGATGAGCCATGCATTCGTGTTCCATTCAGAATCGTGGAGGAATGGCGAACGCGTATTTGGCCTATACAATGACTTGCGGGGCCAGCAGCCATACCAAGTCAGTGTCTTCACCTTCTCAGACCAGTCTGGTAGCAATTTACTCGACCCCTAGGCATGGAAGGCTTGGTTAGCCCGGTCCGAGATCGATCGCTCGACCGTGCGTGCGTCAGTAGCATCTTTTACCACTGCACCACGCGCGCTCTGAGTAAATATGAGTATAAATAAATAGTTCGCTATAGAACCGTAACTAAACTCACATTGACAATGCCGGAAGTTGGCTGTATGGGCGGCGCCATTGGCGGCGCCAAGTCAAGTGTGGCTAGACGTATCGCATCATCAATAATGTGCATTACTCTTTCTACCTGAATAGGATAAATAAAATGAAAAATTAATAAAATAGGTACTAAAATAAGAATACATTCTAAAAATAAATAATGAAAATTCCAAGGGGTTTGGTTCATTAAGCCAAAGTGTGCTTTTTTGGTGGAGATTTTTTTAAAAATCATAAAAAAATAAAAATAAATTTCAAAAAGGGCAAAAGGTAAAAAAGAGGTAAAAGATGAAAATCATGGAAAGTTCGAAAAAAAGAGGAAAAGGCATAAATCATAAGCAATAAATACAAATAGGATTTTTGGTAAACTTACATCTCTAAATCGGAACACATGACATCGCCTGTCGGTCTCGTTGCGTAGCTTGGCTATATACCCAAACATGTCGGCGGTACCTGTTTCCTGCAACTCCCAAAATCAGTAAGAGGTAAAAAGTAAAGGTACCGTCGAGAAAGTTTAACCCAAGCAAGGTGAAGATTTCAGTTATAAATACAAAGGCGGCTACGAGCCTACAAAGGTAGAAAAGCTGAAACGTAAACATGTCAGGGTTACGGGTAAGATTACCCAGTATAAACTCACCGCAGATCCTTGGGCAGCAACAGAGACCAGATTGATGTTGTGCCGAGCGATCAGTCGATTCAATCGATCAGGTTCTTTCGGATCGGAGTGAATAATCGTCAGTGCTTTTGTGGAGATGTTTAGTTCTATCCGGAGGTTTGTTATTTTCGGCTCGCCAAGGAACTGAAAACAGCGCGATACTTAATGGTGAATAGAATGAAACGAATAAAAAGCAAAATCCCCACACAGTAAGTAGCATACGTATCCCACATTTTGCACAACTTCTCTACCAATTTTCTTCCCAACTTTCTTTCTACTTAATCGTATCTCGAGGTTTTTTTAAACCAGGAATACTGAATTTTTCGCCCTCCAAAGCTGCTTAAAAATTCCCAGAAGAACAAAGAAAACGAAATATTTAGATCCAACTCCATAAAAATGGTGGCATTAATAAAAAATGAAATGAAATTGAAAGAATAATAAAAAATCGAATGAAAATGAAAGAACCTCACCGGCTTCATAATGTCGTTCTCGGTTGGTGTTGGAATTAGTCCTAATTCGGCAGCGACCATATTAATACAAGTTCTAAAATTCGGTTAAAATTTTATTCCCACAGAGCGCCATCGTTCGAAAACGTAGTACAGTGTACAGTATTAAATTAGAGTAGCCCTTAATTCCCTTCTAGTGCGCGCATGGTGCAGTGGAAGGAGGCGCCTACTTCCACGCGCTCTGTCAGGCGATCGATCCACGTCTGGGCTCGCCAGGCCTTCCATCCCTCCGGAGTCGGGTAAGCTGATACCAGACTTGTTCGGGAATGTGTAGACACTGACATGGGTCCCGCTAGACATTGTGTAGTCCAAATAGGCATTCACATGCCTCTACGATTCTGAATGAAAGCAAAAGCGTGGCGCGTCCTCATGGGACTGACTAACATCGATCGCTTACCAATTATTGATTTTTTCGACCCAAAAAAATTAGGAATAATCAACTCACTTAACGACCAATGGTCGCATGTCAGGCGTCATTTTGCTCAGAGCTTCAATCACCGGCACGCTTCCGAGATACTGCAACAGCTTTATTTAGAGTGAAATATTTCGAACTAAAAAGTAATTTTTAGTGTAAATAGCAGCATATTTATACTTTCACTTTTTGGAGACCTCATTCGAGTCTTTTTATTAGTTGAAGAGATGAATTATTAGATATTTTTACAGCTAAGACCAGGCTACACTCCGGACTTCAACCGGCTGACCATTAACCTGACCCAGAAGAGGTCAACCTCGTTAAGACGTTAATTGCAGCTGGTAATTACAGCTCTTCCGTCTTTACGGATGAAATTTGCATATTTTTATACAAACATTGCTTATACTTTTTACCTTTACATTCTGAATTTTTCGAAGAATTCTGCTTTGCTACCTGCACCAAAAATGCATAAAAGAGACCCTTTCAGTCAGAAAAAAAATTCAACACAAAAATAAGGAAACAAGCAAACTACTACCAGAGCGCAGTAAACTTCAAGACGAATCTGAAGGATAGAGAAAATAGTCAACAGAACGCAGAAAAAATTTTTTAAAAAGTAGTAAAAATCCTGTTAAAACAAATTAAGTTTTCGCACAGTTGGATTAGCACGGCAATGAAATAGAGGGAAAAGGAAAAAGAAGAAGAAATGTAGCAATTACTAAAACATTTTCCTCTTTAAAAGTACACTTTCAAGGTGCGAACCGAATTCCGACTCTGATGCGAGGACTCGGATCCCGCCTGGTCCCCAATTTTGCTAGTGGCCTAGCACGGTCGAAACAGACACGGTAAGAAAGGTGAGATTGATTACTGAGAAACACTTTATTATTATTAAATTATGACGAAGAAAGTCCTAATATCAACAGTGCCGACCAATATCAGTAAAAATGAATAATCTTTGCCACAAAAAAGGATAAATATTCTTCAAAGAAAATATGGGGCTCACCGAGGCTTTTTTCTCTACTGAAAAGAAAATTCTTGGGCTACAGGACAAACCTCAAACGCGAACTGAATTCCGCTGCCTCTCAGCTCGGCAGCCGTCGGTGGCAGCGCCATCGCATCCGATCCTGGAGGTCAGTGGGAATCCACAGCGCCTCAGGGGATACTATCGATGAGGATCTGTCGCAATTTCCCCCAGCAGAGTCGTCCGGAACGTTCAGAAGGCGGAGAAGCGAATTCCGCGCCCCGACGCACCCGTCGGCTCCGATCGATATCGGGGCTGACCGTCGTGGGTGGGCGGCGGCCACCCACAACCGCCACCCGCCGACGTCACCTGAGTCATCCCAGAGGTGTTGAGATTCCAACAAACTTGATTAAATCGTCAGGACTTAGTCATCGGGGCGGGATGATGGCTCAGAGACAGACAAACACCTGAGGAATCTGGCTGACGAAGTTCTTCTGTCGTGTTTTTCATTTAAAAAAAAAAAAAATTTCGAAAAACACATTTGACAGCCGTATCACGAAGTGATCGGAGAAAGAAGACCTTCATTGTTGACGTAGTTTAGTCCATGCAACTTTTGATATTCTTAAATTTGTAAAGCTCCGAGGAAACTGGCGAAAATATCCTTTTCATCAATTCCTTCAAATTATTAAAAAAAACAATCTCAAATCGCTAGCTTCATCGCACAGTTGCAATGTCGATTTCTTGAAGCAGCCAAAAAGTAGCATTTCGATGCGTCACTAAGGAGCCAGCTGGCTCAGCTGTGTGTCCGCCCTCTAGACGGTTCATACCAAAGGACAGCAGTCTCGCTGTACGGTCGGTTAATTATTTGATTTTTCTCATTAAACTCCGATTTCTAGATTTCTAAATTTTGGTTTAGTTACCCAAGTTTGAGGTCGGTTCGAGATAAACCGTGCAATAACTGTGCGTTTCCATCAATTAAGAACCCGCTAACACAAGCTAATAGTTTCAAAGGAATCGTCTCAACCTCTCTTTGAGCAGAAAACTTCCGGCTGTTCTCTTTGGCTCTTCATTTACTACCGCCTCTTCCCATAGGCTTCGTTTCTATTCATGTATTTTTTAAAAATATTTATTCAAGCGGAAAACAAATCACAATCCAAATATAGAATCTCAAATGTGTCTGATCACGAGTATCGTTGTGCTAGCACGGACAAGACAAGATCATCAAGACGGCAAGTCTATACGCGTATCTCTATATTGGCAGGCGAAAAATATGATGGTCATTTGGCGAAGAAATAAAAATACATACAAATATTAAAATTAAACCAAACAGATCGCCTCTGGGAGAACCAAACGACCACACTTATACTGATCGCTATTATGAACCCTCATGTACGCACCACAAAATGCCCAGCAAAGACTACTCTCAACAAGCTGGCCATCCTATCTACGACTATGTCGAAAAAATAAATACAATATCGAAAAAAAAACACTAAAACAAACAAGAAATCAGACCATAGCAGCATTTTGGCCGAATCTTTGGCACCATGGGCAAGATTCAATGAGATGGAATTATCGAACTATACAATCAAAGCCATAATCCTTTCCTACTATAGATACAGTATTTTAAATTCTATCTAAATCCTAGAAAAAAGTTTGAAACACAAAAAACCTTAGCTCGAGTCAATCGCGGTTAGAGCTCCAAATGCTTCACGTCTGGCACTGGGTTATTCGGGTCCGGTCCAAGCAGTGTGGAGTACACTGCGTAAGTATGGCATGAAGCACCTAGAAAATCACATAATCAGTAAAATATACCCATGTTTGGTTAAATTCCTTACACTTACCGATTAGGACAAAAATGTGCCAAATTGCATGAGCGAATGGGACAATTCCGTCCAGTTTGAAAAATATCACACCAATTATGTAGACCAGACCTCCTACGATCATCCACTCCAGTCCAGTGCGATCGTTCTGAAACAGCAGCTAATGTAGGTATTTATTACCCTAATTAATTTGGAATTTAGGTCACTGGGTTTTCTGTGTCTTCAGCGCTTTCCTTTCTTTTTTTTTTGATTTTCTACACTGCACCATTTCAAATAAGATGAAAACGGTTCCTCGAAAAATCGAACGGTAAAAGCGACGTACATGAAACGGCTTGATTAGTTTCATCTCCATTTTTTTATCAGCTGGTACTGCATAACTGCCTGGTAAGGGTTACAGGTAAAGGTAAAGGTATCGGCGTTGTTCACTCCCCCAAGTACTCGCCATGCATTCGAGTGCCATTCAGAATCATAGAGGCATGGTGAATGCGTATTTGACCTAGACAATGACTTACGGGTCGGTCGCTATACCAAGCCAATATTTTTACCTTCCCAGACAGATCTGGTACCAATTTACCCGACCCCGAAGGATGGCAGGCTCGGTTAGCTCGGGCGAAGGTCGATCGCTTGACTGTGTGGGTGGAAGTACCCGAAGGTTCTTAACGCCGCTGTACCACGCGGACCCTCAGGGACTCATCAATGGATTGATAAAATAGCTAATCACAACTGATTGGTCAAATAAAGCAATAGTAATCAAATAAAAGGCCAATAACACTAAAACTGCACTTACCATGGTGAAAATAGCTACAGAAGGCCCTCCAGCTATTAGGATGTAGAGAAATAATTCCACAGTTTTGTATCTGGAACAATCACCGCTAATCTCTAGAAAAAAACTGAAATATATACCGATGGACTGACTTTTCATGAAAATTATACTGGTACAAAATGCCGAACAGTGCAAAAACCCAGATCATCCACTTGAGATTCAGTCCTGGATATCCACAATGACGTAAAGTGAGCCATGGCGTATATGAGGCTGCTATGAACAGATAAATTGCGGCACGATCGCAGATGTGCAGATAGTAGCGTAATTTTGTCTGCCTAAATTATAGTAAATATATTTCTGTAAAGTGGAGCTCGGTGATCTACTTTGTTTGATGTTTTTTGTGTGTTGTTGACTTTGTGTGAAGTTTTGTTTTTTTTTCTTGTTTTCGTTGTGTTCCCCTGTGTTGGTTGTGGAGTGGGCGGGGCGGACACCATCGATCGATGCAGCGCCGCTGACTGGTGCCCGGCGCTGGCCAATCAGGGGCGGCGGCACGGCGCGGTGTCCATGTATTGGCCCCGCCCTGTCGTGCGCCTCTATAAAAGGCCGGCCCGGCAGGCACCAACAGTTCAGTCTCTCGGAGCTGCGGAGCGAGGCGGTGGAAAAGGTGTGCGGCCAGCCTTGAACGAAGGAAATAAATCGGTTCCCTAGCTTGGTTACCCCACATCCCCAGACACCAGCCCCCGGGTGAAAGACCCCGGTGTAACATAGGGGCCGAACCATAGGGCAGGGATCGATTTTAGATACCGCCTAGAAGCTGGGAGGCGTGAGTCCTGCCATCGATAGGGCAGCGTAGCGTGGTCGTTACGACCAACGTCCAGTGTGCCGCGTGGGCTATCTCCTAGGTGGGGGGACTGCTACGCGTGTAACCGACGGTTACGTGTTCCACGTAGTTGCGGAACGACGCTCGGTCTGTCTATCAGGCGGTGAGCTCGCGGTGCGTCGGTCACGTGAGCTACACCGTGCTCGAGCAGGATTAGCAGCGGTGATAGCGCATAGTGCGCTGAGTATCATAGTGCTCATTAGGCTAGATTCGTATGTTGCAGATGTCTACGGCTGGCGAAATGAGCCTTGAGGAAATTGAGAGCCTGATTCTCGAAGAACCGACGCAAGCCGTGCAACTGTCGGTAATGAAGTCGATGATGGAGCGCCTCGTCGAGAAGGTGGACGAGATAGGAAACAAGGGCTCCTTGCAGGTAAAGGAGGTGTTGAGCGCAGTTACAGCGTCGCTATCCATACTGAGGGAAGTGTCCGGTCGCGTGCTAGAGAGCAGCAGGCCGAAGTCGAAGAGAGGCCAGAACCGGCACCTCAATGAAGTGAGCGAGGAAGTCGAGTCTCAATGCGAGGCCATCGACGAGCAGCTCGCCGTACTGAGGCAGCTGGAAGCTCAACTCTTCTCGTTGAAGGGCTTAGCAAAACAGGCTTGGGCTGGGATAGAGCAGCGATTGGCTGCTGGAGATCCTTCAGACGTGCACTGTGGCGGCCAGCTACGACAGCTTGTAGGTATGGATAGAAGGGCTGCAGACGAACACGAGGTTCGTGCGGCAGTCAAGGAATCGCGCGCTGTGTTTCAGGCGGTACAAGCTAGAAAGAGCGCAGAATCGCCAGTCTGCGAGCAGCTGAACGGGGCAGACCTTGATGAGATGGTGTACCACGCGGATTTTGATCCCGTTGCAGCTGCTCAAGGTAGGCGTTCACAATCGGCGTATCCATGCGGTCAACGGTTCTATCCTGCGATTCAGCGAGGAAGGACGACCGAATTGTCGCCGCCGACGAGGGCCGCGAGCCAATTGACGTCGACGCCGGAGAGAGACCAAGGTGGGTCTAGTAGCGCAGAAGAAAGACTAGGCGCTATGTTCGCGGCAATGACCCTACCTGAGGTAGAGACATACAAGGATCCACAGGGAAAGAATTTCAGCGATTTTGTGCTGAAATTCCGCATGAAATACGGTAGCTTAGGGCTACATGACAACATGTTGACGCATTTGTTGCTCTCCAAATTGGAAGGTCACCCGCGCGCGGTAGCTCAAGCGCTGCCTAAGAGGTTACGAGAAGGTGGCTTCGAAGTTCTCGTAGAAGCCCTCAACGAGAAGCTACGGGAAGATGATTCGTCCTCCCAGCTGAAGGCTTATCTGGAACTCAAGCGCCTTAGGAAAACAGGCGATGTTTCCGCTTACTGCGTGAAGCTGGAAAGGCTCACGCGGAGCGCGTACCCAGACCAATCTGAGGAGGAACTCTCACGCACGAGAGCAGGCGAGCTGGTGAGTCAGCTAACCAGCTGGCCGGAGTACCTCCAACTCTATACGGCTATGGAGATCGCGCCTAAAGAGGCGGCATATGAAATGGTGAAGTCTATGGCTCAGCGATGCGAGAGGAGCAAGCATTTGGCCGAAGCAATGCGTGAGGAGGTGGAAGCGCCTGAGCGCAAATCTCCTATAGAGCAACTTGGACAGTATCCAGTTACTACGAGACTCCGACCTAGAGACGATGCAGGAGACAAATCCGTAAGTAATGTGGAAACTCAACGGGAGCGTAGGCAACAACCCGCGGGTATGAAGTGTTTCAACTGTAACAGGTTTGGACACTTGCGGAAGGATTGTCTACAGCAAAATGCGGCGCCAGTTGAGAATAAGCCCACGGAGCCTGACAAACGGGTCAAGGACCCAAAGATCTTCACGGCAACACTGAACAGGTGGATGTGTGGAACTACCAAAGCGGATAGCTTCCATGAAGATCTGGTGGGTGCACAAAGTACAGCGCAGGTGCAGTTGTTGGGGATGACACGTACCGCTCTCTTGGACACCGGCTCGCAAGTAAGCATCATACCGCTGCAAGTGTTTGTTGCTGCGCGGGAAAGCGGATTCGACCTGGACTCAGACGTCGAAGAAATCGAAGTCGACGAGAGCAAGCGGGTCTACGACGCGTCAGGTAACCCTATGGCCTTTAAGGGCGCTGTCAAGCTTACGCTTCAGGCGAGCAATGGCTTAAAGCGCCGGATTGGCTTCTTTGTCAGGCCAGGTGATGACGCCATGATTGTGCTGGGCACAAACGCCTTGAGCCAACTGGGCTGGGTGTTGTCGCCTGACCTGTGTCCATCGAAAAAGCGGTCCAAGACGCTCTTCAGGGATAGGCACACAGTCAAACCAGCACCAGCTAACAAAATTGCGGTACGGCAACGAAAGTCACAAACGTCGAATGTGGCCACAGTGGCTGGAAGGGTATACCTAAATCCAGCAGAGACAAAGGATGTCTCGGTGTGTTGTGTCAACACGAAACGTGACAATGTCCTGGCGTCGTCCAACGTGCTACTCCTGAATACGGCGTGCCAGGAAGCCCAACACCAGAAACAGTCACCGGTTACGAACTCCTTTGCGGGAGCAAAGATCTTTCGTGACGGGGAGGTGGTGGGTACGTTCGAGTCCGCAGAACTAGTGGAAAGTGAACCACTTAGTTGTGAAGGGAACATGCTCAAGCGGAGAGGAGCGAGTTCAGACGTCAGCAGGGAGGAGAAACTGCTGACTGTGGTGAGCAGTAAAATGGGAGATGGTAAGCAGGTGCACGCAGAAAGGGAATGGAGTCGGTCTCCCTCCGGAAAGTGCGATAAAAGTTCTCCTTCTCCCGTACAGCGAAGGATCCCAATTGGTCATCGGCACTACAGTCCTCGACGCAGTTATCATTTCCGGAAGGAATCATACTTGGACAATCGTTGGCGTCAGGAGAAGTGCGATCGCACCGATGAAGGTCCGCGCGATCGACGCCGAAGAGATGATTCTCGTGGTCGTGGTAGGTACGATCCCCATGAGCGTCGTAGAGATGATTTGCGCGGTCATCGAAGGCGAAATAGTTCTAAAGAGCGCAAAAGGCGACGAAGTGGCTCAAGAAGCCGATATAGAGCGGATAGCCCGAAAAGGTGGCCGAAGAAAGTCAAAAAGGAAGCGCGCTCGTCAGAAAGTTCGAATGACGAGAAAGCTGCCAGTTCTCCAGAAAAGAGACGTCGTGCGTCGCCGGAGGGCCTTGAAAATCCCTTTCGTAGAGTCGAGGTCGGGCCACATCCGTCATTCCCGCGAAGGCAACCAGAACTCGCGCAAATGAAGGGTTCTACAGTGCAAGCCGGAGGATAGGCGATAGAGCCACGTTCAGAAGCCGCAGCTGTCGTCTCCTTATTTGAATCGGGACGATTCAACTTAGAGGGGCGGCATGTAAAGTGGAGCTCGGTGATCTACTTTGTTTGATGTTTTTTGTGTGTTGTTGACTTTGTGTGAAGTTTTGTTTTTTTTTCTTGTTTTCGTTGTGTTCCCCTGTGTTGGTTGTGGAGTGGGCGGGGCGGACACCATCGATCGATGCAGCGCCGCTGACTGGTGCCCGGCGCTGGCCAATCAGGGGCGGCGGCACGGCGCGGTGTCCATGTATTGGCCCCGCCCTGTCGTGCGCCTCTATAAAAGGCCGGCCCGGCAGGCACCAACAGTTCAGTCTCTCGGAGCTGCGGAGCGAGGCGGTGGAAAAGGTGTGCGGCCAGCCTTGAACGAAGGAAATAAATCGGTTCCCTAGCTTGGTTACCCCACATCCCCAGACACCAGCCCCCGGGTGAAAGACCCCGGTGTAACATTTCAAAAATGGTAGGAAAATGAATTCTAAGCAAACCTACGTTCCCTTTTGCCTAAATTTCAGTTCGCAGACGTGGTAGCATGTGGACGACGAGAACAACAAGGTGGTGAACAAGCCGTAGACGATCATCAAGTAGAATTGGAGCTCACGATGGGATATGGAGACCATGTGTCGGAACACCAACACACTGGGCACTATCCCTATCTGGAAATTGATAAACGTCAACGTCAAAGCATCAACAAATCAATAAAAATCAATCCACAACTAGAACATGGGGTTATTTGGTTCCCCTCTGAGACATCTCTATGTCGAATGTCAAACGCTGAGACATCCTCAACTCGAATACAATTAGGTAATTAAGAGTAAAACTATACAGTAGCCCATAAAAGCTTAACTAAACAGTAAAACTGTAAGGAGTACAACAAAGATAAGAAAATATTTTGTTGAACGCCGGACTCAGGACTCTTGAAGAATACCGAAAGGTGTACTCGTCGAAGACAATTACCATCAGGATTATCATCATTTGTTTTTAGACAAGCAGATTTACTGCGTGATATGTAATAACTATATTTTGATCTAGAGGCCTGTGAAACGCAACCCCCAGTGAAATTCACCGGCAGTTTCGTTCATGAATACCGGCCCAGGATACCAAAAATCGATTGAAAGAGGTTCTTTGAGAAACAAAATTAACTAATCTTTCCTCGCCACTTTTGAGTCCATATACTTATTTGCCTTTTGAAAGGAGGAACATGGATAGGCCTTTGAACAACGAATGCTAATACCACCTTTCCGATAGCATAGTTCCCACTAGCCTTTCATGAATCACTGAACAGCTCAAAGACCGTAACTATAAAAGTTCATCAAGCAACTGATCAAGATTTCAATGAACTTGATCGACCTCAATCCTTACCCCATGAGAGATAGTGTTCGCCCAATGCTCGAATTTGGTTGGCTCATAGGCTTCACCCTTTGCCGCTCGCTTGTTCTTGTAGAGTGATGGGCTGAAATAGTGACAAGCAGTTTAATAAATAAATGTGGATCAGTAACGTTCACTATACCGAAAAATGAAAGCTAAATGGATTTGAAACACTTGCTAGGTGAAAACTCCACAAGGTATCATCTGAAACAAGGAACATACAAATTCACTAACCTCCATTTGAATACTACTCCCACAACGAAAAGATATGTCTGTTCAGTCAGGAAAAACAGTCTCGCATTCGAGAGCATTTCATAGAAAAGAACCACTATGAGCTTCTTCAGCACGGGTGAATTCGTAAGCAACTGACAAGTTGATGAAACGGTTCCGCTTCTTATCATATTAGCGGGAACAACAAAGATTGCGATAAGCAAAGGTGACGGAAGTCAGGCAACCAGCTCACCTGGATTCTGTGCTGATAGTGAAACATAGTAAATAGAAGTGATTCATACACCCAAATGGATAATCCCCACCACTTAAAAATTATTTCAAAATTATGCAAAAGTCTACGGCACGAACTAGACCAAAGATCAACTACTAGGGCAACATGAAGATAAAATTGTAAGGTTTCAAAAAGTAGATGAGTCATGTTTCCTACCTCTTCTGGCCAACTATTCAGATTCTCTTATAAATTATAAACTTACTTCACTATTCCACAGCAACCACTCATTCTTTCTGCCTCGTGCTCCTCGCCGTATATGGCGAGGTAAGGCGGCCAACGCCTCGAGCTAAAACTGCACTTTATTTGAAAAACTTGAAATAGCGGAAATTGTTTAACTTCGTTGGGCAGAACCCTCAATATCTCGTAGATTAGAACTTATTTTCCACACAGAAGACATTTTAAAAGACAATTTATCATTCAAACATAAATGCAAAGTAACAAATTGACAACCAGAGATCCACCGATGGAGGAATGAGATCGACCCTGTGCGACATTCACAGCAAATTACGATAAATTAGAGCAGATATTAAACCAATAAATAGCCAAAATTTGTAAAATCAAAGGGATGTGAGACAAGGAATGAGGTCAAGGACACCCGGCGTGAACGGTGTTGTAGCAATTATCAACCACGCCCATAGCGCAGGCTGACTTCTTTACACCACCCCCTTGGTGGACACGAGTAACTAACAGTGTAAAGATTACAAAAAGGCATCAAATACAAACATAGTAATTTAACTATTCGCTATAGATTTGCGACACCTGATTATAGGTGTGCTCCTCGTCATCGTGATGGCTGGAATCCAAACTATCCTTAGACAACTCGAGGCTCAGAGGGGTACCTTAAAGCAGATAAATAGACGAATTTGATAAAAGTAAATACCACAAAAACTAAATAAAACCTTTTGAACCATAAGTTAAAAATATATGAAGCGGCTTCACTGACCTGATTCACCATTAAGGCTCTCCCCATTAGTCGACGGACCAAAGTCCAACCTCAATGGGAGGTTTGCCGGCTGTTTATTCGGAGTCGCAACGGATATCACTTCTAAATAAGGTGAACCGAACATTTATGGAGTTTAATAGGTACAAAATATTGCATTATTACAATTAATTTGCTCTTACCTAAGGAGCTGGACTCTTCTTGACTAGTTGAGATGTTCACTTCTTCAAGATGTAGACGCCTTGACGACGGCCGCCATGGTGATTCGGAAACTCTTGGAGTACGGGCCTCGGATCGATCTTAATGAGGAAAAAGGTATACAGGATGCTTTGAGGTGCATTCTTAACTTAATTCGCTCGAATTCCACTGACTGGTTCCCAGAGTCTCCTGATTTTTTCTACCTTATCGAAAATTTTTAAACGTTCATAATTGGATTTCACTTAAACACACGAAAATTCAACTAAATGCCAGTCTCATGCAGTCTGGTGACAAAAATTGATAGATAGAAAACAGGCAATGACAAAAAAGACAAAAATATAACATACTGGATGGCCCTGGCAATTCTTTTCGTACAGAAGGCCCCTCCTCTATAGCACTTAGGCTAGAGAGCTCCGAAACCTGAACGGTCCTTGATGGTGTGAGGTGTACGCTACCGTCGTAGGTGAACGGAATAGTGGTCCTTGTCCTGTGAGATAAACGGTATTTCTAAAAAAAATAAACGATTGAAGTGATGAACTAAATAAAAATAAAAATAAACTATGAAACTCGATATCCTGATGGAAATGTCGTGAAAAGATGTGTAAAAATTGGCGACTTCTAACGCACCCAATAATCGCTGCAGGAACCTGCCCTGCACTCTGGTCGGAACTGAACGCCGATGAGGAGACATCTTCGTGGACGGTAAATGATTGAGGAATTTGCTGCAAACCGCCAAGCTCTGATGAGCCCAAGTAGTCTAGCGATGGCAAATCTGTGGCATTATCGCGCATCTGAAATGGGACCATAGAAAATGAAGCAAAGCGATTAGTCTTCTAAGGACGCGCCATGCACTCGTATTCGAGTCAGGATTGCAGAGGCATTGTGAACGAACATTTCAAGGCCAGACAAGTTTCAACAAGACCCTTCCAAAGACTTGCGAGAGTCAAACGCTACCCAAGTCAGTGTCTCCACCTTTCCAAGTTAGTTTAGGGCCAATTTATCGAACCCCGAAGGGTGAAAGGCTTGCTTAGCCTAAGCGAGGATCGATCTCTCAACTGTGGGATAGAAATAGCCCCTATAAGCAGCGTTCCAGGCGCGCCCCTAATGAATGATAATGAAATCATCCCACCTCTCTAGGGATGGCAGGCAGTTCGGCAATGCATATTGAAGTCTGCACGTCAATTTCTTTGCAAACAGCAATGGGTGGCTGCACGACAGGCTTCGCTGAAAGAATAGCCGGCTAGGTAACACCATTGAACGCCAAGAAAGAAACAGACTTACCCAGAGGAACAGATGGAATGAACTTCAGCTGAACCGTTGACAGGGTAGCGGAGGTGGCGACGATGTCTTTCAACTGATCCACAAACGTTTTTTCACGATTGAAATTTTTCAGTTGGTCAATCAAGGATGCATCTTGATAAAGTCGCGATCCAAGCTGAAGTGGAATGCATTGCAGAGCTTCAAAGAGTAAGCGTTTAGGATTTACAGTTAGATACAATGTTATTATTTTAGGATAAAAAAATACTTGGAATGAATAAGTTCAATCCCTCTAGTGCAAGGTCAGTCGTCCCTGACAGAGGGGAAAACTCAACGTCCTTGCGACGAACCTACAAATTGCTGTCATTAGCGCCGAAGTTTAACCCCGAGTTCGCCATTGAGACTGCCGCCGGTCGTCCTTTATGGGGACAGAGTGCTAATCGATTTCAAAGAGAAACGCACATATTAAAAGCAGAAATTTATATCTAGTCACCTTTCAGGAAACAGCATAAATGAAATGAAAATGATTTGAGAAATGGAACGCCAACGTTCTCAAAAAGTAGTAGTCGGAAGGATACTGAAGGGAAGCACTTACTCGCTTGGCCAAATCACTAATTTCTGCTGAACTATCAGTCACTTCACGTGGGCTCTTGCCTGATACTGCGGTGATGTTGGCAACCTTGAATAAATATTACAAATTTAGAAAGGAAACACCAATAAGAGACATTGAGGTCCCAACTCAAGTCAGCTCTATTCAAACACTGTAATCAAGAAGGGTCGTTCAGCAATATAGAGGTTTCTTCACCCACCGGAGTACGATTAGCTGGAGGAGTCTCAGCGGCTACCACGACATCATCAAATTCCTCTCCAGAGAGGGTGCCGTCGCTATAAATAATAGCTGCTTTGTTCATGAAAAAAGAAATAAAAAGAGAAAAAAGGCAGAATGAACTTACGAATTTTCTTTTTCTGGAGATTTTCCGTCTTTCCTCACACCCGTCATGTCAAGTCTCGGCATGTCGAATCTGACATTGGCCGCCCTATCGTGGCCGTGTGACACATCAGGAGAAGTGCTCTTACGGCTTTCCTCTTTTTCAGAGGTTTCTAAAATAAATGTGAACTCAAGTTCAAACATCACGTAGCCAAAAAAAATAGGCAGAAAATAATCACCCGGGTCGGCTTGTTTCTCATCGCCGTAGCCGTACTTCTCGAGTATGCTCCGAACACATTCCTCCCCTAAACCAGTTCGGGACATAAACTCGTCCACGGGGAAATTGTTATCGCGAGCAGCGCGTAACATCTCCTTCAACGTAAATACATGATATAAACATGCATATTAGAAAAATCGATAAATTTAGAAGCATACACTACCTTCAATTCCAATCGCAACAAAAGTAGTTGGCTCGCTGCCGTTCGTGATACTTCATCGGGCTGTTGACTAAAAACTATTGAAATTACATTTCTACGGTGAGCTTTCCATCAGACACCAACCTTGGTATACGGCAGGATACCAATGAAAAACAACCCAGTTGGCAATGTCCAAAACACGTTTTCTTCGTGGAATCACACGTTGCGGTTTTCTAGCGACTTATTGTTAGACAGGCACATGAGAGTTAACTTCCAAAGGGAATGGTTCAAGAGGAGGAAGATGAAATGAATAGGGTGAGTGAGAAAATAGTTTCCTATGAAAACAACATGAACAAGCAAATTGTTCCTGGTAACGTCAGATAATTAAATAATGTAAGCTAGCCACTATGGATCTGAAGTAAATAAACCACCTTACTTCTCAAGATTTCTCCACAGTTCCTGTCTCTCATCAATACGTGACGTTGATCGTATTGATCTGCGAACATTCTTCGCCATTCGTCTAACTACCCGTTTTGCCTCCAGACGTTTATCGGTGGAAAGCGAGTTCGGTGCCATAGCGCACTAAAATGAGAGACTTGAAAAAGAAAAAGAAAAGAAATATTCCATCGTGTTGATGAGGAACTACTGCTTAAGACGTGGGAGACGAATTAAACTGTTTCACACGAAAACCGCAAGCACTGGCACTTCCGGAATGGAAAGGATCTCACTGCCTTCAAAATACGGCAACGATAAAACGAAAAATTTAAAATGTGAAAAAAATGAAGCTGATTCCGCAATGCATCAATAAATACTGTAACAAATACAATTCAAGAGGGTCATGCGTCGGCTAGCAAGTATGAGCTTCGAAAACGCCATGTAACATATTTTTACATTTACATTTGACGATAAAAATTGAGAATAGGCACTAATCAACTTACCGGACTCCAGCAATCGATTTTTTTCAGTCGTCGAAATTCGCTGGAACTTTGCACAGGGAGGGGGGTAATTGAGGACGCTGATCACGAATATGCTGTCCGTTTTTTACGTGGATGGTCTCGGACCACCCAAATCGCTACTTGGGTGGTCCAGTCAGGATCACCGGTGCCGCTGATCTTTGCCTGTGGGGGTTCTCTGGAGTCCTGAACACGATGGTGAAGTCCGTTCTCCTATTGGCGGCCGAATACGGTAGTTGTAGGTAAGTAGCTACCGACCTTACCGGTGAGACTCCAGAGAACCCAAATAGGTGAAGTTTCAGCGAAATCGGTGATCCTGACTGAACCACCCAAGTAGTCGATATGGGTGGTCCGAGACCAGCAGGTGAAAAACGTGATCAGCGTCCTCAATTACCGCCCCCTCCCCTGTGCAAAGTTTCAGCAAATTTCGAATTCCGAAAAAAATCGAGGACTGGAGGCCGTTAATTTGAATAGTGCCGAACTTTGTAGTAGTGAGTCGGAAGACAAAGAACACAGCGGCAAGCCTGTAAAATAACCACGCTAGACAACAACTTGAGCCAATTCTATTCACTGCAACTAATCTTGCCCATGATGATTTTCCATGGCTGTGAAATTCGAATCGCTTTTATTGGGCATACAAACAGGTCTACGGTAAAAACTCGGAGGCACAGCTTCATGTCCCTCTGCATTTTTAGTCCGCTTAGAATGTTTTACTTCAATATGGAGAAGCCTCTTCCAAAGGACTAGCTATCTGGCATCAAGTCTCGTTGTCCCCTACCGTGGAGCAATTGTTTGCAGTGGCTGAACCTAACACCGTGTACTTCTATCCTGTAATACTCTTGCCAATTATATGCTTATATTATTTTCTTGCCTCGCCGAGCCAAAATTTTACTTGCCCTTATAGCATCTCAGGCGTGTTCATCAGGTCCCACTATTTCTTCTGCTTGGTTGGGATTTGGCCGTTTGTAGCATTTCACTGATAAAACGAGTCAGACGATTTTGATGTGGTTGGAATTGCTCACTTTAGAAATTCCTTTTTGACTTAGAAATTCCCTTTTGACATTGATGGTGTTCATTGTTTTTAGGCGCGTCTCGTGACGTATTCGAATAAATAAATAAAATAAATAAATAAATAAATAAATAAATTCCTGACTGGACTTTCCCTTGTAAACTTTATGGGTGGTCCGTGCCAAAATTGGAGAAAGTAGGCATCAATTCAGGGATCACCATCATAAATAACCCTCATACACAGATTTGAGCGAAATTGGTTGGAGAAGCCATGTTAATCTGCCCCAGTGCTATGATTGGAATAAGGCTAAGGGTATATCCATCTTCTAGAAGGCTTAGAATAGGTGTGCATAATGAACATTAAATGGTAACAGTTTTTTTCTTAAATGGGTAACAGTTCTGAAAATTCCCAGGCACCGGTACACGTTTAAAAACAAATAAAATGAGAGTTAAAAATACCAATGAAACAGCAGAGCTATTTCGAAGACTTGGTGGACAGCTTGAGCCAAGAAAATATTGAATTCAAAAAACAGCTGAGCCGGGCTGGTTCGGTGCCAATCGACCACAAACTACCGTATGCGGGCGACCGCAACGCAGATCCATTCCACGTGCTGCTGCGTCGCGGTCGGCAGGGACGCAAATTTTTTCCAAGTCCGGGTGTTCACTCGGACTTCGTTTCTGCGCCGCTCCGCGGTCCCTCCTGCGGCTAAGTCCGGACGGTTTACTATATCATTGGTCATGTACATGGACGATTTCTGTCCTCATTCTCCCAGCTACTCACCACCATCAGATCGATCTTTAATCGATCGATGATCGTTCGATTCGTTGCTTTACTAAGCTAAATTTGATCGATTTCTCCATGGACAGTGCTGTTTTGCCAACGATGCGCCTGGTGCTGCGCTTGCTAGCAGCGCCGGACATGAAGATAAGGCCACGTAGAGGTTGATGTCCGAGTATTCCATGAATTGATATGAAATATTAAAATGCTCAATTTCTGGCAGGACCTCTGTTAGTTCTTCTTTGCTTTTTGACCCCCTAACTGCTGGATAAGAAGCCCTAAATTAACCGGTGTAAGATCTTTCATGTTTATCACATTGTTGCCGTGTTCTCTCGGGAAGTCGAAGGCGTTTGGACTGAGCTGCTTTGCCGTGGAGACCTTCACATTGATTAGTTTCCGCACAACAACAACTCCTAGTTTAGCGAAGCAAACCACGAGAAGCTATAGTCGTAGGACGAGAACGGGCGCACCAGCAGCAACAGCTGCCCGACCGCCCCAATCACTTCACAACGAATCCTATGCCGGAAAGATCCCACTTCAAACCCTCACTGGGTTTTTATTCACCTAGGAAATGGCAACATCAGAGGGTTAAATGTTACACCGGTAAAACCTCTGCTGAGTGGGTTGAAGTGTAGCTTGAAAAGCATTTCTCAAGGACGTATTTTTCCACAGAAACCTGTTCAGATTGGTGTTGGATCATGGTAGATTTGAAAATGTACATTTGTGGAAAGGGCCCGCCTGGTAAGAGGCGCTACTGACACTCGCACCCTCGAGCGATCGATCCCGGCCCGGGCTCACCAAGCCTACCATCCCTCCGGGGTCGGGTAAATTGGTACCAGGGAAGGTAAAAACATTGACTTGATATAGCGGCTGGCCCCTGCAAGTCATGTATAGGCCAAACACGCATTCACCATACCTATGCGATTCTGAATAGAACACAAATGCGGTGGCGCGTCCTTCGGGGACTGATCAACGCCGACACCTTTACTTTTACTTTACATTTGTGAACAATTTGACCTCTTGGAAGACCTTACTAAGTACAGTGAGTACAGCATTTCCACTGTCTGCACCTCCTCACTCAACACAGTACCTTTTTTGTTGAGAAATGGCGACATTAAGGGGTAAATGTCACACTAAGATGATCTAGTGAGTCATGTTGTCACAGGATCGAGATCTATTACGACTTAAGTTATCACCCTACGCATTACTTCTTTGGAATAAACGTTTTCATAGAGAATCCTTTTGTAGATAAATCAATATTCGTGAATTTCACCGGTTGAAATCGTACTGTGATTCTACGGAGCCGATTCCGGCCAGGTTTTTTAGAGCAAAATTTCGACAGGGATAGAAAAAGTTTTGATTGTATGGACAGGAGTGGGTAAAATGCTTCAATTCTATGAAGTCGGTTTATCACACGAAAATTACATATCTTCACTTGATGCTGTATGTATGGGAATATCCAAATCGTATAAGAACTGATCCACCATCAGTCGCTAAGCTTTGAAATGCCTATCATCCGAGTCCCAACCGGTTTGGCAGCTGTTCTCTTCAAAGCCATCTATTCGACGAGGACATCACTACAATAGATAGACGTTGCTGGAATAAGCTTCTTATTCTGGATCCAGGAATCTGTGTTAGCGTGATCTAACCGTACAATAAGATCTCATGAGCGGTCTCTTAAGTAGCCATTATACTATGAAGCCGCAGCAGAGCAGCACTGACGAGGGACACTTCGTCCTCACGAGAGGCGAGAAAGCTCTGGTTTCAATTCAAGATTACGGTAATCGGAAATACTTGGAATACAGTTATTTCTACCGTGGGAGCTGGTATTATAGTATTTTATATGGTTCGAGTTTTTTTTTTGGTGGGGTACAGCGCGATTAATGCCACAGGTATATCTACATATTATACAATTTTAAATGAAAAGGAGATTGTTACAGAACTAGTTTTATAGTTTTACTGCAGAGATTACCCACACTCCTGCAGATCTCATTAGGGCGTTGAGTAGTGTTCTGCAAAGTCAAATAAATTAAAACATTGGTAATTAAAATAATAGTTAATTAAAACGTCGATTTCTTTCAACCAGGAAGTGTTGTGAATCGTGATTAAAAGCGGTGCCACTTTGTTCCGGCGATAACGCTGCTGTCTCCGATGGCCTTCATTCCCTCATTTATCATCGTAAAATCCAACGGATGACAGCTGGATGGTCAAGCATTCATTACACGTGTGATTTAGAAGATTTACGCAGCATTTCAACAAAAGTGACTACAGAGCTCAAAAACAATTCTCATAGCATTCATATTGATTGATTTCCATACCTATCCTACAGGGAGAGCTGATCGTCGCCGTCTTAATCGCCAAATTGATAGGTAGAAGAAGTTGCAAGTAAAGGCTAGACATTCATGTAGCTCTTCCTTCTCTTTCTGCTCCATTTTGCCTGCCTGCTCCATTTTTTGAATAATAGTTATTCTCATATATATTCCGCTTTCTTTTGTTATAACCACTCCACGTCTCTCTGGTTTTTCTCATCCATATTCTATGTTCCTTTGTGGACAAAAAACTTGGAAATCGGCACATTAAGCAAAATCTGTTCTTCTTTTCTTTACTTTTTGAGAATCTTAGGACCCTTAGCGTCATGTAGGACTTTTTATTGAGCTATTTTACCCTTCGCATACTTGCATTATTCATTATCTGCACTCTCACCTTATCACTTTATCTTTTATCTTTTCAGCCTCTGCTTCTGCTTAGGACTCAACCTGCTTAGTCAAACCGAATGGCTGACGTGGTTTCTTCACCGATACTAACTGATAGCCAGAACAAGGGTGATCTATGCAACGCAGACAGGTAAATCACGACATTTAGTAGTGATCGCTTTGATTTTTGAAGTTCACTCATTAATTCGATTTACATTAATTGCCAGCGGTAACCTGGGGTGAGCGTTCTAAGAAATGAAAATATTTTCAGTGATTACAGTAGTCCGCACCACACCAACGGCAATTACGGAATGGAGGTTGAGGAGCCGAAGCAAGTCAAGGAGGAGGTGAATTCCTCATAGAACGTCTTGCGACCTCCGTTGAACCGTGTTTTTTTTTTTGCAGCCAGTTTTGGGCTCGTTTGAGGCAGCACTGGCCGCTGCAGCAGCAGGAGCCACTCATCGGAAGAAGGAGAACGCCCCACCACCGAAAAAGGTATTAAAATTCAGCTTCGGAAAAATTGTGAACCCATGGTTTTTTGGAAGTGTGAATGACAAGTTCTTAAGGTTTTGGTGTCACGATGTTTTGTCTTCTCAGGTCAAGGAGGAGTATTCGGATGATGACGACATTCCGTGGGCTGAGCGCATAGCTAAAGAAAAGGGTGAAAAATCTGCCGAGAAGAAGAAAGACAAGAAGCGGAAGGCCGCTCATAGCGACAGCGAAGATGAATATAAGCCTGAGGTACTTTTGGCACTTAAGTTGTCTTGTTGTGGTGTTGGTCTCGTGCTGCATGGTTTGTAGTTGTCAGTCAGTCACATGTCGTTTAGTTTCTGTTTTTGAGTTTTTGAAATTATTGTAGATCAGTTTTGTTTTCTGTTGGTCCTTTGCATGCAAATGTTAGAATTTAGTGGGTCTGATGTATAGGTTTTTCGGACAGCCTCCTTTAAATTAAAGTACTCACCTCAGAGGTTAGGATACTCCGGTATTGGTTTCGCTGACACGGCTCAAAGGGTTGTATCGCAAATCCCGTAATGACCCGTCGATCATTTTGCGACTGTTTTTGGATGAGATTTGAACTTTACCCTTGTTGCACTCTTCAAAGCTGTTGTACACTTATGGTTACCCAAGGATTTATGGGTTTCCGGGGAAAGTATTTGAGATCTGACGGTACAGAGCTGGTTTTCTCTCTAGCGCTTCCCATTTGTTGCATGACTACTAGAATGTAGGTATTAAAATGCGGAGTGTATTTTTTTCTATAACTGCTGCACGATCGTTCTGGCACGAAAATGAACAAAAATAGTCAGCTGGGTGACAACAGATCTGTTCAAATTGTGGTCCCATCCGAGCTGATGATCAACCATCGATGTTATTCTGTTTCCGTCTGTATAGATTGTCCCCGTAGCCGGTTTGATTTCAACAGGTGTTTTTGTAGCATTCATTATTCGTGGGTTTGATTAGGTAGACGATGAGGATGATATACCCTGGTCGGAGAGGCTGAAGAAGGAAAGTGCTAAAAAGAAGCCGAAGGCTGAACCTGAATCAGACTATGACGAGCCCAAAGTAAAGAAAGAGAAAAAGAAGCGAAAACAAAGTGACAGCGAAGATGATTATGCTGAACCTAAGAAGGTAGGCTTGTCTTTGATTTTCAGTTTAGTTTTCCTGAGTTCATGCTCTGTTTTCCTTATAAGTTTAGGAGTGCTGTGAAATTCTTGCCGTGTTGTTGCAGTGGCATTTATTCAGTCCTTCATATCTCGGTTTATGTTAACATTGCAGAAAAAGAAAAAGGATCACAAGGATTCGAAGGAGAAGAAGCCTTCATCGTCCAGCAAATCGTCGAAGAAGGAGGTTAAGAAGGAACCAACGGAGGGAAAACGCAAGAAAAAGCAGGAGGAACCTGAGGATGTCTGGGAATGGTACAAATATTATTTGCTATGCTATGCTGTATTTTCTGTATTCATCCGTTTCTTCTAGGTGGAAAGAAGAGAAGAAGCCGGCCGGTGTGAAGTGGAACAGTCTGCATCATAAAGGTCCCCTCTTTGCTCCTAAGTATGAGCGCCTTCCCGAGCATGTGAAGTTCAAGTATGACGGAAAGGTTGGTATAAGATGTCTTTTTCACTTCATTAAAATATAACTCAGTGTCTGAAAAAGCTTCAGGTCTGTAAATTCAATAAGTTTGCTCATCTTCAGGTCGTCCTTCTCTCCAAAGAGGCCGAAGAGGTGGCGACGTTCTACGCCAGAATGCTTGACCACGAATACACCACAAAGGAGGCGTTTAATAAGAACTTCTTCCGTGACTGGAGAAAGGTAAGGTGAAATCCATCAAGAAACCTGAACACTTACTGGAAACTTATGTGTTACTTCATTGATAGAAATTTGAATATCTGCACATTTAGACGATGACTCCTCAAGAACGTGAACTAATCACTGACTTGACAAAGTGCGACTTCCGACAAATGGATGTTTACTTCAAAGAACAATCCGAAATCCGCAAGGCGATGAGCAAAGAGGAGAAGGCTAAAATCAAGGTTGGATTTTCGAAGTGTGAAATTTGGCTACAACAACAATTCATCACTTCTAATTTTTTTTCTATTACGATTATTAAAAATAAATAGTTATCATTTCTTCACTTAGGAAGCCAAAGAGGCCGAAGCAAAGATCTATGGTGTAGCCGTTATTGATGGTCACAAGCAGAAAGTCGGAAACTTCAGAATCGAACCACCAGGTTGGTGTTAAGTTTCCAGATCAGAAAAACCGATTTTTGAAATGCTAATCGGTTTTCTGTTAGGTCTTTTCCGTGGTCGAGGTGGACATCCGAAAATGGGTATGCTGAAGAAGCGCATTCGTCCGGAGGATGTTATCATCAACTGTTCGAAGTTTGTCTTTTGTGCTGTTGATTTCTATTTTTTTGCCATATTTTGCTTATTGTTCGATTTTTTAAGGGATAGCGAGATACCAGTACCACCACCAGGTCATAAATGGAAAGAGGTCCGGCATGACAACACTGTAACCTGGCTTGTGTCATGGACAGAAAATGTATTAGGACAGAATAAATATATTATGTTGAATCCTAGCAGTAAAATCAAGGTTGGTTTGGAACTTTCACTCTTTCACAGAGAATTTAAGTAATTAATTATGTTTCAGGGTGAGAAAGATTACGAAAAATACGAAACTGCACGTCGCCTTAAAAGTAGGATTGATGATATTAGAGCTGTTTACACTGCTGATTGGAAGTCAAAAGAAATGCGTGTGCGTCAGAGAGCAGTAGCGCTATACTTCATTGATAAGGTTAGTTTAGCCTTCACAAAGTGGATTTCAGCGACTTTTTGTAATTTTTTTTAGCGTTTGCAAAGTGGATTTTTGCGATTCTCCGTAATTTTTTGTGCATTAATCTGTCGTCATTTTCCAGCTAGCTCTGAGAGCTGGTAACGAAAAGGACGTCGACGAAGCAGCCGACACGGTCGGTTGTTGTTCACTGCGGTGCGAGCATATAAAGTTGTATGAGAAGCTCGATGACAAAGAGTGAGTAGGAAAATTCATCAGTTAGATTTTTGATTAAGGAATAAGTCTTTTTGTTCAGATACGTCGTCGAGTTCGATTTCCTCGGTAAAGACTCGATTCGTTACTTCAATCAAGTGCCCGTAGAGAAGCGAGTTTTCAAGAATTTGCAACTTTTTATGGATAACAAGGAACCTGGAGATGATCTCTTTGATAGACTTGATGTAAGTATTGGGCTACAATCCGCGATAATTTTTCTTTTTTTCTAACTTTCTAAATAAGCTGTTTTTAGACAGCTACACTAAACGAGCATCTTCGCTCTCTTATGGATGGCCTCACTGTGAAGGTATTCCGTACGTACAACGCTTCTATTACACTTCAGCAGCAGCTGATTAAGTTCACGAGAGGTTTGTTCCACAATTGAATTAAAACTTCGAATCAAACTTTTTTTTGTGAAAATAGTTCAAAGTAGGAATTGTTTATTTTAGCTGACGACAACGTCCATCAGAAGATGTTGTCATATAACCGGGCAAATAGAATGGTTGCCATTCTTTGTAACCATCAACGTGCTGTGCCCAAGGGACATGAAAAAGCTATGGAAAATTTAGAGACAAAGGTCGGTCATGGCTGTCAAGATGTTTAATTGTTTTAACATCAAATGAAATTTTGTTTCAGATTAAAGACAAAAAACGAGAGCTTAAAGAAGCCAAAGCTGAACTGGAAAAGGCGCGAGGTGCTGCTAAGGAGAAAGCTAAGAAAAAAGTGGATCGACTGAAGGAGCAGCTCAAGAAGCTAAAAATCAACAGAACTGATAGGGTATGTGAACCATCCTCCCCCTATTTACATGTTTTTTAATCGAAATATAATTTCAGGACGAGAATAAACAGATCGCTTTATCGACATCAAAACTGAACTATTTGGATCCCCGTATTTCAGTGGCTTGGTGTAAGAAGTTTGACGTTCCAATTGAAAAAGTAGGTTGAATCTGTGTACCCAGGAAGTGTGGGTCAAGTAATTATTTGTTATTTATTCCAGGTGTTCAATAAGACCTTGCGCGAGAAGTTCCGTTGGGCTATTGACATGACAATGTCTTCAGATGAGGAGTTCATTTTCTGAGCACTTCTGTGTTCAATTATTGAGCGTATTCATATGTATTTTCCCATTAATCATATCTTTCTATTCTTTACTAAGCTTATAGCATTTTTTTTTATCCACGGATATGTTTTTTCTAGTTTGGGTACGTAATTGTTTTCTTGCGTGGTAATTATATAGAGTCTTGGACTTCGTTTCTAATTACTTAGGCATTAGGTTTATAATTTATTTATTTTTTTCGCTCTCGCTGAATATTTAGAATCTGTTGGAATTCCATGTTTTAGAGCGTCTTTTTAACAGTCTTCACTGTTTGTGTGATTTGTTTTATAACGAAATAGAAACATTGTGAATTGTGAACGCATAGCCTCCATTTCACTGAACTTGATGCAGTGAATATCACTTTGAAGTAGTATTGAATTTGTTGACCGAACAAAGGAAATCAATATTTTTGCCTCAAGGAATATTCTGAATGTTCAAAAACTGAAAGAAATGGTTCATTGAACGGGAGGATATAGCTCGTTCCCAAATGAATCGACTTTCCAGCTTTAATATTAGTCATAATGATTTAGGATTTGAAATCTCAATCAATGGGTTGAGAAACTCACTGTATTGGGGTCCAAGGTTGGTATAGGGTTACGTTGTGGTTTGTGGGGGTCGTGGGCATTTCTTCAGTAGGTTTTCATTCCTTTCAAGTATACCCCTCTTGACCAAAGCATCACTTTCAGCGTTTGGGTTTTACTCTCTTTCTGAGAGCTTATTTTTATGCAGAATTTTTTATTACGAACCAATTCAGTAGTGCTCGATGGTTTAAATTTCTCGAAAAATTGAGCGGTTCTTTAAAAAACTGGAATGGTTCATATGTGAAGTGGAGGTCCCAGATTAATTCGTGTGTACGTCTTCACATTTTCATTGCCCATCGTGATGAACTTCTTTCCAAAAAACTCGTGCGTGATATGTAGGAATAGCAGATCTGCTGCTGCTATTCAGTCTGAACATCTTTCGTTTTATGTGCAAGATCTTCTATGTAATTGAGCTACTGTAGCGCGTATTTTACGATGTATTAAGTGTAAGTCGTAGTTCGGATGTTCTGCTTGATTTTGTCATTGTGATTGTAATAGCTCCTTAATAACGTTTACGCGATTTCCGCCTTGATCTATGTTTTATTCAAACCTCATTCTTCATCTTTGTTATAAATGGTACCGTTGCGTGGTCATCGTGTGCTTGAGGTGGTCTGATCATTTTTAGGAGAAAGTTCTAGTAAATGGTGGAGGTCCGACAGGTTTACTGTAATTGAATCAAGTAATTGATTTGATCGATATCGATCGCGAAATATTCTAGTGGAAAACTTCGTACAAAAGTGACGTGGACGAGTTTTTGTCGTCATAGAACCTCAATCATATCCGACCAAATAGTGTAGCGTATTACGACCTACTAAAAACTTGTCGTTCAGCGGCCCGTCGGGCACCGGACAGCTCGTCCCCTCGGCTGATTGGTTCTGTGCTGTACGATGCAGTTCGCTTTTTTTGATGCCCTATCAATAATTGGCTCCCACGGTTGATAAGAACCCTGCAGTGGTATTTGCTGAACTCTTATGGCCTCCCATATTGATAAAATGACCTAAAGACAGCTTCCGATCAGGCGCCGGCCAGTCCTGCTTCAACTACGATTTTAGGCCGTTCGAAATGCTTTCGTTGTTTTGCGCTAATTTTTTGTATTAAGTAGAAGCTTCTACCTCTTCGAAACTCTTCGTTAAGGAAAGTTGGCTGTAAAACTACAGAAAAAATCTCTTATTCTGTGAAAATTTCACCGCTAACCTTGGACATTTAAATACACTATGAGAAACTATAAAAGTCATGCACATCCACGTTATACACTATAAAAAGGCAAAGACATGGGGTCGATTAGTCCACCAAGTACGCGCCACGCATTCGTGTTCCATTCAGAATCGTAGAGGCACAGTGAATGCGTTTTTAGCCTGCATAACGACTTGTAGGGGCCAGCCGCTGTACGAAGTCAGTGTCCTTACCTTGCCAGACAAGTCTAGTACCAATTTGCCGACCCTGGAAGGAAGGAGTGTTTGTTCATCCCAGGCTGGGATCAATCGATCAACCCTGCGGGTGTCTGTAGCGCCTCTTGCCACTGCTCCTCGAAGACTCACGTTATGCAGTAAACGTTTTTATTTTATTACCGTAAATTTTATCAGATTACAAGATGATGGACTGACTGAAGCCAAATAGCCAAGATGTTTGTCGTATTTATCAGATTCTTGCCGTACATTGATGGCAGTATCACTGTAGCTTCGCAACAAGCCGATGCTGCTTGCAATCGATTCGACACACAGCTCATCAGCAAACCAGCCATTATGGTCGGGCTGGCCGGCAATAGAAGCCGGCGGGCGGCGTAATTATGACATGCACCCGGTGCAATCGTTTTCACCTTTTTGAAGAGCCTATTCGCCCTTTTTTCCCCAGTTTTTTTCACTCTCCCATACCTTTTTCTTTCAAACTTTGAAGCTAAATCACCATTCACCCGATGTCGTGTAGTTAAAGCACTTATCTTTGAACTGCTGTTTGCCTAACAGTGCCTTGACCTTCTCAAGTTTGGTATAAATTTGGAGACTTGCTGGAGCCAACTTATATAGAAGTTAGTGTTTCCGTCACCCCGAAAAATTCTACCAATTCGTCCAACCTCAGAGGAATGAAAAGCTTCCTTGGGCTTGACGTTAACGATGTTTTTATGGTTTCGAATGATAAACGATTGCGCTGGCTTCTCCTACGGGGATCGATCGACACCACTTTGCCCTTTCTCGGTTCTTTACATTCTCATCCATCTCTATACGGTCAAAAAAGAGTTGGTTTTGAAACTTTAGGACTGTCTCTAAGTTCACGTCGATTGATTGAATTGTTTTTTCTTGGTAATAATCAAATTTAGTAATTCGATAGCACCCTTTACAACTTCATTCCACTATCCTGTTTTCTACATCTCTTTTTAGCGCAAAAAATTGTGATCTCATTCTTATCTTTCAAGTGCTGCCTGCCTAACAGTGTGTTGACCTTCTCAAGTCTGGTACACATTTACCAAACCCCGGAAGGATGGAAAGCTTAACTAGCTCCGCCGAGGATCGATCACTGACCTTGCGGGTGGAAGTAGCGCCTACTACCACATGACCATTTCATTAATAGATTTTTTGCTACTATCTAGAAAGACGTAGAGTCGAGCCCACCTGCGTGCCGTAGGTGCACTCTGATCACCTGCGGGCTGTTGGTTTGTTTGCGTGTTTGTGCACCGCAGCGTGGTTTTTACGGAGCGGTTTTTGCCCTGTTATTTGTACAATCGATCCAATAGAAACACTGTGCGTCTACTGCTGCGTTACGTTGCGGAAGAGGTGCGCCTCGTTACGTGGCGAAATTGTCCAAAATTCCGTTTATGTTAGATTTTTTGACTCAACCAGAAAACTTATAGTGATCGTCCTCTCCTTGTACCGCAGTGGTCCAGATCAAAATATACCTTTATGACAGCACTTCATCTAGGAAGGAAACGAATCGGACACTGGTTTGTGCCACTTTGGACATAAAAATCGAACATTGATACGCTCCTTCCTCATTCGAAATAAAAATCAATGATCTGTGGAACTAAAACAGTTAATTATCGGAAGCCCTAGGGCAAAGTAAGGTGCAATCTGTTGATTAGAGGATTGTGTGCTCTATTCGCAAGTGAAAATGTCCTTTAATTGTTAGTATTGGAGCGCGCTAGCCGGCCTGCACCTTTATCAGCTTGGAAAGTCTCGTGCCAGTTGGACATCGAGGAGAAGCTTCAGGTGCATTTTCCTCTTCTAAAGTGATGTGGTGTGAACCGCTTCTTGATTCGTATTGATCAATATGTCTCTCCGTCCCTATATCATTATTTATGCCCTGAGGGCATATCGCTGACAGTTCGATAGGATAGCAATTTTTAATTTCTAAAGGGAGATGGGTCAGAGAGATATTGAGTTATTTGAGTCCTCGTTTCCGCGACCTTTAGATCCAGAGTTGTAGTAGGACTGTTTTTTTTTGCTATATTTCATGGGCCAGTTCAATTTTATCGCTTTTTAATCGTCTTTCGCAGCTGTTGAGGTCGAATATGGACTCATACTATTAGTATCGCTCTAGTTGGCTATTATTCCATGTTTTTATTGTATTCTGCTATGTTTAATGCCGCAGCTCTCGGCTTTCATCGTGGCTGACTAATCAAGGCAATGTAGTCAAGCCATAAGCATTCTGGAAATATGTGGAGCTTAATTAGCTCTAATAAACAACTGCTTGTTTTGCTCTCTTCAGAAGACATTTGGGCTCGATTTTTGTTTTTAGGCTCTGTGATATCATAATGTGACTTAGAAAAATGGGTGAGGGCTCGGGTCAGCCAGACAGCTGCAGGTGGGGACGTTCTATTATGAGGTCAAATCGGGATGATCATTGCCTTTGCGAGACACTGTAATTTCGAATATTTTCTTCGTTTTTTTCATCCCCACGTGATCGCCGTGAGCGTAAGGATTCTATGATCTTATGAACAGAGTTTTTCTTTCAGAAAAGCGTGTCGTGTCTGTTTTTCTATGGTAATTTGGTCTTCGATGTGATTTCGTCAGCAGCTTACCAGCGTCGGAAAGCGCCCGTTCACCATGGTTGCTCAAGTGCAAAGTTTGGGAGGTACGTAGCTTTTTATTTATTGCATGCCCTTAACCCACTTACTCCTGTGGAATCTGTTCTCCAAAGTGTCTTTCTCATTGTCGAACCCTAAGAACCCACTTTTGAATGTTCTGTTTAATTTTATAATTATGGAATTTAACATCTTCCCGCTAAAACACTTCTGTTTCCAGTGTTACAGTTGTGGATTTCCTATTCACAATGCTCCCAGTTCTAGGGGTGTTCTCCTTTCCCTGTACCCCAAGAGTTGATGGTCTTTGTTGTGGAAGTGCTAGTATAGTATTTATTTTGTTTATTTCTGCGTCATATAAAGGCGTGCTAGCACTAAAACAATAAAACGTGGTTAGTAAACGAAAGCAGCAGTTGTACATGAGTTAGTATTACAAATTTTATAACACCAAAGTAGGAACCAGTACTATCTGATGCTGATTTCGAGGATGAGCTTAGTTTCCGGAAATAAACTGAGTTGATCTAACCTTCCTAGAGAACTCACCTTCCTCCCATCCGGGGTCGAGTAAATTGGTACCAGACTTGTCTGGAAAGGTTCAGGCATTGACCGTATGAGGCTACTTAGGAAACCTACGGTAGGTAAGGTAAAGATAAAACTGTCTGCGTTGATCAATCGCCTAAAGACGCGCCGCCACATTCGTGTTCAATTCATGATCGTAGAGGCATGGTGAATGTGTATTTAGCCTATACAATGACCAGCGAGACCAGCCGCCATACCAAGTCAGTGCCTGAACCTTTCCAGACAAGTCTGGTGCCAATTTACCCGACCCTGGAGGGATGGAAGGCTTGTTTAACCGGACGTCGATCATTCGCTCCACCGCGCTGGTGTCAGTGACGCCTCTTACCACTGAATCACGCCAGCCCCTAAGGTATCCAAAAGTCTGTAGCAATGAGCTGCACTTATTGATTTTTTAATAGTGCGAAGAGTAGAACGGGCATTCGATGGGGTGTGTGCCGCTCGAATCTCTGTTATTCCGTCCGAAATGCTTTCACAGAGTGCGTCCGCGTGCGAATTCTCCCAATGCCAACGTCTATCTATCGCATTGTCTATCAATGTGCGACGAGCCGTGCCGTCCTACCCCACCGTTTTCTACAGTTACCTTTATAGACTTGATCTCGTCGCTACTTGATTGCTCCTCGACGTATTCCGGATGTGAGCAGGTGAAGAGTGAGGTGCGAAGTTGATTTTGTAGTTTATTCATTGATTTTGCTCGTCCGATATGAAGCAGCCGTCGCGAATCGTTCAATAGTCATGTTTTCCTCCAGATCTCCGAATCGTTAAAGTCCATCGGCACTCACCAACCGAACATTTTGCTCACAGCATGCCATCAATACCTGCTGCAGAATCCGAAGGTGGGTTGACCGTTGACTCATTTTACCTTTTTGGTTCTGGTGAAGGGTAAAGATTGTCGTGTTTAGCTATCACCACCATGTAAGGCATTCGTTTTGAATTCGATCGACTGTGTGGTTTCTGACTCGAAGGTGGTTAGTGAACTGGATGAGCAGCTTGTGCTGCTTATCATCAACTTGGCCACGCAGGAGATGACCATGACGAGCAAAGTGAGTGCCTGTTAGCCAAATTTTTGATTTTTGGACCTCTGATTGTTTAGCGTTGTTTTTCCTCTATCATATAGTTTTAATTGGGTGGTATATCTTACCTTCACTTTGGGATGATGTGAAGGGTTTCTCGAGTTGTTGATTTTCTTGAGTTTTGCCTTCTTCCGTTTAACTTGTTTTTGCGTTTATTTGTAGTTTTTATACTGTGCGGTGTTTTATAGGATGCTGACGCTGATTGGGCAGAATCGGCTAAGACGGTGCTCGTCACCCTGGCCAAGAGTCCTCGTTTCGTATCGCACGTGATGGATGCAATTCTGCAGAAGTTCCCCCCAGGGTTGACTACCAGTCCTCATCGATACGTTGTGCTAACAATGGCCACGGTTGCGGAGCATAATCGTTGGTTTTTTCTTTGATGGTTCGAATTTCTGTCAGGAATTCTCTTTCTATAGTAATAGGCGGAACTTTCGCATTCATTCCTTCTTCGAAGCTCAAGACCATTTTCATTTATCTCAGACTGTTGTAATGTGCGGAAGAAAAAATTCCAATTCTGTAATTTTCCTATTTTTGCATTTTTGGTGGGTAAGAGCTGTCGATTTCTGAATGTTCATACTTGCAGCATTCGGACTGGTACCGTTCCTCACCGATATCCTGTCTCGAACTGTGCCGTTGTTGAGCCATGTGCGCAATGATCAATTGAGGTCCTTCTTTTTATACCTCTTTTTCTCTTTTTTGGGTTTTCTTTTTTTTTTGAATTCGATTACGCACATTTTCTGCAGGTCAGCATGGACCAGAGCGATATGTGCGTTCTGCGAGTGTATACGTGAATGTGAAACGGAACGACCGAAAGAAGCCGAAGAAGGCGATGTCGAAGGTGAGCGAGGGATCCGGGCTCCACATTATTGGAGGCGTTGGAGCATATTTGTTTATCTTCCTTTCTCAAGCGTTTTTGCATATTTGTTGATTCGTTTTAATCCTTTTAATACTATTTATAACGAGATTTATTGCTGTGTATTCTTTTGATGCCTCCATTTTTGGTGTTGTTAATAGACAGGTGTAATACTTTTGTAGAACCGAGTATGATCCTTATCCTCCACTTTTTGTTAGTCATCTCTTTTTTATTTTTCAACTTCGTTTTGGTTTTTCTGAGATTCCCATAATATGGTCAACAAGCTAGGGATTGTGGTGTCCTAATAACTTCAATTTTGGTGAAAAATTGCTCTGAATTTCTCTTCAAAGGACATTTTCAATTCGAAATTTATTCTAGCGGCTGGGGCCTCTCCAAATCGCGAGCCGAACCATGATAATCATATACTCCTCAGTCGTTCTACGTACACCGACCAGGCCGAGTCGATTTATGAAGTTGTTTTTCAATGGATGTACAGCAAAGACCCGAAGGTAAGGTTTTGTTTTTCATTTTATATTTGAACTTTCGAACTGAATGCACTTTTTTAGACTCGTGCGGAGGCTGGCGAATGTGTTGGTGAACTATGTCTGATGATCAAGCCCGAGAAAGTGATTGAAGATCTCAAAAAACTCGTGTCGACAATACTAGGACTTTACAAGAAAGCGTACACAGAGCAGCATACGATCACCAAGGTAGCTATTTGGCTATCTGTTTCACTTTTCGCTACAATTTTTCCGATTTCAGGCAGTCTGCCGCTTCCTAGAAGCCACGTGCTCGAATGAGGCATGTCCTCTTGATCCGTACGTGGAGGACGTACTGAATAGCCTCTTTCCCAATGCTTGTCTTGATCCCGACGATCCTACCGTAACGCTGAATCCGATGGCTATCAAGAACCATAGCGAAGCTTTCCGTTGCTTTCATGTCGCAGGTTTGTTGCCGGAGATTTTTATTGAGGTTTTTTTCTATTCTTTTCTATTTTTTCTTTTTATATCTTTATCGAGCCATTGATTTATCGAATTTCCGTTCAGCTACTCGATTTGCTGATAAGATTGTGTATTATCTGTTGCACAAAATCCAAAGTGTCGTCGATATGCAAAAGCTCGGTGCGATAAATGTCCTACGGCATCTTCTCAATTCTGCCGGTAAGATTCGTCTAGATTGCCTTCTTTCATAGCCATTTGCATGCTTTTGATGGGATTCAAATGAATCGATAGGTCATCAAGTAAATGGTATATCCATCAAAATTCCTTTATAGGTCAGTACATGGAAGATAAACGCTCTTTGTTGATGATGGGACTTCGGAAACTGCTCGCGGCGGAGAACAACTGCTCCATAAGGGTATGTCTTCAGTTTCACATAATGTCTGTTTTTCTTCATTAAAGATTATATCTAATTTAAAAAATTAACACCAATCGTCGAAATGTTCCGTCTTTAGGTGAAAAGAGCTATTGTGCAACTATGCGTTGCGCTGTCTGATCATGCTTACGTAGATGCCGAAGGGGGTGAGCATGTGACAGCATTTTTGGTACGGAACCTTGTTCCACCATCGGAGCAGGATGGTCAGGTAGGCTAATGGCTAATATGTTTTGTTTATTTCACAATCGAAGAGTTTATGCCAATTTTTATAAGATATACGAGTTTGAAACGCATTTGCCTTAGATTTAATCTGTTGGTTCTCAACTGTTCCATTGTGGAGAATATTTCGTGTTTCTTTCTCACAGCAGTGCGGTTATCGTTTTTGGGTTAATATTTACCACATTTTATACTAATTCCTCGCGAATGCTTCCTTTTTAGGCTCGCCGAGTCGAAACCGATGTGGCCGGCTCTAACCAACTTCGTACTCAGTGTGGCCAAGCCCTGAGCACAATAGCTAGCACGTGTGTCTGTGCTAACAAGGTTAGTTTCGATTAAGAATGTTTTATTGCTATTTTATCTACTTATTGGGTCAGTTTCAGTTACTTTGGCCTTATCTCTTCGAGTTCATATGCATCGAGCGATATTTCCCAGCTGTGGGTGATATATGCAAGTGTCTGCGGACATTAGTTACTAGGGAGCTGCAAGAGGGGAGAACTATGGATTTTGAGACAGGATTTGACAATGGTTTGTGTACTTTTTTGATTAAATGATGGATTTTCTCTGATAGTGTGTTTTCAGCTCGTGTTGCTGGTAACCACGCTGTTCTGGCACGTCTGTTTGTCTGCCTTTGCAACGCACCTCTGAATGGGTTGCTTGCGAGAAGAGCGAGGTAACGAATTTTTGTTTATCTTTCAAATTACATTATTTATAATTATATTTATGTTTAAGAGAAAGTTATGGCTTAATGCGTGTACTCGGGTCGTGGTTCCATCCATCTATACCTGATGTTCTTGAGAAATGGTCGGATCGAATGGAGACTCTTATGGACGGTGAGTTTCAATACCGTTGAATTCTTGCTAGATCCGAAATTCAGCATCACATGGCACTTGCTTTTAATTCTTTGTCGTGTCATGGTGTTCAACTTCTTACTTCCACAATCTTAGAAGGAACAAATTAATGATAGTAAATGATCACATCAATGCCGAGCTTCAAAGAGTGAAATCAGTGATTTTATTGCTTTTTCTAAAAAAGACGCATCATTTTTCATTTAGGTTGCAAAAAAAACATCCGGTTTGTCTTGGTGTGATAATTTATTAGGAGATCGATTCTAATGAGTTTTTTTTTTCAAGAGGTGTGCAGTGCATCACTACCAAGTCCATCCGGTGAATGCTCACCGGCCGTTGAGCTCCGAGGAAGGCGAATTGCGAGGTTTGCCATTCTCTCAGTTATGAATTTTACTTTTTAAATTCACTTTCAACACAGCTAAGAATTCGAGGAAATGATATGATTAGGCACAATTTACATATAGATCGTAGTCATATTCTTAGAATAGGCTTCAAGATTGTGATGATTGATCAGCATGTTGTATTATTGATTGGTTGATTTATTACTCTCTATTACGAGGGTCCAGCGGAAATTTAGTCTTAATTTATGAATGAACTATCCTGTTGGATTTTTCTAGTAATAATTCTACGGATTACCATTCAGGTGGCACGAAGCTTGCCTGGAAATGCTCTCCTCCTGCATGACCGCAGTGATAGACGGAGAATGGCGAATGAGCTTAGCAGCCGTTATGGGCAAGCAGCTCGATCTTTATAAAGATTTTCCTGACGAAAAGGTACACATATTTAGTGTGTTCTAGGAATATAAATCCGTTAATCTAATAAAATCACGATTTCCTCAGGCATTTCTTCTACGATGTCTGGGTACAGCGCTGTCTAAGATTGCTCTGAAGTCTTTTGTCGTTGACCATCTCATGCTGATGTTCAAGTTGGCCTTTGTCCACATTTTCTCGTTTCCTTTCGTATTGTTTTTTTTCTAGACACAAAGCTTATAATACCTTTCTAGGTCCACTCAGCACAATATTCCAACAGAGCGTCAGGGATGTGCTCGAGGTGTCGGTGCTTGTGCAACAACTCACACCGATATGGTATTGGTCGAGCTGGAGAACGTCTCGAAGTGGGAGCATGCTAAGAGAAGCTCAGGCTTCTTTGGCTTCATAAAGGTATGCACCCAAGTTACGTAGGGGTATGGTTTGAGTACTTTCCTACCTGAAGGAAGGTTGAAAAAACCCCAGTGTTCGATGATAACCTCCTTTTGCTATCCTTTGACTACCTTACAAGGTGTGTTTCGTCCTTAGTGAGGTTGGGAGCAGTAGAGAATCATTGTTATTGGCATTATGTATTCGCAGTCGCGTCGCTGTGATTATCATAAGCGAATGCCAGCGGCCTGCAGTAAAAGCTAAAAGGTAAAGGTAAAAGGTGCCAGCGTTAATCAGTCCCCTGAGGATGCGCCGCCGCATTCGTGTTCCGTTCAAGTCGTAGAGGCTTGGTGAATGCGTATTTGGCCTATACAATGACCTGCGAGGGCCAGCCGCTAAACCAGGTCAGTGTCTTTACCTTCTCAGACGACTCTGGTACCAATTTACCCCACCCCGGAGGGATGGAAGGCTTGGCTAGCCCGTGCCGGGTCCAATCGCTCGACGGTGCGGGTGTCAGCAGCTCCTCTTACCACTGTACCATACTTGACTACAGTAGGTTCAGATAATGAGTAGGCTTGTGTCATTTAAATCAAGATTAAGTTCTTTGGGTATCCGTCGTATCCTTTAGAGGTTGAAGGGTGTAATATAGATCACAACTGGTGGATCTCAATGAATTATTTCCGCAATCGTCTTATTTCTCCTCTAATTTCCCAGTCTCAGGAGGCATGTATCCAAATTTGTTGTTTAGTTGTAGTTGTTTGTTGGTTGTGTTAGTTGTTTTTGTTATGTATAACTTCATTTCGTGCCATGCGGCGCGCACAATTAATAAATAAAGTCTCTATGCGTGTAATCCCTTATTCAGGATGCGATGCCAATGCGACAGTACACCGACACCGAGATGGTGTTCCTCAGAGCGAGTTTGATGCTCAGCTATGGATACGTTGTTCAAGGTTGTCCGTTGGATACGGTATCGCAGCGACTGCAACAGACAATTATTCCGTTTTTGAGGCACTACTTTGCCAATGGCAAGGTAAGTTCTACAGAAGTGCAAATTTGCGTCAATTTTTATGGTGCATCTTCAGCAAGAAACGGTCGTTCGTGAAGCAATGCTTGAAACGATGAGACTGATTGCTATTTCCGTACATCCGTCACGGCTACCGGGCGACTATCGTTTCGACGCTCGCAATGAGCTTATTCAGTACATCAAGGTCGGATCTAACCTGATTCTGCTAATTTTCTTCGTTTCTCTATTTTCAAATCAGAATCTATACTGTTTTTTAGGACTACCTGCAAAATGAGACCCCTGAGATGCTGTCCAGCTCACTTCGACTGCTGGCCGCGAAAGCTACTGCTGCTTTAGTGTGAGTAGTGTATTAGCGTTGAAAATTTGAAGACTATTTTTTTCATTCATTTTTGTTGGAGTATTATAAGTGGAGGGATACGGTAGTCGATAGTTTAAAGTTTCCCTAGTAGCTTCCACCTAGCGCATTTGTGACCGTCAGATTTCTGCCCTCTCTCCTAGCTGAGACTGATGTAGTTTTGTCGACGACCGGTTCCCTGATAACGCGCCACGCATTTGTCTTCCATTCAGAATCGTAGAGAAGTGGTGAACGCGCATTTGGCCTATACAACGACGTACGGGTTCAGCCGCGTTACAAAGTCAGTGTCCTTACCTTCCCTGAAGTCTGGTACCAAGGTACTCGACTAGGTAAAGATGGAGGACTTGGTTTGTCTGAGCGAGGATCGATCGCTGAACCGTGTGGGTGGGAGTAGCGCTTCCTACCACTCGATGTCCATGTCCTTGCTGCCGGTATGTCCTTGTGGATGTTTATAGGTGTATACAGGTCCCACCCCTCGAATTATCGTGCTCAAATGGTGTTTCTTTAAAATTTAAAATTTTCTCGCTCTGATAATATTTCTGTTTGTCTTGCAGCCGCCTGGAGCCAGCTCTAAGTGAGGATGACGTGTGGGAATTGGGTTGTGTGCTGACGCAATACATATTGCCGATGTGTCGGGAGAAAAGCGGGCTGAAGACGGTAAGAACCTACTAACACTATAGTTTTGCTGTTCTTTTCGTTTGTAGCTGTATTTCAAATGAGGTTTGATCGATATCGATCGATGCGGCTAATTGTCTTGGTGTGCGGTTGCTAATTCCACTTCACAGCCACTTCTCATTTTTATTGAAAGATTATGTCACAGCAAACTTTTTGTTCCGGATGGAGCCTTAGATAGTTCCTAAAAAAGCGCGTACACCTCTGGTGTCTTCTCTGGAATGCTGTTACAAAATCTGTAAAGAGGGTTTGAAACGACGGCCTTTGCTTGTTCACCTATCTGTGCCTTTCATTTTTAGTTGGCCTATGATTTGTTCGACTATGCATCCACGTCGATTTCATCGTTCACGTCGTCAGCAAGTAGTTATCGTATTGGTATGAAGAAGGTAAGCTGGTTTCAGTTTTAGCTTTGCTTCTACTTCTCCATTTCGGAACAATTTTCCTGCTTGGTGTTTACTTCTACACTAAAGTCTCATCTCACAGCTATGCAATGAATTTGAAATCTCAGCTCACTTGTGCTTGCTTCTACCTCTAATTGCACTTATCTAAAGAAAAATGAGTTCTTCAGTTCCTCGCTATTATTCTTCTAGTAGCTGTTTTTATTGAAGAGGTAATATGCGCAAGAAAGCAAAGAACTTTGTGTGGTCTTGTTGCTTATAAACATTGAAGCTTAATTTCAAATTCTGCTGTTTATATGTCGATTATTATAAATAAAATATGCCCCGAAAAGTCTTATAGTTCTAAGGATTCCTTGCTTTTAGATCGACGACGATGAGTCGGCGACGATCATGGACGCCACCGTAGCTCAATACGGTAATGCCCTGGAGGCTATCGTAGAGATGCGACCGACCGTTGGTACGGTAACTCAGCTTCTGAAGGTTGGTAATTCCATTATCCAATATTCAATATTAGTTCATTTCGTTTTTTACTGTTTATTCTTCTACGTTATTTTTAAAATCTTAGATGCTTCTTCCATATTACGGAAAACTGGCAGAGCATGAAAGGAGTAGATCGATCGACGCTACGATACAGGTCTTGAGGGTATATTTGGACAGAGCTTCGGATATTAGTATTGGGGTATGTTTTCATGGTTTCTAACGGGATTATTGCTCCAAAAAATTTTTTGAAGATTGCTAGCGATTTTGGTCCGCTCTCCTCGTTATTGGCGCGGCTGACACCTCGACTCGTCGATTCGTTGGCGCTGGTGCGGCACCAGTCACTTGTCGCTATTCATTACGCGTTCCGATTAGCTAATGCCTATAAGGTGAGTGTCTTCCGCCGGTAAACATGGAGAATTCCGCTGAAAAATTATTGTTCAGGGCCATGGCCAACTCACAGATTCCACACTATTCAAAATCGACGATTTTGCGAGGAACTTTCTAAGTAACGAAGGTCGCCTCGACACTAACGATGCCAAGAGGGCGATAAGGAAAATGGCTGAGGTGGGGAGCTCTTCCTTTTCCTCGAAAGGATTCTTAAAGATTCGGGGTTCAGGTGATTGAGTCGAGATTGCCGCAATGTCAGATGCAAACGTATCTTTCGGTGCTGTTTGAGATGATGACCGATAGGCAGAGTCAGGTACGGAGATCAAATAGATTTCTTCAATTTATTGAATTTATTCAAGTTTTACTGTTTATACTAATATTTATTTATTTCTTGTGATTGTTTTCATCTATGCCCATTGTCAACGCCTTTCTTCCTTTTATCCGATGACTTTATAGGTTTCATCGGCTGCCGCGCAACTGCTCACCTATGCGTTGACATGCCGCGGAGCAGTGCTTGTTCATGAAGTTTGTATCAATTTCTTACTTGAATTTTATATTATTTGTTATTGAAGGATTATATCGATACTATAATATTTTCATTGCTTGGCTTTACTCGATTATTAGGTCTGGTTTAGACGGCGCGCGGCGAAAATGCAAAATTGAAGCGCAATCACTAATTAACGTCCTTGATCGAATTTGCTTCTTCGCATTAGTGGCGCAGTTTTTTAGAAGGCTGCTATTCCTTATTAAAGGACATTTTGACGAAATTCACTTTTTTCGTTTAATTTCTTCCCTACATGATTGCCTAATTTTTTTTCTTAGACGCGGCGCCATCGGACTGCGCCACTAAAGCAAATGAGCGAATTCGATAAATGACGTTAATTATTGAATGCGCTTCGGTTTTGCATTTTCGCTGCGCGGCATAGTTATCAAAGTGATATTTATTTTAGAAGAACAGTAATAAAATAGTAAATTAGTAAATTCTATTATTATATTTAGTATATTTAATTGCAAATTAAAAGGTTAATAGAATTTTGATTGTAATAAGATAGGATATATGTAGTCTGTTAGGTTCATACCCTAAAGGTTTTCCTCTTGTCGATGTCATTTAGTTTCGGAATTTCTTGTTATTTACGTGCTTAGCAGTAGTCAATTAATGATATTTATTAATATTTATTTATCCCTTCTTAAAGGCGGACACGCTGGTGACAACGATGCTGGCCCGACTGCCTGAGGTTCACTCGTGTGTGCAGACCTACACCGATCTGCTGGCCGCTCTTGTTGCTCTTGCTGTTCATCAACAGACAGTCGTCTGTGACGTCATGTTGCGACAACCGCTGCCATACTCTGTGTGAGTGTCATATATGAAACGTTTTATTGATGATTTTGAGCTTTTGGTCTATAGTGATATTGATTCGAGGGTAGATCTTACTCCGGTAAAAGGGAAAGGTAAAGGTGCCGGCGTCGATCAGTCCCCTAAGGACGCACTGCCGCATCTGTGTTCCATTCAGAATCGTAGAAGCATGGTGAATGCGTGCTTGACCTTTACAATGACTTGTGGGTACCTGCTATACCAAGTCAGTGTTTTTACCTTTCTAGACAAGTATGATACCAATCTACCCCACCCCGGAGGGATGGAAGGCTTGGTTATTTCAGGCGGGGGTGGATCGCTCGACCGAACGGGTTTCAGTAGCGCCTCTTCCCTCTGCGTCGAGTGAATGGTACTGATTAAATGTTTCAGGCAGATTTTGGACGCTTGGGAGTGTATAGCCAGGGAACGTTCGCTATTCGCCAACACCCTCGATTACCTGCTCGAATTGCTCACCGGAGCTCTAGAACAGCCCTACGATGTGATGGATACCGGTGGTGGGTCGTCGGTGAAGATCGTTCACGTGGAACCATGCCAGTACATGGCGGCGATCGCGGAAATGATCAAGGTGAGCTGAAGGGAAAATGGTTTTCTTTGAAATTTTTTTACATTTTTTGTGTTTCGGTGTTTGCTTTGCACTCGCTTTCGAAGCCTGTGAAGCTTCAGACCGCTGGTTTTTACCGATGAGTATTTTAAGCTCTTGAAACCTTATCTTGCCATAGTTGTGTTGTAGCTTTTCCTAAGACTCCCTACAAGCGCTTGACTCCGTTGGAAACTCACTTTGCCATTTCTCGTTTATCTTTCCGTGGGGAAGTTTAAGGATCCCTTCGTAGTTTTGTTTTTATGCTCTTCTTGTAATAACTTTGCTATCGACTTGATTAACACGTTGACGACAGTGTGGCGCAATGTTGCGCCACGGTCTTGTATCGTATTTTTCTCGATACATTTCAGAATTTCGAAGGATGTTTTTGTGCCACTTTTGAGTAGACCTTTGCGCATTGTTATAGGAAGCATGGTCCATGAAAATGATTCTTAGCTTCTGATTTACTGGAATTTTTGATTGTGCAGTAGTTTTCTTTACAAGTAAAAACAAATAATGGTTATTGCAAGAAACAAATAAATGCAAACAAATACTGGTTACTGAAACAAACACATAAATACAAACAAATGTTGATTATTAAAATAAACAAATAATGAACAATAAACAAATGACAATTTCCTTTTAATCTGGATAGGGAAAAAGGACATTCTAAAAGCTTCCAGCTGTTATTTTTCTGTTTTCATTGCAAAAAAAATAGTCACAATCCCCGATATTACAGGACTGTATACGTAGTCTTCGAGATTTACTATTCACTTCCATTTTGAAGAAAAATTCGCCGTATGCCGTATGTCATGCCACAGCCCCGGCGCGGTAGAAAATCGGTTGGTCCCACGCGCCAGACCCGCGAAAAAGGCGCTGTCGTCAACGTGTTAAGGCTTTCATATGGATGCTTGCAAAAAGAAGTGATAGAAGTAGAACTGAAATCTCTATGAAGTCTGCTGTTCCTTTTCTCAGAACGGTGAACCTGAGTGGGCATTATATGAGAGAGTGCCAATGCTGCTTTCGTCGATGCTTCACATGGTTTGCAGTGTTTCCGATACCCAATTCCCGGTTGTTGTGAAGGAGACTAAGGATGGTGAGTAGTAAGCATCCACGATTTATTTTTTTAATATTTTTAAAACTTTATCGTGCAAATTGTATATTTGACTGCATATTTCATCTACTTCAGGGACCAAACAACCTCTCATTATCACTCCGGAATTGAGACGATCAGCCGAGCGACCAGCTGGTATGGCCGTGGCGGCCCTTAAGACGTTGCTGTTCAGGTGCGAATACTACACTTCTTCATTTGTTTCCTTTCTATCCTCTTCTTTTCTCAATTTCACATAAGGAGAATCTATAAAACGATTACAGAACGCAGTCACCGGCTGTGATTGAGGATATGAATCAGGCGAGAGGTTGGACGGAGTGTCTCGATAGAGAGTTGTTCATTTCGGCGGTAAGTTCTTCTCAGGTGGTTACCGTAACAATATGGTTTCTATCGTTTGTAATGGTTTTAATGTTTTTATTTTTATTTTAATGAAGTCATTGTGAAGTTTGTCGTTCGAACTGCCTAGCGGTTATCGAATTGATCGATATCCGAATAACGTTTGGACGAATAGATGAATTAGTTAGAACTACAAGAATGTGAAATGATGCAATTTTAGATCACAGTGCTGGTCCGATCCTTTGTCGAGCATCGTCCGGAATGGGTGGACCCGCTGGCCAGGTGTGTCATGGAGAAGTCGTGCCACGAACGAGAACCCATTCGACTGGCGGCTGTCATTGTTTCCTCGGCTCTCGTAAAGAAGTGAGTTAACCAAAGCTTTCGTTATTGTAACTTGTTATTATTATACTCATTTTTCTCATTTTGATCTCTCTGTTATTTTCTTTTTGTTTCTATTTCGCTTTTTAATATCGATGCTGATGATCCGCTCTTTTGAGGTCTCCCGATTCTAATGGCGATTTTAACGAGAAGTTATTGATCGACAGTGTTCGATTGTTGGAGAATTCCTTAACTGATCAGAGCCTTCGAATACGGAAGGTTGGTTCCTTTCGAATTTTCTGTTCATCCATGATTTGAACGGTTTTTCACAAATCTACGATAATTTTGCTTCCCATTTGAAGATAGAAGTAGACGTTTTTAACTATCTAATCCTCTATTGTTCGAACCTCAAGGCCCCATTTTGGTTTTTCTGCTGTTACGAGCAGTGTTTCCAATTGCTTCAGTGTTACTTTTGTTTTGATTGTTGATTGTTCGATGTTCCTTGATTTAAACACACGTCGTTTTCACGTGTAATAAATAATAGTAATAGTAATAATAGTTTTATTTTACGATTTCTAACTTCTGCAGCATGGTGTTTTCTGGTAGAGTGAATCCCTTGTAGGAACATATTTAACTACACTCAGTTATACCAGAAGAGGTTTCGGTGAAATATTGTATTTAATAATATTTTTGTTTGCATGATGTGTTTCAGCTGTGTGTCCGCGGCCTTGGCGAACTGTCCGAGTGCTCTTCCGAGTCTGTAGCTGAACGATTTGCCAGTATGGCTGTCGAGGCGGCCATGGGAGGTCTGGACGATTTAGGAGATAAGAATGACACTGTAAGTGAATAAATAGTATTTTTGATTAAGTTCTACAAAAATGTCGTTGTTCAGGTAGCAATGGAGTCGATCGTCGCTCTAAATAAACTGGTGTCACGAACGAATGACGCTCAGTTGCATTCCATTCTTCGTCAGGTTCTGCTCAAGATTCGTCCGTGTTTCGAAAAAGTGAGTTTGTGAATGGGATTTCCTCCTCCTAGAGCCTTTTTATTGCAATTTTGTAGGCGTTTGTTCCATTTCTTATCGTCATCCAATTTTCCTCTCTGGAGGTTTTTTCTCCTTTCCATCTGTTTTTCATTCTTTTTCGTTCTCTTTTCCTATTTTTCAGCATTTTTCTATTTTTCGCCTCTTTAGGAGTCAGCCGCGCTTCGAGCGGCGTCGTTCAGCCTCTTCGGTGAACTGGCGGCCCGAATCGGTGGCGACAACGAAGAGTTCATTTCGCATCTTCACGCTAACATCGTGGCAATCCTTCTTCATCTCAATGATGAGAATGAGGATGTCAGAAAGGTTGGGTTAACCCTCGTTTCTATACATTTACCTGGCAGTTTTAATGAGATTATCGATCCGTTACAGGCTTGTAGTACGGCGCTCAGCCAGGTTCACCCGCTGTTTGGTGTGGGCACGTTTTCGACAGTGGTAGAAACGGAGATGAAGGACGGCAAGCCACCGGCTAGTTATGCTTCGCTTCAACGGGACTTGGCCAGTATATTGGTATGTTTGAAGTGGCTGTTAATTTTCTGAAATTGTTTCTGAGGTTTTTCGTGTTTCCAAGGTCTTATCCTTATCTATGGCATAATATTCCTATTTTCGTACCGCATTTTTGAGTCGTAATTAGCGTACTTCGTGGTACAGTGGTAAGAGGCGCCTTATAAACCTTCACGTTTTACCTGTGGATGACAGAAATGTTTGATGTTCCGATGGTGATCAGCTTCATCGCAGAAAAAGTGACTCGGGTGTGATTTGAACCGCCTCTCAGACTTTTGTAGGGACTTCGATTATCTCTCTTTCCCTTACCTTTCTCATCCTTACTACTTACTCTACTTCTTTAAGTCTTTTTGCTTTAACAATGCTGAACGTTACTCATGGTATGGAAGTTTCGAGGTGTTTTTTATTTTTAGTGATAAATTTAAATAAGTTTTTTTATCGGTTTTCAGGCCCTATCGTTCCCAGACCGAGTGAATCAATACGCGCTGACATGTAGTAACTATTTCAAAAGCTCGAACGCTCGGATTCGTGCAAATGCCGCTCATCTCACCGGTAATATGCTCGGAGTGCTTACCCCACAGCTTCGTGCGCTAATCAGCAAGGATCTTGTGTTCTCTAGTGAGTTTTACTATCTTAATTGCTTATCAGTAGTGCTACTTGTACGATGTCCTATCTTTGATTTTTCGTTTCAGCGGTTTATGTTTGTTTCTCACTTTAATTGCTTTTGTTCGGTTCGGGTGTGGTACTGTTTTGAAAAGTAATTTATTACTGGAGAAATTTCTTTAACATGATGTCCCTTTTTGTTCAGGTCTTGTCCTGCTCCTAAAGGATCCCGAAGACGTCAGCGTTCGAATTGCCGCCGCCAGAGCTGTTGGAATGTTGCACGACTTTTCCTGAGGATGTCGTGGCGATGAAGTTCATCTTCTTACTCAATTAGAAAATTTTGATGTTTTCAGTGTTTTTTTTTTCAATCTTTTGTTATTGTTGTATGAACTACGTAGATGCTGTCCATAGATTTAATTTTCTTTTTTTTCTTTCTTTTCATTTCTGTCTTGCGCGGGCTTCCGATGACTTGCAACGGGCTTTCACTTATTGCTTCTAATTTCTATTTCATTTTTTCTATTTTGATAATGGATAGTTCGGCTAATTTGGACTCGGTGATGACAGCAAGTCTTCGGTCATATTCCTATGTCTTTTTAATCTTATTCGAAATCGCTTCTCCAGAGCTTATCCCTCAAATAGTTTGTTAATTCTGGTTCTTCATGAGGTTTCTCTCACCCGGGTGGGTTAAGGTTGCGGAGAAGGAACAGCCCGAGTTCGGATCAGTTTCGACCATGTTACCGTTACCTTTACCAATATGTCCTTTGAGTAATCCGTGTCAAAACAGTTTCGCTTGTCAATTAGTCGTTAGTCAAAGTTTACAACAGTTTTCGTTTTCTCTTTTTTGTTTTCGCTTTGTTGCATATCCTCCTTATCAGTTGCGCTTATCTTTCTTTCTTTTTTCTATTGTTATATCATTTTAGTGTCGCTTTAAATCGATTACAATGCTCGTTAGTGCCAACGACTGTGATCATTTTCTTTTCTATGACAAAAAAATCCTTATCAGCGTTGTGGCTTTCTTCGTCATCATTTCCGGTGTGATCAGCTCTCTACTGTGTTTGGTTCTTCGCATGAAATCTATTCGCTATCGATTGTTATTGATTGTTTTCACCGATTCGGTATGGGAGAGGCATTTTTCACACACATCAGTGATTCTTGCCGTAGTAATGCGGCTGTACAGTTCTTTTGAATCCGAAAACGTTCCGGTTAATGTTACCTTTTCTGTGATCGTAAAGCTTATTTGTGTTAAGCCAAGAGCGAAATTGTCAGTTTTCAAGTCGCCAAATTTTTGTATTGTGTACTTTTGCGTTTATGCGTTCGTGGGATCGCCAGTATCTCTCGACATTTATGGTTTAATTAATAAACCTTCACCATTATGCTTTCTCAGTTTCCAGTGAACTGATGTTTTTTAACTGCGTCAGATCGTAGAAAAGAGACGAAGGAAAAAGGCGAATAGAAAGCATTTTTACCGATAAACACTTCAGAAGCAAACTAAACAGTTAATGATAACTTCAAAACCACAAAATTGAAATGAAATGAACAAGCGAACAAATCAAAAGTGCTGAAAATATTATTAAAAATAACAAGTTAGACATCAAACTTGTGTACATTTCAGCACTTGGTGGTATCGTCCATGTGAATGGCTAGACGAGATTCTTAAGAATGAATTCTACATTTTGAACTTTGAAAATTGTTTTAAATGTTGCTGAATCTTCCAATAGCTCTGGCGATAGCGATAAGTTGTACAGAATATATGTCAAGCTGAATACGGGAGATTTTAGCTAATTTTCAGTCTAATAATTACATATTTGTAACTTCACGGCTTCAGAGAAGGGAGTCATATGCTTGTATAAGGGTATCGAAAACTGCAATAACGACAACAATTCAACTTATTACCGAGTCTAGAGCAGACTTGGCACTGATTTTGGCCACCAATATGGGGGGTCTGACCGGCTTACCCCCCCCCCCCCACCCGCCCAATCACCTATCAACTGATCAACAGCTAATCACCTCCTACAAAATTCCTCTCATATGAGCTTTCTCGTATAAAACTCTTACTTTCCCTATCTATTCAAGCCATTTCTACTTCCTGATCAATATCCAGGCATGCCGTCCTACCCAAAACTCTATACCCATATCCGATGACCCCTTCCTCAGGCATTCCGGCTGCCATCGGGTCAGGCTCGTGCTGATCTCCCTGATCCTTCTGCCGTCCTCCTAGCTGTTTCTTCATCTGATTAGGTCGCTAGCACTCTTCACAGCATTTTTTTGGACTCATCAAAATTGCTGTTCATCCAATCATTCTTCTATTGTTCACTCCTTTCCTACTTTTATCTTAGCGTAGCAGCACCTCAAAAGCCAGAATAGTCCCTTGGGTTCTAAACTTTTTGGGGCCTTACTAAATTGGTAACAGATTTTCTCGGTAAGTAAGTGCTCTGGCTTTAAGGTATTAAATTGCTAAGCATTTCTGGTACAAACGGTCCAGATTCGCTTGATGAAATCTTCCTCGAATAGCGTTCAAACGGACGATGCCATATTTTCTACGTTAAATAAGGACAATAACAGAAAATGAACAATTCTCGAAAACCTCTATAAGCTGGGTTACCAAACTACTTATTTAGCCATAACACAATCAATAATAGGTCGAATTCCACGGAAAACCGCTCTATTTGCCAATAGGCGCATTGATATCATCGCCTGCCGAGATGGCGGCTCTGACGAATGTTCTGCTCTGATCCATGCTGGCCACTTTCAGCACGCGATCGTTGATTTTCCACTGTTCAGAACGCCGATCTCTACCTTTCGGTGGGAATGGCTTGCACTCGATTCCGTATTTATTGTACAAAGCGGCACGAAATGACTGAAAATGCGCTGATCATTTTTGTGGTGATTTTCCGCGAAAATCGATAAATTCGAGAGGTGGCGGTGTCTGCCGAGAAATATGAGAAAAGTTGAAGAACGACGCTTTTCAGTGCAAAAAAAAAACCGAAAAGTGCCGGAATACGATGATATCGATCGAAATTTCAAAGTTTTCACCTCATCCTGAGCACAGTAGAAGTGCTTCTCGGCGGTGTCCGACAGATGATAGTAGACAGCTGGCCATTCTACCACCTGACCTGGGTAAGCGTTTTGCAGGAAAAACCTGGTTCCTGCCATAGCGGCCGCTTCGATCGTTCGATACGATCCGGACACGGAAATCAGGTAAAGCAACTGGAATTCGACCGATCAAAAAAGATATGACTGTAATTTTTTACCAGAACTTTTCATTTTTGTTAGTTAGAACTATTTGTCTTTTACGTGGATCTTAAATTAACCTGAAGAAATAGCACTTTAACTTTAACAAAAGCACTACGCCAACTTCCGATTTGGCCCTTTCTCATTAAAGCCTGCTTTTGGAAAGTTTATGAGTTTCGATTATGAACAACTGTTTTTTTGAACCGAGTTTTGAAAATCGTAAGCTGTGCTTCCATAAGAGTCCTGATATATCAGCTTTACCTGAGTAGAATTAGCTTCGTTTCTGGAGATGATCATCAGATCTGCAGTCGAAGTCATTCTATACTCCCGCTTGTCCCCCTTGTCACCTTCCTTAATAATGATCGCTACGCTGAAATTTAACGAACCAGTCAACTATCACAAATATCCTCTTAAGGTAAATATAACTTGGCCGCATTGGCCAGTCGCCTAAGGACTATTTTCCAATCAGAATCTGGACGTTTCGTGAATGTGTATGTAGCCTACACAACCATTTGCAAGCTCCAAATGAGCCTTTTAAACCCCTAGGAGACAAATGTGGTTCCAATTTATCCGACCCCGAAGGAATGAAATGCTTAGTTAGCCCGTACGGGGATCGATCGCTCTTCCTTGCGAGTGGAGATAGCACCTCTTAGCACTGCACCGCACACGTGCTCTTTACAGAAGTTCTCAGAAAAATTCAAATCAACTTACCCTTCAGTATAAAGGGATAAGGAGATCATAAACACCTCGTCTTTTGACATCTGATGAGTGAATAGTGCCAGACTGGTCACGCGATTCACCTTCTTCTGTAATCAGATCATACTGTGGCATATGTGTATACAAATATTCAAATTCGAAGCTTTCCCTAGTATTTGAAGCCACTACCTTTTCATATCTATATTTTCATTATCAAAAAAGGTCTAAATTTTTTGAAAAATCGCCGCCAGCGTACCCTTTGTATTTTCGCGTGATCATCAGCATACTTGTCCCTATTCGTAACAATAATCTTCGCTGCTTCCTCTATGCAGCTTTCTTCTGTAAAAGTCTTGTTACCCTGAAATGTTTATCCATTACCATACACCTCTGCTATTGCTAATTAATGATACGCCTGGTGCAGTGGTAATAGGCGCTACCTCTACCCGCACGGTCGAACGATCTTATTCTTATTCGGGCTAACCATGCTTTCCAATCCTCCCGTGTTGGGTGAATTGGCACCACACTCGTCTGGGATGACGACGGCACTGCCTACCCTCCCATGTAACCGTGAACGCCGAACAGGCTTTCACAGTGTATCTACGATTCTGAATGGAAGACGAATGGGTGACGCGATCTAAACAACCAAGGAAGAATTATTTGTTAATGTTATTTTCTGTTATTTTCATTTGGGGAATAGACTTTTCAGAAGGATTCCTCACGGTTCCACCTTCTAATTTCGTCTCTTGGCACATGAAATGATTGGAGAGAAGCCATAGAAGGTGAGAGTAAAGTGTCCTACGCTGAACAACCTCGTGTGAATGTGCCATGCTTTCGTCTTTCATTCAGAATATTTGAAGCAATGCAAACGCCTATTTGGCCTACAATAAATTTCAGAGGTCAGCCGCTGTACAAGCGAGAGTCTTCATTTTCCCAGATGAATCTGGCACTAAATTATCCCACTCCAGAGGGTTGCATGATATGGTTATCCCGAGCGAGGATCGATCGCTCTGCTGTGCGTATGAAAGTAGCGCCTATCGCCTTTGTGCCACACATGCCCTAATGGAGCTATATAGGCTACGTTTACCCAATGCTTGTAATATATTGTGTAGGAAAGTTGCTGAGCTTTCAGCAGGGCGTAGGCTAAGAATAATTCCCCGTTTCTACTCGAGAGGTCCAGGTCCATTTGCTCGACTGCTCCTGAAATTAGGTGGTCCTTTGAAGCAGCAGAAGCGGCGCTTTTTCTTCATTTGAAAGATAAAAAATAACGATAAATAATGTGTAAAATGATGTAAAAACACTTACTCGCTACTACCGCAATTATCCACGCAGCTAATACTGAGCCGGTGTCCAGTTTATATGAACTTCGAGGTGCGAATACGACAATGAAATCCTCTTTGAATATGCTTCTCCGCTTTCCGCTGTGCAGTTGAAGTTCACGAATTTTAGGAAATTTCCTGCCTTTCTTCTCTGAAATTTGATCAACAAATTGAACCGGTCAATCATTAAGTCAGGGTTTTAAAAGGCGCGGATAACGATGCACGTTTCATTGATGATCAGCTTGTCAAACTCTTAAACTTGCAGGATTGTAGGTCCAGAGCTTTTTGTTCATAAACACATTTGTCGTTCATAACTACGCATAGAAAGAGTGAGCGAATGTGATGCACTGGCAAGAGACGCGACTTCCTACAGAAGGTTCTGCGATCGATCCCCGCCCGAACTTAATAAACCTTCCATCTCTCCGAAGTCGCGTGAACTGGTACCGGATTCGTCCGGAAAGACAAAGATACTGACTCGGTATAGCGGCTGGGCTCCGTAAGTTATTACATAGGCCAAATACGCATTCATCATGCTTCTACAATTGTGAATGGAAACCGAGTGCATGGCGCGTGCTTAGGGCCCCGATCAACGCAACGCCGTCCACTTTACCTATACCCTTCATCTACATTCTTTAAAGCAACGTCAGATGTTTTCAATTTTTTAAATGTTTAATTTAGTTTGAAAAATGTCCAAGTCGGGAAGGTCTGTCCCACCTCCCTGCTCATCTCGTTCCCATCCATTATGCAGGAATTGATGTGCGCTAAAAAAGCCCCTTCCGATAGTATCATCTTCCTTAGCATAAATCCATTTCCTGTCCGATGAGAAATTCGCCCTGCAATGATTGGATTGCCTCACTCAAATATTTTTATCATCTGTTGTTTTTGTAAACAAATCGCTAAAAATCTCAATACCCCACCCCAAATTGTTCAGCGTGTAATCATCGTATGACTTTGGTGTTCTGAACGAGCGTCGCACGGCTCCACTCTAAAACAATGAAATACATCTATCAATGAAAACTCAAAAACTTGCGAATTAATTCTACAGAAGATGCCCCCCCCCCTTTAAAACGGCGAACGCGGCGCTTTTTTTGGCAAATACCTCGGTTTTGACATCTTTGTTTAAGTTATAATTCGTAGACATTAATAAACACTTGAGCTCAATAGCTCGAGTCACATCTTCCGATACTTTTTGGAAGCGAGTGGTACAGTGGGAAGAGGCGCTTCGGACAACCGCACGGTCGAGCGATTGATCCTCGCACGGGCAATTCCACACCACCGTGGCCCTGTACATTGGCACCAGACTAAGCAAGTGTATTGGCAAAATACGCAGCCCCGATTCCTCCACGATTCTGATGAAACGAGAGCGCGCATCTTCATTCAGGGACTGATCAACGCCAACACCTTATCCATTTCCTCTACCTTTCGGTCAGATGTTGTACTTAACGATTTTTTTCGTAAGTGATCGACGTGTCAGCCTGGCTGAAATATACATCTAACAAGAATTCAAACACTAGAATGTCGTCGAATGTGGGAGACATGTAGGTGGAACGATAGAACGTGAGGTGCCGAGCTCAGATATCCACTCATTTTTGAAATTTTCAAAATTTGGAGGAAACTGTTGAGAGCAGCTTCTTAAAACCGCCGCATTTACCATTTAGTCAGGGTGTACCCAAATTACCGTTGATTTACTTAGGTACATGTAATATTCACATGAGAGGCTCAACATCTTCCGAAACTTTACAATCAGATCATCTTACCTTGTCCTTCAGTAACCACCAACTCATATGTTTCTGCCCTTCAAATCTGTCTTCTAACCAAGCGTAGCTGAGTGGGGGGTACCATATTTTATCTCCACCCCGTGTAAGTCCAGTACGCAGTTCTTTATAGTATCTGGAATGTTATTTTTAAAAATTTAGAAAACAAGCGCGCGTAGTGGTACGTAAGAGGCGCCAATTTCGCGGGCACAGTCGAGCGATCGACCCCGCCCGGGCTAACTAAGTCTACCATCCCTCCGTGGTCGAGTAAATTGGTACCAGACTTGTCTGGAAAGGTAAAGACACTGATATTGATATAGCGACTGTCCGAGTACGTGTTTACAAGGGCATTCACCAGGTCTCTACGATTTTAGAAGAAAAACGAATACGTCGCACGTCCTTAGGGGGACCGATCTCACCGACTACTTTACTTTTAACCTCTAATGTAAAAGATTTCAGCGACATAAGATGTTACTCAAGGAGCGTAAAGTTATAGTCTGTGGTCATAACCAAAATTACAATAGTGGAGTTTTTTACTCCTCATGCATCTACATATGTTTTATTTTTCTAACCTTCTAAACGACCGAATTTTATACTTAACAATATATGTAGAGGAACTAGGCTCAAAAGCCGCTCACGTGAATGGATATGTCTCGTTGCTTTCCATGGTGCCGAAATTCTCCACAAAATTTGTCAGCGACATTTCCACCTAAAAACTTTCTGCACTCACAATTTGTAGTTGTATACGAATGCGCGGCGTATCCACGCCGACCACTTTACCTATGGGGTATAGTCATCTGGGTATAATCGCTAACTCACCTGTCCCTCAAACGAAAGGTGACGATAGAGCATCATCGATATTGTTGAGTACATTCCAAATGTAGCATCCATTACTGTGGTTGCAATACAGGCCAGTCCTTGACGCATGATAAACTGCCCTGTGACATTCCGACCTCCGTAGCTGGAGTGTCTTAAAAAATAAACAGTAAGTAAAAAAAATTCAAACTAAATGTAAAATCATATAAATTTCGAAGATGTCTTGCGGTGGGATTTTGTGATTTGGACTGATTTGTTTCTCTTGCTTCCTCTGTGTCCCTACCCACGTGCTTCATCTCTGCCGCACTGCTTCGCAGCCGACCATGAACGAATCTCGGGCGGAGTGCTGGTGCCTCATAGCTCCACTTAAAGACTTACTTCATATGAGTGGAACAGTCAATATTCTCCGTCATCGCTACAAATGTGCTATACGCCGCTTCTCTCTGAGACATCGGTGTCGCCACATGCTGTAAAATCAAATTTTAAATACACTTTTTTCATAGAACTTCTCTCTTGGACAAAAATTTGCTGATAAAGGAAAGGTCATAGGTGCTCGTCGGAAGGGAATAATTTCGATGCAAAAAATAGCTACTCAAAACTGTTGTTTTTTGAACGAACAAGTGCAAAAGTTCGGCGTCGATCATCCTACCATGAATGCGCCAAGCACTCTTCTTCCACTCGAAAATGTAGTCGTGATGAATGCCTGTTTGTTCTCTAGAATGACTTGCAGGGTCAGCCGCCATAGCAAGTCAGTGAGTACCATCCCAGACAAGTCTGGTACCAATTTTCCCGAAGCAGAAGGGATGTAAGGCTTGGCTTCCTTACAAAGACCGATCGCTCGACCATGAGGGTGTCAGTAGCGCCTTTCACCAATGCACAACGGGGATACTTTGCACTGAATTCTTTAGGGGATTGACTTCCAACACCGACCACTTTACCTTGCCTTTTACCTTCGCCTTCTTGAACTGCAAATGACCGAAAAACAACTTGCCTGTTCGTCCTGTTCGATCTTGTCCACCATTGAGATGGCGACGACGAGCATCGCAATCAGTCCCGATGTTAGAAGTAGAAACACCAAGTAGCACCTGGAAGGGAGTACAGAGTATCGAGGCTACTTTACCCCGACTGTCCTTTTTACACACCGAATTTTACCGAGGGGGGGGGGCTATTCTGATCCTACCGCGACGGAGCTATGTTACCCCTCCTGCGCCATTGCTATTTTACCCCTACTGGTTCCCTTGAGACAATGGCTTTTTCGATGGGTCACATATCAACTATTTCCACTATTAGCGTGCACTTTTTTGCCTGTCACAACGTCCGCTCGCACCACAACGCGTCAGAGTCCCGCAGCAATGGCTGAACAGCCCACATTCCACTGCCGCACCATCACCGGCGAGTTTGAATGAAGGGCTCAAGGAATACTTTGGAACTAGGGGTTTGATTTTATCAAAACTAGTCCACAATATATATATTTTTGACATTTTTATGGACAAATTTGCATAATTTCTTAAGTTAAACTGATCGACCCACTCAATCGGATAGCCAAAAGCGCTGTCGTACTGCATTCGTTCACGTTGTTTCTCGGTTTCTTTCATCGTTCTATGTCGGCGCTTGTATTCGTCCGAGACAGAAGCTGGAAAATTTTGATTGAATTTGTCTGAAACCGTCAAATAGGCGGAGTGGAGGACCACTTTTCTGGATGGGTTCAGAAGCACTGCAACATGAAAAATGTTCCAGAGGAGAATAATACAGTACTCTAGGCGGGCGTGGTTACCATTTTGCCTCGAAAACTGGATAACATTGTGAACCGATCTGAGGTATTGCTTGAAATAGCACCGGATCCCCTGAGTACCAATCGGAAAAAGAATGGGTTTGGGCCACTCAAAAGTTGGTCCCGTTCTGGTTTGCTGCTGCCGATCTCGCAGACTGAGGCAGCCTGCACGGTCAGCCGCGTCCTCTGCGTCCCTGCCCTTTGCTGTTGCTACATATATCTGGTGCCAAACGGACGGACAGAATTCCAGTTTGTCGGGATCGGTGGAGAACTGCATCTATAGGGTGGTAAGAAAGTCTTGAGCCGTTTGACGTCTACTTTTTCTTTGTCTTTTTGTTCAGTGCACAATGCATTTTACTCCACGATTCAATCACCTTTGATAGCCAGAACCACAGCGTCCCTGATAGGCAGGTCAGCCATGTTCTACTTGCAGAACGTAGCAGGCTGGAAGCTAAAGAAGTCGATGACTGCCCTTATCACATCATCGACTTTGGTGGCTCTTTTCTCAGCTAAAAAGCAACGTGGAAGGAAGATAATTGATAGCTATATGGGACAATATAGGTGCAATAAGGTGATCGCAAAATCGTATGCCAACCGCATTTCTACAAATTTTATTAGCCTCTTTATCGTTATAGCGTGGTGCTGCATCATTGCGAGTGTGCACCGAATGCTGTCGATCGGGGCGGCCAAGCTCAGTCCACTCAGCCTTTCTCTGTAACGAGGGAGTGGAGCCAACTGGTAACTGTGGTATGAGTGTATTATAGTCTCCTTACAAGAGCACGAGTGCTTTTTTCTGGATTCGCTGCGAGAGCTTCGAGGAAATCCGAATTTTCTACCACAGGAGCCCGTCCCAACCATGGCTTGTCTTCGAAGCCGGAGCATCAAGCTGTAAAACGAGATAACCAGAGCTCGACGATGCTGAGAGTTGTAGCGTCTTCTGCGAATACAGCGTTGATGTTGCGAATGGTTTCCACCGTTCTGGTACTGTGTCACCGTCCGTTAAAGATGAGGGCTCAAATATGCTCTTGTGAGAATGACATCTTATCTGAATTTAAAGGAGAGGGTTTGGTTATTTATACCCATCGTAACGCTGCTTCGTGAATGGCTAACAACTATCACATGTTAGGTTATGGTCACAATCCAGAAGTCGGAAGTTCTGAAACTTTCAAGCAATGTGGCTCAAGACCTTCTTAAGCACCCTATATTTTATCACACATTCTTACTGTCTGGGCAACTGCGGCCAAAACGATGGGTAAGTGACATGAAAACTACCTCTCTTTCTCTCCAAACTGTCCGTTCCGCTTCTCGAGTATCCAACATCTGGAATATTGATCGATACCGGCAAAAAGTTCAAAACTTAACGAGAACTTACGGTGTTCCTCTTCATCCCTTTCGGCTTTCTGATGGTGATAAACCGGGCGATGTCTGAGCTCTGAAATCAGTTTTTACACACTTCATTTCGGGGTGAAGACGATTTTGATTGAATTTCGATCCTCCTGGGTGATCGTAGCGCATCAGCATTATAATAATAGGACATCTCTACCTTTGCGTTTCTCTTTCTTCTTCGCATCCTTTTCGTTGCCTGAAAACACCGCAATGCAAATTTTTCTTGGTGTGGCTCAATGTAAAGGTAATCTTCATAAAACGGTGATTCGTATATACGTCAAAACATACCTGGCTTTTCCTCCTTTGCAACTTTAGCTGTTACGGCTGAAAAGAGTTCTTCAGACGTAAAAGTTGAAGAGGTAAAAGAAGCAAGAGTAAGGTAAAGGAGAGGTAAGGTCAAGTGCATAAACTGTTCGGTGTGAAAAGGGATTTTCGCTATTAGGGTAACCGATTTCTCCTCCATAAACCAATGGCTGACACACAGCAGATAAGAGGTGGACGTATAGCGGACAGCATAGATCAGCTCTCTAAGAGCGCGCCATGCTTTCGTCTTCCATTCGAAATCGCAGAGTGTCGTCGTGTGGGTTGGGGAGGGGGGGGGGGTGCAGGGTGCTGGTCCGCAACATTGCGTCAACTCTAACGTGTTATCATTATCATATCTTCCACTGTTTGCGATCAATTCGGACCGTTTTGACATGTTTGACTTGTAAACCCTACACATTGTTCACAGCACCACAACGAAACAATGATAGATATGAAAATGATAACATGTTAATCAGAGTAGGGTCGACCAGCACGCTGCACCCCCAACCCACACAGCACCCGTAGAGGCATGAGGATTGTGTTTTTGGCCCAGAGTATGACTTGCTGGGGTCATCTGCTCTACCATGGCGAAGATTCATGACGGGTATCTGGACTATAAACCCCGAAATATACCCCGGACGACGTGCACACCGGTATTCAGGAACGCGCGCCGCGGTTCAGGCGGGGTTCATCTCCGGTCTCCGAACCCTCGCGATTAGGCAGGGTTTCGGAACCTTGACGGGAGACCTGCTAGACCCAGACGGCAGAGTCGATGAGAGATTGCGGAAATAATGTGGAATTTGAGATTCGCAGACAAAACTATTACTCTGCTCTGGCAATTTGCCAAACAATGGGTGATGGTTCCTTCGTTTGTGCAGTTTGTGTCTTGAAAACAATGAAATTCATCTTTTCTGTAATCGAAAGTAGTGTAGACAGAGTGCGGCTGTTTTTGGCGTCAAGATGAAATTCTGCACGAATTCCGGGCTTTAGGAGGAGAATGATGCGTATTTGGCCAATACACTGACTTACGGGCCGCTATACCCAATCGGGGTCTTTACCTTTCCGGACAAGTCTGGTACCAATTCACCCGACCCCGGAGAGATGGCAGGCTTGGTTAGCTCAGGCGGGGATCGATCGCTCAACCGTATGGGTGGTGTTGGCGTCTCGTGTTACTATACCACCACCTCTTTCTAGAATAATAACTCCAAATCGTACCTGACATTGCAGCGACCTCACCGGGCGAAGCTCGACAGACGAATGCCTCGGGCAAATCTTCTGCTTCGTTGGCAACGATAAGGCGACTTGTGAGGTTCATGTGCGAACATGAAATCCCGTGCAGATACAGGAAACGACAAGACGGTGCGTTGCAACTGATTAACATGTCTAATTCTCATCAACAATAAAAATTCATTATATTTCTACCACAATAGCCGAGTGCCAGTGGTGCAGTCTCTCATCGAAACGGTCACAGGATCGGGGTCATCCAGAATCGAAAAGGCATTCTGAAAGCGTACTTGGTTTATACAATGCCTTGGGCCCGTCTTCAGCTTTGATGTCCATTTACCCGATGGAAAGTTGATTGGCCTTGACGAGGATCGATCGTTCGACCGTGTGCTTGTCAGTAGCTCCTCTAACCACTGCACCACGCACATCATTCAAGATGAAAGCGGAATTACGACGTATTTCAGCGTATAAGATTCGCAAAGAGCTGAGAGGCAGCATAGGAGGAGATAATCAACGTCAAGAGATGAGTCCAAGTGACTTCAGCTGAAGTGCGACGCCTCAATGGCGGGTAGATCAAAGTCGGCGGTCAATACCTGATGAGCCAATCAGAAGCGACGACTCAACCTGCCTGCCACCTCCTCCATTACCGGCGTCTCTCCTCTCGCCCCGCCCCTCTCGCTACCAGTTACCTCCTCCATTACCGGCGTCTCTCCTCTCGCTCCGCCTCTCGCCCCGCCCCTTCCGGCGCTGTCCTTTGTGACGTGAAGTGACGTCATTATCCAAAAAATGCACCAAACCGATGAATTCATGAAATCGAAATCGATCGAAACCTATACGGTTCGATAGCAAAAATTAGGAACAATATAAGATAATTTTTAGAATCTGAAAGGGGTCCAATGAAGGGAGAAAATCGCTTTTAAAATTTTGAGCAAGAAATTTGGCTCGGTACCAGCAGCTTATAAAAGGAAAAGAAATATCTTCAGCCTGTTTAGGCGTATGGTTCTCAAGGATGATATGATCCCCTGCAAGAATTTGAGGGGTGGAAGGTTGACGGTTGAGCTACAGCCCGCCAAACTTGGAGGAAATTGCGCGCCATTTGCGGAAACGTATGTATTGCTATGTTCAGGGCAGAATATCCGCCAAATTATTGGTATGGAAGCAGAAATTTTACACCATACTTTGGAATTGTTATTGAAAAACGAGAAAAGTGAGAAAAATTCTCTCTGACTAATTTCGTTTTTAGAAAAACGAAGCCAAAAAATGAAATTTTCGACTTTTGAAATTCCACAAAACTGGATAAAAAGCCTCAAAGTTACCTCGAATGGTATATCTGGTATCAAACAAACAAAAATAACGCAATACGTTTGGATTTGTTAAACAGGCTTGAAAATTCCCACGCTTAGTTTAGAAACCGGCTGACTGTCTCCAGCACCGTCAGAGTGACGACGGCACATTCAGGGTGCGGCAAAAGTTCTTCAACACAGATTCTTGACCGTCTAAACGGCAGAACTCCGGCAAATGAGATGAAATTCATAACATTCATTGCCTTTGACAATACACATGTAACAAAACATCTAATTTTCCAAATGACATCCTTTCGCACGAACACGAGCCCTGAGTCTCTTGAGGAACGCGTCTGCGGCGGCACGCAGGCATCTTCATCAATTTCCTCCCAGGCTTTCTTCAAGGCTTCTCTAAGAGAATCAGTGCTCGCGTGGGATGTTGCGCAGGCTTTGCTCTCCAATATGGACCAGATTGAATAATCCATTGGATTGAGGTCCGGGCTATTCGGTGGTCACTCTTTTGCTGAGATGAAATCAGGAAAATTGTCGGCACATTACTTCTATACGATTTCGGCACTATGAGCAGGTGCAGGGTCTTGCTGATAGGTCCAAGTGATGTTTCCGAAGTGCTGAAAAGCCCACGGAGGAATTTCTTTCTTCAAAACGTCTTCCGGGAGTTGTGGCTGTCGATTTTCCCGGACCCGTCTGTGAACCTACGTGCCGTCGTAGACTCGTTCCTCAAGAAACTTAGGACCAGTTTTTGTGCGGAAGGAGATCATTTCGAAACTCAGATGCTTTTTCATATGTGTGGTCAAGGGCAATGAATGTTATTAATTTCATCTCATTTGCCTAAGATCTGCTGTTTATACGGTCAAGTATCTGTGTTTAAGGACTTTTGCCGCACCCTCTACATACATACATACACACGCATTCACTTAATTTTCAATATTTTCCGTTAAAACACGCCACCTGTTAGCCCATAGAGGACTGCTCGTATTCTCGTGTGCTTTTGTAGCTCCATGAGTCATCCATTTATTGCATTTCTTCGGCTTCATCAATGTGAGAATCCCACGTGCTGAGAACGTCTGAAATGACTCACCTGTTGGCAATCGCAATTTCCTCTTTCGATATACTGGCACATTGCCAAGAGGCGCTACCGACATCCGCACGATCGAGCGATCGACCCTCGCCCATGGCAACCAAACCTTCCGTACCTCCAGGGTCGGGTAAATTAGTGTAAGATCAGTCCAGGAAGGTGAAAACACTGACTTGTACCGCGGAGCGATCCCCGAAAGTCATTGTATAGGCTATTTCATCGTTTCTATGGTTCTGAATAGAATACGAATGCGTGGCGCATCCTTATGCGACTGATAAGCGCCGATCACTTCACCATTTCCTGTCAATTGAAATTTCAAAAGATACAATTTGGGGATAATGGGACCCACATTTTCTACTACGACAATGAACGAGATTACCCATGGGTATAGTCGTCTGGGTATAATCGCTACCTTACCTGTCCCTCAAATGAAAGGTGACAATACACCATCATTGGTATCGTTGAATACATTCCTACTACGGCATCCGGTACCGTGGTTGAAATATAGGAGGATGCTTGATGGATGATAAACTGCCCTGGAGGACCCGCGTGGTACAGTGGTGTGAGGCGCTGCTGTCACTCGTACGGTCGAGCGATCGATCCCGTCCCGGGCTAACCATACCTTCCATCCCTCCGGGGTGGGTAAGTTGGTACCAGACTGGTCTGGAAAGGTAAAGACACTGACCTGGCCCAGATTCATGAACGGGCAAGCGGTCTCCGAAACCGCGGCGCAGCCAGAACCAGACGGCAGAGTCGATGAGAGATTACGTTTAACATAGGAAGTTTAGGATAAGTAGACAAAGGTGGGTACCGTTCGGGCTATATCTCGGGGTTTACCGGGGGTTTACCAATGATGAATCTGGGCCCTGCTGGTGGGGACTGATCAACGCCGGCACCTTTACCTTTTACTTTTGAACTGCCCTGGGACATTTTGACCTCCGTAGCTTGGTTGTCTAAAAAATAAACAGTAAATAAATATAAAATCAATCTAAATGTAAAATCATATAAATGTCGAAGATGTCTGTCTTGCTGTGGGATTTTGTGATTCGTGAGATATTGTGACATTTGTGGAATATTCTTAGATGCTTTATCGATCGTTATCGATCGTCTAATCACTTGTTATCGATGTCTGGCCTCCAGTCGTCGTTGCTGGGGGTGGCCAAACGGACGGCGGCTGTGTTGGCTGGCTTAGAACGTCGTAGTTGGGGTGGGGGACGCACTATTTGCCTAGTGACACAAGGGTTGGCTGTTTGCCCAGCGAGCGCTCTCCCCATCCCCCACCGCCGTCCCCCGGCCGCCTCAACACCCGAGCACCACCCATCTGGAACACCTGGCCAACCTGCGCGTATCGATATTAGTACCCTCCTATCTACACCGGTCGGCTCTGCTCGACTCTCATTCATCACTTCGTTTACCCTTTACCCAAACATCTCTCGCAGGTATTCCATACCCATCCGATTCCATGTCGAAAGAACCGTCTCCATACCTTGGTTAAATAGTTTTCGGGTTATTTGATCTTTCTCAGACTCTGAAAAGAGGATGTCTGTCTGTATCAATCAATATTTCATCAATCTCGATTCTGAGCTCCATTCTGATAACTACCACCGGCCTGTTTGCCCGTCTTCAGCTTCCTAGATGAGTTTGGTGTCCATTTATCCGACCCCGGAGGATTGCAAGGCTTGATTGGCCTTGGCGAGGATCGATCGTTCGACTTTCTCTTGTCAGTAGCTCCTCTTACCACTGAACTACACGCACCATTGAAGAAAAAAGCGGAATGAGGCGTATTTCAGCTTACGAGTTCCTACTCTTTGATCTTTCCTGTGTCTTCCAGCGTTTACCTTACCCAGTATGCATGATGGTACTGAACGTGTAGGTTACAGAGAAGGCACCGCAGGATGGGCTAGGTATGAAGGGATTTGGGTATCCTCAGGTACCCAAGGGGCTCAACCTTCCACCTTACATTTGGGTAGTAAAATCTGACCTAGATAAAGGTTGGGTTACGCTGCTCCTACTCTTTGTCTTTTCACTCTGGATTTGCCTACAAGAGTAGGTATAAATGTTTACTTGTTTCCTCTCACGCTCATTTGCAAGCCAGATCACTCGTGTTTCCTTGAGGCTTGTTAGATTATTGATAGTGGATCAAATAAATATCTTTTTCGTATTGATCCGTGGGGGAAATTCAGGAGGAATCGATTGTTACCCTATCATTCTGATCTACGGTTAAAATTTTCATGTCATCGGTCAACAGTATTCATGTTTAATTTCTCCGTCTCACTTGAGGAACGATCTATCTTGAATTCTACCCCTATTTGCTCATTTTTGATGAATCGGTAGAAAATTCAAAGTGTCCATCGTCCACCCGCCCGAAAACGAGATCTTCTTGAATCATCAAATAAAGCCAGCCAGCCCTACGAGAAGCTTCGAATATTCAGAACTTTCTGTGATCCTCCTGTTCGTTTCAGTCTCCAATGGTCCCCGAATTTGACCCCTGTTTGTTGTCGTTGCGAGGCCCGAACGTATTAATAGTGAGGGCTCGGGGCGATGTTTGCCGAGACCGACTGAAGCGGATGTCCACCACTATGTCCACATACATGTTAATCGGAAGATGTTCACGTTCTTTCTCGACTTATATGATCGTTTAGAAACGATTGCTCCCTACTCTGAACCCTCGAACCTTCCAGTTTATTCGCCACTGAACCGCCTTACCCTGATACAAAAAAATCTTCCACGAACAGTACCGGTGAAATGTTATCATATTGTTCACGCTGTGATAGTATTTTTCTTCATTTTGATGTGATCATGTGTGAATTTTATCATATTCTCACCTAATTTTTCTCATCTCATACAATTTACACTTCCAATGATGCAACGATGCAGACCATCTGCACGGTCGAGCGATCGATCTCCGCCCGGGGTTACCAACCCTTCACTTTGAAGTCCGATAGCCTCTGAGCTAAGAAAGTCATTGTGTAGGGTAGATATTCACCGTGCCTCCATGATTTTGAAAGGATGGCGTTGCTCATACATCTTACCTTCCCCTATCGTGTTTTCGCAGCATTTTCATTTTTTAAAAGTATTTATACCCATCCATATTTATCCATTCTATGTCTGCTGTAGCATATTGTCACATTTTCTTGTTTTTACTTATTTTTGAGTGGTAGGAGTCGCCACATTGATCTACACGACCGAGCCTACGCTCCTTGCCCGAGGCGATGCAAGCCAACTCTCCTTTGAGGTTGGGTGAATTCGCGTCAAATTTACCTGGTTTGCACATCGGCCAGGTTCTTGCAGAAAGTGCTTCTAGGATTCATAGCTTGCTATTATAGTTTCGGACTCTAAATTGTAGCTGATGACCTCCCCAGGATTTTGATGGTTGCTTTTTTTAAAAAGCAAACTTCAAAGCTAAGAATCTCAGACCTGAAGGTAATTTCGCACTAGAAAAATTGAATCGTTCCCTGTTCGCGAAAACTTGTTGGCTCTTCCTTCTTGGTAAATCATGGAGCTCTTGACCTCTTCGCTGAAGTTCATCCTGTTCCTACTGGACCAGACCTGAAATAGCCACAGGAAACCGTCTACGGAAATGGCCGTCTGCTGCCATCACCTGCTCGAGCTTATCAACAATCGATCGATCGATCACGTTATCGTGCTTCGCTTCGAAACCGTCTGAATCATTCACTACCCCGCACAATACTCCCGGCTCCGGCTTCGATCTTTCCGTACCCAGCAGTGGCCATTCAACATCTCAAGAGTTTTGTCCACCTGATCATACCTTTTCCTCGACGCTTTTTCAGCTTTCAAAACGAAATTCGCTTGTTTCTCAATGGCCAATGTGTCTATGAACAGAAATTTCTACATTTTCCCCAACTTCCATACTCAAAATGTACCAATTTTTGTCGGACATTCTCAAGAAGGAGAACTGCTCCTATTGGATTCTTGTGTCTTTCACGTCCAACCTCAAACTTTTCACTTTCGTTTTGTACATTAGTTTTTGCTATTTTCAGCTTTAGTGGCTTTCGTCCAGTGTTTCGCCCTTACTTTTATTTTCTTGTTTTTTCTTCTTTAAACTATTTCATGTCACAGTGTGCTACAAAAGTTAGGATTAGTTGCGGTCGAAAACACTTCCCTTTTGTTAGAATTTTCATGATCTACAAGAGTTTTAACTTTCAATTTATCTTTTTTTACTGTAGGGGTAGTTTTAGGATCACTTGCATTCGAGTGGCTTTGCTTGTTATTTTTTATTTCAACTCATGTCCGAACGTCAATCTGATCCTCATAGAAATTCAACTGTGAATCTTCCACTTTTATTCATGTCCTCATCTCAACATCGTGCATGCGACCAACGCGACGTCGCGCGCGATATGCCCACCCATCTGGAGACCCGCCTTGTCCCAACATAGGGTACAGCGCGACTGATTGCCTAATTTGTGGTGAAAATTTATTTTCGTATGCAAGATATTCTGCACTGAAATTAGCCACAATTCCGCTACTGAGCAATCGGTGTCCTCAAAACAAAATCCTGGGAAAGTGGAATATTTCGTCTCTGACGAAAAATCGTAAATAGTCCACTCTCTCAGGATTTTATTTCACATTTGGAATTCAAAAGTGGCTTCGTCGCTCTTCGATTTTCTATGGGAGTTTATAGCCCATTTTCCTCGAACATTCGTGTTTCGAACATTCGCAGCTAAATATCTCGGTTCTTAATTCCGATGTCGATTGCCTAGGGCAAAATATTCCTCAATTTCAGGTCGGATGCAAATACGACTGCCTCACCTCAGCCTATTGGCGGTGTTCGCCGCCGTAGGTGAGTTTTTTGTCGATTCATCAGCACCCCCAGAAGACCATACCCAGTCAGAGTAATGGTGGCCTTCGACGGACCACAGCACAACATGGCACGAAGCCATCTGACTCACCCGCCGAACGTTTTTGCCTCTCGTACAGCAATACACCAGAAAGTGTTGGATTTTCGGGCTGGAGTTCGTCCAAATTTAACCCAAGGGACATGGGGAGAGGGGAGGGGTATTTGAGGTCTCACCACAGATTTGACCGTGGTTTTGCAACCTAGGTAATGTCCTTGTTCTTTTAGGTTCAGGTAACCCTGGACAGTAACATGCCGTAGTGCCTCGAAGTTCAGACAATCGACTTGTGATTACCACCTCGAATAGCCCCTCTAGGCAAAATATGGTCGGTATCGATTACCCTGACTCCATCATCTATCAGTCCCCCTCTCCCAACTACCCGCTCTTGAACGAGGTCTAGGGGGAAAATAAACCTTCGACTGAAGCAAACCTTGGCTCAGAGTCATCATTGGTAAACCTCCGATAAACCCCGAGATATAGTCTAAAGTCGCTCGCCCACCTTCGTCTACTTATCCTGAACTTCCTATGTTAAACGCAATCTCTCGTCGACCCTGCCGTCTGGTTCTGGCGGCGCCACGGTTTCGCATACCGCTCCTCCGTTTATGAATCGGGGCCCTGGTTTGCAATAGCTGCCAGTAGGATAACGTCCCCGTTTCCGAGGGTTTAAATCAATATAGGATTTTTGGCAATGTTTATATTAAAATTTTTTATCAACAAAATTTCAGTCTACTACACGGATGCGCAAGCCCTAAACGATCCAATCACACAATACATCGAGGGACGTCTCGGAAATCGTAGGATATTTTGGTGCCCAAGTGGTTATGGTGAGTTCTTACGAGCAGTATACCTGGATCGTGAAAACATTAATTTTAAATAAAAATAACTTCAAATTAATGCGGCTAAGCGGAAGAAGCAATATTCTAATCACAACACTCGCGGTATCCCAGTTATCGATTTCGTGCACTTTCAGAAGAAAAACTTCTCTTAAAAGTCTGACTTCGAGTGTCTACACTGCTACACAAAGGAAAATGCATACTTACTGAGTTTTTTATCTCTAAATTATTGTTGAAAATTATTTCGGAGCAATTTCTAACAATTGCGGATGACATTCTCGTCTGTTTTGCTCGGTGCAGCATCGGCTGACATCGATTCGCAGTAATACCTCCAATTAGCGGATTAGTATCCACGGTGGAGCTCCGAGTATGAGCATGGATCGATGGCTATGGGGTTATAGAGAATGGTCGTGGAGTTATTTTGCTAAAATAAAGAAATTTTTACGAAATTTTATGAAACTCCGCTTAAATATCTGCCGTAAATCGGGCGGTTACGGAATATGTATTTTGCTGAGAAAATTTTCTAAAAATCAAAAGGTCGTGGGCCTTTCCGTGCGTGGTTTTCGCAACCTACATACTAGCTTATGTGTGAATTTTTATGTAATTCTGGTAATGGCATTAATGCATTTTCTCACTTTTAATGACTGCTTCGAGCAATGTGTATGTTGCGGCACGCGTTGGCATCTGCCGACGTCTTGCATAAATAAAATTAAAAGAAAACAAAAATAACGAAGCCCATCTCCTTACTAGAAAATTGATTGCTATTGCATCGCCTTCGCAGAATATCCGAAAGTCTCCTATGTGGCACGCTGCTGCGCCCTCTACGTCTCTGCCCTACCCTTGACCGAGGCTACATTCGCAAAATTATTGGCTTCTAGATTTTCAGTAGCTTTCCATACATGAGAAGACATCCAGCGTTTAATTTATTGATTTATTGATCTGTTCAGGTTACCTGGCGTTCTGCCCGCAGCCCACCGATTGGGACAACTACAACTGGTGTTGCACATGGCCCTATATGGGCTCGTGGAAGCCGTCGTGTTGTCCGTTTGCCATTCCAACCGGTGCTGTGGTGGCCATCATCATCGCTGCCATCGTACTTCTTGCAGGTGAGTCGTCACCGATTGATTATTGATTGATCCTGCGACGCACGTGACGCGCGTTGATCGATAAGGCAATCAATAGATATTTTATTTCTCGATGAATCCATAACCCTCAACAATATTAGCCGATTAAACATTAATCTGATAAAAACAAGGAACTTACTATTGATCATTATTGATTTTCTATTCTTCAGTACTGATCGGCTTATCATGTTGGTGTTGCTACTGCTGTCCGTTATATAAGCAACTGTACGAGTACGAAGACGATTAGATCAACAGCCATGACGTCACATTATATAGTACCTCTCTATTGATTTCCCGTTCGAGTGTGTGCAATCGATTATCGATTTTACCGTGTGATGATCTAACGCTTCTCTGGTGGAGATGAAACAATCCACCGTTCGGCTCATTTTTTCCAAATATTTTGACATATTCACTATCAGGAAGCCCGTCCTTTTTTGAACCCTAACTTTCTAGCGCTGCAATAGCAGACAGCAGAGATTCTCTTTCATCCGTGGGTTCTACTTGTATGTATGATCTTTATCAGTTACATGACTATTATTAATAATACCGCGACGCGTACGCACGCGCGGGCCCCGTATAGGCTCCGATCGCGTCGCGTCGCGACTTAAAACGACACGACGCTCGGAGTGAGCCATGAATGTAGCGATGTCGATTTTTCTTATATGCTCAGTAAAAGTGTGCTGATTGTATTTACTTATTCACTGCTGTCTGACAGTTAGTCGCATTTTCACTTCACCCAAGCTTCGCTTCAATGCCCATCATTCTGCAGATCATTGTGATAGCCTATGAATTTATGTAAATTTTGAACGCTGACATGCTTTGAAATATACCCAAGATTTATTATTATGTCTATCATGAATAAATACTATTGTTAGTTCTCTCGTCTTACAGTGAACCACTCTACCTCCTGAGCCCACATTCATGTAACTTCATGAAAGAGAGGGCTACGAATAAAGGTAAAAGGTAAAAGTGTCTGCTTTGACCACTTCATCGGAGGACACGCCATGCACTCGTTTTACATTCGGAATCGCAGAGGCATGGTGAAGGCGTATTTGGTCTATACAACGACTTGCAGGGGCTAGCCGCTATACCAAGTCAGTGTTTTTACCTTCCCAAACAAGAGTGGTTCCAACATACCCGACCTTGGAAGAATGGAAGGCTTGGTTAACCAGGCGAGGATCAATCGCTCGACCGTGTGGATGTTAGTGGCGCCTCTCAACCCTGTGCCACGAACACCCCCAATGTAATGGCTGAGCCACGGAATCCGTCGAAAATAAGCAGTGGTGCTTACTATCAAATAGGTATCCGATACCCGCCGGATGTGAATTATACCTCGCCATAGCCCCTTAATATGCCGAATAGCGCGGCAAGAATATGATGGGATCGCCTGATAAGGGAGGTTGCTCTGCGTGCTCCGAAGATTCACAACGAGACCCATATTGTTTTGTAGAGCATCTAATGACGATTACAACGGTATGGTTTGTTTTTGCTAAATGCAAATGGATGGCCCAAAAAAAGGCAAAAAACCTTGAAAACTAACCAGTGGCAGATGGGATTCTAGATCGCAACCACCAGAGATACCACCAGAATCGACCCAAATTCAAAAACAAATGTCAGATTCGTGATCAGCGCCCCAAATAACCCCTGTAGACAAAGTTTGAGCTAAATCGGTGATTTTGACCTAATCAGCCTTACGACTGTTGAGTAGTTGTTCGAAGGTCCACTTATCGAGAATATCTTTATTCAGAATGTTCCACTTTTTGGACTCTAACCAACACAGGGACTCCAATTTGAATGAGTTTCTTTGATTTTTTATCAAGATAGATCACTTGTGCTGTTGACAAATCCGCAATTCACAAATCTAACATCGGCTTTTCCCATTGTGTCTGACGTGCGCTTGCTAGGGTCCGTGGTAGCAAAGTTGGGTAGTTGGGTCTAAATCACCGATTTAGCCCCAACTTTGTCTACGGGGGTTATTCGGGGTGCTGATTGCGAATCTGACATTTGTTTCTGAATTTGGGGTCGATTTGGGTTGGTTCCGGTAGATATGGGTCACATACATATGTACTAGAAGACATTGTCGTTTGTGCATACTTTGTTGGCCATACTCCTCCTAAACGCGATTCTATCGTGCAACTGCGACAAAATTCCAAAAGAAGCGTATTTTGGTATCTAGCGTAGGAAGGCAAAAGAAAACGACAGCAAGGGGATCGATCCACCGACCATGAGATTGAGAGTCCTGCATGCTATCCACTGAGCCACCATGATGCAAGTGCTGTCAGTTAACACCTAGGAGTACTCTCGCCACTTTTTTCTCGTCACTAGTTAGTGGTAAAGATTTCTTGCTTTTTTTCGGGCCATCCATTTGCATTTAGCAAAAACAAACTATACCGTTGTAATCGTCACTCGATGCTCTACAAAACAATGTGGGTCTCGTTGTGAATCTTCGGAGCACGCTGAGCAACCTCCCTCGTGAGTAGGAATCCTCTGATCGTCTATAAGAGCCGTTCTGCATAGTGATCTATTGATCGAAGGCAGGCACTCCCACCCCTTCCACCTCAGGGCCCAGATTCATGAACGGACGAGCGATCTCTGAAACCGCGGCGCAGCCAGAACCAGACAGCAGAGTCGATGGGAGGTTGCCTTTAGCATAAAAATTTTAGGATAAATAGACAAAGCGGGGCGCCGTTCGGGCTATATCTCGGGCTTTATAGAGGGTTTATCAATGATGAATCTGGGGCCCAGGGCTGTATGCTCGTGCCTCCCGAGCCGGGGATTTCTCCCCGCGCAGGCGCCTCTCTGCCGCTGCCGCCGACTCTGAGCTGGCCTTCAGCCATCTTCGCCGCGAACGCGACGAAGATTCGTCGCGAACGAGCCAGAACCAACAGACTCCTCAAAATCGGGGTCTGTGAGTCTCGAATTGTTCTTATTATACCCATAACTTGGTTTCGAAGAATACCATACCCATAAACCAGATTCTCCTCCCCGGCGTTATTTCGTTAGACCATGCAGGTCATTCCCTTTATCACCATATAGTAGAATTAGATAGAGTATCACGAAGTCCAAAATTGAATGCACAGCCTATCCTCAAACACTGACTCAGTCAATGGAGCTACCAACTGCATCAAAACAAGTTTTATCAGTTGACCTCACTGTTCAATACGTCTACAAAAACTTTGCAGCCTAAGTAAATGCTTTATTTATAAGTCACTACCCATTTTCCTAATTTATGAAGTTACGTGAACAACACGTTGAAATCGACTAGCAAAACAACACCTAGTAAAATCAAATGAACACTGATAAACAACCTAAAACATGAAATGAAGTAGAAATCTCCTTAGCCGAGGTAGTTCTGATCCGATACGAATAAAATCAAACCTGATTCTCAAAAAAGTGTAAAGTTAAATTGTAACAACTGCAGATGTCATAGATAGCTATCAATTTAGAGATCTGGAACAGCTCACTGGGCGAGAAAACTCACAAAACAAAAAAGAAGTAATGCAGTCGTGCAGTTCAAAAACAAAAACCACCGATAAATTTACCACTTCAGCACGGTCTTACCCCGACCATGCAAAGCCGAAACTTTCTCATAGGCGGCCGGCAGTTCTTCGAACGAAAACACCTTCTCCACCATCGGAACAATCTGGAAAACCATACCATTTTAACAAAAAGTAGGCGCGAAAATGGATTGCAACCTACCTTTCCTTCCTCGGCAAATTTAGTCAACTGCGCCATGCAAGCGTGGTTCGGCATGAAGTAAGCGTAGGAGAACCATCGTCCTCTTTGCGCACTCTTCAATAGAAGGATCGAAGAAGGATTATTGATTATTTAGCACTATTCATATTTATTGTATTTTATCTTTACTTTATTTATTTACACGGTGACGTGTGCGAAATCAAACACATGAATAATAATACTACACAATCGTTCTGTGCTTAACTTCAACTAAAAACTAAAGTAGTGTAAAATGTTGGTAACTTATGCTGCCTATCTATATTTAAATACTAACTATATTTACTTATTTAATTACTTTACTATTCATTTATTCACTGGCTGACTATGTTTACATATTAACTAACACACTTTATATTGCAATGTGCAACATGATCTATCTGACGAAGAAAACAAAAGAATCGAAAGCAACACAACAAGATAGTCCTCCGGACCATGGAAAGAGAAAAACTGCTAGTAACCTCTCTAGTGACGCAAATTCAAAAAATGAGGGTAGCCGCTACCGTGGGTTATGAGCAGATAAAAACTACCAACGCAATGCGAGAGAAAATTTTCAAAAATTATGATTGTAAATACGATGCACAATTGTCACGACCTGATATGACTAGGTTAAAGCTTTAAAACTAAGTTTGAGCAGTTTCAAGGAAGACAACAATTTCGATCAGCAGAAAAAGCCAAACCCACCTGAAGGCTTCTGCAGAGGTACTTCGTCGCCGACGTGGCTAACCCAGGTAGAATTCCATATCGATCGGTATCTCTCATCAGAGGACTTACCACAGACACGTGGACGCTGTTCTTCCACACGCTCATTATCTGAAAATCTTGAATTTCTGACGTATTTGAGGTTTTTTGAATAGTTATGCACTGACATTGTCGCTCCATTTGGCCAAATCCGTGTCGACGCAGTCCAGAATCACCTCAAACGGCCCCTCGGCGATGAGACGGTCGCGCACATCCTCGGCTCGATAGTCAATCGGGATGGCACCGAGCTTTTTCACCATTTCGGCACTAAAAGAAATGTGCAAAAAAAGAGAATGCAAGGAGGATTAGTCGAAGGAAAAACTATAAAATGTAAACCTGTCTTTGGAGCACGTCGCTACAACTTTCTCCGTTCCCCAGGCCTTCAGCATTTGAATACACATCGTACCCATTCCACCAGAGCCACCGTGAATAAGTACGCGCTCGACTGAACGGGTAATAACGAATTATTTCAAAAGTTCGGGAAAAAATTATTAAAATCAAGTAATTACGTATGAGTCAATAATGTAAGTAGAAAAGGCGTGTATCGGGTCATTGGATGAAAAGTGAAGAAAATAAGAAGTAATCATGGCAGAAGTGCCCCTTCGCTCGGACGAGTGACCCTGCAATGGTAACTAGGGCAATGTTGGGGGTAGTAGAGAAAGAGGTAGGAAGATAGTGATAGTACGTGATAGTGATAGTAGATGATATAAATACCCTCTGACATGAACAAACATGTCCACATCGCCCTTGTCTCTCGTCGCAACTGTATTCAGACCCTTCTATCTCCAAAAGTCAAAAAAACGAGACGAGGCAGAAACACAGAAAAGTGCAGAGAAATAGAAAAACGATTTCGATGAGAAAGAGGAATACGCATAGAAGAATGATTTTCTATACTTTGTATATGTCATACTTACCTGGTTTCTTATAAGGGTCCATCCTAGCAACAGAAACTAGCGCTGCCCAGTTCGTGTTAGCCACATAGGGCATCGAAGCCGCCTGAGAAAAATCCAGGTTGGACGGCTTTCGTGAACAGCACGCTTCTGAAGTCACCACGTACTCGGCGTGAGACCCTTGCCAAATCGCCGGCACCACGGCAATCACCTGAAAAATCATTCAATATCTATTTCGCACTCTATTAGAACAATTATAAGTGATTCTAGCGCACTAATGATAATGATATAATCAGCAATCTTGCGGAGGATTTCCAAAAAGCAGCGGCCGAATGAGAAAATGTCAACCGATTCTCCTTGACTTTTCGACAGTACATAAACAATCAATAGAACGAAAGTATTCACATTAGAATACATAATTATTACGAATATAATTTGCCTATGCGGCTGCCCCCCCAAGTCATTGCATAGGCCAAACACGCATTCACCATGCTTCTACGATTCCGAATTGAACACGAATGCGCGGCGCGTTCTTACGGGACTGATCAACGCCGACACCTTTACCTTTAACTTGATGATCTGCCTATTCATGCAATCACAAAGGATCTTTAAGTTCAGAAGCAGCAGATAAGACACTAACGCTTCGATAACTTGTCAGCCAGGTCTACCGGGTTCCAATATTTCTTCACTTATTAGCAGTCAATGTCACGCTAGGAGCGGAAAGAAAATAGAATTACATAAATGACTGTCTATAAGTTGAAAAAATTCAGCGAACGATTTAGGCACCAGAAAACAGATGCAATCCTATCTATTCTGCGCAAAATACTTGCTACAATCAGCATCTCGTTAGTAACAGAACAACGGAGCGCATATTTTGAGCCTTTCAATATACTACAAAGAGGTGAAACTCAGCGGGCCAATCAATCTTTAGCTGGGATTTTCCCAACAAACCGACCATGGTACAATCTAGACCAAAACCAATACGCTTCTAGGTATGAGAGCCAGTTATGAGCGGCGGTATTATTCTCTGAACTAATCTTAGATTATAAGTTTCTCTCGTGATGCTGCGTGCTGATTGTAATGTTCTAGATTTCCCTTTCTGCTCGCTACTAATTATCGTAGTATATCAATCAATAAAATGGACAAATAAATAAGTCGGAGAGACTAACTGACCTCATCACCAGGCGACAATCCCTTGACACCTGCAGCAACGGACTCGACAACGCCAGCACAATCCCTTCCGGGAATCAGTGGGAATCTATTCGCTGATACATCGAAATCGGCCACGCGCTTCCACGTTCCCAGTATCTCTTTACCGTAACCCTTCACCATCAGGGTATCCACAGGGTTCACACTTGCGGCCTAAATCTAAAATATAAAATATGTGACATTTTTCGACACACGCAAATCAATTCCTGAACAAAGAATCCTATTTTCAGAGGAATTATTGATTACAAAATTATAGCGGATACCTAGGCTTTACTTATGAGGCCATATTAGAGATTTGGAGTTCTACAGCAACAACGAAGGCGCGCATGGTGTACTGGAAAGGGCGCTACTTCCACCAGCACGACCAAGTGATCAACTCTCAGTTCGGCTTTCTAAGCCCTCCATCCCTTTCGGATTGGTGACAGACTAGTCAGGGAAGGTGAAGACCTTGATTTGTACAGTGGTTGGCCCCACAGGCCATTGTATAGGCTAGATAGACCGCCACGCCTGAACGATTATAAATGGAAAACGAGTGCACGGCGCGCCCTCAGGGGAACACCGAGCGTTATCTTTTCTACTTTTAGCAACTGCGTGGTTCGAGGCATACCAATTCATCCGTAACTCCATGAAGAATCGAGGTTTAGACGTTAACTTTGGTAGGAATCATAACGAAAACGCCAAGGTAAACCTCACCTTAACCTTGACGAGCACCTGGTCGGGTTTAGTGAGCACCGGTAAAGGTACGGTCATCAATTGTGGCGGATCCTCTGCGGATTGGGCAACCCATGCTCTCATGGTGGCTGCCGTTCCTCGTGAAACACATCGCGAGACACGAGTAATGTACATCTGTGAGATTTATATTACTGAAATGAATTTAATAATCTTACATATAAAGATGAATAGATAAGAATTAAAGAGAAAGAAAGAGAGAAAACTGAGGAAGAAAAAAGGAATGGTAAGGGAGTCGCCATGCCTAACGAACGCATTTTCGATTGCCACATCATTTGTAAGCCATCGTTATCTCCGCAGGTTCAGCAGAAGTGATAAAACGGCTGATAAGGCAAAAGCTGAGAATTTCCACGACGAATTTTGGATTTTGGTTCAAGAAGGGATGCAATTGCAATTATCTTTGATAATTGCCCGTTGAGCGGTGGTTCTCACTCATTTAACAGCTGATAACCATGGTGGTAGGTCGATATTTGCAAGACTTTCTTCACCAAGAACCTCATAAGAAAAAAGCCAAAGGGGAAAAGTATCGCGGATGAGGATTCCTCTTAAAATGGTGATGACGGCTCCATTTTCATACAATTAGATCATTTGAGTGGGAACATGGGTCCCAAATGACGGATTTTTTCGCCCAATCTTGTCTACACTAGTTCTAGAAGATTTATCGGCTCATCCAGAAGAATTATCAGCTTAAATTTGAAAAAAAAGATGCTAGATCCGTGTTCAGCATGGGAAATAACCTCTACCCAGCCTAGCTGAATAAAAAATACTACCAAAAATACAGTGCAAAAATGAAAACAAACGAAAGAACGAAGTGCTCCTTTCGTCTCACACCATAGAGATAGATTGTGAAGAAATAACAATAATGTAATATTGTGTTATACCGTATCCAGGCCTCTTCAGTAAGGATGATGGCTTTTGAAAGATCATCAAGAATTCGAAAACACAGCTCGGAAAATGGATCGCCTCAGGGCACTTCCCTCACTCCGTTCATGGGCTTAATTTGTGATTGGCAGAAACACCATCCCACAAAGCATCGTACTTTCCACTTACTGAATATGATTGAGCGTAGTACGTTTTGAAAATGCTCTAGTTCTAATTCGCGCTGGAATAGGAACCAGGTCAAATTGGATGCGAAAATTTTCAACCGAAAAGGTTGAAAAACGGAGCAGAGCTGCACATACCTCTGCTTGACGATGTTTCGCCTAGAGTTCGACCCTTCAGGATCTTCGGAACAGTTTTCGAGGGTAAACCTTTTACCCCGAACTGGTAAAGTGTGGGTAGACGTATTTAGGCGTACGGTATCCTGGCTTGTCTGCATCCCACAGACATCACTTTGTCATCCTTGCCGGTATCCTCTAAAATCTTCTCGCTTTTACTTTCTTGTCGTTTTAGAGGTCTTTTTCTCCTGTTTATTCAATAAAAAGGTTATAACCTATAGGATGTTATCCTCTTTTGCAGGGCAAAATGTCCGATACCCAGAAAACCCCGGCCAAAGGTGACACTGGAGGAAAAGAGGAGAAAATGGAGGTCGAGGAGGTGCGAGAGTGCTTTGTTTTGTTTTAGACTGTCTTTTAGACAGATTCAAATTTGGAAAACATATACAAATGCTATGTGAAGAGCGTGTTATCACGCTGAGTTAAATTTTTATTTTATTCTCTTTTAAAATGCACAAAGTCGAACTATACTCGTTAACACTTGAATCTGGTGTGAGTACGAAATGAGTAAAGAAACCAGTACCACAAACTAGCTACTAGATGAAGGAAAAATAACGCGAAAATAAAACAGCTACTAAAATAAAGCCGTTTCTCTCAAAACTGCGCGCCTCAAATAATACGCTTTAATCTCAACATTGGGGAATAGGTTCCAAAACACTCATTTTTTCAAACTTCTTATTGATCACTGTTTTGATCAGCAATTTTGATTTGCATGATGATGTTACCATTACCTCCTAGAAAAATAAATTAGTTAATTTTATGAAAATCAACAGCAATTACCTGTCATTGTTCATTACAACTTTCCTAATTTTAGGCGCTCGATGAGGAGATCTTACGTATGGCCCCAGAGGACCTTAAAAGTCGCACTCATCTGCTCGACAATGAAATTCGCATTATGAGGAGCGAAGTGCAACGTATCAATCATTCCGTGTCCATGTTGAAGGAACGTATCAAGGATAACAATGAGAGAATCAAGGTAAAATGTTAATTTTAGTTTATAAATTAAATTTTCTTATGTGACATCCTTTGTAGGTTAATAAAACGCTTCCCTATCTTGTATCGAATGTCGTTGAGCTGCTCGATCTCGAAGACAATCAGGAGGAAGAAGGTAAGCTCGACCGGAACTGTTTCTTCTTTTCATCTGCTTTTTTATTGAACTTAACAAATTATTTATTGGATTATAATTTTACTTCTTCTTCACAGGAGCTAATGTCGATTTGGATGCGCACAAGACAAAATGTGCCGTTATCAAAACATCCACCCGAGCCACGTATTTCCTTCCGGTCGTTGGATTGGTAGAGCCGTCAGAATTGAAGCCAGGAGATCTCGTAGGAGTGAACAAGGTATGGACAGTCTTTTCATAACCTCTACCACCGTAAACTCAGTATTTTTCACTTCAGGATTCTTACCTTATCCTGGAGAAGCTTCCAGCCGAGTACGACTCGAGAGTGAAGGCTATGGAGGTTTGTTCCCGTTTATTCCGAGTTTCCTATACACGATCGCCTTACCTTAATGTATTGTCTAGGAGATAAGGATGTTGTTCTTTTTTTGCCACTTGCGTTTTCCTAACTCTTTATATTACTCTTCTAAAAGCGGTTTTAGTCTTCGTTTGAAAAAAAAAACAGGCTTTGATTTTCATTTTTATTCCACTTACGTGTACAAGTTACGTTCATTTGTAGGCATATTCTCATGATATTTCAACTTTTCTCTTTCTTCCTCTTTCAACTGCTCCGCGTTTCACCTTTATTCCTATCTTCCTATTATTTCCTCCGATTATTCTTTCCTCATAATTTTATATTTAGGTCGACGAGCGACCATCTGAACAATACTCCGACATCGGAGGATGTGACAAGCAAATCCAGGAGCTTATTGAAGCTGTAGTGTTGCCTATGACTCATAAGGATCGGTTTGTAAACTTGGGCATTCATCCGCCAAAAGGAGTGCTGATGTATGGACCGCCAGGTGGGGTCTGAGTCTATTACGGCGTTATTTATCCACCTAATATTTATTTATCTGTTTACTATGTACGTAGACGTACTAATAATGAAGCGGTTAGTAGAGTGCGGCAACATAATCATGAGAACACTGAAGAATGTGAAATTAAATTTAAAAATCTGTTTTTTTTTGTTTTGATCTGTTTTCGTTAGTTTTTCCATGTAGAGAATTTTCCATTTAAATTTATGGTATTGGTTACATATTTTATTTACCGGAGACTTTTTAAAAATCCTGTTTAGGTACTGGTAAGACGATGATGGCTCGTGCGGTTGCCGCTCAGACGAAATCAACTTTCCTGAAACTCGCCGGCCCGCAGCTGGTGCAGATGTTCATCGGAGACGGAGCGAAGCTGGTCCGTGACGCGTTCGCACTAGCTAAAGAGAAAGCTCCTGCGATCATTTTCATCGACGAACTTGACGCTATCGGTAATTTTGTAATTTCTCTTTTTTGTCCCTTTTTTGATTCTCATCATCTTCCTTTTCTCTTCTAGGCACGAAGCGTTTCGATTCTGAGAAAGCCGGTGACAGAGAAGTGCAGCGTACCATGTTGGAGCTGCTCAATCAGCTGGATGGCTTCCAGCCCAACGACGAGATTAAGGTGCTTTGGTGTTACAAGCATTTTTTAAAATTTTTTAAAAGTCACCTATACATTTAGGTTATTGCCGCTACTAATAGGATAGACGTCCTTGATCCTGCTCTCCTACGGTCTGGTCGTCTTGACCGAAAGATTGAGTTGCCACATCCAAATGAGGATGCTCGTGCGCGCATCATGCAGATTCACTCTAGAAAGATGAATGTGAAGTGAGTTTATTTTCCACTTCTGTAACTGCATTTTACTAGGGCACAGGGGTAAGAGGGGCTGCTACCATCATCACGGTGGGGCGATCGATCCTTACCCGGACCAATTAACACGTTGACGACAGCGCCTGTTTCGCGTGTCTGGCGCGTGGGACCAATCGATTTTCTACCGTGCCGAGGCTGGCATGATGCCGGCATACGGCGAATTTTTTGAAAATGAAAGTGAATAGTAAATCTCGAAGACTACATATACAGTTCTGTAATATCAGGGATTGTGACTATTCCTTTTTTTGCAATGAAAATGGAAAAATAACAGCTGGTAGCTTTTAGAATGTCCTTTTTCCCTATCCAGGTTTGAAAAGAAATTGTTATTTGTTCATTGTTTATTATTTGTTTATTCTAATGACCAATATTTGTTTGTATTTATTTGTTTGTTTCAGTAACCAGTATTTGTTTGTATTTATTTGTTTCTTGCAATAACCAGTATTTGTTTTTACTTGTGAAGAAAACCATCAAAAATTCCAGTAAATCAGAAGCCAAGAATCATTTTCATAGACCACGTTTCCTATAACAATGTGCTAAGGTCTGCTAAAAAGTGGCTCAAAAACGTCCTCCGAAATTCTGAAATGTATCGAGAAAAATACAAAAAATACAAGACTGTGGCCTGGCATCATGCCGAACGGTCCCATGCGGCCGCTTGGGCGTGGCGTGGCATCATGCCACACTGTCGTCAACGTGTTAAACACTTCATCTCTCCGGGAGCGGGTAAGTCGGTACTAGGCTTGTCTGGGAAGGTAAAGACACTGACTTAAACAGCGGCTGGCCCCTCAAGTCATTGTATGGGCTAACGGCGCGTTTACCATGTCTCGCACTTCGTGTAAAGGTGAATGCATGGCGTGACCATAGAGTACTGATTAAAATCGACCGCTTCACCTTTTACCTCCTAATTGTTTTCTCCATTTTTTGTGGACGTTCTGCTGTTCATGAGATCAAACGGCATGCGAAATTTAATTTGGTTTTGGAAGAAATAAAAAATGTTCACGTCATTCCTTTTTTTCAGCAAAGACGTCAACTTTGAAGAACTGGCACGTTGTACTGATGATTTCAATGGAGCACAGTGTAAAGCAGTTTGTGTCGAAGCGGTGAGTCTCGATCTTTAGCCGCAGCATCATGTTACCCAGTGTTTAAACTATACCATTCTCATGTTCAGGGTATGATTGCGTTACGACGTGATGCTATCGAGGTTGTTCACGAAGACTTCATGGACGCCATTCTGGAAGTGCAAGCCAAGAAGAAGGCCAGCTTGAACTATTATGCCTGATTTCTCTCGAACATTTTTCTATTTCTGTTCTCGGTACATCTGCAGAGCTCTACGTGTTCTTCTTCTCCTGCTAACTCTCGTTGTACTTGGCCGGTATTTCTAGTTTATAATTAATTATCAATCTTCATGCGATGCTCCTGGGCTGAGAGAAGTTTCGAGCAGTTCAGTCCTCTTTTGTCTCTGTGTATCTTCGTCGATGATGCGCGATAATCTTCCTACTACACTTGTAATTTATTACAAAATGTGATTAAATTTTTGAAACTGACTGTTGTGTACGTGATCTCTCGAGTATATCAATGCTACTGATTGCAAGTGATTGTTCGATATCAGAACTGATAAGGAAAATATCAGCATGCGAAAGTGCTGAGCGGTTTGGTGAGGTCTATTGCCACGAGCTATCTGGGCGGAGTGTAGTGACTGGTCACCGTCCACTACTTGGTAAGGTTTACCCTGAGTTTCACCCATCGATTTTTCATTGTATTGTTCAAAGTCCTAGTTCAGGTTCCGAATGTCGTTGCCGTTCGAACCGCTCCCTCAAGGCCGAGTGGTAGAGGTTCCAGTGCCACTAAACCGATTCCCTCTACCACCGAAGGATGATGAGGTGCTGATCCGAGCCGGTAAAAATAACTTTGGCCTTCTGAAGGTGATCGAATGGGACCACATGGATTTGTCGCTGTTCTACCCAGCCGCTCTAACAAGGTAAGCCCAAAAAGGAAATATTTGAGTTCGTTCCTGAGAGCTTATGGATTTTTTCAGCACTTGGACCGTTCGTACGGTTTTATATCCACTCGCTGTACTAAGAAGTCGTCTGCAGTTACAGAAACAACATACCGTGTACAGAAGTACGCTTCATGCGTTTGCCAGTATATCTAGAAGAGAAGGGATACGAGGCTTATATAGGGTAAGCTCTTGTTTTCGGTGGGTATGGGCATTTCGGTTTCCAACACTCAATGGCAAGATAACTGCTTCATTGCTAATCGGTATCCGGGGTGATCTTGTGGTTCATAATGTTACCAATCCTCGACCACTCTAACCAGACCTTCCATCCCTCCTGGTCAGGTATTTGTAGCAGCAAACTCACATGGGAATGTAAAGACTTTTGGGGACTGAGCGGTGAACCATTTGACTTTAGGCTATATTGTACCAGGAGGGTCACAGTTGACCACACCTGGCGGGTCCGAGTGGGCGAGCGCGCCCCTATAGACCACGAAGGTGTAGTCAAACGGTGGCACTGCGCCATGGGAACAGCAGAGATCGCGTCGGGACGTGGTCAAAACGAGGAAATCGCGCCAAGAGAGCAAAACTAGATCAAGTTGGGGGCGTGTCCGGCCAATGGGAGTGCGTGGCCTTCAGAATAAATAGAAGGCAGGAAGAAGAATCCGGATCCGTCCACAATTTCTCGGCTCATCTTGCTGTCCTACTCTTCTCCTAATAAACTCTTAGTAGTCGTTGTGTCCGAACGCATTCCGACGAGTGCCAGCCTCCTACAGTTACTATATATGCCCTATTTGTTCATTTTCTTGTAGGGTTTCTGGGTTACTGTACCGCAGATTGGCTGTTCATTCATTTACTCGACAGTTTATGAGAAGTTACGTGCCGTACTCAATCAGGATTACAATATGCGATCCGTTGCCGGCATATCTAGCATAGCCGGTGGAGCTGCGAGTTTCGCTTCACAGGTATTTCGTCTATGAACTTGAATATTCATATTTACCTCGTCCTCCTAATCATCTCATTCCATTTCATTGCTAAATCTATTCTCTTTTCTTCTTTCAATTTTTGAGAATTCTTCGTCTTTCGTCGCTCGTTTTTGTTCCAGTCATCGCTCATCTCCTGTTTTCTATATTATTAGCTTAATTTTTTGGTAAAGAAAAAATACTTGAGTTACCATTTCAGTTGATCTTCGTACCAACCGATATTGTCGCTCAATATATGATGGTATACTACAGAGCCGACAAATTCATCTCCGGAAATGATAAAGCCATTATCGAATACGTTCGAGGTGAACAGAACACGCGACTAACCCTAGGCATGCGATTCTTGAGAGCAATTTATAAAGTGGATGGTCTCTTTGGATTCTACCGGTATATTCCTTCTTTTTCATGAATGTTTTAACAGGATTAACAAGTTCGAATATTTTTACAGTGGATTCTGGGCGTCCTCCTTGGTCTACGTGCCGTCTTGTCTAACGTTTTGGCCAGTGTACTATTGGTGTCAGGATTTTTTCAACTATGTAAGTTTCACTGGACTTTTTTATTCTTTATTGCTTTTGCTTAAATCTAGAATATTCAGATGAGAAGGAGAAACGTAAAAAAAGATGACGGACCTTTGCTGTTGGATCAAGCGGTGGCGGCTACTTTCGGAGGCGCTTGTTCGACCATAGTCACTAATCCTATGGAGATGTTTCGTATAAGACTTCAGGTGAGCCCCCGTTAATGTGTCGTAATTTTGTTATTTCCACAAAACTGCTCATTTTTAGGTTCATCGTACGTCGTACATGGACACATGGGAACGAATGCTAAGGAACGAGAAGCATCACATGTTTACCAAAGGGTTGGCACCGAGGTCAGTTTTGTTCTTGCTCTTTATACCCTGCTTTGTTTTCTTATTTCCTCCCATTAAGAACCCTAATTTTTCGTGTTGAAATTCCAGTTTTGCAGGCTTCTGAGCAATAGCACGTACTCGTGCGTAGTGATGGTCGGCTATGAGATTGTGAAGCGATTCTGCGTTCTTCCCGAGTACAAGGATCGTGTAAAGTGGTAGTCATAGTGACACTGAGTATAATTTATAGTGATCTACTTTCAATTCGTAGTCTTTATACACTTTAATTAACCCAAAATTTACCTACTCGGTAGAGTTGTGGACTTCGTTGATCTGTTACAATTGATCTGTACTAGAACTAGTCATGTATGTCTAACATAGGCGATGATCTAGTCATACTCGTTGATCTTTATGTGGTCTCTAACATTTTGTGTGCTTGTTCAGACTGAGGTCAATAAACGATTTTTCATGACTTGGTGTATTTTATGGAGCTGAACTCGTAGTTTTCGCCTCAGTACCTTAAATATTATGTCAATGTAGTTTTTTTTGGCTGCAAGACGGCTAGTAATAATACAAACATGCTTTGTTGGGTCAGCAATGTTTTCGACGAAAATTTGGGTAAAAAACAGTGACCGTAGGACTGACTTGACTCCAGGTTTGGTGTTGCATATGAAACAATACGATGATATGATTAATGAGGGCGTTTTCCTTTTTTTCTTATTTCTTATTTTTGTTACCTTTTCTAGCATTCCAATCCTACTCGAAATTTGTCCGCGGCTACTCGGCAAATCTCAACTTGAAAATAAGCAGTGCCCTCCTGCTATCTGTCTGCATTGAGTAGAGGTGATAGTGAGGTATGTTCGGAAATAACCTAATTTTTCTGTTAGGGTATTCATTAAGGGGCTAGTAAACAAAATTTCTGACGAGTCAAAATATAGGAATGTTAGAATTATCTAATTCTAAATGAAATTTAATATTCTTCAAACCTACTTTCAACGGTCACCGTAAACGAAAAAATGTCCGTGGGAAGATGAATGTGATGACTCATGCACTTTGTGTTTTCAAAGTGACCGCAGTGTGCCGCAGTGACGAGTTTCCGGTTCACCTTTTTCTGATGCAATTCCAGAATTGTGTTTTAATTTTTCAATTTTTTTATTTTATAATATATTTCTTGCGATTTATTGAGTTGACCGAGTCCGTTTGTATATGAATATCTGCTTTTCTAAATTTCAGAAAGTGACTAGTAGTGAGTAGAAGCAGCAACGCTGTCAATGCGCTATCTGTCGCGCTTGGCAGTTCAGTTACGAGGTCGCGATCATTGTTATCCTTTCGCGGTACGGTAGAAGTTCTGAATTCTAAGCGATGGCATCAGAAGTGTCCGAAGCACTAGATGTCACATCTCAGGTGGGTCTGTATTTGTCTCTGATAAATATATGGCTTTATTCGCTTCTTCCTTAGTATTTTTTCCTTTCAGCCATTAGTTTTTATCTGATGGTGTTTCCTATTATTTACGTCCATCGTGCACCTGAACTTTATCTTACAAATTTTTATTCTGCATTTTTATCCTTAGCGGTTTCTATACCCTCCGCTTTTGCTGTCAGAACTGTGGAAGTGGGCTAGTTTTTTAGATATCAAACATTTAAATCAGGTTTTTAGTAGTTCAAGAGTTTAGTAGATTCATTTTATTACTGAATGAGCACGCGTTCGTGACTTCGAAAAATTGCGATTCCATGCACATTTTGAGAGCAATTCGCGATTAGCTTGTCGACTAACCAAACAACGTTAGTGTCCTTTACCCGCTCAATTTCGAAATTTTGGAAATCGATCAAATAATGCTTCACTGGCAACTCAGGCTCATTTTGCTTCAGGAAAGATTGTTCGTAGTGGAATGGGAACATCTGAACCTCTGGCGTTTCTATCCGTTAGCTCTTGCCAGTTCGTGGTCGATACGATGCTTGTTATATCCGATGTGAGTCGCTCTTTGAACATAGTTTTAAAATTTTCAAATATTTTGTCTATTTTTTCTGCTTTTTCAAAAGTACAGTTAGTGGCTGGGGTAGTTGTACACTCTCCACAGAGTTTATTTTTATTACCGAAAATCGGTTTATTGTGTCCATGTGAACTGTGTAAAATCTGAAGCGAAACAGATTTTTGAGATATTTTCGCTCTGTTCTCAAGATTTATTGCGCTTTTTCGACAAACTTGTCAGATGAGGTCGCTCCTTAATCAAGAACAACAACTCCGATCAGAGTGTGTATTATTTTTTCTAAACGTGTCAGCTGGTCAGCTACGGACGACTTGATTCATCTTCATCAACGAATTTTCGATATTGTTGTTTTGTAAATTTTAGGTCAGTTGTAAAAAGTCGTTTACAACTGCAACGTCAGAACAACATGTATCGAGGCATGCGCCACGCGTTCGCTGAGATTTTAAGATCTGAGGGTGTTGGAGCGCTGTACAGAGTATGGTGCTTTTATTCACTTCGATTTATTGATTTTTAAAGTTTATCGTGTCTAGAATATTTTCAAACGTTACATCAATAAGAGCCTAGGGAGAAGCAGGAAACTAGTGTAATGTCATCAATAATTGGAATTTTTGAGCCCTCCTTATTATCAGTGACTGTTTGATATCCTGGATAATCTACAACACTGGATACAAAACTTGGATTCAAGTTATTTGTCCAAGATTTAAGTTTTGATAAATCGAAATAAATTGCTATTTTCTAGGGCTTTTGGATGACACTTCCACAATTATCGGCGTCTTTCCTGTATTCTTCAACGTATGAAAGAGTTCGTGATCTCCTACAGGTTCATATTGGTATAAGAAACCCCTCACTCGTCTCTGCCTTAGCCGGTTGGTTTCCATGCATTGAATTTTTATGTTTTGGAAGCTTAGTTCACCTGAATGTTGATTTGTAGGAGGAATCGCCTCTCCATGTGCCCAGTTGGTGTTCGTTCCAACCGATATTGTCGCTCAACATATGATGGTGCATAACAACCCGGAAGCTTTCGGAGGCGAGTTTCTTTTTTCATTTTCTTCCCTTTTTCTCTAAAATTACACAACCACAAATGGATGAGTATTTCAGGAAGTAGAAAAACAGCAGCTGTTGCTGTTGCTGTCCGTAATGACGGCTTGGAAAATAGGCTCACTTTAGGATTACGTGTTGTTCGTGCAGTTTACAAGGTCGATGGCCTTGCTGGGTTTTATAGGTTCGTCTATTTTATGTGTTCTTATTTTTGTTGTTTCTATGCTTATACGTTACGCTATTATGTTTCTAGTATAGATCTTGATGGTAACATTTTAGAGGCTTTCTTTCGGCAGTCATGCTGTACATACCGTCGACGATGGTTTTCTGGTCAACGTACTATCATGCCTTGGCCGGCTTCCGACGTATCCGACTTAAAGTGAGTTTTTTTTCTCAGATTTTTGTTTATTTTGACTACATTGTATTTTGTTAAGTTCTTTACTTTTCCTTAGGTTACCGAACTCGAACGCGGTGTAAAACCAAGAACCTCGGCGGACGTCGACACTCGAAATTTTTTCATCGATCAGGTCGTGATCGTGATTGCTATCTTTTTTTTTGAAGGGTTATACTAGTAATATTCCAGGCACTGAGTGGATCAATAGGCGGTGTGGCTTCAGCTTGTGTCACTAATCCTTTAGAAATGCTTCGAATTCGATTGCAGGTAAGTGGCTTGGTGTCCCACTTCTTATGGGCTATATATGTGCTTGTTGGAGGAAATTTTCCATCAAATAGCGTTGAGAGGCAGAAGAATCGAATAAAGGTCGATTGTATTCATCTATTGGTGGTGTTTTAGGTTCATAGGACTAATTACGCAGACACCATCAAACGATTGTGGAAGTATGAAGGTTCGAGAGTTTTCACAAAGGTTAGTCAGAGACTTCGTCCATTTACTTTTTCCTTTTTGATGGATCGCAGCGATTCGGTGGTGCACAAAACTCCGCGATGAATGTGAATTGAAGACACGATTTATTTATTTATTAATTTATTTTGAAGCGCGAATCCTCGCGCACAGCACATTTCGCTAAACGAAAGCGTCAGGTTGATAAAAAGGGTTGACAAAGGTTGTTAAGATTGATAAAAATGAGTGTAAGATTGATTGCACAGACGTCATTCGTGTGCGTTTTATTTGTCTTCCGCTTGCTTGCCTCCATTTTTCATGGACTTTCGGCGACCTTGTTCATCTATTTTACTTATTTTCTGCGATAGGTGGCTTGGTACAGTGGTAAGAGGCGCTACTGATAACGGCACGGTCGAGCGATCGAATCGCGCTCGGGCTAATCAAGCCTTTCTTTTTTCGGATTCGGGTAAATTTATACCATACTTGTCTGGGAAGGTAAAGACACTGACTTGGTATGGTGGCTGGCCCTCATTGTATAAGCCAAATACGCATTCACCACGCCTCTTTGATTATGAATGGAACACGGAGGCAGCCGCGCGTCTCTAGGGAATTGATCAACAACTACATCTTTACCTTTCATCTTTATTTGTTACGATGTGTTACTATTTTATTTTTTTTACTATTTCGTGACCATTGTCTTACATTTTTGTAATAATTTTTCCCTTATAACTTTTCTAATTTAGGGACTAGCGCCTCGAGTGGTCAGCAACGCTCTCTACTCGAGCTTAGTAATGTTAGCATACGAGACGGTGAAGAAAGTCTGTGTCCTGCCGGAATATCGAGACCATGTGGTGTGGTAGATTATCACTGTGTTACTAGAATCAACAGCATTTAATATTTTAATAATAATAATAATGATACTGCCCTTGCCTATATTTAATCGTCATTGCCATCTAGTCCTACTCACCGAAGCTCCTCCCATTTGCATAGCTAGGTATGGTGGCATAATCGTCATTGCCATCTAGTCCTACTCACCGAAGCTCCTCCCATTTGCATAGCTAGGTATGGTGGCATACCCTGAGGTATTTCTAGGCGGAATTGATTTATCAAGGATTTTCGCGAGTCTTCAGCGTATCTTAGATTGTTGACCAAGTGATCTTGTGATAACTTGCATCACAAATTGAAATTCACACAAGAATTTGTTTCGTTAATGGGAATATGCTCAAGATAACTCGATAACGATAGCAATTTAGTGATCTGTGATTGTTTATAAGGTTGTGTTTTCTATTTTTAGTAAGACAAATCCAGTATTAGACGATTTAGTGTCTCCTAGGTTACTGTTACGCCCAAACCTCAGATACGAATTGATGAGCTTTTGCGTCTGATTTTATTGATTGATCGATTTGCTAGCTGTTATCGTTCTGTTGAATCTGTCGGTTTACTCGTTGTGATGAGGATATGTACTGTACTATGCAGGCTAAATAATATTGGTAATAAATTCTTTCATTTCAAGTAACATCCTTACTTTGTTGATTCCGATGATTCGTGCCAATCGATCGATATCTATCATTTTTTAGTTTTCTTTATTTTTTTCTCGCAAGCATTTCGTGTTCGTGTATCTCGCAAATTTCCCCGTCGTACGGAGGCATTGAGATGGATATGCGTGTGAATGGTATCGGGTACCGGGCTTGGTCTTAGATAGAAATATTGGTTAAGATGATGGTTGTGGTTTGATTTTCCAAAACCCTATATGTGACCGAAGCGAGAACTATAATATAATTCCTGGGTATGTTTTTCTCATGTGGTCGATTATCACCCTGCAGTATACCTTACGGACGAGATCCAACCTGGGTCCAGATTCATCATCGGTAAACCCTCGATAAACCCCGTGATATAGCCCGAACGGCGCCCACCTTTGTCTACTTACCCTAAACTTCCTATGTTAAACGCAATCTCCCATCGACTTTGCCGTCTGGTTCCAGCTGCGCCGCGGTTTCGGAAACCGCTGGTCCGTTCATGAATCTGGGCCGTGGTTTCTTTTCCATGATTTTTAGTCACCAAGCATCATCAGAAAGGAATTATTGGCTGGGTAGACAGCACAGCTTTCATTTGCGGTATTTATGATCTGTAACGGTTCTGAATTCTATAAATCAAAGTCGTCTTAGCCCGGTCTCCGAGTCCTAATGCAGTATTGATCGCAGGTGACGAATTCCCTTGGTCAGGTTGGGTTAACTCCCGTCATTGATGAAATTTACCCAGTGGATGTTGATTCTTTCACCATGAGCTCCATTTTCCCTTTCAGCGATGTCAATCCGCCGCGGATTGTCCCGATTCGACCGGGTAAACCAGTGGTTGCAGTTCGCCCGGCAATGGCATATTGTCGATGCTGACCATCAGGTATTCGTTCTTTTCTCTTTTTGTTTTTTGCCTTTTTTTGTTTTTTCTACGAGTTTTTCATATTTTTTATTTTCCATTTTGCTTTACTTAGGACGTATTCCTACTCGGAGAGCATGTGGCGAAGCATCTGGCAGGTAAACACAAGCCCATATGGCACCGTGAGACCGACTGCGGTGATCATGTGGTGGTGGTGAACTGCCGGAATGTGGCCATGCATGGATTCGATTGGAAACATACATTGTTCCACTTTAATAAGGTATTTTCATTGATTTTATTTTTAATGATGCTACTAAAGGGGCGCTAGTTTTATCTTCTTGCTGGCCGTCAGGTTCTCTATTGATTATTGATTTTTGTAAATAGCCCAGCCTCACTAGATCATATCATGGTGCTGCTACGTTTAAATATCACTTTAATATGAAAATTTGACCAAATTTTGACTAGTTTTACACAAATTCCTAACTGTGTGCTTACAGATGAATTCCAAAACTATATATGTTTCACGATTTATATTTATATTTTTTCGTGAATTTATATTCATATTTTTATTTTTTTCTATTTATAATGTTTCAGGAATATCCGAAATCAAAGGCGGACATACCAGCATACCAAATCCACGAGTACGATCCATGTCGAATAATGTTCTATGCAGTTTACAAGGTTAGATCCAGCTAACTATTTATATTTTTTCTATTTTTGTTGTACAAATAGAATGTGAAATTTTACCATTAAGTAAAATTTCACATTCTATACTGTTAACTATTTTTATATTATTTTTTTAAAATTTTTATTGTATAAATAGAATATGAAAATGTACTATTAAGGCACTGGGAAGAAGTTTAATACGTCGCCAACAGATACAACGACTTCACCTGTTTCCCGACACCGATATGCCGGAATTCATTAAGCAGAATTTGGGAAGCCAGGTGTGTTTCCAATAATAATATTTTCTAATTTTATATACATTTCTGAAAAGAATGTTCGATTTTTATGTGATATGGTCTATAGTTTTCGAAACAAAACTTCACTCGTTGTAGCTGGAACAAGTTCAACGGATACCGAAGCGAAGTGACGAATATAGCCCTGAAGAACGGGCAAATTTTCCCAAACTGCTCAGGTTTACCATTTGTCCATAGCTTTTCAATTCCGATTTTTTTCAAATTTAACACGAATTGCTGTTGATTGTAGATTCCCTGCTCACCATGTCGAGGACTGGGAACGCAGCATACCCAATCCAGGACGATACGAAAAACCAGGTCCAGGAGAGAAAAAGTAGAATTTAGAATAATTCGGTTAGCTTGTTATTATAGTGTTTGTTATTGTTGACTGTATACAGCATCATTTATATCATTTGAACAATTTGTTTACTCATAATGGCAAGTCACAGATTGAATGAAAGGAGAGAGAAGAGGATAATAAACCCATCTTTAATAGCCGTACAGTTCTGCAGAGGATTTTTTAGAAAATGTATATTATTTACATATCACATCTGTTCAACGTTGCCGCATCAGACATTTGGCAGGGATGACTATGACAATTCCGAAAAACGGGGTAGCAGTGAAAGTAGTGACTCTGACAATCGTAAGAGATACAAATAAAAATGAAAGAGAAATGATTACAATCCTACCTAGTCCATTATGTTTATACCCCAGTACTGAGCGGTAATCCCACTTATTCGGATGAACGACGCAGCATATTGCGGGGGTACGTGTAAACCGGACAGGATACGTCCGAAGGACTGTAAGGAGTCCTTCCAGTTTGAGTCCGGCCAGTCGACACGCACATTCTCCTCGCCAGCTACGGTGTTGAGGAAGCTGAAAGGAATATTTATTTATTTATTTAGGACGTGACGGAAATTCCACCACGTAGTATAAAACAACAAAACCAAAAAAAACACACACAAACCACTAAACAGAAACGCCTAGAGTTAACAAACAAGAAAACATTGAGATTTAGCATGACAAAATCAAGATAATTGCCTACGAGCAAGATAAGACTTAAATTGAGGTAAAGACATATTAAGAATGATTTTCTGATTTCTGATATAGATTTTCTGATAATACAAAACTTTTGAATGGGCGCGTAATGCGGCGGTAAGAGTCGCCATTTCCACCCGCACGGTCACACGATCATCGCCTCGTCCAGAAAGGAGTGTCGACACAGTCGTCAGACCCAAGTCGAAGCGAAGGAAAAAGTGTCACAATGTCAAAAGTGTCACAATATTGATCGATGGTTGCACAGGAGGAGGTGGCACATAAGAATGAGAACAGTATGCCCAACCCAGGAGAAGGGTTCTGGACAAAGGCAATATGATATTAGGTTGGTGCAAAAGTTCCCGGACATTTGCGACTTCTTGAATTTGAAAAGGATTTCCCCGTCATTTTCGGCTCCAGTCGAAAAATGTTATAGAGAAGAGAAGACCGTTGATGTTAACGGTGCCTACTTCGAATGACTTCTTGCTATTGTCCAGATATTATAAAATAAACTGTTTTGTATCCCAAATGTCCGAGAACTTTTGCAGCAACTTAATGGTGTCGTAACTTAGCAAAGCACCACCAAGGGGACATCATAAGCAAGAAAAGTGGATTGTCAAAGCCCATAAATGATAGCGATAAAGGTAAAGTGGTCGGCGTTGACCAGTCCCCCTAGGACACGCCACGCACCCGTCTTCCATTCAGAATAGTAGATGCGTCGTGAATGCCTATCGGCTTTTACAATGACTTGTGGTTGCCAGCCGCTATACCAAGTCAGTGTCCTTACCTTCCCAAAAAAGTCTGGTACCAACCCCTTACCCGATCCTCGGGAGGGATAGAAGTTTCAGTTAGCCCGGGCGAGAATCGATCACTAGAACGTACGAGTGTCAGTGGCGCCTCTTATCACAGCGCCTCGGGATAAGTGCCGAGGATGAAAAAATCAAAAGATACAAAAATTATCGACTTTGCAAAAGGTCACCTCAGGTGTGATCCGGTCAGGACCGTTTTTTCCTCCTCAACCAGTCGAAGAACTCGCGCCGCCAGAATTCTCGTCATTGTCTGAAGTAAACGATCTGTCTGGCCGATTTCGGGCATCTCACGACTCGCCGCTCGATCATCTCCAGCTCGCAAATAGCACAGCACTTGCTAAAGTTAAATACCCTTACAGATACTTGGAAACACGAAAATCAAAAGTAAAAACAATATTTGTAAAATAGAACACCGTTATCTGAATGGTATCCACAGTCAGATTCCACTCACAAGACAGTACTTTTGCTAGTGTTCTGTCTGTCTCAGTTCCTTGTTCCGCTACCTGAAACAGTAGAGATTAAACTTTTTGACGATCATTATTAATAATAATAGTAATAAATTTAAAAAATATCGACCTTAGCAAGAAATTGATGTCTCCGTTCAACCACGGCGTCGTCAACGCGGTCGAGCGGTATCAAAGGATGTGAATCGAGCGGATGGAAAAACGCTCGTTGACCAATCGGACAGAACAAATTACGAAGAATGTGACTTCTGATTCCAGATGAAAGCTGTAAATAACGAAATTTAATGAAAAAATAATCGATTGAATTTGAAAGAAACTGGATAATCTCACTTGAATCGCCGCAGCCACAGCTAAGTGGTAATGGTGGAGTACCAGATGATAGTTCACCAGTGGTTGGCGTATAGCCAACTCCACTAAAGAATCTCGTGAGGCGCCACTGATCTGCAGACTCGCTGGAGGGTGTAGTTGAGCGATCTTGATAATCAGAAATTGATTGATTGGAAAATTTGTAAGATCTCTTTTTGAAGTCACCTCTATCAAATGATCCTGCTGGACGTGTGATGGCGGTGGCGAATCCCTCACATCATTCATGAGCATTTTTAACAAATCGTGACATCGAGACAGGAATTCCACCTACAGAACAAGTTATTATTAAGATAAAACAAAATCAGGAAAACATAAAGATAATTATGAAGGCAAAGGGGGCAGCGTTAATCAGCCATCGCCCTTGGGACGCGCCACGCAGCCGTCTCGTAATCAGAATAGAGAGGCATGATGATTTCATGTTTCACCTACAGAATGACCTGTGAGAGCCAGCACTCGTTCAAGTCACGGTTTTACCCAATCTGGACAATTCTGGTAACAATTTATCCGACCCCGGAGGTATGGAAGGCTTGGTTACTCGGGCGAGAGTGGATCATCTGACCATACGGGTGGAAATAGCGCTTCTTACCACTGCACCACGCTCTCATGAGGAAACGGTAACAGAGTTATACATGTGATAAGTGACTCACTATACGTATCTCGGGCATTTGCAAGTGTTGCCGGGCTTCCCTCTCCTTAGGGCCTCGTCCTGTCTTCTCAATGAGAAGGACCGCGGCCTTGAACCTCTCCAGTATGAAATTCTGCCACATCAGCACCACCACACCGTGGCGCAGTCGGCTGTCGTTCACTTGCTCGAGATATTTCAGAGCCAACTAAAATCCAATTTCAATTACAAAAAAACTTCATAGTACTAGTTGAATGGTCCCACCTCGAAGTTGTCAAAGTGCTCCGAGCTCCCCTTAAACCACAGACTCATCAGTTCCCAAGCGATATCGCAACAAAGCAACGATTCCTGGAGGGAATTTGGCAACAGGGAATGAAGCTCCTTCAAGTCTTCGTTCCATAGTAGCTTCTCCATCAATTCATCCGGCTGCCATCGTTCTCGAGCAGCTAACGAGGCTATCTAGATTCGAAATGATCTCAGGCAGTTGATGAAATTCCATATTGGTAAACCCAGTGGTCCTAGGTAGAGAACAAACCTGCTCCCTGAAGAAAGCCCTCGCACAGGTGACTATTTTCGAGAATGGCATCGGCTGCTTCAATTTGCTCGTCAGAAAGGCTGCATGCATGGCAAGAATTGTACAATCGGCGTGCTCCGTAGTGGGATCAACAGGCTCCCAGTCATCTCCTGAGCAAAACACTCTTTTGACACGTTGACGACAGCGCCTTTTTCGCGTGTCTGGCGCGTGGGACCATCCGATTTTCTAGCGCGCCGAGGCTGCGGCATGATGCCGGCATTCGGCGAATTTTTTTTGAAAATGGAAGTGAATAGTAAATCTCGAAGACTACATATACAGTCCTGTAATATCGGGGATTGTGACTATTCCTTTATTGCAATGAAAATAGAAAAATAACAGATGGAAGCTTTCAGAATGTCCTTTTTCCCTATCCAGGATGAAAGGAAATTGTTATTTGTTTATTGTTCATTATTTGTTTATTCTAATGATCAATATTTGTTTGTATTTGTGTTCGTTTCAGTAAACAGTATTTGTTTGCATTTATTTGTTCCTTGCAATGACCATTATTTGTTTTTACTTGTAAAGAAAACTAGTACACAATCACAAACTCCAGTAAATCAGAAGCTAGGAATTGTTTTTACGGACCACGAGGTTTACAATGACTTCTAATCTTGAGGTATATAGTGGCCAGACAAATATTTCCCAAAAAATCGAGATAAGTCAGAAAAGTAAATTTCAAAACTGTGACGCAGCATTGCGTCACACGGTCCCACGCGGCCTAATACGTATGACGCAACATTGTCTCACACGGTCGTCAACGTGTTAAATAAAAATAAATAAATAATGGATTAAAATCAAATAATAGTAATGAAAAATTGATTTCTGAAAGACGAACTTGTCTCGAAGAACTCGCATAACTTTTATGCTTATTCATTTCGCAAGAAAAACTGCTATAAAAGAGGGATATCTCCCTGGACCTAACTTTCAACTGGCGATTTCAATGCAATAAAAAAACGGCGCATAAAAGAAATTTCGAAAAAAGTGGACGGTACGTGTTCGCGACAATTCAAACATATCATGACCAATCGGAAACTAACTGCCTTACTTACCATTCAAAAGAGAATTCTCCTCGTTATCATCAGTCTCCATGGGTTCCTCCGTTGCAACAGCGCTTTTATTCTGCAGTCGTTTCCTCACCAAACAGCATGCCGCAAAGAGTAGCAAACCCCGACTCAAATTTGTGCTGTAAAATAGACTCTTTTTGCATTTTTCACAAAATCGAATTAATTTGTGCTATGTAAACATTGAACTAACCTGTCCAAAGCTGCTCTTTCACACTTTTCCAACGAGCCTGGATGGCGGTCTTCAACGTGGGCGATAAATTCACACAGATTTGAAAATCCAATAGCGCCCATTTTAAGATTGGATCTGATGAACATGAAACAAATCAGATCGCAGAAGTCTTCCTGAAAGAGCAACTTTCAGGATTATAGTAATTGAAAAATAGACTTGACAGAACGAAGAACATCCACGCAAACGAGCTTGATTCGAGAATGTGGAAGCGTATTCTGTTGCAGGTAAAGGTAGAAAGTAAATGTGTTGGTCAACTCATAAAGCTGCGCCATGCACTCGTTTCCCATTCAAAATCGTAAAGTCATAGTGACTACGTATCTGGCTGATATAATAACTGGCGAGGACCTGCTCAAATCATTGTCGTCACACCTTCCCAGCCAAGTCTGGTACCATTCATCCGTTCCCAGAGGGATGGAAGGCTTAGCTACCCTAGGCGAGGATCGACCACTGGACCGTACGGGTGGATGTAGCACCTCTTACCATTGCACCACTAAAAAAATAAAAACAAACCAGGGAAAAGGGTAAATAACCCAGAACGCTGTCTATCAGCGTCTCCACATCAACCTGTCCTTGTAGAATTCTGTCGAAAACGAATTCGCCGAATCGCAACATGTCCACGTCCGGGTAGTTTCTGAAAGTATGGGTGGGCTAGAGTATGGTCACCAATATAAATCAATATTTATACATTTGGGACCACTCCATATCTCTAGAACAAATCACTATTAAAAAATGGTTGTGAATAGCAACAATAGGGAATCCAACCTCTCCCACAGAGCACCACTTGTAGATCTACAGTCCACGAAAGCCAGAAATTCACCAATGTTCATCAACGGTCGCTGATCACTGAAAGGATGATGGATGGGTCAGACAATCAAAACAGACAGAAATACAAAAAGAAAAGGTAAGGTAAGAAGTAAATGGGTAAGAGGGTTACAATTCATTGTCTGACAGTAAAACTCACCTTTCACCGTAACTACAATGTCTGTTGATAATTTCCTGGACCTCGGCATTGAAATGAGACTCGTGCAGTTCACCATTAACAGCTTTCGGTTGCTTTCCATATTTGATAAGTCTACAGTACACATTAAGCTGACGTCGAACAAACGCAAGCAGTTCTTCTACAGGACCCGCAGCATCGGACTAAAATAAGGGAATCGATTCTGCTAGAATTTCGAATTTTGAACGGCGATAGAGCTGATAAAAATTTTTTACCTTTGGAATATTATCTAGTAATTTCTCCAATTTTGACGGATCACTTATCAGCGGTAGCATCATCAAAATCAATTCCCGCTTTGATTTTAACATTCGCAGTAAACCATAGATATCCATGAATGAGTCCAAACTAGGAGAGGAGGAAAACTGAAAATCTTGAAGTTTAGTGAAAATCAGAAAGAAAAAAGAAAAAGAAAGACGCTGAGAAGTTATCAACCTTTGACAACAGCAGTTGATCGTGTTGATCCTGGGAAGTTACTCGTAACATGGAGAGGCGGAACGGTACGACGAGCCGGTAGAATCTGCCCTGTAAATTGCTCATTCTTGAGAAAGCAATAGAATGCAACTAAAACCAGAAAGGAAATGAAAGAGAAGAAAGAAAAAAGCGAGAAAAATGTCCCTATACATTGGAAAATATCTACCCACCTGACTATCGGCAAAAAACGCATCATGCCGCAATTCTGAGTTGTGCGAGCCACATAGGACCGACTGCATACCGCCGTCCAGCAGTACTCCAGCTGGGTCAACATGCACGGCTCCAACCCTTACACCGCTCTGAACAGCAAAGGTTAAATTATGTGACCAGCAAGTAAGGGTTAACCTACATGGAAAAACCTTGAAATTTAGCACCCGAAATGAACCAACACCAAGACTGCAACAAAAGGAATGATTATATCTGTGAAAAGTGGTGAAGATTTACCAGCACATTCCATATCTCTAGAAGAGCCCGACGACGCGCAAATATCGCTAGAAACAGGGCGGTTTGGTTGCCTTCCGACGAGTTTACCCATGCAACGCTTGCTTCACGGTAGCCTTTCCAGACTCGGACTATTTGTCTATTCGCAACCTGAACAGAAATCGACGGTCGTTATCGAAATTTTCAGAAACAAAGTTGAAATTACCACGTCGAAATGAGATAAAAAGGAAAGTAACACTTATTTTTCATTTTTCCCGAATCATGTGCGCGTTGCGGTGTAAAGTATGTAAATACAAACCAGCACTCCAGCGGCCTATCGGCCGACTCGAATGAAAGGGAAATTCTCGAAATTTTAGTTGAAAGGAAATGAAGAATTTCGTCAGCTCCCCTGCCGCTGTGGGTGCTCTTGGTATTCGGTAACAGACTATCGCGGCGGGACCCATATGAGCCACCCACTACAAACATCGCCGTTTCGCTTATTATATAGTAGGATACAAATATAAATGAATACAATTCGAAACAAAACTTACATCGATCAACAGCACTCTGGCTACATGATCCACAACCGCGATAAGGCCCCTGGACACATCAAGAACCGCTTCCATTGCCAATCTGGCATCGTCAAGAGTGGCCCGAGTGGTGACCACATGAGACGTCTGTGCGACTGCGGTTTTCTTTCGTGGTTTAGTGGAAATTCCCAGCATATCACGAATACCAAAGCTTGGCACAAACTAAACGATATATAAAAAAATGCAACTGTAGAAAAGAGGGAAAGACTTAACTACAACCCACCGATTTTCCATATTTGATCGCATCTGACCAGATCTTCTTTCGATCGGCTTCTGAAGTCCATGCAAACGTAGAGAATACCCTATCGGATGTGTACAGGTAGGTAGAATACATGGGCGGTTCGGCTGCACTGATCGTCTCCTAACAAAAATAATTCTTCCGAATGATGGATATGTGATATCATGAAATATCAGCGAAACACAGAAACCAATTTTGAAAAAAAATAGAAGGTATGGTTACCGACAAAACAGAATAGTGACACGTTAGGTTATATGCTCTTGAAATTCTAAAAAAAAGGCAGAAAATTATACCAAAAACGAAATTTACGTTATATGACGCCATCGAAGCGGTAGCGTATTGCTCGAACGCCGACTGCTGGTGGGTACCGGTGAATAGCACATGACGAATTCCATTTTTACTAGAAAATGGTAAAATTAACTCGCATAGTGAAACGAACTAACACGTTCAGGTAGCTTGTAGTAAAAACTTGTTGCTTTTATACGTTCACCTATGCAGCATAAGTACTTGTGATCCTTCTTATTTCTTTTTATTCTAATTATTTTATTCTTTTTTATTCTATTTTCATTTTAAATTCATCCTTTTCCCAAGAGATACCTATAAACATACTTAGGCAAAGCAATACGAAATACGAAGAACTGAATAAGTGAATCATATGGAATTCATTCTGTCCTCCAACTTTTTTATAAGTTGCATTCCTGATCATACTCAATCTATGGTGCAAGGAAAGCGCACATGAAAAAGTGCTAATTTCCAGTTTAAGAACAGTGTAGTTTGAAAACACCAGAAGAAAATAAAACACTGAAAAAGCATACACGAATACTGATCATAGCTTACACTTTCTCAGGCCTTAACCGATCCACATCCACCTCCAAAGTTTTCGCCAGTTGTTCAGCAGTCTTCTCTCCTTTGGCTATCTAAGAATTGGTCATATAGGAGAGAAGCAACTTGCTGCCAACCAATAATTGTAAATATACCGCAGTTTTAGCCTTTAACAGCGTAGAGTGCAGGCTGATAGGATCAACAGCGAAGAAATCCACCGCCGTCACTATGGTGAGCTGTTGAGCATCTTCGGTTTGGTCAAACGTAACCCACAGTATATCTGACTCGGAGAACTGCTCGAAGAACAGCAGAGTGCCTAGAATAGGACAGTATTGTTTCGATACAAAATAAACAAAATAGGGACGAATGAAAATGAAATAAAAGAGGGTAAAATAATCGAATACCTCTTTCCGTAAAGAAGACCACGTGGCCATTGGACATTCCAAGCGCTATTATGAGACAGTCTAGCGGTTCAGAGACCCTATGTGTTCCAAGTCCAAACAGGCAACCGCAGGTTATGTTGTCCTAAAAAGAGTTGAAGGAGTGGAAATTTCGTTACTTTGACTATTAACTATTTCATATGAAATAAAAATTTTTGCCGAAAAGATTCCTTTTGCCATCTATTACAAAAAAGGAACAGCAAATGACAAGAATTAAAATGGAACGATTTGATTAGAAAATATAAAAAATGCTCACCTCTTTCGCAAAACCTAGTTGATAATCCAATTCTTTCAGGCATCTTATTTCTAGCTCCTCATTCGATGCCGTCCTAAATAGTCAGAATCGTAGCGTTCGACGGTAGAACAACATCGGGCAGTTAAAGGGTTATTTTGAAACTTCAGCGTCATTTGGAAAATAAACCACAACAGATCGCGAAAAAACAGAAGGCTTTTAAGCAGAAAAAGAGCAGCAATTTGCTTTCCAAAAAATACTTCTTTTTGCTGCTACTAGCGCAAACTTTTTAGGGGTAAATAAGAAACGGAAAACTTTCTGAAGCGGAAATCTGCTTCTGTTGTTTTCAAGGAAAAACCTAATGCTGTCGATTAATGTAAGAAAACAGAAATCATGAAGAAATAATTTTAAAAAAGGTTGAAAAGACTTTGGGAAGTTGTAAATAAAGCTCACCTCGTTAACAACGCAAACCGCTGCTGATTCACCAGAAGAATATAATCTAAAGAGTTATAGGTGACTAGACAGCAAAGAGATAGCCAATCAAGCGGCGATTCGTCGGGTACTTTTTGAGTAGGTTGAACCTGAATTCACTACATTTGAAAAATTGTAATGTAAAGCAAATAAGTTGGTCTTGGGGAATAAGTATTAGAAGGCACATTCTAAAAATGAAGAACTCAATAAACGACTTCCCATCAATTCCTAATAGGAATTTGAGATATGCAAGAACGACTAATTAATGAATCTTCTCAATGAGAAAATTGTTCGGCTTAAATTGCATATTTTATTTATTTATTTTGCATTCTATACTTCTTACCGGAAAAGTTTAGCTTACAACAAATAAATCATAGGCGTTTAACTCGGCCTGAGAATTCCTTGCATTCATACCTTTACAATCTTATTTACCTTTGCCTTCTATTCAAAATAAATAATATCTAGTAAGACTGACAACCTGCTCGGCGAATTCCCAATCGCGAACTCCGGCCGGCTCTTCTGGATCAGGTCCATCAAGGTCTTCGCTGCTGATGCTTACGGTTCTCTTAATGAATCGATCTGAACAACGATTATTAACAATGAGCTAATCGCAAAGTTATCACTAGAAAGCAAAAATTGAAAATAAACTTGAAAAAAAATTTAAAGGTAGCGGACACACTCACGTGACTCCTCCTGATCACCACCGAGCAGGTAGTTCTTTACTTTATCGGCTAGTTCCTTATTGAAAATTAGATTTTGCTCTAACGTGAACGAAACGGCCATAAAATCACTCTTGCTGTAGGATCACGATTTCCTCCACGTATCCTCAACAATTCCCTGGAATATCGCAAAAGTTTTAGAAACAAAACGGGAAATTACGAACTAGAAGAGCAACGAGGCGTTGATTCAATTATGAGGAAACGAAATGGAAAACCAAAAGAAAGTATGATAGAAACCAAGAAAAGAAAAGGAGAATGAAATGTCGGAGAACTGTTCCATAGGGCTAGGGGCCTACTCGCGCCTATGCATACAAGGTAGCGACGAGTTTCCTCGGACCCGATTTCCCTTCCCGGTACTCCTCCGTGGTTTAATTTACCCGAGAACGGCTTTCAACCCATGAGCCCCACTGTTGTCGAATAGATCTAAAAAACCCATGACCTTCACCAAAACACGGGACCAAACACTTTGCGCGTCGCCGAAAGAGTGTGTCTGCAGTTGCGGACACTTCCCACTCGTTACGACTGATTAGTAAGATACATAGTTACTAGCTCAAATCGCACTGCGACGCGATCGGTGTTCGGGGCAGCCTTTGAATTTTAGTGAAATTTTAATGTAAAATGTTCGCTTCAAGGCTTAGTATGGTTATGGTGAGGTAAAACTTAGTAAATGAACTTATTGACACTGTTATACCCAGCACAGGAGGCTTATACCCAGGGAAAAAGCTGGAGGCCCTTTACATTCCAGGTAGTGCTCGGAAGGTATGCTCAGGGAAAGACCGTTGGCCACTGGGGCAACGCTAACCGCGAGAGGTTCTGGGATCAAATTTCAAATACCGGCCCTCTCCCCAAGCCTCGTTAGGGAATGTTCTTGATTGTTTCCCTGAGGCAAGATCGTCCAGCAACCCTTCAAATCAGGCGAAATATGAAATAGGATCCTATTACTAGAGCTTGTTAGATTGTGAGGGCAAGAGTAAAGGTTCTGGCATTGATCAGTCCCCTAAAGGCGCGCCACGCATTCGTGTTCAATTCAGAATCGTAGAGGCATGATAAATGCGTATTTGGACTATACACTGACTTGCGGGAGTGAGCCGCTATACCAAGTCTGTGCCTTTACCTTCTCAGGTAGGTCTGGTACCAATTTACCCGACCCCGGAGGGATGGCCGGCTTGATTAGCTCGGGCGGGGATCGATCGCTCGACAGTGCGTGTGTGAGTAGCGCTGCTTACCACTCTGCTGGGCGCGCTCATATACATAAAGGCTAAATATTTAAATTCCCCTCTGTGAATCACCGTTGCCCTCTTATGGTGACGATTTGCTTGGTTTCCGCTAACGAACCCAACACGACCCACTCAAGTGGAACAGTTTTTCCGTTCGAGTGCGGCGACCTCGATCGAGTGGGGTGGAGGGCGGTTTGAGCAGCACCCACTCTGAAACACAACACGATTCGGCGAAGGAAACTCCTCAAAAGATCCCACTGGATCTAATTTAGGGTAAAATTAGAAATTCCAGGCCAGAATTCCGTGCTTAGCAATAAAAGTTTGCTCTGAAACTCGAAAAAAGACCGAAATAATCCCAATTCACGAAGATGAGCAGTGAATCTATGAGTTCAAACTTTGAAAGTCGTGTTTGTGGGAAGGCGTTTTACGGTTCTTTCTGCAGTCACAATACCACTCACAAATCAATTGTTGGGCAGGACAGTGGACCACCATCAACTCATCAATTCTGATAGTCTCAACTAACTCTCCAAGACGTTATTGTTTTTTCAACATATAAATGAAACAAATTTACGGTGAAGGTATCTTCCAACGACTTCCATGGATCAGCCGCGTTCATATTAATCCCTTAGCTTTCCAGACAGGTCCAGTACCAATTCACTTACTGATAAGAAGACAAAAGTGTGCCGATGACCCACGTACATACTCTGTCGTGCTCTGTAGACCTTTCCTCCCTCTACCATACTCACTCGTGCTCTCTGGCACTCTTCTCCCTCTCAGATAGTCTCTCGCACTCTCTAGTACCCCTCCCTGTCCAACACTATCTCGGCTTTTCTCGCATTTTCTCCTTCTTGACTTTAATTTTACCCATACGTGCTCGCGCTTCCTAGCACTTGGCTCCCTCTCCCACACCATCGCGCCCATTCTCGCGTTTTTCTTCTTTTTTCCTCAATTTTACCATTATTATCCCGCGCTCTCTACCACCCTCCTACCTCTCCCATACTCTTTTTGGATTTTGAGTAAGTTACAATATGGCGTCTATTCAGTAACTTGTAGGTGTTAAGCGCGCGCGTAGTACAACAGTAAGAGATGCTACTTCCACGCGCATGGTCAAGCCATCGATCCTCGCTCAGGCTGACTATGCTTCCATTCTCCTTAGGTCGGGTTGACTGGTGCCAGATTTGTCTGGAAAGATACTACAAATATAGCGACTGGACCCCTCAAGTCATGGTATTGGCCAGATATTCACCTCTACAATTTTAAATGGAATACGAGTGCGTGGCACATCCCCCGAAACTAATCAATGCTGACCATCTTACTTTTCTAAATAGTATTGCAAATAGCTTTGAGGCTACAAATATCTGTTCTCGACTCAGAATTCTACAGTTTTCTATCATCTTGTTCTTCACGCTCTCTTAACTACCATGCTGCAACTTTTCGAGCTTACCGAGTGCACGGCGCATTCTCGTCGAGCTGAAAGTCCATTTGCACTGTCCGACGGCGGTATCGTAACCGAGGACCGGTTTCATTTTTGCGTGTCACTGTTCGATGGTCCGTTGTTGACTCGTTGTGGAAGGGAGGGCGAGAGGAAGGGGAGAAGGCGGAGATTGTGGGAATTTTTCGTCGACACCGCCTCGTTCGATAGACAACCACCACAGAGCACCGCGAGAAGATGATCTCCTACCTGCCTCCTTAACAGGTACCCTTAGCACTACTTTTTTGGTCTATTTTTTCACAATTATTTTATTTCTAATATATTTTCAAGATGATTGTTCTGTTCATTCTCTGCGGAGCCGTCGGGGTCGCCTCGCTCTTCTGTCCGCATCCGTTCATACCGGAAAATGGTCATGTGGTGTTCGACGCTCCGGCACCGTATCTTCCGAATACGGTAGCGAAATACAGGTGGGTAGCTGTTCTTCAAAATTCCTCATAATTCAATTTAGCAGTGATTGCTATGAATTTAGTTACTATGAAATACTATTGATTACTATGGAATGCTATGAATTTATAATTTAGCAGTGATTACTATGGGATTGATTTATTAATTCTGATGGCTAATCAATAATGATTGAGAAAACGGTGTATCTACTTACTGGACGAAGACAGAACTAGAAAAAAAGGAAAAATGAGAAAAGAATGAAAAAGGATACTTTTCTCATCTCTTTTTGTATAGGAGAAGTAGATGTTGTAATGACCGGACCAATTGGGTAGAAAAGCTACTGCTCCGGTGGTAGAGTGGCCTACCATCCCTGTGCCGAGTCGAGGGTTCGAATCCCGCCCGAGCCGCCATGGTTGTGATGCACCTAGCACCATCATTTTGTTTAAAAAGTGGTTCTTTGATATTTTTTGACTTCCGGCAGATTTTTTAAATTTTTTCGGGAAGAAAGCGTTAATAAGGGCAAGCGAAATGACCTCAGAGATCATGACCAATCGTGACGAGCCGATAACGGTTATAAATATTCCCTGTTCGATCAGTTTGGGTTCTTCTTTCGTTCCTCTTTTTTCTTTTTCTTCTTCTCTCTTTTCTTTGTTGTATTTACTGATCTCCACTATCGTATCACCACGACAATCTGTCCTCTGATTAGTGCGTACCTCCAACGGGAAGGGAAGGATGCCTTGAGGGTAAGATAGGCGCTGAATTTATTGCACTGCTTGTTTTGGACATTGTCACTGGGTAATAACAGTATACCCGATACCCTAACCTAGCAACGGCTTATATCTACTGGTAGGAGCGTAAACTTTTCACGGTTTCCTTTTTTACTTTTTTTGTAGCTATAAGTGTGGATTTGAAGACTTTAAGACACCCCTGCTTGGAACTTTTTCCTGTTCTATCCTTGAGCCAGAAGCGTAAATCTGCACGATAAATCATCTGTTGTTCCTCCTCAGTTGTCGACTATAAGTGAGAACTGTGAACTTGTGGATATAGTAGTTTGAAAAAGTAAAAAAAAGTACGAACAAGAAAAAGTACAGCAATTCAAATAGGTGGTATGTAGTCAGATATTCTTTTCTTCTCTAGTTCTTTCCTCGAGTTCTTTTCCTCTAGCCAGAACCACTTGCAAGTTTTTAAACCAAAATGCGTTCAATCGATTTTTCTCAAAATAATTATTTTTTAAATTTCAAAGAACTGAAGAAATAATTTCAGCTGTGCTACCGGATTCGAAAAAGTCGGTGGTACGGACGAACGGATCTGCTCAACGACCGGTCAATGGAACGGTGAGGCACCGGTGTGCGCTATTGATGTTGCCGCTGGAAAGCCAGCCCTACAGGTATTTTTGCACTAAAAATCCATTCTGAGAAGGAAAAGTGGGTGAAAATAAATTTCGACGAAAGGGAGACAAAAAAGTGGTGGTGGGAAGGTGATGTGCTACAGGGTGTCCCAAAAAATGTACCCATTGTTTAAAATGCCATAACATTGGCGAAAGTGAATCAATCGAAACGAATCATAGCTTGGATGAAAGCCAAGAAAAAAAATGAAGATTTTCTCTGTATTCTTTCTTTGTATTCTATTCTTTGTATAATATTAAAGAAATTTTGTATTCAGTTTCTCGGCTTGCGCCATGCATTTGTCTTCCACTCGTATTAGCAGGGGTCTTTGTATCATCACCTTTGTTTCTTTTCCTCAAAATCAATTTTTCATCCATTTGTCTTCTTTTAAAAACAGAATTTAGCTCGAAGTTCTCAGGGCCTAGTTATATATCGTAGACTTATGAGGTTAATTCGTGGTCAGACATTTTCTGACTGGACCTGAGCATGCTCCCAAGTGTTTTAGAGTGATTAATCCCTTGGGATGCGCCATGTACTTGCCTGCACCGGATTATTGCTTTGGTTTTTAGTCATCTGGCGACTCGGCCTATTCCATCTCCAGAGGACTTTGCACGATCACTGAGAGCGCTCAAGGTTCATGGTGGTGAGTGTGCGGTGCATCAAATCGAACATAATTTTGAATATTTTTATTTATTTTATCGCTACTTACTTTTATTCTCTTATCACTTTTCCATTTATTAATACATCTTCCCATGTTGGGCATGTCTTTCCCGAAACAGTCAAACGTCAGCTAACGTCTGCTAACGTCAGCTATAGGACTCAGCCCTCCATTTCATGAGTAGAATGCCACCGTCCACTTTACCATCGCAGGAGCCCAGGAGCCATTTATACTCGGCAGCAAGGCAGCGCCGTAGATAATCGGATTGGTGGATAAATTTGACGATTTCTCGGAATCGAATCGCAGCTTAGTAGCTTCCTTTTTTGACCGAGAAATGTTCCAGCGGCGCTAACTGTTATGGCGCATCCCCTGCGTCTCTGCTCTATACCATTGCTGGGCGGGTTTGCCGTCAGTATAAATGAGCAGCAAAATGTCGTAGGGCAGAAAGTACAAGGAATCGCTACTCTATATCCTATGGTTATGCATTACTAGCTCCCAATTATCCTTCTACATCGATCTCTTTATTATAGGGAAGTCGATTTGCTGAGCTCTTACAACGTCCACGGCTTGGCTATTCGATTAGGAGCTCAATCGACACCTCTACTGAACATTTATCTGATCGAGGAGAACGGTGATCTTCGGGTATGTTTAGACAAGCCATTCAGCGGTCTGCAGGCCGCCAAATAAATTAATGAGTAGTAGGAAACATGTATAAAACATTTATAATAACAAATAAAACGAAGAACGAAAAGCGTGCAGTAAAAGACGGTGAGGAACCGATGAAAAAAGTCACTGGGAGTACGGTAACGGACAATCGCGGCGGGACCCTACAGTGGACAAACAGACATCGTGGTTTCGCTTATTTATCGGTATGATAGGGTGCGGGATAATTGAAGTCTTTTATTTTTCTCTTTCTCTCTTTTAACTATTTACTTGTATGTACGCTTGTGTTTACAAATCTTTTTATCTTTCAGCAATGCGACGCCAGCGGCTATTCTTTTATGGAAAACGCAACCGTCTACATAAACTGCGAACTCAGCCAAGTGCAGAAAGTGCGGATCGTCGCCGAATATCGTCTGCACCTCTGCGAAGCACGGGTTTACGCCACGAACGCAGGTATTTTGTGGTTATTTTTCAACGATTCATAGAGGCTCTTGAGTCGGAAGTGGGCAAAGACCCAGGCTTTCTTCCAATAATTCAGGCTAAGGAGATTAAAAAAATCTGAGAGGAATTTTGTTTTCGTTTCGTTTTTCTAGCGAATACGCTAAGCTGTCTGCACTTTGGACATTGACCATCGGACGGTCAGGCGGCCTAGTGGTGAGTGAGAGTGTTTGCGAAGCGATTCGCACCGACGAGTTCACTGCCCGACCCCGGCCGCACCACAGAGGGACCAACGGAGAAAGGGGCACTCCCTGTCAGGTTGGGGCCGGCCTTAGGCCTCGTGGTCCGGCTCGCATTCGCATACAAACACCTACTGAACAAACAAACTGGACGAATTCAACACCAACACCACGCACCGGCTTTCACACTCCACCACCAACAACAGCCGTGAATTGAGCATCGGGGATTATCCGGCCAGCACGCGACCTTACCCAGGTCAGCGGGCGGGTTTGCTCTTGGGTAAAAAGATCCCCGACTTTCCGAACCGATCGCTGTCGTAGAAAATTAGCCTCGAAAAGGAGAAAAAGTTCGGGTCGTCGCCGAATATCATCCGCACCTCTGCGAAGCGCGGGTTGACGCCACGAACGCAGGTATTTTGTGGTTATTTCTCAACGATTCATAGTGATTCTGGAGGTAAAGGTAAAGGTCAAAGGTAAAGGTGACGCTGTTGATCAGTCATCTAAGGACGCGCCACGCATTCGTTTTCCATTAAGAATCGTATAGGTATGATGAATGCGTATTTGACCTATACAAAGAATTGCAGGGGTCAACCGCTATACCAAGTGAGTGTCCTTACCTTCCCAGACAAGTCTGGTACCAATTAACCCGAACTCGGAGAGATTGGTTAACCTGGGCCGGGATCGATCGCTCGACCGTGCGAGTGTCAGTAGCGCCTCTTACCACTGCACCGCGCACGACCCGTGCCAGCTGTATCCTAATCATTCTAGATTTCAGCTTTTCTAGAAAATTTCTCCTTTTTAACGTTCTTATTGTTCCATGGCGCTTTCCGCTCGATTTTCGACCGTCCGACTGTGAAATTTGATAGCCACCATCAGCTGGTTCCGGATTTCGCCGCCTCCCCTCCTCCACGGCACCGTCGTTTGATTGACAATGCCGGACGTCGTTGAGTACGATTTCCGGTTCCGACGGAAAAACTCGCTTTTATTCTATTGGCAGTCTTAGATAGATGGAGAAGGATCTTCTAGCCAGAGAAGTGCAAGCAAATATGAGCTGGCGACAGCGTTCCGGAGCTTCGTTCGTGAGCTGAAAGATAGGAGGGTAGACGCGAAAAGGGCCCAAGGAAAGTCGACTTTTATTAGGGTCAACCCGGGATTTCCAGACATTTCCTGAGAATATCGGCTTATCTTCCACCATTGCTTATATCATTTTCCGAATTCGATGCAGCTAAATCCGGCTACTAAAGAAGATCTTCTTCGTAGGTGAGATTTGAAAAACGATTTTGGTAGACAAAAACCGATTGAGAGCGATGATTTCTGTTTATTTTCTCTCACGACGTGTGTCCGCAATTCTCCGCCGGACGTTTCATTGCAAGCGGGTGTTGACAGATCTAACGGAGACAGTTCCTGAGCCTGATCGAAGGGGAATGTCTAGCGGGCTATGCTTGCGGTAAGAAGGGTTCAAAAGGAGAGAAATAGGGAGAAAATCGTGAAAAGATTCATGTCCTACCAAGGTAGCGGAATGAATAAATTTGCTTTGCCATAAGGCTGGCCACTATGACAAGGAAATTGACCGCTTTCCTTACTACATCCTTATCCTTACTATATAATAAGCGAAACCCAGTTGTTTATTTGAATGGATGGATAGATGGATGAATGGAGTTTAATTCATTTTTCCAGTGATTAGTGGTGCTGGCGGTTGTTGGTGGTTCTATTATATCACTGCTTATCACTGAAATCATTTTGAAAAGCACATTCTATGATAACACTGCTTCCTTTACCAGCTGTTCATTTTTTGGTGGGGACAAACTAAATGAAAATCTCGCCGTAATTCCGCTTATTGAACTTCAGTCAAATAAAAATTTCCTGAACCGACCTTTCCCAAACTTCATCTTAAGCATCTCAAGGGGTTATTGTGAGTGCTGATCACGAATCTAATAATCATTTTGATTTTGATTTTCAGATTTTGATTTTTATTTTTGATTTTCAGAGAGGACCACCCACGTCGTCGACAAGGGTGGTCTAGTCAAAATTTCATATTTGGCTCAAACCTACAATATTTATAAAGTCCTTATCCTTACTGTTAACCTTACTACATAATAAGGGAAGCTCAGTTGTTTATTTGGATGGATGGATGGATGGATAGCTGTTTGGATGGGTAGATGGATGTGCGGATGTCAATTCATTTTTCAAATGATTGGTGGTGGTGGCGGTTGATGGTGGTTTTGCCCCTGCTCATCATTGAAATCATTGTGAAAATCACATTCTATGATAATGCACTTACACTTCATCTAGAGTGGTCAGGTTGAATTTACATATTTCGCTCAAACTTTGTCTAGGTAGGGCTGATGGCGATTCTAGGTGCCATGTGATTTGGAGGGAGAGGGGTGATATTATTAGGTTGGTAAGAAAGTTCCCGCCGTTTTTTTCAAACGACTGCTGTAAGTTCAGTTCGAAAGCTTTTGCAGGGTTTGACACAGCGTTCAAAAGAGAACTATTTGCTCTTTTGAGCTGTTCGAGAGGTTCGACCAAGTTCGGTTAAAGTTAAAGTTAAGTTATAAAGTTCGGCAATGTCTTGGTGTTCTTCTCACGTCCCGTGGAATATAGTCACTGACGGCTCTACTCCAATGCGAACCCCATGCAGTAAAACTAGATGTTGAAATGATGGTGGTAGTAATAGCAGCTAGAGAAAAAAGTTCTCCCACTTGTCAGATTGGTGTGAGAGTATGGAGACTTCGAAAATACACATTTGAATCTGAGAACAATTTGACCTCTTTGAATACTCTACCCAATGGAGTAAGAGTAATAATTCTACCTTTCTGTTTTTTTAGTTAAACTGAAGAGAGGGAATTTCTTCGACCACCGGAGTGTAATCAGTGGAACATTGTCGAAATTCCAAATGGACGAAAAGTGACTTAGCTTCGCAAGCAATATAGATTGGAGTCTATGTGCTCGACTAAATTGGCGAACAGACGTTAGGCCTATTTGTTAAGTTCCCTTCATTTTTCTCACGTTGATGGATTTCTTTACATGACGAAATTGTGGTTGAATTCTTTGTTACATGAGCTCACATGTAATAAATATACATATAGGCGGCCGATAGGCCACGGTTGGTGAATAGTTATGTAAAACCCTTAGACTCTATAGCTGCCTCCCAGGGCCACCTTGGGTCCCTCGATGGGCGGAACTTCTACCGTAGGCGCCCCACGTCCTACGAATCACCCAGTGATTTCAGTGTCCCCAAGGCAATGCGCGCAAGGTGCGATGGACGTGCTGGGCGTGTTCGACGGCCTCTGCTACAGTGCCTCGAGAGAAGAACGAGCCGATTGGCAGACGGCTCAGCGAAGATGCCTCGACAGGTGAGCTGACTTGTTTTCTCCTTTAATCTACTCGCCTAGAGTTCAAGTAGGGCGCGCGTGATACAGTGGTAAGTGGCGCTACTGACACTCACACGGTCGAGCGGTCGATCCCCGCCCGAGCTAACCAAGCATTCCATCCCTCCGGGATTGGGTAAATTGGTACCAGACTTGTCTGGGAATGCAAAGACATTTGACCTGCCATAGCGGCTTACCCCCGAAAGTCTTTGTATAGGACAAGTATGCATTTTTGAAGCGTCTACGATTCAGAATGGAACACGAAGGCGTGGCTTGTCCTTACAATTAGGAGACTGATTATCACTGATACCTTATCCTTAACCTTTTCCTTATCTCTGGCTAGCCTTCTACGACAGCAATGGTTCGGAAAGTCGGGGATCTTTTTACCCAAGAGCAAACTTGCCCGCTGACGTGGGTAAGGTCGCGTGCTGGTAGGATAATCCCCGATGCTCAATTCACGACCCTTTACCCTTACCTTATCAAGAAAAGACCCTGAACGAAGTGATGGTAAAATATCTGAATGAACCAGCAGATCAGTTTCACCATGTTCTTCTTCGCATTAGAACCTGCTTATTACAGAGGCGCTACACTTCCGATGAAGATCTCCGAAATCGCAAAAGAAGGCCTTCGAGCAGCACTTACGACAGCCTTGACTCCAAAGCAGTTCTACTGGATCGGTGAGTTGCAATCGGTATACCTCTACGCCAAATGGGTCCAGAAGGTCTATGGTAAAAAGAGAAAATGGATTTGGATGTGAAGCCGTGTCTCTGAATACCTAGAAGCCCTGTTGTAAATTTTCAAAAAATCTCAAGATTTGTAGGAGCGGCCTCGTCGACGACAAGCTGGCGGTGGGCTGACGGAACAATTGTGGACGATGAAGAAGCAGATTGGTCAGCGGCTCCAATTTTGCCGTCCACTCACCCCGAGGCGATCGTACTGGCTCAACTCGCCGGTTGGAGATGGATTCCGTCGGCGCAGAACGTCTGGAATTCGTTTTTGTGCCAGAGCAGTAAGTATAATACTAACGATCTCCAAAGGACCTGAAGGGTTGCAGAGACTCTTATTCGGACTAATTTCTTAGAAAATTCCCATTCAAAAAAATTCGACCTCCTAATGATGTTCCAAATATTCACGGGCAGGGTTTCTGTCAATCCATACTGCTTCTTCGGATCTTCACTGACAACAACCAAAAGAGGACGGCTGAGAGTAAATGTTCTATATCGAAGTCACGGGTCAGATGTAGCTTCTTCATCTACAGGTGCTTGGCAGAATTTAACCGTTTTTCAGAATCAAATCAGGGCCCAGTTTCATGTCGGATATAGGCGCAATATACCCGCAAATAAACCCCGGTCGGCGCGCGTATTCGCATTCATGAACGCGCCGCAGAGTTTATTTGGGGGATATCATCGGTCTATTCCACCCCGTTGGTGCGGTGATGTATAGAGCACGCCGTTCTAGTAAGAGCGCTCCAATGCTAATCCCCGCACATTAGCTGATATGCCGCTCAGTTCTCATTTTCAACTTTAAATTTTCAATTTTTAAAGGGAAAATAATGTTGTCAATTAGCAAGAAAAAAAAAGAAAAGCCAAAACGAATAGCGACCGAATACATGCTAGAAAAATTTTTGATAAAAAGCCGGACCTATCGACTTGTGAACTGACGGCCGCTTACCCATAACAGCCGTGAGCACGGCCGTTGCATTGCTTAACGTCGAGTATCGCATACCCGATTGTGATGAATGCGAATATTGGTGGGAGGGATGGAGCGGGTTTATCTCGCCCGGAGTGTAATACCCCAAATTTTCGTTCATGAATTTGGACCCATGAGGTCCTGAGTCTTTCTTTGCGTGGTTTTCTTAACCTACTAGCTCGTGTGTGAATTTTATGTAATTCTGTTAGTGAAACTAAAGCATTTTCTTACTCTCAGTGACTGTTTCGAGTTATGCGTACATGTGTATGTTGCACCTCGCGTTGGGTTCTGCCGACGTCTTGAATAAACAAATAAATATAATAATTAAACAAATTCAGAGCCAAAAACGTGCACGTTCCCGGGCATCAGCGAGGCGAGCCGTGTGTCGTTCACATCGCCCAACTATGTAATTGGAACGATCGCCGTGTATTCGTGCGAACTGGGGTCGGTTTGTCCTTTCAATGGACCGGCGGCGCTCGAAAAGAAGTGCAAACTAACCCGAGGGGCTATTTTCAGCTACCAGCTGAACGGCGTCACCGAACGACTCTGCGATGAGACGGCGCAATGGAGCGGGACGATTCCGAAGTGCAGAAGTTTGTCAATTTCTATTGATTAACTGATTTATTCAATATACCGGTACAGTGGTAAGAGGCGCTACTTAAGCGATCTTCACCCGGGCTAACCAACCCTTCCATCCCTCTGGGGTCAAGCAAGTAGGTACCAGACCGGACTGTGAAGGCAAAAACACTGACTTGGTATAGCAGTTCGCTCCGCATAGCTAAATACGCATTCACTCTTCGATTCTGAATGGGAGGCGAACGCGTGGCCCGTCCTGAGAGGACTGATCAACGCCTCCATCTTTACCTTTGCCTATACGGTGTTACATACCTCGAATGCCTCCATATTCGCGATAGACGAGGATTGGGCGGATTAGGTGAAACTGTTCCGACTACCATAGTAAATGAAATGGAGAGTCATTAGTTCAGCTGATTCGGGCCACCCGCACGATTACCCCCTCTGGCAGTGATTAACTACCGTACTCCTTTACCGGGGCAAGGTCAGCCGGAAACTACTCTTCCCTCAGGGAAGTCTTGTCAGCTGTCTCCGGTGATTATCTAGCTAAATCAGTGGATTCAGTATTCCTACACTAGCGGATATAACGCAACGATAAATCGGCGCCAGTGGCGCTTTCTTGCTCAGGGACCGCCTCCGCTTCTATATATTGTCTTTAGAATTTGTTCGTAAAAATAAGTGTGTTTTTGAACTCAACAGGTCGAGCCAAACACAAACTTTCCATATTTTTAGCACTTGTTAACAAGCGATTTTTTGACCCGTTGTGGTTTTAACGATGCCCACTGGTCTGCTGGTTTGTCTAGTGATATCCCCGCTTCTATGAAGACGGAGACGGAACTAAGCAACATGTCGAATAACGAATACTACGCGAACACGAGAACTACTAAGATTTATTATGAGGACGATCAAATATGGAAAGATTTAGAACATTAGTAAGCAGGAGTAGATAGAAAAGAACTGTCCTATGACTTGACCTGTGGCCTTATATGCAGCCGAGAGAGGCGGAGAAATGCCAAGAGATACATGTTACCTTCAGTGACATCACGGGCCGTGGCGCTGCATGACCAACACGGCCTAGGTTACACAGCAAATAATATTATGTGATACAACACACGAGATATATGACGCAACACCGTCGATTTTTGGTCCCTTATCACTTCAATTCCTCGTCTGGTGACTCATCGATCGACGAGGCTCCTTCTTCGGCGGGGCTATCACACGAGGATCCCCGTTGGGCATGGCAAATGGATTGACGTACGCTCTGTCCAGGTCACCACGTGTGGCCGATTTTTTCCAACTGCTGAAAACACCATTCTTTGACTCCGTGTCCAGAGGCCCAAACTTTACCTTAATCACCGACCCGGGCGTCCATCGAGATAACAACTCTCCCTTGTTCCATTGCAGGGGTGGGGAGCACCGCTCTAACCCACCCAGCGAAGAGATGCTAGGAGTCCCGCCTCCACTTGGCCTGTTACAGCCTTCACAACAAAGAAGAGCGGATCTTCAACTGGAACCCCTCGGGTACGGGCATACCTCTTCGATGCGGATATTAACGTCTAGAGAGCCCAAGAGAGCGAACCAACGTTGCGGTCGTCCGGCATTTGTCTCAGCGCCGCCAGATAGAATAAGACCGGACGATAAAACACTCCGAGCGACATGGCACACTGCCGCCTGCTCCGCAGCAGACTTCTGTCGTCGATGTATTCGTGGTGAGGAACAGCTTTTTGCTGGAAAAGCGCATTAACGATGTGCGTGATGGCTCTTCGCATTGTACAGTAGTCATGATCGTATAGTCTGGTGTTGACGTTGCTTTCTTTCGAGAACAGGATCACTGTTGTTGGTCCGTCCCGACAGCCTCATCCTCCTCCACAGCTTTCTGGGCCGCCCAATTCTTCGCTTCTGCTATCTCTGCCGTTACACAGTCGATCTATTTGCCCGCTTGTTCGAGGTGGATGGAAAAATCTGGCTTGGATCGGCCAAGCTGCGTTTCCTGTAAAAAGGAGTGGGTCCCGGCGAACGCTCCTGAAATTAGGTCGGCCCAGATGTTCCTGCTGGGTAAAAAAGGCAGTATTGTTGCCGCGGCATCCAGTACCCAACGATACCACGGGTCTGGTATGTAGCTTCGAATCCAGTTCGCCGGATCAAAATCGATTTGATGGTACTTTCGATATATACGTTGAGGCAATTGTCTGAGGCGTATGGAACTGAACAGTAGTACGCGGATCAAATTATTTTCTGCCACGCGGAATTACCTCAGACTTGGGTAATTAAACATTTTATCCTAATGACACCAAATTAATAGCGAGCAAGTTCATGTACGTGTAGCACCAATTAACCAAGTTTAAACACATGTTAAGGCACAGCGGAATAAATCTGGAGAGATTAATGCACAAAGAAGAAGATAGCAGATGATGATTGGGACTAAATGTTCAGGCAACAATTCTGATGTTCAATCAACAGTTTTTTCTCCTGATTGCTCTCAATGGTTTGATAGTAAACCGAGAGAAATGTTCGAGATTGGCATAGAAGTTACAATTCAATAGTAAGTGCAAAAGAAAGGAAACATAACGCTGGCTGATACAGGAATGAACCACAAGCACATGCACATGGTGTTTAAGTCCAACAGGGCTAGCCCCGTCAGCTATCAGATCAACGCTCGCCATCTTTCAGCTTCTCAGACAAGAACATAAACATTTCCTCTAGGAATTCAAGAAATGAGCAGATTTCTGAGAAAATTTGTGTAATCAAGCAATGAGAATCCTAAAAGGGAAATGCTCTATGTTCCTTCTCTTCTTTTTTTAATCGCGTTTGCGATAGGATCTCAGATTTTCTCATAAAGGGTATGATGTAGTTCGCGTGTTCTGTCCATGTGAACAATGAGGTATGGAAGTCGCCATCGACTTCGACACACGACAAAGCATGATGGAATAGTTCGCCTGATAGTACTAGCGATATCGTGCCTGCCAACGTCGAATACGCTCTGACCGCGGTGTGCGGGTACACGTCAGTGGCTTGGGATACAAAAAGCGTCTGTTGCCACCACTCCGGAATCTTCTTTGGAGTGTCAACATACGGCAACTCAATGGTCCACTCAGCTAGGTGGTTCCATTGGTCAAACGAACTCCACCTCCTCGATGTTTGTGCTGAGCGTCCCTCTTCTTCAGATGTTACGATGTGATCAGATATGGGGACTCAGTTATCGACCACGCGCCTTCTAGTTTATGCAGCCACCATCGAACCATCCATGCCAGCATGAGAGCGAAACTGATCCTGCCTTCAACTGACAGCCCTCGGGCCACCGTGATTGCCACTTTACCGTGGTCAGCGCTCCATACTGTGTCGTCTATCCATGCGGCTATCATCTCAGAGACTACGTGTGCTCGCACTGTCTTGGGATGGTGATGTTGTTAAAAGTACACATCTTCGTAAACCCGCGCATCCACGAGTACCATCGTTTGTCGATCGCCGAGTATCCGCTCGAGGTCGTCATTGGGATGCCTAATGTCGGGGATCGTTGGTAGTCCTCTGATGGTGGGGGATGCTCACCCTAGTCCTCTGATGAAGACTGCCACGCAGAATTGATTATTGTACCCAGCGACCCTCGACAGTTATAGACGTATCAGCTTCACTCCAAGCACACCTCAAACTTGGGTAATCAAACTTTCCGTCTGGATATATGCAAACAAATAACGGATGAGATACAGGTAGATATGTGGATATAGAATAACTACATAAATGACATGGAATAACTACATAAGATGAGTGACAGGAAGAACCGCTGAAGCGCGGAGAAGACGTCAAATAAACCGTTTACAAAAGGGGGAGGAGTTCCAGGACAGTGCAGCTGGCATTTGGTACAGAAGAAGACAAAGGCAAAAGCCTAAAAGATAGCGATGATTCTTTCATCATCGCCACCAACACGGCTTTCCCAACAGTTACAAGTTTGAGTCATGAGGATAAAAATGCTTAAAATCATTCAAAAAACAACATAAAATTAATGAAAATACAACATAAAAATAGCGAGGAGTCGCTATACCTAAACTCATCTGGGCGGTAGACACCATTGTCGCAAGCATTACTGCGTTTGATCTGAAGAATAATTCGAACGCGCGTCTTGTCGTGAGGTCCATGCTGTGATTTGGTCTTTCGTATATTCCGAAGGCACGCCATAATCGCGCAACGTCGCTGTATTCGGACACGCGTGCGGCGTCTTGGAACTGAGTTTGTGCACGGCGCTCGGTTCAGTGGCAGATTTATTCTGGTAGAACAAGAGAAAAAGTCCTTTCCTATGCTTCATCACACGCTTAAATACGGTTCAAAATAAACATTGCGCTATCTAACATATGATCGCATATGCGCGTTGAGAGAATGTAGCAAGAAGAATGTCACAAGATGTGCATTAGCAACATCATGTGACACTCCGGGCCACCCCAAAAGGTAGCACATATAAGTAAATCGCAAAAACTGCAAACATACAGTAGTAGACGACAAGTCGATCAAAGCTTAATCAACAATCACCAAAACTATTACCTATAAATCGTTGAAATTGTGATCGATTAACGACAAAACTATTACGAACAATTTGTTAAAAACTCAGTCAGCTAGAGATTTAACATCGACCTATAAAATACGAGTTGATAAGCGATGGCTTGTAAACGATGACGATGTCGACGATCGATGACCAGAAATACCGTCGAATATCCTCGACGAGTAGATAGGAACGTAGGTCGTGGCAGAACGCATCGAAGAAACAGACGAATACAGGATGCGTGGCGAAGACGAATGCGGCATTAGACCGAGAGAACTGACGAGCATGTGGCGAGCGAACAAAAGTACAAAGGCGACGGCGGCATCAGACCGCACAAACGATGCTGACGAGCAGCGAATACAATGGGAACAGCGGCGATGGGAAGAAAAGAGGAAGGGTGCGAAAAGAGAGAGCTGTAAAAACAGCGCGCTCTCTTCCCGGCCCAACAGTGACAGAAGAATTTCAGTTCTTTCTTCTTCATGTTGGCTGTTCAGATCATCGGAATACACTTGCTCTTTAGCGTAGTTTTTGAAATTAACAATCAGTGCTTTCAGCGTGATGACGCTGTGAAGGATAGGTTTTCCGTAAATTATTGATTCCATCAGTTTTGCTTCTGATAGGAATTTCTGCGAGTCACTTCGAGTTAGAAATTTTCCAACTCACTGGTTGAAGAACAATATCTTTTTCGAAAAAAGAAACGTGTAGCCGATGCACCAACAATGTGCAGGGCACTCGGTTCAGTGGCAGATTTATTCTGATAACACAAGAGAAAAAGTCGTTCCCTCTGCTTCATCACACGCTTAAATACGAATCAAAATGAACGTTGCGCTATCTAACATATGATATGCGCATATGCGCGTTGGAAGAATGCGGCAAGGAGAATGTGTGACAAGCTATACAGAATATTCTATTGTGATACGATTATTCATGAAGTATTGATTATGTTAACTTTAGCTTAGGATATCAGTAGGCTGATCTGTTGAGTATGCTGATTATTCTGTTAAGATTATCGTGCTTATCTGCTAAATTCCTCGGTCGGCCCCGCCTACTCAGCCTGAATAAAAGGAGTCGACTGAACTCGTGGGGTTATCCCATCTCACTGTATTCGGGAGTCGACAGTAAATATATGGTGTATCGACGACCACACCAGCCCGAGGTCAACTGACGCCTGGTACGAATAAGACGCCGACTCCTGCGATAGGACGCCGGACGCCTCGACATCCCTCGTCACCCAGCAGCTTTATCGTTTCGGGTTCGACGACAGACTACCCTGAAAGGACTCTGGGACAACTACAACCGTAAGGCCGAAGTCAACGACGTGAGTGAGCCTTCGACTTGCAGTTTCCGGTCCACCGATCCGAAGTTTCTCTTCAAGAGTTCAAAAAGGACTCTGGGACAACTGCAAATTGAGCGTATCGTTCTGAGACAACTCTTGAAAAAACGTTCTAGGAGCTGTCAAAGGACATGAAACCGCAAAGGAACGAGCAGCGTCAATCTGAACAGTGGCAGAACTTCTACAATGAGTTCAAACGACTACAGGAACAAATGTCACAAATCAACACCTCCAAGCTGACCGACGACATCAGAAGTGTTTCCAACCGTCTGGACGAGGTGCTGGCAAGAAAAGAAACAGGGCCGGCGCAAGCAAGCTCAGAGCTTGACAGAATTCGGCGACAGAGGGACCGTGCTGAACGCGAACTGTCTGCAGTTAGACGAGAGACACTTGATGTGAGTCACTCGCTGGAAAGAAAGCGGCAGAAGGACTGCAGTCCAGGCGGTGTAGAAAACCTTCAAGAGGAATGACGGCGTTTACAGGATAAAGAGGCAAGATTGGAGAAGGAGCTAAGAGAGCTCAACCGGCGGCTCGGGATAGAGAAGAACAGAGAAACTGGCAACAGCGAAGACTCGGCCAGCAAAAGCAGACGGGACTACTCTCGAGGAAGGCGAGGAGAAGGAAATGGAAGTCAAGAAAGACGAAGCAACCAACTGCGAGACGAGATACGGGATGACCGACACCGGAGCTCGGCAAATTTGTACGGCCGAGTGCAATGTCATGATGAACACTAGCAGTGAACCGACAACATCAAGCGGCCAGCAAGTTCGTGGCCGGGAGTATACAGAATACTCTATTGTGATACGATTATTCATGTAGTATTGATTATGTTAACTTTAGCTTAGGATATCAGTAGGCTGATCTGTTGAGTATGTTGATTATTTTGTTAAGCTTATCGTGCTTATCATCTACATTCCTCGGCCGGCCCCGCCTACTTAGCCTGAATAAAAAGGGTCGACTGAGCTCATGGAGTTATCCCATTTCTCTGTATTCTGGAGTCGACAATAAATATACAAGCCGTTTTATTGATGCGGCACGTCCGGTACCGTAGACCCTCCACCAGTGGGCTAATCTGCGATTTTAAGAGTTTTCTACAATTTTTTCGTTAATCTGGTAGCTTGATAACCTGACCAGTAGGTTTGTCGCAAAAATCGCGACTCAGGTGGGACTCGAACTCGGTTCTCAAGTTCTATCTGGAGCACCCACCATCTCTAGTATTAAGTCATCGTACGCTTCTACGATGAGAACAGAAAACAAGCCGAACTGCAAAAAAAGAAAGGAAAATAGCGATTGTCAATCTAGCAAGCAGAACAAGACTATTGATCGATTAATTAAGTCTAATTGATTATATAGCTATTGATGAAAATTTTTAGAGAGAAAGTGCGACAACGTGGATGTTTGGCGCGATGGTGGAATCGTGCGACTTCTCAATGGAACAGCTGAGTTCGGTAACGAGGTGAGAATTTCGATTGCTGCTGACCCCTCCTTACAGAGAGGTGGTTGGGTAAATTGATACCGGACTTGCGAAATCGAAGTTTCTATGACTCTCGATTCTGAACGGAAGGTGGATGCGTGGCGCGTCCTTAGGGGACTGATCAACGACTGTACTATCGTACACTTTGTTGAGTTGAATTTTATAAGTAGTTTGAAGGTTGAACTACCCGCTTTCCGTGTTACCAGCGATTATACGCATCGATAGATTATGATGAACTGATTCTGAACAGGACGTTTATCCTCAGATAACTATGATAAAAAACCGAGTGGTTTGTTTCACAGATCCAAAACCTAATTTTAACACGATTTCAGATGCAATACGAGTGCTTACCTGGATGGAAATTGATTGGTGAGGAGAGGCGGCGGTGTCAATTCGACGGCACCTGGAGCGGTACCGCTCCACATTGCAAAGGTTGGTCAAATACAGGTGGTTCAAAGTACGGAATGAAGTTGGTTTGTTTTTTACAATTTGTGGGTAACACCTCCATGGGTAAGAGCGCGGTAAGGTTTACGGCCAGTGTTGCTGCTGAATCCGCGTTCAGGAGGTTTACAGTTATAAAGTGAGACAGTTTTCAGTTGCAATCACTTAACCAACAGGACGAGATCAAAGAAAAGAAAAAAGCCAACATTGGGTAGGATTGGGCAGAAAATTCGAATAAAGAAATAGAAAATTGAATGAAAGTATATCCTTCAGATACGGTGGCATAGTTCATAAAAAGTTGGATACAGGATATAAGAACTCAGTCTAAAGTTTTCCAAGAGAGATCCATAGATTTAGGGTCTACGCTCATCCAATAGAAGGTAAAGCCTTGAACACGCGCGGGGTACAGTGGTACGAGACGCTACTGACACCCGCACGGTCGGGCGATCGATCCCCGCCCGTGCTACCCAAGCCTTGCATCCGTACAGGGGCCGTATGCTCGTCTCACTCGAGATTTCTGGGGGATGGGGGAAGGGGAGGAGCCAGCCAGTAAGAGCACATCAAACACGGGTCGGCTCCAATCATACTAGCTGGCTCCACCCCTTGCCCCATCCCCCAGCAATCTCGGGTGAGACGAGCATACGGCCCCAGATTGGGTGAATCAGTACCAGACTTCTCTAGGAGGGTAAAGACACTGACTCAGTATAGCGTCCGGCCCCTGCAAGTTATTGTGTAGGCCAAATACGCATTCACTGTGCTTCTACGATTCTGAATGGAACAGGGATGCGTGGCGCGTCCTCATGGGACTGATCAAGGCCAGCACGGTACTTTTCATCTTAATGCCCAATTATCATATCACATCCAAGCGTCATAATGCACACCCTTGAAGCGGTCTTATCATATCATGCTCGATCCATAATCAATTTATTATCAAGTTGTTAAACAAAATCAACGACTTATCTAGGCTAGAACACAGCTTCGTACGATAACCTCTGAAACATCTCTCTTTTCGAAAAACTTCTCATTCTTGCGAGAAAAGAACGGCTTTTCCTTTCTCAACAGGCAGATCAGACAGGCTGCACACGACCATAGGTGGATGCGAAACGGTAAGATATCGAATAGCACGATATGATAAGACCGCTCCAAGGTTATACATTAAGATACGAGCATGATATGATACGCTTGGATGTGATATGATAATTGGGCATTAAGAGGAAAAGTACCCCAGCACCTTCACTTTTACCTTTTACCAACCTCTAAATGAATTCCCGTTCCGTATAGCTCCTTTGTTGGGCTTTGCTACCCTAGCTCTCTCATCTAATTCGCTGAATCCTTTGTGTTTGTCTCTTCCGATTCTCAAGAGTTTTAATTTATGTTTTAGTTTATGTTGTTATGTTCTCTGTTGAATTTTGTGGTTCTTTTCCTTTTCTTAGGCTGAGTTCTGTTATCCCTTTTTGGTGTGTTACGCCTTAGAGCGTATTAAACAAATAAATAAATAAAAATCGCCAAATTTAGTGGTGGACTGTGAAGCTCCGCCTGCGATTTCAAACGGCGAAGTATCGGCCCCGACGACCACCTTCGACTCGCAAGCCAACTACACCTGCCATGATGGTTACCGCCTGATCGGACACGGAACGGTGAAGTGTACGGCGAGAGGAATGTGGGAGCCGGCGATTCCGGTTTGTTACGGTAAGTCTAGGATGTTAACCCTATTTTGGGTATATTTTGTTCAAATTTTCACTTTCCAGACATGGCAACTCTACGCGAGTTGAGAACAGAGTCGTCGGAGAATCATACCGGACTGGCAGCGCTGGGTATCGTGCTCGGATTCGTGTTGCTTTTCGTCACGGTTCGATTTACCCGGAACAGCAAGACGGTGTCTATCACTGATAAGGTTGGTAAGGCTGTCTAGCTTTATGTCAGCCGTGTGGTGCAGTGGTTAAGGCCGCCAGTTACAGTACAGGACGTGTCTTTTTATCAAAAGCCGAAAAAGCCGGCAAAAGCCGCTCCAAATCGGCTTTTTCGAATAACTTTCTTATAATTGAACTATTTGTGAAATTACGCCTAGATTTGAGCTCAGCAGCTCATGCTCTATCGTTTAGTATATAAATCGTCCACAACTGAAAATGTTTTCAAAATATCTATTTTTTCTTGTCACCATTTGTGAAATTGCATATATTGCTATGTTCAGGATAGAATATCTGCCCAATTTTTTGTAGACATACGCGGTTTTTGCTTTTATACTACGCAACTGCTGTTGAAAAGTGCCAATTGTTGAGAAAACCTTCTGCAAACGTTCCCGTTTTCCTGAAAGTCGAAGCTGAAAAATGAAGTTTTTAATTTTTACAATTAAAAAACTGGTTTAAAAGCCTCAGATTCATCCTTGGATGGTGCGTTAGGCATAAAACTAACGGAAATGATGCGCTGAGTACAAATCTATCAAAAATTTTCATCCATTGATTGCCTCGTATACATCGATATTTTGAAAAAATTTTCAGTTGTGGACAATTTACACACCAAACGATAGAGCATGAGCTGCTGAGCTCAAATCTAAGCCTAATTTCACGAATAGTTGAATTATAAGAAAGTTATTCGAAAGAGCCGCTTTGGGGCGGTTTTGCCGGCTTTTTCGGCTATTGATCAAAAGACACGTCCGGTACTGTACAACCTCGTGGTGGAGTGATCGATCCTCACTCAGGCTAACCAAGCCTTCCCTTCCTCCAGGGTCAGGTATATTGGTGGCAGACCTGTCTGGGAAGATAGAGACACCGATTTGAGCAATAGGACCATAGGAAGTCATTGTGCAGGCCAACTACGCATTTACCATGCCTCCACGATCCAACATAGAAATCCAATGCATGGCGCACTCTCATGGCATTCTTTTACCTTTTTACCAAAAACATACCCCTTTTTAGCATCCACATCTCTACGGATCGGGACCGCCTCCTGGACTCATCTACGTGACCCCATCGATGCTAACCAACGGACCGGACTCAGTGGTCTACTACGCATCGAGTGGTGTACCCCTCACGAAAATGGAAATTCCACCACATTTACTCTCCCTAAAACAGTTACCCAACGGTAACATTCAGGCTACCATGCCTATAGGTATGTGGTAACCCATAGAAGATCTACTTTCTGGGCTATTCTTCTAGAAATTTCTAGGAATTTCCAGGTCGACCACTCGTTCGACCTCAGCTGCCGATCTTCTCCGCGTCACCGACACCGTCACAGCTGCTGTACTCGTTCGACTACGAGCCGGTGTACGATGTTCCGCCGGATGTTCAGCGACGGTCTGAGGTGTATGCTGAGGAGAATATCTACGAGAAACTGCCCGATGTCAGGCCTAATCCGCAGAATTCATGAAAATTGATAAATTCGAAAAATACTCAAAAGTATTGAACCTAATCGCCCAGGGTCATAGAGTCATCCAACCGATTGCTTCTAAGGAGCTGAAGAATACCAAATGACGCGGAACCCTTTGACTGTCCATTTTTCATATTCCTCGGGAAAAGTTGAAACTTTGAAATTGAATCAGACTGAAAACCACAAATTCTACAACCTTTTTTTTCTTAATTTTCTTTATTGAAATCGGTGATTTTTCTTGTTGTTTTGCTATGGCCCGTTGCACATTTCGCTTACTGACCAAAGTCTCCCCCAAGAATTCTAAAATTCCAGGATCCGGTGAATACGATTCACTATTTGTATGAAATATCTTTTATCGTTCTAATATTTTATTGCGATCGAGTGATTTTAATTTCATTTTAGATTATCGATGAAATCATGTTTTGTGTGTTTTCCCACTTAGGACTTTGCGGGTGTTGTGTGTACCTAAGTATGAGAACAAAGTATTCTTCTTCATGTGCTGCTTTCATTGCCTTGTTGTTGAGGGTTATACCCTGTGTTTAGTGATCCGGCGATGCTGGGTTATTAGAAAAACTCTTGTCTCCGTCGGGTTTTCAGCAGGTCTTATGAGGAAACAGTATTTTTCTTAAATTTTATTGGGCATCCTTGAAAATTAACTTAAGATTTCCTGCCTTTCCTCTTCTACACACCTTGTTGAGGTTGTTACCCAGTTGATACTTAGCAACCTGAGGTTACCCTGCCTTTGATTCGGGACTCATCAAGACGTCAACCCCTTCTACTAACTAGCAATCCAAGGTTATTATGAGCCAAATGTTCTCTAGTTCTGGTGGTGTTCAAGTCCAATCCGCAGATAGGAATAGTAGTAGTACTTATGTAGATAGTAGATAATGGAGAGGAAAGTAGAGAGTAGAAATAGATAGTAAGGTGGTAATTGAACAATCGAACTCTAACGGCTATTCCAGTGAACCAGCGGTTCCATTTTCCCAGGACGTCAGCTACCAATTTTTTTTTACCCGACCCAAAGAATAGAGTGCTTGTTAGCGCATCAATAGGTGGACAGCTGAGCAAAATGAAAGGCAGCAGAACGCAATCTGATGAACTACTAAGATCATTGAAAATCATGCCTGCACCAAGTGGTAGATGAACTGCCTTGGAGAACACCGAGAAATAGGGGGAGGTGACTGGACCGAACTGGATCAATATCAATAACAGCAAAAGGTAACGATACCACGGAAGTGGTAGGGGGATGTCATGATCGCACGATGGTCAACATCTTCCCCTCCTTCCCCTTTTATTTCCATATCTTCATAGGGGCTCGAATGGTACAGTGGTAAGAGGCGCTACTGACATCGTCACGGTCGAGCGCTCGATTGCCGCATGGACTAACTAAGTCATCCATCCCTAAGGGGTAGAGTAAAATGGTTCCATACTTCTCTTGGAAGGTGAAGACACTAACTTGGTATACCAGCTGGTTCTCCCAAGTCATTGTTTAGGCAAGATACGCATTCACCATGCCTCTACGATTCTAAATGGAACACAAATACGTAGCGCGTCCTGTGGGGACTGATCAACGCCGTCACCTTTTCCATTACCTTTACCTTTACCCAATGTCTTCAGAACATGTCCGTACCACCTGGGCACCTTCTCCTGTAACTTAAGGTTTACTGGAGCCCTTCTGACACCGATCCATGACTGCATTGGCATCTTCGTTCCGAATTCTATCCAGATGTGTCAATGCGTGCCCATCCGAGCATTCTGATTTGACTGAGTTCACCTGCCAGTGTACCTGTCCTAAGACATTTGGGGGCTGCGGACTGACGTAAGGAACCGCACAATCAATAGAAAACCCATTCGCTGACCTCTAAGGCCCTTACGGGAAGGCAATCAGCCGGAGGCACTCTAGGAGGCTGGCCACATCTACTCGAACCCAGATCACGTTGTGTTGTCCCATCCGTCTCCCTCTCTGTTACTACCTGATCCATGGCTGTACTCATACTTACCATCATCTTCCGTTTCCGACAATTCACTTTCCGTGTCATCACAGTCATCTTCGAGCAGTAAAATAGCATCTCAGGCACTCGTTTCGGACGACCCTCGGGGCAAAATCGGATGACTAAAAATTGTTACGGAGGGTCATCGATTTTTCGTCGACGGGTCGTCCGAAAAGCGGGCAAAATGCAGTCGGCTTTGGGGTCATGGTCGGATCGTCCGAAAATCTTCCTTATGTCCCTTTAAATAGTTATTCATATCACAAGAGAGGTTTTCAATTGATTGATAACCTCTCTTGTGATATGAATACTTATTTAAAGGGACATAAGGAAAAATTGTGATATGAATGTAAACAACGACACAGTATGTATAAGATACCTACATTTATTTGTTCAAAAGTATACAACAACAAAAAACAACAAAAATCGCTACAATTAACAAATTTAGTATAACATGCGCTTGCAATAAGGGATGTGAGTCATTAAACACATCAAAATAATTCAAAACGAATGAGTTAAAGGCAAATGTACATCAATGTAACACGATTTTCACAACAAAACGAACGTTTTTGAAACAGTCAGGACTATTTCGAATCAAAAGTACACAAAAAACAAAGAAGTCCTGTTTTGTTCGAACATAATTTCAAAAACGTCGAAGTTGAAGCGGAAATTGAGTAAGTCGACAAGAGAAAATGTGATATCAGCAAGAGGGAAATGAGACATTGGAATGGAACATCGATTCAACCTGAGTTTCAATTTTTTTTCGAGACCGAAACAAATGGATGAGATGCAATTCGTAAGAAAGATCGTAAATAGACCGTTAGTAAATGAGATAGAGACAAATGTACATCAATATTACACAATTTTCAGCACAAAATGAACGTTTTAGAACCATCACGGCGTTTTCGAATCGAAAGTGCTCGAAAACAAAACAAAAAAGTCCTGTTTAGTTTGAAAATAAATCCAAAACGTTACAGTTGAAGCGAAAATTGTGCAAATTGGCTGGAGGGATTGAGATATTAGAAGAGATCATCGAGTGAACCAGAGTTGCAATTGCCTATCTCGACTCAAAAAATCTTTGAGATGTCAAAACCGTGAGGAAGACCGTAGATAAACCCTGTGCAAATGAGTTAAAGTCGAATGTACATCAATATTACACCTTTTTCACTAAAAAATGAACGTTTTGAAGCAATCAGGACGTTTTCCAATCCAAAGTACACAAAAAGAAAACGAAGAAGTCCTGTTACATTCAGAAATAGTTTCAAAAACGCCCAAGTTTAAATGAAAGTGGTGTAAATTGGAAATAGGTGATGTGCTAATCGAAGAAAACACAGAGTAGAACTGAGTTTCAGTTGCTTTTCGAGACCAAAAAAAACCATGAGATGCCAAAACCGTAAAAAAGACCGTAGACAGAAGAGCGGAAGCCAAGAAAAAGGCACGAAAAAAGGCAGAGCATTCGAACAAAATTGACAACAACTAAAAAAACAACAACAAATGAAGCAACAACTAGAAACGAAATCTCATTAAACTATGTGAACTCTTACGGACATCTTTTTGGGATACTTGCTATGCTTCGTTGGAGCTGGATGTTGTGGAACGGGTGATGTCACTCCATGTCGTGCACGATATTGTCGACATCCTCGGTGTCCTCCAACGTTCGTTTTCTTTGTCGCTGAAAATAGACGATTCAGAGAATTTCGAAAGTGGAAACATAAGAGTCTGCCCTCACCGAATATGATCCCCATTTTTTGTTTACTTGATCGTAGGGGGTGCCGCGTACGTCCGTCCTGAATGAATTATTGTAGCAAGAGTATTGAATCACTGTCGTGGAGATGTACTAAAACTTACAGCGCTTTCTGGAGCCCTTTGAATAGCTCTGCTCTCCACGTGACCCGCTCTCTAGTAAGCCTATCCAGCGCGGCCGCCCTCTCCTCCATGTTTGCGCCAAGTCCCATGAAATAACTGAAGTTATTGTAATTTATTCAAAAGAAGTCTAGTTGAAAAGATTTTGAGTCAATCGTGTTTTTGTTTGACACTCAAGTCGATCATTCACAACATTTTAATGGTAGTTAGTACTGTAGCCGTTCACGCCATGTCTTCAAATCATCTATGTCATATCACTTTCTATTTGTAGTCGACATTCCGTTTCTTGTGATGTCGTGAACAATTTAATATATCATAATATAATCATAACAATATATCATAATTGCTGGCTAAGAACCAAACCAGCAATTATGATATGGTTCGGTAAAGATGATACGATGATATGACGTGATGGTACAGATGTATTATTCAACATGGGGGTTGACCAAAATTAGAAAGGAATATGCAGAAAGATGTATGAAAATATTAAGACACCCGACATGATACCACACATTTTTTTATTATTATGCATTTGTGACTTGAATGTGAAGAATGCTCGACCCAAAAAAAACTGACAGGAATGCTCGACCCAAAAAAAAACTGACAGGAATCATCTCACCAATCTGAATAAACCCTACTAAAGTCCTCATTAAATCGAATGAAGAACTTTCAGACAACACACAGTGCACCTTCAATGTCGCCGACCTTGAGGATGAATGAAAAGAGCGAAACGAAAAACGATAAAATCGGGCAACTAGTGAATGCTCGACCCAAAAAAACTGACAGGAATCATCTCACCAATCTGAAGCAAAATGTTAGAGCCTAGAAACTTGCTTGATCACTTTTTCTTCGATTTTCATGCAAATCCTAGTCATTCCCTGCTTCCAATACGACCTAGCAGACACGAAAACCGCTCGAGAAATCTATCAATCATAAGAGGGAGAGCTTATTATGAGTTAAGAAAATCGACCGCTGATCGGCGATCGCTTAGCAGAAAGAGGAGAGAGAAAGAGGAGAGAGAGAAAGAGCCTAAAATACATAAAAAAACTGTGTAAAGAAACCAGTTACCAGATTACATAATCCACTGAGAATTTTCGAAAGCAAGTGTCTGCAAACACACTGCACAAATCGCGCCTGAGCGCACGCCTATTAATTTGCCCCGAAATTCACCGATTTATGATCCGCGGGTCATCCGTAACACGGGATTTGCGCATGAGTCATCATTTCTAAAATCGGACGAACCGCGGAGTGCCGTCGGGTCAACGATTTCGCAACCGGATGAACCGCGGACAAACGATTAGGACCGAGGATGGTCCGAAAACGCCTTTTCGCCCGCGGGTGGTCGAAAACAGTCGAGCCACGAGTGTCTGAGTTCTGCCTTTTTTGCAGCTTATAATCAAAACGCCGTAACTCGGCTCATGTCTTAGCGTTTCTCTTAATTCAACAACCATTCGAAAGGTCACATCTTTCTCTAAGGAAGGCACTATGAAGTGTGCTGCTATGGCCAAAGTTTAAAGATAAGAGGAATTAAGTCAAATGTTCGAAGGCGGATTCGACATCAAGTTGGTACTCGAACTCTCTCCTCTTTGAAAAGCCATATGAACTTTTGAAATTTGGCAGATAGTTAGCACGAGGTTTGTCAATCATGACGGACGAAGGAGAGTTTCAATGTGTCATTGGTTTGAATTCCGCAGAAGATATTTCAAAACACGTGGATTTGCATTGTTGTAAAATATAGCAGGGCTCTATTGTTCTTAGCTTTCGCTGTATCGTTTAGAATGTTACGTATATTCACGATGTACACTTCCTTCTTTATCGCTTGGTAGAGAGTAAGGAACAAAAGGCACACTAGTGCTGCTGCAGTTCATCATAACGTCACCATTGTCTTTGTGTCGTGAAAGTCTGACTTCCGAGACGTCTTAGAAGGTTTGTTGCTGTGTAGAAAACGCGCAAAGCTCTTCTTATCGTAGTACACTATCCATTCTTCGTCGCAGGTCAAAAATCGTTGGAGATGTGGCTCCGCAAAATCCATTCCAATTGATGAACCCACAAGCAGAGGGTCCGAATACCAACACGATGACGAATATTTTAATTAATCAAGATCTTCAGGTTTTTGCGATGGGAGCACTTTTCATACAGGCTTTTAGAGAAAGATGTGCCCTTTTGAATGGTGCTTGAATCAAGGAAAACAGCTGGACTTGAGTTGAGTTATGGCGTTTTAAATTTAAGGACAGAACTTTCTTTACAACCTAATAGTATACGGCTCCTAAAATGGCAGTCGTTATAAAACAAAAAGGCAGTGATTATTAGTTGAATGACAGTGGTTATTATTCAACGAAAAATCTCCCTTCAAAATTTTGTGGTCCTGTGGGACCGTGTGGTATAGCCCATCATAGCACGCCCTGAGAGCGGCAAAAGTCGATTGGTCCCAGACACGCAAAAATGGCGCAGTCGTCAACGTGTTGAATTTGTGCTGCCCTATCCCTCCAGTATTTCTACCTCATAGGCCTCCAGTACCTCCTACATCTCATTTTTTACCAAAAATTCCAAATCGTAGAAATACTCGAACCACTCTCGACGTCCAGGTGGGTCACTAGCCACTTGATGGGTAATTTTGTCAGCCCGTTGGTGCAGCCCGTTGGTCAGCTCGATCCCGTTCAACATTTGTCCAATTTCACCAGCAGCCGAGGCACTGAAAAGCGTAAAAAATCCGCATCGAAACAATGCTGAGCCGTCGTCTAAACACTGTCCTTTCTCGCTGGACACACACTGGGCGATGCTAGTGGTGGTCCTAGATGTTCCGTACAAGCCCGAGGAGCTTCAACTTTGGGACCGGTTTCTCGGCTGACTCATCACGATGCCCACGTTCAGGCCAATTCATCGGGCTTTGTTCTGAATGATTGACTGCCGGCTCGATGTTGGATGAGCCGATTGAACTTGGAGGAGACCTTTAAACGGGAATCACTTGAAAGCATAAACCAACTTTTATTACACGCTTTAGGCATGTAAGAAGGTAATATTGAGTAAGAAGGAAATCTATCATTTTCACCGTTCCATGTTTCTCAACATGCTGCCTGATGGTCCGAAATGACACCTGAGGTCCTTACGCTACCTTCTGTATAGTTTTCCGTTGATCAGGCTTCATTACTGACTTCAGGCAATCGTCCCCATGTTCAGAGATCCGACATCGACTAGGCTTACTTTGGAGGTTTGTTTCTCCGAATCGGGATTTTTGTATCCGGAGCCGAACAGTGCGCCCTGAAGAGACATTCGGGCCCTACGTTTGGAAAATATTTTCATGAGCTTTTACAGCTTTCCGCCCAAGTTAGAATTCATGAAGCAAAAAGACACGAATCAGCTCCTTGAGGACCTTCTTGAAAAATCGTTTAGAAATTCCCGAAACATTAAATTCTAAACAGATAAAAGATAGAATTCGAAAGACCGTTATATAAGCTTTTCAATAAAATACAGCTTTTTGAATATTGAAGAAAGTTATACAAAAAAATCACGTTGAAATTTGATGTGCGAAAAAACGCAATTTATTTCTTGACAACCTAATAGAATCTAAAACAAATTCTAACGTCGATGTTTTAGCAGCCTTAAAAACAAAGGGAATAACAAAACGCAACGAAACACAAAAAAAAGAAATGAGGAAATAACATAAACAGTTGAAGTGTAAAGTACAACAACTTGATAAAACAGGATACTACCCAACATAGGATAAGGGAGAAGCAACAGGCTAACAGAGAACTTCACTATCAGGTCTGGTGCAGTCATTTAACTCGCAGACATTTTTAAGGTCAAATGTTTTTAAGCACTCTCCTGAGACTATTCAAGTTCTTTGGAAAACCGTAACATTTTATTGAACTTAGCACACCCCAATAGTGAATAAGTTCCGACGCAGAGAACACTTGGATGACCCCATGTGAAGCCTGCTCGGCCCTCCTCTAGTACGAGATGGTATTAATTTCAAAAATTCTGCGACATTAAGCTCTATGTAACCATGCTAAATCTTATGCAACACGATGAGATCCTTGATTTCCCGCCTAATAAGTAAGGTTTAATTATATTTATTTATTATTATTTTATTTTTTATTTAGTTAGGTTTTTAATAAGGTTTGAAGGTTTAAGATCTTGTTTCGAATAACACCCCTAGGAATGCTTTTGTATGTGTAGCCAAGAGTTCTGATAAACACCTTCCTAGTAAAACTATTTTGCACTTTTCCAATCTTTGAGTCAGCTTCTTCTTTTGAGGATAAAAAATGTAGGCATTACTCTTCTTGACATACAGCGGACCCTGCGACGACGCGGGACTAAAGCTAAGCAGAAGAAGAAGAAGACTCTTCTTGACATTATCATCGTCATCCTCTGCACCATTCATCATCCATTCCTCTGTTCCTTCCTGTCTTATCCTATGTTCCCATAAGACCACCCTCCAATGATCCCCAGCTGAGACGAAATGAGAGAATGGGCGGGAGGTCCGAGCCAGCGAAAAGACAGCCGAGCACGACCCACATGTGAGATTGAGCTTGACAGCGCGCAGGTAAACATATACACAAAGAAGCAACACCCCGCCGATGCCTAATTTTGTGGTCCCAACTGGAGACATCTAAATCTGAACACCTAAGCAAGACTGCGGAGTTTACCCATCCATAGTTTCCTACGTTTTGGCCCACCTATGGATTCTTGTGCGGATGATATCGTACTCATAACACCATCTGTTACCCAGGCAGAACGCATGCTGGCCGACTTCGATCATGCGTGTGGGAAGATCGGCTTGCAGCTGAACTTGACGAAGACGATGTTCATGAAGAACGGATACGTTTCTGATGCCCCATTTTCGCTCAACGGAACGAATATCTCTGAATGCTCCAGCTATGTGTACTTGGGTCGGGAAGTCAACATGACCAACGACTTGAGTCCAGAGCTGGGCAGAAGGAAACGAGCGGCTTGGGGCGCGTTCAAGAGTGTTGAAGAAGTTGTGAGGAGGACGAAGATTGCTCGACTCCGCGCCCATCTCTTCGACTCTACGGTTCTTCCTGCGTTGACGTACGCTTCAGGATCCTGGGCGTTGCGCAAGCAGGATGAACATGCGATTTGCGTCGCGCAACGAAGTATAGAGAGAAGGATGCTCGGAGTGACTCGCTTCATTCAGGCGAGAGACGGCATTCGGAGCTCCGATCTACGTCGACAGTCGAAGATCAGAGACGCAGTCGCATGAGCCAAGTTGTCGAAGATCAGGTGGGCCAGACATGTAATGCGATTTCGTGACGACCGTTGGACGAGAGCCGTTACTGACTGGATTCCACGGGACGTCAGAAGAACACCAGGTCGCCCACCTTTGCGCTGGTCGGACTTCTTCGTCAAATCCCTGAACGATCGATTCGATGCTCTTCGTGTTCCTCGAGCGAGCAGGACCCACTGGTCTACCATGGCACGCGAAAGGGACGAATGGAGACGTTACTGGCGCCCACTCGAGCAAATCGATGATCAACGGGACGACAGGTGATACAGGTGATGAATTCTTGTGGATCACCTGCTTCCATCAATGATGGTTAACTTAGCCGTTAACCCAGGGGTTCTAGCGATAGGTTAGGTAAACCACACCCACCACCATTTTGAAGAATCCAGATGCTGTAAACGAAATGACGCGGCTGCCCATTGGAAATTGGAGAGCACCTACTAATACCTAATATTCCATATGTGAGATTGAGCTATAGGTAGGTATAACTAGGTGCTCTCCAACTTCCAATGGGCACCCGCGTCAATTCATTTAGAGCATCTGGATTCTCCAAAAGAGTGGTGGGTCTGGATTACCCAACAGCCTATCGCTAGAACCCCTAGATTAACGGCTAGGTTAATAATCATGTCACCGTCATTGATGGAGGCAGATGATCCACAAGAACCCATAGGTCGGTCACAACTTCGGCTGTGGATGGGTAAACTGCGCAGTGTTTTTCTTACCATCTCTGTGAATGCGCTGACCTGAAAAACCTCCGTGTTACCCAGGTTAAAAACTATCGCCTCGGGATTTTTTTCATGGGTTCACTGTTTCAAAAAGTATTCAGGAAACAGATTTCAATCGACAAAGTCACAAAAGTCGGCCAAATACGCGTTCACGACGCCTCTACGATACTGAATTCAAGTCGAGTGCGTGGCTCGTCCTCGATGGACTGATCAGTGCCGGTTATTCCGGCTTTTCACTTCGATTTCAAAACCTTTCCGTGAATTACTGTGGATTCATCCAAGGTGAAGATAAAAGTGTCGGCGTTGATCAGTCCCCTAAGGACGCGCCATGCATTCGTTTTCTATTCAGAATCGTAGAGCCAAGGTGAATGCGTGTTTTGCCTATACAATGACTTACTGGTGGCCAGCCGCTATACCAGGTCAGTGTCTTTACCTTCCCAGACGAACCTACAGGTACCAATTTACCCGAACCCCGGAGGGATGAATTCAGGCACTCAGAGACGCGTTAGACCTGTACTTGATTACGTAAAATTTGACAAATTTTATGCTGTTCAGTTGATTACTGGTTACTATCAGTTGTATATTACTGGTTACTATCAGTTGTTAAAGTATGCTACTAGCAGTGTTTTGATTACTGATTGTTGGAGGTTTCTTGATTTATACACACGGCGTTGTCCCATACAAGAAATAATAGTAATATTGTAAGGCTTAGTCAGCCCGGGCGGGGATCGATCGCTCGACCACGTGGGTGTCAGTAGCGCCGCTTACCACTGTACCAAGCGCGGCTCCTCTATTCAGTACGGTGACGAATTCCTTGACGGCAACATTGGACCAGTTCCAGTCTGGTTCCCGGCCCTAATCTGTTCTGTTTCAGTCTTTTCTTTGCCCCGGACGACGATATCGTGTTTCGGTGAGCATTTGGTGTGCAGCTTCTTTTATTTCGGAGCTGCTGCTCTCTTGTTCCCCCCCCGCGCGTCCGACCCCGTCGCCCCTACCCCCGTCCGTTCGCCGCCGATCGTCTGGCCTCGCCCTCCCGCACTCGCTCAGCCTCGGGGATCACACTGACCATCACCACCACCACCGTACGACACTTCGATCATTCGGTCATTCAGTCATCTGGTCATTCCTCGCTATGAAATTGATAATTCTGGCACTGTTGCCACTTTTTCAAGGTGAACTACTTTATTTTCACGCTCTTCTTCTCCTTCTATGGAATTTATGGTGCTTTTCCTCTTAATGCCCATTTATCACCCGAGCGTATCATATCCTGCTCATATCTTAATGCACATCCCTGAAGCGGTCTTATCATGTCATGCTTGCGAGAAAAGAACGGCTTTTTCTTCCACATCAGGCAGATTAAACAGGCTGCACATGCCCATAGGTGGATGCGAAATGGTATGATATCGAATACAGTTGGGCATGATATGATAATTGGGCATTAAGAGGCAAAGTACCGAATTTATTTATCGACGTTCTAGTCGAAACGTTAGGCCAAAATAAATCTGATCCATTATACTAACCTTGTTCGGCAAAGCAGCATACGAATTTTGTAGAATTCATACCGAAACACTGCTGGACATTATAAACTGAAGAACAATTTTTCTGATTTTTCTGATTTTTTTCTTTGATTTTTAAATTTAAATTTTTGGCTTTTCACCAATGGAGCCGCTGAGAGCATTAAATCTACCCAAATCTCCCCGATACTTCTCAAGCGCTTATTGTTTAGTATCTATACATCTAATATTATACTATATTATACTATTTCTTATTTTTTCCGTTTTCTTTTCCTTTCAGTGCCATGAGTCGCCGCCTCATTTACCTAGAATTTCTCTCACTATGTATTCCTTTGCCAATTGTAATGATTTAAGCCAGAAATTCAACAATCGCCAAGACTTTCTGTAAAAATCGTTTCCCCTCCAGCCCGGGTTATCATCTATTCTCAGCTCTCCTTGTTTAGTTCTTCGGCTGGTTTGATTTGATTGATTGATTAATAGATTGATCTCTCTCATTCTTCGACACCCCCACTGCAATTGAACATTCCTTTCGGCCATTTTTGTCACTTTTCAGTTTACTGTGATTTTTTTACCAACATTTTTCAGAATTCTGGAAAATAATGTAGGAAACGACGGCCAATGACCAACTTTTTGCCCAAACGAGATTTCTGACCCAGGATTTATGCGATTCTTCCAATTTTTCAGCCATTCAAACAGTAGTTTTCGCTACCTTGCTCATCTCATTTTGTGAACGAAAATGGCAATACATGATAATTTTTATACCTTATATATTTGGAGATCCAAGGTTATTCGCAAAACACTGACAACGGACGGGAAATAGTTCTCGTCTATAAACCGCTAAACAAAAAGCGGTAATTAGCAGAATAGAATTTTCATACCTTTTTACCTATTCATACCCAAGGCCCGGACCGCTACATCACATAGGTGTGAAAGGGTCATTGCTATCGCCTTCGCTGTCAACGAACCTCTTGAACGCTCGCACGATGTGTGAGGATATCAATATTTGTGCCGGTTTCGATTAGATCATCGACGATCATTCGATTTTTCGCTTTTACGGGTTCTCGTGGACCACAGACCGACAAATACCGACAGATGCTTTACCAATTCGGTTATATTTACCTCTCATCTAGCTGTCATCTAGCTGTATTGACCAGCGCTCTGCGCAAATACTAACAACTGGTTCAGAGGTGAGAGGTGCAAATTTGGGTATTATTCGATTTTTTCTAAGGAATCCTTATTCGACTGCCCTCAAATCAATTCTAAAGCAGAATATGCTGTTGATTTTTCGCATTTGTTGAACAGCTGTGAACATTGCAAAGCCAAAACTTCTGGAGAATTTCGAAAATTTGACCATTTCTGAGAAAAGTGGCCTGACGCGGTGATGAAACAGGATAGGAAAAAATAGAAAAAACATTGGATTCAAAAAGATCTTTCAAATTTACCCTATTTTCTTTACTTTCCATAATGAACCTTGTTCATTTGTTGAAATTGGGGGTGAAGACATAAGTGAGAATTTTAGCCTTTTTGGCTTTGTTACTTCTTGATTTCACTTGCATTTTCCGCAAAGGTTTAATTATTTTCAAGGAATGTTGAATCGTTTCCAATGGAAATCATTGCGATTACTTGAAGCCTCCAGGTTCCATTCTGAATAAAGTGCATATGCACGGCGCATCCCAGAGTAGTACGAGGTTGTTCAGCTAGAACCATTACAACGTGGTTCCATAAGCATTATATATTTCGTAGACCAAAATTAAGAGAAAATAATTCGAATTTTATATTGCTCTGAAGCTTTCATCGCCTGACAAAGCGCCTCTTGCTTCTACACTCATATTTATTTATTTATTTATTTATTTATTTACGCCTATCATAGACGTGCTTCAAAAAACAAATGCGTTAGTGAAAAGAAACAGAGCGATCCTAGACAACAACCCCACGGTATAAAAACACCAAAAACACAAAAAATCTGGAAAAAATATTTTACCACCGCACAGACCAAGACCATTATATGCTTAGTAACTGATCATGATTAGTTTATGATTATCAACAACACTTTCTCATAAGTAGGCGAGACCTGGAAAATTCCCAGCTCATGTCGAATTTCCTTCACTTATTTGCGTCAAAGTAATGATAAAATATAAGGTCTCCTGGGGAGAATCCATGGGGCGAGTTCCTACCCGATGACTTTTTGGACCCTTTGCAGAACAGCTCACGAAGTTTTTTTTTAATTTTTCCCTATTTCAGGCATCCAGGCATCTCCAACATGGGAGAGTCAGACACTTCCGTTGGCGTTCACGTTCCAACCGGCAGCCGTCGATTCGGGCTCCGGTCAGGCGCACACCCCCTCAGCTCGGCTCAGTTACCACTCATTTAACCCACAGCCGGTTAACTATCAACCTCAGCCATATACCTTCGACTTCTCGCAGTACTTCGGCGGTAAAACTTCAGCGGAACAGGCGTCCGCCACGGCTACCGCGTCCGCGTACGCCACCAATGCAGCACAATTTGCTCAACAGTTCGCTCAGCAGATCGCCACTGCGCCGCCGGTGAATCCGCAGGTTTGTGATTGGGTTAGAACGCTTACAGACCCGACTACGTGCAATTTGAGCGACGAATTAGCCGCTGAGCATGAAATTGAGCGAAACACTCGACGACGAGCATTCTCGTCCAACGCGACGTTTGCGGCGGCCGCATTGCTCTAATCGATACCGCGTTGCAACGCGCGGTCGGCCGCGTTGGACGAGAATGCTCGTCGTCGTGTCGTCGGGTCTGTAAGGGCCCTTATGGTCAAAAGCGTTGAGTATAAGTAGAGGTAAAGTTGCTGGTGTTGATTGGTTCCCTAAGGGCTCGTTTAGACGCCGCGCGGCGAAAATGCAAAATTGAAGCGCAATCAATAATTCACGTCCTCGATCGAATTTGCTCCTTTGCGTTAGTGGTGCAGTCCGGTGGCGCCTCATATAGGCAAACTTACTGATCGTTCGGGTTTTTTAGAAGGCTGCTATTCCTTATTAAAGGACTTTTTGACGAAATTCACTTTTTTCGTTTAATTTCTTCCCTATGTGATTAAATGCCTATTTTTTTGCTTAGACGCGGCGCCACCGGACTGCGCCACCAACGCAAAGGAGCAAATTCGGCCAATGGCAATAATTATTGCTTGCGCTTCGATCTTGTATTTTCGTCGAGCGGCGTCTAAGCGAGACCTACGGATGCGCCACGCACTTGTCTTCTATCCAGAATCTTCGGGTTATATACTACTGTACTTTTCAGGTGGACCAGCAGAACCTCGTCAAGTACAGCCAGTACCTAGACATCCTCAAAAGCGCCTATGGTATCCAGTTACCTGGAGAACTCGGACAAACCTCGGTGGCTAAGCCAGAATTCCAATTCGCCTCGTTCCCTTCGGCCACAGCGACCAGCTACCAAGCCGGGGCTAACCCATATGCAGGGGTAGAACAACGTCCGGCGGTCACCTACACGGCAGCGGCCACAGCTCAGCCTCAACCTCAGCCACAGTACCAGATCTACTCTCAAGGTCAGATTCAACCCCAGGCTCCTACTGTCTATGTCCAACCACAACGGCCCGTCTATCAACAGCCTGTGGCTGTCCAGCCGGCTCAAGCTACCGTTTCGCCTCAGGCTGGTTACCCCGATGCGGCACAGGCCTATCAGCAGCAGCAACTGCAACAGCAACAGATCCAGCAACAACTCCAGCAACAGCAAGAAGAGCAGCAACGGCTTCAGCAGCAACTGCAGCTGCAACAGCAGATGATCCAACAGGAACAGCTCGAGTTGCAGCAGAGAAAAGAGCAGCAACGACAGCAGCAACTTCTTCAGCAACAACAGCTTCAGCAGCAGCAGCAGCAACAACAACAACAACAACTGCAACAACAACTCCAGCAGCAACAACAACTGCAACAGCAGCAGCAGCAACAGTACATCTCCCAACCGCGACCCGAACCTGCTCCAGCTCAACCACAGTACCCGTCGCCGTACTCGGGTACTCCATCACCCTATGAGTCGATCGTCTCGCCGGCTCAGCCATCGCAACCATCTTACCCATCGCCATACCAGGGACAAGGACAACCGGTCTCGTCTGGAATGCAGTCATACCCATCACCGCCTCAGGCGCCACAGCCACGGATTCCAAACGGTTTGGCTCAGCAGGTGAATTTTCGAAAAAATTGAGAAAATTTGAGCCATTTCACTTACTTTTCTACTGAAGCTAGTAAATAAATTGAATAGTTTTCATATTTTTTATTCATTCCGAGATGAGAAAATCTGAGTTTTTCTGGTCCACGGAAGAACGTCTGCAGAAAGACGCCAGTGTCTTACAATGAGAGCAGTTTATACCCTTGTCGCGCTACGAACGAAAACTGAATCGATCTGTATTGATTAGTCTTTTGATCAGTGGCTCTTCGTACAGAAGAGTTCAATGGTTTTCCGAGATCCTTCAGTTGTTCATTGTTTATCAGTCCGAGCATCATTTTAATCAGTTTTCAAATTTAAAAAAATGTATAAAAATTTCAGACTGGCCCGTCATCCTATCAGACAGCTGCTCTACCAGGCTACGTCCAGCAAGTCAGCCAACCGCAGCAACCGGCACCTCAGGCGGGTTTGCTTCATTTGAACTTTTAGTTTTTCGAAAACCTATTTTGAAAACGATTTTTTATTTTGAATATAAGAAGTGGGCGTAATTCCGCTAAATTTAAACTGTTTCAGGTTTACTCCTACAGAGGACCTGGCAAAGTGGTTCATCCCACGTACAGGTACATTACTCTTTGGTAGTTCCTGCAAAAATCCTTAGGAGCATGGTTTGTAGTTAATAATTTGGGTGATTTCCGCACGAGACAATCAGGCATTATCGATTAGTGACCGCGCGCGCGTCCATCGGCAATATCGATCTGTATTGATTCAAGTGCTGAGCTCCCTGAGGGACCCAGACGGTCGTGACGAAGGACCCGATCGATCAAACGCTATTTTCAGTTCAAATCTCGCCTCACACTCTGCCGAACACATAGGCGTCGATTCGAACTCGGTGGTGGATCAGGAGCTGATTGGAAGCATCTATGGTGGATCGGTGAGCGATTGGACATTCTTTTTTTAATTTTTAAAATTTTTCGAGTCTCATTTGAAAATTTTCTCTTCCAGAATAGCGTCGAAGCAGTCGATTCCTCAGCTGAAATAGTGGTTACACCTACCACGCCGCCACCGACAACTCGTCCACGTCCCGCGACTACTCGTCCGCGTCCGGTTCCCTCCACGCCAGCACCGACGACGGCTAGACCGCCTGAGGCGTCGATTTCCCTTCAGTCTCTTACACAGCAGGTACGGTAACCGGGTACGGTATTGCAGATGTCGTAATCGGTTGTGATTTTTGCGGAGACAAGCGCATATGTTCACAGCGGGATCCAGCGTATTGTTATCTAGCGCTCGCGTGAGAGGTGTCGATTGCGCAAACGATTAGCGCTAGAGCGTATTATCTACAGCGGATTAACTCCCGGTCAGACAGGTGCAGGCTAACCGGTGACGACAAATAGTCAATTTTTGATATTTAACAGGTTTTCTTTCGAAAGGAACATCGGCGATGCGTCAAAATCTCGGTATAGGGTAAGATGAGAGCTGAGCTTTACCCAGCTACCGTGTATCCGCCCTGAATCAGGGTCAGCCCGTTATCCGGGCTCTAATCACCTGGCCGTTCACGGGCAGGTGTGTAAATTGGGGCGGAGAGAAGAGTTCCGGAGTCAGAATTGCGCCATATGTCGATGCCACTAATGAGATCATTCGGAAAATATGGTGTTTTGCAAAGGAAACATGACAAATTGGGTTGCGTCGCGGATTGCGCCATGCGCATCGCTTCCGCTCGATAGCGTAGACCGAGGGCTCATGGGCACGGCGAGTTGTATAAAAGATATTATACCCAATCTATACATGTAAAAGGGCCCCGCGTGGTGCAGTGGTAAGAGGCGCTGCTGACACCCGCACGGTCGAGCGATCGACCCGGCCCGGGCTAACCAAGCCTTCCATCCCTCCGGGGTCGGGTTAATTGGTACCGGACTTGTCTGGGAAGGTAAAGATACTGACCTGATATAGCGGCTGGCCCCCGCAGGTCATTGTATAGGCCAAATACGCATTCACCAAGCCTCTACGACTTGAATGGAACACGAATGCGGCGGCGCGTCCTCAAGGGACAGATCAGCGTCGGCACCTTTACCTTTACCTTTACCTATACATGTAATAAATATGCGTATATAGCGCAAAATGGATTATCTGCAGATTCGACGCCTCCCAGCCGTCCTCTATGTGGATTCGCGCAACGAAAATAGCAAACAGCTCGAGGAGCTCCTCAGGGACACCTACAAACTTCCTCTGGTCGCCCTCTACGTGGATAAGGTGATTAGAAGGAAATTTTCGTTTTTGTAATAGAAATCTTCAATGCTTTATTTGATATTATTTATACTCATTCTTCTTTCTTACGATCGTCTTAAATATCGTAACAAATAAATAAATAAACTTCGCGGCGATCAAATTGTTTGCTTGATACAGGTCGGCAAACCCCAACTGGCACAGAAGTACCTTCATCAGTTGACGGCGCACAAGTCCTTACCGTATCTCTTCATATGTGGAACCTTCATCGGAAGTGGGTTTTTTTTCTCATTTTGTGCTTTATTGGTTTTTCATATGTGCTCTATCGGTTCAATCACGTTTCTCAAACGAAAGTCTCACTACTTAAATGGGAATTGAATTTTGGAAAGAAGCTTTAAAATTCCACGATTGAAGAATAGCCGGGCAGAACAAGTAGCAGGCACCACTAGCGAATATTTTATTTCATTTTATTTTATTTACACTGTTAGGGGGCCAAATGAAACATGAATAATATAAACAATAATACTGTGCTTAATTTCAACTAAAAAAACTAGAATAAACTAAAATGTTGGTAACTTATGCGGCATCCCAGTCTTCACGAAAAGAGACCAACGCAGTGTGCAAATAGATGCGAGGACGCTAATAAGAATATACCCACTATATTTGCGTTGAAAAAAGTATATGGAATTTCTATCACAAGTCGAGTGCACGGCTCATCCCAAGAGGCTCATCCCCATCTAAATAACATCGTCCCTTTCACTTTGATCGTGGCTTTGACAGCACAGCAGTTTCTCCAAATTTTCATAAAGTTCGATTTCTGAAATTTTGCGCTGATTATCAAATTACCACTACTGATTACTATGGTTCAAAAAACTAATAATCAATAATCGCGAAGAGATATTTCAGGCGAACAGCACATCCAAAACTACCACAAGAGCGGACAAATACCTCAACTGGTGGAGTATGTGTGCAGCGACGAGCAAAAGAAGACGAAAAAAACCAAGAAGGCATCCCCGTGACCACAGATTTACTATCAGATTCTATTCGTAATTTAACATGTCTATTTATTTTTTGAATTATATGTATATTACGCCGTGCCAGTGATTTTTGCTCTGATTTGAAACCGAGTCATCTGGGGTGGACGAAAATATTCTGCTGAAACCGCCATCTTATAGGACCTCACAACTCACGGGGCAGAAGGTCCGCCTGGGGGCATTTCGTCGTCACTCTGTCGACATGTGAGATTTTCGACAAGAGCAATGCAATAAATAGCTATTGATTGGTGGCTGTTCTATTTTGTGCTTAACGATGTGACTGTCTGTTCACACTGATTCCACTGTTCGGCCAGCGCCCTAATCGGCTCATCTCGACCGCAGCAACAGCGGCAGGTGTCAGACGACCGACGGGAGGACAAACTGGCCTTCCCGGGCCAATTCGCCATGTGTGAATCCTATTTCATCGCTGCGGGAGGCCACTTTTCTCAGAAATAGTCAAATTTTTGAGATTTTTCGGAAATCTTGACTTCACAATGTATACAGCTGTGAAACCCATATCTAAATGAACCACCCCGATAGGTTGAATGAACATGAACTAAAATTAAAACAGCAAATAATAACAGAATAATTAAGACTATTTATAACGAAATGTCTAGTTTCCGTTTCGTTCCTAAACACTATACGGAAACTAGAAAAGAAAATATGGTTCTCCCAGAACTCATCAGTAAAGGTAAAAAGGTAAAGGTGCCGGCGTTGATCGGTCCCCTGAGGACGCGCCGCCGCATTCGTGTTCCATTCAAGTCGTAGAGGCATAGTGAATGCGTATTTGGCCTATACAATGACCTGCGGGGGCCAGCCGCTATACCAAATTAGTGTCTTTGCCTTCACAGACAAGTCTGGTACCAATTTACCTGACCCCGGCGGGATCGAAGGCTTGGTTAGCCCGGGCCGGGATACATCGCTCGACCGTGCGGGTGACAGCAGCGCCTCTTACCAGTGTACCACGAAAGGACAAGGTAAAGCGGATGATTAGACCCTAACGGTGGCATAGGACGTGGTCTACCAAGCAACTGTGGCTGAAGGCTGTTAACCTCAGGCGTGTGGACATTCGTATACCCAGGAACCACTGGCCCTCGGCACCTCAAAGACACAAACCTTTCTTCAAACCTGGCACCCAACCTAAGGGTTTAATGGAGGTTTATATGTCGGTGGGATATTTCAGAAGGTTCCCTGTGCAGTCCCTGGACCAAGCCCATCCGCCTATAGTTTGCAGACACCCAGCTAATGTTGCCCGGTGAGCCATCGGTTCCATCAAGAGGATAATGTTACCCAAGGTTTGTAGTTACTGCCCTTGACTCCCTCTATTTTTCTGAGATTATGAAGAACAAAAATGAAATTTGTTAAGCCCATTTAAAAGCTAAATTATGACTTACATATCTGGAGATGCTAGGCTATTCGCAAAACACTGACATCGGTCGGGAATTGAACCCGCGTCATTCTGATTCCGACAGACTGCACTGACCACTGTGCTATAACCCGCAAAACAAAAAGCAGAATAGTTTAAATCACGAGTGCTAAAGTACAAGGATAGTAATTGAAGTGGTACTAGCGTTGTTCCCACAGTTCAACAAGTTCGAACAAAACCAGTACTGAATTAAGCAAGGAAAAATCGATAAACAAAGTGCTGAAATAATCCTATAAAGTATTCTACGCCTTCAAATCACTACATGAAACCGCTGACTAACCCAAACCTGACGACGACGACGACGTTTTCACCGCAACACACGCCGTCGGACGAGGTCATTGACGGCGCCATTGAATTACAAAGAATTTGCAATCCGAGCAAAGGGACCATAAAAATTAATGCGACGATCGCACATCGACCCAACTCGACGGGATATCGGCGCCATATCTCATCTGATAATGAGGCTGTGAATGGTAATGTCGGCTGGAGCAAAGATATTCCACGAACGATGGTCGATCGCCTCTAGTTTACCCGAAAATCTTTCATCTTTCATGAAATTCGATCTTTCATGAAATTTTATTTGAGGAATCAGTAAAATATGAAAATGATATGTACAAGAATCGAAAAAATCACACAAACAATCAGCAAAAGAAACACAAATTAGGCACATCTGTAGCGACAGTCTTTGTCGAGGTCAGCGCCGACGATTCGTCGGCGCAGCGCTGTCACGACCACATCAAAGCAGCAATGATACTCGTAGTCGTTGAATTAATACGCAAGGTTTACGGTAGGGTTACGGTAGCGGCGAGTGAGACAATCAGAAGAAGAAATAGACGAAGAGGACGAAATGGAAACATTTTCCAGTGAAGTTAGAGTAGTAAAGAGTGGGGAATCAGCTCAGCATTCACTAACAAACTGTAATTAGCAAAGTAAATTCTTTGGTTGTAAGAATCGCAAAAGCTTCACATTTTAAGCAAATATAAACAAAACGGTCCAGCAGCCGATAAAAGAGGCTAACGTACTTACAGAGCTGATTTACAAGGATGAAATACCTGTGAAAAGGCTGTTAGAAGGATTAAGAGCCGCTGTCACTGCTTCGGAGCCATTGTCGTTGTCAGACAGCCGATACAGAAGCAGGCCTGTCCGAAAGCCTTCATACATGGAGATGCGCCTAAGGCGAAACCCATCGGACCCGGTGGAACCACACCGAACGTCGGAGCTGCGCCCAAGGGGGTACCGATTCGATCTCCAGATTGTAGCGCAGCCAACTGCTTCTGGAGTTCGTGATTTCGTATCGTCAATTGGCGTATCCTGAAATTTGAAGAATCTCTGGGTAAGCTGGAGGCCTGTGCGGTTACCCAACTTTTCTGGTGACTTTTTACACACAATTCATGCAAAGAGACACCTGCCCATTGTCTCGGTACTCGGTCGGGTTTAAGTTATACCATTGAAGCACATTTTATTCCTACATAAAAATAAATCGTTTTAAATCGTAGCGCTACTTGTATTTATAATCTTACACTACTAATTATACCTTAACCCATATCTATGTTAAAATTGGCTATCCTTTCAGTCAACTCGATTTTTTTGCTTGACTTCCTGTCATAGTACAATTTGTTACCTATTTTCCTATTTGTATTGTAGGGCCCACTTTATAGAAAACAAGGATAAACTGTAACAAACCAATAAACAAAAAATATCTTTGCAATCAGTAAGTATCATATTTTTAACATAATATTTATTACACGCTTGAGGCATGTAAAAACGTAACAGAATTCTAAATAAAATCTATCGTCGATATTTGCGCAGCCTTTGAAAATTATTATTAGTGTATTTGGACAGTAAACTAATAGAAACACGTAGATAAATGCGTGATAATGAAATTGAATAAAATACTTTGTATTGAAGCTTCTCCAAAGACCCACCAATTACACGCGAGCAGGAGTGTGTTGATTTTACTCATTTTCCTGGCAGACGTATCTTTCGAGTACGGTAGACAGCTGCGCAGTTCCTCGAGAGCCTCATTCAGGTCATGCATCCGCTTCCTCTCACGAGAGTTTATCGATGTTCGAAGAATATTCTGCTCCTAAAGTCGTTTTCAGTTTAAATTTAAAGTAAAATTTTGAAAAAAACTATAATTTTCGGTGCGACAGCAACGAACAAATGGACACAAGCTTCACTTCCTTACAACCTTACAACGATTTGAGTACTATACATGTTCTATTAACATGTAATAAATGTTTAAATGTTTTTCCCGATGCAACCCTTATGAATATGTGTAATATAAATACTCAAACGCAAGAAAAAATATTAAATCAGCGAGCGTATGGTTGAAAAACCAATGGCATTTCGACAATCTTGAAAACGATATAAAGCTCCCCATGAAGGTTCGGAGAGAATATTGACGAACATTCCTTTCCGAAGAGTAATTACTTCGTTGTTGATTTCGCATAAAACATAAAAACGAAAGAAAACCACAAAACAAGATAGCAAACACGTTACTTTGTACACTAAATGGATGAACATAACAAATATCTACCTAAATAGCCTCTTAAACCTAATGAAAAGCTCACCTCTTCATCGAGCGCCAGAAGTTTCCGTTTCGATTCCCGTCCATCACTCCTTTGTTTCCGCACATACGGTTCGAGGTCCTCGTCTTCCAGCAGTGATCGCTAAAGTTTTTCGTTGTTTAGAAAAAAAAACTGAATAAAAACTCTAAACATTATTTTGAGACGATTTTCACCACTGGGCCGTTTACTGTTGTCCAAAATTGGGTTGTTTCGTACAAAACTTAACACTTCGTATAATTGAACAACATAACTGATCACACTTTATCTTGTTCTCTATCACCAACTACTTGATTACGGATACAGAACAGATCTCCTTACTGGACAAGCCATTTGGTGTTAGATTTGACAGCTGATAAATATGCTCAAAAGAAGATTTGACAGCTGATAAATATGCTAAAAAGACTGCGAAGCATAGAATTCTAAATAGAACACATAAACATCAGCTGAGTAGCAAACGTAGTACGAAAAAGCGCTAAGGTTTGCTACCCGATATTTCGGGTCTTTCGCAAAAATCGCGACTGCATCAATATTTAAACCCCCTTCTAAGGGTTCTAGGAGAGCCAAAATAAACGTCAAAAAATAAACTTTTAAACTTTCGTCAAAAAATATTTAGCAAAGGTTCTCAATAGAAAGCGAAACACCAAACTGACCGATTTGCTGCTCGGAGAGGATGAGCTCATGCTCATGCCGAAAAGGTGACCGATCTGCAGCTGAATTACAGTGTTGTCGGAGGCGGAGTCGACACGCCCCCGCTCAAGATGCGATTGGACGGCGAGGTCGATTAGATGGTCGGTTAAACCCGAATTAAACCCGATTCCTCCTCCGCCATAACTCTACACCTTCCTTGAGGTAAACAACAAGACGAACCGGCGAAAATAGCCGAGAAAAGCGTGAAAAAACTCGCGTTTCGTATGTTTTTTTTGTGCGGGATCTTTTCCTACTTAGTAACGAACAAATACCCTTCAAAAACTCACGGCTTCATGTAACGACAAATAAGTTTTATCCAATCCCTTTCATTTCTGCAGGGAGAAGGCAATTTTCAAGCGACGTCAGATGATCGTTTGTTTTCCGAATGATAATTTTTTAATAAATTCTCACTAGTGACCACACCTGGAAGGTGTACAGATGTTCATCGACCAACCTAAACAAATCACAAAATTCAATGTGAACACTTACACCCAATCCACCCCTTAACCTAGTCTTTTTGGCAGAGTTATGGGTTTACCAATCGAGCACAAGCCTCATAACTCTTCAGTAAAATTGATCCATGTCATACTATACAAACGACTTTTCCATACCATAACAATTGATGACTATTCACTTTATTTTATTTTATTCATACTGTTAGGTGCGCCAAATGAAACAGACATGAACAATACTAAATAATTATACTGTGCTTAATTTCAACTAAAAAAAACTAAAATAAAGTAAAATGTTGGTAACTTATGCGGCATCCCAGTCTTCAAGTTAGGCTAGTTAGAACTGCTCGAACGTGAAGACCAATCGTAACATGGAAACTGTGATCAGGTCGCCACTACGCATTTCTACTTTGATTGCCTCTCATAATAATTTAGAAGACCTCTAGCATCTTCTAACCCTCTAAATACTGATATTCTATCTTCTATAGGAACCGAACCACTTTTTCCTACAAAATCAAGTGCTATGTGGGTTGGTGGTGCAGCCAAAGAAAGAAATTTTCCTACGCCGTACATTTTCACAGAAAACCTGCTGAGATTGGTGTCCAAGTGTGGAGGATCTGAAGACATTCATTTTCCATGAATTTTCCTTTTATTTTATTTTTAATTCTAAAGGGCGCGCGTAGTGCAAGAGGCGCTACTGACACCCGCACGGTCGATCGCTTCTCGCCCGGACCAACCAAGCCTCCATCTCTTCGGGGCAGGTAAATTGGTACCAGATTTTCTGGGAAGGTAAAAACACGGTCTTGGTATAGCGGCTGGCCCCTGTAAGTCATTGTCTAGGCCCAATACGTAGTCACCAAGCCTCTACGATTCTGAATTGAACATGGATGCGCAGCGCGTCTTTCTGGGACTGATCAACGCCGACACCTTTACCTTTATTATGAATTTTATATTCTTTGAGAACTCTAATAAGTATAACAAGTACAGAACTTCCACTGGCTACACCTCCCCCATTCCCCAACCCACATATCACCCAAAATCATTTCATCAAACCGGTGTCATACAGTGGTGTGAAAATTCCAAACCACATGTCGCCTACATGGATTAATTCCTGTTAGAGCGACAATTGTTAAAAATAGTCCAACAACAACAAACACCAAATGGTTCAAATATGCAACCACTCACCGAATGGCCATATGACCCTTTAACATGCGGTTAAACACAGGTTAACCACAAAAGACTTAGGTCTTCGGGTTCCACCGTGGGCTCGACTGACGTTGCAAGCCATCATTTCACCATGTGCCCCGCTGAGTGTCCGATGATAATGAGACGTCTTACCGTAGCCGAGAAAGGTCAGCCGGCCAAGACGCTCACATCGACAGATACCCCTAAATGGTGTGGAGATGGTCGAGTTACCGGGTAACTGGGCAATTTTTACCCAAAAACCAAGATTTCATATGAAACACAGCCCATACAAAGCATCCAAACCAATTTCCGCACACAAGAAAACCCTGAGTAAGGTACACCCATCTGACAAACAGTTATCACTTACATCACAAACGAAAAAACATTCCAGAAGAAAATAAAAAAATGCAGCTTACCCATAAGATGCACTGGTTTCAGATAGTTGGAGTTTTGTGGACACCTTCCTAAAATTATGGCAAAACGAAAATAACAAAGGAAATACAGCCAAAGAAAAGAGCTAGAAGATAGGAAAACTTTATCTATTATCCAACATTTTCTTTAGTGCAAAATAACAATTTGAATAGAATGTGATCAATTGCGAGTCAAATTTGGCCAGTTTGCTATTCACTTCGACTAATTTGAAACAAATAAATATATCATTCTAACTTTACAATCTGATCGGCACCGGGATACTGTGGCAGTAGCAAACCGTGTTCTTCGGCTAATTGCTTCGGCACGAATCGTCCTCCAATCTGGAATTTGCTCGAATCAATCGGCTTTGAAAAGGGTAAATTGATAGAAATTTGATGGAAATTTAATATTTATACAAGGATTATAGACATTAGAATGCTTCAAAGTGAAACCCACAAAATGCGGTCCGGTCCAGTCTCGCACGCACATCTTCGGCGCTGTAAGGGAGATAATACCGTGCGGCCGGATGTAGGGACCTTCCGATGGGGCTCCATTCTCTACGTGCCAACCTAAAAGGATTCCGACGCCATTTCATTTAATTCCTCAATAATTATTTTGGATCCACTTGAAACCCACTGCTAAATAAAAGCATAATCTTGTTATTGAGACTAAAACTGTAATCCTGGTATGAATTAGTACAAGTTTTTAGCCTGAAACTTTTAGGTATGAAACTTCAAGAAAGGCTAAGCAAGAGGTCACTCAACAAATACTTGATAAAAAAAGGAAGCCCGATCCACTGACATGGACTGACGTACTGCTAGACGTCTGCTTTATTTAATACTAATTTTCCCAGGTTACGATACTGAAAAATAAGGGGATGTTAGGCGAGTGGCAAAAACAAGGTAAAGGTTCCTTAGAATAATATGGACAGGTGGACCTGAGGAAAATCTTTCGCGAATTGCTCCTTAAATAAGGTAAGGGTAAAGGTAAAGGAGTCGGCGTTGATCAGTTCCCTAAGGATGCGCCACGCATTCATGTTCCACTCGTAATGGCATAGTGAATGCACATTTGGCCTATACAATGATTTTTCGGAGCGAGCCGCTATACCACGTCAGTGTCTTCGCCTAACTAGTCGAGTCTGGCACCAATTTTCACGACCCCGGGGCATGGAAGGCTTGGTTAACCCCTGTCGGGATCGATCGCTAAACCGTGCGGGTGTCAGCGGCGCATCTTACCACTTTACCACGCGCGATCCTAGACGAATAGAGAGTTCATGAAAATCTCGTTTATGAAGCATCTTGCTCCTTATTCCTTATTTTTCGTCTTCCCTTTATAGCAAATCAAAAGCCACAGTACCTGTCAAGAGCGACAAGAAACAATTCGAGCCCTACCTACCCACTTTTTTGCGTTCTTCTCTGCGATATTTATACTTCAAAATTTCGACAGTAATTTTCACGAAGAACACCCGAATCCAAAATATTCTCAATTGAGACGTCTTCGATGTGCTATTCAAACCAGAGCAGCAGCCACGCACTCGTCTAGCAGACCACGAATGATCTAATCGAGAGCGCCCACTGACTCACTTGACCGCCTCCTAGAGAGCCATCGATACAATTGGATCTGCGCAGCACGGTGGCAGACGCGCCACACTTGTTGCGATTAGGAATCCACTAATTCGATTACCTTATGCCACACTTATGGACCACAGAGGCAAAAGGCAACACATAAAATAGATAAAGGGTCCGAGAAATGCAACCCGGTGACGCCAAAATCAAAGACGAATCGAGTGGTAAAAAGATAGGAAAGCAAAAAGAAGTAGGTAAAATCGAGTGAGCTCCCTCAAAAGACCACCTCGGGCCAATCCCCACTACGCAACTCCAATCGGACTCCATGGACGATAGAATGTTCACTTTCTATCCCTTTGAAAAAATTCAAGAGCGCATCCGAGGCTTCCTTAAATGTTTGCTTCGTAATCTTAAATGCATAGACTGCCAAATGCGAGCTCTTGCGCTACTCTGTGGTGGCATCGGGTTCCAAACGTAGTCAACGCTAGGAAATGATAAACCAAAAGCCAATGTTGTAATGTAAACGAAGATTTTTGGAATATTAGTGACAAAATGTGGGTTTACAATATTTCCAACCTTCATTGTTTACCCCATTTTATCACCATTTTGGGCAACAAGTGATATAAAGAATAAACGAAACATGGAATAAAGAACTATCAATTTCATAAATGTAATCTGTATAGTACCCTTCCTATCAATCTGCTTAACAAAAACTAGTCCAAGCAGAAAAAAACGGGTGTAGACTCCTCAAAATAGCTGCACTTCAAATGACTCTTAAACAAAAGCAACTTCAACAAACACTTGGAGAACCAAAAAACACACCTGACGGAATATCGATCGAGAAGACAAATATTCCAGACTTTGTCACTGTTTCAATAATTTCACCGAACGGCTCTCGAACCGGTGGCTTGAAAGAGAAGCCGAAGAACGCATCAACGATTAATGAAAAATCATCCAACTCCGGAAGTGATGGTAGCACTTCGATCCCTGAAATTTTTGAAGACTAAATTTGAAAACGGAACAAAAAGACTATAATATAGTGGCTTACCCATTCCTGAGCACTGCGTTACCAATGCGTTCATCAAATCCGTTTTGGACGGTTTTGGATAGACAACAACCGGATCGAAACCCTGCAATTTTCTTGGAATAATATGAACAGGTAGGGCATAGGGAGGACATTTCGTGACTTGCTCCATAAATAAAATCTATAAAATGATCCATAACGATATATACCATCGAAAATTCCAGTCAACCTTTGGCTCTTCGGGCACCCCCACTGCAATGGCTCCTTCACTTTGCTATTCTCTAATGAAAAATTACTTAAACCGTCTAAACCATCTAAACGTCTAAAATTTGCAAATTCAACTGATTTGATGACCATGCTAATGGAAAGTTGACCCATATGAGTTTAATTCTTCAATGTAAGGCTTTAATATAAGACATAATCGAGGGATTTTCACGAACGCTGTCAACGAAAGCTGTCAGCTGTACCCCACCGTTCCATCTCGCGGGCTACTGACGATAAACACTACGGAACACATGTTCGACGCCCCCTGACCACGTTTTTTCTCTTTTTTTCGCCCTTGAAAATATTGAACCGCATGAAATCATTACCAATTAAATCCTGAAAAAAGAACAGAAAAATCCCGTTCTATGATGTTGTAATGGTGGTGCTAGGTTCATCGCAAAAATCGCATTTCAGTGTTACTAAAAAACAAATAAAAATGAACGAGAATTAATAAAACTAAAACTAGGTAATTAAACCAGAATTTCACGTTAATCTTAAAAACGCTTTCAGCTTAACTGGTTCAATGTCGAATCCGGCCCGCCGATTCATTCCGTTATTACGGGTGAGTGCTGGAAATAGAAAACCTTCGGCCTTAAGGAAGGTGTTAGGGATTCGCAAAAAAGCATAGTGGTTAGTGCACAGCCACGGAAAGGTTGAGACACGGGTTCGAATCCCGTCTGAGATGCGATTTTTACGATGAACCTAGCACCACCATCAAAACATCATATTCTAGTATACATAATAGTAACCCGCAAAAAGTGGTAATAAAACAAGAATCCCATTCTATTTTGCTGTAAATATGTTGCTTATCAAACCCATCCAGAGTCTCCTTCGGTGCTGTTTTAGTGCAGTAGAGCGCTTTTCACGTTCACAAATCTCCTAAGTCATCTTTAAAAGATGAAATACGTGCAAATCCCTCTCTGAGAATCTATCAGACGTAGTAAGACAGGAGAACCGCTTATAAAGGTGACAGCCGAGCTAGCCAGATGATTGTCTGTGTGGCTAAGCTGCCACGAATCTATGCAAAAACAACCATCCATAAATATCGTGTTCCGAGATGCTTAACATTATAGCAACAATAGCACTATACATGCAAAAAAATAGAAGATAATGGAGCACATAATTGCACAAAAGCAGCAGATTTCCAAATGAGGAAACCCACGAACTGTTGCAGATGTCGAGCACAGACGAAACCGTCGCCGCCATTGTTACCGGGTCCGCAGAGAACGAGGACCTTTCCTGAAACAAAAACACATTGTATAGGCCAAATACGGACTCATCAAACCTCTACGATTTGAATGGAACACGAACGCGTGGCGTGTCCTCAGGGGATGAATTTAGAGGACCTTTCCTGAAGAGAATACACATTGCATAGGCCAAATACGGATTCATCAAGCCTCTTCGATCTGAATGGAACACGAACGCGTGGCGTGTCTTTAGGGGATTGATCTACGCCGACCTCTTACCTTCACCTTTGCTATTAGAACTAATGATTGGGGATCAAAACCGCACAAACTACTAGTTCTATTGGAGTTGAATCACACGCACAAAAGACACTAAAGAGCACTGAAAGACTGCGGCGCAGTGACGTCATTCCGACAAAGCCTGTGCTTAATATTCAGATTTCCGCACAACGAAAACCGCAAATCAAAATGCATGAAAACAGCAAGTGGCCAGAGGGATGACGCCACTTTTTCGGCGAACGAAGTTTATCGACTGTAGAAGAACAGTTCACCTTTCGAATACTGAGCGTGAATCGCTTTCGCGCACGCTAACCCGGCCAATTCCATCAGCTGTTCCACTTTGAAGCCATATTTTGAGAATAGTTCTTCGTCGATTTCGGCGGCCTCCGTTTGCCTGCACAAAAACGCCATGTATAGGGTAACTATGGTCGAAGGACATTCTCTGAGTGGTTTCCTAGGTTCTTATTTCGTAAAAGAGAAGTTTGGTGGGCAATTTCGGTGCAGCTCTACATGATCTCCGCTCTTAACTGGAATGTCGATCGCCATCTAAGCCCTTTGGAGTATTAAGATGTGGCTGTTAATGCCTTTGTCTCTTGTCTGAAAGCTGGAGCAGATAATCTATCTGCACTTTTGACAACACCTTTCACTAGAAGAAAAATCGATGCTATAAAACACAGATCTTGGCAGGAAAAAATAGCCACCTACAGTACCGGTCAAGAAGGTATTCGTTTTCGCTTTTTGGATGTAATTCCTTAGAGACTGAAGCTTTTGAACTGATTTTTTACAGTTAACGTAGAGCGACAAGTGTGTACATATGCTAGTTTCGTTTCGATGAGGCCCTGGAATTACTGATGGAAAAGTGAATTTTTCCATCAGTAAAGTAAAATGCGCACTTTTAGAAAAGCGGCCTCATTGACGATAAATTTGTCCTACTCGAAATTAAGCGATATTTTTGCAACCGCCTATGTGCCGTTTGAAAGAAGAAGATTTTCCCTACAAAATGATGTATTGACGTCTTGTGTTACTCTTAGCTTTGTTATTTTTGTGTGGTCCAATGGCGGCGTGTTCAAGAGGTGCGAATTACCTTTGGATGCAAAGACATTACTCGTTTTAGAGTAGGAAAAATCATTGTCAATCAGGCCGATTTTCTAAAAGTGCGCATTTTACTTCACTGATGGAAAAATTCACGAAATTTTGGGCCCTCATCGAAACGAAACTAGCATATGTACACCCTTTTCACTCTCCGTTAACTGTAAAAGAATCATTTCAAAAGCTTCAGTCTCTAAGGAGTTACATCGAAAAAAGTGAAAAAGAATACCTTTCTGATCGGCACTGCATATACCGAATCCGAATCAAGAGGACCTCATTTACCTACTCATATCAGCACGCTACTATACTGACTGCTACTGTACTGAGAGGATACGATCACGCCTTTGCAGGTAAAACGACGGTTTAGAAAGCGCTCAGATCAGCTTCATCTAGTCAATGCAGGTAGCTGCCACCCCAAAAGCAGCCCTCTTGACGGAATGCAACAAGGCGCTGGGGCAAATGAGATATGGATCGTCAAGACTGAGATTCAACACGATGCAAGATCGAGACAAAAAAAGATGTTGCGACAGCCGTCCCTAAACCGGTTTTTCGACAATGATTCTAGCCAAGCAACGTTGCCCCTTCCGTCCGTATCAGTTTTTGATGTCGAGACCGGAAGGAGCACCGGGGAGTAAATCCACGCTAGAGTGTGCAAGTGAGACTAGCGAGCAATACCATAAATCATGGGTTGTTTGACAGATGGGCAATTGTCCGACCAAACTAATTGCCTGATAACAGGTAAAAGGCGAGTGGCACGTTAAGAGACACTAAATGGTCCCCAAGGAGTCGTTTATACTTCGTGCGAGCCGTTTTGGAGCGGACGGCTAGTCGTGCTGAATGTGTGAGGTGTGCGACAGCACAGTGAGCATCGAAGATTACCTGGCTGACGCGTCGCTGCGCGATTCAAAGAGATTTTCTGCACGGATTCTCACTAAATGCTCGAACTATTTTCTATGATGTCTGTTGTATACTGATTTTATCTCATTTCTATTCTCTCTGGCGCTTTCGTTTAGTGATATGGTGCTGTGCGCGAGGATTCGCGCTTCAAATAAATGAACTAAGAAAAGAAAATGATGAAGAGTGATCGATCGCAGCAAACTATCGTTATCATTCCCTTTATTTTCTAGAATCGCAAAGCTAAGTTCGATCGACTGCATCTCACCGACAAATCTTGATACCTGAAATGACCCGACGCGCGAAATCGATATTTACATGCGAGGTGATCTCTGAGATTGGCCTATTGTTATCATTATCATCCAGAGGTGGAGACAGCCGATCACTAGCCCTCTCTAAGCAGAGGCAGAGTTAGTTAGGTTAAAGTAGGAAATTCCTTTATTTTATGTGGGATAGTTAAAGACCAACTGTTATTAACGAAATTAGTTTCTCAGATAGGTGATTATGTGCGTTGGGAGTGCAGCCAGTAGAAGTGTTGTACCTCCTGCTACTACCAGAATCGTCGAAGAGGTCAAACCGTTTTCAAACATATATACAATTTTCATTTTAAAATGGACACCTTTCAAAACAAAATCGACGTTTTTCAGACCAAAGTGGACGTTTTTCAAATCAGAAAGTACGCTTGCCCTGCATCAACTTTCAGTGCAAACCGAATGGTTTTGAGAACAAGGAGTCTTTCTGAAGCGTCTTCCGAGCTAAACTAGATGGTCCCCAACGCGATGAAATTTCTTCTGGAACATTTTCCAGACCATAGTGGAGGGTTCTCAAATCGATCAGGATTCTTTCTGGAAAGTTCTCTGATCTCATATAAGCAAGACGATTTTATTTTCATTAATCATTTGTTAAATAATTAATAAAAATAAAATCGTTTATAAAAATGAAAAAATTATATGTTAAATAAATGATGTTTATCAATTATTTGTTAAGTATCATATTTGTTATAATGTATATACAAGTTGTTTGTAGTTTCAAATTTGAAAATTTGTTTTGTTTATTTGTTCAATTGGCACTATTCCACTTGTTGGACACCAGCACTCGATTTTTTTTCAGTCGTCGAAATTCGCTGAAACTTTGCACAGGGGGGTAACTGAGGGCGCTGATCACGATTCTGCTGCCCGTTTTCTATGCGGGTGGTCTCGGACCACCCAAATCGCTACTTGGGTGGTCCAGTTAGGATCACCAATTCCGCTGATCTTTGCCTATGGGCGTTATTTGGTGTCCAGAACACGAATCTGCTATCCTTTTTTCACGTGGGTGGTCCGAGGCCACCCACGTGAAAAACGGACACCAGATTCGTGATCAGCGCCCCCAATTACCCCCATAGGCGAAGTTTCAGCGAATTTCTGGAGAAAAATTTCTGACTGAAAAAAATCGAGTGCTGGGGTCCAACAAGTGGAATAGTGCCGTTCAATTTGATCAGAAAGATTCCTTGTTCTTGAAACCATTTGGTTTCCACTGAATATTGATGCAGAGCAAACGTCCACTTTGGTTTGAAAACTATTCATTTTAAAATGAAAATGGTCTATTTTCCGCTCCTCCATATTCGAACACCAATTTGAGCTAGTTTCTGCGGGAAAAAAGATGACCTAGGCGAAACCGTTTCCTGGCTGCACCCAGGCCTGTATAGCACCCTTTTCTAGCCAGTTTTTCCTCGAAAATGGATTGGCAACGACCTCACCTAAGGTAGGTGACTTCTTTTCTGGAGACCACCGGCACCGACGACGTCATGACTGTTCGGAGCGCAGCTCGAAGCGACGGACGCGGCAACAGCAGCGGCAGAAGCAGCGCCGCTCGCGAGCACATGCAGCTGGTCGACAGGCGAGCGCCGGCCCGGCTGACGGGTAACGCGCTCCACCGCCAATAAATTTGAAGTTTCCACGCATTGATGTGCAGGTTGTGAGGAGTTGGCGCGAATCGCGGCGTTTGAATCGTTGTCGCGCTGTCTGGCGGCGGAGGGTGCGCGGTGGCGGCGCTCTCTCGCGTGCACTCTGCTTCTCTGGCGCCGAGCGCCGCACTCCTTCCCCGGCACGCTCTCTCGGCCGTCATGCAGGGGCCCCCCGCGTATCGAGCCCCCCGTCCGAGTCCCCCCGACTATCGAGTCATGTACGCCGAAGCCTGAAGCAGCAGCAACCTCGTCGTCGGCATTCTGGATCACCTCCTGGGTATACCGTTACCCACATTTAACCGTGGCCGCCCACCGTCGCACTTGTCGTTTTCTGCCTCGCGCTCCGGTCGGTCTCGCCGCTCGAACTCTTCCGCCCGGCTGAACCACCCCAGATCATCGATTCGTGTCGTTTTCGTCTAGTGACGTTCTGTTCTGAACTCATTCTTTCTTTTCCGCCTTCTCCCTTTATCCAGAGGTAAAAGTTAACCTGAAACCGGAAACTTTTTTTGCCAGGAGACCACGTATGCGCCGTGTATGATGACGAAAGAATTCTTGCGAAGTTGCGCTTTGGCTTACTAGACCACGCGGTTGAACCCATTTGCATTCGGCCCAGCCAACAACAACATTTTTCTCATTTAGAGAGTACCGCTCAAAGTTCACTACATTGATGGCTGGAGCTTTGAAAAAATAGATTTAGATGTAATTTAAAGCCAAAATAAATTTAATTTATTTATTTTTGACGCCGCTTAACGACCCACTCAAACTGAGGGTATAGTTTCATAACCCCTCGACCTCCATTTTGCAACATTCTTCTTTTGCTGATCGGTCTCTATCAAGACAAATTCTTCCTTCAGGGCTTGAGGTTGTAGGTTATCGGCTGTTTTTATAGCTTCATCAATTTCAAATTCGCGTTTTTGGTTTCTTTTCTTCCTTTTTGACACGAACACCTGCGCAGAGATCAATCGATCGTTTCATCAAAACCTTCCTCGGATGGAGAATCTGGCAAGTGAATAGGGTTGTGACAAGTGGTTAGTGTTTAAGGAGCAGCCGCCACCTTCGTTGTTTTACAGTGTTTAGGAAAACCCTTCTGCTTTTTTTATTACATCAATTTTTCCTTGTGTGACTGTTAATGAAACCACGCTCATCGATTAATTGATACTTTTCGATTCTTCCCTACTCTGAAAAGACAAATTAACCGGAACATTGGACAACAAAATACTTCGTCAACCTCGTCGAGCAGTAATGAATAGTTAGAAAATATTAGTTAAGTATACTAATCAAGATATGAATGTGCAGAGGTATTATCCTGTTTCACCATTTCGTCCTTAACAGGATCATTACTGGAAGGAATTTATAGGGACTTTTTTGTTAATACTTATACGACGTAATATAAATAAATAAGTGACTGTTAAGGCTATTCAAATTTTCAATCATATTACCAATCTATGCGGGAAATACCGAATTATATTTTTTTCAATTTTGAGAAAACCCCGCGCAAAAGGATAGCGTTATCCGCGTCAACATAAGAAATCACGTTGATAAAAAATTAGATTTTCTATTGCTTCCCATTCGAATGTCTGCATCAGTGAATTGATTCATTGCGACAGTTCCTATCTCATTTTTTGCTTCTTTTGCCATATTTTTTTCAGATTTATTTACACTCAGCAGAATCTCGATATCACTAATTTATATCTATGTCTATACTTGTGGTCGTAAATAATGCGTGGTTTCATCTGATCGTAAGTAGTGTGCTTATCGCTTGTCTGAGCAAGTCTCATGGGAGCCCACAATGCTCTGGATCATCGGAGTATTTGCGTGGTGTGCATGAGAAGAAGCTGTCCGCAAATGATGTCAATTTCGAAAACACTCGTTTCCTCATCTTACGCTGCAAGCCATGGAGTTTATACTCGTTAATGCCACTGGAAAGCTTGGTAGATCAATTCGAAAAGCCCAAAGCCATCTATCGCTTGTTTGAAAGCTTCTGTATCGTTTTTTGGATGTTCCACCCTTCTTTTTGAGCCCATCGACCTAACGACTTTTTTTGAATGTGAAAATTAGCCCACCGTCTAGTTGGAGAGGAAAAAGTTTCGGAAATGAAGCGCTTTCGTGAGTGAAGACAACAAAGTCGTTGCGGCCACTAACCTGTTATCGATTGCAGTTGACGAGCCGGGTTCGTTGGAAAAACGCTTTCAATTCATGTCGATGCTTTTGCGGAAGCTCAATGATTCGGTTGGAAAAAAGTTAATATAGTGATCCGTAGGTGGGGAATATGCACACTTTCACGTGTAAGCCCTAAGGGTGAATAACGGGTGGATATATTCTAGGCTAATTTCGGGTCTGTTCTAGACATTCGGCCAATTGAAGTTGAAATTGAAAGAAATTGAAGGAACGCTCGATTTTTGTTCTCAAATTCTTTCTTTCACCTAAAGCTGAAGTGCTAATTGTAAAGATGTACAAGATAGCGCTGATTTTCGGTTGACATGACAAGAAATTTAGATTTTAGGATTTAGATTTAGATATTCCAGTGCTTTGTGGGTTTGGGGTGCAGCTAAAGAAGGAATTGGCTGAGGCTTTTTCTCAGAAACCTGCTCCAATAGGTGTTCCGAGTACGGAGAATTTATAGCTACTCTACACAGGTTATTTTTTTTTCTGACGAATCTGGCTGTCTTCAGACTATATGGCTAAAAATTTCCATTTCCAAATTTAGAAATTTCCATCATTGAACTGGTGGCTGTTGTCATTTTGAAATAATAGATTAAGAAGTTGCCATTTTTCCTTTGTTAGTTATGAATAGTCAATTTCGCTTTCTCTATTTAGTCCCATCCATCATTACCAGCACCAGTCAAGAGTTCTTTTTTCACTGAAAAATAACGTTCGTGAGAAGCATATCGTAGGCGTCATTCTAAAATATTTCATGCGTTACCTGGCGAAAAAATTTCTTCTTTTGTGATGTTTTTCTCTTTTGTTTCAACTGGAATGTGAAAGCATAATTCTGTATTGCTCGGTTTAATTATAATTATTATATTACACGGTAGGTATCACGGGGTAGAGGGTGGACCGTAGTATTTTGAGGATGCCAACATTTTTCGTCCACAAGTGAATGTGGTGTGATAAAATGTTGGAAATGGACAAGTTCTGCCCAATAATGGAACAAGAAGAAGCCACCACCGGGTAACCTGCGAAGCTTTTCGATAGCAGTTCAGCTTCTACAAACATTTTAAGCTAAAAAAACCATTTCATACATCTTTAACTCATTTTTAACTCAACTAGTTGACAGACGAGCGCAGCCTTTCAGATTAGCATACCCTTTAGAGGTCAGTGACGTTCATGTTCAGAAAACTGGATAAAGGACAACAAGCTTGGGCACACTCCACAATATCTGTTGAAAAATTTGAGATTGTGTAATTCATTTGCATTTGAAAAGTTCTACTCTTATGCATACCGATGTTTTAGTAGTCTTATGATCGATGTACTTTATTCATCTGCATAGAACCCGCTGCTGTAAACTGATGTTGCACTATCGTAATAAGTGCAAGAGTATTCTCCAGTCTGCTCTAATACTTCGTCTGGCAGAACAACTTTATCGCATGCGGCTTGTTTCCTATGTTCCAGTTTTCGCTGATGATAAGCTGATTTCACAAGTTACACTGTTGGTTTTCATCATTTTTAGTCTTTCTCTTTTGAGGTATGGTTTGTTCGCACTAGCGGTGTTTCTAAGCTAGGGCTTTCCGGTGAACTTCTAGGAGTTTGAGTATGTTTTTCCTATGGAAAAAGCGTCGTAATTACGAACGTCAGGGACGCGTGTGCGTTCACGCTAAATTACAGACGTCACATTCCTTTGTTTAGCGGCGGTGCTAGGAGGTCGCTGACGCCGCCTGCGGTCTATAGATGTAATTTATAAGTGCCGTATTGAATGCACCTCTCATATATTTTGATCCCACATCGTTTCGCAGCCTTCTGTTTCCGTTTTTTGTCACTTATTTTGTGTCTGATAACGATACCGATCAATACAAATGTCGTTTGCTAACTAGCTGGTATATCGATTAGGATGCTAATGTGTTGTCGCTACAAAAGAAGTAGAAGAAAGTGAATGCGTAATGGTGTGCTATCGATCGTCATATTGACTCAGCTTCAGTTTTAACTTAGTCTTTGTGAATCGAAGTTTGATATTGAACAGCTATCAGAAATAGAATTGACCTTTCAGAGTATGACGGAGGCAACATGGTCGATGCACTGGTTTTTTAGCAAAAACGCTGTTTTTAAACAATATCGGGTTTCGCTTAACGAAGTCACATTATTGTAGGCATCTCGGGGCAAAGGGTGTTATGTGGGTTGGAGTAATATGACCAATGAAAAAATAACTCGAGGCCGTGTTTCCCGGTGAGAAACGCTCGGATTTGTTGCAATGATGGTGCTGGGTTTATCGCAAAAATCGTATCTCGGGCGGGATTTGAACTCGCGTATCAACCTAACCGGGGCTTTGCACTAACCACTATGCCAAGGAGACGACCATTCGCGAATCCCGAGCACCTTCTTCAAGCCCGAAGGCTTTTACTTCTAGCACTCACCCGTAGTAGCGGGAGATGCGATTTTTGCGATGAACCTAGCACCATCATTGCAACATCCTATTCTAGTATATATAATACATAGTAACCCGCAGAAAAGCGGTAATGAAACTCAAATCTGTGTTCGTTCGTATGGATAGTTCTAAATCTAAATGAGCATTCATAAACGTTTGACGTTGTTTGAGAAAGTTCCTACTAGCTGCACCCCAACCCACATAGAACTGCCCACAGATCGCCCAAGAGAAGGAAATTCAAAGATATAGCACTCTAATTGAACGGTGGATTTCGAAGAAATGTTTCAGAAATATCAAATTGCTGACTTTTTGTTGTTCTCGTGAATGCGTCGAGCTGTCGTCGTCTCGCCCGCTTTCATTAGTACGTTGCCCCGATGGAGAGGAGTAGTTACGGAGTAGCTGTGTTGTTGTCAAGAATCCCTGGATGACGACGCGTCGCAGTCGGCTTGTTTGCGTCGTGCTTTGTGTTTTGCGATGCCACCTAGAATTACTGCGCTATTCCATCGAATGCTTATGCTAGCTGTGTTTGGCTGTTTAATCTATTGTTCAAGTGTCTAAACTACCCCCTTTTCTGCTTTGACTTCACTTCCTGTTTTCACACTGTCACTAATATAGTCTTTCATGAATTATGCTAAGCGCAGCGTATTTCTTTGTGTTCGCGTTTGTACTTGCTGCCGTCCACTTATTGATCGTTTTGCGGTTGAAGTCCCACTGCACTGGGACGTCCAGAGTGTTCTGGATGTTTTATTTTTGTAACTGATGAAACAATTCGGTACCAGTTGCGTTATCATATCATTGAATCGATGAACTATTGATCTGCGCCGAAAATTGTTCTCTAACCTCTTGACGTGCCGTGTACGTTCACGTGTTTCAGTGAATACGACAGTGGAGCGGTGGCTGTAGGTGATCAGCCGTACTGCCCCTTTCATAGCTCTTTCCATCGAGGCTAGGCTTTTCGATTTCGCCTGGGGTTGGATCACGTCCTGGACTCGTTGAGGTTCGTTAATATCGAATTTTATTCAAATTTCGTTGTTCTGGAAGTTCTTGTGCTCTTCGTGGGCGTTCCGTTCCAGGGAAGATGGATTTTTTTCTTTTTCCTCAGGCTTAATGCCTGTTACGTCGGTTTGCTAAAATAGAACATGTCTGTGGGATTTTAGGCTAAAGTGTTCTATTTTCGTGTTACGTGTTTTAATATGTTTTTTTGTTTATCTTCAATTCATTAATCATGGAGTGGAACGTTTTTCATAATGTGGAGAAAAATTGAAAATAATGCCCTGTTTCTTCACCCGCATTTTTTTGTACAACTAATTTTTCATGTTCAAATAGCGGCCGTAATCATTAAATTTGTATAAAACAATATGAATTAACATTTGCCTGTAATTTCACCTACCTCCTATATTGGTGTTGGATTTGTTGTGTATTGATCATCATGAGCTGTTCTTTTGGTACACAGCAAAAAACGGCGGTTTTCAATTACAAGGATGATGTATGAAATTTCTCACATTGACTATTTTCTCATTCAAGACATTTCGACCATATAGTTAACTGACTAATAATTATATTTCCGTCATTGCCTTTTGGTGAGGTTTCCTCGTTGATAGCAAGGATTTCCATCGCTTGCATGGGGAAACCCGTTAAAATGCTCTGTTTAACCAAATTTATACACCTCGAGGACGTCACAGGCTTAACGCGGAGCGTGAGATAATGAACCCGTTCAATTCCGGCTTAACGGTATCGTCTAGAAGGATGAGAACAGGAAGTTAACCTGTGACGGGCATCACAATACCTATTGATTTGTTGTTATCACTTGAAATTGTTGTTCAAGCCGATTGTTGTCGATTTGAGAAATAGTTCAGATTTTTTAATGAACGTAAGGTTCAAGAAGTACTTCCTTTTCAGGGTGCCATGAATAAACAGCTATTGTCGTGCTCGTTGAAAGGTGGTCGACAGACAACTACAGTAGTCGCTTCAGTTGCTGCAGACGGTGTTGATCAGCAGGTGGGGTGCGGTTCCTGTTCCGTAGATGTCATCAACAGAATGAAGTACTTGTGATTGTGGCGTGTCCCCGCGTACCAACTACGGGTCGACGTTAGGGTTCGCCTACGTTTCGTGGAAATACTGGTTGGAAAGGGGATGTTTTACGACGTTTCGTGGAAATACTGTCCGGGTTATTGGGTAAACATCTACCCCAAAATCGTCCCCAGTTTTGCCGATCAGTTTAGGTGCTGACATGAAGTTAAAGTTGCTCGTGCATAAATGGGTAGTTACGCATCATTAGTCCTAACAATAATGTTCCTCTGTGGGTGTGGCTCTTAATAGTGAAATACTACTATGTAAATAGTCTATGCAGATTCTTTATCGGGAAATTGTCAAAGAGTTACCAGAATACCTTTAAGGTGCAGTTATACAGTTGTTTTTTGAGAGGTCGATATGCTTGCTTGTTTTTTTTTTTACCTTATGAAGCTTTCGCTTCAAAATTATCCCTTTAGTGGCGAGAATAGAAGTTGCAACTAGTAGTCGGTGGTGCACTTTCGGTTAAGATAGGATTTGAGCGTTAAGAACTCTGTAGTAATTTAGAGTTTGTGGTTTTTATTAGAAATCGTTCAAAGACGGTCAATATCCGTCGTTTCGAACTTGTTCTCGAGCGATCAGTAGGAGCATGCTGGCTGAAGAGTAAACTGCCAACTAACCTAACACTTTTAAATTATCGTTTACATTTGTAAGAATGGAATCCAAGGGCAGGTCTACTTCGATCTGCATTTGACGTTTCCGGATGTTTTCACTATTAGTTTTTTTTCCTGCAATTTGTGCTTTCGGATGTTTTCACTATTAGTTTGTTTTCCTGCAATTTGTGCTTTTCCAGGTGGAAGTATCTTACTGTGACCAAAAGGTCGTCGGAAATGGATCATTCGGTGTCGTATTCTTGGCAAAATTACAAGAGAACAATGAACCTGTTGCGATCAAGAAGGTTCTACAAGATAAGCGATTTAAAAACCGAGAACTTCAAATCATGCGAAAGCTGTCTCACCCGAATATAGTTAAACTCAAGTAAGTCTCACGCTCTTTGATTATTTTCCCCATCATTCATTATGGATATCAATGTTTGCCTTCCGAAAGCCATCTTCATTTACCTACCTCTCTATTGCAGATATTTCTTCTATTCTGGCGGTGAGAAGAAAGATGAGCTCTATCTGAATTTGATATTGGAATATGTGCCGGAGACTGTATACAGGTGCGTCATTTCAATTTTTAGTTCTTCCATTTAGTATACAAGAGCTTTCCTCTTCTGGAATGCAATAATTTTCTTCTAGGGTGGCACGCCACTATTCGAAGCAACGGCAGTCTATTCCATTAATATATGTGAAACTATATATGTATCAGGTGCGTGAGTTACTGTACTTCGAACCAACCTTCCTGTTCTTTCGAGAAATTTGACATGCAATTGCTCTTTGTTCTTTTACAATTTGCACAAATCACTGAACATCGAGTGCCAGCTGTTGATTACTTATCACCAACTCCAGAGCTTTTGGTGAACTGCTTGATCGCTGTTAAACACCTTGGAGAGAGAGAGCTGGGAACATGAACGATGTTCAACCGTTGATATTTCAGCTCTTTCGTGCTCTAGCCTATATTCACGGAATTGGAATATGTCATCGCGATATCAAACCACAGAACCTACTCATTGATCCTGAATCGGGAATTCTAAAGTTGTGTGATTTTGGCTCAGCAAAGTACCTAGTCAAGGTTGGTTTGTGAACCGATGTCTTTAGTTTTCAATTAGCATTTGACGATTGAATAGTCTTCTATTTCTCTTGAACCTGAAACCCATGGAATTTTCCCGCGTAATTTGTAAATTTGCTTGGAGTTCATTTTGGATACTTTAACAATTTTCTGAGTTTTCATATTCTTTCATTCAAGGGAGAGCCCAATGTGTCGTATATCTGCTCTCGGTATTATCGTGCACCTGAGCTTATCTTTGGTGCAACAAACTACACTAATTCGATCGACGTCTGGTCTGCTGGAACGGTAATGGCCGAGTTGTTACTCGGTCAGCCGATCTTCCCCGGAGACTCTGGTGTTGACCAACTTGTTGAAATTATAAAGGTTCGTCGCTTTTTCGTTGTTCTACTCTCTTCTCATTCTTTATCGATTGAATTGCAGGTTCTCGGTACTCCGACCAAAGAGCAAATTCAAAGCATGAACCCCAACTACAAGGAGTTCAAGTTCCCGCAGATTAAAGCCCATCCTTGGGCAAAGGTTGGTGTTGTTTTTATCGAAACTACTTTTCCATCATCTTTTACAGTTTTACTTTTACTCTTAGCACAGTTTCGGTTCTTTCCAGCGATTCATGATAGTCTTCTTGTCTCTTGGTTAGTAGAGTTTTTGGGACTTGTGAGCTTCAACTTTTGAAAAAATGAAATTGTAGCTTTGGTTAGTAAATTTATGTTGGTTGATGTCCGGCAGCAGAAATCTGACATTTGACTTTTTTATACAGTCTATTAACCCTAGTTTTGTTTCTTATAGATCATTAAGAGGTATGGGTGAGTTGGAGTGTTCATACAAATTCGCTGGTTCAAGTTCTTCTTTCCATTCAAAGTCATTTTATTTATTTACCAAATTTAAACACATGTTTAGGTGTTCCGCGCCAGTACTCCTCAGGAAGCTATAGATTTAATCTCAACAATCATCGAATACACTCCCAGTGCGAGGCCCACACCTCAACAAGTAGGTTCTATTCACGATCTGTCTGTTTTGTCTGTTTTTTTTTTTTTTGCAAATTAACGTGGAAATTTCTGGTGGTTCTTTTTGTCTAGTGCTCTAATCTTGTTGCTGCAGCGGTATAGTCTATGATTAGAGATTATCACGTATCACTTAGCTACACTCAGTATTTCGGCCATATTTGTTGTTTTCGTTAAATTGGTTTTTCTACTCATTGCTTTTAACTGCCCATTTTTGAGGCTAGAGTGTGGTGCTATGTGGATTGGTCGGTGCAGTCATATAAGTATTACACTTCCCGTACTTGGTACAAGGGGTCAAATTGTTTTTAAATAAGTATTTCCAGTTATTTATACTCTAACAACATTATGCAGGTTCCTGTGAGGGAACACGGCATCCAGAAATCTGTTGTTTGCCTGCACCCCATAACCCACATAGCACCCAAGTCTCATTCTTTATTATCGCCTTTATTAGGGTCTGCATTCACCAGGTGCAGAGCCTCTGAACCATTTGACAACTCGACCTGTACGCATTCACAAATCATCCAACAGCAGTATCTCGAAGGCTCTTTCGACAACAAAACAGGGATAAACAGGGGTACAAAATAATCTGCGATATTTTAGGCATGCTTACATGCGTTCTTCGATGAACTGCGGGTGGCGGACACAAAGCTTCCGTCTGGTCGGCCACTACCTCCCTTAGAAATGGACGGTGACGAAAGTCGTGCAGGTCATGGACATGAGTCGGCCGAAAGCTGAGTTTCTCAAAGTGTCAAGTCTGCTGCTGCTCTGCTGCTGCGGATCCTGTTCTCGTCGTCGTTACAATCCATGCATGTGTGTCCGTCTCTTCAATGCGTAGGCGTTACCAGTATTGCATATACAGTTCTACGCAAACAGACATACACAAACACGTACGCAGGCCCTGTGATGCGCTAGCGCTCTGGTTTAGCGCTTAAGCACTGTTCTCTGTCGCCGATCGTTTTCGGGAATCCTCCCCCTCACCCAAAAAAAATTGAACAAAAAGAATTTAGTTACGCTGATGAGGCACGATTTCATGCTAGCCTACGTCGTCCCGTGTTACTTTTCAGTGTTCGTCACCCCTTCCCAATTCGTTTCATTTTGATCAATCAATTCCCGATGAGTTTCATCTTTTTTTACGATTATTGTCGTCGTGCAGAGGAGCGGCTTGCGTCATCCATCCCATGTACATTTATCATTTTTTCGATGATTTTTTTCGTCTGATTTTTCTTTGCTTCGTTGGCCTCTCGTGCCGTACCTTTCATGCGTACACAGGTGCAGCAATTTGACATAGTTCGTCTGTGACACATGCACGACATTTTTTTTAAATCTGTTGCAAATCGACGACGACGATGGACAACAGTCACTGAGCGGCTTGCGTGCGTGCGTGCGTGTTTTCTAGTGATGTGGTCCTCGATCGTTTAGTGTATATAAGTACCGATGGTTTTGATTGCGCGATACAGGCACACATACACAGCACACACACCCACTTACACACATATATACACATATACACACGAATCCACGGTTGTCTGGTGTGATGGGATGTGCTGGGGATCTTCATTCGCTGAAATAAAACGATTTTTTGGAAGAGCTCTGGGTATATCCGCCCGCAATCCCTTCCACAAAGTCGTCAGCAGAAGTCCTTAGCTCATCCCTTGCGTCATCGAATGTCTATTTTCCACACCTACATGAAACACCCGTACCTACACACACATACTATTCTTTAATTTATCGCGATTCTTTGAATGTGGAGTCTCGTCTATATATTTTCGCATCGTTATTATATTTACGTGGTGGAATGCTCTGTCCGGAACCAGCGTGGTTGAGATCCCTTGTATTCCTCGATATTATTGTTCAGTCGTCCGTCAGTCGTTTGTCTATACTACTACTGCTCCATGTTTGTTTCATTGAATACTACTAAGTCGGTGGTGTGAGCGCTGTTACGTCAGCCGTCAGCTTCCAAAGACTGTTCATCATTTTTCCTATTATTTCTTCTAGAGCCATAGAGAATGCCCTCGTTGTTTGTCTCTTCTCTACTCCCTACTATATATCTCTCTCATAGTGTCCGAGAAATGGTCATGAGTGAGGCTATGTCGTGTACGATTGGCTCATAAACATTAAATACGTTAAGAGAAAAACAAGAATTGGCTTGAATATATATGTCGGCGTTCGTATTATTGCAAGGTATATGTGAGTGGTTTTCACGATTAAAAATTGTTGAATTTGTTGTGGTTGTGGTGTGAGCGCTCTAAGGACCAGAAGAGGATTGTACATCCGCGTTCTTTCGATTGTCCACTGCGTACTCGTTCACGACATGCTCGTCAAGAAACCGATCAGATTATTGAGATCAATAAATCTAGATCAATAATATGGGTAGACGTGAAGCGGGGATTGTAAGGCGTAGAAATAATGTAGCAGTAGTTCTGGCAACGTTCCTGGGCCCAGATTCATCATTGGTAAACCCTCGATAAACCCCGAGATACAGTCCGAACGGCGCCACCTTTGTCTACTTATTCTAAACCTCCTATGTTAAACGCAGTCTCTCATAGACTCTGCCGTTTGGTTTCGGAAACCGCTCGTCCGTTCTTGAATCTGAGCTCTGGATAAGTAAAGTTTGAAAATTTGAAGTCATAGAATTAGCCGAATAGAAAGGTAACAGTAAAACCAGCTCCACATTTACCTGGCAGATGAATTTCCTCAATTGCCTCCGGCTATTAGGAGAATTTTGCCGTTTATGATCTATTGGTCTTGGGAACTGGAGAGAGCTTTTATGAAACCTATGAAACAGTAAAAAATTGACTCGGATGTTCTGCAAAACCAACGGTATTGATCGCCTGAGATCGGAAAACGGAATGTTGATCACAAGAAAAAGTAACAACGGTCTAACTGTGTCTGTTGTGGAAGATGTGGAAGATTAATATGGTGAAAAATTGTACTAAATATCATATATTTGTTATATAAGTTAACTTTCTGAAATAAGAAGCAGTGCAAAAAAAAACTCTAACACAATGTGCCGTAACGGACCAACTGCATCAATTGTGCGTCAAGTTGCCCGTAGTGTCGGTAGAATCATACAACCATTTTACCTACGTTTGATTAACAAAAAAGCCATTGTAGTATGATGGTCGTCTGGATGAGGATTAGGGGTCGTCCATACTCGGCAACAGCGGAGAGATGCAAATGAATGGCTTGGGTGGTGACCGCTCCCGCCTCTGGATGTTCATACTACTTGAGAGACGATTTGTGTAAGGCCTCACTTTCCGACTGAATGGAGCAGATCACAGAGCTGATCTACTGTACCTCATCTTTGGGTTAGAGGGTAAGTTAAATGCAGCCTGTCGAGTAAAATTGAAACCAGTGGGTCGATATTCTCCATGGGTAACCTGATGTGGCAGCTGTCATTTGCTGTTGAATACCCATGGTAAAGTCTCGATGGCGAAAGATATATTGAATCGTTTCAAACTTCAGAGCTCTCCACTGGATGAGTTAAAACATCGAAAGACAAAAGAACGTAGAAATGACTACATATAATTTATTAAATTAGGAACCGCATGCGATGAAACCACGAATTGTCAGAAACCGCAAAGATGCACCAACTATAGTTCGTCTACGAAGTAAACATACACAGAACGGAAACACCAGAACTAATTACAAAGTCCTTTCCGAAAAGAAGAGCCGAAGAGAACCACTACCGCACGCCTTCCCAGTCGTAGTAGGACGCATCGCGTGAGTCTCGGCTCCATTCCTGCTCGAGCTGAGTTCGCAACGGGGCGGGTAGCCCGGATAGGGAGCATTTTCGCTCATTGCACAAACAACGTAATCGATCAGAGCAGAGAGTGTACAAACGAGCTGGAACACGTGGACCTGGATGTACCACTCGTACCTAAAAAACAGAATCAAATCAGAATCCCTGAAAAGACAAAGCTTTGTATTCTGTAATATTATCAGAGTGACCCAAAAATTCGTGTACATTTGGGATTCTGACTTCCTTTCTTCATAGCTCGAGGAAAAACAAACAAATGAACTCTAAGGTGTTCATGGTTCAGGACAATTCTTTGCCTGCGATCCGGTAAAGGATTGCGCTCACCCGTAATAAACTTATTGGTCATCTTTTGTTTTACTCGACTTATGAATAAGGAAGACTCAAAATCTCAAATGCACACGAACTTTTGGGTCACACTAATATTTAAAAAGGAAATGACCACAATCAAAAATAAATCATTTGGAGGAGCAGTAGAAAACGCCACCGTAACACGCAAGGTCAGTGACTGATCTCCGCAAAGGCTGATCAAACCTTCCATCCCTTTGGGATTCACGACTGACCCCGCAAATCATTGTAAAGGCGAAATACGCAACCGTACCGCCTCTACAATTTCAATAGAAGACGAAAGCACGGCGTACCCTTAAGAGTCTGAACACGACCATCACATTCTTTTTAATTTCACACCTCAAATCAAATCCCTAACTATCACGGAGCATTACTTCACTATCGACCTGGCCGTCGACGTAACGTCCATACTTTTTATGGGAAAAAAGGTTACAGTATCCGGACACAGAACCTTCTCAAGATCTGAGAAACTATCAGGATGATAAGCGAACCTTTCTTAGCACGGAGCACGAATCTGTCACTGCCAAGAAAAATCAACAACTCACCTCTTTCGTACTGCCGAAGACATCAACCACAGCGAAAAATGGCTGGTCCGAATGAATCGGTCCAAAATTTGGACAGATATCGAAACCATTCAATACCACATGAATTCTTAATGGCAACTGTTTAAAATGGACTCCTCAAAGGAGATCGCAAAAGGAATTGAAAAAAAAAACGCTAAGACTCACCGAGGTGTTCCGACACTTTTCTCGAAATAGACACCAATCAATGAGCCCTTCTCCGTTGGAAGAGAGCGGGTTGTTAATGGGTTTTGAAACGGTACTATGAACGGGGAGACAGAAAATAGCCATGAATTGGAGTCCAAGTTTCTAAAAAAACAAAATTAAACAAATGAGGTTTAATGAATAGATAGGGTTGTAAAAATTGCGGTTCAAAAAATTCCGACCAGATTCTCAAACGAAATAACAAATGCATTAACGAACTACATTGGACACCTAGAAGTTCTGTTGCTGGTGTGAGCTTCACAGTATGGTGAGTCCATGAGAATCTGTATACCCAACAAGAAATCTCGTTCGTATGTCTACTATACCTCTACCCAATGGTATCTGTTTCATCAATCAGCTCTTTTGGAGTTCGTAAAGAATGAATTGGATATCTTTATGAACTCACCTTATGGATGGTCTGGTATCAGGATCGATCGTTGTCAGTCCGATCCTCAAATGTCCTGACCAACCACCTTCAACTCCTTCGATCGATACGAAAAAGCATTCGCCTTCCAGCAAGGCACGCTCCGAAAACACCACACCCTAAGCGTGGAAATTACATTAAAGTAGAGAATATTTTTAAAAATGTCTGTTTCGAAACTGAACGAAAAAGAGCATTATTTGCCAGATATCGGTCATCGATCAACTGCCAAATGGTATGACGATCAGTTTCATTTTGTTCCTTTAATCGTTAAGAGATATGATTTGCTACGAACGCTGCGCAACATGCGTACGGAACATGTTTGTGGCGTTAAATGACTATGGCACTGTTTACACTTCGATACTACTCAAGATACAAAATCAATAGATCGCGACGCAGCGCGACGTTGCACATTGGTTAGTGTCGGCAGCGCGATCCAAGGTACAAGTTAATTTTAAAATATTCGACACATAGAAATACAACTTTGACGGATTACCTTCTCAAAGCTGACACGCCGAAGTGCTCGCCTCCGATGTTCCAGAAGTTCAATATTTTCACCATGAAACGGGTGAAATAACACTGGTGTACCCAGGAATCCGTCTTGCGAGGTAGACGGTTCCATCGTATCCTGAAAAAAGTTTAATATATCAACAAAAAACCTTATCAAAGTTTCTGATCGGTAGGCTCTCATAATCTCGCCCGGATTGAACGGCATATAGAAATGAGGATGTCAACCAATTTGGCAAGAGTAGTTAAGAGTAGTTAAGTAATATGGTGATCAAGGAATGAGGAGCACATTTGAATATTCAGTTTGCGGGGGGGGGGGGGGGGTGACAAAAACAACTTTGACGAATCAATTTCCGTACATTGAAGCGTCCATCCACTCACAAGAAAGTTTGACATCAATAGTTTTTTTATTTTTTTTATTTACCATGCACTTAATGTGCGCCGGTCAATACGAATACGCGAACAAACAAAACAATACAAAAAATACTCTACTTATGATATCACTATTTGGCCAATAGCTAGGATGTCATCACAGTTAAACTTTAGATGATAAAGTTGCTTAACATTATTATAATTATTATCATTATGACAGCTTATTATTATAATAGTTGCTGGTTGTAAGGTTTCCAAATATTTAGTTTAGAAATAGTATAGTGGAAAGAAGATGGAAAAAGGATTTGTTAGCCTAATAGTGTTATTACCGCCCCAAATTCCCACGCAAAGAATTGATAGGACGGAGAACATCTGCCGTGTCTATTCACACCTCAGCTCATCACTGATGGGAAAATCTGATACTTAATTACCGCACGTGATTAGGGTATCTTCTAACCTTTAATAGACCGAAAGATACCAGCACCTGCTCAACTAGGAACTGGCTACATCGGTTCTTTGACTTTTCAATCTTGTTTCCATACCAAGCATCTAACTTTTTTGCCCATTTCATTTACCGACAAAGCCAGTTCCTATCACTATCAGAGTGGATTCTGTCCGAAACGTCTACCGTACACTGGAATCGTTTTACGAATTAGTTGGTAAACACCAAACAGATCAATCGATCGATCGATCGATCGACATATGCAGAAAGTTTGGCGAGGTTTTTGAATGACAGGAGGAACTAACCGGTATTTGACACGATAGCACTCTCAATTAAGATGCTCCATGGGCATTGCGAGCTCGATCGCAATGACTTGTTCACCTTGACAAGATCCATCAACACAGGAGGTAGTACAAAGTTGATTATTTCCAGAGCTAAGCACAATATCAGGAATAATTCCTTCTCTCTTAGGGCAGGAAGACTATACTTTAGTATGTGCAAAAAGATGATCATTCCTGTTAGTTTACGTGTTTTTAAAAAGTTACTGAGTCGCTGACTGGATTGTGCTGCTTTATCTATTTCTTTTGTACTTTGTTGTGTTTTGTTAGCATGGAATGTTCCGTGTAATAAATCAAATCAAATCAAATCAAATTCAGCCTATGATCGCGAGACGATTCGACGGAAATTGATCAATCTCCTTGGTGGACTCTCGTGTTCTCACATCAACGTCACAATGTAAAGTTAAGAGTGGCTTTTTTGCCTGTGGGTCAGAAACAAAACAAATGACTGGAAGGTATTAGAATAGTAGAAAACGCTTAAAAATGCATAAAAGTTAACAAAGTGCACAGGGCTTATCTAGGCAGACCCCAAGGAGCGAACGATACCCAGAAGACGTTTGAAATTTTGAAAATTAGAAAAAAAACGTCCAAAAATCCGCCCGAGTGGCCGGTAGCACCGGAGCCAATGCGGGCGCAGGAGCCGGCAAAATGCGCGCTCCAGCGCCGCTCACCGATCGATCGGCGAAATTCGGGCGCCCCCGGTCCCTGACGGGGACAGTACTCGGGAGAGTCGCTTGGAAGGATAGTTTGGTATATTCAACCTTTACCCTCCCCTATCTGGGTAAAGACTATCCAGGGCCACCAGAATTCTTCAGGAAAAGCGTTTTTTGGACACCTTCACGGGCCTCATCTTCGCGCTGATATTGGAATGTCCTTTGACGCCGCCCAGCGTCTGATACCCTCTCAATAATGGCACCGACCGACGATCATACCCATGGTAAGGTATCATTTCACCGGAACACATACCTCTGCTAGCCTCCCCGTCGTTACAGCCAGCGATTCGGTTCGAAGTTTTCGGCGTCGATTCGCGGCGGGACCGACCGCGGCGGGATCACCTTGAAACCTTCATACCTGCCAAGTTCTTGCCACTGTTTAGCATCGGTTTTCCTTTAGCTTTCTTCGTGTTTAGGTTTGGGTAAGTGAATCTGGGTTGGTATACTTGAGCCGAGGGTGCGTAGCACCTTATTCCTTGCTAATTAGCAGATTAAAACGATTAAATCACGTTTTCGGTAGAGCAAACTTCACCGTTATGACAACGTTCGGGAATTAGCAGCGAAAGAAGTTTTTAGCCTTTTTATTTCGGTTTTTGAGTGTAGATTTGAAAATTTCTCTAGTTACTGTGAGATTGGTACCTGTTCGGTTGTAGGAAGTGGTTTAACAGTCATTCCCCTCCTCTTTACTTCGTTCTGCACGAAAACTATTTTTCGCTGTTTTCAGTTTTTTCCTAAGAAGTTTTTTGGCGTCATTTTCTTCCTATTCTTCTGCTGTTGTGCTGGTTGAGCTCTCTCGTAATCGTTCAATTAAATCTGTTGATTATCTGTAGGATTCTTGGTATACTTCTGTTTATGTTAATCGTTTCTCGCTTATCGTTAATGAGATAATCAGGATTTTAAAGTTTTCAGTTTTTTTCGAATTGTTTATGAACCCAAGAAAACAGGTGATATGTTGGGTGTAGGGGTTTAGTCGCGTAATCCACCCTAACCGATCTGGTGTCGAAAAAGTATGAGCTATTGGAGTGCTGATCACGAATCTTGCATTTGTTTCTCTACCGAGGGTTTTACTAGGTATGCCACCTCGGATATGAGGGTAACCCATTGTGTCCAACCCAAAGTAATCATCGACAGTTTCGGAACCGCTTTGTTATATATTCCTTCTAGACAAGCTCTTGACTACATAGGTGAAATTACCTCCATTTTTCATGGTGATAGAAAAATTTAGTAGTGCTGAACATCGATACCTCACTGGCGTATACTACCGTGATTTTGAATCCTGAATCAGAAAATAATTTATGGTTTGTACTCCACTTCTAGTTCTACTTTCAGATCTCGCCCAGGATGATTCCGCACAGCGCGCCATGGCGAGGAATGGGCCTAATCGTGGCCGTGGACTCGAGCTTCGGCATTGGGAAAGATGGGAAATTACCGTGGATGTTAAGGAAGGACATGAAGTTTTTTGTTGACAATACGTCACGGACAAGTGATCCGAAAAAGGTTCGTTGAAAATTTGACAGCTGGCGCGTTTTATTAGATTACGGTTTTTTAATTTTTTCTTAGCCAATTGTTGACTACAAAGAGGTGGATTCGGTAGCCTACGGCATTTCGTCTGTATCTTAAGTTCTAGAATAATAGAATATATAAAAGTTCGAGAACGCATGTGGTGAGATGGTAAGAGGAGCTACTGATACCCGCACTGCCGAGCGATCAATTCCGGCCCTGGCTAACCAAGCTTACCATCCCTTCTGTGTCGAGTAAATTGTTACCAGACTTGTCCGGGAAGGTAGAGACACTGATTTGGCGTAGCGGTTGGCACCTGCAAGTCATTGTATGGGGCAGATACACATCACCATGCCTCTACGATTCTAAATGAAACGCGGAAGCATGGTGCATTCATAAGTGACCCCTTTACAGAGAATTGGCACATTGCTCTTACTATCATTGAATTCATCTTGATGCCAACTGCGAGAGATTGACATTTTCGCGGATCATTAGAGTAAAACTGAACTGTGCCACCATAACTATAACTAAGGGCGCGCGTGGTGCAGTGGTAAGAGGCGCTGCTGACACCCGCACGGTCGATCGATCCTGTCTGGGCCGACCAAGCCTTCCATCCCTCCGGGCTCGGTAAATTGGTACCAGATATTTCTGGGGAGGTAAAAACACTGACTTGGTGTAGCGGCTGGCCCCCGCAAGTCACTGTATAGGCCAAATACGCATTCACCAAGCCTCTACGATTCTGAATTGAACACGAATGCGGCTGCGCGTCCTCAGTGGACTGATTAACGCCAGCACCTTTACCTTTACCTTTCACCATAACTGTGAACTTCCTTGTGTTTTTTTTTGCTGTTTTGAATGAATTTCTGGGGTTTGAGGAAAAAAAGTCCCACAATTTCAGGTGAATGCCGTCGTCATGGGCCGTAAGTGCTGGGAAAGCATCCCCGAGAAATTCCGCCCTCTGAAAGGCCGACTTAACGTTGTTATCAGTCGAACACTTCCAAAACATCGAGATGAGAACCTCATTATCAGGTGAATTCCGCGTTGCTTCCCAGTGCTTCTGGAGAACGTCTAGGAGAAAAGTCAAATTGTGAGTTAACGGTTGACTTTGGCATGAAGTACCTTACAACATATGAAGTGTACTAACAGTCAGTGTCGTCGATGTATTACTGAATTGTGGTTTTGTAGTGGGATGTCTACTTATAGCGATTTTATTTGTGGCCTAGAATGAAGGAGATTTAGTTAATGTTCCAATTGATCATCTTTAAGTGATAACTTCGATGAGGTGGTGAAGGAGTTAGCAAGCGGATCGCTGTCAGAAAATGTCGAAAAGATCTGGAATATTGGAGGAGCCGAGATATACAAAATGGCTCTAGAAAAGGGCTGTGTTGATCAACTTATTGTCACCAAAATCCAAAAAGAGTGGGTTTATTTTCATTTTAATTTTTGTAGCTATGGCTATGTGGTGGATGCTGATCCATCGACCGTCAGGTTTTTTGAAACCGTTTCAAGGTGTAAATTTCTGCTGCTCTTGAATCATAAAATCAACTCACATTGTTTTTTTTTTCAGCTTCGATTGTGATGTCTTTCTCAAAGGCGTCGATTGGGACCATTTCCAAGAAGATGTATCTGAGCGATCGGATCTGATGACCGAGAATGATCTCGTATTTTCATTCCATACATATCACTACGTCGACTAGTCGCCCTGGCGGTTTTTCGTAATTATTTACTATTTTAATTTTCTCAACTGGAATGACTTTACTGAAAAACGTCTTCTCACGTTCGATTACACTGCTATTGAAATCTCGGTTACTGACGTTTTTGATTTTCTGATTATTTATTCTCGTTTTTTTACCTTTCAGATCTAAGTTGTAACTTGCCGTCACTTTTATACTTCGGTTACCATGCATTCGGGTGATTTTTAGGAATACTTTTTGTATTATATCAATAAACGTGTCGATGTAACCATTCAGTGCTGACTACTTGGTCAATATAGCCATTCACTATTTCAATTCAATGTTTGTGCTCTTTGTAAAGATATAGCTGTGCACATTCAAATGTTCTTTCTCACAGATGCCAAATAATCGCCGCAAGAAGAGTGGCGGCTCAACAACTGCACGCAGGGACTCGTCTACTCCGAAGGAACCGAGAGACTCGTCCACTCCGAAGGAACAGAACTGTGCGCCAGAACCCGCTCCAACGGAAAATCGAGTAGCCGTCAATGGAACGTTGACGGATGGTTCTCAGCCTCCTACGAACGGATGCGCTTCACATACTCCGATGCTCAACGGAAGTCTGGTAAGGGTTCACGAATTTTAGGTTTGTCCTTTCTCGCCTCGTTAAGTGGTGTTCAGTCATGGATTTTATTTCAATTTAATGAGTCAAAAGCTTCTATGGGTTCGCGATGTGCAGTGGTTAAAGCGCTATTTCCACTCGCGCGGTCGGACGATCGATCCTCGATCGGGTTCAGAAAAACTTCCATCGCTCCGGAATCGTGTAAATTAGAAAGATGGGTAGATTAATACCCTGACTTGAACAGCCTCTGTCCCCACAAATCGCTGTATTGGTGAAATTTGCATTTACCACGCCTCTATGATTCTGAGTTTGAGACGAGTGCTTGCGACACATGTTCAAGGGAGTGATTAATGCCGACCATCTCACTTTCATTTCACTTTATGAGCAAAATTGGATAGCTCAGGTAGGAAAAATGATCGTGTTGGTGTCAGCCAAGCATGGTAGAACGACTTTATGATTTTTCGGGTTGTTTTCCCTGAAGATGTCGGGTAATGAAAACCTGCCAGTAGAAACATCTCTTGGGTCTCAATTCTGTTTTAGTTGATTACCATAGGGCAGCTCCAACTGCTAAAGTGCCTCAAGTTCTTCATGGAGCTATGAGTATTGTACTAAGTCAAATTCTTATTTCCTATAAATCCATTTTTTTAAATCAATTTTTTCCTATAAATTCCAATAAATCCATTATTTCCTTTATTTATCTAACCGTCATTGCAGGCTGCCAGCTCGCAGACTGAGAGCAGCGATATCGAATCACTATCGTCGGAGTCGTCCAGACGAAACACCATGTCGTCTTCTGGTGGTGACCGAGATGCTGTTCAATGTAAAAACCAAGTGCCAGAAAGAGAACCGATACGAGACATATCTCAGTCGTATTCGCTCTCGTCTCAGATAGACTACGGCAGGTGGGTCTTTGAGGTTTTCAATAAATTGTGTTCCAGTTGAAATTTTTCGAGTAATTTGAAGTTTACCCTAACTTATACCTATTTGCTACAGTGACGAATGCGTAGTGCGTACACCAGAAGACGCATATCCCTGTTGTTCATCGTCAGAAGCTGTCGGTGGTGGTGTTTCTGAAGGGTGCACGTCAGTAAGCGGTGCAGCATCGCAGACGGAATCATCCAGTGGGAACGGTGGCGACGGGTTGCTAAGTGTGTTGTCGGTTAGTTTTCAAATTTTCAAAAAAAAATATTGGTGAGCTTTTTTCTTGTTTGTTTGATCATGATGCTCGATTTTCTAAATATGGTTCACATTAAACCACTCATTCCAATCATTTTTATTATTATTTGATGCTATAAGGCTCTGCTCATTAAAATCATGTGAGCCTACATTTTATTTATTTAGTTCTTGAACTAAGCCTGCGCAGCAGTAGAAAACAACCATACAAATCCTGAGTGGAGATTCAGAAGTAACAATCCCCTTTGTCAGAAATACGACTATTTGAAAATCATTCGAATTTATTGTTGTATTTCATATTGAAATTATTTTCAGATGTCATCTTGGGATCGTGTGGACACTATCTGTGAGATGGTCTCTTTTCTGAACATTTATGAACTACGCCTTCTTGGCGCATGTGTCGAAGGTGCGGCACGGCCAGCGTCTTCCACCCCCACGATGCGACAGCACGAAACCCGCTCCAATTGTCCTCAATTCATCAGTACCATGGCCACTGAAATGTGAGTTCCTTGCAGCAGTGTGCTAGCAGCTGAAATACTATGATTTTTTAAAATTTTGGCAGTTTCAGGACCCAGATACCATATTCTCTCAAGGTGGAGGCGGCATACAATGTAGTGTGTTTGTTGAATTCCGCAAATCGTCAGGGTGCCTACGCCTTGATTCGTCTTATTGATCATTTGATGACGATACGGGATATGGAGTTGGAGATGTTGTCCACTGATGAGGCTCGTAGAGATGTTCTGATCAATCTTGGGAAGCTCGGTAGGACATGGCTTTGATTTTGATTTTAATTCATTCTTTTATTTTTGTATATATCGATTAAGCATTTATTGGGGTGTGCTATTATGATTGGAAGACGGATTTATGGCGTCCCCAAAGGAGTTAATCAATTCAATCCACTTTGGGTTTCCGTTTTACCTCAAGGTACACTAAAATACTATGATTTTTAGAAATTTGGCAGTTTCAGGACTCAGATACCATAGTCTCTCAAGTATATTCTCAGATACCATATTCTCACAAGTTAGTAGAATATTCAAGCCCTATTCTGCTCAGATAGTATGCAACTGAACTACAGTGTCGTGGGTGATTATGAGGACCTCTCGCCTCCCACCAATTCACTTAAACCTCACTTGTAGTGGCACGCCTGATGGCGTATTTAATAAATAAATGAAGGTCATCATTCCAGTGTCGGCTTCGGTCCATCATCCGGCGTTCTCAGTCGACCAGCGTATCCGAATGGTCCATGCACGAGACGAAATCCGACGGAAATTGGAGCTGATCGTTGCTCGCATGAATCCGCCCGCCGTCTCGTCTTCAACGTCGAACGACGTCAAATCCTCGTCGACTGCCTGCAGAGTATGGTCGCTCTCTGAAGGATTCGCTTTTGTCCGACGTTTTCACGCTACCCAACCGGACGTGAACGATCCGGACAATTTTCTTGTTGAGGTGCGTTTTGTAGTTCTTTAGTTTCCTAGTTTGGTATTCACAGTTCTACTGAAAACCTCTATGCGTCATTTACAGATGATTTGGAGTGATGGTGAACGAACGTTTGTCGGACGAACACGAAATGATATAAACACCTTGCACCATCGCCTCTTGGATATGTTCGGTGAAGAACGGCGAGAAATGAAGCAGTCTTCACAGGAGGCAGACACCGATCAGCCGGAATCGACCTCATCCTCTCGCACACCCTCTCCACGGGCATCCGATTCTAATGCGACCCCTACTCCTGCCGTTGGTTGGTTTTTAAAATTTTTTATTGAAACGGGAATAACGAATTACGTTTTTAGTGCCTTTGGGAAGAAGCACTCTCCCTCTAGTGGTAATTGGCTTATACGTTTCATTTTCTTTTTCAAGATTCTTCTCCATTACGGATATTGCCATATTTCTCCATGGACAGTTCGCCTTCCGCTGTTATCCAGTACATAAATGCCTTATCCGACTTGCCCGCTCGAATGATGTTGAGCTCGGTTATCTATGAGCAATTTTTCGCTTCTAGGCTTAGTTCTGAAGAGTTGGAGGTAAGCGGTTTTATTCCAATGAAAAAGTTATTTTGTTTGGACCTCCACAAAAGTTCATTTTACATTTATAGTCTTATGTTTTGAAGGTGGCCGAGCGCCCAATTCGTACGTCTTCCCCTTCGCAGCAGTGCTTTACCAATCCAGCTTCGGCTCCGCCTACGTTTCCGGTAGCTTCGGCCGCTTTGGCTTACAGTTCTCGAGGAATGTCGGTTCAGGTAGCGATTTATTCTTGTGGTTTACTAGTTTTATTAATTCTTCTCCGCTCGAGGTTTGTCTGTGGTACAATTTACTCCTCAAATTCCCAAATTTCTTGCATGATGCACATTCAAGGATAGTACTCGATGTAAAACGTGGTTGTGCTGGCAGGTATTGTGGTGCGACTTCCTCCAGCTCCAGCGACCTTTTACCCACCATTTTCCCCATAAAGTTCACTAACTTATTTTCTTTTCGCCTGCATCCGGCTCACACTGTTGTCCCTTTACAGGACCAGAAATCGGATCAGAACAGCGACGGACAAGTGCAGGAAAAAATTCCGCAGACGCAGGTATAGACAGTGTGACAGCATAATAACTGTTCACCTTCTTTTCAAACAACAGCTCGTCGTTGTCTCGAATTTTTGCACGATTTTTTTTCGAAATTCCGCTGGTGGGTCGGCAAGCATTTAGTGTTTGTGCTGAATGAGAAAGCGCCTTATTGATCACTCATCTCAGAAAATTTGTTTGATCACAAAAAAAATCTGCCTTGCACTCTGTACTACAAGGTAACCAGATCCCACGCATGTTGCAGAGTAATTTTGGTTTCCACCTATTTGGTTGAAATTGACTTACAGTTTTTTTTGCAAGTTTTTCGATGTAGTATTAATTTAGACGGCTATTGGTACTATATTTCATGCATATTAGATTGTAGTAACTAGCCCAATAACTAAGTCAAAAATGCGGAACTAAATCGTATAACCTTAAATTGATTTTTGGTACTGCAAATGATGATTTGTGACACATTTAGGTGCAGTTCCCTTCATGCAGCAATTGTGCCGGTCCGCATGCCTTCGTTCAGTGTCCTAATGACGGTCCACTGCAAAAGGATGGTCGGTTCTTTATTTAATTCTCTTTTTGTTAATTAATCGATACATAAATGTATGCGCGCTGATTTGCTGAGCCCTAAAACGCGGGTTTGAATCCCGTTTGAGCTGTTTCATTTGTTTTTCATTGTGACATCATCGAAACATCGAGAATCTTTCGAAGATGGTCAATATGAAGTCGAGTATCAATTCATTGAATATTAGAAAGGAATGGCGGGGACCTATGGTCCCATCTATCAAACACTTGCCGAAATGAACCAGGACGTATTCAAGAAGTGACAAGTGAAGGATTAAATCCGTAACATCTGCACAAACAATAAAGGAATTCCCATCCAGCGGCTTGCCGCGGACCCGTTTTATATCAGAATTGTTACTCAACAACTTCCGATAAAGTTTTGTTTGTCTATTACAGCAGAGCTGTTCAAATCTTCCACCTAATCACCTCGTGAGACAGAGGAGAAGGAATTCAAAATTATTGTCATCGATTTCGAGTTTCAACTGTGAGAGAACTGCGAGACTATTCTGAAATATTTTTTTCATTCGTGTGTATCAATTCCAGGCGTGTTCCGTCTGGACTTTGGCGGTGGAACGCACGACAGCACGTGCCCGAATTGTTCGGCAGTAGCAGCAGCCAACGCAGCGATGGGTCCTCGTCCGACAGGCGTCGAGCACTTTCCAAATCTCCCACCTGGCCTGATGCCACCACAGGCAATGGTGCCGATGGTACCAGGAATGCCGATGCTGACCCGGCACTTCTCGCCGTATGTCTTTCGTCAAACGCCTCCACCAAACACCCAGTCACATCCGCACTTATGACGTCGAAAGGCAAGCAGTTAGTGTTTGTGAAATCGAATCTTAGCCAGTTTCCGAGTCATTCGATAATCATTGCAACGGCAGAATCTCCTCCGTTGTCGAACTGTGATCTACCCGGCATTAACAGCACCAGCTGGTGGAGAAGGATCTTTGACTAAGAGTAGGTAACAAATTGGCCGCGCTTCCTTCGAGAAGCGGATAGGTTGTAAAGTAACGCTTTGTAAAGAAAGAAATACTTCGGTAAATTGCACAGAACAACAGCAAAAACAGAACCGTTCAATCGATACTGACGCTTTTTCTGTATACGTTGATCGACGTGATGTTTCTTGTGCTTATTCGCATGATAGGATTTGAGAGTGAGCTTTACCTGTTCATGTAGTACAAGTATATTGGTGCTGATCAGATTTTATAGGACTATTTCACTCAAAAATTTTCCGCATGTACCCTCTTACTTCTCTAAAAGCTAGTTTCTTAAAAGAAAACCGGAACCCATCACGAGGAATAGCGTACAAATGAGGTAAATTGTAATGCTGGACAGCGGTTTGAAGAGCTATTGGTTTTTAATTCACTAACCATCGGGCTGTTTTCGGCGAGTAACGGAAAATTTGGGAATTGGGCGTAAACGCTTTCAGGGTTATTCGAAACTCCGACTAGGGCATTTTTTCAATATCAAATGAAAAATCGAATTCTCTCAAAATCTTGTGTTTTATTTTGACCATCTTTTGCCCAAGTTTTTTTTGTTCGTCCAATTTTCAGTCCGACTCTGGTATGAGTAACGGAATTTGTAGTTTGGATTCACAGGCAACGTCAGTTTCTTTTGAACTCTTTCTGAAATTGTTTGGGGTTTAATTTTCTCTCTTGGGATGTTGGCGTATACCCAGATTTCCGCGAGGTGTCAGTAACTAACCCAGCGTTCTCTTCAACTTTGACAAATTGCCCTCCCTCGCAAGAGTTCTCGATGGAATTGGCTGTGTAGTATTTTAGTTCGCGTTTCGCTGTCTAGAAGGAAAATACCATCGGAGCTCCGTGATAGTCCCGAAATGTTGACGAGCCGGTAAAAGTTACCAAAAAGTTCTTTGATGACAAACCCAACTCGAAATAAGTCGACTAAACTAAGTTCGTCGAGTCCCGGTTTGGTCGTCCGTCTTTCGATCGCTCTCATCATCGTCCTCATCTCGCATCCTCGTTATAATCTTTCGCCTAATATGTTACTGCTCTCTCTCTTCTACAAACAACTTTCACTAATTGACGCCAGTCCGGCAATTTCATAAAATAACCATCCCATCGTCTCACTCTTCCCAGCCATTCGTATCCTGTTTTTGCTATTTTTTCTCCGTAAGTGTTTCAGTTTCGTTGAATTTTTTTCTTCATTGTTTCCACTATATTGCCTTTGCTAAATGGCCGTCATGTTTTCTGGCGGCTGTATATTTACAATGTGATGATAATCGCCGTGCGGAATATCCAACTGCCTTCCTGCTCTTGTAGCTCTATAGCCGGTCATTCTAAACATCTCTTTCTCTCTGGTGTAACTCGTGTTGGATATGATGCTGGGCGAAGCCCGATTGTTAACTGGTCACTCGTTCATCTAGTTCTGTGTTTTCTCTGGTTCTTCATTAATTTCATTTGTGATTATATTTAGGAAACCATTTTTCTTGTCATTTTGTATTTTTGAAGAATGTTAGCCATATTACCAAACACACGCGCATAAAGCCATGTGGTGCCATTTAAAACTGTTGTCAGGATTTGAGCGGATAGCAATGAAAAACAGATTAAAAAGAAGAAATATATCCAGTGTGGTAAAGGTAAAGGTAAAAGTAAAGGTGAAGGTGTCCGCATTTATCCCAAAGGACGCGCCGGTGCATTCGTGTTCCATTCAAATCGTAAAGGCGTGATGAATGCGTATAATGAGTGTGGGTCCGCTATTCCAAGTCAGTATTTTTACTTTCCCGGACAGTTTGGTACCAGTTGGTACCAAGGCTTGATTAACCCTTGTCGGGATCGATCGCACGACCGTCTACGTGCACCTAATAAGGAAAAACAGACTGAGAAGAAGCCGCTATAGTGCGTAGTGGTCGAGACTTACTGCCTGTCCAGTCCCAATCCTTACGAGACTAAAAAGAACTATATTTACCACAGGGCTCAGATTCACTGTCGACATATTCTCCACATACCGTGAATAAACCCAGATTAGCACGCATACCCATATTCATCAACGCGAAGTATTCGGGATAGAGCAGTCATAAAAGTCAAATACAACAATGAAGAAAACTTGAATAAGGGCCTAATGATTCGACCTGACGCCGCTTACCTGTGGCGACTGTGATTTCAGCTGTTGCGCCACGTCAGGTACTGCGGTATACCATTTTGATGAATCACAATTTTCAGGGCAAGTATGGTTTATAGCATTATTTCGCTCAAAGCGTAGTATACCCGATATCCGTTCATGAATCTGGCCTCAAAACTCCTCAGTAAGGAAGGTTGACTTTATTGGCGTATGGACAACAATCAGTAATCAGTGTCATGGATTATGTAATTTGTCGAACTTCTAGAAAAAGACTTATAACAGTCACACAGCTAGAGAAGTATACACTTTACTTCGCCATAAAGCAAATTATATGCAGCGTACCACAGTGCACAGCAAATAGATACCAGTTGTAGCAGAAAGATGTAGGAGAACGGAGGAAATTTACACATCGCGCATAAATCGCGCTAAATCGACAATAAACTCATGCGTCCTTTAACCCCATAATGAGCGATCCAGTAATTGTGGTAATTTCAGCAAATCTACTCTAGTTATAGTCTATTGGAATGCGTAAAAAAGAAACCGAAAACATCACACATTGTCATATCAAAATGTATAGAATTTCTTAACAGATGTGCCCCTCACTATATATCAATGTATACTATTTTAATTTGTTCTTCTTTCGTTTTCTAACAATATTAATAATTGTGACTAACAAAGAAACCAGTAGAGAAATTTAAACCAATGGCCGGCTCATAGTACGGTGGTATTCCAAAGCCTGGCGATCCATAGCCGTTCGCATAGGATTGCCAATCGTTGCGCTGAGAGCCGCCAAACCCACCCGAAGACCTGTTCGCACCGCCTCGGGCGTTGGCACGACGACCGTACGCTGGCGCACCCCAGCCGGTGGTGTTCGACGGAGGGACGAAGGGTAAGCGTAGCCGATTGTTCCCTCTTGCGGGAGCTGAACTGGCGCCGCCTCGGGTTACTGCCGGGGTTGTATCGGTAGGCCTTTGCTGACTGTTACCCTGGACGGTGGTGTGGGTATTCGTGGTGTTGCTTCGAGTCGGATTTCTAGGATTCCTGCTGTAGCGCCTTCGATTGCCAGCATTGTTCTGCTGCTGAGTAGGACGTCGTCGGTCGGTACCAGCTGGCTCCTGTTGTTGGTGATTATCATTTCCTAAACGCAGTTTTATTTTTTAACTCTGAGACTATTTATAACTATTTCTAAAAATGTAAAATTCTATACTTACTTCGCTGAGCAGCACTACCAGCACCACTAGCACTGGTGTTTGCCGTTGGAGGATCGGTGACGATCACACCCATCAGCTGTGCTGCAACTTGGAATGGAACCGTATTCGAGTTTCTACCGTAACCAACGTAACCCAAGGCATTCCCTGCGTCTTGACCATGAGAGCTAAATTATTAACTAATTTAAAAGGCTCTAAAGCATAATTAACAGTTGATTCCGTAGAATAGTCACTCACACGCCAAGCGCGTGTTGATGGCGCCTTCCTAGGATGTGGGTGCGATGACTGTCTCGATTTGTTGGAAGTCGACAATGACACAAATCACAATAGGAATAATTGCCGAATGTTCCAGCAATTGTCTTAAATGCGATTCTTCATTATACACTTGTATTGAAGCTTCACCAATAATCACAGAAATGTCCACGAAGCGTTTAGGGCTCGTTTAGACGCCGAGTGGCAAAAATGCAAAATCGAAGCGCAATCAATAATTAACGTCATTGATCGAATTTGCTCCTTTGCGTTAAAGGCGCAGTCCGGTGGCGCCGCGTCTGAGCAAGAAAAAAATTAGGCATATAATTACATAGGTAAATAAAATAAAATAAAAAAATAGGGAAAAAAGCAAACAAAAAAGTGAAAAAGTTTGTTGTTCGTCAAAATGTCCTTTACAAGGAACAGCAGCCTTCTAAAAAATCCGAACGACCAGTAAGTTTGCCCAGGAGCGCCACCGGGCTGCGCCACTAACACAAAGGAGCAAATTCGATCAAGGACGTTAATTATTGATTGCGCCTCAATTTTGCATTTTCGCCGCGCGGCGTCTAAACAAGCCCTTAGGCGCTTGAATATTTGCTAAGAATGACTGAAAATAGCTAACCGATATGTGCGAAAAACTGGAATCCTCCGCTCGTCCGCCAAATCCGAAGACATTCTCATTTCGTTGTGAAGACGTGTCACTGGCACTGACTGCAGTTTCGTGGCTGCTCTCGCTTCCGAAGAGTGAGAAGTCAGAATAGGCATGAGGAGGCCTAGAACAAATAATTGTAGTTGAACTAGCCATTGAAACAATATTGATAAAGATTTATGTGACTATAATTTCATTGCGTTATGCTCTTACGTTAATCACACGAAAATCCTTACCACGATAAGCAGTTACTCCTGAGCTATAGTAAATCCAATTAGAAAGTGAAAACAGCAACATTGGCAGCATACACCATTATTTTCAAACAAAAAAAAACGCACGTGTCGGATTCGAGAGCCAGGAATTCGTGGAGCCTTTCAAACGGCTCATCCTCACTAAAATCAAGCGTTCTTTCGTCATCGAAATGCCTTCCACCAGCGAGAAAATCGCTGAACCTGTAAAAAAAAATAGAAAATTAAAAAGTCGAGAATACTAGCGAGATAGACAGACAGGGGGACAGCCAAGAAGGAAGAAGAAGCAATTTGAGAAATGACAGCGTCCAACAGCTCAAGCGGCAAATCAATTTGTACTTACGCAGGGTATCCATGGAAAAGCGTCGAAAGATTTTCTCGGACCCTCTGAAAACAGAACACTTTTTTTCATTGGAACGAGGAAGGAGCCTGCTGGCATAATATGCCCGACAGGCTCAAAACTTTCGAAAAATTCATCTCTGCGCCAGCTACTCTGCCGCTGTAGATAATAACTATGGCAACTATGGCACTGTAAAAGAAAAAAATCGCTAAGAAAAAACACACCATTTTTCTCGTTAACAGGAGTTGTTTGGTCTGATCCCAACGTAAAAGTAAGTCAGCGGACGCGGTTTCAACAGTTCGCAGTAAATGTTCGGTTTCTGGAAGGTATAATTTTTTCCAACGGTAAAGCAAGAAGAAAGGGAAAGGAGCGAAGAAGAAGTTCCTCACCAGCTGCAAGTGGATGCTCATCGTCGACGTTTTGTGCACTGAGACGATCTAGTTGGCTCTCGAGTAACGAAGCTACCTCATTCATATGTTCTAGAACAATCTTGTCAACCATGGACATAAGTTACCCATACAAGGGTTGGACTTACCATCGATCTGTTCGCAAACACTAGTCATACCCGGCGCAACGTCTTCGACACTGCGAGACGTTTCTTGGTTACTACCTTGCGTAGATGTGTTGTCCGTAGAAATCAACTTCATTCTTCGTAGCACTTCTGAAATTCAGCTTCATATATCAGTAAAATACTAGCAAAGGCAAATTAAAGGTGTGAAAATGCGAAAAAAAACTAACGTAAGAGCTGGAAGTTGTTCGGGAGAAGGTGTACGGGTCTTCGAGTGATTTTGCGGCAAACCGGACAAGTAGGAAACGGCGAGGTGCCGCACTTCAACCATTTATTCAGACAAGTAAGACAGTTAGTGTGACCGCACGACAGCACTTTCGGAAGACGCTCCGAGTCGTTGTAAAGCTGCAACAAAATAAGCGTATGGCGTGGTTAAGTTTCACATTACAGTTAACGGCCTGAACTACTAAACTAGTTTTGCTTTTTCCTTAAGGATAATTCCTACCCTAGCCCATTGAGAAGGAAGAGTTCTCCAGTTTAACCCTTTCATTATGAAAGTGGACGGTAAATTCTCAAAAGAACCAAACTGGGCTTCAGAAGTACAAGGAGAGTGAGGGAGGCCTGACAAAATACAATCAAAATAAGGCGTAAATCAATTATATGAAAGTTGGGAGCGATTCTGGATGTTCGCCCTCCTGAGAGAAATGCCTCCAAACGTGTGTCTTTTATCACTGCTTCCGTCAGCGTTTGCTAATGAATACCGATTGCCAACGTGGAACAACAAATTGAATCTTGAGCTTTTTGGAATTTCGAAAAAAACATTCACCAACCTCATCAGTTGTTGTGAAATAGCAATACACATACAATAGCAATACACATACAATACACAGCTACAATATGTCTTAACCTCAACAATTCCAAATTTCCAGCAAAAACATTCGAAATTCCAAAAGCTCAAAATTCAATTTGTTGTTCTACGTGGAGAACCGGTATTCATTAGCTAACACCGACGGAAGCAGTAATAAAAGACACACGCTTGAAGGCATTTCTCTCAGAAAGGCGAACATCCAGAATCGTTTCAAACGTTCACATGATTCATTTGACACCCATTTTTATTGTATAACTGTTAGAACAAGGACAATCTGTTGCATAGAAAATAAAAAATCATACACGAATGTGAATACCTGAAAGCATATTCCACAAGCATGGAGATCAACGAGAGCCGCAGAGCTCACACTGTTGTCGTCTGAGGTGTTGTCATCAGCGTTGTCAGTTTGAAGTTTATTTTCATCACGTTTCGGCTCTCCATTCTCCGCATTCATGACGTCGAGGCGGTTCACACAACTAAATAAAATATTTAGATGCACTCGGTAGTTAGGTATATAAAATGAGTAATCGATTTCGCCAAAGGTACTAACAAATGGGAACAACAACTTAGGAAGAGCAAGATCACTTGAAATCAGAAAAGGGCTCTGTGGAAAAGCGCCTCAATCGGAAGTGAAAACCGCTAGAGGAGATCGATTTCTTTTCATAATGTTACAGTGCAAAAGGAACACGGATGCAGCTACACCTACAACATCTGCAGCAGCAAGACTGACAGTTCCAGATGACATCAAATTCTGATTGATTTAAAGGTGCCACGAAGTTTCTCGAAATGCCGTTGGAGTGCACCGTAGGGGATGCAATAGTAGTATTACGAAATAAACTTCTCAAAAACTGCGAGTAACACTCACTCATTCACTTTCACTGTGAATAATTTTTAATATGGAAACTTGCGATGTATTTCTTCCGACTCGCCATTTTTGTGCAGTAATTCAGATTTTGTTTCCTCATTTTCATTTATCTGCTACAGTTACATCCCTCAGTGCTGAACATAGCTATTACGTCCAAAAAAGTCCTTTGGGTACACCAAAGGTTTGACAAAAGTTGAACGAAAACTTTTAGTGACCAAGTCGTTTCCGCAACCAGTTCAAAATATCAAAAAACGTTAAACAATAAAGATAAAGTAATCGGCTTCGATAAGTCCCCTCAGGGCAATCTTGGACTTTGTTTACCAAGTCTGAATTCTGAAGAAGCATCCATGTTGAGAATGGATTGAAGACTTTGGTAGCAATGGAAGCGTCAAGTGTAAAAATCAACATTTTCCGGTCGTCATCTAGCCGGTGACGCCAGCGCACGACAAAAGTGCATGAACTAGACAATGAGCAATGCTCCGATCACATGAACGTGTATGCATCAATGAGCCGCTGCTAATCATAATGACTGAATTTGTTGAAATGCGGCCAAATTCAAATTTCTTCATCAACAACGTTAAAAGTCAAAGGTAAAGATGTTGGTGTTGATTCCGATGCGCGTACGGTTCACATAGTACTCAACAGAATGACTGGAATGGAAATATCTCGATTTTATGATCTAGTACCCTCTCGTACAAGAGGGGGAGGAACTAAAATATCATTTAAGCTGACCTATTTCCCTGTACTTGATAAGTGATCGTAACTATTCAATAGAAGCATTATTGTGATAACGATTTCCCTGACACTTATAATACTCTGCGTTGATACTTGTATTATTCCTATTGAAGGAATAAATATTACTCGATTAAAAAATATTGCTCGATTTGGTCGGCCTAGGACTTCCGTTAGGCGTCATTCGCTTACGGTTGCCATTGTTGACGAATGAAGGTTCGCTCAGACCTTGAAACACTACATTACCAAAACTCTCTCTGAACAGGAGAAATACTGCCCTCAGTTATGATGTTTGTTCTCTTAAGGTGTCTGTATCACTTGTACTTTTTAGTATTATCATAGCGCTTTGATATTCAGTGCCTTTTGTTGATAGGCATTTTTATTGTAATGTTTTATTGTGATCAACGGTGTTACTTTCTTACGTTTGTCCTATACAACGTAATAAATTGAAATTGAATTGATTAGTCCACCAACGACGCTTCAATTTTTACGCTTGCCATTGCTGACGAACGAAGGTTGCAAACCAGGCAATGGAATCAGCTGAAACCGTGAAACAAGAAATTTCTATAAGCTAGCCCTGGGCAAAGCATGGAGTATCATAAAGCCTGCTAAAGTAACGAATAAATGGCGGAAATAGAGGCAGACAATCTTGCAGGAAATTGATTGCCAACTTTAAAGTTGTACAGCATGTAGACACTGAAAGATTTTTCATTTGAGTACCGCTGAGATCGTAGAAACGAATCGAGGCGATCAATACAAAACAACAAAAGGAAGCAAGGCAATCTGCCGGAGACGGTGAATCAAAATGATTTGAGCTTCACATTCTATTACGGTACGCAGACGTCAGTGCGTCGTCCGTGATTACGTACCACGCATTCTAGATGACGACAGATGGATCAAAATTGATCCATCTGTCGCCAATTGGTGCCATTTGAGGTACAAAAGTGGATCGTAAGCCTTAAATGCTCAGAATTCGTAAATTCTTCCCAATTTCTAGCAACTGGTGCTCTGGTATAAACTTAACATAATGCAGCTGATGTTCTCTAATCCATGGACCGGTTCTCTGACTTTAACAGGCGAGATTACCGTATACCAAATTCCTACGTAGCCCTAGAGGCTTCACCATATATTTAATTTTACATAGTTAACTCTGACCCTACTTGTCTCACGTCTTTCTAGAAGCTGTCAAGCGCCTTAAGCTAAACCTTATCGTTAGTGGAAAGATCAGTACTGCTAAGCTCAAGGAAGCTATCTCACTTCTATCGACAAAATGCAGCAAAGAATCGGTGTGGTATGGCGATAAATTATTCAGAACACTGAAGCTGTCGGCGCGCGTTTGAAGTACAAAAACGCTGGCAGGATTGGAGCAGATTTGTCGAGTCCGTGATCCATTATCGGGCACCCCGTACCCTTTTATCTACAGCGCTTTGAAGTTCTGATTTCGAATTCCTTCCTGTCCACAGATAAAGTATTTTCATGGGAGAGAAATCGCTAGTGAAAGCCTAGGTTTGCATTTTTATGTTAAAAAATTTTACGAAATGTGCTTAAAGCGCTTATAGATCGGGTGTCCGAAGGGCTGTTTGACTTGTTGAAATGTAGTTCTGAAATAGAAATGTGCTGAATTTTATCGTGAAAAAAAATCGCCTCCAATTCTCCCCATCACTCACCCCCACCCACCACGCCATTGAACTCGTTATAGCCATGTCGACTTTCATTTATTTTGCTTTTATTTAGTTATCGGTCGATCTGCTGACATCCGAAATCTGTCTAACTCCTAAACCAGATGTCCAAATCTGAACGTCCATCTATTGAAAATGGAGGGCAGGTGATTGGTCACCCTAAGTGGCCATCCGGCGGAACTTGTTCGATGGGGCAGGCGGCAATCACTTCGATTAGCAGCAGGTTTCTCTTGTTTTCAGCGGCCGACAAAAAATGGGTAATGCGGAACTATCTTTTTTATGGTACAAAATCGGTAAATCTGCTTCGACGTATTCAGTAAGGTGAATCGGCGATGAGAAGATCATTATTGATTGATACGGCGAGACGCGCCCGCGTTCTCGCTGTATCAATCAATACATTAATCAATTAACGCCCATATTCTCAAAGGTCAGCGCATGAACGGCAATTTTTCACTTGGGCACTTGGGATTGGCAAAAAAAAAAAGATAAAAAATGGTTGAAAAGGAAAAAATGAAATAAATCTTGCCGACAGTTCAGAAGATTTGATATCTAGGACACGTCGGTTTTTTATGTCAATTTTTCTTTGTATTCTCTTTTCGGCTTTTGTGAACTTAGATCGCGCTTATCTTTTCATCTCCATACGAAAAAATGTCGTTGAAATTTTCTAGGACTGTTCTCTTGACGGAAACAAATTGTCGTTTTAATGAGAATTCTTTCATACCGTTTCTACCTGTATTACGGTAGTGACACCGATCTATTCCAGTTGAGCCCGATTTACTATAGTATAATGAATTAGCAATTAGGTAGAAGTACTTGAATAGACGAAAAATAATCGTAACTGATCCACCAATTTCTTCTTTGGATGCTGCGCGGAGTATATTTGTAAATGAATAATATGAAGGTAAAGGTGTCCGCGTTGTTCAGAATATATTCGTTCATTCGTTCATTCGAAATTTTAAGAATCGAATTTATTCGTTCATTCGTTAAAATGAATGCGCCATGCATTCGTGTTCCATTCCGAATCGAAGAGGAATGGTGAATGCGTTCTTGGCCTATACAATGACTTGCGGAGGCCAGCCGCTATGTCAAGTCAGTGGTTTTACCTCCCCAGACAAGTCAGGTACCAATTTACCCGACCACAGAGGGATGGAAGGCTCGAATAGCCAGAGCGGGGATCGATCGCTCGACCGTGCGGATGTCGGTAGCGCCCCTTACCACGGTGCCACGCGGCCTTGCATCGATCGATAATCGTCGCGCGCGCTGAGTCTGCACAATCGCGGACCATAAACCCTCATTATTCTGCCAGTCGACGAAAAAAAGCGGCAAAAACGAAGCGGACGCTCTGAAATCGACCTTGCGCAGCACTTAAGTGTGTGAGAAACTGCGCATTATTGAATGTAGGTCATTTAGTCACCAACAGCAGCAGCACAGCAACGATAATTACGCACAGGTTTCGAACAATCCTCACCTACGAGTTTTTTTTCTGAATGGCGCGCGAGCCAGACACTATAATCTCAGAACCAGTCCAGGAGAACTTCTGAGCCCCACGTTCCATGTAAATATCCGGCGCTTTCCGCCATTCACTCACAGCTGCCTAACGGTTGCCATCGCCAGCGCTCACTTGTGAAAGGTTCGTTCCAGATTCATTGCTTTGTATAGTTTGAAATTTAATTACTAAACTGAAAACTTAATCCACTCGTTCCTTAATCTTTTTACTTGATCGCTCTATTTTACGAATCTTTCTGAATGATTTGTTTCCATTCAAAGTAAAAGTTCAACCATTCAAGTATTTAAAGCAGTTCATTTTCAAATGGTCTCATTCTGTGATCGCTCTTCATCTGCGTAATGTAGTTCTGGAATTGTTGATGACCACGCTTATTCCATACGTATTGTTATTCAAATCCATTGTATTGCCCGTAACATCCCGATAAGGGCAAACAGCTGTATTGAATCAGCTGTACCTGATCGATCCTCCTTCAATGTCAATAAGAATAACTGGCTAGCTTACCCACTCAGAGCTTTTGATGTCTTTCAATACCGAATAATTGTTTGAAATCCTACTCTAGGTAAAAAAAGCCCTGCGTTCGATTTCCTAACGAACTGGCATAGTCGCTTTCACGTCAAACTTTTACATAAGTACCCCAAAGTCTTAGGTCAAACCGTTGCGATATATTCCTGAAAGCTAGCCTTCCATGGTCCATCCAATATTGATCGATTTGTGGAGCTGTCGCCGCGACGCGACGCGAGCGTCAACGTGTCGGTCCTGACACGAAAGCCTTTCCTTCCATCACGATTGTGCCGAATTTTTCAGGCTTCTGAGCTCATTCGCCGGCGTTATCCTTTGATCACAGTGTCATCGGGGTGAAAGTGAAGGTAAACTGACCATCGTTAAGAACACGCCGTGCACTCGTCTTCCTTTAAGAATCGTAGACATTATGAATGCGTATTTGGCCCATACAATGACTTGTGGGAACCGGCCGCTGCACAAGTCAGTGTCTTAACCTTCCCAGACAAGCCTGCTACCTTACCAACTTACCCAATCCGTAGGGGGAAGTGTTAACCCATGTAGTAGGCGGCGGGCTGTGAACGTTGGTTGTTTTGACGTTTTTCCACTTCGCTCTCTTCAATCAAACAATTGATGTCTAGGCTACGTCGCGAGTTTCACGAAAACAAAGCGGCAACGTTCGTTAGTTTGCCAAATCCTTTCAGTTACTATAGTTACCACTTGGTTACATTGTACAACAACATTCCTTTACCTCCTTCAGATTTGCGCCAGGGGCTTCTCGAATTACCTTATGCGGTTTTCCTTCCATTCTTGCCGCTTATCCTTTATATGGAATCGGAAAAATCTTTTTTAAGCTGAAGCGAAGTATACTGTAGAGTTTTCCTATTAGCAGCATTACCTAGTTAATCTCTGATGTCTTGTTCATACTCCGAAGCCTTGCTGCTGCGCTAATGGACCTCAACATGTGAGCACTTGTGGAGAGACTGCTTGAACTTTGCGATATGCCTGCACAGTTTTTCATTTCAAATGTTTTCAAATAGTTTTTTTGATAAAAGTAGAACGCTCAGCGAGTACAGTATGCAGTACGCAGTACTGAAAGGGCCTTAAAATGTTTGTACTTGTGGAGAGACTGCTTGGACTTCAATTGCGATACGCCTCAATGTTCAATAATCAGTTCATTCGTGATTTCTAATCCATGATTTGTAGTCTCCGCTGGCGCAATCTCGTTCCAAACTCGATATCGAGTTTTGTAAAGTTCTTCATCCACATACTTCAAGAATTTCTTTTCCGTGGAACTAAGAGCAGGATATTGATTAATATAATAGCATTCAAAATCCGAATCAAATTTGGCAGGGGGAATTCGAATGAAGGAAGTTCTAGCAAGATAAATGCGGCTAATATTTGCACGGCAAACAGATGACTAGCAATAGGCGAAAACAACTCTGTTACACTACAACCGCGTAACTGAGGTCAGTGTGAAAACAGAATTCTGGGCCCAGATTCATGAACGGACGAGCGGGCGGCGCAGCCGGAACCAGACGGCAGAGTCGAGGAGAGATTGCATTTAACATAGGAATTTTAGGCTAAGTAGACAAGGGTGGGCACCGTTCGGGCTATATCTCGGGGTTTATCGGGAGTTTACCAATGATGAATCTGGGCCCTGGTTATTATCCATTCATTTAGGGCACGCGTGGCACAATGGTAATAGGCGCTACTGGCACCTGAACGGTCATGCGATCAATCCTCACCCGAGCTCACAAAGCCATCGATCCCTCCGGGGTCGGATAAATTGGTACCAGGCTTGTCTGGGAAGGTGAAGACCATGAACAGTGGCTGCCCAGCAAGGCATTAAATGGGCCAAATATGACTTCGCCATGCCTGTACGATTCTGAGGGGAAGACGTGTGCGTGGCGCATTCTTAGAGGGCTGATCGACGTTGAAATTGGAAATCTCTACCTTTACCTTTTACTATGAAAACAAAACAAGTCAAGACGGCAAAAAAGGGAAATGGCGATTATCAAAGTAGCAGTCAGAAAAGGATTACTTATCAATTATTACTTACAATTAGTTAAATCGATTATTTATCAATTAGTAAAATCCATCCACAAATCATTGTATAGGCAAATTGCGTCTACTATAACTTTGCGAATCTGAGTGGAGGACGAATGCGTGGCGCATCCTCAGAGGTGTGGTCAACCGCGAGCGCTTTACCTTTTGGAATCGACGCAGCTGCGGTGTCGCGGCGACGACGTCACGGTCGAGCCGCCCCCGGCGAAGAACAGTTTCATCCGACTGCCATCAGCGATTAGTGTCCGGAAAAGCGTGTGCGACGGCGGTTTTTTCGCCGCCGTTTCGACCGCACGTTGCCGCGCGCGGCGGCCGCGGCGCCGTCCCGATCGATGCGTGCGGCGGTCATCGCGCCGCCGCGGCCCCTCCCTTCGTCCCACTTACTCGATGATGATTGCGATCTCTTTTCCAGACTTTTTCCTCAGCTGCTTTTCATCGTTCCGCAGTTTTCTTATCGCAGAGCAATCGCTCGGCTAGCTGTTAGCTGAAGAAGCTCCGAGTGAAACCGGTTTTTGTTTACGCGGCGGCGAAGTCTGTCGCAGTGCTCTCCTCTCCTTCTGCTGCTCCGGCTTCGCCTACGCATCCTTCGGTGGTAGAGGGTTTAGTTTTACCGACGAGCCGAATCCGCGCTTCAATCTCATCGATTTTGAGCTCTTTCGCTAACTTTCCATGTGGTTTTTTAGCCGTGAAAGCGCTCTTGAATTGCAATCGACGGCAATCAGTCAGGTTTGCCGCTTTAACGGTGGAATAAAACCTTTTTTTGGTGTTCGCATTCTCTGGTTTTGTATTCGTCCGTACAATTAATGCCGTCGATTGGATTCAGTCGTCACATTCCATGATTAAAGCATCGCATTCCGTCAGTCAGCTCGTAGTTGATCATTCGTGCTGGTTTGCGAGTTTGCAGATTTTCTGTAGATTTTCGATAGAGTTGAACACCATCTCATTTTTTTCTACACTTTCTTTTTACTCTTCTTTCTTTCTATCCTTATTGAAGGCGATTCCTTTTCATCATATAGAAAAATCTGCTTATATTTACAGAAAAATGATCAAGCGCGTAAATTCTTAGAGCCGTTCCCGTTTTGTAAGGAGGGATGGCTTCGAATGTTATTTTGAAAGTACGATTTTTAGCTTCAAGCTTTCTGAACAATTGACACAGTTCTTCACAGAATCGACGTGATAAGGTGGAACACTGATAGCGTCTCGGAAAGGCTTTGGCGCAAAAAGTGTTAAGATGTTCCTCTTCTGTTCCTTTCTGTTTAGTTCTGTCTCACAAGAAAAAGCTCCTTATATTAACAGAAATAAGATAAAGTGCAGTAGATTCTCAAAGTCATTCCCGTTTGTAAGGAGGGATGGCTTCGAATGTTCTGTTGAAAGTATGATTTTTGGCTTCAAAGGTTGATCAAATTAACCAGCCTTCAATGTCGATGTAATTAAAATAATTAAAATAGAAATCACAGTTGAAGTTTGAATATATAGAAACATAATTGAAATGTCCCAGTCCTGGGTAACATTGCCAAGAAGCCGATCCCATAACTCGCACTTTTTAATTAATCGATAATCACTAGTTTTATAAATGGAAGGAAATTTGAAAACCGAGTTGGCTTATCCGCGATGAAATGGCCTTCTTGCCCTAGTTAACGGGCAGTCCCGTCGCTGACCTTATTGTCAAAATTTCTCATTGGATTAAAAACACCGCAAACCACGCGTCGCGACGGATTTGAATACTGATAAGCACTTTCATTGAAATTTACTAGTCGCGTTGCGACGTTCCAATAGGACGTGTGTCCGCTAGTTGTTGGACTATGAATTTATTCCTGGGCCCAGATTCATCATTGGTAAATCTCCGATAAACCCCGAGATATAGCTCGAACGGCGCCCACCTTTGTCTACTCATCCTAAACTTCCTGTGTTAAACGCAATCTCTCAACGACTGCCGTCTGGTTCTTGTTGTGCCACGGTTTCGTAGACCACTCGTCCGTTCATGAATCTAGGCCTGATGTTCCTCATTGTTGGGTCGCGTGGTGCACTCGTAGGACACCCACACGGTCGAGCGATCGATCCCGACCCGAGCTGCGTGAGCCTTTTTATAATATTTTTAGAGCCAAATTGTGCATTTTTAGGTGTCAGCTAAATTCTTCGCTTCAAAGATGGCGATGGTTTTTGGAGAAAGCAGTGTAATTTTCTTGCAGACAGATGTTTAAAAATTTGTGACGTTGAAAAAGATTAGAATATTCAAGTGACTATTATTTCAATCGTTTTCATTTCATTTCATTCGTTTTTTCATTTGGAACAATCATGCCACTAACGGTTCCATTGATGCGCTTTTCCTCCGCAGCGTTATTTCCCCGCCGAGTATAAATGGCTCCCAAGGTAGTGAGGTCCGTGCGACAGCGTGATCGTAAACTTTCAAATCCTGGGCCTCTCGACGCCAAACTTGTTGCTGCCGAAATTTCTAGAGGATATCCGCTAGTTTCGATTGCAATCAACAAGAATTCCTGTTCCACCGAGCTCTAAAGGTGTGGCGACGGTGTTCACTTATTTCCGTAGTAGTTATAGTTGTAAGACGCATGGGCCTGTTGTCGTTTGATGCCATATAGGACTAGTAAACTAAAAGAATTTTGTTCTGAATATGGTAAACTAGAGCTTAGCATATGTTGTTCATCTGGTGATATTCAACTACTTTGAAAGCCCTTTAATGTTTTCGCGTGGGGGGCTATTTCAAATGCAGCGAAAACAGTCGATATATTCTAAAAGTACTCGTAAAGTCTAAAGTACTTTTATGCCTTATATAGGGCGTTGTCTACAAGCCCCTCAGCATGTGTCCTGTTAGATCTGTTCATGTTTCGCGTTTTCTATCGAATTTTTTTTTTACCTTTTTTCATTTATTCGATGTTCTTCTTTCTAGGGTTGACTCGTATGTGCTACACGCCCAATTTGCTGTGATAAAGGGCCCTCCATCTCCGATCAGTGTTTCTGAACACTACACGGTCATCTTATAAGATTTCTTAGACGCGGAATGTATTCCCTCTCTTTGTGGATTCTACTAACCTTACTACTAAATTTCAATGAGGTACAGTTGTAAAGAGTTTTTCGATTTATCAATTCACTTGTTCACAATTCATACCATAATTCTGAAGGGTGACGGATCAACTACCCAAAGGCAAGCCAAAGAGCATTTATCGTTTTTTTTTTCAAAAACCTTGCTGCTCTTGATTCGACCCCATAGGTTTCTACCAGTGTATTGAGTTCGGCGATGTTTAGTTGTCCGAATAGGGCCTATGTGACTCTTTTCTTCCGATGTATTTCGTATTTCCCTTTTTGATGTATTGAAATTTCCAGGCTCGAAGAGCAACAACTAATGGATATGCTACAAGCTTTGTGTTTTTGACAGCCAAAAATATCGATACGGGTGATGAAGTGCAAGTATGTGCCAACTACCTCCAGTACAAACAGAAGCGAATAGCCCCAGATGTGAAAAGCGCGGTCAGTTTGTTTTTCTTCATTTCGGTGATTAAAATAAATAATAGTCATCAAATTCCATTCTTTTTCATTTCATTTCAATAGATTTTTACCGCATTATCCCATACTAAGTTAGGAATAGATTACCACAGCATAAGGAATCTAATGACAGGAACACATTGAAAGACGATTAGGAAACTTGCAGTTTTTGTGAACTAAGCGAGGTTCCCTCTTTTTTCGGCCTGTGTGGTGCGTGTTAAGAGGCGCTACTGACACCCGCACATTCGAGCGATCGATCTCGGACGGGCTAACCAAGCTTCCCATCCCTCCAGGGTCGGGTAAACTTTTCTGGTACCAAACTTTTCTGCGTAAGTGAAATACTGAGTTGATATAGCGACCGGCCTCCGCAAATCATTGTATAGGCCAAATACGCATTCACCACGCCTCTACGATTCTGATCGGAACACGAATGTGACGGCGCGTACTTAGGGGACTGATCAACGCCGATGCCTTTACCTTTACCTTTTCACTTCCTTTTATGTTCCGAAACAACGTAATAAAAACGCTTTCGAGTCTAGCGAAAGGTAGCGTGACCGTTTTTCGTCTAACATTTACACTTTTCAATAGTGCATGAATCCTTGCGTTCGGTCATACCATGCCAGGCTTGGTCGATCGCCATGAAGCGAACAGTTACGTCGACGTTTTTTTTTTTCATTTTTCCTCGGATACATTTCTCTCTTGATTAATTCAATTCAATCGAATGTGACGATTCGTTATTCCACGCGATCCTAAAGCTTCATTCCCAACCATGGGGATGATGCATGACGGCTAAGCCGGAATTGACGCGCGTTCAGCTTTCTGTCTATTTCCTCTGGGGATAGCGATCAAGTGGATTTTTCATTAGAGCGATTTGAAATGTCAGCTGTCTGGAACGACTCACCAATTACCACGGGTTTACTGGCTTAAGTTCACCGATATTAAAAGCTTCGTGGTGGCAGTTGCATGAATTATATGTTTATTGTTTACTCCGTCCTTTGAGCAATTATTAGACAAACCGTCGCTCTTATTACGTAATCGTGCAGTGCAATTATTTGCTCTATTGTGTGCAGTGCCTGCGAAAACGAAAAATGTTCGGTTGTTCGGTGCCATAACAAAACAGTTTCATATCGCATTGTTGATCGTTTTATGACTGCACTGTTTGTGGCCGGGAATTCCGTCGCGAATCGTCTGATAACAGACGAATGATAATTGTTTTTTCCGGGGCTCTGCACCCTAGGTGACTTAAGGACGAATAGTGCTTTCTCTCTACTGTGGTGGGAGAAGATTTCTCTCAGTTCATCGTCATTGTCGCATACGACAGAGGTGATGCTGGAAGAAATTGGTTCCGCAACGAAAAACAAGTAGTATCCAGTATCCAACTAAGATTGTCAATCGATGTAAGAAGCTGTAGCAGTGAAATGCTGTTCTTTTTTGTAATTGTAGATTGTAATCAAGTCCAATTCGCTCGCTAATCTGGGTACCAAAAGTCGTCTAAAAACTTATTCGCGTGAAAGGGAAGTGAGAAGAGAGAAACTGGCTAGAAAGGTAGTGGTCATCTTGTTCTCACTCTGAAAGGAAAATCGTATTTCTCTCCTATCCACTGTTTAATTTAGTTCTAGATGGTAAAAAGCGTATTCACAATCAGGCAAAGTTATTGGCAAATAGAATCACGGAAGGTTTTTTAAAACAGGGGTAAAAGTATGTGAAGGATATGTGAAGTTTTTATAATTAATTTTCCATAAAATACTACCCAACTATGTGCTTTGCTCACTAAAGACGATTAGTAACATAGTTGAAGGAAATGAGCCATGAAGTAAAAAGCATTGTCACAACCCGTTATTCGGCAATTGTTGCGTCACAATACCCATTCCATTTCAGAAACCGGTTGGTTTGTCGTTTTGGCGAGGGAAATTCAATGAAACCAGCATCTGTCCTCTACCGTCCGGTAAAGAGAAGTCCATTAGGTATAATGGAACGGCAGTGCCGATTCAGTATCGAATTGACACTCCGTGCACACCCCAATTCAGTGACGAATCGTCGACGTTTCGAAATGACAGTCAGTTCGAGGTGAGTTGGTTGGAAGGCAATTGTTGCGAAAGGAAATGTTGTTTTCAAGTTCTTGAAGGGGTTATTATTTCGGGTTTATTCCGGTTTTACAAGAGAGTTCGGTATAGAATCTTGAAGAAAGATTTCGATAGCGAACGTAGAAAGAAAGCACTTGTTTATGTTCTTGATCTGCAGCAGTTTAGTCGGCCTTTTCAAGTTTGATAGTGGCTTGACAAGCTCTGATTAAATTTTTGCTTTCTTGAGCTCCTGTGTTTGTCGTACTGTTAGGTTTTGAAAAGTTCTGCTCTTTCATAGGATTAGACGCTAGAGAAATTGATTTCTACCGTTCAAGGTCAGTCAGCTGAAGCATTACGGTGCAGAAAATGCGATTCTTCTTCTGGAGAAGGGACGATTGTTCACGACACGATGGCACGACTATTTGGTAAGGGCATGAATTAAACCGCGGACAAGTGCTGTTTGTTTATAATGTTAGTAATATTTCAGTTTTCCGATTTCTATGACCCCTACATTAACGCAACGACTGCCATTCCAACATTCTTCCTCTATTACCATGTCTTTCAAGAGCAGATTTTGGTTCGTTTTTTAATCCATTTTCATCTTTTTTTTCATATCTACTTATGGCATCCATGGCTCAGGGTCTCGTCAAAAACGAGGATGTCTCCCAACTACAACTGCGATTCCATAGGCCACCGCAAGGACCAATTGACTTTTCAATGGTTTTCATTTGGCTGTTAGCCGTTGGTTCCGTGTTTGGTGGAGGAGTTTGGGCGTTCTTCCGTCATAGGTGGGCAATTTAATGGCTACTGCAAAAATGTTTCTACAAAAATGCACGATTTTTCCAGAGCTGGAAAAGACAAACTCCAAATGAGCACCTCGTCGGGTTACTCTCCCAATTCGCTTTCAAGTGATTCGGCGTCTGATAGATCATGCGTTGGACAATGTCTCACAAAGTATTCGAATTTTATTGCCATCGTGTTGTTGATGATTATTCTTGTTGGTATTCTTATGATTGGGTTCTTCTTCCGTCCATTCCTAGGTAAGAGGAAAATTTACTGAATTTGTAACGTAGTTGGAATTAATGGGCATGTGTTTCGCTTTTTTCAGTCACATTTTTCAATATTTTGCTGGTTATCTTTGGAACGATAAGTGTCTACGGTTGTACGTTGGCGGTACTTTCCAACTTCGCTCTATCCAGCTGCTGTACGACCCAATTGGGTACGGATATCCCGCAACGTCGTGAGTTCTATTTATTCATTTCTTTTCAGAAATTTTGATGACATCATTGGTTCGGGCAGAGTACAGTAACGTTTTTTGATGACTTTTGCTGTAATTTTCGTGAACAATCAAAATTATATTTGAAGGCTGGCTGCCCGAGTGTCGACCGAGCTCTATTCAACTGCTTGTGACCCTATTCTCCGCAACTATATGTGTGTCGTGGTTCTTCTACCGACGATCACCGTACGCCTTCATTCTACTGGACTTCATCAACGTCACTCTCTGCTTGCATATACTGAAATCTTTGAGGCTGCCCAGTGTGAAGGTCTGCCTAGAAGTTTATGGTTTCTTGTCGTCTCTCTATTGTTGTTTTAATATTCTAGTGGATCGCCGTTCTGATGTTGTGCATGTTCATCTACGATGCAGTGATGGTGTTCGGCACGCCATTCCTCACCACTAGTGGTTGTTCGATTATGCTCGAGGTAGCCACAGGCATCGATTGCTCGGCCAGCGGCGGTGATGGGTATCCAATGCCTCCAATCGATGCAGCACTGCCAGAAAAAGTGGGCAATTTATCGTCTGCTTTTTAAAAGGAAAGCGTGGTGCAGTGATAAGGGGCGCTATTGAAATCAGCACGGTCGGGCGATCGATCATCGCCCAGTCTAACCGAGCCTTCCATCCTTTCGGGGTCGGGTGAGTTAGTACCAGACTTGTTTGGGAAGGGAGGAGACTGACTTGGTACAGTGGCTGGCCCCCGCAAGTCATTGTATAGTCCAAACACGCATTAACATAACATAACATTTACTACACGCTTTAGGCATGTAAGACGGTAATAGAATCAAAAACAAATTATATCGTCAATATTTGTGCAACCTTTAAAATAGAGGAAATAATTCAAAGTTACAAAACACAAAAACCGATTCTGAATAGAAAACGAATGCATGGCGCGTCCTCAGGACTGATCAACGCCGACACCTTTACCTTTGCCTTTTTATTACGTTTATAGACTCAAATTGTGCATTTTGAGGTGTCAGCTAACCAAGCCTTCCATCCTTTCGGGGTCGGGTGAGTTGGCACCAGACTCGTCTGAAAGGCTGAAAATGCTGACTCGAACAGCGGCTGGCCCCAGCAAGTCATTGTATAGACCAAATCCGTGTCTCTACGATTTTTAGTGGAAGACGTGTGCGCGGCGCGTCCAGAAGGGTCTGATCAATACGCACCACTTTACCTTTACTTGTTTACCCTTTTTACTTGCATAAGTTCTAATTCTAATTCTCTTTCGATTTCAGTTCCCCATGCTGATGCAGGTGCCACATTTCGATCCGATGATGTCCTGTATTGATTTAGAAATCGAGAAAGGCTTCCAAATGACCATCCTCGGGTTGGGAGACATCATTATTCCAGGTGAGTCGAGGTTTATACCCCAGGGGTGCCTCAGATATTATGTTCTCAAAAATACTCGTTCTAGGTTATTTGGTCACTCATTGCTTCACAATGGGAGGGTTCCCTGAGCGTACCCGAATCGTTTATGGTGCTCTATGCTCGATTGGTGGGTTATTTTGGTTTAAAAACTATTTCATTTTGTATCGCTTTTTTAGAAAAGTAGAAACGTGTGATTATAGGATATGGAGTAGGACTAATTCTGACATTCTTCGCGCTGTCATTCATGAACATGGCGCAACCGGCGCTGATCTATCTGGTTCCGTCCACGTTGCTGCCAGTTTGCCTCCTGGCGTGTGTTAGAGGAGAGTTTGGCTTGTTGTGGAACGGGTCCGATGAACTCACTGAATCTACTGCCTCTCTTAAGCCAAACAGTGTAAGTAATTCTTTTCATATTTTATTAATAAAAAATTACGAGCGTGTTGCAGTGGTAAGAGGCGCTGCTGATACCAGCACAGTATAGTGATCAATCCCGGCAATGGCTAACCGAGATTTGCATCCCTCGGGGGTCGGGTAAATTGGAACCAGGCTTGTCTGGGTAGGTAAAAACACTGACTTGGGACAGCAGCTGGCCCCCGCCATTCATTTTATAGGCCAAATACGCATTCACCATGCCTCTACGATTCTGAATGGAACACGAATGCGCGGCGCATCCTTAAGAGACAGATCAACGCAGACACCTTTACCTTTTTACCTTGATAAAAATTTTCATTTCACAGGTTTCACAAGACGACGATGACGTCACAAGCCCGTCAAGTAATAGTGGTACTGGAGAAGGATCGAGCTCATTCCGCGAAGTATAATAATTCAGCTGGTAGCTTTAAGGAACTGATTCTGTCATAATTAATTTATTAATTACGGTTATTTCTATATGTAATACTATGCGCGAAAGCGAGCTTTTACGTTGATCCACACAAACAACCATATGTGTTGTTGATCGCTGGTCAGTGAGAAAATTACAATGTTGTTACGCATTTTAGATGTTTCTTTGCGTTCATGAATGCATTAATTCACCATCAGTCCTTTCATTCCTGTTAAACCTGTACATAACTGCTGCTTGCCTTTCAATCTGAGTGCTGTTTGGTTATGGATAACTCTATGGCGTCATCTAGGATTATTCGTTTCTGTAAAGAGAATGTTATGTGTCAAACACTTGTGAAACTCTGCTGTAATAAAAACTTGTCATCTTCCCAGCAAATACTATTACACAGCGATGTCATCGACGTAAAATTCCTTGTAGAAGACTTTCTCCAAGAATTCCCATCAGGTAGAAGTAGATGTCGCAATGTGGTGCTAGGATAAATCGGGGCTTGGGTCGGATACGAACTCGCGTCTCAGGCCTAGTTTGGAAACTGTATGTTACGGCTCGTTTAGACGCCGCGCGGCGAAAATGCAAAATCGAAGCGCAATCAATAATTAATGTCATTGATGGAATTTGCTCCTTTGCGTTAGTGGCGCAGTCCGGGGGCGCAGCGTGTTAGCGAAAAAATTAGGCATATAATCACATAGGGAAGAAATTGAACTAAAAAAGTGAATTTCGTCAAAATGACCTCTGATAAGGAATAACAGCCTTCCAAAAAACCCGAACGACCAGTAAGTTTTTGAGAAGTGGGAATTTCAAGTAGAAGTTCCGAAATAACTATTTACTGGACGTTCCCGCTGTTAGAGCCGGGTGGATTGAACAGTATAATTACGCTCGGAACATTGTCTTCCTGTAGTGCCGTTTATTTTACCTGGATCTATACCGAACACCTGACAAAGATCGGTAAATTCATCACACAGTCGCTTATCTTGCCTACTTCCCATTTCCTAAGATACTCTCTATCCTAATTTTAGATCACCATTTTCCAAAGTGAAATCCATGTTTTTTAAGCAAAAGTTGAGCAGATGTGATTCCGGTTTGTCGTTGCAAGGTTGACAAGAATCTATTTATTTGGTAAAAAAATCCAACAAAATTCTATCGATATAACTCCATAAGTTCTGAAGAAACTGTCATGCAGCATTAACACAAAATAATGAATTCGCCAATGAACATCGTGTTAAAAATTTTAAAGTAGCAAATAACATGAACCTAACTCTATAAAACAACAATAACTAAGAAAGGCAATGAATAGAGTCGCTCACGAGAAAGATGATCCTCCATGGAATGCACCCGCCGATGTTAGTTCTTCCTGAAGCCTTTTCTGTAGCGTTTGTGACACCAGATTCCACGAGTCCATGAAGCGGTCCATACATCGTTGTAAGCACTGTTTATCGGAGTTGGACAACGAGCTTCCCGGTGAGGTGATGCACTTTTGAGTGCATTTCTCCGACAAGTCCTTAAAAGGTGTGACATTAGAGACACTTTAACACTCTGCATGGGCGCGTGTAATGCAGTGGTAAGAGGCGCTACTGGCACCAGCATGGTCGAGCGATCGATTCTCGTCCGGGATAATCAAGCCTTCCATCCCTCCGGGGTCGGGTAAATTGGTACCAAAGTTGTCCCAGAAAGTAAAGACACCGACTTTGAATGGCGGCTGGCCCCTGAAAATCACTATAGGCCAAATACGCATTCACCATGCTTCTATGATTCCGAATGGAACACGAATACGGCAGGGCGTCCTAAAGAGATTGAACAGCGTTGAACCTTTACTTTTTACCCTCACTATGCTCTATATGATATGAGAATGTCCTAAATTCACACGCCGACATTTTTTTTTGTTAGGGCCCTTACAGACCCGACGACGTGCAACATGAGCGACGAATTAGCCGTTGAGCATGAAATTGAGCGAAACACACGACGACGAGCATTCTCGTCCAACGCGACGTTTGCGGCGGCCGCATTGCTCTAATCGATACCGCGTTGCAACGCGCGGTCGGCCGCGTTGGACGAGAATGCTCGTCGTCGTGTCGTCGGGTCAGTAAGGGCCCTAAGGACCAAGAGGACGAGAGGACGGCACCCGTTTAAGAGTAATACATTATTTGAAGACAATTGATGTCTTCTAAACGGGGACGAATTGAATTATTGATCCACAGCCATTTTTAGTACAGAGGCCCAAAGAATGCAAAAATCATTAGCACCCAAAATCGATGAATCGATATTCCAGCCATTTCTTACCCACACACCTTCATAATTATGGAAATAGAAACAGTATTTACAGAAAAATGAAGCCCAAACGTACAGCGGCCTATGGCAGGCATCCACGTAGCGAAACCAAAAAAATTACCGTTATGAGATTCTGCGCATTTGCAATGGCAGCCTGCTGCTTGACGGCTTGGATGACTTGCTGCTGCTTTTCGGGAGTCAGTTGCTTTAGCGCTTCCAAATCCAACAACTGGTCCATTCTAAAACAATAATTTCATCTAGTTGGACTTATATAACTAGGTTATTCGCAAAACATGACATTCATCTGTTTCCCATCCATGACAAATTATCGCAACGTACATGGTCAGTGGTCAAGTCTGCCGGAAACAGAAAGACGTTCGATGCTGTGACAAAAAGCGGCTAGCGTTGACATTGTCTTTTCTCATCCACTACAATCAGTTATTGGTCAGTGGGAAAGGTAAACGCTGTGACAAAACTCGTTGACATTGTTCGGAGTAGAGGAAGAATTATAGTGCGCGGCTTATTTTTTTTTCAGGGAAACTTGGAGCTTTTTGTTGAAAGAAAACGGAGCAAATCGCTGACAGCGAGCCCTCCAGCCTCACTGGCTGGACGAAATATGTTACGAATAACTACGAGCCCATAGAACGCACAGAAGAAGGCGATAATTCGAGCTAATCTGAACTCGCAGAACGTCCAAGGGTTGCGCTGCGGCATTTGTGCTGGAGCGCATCGATAACCCCCTATATATCCGTACTTTTCTAGCTTTCAAATTCATCAGAATAGGTTTAAGGTGAGTCGTAGTAGCTTCCGCTCAAATGTTTTGAACAAAGCAGAACTACAAGGACAACACGACTGTTACAATCTCGATGAGGCAACACATAGAAATGATTCTAATGCAATAGAATTTTCGTCAGGGAGAATCCGATGATTGCTGTATGCGAAGAAGCACATTATAAAGAATTAAATGACACAAGAAAGGAACTACAAGATGGACCCAACAAAACACAGTTTCTTTTTTATGAGGAGCGATCGCATTTGCCCCAGACCGCGACGGGAATCACCATGCGCGAGCCGCAACTACACCAACTGCACGCGTTTAAGCGCCAAGTGAGCTTTATTTGAATTTTATTTGAAATTGTATTAAATTTGTGAAATAGCCGAATTGAGAGGTATGTGAGAGCTTCTGTTTTCCCTCGATAGATATCCATGTTATTAGGTTTTGTGGTTTGGGAATGCAGCCAGCGAAAAATTTCTCGATACTGTTCTTCTTCACGAAAAGCCAGAAATCTATTCAAAACGGTGTTAAAGTATGGAGAATTTGAAAATACGCATTTGAGAACAATTTGACGTACAGCACTATACTAAGTGCAGTAACTACAACATTGCTTCTTGCTACACCCCAACCAGCATTGAATCTTAATATGAATTTCTGTCATGTGTTTTCGATAAAATGCTTGTTTTGGTATTTATAGCCATACGTTGCTTGATTTTTAGCATTATTGTATCCAAAAGTTTCTTTGAACGTGCGGGGTAGTTTGCATCTGTACATTGCCTTTACGTTTATTACTATACTTTTCGGTTTCCGTAATTTTTTTTTCAAAATTCGCTTACTCTGTTTATTCGGTGCTGAAGTTGTTTTATTGCAATTTTCAGTTGAATTTGGCACCATCGCTGCGTGTCATGGCGGATGACGCGAATCATATTCAGTTGACCTCTTCAGGTGGAACTGATCAGAAATCGGCTGGACCGAGCGTTAGTTTTTCTTTTTTTTTCCTTAAAATTTCAAGTTGGTGCTGTCGTAATTGTGGGCAAAATGTGTAAAATCCACAGTTTTGTATCTCAAGAAAGTACTAGTTCAGCTCAATTACGAAAGCATCCAATTATCCAGGTTCTTTCAATGTAGTTTCTATTAGAGCGTTGGAACTTTTCTTTGGTTTGACTGTGTCGTCGGCACAAACCAGCTGAAACTGGTTTATGCAAGTAATCTGATATCTATAGCCATGTCTTTCATGAAGTGTAGTTCATTTGAATGGCTATGGCAGTGTGCTGACTAGCATTCCTTCTAAGTATGCGGCCGCTTTTCTCCAGTAACGGTGTGCGTAGCACTCATTATCTGAATAGAAGCAGTTCAAAAATTCATACATTGCGACTTCAACCACTTCTTTCTAGTATGAATTCTGCGGTAGATCCTGTAAGTATTACTGTATCTTTGGGTCTTATCCTTACTATATAATAAGCGAAACCCTGTTGCAGATGGATGGAGTATGTAAAGACTCGTCGTCGATCCATCAGAGGTCGAAGGTCTGAAATTGTTGTCGAAGTCGCAAACTCATCAGCACTTGTCATACCTGCACCGTTGTCAGATTCCATAGCAAGAAATTCTGCGGTAGATCCTGTAAGTATTACTGTATCTTTGGGTCTTATAGGATTATATATTCAACACTAGGTCACCGAGCTTGCCCAAAGGAAGAATGATCTCCTCGCCTATATTGAGAAGCTGAAAGCTGAGAAAGAAGAATGGGATCTGTGGATAGAAAGATATTCGAAGTCGCAGAAGCGGGCAGCACGGTGGGTTTGTTGAAGTGATTATTGACGGTAGTATTTGCTGCTTTTTTGTAGTTGTTTTATATAGTGTTTTAATGAAGGCATAATTTCAGAAAATCAGATCACCCCTTGGAACGCAGGCCAAGTGCACGTGTTCCTGTCGACGAACTGGGCCAAGCAGTATTTCCAACGAAGCCCAGATATATCCTTCATAGGGTTCTTCGCGCATTCAATAGTAACAAGGAGGGCATCGAAAATGTGAGACTGATATTATTTACATTTCATGTTTACTTTTTATGAGTCTAGGTTTTGAAACTTCTTGAAAGTTTTATACTTATTACGTTTATATATGGTTTTTATCTTCAGCAAAGAACTCTTGACAATCTTCTGGTGAAGCGGGAAGCTGCGAGAGATTTCGTAGAGGAGCAGGTTTGTGGTTTCATTTTTTCACTGATTTGAGTATTAGTTAATCCATAGGGAGTTGTTAACATCTCTTGAACGCAGATGTATTTTTCCCAAATATTGTATTGGTTAAGAATTTCAAGTTTTTTAAAGATCGCTGAATAATTCAGAAGCGAAAGGCTGAGCAGCTCACTCGCTTATTATACTCGGAGCCAAGAGAAGAACTCATCGAGAAGAAGAATTTTTGGCTCGCTGTGAAGGACAGAGAAGAGAAGCGAATTCGTATGCTGGAAGAAAATATAGCTCGTATGAGATCCAAAATGCACATTAGTGTATAGTTTGAGCTCTATGAGTTTTGAATATTTTTGTTTTGTAATCCTATTTGGTGAGTAAAACTTACAAATAATCACTTTATGTCGCTAACCATCGTCACGTATGCTATATGGAGCCCTGTAATTATGTGGTTCTTTCGTAATTGTGAATGTTTCTTGTACAACGATTCATTCTTATTATACAACATTTTGTTGTATTGTTCGAAGTTGAAAATTTCGAATAAATCGATAGAGTGCCCGTCCGTCTCTAATTCGAAGTTATGAGTAGCATCTGCGTGTATATATGTTTCAATGAGCAATTGTAGTGCGCCTTAGTCACCGTAGTTGCACATTTAGATAAATGAGCTTTACTTTGCTGATGCTACAAACGCTTCCTTCGCTTTATTATTTTATTATTCAAAAGTAGATGTGAAGAAAAAGAAAGAAAGAAGAGTTTCAGAAGATTGAAGGATGAAGTCCTTCAACAACTAGAACTTGTTTATTGATTGTAAGTAATACCAGTCACCCTAACAGCAGAGAGTGACAACATCCCTGTGCCACAATTTCAGAACGAAAAACTGCACCTTATTCACTTTATTTTGTATTTTAACACCGTTTTAGGGTAAAATATACAATCAATCACTGTCCCAATACGAAGCACAACTCCATGCGTGGCGCGACAATAGCTGCGCTCAAACAGACTTCTGAGAACCATTCGAAAAGCACCGGATTGATGACTACTACGTGGGCACCCATTAGAACAAGAGGAAACGGCTGGATATCTCTTGGATTTGAACTTCTCAATCTTACCAACGTGATGAAGTCACCCCTTTCAAAAATAATACACCGTGAATGAAAAAAAAACAGCTTATTCGTTGCCGCACGCCTCTATTTTAAAAAACAAAAATTTTCGTTAGATCGACCCCTCATTATTACGGTCAGGTTCGCAGTCTAGCATCAAAATCCCGCGTTTTCCAGCTATTTCTCTCCAAAATGTTACTTTATTCGTATTTACTTTATCCATCAATCCAACATCCCGCCCACTCGACAGTATTTACCAGTGTTTAGACTCGATTCGCGACTCGCAACGCGACCGCACGCGTCGAGCACATGTCACCGCCCGTTTTCGTTGCGGGACACACACTCTAACCAATAACGAGCAGCTCCGCCCCGTATCGATCGTGCTCCGGGCGCACTCGACCAACAGCGTCATTCCGCGTCATCGTTTCGTGACGTGGGTGGCCACGCCCACTTATCGATCGTCGATAGCGGACCGCGTATAAAGGTCACGTACGTGCGTCGCGGCTCATACGTAAATGTGCAGCAATGGTGCTCGGTGGGCAGCGACGAGGTGGAGCGCACGTCGCTCATCGCAAGGGCGCGAAACCGTGGCTTTGCGCATCGATCAATACGTGCGCTGTTTGGGCGACGTTGCAGTCTCGTGCTCGCTCCGTTCTCTGTTCTTTTTGCTTCCTATTAATTTTTTGACTTTGTATTGCTATCCGCTGAAATTGTTAGCCTTCATCGTCAATCGAATACAAGATGGCTATGTTCACGCTTTATTTAATGACCGTTTCTTTCAGACATGGCAGATAATGGTGGTGATGCACCCGCTGGAGGCGATCCAGGAGTGGAATATATTAAACTCAAAGTTGTTGGTCAGGTACGTAGTCGAACTGATTTTCGTTTCTAGTCTTCTAAATGGTGTTGGAAGAAATTTTCCAACGTTGTGGTCATTTCGCCCGTTGGCCTAAAATTTCCACTAATCGTGGCATATTTTTGTCGATTTCGAGGGACCGTGGTCGATTTGAAAATTTAACATCTTATTTTCGTTATGCTGTTTAAGCTGTTCAAGCATAGGAGTAGCGAGGACCAACAGGTTATTTCACGAAATCGCCGAAAATATGTTCCTGACGTGATTGCTTTCCGAAACCCATAGATTTTAGATGGATATCAGTCCTTTTTGTTTCGCTAGATGTCAACCTCTTGAGTTTAGATCCGCAGTCGTTGTGGTTGCTTTTTGCCCCCGCTTATCCTTCCATTGTCTTCACTCTCTTTCAAAAGTGCATTTCAGGATTCAAATGAAGTTCACTTCCGTGTTAAGAACGGAACTGCCATGGGTAAATTAAAGAAGTCATACGCTGATCGTACCGGTGTTGCCGTTTCTTCCCTTCGGTAAGCTTCCACTTTTTGATCGTTTCGTGTTCCCACTTCGTTAAATTTTTGAACCCAAGCACTTGTCGCAATAGTGTTACTGATAAAGTGAACGTCTCAAATTTAGTTTCTTGTTCGATGGTCGCCGAATCAATGACGATGACACTCCTAAAACCTTAGAGATGGAAGAGGACGATGTAATTGAGGTGAGTAGGTGCCACTGAATATAAAAGCGACTTTTCCCTGTGGTGCTGTTATGTTTTGCGGAATGTTTCGCAATAATCAAGCCACCACAAAAAATTGTGAAGCTGTTAGATGGGATACTAAAGTGCGGTGGGAGGACAATTTTCTATGATAATCTGGGGAGGGAAGACGGGACAAGACACGGTGGGAGAGTGTTTCAACACGCTGGTGTGCTGCTCGAGTTTAGATTTTTGTAGTTCTCTTTATTGTGGTGTACTTGTGCCCTACTTTTGAAGTGATCCACTTTGACAGGTAATTACAAAAACAAAACGAAATTCCGAAAAAAAAACTTGCATAGCTGCAAAGATTTTCGTGAAAAAAAAACTGGCTCGTGAGGGTTGTGGACCTCTTTAGTTGTGGGCTTTTATCAATCAATCGGTATTATTGTCCTTTGGGGCCCCACTTTTTTCGTTTGAAATAGGCCTATTGGGGGTAGACGGCCATGAGAAGAACGATTCTGATACTCGTTAAGTGCGGAAATGCCTTATAAGCCCGTTATCTTAGGTTTTAGAGGCGAGAAAACCTGCGAAATAGCACGCGACGGCGGGAGACGCAGGCAGTGCGCTCTCTTCCCCTGCACATTTCGAAATGCTTCCAGTGCTGAGTCGTTCAGCTCGCTCCGACTGGTCGGATAGTTTCCATTGGAGGCTCGCACAACACCAAGGCTCGGCCAACACCCAGACAGTACTACCATGGTACTGTCTGGGAATCGTGGGGGACGGAGACGAATTCTACGGCAACCGCGCCGAGATAACCTTGGTGGTGTTGTTCGAGCCTCCACGTGGTGCCACTGGAAACTCTCCACCCGGTCGGAGCGAGCTGAACACGGATTTTGTACAGCACACTAGGAAATTCAGAAGTGGAAGCACTTCGAAATGTGCAGGGGAAGGTGCACTGTCTGCGTCTCCCGCCAGCGCGTGCTATCTCGCAGGTTTCCTTGCCTCTAAAACCTAAGATAACAGGCCTATAAGGGCTTGTTCAGACGACGCGTGTCGAAAATGCAAAATCGAAGCGCAATCAATAATTAACGCCCTTGATCGAATTTGCTCTTTTGCATTAGTGGCGCAGTCCGGTTGCGCCTCATATAGGCAAAAAAATTAGGCATATAATCACATAGGAAAGAAAATAAACGAAAAAAGTGAATTTCGTCAAAATTCCCTTTAATAAGGAATGGCAGAATTCTAAAAAAACCCGAGCGACCAGTAAGTTTGCCTATATGAAGCGCAACCGGACTGCGCCACTAATGCAAAAGAGCAAATTCGATCAAGGGCGTTAATTATTGATTGCGCTTCGATTTTGCATTTTCGATAAGGCATTTCCACACTTAACGACTATCAGAAGCGTTCTTCTCATGGCCGATTACCCAGACTAGAATTATTTTAAACGAAAAAAAGTGGGGCCCCAAAAGTATACTAGTACCAATCAATCTTCTATCGTTGGAAAACGAAACAAATGCGAACTTCGTTTCTACAGGTCTATCAAGAGCAACTCGGTGGATCGTGCTGAAGTCGCGCCAGAAGCTCTACACACCGGTACATTGCTTGCATCTCGACTTTCTTTTTGTTTCCGATTCTTCTTATCCGTCGTGAAATTGATAACTTTTGTACAGACGAATCTAACACCTCTCTCTTTTAGTTTTGTACCGCAAATTTGTTCGAGAATGTTATGTCGGCATTTATTGATGAAGTATTCTTTGAATTGAGCGACAGTACTTGCACGCGAGGTTGTTTCTTGTGATCTTTCTGTCAGAACAAGATGTCACTATGTAACATCTTGCTGTGATCGTGTGCAGTACGGTTGTGAATTGGTAAAGAACAGATTGTTGTTCATTTCTAATAAAACTGTAACCTGAGCTACTGATTTAGTGTATCACAGTTTATTGCTGAAGTGCTGGAGTTGTTAGTGGCAATCCATCAAATACAAGTAATGGTTAGGTATCATTAAAACCCATTCTCGAGATGTTTAGAGTTAGTGTGATGCAGGTGGTCACTGATACTCTTCTGGACCGTCTTGTCGTTGAATTCATCAGTTGTCATGAATTTCTCGATTTCCTCGACTGTTCTAGGTACGTCGCTCATATTCTCGTTGCCCTTTGCCCATATGACAACATCATCCTCGATTCGAACCTGAGTGGAACATTATGAGCGCTCGGGTTTGATTCGCATGCTATCAAAATTCGCTATATGCAGCCTTTTTCTGTTTCTTACCCCTCCTTGCCCTCGGTACTTGTCGATCTCCGACTTGACCATATACTTGGCCTGATTTGGATTTTTGAACGCCTCGTCCAGTAGCGTGTCGATGAAATAGCAGCCTGGCTCGATAGTGATTACCTAAATAAGGATAATACTACCTGGCTTTTCTACTATGAGGGGATTCTTACCATTCGCTCCTTAAGAGTTCTGGTGGTTCGCAAGCATTTGAGGCCGGGAAGTTTAGATCGAGGAGTGGCATCCTGTAATGTAAACTTCTCACTCTGACAATGAGACAATTATGATATTCCTTGAGCAATAGAAGAACAGCTCGCTCCATCGATAATAAACTCAAAGATGATAAAAGATCAAGATTTATCAGTTCACTTCTCAACTTTTTCTTCACGATTTTCAAAAGTAAGCCTGTTCTTGGAAGAATGCAATACGACTTGATTTGATTGACTGGTCTGGGTAACCGTCTACGTCATATCAAGATTCCATCGCTATCAGTGCGTTTTCGTTTTTTCAACCTTATACCGAACATTGATCTTATCAGGGTGACAGCTTCCAACGCATATACCATACCCTTTACTGGACCGATTACCAAAGTTGTATGGAAATTCCTAATCTTCTGTTTTATAGATGTTTTTGCGCCCGCTGAAGTAAATCATCTGTTTGCACGGTAAACATAACCCAAAACCTTAACATATTTCCTAAACCCAACGGAAAGGATATTCATAGGGATACAGGATAACAAGAAAGTAGAGGAGAGGTGAGAAATTCTAAATGTTTGGCTGGTAAACTGTACCCTTTGTCCAGGTGATTTCCTTGCTGGTGGTTGCCCAAGGTATGAACATACCTATCAGTAGTTAACTAACATTCTACCCATTAGTTCTGGTAATTTTTGGTTTGAAAAATGAATAGTAAAGAATAAACCACCCCAAGATATCCTCCACAGTCGTGCACATCCAGCCCGATAAGGTGGCCAAGTCCATGAGGCATGAACACGGCTCCTAATCTCGCGTTTACCATTTCGTCGACGTCACCTGAGAGGGTAAGGTTATCGATGTGAACATCATAACCTGAGAAACCAACCAGAAAAACATCTGTTACCTGTAAGAAGTCCGGCGTCTTTCAGATGGGTAAGTATAACCTTTTCCGAGAGCAAATGCATGTCTGTCCATCGAACTCCTTGAATAGGTATAGTTCCGTAGGTGAATGATAAACGAAACAAAGGTAAAAAACAAACCCGGCTTGGCAGCTTTGAAAACGGCTTGATTTGCTTCAAGAACTGCATTATAGACAATCTTCTGCTTATCGGTGAACTTTCCATTTGCTGGGAAGCTGGTGGTAACGTCAGATGCTGGAATTGTAGAAAAATAGATTCTCCTCATCTAGACGAACTACTACAAAAAGACGCCAACAGGAGAGTCCTTACCGTAACAGTTGTATTCAGGTCCCATATCAAACAAACACATATCACCGTCCTTTATCTGCTTCTCGTTCGGTGCATTGGCGTGCCCGTAGTGCAAAATCGAACCGTTGCAGCCTCTATGAATGTATATATTTATTTCTTGCTTACAAATTATATACGTGACAGTTATTCAAAAATAGCAACCAAAGGAATAGAAAAATACAGGATCCATTACATCACCGCATCATTCCTAACTACACGTATACCATGTTCATTTACGCTTCGAACTCTTCGTAGAAGGAAAATAAACTAACTATGATAAGACTACAGAAAATTCGTTTATTTTACCAGCACTGATCTTACGATTTCGCTCGTCTAAAGGCAATTTATTTATCCTTGTAGCTAAGCTATCCCAACTGTGAAAATTACAAAGGTGATATTTCGAAAAAAGGTCGGCGTGGTGCAAGGGTAAGAGGCACTGTTGAGCGATCGATCCCCGCCCGAGCAAACCAATCCCTCCGAGGTGGGTTAAATTGATGACAGACTCGTCTGGGAAGATAAATCCCCGACTTCGTCCACATCCCCTTTACGATCCTAAACGGAACATGAATGCGGCGGCGCGTTCTTATTGAACTGATCAACGGCGACATCTTAATCTTTAACCTTTTATTTCCAAAAAGTATTTTATACGAAAGTATGTCCAATTTTCTTGATGAAGTATCTATTACTTATCGGAAAATTGAAATGGATGCAGCTAAGGATTGCTGGGTCGAGTTAGCGTCTACTTATTTACTTGTGAGTGCCTCGATTCCGTTGAATTTCTTTTGGTTTAAGGTTTGAACTTGTTTCTAGTTCTGGGTATTCATATTCTATTATTGGAGGTGAATTTTCTATATAGCAGCCCATAAAGCAGCTGCAGAACTTCAATGAAATCTGTATGTAATAAAAGTTAACTCACGAAGCGGCGATACAGGTGTAAGCAAGATGACGACAACCGCCGTGATAGTAGGAGGTGTGTCGAAAGACACTGAAAGTAAGAAAAGACTGAACCTCTGAAGTAAGAGGATTGAGAACTGTTACCTTTCCATTTGATATTCGTACAGACCAGCTCGGATCGCTTTCATCGTGGCTTTATGGGCTTCGGAGGCGATTTTACTCGCATATCGCATTACCTTTAACAGATATATTGATAAAATCTATCAGGTCGGCAATGCTAGAAGGGTTATCCATTCTTGATTCAACTCTCGGAAGCTATTCAACATTGGCTGTGAAACACAGAAGAATTATGAAAAATTATGAATTATGCTATCTGTACAGGTGACGCGAAAACTTAGGATCTTAAGGTATAACAGCTTCCCTCTCTCTACCTTTTAGTTCCTTTCCCTATCAAGTTCGTGACCCGAACCAACTTCGTGCAGTTCTTCTTCTTATCTCTATTTTAGAGAAACGACCGGCACATAAGGAAACAATCGGTAAAAAATCAATTCACATGAGAAAAAAGAAACTCTAGAGTCGATTATCATACTAACCTCTAGCTCCTTATCAGTCTTCAAAACTCGCAGTTCAGCGATTACTGGATACAAAATATCGATGTCGATTTTGAACCTGAATGTAAGGATTCAATGGCATGTAGACATGTGGATAGAAATAAGAAGAAAAAAGAGACCTTATTCAGAATCCATTTCATTTTTTTTCAATTGCTTTCAAAATAAGCATGAACTGGCTCCACATTTACAGGTATGATTCTTATAAGCTAACTAATCTGGGTCCATTGCCATACAAACGTTTATTGATTCGGTCTCGATTAAATCCAGAGTTTGGTTAGGGGTTGATTACATCCATACAGTCGATTTCTGAAGGATACATTTGGAAAATGATCCGTTCTATATACCCAACTCTCAGAACTGACGATTCCTCTAACATCGTAACATTTTCTATTTATCTTTGCTTTCTTGTTCTACAGCTAAAAGGAGTACTTGCGCAAAGTCTAACGCAATATCTTCCAGTTTGAACGGTATTTTTGGACATAAATTTGAAGTGAAAAAAGAACGGATGAGTCTAGAAACTTACGCCTCCTTTCCAGGGAAATTCGGTGCTTCAAGCACGTTACCACTGTCCGTATTCTCTGCTCTCTAGAAATACAGAAATTTGTCGGAACACAGTAGTACGTGATAGACTGATTGAAACCAAATAGCCAAGATGTTACAAGTTTAGTCCCGATGAACACCTTATGTATCGCCCGTAGTTTGTGGTTTGCATTGGTGTTCTACTTGCCCAGGTCTGGTGAAGTTTGCCCTATCCGCGATTCGTCTTTTTCTCCTAGTGCCTTCTGATTCGCTGCTGAAACTTGGAATTGTTTATGAACGAGTGATTTCTCAAATTCCATTTTTCTCTTCCAGGCTGTGAAGAAGGCGGGCTCGCCGAAACGTTAGCCGGAATAAACTTGTAACATCTTGGCTATTTGCCTTCAATCAGTCTATCACGTACTACTATATTCAACATGCCAAAATTTAACGACAGTCGATCATGGAATATTTGCCGGAACAGCACGGAGCTTGTAACAAAATCGGTAAGAAATCTCCAAGTCTGACCAGAAGTAAGACTTTCTTGGCGTTGAGCTTCTGAAGGCAGTCCTTGATAACGTGATCTTTCTGGAAGTGGACCTCGTCGACCTCGTATTTGTTCTTGAACCAAGTCTCGTCATTAATCCTAAGCGGATAATAGGAATGGATAAGTAAATAGTTTAACCTGAAAAGAAAAATGTAATTACTTTCCATCCCAAATGGCATAGGAGGGATCGAGCGTTGGCGGGAATAGCAGCGACTTCCCAGAGTCGACATCGACTGCTCCGTAGAAATCACTTTCGTGCACACCAAAAGTCCAGAAGAAGTACGATTCCTGAGGTGAGACAACAAAATTTGAAATCTTCCAAAAAATTGAGAAGGGTGTACGGTACCTGTCGGAATGGTAGATCTTCAGCGTCAGTATTGTAGCGATTTTTCTCGCTACCGCCTTGTAGCAGCACAACACTACCCGGCGCTACGCCCTTGAAAAAGGAAACAATTAGACTTTTAAAAATGTAGTAATCAATAAATCAAAAGGAAAACGATAAAATCCGATGCGAGAATGCATCCTGAGAGTCAGGCGTTAACCCAACTGGGTTTATGGGCACTACTTGGTTCCCTAGTTTTGGTAATAGATTAGCGGGTTACTAACGATTGAAACAATTGTGTTATAGCATTTAACAATGTTATTTATTACAAAATAACATCAACGTTGACTTAGAAGTAGACCCACGAACGTAGAAATTTATCATAAAAATAGAATGCCATCTGAAACAACGAAAACGGAAGGCTAATAAAGTCCTACTTCTGGCCTAAGTTTCGGTATTGGTTACCTACTCTTCTCAGCACTTGCGAGACTTTTGATTTCAATAGTTTTCTATAGAGTGGAAAGCACGGACGAAAATTTTCTTCCTAAAAACGATTAATAATTATTCTCACAACCGCTCTCCATCGTTAATTTAAGTTCGCTGCAAGCAGTCGCTCTCATTTTCGTTTATGATTTTCTTTTATTGATCTAGTTCCTTGGTCAAAAATTACAACTATTGTTTTTGTTCTAATTCCGAGCAATCATATCTCTGGCGTGGCTATACTCGTTTGAAATAACGAAATATATAAATTTACCACTGAAAGACAAAAAGGGGTACTCAAAGGGTAATCTCGAAAGAGCTGGCCCTATTTGAATTATAGAAAATGACCCGGTTAACTATGAAAGTTTGAACAAGACGTATAATTACATTCTTGTGGGTAACCCAACACATTTGACAATGTGGATAAAGAACAGGTAAATAACAGACCAAGCCAAACCTCGGTACCGATATCAATAGTTTGAAAGCAGCGGGCAGGTTGAAACCTCAAGCTAATCAAATTGACGATTGAATTATTTATTAGCTTATTTTATACGGTTTAGCTGCGTCAGAGATATGATTGCAGCAGCTATAACCTTACAAAATAAGCTAATAAATAATTCAATTCATCAATTTGATTAGACTGAGGTTTCAACCTGATCACTGCTTTCAAAACATTGATATCGATACCGAGGTTTGACTTGGTCTGTTCTTTACCTACATTATCAAATATGTTGGATATAGAACAAAAACAGTAGTTGTTCCAACTAACAAACTCGGAAGCCAAAAATGAATAATCAATAATTAACTGACGAATACCCCGAAAGGTAAAATGATATACCTTCAACGCAGCGACAAGTCGGCTCCGATTCTCGGCGAAAAGCTTCGCGGAAACCTTGAGAGTGTTGGCGCCCCGGCTAAATGACATCTGGAACGATTTTTTTCATAACTGACATCCTTTATAACTAAACAGGAAAGAACAGCAATCCTAATTCCTTTAGAAAACAGAATGCGCTCCAAGAATCAGTAACCAAATGCGACTGTTGAACATGCGACCAGAAAATACGACAGTCATTTGCTGATATGGAGAACCTACTGATAACGATAACGCTGGTGATCAAGCAAATGTACTGTGTTTTTCGCTCGGAAAGAATGAGATCTGGGGTCTCATCGCTATCTTTATCAGTCATGTGGACTGATTGGACATCTTCTAAAGTGCATCATTGATTTCTGCTCAAAGGTCAGCAATTCTGATAACTTCAGATACGGTAAAAAGCGCTCGTTTTCACGTGGGGGGAAGGAACGTATTATGAATTTTATAAAAGAATCCCTTACAAAAAAAAACTATAAATAGAGCTAAAACTATTCAGAAAAAGCGTTTGCCGTGGTATACTGCGCAGGAGGTGCAATCAGCTGATCGAGGGGGCGGCCCACATGCCGGCCTTGGCGAACAATCAAACTGACGACCGTGCTGCTGTAATTAATATTTTTGTACACAAAATACGCTGTAATGATAAAATACATCTAAGGACACGCGTGGTGCAGTGGTAAGAGACGCTACTGACACCCACGCGGTCGAGCGATCGATCCTCGCGCGGCCTAGCCAGGTTTTGCATCTCTCCGGGATTGGGTAAATTGGTTCCTGACTCGTCTGAGAAGGTAGATACACTGACTTTGTATAGCGGCTCATCCCCGCAATTTATTTTATAGGCAAAATGCGCATTCACCAAGCCTCTGAATGGAAGACGTATTCTGAATGGATGACGAATTCATGGCGCGTCCTCAGGGACTGGTCATCGCCGACTTCTTTACCTTTACTTTTCGATAGCTCCAAACGCTACTCGCCTAGAAACTATAACAATTATTTGCGTATGGAATTCTTTGAAGAATTACACTCTGTATAATGATTTATTAATATATTGTATCATAACAAATTTAGGTAACATTGAAAAAACAATTAGTGCTGGCTCTTCTTGCTGACTTTTTTGGAGTTGTGCGTCTTCCGGCCGTGGGTTTTCTTCTTCGCCGATCGTTTTTTGGCATTTTTGAACGGAGTCGCCGTCCTTATCTTCATCCTTCTTGCTCTCTTTCGCGACCGACTTACGGCTGGGTGTGGTGATGGGTATACGTCCTGAGCATCAGGGTTTAATCCGGCTGGGTTGGTAACAGAAGGTTCACCACCAGCTTGTCCTAGTCCTCCATGAGGGCCACTTGATAACGGGTTAGAAGGTTTATACGATTTTCGCGCACTTACTCCCGATTGGGACCCAAAGTCGGGTCCCGCCCTAGGGGGACAAGGGCAATAAGCTGCATCGGCTCCCGGAGTTCCCATCATGTCCTGGTTCGCCCGGATTTCCAGAGGGTCCCGGTGGACCTTCTCTCCCATCTGGCCCAGGTGGTCCTTGTGGACCGGGTTCTGCTGCTGCAGCAGGCGTTCCTGCTTCGCCAGCTGAAATTATAATTTCTAGTCTGGAGAATTCTACGCTGTGGAAAATGTGTTTATAAATTCCAAACCTGGTCCTGGAGGTCCTGGTGGTCCCGCTGGCCCCGGTGGTCCTGGTGGTCCTGGAAGGTGCCGTTGTCCCGGTCTTCCAGGCTCGCCGTCCTTTCCTCTTGGCCCCGGCCTTCCAGGTGGTCCTGGAGGGCCATAACCTCCTTCAGCTCCCATCGCTCCTTCAGTTCCTTTTTCTCCGGGTTTCCCTGCTGAACCGTCATTACCTGGAGGTCCAGGTGGACCGTCTGGTCCACGAGGGCCCGGTTTTCCAGCGGGGCACTGAAATTGATTGAAATTCACGCTTCTAGCGATTGATCGAACTATTTTAAACTTACCTTAATGCACTCGCTGGGTAAGTCGTTAGAAATTGGGATCTCGGCGTCTCTACCCACTCTGCCGTTTTGACCCGGTATTCCATTCTCTGCAAAGTAAAAGAAGAAATTTTCATCAGAAATCACTAAGAAACACGTCAACAGACCTCCTGGTATACCAGCTTCTCCACGGGGTCCCGGTGGACCTGGAGGACAGATTTCATGAGAATGAGCACCGCCAAAAGCGGCGCTGGATGCAGTTTGGTATGAGGAGCGACTGGATCTTTCTGAAGGTGCTATATAAGTAATTAAAACTACAAGGTGAATTAAAATAGCCTACTTCGGTGGATTTTTGACTTCTCAGCGGCGCGAGCTGCCCGGTAATGGTCGTCGGACAGCATGAGCTCCCAGACGTCGCTGGACTCTTGCTGAATAGGGGACATCAAATAGAAAAGCTGAAGTAGGAGCTAGGACGGTTCTAAGGAACTTATGTTAGTATCAACCGTGCTTAAGATTGTCAATTTGTTGCAAAACTCAAATGGATAAGTTTGTTACTCTAGTGACGCTTTGATTGCACTTGTCATTTCTTGTTTCAAATATTTCTCCACAGCATTGATTAATTTTCTCTTGGAGTCAGTTCCGTGAGGATAAATATAAGGATAAATACAAGGATAGATGATGCTAAATGCAATTTTAGGCGCGCTCATACTCGGCAGCAAAGCAGCGAAGTAATAGTCACGTGCAGGGCAGTGACGCAGGGAACGCAGTTGCAGAGTGCCTCAAGGTTGAAATTTCTTATGATTCTCAACAATAGGTTTGGGGTTGAGGCGGGTCCTCTGGTATAGGTAAAAGTTTACCTTGAAATGAACCAGACTCTTCATCAGATCGCCTTCAAAGTCGGACATGCCAGCAAGCATCCACACCACAACAAGTTGAGCGACTACAACGGACGCAGCTAGACCGGATATGGCCATGGTCAACCTGGGATAAGCCATGACGAGAGCGTTGCCATCGATGCGAGGGAGGATCCGCTTTTATAAAGGCGGAAATCCGCGCCATCTCGAGTGGTCAGTTAACGATTTATGCGGATAGGGTCCAGTTTTTCTTATCGTCTTGATCGGCTACTAGTATAAACGGGCATCTATCGGCTGAGAATCTCGCTCGCAATTCTCTATAAAACCAGCACCAAGTCTCGTCTTTTTTACGCGCAACCCTCAATCTTTACTGGAACCACTGCTTTGTTCGGGGTAGGTTTAGTAAAAATTCTTATTTGTGGAGAAAATTCTTTCCTATTCAAGGCTGTCATGACGATAAAAAGCGTTTTCGCCGCAGCTACCACAGTATCGGCGATCGGAATCAGTATCTGTCTCTGCCACATTACTCTAAAGATTAACGACATCAATAATTTCGTCACCGAAGTCCAAGACGATCTGGAAGACTTTACGGTTAGTTTTGTGTTCATTTTTATGGTTTCTACGTACCTAGTAGGCCATTTGCGAATTTCAGGTAAAGGCGAACGACATATGGCGTGAAATAATTCCTTCAGCAGAATCGTACGAGTCCGTGCGAGTGCAGAACCTGTTTGACAGATTCAAAAGGGTCAGGAGACAGTACGACGCGACAGGTACCTGAATGGCCTCATTTGATGTTCCTATCGTATGCTGGACTCTTCTGGGCCCGAATTCACGACGGATATCCGCGCTATATACCCCGAAATATACTCCGAACGGCGCGCAAACCGATATTCGTGAACGTGCGCCGCGGTTTAGACGGAGTTTAGGAGGGGTCTCCGACACCTCGCGATGAGGCAGGGTTTCGGTGACCTCGACGCGAGACCTTTGCCTACTTATCTTAAAATCCCTTGTTAAACGCAATCTCTCATCGACTCTGCCGTCTGGGTCCAGATTCATGAACGGACAAGCGGTCTCCGAAACCGCGGCGCGGCCAGAACCAGACGGCAGAGTCGATGAGAGATTGCGTTTAGCATAGGAAGTTTAGGATAAATAGACAAAGGTGGGCGCCGTTTTAGCTATATATCGGGGTTTATCAGGGGTTTACTAATGATGAATCTGCGCCCCGGTTCTGGCCGAACCGCAACGCAGGTGCATTTCTTCCAGCTGCGCCGCGGTTCTAAGCTAGAGCCAGACGGCAGAGTCGATGAGATGCCCGCGGTGCGATTGCGGCAGTTGCGCCATAGGCCGTTGAGGTCTCCGAAACCCCGTCCTTCACGAATCAAAAATGGCTTCAGATTGACGGTATCGAGCGGGTTCCGTTCGTGAATCCGGACCCTGAAGGAGCTGGAAAGTTCGCGAAGAGCGCTTGTTGTCACCATATTGTCGTTGTCCCACCGACTAAAGGGCCGCACTGATCACGTAGAGAGTGGTCCCGTCACGAAACCGCGCCGCCTCCGCATTCGTTGACACTAGGGGCAGTGGGTCGATCCTTCGGCCTTTGTAATACCAACGCTCATGGTGAGCGTCAGCTGCTTGCGAGCGGTGAGCGCCCAGCCGCTGAGCACGCGACGCACGCACGCACGCGCCCGAAGCATACAGAGCAGCCCTCGACCGACCCCCAGCGAAAGGGTCAATCGCAGTGCAATGCACAGCGACTAGCGACGACGCGCGTGAGCGTCTGCATAGCAGCCGTAAGCGTCACCACACCAGCGTCTGACGTGATAGCTCGCACAAACGTGTCTGGCCCCACTTTGTCTGATACTGAATGGGACGAGTTGCGCTGGCAGACGCTGGGGGGTGAGCGTCGGTATAACAAAGGCCTTCGGCTGTCATCCTATCATCGTCGTACCGAAGGGCAGTTCTCATCATTATTTCTAGCGGTGAATATTTTTAGGCACAACAACGGGATCAAATGGCGGACAATGTCCATGCGCTCCTCCCGCGTCCAATTGTCCACCTGGACCACCGGGACCACCGGGAGAGTCGGGAGTGCCAGGACGTGAGTTACTACCCATTAGGTACTTTAAAGCAGTATGTGACCAATAGATTACAGACAATGGCGAACCAGGCGTGAATGGACTACCAGGCATATCAGGAATGTCTCAGATGGTCGACGTATTCCCAATCATGAAAGATTGCGTAAAGTGCCCAGCTGGAGCAGCCGGACCACCAGGCCCCGACGGACCTGCAGGACCTCCCGGGCCAACAGGTCTCTCGGGCCGTGACGGTCTCCCAAGTTCGCCAGGATTTCGAGGACCGCCGGGACCTCCTGGTGACCAAGGAGAGAGTGGAACACCAGGAGGTATAGGAGAGCCCGGTCAACCCGGTTCTCCTGCAACAAGGCACTTGCCGGGAGTTCCTGGAGCTGCTGGCCCACCTGGCCAGCAAGGCCCTCCTGGTGCGGCAGGCGCTGACGGAAACCCAGGTATTTTGTGGTATTGGAATTGCAAAGTTTTCTGTCGGCGCAAATATTGATATTTGTAGGTCAAGGAGCTGTTGGACCTCCAGGTGCAGCTGGTCCTTCCGGAGCACAAGGTCCGGCTGGGCTCCCGGGAGCAGTGGGTACTGCTGGAGCTGATGGAGTGCCTGGGCCAGATGCGGCTTACTGCCCTTGTCCAGCTCGAACTGGTTCTTCTGGGCTTGCCGCTCCATATCAGTCAACGTTCTCGTGAACTTTTTTTTGCGATAAATGGAACACCAGAGATGTTTTGTTTCTTTTCCGTTGTTCTAGTAGACAGACGATAGCAGAGTTCTCGGTATCAATAAAAAAAGGTATAGAAGAAGTCAGATTCCTCTTAGGATGCGCCGTGCACTCCTTTCCCAATCAGAGTTGGTAATCACTTGCGGGATAATCCGTCGTAGGTCCCTCAGAAGCACAAAAGGCTTAGTTGACCTTGGGCTGGGATCGATCGCTCGACCGTGACGGTGCAATAAGAATGGCCAGAACAGCCTGCAAACTCTGAATCCATCTCTTCACTCTATTAATTGTAGTGATTCTGTTGAGATACAATCGGAGCTGCCACTTTATTCTTAAGAGCGAGCCAATGTTGTTACTTAATTAGAGTTAACGTAGCACCTCGTTCTATGTTGATTGAGCACAGTTTAGTCGACCATATCATCGTTGATAAGGGTTATCATTTAAAGTATTGGGAAGTGGCGGTAGCGCCTGCCATTTTAGAAGCGCCAAAGTAGGCCGATTGCCCGGCGGCACCGGCTGCCGTCGATTTCGGACCGACAGCGGTCGATTTTGCTCCTCCTCCACCAGCACCTGGGGCATTGATGTACGCCGATTGTGCGCCGGTCGGTGTCGAACCAGCAGCACCGAAGTACACCGAACCAGCTGGACCCTTCGCCATCTGAGATCCTGAAACAGATCAATTACTGGAGAGATTCTATAGAATTCACAAATTGGAGAAGGCGGTATAATTTAACCTGGTGGCGCAGCAGCTGAAGGAGCACCACCCATCGCAGTCATAGTCGACGCGGGCTTCATAGCTGTCATTGTTGAAGCTGGAATATTTTTCAATACCATTTGCTTATTCTTGGATTATTTTAAACTCGGCTTTGAGATTTTGACTACTTGCTTCATATAAATGAACGCCGAATCGATCGGCTACCTGCTGGTTGTCCCGCAACTGCCGTCATTGTTGACCCTGAACATATCACATTTATATTTAGATTATTAGCACGACTAGCTCTCAGGGACGGTACCCACATTTCAACAGGGCCGCACGAATGCATGAAAGCTCCATACTAGTGATCGCGAGACACCCCAGGCTAGGGAATTATGATCATCAAAGGGAGCTGGCTGGTTTAAGGGATCGTTTAGACCCCGCGCGGTGAAAATGCAAAATTGAAGCGCACTCAATAATTAATGTCCTTGATCGAATTTGCTTTTTTGCATTAGTGGCGCAGTCCGGTGGCGCTTCATATAGGCAAACTTACTGGTCGTTCGTATTTTTTGAAAGGCTGCTATCCCTTATCAAAGGATATTTCGACGAAATTAACTTTTTTCTTTTTTCGTTCCCTATGTTATTATATGCGTATTTTTGGATGAACGCGGCGCCACCGGACTGCGCCACTAACGCAAAGGAGCAAATTTGATCAATGACGCCATTTATTGATTGCGCTTCGATTTTGCATTTTCGCCATGCGGCGTCTAAACAAGCCCTATGGCGCGACACACTATGAGTACATTGGCAACTGACGTCCAACATTGGGGAATTGCTTTGAGTATTGAAGGGTCAGCGGATATGGATGGAACCCAGATCCCAAGGAAGGGACCCACTGTTCAGACGGGTTTGTCGGGGCCGCGCGAACGCAGCCCCTCACGCAAAAATTTAGCTGTTGGCTAACTTCAATTCGAAGCTGCCACACGGGTCAGCCTACGCCAAAGTGCAATGCGCAGGCCTCACCATGGGGGTCCCGCCTTCTTGATCGCGAGACGCCCCCAGCCAGGTAAGTTTATGAGGGGTAGGGTATAGCGGGCGGTCCACAGGCCGCAGCGTATCCTGTGTGGGTTAGCAATTAGCGTCCAGCATACGGGAAGTACCGGTGAACGAACAGGTGATCCGTTTGAGGAACCCAGTTACCTGCTAAGGGAACCACGGTTAGGACGAGATGGTCAGACTTGTCAGCTGGTTGTCCTTGTAGTGCTGTCATCGTAGAACCAGGAATGGAAAATACAATAGAAAAGAGAAGTTTTTCGAGAATCATTCCAAAGACTTACCTGCCGCGGTCGGCTGTCCTTGTAACGCGGTCATCGTAGAACCTAAAATTAGACATGAGTTCTAGTATAAATGTTTCCTAAATCTTAATAAACCCATTATACCCGCAGGCGGCTGCCCTTGGATGGCTGTCATTGTGGAACCTGAAAAAAAATTATCACGAGAGACATGGAAGACAGTTACCCGAACAGATTACCCGCGGAAAATTATCCCTGCGGCTTACCTGCTGGGAGCGCCTGTCCCTGGATCGCGGTCATCGTAGAACCTGGAAAATTCGATAAAATCCCCTAAATCTAATATTTAACAACCGAACATGTGCCCAGAATCTTGTTCACCAGCGGGTTGTCCTTGTATGGCTGTCATCGTAGATCCTGAAAATGCAAGGTAGTAGGGTCAAAGTGGCATGTGTTGGCCACTATAGGTATAGCCAGGTGTTGCTGCATACCTGCAGGCGGTTGCCCCTGTATTGCTGTCATTGTGGAACCTGGAAATATTACCATCAAGACACAATCCAAACCCTTTTTAGAACCACGCCTTTGTCTTCTTATAGCTCAGAAAGGTTAGAAATGGTTGAAGGAGGTTAACCCAGCGGCTTACCAGCTGGCGGTTGCCCCTGTATCGCAGTCATCGTCGAGCCTTAAGATACTATCCAGTAGCGAAACCTAACAATTGTACCCTTACCCAAGGAGTCATCTTTTACCTGCTGGTGGCGGCTGTCCTTGGATCGCGGTCATTGTAGAACCTGGAAACCCGATTCGGTATCATTAAGGCATCAATTTTACTCTCTACCGAAGGATCATTTCTTACCTGCTGGTGGCGGCTGTCCTTGGATCGCGGTCATCGTGGAACCTAGAAATTCGATTGGGTATCTTTAATAGTAAGTTAACAATTCCACCGTTGTCGTGATTCTCACGACTTCAAGGACCGCGACTCGATCTACGCCTGGGTCCCGTCACGACTACCGCACGCACACGCGCCGCACGGACACAGCACGCCCGTCCCTCATTCAGTCTACTCGTCATGTCGTCGCACTAGCCGGTCGGTTTCCATTCCTGCTCTGCCAGTTGTACCATCATCGCACCGACCGAGGAAGATCATCCGCATCAGGACGAGGGACTTTCGACGGTGTATGCAAGGACACCGCACTGTCGTAGGTAACATGTGCATCCAGCGCACGAGTTCAACCCAACATGCTATGCTGAGGGTTCGTGTGAGGGACGCCCATGTCTTCGTCTCCTTGGTAGGCCCCTAGTGACATGTCTTACGAGGGAGGTTGCTCAGCGTGCTCCGAAGATTCACAACGAGACCCATACTGTTTTGTAGAGCATCGAATGGCGATTACAACGGTATAAGTTGTTTTTGCTATGGGCAAGTGGATGGCCCGAAAAAAAAGCAAGAAATCTTCACCACTAACTAGTAGCGAGAAACTAGCAGCGAAAGCACTTCTAGGTGTTAACTGATGGAAGTCGTAACATGGTGGCTCAGTGGGTAGCATGTAGGATTCTCAATCTGATGGTCGGTGGATCGGTCCCTTTGCTGTCATTTTCTTTTGCCTTCCTACGCTAGATACCAAAATACGCTCTTTCTGGAATTTTGTTGCAGTTGCGAGATAGAATCGCGTTTGGGAGGAGTATGGCCAACAAAGTACGCACAAACGACGATGTATTCTAGTACATATGTATGTGACCCATATTTACCGTAACCACCCCAAATCGACCCCAAATTCGGAAACAAATGTCAGATTCGCGATCAGCGCCCCGAATAACCCCCGTAGACAAAGTTGGGGCTAAATCGGCGATTTAGACCCATCTACCCAACTTTGTTACCACGGACCCTAGCAAGCTCACGTCAGACACTATGGAGAAGCCGACGTTAGATTTGTGAATTGCGGATTTGTCAGCTACCCAAGTAATCTTTCTTGATGAAAATTGTAAGAAACTCATCCAAAATGGCGTCTCTGTGTTCTTCAGAGTCGAAAAAGTGAAACAATAGGAAGAAAGATATTCTCGGTAAGTGGACCTTCGTACAACTACTCAACACTAGTGAGGCTGATTAGGTCAAAATCACCGATTTAGCTCAAACCTTGTCTACGGGGGTTATTCGGGGCGCTGATCACGAATCTGACATTTGTTTTTGAATTTGGGTCGATTCTGGTGGTATCTCTGGTGTTTGCGATCTAGAAGCCCATTTGCCCCTGGTTAGTTTTCAAGGTTTTTTGCCTTTTTTGGGCCATCCACTTGCCCATAGCAAAAACAACCTATACCGTTGTAATCGCCATTCGATGTCCTACAAAACAATATGGGTCTCGTTATGAATCTTCGGAGCACGCTGAGCAACCTCCCTTGTTAGTATAGTGGCTCGGCAACTCTTAGTTGTAGGTGTTGTTTTCTTATATCATATTGTCGTAATATTTGCGTATATATATCTACCTAGATGAGTAAATGCGTGAGGTATTTCGTGTTAAGTTCTGATTATCATGTGTGGATCACGCAATGATTCCTAATTGGTTTATTCGTTATGTCGGCATATGTTCGTGGTATTCTTGGTGCACCGAGAGGGTGCTGGGAGTTGAGGCTGTCACGCACAGTGGCATTAATCACCGTCTCTCTGTTGTGGGCATTAGGGCCGTCCTGCCTATACTCGCACAAATCCCGCGTGACAGGTAAGGTAAGCAAAGTCCCACATAGCGGGTTGGGCAGACCCGGACACAGAGCGGCGGCGACAACCGTTAACCACGGCCTGGATTCATGAACGCAACGAGCGGTCTCCGATACCTCGTCGGCGCTATACCCACTCGCTCCCGCGAATGTGCTGCCATTTCTCATTCGTGAAGAACGGGGTTTCGGAGACCTCGACGGCTTATGGCGCAACTGCCGCAGTCGCATTCACTGCGGGCATCTCATCGACTTCGCCGTCTGGCTCTAGCTTAGAACCGCGGCGCAGCTAGAAGAAATGCTCCTGCGTTGCGGTTTGGCCAGAATCAGACGGCGGAGTTGATGAGAAATTGCGCTTAACATGGGAAGATTAGGATAAGTAGACAAGGGCTCGCGTCGACGTCACCGAAAGCCTGCCTCATCGCGAGGTGGCAGAGACCCCTCCTAAACCCCGTGTAAACAGCGGCGCGCGTTTACAAATATCGGTTTGCGCGCTGCTCGGGGTATATTTCGGGGTATATAGCGCCGATATCCGTCGTGAATACGGGCCCAGGACGCCGTTGTTTACCTGCTGGTGGCGGCTGTCCTTGGATCGCGGTCATTGTAGAACCTATAAATCCGATTCGGTATTATTAATCCATTAACTTTACAATCAACCTAGGCATAATTCTTTACCCGCTGGGGGCGGCTGTCCCTGGATCGCGGTCATCGTGGAACCTAAAAGTGCGGTCGTATAGCTGAATCTAACAATTCTACCCTGACCAGCGGATTATTCTCTACCTGCTGGTGGGGGCTGTCCTTGGATCGCTGTCATCGTTGAGCCTGGAACCCATATAAAATTGGTTTGATGAAAAGTATTCGCAATTTTCTTTTAACTCCGTCAGGAAACGACTTTCCAATCGACTAGCGGTTTAAAAAGGCGTGGGTTCCAGTCTTATTTGATGTTATTTTTATGTCCTTAGTAGGACTTCATCTAACCTGCCGGCACAGGTTGTCCTTGTATTGCTGTCATCGTCGACCCTAAAATCATCTCTTCGAATTCTTTTCATTATTCGAAAATATCGAAATATTCCAAGTGGGATGGGATTTTCAGAACAAATCAGGATTTCAGCTTACCGGCCGGCATTGGCTGTCCTTGGATGGCCGTCATTGTAGAACCTGAAACAGATAGTAATTTAACGACTGATGCGATTTGAGACGAGGCTGCTCTTGTCCTCTACCTGCTGGTGGAGGCTGCCCTTGGATGGCCGTCATTGTAGAACCTGAATTAGGTGACATCGTTTCTAAAATCAACTCTGACGATGAGAAGTCCGTTACTCACCAGCTGGTTGTTGTTGCACAGCCGTCATGGTAGAACCTGAAGAAAACCATATTCAACCTTATCTTTTCTTCTGACAATGAGGGAAACAGTCAGGAACAGAAAATCAGCGCTCTAAATATGTGTGGAGTCTGCATCACAAGTCTCCAGGGCCCAGAATTATGAACGGACGAGGTCTTCGAAACCCCGTCGGCGGTAAGCCCGCTCGACACTGTTCGGGGTTTCGGAGACCGCGACGGCTTGTTGCGCTAGTGCCGCAATCGCACTCACTACGGCCAAGCGGCCATACGTAATTGCGGTGACCTATTCGCGATTTTTGTGTCGACAGCCGATCGCCCGCAGTGAGTGCGATTTCGGCACTTGTGCCATAAGCCGTCGAGGTCTCCTAAACCCTGCCTCATCGTGAAGTGTGATAGACACGCGATGTACCCCGATAAACCCGACGCACGTTCACGAATCTTGATTTGCGCGTCATTCGGAGTATATCTCCGGGTTGATCGGTGGTTTACCAATGATGAATCTGGGCAGAGGTCATCCTTGGTCGCTTTCCTTCAGCAGGGGCGACAGGCGTAAGATGAAGGAATGCTAGCGAACAGTTTTAAGGTCCCGCAGCGAACGATGATCGACCCCACTCCACTTATGGGTTGTGGTTACGCAATCAACCCCACAGCAATCCAATATTTAGCCAACGGGAGCCTGTAGTTTAGAGTGAGTGCAATAAAACATAAGTATCATTGAAAACGCCCACCCCCTCCCCCCACCTAGACAAGTGCGGTGTCGTCTGTAGAATCTACCTACTGGACCATGAATGTAACTCAGTGAGATTGCTTGGTGGCTACGCCCACAAAGACCTGTACAAATAGGATGTTGTGATATGATGACACATTAATACTCTTTCTAATGTGTGACAATGGTTCGAATCCGTTCAGACCCACTGACAGAGGGCGTTATGTGGGTTGGGGAGGGGGGGGGGGAGTGCAGGGTGCTGGTCCGCAATATTGCGTCAACTCTAACGTGCTATCGCTATCATATCCTTCATTGTTTACGATTTTTGACATCTTTGACAAGTAGACTCTACACAATTGTTCACACCACCACATTGAATCAATGATAGATATGACAATGATAACATGTTAACCTCACCGGGTAGAGGTGCTCCTGGTTGAGCAGATTGCGCTGGCAGTGCTGTCATCGCCGACGCGGGCTTCATGGCTGTCATCGTTGAAGCAGGTTTCATCGCGGTCATCGTCGACGCCTGCTTCATCGCCGTCATCGTCGACGCTTGCTTCATTGCCGTCATAGTTGATGGTTGCTGATTCAGTGCAGTAGCTGTCGACCCAGGACTGAGAGCGGTCACCGGCCTCTGGGCCGTTGCAGGCGACGCCATTGTTTAGGAGGCTATGCTGCACTTGTTAGTAGAAATGAAAGGCATTTTCACCTACCCCTTTTATACCACTTTGAAAGCAATCACATCAGTATCACTGATATTCAAAGTGATTGTTGAATATTCACGGTTCAGTTATCAGTTTGAGGAAGTTCAGCGTTCGGACCAAATGCAGTAACATGCGTCAATTGCCTAAGGCATCGTTTCTCTTTACTCGTTATCTCAAGCCTAACGAAGTGTGCGCCTACATACTCGAGAGTCTTATTAGAGTAGGACATTTCGAAAATCCTGGTCCGCAGGGATCGCGGTTTGCAGTAGGCATACGCTAGAGCAGGTCGACAACAACGTTGGGAATTTTAACTCTCGTCCAACTTACGTTGGGTAGATGTTATTCACTTGATTCGTTGAATTCCCAAACAGTGCTATTTCATTCACTAATCGAGCTCAAGAAGTCTTTCGACTCTGTTGGAACGGGAGCGGTGATTATGCTTTTGTGCAAACAGGACGTCCCGCTCAGTAGTATAGACCCCCCGTGACCACTACGAAGATTTCATGGCTATGGTCACTCCGTTCTACAACAATGTTCTCATCAATGTCATACGAACACCAGGATGAAGCGACATGGTAGTAAAGACCAACGGCCGGCAGTTGCTTCATGTTCGTTTTGCGGATTGTATCGTACTAGCTATCGTACTAACTACTAGATGCAAAATAGTATCATCCATCGTCTTGCAGACCGACTTTGATCACGCGCATGGAAACAATGGGCTGCCGCTGAGCTACATGAAGACAATGTTCATGTGAAGTGATTTGGTATCCAATGCACCAACCGCACCCCACGGAACAGGTATCGCCGAAAAATCCAGCTTTGATGGAGAGGTTAACATAGCCAACGACTCGAGTCCAGAGCTGGGCAGAAGGAAGCAAGCGCTACGTGAGTGTGTTCAAGAGTACTGAGTGTTGGCGAAGTAGTCTATGGTAGTTTTTGTGTGCTGGACACGAGTTGTTGGAACTGTTTGTTCAGTATAGAAGCGGTCGATACGTTGCACAGAAAAGGTATTTATGTCTTTTCTAAGTGGAGGCATAGTGGCGGTGGATGGCGTGAGGTGGAGATGGATGGCGTAGGGTGGAGGTGGAGGGCATCTTCGTGGACGACGATATTCCGCCGGCATCGTAAAATATAAGATTAGGGTGTTATTGACTACTAAATTATTCACGAAAAATAGAGTAAAATGAAAGAGTGTGGGACCGACCAGAACTTCTTGCGTGGTAAGAACTCTGTGCCTTTTATACTCGGGCAGAGCAGCAGATTGTTGGGCAACCTGAATTTTGGCAGGTTACCCCACATTCGTCGTGGTGCTCGGGCTTCAGGCAGCGGGTAAAGAGATCCACCTTGGCGGCTTGCACAGCTTTCGCAGTGGGGTCCCTATAGTCAAGGCACCCGGCCGTGCTGCGACCGCCTGTCTGGCCCTGGTCACCGCATAGTATGCAGTTGACCTTGGGTTTCGATCGCTGTAGAAGCGCGCCGACGACCGCTTCAATGCGGTCCATCCGACCGTTGAAGGCGGCTTCTAGGCGGTCTAGCCCCCGCTTGTGGCCGTGGGGATGTTGAAGAGCGACTCTATCTTCTGGTCGAAACCTCGCAGGGCTCGGGCGAGCGGAGTGACGTCAGTGAGTTCCAAGTCGTCGAGTGTTTGGTGAAAGTCGACGTTCGAGATCATGTTCGAATCGGTGAGTGCGATATGAATGTTTTGCCCTCACTTGTACGTGTTATTTATGCCGAAATCTGGCCCCGCCTCCACATCTACGAGTTACTTTGAGCATTGCGACAAGCACACTGGCATTTGAAAGTTTGCTGGTAGCAATGGAAATATGGTAGTTGTTGTGTGCTGGATACGAGTTGGTAGAAGTGTTTATTCAGTGATTGATTCAAAGGTACTCATCCCTTTTTTGATTGGTGGCGTAATGTGACGGAGAGATAGCGTTGTAGTGGTGGATGGCGGGAGGAGGAGGTAGAGGGCATCGTTGCGAACGACGATATAATGAAGAAGACAAAGAATGCACGACCCCGTGCCCATCCCTTCGCCTCCACATTTCCTCCTACCTTAACGCATCAGAGTCTCGGCGTGACGCAAGTGGGATATACATGTCATTTGAGTCCAACAACGAAATTCGAACAGGACATTGCTCCACCCAGACGAGAGACGTTACACGATGTTTCGAGCTACTGTGTTGGGTGTATTTCGCGCCCTCCTAAGTTATGCTTTTGTAGTAGGCTCACCTACTCGCTGAAAAGTCTTTATTGGAAGTGAGGTTCCCCGGGCACCGACCGAACCAAGTTTTCCCTTTGTTCCGCTTTTGTTGGAGGGGGAGCCAAAGGGTTCTGCCTTGGCCGAAACACTCTCAGTCCCACGACAAGTAGTATAAATACAGTTGTTGCTGATCGTACGAGTGTAGCCAAATAGCCAGGATGATACAAGTTTATTTCGGCTGACGTTCGGCGAGTCCGCCTTCTTGAGTGCCTGGAAGAGAAAAGATGAATTTGAGAAATCACTCGTTCAAGAACAATTTCAAGTTCCAGCGGCGAATCAGAAGGCACTAGGAGAGAAAGACGAATCGCGAATAGGGCAACACAACCAGACCTGGGCAAGTAGAACACCAATGCAAACCACAAGCTACAGGCGATACATAAGGTAATGTGGCAACCCCAACGAGCCTCTGACCGCCTGTCCTTCGGGTCAAGCCCGCACAGGTCAGCGAATGCTGCAAGCTCCTGTGTCACGTCCACGCGTTCTTCCTTCCTATTGGTCGTGGGGTTTCTCACGGCAATCCACAGCGCTTCGAGGGTCTTCCGCGCCGAGATCTCGGATTCGGGTGACAGTATCGCTACCGCCACCTCCACCATCGCGCCATCGTGACACCGCAACCTATGCTCACCCAGCGGCTCCGATATGTCGCACCTACGCAGCGTGCCCAAATGCTCTTTAACGCGCTCCCCAAGGGGTCTACCCGTCTCACCAATACACTCCCCGTTGCAGACCGTGCACTTTATGAGGTACACCACTCCCGAAACCACGCAATCTCCCTCCTTTCCAGTTGGGCAGACTATGCACTGTCGTGTTCTACAGACAGAATCGTATAATCGATTCCTTACGAGCCGTGCTTTGAGATTGGAGGGTGGTACTTCGACTACATGGATCATGTTATCAAGACCAGCCTTGAGAACGCAGTTTCGTATCTCAGTGCCGATTTCGTCTGAGACAAAAGGCACCTTGAAAACAATTCTACTATCGTTCGGCCGTTTTCGTCCTGATACCACTGCCGGTGGCCGGATACCTCTTGGCATGTTTTGGTCGGGGTACCCATTCTCGATGGCAATGCGATTGGCCAACTGCCATGACTCCGACTTCAGGTCGCTGTTTGACGATACCATAGTTGCCGTTCGAAACATGTTTTTGACAACGGCCTTCTTCGTCTGCGTTGGGTTGGGCAGATCTGAAATGGACGACGATGTTCTTGCTACTGGGCTTTCGATACCATCTCGTGTGAAACTTGCCCCGTGCAAGACTGACCTGCACGTTGAGATACGGCAGCCAGCGAACTGTCGGCTTTTCTCTTGTGAGCTTAATGTTCTCTGCTTGGCTATTAAGTAGTTCGAAGCAGAGATCCATTTCGTCTTGCGTGGCGCAGACAATGAAACAGTACAGCGATGTGTCATCAAATGATTCCACGAAGCAATTTCCTTCCACCGCTATTTTTCGAAGCTTTTCCAGGAAAGCAGTGGTATTGGGAAGGTGGGCTGGAAGGAACTTGAGGGTTTGCTTAAGCACCAGGTTGAGCGGCCAGGAAACGCGATCTGTGGGATCCCAACGCCGCTGATAATAGGTCTCACCTTAAACTGCGATGAGTCATTGATGGCATCCCCCGTGGGCGAATTGTGGGTCTTGATCAAAACGTAGAGCACCGGACAGATGGGATTAGTGCACTTGAGCCTTGTTACAAGTTTCGGATCGAATCTGGCCTCTGTTGCAATCGACGTCCATGTCCGTTTGAGATGATCTGACTGCGCAGCAAACTCCTTGCAAGTGGATTTCGCGTAAACACTGCTGTTCTGGAGGTGGAGTACAGGAATCGTTTTGTCCATCTCTTGTGGAAGTACCACAAACTCTCCTCCTTTGTCACTGACATCCACTTTTAGTGCGACTTAAATTATAAATACATACCAGAAACAAAATCGTATGATTTAACTCTCTCAGGGACATCTTCTTTTGAGGCTTCCGCAGTGTCCACCTCCATGGTTTGAACACATCAGCACATTGTGCATGCCTCCGCATGCTGCGCAGTGGGCGCCGCAGTCGTCGTCCTCGTTGCGTGCGCACTGGAGGCATCGCCCACAGAGCCCCGAGCGGGCCACCTATATTAATATCAGATTAAGATAACAATTACCTGAAACAAATTGATTGTGAGTGTCCTGCCGACCTGCATGCTCTTCGCTACCACATCTGGGGACCGGTTGCACCGTGAGGTCGTGTGACCGTCACGGTTGTGGCGTATTTTGTGTCCTTAGTTATGCTTTTGTAGAACGCACAACTGTTCGCTGTAGATTTTACGAGTCCACTGATATGCTTGAGTTGTCTAGTGGTATTCCCCGCTTCAGTGAAGACGGAGACCAACTAGGCAATAGTTTCGACCAGTGTACACTACGCGAACACGAAACTACGGACGTTTATTATACCGGCGACAAAATTCCGAAGAATACAAAATCAAGCAAGAGTGTATGTGACTAAGGTAGAAAAACTGTCGTGTGTGTTGACCTATGGCCCTATTTATGCGACCGAAAGACGGGGCGGAGTGTCTAGAGATACCTCTGACCTGCGGTGATACCACGGGCCGCGGCGCAGCCTGATCAACACGGCCCAGGTCAGGGATTACAATTGTGAATAGGTAACAGAGCAAATAAAATTATGTCACATGAAATATATGATGCAACATCGCTGGAAAGTCTTCATTGGAAGTGAGGTGCCCGGGCACCGGCCGCACCAGGTGTTCCCTTGGTCTTGCCTTCGATGGAGAGGGAGCCAAGGGGTTCCGGTTTGACCGGAACAGCTACATCGAGAATTGAAGATCAAGACACAATCGCGTTCAGCAGGTTGTCAAAAGGAGGGAGATACGTAATGCGGGAGGGGTTAGGAAAACACAGGAGTCGGCCCCATAGATGCACCGAGCTGGATGGAGTGGATAAGAAACTCAGGTTGGAGATTTCAACGCAGACCAACAATTGCTGTATCACCCGTATCATATGTGGTGCCGTTGACTATCGATTCGGTCGCTCAGCGTGGCCATCGTCACGACTGTGTGGATCAGTGGATCTTACTCGTTTGCAATGTATTCCCATGTTCATTCTAGGACAGAAAAACCAGTATTCACGACCAAGTGTCATCACTCCTTCTTTGTTTGACTTATCAGTAGCATCAAGTGGCTTAGACCGTAGGACAGAGTCCATCTTACGGAATAAAATCCATCCTCCGCTCCTCGTTCGACTTTCAGTGAAACTCGGCGTGGATACTCTCAGAAATGGAATGTAGCTAGCGATTCATTCACATTGTACTTCCACGGCCAAGGGTGACTGGTGGTCTGTCTCGGCAACCACCATTAAGGTGCGCCTCTAGTGTCTTCTCTGTCTTCCCACTCTTCTAGGCTTTAGAATTGTCTGTTGTAAGATGAAATAGTGTTTGGGCGAGTAGTTTCTCACGTATAACTTCGTCCTTTCAAGTTTTGACGGAGGCAACATCGCCGTAACGTAAGACGAAGAATAAAGTATAACAATCTCGGTCGATCGCTAACTACATTCTTTTTCTGAGGCTTGCATGTCGTTATTTTTGGATCCAGCTCAATTGTTTCGATATCAGGCCTCTGTTGTTTTTTTTTGTCTCTGAATTTGCTCGTACCCAGTTGCCTCTTGATTCTTGTGTTTCGGCTCCGGTAAATGATTTTGCTGCAGCTGGTAACTCAACAACCAAAATGCGAAAATGAAAGTAATTGACTACAATACAGGTGACTTTCATGTATAACTTTTTCTCCAGTCAGCAATCTCGAAAACAGTTGAAGGCACTGCGCATGTCCATCGTATATTGTCAACTTTTATTGTAATCTTTGTAAGTCGAATGTGTTTGTGTTTTTATGCTGTGCTACTAATGAAAATTACAGAAATTTTTTATACCGGTGTTTCACTGTTCTCGTTGACAAACCACGTCGGTATAACAGAGTTGAGAGTGGTTTATTCGAGTTAGACAAGTTACTTAGGTGCGAAGTACGCTGATTGTGCACCTGGAGCTCCTGCACCGCCTGCACCAACGCCGAAATATGCAGATTGACCCGCAGCACCACCACCACCACCTGCAGCGCCGGGAGATTTCGCCACGGGAGCTGCACCGCCTCCTCCACCCCCACCGACACCGAAGTACGCGGACTGAGCACCTCCACCTCCGCCGCCACCGACTCCAAAGTAGGCAGACTGAGCTCCTCCGGCTCCGCCTGCGGCTGGTGGTGGTGCCACTCCTGCGCTCATCGGAGCTCCTGAAACAGTGTCATTGTTAGTAGTCATTGTGGGTCAATTCACATACATTCGCTGAATGAACTAGGTATGACGAAAACTGGTGCAGCGTACCTGCTCCACCCACAGCCGTCATCGTTGATGCGCCACCTCCAGCAGGGGCGCCTACAGCTGTCATCGTTGAGCGACCACCTAAACAGTATCATTTTAATGCTAGGACAAAAGAAATATTTGACTAAATCTTATTGATTTTGGGAGGCGCTTTTGAATACATTGCTGCAAGAATCATAACTTTAAGGGCCTCTTCAGACTCTACCGGGGCAGCGGAACGGGGGTGCCCGTACTTCCGCAACAGCTACGCGCTTTTGCTGCCATCCACTGGACTGTTGTCGGTCAAAAAACTATTTGGTTCATAGCCGGCGATATGGGTGGTATTGCGAAAAGAAATTGGAAACCGGATACTGCGCTACAGCGGAGCTGTCGCGCGCGCCACCGGTCCGTATGTATCATCATTACTGCGGCAGCAACGCAATAAAGTGTGAAGGAGCCTTAAGAAAGTCAGATTCAATGATTTGACAAGAGGCTGTAGAATGTCGATGCTGCTGTATGTAGCAATAAGCAACTGCAAAGGCAATTTTTTGATCTACCGGATCTACCGAGGTTTTTTATTTCTGCAAATCAAACCTGCTGTCCGACGTCTGTCGAAACATCGATGGGCCGGTCACATAATGAAAAGAGACGACGACCGTTGGACAAGAAGAACGGTGGGATGACTGCCGCGTGACTGCACGCGGCCTCGTGGAAGACCACCTGTCAGATGGTCTGATGTGTTCGTCGAACGTATAAAGACTATGCTGTGTTCCAGAACGGCTGATTCTCGCTGTCGTCACAGTCGCCTCCAACCAACAAGCTGGATGACGATCGCGAGACAACGAAGCGAAAGGAATTCGTGTTGGGGCCCGCACGTTCAGTGAAGTCGGGCCATCTAAGTATCTAAGTAAGTAAATCAAACCTGCTGGAGCGCCGACAGCGGTCATTGTCGAGGCCATAGGAGCACCACCCACAGCAGTCATGGTTGATGCACCACCTCCGGCAGGAGCGCCTACAGCTGTCATCGTTGAACGACCACCTAAACAGTATCATACTAATGCTAGCACAAAAGCAATATTTGACTCGACCAAATCTCGTTTTTAGGAAGGGGGCGTTAGGCGGCAATCCTAATTGCCAATTCATGGCACGCGCAGGGTGACAGTACCTGTGGACCATTGGCGAGTTCACCGCGTGCACCTGCATCCTGGCCCCCGCCGCACGCGCTCCCGGCCCGGCCGAGCTCCTCGTTAAGGCGATGGTGACCCGACGGATGAGAGGAGTCCGATGGTCGGCGAGAAATGTTCCAACCGCCTTCGCCTACATAATTAGCGGTCGTGTAAATGGTCGAAAGAGCCGGTTATACATGAGCGAAGTAGGTAAACACATCGAAATTTTATGCTCTTTACAATGAGCTCAGTAAGAAGTCCTTAAGAACAACTGCCAACGACCATTTTTTTTCGATTTAGAAACCGAGGAAGAAATATTAACGGAACAGTTTGCTATTACAAATTATATAGTTCCCTGCATTTGGTTTCAGAAGATCGTCGAAATGAGACGCTCAAGAAAGCGCGATGCTTAGAGGAGGCTTAAGCTCGACAGAGAAGTGTCAAGTGATTAGGTGCATGAACCACTACGTTGTATTTATTTTCTAACATTATCGTATAGATTCGCTGGTCGGTACCATGCAAGAGGGGTTAGTACTATTAGATAGATAACGAAGTACTGTGCTGAAATGTCCAGACACGTCTCAGGACGAGCAGTTTGAATTCTGTAGTATTATTATCAATGTAAGTGCCTGAGATTCAAATCTTCTCTTTCTCTCTAAATCACTGTTCATAGCATTCGTGTTCCTCAAATCTCATCCCCATTCATTAACCTCTCTATTTTTGTGAAAATAAACATCAAAATTGAGTTTTACATGAAATTCGAGTTTTCCTACAATCTCATCTTGATAGAATTGCGTAAAAGACGATTATTTCAAGATTCAAGGTACACGAAAATCGAAAAGTGCTCACCAACAGTTGTACTTATGGACTTCTGATTGAGCCCATTGGAAAGAGCTCAAAATTTTAATACGCTCCCTCATTACGCTCATGTATAACAGGGTCTTTAGACCATTTACACGGCCGCTGATTATGTAGGCGAAGGCTTTTGGAACATTTCTCGACGACCATCGGACTCCTCTCGTCCGTAGGGTCACCACCGCCTTAACGAGGAACTCGGCCGTAGCCAAGATCGCGTGCAGCGGGGACCAGGGTGCAGGTGCACGCGGTGAACTCGCCAATGGTTCGTAGGTACTATCACCTTGCGCGAGCCATGAGTTAGCAATTAGGATTCTTGCCTAACGTCCCTCACCCCTCGTTTTTTGAAGGCATTGCAAATTTTTCAATGCAAAGACTTGTAATTTTAAGAAGTTCCGAAGATTCTTTAAGATCAATCACTATAAATATCATCCGAGCCATCCATCAGCTCAGAGGATGGCTCGGAGCCGATACTGGACCGCTATCGGGAAACTATCGAAAGTACCAATTTCGAATATCTCGAGAGCGAGCTATCAAGAGACGGGGCAGTAGATGAGGCAGTGAGGAGAAGGATAAACGCCGCCTGGATGAAGTGGAGAGAAGCAACTGGAAACTTCTGTGACAAGAGATGCTCGACCGTCCTTAAAGGAAAGCTGTACCGGGTCGTTGACAGACCTGCACTGCTTTACGGCAGCGAGTGCTGGCCCACAAATAAGGCACATGAAAGACAAGAACACTCAGCCGAAATGGGGATGCTCAGGTGGGCATGTGGGTGGACACGTATGGATAGGGTACGAAATGAGGACGTAAGATTGGTCATGGGAGTAGCCCTTGTGCATCTGAAAATGCCGGAGCAGAGGTTCAGGTGGTATGGGCACATTCTCAGGAGACCGGAGGGCCACCCAATAAGAAGAACATTGGATTTCGAGGCACAAGCGTCCAAGAGGGGCGCCCAAGAAGAGATGGAAGGACGTCATCAGAAGCGACATCCTAGAGGTCCAAGAGCCCGGGATAGAGTTAGATGGCGACTGTTGACAAGAACAGCGGAGCCTGCGACGGAGCGGGACTAAATGCTGAGGAGAAGAAGAGGAAGATTACTAGAGACATGTGATCTTCGAATAAACTCCATTAAGTAGTTGCCATGTCCGACTCTCTATGAATCTCGGCATGATGGAGAGCAATTGTAGGTTGCAAGTTGAAGCTCAGGACCGAGGTTGGCACAGGTGTTTATTGGACAGGCTAACGTTTCGGCGCATATCACCGCTTTCAGAGTCTGAAGAAGTCCAAATATACATCAAGACCACTAGATCAAACGTCGGAACGAACATTGGGGTCCTTAAACTTTGCAAAGTTCTTTTCGACGTTTGATCTAGTAGCCTTGACGTATAGTTGGACTTTTTCAGACTTTAAAGACGCCCAACGTTAGTCTCTTGAATGAATGTCTGTGTCAATCTCGGTCCTGAGCTTCAACATGAAACCTACAAAAACTCCATTAAAATTGTGACCGGGATTTTCAGTGATTTCGCTAAACACACTTGTTCGCAAAGATCCAGTCCTTGTGTGCCCAGCGATTTCAGAGCCTTCGAAGGAGGTGTGTATTTAACAAACCTGCTGGAGCGCCAACGGCGGTCATTGTCGAAGCCATAGGAGCACCACCTACAGCTGTCATTGTTGAAGCGCCGCCACCAGCTGGAGCGCCTACGGCGGTCATCGTTGAGCGGCCACCTAAACATCAGTGCTCTATTGGTTTTATCTGAAAGAATGTGCTGGATTTGACAAGAGCCTGTAGAATGTCGATGCTGCTGTATGCAGCGATAAGCAGCTGCAAAGGCAATTTTTTGATCTACCGAGGTTTTTTTATTCCTGCAAATCAAACCTGCTGGAGCGCCGACAGCGGTCATTGTTGAAGCCATAGGAGCACCACCTACAGCCGTCATGGTTGAAGCACCACCACCGGCAGGAGCACCCACTGCAGTCATTGTTGAGCGACCACCTAAACGTCAAATATTAGTACTGTACACTAGAATAGAACGACATGGCAGTGAAGATCGACGGCCGGCAGTTACACCATCTTCGTTCTACGGATGATATCGCACTCATAAAAACATCTATCACCCAGGCTGAACGCATGACTTCGATCATGCGTGTGGGAAGATCGAAAAAGATGTTCATGAGGAACGGATACGTTTCTGATGCCCCATTTTCGCTCAACGGAACGAATATCTCTGAATGTTACAGCTATGTGTACTTGGGTCGGGAAGTCAACATGACCAACGACTTGAGTCCAGAGTTGGGCAGGAGGAAACGAGCGGTTTGGGGCGCATTCAAGAATGTTGAAGAAGTAGTGAGGAAGACGAAAAACGCCCGACTCCGCGTCCATCTCTTCGACTCTACGGTTCTTCCTGCGCTAACGTACGCTTCAGAATCCTGGGCGTTACGCGAGCAGGATGAACATGCGATTTGCGTCGCGCAACGAAGTATAGAGAGAAGGATGCTCGGTGTGACTCGCTTCATCCAGGCGAGAGACGGCATACGAAGCTCCGAGCTACGTCGACAGTCGAAGATCAGAGACGCAGTCGCATGGGCCAAGTTGTCGAAGATCAGGTGGGGCGGACACGTAATGCGATTTCGTGACGACCGTTGGACGAGAGCCGTTACTGACTGGATTCCACGGGACGTCAAAAGAACACCAGGTCGCCCACCTTTGCGCTGGTCGGACTTCATCGTCAAATCCCTGAACGATCGATTCGATGCTCTTCGTGTTCCTCGAGCGAGCAGGACCCACTGGTCTACCATGGCACGCGACAGGGACGAATGGAGACGTTACAGGCGCCCGCTCGAGCAAATCGATAATCAACGGGAGGACAGGTGATACCGGTGATTAGTTCTACAACCAAATTCCTATCTACCATTGAGTCTTTTCAATGTAAAGATTTTTACTTGGCTAATTATGAAGCATAAAGCACAATGCAAACCTGCTGGGGCGCCAACTGCAGTCATTGTCGAAGCCATAGGAGCACCACCTACAGCAGTCATCGTAGAAGCTCCACCACCACCAGCAGGAGCGCCAACGGCGGTCATTGTCGAAGCCATAGGAGCACCACCTACAGCTGTCATTGTTGAAGCGCCGCCACCAGCTGGAGCGCCTACGGCGGTCATCGTTGAACGGCCACCTGAAAATCAAAGATCAACACAGTATTAGTTATTTTATTCGGAACAAAGCAATAGCATACGTGTAAATAATAGGACGTTGAGTTTTAGATCTTGAGTGTTTAGTTCCTTCCCACCTACTTCTCCTTCAAGTTTACCGTATTCAAGCAGCTATGCCTTACGCCAATTGATGTTTGCGTAAAGATCGTCACAGAAAAGACGAGGTTAAGGTAAGGCATCAAAGCGAAAATCGGGAAGCAACGGTAGGAAGGGCGTATATGTGCCCCTTCGTAGCAGTGCTGCTGAGAGACGGTATATTTCCCGTTGGGACCAGCAATCAGCTCATCGCATTTGGGAGCGCTGCACTTGACGTCACTTTTCTGCAGCAGTACGGAGGAACTACCCAGGTCATTCCTCACATTGCACCTAATGCATTGCTGTCATTCCTGCGTCTCTTCGCTGTGCTTTAACTTTACGGGCCCTTCAGACTCTACTGCGACAGTAAAAAGAAGGTTGCGCGTATTTCCGCAATAGCTGCGCGTTTCTCCTGCCGTCCACTGGACTGTTGTTGGTCAAAAAACTATCTGGTGCATAACTGGTGATATGCGTGGTTTTTGCAAAGAAATTAGAGAGCGGATACTATTGCGCTACTGCACAACTGCTGCGTCCGCCGCCGGTCCCTATATTTCGTCATTACTGCGGCAGCAACGCAGTAAAGTTTGAAAGGGCGTTTACTTCTCTGCTGCCGCAGCATAGTATAATCGGATATTATGCAGCACTTTATAGCATTGTGGGGGCACACTATAGAGGTGGTTGGCTGTTCTTGGAAGCAAATTCTATGGTTGTAATGTCAAAGACTGCGACGTTGTTCTACTGCCATATGTGGATGTATCTCTAGCGTTCGACAATCGCATTGCTGTCAGTCATCAGTTGGAAATGGGTAAGCAGCCATAGAGTTCAGAAATGAATGATAACTTCAGGATCGATCCCTATAGAGTGATCTTCGAATAAACTCCATTAAAAATGTGACGAAGATTTTCAGCGGTTTCGCCTCTCAAGTTGCTATATACTCTTGTTCGCAACGACCCATGCCGGGTGTGCCTAGCGATTTTAGAACTTTGAAGAGAGTGCGTGTTTAACAAACCTGCTGGGGCGCCAACTGCGGTCATTGTCGAAGCCATAGGAGCACCACCTACAGCAGTCATCGTAGAAGCTCCTCCACCACCAGCAGGAGCACCAACGGCTGTCATCGTTGAACGGCCACCTGAACATCAGTGTTCTATTGGTTCTATCTCAAAGATGCTGGATTTGACAAGAGCCTGTTGAATGCAGCTCAGTAAGCAGCTGCAAAGAAGATTTTTCGAACTATCGAGGTTTTTTTATCCGTGTAAATCAAACCTGCTGGAGCGCCGACAGCGGTCATTGTTGACATTCCACCAGCAGCTGGGGGTGCTGAAACGCCATCTCATATACATGGACAGAAATTTATACAAATCTAAATTAATAAATGGCTCACGTGCTCCTCCAACGGCAGGTGCGCCACCTCCACCGCCACCAACTCCGAAATAGGCAGACTGTGCTCCTCCGCCACCACCACCACCGACTCCAAAGTAGGCTGACTGTGCACCTCCGCCTCCACCACCTCCGGCTGCGGCACCGGGCGATCTAGCCACGGGCGCTCCACCTCCGCCTCCGCCGCCAACGCCAAAATACGTTGATTGTGCTCCACCACCACCTCCACCAGCTCCAGAACCAAGGTAGACAGAAGTCATTGTAAGCAAGTAAGACGAACGTATCTAACCAACCCCTATTCTTCCTTTTATACTTGCACTTTGCGGTCTGTCTTCGACCAGTTATCAAAGCAGTATCAGCCGAAATGAATTTCTAGTCGGCAGTTTCCGGTGTATAAAGCTTCCAAATGATTCAATTGTGGACGTGAGGCCAGTGAGCGTGCAGATCCATTCGAGCTCGGGACCTTGTGTATAGATAATCCACCCCAGGCCGGTAAAGCGGTGGATCTGACCGTGTCTGGGGAACAAATTGAGACGGCCACAGCGCACTAGCCATACTCTACCTGATTCTGCAGGTGACAGGTGAGCCCTATAGAGCACAACCCTTTGTCTTCAACTGAATACTAATGCGACTACACCGCCCGATTAGCGTGGAAAGGCCGGCCATCTAGGACAAGTTTCACTTTCAAATTCGCCTACAGTAACCTGCAGACTGGAGCCGACCCTCGAAGCGGTGTCTTTCTCGGTCCCAGTCAAGTCTGGTACCAATACAATAAAATATATAATTAATAATAATATAATATACCACCAATCGATAGAGTATCGGGTTCAGCCGAGATTTGAACTACGAGCGCTCCAGTGAAGCCGCGCCTCTTATCACTTTACCAACCGTGTTCTGGCCTCTAGGGTGCGACACGCATATGTCTTCAATTCAGAATGTTGGAGTGTGATAAATGGGCTATACAATGTGTTGTGGTGCCACCCGCTCTACCGATTAGTGTTCTTATTAGGTTGTTGCAAAAGTCTTGCAACACTTTTCAAAATAACAGCAATTTATTCAAACGGAATCCCAGTCAACGATCTAAACACCATTCAGATCTGTGACTCTTCCTCATCTTTCGGGCAACTTCTCAATTCCTCTCCGCCAGAACTCTAGGAGCTGTGACAAAAAAATTGGCCGACCTCTATTTTCAATTCGTTTCGGTAGTCGAATTCCATATCTCGAAGTTGTTGCTCTAAGCACCAGAATAAATGATAATCTGAAGGATCAAGGTCTGGAGAATAAGGTGGGTGCGGTAGAACTTCCCGTCATGCGAGAAAAACCCCCTGAAAGGGAAAAGTCTCTTGCACGACAACGCTCGTCCTCATGTCGCAAGAGCGACTCGTGAGAAAATTCAGGATTTAGGCTGGGAAGTTCTACCACCCCACCTTATTCTCCAGACCTTGCTCTTTCAGATTATCACTTATTCGGGTCCTTGAAGCAACACCGTGATTATGTCGTTGACTGAGATTTTGTTTCAATAAATTGCTGCTATTTTGAAGAATGTTGCAAAAGTGTTGCAAGACTTTTGCAACAACCTAATAGCTTCCCAGACAAGTCTGGTACCTATATACCCGAAACGGAAGGACGGAAAGCTTCCTCAACCTGGCCGAGGACCGATCTCTCGAACGAGTGGAATTAGCGCCTCTCACCACTTTGCCTGCCCTCTAGCATGTACGGAAAATTGGAACAAATCAACTATATTTATTTTCAAACATGAGCATGATACAAGGTGAAAACATACTTTTCTAGCACTAAAATACCGCTGCGGTTCCCGTTCTAATCGTAGCGGCACAAAATCTAGGTCATTATCGAATGAACCCAGAATCAGGTGAATACTCGGAGGTTCGTGGTGAGACAGGTGTGCCGGACATGTACGTGGGGGTGTCGCCACCGTACATATAACCTTGTGGAGGTGCTGTTGATCGTCGGGCTTCGGTTGTGGTGCCTTCGACCAGATCGAAGGTTCGTTCGGTTGGCGGATGCGACGAGTCACCGGTTAACATACCGTCGTTGGGTAAAGTGGTCTCAGTGCCCAATCCATAGGTGTCAGCCTGAACAGATGTATACCTAGGTGATGCACCAAGCCTTTATTATGACTCATGAAAAGCAAATGCTTGACGCATCTTTAGGGGACCATGTGCAACGGTCAATGGTGGGAAGTTTATCTTTAAAAGACTGCCCGTCAATGGTAGTACTGTAAAACCATGTAAACTATGTACTATGGAAACTATGTAAATTAAACTTAATACAACGAAAAAGAAATAAAAATTACTCACGTAAGCTCGACCTCTCTGCCCATACAAGCCCTGATCATCAGCACGTGGAGGTAATCTTCTGCCAACGTCCTGAGCATTATCCGGCACCGAGAACCCTTCCTCTTGTCGATGTCGTCGACGAATCTCTTCGTAGCTACTTGAAGAATGACCAATATTGTACTAAATTAAACTAAACAGCAATGTAAAACGCTGAGGATCGGCCGAAGGACATACCTTTTGCCATAATTTGGCGATTAAAGGCTGAACACGTTCTCGACAGTTGCCCATTGACAGGATGTTGGCTGTGGTTAGGGTTCCGATACCCATAATAGCATAGAATGGCCATCCTTTAGGTCCGAAATGATACTGAGGAGGAAGTCGAGTTCGAGCGAAATACAGCGAACCTAGCACGGCGGCCGTGATCGGTAAGCCTCTGGTCATCGTCATCTGGAATGTTTCCGCTAACATCTGTTTTGAGCAGAAAAACATAGTTCAGGATTGCATCCATAATGCAAAGGGTATAGTTAAGCATCACAAGCTCAAATAGAACAAAAATGCGTAAAAATAATTTGTTTTAACAATCGCTTACCTCTGTAGTGCACGATTTCAGCGTCTGGGTAAGTTCCGCCCGCTCATCGCTTGACATCTTATTCAGCAATTTCTGCAACTCTTCGTTGCTCAACTGCACTTTTTCCAGATTTCCATTACTGAACGACATTTGTTGGCCTGAAAAAAAGAAAAAAAGAAATCGTAACATATTGAAGGAAAACTCGAGAAACTGAGTTGCCGAAGACATCAGGAAAAACACTGAACCAAAGCAACCACAACTCATGGGGTATACGGTATATTATCCTTTATTCGTAGAACTACACTAGTTTATACTTAAATGATAGCGCCGCCGCTCCATCGACGCGACTACCATAGCCGTGACGCGTAAGCAAAGTGTGCATTGTGCAGTTACGGAATTTGGCGCGTAAATCTCTAAGGTAACACACGTTCTCGTTGGGATTCATTATTTTTCTCGCTTTTTTTGCGTACAAGTGCTTTACCCGACAACTTGCATATATTTCTAAAATTTCGACCGTTCACCTTAAATTACTAAACAGTAATTATTCATATCTAGTAGAAACTATCGTTATCAGCAGACATACCCAAAACAAGGCCAGATTCGTGCTACGCCCCTCCTACTTCCACCCCGAATAACTTCCCATTAAACGTATGTTATGCTGGTTTGCCGAACGAGGTTAATAGGTGGATCGATATTTATTTATCGTCCGACGTTCCGACCTTCCAGTTCTCTTTAGAGGTCAAAAGTGGTTCAAAATCGAAGAAGATGGATGTAACTTTCAAGTCATCAGATTCGTTATCAGAACCCCTGATAATCCTACCAGATCAGATGTGGACAAATTGGATTAAAAAATCCCCACACTGGAGTACAACGAGCAGAATGGTGTGCTAATACTATAGAAGAAGTAGGGCTACCCCAAATACGAAGGATTTACCGAAAAACAGATAATGTGAGAACTCTTCGTGATTACAATAGCTGCCGCACGAGCAGATTTCGCGCCCCATCGCTAAATCCATGCGCGAGTAAATCGCGAAGGGACCACCCCTTAATTGCTTTGGCTTCCGGACAACTGTTCCTCCTCTAACATCCCTCTCATGAAGGCAGAGTCAGACGACGAGGCACACATGGTCAACGGAGGCAGGTAGGCGGGGCTTGTCGAGCGAGCAGAGATCCGTCGCTCCTAGCGCACCTGTGGGATCAGTTCTCGGTGGACGAGTTGTCCGTCGTCGCCGACTAACAGCTGATTCATCAGCGAAGGTCATTTCTTTGGTCGAGTTCATCACGTCTGCAGAGCGTTGGTACGGAAACCCGCCCTCTAGACGTTTTCCTGAATCTCTGGTTGATCTCTGATCAGATGTCAATAATCAGTGAACTTTATTTGAATCGATCTGTCTATTATCAAACTTCTCTGCCGTTGGGAAGGCCTCTTGTCGGGTCACTTTCGAGCATTCTTCCTAACTATCTGGCAAGAAGCGAAACCGTACCTGACACGAATCTGAGAAGGTAGTTGAGACAAAAAGCAAATGAATAAAATTCGATACAAATTTTCACGAGGCTGGCGAACTATTCTACAATATTCCTCGCTTTGCTTTGACACTCCCTCTTCACTTTGGCTTCGAAGTCCATATGTTCCAGCCCACGATCCTTGTAGTCCTTCCTATCAATCAACTTTTGAATAATAACCCAAGCACTGAAAGAACGACCAACCACAAGATTGCTGTAGTATACCAATGGAAAAACTTGATTTGTGCCCTGTTTTACTCAGACTTCGTTAGGGTCCCTTGTCTAAATTGTCAGAATTCTTGCGTTTGTATCCGAGATGTAGACCTGTTTTGGGATAGTCATTCAGCAATTGCCGGTTGAATGGGATTAAGCTTCGAAATTTCTAGAATCACCGTGGGCAAATCCAGGTGCAAGGAAAAGTAAGCTTTTCTTTTCAAGAACGGTCCTGATTTTCCTCGAGGTAGTCGACGGTTTTCATGTTCCTGGGATTAATGGGCGTTTCGCAGTGTTTTTCGATAAGAGTATCTAAGCAAGCAAATATCCGGTTATATGAAAAAACCTACGTGAATTAGTTCCAAAGCATTTAGGGATGGTGAGAAGTGAAATAGTATATTGGTACATATTATACATTTCCTGAGTTGTTTACTAATCAAATGAATTTTTGAAATTGATTTTTTACTTTAAATTACTTTATGGGGCACTAAAGAACAAACCTTGAAATTCAAACCTTATACTGACCTTTAAACACTGGAGACTTTAAATTACTTTGTATTTCTCTGTTGTATTGGTCGACTAACCATTACAACTTGCACAACTGAGCGTAGAAATAAATGAAGAAATAACTTTTTGGTAGCGGGCGAAGGTGTTAATATGGTCAGTGACATTTCTTGATCTACTCCGCTAACCCGCAGATTTATCTAATTCCTCTACGAGCGCGTGTCATTTTACATTTCCCTACTTACAAGTGTTCTGTTTTGAATAGAGTCAAACCAAAGAAATAGGCTTTATTAGATGACAGGAAGCCTCGGGTCCTAAATGGCTACGGAAATCTGGTCTTCCTAGTGTGTATAATTAGTTTTACTTTCTTCTCTAGTTTCTAATGTCCAGCCATGTTTTGCCATTGCTTCGATTTTGAAATAAATAAATATGAGGAGTACGCCTCCATTTGGGATATTTCTTCGTTTTAGATACACACTCTTCCATTAGCTTCGTAATGTTTCGTTCTATACGCATTTCCAGGGAAGCACTATAATTCATTTTCGCTCCATTTCGTCAACTCCGCCGCCAGTCGGCGTGGTGGCTAGCCACTGAAAGCCTTATCCCGGCTTTGAAAGTGCATGTGTTGCAAGTGCAAGGAATTAGGACGAAAGCGAGAAGTGGGAGTTTCGCCTGAAGTGCTGCGTCTAGATACCAAAGTATCAGTTCTCGGTTAAATCCATACAATTTTTCATTTTTCCTCCTTTTGGACCTCCCATAGTCCACGGTTTAAATGATGGTGGCGTTTGCTATTCATCATCTTCGCCTCGTCTTTGTCATCTATAAAGAAGACGCATGGTTCAAAAGATCGATACAGCTCCAAAGTAAAGGGTCCCTAAAGAAGATCAAGGGAAAAGCTAAAGTTTTTTGTAGGTTTTTATCATCGTCCAGTTTGGATATCTCCAGAGAATGGTCTGTAAATGAATGAAAATCGAAATTGTACTGATCGCCGTCGAACACTTTCTTAAAAATTTTTGTTTCTAGTCCGCCCAGTGCACTTGCATCACTGTTTCATTAATATATTTCCGTGATTGCGGATTTGAATAAATAATTGCGGATAAACTCTTGGTTTCTTTTTTTGCCTAGTTCGAGGGATAACATTCAGATTCCGAACTCTGACAAATTAAATTGAGTTTGAAATTTCATTTCCTTGGCCTTCTCGGGGCCGTTTTGTCTTCGTTCTCACACTTGATCGTTTTCCGTTGGTTATTATTCATTTATCTATCGATTGCGCATGCCTATTTACCCAATTAGAAGTCAATTTTGGTCTTATCATCTAACCATCTGCAATTGTTTTCCATATATTATGATGCCTAACATTTTTGAGTAGCCTGTTATTCACTCTTGCTCACCCTACCCCCACTCCCCAAATATACCCAGTGAAATATCTTCTTGAGGCAGGAGCAGAACTTGCTTCGGATTCTGCTTCAACAACCTACGTTCATAGTTCTCTATTTATTCGTTTCTTCTATTCATTTTCCTTTTTATTTTCGTTAATTCACCGATCTTCCCATTAACCCGGTTTGTTTATTATCTCGCCCACAACTCATCTAGTGCATTATTAATTTGTTTGCTCAAAATTGTTTTTCACAGCCGCCCGTTACCTAATTTCAGCATGGATGTCCTCCGCTTTTATTCTCCCTGTTCTCGTTCTCCGATCGTCCCGGCGTTTTTTGTTTTAATTCATTTACTGGCTCCTTTGTCCTTTCCCCCGCTGTTGCAAATCCTGTTTGCGGAACTCATAATGGCCTGAGGTCTTGTGAATTAGACTCACTCGAAATTTTCACACACCTATCAAATGTTATCTTCAGTTAAACTAATTTGATGAGTTTGAATGAGAAAGTTAGATGAGTGAGCTGCTCCTATAAGGGTTCCTATAGAGGTTACTTATAGTTTCAATCGCCCACCGATCCTAACGTTGACCAATTGCAGTGAAATTTTTGATGATTCCTATGAGTCTGATACGCGTAGTGCCCTAATAAGATTTTTTGAGAGTATATTTTTTTTGAAATTCCGGTAAAGGTAAAGGTACTGTCGTTGATCAGTCCCCTAAAAAAGCGCCGGCTGCATTCGTGTTTCAATCAGAATTTTTGAGGTATGGTAAATGCGTAGTTGGTTTATACAATGATTTGCTGGAGCAGGCCGCTATATAAAGTCAGTGTATTTACCTTCCCAACCAAGTCAAGTACCAATTTACCCGTCCTCGGAGGGATTGAAGGTTTGGTTAGCCCGAGTCGGGATCGATCGTTCGACCGTGCGGGTGTCAGTAGCGCCTCTTAGCACTGCGTCACGCGGGCCAGGTAATATAGTACTAAGTATCGGCGTCTGTCGATAAAGGTGAATCACAAATATTGGCTGAGAATTGTGGCCACGGTGGTACTGTTCGTGGCCTTCGATTTCTTTTTCATCGACTCGAACCCATATCCCGATGTCCTTGATGGGTGAAATTCCTGTTTGTGCTTTGTCTATCCACATTCCAGCGAGTGACCTTTTTGTGTTTCGCGTCGAAATTGATGAGTTGCATCAGCAACGCTCTGTTCTTAGCGCGTTCTTAGCTGTTTTCGAGCTGCCTTGGTCCGATCATTTCCAGCTGCAATGGTTTTACTTTCAAAAAAGGATGATTTCTATTCAATTTCAGATTGGTCTTCTCCATAGACCCGATGGAATCTTATTAGGACAGCGTGCAAGTATATTAGGAACAAAAAACCGCTCTCGAACCACACATGCCGGCTCAACGGATTATATTTCTATTCACTGTTTTTTCAATAGGTAAGTAGCTTTTAAAAATTTATTTTACCTATCACTTTATTGTAAAATCGATATTTTCGTTTCAGCATATTCACTTAATAATTTTGTGGACAACTTTGAGACGTTGAATTATCGCACTGTAAGCTCGGCACGAAGGAAACGTTCATCGGGTTATGGAGAACCCATTAACTTGAAGTTTCTGGCCTACAATAGGTTCGTCTTGTTATCGAATTTTAATGAAATGTTTTCTTCCTGATCGTATTGCCTTTCAGGTCGTTTCATTTGAATTTATTACCGCTTGATCCTTACAACGATTACTTCCATCCGGACCACGTGCTGGATGAAGATGGGCGGTACGAAGACGTCGAACCTCATACATTCCTCTATGAGGGTTTCATTAGGGGTTGGAATTTTTCAGAAGTCTTTTTTTTGCTTCAAGTGTATCATCGGGTTTTTTCGTTGAAAATTTCATATTTCTGCTGCTGACTCGTTATTTCCAAAAGCGTTTGCCTAAGGTTATTCGATGCAAGATCGTAAAGGATATTGAAGTATTACTATTTTCTTTCCTTGGTTGAAAGTGTCAAAAAGAGACATGCTCAGTGAAGGCGACTTCGTCTTCTGGGTTCGCTAAATTTTCCAAACCATATTGTTTATTTACGTTTTTCCTCCTACCGTTCTAGTTTCTTTTTTCATTATTATTAACCATTAACCACAAAGTAGAAAATAGGTGTGACTTCCTTCTTAATGCACCAGAATGGGTTTACATGTGTCATTGTTTTTACATTTCAATAGCTGTGATTTATGCAGGGCCCATCGTGAGAGAATTTTTTTCCATCCGTTGAATTTTGGATTAAGGAAATGAACATACCACTGGGATAAGCTACCTCTTATCCGTCCAATTTTGTCATTTATTCATGACAAATACAGTTTGTGAGAGGGACAATTTCTATTCGACGAATCGCTTTTATATATTGCTTTTAATTTTCAACGAGCTTTTCTTGCGACTTTACAGTAATTGTGACCAAAATAGTAATGCGTGTTCTCTCAAACTCAGCAGGTATTTTAGCGGCTGTCTGTATGGATCAACGCACTTTTCGTGAAAAAATTATTTGCAGACGATCCTGGATCAAAAGTGTACGGATCGATCCTGGATGGGGTGTTTGAAGGCCATATAAGAACCGGAGACGGTCATTCGTACAGTGTGGATCGCGCCTCGAAGTATTTCGATCACGATAAACGTCCTTCGCAGTATCACTCGATTGTTTATCGTGATGATGAGATCAATCACAGCAAAATGCGATTCAAGAGGTATTTATCTTGATCTTAAAGTAGATGAATCACTGGCTCTGTAAATGTTGGTGATTCCCTCCATTTAACAACAAAATCAGTGGTCCATTTGCATTACTTCGTGGGAACCCATCTTCAGGTCGTCTCCTTCGCACGAAAGCGACGCCGGTGTCCATGGTTGCGCTTTGAACGATCGCGTAAAGAGGGAAATGGAGAAGGTGCAACGTTCGGCGGAAGTCCCCGCTGATGTCTATACCAACTATATGACCATGTAAGGTTTTTTCTAACATTTTCCTTTTTTTTCTGCTCTTTATGTCCTTTCGAATGATTTATTTTCAGGCAGGGAAGGCACAAACGCGCCACAAGGGATAGCAGTGGACTGTACACCGTGAGAACATGTTCACTGTACCTCCAAGCTGACCATAAGCTGTATGAGCACATCAAGCGAAAAGAGGGCAACAACGATCCGATACGGTGAGTTCTAAGCTCAGGTAGCCTCTTTTACGAAGCATCATTTTCTCTTGGACAGTTTAAATTTTGTAACCCAGGAAGTTGTTTGATATTATTGTTCTAGCATTTTTCATAACAGGGAATATGGCTCATTTTTTTGTTCAAAGTTCCAGCGTTTTATCCAAATTTAAATCCAATTAAAACATTCAAATTTGGGATCCATTCAATATGCGTTTGTTAGTGAAAAATTTCGCTGAATAGACAAATTACTTGTTTTTGGTAGTGCACCCATTGATTTCTGAAGTTCACTGTGCAAACATGTTAGGGTAAAGCATGACATTTGAAGGTTCCTACGAGAGTTTTTCGAAAAGCATGGCTGTCGAATTAAAAAATATTTTGTCTTTGGCATTGTCACTTTTCAGAGCAGTAACTCTTCTCGTCAGGATTCTGACTTATAAGTGCGGCCATCGGGAACTTGTTTGCGCTGTGTACATCAACTTCAAGTGGCTTGTTGTCGTAGTCAGGTTCTACAATCCTTTGGAATGGCACTACTGTGACGAGTTTCTTATAGAAGTCATCTGGGGGTAGCAATCACCAGCCAACGCTGTTAAGGTAGAATTCATAATTGACTGCAACCAAAATTTGGGTCTAAATTCAAAATTTGAATTGTTAAAAAGCGGTGCTAGAAAGAGCAGCTCTTATTGTAATATCGCTCTGTGAATAGCGATGTTGAGCCTATCGGTGGAATTTTTTGTCTATTTTGTGATCAAGTGATATTAATCCTTGAATCATAGACTCGAAAATGGTAGTTCTTGAACTCGTCTTCCCTAAGCAGTGAAGGAGAAAAGCAACGGCACGGGATCCAACTGGACGTTAAAAGCGGCCTATAACATTTTTATTTTTTGAATGTACTCGCTAATTTACCTTCTACACAAGTGACCTATCTTTATTTCATTTTTATTACATTATCACATTTCACATTACATTCTGAAGAACATCGAATTACATTGTAAAGAAAGAGTTCTTTTTGATCTCAATTCCGTTTTCCGCTGAAGGTTATGCGAAATTGAAAATGACTTTTTGTGTGAGTTTTGGAGCCTCCAAAATACTGTTATTCAATTTTGTAATAATTCTTTTATCGTTTGACCACGTTAAAAAATATGCCAGTCGTTTCAATACTAATTGCCGACCCATTCTAAAGGTTTATTGTTTTTCAGAACTCGTGAGGAAATAGTGAGCCTATTCTACAATCATATCAAGGCGGTCAATGAGATATACGAGGGTACGAACTTCAACGGCATCAAAGGTCTTCATTTTGTGATTCAAAGAACATCCGTGAGTCTTACTTCCTTGTGTAATTATACTGGCTTTTCTTTGGCTAAATTTGATTAAACTTTGCAGATCTACACCCCGGAGACTTGTGATCGTGGTCGTCCTGTTCCCGGCAGTGACAATCCGTTTTGTGAGGAAAATGTTGACGTGTCGAATTTTCTCAATCTGAACTCTCAACGAAATCATTCGGCATTCTGCCTAGCGTATGCGCTCACGTTTCGAGATTTTGTCGGTGGTACGCTGGGTTTAGCTTGGGTTGCCAGCCCTCAGTACAGTGAGTTTTGTTTATTTTGTTTTTAATTTTTCCGATTGTAATTGTCCTTTTCAGATACCGCTGGTGGGATCTGTCAAGTTTACCAGAGGTACAATGAAGGCTCGAGGGGTTGGGTGTTCCGCTCACTGAATACGGGAATCGTTACACTGGTCAATTACGGGAATCGTGTGCCTACGAGAGTATCACAGCTGACCCTGGCTCATGAGATTGGTCACAATTTCGGTTCGCCGCATGACTTTCCGCTAGGTACATGACTTTTTATTCATTTAGGTCATGAATTTATTGTAAAATGTGGTTTTTGTAGAATGTCAACCGGGTCTGCCAGATGGTAATTTCATCATGTTCGCATCGGCAACTTCTGGTGACAAGGTGAACAACGCGAAATTCTCACCGTGTTCGGTTGCCAACATCTCCAGCGTTCTGCACGTTGTCCTGCAATCTGTTCCCATTGATCCAACCCGGCATGCTGGTCCTGTTGGAGCACTGATGAAGCGTAACTGCTTCCAGGGTGAGTTTTTATAATTAGTTCTATTTCGAATTTGTACCCAGTTTGTGTGGATGTGAAGAAATGTGAGATTTCAAATAGTTTCCATTTTTCGACACGTAACAAGCGGTAAATCGTAAACTAGAACTCTTTTCCAAGTTGAAGGGAGAGTTTTAATCATTTCGGGAGAGATTTGCTATCAGCAAGTTCTGCGTTTTCTTGTTTTTTTTTTGGGTTATTTGGACTTCTTTGCCCTTTCTTACTATTTTTAGTAAAGGCTATTCGAAGAAACTTGAGAAATAGAATTTCTGGAGAAAGGATTCTTTAGAGTTATAGAGTTATCTTCAGAGTTAAGTTATTTGTTGTCCTTACCTTCTCTTATTTCTTTACCTTTTCGTTGGTTTTACTAATCTTGAAGGAGGGGTTCTCCTATTATCAATGCCAAGTGTTGACGGCATTTACTTGTTTTTCTGAGGCTACTTTATGATTCTGATAGACTATAGTTCGATTTACATCACTCCCAGCTTCCGTATCGAGAGTTTTTCGGAATTCTAATGTTTGTCGGGTTTCTTTAATTCATTTGTGAAGTAGTTTTGGGGCTCGCATGTTTAGTAGAGCCGGCTCATTATGTATTTAAGTAAGTACCCCGTTCGGAGAAAATCGTTTGCAAGGATGGATCGTTTACGTAACGTGCTTTTTATAATAATTTCTAGGCGTTAATCGCGAAAAATTCATAGTTCGCTTTTTTTATCTGGTTTAGTCTTTTTTCCTAATTTGCTTTTCTAATATGCAACATTTTCTGTGATTACTTCAGAACGAACATCAGCATTCTGCGGCAACCAAATTCATGAACCCGGAGAGGAGTGTGACTGTGGTTTTTCACAAGCGGATTGTGATCAAATGGGCGACAAGTGCTGTATGCCCCATGAACCAGCTAGGAATGGATTCAGTGTGACCGCTGGTCCGTGTAAACGCAAGGTGAGTCAGCCGACTGCTCTTCCTCTTGTTTGTTTATTCTCGTCCGAGGAAGTAGGCTAGATCAGCACTGTGCTGCTGGGCGAGCCAGCGAGGGGGAGTTTCACAAGAAAGTGTCATTATTAAATGACGTTGTCGTTGATGTTTCATTTAATAATGTCTCATGATTCATCTGAAATGGGGATGAAATTGTGATATTGACCATGCTCACTGTCATGATTGATATTCTTGACATTTTGAGTATTTGGAAAAGAACTATTTGTCTTGATATTAAAAGTGTGGAAAGATATTCTAGTTTTCTTCAATTATTTGTATTCCTTCACCATTCTAAGGTGAAATGGCATACCAGGATGATTTAATGGACTAGTCAAATAAATCAATGTCGATTATTGCTCCTTATTTTTTACTCTCCTTTAGAAGTTGTCTATAATGTGCAAACCCTTATCGTTCCTTATTATGGTCGTGCTGGACATGTCTGGCAAAATTCGCTGCAAATTTCGATTTAATATGGTTTTGTGCACTATTTACTTATATTGTTGCTTGTTCGGTTGCGGGTAGTGGTGGGAGAACTCCTCAATCCTTTCGTTCCAACAGCGTGCTTTGAGTATGTTGACTTACCCATTATAGTTCATTGTTTTATCCAGCCGATGGTAGAGCTTTACCCATTTTGGTTACGTTTGCTACCCCAGCTGTCGATTCAGCTTTGCCCATCTTAGTTCATTGTTTTGCAGGAGTCCCCTCTTTGACGAGCTATCGTCTTCAAACAAATGTTAAGCAAATAGTGAACAAGTATTAAACAACTTGTTAATAAAATCAACCATTTTTTTAAAATCAAAACTACCTTGGCAACGATGACGAGCGGGATGAAGAATTTAAAGTACTAAAATAAGTGATATTGGCGCTTGTTATAAAGAAATCTTTATTGGAACTGCCAAAGGCAGTTTTCGGTAATTTTCGAGATTTTTTCTTTTATTGAGCTATCGAATTTGTTTTTTTATTCGAGCATTGGAACTGATGGAATTTTGTTCGAATAGTGATGCTGCTTAGGCTGGTGCTAAATGCTCGCCGTCCGAGGGCTACTGCTGCAATTCTGAGACCTGCTCCCTATATCAAGCACAGGATTTCATTGTTTGTCGACAGGTATTGCTCTTGATAAGACTCATATTTTAGTCAAAAATTGAGATTTAATCTTTTAAAGGAGTCGGAGTGCAGCCATACTCAAACATGTGACGGAAGAACTGCTCAGTGTCCTCCTTCACCGCCTAAGGAAGATGGGTTGCCGTGCCAGGACAGCACGAAGGTGAGACTTGTTGCTCACACTAAGAAGAATTTATAGCCATAATTTTTGTATTAAGCTATGTTTTTAAAGGTTTGCTCTGGAGGGAACTGCAACGGCTCTATCTGTGAACTTGTGGGTCTGAAGGATTGTTTCTTGACGGAGGGAAAACCGGAAGAGCTGTGCTATTTGGCGTGTATAAAGGATGGAAGTGAGTTTTTCCTTTTTTCGATGTTTCTCGATGATTATGGTTTTATCGTTTAAAAGTTCTTTTTTTTGTTCAGAGTGCACTTCAAGCGTGAATCTTGCTGAATTCTCTGCCAATAGATCGGTGTTCATACAATCGGGTAGGAGAGGAAAGAGTGGCCTTGTACTGCATCCGGGTTCACCATGTAATAACTATAAAGGTGGGTAGAAAGCTGGTTGGTGTCAAATTTACCAAATTCATCTGTTGTTTTTAGGATACTGTGATATCTTCCGCAAATGTCGCAGTGTTGACGCAAATGGTCCACTGGCTAGGCTCAAAAATCTGTTGTTCAACAGGAAGACGATAGAGACCGTGACTCAATGGGTCCAGGTATATTTTCAAAATTTTCTGCTTCAATTCAACCTTTCTAATGTATTTATTCATTTGTTTTTCAAGGAGAAATGGTGGGTGGTCGTGTGTGGTGCGTTGGTTCTGCTCGTCTTCATGGCGTTGTTCATCAAGTGTTGCGCCGTGCACACGCCGAGCACCAACCCTAACAAACCACCGGCGCTCAATCTCTATCAGACGCTTACGAGGCCTTCTACTTTGATTGTGAGTTTATTTACCATTTCATTGAATTCAGGGTAAGGAATGGTTTAGAAAAGCATTATTGGGTGATAAAACGTCTTGATGATGTTTCTTTTCTTGAATGTTTCACAATTTTCTATTAAAAGTATCCCCTACGTGACATGCGATATTCGTAATTCACGAATTCTTGTGGTGACATTTATAATTAGTCAAACTCGAACAGTCTTTATAATCTCATTATACGCGCGTCCACCATCAATAGTAACAAATATTCACTAGTATTTGCTACTATCAATGGTGGACGCGCGTGGTGCAGTGGCAAGAGGCGCTACTGACACGCGCACGGTCGATCAATCCTCGCCTTGGCTAACAAAGCCCTATATCCCTGCGAGGTCGGGTAAAGTGGTACTAGACTTGTTTGGGAAGGTAAAGACACTGGCTTGGTATAGCGACTGTCCTCCGCAAGCGATTGTATAGGCCAAACACGCATTCACCAAGCCTCTACGATTCCAAATGGTACATGAATGCGGTGGCGTTTCCTTAGGGGACTGATCAACGCTGATCCTTTGCTTTTACCTTTTACATATATTGTTAAAGGTAAAGGCGTGGGAGTTGATCAGTCCCGTAAAGGCACGCCACACATTTGTGTTCCATTCAGAATCGTAGAGGCTTGGTGAATGCGCGTTTGGCCTATACTGTGACTTGCGGGGCCCAGCCACTATACCAAGTCGGTTTTTCCATTCGCATAAAAGTCTGGTACCATTTTATCCGACCCCGAAGAGATGGAAGGCTTGGTTAGCCCGGACCGGCATCGATCGCTCGACCGTGCGGGCGTCAGTAGCGACTCTTACCCCTCCACAACACGGTACTAGCTATTGTTATTGTTAGCATAATAAATAGAAATGGAAGAAGAAACGAACGTCAGACGGCTCAGAACTTTTTCACTATCCTATGTAACGCAGCGGTTTACTAATAAATAATAGTAAATAATTTAGCGTCAACGTCGTCAACGAAGTCGTGCCCCATTGCCTGGGGCCACCGCCAGCGTTGCCGCCTCGAGGCCTAACGCCCAGTCGGCTCCAGTCCCGTCGGCCCGTGCTCCAGCCCATGCCTCAGCTCCTCCTCTCCCACCGACCCCTCCGGTTCCGGTGCCCCTGATCCCCTCAGGGTCAGCACCACCCATGTCTACTGTGCTCGTCGTGGAGCCACCTCCACCTTACACTGCGGCCGCTGATCCGGGAAGCGCCTTGGGAGGGCCAAGAAGGGGCCATCGGCGAAATAAGCGGCAGACGAGTTCCGATGCGGCGCCGAAGTCTCGAGGGAAGGGTAAGTGATTGTATTCCATGGTTTCAAGAGGATTTATTCTTCCACTGACCGCTCGTGCCTTATGATTCTTGGCACCGACACCTGGAGGAACTACCTCAGGTGTGGACAGGTTATCAGTGCTGTGTAAGGTACGTACGGCTTATGTAGGAATAAAATCGTGGAAATTCCTGTGAATGTTAAGTCGATTGCATTTTTTCTGCAAATTTTCTGGAAACTCTCACTTTTCTGAATGGTTTCATTCCGTTTTAAGTTGAGATCGGCTCTTCAAACATTATTCTTATCACCAAGCGCATTTTTGTTCATATATCGAGAAGGGTGCTTTGATCAGATTGTTCTCTTTGCATGCATTATATTCGTAGTTTTTTTCGAATCCAAGTTTCTTCTAATATTGAATTATTTTTCTTTCATATTTAATCATTGCCGAACTTCTTCCTTCTTCTCACGGTTGATCATTTTTGGTGTTTACGGTGAATGTCACCTCTTTCATGTGCAGAACCTGGACTTTCCAACGGATGTGTATTACTTTAAATTTTTTGTATTATTTGATGATATTTTTGCTCACTTATCACTTTTGCACACTACTCTTAACATTTTCTATATTTACACCTTAAGATGTGATTTGGTCGACTCTTTGCAGGGGTTCATGTCATGTTTTTCTTTCCGAAGCTTTCTAGCTTGAACATCTTTTACGAAATGTAATCTTGTGTTTTTTCTGAAAACTTTTTTTTGTAAGCCGATTGTTTATAGGTGGCGTTGTTTAGGCGAAAGCTTTTTGATCAGGTATGCCAGAAAGCCTTTCTACCTTCATCATGCGCGTCTGCATGCTCTTCTACTCTTTCCTCTTATATGCCTGTTCATCGACGACATTTTTTTGGTGATTTCGGTCTCATCTACTCTACGCTGTTCATGTTTTTCACGACGTGTCTTGAATTTTCTATCGGTCATTTTAATAAAAATGAAAATGTTCCTAGATTGTTAGTTGTGCTTAGGTTGAAATGTCAAGCTTAGTGATTAGGGCGAAGGAACCAGGGTCCAGATTCATGAACGGATGAGCGGTCTCCGAAACCGTGGCGCAGCCAGAACCAGACGGCAGAATCGATGAAAGATTGCGTTTAACATAGGAAGTTTAGGATACGTAGACAAAAGTGGGTGCTGTTTCGGCTAAATCTCAGGTTTATCGAGGGTTCACCAGTGATGAATTCGGGTCCCGGGATGGTTTTTCCAAGCCAAGGCTCGACAGATCTTCACATGTCTTGATGAAAAGGTGAGAAACTATAATGCGTGATTGTCTTATCTGTTTATCAGTACTGATGTTATTACAAATTGCTTGATTCTTTCAATTTTTCATTTTTGTCCAGATTCGACTGGTACTGGTTTTGTGTTGCATAGGCATATTGGTGTAAGTTGTAAGTGAATAAGTGAACAGGTGTCGATTTGGTCGTGTGGTGGTCGAACATCACTTCGCTTGGTTAAGCCGTTCGAATCCCGCCTAAGCCACGATTTTTGCGATGATCCTGGCACCACCATCACCTACTTCCGGTATATTTCGTAGTAACCCGCAAGAATTCCGGTAATGGCGCTGGAATTTCATGAATGGAATGGGGCCCTTCAATTATATCATGGACAGTTTTTTTGTTAATTTTATCCCTTTTTATTTACTTCTCGTTTCTAATTGTTTATTTTGTTCTCTAACTGTCACCTTGTGCTGTTTCAAAATTTGTGCCGTTCCTCATCGACATGGTATGGCGCACTTCACGTGTATAATAAATAAATAAAAGAATAAATAAATAAGTAGATCGATGAATAATTCATGATTTTGAACTCACGCAGCTTCTCAATCGGCCAGCGCGCGCGAGTGCGCTTGTGTTTCAAAGATCGTCCCGATGATGAGTGCTCTTGTTGAGGTGAAGAGTCATCGTTGTCGTTCGAGCTGTGCGAAGTGATCGCTTACGACACCACCGTCTCTCTTTTGACACGTCGTTTTTTAGTCTTAGTTTTCTCTTTTTTCCTCTTTTTAGTGGCTTGGTAGAATCCTTTTAATTTAGCTTAGTCTTCAGAATTTTTTCTAGTACCTCTAATTCTTGCACATTGCAAGAGCTTAGCTAGGGCAATGGTTAAGGCCAAGCCACATATCGATTAGTTTGTGAAGTTTCACAAAAGTCAAAAAAATATTTTTTTCGCGAAGGAAGATTCTGTAGAGTATGGTTAAGGGGATTCATGAGAACGATTTTTGAAGAGAAGATTGCTGTTAAGGAGGAATTTCAGCGATTGTTACTACAAGCAAAATAGCGCATTAACGATTTTCCGCTGTCGGGTAAACAGAGACTAGATTTGTCTGGGAAGGTAAAGATACTCGATATAGCGGGTTGACCAGCGCTAGTCATTGTATAGGCCAAATACGCAGGCACTGTGCCCCTATGGTTTTGAATGGAAGACGAGTTCGTGGCACGTCTTTATAGGACCGATCACCGCTAGCACCTTTACCTTCACCTTTATAATTCAAACTCTCCACAACAAGTCTTTGATTTTAGAATTTTATAGAACGCTGAACTGCTAGTGATACATAACCTAACGACTATTTTGAACAGTATGCAAACATCTCTCAACTACAATAAACTCTTCGAGACTCTAGAGTGTGAAGTGCAAGGAATTTGCTTCGGATTGTAGCACTAGGAGTTCGAGAATAAAGGAATCCGCCATATCAGATCACCACTCTTTTGATAAAATCATCTTGGATCTTCTCTATTGCATCATTATCCTTCTTTTTGCAAGGAAGTGTTCCTAGAAGTTCTTCCAGACTACAGCCCACCGGCAGAACCAGGACAACACCTGAAAACTTCTCAGGGATTCAGCTTGAATTTAGAAATTTTATTGCTGTGCCACCTTTTTTGAAAACAAACACACATTGTTGTTGAAACTGTGGTGCCGCTCTATGGAATTAGCTTGATGTAAGCTTTATACGCAGTGACTAACACTTTGGTGTTCTTTGTGCCAATACGTTTGAAAATTTGGTAAGTGCGCATATAAGCCTTCCGACAGAAAGTCTTGTAGTGTCTGGAAAAATCTAGCTGATTATTGTAATGGAATCCTAAATCACGAACTTCATCTCGTATGGGGATCTGGTCTCCTTCAATGGCAACATGCGAGCAGCAGTGCAAAGCATCATTTTCATATGGGTGTTTTTTTTTGAGGAGCTAATGGTAATGTCTAAGAGACTAGTGGCAAAGTCCGTGCGTGGGACCACTGGCTGATAGCATCTAGTGCAAGCTGCAGGCTCCTGGAAGAAGCCTCACCATACCCCGCATGATTTTTGACGTCGTCAGCATATTGCTTGCACCTAACACCAAACCCGCTAAGTATTAATGGCAAACAGAATAGGTGGTAGGACTCTTCCTTGAGGTACCCCGCTTGTAACGTGGTAAATCTTAATAGAATAGAGCGTGATAGATGTTCAAGGAACCTTAGAAATCTACCAAAGGGGTCCTCGTCTTTGAAATTTTCCCAAAATGATCTTCTTTATTGCGTACGCCTGGGCCCAGATTCATGAACGAACGAGCGGTCTCCGAAACTCTGTCGGCGTTAAAACCGCTTGACACCGCGACGTCTCTTAATCTCTGTCTCATCGCGGGCTGTGATAGACCCACGACAAACCCCGACGGGCGTTCACGAATCTCGGTTTGCGCCCTGTTCGGTTTATATCTCGGGGTTTACGGGGTTTACCAATCATGAATCTGGGCCTTGGGTCAGGTCTCTTCCAATTCCGTTAGTTATAAAAACCACTACAGCACTGAACCATGTATTTCTTCTGCTCATTTCGAGGGTTCGGTTTTTGTTTACCGCTTTTCGCTTTTATAACTCTCTTCAAGTGCATCTTATCGATAACCGTTTTGCTCTCCGGTTTAATTGATCTTCTCACCGATCGCGGCTGGTCCCACTCATCAGTCCCCAGTCGTTCCTTGCATATCGCAGTTCTATTCTTCCTTTTTGCTTTTTTCGCCGGTTTTCGCTTCATTTCGTTATTCGCATACTTACCCGCTAACTATTTAAGCATAAAATACCTCTATCTATTAGGTTCTCCTTAACAAAACATGCTGCAATAATCACCCAATTGACGTTTTCCCTTTTGGTTGCCCTTCCACCCCCATTAATACGGGCTGTCAGTTGATTCTTTTTCACGTAATTCTCCTGTAGTTCTATGAATCGTCTGCTTTGAAGTTGTACTTACCTTGGAAATAAATTCAATATTAATTTCCTCTGCGTCACGGCGTTGTTAGGTGGAGATATTAATACATTATTTCATAGGCTAACGCTTCGACCTTCCCGTCCTCTTCAGAGCTCAGTCTTTCAACTTTGAGATTAGCGCTCAGTACGCTAGTATTATACTATTGATTTAATTACCGAAGTCTGAGGCTCTGACGAAGGCTAAGTCGCCGAAACGTTAGCCGGAATAAACTTGTGACATCTTGGATATTTGGCTTCAGTCAGTCTACTACGTACTACCATGTTAGTATTATATTATCACGGTGAAAGGTAAAAGGTAAAGGTATGAGTGGTGATCAGTCCTATAAGGATGCGCCGTGCACACGTCTCCCATCCAGAAGCGTAGAGGCACGGTGAATGCTTATTTGGTATATACAACGACTTGTGGGGCCAGCCGCTTTAACAATCCGACCCCGGAGGGATGGAGGGTTTGGTTAACCTGGGCCGATATCGATCGCTCAACCATACACGTTTCAGTAGCGTATTTTATCACTGCTCAACAAGTAGTTAATAATCATTATTTACTTCTAACCGGCGAAGAATTTTTTCAGCGTGCAGTTTGTCAGAGTCCTGATTACTCCTGAGCGGATGTTGAAAATCGGAAGCGGCTCGATGAGGTGGTTCCTGAGTGTTCCCCCTCGAAGACGTTTCCCAGTCGTTGCAAATTTCCATCTTTTCTCGTAAAAATGCTCAATTCCAAGTAATAATTGTATATATCCTGAAAATCGAGTAGATGTACGTCATAGCCACTATACTATACTGCTGTACTGCTATTAGTAGTCCATCATTAATATTGTTATTCTACACATCCGTTGCCATTACTGTGGTTTTATCTATTTTCTCATTTCTGCAATAAAGGGACGAGTATGAGTAATGACAGGATCCTACTGCGGCAGTCGACGTGTACTTCATCAACGATAATCTGCTGGTTTCTTTGGTCTTAAGTTAGAGGTGGAATTCATCTCGGTGTCTTGCTCTTCTCCTTCCATTCCTTCTCCTTTCGTTTCTTCGCGGATCATAATCACTCTTTTATCCTGAAAAATGTTCAGCTAGGGACATTAGAGGCAGCCATCAAGTAGACCTTTCATTTCCAACCATCACTCAAGAGGTTTCACGCTAACTTTTGGTGCCTCTCGGAGCTTTTCTGCAATGAAATCTTTCCATATACTCGCTGGTTGCATTTCGCAGAAGAATTTCTTTCCCTGCTTGATATTGCGGCCTTTTGAAACTCTAATGAATAAGTTAGGAAGCCTATTCATCTAGCCAAGTGGAATACGTGATGATCAGTTTCTCTCTCTTCTCATGGTCACTTCTTCTCAGGTTTAGGATTTTTGACGGTCGTTTCAGTCATATTTTCTTCTTTTTCTCGGTCGCAGAATTTTTTTTTTCGAAATATACATGTGTCGCTAGAACATTCTCGCCCTCATTCCTTATCTTGTGGAAAAATAATATTGGACTAAAGGGCTTTCTTGAAAAATAAGAGTTCTAATGGAAGTATTCAGCATAATTGTTTGAAGGTTTCTTTCTAGAACCATCTAGAGCGTTGAGAATCACACTACCATCGGTTTTCCTGTTTTTATGCTCCTCATATTCTTCGTGCCTTTATGCTCCTCATATTCCTCGTGCCGGTTCATTCTCAGGTTGATTCCAACTTTCCTGTTTTATTTGTTTTGAAGAGGGGAGATGAGTCACCAGACGAGAAATCGAAGAGACAAGGGACCCAAATTCGAGGGGTCGTGAAAATCGCTTGTTAACGAGTTTCACAAATATGGAAAATTTGTATTTGAGAAGATAGAGCTCGAGCTGCTCAGTTCAAGTATATAATTATTTTTATGAATGAATCGATATTAAAGAAAATATAGAAAAAACGGCGGTTTTTGCGCATTAAAGTGCCGCTGGCGCCGTTTCATCGTTGCGGCACTTCCAGTACCGTGCCCTATGCTCTCAGTGTCATTGAACTTCGCTGTTGAATTCCATGTTTCGTAAAAAAGTGGCGTCGGTTGCTCATTGAACTTCCTCATCCGTCACCGTTGAAAGGGTGATTAATTGTATGAATTAACTGTGACATTAATTAATAATCAATTATTTTCTCGTTGTCGTCAATTTATAGAAGCGCTGTGCTGAATGCCCCATTGCAGCCGTCGGAACTTCGAAGCTCATTCCTGTGCGCTGTGGCTGCCATCTAATCGGGAAAATTAGCTCCAAACACTCCCGCAACTTACAACAACACCATGCTTACCGCGTTCTTCAACATTATCAAAGGTAAGTGTTTTTCTTTTTTTTCGCCATTTATTGAATTATTAAAAAACAGAGAAACCTGCTGTCGGATTTCCTGGATCATGGTGAGTGGAAAGCCTTGATTATCAGTATTGCTCGACTTCTTAAGCTAGTTGAAAACTCCCTACACTTCTTCTAATTTTGCTTACTACTTTTTGCTCTACCGCTGTCGTTCTCAGCGTATCAGAGTTGAGCTTTGTAAAATCACTTTCTTTTTTCTCTTCTTTTTTCTTTCGGTCTACTTTAAAGAAAGTCAGTTTCTTTTTAGAACTGAGCAATTTTTTTCTTATAACTCTTTTTTAAAGTCAGATGATCAGCAAACCCAAAAATGATGAAGTTATCAGAAATCCATTCTGGAGAAGCCAGTTATATTTTATTGAATCAACCCGAAACCCGATAACTGAAACAAAAAAGTATGTGTGTCTTCTGTTTGTCAATTCCTCACAAATCTTCTTTTTCATTCCCTCGCGAGAATACGAAAAAGCATAGATGGAAAGGCGTGAAATAGTTGAACATTTTGAAGTCTAGTTAAAGCTCTGTCCTTTCCACTCGGATGATTCGCATCGATCGGCCGTCTTTGATTCGTTTTTCATACTTTGCCATTTCTTTGATGTCGCACCCGTCTCGAGAGAATTGCGCTCAGTATTTCTCAGAACATCTTTCAGCATTTCTCTCGGTTTTCTGTCACCTCTTTCTTTTCGGTAGAGCCCGCGTGGTGCAGTGGTAAGAGGTGCTACTGACACCCGCACGGTCTGGCGATCGATCCCGGCCCGGGCTTACCAAGCCTTCCATCTCTCCGGGGTCGGGTAAATTGTTACCAGACTTGTCTGGGAAGGTAAAGACACTGACCTGGTATAGCGGCTGGCCCCCGCAGGTCATTGTATAGGCCAAATACGTATTCGCTATGCCTCTACGACTTGAATGGAACACGAATGCGGCGGCGCGTCCTTAGGGGACTGATCAACGCCGACACCTTTACCTTTAACTTTCTTTTCGGTACGGCAACCTTATGAATTCGGATCTACTACATCTCCGTTGTCTTTCATGTTACTTTGTTCATTTATCCATTTCTTCGACTCGGGGCGGAGCCGTACGTGGAAATGGACTGAATAGTATTTCACACTAAAAATAAGGACGTTGATTAAAGGTTAAGGTAAAGGTAAAGGTAAAGGTAATGGTAAAGGTAATAGTGCCGGCTTCGATCAGTCCCCGAAAGAAGTGCCACCACTTTGGTGTTCCATTCAGAATCGTAAAGGCACGGTAAAGGACCAGCCGCTACACCAAGCCAGTGTCTTAAACTTCTCAATCAAGTCGGGTATCATTTTACCCGACCACCGAGGCATGAAAGGCTTGGTTAGCCCGGACGGATGGCAGTAACGCCTCTACCAACGCGGGGCTAGCCGCTATACCAATTCGGTGTTTTTACGTTCCCAGACAAGTCTGATACCAATTTACCCGACCTCGGAGGGGTGGAAGGGTTGCTTGGCCCGGGCGAGGATGGATTGACCGTGCGGATGTCAGCAGCGTCTCTTACTGCTGCACCACGCGCGCCCATGTAATATTGTATGCCACTACTTATCTTACCATCACATACAGTTTGCAGTGTTAAAATCTTAGTTGTCCGGTACCTATGACAGCAAAACCACAATGTTTTAAAACACTCCTTCCTTCTCGTAAACACCTCTATTTTGATACGCTCTCCGAACAAACTAACATAAGTACAGTCCTCAATGAATAGGGTTCATTCCATGCTTTTCTGCGTCTCATTTGATCATGCTCAGCTGAGTTCAATGATAAGCTGCTGTGATGTAACGTGTTTTATCGGTTGTTGTAGATTTCGACTTTTTTGCGTTTGTCTTTTACAGCGTAATAAATGTCGAATATCAAATATCCGATAAGGGTAGTCAGCGGTCGCTCCGAGGTAATATGTGTCCTTAATTTGCTTCCGATGACATTCAGGTAACCAGGTACGGGCATTTATGAACAAATTGCTCTAGCCCGGAATAGAACGCCAGGTTCTAATGTATGTTCCTGGGAGTTCTCTAATTCCAAGGCCGTTTTTCTCATCAAAAATTCGAGCCGCCAGTGAACAATATAAGCTCTCCTGAATCAACTATTAGGCCGAGTTTCACGTGATGTTTGATCGTCGACGTATCTCGTCAGACGTCGATTGGCCACCACCTTTTTGATGGTACGAATGATTTTTGACTTGTTCTCGATAAATGTCTGTTATTATCGCCGCATGTGACTATATCAAGGGGTCCCTCGAGCGATAATGGGACATCCTTCGCATAAGGACAACGTATTTAATCTCAGTTGATGAGAATGCCCTCTCTTCGCCCCATAGGAGTCCTTTTTTCAATAATTTCTCTTTATCAAGTATCTCTTCTCATATTCGGTCCTCCACATAATTTTGGAAGCACTAGGATTCTTGGATCCTTCATGGAAATGCTGAACTCTTCAAAAAATCGCTTTGCAGCTACAACATTCAGGTTTTCAATAGGTTATTCAAAGTTATATCATATGACTACTGTTGATTAGCAGGGCGGCTCGGCTACTTACCCTTTATTTTGGTGGTACAATTCATTGGTGTCACTGGGTACATTCAACTGCGACCCGTTCATACTCGGCAGCAAATCGGTGCAGTTTTGTCCAAGAGCGGACACGCAGAGGACGCAGCGTATCGAGAATGCACACTTATGATTTTTGTGTTTCAGAAGGATATGGGTGCACTGGGTTTCATTCACTGGGTTTCATTTAATCTGCTAAAAGGCGGTGTCAATTTCGTAAATCTACAGTCCGATAAAAAAGGCTCCAACACATCTGAAGTGAAGGTTAAAATGTTAATCAGTCGACCTGCCGCCAAGGACGCGCCATGCATCCGTGTTCCATTCAGAACCGCAGAGACACCACGGTGAATGCGTCTTTGACCAATAAAATGTCTTGTGGGCGTCAGCCGCTATGCCAAGCAAGTATCCTCACCTTCCCAAACAAGTGTGATCTCAATTTATTCGACACTGAAAGGATGGAAGGATGGTTAGCCTGGGCAGGGATCGATCGCTCGAACGTATTAGTGTCAATAGCACCTCTTACATCGCATCTGAAGTGCATTAGAGAAAATAGGTGTCCTAACGCCAGCTCTTCTTCAGGATCTCTCCTCCTGAAATCTCGGCATCATTGAGGTGAATCAGGGGAACCGATGGGTACCACTGAGTCATCGTCAATCATCTAGCGTGGGAGCGCTACAAACGTGATGATTAAATGATATCATAATTCTAGTGTTGTTTGATCACAGTCATTATGGATTTGTTCTCTATTTGTCAGCCTGATTGCCGAGAATTTCGTGAAGTTTTCATATTGCCTGGTACCAACTTACTCAACAACGGAGGTGTGGAAGACTTATTTAGGTCGGCAAGGTATATACTCGGCTGAGAAGATGGGACCACTGATCCCATATTTTATGTGTTATTTTGACGAATTATAGCAGAATTTTTGTGAACTGTGTAATAGAGCACATCTGCTGTGTTCAAAAATTTTGCTTAAGCGGTTTTCGCTTGCTACTTTGCGTAAGTGCTAATTACCTACTTTCGTAATAAATATCCGTTCCGTATATAATAATCGAGTAAGCCCTTGCGGGCACTCCTCCCGAGACACGCTTTTGCATGCTTTTCACCCTGGCCCTCCTCGAAGGCCGCGCTCACCGCTGTTTACTCTGACTTCAGCTCTCCGCCGAGGCCGCGCTCTCTACTGTTCTCACGCGCTTTTCACTCTTACCAAAAACAACGCTCTCTGGCGCATGCCCGCTGCACCCCTAACCAAGCGATGGTGTCTGCAACATGGGGTTCACGAGATCGAGTCGCGATCAGTGAATTGGAGTTACCAACTGTGATAAACCGCTGAAAGCAGTGATAAAATAGCACCAATGCTCTTCTGCTCAGCCATCACTGCTTCATTGTCCTACTGTGGATATCTAACTACAGAAGAACCGCTGAAAGCAGTTATAAAACAGCACTAACTACAGAAGAACCGCTGAAAGCAGTTATAAAACAGCATCCGTGCTCTTCTGCACAGCCAACACTGCTTCATTGCCCTGCTGTGGATAACGAGCTATAGGAACATGCCTCAAATAACAATAACGCCGGTATTTCATTCTGAGTACAATTCGGTGAATCTTAGGCGCTGTTCGCGGTTGTATGGCTGCACTGGCCACGCTCTTTTTTCCGATAATGCTAATCAACGGGGCCGTCGCAAGCGAGTCTTGGGTACTTTTCTATATCACCACCGCTCACCACCACCACCCTTCTTCTCACTACATGTATACGGCCCTTGAAACGGTGATTTACCGAAGCCGCTCTTTGACTGGATTTTTCGAAAAATCGGAGGTTTACGCTGGATTTTTCGGAAATTCGTAGGTTTACAGCTAGGTTCAGTCAAATTCACAAGCATTTAGTGACTCTTCGACAGAGCAGTACTCACGGGGCCCAGTCAAAGGATTTTTCGAAAAATCGGAGGTTTACCGCTAGGTTCAGTCAAATTCACAAGCATTTAGTGACTCTTCGACAGAGAAGTACTCACGGGGCCCAGTCTGGATTTTTCGAAAAATCGGAGGTTTACGCTGGATTTTTCAGAAATTCGTAGGTTTACCGCTAGGTTCAGTCAAATTCACAAGCATTTAGTGACTCTTCGACAGAGTAGTACTCACGGGGCCCAGTCAAAGAGCGGCGAAGCCGCTCTTTGACTGGATTTTTCGAAAAATCGGAGGTTTACGCTGGATTTTTCGGAAATTCGTAGGTTTACCGCTAGGTTCAGTCAAATTCACAAGCATTTAGTGACTCTTCGACAGAGTAGTACTCACGGGGCCCAGTCAAAGAGCGGCGAAGCCGCTCTTTGACTGGATTTTTCGAAAAATCGGAGGTTTACGCTGGATTTTTCGGAAATTCGTAGGTTTACCGCTAGGTTCAGTCAAATTCACAAGCATTTAGTGACTCTTCGACAGAGAAGTACTCACGGGGCCCAGTCAAAGAGCGGCGAAGCCGCTCTTTGACTGGTAAATAAATAAATAAGTAAGTAAAAATAAATAAATAAATAAGTAAATAAATAAATAAATAAATAAATAAATAAATAAACAATAAATAAATGAATAATTTAATGAGCGCTGCCTTCCTTATCAAGGTTTAGGTAAGGTATTAACAAGCTATCATCTGAGAAAGGCGCGTGTGGTTCAGTGGTAAGAAGCGCTACTCCCACACGCACGGTGCTACTTCCACCCCTCGAGCCATCGGTCTTTACCGGGGCTAACCGAGCCTTCCGTACCTCTGGAGCAGGGTAAATTGGTACCAGATTCGCCTTGGAAGGTAAAGAATCTGACCTAGTCTAGCGGCAGGCCCCCGCAGCTCATTGTATAGGCCAAATACGCAATCACCAAGCCTCTACGATTCTGAATGGAACACGAATGCGCGGCGCGTCCTTAGGAGACTGATCAGCGCCGATCCTTCTACCTTTACATTTACCTTCACCTAAGTTGATAGTGAAGACACTGTCTTGTAAAGCGGCTGCCCCTTCAAATCATTGTATGGGCCGAAACGCAGTCACAATGTCTCTACGATTCCTAGTGGCGGTCAAGTGCAAGGCGCACCCTCAGAAGGCTGATAAAAGTCGCTCACTTTGCCTTCATCTTTGCACTCGATTTCATCGGTGAACAGGTGAAGCGAGGCAACGATTTCCTATTTTCTGAGTGGAACACGAATGCGCGGCGCGTCCTTAGGCAGCTGATCAATGCTGACACTTCTACTTTTATCTTTTACGTTTAGGTGATTTCGATGGATTTTTCGAGTTTTCTGGTATTCTTCGAATTCCCTCGTCGACGACGGGGTTTTCAGCCCCAGACGGATGTCGTCGTGTTTCCGATGAGTCGTGATTGCAGCGGATAAACAAGGAAATAAGCAGCCTCCCTAATAGCCAGATGAGTATGTGTCATCTTTAACACGCTACCTTGCAGGAATTTCTCGAATTCTCGCCGGCTCCAGCTCGCCAGAGTTGAGATTTTATGTGATCGTCAAACGGGGAGCCGCGAAAGTTCGCAGCTGACGAAGACGGCTTGTTCGGCCCTGGTAAAAAGAACATCTAATTGATGTGAGACAGCCTGTAAATGAAATATTGCAGGAGTTCACGATGTAATGCACCGGTAAAAACTGGACTTGCAGGTATCTGACCAAGGTATTCGCTCAATTCCCGCTTCCTGGCGCCATTTTGCAAGCCCAGTAAAGATATATCATCTGGGCTGAGCAACCTGAACCTCCAGGTTGCCAGCGAACGTGATTTGTCGGAGAGCATCAAAGAGCTTTCGATTAATAACCCTCTGGGCTCAATGGTCCCTGATTCTTCCGACGACCAAGTTCGTAATTCGGGTAAAGGTAAAGGTTTTGGCGTTGCTCAGTCCCCCAAGGACGCGCCGTGCATTCGTGTTCCATTCATAATCGAGTAGGCTAATGAAATGAATGTTTGGCCTAAACAATATCTTGCGGGGGCCAGCCGCTATACCAAGTCGGCGCCTTTACCTTCCCAAACTAGTTCAGTGCCAACTTTCCCGATCCCGGAAAGATGGAAGACTTGGGTAGCCGTAGCGAGGATCGACCGCTTAACTGTGCCGGTGGCAGTTGCGCCTCCTGCCACTGAACCACGCGGATCGTAAGTTCGTAGTACTGGGGAATACATAGCTTTTATGAAAACATTTCTTCCAAGCGGCAACAAAGTACCGTACTTTTATATATGTGGAGATGCTAGGTTATTCGCAAAACACTGACATCGGACGGGAATTATACCGCACTTTTGTCAGGCAGTATTAGGCAGACTCTAAAGGCCCTACCCTTCCTGGGATTAGAGACGTTTCTGGCGTTACTAACGTTACTTACCTACTAACATTGAGCATTAAGCTCAAAGGTGGACGATTGAGGCCTCCGAAGACGACGGGAAGGTCGAAACGTTAGGCCGTTAATAAAGTATTGTCACCTAACAACCTCGTGCGGCAAAAGTAAAACATATTGAGAAATCATCGACAATGCCGAGGTTTAGAGACGAGAGGACATGGAGATTGTTGAACGTTTCTGAGGCTTTTTGGTTCTGGAACGCTCTCTGTCAGAGCTGACAACTTAACCCACGACAAATGCAGTTGGCTGGGAGTACAGACTAATTGTAAGAAGCCAAGGGAATCGGTGCTGCTCTGCAACTACATAAATTATTCATATTTATATTCATTAGATGCGTAAGAGTGTGCTCGTGGTACAGTGGTAAGTGGTGCTAGTGAGGTAGAGAGATCGATCCCCTTCGACTTTCACCAAGCCTTCCATCCTTCCGGGGTCAGGTAAAGTGGTACCAGACCTGTACGGGAAGGTAAAAGCACTTTCTTGGTAGCGGCTGCCCCCTGCAAGTCATTGTGGGCCAAGTTCACCATGTCTACGATTCTGAGTGGAAGACGAGTGCATGGCGCGTCCATAGGAAACTGATCAACGCCGACACCTTTACTTTTACTTTTAACGATCTGGGAGTTGATAATCTTTCCTCTGACATACACTTTTCTACATTAATAAGTAGAGAGAGAAATGGCAAGTGCAGCTCTGGAGTTCACTCTGTGACATCATACTAGAAGACCTCAAATACTTTGATTTTCTGTCAACTCTATGCTTTATTTGTTTTATTTATCCTTTTCGAACACAAAATAGTTTTTCGATCTTTCTCAACTGCCAGTCTAGGGTGAAACCCATGCATAATCGACATTTTCCTCTTTTTTTGCGAGTTACTAAAAAGAAAGTTGCACTATTGAATGCCTATCGTCTGGTGGCACACATAATCAAAAAAACATTGAATAGTAGACATAGCCGAGGGGGTTTTTGAGCTTTTCCCCATTCCTATTGAACGCATTCACCGAATTGTCCGGAACCAAAGGCAAAAAATACCTGAGGAAATTGCGGAAGTAACCACTTTTAGGGCGTCAGGCTTGGGTTTAGAGGCGGGTAGATGATAGAAACCCTTGAGAATGCCAAGATCAAAGGTCCAAATACAGCTTCTGTAACGTATCGCTCCTGCAGGACGAGGTTTGCCCTCAGAAAATTGGCTGCGATCCAACAATTATACGCCTACGGGCGACCACCTCCCTTTGCACAGTGTCATAAGTGCCTACGTTTTCGCATTTTTTATAGAATTTTTCATTTTTTTCTGGATAATAGAGGATATTATCTACACATCTCTTGTAGCGCGCATGGTTCTACTTCTATCCACACGGCCAAGCGATCGATCCTCGCTCTGGCTAATCAGGCCAACCATCGCTATGGGGTCAGGTAAATTGGTACCAGACTTGCCTGGTAAGTCGACACCATTGATTTTTGGTGCGATTGGACCTTTCATGTCCTTTGTGCAAGCCAAAGGCGTTTAACACGCCTCGGGCTATATCTCGGGGTTTATCGGGGTTTACCGATGATGAATCTGGGCCCTGGTAAGTCGACGTTACTGATTTGTGTAGCAGCGACGTGGGGGCCTCACCATGGCTTACCAGAAGCTCACCGAGACTGACCGAGCTTACCTGGGCCCAGATTCATGAACGGACGAGCGGTCTCCGAAAACGTGGCGCAGCCAGAACCAAACGGCAGAGTCGATGAGAAATTGCGTTTAACATAGGAAGTTTAGGATAAGTAGACAAAGGTGGGCGCCGTTCGAGCTATATCTCGGGGTTTGACGGGAGTTTACCGATGATGAATCTGGGCCGTGGTAAGTCGACGCCACTGATTTGTGGTGCAACTAGACCTTTCGTGTCCTTGTACAAGCCATACATGACTCTGCAATTCTGAATGGAGGAGGAATGCGTGGCGCGTTCTCAGGGGCCGATCAAAGTCTCATTTGTGCCCATGGAAGGTTCCGTCCTAGCGGCGGACTGTCAGTCAGACCAATAATTAGCTGGGTTTATATTAACCCAATTTCTCGAGATAATGCGATGCCAACGGGAAGAAAGCAATTATCAGCTCGACAGTGTCCGACTAAAGGACGAAACGAGCTGCCCCTTTTTACATGTTTTTTTTGAATTGTTTTAATGTTTATTGATGCATTTCTTCTTTTTTTGGAAAGCGTACCTGTATCCCCTAATTGATCCAGTTGGTCATCTATTCGCCCGAACGGGCGTCAGTAACGTCTTCATTCGTCCCTGTCGCGTGACAAAATAGAGCAAAAAGGGGTTCTGGTCGTTCGAGGAACACGAAAAGAATCGAATGGTTTGTTGTGGCATTCCAGTCATCACAGAGGAAGGCGATTCGCTGACCACGTTTCGTCGTAGGACCCACATCGGTCAGAAAAGGATACGGTAGCCAAAAGGGCTTGCTAGGGGTGAAGGAAGTAACCGAACCTGGGTCCAGATTCATCAATTGTAGACCCCCGATAAACCGCGAGATATAGCCCGAACGACACCCACCTTTGTCTACTTATCCTAAACTTCCTATGCTAAACGCGATCTCTCATCGACTCTGCCGTCTGGTTCTGGCTGCGCCGCGGTTTCGGAAACCGCGCATTTGTTCATGAATCAGGGCCCTGGTCGTATGGGTCACATAAGGCTTCATTTTTTGGTCGACCTAAGAACGTTTGAAAAACTGCCCAGAGGAGCAGCTTGAAACGTCATGTCCACTTTAAAATGTTGCAAACCTCTCCAGTCCTTTTGTTTTCCACGGCTCACTTTCTGAATTTCTCCTGCCTCGTGAATATTTCCAGAACTTTCTTTCTTTTCTGCACCGACGACCATCCAACACACTCCCCTTTGTTCCGTCATTCAACAAGCATCTTCGTCGGAAGAACTTCTTTAGAACAATGGAAACGAATTTGTCCAGTTGGTCAGAGTGTCTGGGAGAGAACGAGAGCGAGTGAGAGTCGGCACAAAACCATCCTCCTCAGTTTTTCCACTGGTTTTCTAAGTGCTCCGCTCGTGAATAAATGGAGTGGAATAATTACTTTCGCCAGAACTTTTCTATGCATACCCTTTAGACGCTAGAACCTCCTTGAATGCGTTCTTATACGATTATGTCGCTTAAATTGTTGAAGAGAAGGGCTAGAAATTTTCCTTATGAAAATATACAATAAACAACCTTGAAGGTGGGCTTAAACGTTTTTCAATAGAAGTAATACATCTAACGACGTTAATATCTCGTCCTACGAACCGCTATTCATTAGAAAAAGGTAAAGGGAAAGGTGTCGGCGTTGATCACTTCACCTATGGACGCGCCATACATTCGGGTTCAATTCAGAATCGTAGAGGCTTGGTGAATGCGTATTTGGCCTACACAATGTCTTGCGGAGGCTAGCCGCGATACCAAGTTAGTGTCTATACCATACCAGACAAGTCTGGTAGCAATTTACCTAACCCCGTAGGGATGAAAGACTTGGTTAGCCAGCGCGGGGATCGACCGCTCGACAGTGCGACTGGAACCAACGCCTCTTACCGCTCCACCACGCGATCCCTTGCAACTCATTTGTGTTCGGTGAAAATCACTTTTCTTCCGTTTTTCCAGCTAATTCTTAGATTTTCCAAGATTTTTTTCTGAAGAATTCCTGGACGTTAAGAATGTCTTGCCGATTTCACCGTTTTCATCTATGTTTCCCCTTCATGAGCTTTCCCGACTGAATTGAATTTGCAAAGTACAAGCATTGGGGAAACCAGGCGGCTGGAAATCCAGTGAACAGCAGCAGAACAAACGACACTAGTAAGTAAGCAATGCTTGTTAGGGAAACAGTTTGACCAACGCTACAAAAAACGATCACAATCAGCGTAAAAGTGAGCTGTTTTGACCATTTTTCTGCGTTGGAATCACTAAAGTGTATAATCTGAAGGATCAAATCAATTGTATTTCTTTCATGTTTGTCATGAATAATGAGAAAAGTGGACTTCAGGGGGAAAAATGCTAAACCATGGTCATCTGTTCCTCTATGTCGACATTTATCATGCAGCGGCTGCATTACCAGAAAACTTTTCCTTAGTTCTTCTGACGGGAGCGACGCTTCGGAGGGGAATTAGTTGGTAGCAAAGCAGAATGCCACAGGAAAGGCTCTGAGGACATTTTTCAGGACGGGCAGGGATTCCACCGAAAAAAAAAAGAATTCACATACACCCCGGTGCAAAATTATAGGTTCACCCCGCGATTTGTCCATAAGTGACCAAAGAACCTGTTGTGGGGATCTAGTAACATTACCGTCATATTCCTCACCATCGAAAACCTAGATATGAAAATTCTGCGCGGAATGTCTTGTCATTGTAAGATACTACAATTTTTTATTGAAAAATCAGAGATAATGATCGGTGCAAAATTATAGGTTCACTTCATTAAAAAACTGTCTGTTTTTAAAAATATGAACATTTAAGTTAGGTTTAGCTTCGTTACATCACCTTTGTTATAAACAACATCAAACATTCTATGTGGCATACTTCGAATAAGATTATCAAGAACAGTTTGCTCTACATGAGCCCAAGCATCAAGAATGGCGTTCTTTTGATCAGAAATCGAGGTGTAAGTGGTGCCATTCTTGTAAACATTGTGAACAAGAGTGCCCCACAAATTTTCCAACTGGTTCAGATCTGGAGAACAACTGGGCCACGCTAAAAGTTGGATTCTGATGGAACCGAAACAACTCGTAGTTGACCTCGACACGTGTATGGGAGCATTGTCTTGCTGGAAGATAGGATTGCGCCTACGAAATCTTCTCAAATAGGGGAGAAGGTGTTCTATTAGCACATACTGATAATTTTCGCTGTCCATATTACATGAGATAAACTCCAAAGCCACAAGTCCATATCCGGAAAATGCAGCCTAGACCACAACACTTCCACCGCCAAAATTGCATCTAGAGAAAACTTGTTTCTCCTTCATTAGATCTCTCCAGTAGTGCTTGTAGCCGTCGGGCCCATCGAGGTTCCACTTTTTCTCATCGGAAAATATCACCTAAAAACTAGAGATGCTTTTCTACGCCCACGAAAAATTCAACTGCGTTCTGGTCCCACCATCGTCCAATTTGTGCTCATGTGTTCTCGGGCGAATTTCCATCTGGCAGCCTTGGGGATGTTCGTGAGATAGGGACCACGTTTCATTACTTGATGAACGATATGTGGGCTGCGATTCAGGCATCTCAGTACCGTCCACTTCAACACCGGGAGGTCCAGCTGACGTCGCAGGCCCATCGCGGGCATGGTGCTGTTAGAAGCATTCCGGACCAGAAGGCTCTCATTTCTTCTAGACAGCTTTCCTTTGCGGCCAGCTTCTTTCTTTCTCTTGTAGGTGTCTGGGTCCTTCAGATAATGATTGACGCCGTTCAATGAACTTGCAAGTTGAGCTGCTATCTTCCTGTTTGAAGGGCCTGCCGCGTGGAGAGCATCAACTTGAACTTGCTCGTGTGAAGAAAGCTTTGTGCCTCTTTCCATTACGATTTTATACAACTTATGCTTGCCTTTACATTTTGACCTATTTATGTTAAGATGTGGGCGGAAATATCCCCGCGTAAAACGGAAATTTTTCAAGTGAACCTATAATTTTGCACCGGTCATTATCTCTGATTTTTCAATAAAAAATTTTAGTATCTTACTGTGACAAGACATCCCGCCCAGAATTGTTATATCTAGGTTTTCGATGGTGAGGAATATGACAGTAATGTTAGTAGATCTCCGCAACAGGTCCTTTGATCACTTATGGACAAATCGCGGGGTGAACCTACAATTTTGCACCGGGGTGTAGATGACGAGCGTGGTGCAGTGCCAAAAGGCGTCACTTCTGTCCGCACTGTTGAGCAATCGATTGATACCCGGTTTATCCCTACATTCCATGCCTTTAAGGACGGGTAGATTGATACAGGCGCCCGTGGTGCGGTGGTAGGAGGCGCTACTGAGACCCGCACGGTCGATCGATCCTCGCAAGGGCCAACCAAGCCTTCAATCCCTCCAAGGTCGGTAAATTGGTACCGGATTTGTTTCGGAAGGTAAAAATAGTGTCCTGGTATAGCGGCTGGTCCCCGCAAGTCACTGTATAGGCCCTTTTTTAATATTTTGAATTAACCCACGCCGAAAAGCCGTTTATCCGAAAGCGCTGGTTATAAATTTCAGACTTGAGAAAAAACTGCACTCTTCCAACTTTATTTGAAGGAGAGAATTTGCTTATGAGTGACAACTGTCAGCAGATCAAGAATCTTTCATTGTGTCGGATCTAGACGTTCAAAGGGCGAGTGGTTTCATTGGTGGATTCCGGTGGGGATTACACTTGCAAAACTGACAGCTGCTCGTCAAACTTCAAAGGGGCGAAAATCTTAGAATCTACTAGAAGAAAAAATGGAATGCTCAAAGCTCACCAATATCAAGCTGCTGGGTAATTCGTAAAAGCTTCACATACGCTCAATTGTTTCCGGCACATACCGTTGTAATGGACCGCCTCCGGACTTGGGTAAGGGTAATGGGTAAGGTAAGGGTAAGCGAACATTCCATTTGCGACAGAGGCTCAGCAGCGCAGTTAATTAACCTCCTAGTGACCGAAACAGGGCTGAGAACTGGTTGGATCCTTGCCTGAGCCACAATTATCACAAATAGTCTTCTCATAAATATATAAATAAATATTACAAATTACTTCCTATATAGGTAAAGGTAAAGCTGTCGGCGTTGATCAGTCCCCTAAGGACGCGCCATGTACTCGTCTACTATTCCGAATCATTGGTGGATATGTGTTGTATTTGGACTACACTATGACTTGAGGGGCCTGCAACTATACCAAGTCAGTGTTCTTACCTTCTCAGACGGGTCTAGTAAATTTACCCGACCCAAGAAGGACGGAAGGCTGGTTAGCCCAGGCGGGGATTGATCGCTGGACGGTGCGGGTGTCAGTAGCGTCTCTTACCGTTAAACTATAGCATTGCGAATAACATCTTATAAAAATGGGAACAACTTGTGTGTGTGCTTTTTCCTTGGACATTCGTTGAATAATATTTTGGAGCTGGCAAAATGACCCTATAAAAGAAGACAATTCTCTTACGACAATTATTATCGATCTTACGAACATCTGGAAACCTACATGGAGTGTTCAAACAATGGGCTCTCATGGATCAGGTTAGAGCAATACCTTCAGTATGCCTCTTGTCACCAATGCTAGCAGATTTCGTGTTGATTTCTCTAAAAGTTCCTAAATTGTTAGATGTTCCTACTTTTGAAGCACAGACGCTCGTGGTGCGATCGTAAGAGGCGCTACTACCACAGGCACTGTCGAGCGATCGATCCTCGTCCTGGCTAACCAGCTCTTCGATCGCGCCCGACTTGGGTAAATTAGTGCCGGAACTGTCTGAGCAGGTAAACTCCGCAAGTCATTGTCTAGGCCAAATACGTGTTCACCGTGCCTCTACGATTCCGAATGAAAGCGTGGCGTGTCCTTAGGAGAGTAAACAACGTGTGCTGCTTCACCTTTACCATTATTCGACGGGCAACTGATCCTCTTTGATTTAGTAAGCAGTCGATCGGTTAGTCTGGTCTCAGCGGGTATCCGGTTCGAGTGAGCTGCTTCATGTTCATGTCATCGTCAAACGACGTGTTTTTCGTGGGTTTTTCGTAGAGGTGCCTGTTCACCTGACAAATGCTGCTCGTCATCGTCCGCTAATAACCACACTCAGAACGTTTCACAGAATATTGCCGTGCCGTCGTAAAAAACTGACGGCCAACTGTTGCCGAGAACATCCGAAGGCGTCATCCGCGGCCATAATTCACAACCCGAACGCTGGACGCCCCTTTACCCGAAGTTTTTTCCGCTGATCAATCGAAAGTTTTGCTTGGAATATTCCGCGAAGTCGGAGCTGGCGTGCCTATTCACTCGACCGCGGAGGGCCTTCTATCCCTCCGCGGTCGGGTGATTAGGTATAAAATTTGCTTGGGAATGTTAAGACTGTCTCAGTATAGCGGCTGGCCCCCTTAAGTCATCGTATAGCCCAAATATGCATTCACAATGCCTCTACGATTCTGAATTGAAGAGAAATTCATGGCGCGTCCCCAAGCAACTGGTCACCTGCACCTTTCGTTTACCTGTTACAGTTGATTGAAGCTGATACGCCAAGTTTGATGCAACTTTATTACTGGAAATGTTTCCGAAGAAAAGGGGACTTTATGAATTCATTCCTCCAAGAGCAGTCTTTCTGGACATTTTTGGAGGATTTTTCTTGGACGGTTGAGCTCTTAGACTCCTTTGTTCCCTTCCAGGCACTAATGAAGGCGCGCGAATCGCCGAAATATTGGCGGTCATGGACTTTAACCAATTTTGAATCTTCTTGTTCAAGATTTCTGCGCTCTTTTTACCAGCTTTCACTGAAGCCTGCAGAGTTTGATTTTCAGTAAACACGTCTAGATTTCGTCAAGGGATTTCTTTCGAAGTTTGATACATCTACTTTTTTTCTGGCCTTCTGAACTTGCCGAGTTTATCAGTCATTCTGTTGGCAAGTCGTCAAGTTTGATAGAAGAGTGAGTGCTCGAAACTTGGCGTCTTTTTATGATGAGAATTCCCACGATGCTGGATGAAGTCAGAGGGAACAATTTTTTTCGAACAATTTATCAGCACCTTCAAATTATCACATTATGTACCCAATGGAAACAATCACAACAAACAATGAGAACCGTCCTTATAAATAGAGTATCAGCTCTACATTCTTATCAGCACAACAAATGACAAAGCAATATCTGCATTTAATTTATTGTATTAATGCATTTAATGTCTGCATTTATAATTGGAGCGTCACTATGCGGCGTAACAAATAAATAAATAAATAGAAGGCGAATAAAGGACAATAAAAGATGTCCAGCCATTACCATGGCGGTCTACGTAGGAACATCGCCATAGCCTCTCCACCTGCTGTAGATGGCTGCAATACCGAGTTCACGATAACAAGTATTCCAAGGAGAACACAATTTGTATATTCTAAACCCGAATGGGTGTCCAAGAGCAACAGCTCCACATTTAACGATTACAACTTCCGGAAATGCTTCAGAGCCATCAGTGAATCAGTGGAACGTAGAACGTCCTCGAGAAGGTCTATACAAGACATCCAGAGGGAGAGCTTCAGAGGGAGAGCTCAAAAATGGATGGCTAGGAGTTTTAGAGTTCTAGCAAGGTTTTGGTGGAATTTGCTGTCGGGTTTATAGGAAGCTATCGCTTTTCAGGCTACCCCCTACCCACGGGAAGGTCGGAGTTCTATGAGCCACACTGGGTAACTATTCTGCTGACTAGAGAGTTTGTGGTGCTATTTATTTATTTATTACGTCATAAAAGGGCGCGCCAATTATGGTGCAGTAGTTAGTACCTAACAGGCCATGCCAAGTGCAAAAAGGAATAATGGACAATAACAAAACAATGAATGTCGGTATGTGTTGTGGTATAAGGCGATACTTTCATCCACATGGTCAAGCGATCGATTCCAGCACAAATTAAGCAGCTTTCATCCCTTCGGGGTCGGGTAAATTGGTACAAGACTTGTCTGGGAAGGCGAATACGCTGACAGGGTATAAAGGCTGGCCTCGCAGGTCATTTTGTAGGCCAAATACGCATTCACCATGCCTCTACGATTCCGAATGGTAGACGAGTGCATGGCGCGTTCTTAGGGACTGATTAACGCTGATAACCTTACCTTTACCTTTTACATTTGCGGGAAGCTCAAATCATTGAAGATGTTTGCGTGCGTTGCTCAATGTGTTTTATGACGTTCATAAAAGCGCTGCAGGTGACATCCAATACCTGCTTCTCCTGTTCATTTTTCTTCTTTTCTTTCTTTTACTGCAAATCCTGTATTGCAGAGAGCCGCGCCCCTCGTCCCCGGTGCCACGCCCCTGTGCCCTCGTCTATGAAGTTCTTGGAAATATGATCGGCTCTCGATTCTTTCCTTATTTTTGTTCTTCTTCATTCTATCCCTTACATCACTCTTCCTGATTAAGCATGCCCCCGTGATTCCTCTCATTTATTATAATTTTCCTTTTTCTCATTCTTTTTTACAGCTTCCTGATGTGGTCCTACCTCGACAAAAGGTGGTGGTAAATTGATGGGCATTGATCAGTCCCGTAGGGCTGCGCCATGCACTCGTCTGCGATTCAGAATCGCAGAGGCATGGTGAATAGACCTTCCCAGACAAGTCTGGTACCAACTTACCCAGCCTCGAGCGGATGGAAAACTTTGTTATCCCGGGGGAAGATCGATCGCTCAACTAAGCGGGTGTCGATAGCGCCTCTAACCACTGCACCACTCACGCTCTCGACGTCTGTACCTTGAATGTTCTAGACTTCGCACCACCTCGGGCATTTTCAAACGTCGTTTCGATGTTTTTGAGCTTGTTGTTGTTGATGATTTATTTCACCTCGTTCTTGCCTCTATTGGTGGTCAATTCGATAATGCGTCAAACCCCATTAGCTTTACTGCTTACATGGACGTTTTTCGCTGAAATATAGGCATCGAAGTGAATCGATCCCTGTGGTCTGTGGAATCCTCTGCATTTCTACCCTATACTTGAGTTTTGCTATGCTGCTTTGCTGCCGAGCATAAATAGGCCTTGAGTCTGCTTCACCTTCTGAGATCCTTTCTAGGTGCCTCCGGCTATGACTGCTATAATCTTTTTTCATTTTTGCGTGATCATCAGCACATTTGTTTCCAAGGAATCATCTTAAAATTAGTCTATATCGGTGATCAATTGAGGTCGGATTGTCAATATGTCTCAATTAATAACACCAATTAGTGTTTTTACTTGCGAATTTGGACGCGGTGAACCACTGCTTCCGTTAGGCAGCGTCTTGTCAAATCTTGTTGCATTCTCAGCTCAGTTTCATTTTGGAACTCTTTCTTCCTTTCTTTCTTCTTCTTTCTAATTGTATACTTCTGGAAATCTTTATTGTACATATGCTACTCTGGGAGTAGGGACGAAACGAGCTCTACTCTGTCTCATTATTTTTTGGTTCCTGTTTTTGTTTTAACACATTATTGACTGCTTTCGAGTTTTTTATATTCACTTGATGTCATTATAGTTACCCTGGTTGAAATAATGATATCTGTGTCAAATTATTTGTTATTTTCTGTTCGCATTATAGGGAGCGCTAACAATTCTACGAAAAGGCTTAGCAACTGAATGGAAATATAAAAATCAAGGTGACGAAATTTTGTGGAATGTGAGATGCTATTGAGACTATTAAACGACAAGTAGATAACGCGAAAGGCATAAGAAGAGAATGCAAGGTGCCCAAAAGATTAATTGATCGAAAAATCGACGAGATCACCTAGAAACAGCAAAGTTCGAGCGATTTTCCGATGATTTTTCGCTGATGGATATAAGTGATCTCACATGCTAGTAGTGCCACTCAAAGCTTAACCTAAATTACGAACTTTTCCCCTCTAATTTCAATTGTTTTTGGTTGAGTTAAACCGTATTTTCTTCAGCTGACTTCGCCGTCAGAGTCTAGCGGCAGCTGTGGTTCACGAGACTAAGCTACTCAACCGCTTGTTTGTATGTATAATAGAAAGCACGGCGCATCCTTAGGAACTGATCAACGCCGACCACTTTACCTTTACCAGTAATTCAATGTTGTTCATGAAACCGTGTGGAGAGTATCAGTGTTTATAAGAGGCCCTGGAGGAAACTAGAGGAACAGCGGAGTGTACTGGTAATCGATCGTATTGTAGGTAATCGTAAAATTAGTCGATATTGGTAATCGATTGAGGTCAGACTTGGCAATATATCTCAACTAATAAGGACAACTAGTTTTTCCTTTACACACTTTTCACACTGACGACGATTAGTGTTGTTACTTGCGAACTTGGGCGCACGCGGTATCGAAGAAAAAGGTGCTACTGACACCCGCACGGTCGAGTGATCGATCCTCGCTCTAGTTAACCAAGTCTTCCATCCCTCCGCAGTTGGGTAAATTGTTACCAGACTTGCCTGGGAAGATAAAGACACCGACTTGGTATAGCGGCTGACCCAGCAAGTCATTGTGTTGGCCAAATACACATTCACTACGCCTCTACGATTCTGATTGGAAGACGATTGCATGGCGCATCCTTAGGGACTGATCAACCCCGACCACTTTACCTTTACCTTTGAACTCGTTGACCCTGATTCAGGCGACATAGCCCGAAAATGCGGGCAAAATCCAGCGATATCCATCGACGGGAGGAGTCGCCGGGGGCGAATTGTCGTTGCTCTCCTCCTCCCTCGTCCGGTAGCGTGTTCGGTCTCGAATTACGCCAAGTTCCGCATTACGTTCTGCAGCCGCGCTTTTTTCCGCTCACTCACGTTCTCATATGGATTTTTAATTTTGGATGCCAGCTCTATGAACCCATGTTATGCACAAAAACACAAAAATCCCAACAAAAATAGAGCACATATCCACCAAGAACGGAAGGTGAGTCTGGCACATGCCCAGGATACCCCTGGGGGTCTGCAGTTTATGTCGCCTAATGTGTTTTGTTTTGGATTCTCTTTTTACAACTTGAATACATATCTTAAGTGTAATAATATTATTTGGATGTTAGGAGGGCGTACGCGGTACAGTGGTAAGAGGCGCTGCTTTCACCTTCACGTTCGAGCGAACGATCACGGCCCAGGCTGACCATGCCCTCCATCCCTCCGGGGTCGGGTGAGTTATTACCTGACTATGTTCGGGAAAGTAAAGGCAATGTCTTGGTATAGCTACTGACCCCGCAAGTTATTGTCCAAGTCATATACGTATTCACCAGGCCTGTATGATTCTGAGTGAAAGACGATTGCATGGCGCATCCTTAGGGACTGATCAACGCCGGCACCTTTACCTTTTTTATGACAAATGTACCATTGGTTTAACGATTAGTTTTATAAGTCCGTCACATTGTGCTGGAGACTACGGTAGCGTAGTTTTGCCAAAAATACTTCTAGGATAATGAAAATTCTATGAGAAAAGTGAAAAAAGTGAATGAATAATGAGGCGCAGCGGGTCTGCTCGAAAAACTTGAGCTGAAAAATGAGAAACTAATGCTCCAAGTCGATGGGGCTTCCCTTGGATTAGACTCTTCTGTGAGACTCGGCCCGATGAACTGCTACCCAAAACCTTTTTTGTTGAGATTTGTTAATGGGAAATATTTTTGAATTATTTTTTTCTTACAAATTTCCACTAACTTCGTAACGTCTCCGTCATGGATGATCGTTCTTTCTCGAAAATAGGCGAGTCTTCGAGAAATCGCTCTCAAAGGATCTTCCGTTTTCTCTCGTTTTCTAAAAAATCTTTCAAAATAAATAATTTAAGTATGTTTTCTATTTTCTAAATAATCTTCACAATCCACTATTAGTCTGAAAATTCTAAGAATGTTTTGATCTGCCCTGGGGCGATTTTCCGGGGTATATTAATAAAGAACGGGTGCCATCTGGGAACAAGTGAATGATGTAGTGAATGATGAAGAATTTTGGCAAATGTCGGCGATACTCAGCTTAACGACGGGAAACTTCTAGAAGAACCTCTTAGTAACCAATTTCCTTGTCACAACTACCTTTTATCCTAGAAAATACCATTCCCGGGTCAGCTAAACCTTCTCTCCGTTCATTGTTTGGTGAATGACTATCAGACTTATCTGAGAAGGTAAAGACCCTGACATGTAACAGCGGCTGGTCTTCGCAAGTCATTGCATAGCTCAATTACGCACTCAACATATCTCTACGACTATGACTGAAGGACGAATGCACGGCGCATCTTTTGGGGGTGGATCAGCCCACTTCACTTTCATTTTAGTACAGTTCCTGAGGTTGTCGCGCCATTACCTAACTTCTGAGAGACCGCATTTTAACCCAGCTCCTTCTATAGGCGGAAAGATTTTTAAATTTTTACACTCTTTGACTCTTCGCTTAAATTCCAATATTTTGCGATTAATTTCCGGAGAGTCACCGTCGTCCTGCTTATGGCATTTGAGTTCGCGGTCGGTGCGCCTCGTTTAAAATTAGCCTGACTAGAGGATCGAATGTCTCCGGCACGTCGAAGGGAGATGACGGACCAGCTAGCCAGCCAGAAAGCCCTCCGGCCATCCATGAAAATCGACTCGGTGTGACGTCACAGCCGCTAGAGATTCCACGAAAAAAGTTAACTCACTTCGATTAAACCAATAAAAGTTTTTCTTCGTCGGAGAACAGCTCTCATGGTTAGCTCCTCTCTTAGAGCAGTTCCAAGTTGAGTTGTGTCCATTTTTGGAATATTCTAGCTTTATTACCGCTTTTTGCGAATTACTATTATGTATACCAGAATATGATGTTGTAATGGTTGTGCAAGGTTCTTCGCAAAAACGGCGTATCAGGTGGGATTCGAACCCGGGTCTTGCGCCTAACTAAACCTCTTGGTTAAGTTAGGCCAGTTAGGCGCGAGACGCGGGTTCGAATCCCGCCTGAGATGCGATTTTTGCTATCAACCTAACACTACCATTACAATATTTTTTGAGAACCTCGATCGACAGTAGCCATTTCCCAAGGAGCGTTTCAAACTATTCCAAAATCAATTCTTTCAATATTCAAAATCTCCTGAAATATTGTTAATGTTGCTGAGGTACTCTAGCTATAAATAGTCCAGACATGCGAAAACCTCAGAATTTCCGATTAATTCGATAAATATTTAACTAATTACGAGATTGGTACCCACGGATTTTGACCTTCGAGAACCTCAGTGATTACTTTCGTGAGTGTTCGTGCAGATCTGCAGTGGACGTATTCCACGTAAGCAACTAATGAAAATTAATTTTTAACGACTGGTACGGTATATACAAACTTACTACAGTCACCGTCTTCAGTGCTTTTTTTTTGATTTTCGCCGAATATTTATTGATTGCAGCGAAACTTTCGGATGCAAAAGTTCTGGAAAATTTTGTTTGAAACAGGTCGTCTTGACATTACTGACACATAGGAGCGGCGATCATGTTCTCAGTGACAAGGGACTGTTGGTGACCAGAAGTGGGAGGGGCCTATTTAGGCGCCGGTACAAGCCGTAGCGTTCTCCTGAAAAGTGGTTATTCGCCTTCCTTGTCCAGTTAGGATGGATGGAGTTCATAATGTTAAGCTCTAGAGGTGCAGTGGCATGAGGCGCTACTTCCACCCACATAGCCGAGAGATCGATTCTCGCCCGGACTAACCAAGCCTTCCATCCCTCCAGGGTCGGGCAAATTGATAGCAGACTTGTCTGGTAAGGTAAGGATACTGACGTAGTATAGTGTCTGGCCCCTCAAGTTATTTCAAGCACGCATTCACCATGCGTCTACGATTTTGATTGGAACACGAATGCGCGGCGCGTACTCTGATCAACATCGAGCACTTTATCTTCATCTTCTTCCAGGTAGAACTATATAAAAAATAGTAATAAGAGTGAAAAAGTGAAAATAATAGAACTAAGAGGAAGCAAATTCTGCTTTCGATGTTGAACCTTCACTCCTATTGTAAATCCCACTGAAAAATGACTGCGTAATATTTTCTATTTTTGAAAAAAAATCCAGTGGCTGGGTGTTTTTTCACCGAGGCGTTTCAATTACCGGTTACGGCCGGAGCGATTATCTGTGCTAAATTGAGTGTTATAGCGAAAAAACTCCGATGACAAATTACCCACAGGCTGTTTTCGCATCGTCTCTGTTTGATAGCAAATATGGCCAGCTGGGGCGTCGCGAGCCTTTTGTTCCGGCTGTTTTCTACTGGCCAGTCTTTTTTTCGAGGTTTAGCCACTTTTTTCGACAGATTTTTGACTAAGAGGAGTTTAAAAACGCTAGACAACTTATCATGTTCTCAGTTGGAAGGAGAAAGTCTTATTGAAAACATATAATACAATAAATTAAAATGTATACTAAATTGAAAATCTTATTAAAATTGTGTTATTGTAAATTGTATTAAAATGTATAACAACAATGTGTTTGGAAAAAGGAACAAGTCACCAACTCTCTTCACTTTGAGAAAGAAAAACTAATAGGGCAATTTGTTTGGCCAAAAAACTCGAAAAAAGCGGTCTAATGGAGGTGGGTGAGGAGGAATGCGCCATGCATTGGTTTCCTGAAAGGAATCGCAGAGGCACCTCGAATTCGTAGTTGTTTTATACACTGACATGACTCAAATGCCAACAGACGCCTAGAGAGCTAGAAAGAGAGCAAATTATTAACAAGAAGGGCATTGATCACTTTACTGAGGATGCGCCATGTACAGGTATTTTGAACAGAATTACATATTCTGTATAATGAATTTCACATTCTATATACTGGATTAGCTCTTTGCCTTCAGTTCGATTGGAAAATGTGAATTGACCAACTAGAAAACTAAAAAAAACTAAAAAGGAGCAAATTCATCAGCGCTGATCATCTCACTGATGATGCGCCGTGCACTTGTCTTTCGAACAGAATCGTGAAGGCTCCTCGCTAGACGCATACATACGTATTTGTTTTATGCGACGACTTGTCTTCTTACCCTGAATTATAACTGAAAATGTAATCTCGTCACCCAGAAAACAAAAAAGCACAACTCTATCAGTGTTGAGCCGGTCTCTGAGTATGCGCCACGCATCCATCTTCCGGACAGAATCGCACAGCCACCTCAATTGCATCGCCCACTTAGTGACGTGTCGTCCCATCTTGAATTTCGAAAGCACCAAAGCCCAAAACAGTAGCCGCCCATTTTCTGTACAAATAGGCTTGGCTAGTTTGATGACCACTAAGCCACAGAGAATGATAAGCACGAGGTAAGCTTATCAGAGTGGGCGGTTGACGTCTTTGTGCCAGAGAACAGATGGTTTAATCGGGTATTTCCGTAATTCAAACGAATCGTTTTGAGAGCAACTCCCATCTTAGTGTTCTACTCCGCTTTTTATAGCTGTCAGTGCTTTCTGAAAATTGTTTAGTTACAAAAGGATGCTAGATGTACCTCATAGCCCCAGGCAACGATCCTCAGATCAATCAATCAATCAATTGATCAATCAATCAATTTTACTCATTTTACTCATTTTACTTAACTCATTTTATAGCGGCTATGAAAGGTTTCTCCTCAGGTGCTCTTGTGGTATTGATCCATCTTCCCTTTTTTTACCAGGATATGTAGTGCTTTTTCACAGTGTAAGTAATTTGAACATAAACCTGACAAGAAAAAATAAATCTGAAATAAATATAATATAATATAAAATAATAAATAAATCTGCGTCATGCCCTTGAATACCTTCCGGAATGTTGCAAGATTTTGGCAATCGGTTGTTTGTCCATAGTTTTCATTTACTCAGGTCTTTGAAACGTCTACCTATGAACACCTTGAAGGGCTCTGGAATTCCTAAAAGGCAAAGGTACCGGTGTTGATCAGTCCCCTAAGGATGCGCCACGCATTCGTGTTCCATTCAATCGTAGGGGTATGGGAATTTAATAAAAAAAATAATTAGTTCAAAAAAGAAATCCATTTGGCCCGTAGGGTGACTTGCGGGGGTCGGCCGCTATACTACCTCAGTGTCTTTACCTTACCAAACAAGTCTGATACTTATATTTATCTATTTACCTGACCCCGGAGGGATGGAAGGCTTGATTGGCCTGGGCGGCGATCGATCACTCGATCGTGCGAGTGTCAATGGCGCCTCTTGCCGGTGCACCAAGCGTGCGCTCTGAGATTGTTACAAAGTAAAATATCACTAATTCATCACTACTCGATAGATTGTTCCAGATATAAAAAATTAATATTCTACAACCTTAGGGAGACTTTCGCAAGACTTTGTGAGACCAAAATCATCAGTCCAACCCATATTTTTTAAGACTACCGGCATTCGGCGCGGATTTGAACACTCACCTTGACTCTTCCTTCAACTATTTTCACAGAAAATTCCTTGTTCACCATTTTCTCGTTATCTATGTATATCAAAATTAACGACCACAGTCTGTTCCGTATTAGACATTTTTCGAGAAATTCGATCGCCAACGTTTCCGCTCGTCGGTCTCTCGTTTCCAATCAGGATGTATTTGGAGAAATCTTTTTATTCGAATGTCGCAGCAGAGCGATGACGATTTTGCAGCTCAGCGGGCGTTTAGTGACGTCCAACCGACGACCTGGCCGATTTTGTGATTTTTCTCACGCATCCGATATATTTTACACCGCTTTTTCTTTCAAGTTTTCTTTTTCCTCTTATATCGTCTTTGTTTCTCTTTCTTTTTACCTCGACTATATGTGCCTACTTTATTCATTCTACAGGACCCTGTGGGGGCGAACCGATAGAGCACTCTACCGTTCTGTAATTAACAGTTGAAATCATCAAGAGTGGCTAAATTGTTTTGAATGAACACTTTCCATTTCATTTTCAGTTTCATTAGAACTAATTCAACTTCCTTCTAATTACTTCAACTACTAATGATCACAGAAAAGTACCTCGATGAAGCAATCTATCGAAAACGAATTCCCAAAAAGGGGTTTGCAGGCCAAAAACAATACCGCATAGTGGTAAAGGAGAAGTGGTCCCTGTTGATAAGCCCCACGAAGCGCCATGCACTCATGTCCCATTTAGAATTGTGGAGGCATGATAAATGCGTATTTGACCTATACAATGAACTGCGAGAATCAGCCGCTATCCCAAGTTGATGTTTTTACTTTTCTAGATGAGTCGAGTAACAGTTTGTTGAGACTCTGATCTATCTCTTATAGAAACTAAAGGGTAAGTAGCATTTTCCCCTGAGGGTATCTGCTAAAGACCGACTGTCACTATCTCTGATGTCAATTAACAGCGTTTCGTCCGGTGGCAAAATATCCAACACCCAACCTTTTAAATTAAGGTATTGGTAAAGTACGCAGGTCAATTCCTTAGGACGCGCCATCCTATCGTCTCCCATTCAGGATCGTAGGAGCTTGGGAGCTATCTCAAAATGAACGATTTGGGTAAAAGGTAAACGTAAGGTAGTTGGGATTTATTACTTCCCTAAGGGTGCGCCACGAATTTTCCTTGAATTCAGAATCGTAAAGGCATGATGCTGCGCATTTGGCCTATTCAATGACATGCGGGGTTCGGCCAAAATGCCAAGTCAGTGTCTTTTCCTTCCCAGACAAGTTTGGTACCAATAAACCCAATCCTGGAGAATTGGAAGTTTAGGTTAAGCCGAGCGGGGTCGATCGCTCAACCGTGCAGGTGTCAGTAGCGCCTCTTACCTATGTTTCTCGCTAGTGACCAAGAATTTGACTTCCAGCACCGCTGGTTTAGTTTAACCCTGCGGTTCTTGAGTCATCAAAGAACGCGTTCCTTTCGAGCCGTCTCTTCCTACATGCTGAGAAGCGTCGTTCAAGCGAGCTCGAGCGCTCTCGAACTCGCACCCCCTTCAGCGACCCTACGCCTCGGCCTAAGTGGCACAATTCGGATGATTTTTTGAATTTCGAGCTGTTCGGCTGTCCGTACTTCTGTTGATTCTCAATTAGGTTTTTTCTTCCTCGGGAAGACCTCGTCATCGGACATCGATGATTTCCTATGCAGAGGGGGTCGGTTTTCAACGCGAAAAACCTACTTACAATGCAGATTCCTTAGTTTCCGTTCAAGTTTGTGTGCCCTGGGGGCCCATTTCAGTCCAGCGGAACAAGGCTATTTGCTCGTATAACGATGTAAAATGATGCTGAAGCACTTTTATCCATGGTTGCAGATTCTGCAACTCTGATTTCAACTCAAACGTCCAGAAAAGGAAAAGGGAGGGTAAAGCCAACATCTCCTACACTAGGACTTCTGGAACGACGTTAAAGGTAAAGGGTAAAGTGTACGACGATGATCAATACTGAAGATGCAGATGATCCCATGCACTCGTCTTTCATCCGTTATCGTATAGGCATAGTGAATGCGTATTCTGGGAGGTAAAGAGACTCTGATTCTCGTACATCGGCTAACATGGGTATGCTGTTGTGTAATAGAAACCAAGCACTCATTCAAAGGCCTCGACGGCTCAATAATGAAGTTGAATGCATGGCGCATCCTGGGAAAAGTGATAATGGTTGAGTACTTTGCCTTTATAAAGACTTTTCCATTCATCTAGATTAATACCGAGTTACTTATGAAAAACTGAATAAAGTGAGTAAAAATTATTATTTTGATATAAAAAATTATTATTATGATATGAAGATATAAAATTGGTGATGGTTGAATGCTTCGCCTTTGTGAAAAAATCTCCGTTCATATAGATTAATACCGAGTTACTTTTGAAAAAGTGGGTAAAGTGAATAAAAATTATTATTATAAAGCTGAATTTCGTCCCTAAACTCTGGAAGCCATACCTTTTTTGGATTTTTCTTGTGCTATGGTAATTGAGCACCGAAAAAGTACAGTAACACAACCATACCTGGTTCACCGCTGCATTAACTCCCAGTTTTTATTCCAGTTTTTTTCCTGTGTGAAAAAGGTTTTCTTCTTATACTCTTTATCCAACATCTCCAGGTTGCCTTGGGCAGGAAGAAGCATACCTTCCGTCTGGCAGACTCACCTACGGGTTTGTTGCTTTTTGTTCCTTTGTTTACACGAACGGCTCGTCTGATTCCTAAAAATTATATTGGACCAAGCTCTAGGGGTATTCGGCTGATTTAACCGCTCGATGGACCAGAAACACCAGAGTAAATCCTCATCGCGCTAACCCTCTAAGCGGAGAACCGCCCTCCGTCCAAACCTTGGTGGAGACTGGTGTAGTTCATGCTCTTCTTACTCGTATAATTTCATTAGTATTGATCGAAATCTATGAGAGCGCGCGATGCAGTGGTAAGAGGCGCTAATGATACCAGAACGGTCGGGCGATCGATCCTCGCCTGGGTTAACCAAGCGTTCCATCTCCCCGGCGTCGGGTAAATTGATACAAGACTTGTCTGGGAAGGTGAAGGCATTGACATGGTATAGCGCTGGTCTCGATAGTCATTTTGTAGGCCAAACACGGATTCGCAACGCCTCTACGACTCTAAATGAAAGACGAGTGTATGGCGCGTCCCTGGGAGACTGATCAACGCCGGTACCTTACCTTTATATTATTGAGACATTTGCTTAATGTTTCCTCAAAAATTCACGACCTCCGGTTAACCTGAATCCATAGAAAGCAAAATCCCTTCTACTCCTCAAGAATTTCTCATGCGAAATTCAACGTCTATTTCTTGTGACTCTTTGAAATTTTGGTCAGTGTGGTATAAAAGTGGGTATATTTCCGTCATGAAGGGATTTTGGTTCTGATTCAATTCAATAATTCATGGAACGAATCATAAATCCCGCGTGCGTGATAGAGAAATAGCCGTGAGAGGACGATGTCATCACGAAAATTGTAGCTGTTTGTTGCTAGGAGAAGTCCTCCACTTTTCCTAAGCGACATGGTCTAGTGACAGCAAGCGTAACTTCCACCGACACGGCTGAGCGATCAGTCCTTGCTAAGCTAACTAGGCCTTTCTGCTCTCTGGGGTCAGAATTGGTATCAAACTTATCAAGGGCGGTGAAGACATCATTCACGATTTCGAATAGAAGACGAATGCATGGCGCATCCTCGGAGGGGTGAACAGCACCGTGAGGCTTATCTTTACCTTTACGCGCTGGAAAAACTGTAGTTACTATTCACAGCGCTCGTGTTTTCTACTCAACAAGAAACCCACTATTGTGCCAATCTTCTCAACCACTTCAGTGCACTTTTCAATGAGGTGGCCATTTGTTCAGCTCGCTGGAGTGAATTCGACGATTTGCAGAACTTTTTTGAGCTTTTCCAGGAGAATTTCACGTCTGCAAGAATCGAAAAATGGAGTTTAAGTGGCAAGAACAGACACTATACCTATGGTTAGCACCTAGCCAAAAGCAAAAAAAAACGCCATAAAAAAAGAAGGCAGCTGTATCGGTTATCGTTGGGTTAAAAAACCGACTTCTTCCAGCGTTCCCTTATCCGCTTGTTTGAAAAGAAAAGAAAATCTTTTTCCAGGTATAAATAAAGATAGAGGTAAAGGTATAGGCGTTGATCAGTCACCTAAGGACGCGCCACGCACTCGTCTTCCACTCAGAATCGTAGAGGCATGGTGACTTGCGAGATCAGCCGCTATACCATGTCAATATCTTAACCTTCCAAGACAAGTCTGGTACCAAATTCTCCTACCCCGTAAAGATGGAAGGCTTGGTTAGCCCGGGCGAGGATCCATCGCTCGACCGTGCGAATGTGAGTAGCGCCTCTTACCACTGTACCGCGCTGGTCCATCTGTTATGTGTAGGAATGATAAAATCAGATACATATTCAAACATCCGTTCACATCCTTTCGCCAGTCACACAGCTTTCAATTATACATTTACTTGGAAAGAAAAGAATAAGGAATTTTCGCTGTTTCTTACTTATAACTAACCTCACATATTTCACCCAGCTCTTCTGACGAAGGCGTAAACAAAAGTTCAGATTCTCTGCTCTTTTACCTTGCTCCAATTAAGTGAAATAAAGTTACTCTCAGCTGTCAGCCGGTTGTCAGTTGTACTTCACCCTCGGCGCTCATTAGTAGCGTGGACTTTGAGCACTTGCACAATTAGTTCTTCCGGCCGGAGGGGTAGGAGTAAGCTGAGTAAGCTTCGATTTAATTGAAAACGTTGAAAAGTCATTTGAAACGACTTTGGTTATTAATTAGGTTATTTATTCATTTATTTATTTACTATGTTTAGGACGATTGTAAGAAAGAGTAATGAGATATATCAAACAGAGAATAGCACAGAAGAGCTAAGGGGAGAATTCGTCAGATACATTGAAGTCAGAAATAAAAAGGGCAAAACATTGCAAAGAACAAAAGCAATGGTTTCAATCAATGAATAAATAAATAAATAAATAAATAAATAAATAAATAAATAAATAAATAAATAAATAAATAAATAAATAAATAAATAAATAAATAAATAAATAAATAAATAAATAAATAAATAAATAAATAATTATCCAGTAGTTTAGTCGGAGAATATTTATTTATTTAGTAGATTAGCAGAAATAAATATTTATCTATTTGTTTAGTAATTTAGTGGAAATGTGCGCTCTCTTTTCAAGCCTAAGCCTAGGAAAGAGACCGAATGTAAAGACGGCGATGGTTCTCCAGCGTTTTTATAGATCCCGTTCTCGTACAGACTTTTCAAAATGTTTTTGAAGCATGAGTGAATAAACGATAAATAAAATAAAAAATGTAATACAATAATATATTATATAGTAATATAATAATATGATATGTATAAAATAAATAATAAAAAATAATAATAATAAAGTTAATGAAAACAGACAGTCTGGACCGTATAGATTTCTATTTGATTAATATCTCCAATTCGATGTTTTTGAAAGTTGTAGGTTTCCCAATGTGCTTTGAATTTGAGGTTGTTCTTTCCGGTAAGAAAATTGCTGATCCACACTTTCCTAATGGCAGAGATTGGTCGCTAGATGATCTTAAACCTGCTATTCTATTCACTGTTCCCTAAAATATCCATCGAGGCAAACGGGAGGTTTGAACGGCCAACAGTAAAAAACAATCAGAATGAGATCTATGGTCCTCTTCCCGGTGGGGTTTCTTCAAGCAGCCAGCAACGTGTTGCTCAGCTCGGAACCGTAGAGACCAAGTAAACATCGGGAAACAAGTTGCCATGCAATCACTATGGAAATGCTCCATTGTTAATATCAGTTTAGAATACGCCATGCATTCTGCGTTCTTGCGGAAACAAAGGAAAGCCTTCGAATCGAGCGGGTTTTCAAAGATTCGTTTTCTGCTCGCCGAACGCTTTATCTGGCAGTAAGAACCGGTAGCAATTCTCTGAAAGTACGAATTCTAATTTATGATCGACATTTCAACATTTTTTACGAAAAAGTTGATTTCTTGTTCGAGAACTCTATGCAGGTTTATTTTTAAAAGCATTTTGAACTAGACGAACAGAAACACTTGGAGAGGTTGGCCGATGAATGGTGTCTCTATGCACCGTTGAAGAGTTTGAATTTACCGTATTCCTGTGCCACCTACTCGAGTGCTTTCGTGTTGGTTTGATGCTCCGCAAAAAGATTAAAAGAAGGTTAGATAAATAAATAAACGAAAAAATTTCACCCACTATTATAAACGTTCCGTCAAAAAAGTAAAAAAAAGGTTGAATAAATAAGCAAACTAAAAAAGGTAAAGATCCCGCTGTCGGTCAGTTCCGCAAGGACGCACCATGCAGTCGTGCTCCATTCAGAATCGTAGAGGCGTGGTGAATGCGTATATATGGTATGCAATGACTTGAAGGGGGCAAGCGCTATAAGAAGTCAATAAGTTTACCTTCCCACACAAGTCTGGTAGCGATCTACCCTACCAGGACTGATGGAAGGTCTGATTAGCCCGGGCCGGGATCGATCGCTCGACCGTGCGGGTGTCAGCAGCGCCTCTTATCACTGCACTGCGCGTGCCACTAGACATACAGTAAAGGTAAAGGTAAAGGTGTCGGCGTTGATCAGTCCACTGAGGACGCGCCGCCGCATTCGTGTTCCATTCAAATGGTAGAGGCTTGGTGGATGCGTATTTGGCCTATACACAATGACCTGCGGGGGCCAGCCACTATACCGGGTCAGTGCCTTTACCTTCCTAGACAAGTCTGGTACCAATTTACTCGACCCCGGAGGGATAGAAGGCTTGGTTAACTCGGGCCTGGATCGATCGCTCGACCGCGTGTTTGTCAACAGCGCCTCTTATCACTGCACCACGCGGGCCCAGACATACAGTAGATGTGTGAATCCCCTCCTTTCGTCATAGGCAGGAGCAGCATCAACACCAATTAGTTGCGCCATGCGAGCCCTTGGGGTTGGAATGTTCTCGAAGACTCGTGTGGACGACAAATTGCATTAGTTCATTGGGTAGTGGAACTTGAGGAGAAGATTTCAACACCTAGACGTTCTCTTGGGTGATGTCAGTTGGAAATATATACTATATTTATTACATAAACATACACTTGTGTTGTTCAGCATGGTAAAAAAATAGAAGATGGAAATCATCCTTTTTTGATGTAAAACGTTAAATTCAGTCTAAAAGGTGTTAAGCACCACCTGATCACCTCTGGACTTCTCAGAAGAGCCGGCCGCTGCAGACAATGCGATTTAGGCTTTTCCCGGCTGCCGAAAACACACTTCCTTGACTACTAATGTCACTTCCGGGAGCCTGAGAGTCCGCGGCGGTCTGAATTTCCGCCGGAATTCTTGACGATTCGGCTTTTTGTTCTGCGGATTCACATCGTGAATATTTACCAGTTGTTCTTTGGTAGATTTTGCTGACTTCTGCTGGCATCCAGTCAGCTGAGACTCGCAGCTCTCATGATCGGCGTGCACTTGATGCCGGTAACCCAACACTTCATGTGAGATTCTCGTTGGGTTTGCGTTCTATTTCGATCGTGGGAACGAATTCTTTTCCGCGGTAATTTGAGCTCTACACTTCGTTACCTTGTACTTCTGATTTATTTAGTCGTTTCTCCAGAGATTGGAAAAATGCTCACATGAATTTTTCGACTGACGAAATAACTTTCTTCTCAAGAAAAATAGTAGTTTTCGAGTTTTCGGAAAATTTTTGAGTCGAATCGGTCTTCCACGATGATTTAAGTTCTAAACGTCGTCACCTTGTGAATGGTAAATATGAAGTGATCAGCTTTGATCAGTCCACAAGGACGCGCCACGCACTCGTCTTCCATTCAGAATCGCAGATAAATGGTGAATGTTTAGTCTATACAATGACTTGCCGGGGCTAGCCGCTATAGTTAGTCAGTGTCTTTACCTTCCGAGAGGAGTGTGGTATCAATTTACCCGACCTCAAAGAGGTGGAGGGGTTGGTTAGTTCCAGCGGGGATCGATCCCTCGACCGAGCGGGTGCCAGTACGCCTCTTACCATTGCCCCACTCAGGCGTCTCCCTGAAATTCTGATTTATTTGTTCGTTTCCTTAGACGTTGAAAAATATTCTTATGAAGTTCTGTGCCGTGGGAACAACTTTCTTCTCAGGAGAAGTAGTACTTTTCGAGGTTTCACAGATTTTCTGTTGAATCAATTTGGTACGATAAAACCGACCACAGTATCACAGCACCTCTTTTTTGCATTACAATTTTCTATAGTTATTTTTCTATAATTTTTGCATATTAACCTACATATTTATGATATGTTCCATAAATTTTTCTCTTGAAATGCGATTTCATTTTCCTGACAAACAGTAGTACGAATGAACTAATCTAAAAGTCTCCATCTGTCGAATCGAAGCTCCAATTGGTTTAACTCCACCTGCAGCGCTCAGGGCACCTGGCAAATTTGCTCCACTTCCACCCTAGTTTCCAGAGCTGTGGACTATTTCTACTTTCCATTTTATTTTCACTAGAATAAATGATAATGATTACATATTCGAGGACGAGAGGAGATAATCTTCCACTGAAACTCTTTCGTAAATCTGCAGCAATGTTATATTTTCTATTTTTTCTGTTTTCGTTTTTCATTCATATCTTTTTCGTTTATTTTGAAATTTTTCCAAATATTCAGCGGTATTTTCTATTTTTTCTGTTTTTTCATTTATATCTTTGTCGTTTATTTTGAATTTTTTCAAATATTCAGCTGTATTTTCTATTTTTTTCTGTTTTTATTTTTCATTCATATCTCTGTCGTTTATTTTAAATTTTTTCAAATATTCGACTGGTTCTCTAGCTTCCATTATGTGGAAACCCATGTGTTCTTTATAATTGGTATTGTTCTCATTCCGAGCTTCACTTTTACCTTAGTTCATACTTTGCTTGTCAGCCTTGTCCCTCTCTTTGGCTCGAAAACATCCCGCAGTGGAAATAAACAGCTATTCATAGGTAATTTCCGGATTTTCCCGCAACTATTTACTAATTTGCTATCTAGTTGCCTGGCGATGTTTACGAAAACAATAGCCTCGTAGGCTATGTGAATCTTTCTGCTTGACGGCAGCACTCACAGCTGCATCAAAACAGGATTTATTTAAATTTTATTAATACAATTAGCTTGATACTGAGGTATTAGGCACAATTAAGATATAAGATCGATAAAGTTTGATTGAAAATTGCTGTATTCAGGAAGAAAATTCGAGTTTAAGCCTAATTTACTTTCAGTGCAGCTTCAAGCGCTGCTTGCCGGAGTGTTGGATGAGGACTTCGATAGAGTAAAGATTAGAAGGTAAAGAAGGGCGTGCCAAGCATTCGCCTTCCATTCAGACTCGTAGAGGCATGGTGAATCCGTAGTTTAGCTACCAATGACTTGTGTGAGCCAGACGCTGTACCATCCCAGCGCCTTTACCTTCCCAGGCAGGTCTGGGACTTATTTATCCACCTCGGAGGGATGGAAGGCTAGGTTAGCCCGACTCAAGATCGATCCTTCGACTCTGCCGGTGTCAGTAGCGCCTCTTACCGTTGCACCACACGGGCCCTATAAAAGTACACCTGGCTTTTACGTAAGCACTAAAGGTTGCCGTCCCTTTCTACCGCATTCCCTACTCGCATCCAAAATGATTCAACGTTAGCGGTGAGAAATTTATAGCTAAATAAAGGAAACCCCGAGGATGAGGAAGCCAGGAGGAAAAGGGGCGAGGGCAGCTGACTAGTTAATGAAACTGACAGTTAACCTTAACCGCAAGCATTAACTGTCAAGGTGGGTATAACGAGGTCAAGCTCGTTCGCTCGTCGCTTTTGATAGATTAACAGCCGACCTCAAATTTTTGCAATAGAAAAGCTTCAATGACTTTGGGATTTGTCGAATAGGAGTGAAGGAAACAGTGTTCAGTGATATTCAGCTAAAATAGTTGCACTCAAAAAAACCGTGACAGAATCATAGAAACTTTACCGGTTCTGCAATATATCCAGGATATCCTACTAACCCAATAATTTCTAGCATGCTCATGTGCATAGCTTTTTTTTGTTACAAAATTATAAAACAATGTTAATCGAGTTTCCTAGAGGGTTAGGTGAAATCGTAACGACCTCGGCACGTATACCTCAGGAATTTCATTGACACGTTGCAGTATTTGACAGCTGTACTTTGATTGTTTATTTAATCACGTGTGTTGAAATTCGTTTCAAAGGTCACGAGTCGAAAAAGTGCCCGAAAACGCTCAGCTGACTCACGCGTGGGTGCGGAGATTAGCGAGCGTCTCTCGAGCTTTTCCTCGCCGATTTTCCACGATTTCAAGTGGAAAAAGTTTCTCAAGTGCGTGGGAGGCGACTCGCTGTCACCTGTGGCCGGCGTCATTTGTTCTTTAATTTGCTCCTGTTCTGGGCGGTGAAGGTAAATCCGAAGGGTAAACACACGAACAGTAGGGTTCGGAACACCAGGTAGCGGTTATCCCACTGGCCGCTGACCGCATAGTCTCTTTTCTCCTTCTTCCCCTGATTTTGCATAATTTTTATTGGATTTCACTTTTTACTGTTGTTCTGATCATTTGAGATGGGCAAAAAACAACCAGTCCGCCGAGAACGCGCCACGCGCTCGTCTTCTGTTCGAGATCGTAGAACTTGGAAAGGAGACGATTCGGTTTTCCTCAGTAGAAGTCGATTCCAAGCGATTTATCGATGATAAGAGCGCCTTCCAACACTCCACATACCCAACTCCTGAGGGCTAAGAAGCTTAGATAGTTTTGGCGAGGATGGATGGCTGGATCGTGCTGGTGGTACAGTGCTGCTCGTTAGGGCTTGTTCAGACGACGCGCGTCGAAAATGCAAAATCGAAGCTCAATCGATAATTAACGCCCTTGATCGAATTTGCTCTTTTGCATTAGTGGCGCAGTCCGGTTGCCCCTCATATAGGCAAACTTACTGGTCGCTCGGGTTTTTTAGAAGGCTGCTATTCCTTATTAATGGAAATTTTGACAAAATTCACTTTTTTCGTTCAATTTCTTTCCTATGTGATTATATGCCTAATTTTTTTGCCTATATGAGGCGCAACCGGACTGCGCCACTGTCGCAAAGGAGCAAATTCGATCAATGACGTTAATTATTGATTGAGCTTCAATTTTGCATTTTCGACGCGCGTCGTCTGAACAAGCCCTTACCGCTCCACCACGCTCCCCTTACAAACCTGCTGGAAATATTGTACCCAATGGGCCACTACTGGTCAGCTATCGACGATTCATTAAGGAGGGGTATCGGTTACCTAGTTATACATAGCGGATCGCTACTGATTTCTGGCTGAGTTCCGATCATTGTTCTACAAGTCGTCAGCTTCCTACAAGGTATCGGATACCCCGATTTTCCTGGCTGAAAAACACAAAGTTGCGGGTAATGAAACAGGTTTATCGACGTTTGGGTATCCGACGTTCCATGCTTCGATCAAAAATGTGTGCCCAAGTCTTTTCCTAATCTCTTATTCGCCATTTAGGTTGAGAACTCCTTTGTGTATCGATCAGGAGAGATGGTTACTTTTCGCTGTTTGCTGTGTTGTAGGGTTGTTTGTCTGTTCACGTAGAGAAGCGTCAAACGCCCATTAGCGATCTAGTCCTGATCAAGGATCCCTAGAAAATGGCGACTTTATTCATTGGAAAAATTGTTTTTCGCAACAATACCAAGGAACTAATTAATTCCTTAAGGTATCTATAGATCTACTGCAGCGTTTTCGGCGGAAGTGTTGCTCGTCACTAGTTTCTTGGTAGTCGAGCTCTTCTGTAGTTTTTAGTCCTGTATCTCTTCTGTCTGACTGGCAGACGTTCAAAATTTTCGACTTTTTGGATTTTTATACTTATATTTTCGAATAAACTATAGAAATGGAGGATTTTCGCTGTTAGAGATGAACTGTAAGTTGCCAGTAATTTAAAAAAATTGGAACCTTACTAAATGATGAAATGTCTATGAAGCCCAGCCATAGCTGCTGTCGCAATGCCGCCTCCTCTGCGTCCCTGCCGCTGCATGTCTCTTTTATACTGAAGATTTGTACAAAATAGTAACACAAAAACGACATAACAATCTACATATCTGAAATGACAGCTTACCAATGTCTCGGGAGAGGATGTGAAATTAATAAAAATAGGGTCGTATTTTCGCTTCGCTCTTAGATACTCTCCTCCTTTTCGACCATAGTTTCTTTTATACTATATTATTTTTCTATTGTAATAGGCTAGTCGTTTTATGGGCACATTTTATCTAGTAGCGTTGTGCTGTTTGTTTCTATGTTTATTACTTTAAAGTGTTCCAGTTTTGAAAAAGCAGTTCAGTTTTTTTTACACAACCGATTACTTTCCACACAAAAAGTTGGATTGAATTGAATAGAGAAAAGTTTCTATATTTTCTCTAAATAGAGTACATAGATCCTCCTCCTCACCGACTATAGTGCGAGTTATTTAGAAAAACGACATCGGATTGTTAGTCGAACGAGGCGCTCTCATTTGCAACAAATATTAGTTCTCTCGTCGACGCCTTCATTTTAAACGGGGCTATACGAACTCCACGCCTCAGGGCATTCGTGTTAGTTGTACATGATTTTTTTCACCTCTAGTCGAGATTGTTGTGCTTTAAGCCTTTATAATTGTTTCTATTTATTTATCTATCTATTTATCTATTAATTAATTAATTAATTCACGAGCCGAAAATGAAGGGAGTTTTGGAGCGCTTTACCAAGCAATTTCACGTAACATGAAAAAACTTGATTCAGTAAAATGGTTTTGTAATTGAAGTTTCGGTCTTTGTAATAGAATTGATGACATAATCAGGCCAAGGAGGGGATCAGACTATAAATAGAATGGTAGCCAGCTTAAGGAAAGTGCGATTCTCTAATAGAAGTCGAGTAACCTAAATTACCAGGGTTAAAGAACCCTTTCCCTCAGCTGCTCCTGATCTGTCCCAGCTACGAGACTCGAGTTAGACCACGAATCGGAATTGTTTCAATTTTTAGGCTTATTTTTATTCAATCGTTTATTAATTTTTGATCTATCAAAGGATAGCTGTTGGAACACATAAATAAAAGTTGTTCTCACTGCCTTGAGATTGAGGGCACAGGACCGTTTAATGAGGATTAAACGGTTCTGTGCCCTCAATCTATTAGATTTCCTTTTCAGAGGATTAGAGATTTTCTAAGTTTCTAAGCGAATCAGACACTTTTTACTATTTTATGGGAATTTTTTAGAGGTTCATCTGGTCTGAGATCTTCAGCCCCTGCTTTCGAAGACTTTTCAATCTCTGATCCAGTGGTCACGGTGAGAAATATTTAGACGATTCCGCAGATGTGCGTTCCGGCGGTCAACAAACATGAGAGCTATTACGAGCGGCTCCGAGACACGCACATTCGACGATTTCGCCATCCTCTAAAGTATCAACAGTTCGAGGGTTCTCATTCGTTTAATTATTTTTTTTTCAGCAGACAAATTTCGCTATCTTTTGGGAAATATTGAAAGGAGAACGAAGGGCAAAAAGGGCAAGAGGTGTCCAGAAGGAAAGGCTGGAAAACAGCAAAAAGTTCGAAGTAGATAGTCGTTTACACGTTCGGGAACTCTCACTTAGGGAGGTGATCTGGTCTTAAAGATTCTGAATAAAACCTACATAGTTTTAAAGAGGTTCGAGCGTGAACCACAAAAATCTAGTTTATTTTTGCCTATGGCCAATCGGTGGTTCGGAAATCGCAAAAACCACCGCTCAGGCGCTGAATAGCCCTCGGAGGTGAGAGACCGGCGCAGGGTGTCTTAGTGGCTCAGCCGTACAGCGGTGTGTTGTCATTCAGAGGCCGTATGCTCGTCTCTCCCGGCCGGGCGATGGGCGCCCTTCGCCCAGCAGGGTTATGGCGAATAGACACGCTGAGTTGTGTCTATTCGTCATAACTCGGCCGGGCGAAGGGCGCCCATCGCCCGGCCGGGAGAGACGAGCATACGGCATCAGAGAGTTATCGGTTCGATTCCTGTTAGTGTGCTTTTGTTTTGACTCAATCGCAATGATACCAAATCAGAAGAAAGTCGGAAAGGTGGAATAGGTAACGCCTTACCCAGAATTGTTAAAAGGGAAATGAATACCACAATGGTAACCTCGAAATCGTCTCCAGTTAGGGTCCAATTAGGCTGCCGGTAAACTCCAGTGGGGTTTGTGACCAGGTAGAGTGATAGGGGCTAAATCGACGCAACAGGGTGTCTGTAAACCCAGTGAGTTCTTCTCTTACATCACATTTCTTTCATTTTTGATTTTTGTGGATACTCTTCTCTCTGTGTACATATTGTGAAAGTCGGCATCTCTCTCCGTTTGCGGGAAGTGAGAAAAACACCTGTCACTCCTAACTAAACCTTCATCTTTTACCTTTATATGGAAGTTGTCCTTCTTAGGTGCCCCTTCCTCATTTCCTTTTTGTTAGAGAAAGTAACTCGGAAAGAGTCATCGAATAGGATACCTCAGAAAGTCGTGAATCAACTGGCTCCCATCCAAGGAAAAATGTCGATGGCTAGAGAATTGCCAGTTGTTGTGACAAATTAGGTGGCTGGTTTTTATTTAGTGTCGGCTGACTAATTATTTTATTAGCCTGGATCACTTAATTGTTTCCGCTCGCATTCGTATCTCAGGGTGAAAGAACTTGTTGACGAATCCTGGTCCCTGAGTCATGATTGAAATACCCACTAAAACTCCTTTGGCCAAAATTATACTTAGCGCGCAAACCCAGATTTATCGGCGCGTAAAGAATTCAGTCAGTAATAGATACCGTGTCGCGGCGATATTTTGGACAGGTAAAATGAATATAAATTTAAAAAAGTAATAAAAATTCTCATTGACTACTATCAAATAATACTGATATCGATCGGTGACTGGGTTGCCTGGGGCAATTGTGGCTTCACTCTTTGCACCACAAGCAGCCAGGGTATCGGATACCTTGATCTTTGTGAATTAGGAACCTGTAACACGGCGGATGCAAGAGAATCATTGACCTCACGGAATGTGGATTCCGAGTATATTTATCCATAAATTTTGGTCGAGTTCAGAATTGGAGGTCACAAAGTAGATGGTACAGTCGACGTGGCCTTTGGTCACTAAGGGTGCGCCACGCACACGTATTCCGTTCGGAATCGTAGATAATAACGCCCATATGGCCTTCACAAGGATTTGCGGGACCAGCCACTAAACGAGTTTTTACCTTCACAGACAAGTCCGGTGCCAATTTACCGACCCCGGAGGGATGGAAGACTTGGTTAGCCCGGGCAAACATCGATCACTTGACCGTTTAGGTGAGAGTAGCGCCTCTATCCACTTCTCCAGACTCGTCTATAGGGAATATTTGTGCATTTCCCTGAATATTGATTATTGTCGAAGAATTTTTGACCAAATCTCAATGGGTGGCAGGCAATTGAATATGTCGAAATCGTTTCGGAGGCTATGGTGTTTCTCTGTGTATATTTTAGAATGTGCACTGAGGTGAGTGACGTGGAAGCTGTTTGGAGTGGCCTGGGGGTATGGTCGGTTGTTGTTGTTCAGGCGGCTTTCTGAGCTCGTCCAGTCATCAGAGTTGTTGTTTGTCTTCGGCCGCGGCTATACTTCTCACCTTCATAAATTCATTCCACGGCTTCCTACGTCTTGCAATGCTGCAGAGCTTTCTAGGATATGGCTAGAAGCCAGCATCCGTCTCTACTTTCATGTTTCTTCAAAAAAACTCGAAACAGGAGTTTGAAAGTCGCAGGGATAGATACATGGACTATTCTCCTTTCTGGCAGCCTAACTTGAATTATTTTCTTCCTTTAATTACTTATTTACTCTTTTCTTTTCTTATTTCTTTCTTTCTGAGCCTGTTGATGCTGTCGAGCATTCTCGGATATATGTACACAATTCACTACTCAATTTACAATATTTTCGTACTCAATTTATAGTAGTTTCTTTCTAAAGACCTCCAATTGAGGGCAGATTTTGTAGGGAACAACAAAGGTGTAGTTGAGCTGATTTTTTCCTGGGGACCTAATTTGTAATTCTTGCACTCTTTTTCTGAGAATTCTATTTTCGAGAATTCTGAGAAATCTATATTTAATATTTCAATATTGCGCACTTTTTATCAGTTGATTCTACCTTAATTCTTTCCGTTCTTATTTTCTCTTTTCTCAATTACTTCTTTCCCAATTCTAAGGTTCTCTCCAAGATGCAGCGGACCTTTCTAGGATTCAGTCAGAATAAAATATAGATCGTAAATATGAAAAATTTATAAGATACACCTCCCATGAACTTCATCTATAGTATTTTCTTCCAGAACAACTTGCACCTAAAGTTATAAGCTTTCTGCGGTTAAAAATGGCTACGAGAGAGGATCCATATCTATAGTTTCTAGTTTTTTTTCTGAAGAACTTCAAACCAAAGGTTAGAATTGGCAGAGAACAAACTGAACTAATTTATATCCTGGCGGCACAGTTTGCATTTTTGTACTCTTATGTGATTTCTCCCACGATTTTCATGTTAATGCAACTTCTTTCAACCTCTGAGTCAGCATTCCGGCTATTTTCGTCTAGTTTCTTCACACTCTGAAAATAGTTTTCTTGAGTAGTCATTGCGCTGCAAACTACTAAAACTTTTTTGTGCGATTTTAGGTGCGGTAGAGGGTATTGACATTGCCATTTGCTCTGGTCTCGTCACCAGGGTTTCGATTTGTTGCCGTGTTTCCTAAATGCGCCACGTTTCCTTGACGACATTGCGGTGCATTTGGAGAATTTTTATTTTTTCTAATAAATCCAGTTGAAGCCTTCCACAACTTCATCTAAATCCTGGAGATTTTGGTTTTTCGAAATTCTGCTTGTCAGAAACATTGGTTATAAACGTTTTAGAAGTCCTCGAGAGCCATTGTATAGAGCATATTCGTAGTCAACATGTCTCTAGAAATCTGAATGGTAGTAAAGTGCGTGGCGCGTTCTTAGAGGGCAGGTAAACGCCGGGCATTAAACGTTTGAAATGCATCAAAACCCGTCTGAATTTGTTGGCAGATACCTAGAGAACTTTACGAACTCGTAATGACAAAGGTGATCTCGTCCAGGTCCGGGTTCAAGGACGAGTTGTCCCGTCGCGTGCTCATTCTGATCAGCCGAAATTCTTGTGTTAATCCTTAAAATATAAATGCAGAGCATCCCCGAAATCGAATCAGTGGGAGCAGGTGATATTTTGGTGAAATAACTCGTCCTCGATTAGCCTGCGTGGCCACAATGACCCTATGGTACATTCATCACGCTTGGACTATGTCGTCCTTATGTGGGTCCCAGGATGAGTTGTCTCGTCGGAGTCTTGTCCTGATCATTCTTACACAGCTCATAAAGTTTGGTGTCGAATAGGAATGAGCAGATGAGGTGTCAGGGTGGCAACTCGACCGAAAAATCCGCTGGGTGATGTTAACACGAACCTTTCGAAGGTCCTCTTTCGTAGGATGATTTTTGAGACCTTCATTCATTGTCCTGTATGGTATTTGTTACTGCTTTGCTTTATTATCCGTGCAACGGCGCGTGGTACAGAGGTAAGAGGCGCTACTGATAGCCTCACGGTCGAGCGATCAATCCCGCTCGGGCTAGCCAAGGCTTCCATCCCTCCCAGAGTGTGATAAATTGGTACCAGACTTGGTAAAGTAGACACACTGACTTGTTATAGCGGCTGACCCCACAAGTCATTGTGTAGAACAAATACGCATTAGCCACCCTTGTTCAATTCCGAATAAAAGACCACTGCATGGCGCATCCATAGAGACTGATCAACACCGTCACCGTGACCTTTATTTTTATCGTTTGTGGGACCCTCGGAAACGACTCCAATTGACGAAATCTGTTGATGTTAGATCCGAAACCGAATCGCCACATCCAATCGGCCCATTGTCAGTGATGGATATCAGCTGGGGTCATCCCCAGAGGGAACTTTTTTCAATGCAATGTTTACATCCAGTGTTTTTCGTCGCTGTTCCTCGTTCGGCCACAATTTCTCGATAGAAAATCGACGACGGGCCTTTTGGTGTTGCCAAGCCGCCATCGATGCTATCCCCGGATTATGGCGTCCGAGGAGCCCATTTTGATGATGATCAAAGATTACAATTTAAGTAGAAAATGGCTGACGGATTTTTCAATAAGGGGATTTGCTACGTTATGTTCGGCTTCTAAAAATCGTTGGATAAATCATTGATCAATCTTCTTTCAGTGGCGATTTAATTATTTTAAAAACCTTGCCCTTCGGGCATCAAAGCTGATGTCGTCAAAATCCCCCCTCTCGGCCTCGCATAAACGAGGCAAATTCGTCATCAGGTTTATCTCTTTACTACCTCTTTGCCAACCTTGGGTCGTTTGTTTCTTAGGTATAAAGTTTGAGTAGAGCTAGAGATAAAGGTAAAGGTGTGCAGAGTGTCTGATACTGATCATTCCTTTGCGAAGCGCCATGCATCTGTCTACCATTAAAAATCGTTGAAATAACAAAGAAAAAAAGCAAAATTCTCAAAAGACCCTTTGACCGTTGACAAACTTTATTTTGATGTTACTCTGCATTTGATGGTGGAATTGTAATTTGTTCTTCGATTTCAACTATGAGCCCATGTAGTGCAGCGGTAAAAGACGCTACTCTACCCGCTCGGTCGAGTGATCGATCGTTGCCCGGTCTAACGAAGCTATCTATTCCTCGATGGTCGGGTAATTTGGCACCAGCCCTATCTGAGAAGGCGAAGAAATGACTTTCACTGTGGTTGACCCATTAACAATAAGACTTTGTACCGGCCAAGTACGCATTCACATCGTCTCTACGATTCTGTGTGGAAGACGAGTGCACGGCGCGTCCTTGGCGAACCATTTAGGGTCAAGCACTTGATTTCAGCTCCTATTTATGTACTGCTTCAATCTGTATTGGAGCGTCTTCATATTCATGCCTAACGAAGCGCTTTTCAGTCCTACTATTTTCGCAAGATTCGTCCATTTTGTTTTTTTATTCCACATAAAAGCAGGAATTCTATGTCTGTGCCTAAATTTTTTTTGCCTTTTTGCTTTTTATCTAGGCATACACCATTTTTTCTAACCAACATTTATCGAGGGCCGCACGGAACAGTGGCTAGAGGCGCTATCGACACCCGTACGGTCGAGCGATCGATCGCGGCCTGGGCTAACCAAGGCCTCCATCCCTTCGATCTCGATTAAATTGGTCCCGGACTTGTCTGGGAAGACAAGGACCCTGATTTGGTATAGCGGCTCGCCTTCGCAAGTCACTATGCAGAACAAATGGACATTCACCACGCCTCTACGATTCTGAATTCGAGTCGAATGTGGGTGAACTGATCTACACCTTTCCCTTTCCCTTTTACCTTTCTCTAAGATTCTCGCCCGGAAACTTTTGGGTAAAGACAGTCCGTAGAACCCCGTGCGACCAAAGAGAACAAGCAAAAGCCCAGGTAGACGATTGTCATAGGTGGTTTCGGGGGCTCAAAGGAGGTAGTCGAGGTCAAAGGTCGTGGCGGAAAAGTAGCAGCACTTCCTCACCGACACTCCTCGGTCGACGTTTCGTTACGCGACTGCCGGGGGATTAAAATCCGTGAATGCAAATTAGAATGTATTTGCTCAGCTGGTGTATTTGTTCACTGTCAGGCATGCTGATGGCGGTGGCCGCCGCCCGTCAGTTGACTGTTTAGCGGGAGTTTTTTCCCTCCACAACCAAGCATACGTTTGCCAGAAATTCGGCACTGACTCATTGGCATGACGCGCCCCGCGGTTTCAGCTGCCTCTTATCACTTCCTCTTGTTGGAATTTTACATAGGTGATACTTTCTATAGATGCTAATCACAGGCGTCTGGCAAAGGTGTGTGCGCGCGAAAGACGTCATGACATCAAAACGCGAAAAACACTGCACAATATACGGATAGGTGCTTTTATTAGGGGGTTTAAGGCGGTAATTAGTCGGCAGAGGTGAGCTCGTTAGGTGATTTCCATCAAAACACATCAGAATATTCCTGTCCACTCAAAAGATTAACCTGACAGGGTTAAATGAAGACGTCTTGGTCTCTTCATCCAACCACGGCTGTTCTTTTGTAGAGAAATCCTTTCTTGTCATGCTCTTAACGTCGACGGTCCCATCTCAAGCGGTCGCGTCGCAGCGCGATTGCGGCTTGAACTAGGAGACTGTTGTGCTTTTATGTTATGCTTATGTTATTAACATTTTATTTATTATAATATTTTCCAGTTTACTTTGCTTAACCCTATGCCTCCATACCTGTGGTCGTGCTTAAGTGCTTAGAATCCTTTTAGCGGCTTACCTCTGGCCACTACTCTAGATACAGGGTCATAGTGCAGTGGTAAGATTCGGTGCTGACACTTGCCTGGTCGAGCGATCGATCTTCGCCCGGGCTGACTAAACCTTCCATTCCTCCGCGATTGAACGGGAATGAATGATCATGGATCACATCTGGTGAGAGAAATTTCTTCAATATGCCTCTCATCACCAACATGAGCAGATTTCGTGTTGAGTTCTTGTAAAGTTCCTAAGCTGGATGGTGTTCCTACTTTTGAAGCACAGGAGCACGTGGTACTGTGGTAAGAGGCGCTACTGACACTCGAACGGTCGAGAGCGATCGATCCTCGCCCAGGCGAACTAAGCCCTCCATTCCTCCGGGGTCGGGTAAATTGGTACCAGAGTTGTCTCGGAAGGTAAGGACACTGACCTGGTGTAGCGGCTGGTCACGCAAGCCATTGGCGGCAAATTACACATCACCATGCCTCTACGATTCTGAATTTAAGACGAATGCGTGGCGCGTCTTTGAGGAGTAATACATCCCAATTACGTTATCTGTACTTATTATCCAAATCACTTATTTTGAGATAGCTCTTCAATCCTTCACCCATTTGGCCATGCACTTCCTCGTCCGTCAAATTCAATTGTAGGGAGTTTTATATAATTTTTAAAATCAAATTATTACTTGTTTGCTTCGCTTATTCCAAATGGCTGTCCTCTCCACGAACTCTTCGAATTTCCTCGTTTCCCAGGGACAGACATCGTTCGTAGAGTACGACATTACTTTGGCAACTGGCTGTCCTATTTTTTCTATTCTTCTCTCCTTTTTTCTAATGGAATTCGGTCTGGATTCGACTCTTTGGACCATAAACAACAAGACACCCTTTTGCAAGATTGTCATTTGTTTTTATTTGTTACTAATCCTGTTTGATTTGAGCACGCCTTCAGATGGCGTAGAAATAAATAAATAAAATAAATAAATACCCATCTGTTGTCGGTGTTCCTGCCATGGTTTCGAAATCCTCATTCCATCTTTTACTCAGAGCCGAGTTCTGGACCTTTATAGCAATGTTTTCACAAAACTTCAACTTTTTTGTTTCCTTTTTATCCCTTTTCTTTTTTCCTTTTTTTCTTCCGAGTTTCTCATGTCTCTGTTTTCTCAATATCTCAGCACTCAATTGACTTCTAAATACGTCAACGCCATCTCCCTAGGGCATCTAATAGCACTTTTTTGTTCTGTTTTTCTGGTGAAGTGAATGTATTAGCCATCGGGGAGATGCTGCCCGGACATGTTGAGATGTCTGGAAGAGTGATTGCCCTCAGGCGACATTTCTCTATGTTTTCCTAATTTATTGCGTTCGTTGCCACTTGTAATGAGAACGTGGGACTTTTCCCAGCATTGTTTTCTCCTTTTCTGGATATATTTCACCCTTTGCCTCGGTTGCAAAGTGGATTTCTGTCTGCGGCCGGGGTAAGTAGTTTCTTAATTCGAAAGGAGCGATGTATTTAGGGTTGAATTCTAGGATTATGAGCGGAACACGAGTGCGTGGCGCGTCCTTAGGAGGCTAATCAACCACGGCTACATTATCTTTACCTTTCATTTAGGACAATGATTTTGAGACGTCTTTTTCGAGAAAACATCCCTTAAATGTTACCCAGCCGCGCCTCACAATTTGTTGTATAGGTCAAATTAGCACTCACCATGCCTCTACGATTCTGAGTGGAGGACGAGTGCGTGGCGCGTCGTTAGGGGGCTGATCAACGTCGACTTCTTTACTTTTGCTTTCATTATTATTTCGAAGTGGGGTTTTTTGAATAAATAAATAAACAAATAAATAAGCTTTTGTTTCAAGAATGAATTCTGATACGAATTTGTGTGCACGGCTCATCTTTAGATGATCGATTGACGTTGACCACTATAACTTTACCTTAACCCATAGGTACGGTCCTCGTTCAGGGCGAGTCACCTCTTCCGCTATTCGAGTACGTACTACTAGTCGGATGAGGGATAAAAAGGTAAGAGTGCTACCCAGAAATCGTCGAAAAAGCCGAGAACAATTTTGAGAAATAGTGGAATGCACGGCGCATCCGAAAGATGATTCCTCGGGACTTCAATCTAAGCACTTTACCTTCAAAACTAACATCATAACTTCGCCACTACAACTTCATATCGACATATTTTTTTATTTTCAAAATGTATAAAATCAAACAAAAAACAGCTCTCCAAAAGACCGTGGGCGTTAATCTGACCAAGCTGTCTCTCGGCCTCCTTTCCTGCTCTTTTTATTCTACACTTTTCTTAGTTCAACGGGGATAAGTGCTACGGAAGGTATTGCTCGTTAGTACTAGGTTGGTGCAAAAGTTCTCGGACATATGGGATACAAAACAGTTCATTTTATGTTATCTGAACAATAGCAAGAAGTCATTTGAAGTCGGCACCGTTAATATCAACGGTCTTCTCTTCTCTATATTATTTTTTTGACTGGAGCCCAAAATGATGGGGAAATCTTCTTCAAATTCAAGATGTCGCAAATGTTCGAGAACTTTTGCACCAACCTAATAGATGGTACAATATCCTTGAAAAAACTAGAGGTGTTGGTGTTGATCGATACTTTATGGTCGCGCCACTATATTTTGTTTTGATTTCATTTCATTTGTTTTCTTTCGATTGATTTTCGCTACTCTTTATACCAGTAAACATTTTAGCACGTCTGTAAAAAGGCCTTAAAATAAATGAAAATAAATAAAAACTATTCCTATAGCTCTCATTTATCTATTCCTTGACTATGTTTTCGATTATCTTTTTTGCACTGTTCTTGTTCTGCGGTAGTTATAACGTTTTCGGATGAACTTGTGTGTTTGTTCAAAGTGCTTCTTCGTTTCATGTGAAAGTACAAAAATCTACTTTGTATTTTTAGCTAAGTGCTCCTCAAGTTCTTTTCAATAATAGTTGAGCTTTGATGTCTCAATTTCGTCGGAGTTGGTCGACTTCGTCATTGAGCATATCACTTTGCGAAATGAAACTAAGTGCAAACGCCCAGCGCCTCAGGCATTATAATTTATTTTTCGTTAGAACAGCGGCCATTTTAGGCGAACGTGACTTATAGTGAGCTTATAAAGTAGATTAAAACGTCTGTTTTTCACATCGAGCAATCAAAACTGTCTAGGAAGCTGAAAACAGCGGCTTGTTCAGTTGAGTCGAAGAGTGCTGCCTCACTCTTATAGTTTATTCTGTTCTTAAAGCAAAAGTTTACTTATTTATTTATTTGTTTGTTTATTCAAATTACCACTCGCTGATATATAGTAAAGGTAATGGTGAGGCTGTCGGCGTTGTTCAGAACCCTAAGGACGCGCCACGCACTCGTCCTCCATTCAGAATTATAGAAACATGGTGAATGTGTATTTGGCCTATGCAATGACTTGCTGTGGCTATACCATGTCGGTGTCCCTACCTTCTCAGACATGTCTGGTACCAATTCACCCAACCACGAAGGGCTTGGTTGGCACGGGCGGGGATTGATCGCGGATTGACCGTGCGGGTGGAAGTAGCGCCTCTTACCACTGTACCACGCACGCCTTCCACAAATCTGCGTCTGTCGCAAATAAGAGTAAAGAACGGTAGTGTTTGTCTGCCTCAGAGTTGCACTCTTCAAATAGGGACTATTATCTACAATGGAGCTTTCTATTTAATTAGTCGGACGTGTGATGCAAACATGTCGCTCCCATCTGCTCTTCAGAATGCCCTTCGGAACTTCAGCAGCTTCAATAATTTATTTATAGTTTATTTTTCTATGTCCACATATGCAAGTGTTTTTTTTTGCATTTTGAAATCCATCCTCCTTCCCTGAGGGACCACCTTTTCATGGAAATCTCAGGAGATCTCCTGTCGGAAAAGACAATAAATCTAGAAACCAATTTTGCGAAAAATTGCACGCGATTGTTCTGTAGATGTGGCTCTTTTTTGTTCTTCTGTCTTCTTTTTTAGTTTCCAATCTCTGTTCTTATTTCAGTTAATGCACTTCCATGTTTTCAAAACTGGTTTAGATGTCGGTGAATGGAGATTTAGGTGGAGAATAAATAAGGTATAATAGGACTATAAGGCATGGAAAGCAAAGAAAATCAAGCGAAAAACTCACATGCATATTATTTGCCTTCCTTCTCATCTTTCTCTTCTTCTTCGTTGCCGCGTTCTTCTTCTTCTTTATCTTCATTCCTTCTCTTTTTCTTCGTTTCACCCTTTTCTTCCTCTGTTTTTCACCCTGCTCCTTCCCGAATTTTCTCCTTTCTCAATCCTCCTCTTCTTATTCCTTTTGTTCTTCTTTTTCTTCCTCCTCTTTTCCTCCTCTTCTTCGCCCTTCACATCCTTCTTCTATCTCTTCTTCTTCTTCTTCTTCTTCTTTTGATCTATCGTTTTCTACTCACCGTCACCTGTTTCGTTTCCGTTTTTTTTCCGTTTACCGTTTCTGTTTTTTCTTCTTCTCTACATTCATTTTTCTTCTCCTTTTGCTCTACCTTCCTCCTCTCCCTCAGCTTCTTTTGTTTTTCCTTTTTCTTTAAACTGATTTTCTTTCGCATAACATTCCATTTGATTTTCTTTTGCTTCTTGTCCTCTTTTTCTTATCCATTGCCGTATTCTTCTGGTTCCCACTTATTTCAGTTTTTTGATCTATTGTATTTATTTTTATTTCACTTACAGTCCTTTTATCTGTAGTAGTCCACCTATGTCGTCGTCATGCTGTTCTTTCTATTCGTATAATCTCCGCCTGATGTGTATCCGTCTGTGTGTCTGTTTGTCCAACCATTTGTCGGTCAACTGAAATTTTCCGCCCACGTATCGATCCATAAGTCATCCCAGACAGAACTTTTGTTTCCGTCCTTTGTCTTCATCTTTTTATCTGTATTTCTTCCTTCCGCTCTCTATTTATTTATTTACTTATTTATTTATTTCTTTATTTATTTATAATATACACTACAAGGTGCGCCCAAACTGTAGTTGAACAGGCAATCGAATCAGCTCAATTGATAGAATGGTTAAAGTGGAGGAAAACACAAAATTGAACGCTGTAAAACCTGAAATTATCAGAATCTAACAAAATTGAAAAGAAAAAGGTAACATTTTTGGTTTCTTTTTCTTCTCTGACGTGGGTCTTAAACTCGCGTAAACAAATAAATAAAATAAATAAATAAATACTAAAGTAATACTAAAAGAAAGTAGCAATGTATCTATATATTTAGCTCTTTTTTCTCGTTTGGTAATTAAGGGTATACTTTTTTGTTTACCGAGCTGTTGCTGTCCTTCTACCACGAGGGTACCACGAGGGGTACGGGTCGTGGATGAGGACATTTTTGTTGATCCTGTGGGTCTTTCAATTTATTGAAAATCTAATATAATGCCATTACCCTTCATAGTATATCATATAGCTCATTTAGGTCAGTACATATGCACTCATTCCAATATTTCATTTATTTTCTTTATTGGGTCATTATTATTATCAAAACATCTCTGCCTGGTATTTAGATTCCCCAGTAATCTTTACCCGCCTAAGCTTGGTTTGTCCGTAATCTTATTTATTGGTTCTTAGAAGAACCTTCAGGTCGCTATGACTCTCTTTATTATTTTTCTAATATTTTGAATGTTAGTCTATGGTTTTTAGTCATTATCACCTAGCCATTGATATAAGGCGTGCTTAGTCCAGTGGTGAGAGGCTCTACTTTCACGTGCACGATCGAGCGATCGATCCCACCCGAGCTCATCAAGTTCTTCCTCTCTCTGGCGCCAGGTAAATTTTTACCAGACTAGCCTTTGAAGTAGAGGACGTTGACTCGGTAAAGCAGGTGACTAATAGCATATGAGTGTTTACTATACCCTTACCGTTTTAAATGGATGACGAGTGCATGGCGCGTCCCGTAGGAGACTGACCAACGTCGGTCTCTTCTCCTTTACTTTTTCGTTTACATCTTTAAGTGTGATACACGAAGGGAGACGTTGATGTTTCATAGTTCAGTAACCACTCTATCCTTCATGTTTTTACCTTCCAGGGTAATTTATTACCCTCATGTGACTGAAGCAATCAGAAGGGCGTAGTTAGACGCTAAAAACAACCCCGATGGTTTTGAATTTTCGTTTTACCTGGGTAGGTGATTATGTTGAATTCCGACTAACATTCATTCCCAAACAATAATATTCAACAGATGCAAAATCGTCGGATTAAGCCATGCTCTTGGCATGCAGTAGTTTTTGTCGAACCTTTGAATGTGCAGTTTAAGAAGGCATGATTATGCTGAGATTAACTCTCCCCGTTTAATTTCCGCCATGAATTTTGGTTCCCAGAGTAGCAATTTCATAGAGCGTGCGAAGTTTCCGGATTGCGCTGTGCACTTGTCATGCATCTAGTTTGTCGAACGTCTGCACAATGAACTCTAAAGAAAGTCATAAATAAGACCAAAATCACCTTTTTTGTTCTGTTTTTGAGGGGAAATTCGGCAGTATACCTTATAAAAATGTAGGAAATAAGCCGCGATTCACTCGACGGTTGTTTTTGAACGAAGAAAACAGAGGAATTACCTATTCGATGTGCGGAATTATAGGTGACTAACAACGGCTCCGTATGTGGGCAATTACAATTGAGGCTTAGGCTCATCACTAATGGTTGCCGTCGGCGTTTCGTAGACGCGCTATTTCCTGTTTTACACTCTATTGTTTACTTTATTTCGCTTACTTTATTTCATCTTAAGTTCCGGAATTGACGTTCAAATGCAAACTCTCTGGATTGAGCCATGCACTAGGTTGGCACTCGCTTTTGTAGGTCATTTGAATGTGTATTACTTAAAGGGCCATCACTCAACCATTCTCTGGTCTACTATCCTGACAATGGCTATTGGAGAATCAATGGAGCGAAAAAGTGAATGTTTCACTTCCATTTGTTTGCTTGTTTGCCCAACCGTTTATTTTTAATGATTACTTATTTTAATTACCATACCTTAAAACACCCTCTACACCAGCTCGTGAAAGAAAAACACGTAGCAAAAAGCTACGTATTAAGAGTTGGAACCCGAGAGAAATCAAAAAGCGTTCAAAAGCCATTATTTTCGTTTCATTTATTTCAATCCAACACAGAACAAAAGCAACCAATCACCAATAGTGAACACTGTTGGACACTTAGAAAACTAAGAACGAACACTAACGAACACTAACGTGCAAGGAAAAGTTTTTACAAATATTATGAAAAACAGATTCTCTTAGTGCTTGGGACCCACCAGAGAACCTCTTACATAAGGTAAGAGAAAATTAAAGGAGGTAAACTAAAAGAGAAGGAAAGAAGAAGAAATAAAAAAATAATAATTTCTTTTAATTTATTGACGAGATGATAAATCGGCAGAAGATAGCCAGCAGACGATATTGCAGCCGCTTGACGGCAGGGAACTACGAAGCTTTATTTAGCACGGTAACTTTTGAAGATTAGATAATGTTCAATTCATCTAATCCCATCTGTTGTTATACTGAATAGGAACCTCACCCTTCTCCGTTTCACCTTGCTTGTAACTTCCTTTTTCTTTCTTTTTCTCTTTCGCTTTCTATTTTTTCCGTCATTGCCCTCGAACAATAGCAGTTTCACGTGGCCTGACTCAAAAGTATCCGTCTTTGAAACACCTGCATGGACGAGAATTTCGAAAAAGCAGACTTTTAAAGTAAACAAAGTGACAAGACCGGAAAAGCAGAGAACTTCCACAGCCATTGTGGCTGGTTCGGTGGGCCGCTATTTTGTGCATTTTCATCTCCCACTTTTCTGGGATTTTCTCTCATCATCCACGTAAATACAAACAATCACAAAAATTTCCGGTCCGATGTCAGTGTTTTGCGAATAACCTAACATCTCCAAATATATATGTCAATCACAAAATTTGTTCGCAATTGCAAAAAAAACCATAGGTAAAGGTGCCGGCGTTAATCAGTTCCCTAAGAACGCGCCATGCATTCTTCTTCCATTCACAATCGTAAAGACATTATGACTACCTTTTTGGTCTATAAAATGACTTGAGGGGCTAGCGGCTAAACCAGTTCAGTGTCTTTGCCGTCCCATTTAAGTCTGCTACCAATTTACCCGACCCTGGAGGGATTGGAGACGTGGTTAGCCCGGGCGAGGATCGATCGCTCCATCGTGCCGGTGTCAGTAGCACCTCCTACCACCGTACTTGAGAAAAATTACAAGTGAAGGAGAAAATTACAGGCATATTGTTATTATTCCGCTATAAATAGAATAGTGAAGAGTCCAAGGTTTTTATTGTTATTTTATTATTATTTTTATTGTGAAGGTTCTCATGATATTAGTATTTCACTATAAGTGGAATAGTGAAGAGAAGGTCGAAACGTCAGGCCGTTAATAACTATTCTACCTAACAACTTCGGCAAGGCATAATAACATTATTAACACTAGAATAGTGATTTTTATTCAAGATAACAGTGGGATAGTCTAAATGTTGATTAATTTTCAGAAGTCACGGTGTGGAATCGTTCTACCCTGAGGCTATTCGTTTCTTTACCGTCACATGTCGACTTGATTTCTTTGTCGTTGACGACGCCGTATTCACCATGTCGACAACAAATTTGTAGCGCCGGTAATCGTCGGTTTTGTAGCGCCGACACGCGGAGGCGTCCATCCTCCGCGCAAAAACAAAACATTTTTGATAAATTTGTAGCCGACAACTGATCTTTGCAACAAATTGAAGTCGATGAAATTCTCCACTTCCGCATTAATTTCTGAGAAACTTGATTATTTTTGTATTTTTCTGCTTTTTTGTCTCGTTTCAGTGATCTACGAGGATCCAAAGAACATGTACCAATTTGTATGGTTACATTTATGAACAACGAAATCACCACGTTCTACTGCTCTCAAGAGTTGGGGTATCTGTTACCTTGAGTCCAAGTCACAATCTCAGCCAGCCAAAAATCAGCATCCTTGCTGCGCTACTACTGCCAGATACGATACCCTGACGGTGTGGTGTACTTTTGTCTAAACCCTGAGTTTACTTCGCCACACGTTGATGAATCGCTGTGAATTGGCAAGTCGAGGTACATGTAAAGGTTTACGGTGTATTTTTAGGGCGCGCAAGGCAGAGGAGTATTAGAAAGCGCTGTTTTCACGAGTGCAGGTGAGCGATCGACCCTCGCCGATGATAACCAATATGCTTCCCTCCGAGATTGGGTAATTTTTTACCCCACTTGCCTAGGAAGCTTCTGCAACGGTTCTCTTTCGCAAGCCGTTGTATATGGCAAATAGGTATTCATGATGAGTCTAGCGGAAGTAGAGTGCATGGCGCGTCCTTAGAGGCGCTGGCTAATACAAAGTAATGAATCAAAGTATTTTTACCGGAAGTAATTCGTGGAAAAGGAAGTAGACGGAGATAATATTTCATTGAATCACTTAGGTAAAACAATTAATTGTTAAGAGGTTGACATTTTATTGCCCTTTTAGTCGACGAAGTTGGGGTAAACTGTACGAGTTACCCTTCAAAGCTGCCTGAGGCAATGTTTCTGTCGATGCGTTGCAATTTATCAGACGAGCATTCCGCTCTAAAGGTCAGACTCTTTTCATCCAACTTCGATTTACCCTGTTTTTCTGGGATCGGGTGAATGAGACGTCGACGAGGAATTGGCATGCACTCGGGTCTTGTAGTTGCCTCAGGGCATCTTAATTAGGGTTGCGTTCAAATTTACTCAATTTTCCTTCGGCTTTCTAGATTTTTTCACCAATGTTGGTCAGATTCAGGTCAATCTAACCCTAAAAATGGTAGTATCTAGACTCTACACCTAATAGTTCGACAGGCATCATGAAGAGGTATTAGCTGAAAAGTAGTAGGTTAAGATAAAGTGGTCGACCTTGATCGGCCTCCTAAGGTTGCGCCACGCATTCGACGTGTATTCATAATCGTAGAGGCGTGGTTGAGGTGTATTTGACCTATACAATGGGATCGACCACTACAACAAATCAGTGTCTTTACATTCCCAGACAGGTCTGCTACAAATTTATCTGACCTTGGGGAATGGTTCGCTTGACATGGATCGATCACTCGACCTGGCAGGTGGATGAAGCGTCTGTTACCACTACACTACGCGCACTCTTCTGTTGAAATCGAAAAATAAATTACAATTAATCAGTCAGAGCTAAGTCAAGGTGAAAATTTTCAGCTGTTAAGAATTTTTTCTGATTTTTTCTTTTTTTCCTTCAGAAAAAGGTAAAAGAGAAGTGACCGACATTGATTATCTTCTTTGCTCTTTCTTTCTATGTACTTTTGCTTTTCTCTTTTATCTGAATTTTTTCTCTTCCTCTTTTTTCTCCATTTTGCTGTTAATTGCAGAAATATTCGATTTTAGACTGGAAACCTCAAAAAGAACTCGAGAAACTAATTCAAAGGCACCAATGGGTTAGAACATACCCAAATATGATCCCTAGTTCAGGGTAGACTGTCCCTCTCTCTCTCCATATTCATGGAAACAAATTTTTCTAGTAACGCCATTTAAGAACGTAATCGCAGCCATAAGAATAGCTTTTCTTGTTTTCACGATCGAAATTACTCGACGCCAATGTCCTCCTTAGTATTTATCGCCCAAGACGCTGAACACCTTTCCACACCAAACACCATTGTTCCACATCTGGCGTCTGACGACCACTCGACAACACCACGCGGTAACTCGTCCACCTCTGGGTCCTCTTCGTGGATCCCGCGGATTTCACTCCGATTGACATGAGCTTTTGTTTGGTATACGACTAATCCCATTGTTCGCCGGCTCAATAAAATCGGCCGCGATTAGTCACTCGGCTCTGGTTTTTTACTTCGCTTTTAATTTTGGTAATGGAAACGCCGGCCACAGGCTGAAGCAGTTTTTTGGTTAAGCAAACTTGATTTAGCTGTCTGGTCGCATGTGAATTTGTGTGGTGGCTTAGCGGTAAGAGACGCCACTGAAACCTACATGGTCGAGAGATCGATCCTCGCCCAGGATAACCAAGCCTTCCATTCCACTGGGATCGGGGAAATTTGTACCAGACCTATCTGGGAAGACAAACACTGACTTGATGTAGCGACTGGATCTAGAAATTCATTGTATAGGCCGAATGCGCATTCACCATGTCTTTACGAATCTGAACCGAAGACAAGTGCATGGCGCGGGCTTACTCTACCTTCACTTTTAGCTTTAAAATATTCGAATCGACTGAGATTTCCCATTCCAATTTGTGCACTTTTCGTTATTTATCCCTTATCAAGGATAACTATCACAATTATTGATTTTTCCTAGGAATTGCGTCATTATGTTCTACAATTTCGTCGGCTAATTCTGGCCCTTTTCGGCTTCTTCGGGGAATGTCATTTGAGATTGTCGGCATGATTACTTCCTTGTGAGAATGTCAGCTACGTCAGCTCGCTTGGTTCAGTCCATTATCTTCCTGCAGTTGACGTACTCAAGTTTTATTTTTCGGAGATCAATTGTTAATTGTCTCATTTTTCCAGTCGTTCTGTGATGCATTGTATGTAGTACATTCTATCGAAAAAACATGTCGGTAAAATTTAAGTTGCCAGTGAAATTCGAAAATAGTTTCTGTTACAAGGATTTCCACTACTAACTTTTTCACCACCCAATAATTAGGTTTTTGTATTTTTACGTTTGAGACTGTGCCACATCGAAGAAACGGAACATTTTCGAAATGTATCGAATATTTTGCAATTTTTGCATTTTTAGGTGTTTTGAGTTTTCAGAAACCTCGAAGTTCTAGCAGAATTTCTCTGTGATTTCTTTATTTATTTGTATATTTATTTATTTATTTGTTCATATATTTATTTTATTTATTCAAATATTTATTAGTTAATATATTTATCGATATATTTATTGTTACGGCGCATAGAGGTTTGCCAATTATAAAAACGGAGATTAATATACAAACAGACCATGTCATAATTTGAAAAAAAGAACTCAAACGAGTAGACAGCTAAAGCGGTAAGAAAAGATAGAGAAAAGGCTAAGACCAGGCAGATTGGCAACCAATCATTTCTGGCTTGGAGTACGTAGGTAGACAATATACCGGAGTTTCGGTTATTGCCTAAGTGGCGATTTTAAAAACAAGTTCAAAGATAAAGGTAAAGATGTCGATGTTGGTAAGTCTCCTAATTGTAAGGATCCGCCACGCATTCAACTTCCATTCAGAATCGTAGAGGTATGGTGAATGGCCTATACAAGGACCTGCGGGGGCCAGCCGCTATACAAAGTCAGTGTCTTCACCTTCTCAGACGAGTTTGCTACTAATTTACCTGTCCGGTGAAAGGCTTGGTTAGTCCGGACGAAGATCGATCGCTCGACCGCGCCGGTGTCAGTAGCGCCCCTTGCCACTGTATCACATGCACCGGAATTAGCATAAATATAATCTTTTTACACGGAGTTATTCAATATCAGACACTACCTTCTGAGCTTCTAGACTGCGTTTGTTATTTGCGCCGTTCACCATGTAGAGAGATGTTATGCCGTTCGCTGAAACATTAACTATGCCGGTCTGTCGGCGGCGGAAAACAGAGAAATTCTTACGATACAACAGATCGTTGATGTCTGGTCATATTTTCTGCGATTGTAGAGCTGTTTGGAAGTTTTGAAAGCCAAATGACGAGTTTCCGTGTTCGAGAAGCTCTGATTTCCTCTATTAAGAATTCAAGAAAAATAAATAAATGACCAATAAGATCATCGTGGTTGAGCATCATTCTTTACCGGATCGATGGCAGTGAACTGTGCTTCACAATGATAACCTTATCGGTCAGTTATTTGTTCTCATTAAGTTACGAATAAAGGAAATCAGAATCTGAGATGAACACCAACTTTCGGGTCACCCTAATAATTTAGCTTTGGGCTATTTTCCGCTCATTCATCCACTCGTTCGTTCACTCTTTCATCACATCATTCGCTCATTTGTTCGTTCTTCCATTCATTGCGTTTCATTTTGTTTTTTTTCATTCACTTCTCCGTTTGTTTAAGCTTAAGAATGAACGGTAATTTCATTGATTCAAAAAGGGAATGGTTTTGTAATTGCAAACTGAACTCTGAGATTTTGCTTTTTGCCCCCTCAGTGGAGAATTGAGAAGGCTCATTGAATTTGAACTGAAGTAAAAAACAAGTTGTTGATAAAGTTGACAGTGAAGATAATTCAATTTGTATATTAAACTCGACTTTTTCCTGATGAATTGAGGTTTTACAGTGTTCAATTTTGTGTTTTCCTCCACTTTAAACATTTTATTAATTGAGCTGGTTTGATTGCCTGTGCAGTTTGGGCGCACCCTGTGGTGTACATAGTGAATAAATAAATAAGGAAATAAATTTTTTCTATATCTTCTTTCTAAGCGGTGCTTTTTTGCTCTCTTGTGGTCACTCTTTTTTTATTTTTCTTTCTTTCTTTCTTTCTTTCTTTCTTTCTTCGTTTCACCGATTCCACCTACTTATCCCCTTCTCTCTCTCTTTTTCTTCTCTTCACTCTCATTCTCAATCTCTCTTCTTCTTCTTCGGTTCCAGATCCTTTCCCTCCCCTTTCTTCTTTTCTTCTACTCTCCCCGTCGTCCTCATTTCCCTCTCCCTTCAAACACTGTCCTCTCCTTTTTCTCTCTTTCATTTTTTCATTAGTTTCATTCAACCTTCTTCTAAAAGTATTCACCCTCACCTTTCTCGTCCTCCTCGTGTCTCTTCTTCGCTACTTTTCCACTCACTCCAGGGCCCGGATTCATGAACGGGCGAGGGGCCTCCGAAACCCCGTCGGAGATAAACCCACTCGATACCGTCGAGGTCTCTCAAACCCTGCCTCATCGAGAGGTGTAATAGACCCGCGATAAAATTCGATTAAAACCCGGCGTGCGTTCACGAATCTCGATTTGCACGCCGTTCTGCGCATATACTGGGGTTTATCAGGAGGTTACCAATGATGAATCTGGGCCCAGATTTCATCCCCTAGTTCTTCTTTCGTTCATTCTCCTCTTGAATCTTCCCTAGCTCATCCTTCTCTTTCTCTTTCTTTCTTCCATGTCACTAACTGAATTCTTCTCATGTCTAGAACGTGTGTTGTTTGTTGATTGGCGGGCCTTGTGCAGGATTCCTTGCAGAATGCAGTAATCCGTCGACATTCGACGTCAGAGCAATTCAAAAACGTCGAGGAAATGCAAATCGGTTCGATACGCACACGACTTATCATTACCGGTAATCCTCTCAAATGGACAAGCTTCTCACCTCGATTGAGGAAAAGCTTCTCTACTCAACACCCCTCTTAATCTGCTGCTCAGGTAAGCACGACGCTCGTGCTCTAGAAAGACCACCTCAGGCTCTGATTAGCTCCTACTATCTGCTTCAGTGAACTCCCTAACGATGCTCCTCGTTGGCCCCCAAGGCTCCTTTCGTCGTCGTCGTCTTCTTCTTCTTCTTCCGAATGCCCTATTCAGCATACTATCTTTCTAGTAAATAAGCGAAATTGGGTCCCGCCGCGATTGCCGTTACCGTACTCTTGGTGACGTATTTCAACTGTTCCTCGCCGTCTTTTGCTGCATGCTTTTTGTTCTTTGTTTTATTTGTTATTAGAAATATTTCGCTTTATGTTTCCTACTATTCATCAGTTCATTTGGCGGCCTGCAGGCCGCTGAATTGCTGGTTGTGAAATAAGTTGGCCCTTGGAGTGCGCTCATGGTGAACATGAATGTGCGGCGCGTCCTTAGGGACCCTTATTTTCCTTCTTTTTACCTTCTATTTTTTTGCCTTACGAGGATGGTAGATAAGAGGTTTCGTAGTTAGTTTTTAACGTTTCGACCCGTCCGTCGTCTTCAGATGGATCTTCAATTGCGAGAAATCCTGTCTTAAAGTTCCTCTGAAGCCTGATGGGTCTGGATAGGAATGAAAAATAGACTTTAAATCTGCAAAATGTAGTAAAAAAATCTACTTTTTTCTTTGTGATAAGGAACCTACTTCTACCTAAATTATCGAGCGATCGATCCCCGCCTTGGCTGAGGAAGCCCGCAATCCCTCCATGGTCGGGTTAAATTTTACCGGCGACCACGGCTGTCTTGTCGAGCAGCCTATTTCTCCTACTTTATATTTTTTCTAACCGATTCCTGCTGGCCACGGAAATCTGGCTTGTCAGTTTTTTATACATAATTTCCTCTCCATAATTTCTTCTCTGCTCCCTCTGTTCCTTTCAAATCGAATTCTGACGAGAACTCTCTCGAAGTCTTTCCTCTTTCTTCAACCTTCAAATCTCGGCATTCGTGTGAAAATTCCTACTGGTATTCTTATGCCTATCGAGATCATTAGTAGGTATTCCTCGACTCATGTTTTTTCTCCTCCATCTTTAGATTTATTGCGTTTTTCCTACAAGAGTTCCTTACCAATATAATCTACTTCTGTATGGTTTGTTGATATGAATTTCCAACAAAAAACGATTTTTTCTAGGTGCATTTCTTTTTTCCATTTTAATCGTTGAGCTGTTGGCCGTCCTTCTTGTTTTTTGTCTCGGCTACTAGCTTCTCTACAAAATCCAGGCACTGCCTGCGGGGCTGAAAAGATCTTTTTTCACCTAATCAGGGAAGCCTCATTTTTCTTGTTGTTTTTTGAATGTTTCACCTTTGATTCCTCCTTTCTCTCCTATCGTTTCCTGTGCCTTCACTTGTTTTTCAAACGTACTTATCAAATTATTGTTTTGTTTTTTTAAACGTATTTATTTAATTCAGCCGGTGCCATGATAGAGGCGAGAATGATCAAAACTACACACCCCACTACCATTGATGATAATGGCAACCATATAATATGTATAATGTAATATAATGAATACAATGTATATCAGACCACTTCGGCTGCGCTCTGAACATTTAATTCATTTTATTGATCGAATAGCTCAATATTTTGGCTCAATTTCAATCGTGTTGACATATCATGGAGGCCGTGAACTTTTTTCTAGAATACAAAAAACGGGTAAACATTGCGAGTCAGTCGAATCCTTGGCCAATATTTTGGGATGCACAACTCCTATATGCAGTTTACCTTTCATGTTTGTGGTATAATATTTGCCTATTTTTATATTTCAACGAAATACTCGTTCGGTTTTTGATTTGTCGTTACTTTTGGATCGATACCACCTTCGTTTTATGAACTTCCTTTTCTGTCTTATTTTCGTTCTTTTCAGCTTTTTCTTCTGTAGAAATCTGCCGAACGGATGTTTCTATAAACTATCAATCACATGTTTGATTTGCTCTAAGATTTAATTCCAAATACGATTTTGAAAAAAAAATTTCTTATCTCCTTTTCAATACCAGATTCGATTTCGTGCACTTTCCTCACGTCGTTTTGAAGGAATGGACGAGCCCGAAGTCCTTCACACGCGAATTCACCTGAGATTTTGAATTATCGCCACTCATTGATGGAACTCACGACCTCCATCTTTTAAATGAGTTTTTCTGCCAATCATTCTCACTTCAATGCTTCAAACCATTTATTCTCTTTGATTTCAGCTCTGCCTTCGATATATTTTTCGCTTTTATGGCTTCTTCATAGGATTTCACGTAATATAGCCGAAGAAGGCGGTGATCTTGGCAATCTTACGTTATGTTACCAGCTTCTTTTCGTTGTTGATCCGCCGTCGTAAATAGTAGAAATGGAGCAGGAAGCCATCTTCGATCCGTAAGTCTCACTCCTTCGAGAATGTTCTCTAGAAACTGTATCTCCTTATAACTTGAGATCATATTTTTCGAAAAATTGTTGCTCACTGGAGACCTTTTCTCGTTATTTTTTCCATACTAAGGTATCATTTCAAGAAGTTTTCCCAGAGCAAGTTGGAGCTAATCCTACTAAGAAGGAGAACCCAATCAGTTACCCTCAAAGAGCAGTAGGTAACCCTTCACAGAAACATCTTCCGCACCGAGTCTCCAGGGCGAAATAAAGAAAATAAATTGAATAAATATTTCGCAAAAAAAAGTAAAGGAATAAATTAAATAAGTGTTTCGTATATTAGAGAACAAAAGTAATTCTGTTTATATTATAGAGTTGTAGACAGATGCCGATAAGCCAAGATTGAATTCTGATCGAACTGATTGATTGAACTATGATTGTGCTCATTTTTTCGAGTGCACGTGACCTCGACCACATTTCAAATAATGCAAAACTAAAAATAAAACGGTCAGCGTTGATCAATTTCCTTAGAATGCGCCACGCACTCGTCCTCCATTGAGAATTGTTCAGACTTGGAGAATGTGTATTTGGTATACCAAGTCAGTATAGTGACCTTGCCAGGCAAGTCTAGTTCCAATTTACCTGATCCCACGAGATGGAAGGCCTGGTTAGCCTGGGCGAGGATCGACCACTTGAACATACGGGTGTAAGTGGCGCTTTTTACCCCGCATCACACCTATCAGATAATGTAGACTCAGAGAAATACAGTGGCGGACGTAGCGCAACAATAAAACGGCGGTACCATCGCTATTTTGCGCTGAAAGCTGCCGTTTTGGGGTCCACGCGTGGTGACCAGGTCGGGGTCTGCCCCATTTCATATACACCGCATGCCCAAAGGGGTCCCCGCGTGGTAGCCTACAAACAAGGAAGCAGATGGGCAAGGAGTAAAAGATTAAAAAATCGCTTGCTAACAAGTTCCACGAATATGAAAAATTTGTATATGCAAAGGTAGAGCTCAAGCTGCTGAGTTCAAATATGAGCTTATCTTTACGAATGAAACAATTTCGAAGAAAATATAGAAAAACGGCGGTTTCTGCGTAAGAAAGCGCCGCGGGCGCCGTTTTATCGTTGCGGCACGTCCGGCACTGTAGCTGTTATAGCTCCAGGAGTGGATGTGCTGGAGCAGCGAAATCCAGGCTGTGAATCAGTAATCAGAATTTGTTTTTCATTATTTCACGTCTCACGTCACGATCCTGCCGAGCTTCTATTTGCCAAGTGCCAGTCGGTTGGGCCGACGTTGGGTCGGCCGGTTCCCATCACATCATCTCAACGACTTCGAAATTTCCCGAGAGCATTTTTGAGAGGGTAACTCGTCCCCAGCTCAGGTGCGAAAGGTGTACTGTCCCGGAATAGGGAGAGGTTGCCTAGTTTAGACGAGTTTCCTCGTTATTTTGGTCCATTTTCGCTTACGACTTCGCCATATGTTCGGTTTTCTGTGCCCTTTTCCTGTGTGTGAAGTTAAACGTATAGGCTTTAATTCTTGTGCTGCACTTTGGTTTGTGAGGACTTCTTCGATTGTTTAACTCCACGTCTATTTCTATATACCCTCCTGTATAGATACCTCCAAAAATGAACTAATCCGACTTCCGAAATTTTCTCTCAAAGGCACCCTTCCGTTCTAATTCAGTGGATATTCCGTGTGAAGTTCTGTCCCAGCGGAAGTCGGTGCCTCATGAATTTTTTTCATAGACGCTCATTAATCAACGTTTTTTGCTCTGTTGAAGGCGTTGAATAAAATTATGAATTTTCCATAGCTGGGTAGATAAAGTCGAATAATCATGATGTCATCGTTAGCTCTGACTTCCGTCGAAGGCAAAATTGACACTGGAAGTTTGTGTTTATTTAACTTTAACTATAGCCAGAAGCCAGGCTTTCTGGAACATCTGCTTTCTGACAAATATGATATGATATGACAAGTTCATTTTAGTTGTTTTTTCCCTTTTTCTGCCTAACTAAATTCTAACTTGGCTTTTCCTTTTAACTTTCGCTTTTGACGATTTTAAACTTCAAACTTGAAATTTTTTCTTTCCAAGCTTCAAGCTTATTGCTAACTATGTTTGACGTGAAATTCCAGTTTTATTATCGCTTTCTGCGGGTTACAGTTATATATACTAGAATATTGATAATAATAAAAATGTATTTGAATGAGAATAACCTCACAGATTCCACCGTTTGAGCTCTTGGCTCACTGTTAGTGATATAAACGAGTGATTTTCTATAATTAGTAATTTCTAGTACTGGCTCTATTCACTTATTTATTTATTTATTTACCCCATAGCTCGCCATCCAATTTCGCATTCTATCTAAGTAACCGTCTTTTCCGTCTGGTCACCATTTTTTCAGTCAGGGCAACTAAGCTCTTCCTACAAAGAGATGATGTTCCAGGAGCAGCAGTCTCTCCCTCTCTCGTTCATGTCCTGCCTTCTTTGGTGCTACTTTTTTTCTAATAAAAAACCGACATCTCAAAGTGGTCTGTTGGATACAAATCGCCTCGGGGAAGGTCGTATTGGTGCATTAGAGAATGAAATTTCCGAGAAGTGCACCTCCAGTGGCGTCTCCATTTTCTTAGCTTGCACTTTTTGTCTATCATCGGTGTTTTCTGCTACCTAAAGGATCTATGATCCTCGTTTATTTTAATTAATTTTTTACCAAAATGCTATTCATTTTACCAAAGATTTCGCACACTCTAGCGGACTGACTAGTGTCCGCCTCAGTCAATATTTTAAAAATTTCACTACACTTTCTTTGTTATTGGGTAGATCACGTTCTTTCAATTCCAGCCATGTCTTCTTTAGTCAATAAAAATAAGGTTAGAAATATGTAGTTACGACTGGGATACGGTAAAAACGATTTTTTTAGTTTATATCATGGTACTATGTACATGTCGCTTTCGCTTTCTAAAACAAGAAATTCTGAAGGCGCTTCCAGCTGATCTTGAAGTTTGTTGGAGTTTGAAACTTTTCACTCTTTTAAGCCTAAAAGATTATTGAAGATGATTTAGTACCTGAGCTACCTTAAATTTTTTCTCAAAAAAATATGAAAATAAAGCGTTTGTTGATGGACACCCGCTTCCTTCAGAATTAATATGCTTTGCGCTACTAAAGCAAATGAGTTAGATGGCAATCGTGAGAACATCGAACTTGTGAGGGGCTGTTTATTTAATCATTTAATTGTTCTTCCAAAATTTTTGCTGCGGTTGATATCGTTTATATATTTATATAGTAAGTGTATATTTGTACATATCTTTTTTGTATTTTTATATATTCATATTTATTTGTATATTTTTATACGTTTTTTATGTATCATAATCTTATTTGTTTGTTCTTCTGTGGAAATCTGATCCGAAGCGTGATCACTTCGGTCATTCAGCTCGCTTTCATGACGTGTTGCGTCTTATAGTTAGTGATAAATTATCAGTTTTGTTATCTGAATCGTGTTAGCTACGGCGTCAAGGATCACTATAATTCACTTACAAAGCATTCAATGAAAAAGGTAATCAGCGGAGTAATCTGTAGCTACCGTATACTGGACCTATTTTCAGCTTGAATCGAAGCCCCAGAATTGCTAGAGCTGTGTTGTTATCAATGGATTTTTAGAGATTTTGTGCAACAGCGGAAGGAGCCCACGATTGGACGAGTTAGTTACGAGCTCTTGGTCAACATTACACTAATAATCGTATTTTTCAATAAAATTCCCTAAGCTTTTTCGTTTGTGTCCTATATTCCAATCTATTCTTTATTTATTCTTTACTCCCGTTGTTACGGTTCGCGTGGTACAGTGGTAAGAGGCGCTGCTGACACCCGCACGGTCGAGCGATCGATCCCGGGCCGTGCTAGCCAAGCCTTCCATCCCTCCGGGGTCGGGTATATTGGTACCAGACTTGTCTGGGAAGGTAAAAACACTGACCTGGTATAGCGGCTGGCCCCCGCAGGTGATTGTATAGGCCAAATACGCATCCTCCAAGCTTCTACGATTCTGAATTGAACACGAATGCGGCGGCGCGTCCTCAGGGGACTGGTCAACGCCGGCACCTTTACCTTTACCTTACCCATTGTTGCCCTCCTATTTAATATTTTCTATTTTTTCTTCTTTACGGATAAGGTGTTCAACGTAGCCATCGTTAGTGATTTTTTCGAATTCGGCAAATTTCAAATCAAGTTGAGCTTGATCATAATCAGTAGATCGGAGTTAACAACAAGTAATGAAACCTAAAAACATGGCTTTCTAGAGAATTTGTTCAATACGTTCTCCGCCTATTTAATACATCCTGAGGAGCTAAGAAACCCCAAAAAACTGCTTCCGGCGCCTGAGTCATGCTGATTTCTTTTTTATCATTTCACTTTTTCAATTCCAAAGTCGTCTTAGAATTCACATCTATTCACAGTTGTTACCTTTGTTCTCTAAGTTCCATTACACTCAGCCGGTCTTTTGTAGGACTCATTTCTATCAAACTGCGTCTAAAATTATCATTAAGAACAGATTTTATGTGGCTAATCTCTGTCGATCACTCTAATTCTTTTTGACTTTTGTACTTTTATCGATAAATCGGATATTCTCTCTATCAATACCTCTATTGTGTACACTTTTCAATGCACTTTCACTCAGCTGCTCCCAAATATTTGCTTTGACGCCCTGGATTATCTTTTTACTGATAGAAATCGGCAAATCCAGCACCTCTCAGCTTCTCAGCTAGCAATTGGACTGTTCTTTATCGTTTTTATTTTTCGCTTCGGAATAATCTAAATTGATCTATGACGTTTCCTCACAATGGCTCATGCTCCGTTTATACTTCGATTCATTTCAACTCGGAGTGTTTCAGCGATGCCCACATTCTCAGCAGAGCAGTTACGGTCGTTGTGTCCCGGTGTGCAGATCGACCCGACCAGCTCAGACCTGATCACCTTGCCAGGTAAGAAACTTCTACTATTCTCAAAAGAGGAGCGTGGTGCAGTGGTAAGAGGCGCTACTTCCACTTGCTCGGTCGAGATATCGATTCCCGCCCGAGCTAGCTGAACCTTAAATTTCCTTCGGAATTTAGCAAATTGCGACCAGATTTGTCTGGTGAGGTAAAACCACTGAGTTTGACGAAGGCTGGCTTTCGCAAGTGATTGTATAGGCCAAATATGCATTCGTAACGATTCTAACGATTGGAGATAGTAAAATTCTGAATGGAGGACGAGTGCGTGGCGTGCCCTTAGTGGGCTCATCAGCGCCGATCACATTATCTTGGCTTTTTCACCTAGTAATTTTAGCAAAAATCTTCTTCTGCAGACTAAGATGAGGTACTCTCCTGACAAAATTTGGACAATTAAATTAAATTTTGGGGTTTCTTTAGTAGGAGTCGGTGTGAAACCTTCGTTTTTCGACTTGTTTAGATTAGTGAGATGCGGGTTCAAATCCTACCTGCGTCGCGATTTTTGCGATAAATCTACCACACTCAAAGTATACTCTATTTTTTCCTATACATATCTAGGAGTAACTATTAGGAGAGACGATATAAAAAATTAGAATTTTAGAACTCCCTGCGGAATGTCTTGCGGTCAGCGACGCCTCTTCCGAGCCGGCCGAGTGGATGAAGTTCTCGATGGCGTTCGTGTTCGCCGCACTTGCAGTGATAGGCATCGTCGGCAACATTCTCGTCATCACAGTGGTGTTCAAAGTGAGAGGAATGGTGGGTTATTGATTGATTGATTGATTGATTTATTGATTCATTTACGGATTTCATTCTACGGCATTAAAAGGCGTGCTAAGAATCAAACAAAGTTGGTCATGAAATAGAACCACGACAAACAGTAAAAATATTTATCAGGTATTTGTTGTAGAGTATTGAGATCCGTTTACAAGGCGGTTACAATCTTACATCATAGAAATTTTTGATCAACTTTGCGTGTCTCATCCCTCTAAATTGACTTATTTATGCATTTGTATAGATTTACATTTTTCTTTCTAATCGTATTTGCTTTTGAACGAAAGAACTATGTCAATAAACGAGAACTCTGTTCAGAAACGAAAGGAATCGTCATTATTTATTTATATATTTGTTTATTTGAAATGCACCGAAGTGCGCACAATTCCGTGAATGAAAAACCATTTTATTCGTTTATTCATCTTCTAGAGAACTGAAGCGTGAAGAGAACCTTTTCCTGCACAAGTAAGGGTTAAGTTATACTGAAATTGAATTTCAGAAGAATAACTCTCTTTTTCATGTTCCTAATCATTGTCTTTTTGATTTGTCCAGCACTGGTAAATAACAAAATTAGGAAATATAAAAGCAAAATAAAGGAAAGAAATAGATAATGTAAGAAATAGAAAGTTGAACATATTCACGTCAGTCGCTAATTCAACATTTTATTGTTGTTACTTCAATTACTTGATGTATTCAAAAACTAATCGTAAAAACACTGCGCCTTGAAGTTTTGCTTACTTGTGGCTTTTGCGAAATTCAACCTTTAATACCGTCGAAATTTAGGCGTAGCCGGCGGGTTTTTTTTCGAATTTTTTTCTCGGCTTCGAGCAATTATTTTAATCGTTTGTTTGTTTTTATTGGTGCTCAATCGAAGGCGAAGTTGTTATGCTCGTTTTCATCCGGGATCAGCCTGCTTGGGTTGGAAAAACAGCCTTCGTTCTCGCCCCGCGATGACCAAACATCAACGTACCCATCTGCAAATATCCCCTTCATCGAGATGATGGTGCGGTGAACTTACAGTGAACAGGGGCTGAAAAATTCATAGGAAAAGCTTCCGGAGGGATTGCTTGAAGATTTTTATCGATTAGCTCGTGAATCGATCAATAAACTGGATTTACGTAGAAGCCTTTAAGAGAGTAGCATCCAATGCTGCTTCTTGAAATTTTCGGATTTACCCTCAAGAACCTCAAAGGGTAAGACCCATCTAGGGGATAGTATCATTAACCCATTGACGACAATATCGATTTTGGTGCGCGTGGTTCGTGGGACCGCGCCTAGTCCGTTGTGGCGGGAAATACCCTTGGCATCATCGGAAATAGTCCCATGGAACATACGGTTTTAAATTTTAAATTAAAAAAGCTAATTGATCTTATCTAAGCTAATTGATTGAGCTAATTGATTGTATTAAAAAACTAATCACCGGAGCGTAACTGTTGATTTGGGTCAGTCAAAATGTTGCTACATTAGTCTGCAAAATATTGCTTACTTGAAAATTTCTTTCACCATAATCACTTAAGCGAAACTGGAATATCTCTCGGCAAATCCAGGTTTCAGTCGGGATTGAATCCGTCTTACTTTCATGCATTCGGTGTATCATGCATTGGGTGTATTATAAGTTTTCTGGATTTCGAATCGGTTTTTTGAAACCAGCTTTGTGCCTTATATCCATGAAACTTTATGGAATGAGTGCATCTCTAGGTGACCATAACTATTCCCTATCACCCACTATGACATATTAGAAATATTAAACCGTGAAACATTTGATAGTTCTCCACCAAGTATTTTTATAATGCTGTCCCGCAGCATCATGGGACATTGTCTTCAACGTGTTAAATGTACATTTGTATTTATTGAAATTTCTATAGTTGCTGATTTTATCCTACTCTCGCAACCGCGTAGCGGCGGACGCGTAGCGGCCGCGGTGCGGGTCGTACCGTAATCTTACCGTAAAAGACGCGACATACAGTACTTTGCGGTCTGTGATTGGGCGCTGCACCGTAGTGCATTTCTACCGTAGGCCGGAGGGACGCGGCGCAGCTGCGACGCGGCGTACAGTAAGGGCTTGTTCAGACGACGCGCGTCGAAAATGCAAAATCGAAGCTCAATCGATAATTAACGCCCTTGATCGAATTTGCTCTTTTGCATTAGTGGCGCAGTCCGGTTGCGCCTCATATAGGCAAACTTACTGGTCGCTCGGGTTTTTTAGAAGGCTGCTATTCCTTATTAATGGAAATTTTGACAAAATTCACTTTTTTCGTTCAATTTCTTTCCTATGTGATTATATGCCTAATTTTTTTCGCCTATATGAGGCGCAACCGGACTGCGCCACTAACGCAAAGGAGCAAATTCGATCAATGACGTTAATTATTGATTGAGCTTCAATTTTGCATTTTCGACGCGCGTCGTCTGAACAAGCCCTAAAGCACGGTAAGCGATGCCATATTGTATACCGTAACCCATTAAAGCCAAACGTGTGCGCGCGGCTTGCGTTGCGACGCAGCCAGGTGACCTTTGTAATCAATAACAAAAACAAATTAATTAACAGATAGTAGCGTAGCGAATTCAAGGGAAAGAATTACGGGAGCAAGAGTTTCTTAAAACAGCGTTCTCAGTGTGAAAAAGAAGATTAAATTAAATTAAAATCACCAGCGTCCAGCTGTCGAGAAGCATGGATGGCAGATTCAAGTTGTAGGATTGTAGAACTTATTCCGTCCACTTTACTCTAATATTTTTTTCTCACTTTCGTCTATTAGCTGATTGTTAAATTTTTGATCCCTGGCAATCCTTGGCCTTTTAAATATCTGAAATTTGTTGATGTTTCCACATCGTCGAACTGATTGCGCTGAAAAAAAAAGCTCGTTGACTCGCTTTCGCTCGCCTGAAAAGATTGAAGCGATTAGAGCCAACTATGACCAATAATTCACTTTTCGAAATGGACCACAGTCGGGGGAAGCCTTGGAAGATGGGAAAGGAGAAGGAAACCCTTGGGGGTCGGCTTGTTCGATGTTTCAGCATCTTTTTATCTATTTACATAGTAATGAAGTCCAGTCGTTCTCTCAAACGCTCACTCGCCCCCTACAACCACGAGGGACAAGAGCCACTCGAGAATCACCACCGAGATCAGTGATTAGTCATCAGCGAGATCACTTGGAGGCTTTGGGTAGAACTAATAGGGTTACTGCTCAGCTGTTCTTGAAAAAAATTAAAATTTAATAACACCTGGAATTTCATTTGTAGGGATCGAGTCCAAGTCTTCAGTGTCAAATGGCTCAGAAACTAAAATTAAAAATTAATGTTTACCACTGTTCAGCTTGTCCAATTCCAACAAAAATATCAAAAAAGATCTGAAATTTAATAAATTGCACCTGGAATTTTATTTGTGGAGTCCGAGCCGGGATCTTTAAATTCAAAAATTAATATTTACCACCCCGTTATCACTCGCCGAACCCCAGCAGAGCAATTTTCCGGTAAATTTCTCTGTATCGCATACCCCTCTGACGCGGTAAATATTCGATACGCTATACATTTTTTCTTCTGTACCGAGTCTTTGACCAGAAAGTTGTGCACTTATGGCCACTGAACCCTCACGATTGTGGTATTTGTTACTGCGGTCATTGTGAATAAGAAACTACGACAGAGTTCGGTTGGATCACCGTATGATTTACCCAGTTTCGCTTATGAATCTGACTCTAAGTGACTAGAAACATTCCTTTCTTTACCTAGATTCTCTATAGTTGACGGATGTTATCCCTTGCTTACCTAACCGAGCGAACACCAGTTGGAGAGTCTGCGAGAGACGGGTGCATGGCGTATACCGAAAGAATTCGCGCGAAGCTGGACATTTTTTATTTGAACAGTTGCTCTCGCAGATTCTCCAGATGCACTTGTCCTTGCCTAGTTAGTTCGATTAGTTTTACTGAAAAAAATCCGTTAAATTTTTTGGAGGACGTGTTTCACGTCCGCTTTCTCTAACGAGACTACCAATCCAAGTAATTTACCGAATGGCTCCTGTAAAGAACCCCGCCTCAGCGCTTGGAGGGATAAGTTTGCTAATTTTACTTTTACTGCTTTGCTTAATTTTACTTAATTCACTACAGTAAAGTGTAAGACGCTAATTGATGGAAGTTGATCAGTTCCCTAAGGATACGCCACGCACTCATGTTCCTGCCAGAATCGTAGAGGCAGGATCTCCTCTGTCCGCCATGCGGGGGCCAGTCCTCATACCGAGTCAGTGTCTTTACTTTTCCAGATAGTTCTGATACGAATTTACTCAGCACCCGAGGGACGAAAGACTTGGTTAGCCCGGGCGGGGATCGATCGCTCGACCGTCTCCTCCAGACGCTGCTCTTAGCCCTGCACGACGACAGCAGAGCGTAGCTCTGACTAAAATTGTACTATTTACATCACATAATGAGGTTGTATGGCAAAAAAGGAGAACGGGAAACTTTATTCATAAATATTGGTCGGCTTGGAAAAACAAAGAATTCTTGGCCTTCTAGAGGCCGGGGAAAAATTGGCTTGAGGTGTTTAATTTCTTCCACTATTTAATTGTTTATCAGACGCAGGTTAATTCGATCTCCAGCTTTTCTGGTGGCTGTTAGCTTTCATTGTTTGACAAATCAGCCACAAAGCGCTCATTGCTCCCTGGAAGCCGTATACCACTGGTAAGCCAGCAGACAGAAGGGGTTTGAAAAAAAAACATAAAATTTTTCACCATAACATTCTTTCAAAAAGCTCCACAAATTGAGGAAAATGATAAGTGTTCTATCTAAGTTTACCTGTCGATTAAAAAAATACTTTTTATAATACTTTTTATAATTCGACTTTACGAACAACCTCCTTTTTTATTTTATTTTATCATTTTTTTCAGAAAACACCCACGAACTGCTATTTGGTGTCGTTGGCGCTGAGCGACACGCTGTTCTTTATCGCCACCACACCCACAGAGCTCTCGTCGCTGTTCACCAAGGACTATCCGTTCGGATCGATATGTATGTTTCACATTGCATCGGACAGTTTTTTGTTCATCACTGATCTGTTATCTGATCAATCAATATTCGATTGATCGTTCCGTCCCCTACACTCCAACGAACACGGTTTTGGAGAAGAAATTTTTCTCGACCATTATTTGGAGCGATGTTGATTAATTTCCGTCAAATTCTCTAAAAATAAAGAAGAAATATAGTGTAATAAAATAAAAAATCTTATAAGCAACAAACTGACCTAAAGAGTGCTTGTTCCTAAAAAAAGAGGACAACCCGGAAAGCCTCCTCGAACACCTCCGGCGGTTTTTAATGAAACCCAACTGCTTCCATTAGAGAACTCTTTCCCATTCAGGTTAATTATAGGTTTTTCTAGCAATTTTGCTTGTTAAAGAATTTTTTAAATCTAGGTTGCTCGTTATTCACTTATTTACCGTACCTGGCCATCAATTCATCAGCTCTCTCCATAACGGCGTTCACAGTGGAGCGTTTCATTGGAATCTGTCATCCATTTTGGGCCAGGTAAGTTTTTCACTTAATAATTTTTGCTTGTATTTACATTTTTCTTCGAATAATATCTTTTAGTCTTTTATTCCTTTCTCATCCAATCTTCTAAATAGGATTGGAGAAAACAAATCAAAATTGAAATTAATCAAAAAGTGACTTTTGTGATCACTGGTGACGCCGTTCACTTGTCGCACTTGCGTTGGGACTGCTGGGGGTCAGAAAGGGGCGGAGTCTAGATTTTGGTGTTCATCAAGCATTTCATCTCTCTAGATGGACAGCAGAAATGTTGAGCGTCAGGCGTGACAAGGTTTTGATGTCTTCGGACTTTGCTTTTTGTAGAATTTAATGGAGAAATAAAAATTGACTTAGAAATCAGCAACCGAAATGATTAATTATATGTATATTTCAATAATACGCATATTTCAATAAAAATAATTTTCGAAACTTCTTTCATTGGCGTCGAGTGCTTCTGCACACCAATTTCATAACCTAGGGAGCTTTTCTCGAATTGTTTTCTTCAGCGAGGTTCTAAATCGCATAAAAAATGAAAATAAATAAATAAATAAATAAATAAATAAATAAATAAATAAATAAATAAATAAATTAATTAATAAGAAAATAACAAGTTTTAGGACGATCTGCACGGTGAAGCGAGCGAAGATGATCATCTTCATCATCTGGATCTTCTCGTTCATCTACAACTTTCCATGGCTCTTCCTGTCGGGCTTGATCGTCGACGAGGAGGGCGGCTATTGCGATTTCAAAATGGGTCGTGAGGATTGGAAATATAAGGTATGGATCGATCGGAAATATCCTAGGAAATCCTGAAAACCGGAAAATCGATAATATTTGAGGTGTTGGAGCATTTTCCCAAAAATAGGACTTTTTAAAAACCTTCCAGCGTTTTCGAAGATTCGATCAGCTTAATTTAGACTGAAAATAGTAGCTGCATAGTTTTCCCGCTCGAGTGTGCTCCACTTTTCTTTTTTTGTTTTTTCTTTTTTCTTCGTTTTTAGGAGTAGTCTTACTCGTTGTGGTTTAGGTGATGTATGTGGGCGATTTGGTCGGTTTCTACGTGATTCCGATGTTTCTGAACATTGTGATCTACGCGAAAATCGCCATTGTGCTCAGTCAATGCGGTGACAAGATGAAGGGCAAAGATTCAAGTGAGTTTTATTGATTTTTTCAAAACTGAAAGCTTACTGAAAATGTCTTACAATGAAAATTGAGCTATAAAATATATTATAAAGAAATTTTTTTATAAGATATTTTCTGGTCTCAACTTTCTTACCAAAAACTTTGCCAAAAAAGCGGTACCGTTCCATTTAGCCTAAGGCAGAGTGCTTTCTGCCCCTTCAGTTTAGAAGAGGTACACTCTATTTTGAGCACGTTCAGTGCGCTTTGAGCCAAATAGGCAGCTGCAATTGGTTATATTTTCTGAGCTCAAGATATTTTCAGCAAGCTTTCCATGCTAATATTTTATCAGAAATTTAATTCTAGAAATCTATTCCCCTGAAATCCTTGCCGTCTCTAATTCAAATTTTTTTGTGTTCAATGGCAGTCAGCCGTCTTTCCGTAACGAATTTATCACTTTTCAAATTTTTCTCGGTCCCAATCTTTTTTTGAATTGAAGTTCGTTAGATTCCTTAGATTTATGTGCTTCAGTCTTTTGTTATAACCAAATGCAGACAAGAAATAACGTGGTTTTATTTGAAAACCTACTATTTCTGTCGATTAGAGCCTTGCTAGTATGTAGTTGTTAGGTTGATCTTGTGAGTGTTTCCTTGTAGACGTTTACGAAACATGGTTGCTTTGAATGGTTCGAGAAAATTCTAAATTTGACCGCTGAAACTCTAGTTCAAAAAAAGTTGAAAAATCTAAACTGTGCACAAAATACTACATGAATGTGCGTCTTTTTGCATATTTTCGGTGCTCCGTGAAATTTGCCTGTGTTTAGGACTAAGAAAATGATCCAAATTTGATGAGAATAATTTGTTTAGTTTTTATAGTTGATTTTTTGTAACATTTTCATTGTATTTTTTTTCAGCAGCACAAACCGGTAATCTGCTCGCAGCACCGGCTCTGACAGAAGTCAAAGAGTGTCATATCACCGGACGGCGAAGCTCTTCAAAAGGACGTAATCAGGTAAATCGATCATTTTAGAGTCGAAAAAAAAACATAAAAAGAAGAAAAAGATGAAGAACGAAGGAAAGTTGATATTACAACTCATTCTTGCCTTCTTCTGCCTTACGAGGCTGTTTGGCGTAGTGGTTAGCTTAGGAGCCCCGGTTAGGCGCGAAACGCGGTTTCGAATCCCGCCTGAGATCCCGCCTGAGAGTTTTTGCGATGAGACTAGCACCACCATTACAACATCATATTCTAGTACACATAATAGTAGCCCGCAAAAATAAAAAAAATACAATAAAAATGAACTAAAATAAAACAAGAACAAAAAATAAATAGAAATAAAACTAAAATTAAAAAAATGCTCATTTGTAATTATTAAAAATTGTTTTCTAGGTGGTAAAAATGCTTGCGCTCGTTGTGTTCGTGTTCGCCACGTGTTGGCTGCCCTATCGAGCGATGGTGGTGAACAACTCATTTCGCGATGAGAAATGGAACTCGGACGGGTTTGTTTTCAAGATTTTTATCGATTGATTTATTGATTTTTTTGCTAAAAATATATCTTGAAAGGTCTGCTAGCAGCATGAGAAAATAAAGATGGCAAAATTTTGCGGAATTTTTTAAAAATTTATTTCGCTAATTTCATGGCGCGGATTGAGTACTGGACGTGACTAGTGCTGCTGGATTACTAATGAACATAGTGTGTTACAGCAGAGAAAATTCAGAATTATTATTATAATTAAATAATTCAAATTATTCAGAACTATTACAATAATTAGTTCAGATTTATTTATTGATTTATTCATTGATTCATTTTATTTTATTATATTAAAATTCAGAATTGTTATTGTAATTAATTAATTCAGATTTATTCAGGATTATTATAATAATCATTTCAACCGTATTACTAATGAACATAGTGTGCTACAGCAAGAAAAATTCGAAAATCTTCAATGAGAACCTATTTCAGGTACATATTTTTCTCGAAAACGATGATTTTTATCAATTGTGCCATCAATCCGATTCTCTATAACCTAATGTCGGCTCGTTTTCGTTCTGCCTTTCGCAGCCTATTCCACGGAAAGACCTCGATCAATCAGCAGCAACGTGAGTTTTTGAACAACTATTCATATTTTTACGAAAAAATGGTGAAAAATGGATGATTTTCGTCTGATTATCCTTGAACAAACCTTTTAGATGTGCTTTTTATGGAAATCCTTTCTTATTAGTTGGCTGAATTGAGAAAATGCTAAATCGCCGGAAAGAGGACTAATGTAGAGGAAAAGAATTTTCATAAAATATAAAACAGGCGTTCAGAGCATGGTCCTCAAAAGCTACCTTCTTTCGAAAATAAAAATTTTCTACTAAGAAATTTAAGCCTGGTTCCCAGACATCTTCTGCACCCGCAGAGAAGCGCCTGTTTTTGCCTATATATCACCTGATTGACATATCATTCGACTTGTTTTGATGACTAGACTCCGAATTTGCTAGTCAGAAGAGACGAAATTCGTTTTTTTTAAATTTTCGAGAATTTCGACGATGCCACCGACATCGGCGCACTTTTTTGCATATTCGCAGCCGTAGAAAATCACTTTCTCGATCTCTAGACTACCTAAATCACATATCATTCGACTTGAGTGGACGACTAGAATCTGAATGTACTAGTCAAAATACCCTGAAGCGAAACTCGTTTTTCGTAAATTTTCGAAAATTTCGATGACTTCGACATCGGCGTTCTTTTTCGCATCTTCGCGGCCGCAGAAAAACACTTTTTCGACCTCTAGACTACCTAGATCACATATCATTCTACTTGTTTCGACGATTAGTATCCGAATTTACCAGTCAGAATGCCTGGAGGCGAAACTCGTTTTTCGTCATTTTTTGAAATCCGCCGAAAAAATTTGTTTGCAGAACGAACAACAACTTGCTCGACCTACAATCGAGGAACTTCCGTTGAACGTAAGGACACCAGAAAACGAAGCGAGGATGTCAAAAAAGAGTCGCTCGGGTCGGCTGTCTGAAACTTCAGACAACGATTACTCTGTCGTTTAAAGTGTATTTATTTCCGCTTTGCTCAAAATTGCTCAATATCACATGTAATCTGATGAATTCCCTCAAAAATCAACGCCCAATTTAGGAATGCAGCAGCTCTGCTGCAGAGCTCTAAAATGCTGCGAATCTTTCTATATATTTGTAATTTGTTCCGTGCTCTATGTGTATTTTGAAATTATTTCGCGCAGAATCTCTTTCTGTTTTTTTGCGTTTTTTTCTGTTAGTGAGGACATCGCATAGAAAAGCCTCCCAGAGCATTGCCATCATGCGGGTCGATTTCTAGTCTCCGTTTCTAGTCCATACATTTAGCGCTTAATAAATTGTGCTCCTTTATCGAATATTTTTCTTTGTTAACACGTGTGCGGCAACTATTTATGTACCGTCGTTGTATGATTGTGACAACAAAAGACGGGTCGCCGGCTCCCGAAATGCCATTGAAATTTATAAATACTTATTTGATATGTTTCTGCATCTTGTACTCGTTTTGTCAGTTTCCACGCTCTGATGACAATGGCACACTCAAAATTTAGATGAAAACTAGACAAAGGCGGATACGTTTTGTTCCCATGTTGCTTCTTGTTGTTCCTGTTTCGTGTTTGAATTTACGCATGTTGTAGGCGAGAACGGTACCGGCGCAGTATACGCCGAAGAACTAGGGTGCCACGCAAGTAATATTTGTACAGCACAGAAAAGAAACCTTGGTTTAACCCCTGCGACTATGAGCCCTGATTAAACCTCGCCGCGCGTTCACGAATCTCGGTTTGCACGCCGTTCCGGATGTATTCCGGAGTTTGTCATGGGTTTACCAATGATGAATGTGGGCCCAGAACAATTACACCGTACTGATTGTGACAATTACCCACGAGTCTGGCTCCCAGGTGCGACTGCTTTAGTTTGCAAATGTGTGGCAAGAGTATTTGTACAAGAGTTGTCCTTGGGAGCCCTCTTGATATGCAGGAAAAGTCCTGCAATTTATAGCGTGGAAGCAGATCTTCGAAAATTGAAGGGATGATACCACAAATGTGTCAATAAAGTTGCCTAGCGATGCTGTGCGAGATAGGAGCAGAACGTGGACGTTTCTCCATGCTGGACGACGCACAACACCAGCAAGATATACGCCGATCCGGTAGATGACCACCATGCGAGAGTCGCATCTCGCTGAGCCCACGCACACCAGATAGTAACCGATGCCCGGAGGGCATTGGTTACTATCTGGTGCGCGTGGGCGAGGCGAGATGCGACTCTCGCATAGCGAGCCCCAGGCGGAGCGTCGGGATGCTGTGTCTTCAAGGCTGATCCAGTGGAGCCGTTGAACTGACGGATCGGCGTTTCGCACACCACTCGGGCTGATTTGGAATTTTAGAGCAGTGCGAACTGTACTCCAGCCCCAATTTTTGATTGAACGCCACTTGGACGATCTATTCCATCAAGCATCCATTCGGATTTTCTTTCCCTCGAGAAATTGACAGGAATACAGGTGATAAGCTCTCTTCTTTGCAAATCGTTTGGCTGAAAACGATAGGAGAATGAGAGATCATCACTTCAACATCAACTGATCAGATGCTGATCATTCTTCAATTGCAGCCCTCTTGGGAGATTCACCGAAAACCAAAAAATGCATGAGCTCTGAGTATAACAATTCGAAAACTCGCGACGTACAATGTGCGGGTTCTCCTGGACGTTAGCCATGGGCTAGAAGTAGTTGTTGCAGAAGTGCCCCGCGATCACCACGAGATTTGCTCAAAACCAAGTCTTGCCTCGACTCTATATACAACAATCCGAAGCGATGAGACGTACATCCCGCGGGCACTGAATGGTGTTCAACATGGGCTGATGTGGAAGGGCGCCGAGTTTCAAGATTGCTGTTTTTCTACTTCGATGAAGAGGGGCAATTAGATGATATACAGTCATCGGTAACAACTGGTATACAATTACTAATCAAAACAAGTTGTCAGAGGCCAACTAGTTCGCCCTGAGGGATCGTCAGGTGTCTCTGACTATCGTAAAGACGACGACAACGATGTTTCCCTGCTATGGTGTGAAGAAAACCTTTGTAAAGGCGAGAAAGATCCGGTATGAAAGATGAGCCAACCTCCAATTTCTCGAAGTTCTTTTTTTCCTCGACTGATAAGGGCGGAAGTGTGTGCTTTGTCTTTGATCCGTTGGTGCAGTGGTATGGTCGCTACTTCTAATCGCTGGGTTAGGCGATCAATGCTCCGGGCCAGCCAATTAGGTACCTCCGTCCTTCGCTTGAGTGCGAGGGCCCTTCCGCCCCTAAGTTTAAAAGACGTGTACTCTATCTTGAGCACGTTCGGTGAGCTTTTGAACCAAACGGCTGCAATTGCTTTTTCAGATTTCTACCCTTGGGCTTGTTCCAAAAGCTCATGCTCATAATGCACCTTTTGGACCCTCAGGACTACTTAGAAAGTAGTCGATGTTCTCAACTCAAAAATCCAACCCTCCCGCGCTGCGGACCTAGAAAAAATTTCGGGCAAACCTAGCTTACGTTCACTTCTTCATCATTCCAGAGAGCCGGGAACTTCACTTGAGGGTCCGCATTGTAGCCACCTACCGATGCGGCGTATACCGCACAGGTTGACATCATTTCCAACACGGGGAAACATCGAAATACCCATCCGGAATACAATGAACACCTTTGCTCTAGCGGTGTTTGCGGGAGTCTTGGCGAATTTCGGTGCCCCCACCGAATTAGCTCATGCTGAACGGCATTCGGCGCCCGCAGGTTGTACGTCGCAGGTCTTTGAATTTTCATATACACGATCGAGGAACACTCTGTTCTGGAGCGCATAACGTGGAGACAGGGTTGAGCGTGGGGTGCGATGATCGCAGGGGGGGGTCGTACCGCCGTCATGGTTGAGGGGGGGAGGTCGTACATTTTGTGATGGGCTAGAAATTACGAGCAGATGCTTAAGGAAATGTGCGTAATCATATTGTTATCAGTTAGCGTGTTTCAGATTCAGACGGACGCATATGGCCTCGCAAAGTTTTTACATCGTTTTAGCAAATTTTTTAGAAGTAGCCTAGTCATTCTGTTTTCGGTTTACGAGTGCTCAAATAATTGCTTTCTGATTTCAGATGATCCCATTGCGACAGCATGTGCGGCTGGACCGGTGCCGAGCGAAACAGGAATCTTTTCCAGAGAACAATGAGTAGTAGTAGTAGAAGCTAGTTCACGTAGCTGTGAATAAAGAAGTTCGCCTGACTTGCTGTTTTCGAGATTTGAAATAAACAAATTCAAAACCGTTTCGTAGCATTGAAGAAGAACAGTGCTTGATGAGTGTTGTTTCTTTTTTCGAGAGCTAGGAAAGTATGTATAACAGTTATTTTTTTATTTGTTATTTGTTATTTGTTATTTTTATTATTTATTTTATTTATTTATTTATTTTTATTTTGTTATTTTTTATTTTTATTCATGTTATTTTTTTACATTTAGGAGTCGAAAAGTTACCGAAAACAATGAGGTTAAAATGAACCATCGGCTATAGCCAACACTGAGTAAAAAGATCGCACCCCCCCTGCGCGTCTAGGAGATTTGCTCTTACTGGAGTTTTCTTTCCTCTAATTTTCAACGCGGTCATGGCACCTTTTCAATTTTCACTTTGAACGGAGATATGAATTTTTGAATGATCACCTTCATTTTTGAGATGACCAGTAGGAGTTGCGACTTTCTGAGTGTTTTCAATCAAAAATTCATGTCTTTGTACAAACTCAAAACTGGAAAAGTGCCATGACCACTTGTAAAACTACATGAAATTTCCTATGAAAGAAAACTAGAAATTCTTCTAAACACGAAATCCCCTAGGCGCGCAGGGAGGGTGCGATCTTTCTGCGATTTTGGCTTGAAATCGCAGAAAGATCGCACCCCCCCCCCTGCGCGCCCAGGGGATTTCGTATTTAAAAGAATTTCTATTTTCGTTTCATAGAGAATTTTATGGTGTTTTATAATTGGTCATGGCACTTTTCCAGTTTTGAGTTTGTACAAAGATATGAATTTTTGATTGAAAACACTCAGAAAGTCGCAACTCCTACTGGTCATCTCAAAAATGAAGGTGATCATTCAAAAATTCATATCTCCGTTCAAAGTGAAAATTGAAAAGGTGCCATGACCGCGTTGAAAATTAGAGGAAAGAAAACTCCAGTAAGAGCAAATCTCCTAGACGCGCAGGGGGTGCGATCTTTTTACTCAGTGTTGGCTATAGCCGATGGTTCATTTTAACCTCATTGTTTTCGGTAACTTTTCGACTCCTAAATGTAAAAAAATAACATGAATAAAAATAAAAAATAACAAAATAAAAATAAATAAATAAATAAAATAAATAATAAAAATAACAAATAACAAATAACAAATAAAAAAATAACTGTTATACATACTTTCCTAGCTCTCGAAAAAAGAAACAACACTCATCAAGCACTGTTCTTCTTCAATGCTACGAAACGGTTTTGAATTTGTTTATTTCAAATCTCGAAAACAGCAAGTCAGGCGAACTTCTTTATTCACAGCTACGTGAACTAGCTTCTACTACTACTACTCATTGTTCTCTGGAAAAGATTCCTGTTTCGCTCGGCACCGGTCCAGCCGCACATGCTGTCGCAATGGGATCATCTGAAAGCAGAAAGCAATTATTTGAGCACTCGTAAACCGAAAACAGAATGACTAGCTACTTCTAAAAAATTTGCTAAAACGATGTAAAAACTTTGCGAGGCCATATGCGTCCGTCTGAATCTGAAACAATTTTTTAGTTCAGGAAATTCCATTTTTCACTCCGTTATCTTCAGCCTTATAAAATTCTTAACTACATCACTACACTCGCTATCCGTGTACATTTCTCCGCGCACAAGCCTTTTTTGTCCTCCATTTGTGTGCGGCTGATCCGAATATTTTTTATACTCGAATGATCAATAAATTTTTATTTTTCGATTTTTTGCATCTTTATTCTGTATACATCTGTAAACGCCCTTCTGTGGATGTCCTCGTGCTCCATTCACCTGTTATATTCGCCTGCAGCAGTTTTTGAAGGGTGGGGGGGGGGTGTCGTAACTGCTTCTCTCCAGAAGGGGGGGGGTCGTAATTTTCGAGCACAGATCGCACCCCATGCTCAACCCTGCGTGGAGATCTCGGCGAATTTCAGCAGCCACTGCATTTAGCCGGAGTTTAACGTCTAGGAAAACCCGGCAGTTGTACGTCGCAAGTTTTCGAATTGTTATACTCAAAGATCAGGTTTTTCCCGATTTCTGGCGAATTTTGCCCGAATTTAACCCATGTTAAACGGCCAAAAGGACCCGTGCATTATACGTCGTGGGTTTTCGAATTGTTATATTATCGGTCAAACCAATTCTCGATTTTTGGCGACTTTTATTGTACTTTCGCTGGAATCCGATCTCAATGCTAGACTAAAATAATAGGTTAGGTTCTTTCTAAATGTTTTTTAATCGATACACATAACATAGAGAGCTTTATTGATCGCAACACAATCAATGCATGAGATCTAGTCAGATCAGATCCTGTACATTTCACAACCGTATTCAAATTCACTCCACTACTCTCTACAGAGCGAAGCGGCGGAGTGGACGCGAAGATATTAAAATTCTAATACAATATACTCATGGTGATTATTCGTGGAGAAGAGAGCTGATGTAAAGCTGTTGATATCGGGGTGGGTATCGGGATGATTTGGCACTCGTCGTATAGTGATAGGAGGACTCTTTGGTATGTTTCTGATAGGTTAATGGTGTCCCCTCAGGGGGTTTAGCGAGCGAGTCGTTCGGCCAATCGTTGAACGGCACATTCGTAGCATTCGGCATCGGCTAGAGCTTCAGCTTCAGCACGATGTCCGAAGTAGTGGAGGGCGGCCACCGCTTGACTCTTCGGCAACTCGAATAACCGCTGGAACAACAGCACCGCGTACTGGTGGAAATCGCCGGCGGCATGGTGTTCGAGCAGCTGAAAAATAGTCGAATAAATTTTCAGAACTGTGCAACCACATGATTTGAAATTTGCTTATTTTCCGTTACGAATTCAGGCGGTCTGGAGGTCGTGAAGGTGATTTTTCTGCACCGCGAGGGTGCGAAAAAGTTCCTCGATGCGGCATCGACAAATTTTTCAAAATTGACGAAAAACAAATTTAATCTCCGGGCATTCTAAGTTGTAAATTCGGATTTTACTTGTCGATACAAGTCTAATGCTATGTGATAAGACTAATATGGAGGTCTAGAAAGTGGATTTTCAGCGCGCCGATGGCGGTATCGACAAAATTTCCAAAAATTGACGAAAACAAATTTCACCTCCGGGCGTTCTAAGTTGTGAATTCAAATTTTATTAGTCGACACAAGTCCAATGAAATGTGATAGGACTGATGTGGAGGTCGGAAAAGTGGGGTTTTGAAGCACTATTCGAAAATACGTCGATTCATCCCTTTCCTGTGAATTTTTGAAAATTTTTCGATATTGCTGCCACCTTTTTCTTATCTAAAACTCTGTGGATACAACAGAAGCCATTGAGAAAAATCATGGTGAAAATTTTTCGCGCCGAAAAATCACATTTTTTGAAATTCGTTCATTTCTCGATATTTCTTGGCGCTTTCGCTACCATTCGATAGACCCCAATGTGCAGGACCCAAAACCTGTGGTGAAGTTGACCTATAGACTCATTCGGGAATGCAAAAAATCGACCGAATTTTTTCCGTGCGAGAAATTATATTATTTTAAAGCACTTATCTTCGCATGTTTTTCGCAGCTTTTGCAACCGTTTAGTAGATCTCGATATGCAAAAATCAAAATGCATGGTGAAAATGAGCTAGACACATTTGGGAGCGAAATTTTTTTTCAAAAAATCGTCATTTAGAAATCATTTATTCTTATTTACGTAGTACTTCTACTTTGGATAAACAAATAAATAAATAAATAAATAAATAGATAAATAACATTTTTCTGGTGTAAGTTCTCGCTTTTTGAAACCTCGAAAAGATATAATAACTACTCTATGCAGCTGAAAAATTGCTCAGGCTCTTATGTTAGTGATAAATAACTGGCCTCTGCGATGTTTAGGTTACATCCCGTAGACTTCTGTCAGCCAGGTAGATTTCAAAGTTGTTAAGATATCGCCTCTATCGTTGATAAGCAGCTTTTCAGGTTTCTAGAAGCTTACTACCCTTCCTAGACAGTTGCTAAGTACCTCCACCCCTTCCAGGAACTTGTTGTCATCATGGAATCCTCCTTGGGAAATTCTAGAAAAACCGTCCTCGTGCCAAAAATCGGATTTGCCGTGGAAAAAGGGACGTCATCGTCACATGAAACGAAGTCATAGGCACATGTGCTCTTCTAATTCCTCAATAGCAATTGATTATCGCTTGAAACGGCGCGATTGGAGCTGATTGGATTTTTCTTCTAATTTTTTCCGCTCCTTCCCCAACCGATGCTTCGGCAGCCGATTATCTTATCACCGAACACCACCGTCAAAGAGCTGCGGCAAAGCGCTGACTCTGGGTATAGTCAGGCGATAACGGCTCGGCGAAGTTCAACTGGCCAACCAAAGACGCATTACGCAGCTGCTGAGTGCGCACAGAATCGGCTGGGTAATCTTGGCAACAAGTTTACCAACAGGCGCCCGGGTAGAATTGTCTCAAACAGGGTTAGTCACCAGAACTGTCGTTGAAATCGACTCGAAGGAAATTTTTGTCTCATTTAAGGTTCCTAAAAATGGTCGTCCTTGGTGGAAGTTGTGGCCAATCATTCAAATCAGAAAATGGCATCATTTTGTCAAGGGCAAAGTCCGTAACCCGTGCCAAATCAGATTTCACTGCCTCTTTCATATTATTGACCTTGGCCAAGGTGAAGTAGTCATCGCTCGCCAGTCCCTTAAGGACGCGCCATGCATTTGTCCTTCATTCAAAATCGTAGAGGAATGGTAAATGCGTATTCAGCTGATACATTGACTTTCATGGGCAAGCCGCTGCACAATTCAGTGCCCTTACCATCCCAGCCAAGTCTGGTACAAATTTACCCTGCCCTGAAGGGATGGAGCATCTGGTTACCCCAGCGATTTTTACACATACCCGAACGTGCTCGTTAACAGCCATTTTTCAACGTGCGGCGGAGTATTAGGGTTGAGCCAGTCGGCAACACCCAACGCATGCGGCAGGGTATCGGATACCCAGCAGTAGTAGATGGACAGAGGGAACCAAATGTAGAAATAATTAGATTTTTCGATTAATTTCAGAGGATGGGGTGAAAGTGGATTGTCGTTACCCAATCAGTTTCCCAATCACCTTCAGATTTAGATCTCTAACTTCTTCATTTAGTATATGTGTCAATTGACTGTATAGTGGAAAAGTAATGGAGAAATAATAGATTCTAGGCCCCGATTCATGAACGGACGAGCGGTCTCCGAAACTGCGGCGCAGTCAGAACCAGACGGCAGAGTCGATGAGAGATTGTGTTTAACATAGGAAGCCTAGGATAAGTAGACAAAGGTGCGCGCCGTTCGGGCTATATCTCAGGGTTTATCGGGGGTTTACCAATAATGAATCTGTTCTTTGGTTGATATACCCAATCAGTGGCATCTCTCAGGGTTACGTGGATTAATACTGACAGTTGTGTACAAGGTTTTAGTGGATTCAGGCAAGTTCGCCGTCAACAGGCAAAGCTGGGTTATTGAGAGTCTACTGAGCTCAGATCTTATCAGATCGTAAATAGTTTCATCTAATACAACCCTAGTACTCCGGAAACGTGAGTTAGGACAGCAAACTGACCCTTCCGCATTCCTGTGGTTTGACTAAATGTCCTTATTCCCTTATTACACCATTCCTCGTGACGAAGTTCTTCTTTTACAACCCCTTAACCGCACCCATGTCACGTGTGGAAAGGGCAGGTGATAAGTCCTACCGCAGGAGAAAGAATTCGTATAGGGAGGAAGACTTTCTCGAACACTATACATTCCTATAATCCTAGTAGTATAAACAAAAATATAAAATAAATAAAAATCGGAGCCCGTAAATAAAAGCTTCCACCTAGCAACTTCGTATGGCAGAAGAGTAACCTATTGAAATCATCGCCGGCGATGCCGAGGTTTAAAAATGAAAAAATGTGAAGATGAAATAAATAATTATTCATATTATCCAAATGGTACCTACTGAACTGTTTAAGCTGTTAAACCATATGTTGCGTTGTTGTTTACTAATAAATAAATAAATAAATAAATAAATAAATAAATAAATAAATAAATAAATAAATAAATAAATAAATAAATAAATAAATAAATAAATAAATAAATAAATAAATAAATAAATAAATAAATAAATAAATAAATAAATAAATAAATAAATAGATACTCACATAATCCCTATCTGAGTCGCTCAGGAACGACTCGAGAAACTTTGGTGGTCGTTTTTGCATCATGAACTTTTCGATTCGCCGCCTTGATGCGTCATCGATGTCGGACGTGGCCAATTTTCGCTGAAAAATTAAAAATATATAAATATTACTCTATCATTTCATAGTATTTTTAAAAAATTTCTTCAATTTGTTCGCTATTTGCTGGAAAGGAGTGACTGGAAGTGTATCTAGATTGTGGTAGAAACTGGGGTGTTGTAATGGTGGTGCTAGGTTCATCACAAAAACCGGGGGTCTCAGGCGGGATTCGAACCCGCGTCTTCGCCATACCGGGGCCGTGCGTTAATCACTACACCATTGAGTCCACAAATTGGGATCATCCTAGTGACGCACCAAGTCCTTGGGGATTTCAGCTGTGGTGACAAAGACTTAGACTCTAATCCGGGAATGCTCCCTCCTCTCTTCTTTTACCGCCATCAACTATGGGTTAGAGCTGAGCTGATCCGAGTGGGTATGGTGAAGTCACTGTGCGACACCTTTCACACATCCCTCAGAGAGTTCTGCGATCGTACTTACCAAGTTTAGGCATCAGCAGGATCTAAAGGACAAAAATCGTGATGTCTAGCCGAAAATGTTATACCTATTGACTTCCTGAGTACTTTAGGTCCCGACTTTTCCCTGCTTTACCCACACCGGTAGTTTTATCCAATTTTAAGACAACGAGTAACTTCATGCTTACCACTCAAATTTGATTCTTACTGGATTCCTACCTTATTGTACTTTTACCTCAAATAACCTCATGTACCACGGAACAATGTTTCGATTTTTGCATTTCTGTTTCGATCAGTGAGGTAAATAAGCAAATAGATAAATAAATATCGCCCCTCACTGTCCTTCGAACAGCGGAGGTTAGAAAGACATTCCATCTTGCATTCTTGAGTACAAACACCTCAATCCGAAAGGAATCCTAATCCAATTGATAGTTTGAAAGTTCCACCCCAAGATTCATCGATCTACCTTGCTGCAAGTTCTTTACTTTTGAAATCTTTTTCTGTTGTGATTTTCACATGCTATTTCAACAGGAATTAGAACTAGGCGGTCCCAGTTCAAGGTTCATCCAGTTTTAATTCCATGGGAGCTTTCGCTTCTTTTCAGGGTAACGGGTTTAGTCACCGATCGAGGTAACCACGGCAAGGCAATCAACCTTCTGGAGCGTCGCGGGAAGGCCTTGGATGACTCGAACGTGCGGGGTGCGACATTGGACTGAGTGAGAATGCCCCGGGGCATCAACACATTAAGGGGAAATCGAGCTTCGTCAAAGATCCATCCGCTCGTCTGGGGTCCCTTAGATAGGCGGTGGACTTGAAACTTTCTTGTTTTCTCTCATTTTTTCCAAAAAAAGAAGAAAAATAAAAGTTTTTATATTGCACTTGAACGAGAGGACGCGGCTTCTACTTGGGGAAATCGCGAAGAACTTTGTGAAACTAAAGTTCTATGATTGGAACCGCTCGCCTTGGATGGTCACCTTCCCATGACAGAGAAGACAAAAAAAGGGAAACCATCGCCAGTCCCCTTCCTGTTAGCTATTGTACCACATTCACTTCAGTGATGATATCACTCCGACAGCATCACTTCTAATCAGTAAGATGTAAGCTATTCGAGACAATTCCAATCATGAAAATGCAGTTTCACAATGTTGTTGTTATCCGCGATTTACCAAAATAGAAGTCGCCTCCTCTCGCTCAAACGCAACGCAAACACTTCCTATTTTTGATAGGTGTTAGAAAATTAAAGTTAGAATGAAAGTTGCAAGCCCCCAGGCGATCCAAAGCATCCCAGATGGATCTTCGATGGAGCCGGTTTCCCCTTAATGTGTTGATGCTCCGGGGCATTATCAATTAGTCCAATGTCGCATGTCGCACGTTCGAATTAAGAAAACACGGAGGAACATGATCTGTTTATTTTTGACGCCATGACATAATAACATCCAGCTATTTGATTAGAATTTGAGCAAAAATATTGTCTTTCAATAAATATTCATTGAGGATGTCGCGACAACACAATCTGCTAATAGTATTGATCAGCTTTATTCCAGCTAAATTTGTCAACAAAATATTTTTTGATCAAATTGAAATTGGAATGGGATCGTGAAAAGCAAACAGAAAGCCAACGGATTGTACCTTTACGCAAAGTTGCGTGAGCGCTGTTTTGGCCCGATTTCCAATAAATCTAATAAATCGATTTCTAAGTTGATTTTTCAGGGTTACTGCGGGCGCGGGACCAGGATACCCGATTCATAGGTTTCCATGGGAAACAAGATTAACGCAATAGGTTTGGGTAGAATAACCTCGGTTACCGTTCGGCTGACAGAGATACAGTACCGTCGGTAAATTTCCGCCAAACTGCGATATAGACGATACAGATCGTTCTTTATCGTTCAGCCGCCATAAATCACTTCAAAATTAATCGTATTGAATAAAAAATGCATGGCCGTAATCAGAAGAGCGTGTTCTATCTAACGGTATAGAAAATGAGTGAAATTCCAAAAATTTCGATTGATCCGTTAGATAGATCACGCTCTTCTGATTACGGCCATGCATTTTTTACTCAATACAATTAATTTTGAAGTGATTCACGGCGGCTGAACGACAAAGAACGAACTGTATCGTCTATATCGCAGTTTGGCGGAAATTTACCGACTGCAGAGCTCATCCTTGAGCCAACCTTGGGTGAAACCATTTTCTGCAAAACTCGGATCGAAATTGCTTGATCAACCGCCTAATTGACTGGCTTCTCACCCTACTTTCTCCCTTGAACAGCAACGGTGCAGTGGTAAGAGGCGCTACTGACAACTGCACGGTCGAGCGATCGATCCTCGCCCTTGTTAACTAAGCTTTTCATACCTACGTGGTTGGGTAAATTAGTACCAAACTTGTCCGGGTAGGTAACGACATCGACTTGAATAGCGACTAGCTCCAGAATGTCAGCGCATAGGCCGACTGTCATTTACTATTCTTCTACGATTCTGAGTGGAAGGCGAATGCACGGCTCACCCTTGGTGGATTGGTCAACACCGTTGATTTATCATTGCCTTTTACAGCACGAATTCTTGGGTAGTTCAGGTCTCTCAGAAAACAAAAAGGAAAGAAATCCCAGACCATCCGTCGAGAAAGGGTTTCAGTTTAGGTATAGACCCCATTTTCAACCTTTACCCAAGCACTTACCGCCACTAGTTCCATAAGTTTGTGATGTGATGCTGTGGTGTGAAGAGCGGAGATCGCCGCCAGCTCTTCGTTCGTCCAGTCGAGGTGGCGGAAGACACCTCCATGGGCGGACAAGATGTCCGGCTCGTCAAGGTTCTGATCCTGTCCATAGACCGACGCCACCAATAATGCGATCCATATAAGAGGTACCATCTGAAATGGGCGAGAAATCATTAAATTACAAAAAATAAAAAAGAAATATATAAACCGAAAACGAGAGAAACACGAGCAATCTCACAACACAACTATGAAAGTAAAGATAAAGTAAACGGCGCTGTTCTGTCCCTTAGGAATGCGCCACGCACTTGTCTTCCATTCAGGATCGTAGGGGCATGGTGAACGCGTATTTGACCTGTACAACAACTTGCGAGAACAAGTCGCTGCCCCAAGTCAGTGTCTTTACCTTCTCAGACAAGTCTGATGCCAATTTACCCGACACCGGTTACTTTACCCAACCCTGGTGAGGTGACTGACGTTGATCAGTTTCCTCTAGGGACGCGCCATGCACTCGTCATCCATGTAGAACAGTAAGGGTATAGCAAACACGCATTTCACATATGCGTCGAGGGGTCAGCTGCTATATCAAGTCAGGATCTTCTACATCACACGCTAGTCTGGTAACAATTTACCTGAGCCCGGAAAGGAGGAAGGACTTGATAAGCTCGAGCGAGGACTGATCGTTCGACCGCGTGGGTGTCAGCAGCGCCTCATGCCACTGCAGCACACGCGCTTTCAGCACAAATACATGGATTCCATGTGTGATTTTCAATGATTAAGGGTTCAGTAAGAACAATGAAAAGCACTGCCAAAGGCGCAGTTTCCACACCTTCGGCAAAATGATGAATTCCCGCTCGGGTAAACCAAGCCTTCCATCCCTCCGGTGTCGGATAAATTGGTACCAGAATTGTCTGGAAAGGTGAAGGCTCCAGCGTGGACCTCAGTAATTCTGAATGGAAGACGAATGCGTGGCGCCTCCTTAAGGGAGTAATCAACGTCGACTACTTTATTTTTAGTTTTACGGCTGAATATGATAGAGAAAGCGCTCAACTACAGGAGATTTAACAAATTTACTGATAAATGCTGACCGATGGATGACAAGGCCACTGAGACCAAACGGTATTTAATTTAGAGTTTTGCATTTTGCACTCTTTTTTCATCGATTAATTCTATTTGTCTCACGTGCATTCGTTTATTACCGATTAAGACTGTTGCCATTCTGTAATTGCAATTGTGCCTGCCACTTTTAGAGCAAAAATTATTTTTCACAATTTCTAGAAGCCTTTCTAGAAAGCATACATATGTATCTAGGAGACAAAGATGATTCAAGGGATGAAAAATTGAAATCTAGAGGGTTTTGGCTGGAATTTATGACACTTTTCCTCTCGAAATAGAGAGGGAACTAATAAGTAAAATAGCGTCAACAAGAAAAACAGTTTATTTTGAAATTCGAAAAGTAATACGAGAAAGCCACCAAGGTCCATCTCTCTCATATAAACTGTTGTCAACGAGAAGGTTAAAGATACGTTCTATGAGTCATGTCACTCGGAACAGCGATAAAATAGCAAAAAATAACAAATTCTATGAAAGTTTATCCGAGGGATGAATAGATATTAATTTATACTAGAGCGGAATTTAGATGAATGGGTAGAAATTGGAGAATGAGAAATTCACTGAACTCTTGCAATGCCATAGATGGTGATATTGTACTTTCATATCCGTTTTTACCTGTTTATATCTCAAACGTTACCTAGCCATGTAGAAATAAGACGTCTTTTGAAGCTAATCAATCAAGAATACAAATGAAAACACAGAATACCATCTTAATATTTTTCATGGCGCAGGCCGAAGACGACTGTCCAACTTCAAGAAAACTTTGGGAAAATGTCGTAATTTCGGATTCTTCCAGGGAATTCCTGTGAAAGCTTTATGAGTTCTGTTGACATCGAAATGATCGGCTTCTATCAGCAGAAATAAGCAAATTCTAGGGTCAAGAAGAAATTGGGAGCATAAATTTTGAATTTAGAGATAAAATTGCTGCCCTGGAGATAGCTGTTCCGGAAAGAAAAACCGCCCCAGAGGGCCGACTCAAAAAAAACTAAAACTAAATCCCCTGAAAAGAAAACTAGAGAGAAATTGTACGGAAAGGAACATTCTAGAACATTCCAGAACTCCGCGAGAAAAGAAGCTACCTTAGTAAAAGTTCAAAGTCCAGTTTGAAGTCGTCAAAACAGCCAGTGAAAGGGAACGAGAAGACACCAAGCTGAGCAGAGCGGACGTGCTTTCAAGAAGATAGATAACACCTGGAAAGCGAGTGCACGGCGCGGTCCGAATTGGACGAGTTCCTGATCGACTGCAGACACTCCGATAAGCCGACCAACCAGGTGCACTCTTACTGGAGAACTCTGACCGGTTTGGTCTCGTACGACGTCATCTGGATATGGGTTCTGGTACACTGTAGCCAAGAAGAGGCTCACGAACAGTTGTCCAGGAATATGAGGCTGGAAACGAACGATTGGTCCAGAAATGTCAAAATATTAGGGTGACCCAAAATTTCGTGTGCATTTAAGATTCTGACTTTCTTTATTCATAACTCAAGAAGAACAAATAAATGACCAATGAGGTCGTCGTGGTTAAGCACAATCCATTGCCAACGTTCCGGTAGAGGTTTTTGCTATTGGGTCCGCGTGGTACAGTGGTAAGAGGCGCTGCTGACACCCGCACGGTCGAGCGATCGATCCCGGTCCAGGCTAACCAAGCCTTCCATCCCTCCGGGGTCGGGTAAATTGGACGGCGCGTCCTCAGGGAACTGATCAACGCCGGCACATTTACATTTACATTTATGATACTCTTATTGGTCATTTATTTGCTTTTCTTGAGTTATGAATAAAGAAAGCCGGAGCCTGGGATGTACACGATCTTTTGGGTTACCATAATTGAAGAGTTTTGGTGAACGTTACTTTACTCCACTCAACATTTCAATTCGATAAAATACAATTTCAGTTTGGTTTCGATTCTATAGAACATAAAAACATAACCTTAAAGACCGCAAAAGACCTTGAAACTTATTTAACAAAGCAACAAAGATGGTCCGATTAGTCTTATTTTGCATTTTTGCCGCAATTCCATGGTTCTTTTGAAAATTGGATTCGAAGATTCTGGAGTTGTTCTGGAGCTTCCAGAAATTCGAAAATATCAAAGGTAAAGGAGACAACTGACGTAAATTTGAGATGGCGGATATGCTATGATATGCTGAAAGCAGAGTTCCAGATTTGGACAAAGCGATATGGATTCAGAAGGTTTCAATCTAATAGGAAATTTGTTCAAGTAAATACGGAATACCTGGCCAATCAATAAATCGATAGATTCTCACAGAGGACCCAAGCGTTTCCCGAAAAACAATATCACCAGAGGATCTCTGCAACAAGCGAAAGGAAGTGTGACGCATCCGGGCAGGAAATTAGAAGACTCGCAATTCCTCTGCCAGCCGAAAAGAGTTGATGCTGATCTTTTCATTATTTGTCTTTATCATTATTTTGCGTTCAAGGTCGTGCAGGGAAGGATTCTAGTAGCTTCCAATTCAATTGTAAGAAGCAGGACAGAATGTTAGCGAAAATTGCAAAATTAGAAAACATTAAATCACCTTTCCTGCTTCGTTAAATATTCTATGGATTATTAATTTTTTGTTATCTAGGTTTGCTGCTCAAGACTATTGCACCAGATGCTTTTAATTATTCTATACATTGCTTCTTCTCGCGTGGAAACTTTCCGGATGTAGAATTTTCTGGTACATCGTTTTTGTATATGGGTATAGCGGAAATTTAAAAGAAAACAAAAAATAAGTAGGGACACTCTGAACTCTGAGCGATTTAGGGGCTCAACTTTACTAATTCTTACCTTTCTAAATTCAGTTGTATTCTTGTTTACTCTATTTCCTCTAGTCGCGCATTAATACAGTTATTTTGTGAAATAAGAATTCAACCAAAGAGCAATATTTTTCAAGTGTTTCGAAAAATTTTCAATTCTCGTGGGCAAAAGGTGGAGAGCTTATAACTGGAATAAAGGAATGGAAGCAACCGACAAATGAAGGAATTAATCTCACATTCGCTGGAACTATTCACGATAGAGAGCAATGATCAAAAATTTTTTGCTTACGAAAAAAAAAGATTAGAAAACATCTGCTCTTCAAATAAAGCTGAAAAACCATTGAATTGCTAACCGACTAGCTCAAAAGTATTAAAGTTCACAAGAAATTGCATCTAGAAACTCCTGAAAGGGCAGTGAAGAATCTACTCTATAGAATTCCAAATGGCCTGTTCTCTACTGCGTTTGCGCCTCTAGACAACGGATCATTGAAGAAGGGTATAAGTTACTTGAGCAGTTACTTTAGGAAAACCTTTCGTAGCACTGTTCTTACTATGTTGCTAACAAGCAACGGAACAAACAAATGAGGCGGGTCACTTGAAGGTTTGAGCAAAACAACCAACTAGAAACTCATGCCTGAGGACTGATGGTGGAATACTAATACCGCTAGGGAAGTCTAGACAACATTCTGCCGGAATGAGAATGAGTGTTGGGAGCAAGAAATCGATTATCGATTGGTATGTTGAATTTTTTGTGGAAGAGCAGCTGGAAACTGTAGCGAAAATCTTTCGCTGAAATATCCACCGAAACTGGTGCTACTCGTCATCTGCGAAGAAGAGGAAGCTTTCTGCATGAGAACACATCTTAAAAAGAGGGTAATAATGATTGAAATAGTCCTGAAACTGATAGAAACTTTAAAATAAAATCTCCATGAAGGTGCAGTGGTGTCGGTGACCAAACTACAAGAGAAATGCTACCGTAACAACGACAAAACGACAGGACAAACCACCCTACCCTCAGCTCGATAGAAACCAAGAGGGCGGTCCACTTAGGAGAAATGCCAACGTAAACACCTCCAGTATCAAGGTGATAAGCAACAGGTCCAGCCGGCCAACTGTTCACCATCTTATTTCCCGGTAATTAAATAGTTTCGGGTGCGCGTGGTGCAGTGGTAAGAGCCTCTACTGACACTTTCATGATTGAGTGATCAAACCTGGCCCGGGTTAACCAAGCCTGCCATCCCTCCGAAGTAAGGTAAATTGATACCAAACTTGTCTGGGAAGGTAAAGACACTAACTCGGTCTAGCGGCTGACCCCAGTAAGTCGTATATAGGCCAGATACACATTCACCATGCCTCTCCGATTTGAATGGAGCACGAATGCGCGGCGCGTCCTCAGAGGCTAATTAACGCCGTTACCTTTACCTTTTACCTTGAGTAGCTGTTTTCAAGTTGAGAAAGTCGGGAAGGTCCGGTACAGCAGGTGCTGCACTCTGAGAGTCGTCGAATTCGACGAGAAATTCTGCGACTGTCGCCTCGACTAGTGATAAGATAAGAAGTGGAGGACGTCGGCCGAGTTACCTCGACGCTGAACGGCACCGCTTTTAAGCCATCTGTGCACGATGCGACCGCATTGTGACCGTACGACGTCATTCAATTAGAAAAACTCGCCGCGAAAACTCGTCACCATTGTGGGCGCTAATTTTGCCAACGAAACAATAGAACAGTTCGCCGATGGTCAGACAGCCGCTGTAACCTTGAGAAAAGTGAACCCATTATGGGTAAATGTTCAGAGAAACCAGGGAGTCATGATTAGATACAACTCACTCAACGGCTTTTTCTTGAGGAGATTTGATCTTCTGAGCTACTTCCATGCAGAAACAATAACTACAGTACCGGACGCGCCGCAACGATAAAACGGCGGCAGCGGCGCCTCGGAGCGCCGAAACCCGCCGTTTCTGAATAACTTCTTTAAAATTGGTTTATTTGCAAAAATAAGTATATATTCGAGCTCAGCAGCTTGAGCTCTATCTCTCCATATGCACTTTTCCCAAATTCGTGAAACTTGATTTTGGTCGATTTTTTTGACCCCTCGATTTTCGGATCCCGCTGCCGCTTCCGTCCCTCGCTTGGTGACTCACCACCGACTTGGCTCCGCCCCCTCCTCGCCGACTATATAAACGCGGCCCTCGTTGCACCGCCTAGGCGCCGCCTCCTCCTCACCGCCTATAAATGTGCGGCGCGTCTTTCCGTGGCGTCCCAAGCTAATGGATGGAGGCCCCACGGGGTGGCTCGAAGGAGTTACCCCGCGGGGCCCCCCGTTGGACGTGGGATGCAAATGAACTGTGGTTGACTCCTCTCGGGTCACCGCGGGTGGACACCGAAACGGCGCATTTCGGCGCTCCGGAGCGCCGCTACCGCCGCTTTATCGTTGCGGCGCGTCCGGTACTGTATTTTCTGTAATTTAATCAAGTGTAGCCACACGGTTTAATTAACCAGACAGCCCAATGAGTTTGACCTTGCGTGGTCGTCACATTGGCGAGGTAAAAAAAATTCACATGAAAATCAAAAATTTTATAATTTCACTAACTTTCTTTACCTTTGGGTAGATCACGTTCTTCTGATAACGGTCATGTGTATTCTATTCAATACAAATAAGTCTGAAATGATTTATGGCAGGTGAACGGGAAAAACTATCTCTATCGTTTATGTTGCGTTTTGGCGGATATTTGCCGACGGTACTATACTGTCAGGGCCCGCGTGGTGCAGTTGTAAGAGGCGCTGCTGTCACCAGCACGGTCGAGCGATTGATCCCGGCCCGGGCTAACCAAGCCTTCCATCCCTCCAGGGTTGGGTAAATTGGTACCAGACTAGTCTGGGAAGGTAAAGACACTGACCTGGTATAGCGGCTGGCCCCCGCAGGTCATTGTATAGGCCAATTACGCATTCACCATGCCTCTACGATTCTGAATTGAACACGAATGCGGCGGCGCGTCCTCAGGGGACTGATCAACGCCGACAACTTTTCCTTTTACCTTTACTGTACAATCAAACATTTTACAGAGGTTAACCTCATTTTTGAGAGTGGCTAATTGCTATCACCTTTTTGTGGCGGCATTTCCGAAAGAATAAACGTTCCTGGAACGAGAGTGGCGAGTACGACCAAAAAAAAGTTCGAGATCATAGGTGAAGGCTGGATGGGTTCTTAAGAATTACAGAAGCTTTCCATTACCTAGACTAAGGCACCTTCTCAGTCGCTCCATAGGCATGCAGATTCCTTTCTGTCAATTCACTCAGAAATTACAATTTATGCGTATTTCTAGCCAGTAAACAAACTTCCCCCGCACTCTTACGTTTCCCGCTGAAGCTGCTGTTTTGTGAAAGATTCTAGTGGGAAAAACTCCAGCCTTCTTCTATAGAATTCAGAAAAAAATTCAACACAGGGAGACATTTCCAGGTGAGAGACAAAATCTGAAGATGAAATGGATGGAGCTGATGTAGATTTTCCCGCAGACTTCGAAAGAAATCGAATAGGTTTGTGGCTGGATAAATGGTAGATCGAAAGGAGAGATCCAAAACGTCAGAATTCAAAAAAAAACCATTTTCCAGTTAGTTCCACAGTGGTCCACTTGCTTCTCTTGCTCTTTTGCCCTGATAGAATATGTTAATGGCGGATAAACACCAAAGAATCCCCTGATGAATGCGCCACGCATTCTAGTTTTCGCAGAGATATCTGGATGGGCATTTGGTCTAAAATGAACGAGTTAGTGTCTTTATGAAAAGTACGGTATCAATAAACCGAATAAAAGACCGGACGAGGAAGGTGTCACAGCGCCCTTACCGCTCCACCACGCACGCCCTTAATGACAGATAATCATCGAGAATATCAACAGTTTTCTCCGGCCAAAGGGACAGCGCTGGCTGATTTATCTCGAATTTTTTGCTATTGCTATGGAATGCTGTGGAGCTGAATAATTTTTTGTAGATTCCACAGCTTCTTCCGAAAAACCTAGCCTAAGAACCTCCGGGATCATTAGGATTCTGTAGGACGCGGAATCGGATAGCTTCGGCTGTGGGTGAAAATTAGTAGTCGACAGGTGCTGGAGAATTTGGAGAATGCTGCTGAGAATCTTATTCATGCAACTCTTGCAGAGGAGCGGCAACGAGCAATAGAGGCTGTGAAATCTATCTGAAAAAAGTCGCTGAAAAATTGCCTCAGGGGAAGTAGCCAGATCGTCTCCAGTGAACGGTCGACACTGACCAACCAGAAACCAGGAAGTTTTCCTACTAACATTAAAAGTACATCGGATTATGTTTTCGGAGTGATGGGAGACTTGGATGGAGCTCAAGCAAGTTCCAACCACAACGGTGACATCACTAAAGTAACGGAGCAAAATCCATTTGGTTAGGAACCTGCCAGAGGGTCTTGGAAAAAAGGGAAAATGGTCAAAAACTGTGTTAAGCAGGGCCCAGATTCATAATGGAAACGATAGAGTTCAGATGCCAAAACGTAATCGACTTTTTACCGCGAACATGCCACGATTTCTGATTCACGAATGCTGAGGGTTCGTCGTGCAACGACTGAGTCAAAGCACTGACAGAAATTGGGTAGCAAAGGCACGCTGTTACCTTTGCATGGTATCCGTTACTCCTCGCGGATTAACGAATCGAGGTTAGTGGGACAATTAGGCTGTATATGGAGGTCAATAGAAGGTTTCAGTAATGATATGGTACCAGGTAGTAGGAAGAGGTAAGAACGGGAGGAAAAAATGAAAAACTCTAATTCTAATCTAATTTAATTGTCCCGTTCTTGCGGTTGCTATAAAGCCTATTAGAAGTAGATGTTGTAATGGTGATGCTGAGATTATCGCAAAAATCGCGTCTCAGGCGGGATTCGAACTCGCGTTTCAGGCTATCCGGTGCCCCGGGTGTTAGAGCACTACTCTATTAAGAAGAATGAGACCTCTGTTACTTACCTAGTCTGGCGCACCAAACTGACAAAATTCAATTCATTTTCTCAATTTGATAAATAAAAAATATACCAAAATAGGGTTAACTACACCTCGGTGCAAAATTATGGGTTCATCATGCGATTTGTCCATAAGTCGTGGGCGTAGCAAAACATCTCTGGTCTTTAGGTGATATTTTCCGATGAAAAAAAGTGGAACCTCGATGGGCCCGACGGGTACAAGCACAGTTGGAAAGATCTAAGAAAGGAGGAAGAAGTATTCTCTAGACGCAACTTTGGCGGTGGAAGTGTTATGGTCTGGGCTGCATTTTCCCGGTATGGACTTGTTGCTTTGGAGTTTGTCTCATGTAACATGGACAGCGAATATTATCAGGATGTGCTAGAAGAACACCTTCTCCCTTATTTGAGAAGATTTCGGAGGCACAATCTTATCTTCCAGCAAGACAATGCTCTCATACACGTATCGAGGTCAACTACGAGTTGGTTCCAATCCAATAGAATCCAATTTTTAGCGTGACCCAGAGGTCCTCCAGATCTGAACCCGATGGGAAATTTGTGGGGCATTCTTGTTCACAATGTATGCAAGAACGGCTCCACTGACACATCGGTTGCTGATCTGAAGAACGCCATTCTTGATGCTTGGGCTCATGTAGAGCAAACTGTTCTTGATAATCTTATTCGAAGTATGCCACATAGAATGTTTGATGTTGTCTATAACAAAGGTAATGTAACAAAGTACTAAACTTAACTTAATTGTTCATATTTTTAAAAGCAGACAGTTTTTTAATGAAGTGAACCAATAATTTTGCACCGGTCATTATCTCTGATTTTTCAATAAAAATGGTAGTATCTTACAATGATAAGACATACCGCCCAGAATGTATCTTTTATATCTATATCTAGGTTTTCGATGGTGAGGAATATGACTGTAATGTTACTAGATCCACTCAAGAGGTTCTTTAACACTTATAGCCAAATCGCGGGGTGAACCTATAATTTTGCACCGGGGTGTAGCTCCGATTCTATGAAAGAAGGACGAATGTGAGCTGCTTGCCGGGTGGAACACTAAGCTGATATCATGCGAAAACTATTCCGAGCACCAGAATAGATTAGCAATAATTGGAACGTCGCTGACGACAGATCCGGATTGACTCACCCCCACGGTCCAAAGATTCATGCATAGCTTGGGGATTGCTTCTTTCCTTCTCGGAATAATGGCCGTTTGATTCACTCAACTCATTTGCAAGAGGAACCACAACCTAACTGCGTTCACTTCCTACTTCTGCTTCAATTACTGACGGGTTCCGGCTACAAAAACCCCTCCATAAGCATCATCATCACTAATATGCAATAGAAGAAGCTTAAGAGTCCAAAAGTTGCAGATTATTTGGGCAATCGTACAACAAATGAAAGGAGATCACGTCAATGATAAAAAGGTGTTCGTGTCAAAGGATTCTTCTAGACAGGCTTAGAAGGGAATCGTTCGCGTGCTCCACAAAGTGGTGGGAGGATCGGATGATGCTCTAGATGTGTCTGCGTCTACAAATCTAATGACCTTAACGTCAAAACAGTTTTATTATACAGCATAGTAATTAATTGGTTTTTAATTATATTTATAGTTGAATCCAGGAAGTTGGTGTTGTAACAATTATTATGCGTTTTCTCTGTTTTTAATAAATTGTCATGCGTAGAATTTAGTAGATTATCTATAAATTCTTCGTTTTGATCATGTGTGAGTAGAATATCAGGCATATTTCTGAAAGGTTTCATTAATAAGTTATATCTTTTTATATTTATAAAAGGTATAGGCTAAAGGTGTCGTCGTTGATCAGTCCCCGAAGGACGCGCCGCCGCATTCGTGTTCAATTCAGAATCGCAGAGGCTTGGTGAGTGCGTGTTTGGCCTATACAATGACTTGCGGGGGCCAGCCGCTATACCAAATCAGGGTTTACCTCCCCAGAAAAGTCTGGGAAGGTAAAGACACTGCATTGGTATAGCGGCTACCAATTAACTGACCCCGGAGGGATGGAAGGCCTAGCTGGCCCGGGCGACGATCGATTGACCGTACCGGTGTCGGTAGCGCCTCTTCTCACTGAACCACACGCGCACTTTATATTAATAGAGTGTTGAAATTCCGTCAAGGAAACTGTTAAAAATAAATAAGGAAAGGATAAGATCAGCTATAATAGGACTAGCAATAGCCAAAGGATGCGCCAAACTACGACTGGAACGCGTCACCACGTGGGGTGATTGACATCGGTCGAAGATTATAAAGCATTCCATTGCTGAGAAAAACGACGACTATCGCTCTCTCTCACTGAATTTATGACGTACACAGCACAATGCATATCAGATGCGTTGCACATTGGGCGACATGAATTTGGACAGAGTCACGTGAAAAATTACCTAAAAACCTCACCGCCCTCGATGGAAACCATCTGCTTCCCTACGCAAATGCACCTTACATAAGAGATAAAGACGGAGGAAAAGAAAAAAGAAAGAAAAGACTCAATCTTAATAGGTAAAATTAGCTAAACAACAAATGACGCTTCAAAAATGAGAGGGAAAATAGGTATTTATACACCTGCCTTCGTATGACGTCGATTCCCCGACAAACTAGTTCCAGAAACAGCTGCCCTCCAGGTGGCATTCTTACCCGATGTAGCAACAAATCATAACTTTCATTCAAACTAGCGCATATTAAGGTCTCTTGAACTATTTCTTACTCTGGGACTGTCCAAGAATACATGGCATAGAATTGGGTAACGGTAAACCCTAGCGACTGTTCGCCTGGCTGAGGTATAGCTCAACCACCATGGCCTAAATTCATGACGGGTATCGGCACAATATACCCGAGAATAAACCCCGGTCGGCGCGATTATTCGCATTCATGAACGCGCCGCGGAGTTTATGTATTTGGTGACTATCGCGGCTCTATTCCACTCCCCGGCGCGTTCATGAATGCGAATAATCGCGCCGACCGGGGTTTATTTTCAGGTATATTGTGCCGATACTCATCATAAATTTAGGCCCAGGCTGCCGCGGGTAATATAGTCTTCTGGAGAAGTTCCAATCGGATCGGGTTCACTAGATCAGGCTCCTGCTTCACTTCCATTTTCTAGTCTACTAACAGTACTAGTGCAATGCTAGGAGGCGCTATTGACATCCAAACGGTCGAACGATCGATCCCCGCACAGGCTAACCAAGCCCTCCATCACTCCGCGGTAGGGTAAATTTGTACCAAGCTTGTCTGCTAAGGTGAAGACACGACTTGGTACAGCAACTAATCATCGCAGTTCACTTTGTAACCCAAATACCCATTCACCATGCCTCTTCGATTTAAATGGAAGACGGGTGCGTGGCGCGTTCTTAAGAAACTGATCAAAGCCGACCCGTTGATATCGCCCCCTGAGGCCTGATTTTACAGAATAATGGACGAGTTTTCTTAGGCTCCCTGAACCGGGTGGGTGATGCTCTATACAGTAATCTGTTTTTCCCTCTATTTGTCCAGTTTCTAAATGTAGTTTAATGAAATCCATCATCAAAAACAACTAAGTAAGACGTGGTGTTGTGATACCATGCCAGATTTGATATTGTAGTTGACAATAAATCTGCAAAGAATTTCCCTCCAAAACTCTACCGTAGTCTCGAATTGAACTACAAATTCTAGTGATGACAAATATGTTAGCCAAGTGGGTCGACTGGAGCAATTTCTATAAAGGCTCCATTACCAATCGCGCTCATCGGCTCCACTTTTTTCTTGGTAAATCTGCACTTCGTGGGGTTTTAGCAAACCAGGAGAAGGGAAAAACATTGTCAACGTCACCCAGCCAGATTTTCAAGCGGAGAAGATAAGCGTGCATCGTACTCGTACCCCCACGTACTCATTAAACTTCTTTCCTTTCTTTTGTCTTTGATAAAATCTAGAGAGGGCATTTTTTGACAGGTAGGAAGAAAAAATGCTAGTATTGAAGTGATCGAATATGAAGAATTTGTATAGAATAACTTCAATCAATTGAACTATCCGAAAACACATTGGCTTTAATCAGACCCTAACTCATATTGGGAACACTCGACGATTTTTGATCTAGATCAAATCCAGGAAATTTAATAGGTGTGCATAAATTTAATCTGTTCACTAAAGTGAGAAGGCTGCGAAAAATGTCCCACCCTCTGGCCGAGCTACAGTACCCAAAAAACTTCAGAAGTTTCTGGAGAGACAGGAACATAGAAATGTCACCCATCAACTGGTTTCGTATGTCTTTAGAAGTCGCTAGAAGGTGCTTTTCCCCAACGAACGAAAGGCTGATCAACTTTCACCTGCTTTCTTTGAAGGGTAAGTTCACAGAACTCCTCCACAACTTGCTAATTTTGAACTTTTAATTCTAAAATTTTCAATTCTTTTTCATTTCTGCTATTGAAATTAATTTTTCAATAAACCCACCAAATTTCTTAAGACTGTTGGCACACCCTAATACGTACATCTTTTCAGGGATTCGAGGATGGGTAAAGGTTCTGGAGGGCGAGTCTTGTAAGTTACTAACCTACAGTAACCTCATCCCCTTAGCCACTGAATGTGACGACAAGTCAAAAGGCTACCTTAACTCTTTCTCCGAAAAGTAAAAGGTAAAGGCAAAGGTGTCAGGGTTTATAACTTCATCGAGGACGCGCCGTGTTCAATTCAGAGTCATATGTAGAGGCACGGTGAATATATTATTATATTTGTATTTAGCGTTTACCATGACATCATGGACAAGTTATTGTAGCAGTCAGTGTCTTTACTTTCCCAGACAAGTCTGGTACCATTTACCCGGAATCGGAGGGATGGAAGGCTTGGTTATCCCGGGCCGGGATCGATCGCTCGATCGTAAGGGTGACAATAGCGCCTCTTACCACTGCAACGTGCGGACCCCCAGAAAAAAGAACATTCTAACAATCGAAAAAGATAGGAGAAGTGGAATTGAATGAGGTCTGAACCTCAACGGCGTCTGAAGGAGAGAAAGATTCGAGATTTTTAACAAATGAATTCAGAAAATCGCTAGAAGGACAGCTGCAAAGCGAAAAACGAAAGACAACCACGACGACGTTCCAGGAACTGACCGATGCTTACCTATATATACACAGGTTGCTTTGCAACAACACCTCATAAACATCGGAATGACGAACATTAACGACGACCACATTCCTAACAGGACTCGCAGTCCTGCCACCCACGGGGCGCCGGTCGGCGGGAACGAGTTCCGCGGCGTGGCGGCGACGAGTTGGGCGGAAAAGTTTCAGCGAAACTGTTTTCTCACCACAAAAGCACGTGTGTTGATGTTTCGTCGTCTGTTTTCGACGGCAGCCGAACGCGACGGCGCGACGGCGAGCGAGTTCTCCCCGGCCCGTCCCCGCGCTCTACCTGACAGGTATCCGTGATAGCCGAGGAATGCGATCGAGAGTTATGACAGACCTTATCGGCAGCAAACCTGCTCCAAAAAGAATTATTCTGGTAGGAAAAATAATGCTAAAATTATGTCACGAGGACGCGCCATATGTTCGTTTTACGGAGTGCAGCTCCTGTTCTAGGCCCAGATTCATCATTGGTAAACCCCCGATAAACCCCGAGATACAGCCCGAACGGCGCCTACCTTTGTCTACTTATTCTAAACTTCCTATGTTGAACGCAATCTCTCACTAACTCTGCCGTCTGGTTCTGGCAGCGCCGCGGTTTCGGAGACCGCTCGTCCGTTCATGGATCTGGGCCCTTGTCAGTTCACCTTCCCAGACATGTCTGGTATCAATTAACCCATCCCCGAGGGATTTAGGGTCGGGTTAGCTGGTACATTCTGGTAGAGTGAAATTTTGAAAATTTGCTTTTGTATGAATTTCTGCTCAAGTTCTGTGATGCATATATAATAGAAATCAATGATAAATGATACTTGCCCTCAGGGGATTCGTTAATTACCGGCTGTCAATACCTGTGGGTCAAAGACGTCTTGTCGTGTGGCAAAATGCAGTCTGTCGATTGTTACCAGCCGCTGAAATAGACAAGCGTCGTCCCTCTTCCGGGGTAAAGGTAAAGATAAGTAGTCGATTAGTCTTCTTTGGATGCGCCACGCAGTCGTCTTCCATTCAGAATCGTAGAGGCAGGTGCAACAAAAACCCATGGGAGAGATGTATCGTTGTCGATACTACATATACCAAACGACCAATGCGACTAAACTCCATGTGACGACACTGGGTAAAGGATGATTAGTCAGGGTGAGACAAACCCAGTCCATCTGAAGGTACTTGAACAGAGCTCTGATGAAGCGTCTACGCTCCAGGAAAATCTAGAGGCAAAAAAAACGAAAAAAACGATGAAATTCGACACTCGTGGGAAATGAAGCACAGACCGCTCAGAATAGTTCGGAGAGGCTTCGTAAAGTGGAAATTTCAAAGAACAAACTTAATCTACGAAAATTTCAAAAAAATAATGAAGCTATATGGACATTATTGAAGACGCTCAAAGTGGAATAGCTATTTATTTATTTATATATATATATATATTTATTTATTTATTTAATGGACGCCCACTAACGCATGCGTGAAGAACGACAGCTAAGCAACCAAAACAATGAAACATGACAGAAATTATCGAGCTAACGTTTCTAGCGCTTGAAATATATGAAATATATAATAGTTTCGAAAAAAGCGCAAGCATAAGGTGGTGCTTTTGCATGAATGAAACACAAAAGGTTTTCTCGCTTTTGCGTTTTCTCGCATCTTTTTCCAAAAAAAATGACGTCGTCAAGAAAATTAATTGCAAAGGTGACGTAGGTGACGTATTTATCTCCTCGATTTAGCACTTGTTTACTGGTGGAGCTGTTCTCTACGATTTTTACGGTTGTTTATTGTACACATTTGGCGCGTGTTGACACCTGTAAACATATACTTAGCCGATTTTTTATTGAAAATGGGTGGGTTGACTAAGAAAATGGCCACTGTGCCGTCTATAAACAGAACCTGTTGGCTCACTGTACGGTGTCTCGTCGATTGTTGATTCTCGAACAGAATTCCTGAGACCTTATACCCAACAATGGCATAGTGGTGTAGTGGTCTAACTTGCAGTACCACGGATAGGTCTAACACGTGAGTTCGAATCCCGCCGTAGTAGGACGATTCTTTTGCGATAATCGTTGCCGCGCTGTTTTGCTGACAAGTAAGACTGGAAATGAAAAATGTGATGAAAACAACTCTGGTCATCATCAAAAGATTTCAACGTTTTCAAGATTATTTATTTATTTACTTGTTTATTCAATACGCTGCATACATTTTGATCGAATACCATTCATACTTGGCAGCAAAGCGACGCGGCAACTAAGCGATCTAATCGGGAAAATCACGGCTTCCTCTTGAGTAGTCTTTACACCTCAAAAAGTTATATACGGGCACGTAATTTTCAATAATAGCACAATTAAATGTCTTAGTTAGATCCACTTTCTATGGAAAAGTTCAGTGAATCTCAACAAGATTTGTAAGGTATCGAATGACAATCTCAAAGATGTTGATCGGTTTTTATAAACCCTAATTTGTAGCCGAAAAATGGCGAAAAACCGGTTCGTGTCCGGATTCATCGAAAAGGGTAAAGGGCATATGTCCCTAAACCAAGACGATGAGAAAACCGGCTCGTTGTTTCACAGTGTCCTGTCATTACAATCTCCGCAATCAGCACAAGACAAGCGGCAGTAATGACAGTTTCCAATGTGTTGGGTAAACGTTGAGTTAAGGTTTAGTAGTCATGAGCGTTACGCAAAGCTAAAGTGCCCGCTTATGTAAAATGCCTTTACTTTCTTACTGACAGACTGACGCTTGGTATATACAGTACCGGACGTGCCGCAACGATAAAACTGCGAAAGCGGCGCTTTATTGCGCCGAAACCGCCGCTTTTCTATATTTCGTTTAAAATTGGTTTATTCAGTACGTTTCGGCGCAAAAAAGCGCCGCTGCCGCCATTTTATCGTTCTATTTCCGGTACTGTATTTTTCTTCAAGGTCCGAAAAGAGCAATTGAAGAAGATAATTAAAACAGATGGGCACGGCTTTCCGAGCAAATTAGAAAACCGAACGAACAGATTTTTTGGTAGAGAGATGATGGTAGCCTTGCATCTCGCAGAAAACAAGGGAAAAAGGGGAGAAAATAAAGAAGAAATAAGCTAAAATACCGCGCGGAAGGGTAAATTTCAGATATAAAAGAGTAAGGATCTCAAAATTAGCGCATTTACCCTGTGGCAACGCTGGGTAAGCGGTGATGCGCTCCTCCTTTCTAGGAGGAATTCAAGTCGAAAAGAGAAAGGGCGAGCTGTTTGTCTCACAAACGTTTACCAAGAAACTTCACACTCATAAAACCGTCGAGCTCAGTCCTGCTCTTTTATAAAACGCACCGCATATAATACACGTATGATGAGCTTTTCCAGGCACTTTTACACCCAATGAACGACTAATTAACCCTGAAACAGGATCTCAACAGACATTTTTGAAAAAAAAAGACTTCTTCGGCTAGGAGTAAACAACAAGCCTGCACATATCATTAGTATTTGTGAAATTGTTGCCATGCAATGAAAAATAGACAAATTGTACAACTACAATTCGATGTTTTTGCGCAAAAAAGGAGGCGAATGAAATTGTAAAGCTACAATTTTGTATTATTCCATGGAAAAACAAGTCTGAAAAAACAACTTTCATCAGATGGGCGGAGCCTTTTTAGATGCAATGATTCTATTTAAAGCGGTGATTCCGATGAAACTAGGTAAAGATAAAGGGATCGGCGTTGATCGGGCCTCAGAGGACGCGCCATGCACTCGTCTTGGTTTTTAAATGTTTCTCTCTGTTTTTTGTAGTTTAATGAGCTATGTTACTATGAACCCTACGAAAAGTTTTTTCTTGATTGGGAGTACATATATTAACGGTTATACCTTTACTAAGTTATGCAGGTAATAATTGAATTTCTTATTTTGCAAGGTTATTGTTCTTGAGGGATAGTTTTGTAATTTTTCTAGTTTATCGAAGTTTGATAACGTTCAGAATCGTTGAGGCATGATATATGCTCACTTGTCCTATACAACGATTTGCGGAAGTTAGCCGTTATATCAAATCGGTGTCTTTACCTCCCCGGCCAAGGCTTGTACCGAATTACCCGATCTTGAAGAGATGGAAGACTTGGTTGGCCCAGGCGGTGATCGACCATTCGACCGGGCGATTGACAGCATTCCCTCTTACTACTGCACCACACAATATACAAAATCGGGAAAAAAACGAAAGATACAACCGATAAAACGCGAAAATAATTCAAAAAGAAAGAAGTCATTCAATGTAACAACCCGACTCACAACCCCTTCTCTAATTAGCTCATAGAGGTTTGGTCTGCTTTGTTCGCTCCAGTGCGCAGAAAAAACCAGGTGAAGCCTCACATCTCAACAATCACATTCACGCAAAAATAAACAAAGAATGTTGATTGTGCGGGTTTTCCCCACGCTTCTAACCTGAACCCAAAGCTTTCCCTCGGTTGGGTTTCTTTTTACTTCTAATCCTTTAAGAGACCTATGCAAAGCTCCAGAAGGTAGAGACCACGAAAGAATCAGTACAGTAAAAGGTAAAAGCTATAGGTACATATATTCGACGCTGATCAGTCGTCTAGGACGCGCCACGCATTCGCATTCCATTCAGAATCGTAGAGGCATGATGAATGCGTGTTTGGCCTATACAATGGCTTGCGGGGTCCAGCCGCTATACAAGTCAGTGTCTTTACCTTCCCAGACAAATCTGGTACCGATTTGTCAAACCGCGAAAGGTATGGAAGGCTTGGTTAGTCCAGGCAAGAATTGATCGCTCGACCATTCCGGTGGAATGAGCGCCTTTTACCAGTGCACCATGCGAGCAATCTAATCGTGCGCTAAGAAAGAACAATAGCAGAATAGGAGGATTGAGCCGGTTATCGTTGCTAATTGACACCCAACCGCGAACATCAGCAAATCACGCCACTTTATTGGAATTAGAAGATTAATTTTAAGTCAGATAATCTTCTGTTCTTATAGTTCTTATAACTCTGTCAATAATATTTGTGCGGCTCAATTGGCAACAATTTGGACCAAAGATCATTTTGTGAGATTTTTCAGAGAGAGACTAGAAAGAAGACCATGAAGGGTTGGGTTACTGACAATGGGTAAAAAGAACGTTCAACGAACATCCGCCGCCATTTGGGCATTGTAATTCAACAAGCCCTCGGGTAAAAAACGAGCAGCAATTCGAGAGCCTGTAGCCTGGCAGCCTGCAAAAGGAGGAATTTGCAGGTGATAGCAAGCTCAAAAAGGAGGAACCTCGTCAAAAGCTTAAATTTTAATGCGGAGGTTCTCACAGATTTGAATTTAAGCTGCGGGGAAAAGCAAGCTTAAAGCTTAAGAACGAGGAACCTGACGGCTTTTCGTGGATCAACGACCAGGAACTCGCTTAGTTAATTACATACATCAGAGGAAGTGTTAAAAATTCTTGAAAGCAGGAAATCAAAATTGAAATTCAGAATGGACGTCACTAATTCAGAAAAGCCGCTTTGCAGACGCATCAAACTTCACAAAATGTTAATCAAAAATAACAATTTGTTCAGATGGAATTTTTGCTCAGTTTTAACAATTTACAATTTTTTTTCGATCAAAGTTCTCATATTAGTGTTACTTCATTAAAGGTTACGCATTATGCAGCGACAAGAAGCGCTACTGATTCGATTCGAAATGGAAGACGAGTGCGTGGCGCAATCCAATGAGAACTGATCAAGCAGTTTACCTTCACATTGTCCTCACCTATTCGATGGTTTTGAGCTTGTAATATCGAAAAATGGACGGAAATGTTGGTTCGAAAATGACACCCGCACGGTCGGGATCGGTACCCGGGCGAACAAACTCCATCACTAGGAAGGTGTATGCTGATTGACACCAACATGGTATAGAAGGTACCCCTGCAAATAATTGTACAGGCCAAATACACTTCCATCATGCCTCTACGATTCTGAATGGAACGCGAAGGCGTGGCGCATCCCCAGGAGGGGCTGATCAACAATCGATAACAGATGGTCGTCCACTTGTGCTGTTTTTGGTAACCTTTGGAATGAAGAAAAATCGGATTCAAGGGCATCGCTCATCAACTTTTGTACGAAGCACTGGGTGCGCGTCGTGCAATGGTAAGGGGCGCTACTGATACCGACGCAGTCGAGCGATCGATCCTCGTACGTGCCAACCAAGCCTTCCTTCCATCCGGGGTCCGGTGACTTGTTATCAAACTCGTCTGGGAAGGTGAAGACTCCGAATTGGGATAGAGGCTACCCTGCAAGTCATTGTATAGGCCGAATACACATTCACAATGTCTACGATTCTGAATGCGAGACGAAGACGTGGCGCATCCTGAGTGGACTGAACAAAGGCCGACACCTTTACCATTACTTTCAATAACAAAAAGTAACAAGAGAAAACAACGTTTTGTCTATTGACGTAGGAGCGGGGAAAATGGTAGAGGATGACAAGAGGACGAAGAAAAGATGATCTCTGGAAGAATCCTGGACGACGATGAATATTCTTCGAGAGGCGTGGCCTAAGGTGGGTTCCCATCCCGCCCCCACCCCTCCCTCTCAGTGGAGTTAGTCTTCGCTCGGGGCACAGATAGCGATTTGATAATTGCCGACCGATTAGGCACCTTCTTCCTGGGTGCGGCTCACACCAGCCAGCAACCAGCTGAGAGGCTATTTTTGGCCATCGAAGAGCGAATAAAAACCTGTGACCTAATCACAGACATCAGAAAATCACATTAAGCGGCAGGAAAATGCCATCGGAATGTGCACGTAAGGTGGTGCAAGTTAACGTCAGACACGTACGTCCTGAGTGATCGTTGATAATGGAAAATCGCTCGACATCAGCCATGCTCTTTGAAATGTGATGCATATTAAAAGATGTAAAAAGGCGGTTTCGTTTTTTTAGTTGAACACTCCTGGCTTGAAAATTCCAAACTGACCAAGTTTTCCCAACTAGCTGGTATCTACCCGAGTGAATTATTTCAGTTAACAGTTGCCAGTGTACAATTAGATCTACCTTGTTCTCTAGTTTATAATGTCCACCAGTGTTTCGGTATTGGTACTGTCGCTGGTTTTTTGTTCTGCTGGGTTTTGAAATAAATAAAAATAAAATAATTAAAATAAATAAGTAAACCGCTAGAGAATAGTTACATAACGGGTAGTTCCACCCAGGCTGCGCGGGGTAACCAATGAGTAAACCAGGGCTCACATTCATCATTGGTAAACCCCGATAAACCCGAAGATATAGCCAGTGAACGGCGCGCCCCTCTCTCTACTTATCCTAAACTTCCCATGTTAAACGCGATCTCTCATTGACTCTGCCGTCTGGCTCTGGCTGCGCCGCGGTTTCGGAGACCGCTGGTCCGTTCATGAATTTGGGTAAAGTTCAAGGGTACTTGAAGAAGTTAGTTTTAGTCCTTACAACAAAAACACAGCTGCTACAATGGACTGCCAACAAATTTCTGGAGATAGCAACAATAAATACTGTCATCGAAAGTCGACTTCATCTAGAAGTGGAATTTCGTTAGCTCACTTTCTCTACTCGTAATTCTCCAATAAGTTGAGGAAAAAAACCAATCCACACTCACCGGCGACGAACGCGCGACTCGATGATCACACGTCGAAAAACGCACAGTTATTTTTTATATTTTGGTAAAACGCACAATAGTTATTCATATTTTGGTCTCAAAATCAACGAAGACATCTATGGCACTTTACAACTCACTAGCGATTTTTACGTACCACCCGATTAATCGAGTATAAATAACAGAAAAATATGAATGAAAATATAAACATTTCGTTCAAAAAAAACCGCACACAGGGTATTTTCGTCAGAAGAACATGATCAACATCCAAGTAGAAATTTCGCGTTTTCACTTTGATGAAAGGCTCTGAAACTTCAGCAAAGCCTGAGAAAAAGAAAGAACTAAAGAAATGATAGGACAAAGTTCTCTGGTTCTAACTCCTCTGAAAGTTGGCGTTAATGTAAACAGTTCCCCTGAAAATGATAAGAGGTTGAGAACCGCAGATTGCGTAATAATTTTTGCACCGAACCAATTCGAAAGCCATGAAAAATAAAAGAAAGATGATATTGCCCCAAGGGCATTTCGCCATAAATCGCTCGTTTTTAGCTTTTCGATGTTAAGATAAGGAAGGACCGTAACGGATTCACGCTGCCTAGCTATATCTGGCTCTGTGATTTCTGCCTTCTGAATGAAGACAAGTTTAAAAGAGACAAGAAAAAAAAATTAAACAGCTATTTGTCGTCTGGGTAATTGGACCCTGAGGCAACTTTGTGATCAGCGATGTCGAATGTAGATTCTGCCATTATTAGCAGCTACGATGAATAATTGTTGACAGAAGAAACGTTCGAGTCGAAGAATTGTCTTTTTCTCGATTATTTTCTATCAACAGTGTGCATCAGCTGAGACGAAAAACATCATTAAGTGTAATGGAGTTCAAATGATCTCACTAGCCGTCGAGATAACAAGCAGCGATGGATCTTTGATCATCTGCCTAGCAATAAGTCCTATTCAGAAGGAATTCTATTCAAGGAGCGAGTAGGTGCCTAATGACCATAAATCTAGGTTGAGCCATGAACCTGTTCGGCAGCCTGATTTGGAGAAGCTTCTAGATCATCTAGCAAAGAGAACGCTACAGGGGTTTGAAGAAGATTAGGAGGTTGTTAAGGAGCTCAGTTGCAGTGGTATTCCTTAACCTTATGGTCTATTGCTTCTGGAACCGTCACCATAGGACAGATTATTTTTGTGAAAAAAAGCAAATTTTATTTAATTATTTTATTTATTTAATTGCATCATAGGACGCGCAGCAACCAAGACGAAAGTCACAACGTGAATGAATACCATTAGCGAAAGGAAGGTGAAGAAAATGATTATGATGAACCTTTCAGTGAGTATGAGGCGCAATGAAGACAAAAAACAAACTTTAAGTAGACAATAAGTGACCCAAATCGGAAAAGAACAAAACTCAATGAGCTCAACTCAATGAAATCTCAAGAAACACGATAACAGAAATGGATTACAGTAGGACAAATGATATACAAAAATACATCAACATACGGCAGCCGCCATACGCCTAGGGTTTCATTTTACTGAACGTTGCTAAATCGTTCTGAGCTTTCAAATTCAATTGTAGATTATCATTATCCCAATTATTCTAGGCGCAGATGTCTTGCCTATCTCAATAATTCACTTGTGAATGCCAGTACTGCAGTGGCAGCCTTGCGACGCCACTTTCACCTGCACAGTCGAGCGATCGATCCCCGGCCGGGTTAACCAACCCTTCCATCTCCCTGGGAACTGGTAAATTGGTACCACACTTCTCTAGAAAGGTTAGGACACTGACTTGGTATAGCGCCTGACCCCCGCAAGTCATTGTATACGCCAAATACGCATCCACCGTACCTCTACGATTCTGAATCGAAGGCGAGTGCGTGGCGCGCCCTCAGGAAATGATCAACGCCGACCCTATGAGCTTTGTGTAGAATATGATAAAGTTATGTGGCTGATGATAATCACCATTCTAGGGCGCGCCACGCACTCGTCTCTCATTCGGAAGCATTAGATGGTTTTTGCGTATTTGACCTATACAAAACTGGTAACTGAGTCCGTCTCCTTGACATTTGGTGCAGTAGTTCTTTAGATTTGTAGCTTTGAATTACTGGATATTTATTCATTTTTTAGCACTAGGTAGTGGCTTCAAAGTAGTCAGTATTCCAGGATACCAATACTACGGCGGCGACCACTCATCGTGACGACGGGGCTGCCCCTCAAAACGTCAGCAGAAATACGTCGAACGTAATCTGTTCCTGTTGACTTCTTTTGGAAGTGTTTCAGCCGGATTTTCGTGTTTTTCTCTGCTAAGCCAACGGTGCGATCCTACCGCTGACTCGTAAGCCGGGACTCAGAATATTCAACGTAATCAATCCGAAACAGTTGCAGTCATCTCCGCAGAATCCTGCAGTAATGATCTCTGCTCTCAACACAGCACAGCAAAGGTACTCGAAAAGGCTTTTGTTCGTTTGGTGATATAATAATAATAATAATAATAATAATAATAATAATAATAATAATAATAATAATAATAATAATAATAATAATAATAATAATATTAATAATAATAATAGTTATAATGATTATTTTCTCCTGCACAGAGTAAAAAGGTAAAAGTAAAGTGCCCGATCAGATCAGTCCCCTGGGTACGCGCCATGCAGTCATTTTCCACTCGGAATTGTAGAGGCAGGTGCAACAAAAGCCCATGGGAGCGGTACCGTTGTCGACACTATAGCAAATGATCAGTGTGCAGACTCCGTGTTAGGACACTCGGCAAAGGATGGTGAGTCAGGGGTAAGACAAACCCAGTCCACCAAGGCCCAGATTCATGAACGGACAAGCGGTCTCCGAAACCGCGGCGCAGCCAGAGCCAGACAGCAGTGTCGATGAGAGATTGCGTTTAACATAGGAAGTCTAGGATGAGTGGACAAAGATGGGCGCCGTTCTGGCTATATCTCGGGGTTTACCGGGGGATTACCAATGATGAATCTGGGCTCAGGTCATTGTCTTCACGTTCCCAGACAAGTCTGGTACCAATTTACCTAATCCCGAAAGGACAAAATGCTTCGTTGTCCTGGATTTGGATCGCTCGATCAACTATGCGTTGAAAAAATTAACGAAATCAACAGAATACAATCACATAACTAACTCCAAAAAATATCCGTTTAGCTTTTCATCACTTTTCTAATGCATATTATGGCAAGGCTTTTTACAATACGCACTATAGGACGTCATTGCTTGACGAATTTACACAATATAATAATATAACTCTTCGGTCGGATTGCGCATCATATAAAGGCAACCGGAAAGTACTCATAATCAAGTCTTCTTATTAACGAAAAAGTAAAGCCATACTTCTCATGAGTTTTCGCGCATGATGTTTAGACAAGATTAGATTCGACCTTTACGTAGCGAGGAATTCAAGGGAATCCAATGATAGAAAGTGATGAGTTTTCATTTGAAAAAAATGGTTAAAGAGTAGATTTTTAACCGGCCGGGTTTCCGAAGAGGCCAAGAGTATGACTGATGTCACCGAGATCGCTTATTGACTCGCGATAAGTGACATTCTCTGAACGATTCCCGTGCACATCAGCTATTTCTGGTAACTACGTATTTTCTAGTTGTCGATGTTTGCACGACACCCATAGGTAAGAACAAGATCAATATTTGCGCGACCAACGAGAATAGTAGCGATCTCGAAACGAATGTGCCTCTCGTGACATTCTTCTTTCATCAAGAATGGGCTACGTAAGGACGACGACTTTTCGGCTGAAAAAAATTTTCACGGGTCCGTTACTTTCAAACTCAACTTTTTCGGAGAACATGCTCTATTTTCTGTCCGGAAGATGCCAAGAAATTCTGAAAACTTGGGGGTCGAGGTAAGCACCATTTCACCTCGCTGGAGGCGTGCCTTAACGAGATCGACCTCATTTATTTATTTATTTATTTGCGCGAATTTAAGATCCGCGTCGGAAAAAGACAAATGTAACAGGAACATTAAGAGAAAAAAACCGTTTTCCATAATTACAGCCGGTGGGACGATTCATATGTAACTTCTTTATACACAAAAACAATTATATCTACGTCCAAGAATTGAAATTGAAATTGGAATTTAGATTGTAATATAGGCACTAAAAGGTAAAAAGTTGGGTAATCATCTACTTAAGATTAAGAAACATATACAGTAAATGCCTCGCAAGTCGTTGTCGTCTTATTTATTTATTAACTTACTTATTTATTTGTTTATTTTTCTACCAAAGGTAAAAGTAAATCCACAGGGTCGGCGTCGATCAGTCCCCTGAAGACGCGCCACGCATCCCACTTCCATTCATAATCGCAGAGACATGGCAAATGCGTACTCGGTCTACTCAATGACATCTGGAGGTCAGCCGCTGTACCAAGTTAGTGTATTTACCTTTCCAGACAAGTCTGGTGCCAACTTACCCGACCCAGGAGGGATGGAAGGCTTGGTTAGCCCGGGTGTTGATCGATTACTCGATCGCAAGTTGAGCTATTTTTATCATATCAACATTATTGATATCATTTTCATATAATTTTACCAACATTACCACATTTATTTAGAGCTATTTTTGTATTTTATCAGCAAATTCGCCGTTCGAGCGGGCAGTCGATCAAGTGATGATGAAGCGGAGTCGAGGAATGTAGATAACGTGGCTGTCTCTCTCTCTCGGTTACACTACATTTCTACGAGCTACCGTATTTCACAAAACTGAAGATGATTCATCAAGCAATATTTGCTATCAGCACGAAAACCCCATTAAATCACGTTTACCCAGCCCGATAAACCGTCGAATGATATCTTGGCAAGGGTTCCAGGGAAAAAAGTTGCTGGACAGGGAAAAGAAAATCATCTGATTTCTTCTTTTTGGCAGATTTTCTCAGAAATCTAACTGACTCCCAGATTCATGAATGCTATATTCGTCATAAACCCCAAGTAGCGCACAAATTGTGATTCATCAATAACTAATCGAGGATTATTCAAGATTTAGTTGGGTCTGCCACTTCGAGGTCTTGAAATCGTCGCCGAGCCAGTGAAGGGTGTTAGAACCCGTAAAGACCCGAACAAACCCTGAATTAACCCTGCCGCTCACTTGATGAATCACGGTTTGCGCGCCATATAAGGTATACATCTGCATCATCTAGCCACTTGGTAATTCACAGAACTGTAGCCAAATTTGACTATAAAAGGTGAGCAACGTATACCCTTTACTTGCCCAGTAACCAAACTCCTCGGTTTACTAATTGATCGCTATCATGGATTAATTCCAATTCGGTCGCGGGTGAGGCATAGATCCTGTTGTCTCAATGAACATCTCACCGCGCTATTTTGGGAAACTCCAATCGGGTTATGGTAAAGAGTTACCATCACTAATACCAGGAGTAAGGGGATAATCGCTTAGTTATCTGATCAACTAGCAACCGCCACCACTTCAATCTCCTGTTGCACAAAGTGGAGATTTTGACAGTCTAACGAGAGTGGGTTATTCTAGGAAACACCAATCGGGTTAGTTTTGAAAACGGGTCCCGCTGACGTGGGGTAAGCTGATCGACTAAGCAACTACAGTACCAGACGTGCCGCAACGGCGCTTTTTCGCCGCTTTTGGGATCCACGCTTGGTGAATGCTCATAGTCCCTCTCAATTTATTTATGCCGCACGCTGTGGGAGGGTCCCCGCGTGGTAGCCTGGTCAAATGCGTAACGTCGTATTTTTTTCAGTTGATAGCAACGGTATTTTCATTCAGAGATACGATCTGTGACCTTTGCAAACATGAGCTCTTCAAAAACGTTTCATAGCGATTTGATTATGCTTTCTTAAACGGAAAGACCTCAAGAGCCAATGTGTTTCCACACAACATAAGGTGATATTCTAATAGAGCGTGATTTCACATTATAACGGACTGCAAAGGTAAGATGTAGACTGAAAAATTGAACTGTATAGAACTGTTTTCAGCAAAGTCATAGGAGACCATTTTCGATGAAACCTAATAGAGTTAGCTGTTTGTTAGCTTGTTGCAATTAGATTAGTACCTCTCAGATGCTGAAAGGATTTTCTCACAGACTCCCTCTTCTCACCACGTACTGTCTTTAACCATCGTACAAACTTTTGGCGTTTATAATGACAATAGTAATAATAATATTAATGATAATAACTGATGGTGATTAGTGCGAACAACAATTATAATTTTTGCGGTTGTTGCGGTTAGCCATCGAACTCAAATCAGAGACTTTTCAAAATCGGAGTAGGCATAAAAGTAGCTGGAAAACATAGACATTCACCGAGCCAGCAGACAAAACAATGAAGCAACCTGTCAGATCCAGAGGTCTAAAAATAGGCACTCTGCAGCATTCAGGAGCCGATTACTAGACATCGTGATTGAAAAAAACTTCAACAAAAATGACCTAGTCAAAAAAATAGGCGCACCAGTTTAAAGAGGCAACTGAAAAGGGCAGGTACGCTAGAATTGTGTTCTAAAGTTCTTACACCACACCTGCCCTTTAAGAGAGAGTCAGCAGTAAAAAATTTGGAGTTTCTATTTCTTTTTCTATAGTTTTTCGCGGATGTAGAAGTTATAACAAGATAGAAATCAAACTAGAATCGAATTGAAGGATGGCTCTTCAACATGAATTTACTAGCTCTAATTTTATTTATAAATCATAGTAAGATAGAGATCAAACTAGAATCAAATTGAAGGATAACTCTTCGGCATGAATTCACTAGTTTCAATTTTTATAAAAAATTTACAGCGCTTTCAAATACGTACATAAATTACAAACACACTTCAAGTTGATTCAAATACGTTTACATAAGTTCTTTAAAAACCAAAGTCTGATGTCGATCTCGCAAACCGGAGAGAGTGAAAAAAACTTTTATAAAAACAGCAGATCAGGTCATGTGTTCTGAAAAACTGTATCCTACAATTCTTTTTCATGTTGATCAAGATAGCATCCAAGGAAAAACTGCGTTTCTATCGTGAAACTGGAAACCACCAAAATAGGGGGTGGCGTATATTTATGAAACGCATTGTAGATATTTGCATTCTCGGTATGCTGCTCTAGAGGTAATCGCTGATTTGATGAGCTTTCGCTTGTTTTCGATCGGAATGTGCGATCGTAATTTTTATCTGCTATTCATCGCTGTGTAGCGGCGGGAAGTTTACGACGTCCGGTGACGCCTTTTTGCAGAGAAGCACGCAATCGCGATCGGATGATCGGGATGGCCGGCCGAGTTGATGTCCAAGAAAAAGCGCCGGCCGCCACGGTGATCAGCGCCAACCTCGTGACCGTCTCGGACGGCTGCCTGCCAGCCAGCGAAAACCGAACCGCTGCAAATGCAGCCGGCCAGATAAGAATGCCGGCAGAGAAACGACACGAAACTGACCACGAGGGACCAACAAGGTGAACTGCTGAGGGATAATTCTATTATTGGAAACTGTTATTAAAAAAGAAGAGGAGGAAAAGAAGAAAGAAAAAACGCCTGCTTCCTTCTTTCTTTATTCATTTCAGTCACTACGAGTGTAGATTTCTCCTCCATGATCACTGTCTCTGGTTTTAAGAAAGGACGTTGTTCGTAATTCTTTAAACTGTTCGTTACTAGTGGTTCCCCTTCTAATTTGCATGCTTTTTGTACTTCAATTTTTTTTCTTTTGGCGCGTTGTTTAATAACGCATTAAACAGATAAATGAATAAATAAATTCAATTTTTGATTACACCTATTAAAACAAGACAAATACAACAAGACACGTTAGCCGGGCAAGAAGCAGTAATTTTCAAGATTAAAATGAAATGCCAACAAATTCTTATTAGCGCCCACTTCTAGCATGGAATCGCAGAGGAAAAAATGAAATATACTGACCAGAACGATCAATCTACTGCATGTATTAGTATTGGAATTTCGTGGACTCGGCAGTATAAATTCGATTCGTATAAATTCGTATTTGGCCTATTTCTCAGAACCTATATAATAATGAAAAATAGTAAAGGTAAAGGTAATGGTGCCGGCGTTGATCGGTCCCCTGAGGATGCGCCGCCACATTCTTGTTCCATTCAAGTCGTAGAGGCATAGTGAATGCGTATTTGGCCTATACAATGACTTGCGGGGCCAACCGCTATACCAAGTCAGTGTCTTTACCTTCCGAGACAAGCCTGGTACTAATTTACCCCAGCCGGAAAGATGGAAGGCTTGGTTAGCCCGGGCCGGGATCGTTCGCTCGACCGTGCGAGTGACAGCAGCTCCTCTTACCACTGTACCACGCGGGCTCAGTAAAAATAGTAAAACTAAAAATCAAAAATATAATAACAGATGTCCGTTTTTAGAACATTTCAAACCAAACAATATGAATGATTGTGACAAAGGCGCTCTGCTGGCTTGCCTACCACACTGCGGAACCTCGGGCGCATTCATACTCGACAGCGAAGCAGTGCAGTAAACTAGGACACAGGGCAGAGACGCAGAGTACGCGGCGCGCAGTAGGCGCAGCAGGTGCGGTTCAATTCTTTACAACACAAAAAACATGAATGTTTACTATTTCGAAGTTCTCATGCTCGTCTGTTCCTAGACCCGTGGTAACCCGTGCGGACCATCATTCCCGATGGTCATTCGAGACGATGAATCAGGGTTTACCGCTGGAAACTCGTCGGCCATGGGTAACGTGTTAACTGTACCCAACAAGAAATCAGTGCAACTGTGGCAAACGTGGCGGTGCTGTTGGTATGTGGACGTGGATGATAAGGATTGAGTTATCATTTTGCTCTCAGCTTTCTTGGACTCCAAAACGGTCTTTTTATCTTATCTTTCATAGAATTCATCTTACAAATTTTTTTTCAATTTTCATGCGCAAAAAAAGAATTTTTAGAGTTTTCCATCTTTCCAACCTCTCCTTAACTAAACATTACCCATACAACTTGTATGAAATTCAGTTGAATTAAGAGGGGCGCTATGGGCGTGAACCTATAATGGTTCAGATGAGTTAAGGTTGTTCATTCAAGAACTGTCCCCAGGCCATGACCTAACATGGGTAAGGATATCTACCCAGAAAAGTATGAATAAAAGAATAAAATTAATATAAGGGTCCAACCAAACGTGAGAGACTACTAGGTTCAAATCCCGCCCAGGTCACGTTATTTGGTTTTATTTCAACAGCCAAGTCACCCTGGCGCGCGCTCCTTTGCCGCTGAGTATAAACAACCGAACATCCTGAGTATAAACAACTGAATCGCCACTCATCGCCTTTGGGGGATGAAAATAATAAAAAATCAATAAATAGGAAATGTCTGTCAATCAGTTTCGAGTCATGGAATGAAGACATTAAGCCTCTCGCGGTTTTCAGATGCGGAAAAGGTAAATTGCTAGAGGCAAGGTAAGAGTAAAATATTGGAAGGCAGATATGCCTGAACATGTTCACTCAACTCCAGAGGGATAGAAGGCTAGGTTAGCTTGGGCGAGGATCGATCGCTCGACCGCGCGAATAGAAATAATGCTTCTAACCACCGCAACAACTTCAGTATTCCGTGGAAAATACAAATTTCACTTTGAAAAAAGGCAAAAACTCAAGAAAAAACAGCAGCAAGAAGGCCTGACCGCTTTTCCCTTCGAATCACTATTAATGAAGAGCTGTTTACAACACTGGCAAGATTAATCACGTTGATAAACAGAGCTACTATAAATAGCCCCAGGGCAATCAGTGGCTTCAATTAAGCGGCTTTTCACTACCGGTCGAAGTTACCAGACATTATGGGTAAGCAGTTTCTCACGGAAGAGCCCTGAGCTGGATGAGTTCGCTCGTTCTTGGATCAGATCGCCTGGAGCAGGATAAGTCTACCTACTTACCTATCCCTTGCTGTAGGGACCTCTGAAACTGAGTGTTCTACAGTGATTCTTTTTATGTAGAAAAATCTTTGGCACTATTTAAGATGTTGTACCCCACCGATATGGTGAGCTGTAATCGCCAAAAGCCTTGCGAAATAGTGCGCGGCGGGAGGAGACCACAGGCTCTGACTCTACTCAGGACGAACACTATTTAGTGTGAGAAAGCTCAACATAGCGGTGGGGTACAACATCTTAAATAGTACCAAATCTTTTTTTCATTCCTACAGCTATTCTTCTTTTTTGAAGAAAAATCATCAAAATCAAATTAAATTAAATTAAATTTCAGAGACACCCAACAATATGAGGCCTGAGCCACCTGTTCTACCCATAGGTAATGGTAGGTGACTTTCTGTCTACTCTTTCAAGCTTTCCTGGGATGATTCTCAACCTCGTAGGTAAAAAAGTTGGGTATGATTCTCTCGGGGGATGAGCCATGCACTGAATTTCCGATTGATCTCCCATCAAGTGAAAAGAGCTCCCGTAGGTTTGTTTTTGGTGCTATGTGGGTTGGGGGGTGCAGCGTGCTGGTCTGTAATATTGCGTCGACTCTGTGCTGGTTAACATGTTAAGGTGTGAACAATTCTGAAGAGTTTGCATGTCAAACATGTCAAAACCGACCGAATTGATCGTAAACAATGGCAGATATAACAATGACAACACGTTAAAGTCGACGTAAAGTTGCGGACCACCACCCTGCACCCCCCAACCCACATAGCGCCCACCTGTGTTGCTCTAGCCAGTTCCGGATCGCGTCATGCACTAGACTGGCGGACAGAATCGTAAAGACATATAAGGGACCTACTGGGACTATACGAGGACTATCCTGGGCCAGCATGTGTAGAATTCAGGGGCCTGCACTATCCCGTTGTGGACTAGTGCAGTCTCCGAATCTCTGACCATCTCTGGAATAAGCCATGCACAAGACTCTTGCCCAGAATTTCTCACGCATTTTATTCGCAACTTCACTGATTAACGGTGTCGTTTCAGAGGGTGCGCCACCTCGCCGATACGCCAAGCTTAGCGACAACAACTATCAACTTTTGGAGCTGAAAGGCTAGTTCTACGTGGTTTCGGGTATTAAAATAAACAGTAAATGAATAAACAAACAAAATAAAAAAATATATAATAAGTCTAAGATTAGCCTCACTTCAGAACGAATGTATCTGAAAAGACTGGACGAGTTGATAACAAAATTCAAAGAGGACAGATTGGACGTGGACGCACGCCGCATTGTAAGGAGACCTCCATTCCTCTACATTATCTATGAAATTTTAATATACATATTTGCAGCGTATCACCCTTAATCAAATCATCGAAGCCAGACAGAGACTGTGGTGCCTGGAAGAAGGTCAAGTCTAGAAGAATTGTTATAAAGGAGGACCTCAAAATAAAGTTCTGCCATGAAAAATTAGCCTAATTTCAACATTGATATCATTCTTCATCGGTAAAAGTAAAGTGGTCGGTGCTGACTAGTCATCTGAGGATACGCCATGCGCTTGTATTCCACTCAGAATCATAGAGCCGCGGTGAAGCGTGTTTGGCGTATACAATCCCTTGCAGGGGTCAGCTGCTATACCCAGTCAGTGTTTTCACCTTGACGAATTACCCGAGGGATAAAAGACTTGGTCGGCCTAGGCGAGGATTGATCGCTCGATTGTGCAGGTCGAAGCGGCGCCTTTTACCACTGCACTCGGCAAAAAGGAGTAGGAAAATAGGTATAGAATAGCGCAGATGAGGCGGCTGTTCCATAAACATCCGATCTTCAGTACGGATCTTTTGGCAAAGCAAATACTCCGCCTAGAATTAGGCATTCAGGTCCAGGGAAAACACAAATACCCATGATGTCTTGACTATTTGAGTAGGAGGGCTGATAGAAACGGTGTTGGCTTTTTGAGAATTGTAAGAAAAAATAAAGAAGCGACAAAGATTAGAAAAATGAAAATGATTTACATGGAGCATGGTAGGCACAACCACTTCATGTTCGACTTCCAATGAATCTCGGTAAAAACCATATTCTCCCATTCTTAATGAACACCCAGCCATATAAGAGAAGTCGAACGTGGATGGTCCCGACTAACTTGGGACGGACTGCCTCATTTATTTATTTATTTGCTTATTTATTTGTTTATTTTTAATTTATTTATCATCACACCACTAAGTATGGATGTACTAGGCAGAAGAAAAGGATGTTGGTTAAACAACGACTCTGCTCAGATACAAAAACAAAGCAACAAATCATCGAAAAATAAATATTGATAAAGCAAATGAAAATAATTAAATAGTTATGAATCCTACATTCCATTATCATTTCCTTTCCGCAATTTTCACATAAAATCCCAATTTTTGATAGAATCCAGATCCGCTGTCAAACCGGTTCGTGCGAAGGGTATTTCTTCGTCTTCTGAGCCTTTTTTATTTTATTTTTGCCGATCGAGAATGGTCTCTTCATAGAGACATTGAGTAAAAGTCCGGAGCTTTTGCTTCCAGTTGTTGAGCCACAAGGATCTTGCTTGAAAAGTATATAATATTTGGCACAAGCCTATATATCTGTGTATAAGATATACATAGATAAATCTTTAAGCGACCTTAGGAACAACCAGTTCTCGTGGAATCGACCAATTTCTCAATGATCTGTGCTCGGTTGATGTTCTGCTAGGCAAGAGAAACGTGATCAGTCGATGGTCTGAGAGTTCTAGTGGATGATCCACACAATGCACTGATAAAATCGAAACGCTAATTCAAAAAGTGTGGCGCCATAGAGACGCCAATCAGGAAGTGATAGCTTCAGGAAATGACTGATTCTTGGTCTGCAGGGCAAAATGACACCCTGTGAATGCCATGAGGGTCACTAGAAACGAAAATTCTGCTGCTTCAACAATTTGTGGTGTAATTGGTCAGCCATTTTACCTTCCCAGACAGATCTGATACCAATTTATCCACTCTCGAGTGATAGAAGATGGGGTTAACCGCTCGGGTATGGAAGCCAATAGCACCTCTCATTTCGTCCCTAGAGCTATCGCACTTTGCTTAAACACACAAAAACGTAGTAACGACGCGGATAGTGAGCCAGATAAGGTTTTTGAGCTGAGGCTAGAAGACAACAAATAGCTGTAGTGCGAGTTATAGCCAGACAAATAGGTGTAACAATAAAAAAATTATACGACACCCAGACGCCCATAAATACGGATGGGTACCCATGAATTGTGGATGACGTCGGCGTTGACAGACTACAATTTGATGTTAAATTGTACCCAGCGTCAACCACACGTGACCAGGTCATACGGGCCACTTTCTGTCAAAGATCCGATTATTTGGTTGTCTTTAAAAATTGAACGGGAACGTAACAGAAACGCAAATTACGAAAATGAAGGAAAGGAAGAAAGGAGACAGATCGCCAGTCAAAGAACTCGAGTTGACGACAATGGATTAGAGAACTCATATTCTTGACACCCGCTGCCAAACGTATTATATGTAGCAGATTTTAGGAAGTTTTCTTGTATTTTGTTGAAAATCGTTCAAAATCTTCAACAAAAATCTTCCGCTACAAGTAATAGTGTTGCTCATGGTACAGTCATCATTCGAACCTTATGGAAAACCGGTAGAACAACAGCTTCTTAGAAGGAGTTTTATTCGTCTAACTAGATAAGAATGAAACATTGAACCTATCTCATTAGACTTACCCACAGACAGCAGTTAAGGTGGACGGCATCATTCTAGGTTCATCTCAAAAATCGCGGCTCGGGCAAGACCCGAACCCGCGTCTTACGCCTGTCCGGGGCTCATGCGTTAACCACTACGCTACTGAGACGACGGCTTTCCTCCACAACTTCGACGGCCATTTGCGCTCCCGCGCCTAACCGGGGCCGGATGAGTGCTGGAAGTAAAAGCCTTCGGGAATAAGGAAGGTACTAGGGGAGCGCAAATGACCAGCTCAATCGAGTAGGAGAGCCGTCGTCTCAGTAGGGTAGTGGTTAATGCACGGCCCTGGTTAAGCGCGAGACGCGAGTTCGAATCTGTCTGAGATGCCACTTTTACGATGGACCTAGCACCATCATTAGAACATCATATTCTAGTATAATAGTAACCCGCAAAAAGCAGTGATGAAACTAGAATTTCCCGTTAATTTTTCTATATAACTACGGCTTCGTACCGCAATAAACGAGCACAAATTACTGAAACCAATAAAAAGCAGCTTACCTGTCACTTTCCTGTAATATCCTGAGCGCAGAGCTGTGGTGGAAGAGGTGGGTGAGTTTTCCTTTCTCACACATTGTCGCAGCAAGAGTCAGTTGCCAGCTGGTGTTAAAAAACCAGATTTTTCGATATATTTAAAATTTTACCACAGTAATCCATACCCACCAGATGAGCAATCATAGGAAGGATGTCGTTCGGCGAAAAAAAACGTGCAGGAAGTGGCGAAGATCCTTGAAGGAGGACATCTGATGATTCTGATAATATGATCAAATTAGAAATGTTGCGTTTCACGTGAAGCATCGGATTATGGAAGGAAAAGCTCTAATTATCAGTGAATCTTCACTTACAAAGGAAACTTTACGTCAATTTTCTGTCAAAAAGTGTCAGCGCATGTTGTGTGCAAAATCTGACGCCTCGATTCTATTGGTTACAAAACAGGCTGCTTTCGTAAAAATTCTAACGCTGAATTCTGTCCATTCAGCAGATTTTTTCCAGCAAGTGAGGGATGACCACAAGGAATGGCACCGCTGTAGAGCAAGAGGACAATAGAAATCCGTGGATTTAGTCACCATTAACATTTTATTAAATTATATCAAAATTTTCAAATCACTGAAATCAAGGCAACAGACCACCTATGTTTTTGCCAATAACGTACTCTGACATTTTTGTAAGAGAAAATTGGTGTTAAATTCCTATTATGAAGAATGAAGGAGCGCAACGATTGTGAAGCTAAGGAATACAAATATTTCAATTTCAATACTTCAATTTACAGCAATGATCCTCGCTAATAAAATAGGCGAGGTTCGATAGGATGTAGTTTGAGAGAAAAGAGAAGAATTTGCTAAAGGAAATAGAAAGAAAACCGTACACGGAAAGCCGATAAAAGATATCATAGAAAGGATCGTCTGCAGCAAGTCAACCCTAGAAACCCTTGACAAAGGTGTCGTTCACATTTTATCAAACTCAGCTCATTTTCAGTGATCCTTATTTGCAAAACAAGCGATGTTACATGGAGTGTGTTCATGAGGAAAAAAAAGAAAAGAATTCAACACAAAAATAGACAAACAGAAAGGCAATAAAAAGTGAAAAGGACCGCTTGCTAGTCGATGATCTTGCCCACTGAGTGAGCAAACTCATCGATCGCCGATCAGTTCGACTGGCTGGCCATCGGTCGGTCATCTTCCGACAAATTCTATGGGCCATTTATTCTTCTTTTTTGTTCTACATCTATTTTCTTTACTTCTGTTCTATCATTCGCCTTGATGAAAAGGGGAGCTCATATTTTGAGGAATGAATTATGGCTGTCTAGGATTTCCATGGAAGCAATTTCTGTTTTTATTCTAGTCGGATTGGACCGCTGACCAATTTCCCTTCCCTCAATTCTTCAACGATCGTCACCATGATGCAACAGCTATTCCAACAGACGTTAATGGGCGCTTCAAATTTTTTTCCCATGGAGATGGGCCCCATTGGAGGACCTAATACGGCATCCATCTGTACCTCTGCAAGAGTTATTGCATGGATCATCAAGGTTTTGAGAAAGGGCTCGGTCTGTAGGATAAATGGGGCCGAAGTATTCCGAAAGGGGAAGGCGGCGAGCTTCAACCCAGTTACTTATTGTTGAAAAGACTCTTTTCTTATTGTAGATTAAGTAGGAGAAATGCTCATCAATGATCATTCTGCACGTGAAAACCAAAAGTACGTAACGTACATATCCGCTCTGTATTAGCCTTAGGTCACGCGAAGTGCAGTGGTAAGAGACGCTACTGACACCCGAACGGTAGAGCGATCGATCTTCGTCCGGCTAACCAAGCCTCTCTTCCCTCCGGATCGGGTAGACTGATACCAGACTTGTTGAAGAAGGCTGACTTTGAATAACAGCTGGTCCTCGCAAGTCATTGTATAGACTTCTCACCAAGCTTCTTCGAATCTGCTTGGGAGACGGTTGTGTGGCGCATCCTCAGGAAACTTGAAAAACCTAACGCAGATCAATTCAACCTTACGTTTCCCTTTACGAAAGGCGCATTCTACGGTAAGGTTGTGTTCTATTGTTAGTCGCTACTTTACGGTAGACCTGATTTCGAAACCATCGACCCTCGCATCTCAAGATAGATAAAGGTTTTATATTTTTTATATTTGGTTCTATTTTACAAATTTTATGTATGCTTGTTTCTGATTTTTTATAACCTAAGACGAATTCGTGTGACATTTTTATAGTATAAGCAAGTACTGAGCAATTTTGGTGAAGCAGCAGTGAGTCAGACAGGCAACAATCCGGAACAAAATTACTTAAGAAAAACCACAAAAAATGTCAGAAAATTTAAATAAACAAAAAAGGCAACCACAATGGAAAATAATATTCTTTTTCGGACTTCGAGCGGAAATTTCATGGTTTCAGTGATTCGAAAATTGTCAGATGCAGCTCTAATTACCGGGTTTATTTCTTCTGTTGGTTTTCTGGAGGATTTCAGGGAGCAGCATGAGATAGAGTACCCTTTGTTTCAAAAACAAAATGCAGAAAGAAACGCATCCAAGGTTAATTAGTTTCTTGAGGACACGCCACGCTTTCGTCTTCCATTCAGAATCGTAGAGGTATGATGAATGCGTATTTGGCCTATAATAGGGCTTCCGGGGCAAGCGCTTCCCCAGTGGAGTCGGGGTACCAACTTAACTGACCCATGAAGGATGGGAGTTTTGGTTAGCCTGTGCGGAGATCGATCGCTCGACCGGTACGCTCGAAGTGGAGCCTCTTACCGCTGCACCATGCACTCAATGGGAGGATAATGATCGTAGTTATTGCAGAACTCGCGTCTTTCAAACCCCATAGTGTCCATCAATAATGACGAAATTTATCATGAATGATGAAACATTTATTATTTTTATAATAAGTGTTTTATTTCCTTGCCTTCTTAAACAACAAATACAAAACAAAACCATTTTTATTTTTTATTGACAACCCGTTTTATCAAATAGAATTCTCGAATCTCTGATAGGGTGAGCTGTGTTTCATGTCTCTATGAGATTTGACGAGACAAGTTTCAGATCGGGGCGATCTGGTCCGATCATTGAGGAGTCGGGCAGCTCGGGTTTGATGCCACTGATCCGCAATCGTCTGATGTAGAACACCGAGACGAACAGCACCAGAGCCAAGGTGAGCACCAACAGGGTGTATTTGATGGCGTCGACGAGCCTCGGCACGAACACGAATCCAAGCCACAGCATATGATAGGTGGAATCGAACAGAGTCGCGTGTGAATCTTCCCAGAAGATCGGAATGATTGTCTGCGAGACGTGATAGGTCTGGCTGAAAGCATTTCATATTTATTTTATTTATTTAGGACGCAGACCTGGCAATTCAGGTCAAATTCAACTACAGTTCCGGACGTACCGCAAGGATAAAACGGCGACAGCGGCGCTTTTTTGCGCCCAAAAGTGCCGTTTTTGGGCTACATACGTGGTGAGCCGGGCAGAGCCTAATTTGTTTACGTCGCATGCCCAACTGGGGTCCCCGCGTGGTAGGCCGCCTGAAGGCGGAGCCTTGTTGTGCGATGAGTCACAGAAGAGGAATCGAAGGGGCACGGGACCAAAAGTCGAGGGGTCAAAAAAACCGCTTGTTGACAAGTTTCACAAATATGGACAATTTGCATATGAAAATGAAGAGCTCGACCTGCTAAGTTCAAAAGCACACTTATTTCTTGCGAATAAATCAATTCTAAAGAAAAATAGAAAAAAAGGGGGTCTCCGCGCAAGAAAACGCCGCTGGCGCCGTTTTGAGGTCGCGCTACGTCCGGTACTGTAGCTGCTACATATCACAGCGAAAATTCAAGCTATTTCAGAATGTAACCAATAGCTACGAAATGTCTTAATGTAAGTGAAACAAAACAAATCGATAAAAATAAAAGCATGATTTTTAGACCTTCCACTAACAATTATTTGAATTCCTGAAATTTGATTCTGGTTTCTACTACTTACAGTAAAAGTAGATATTGTAATGATGGTGTTGAGATCATCGCAAAAGTCACGGCTTAGGCGGTTGGGCCTATTCGGAGCACCGTGACGTTAAGACACTACGCCACCGAGCCGACAATGTGAAAACAACTACTAGGGTGCTATCATCACGGGTTAGGAGTTTGTGTTCACTGTTTAGCAGTGACCGTTACCCTGCGAAGAAAATGTCTGACTGTCTAAAAACACTCGGAGCCTCTATTGTCATTTTGAAAAACAAACGACAAGAAAAAAACAGAATAAATTTTCAGAATGAACGAACACCATGGTGCCCCGAATAGGCCCGACACGAGAGTTCAAATCTGGCTTGGAACGCGATTTTTGTGGCAATCCTGGCACCATTATTATATCATCTACTTCTAGTACGCTCTCAGAATGTGTTCTCACAGGCGATAAAGAATTAATATGAAAGGATGTAGGCTTAGGAAATTATTTTCAGAAAAAATCGACGTTAATATTGTGTCTGTTCAACATTCTGAGAAACGAAATGAACACTCACAAAACTCCTTTGCTTCTCATCGTCGGCATCGAAACCTGCAGTCGATAGAAAACCTCTGTGACAGCTCCGGAATACTGAAATGTTGAGCATTTTTTTACGAAATTTCTTTTTTGAAATCAGCCAGTATGCTTTTCTCCCAAGACTGGCTATTTGAAATTTTTAAATACATCGCTGTCTATTTGTGTGGAACCTCAACCGATTTTTCGACTATAAGTGGTAGATTTTGGCAAAAAGGTCTGTTTTTCGAAAAACCTCCCTAAATTTTTGTAGCTCGAACTAACTGTAACGTTCCTTCTCTTGTATGTTTTGTTTTCTATGTAATTGTGACATTGCTCGATTTTATTCAGTTGTTGTTTACTTTTGTTTAGTTGTGTTCTTCTTGGAGGTTATGCCGTTTTCATTTCTTGTACTTCACGCAGTCATAGGCCCGTGTGGTGCAGTGGTTAATGGAGCTACTGACACCCGCACGGTCGAGCGATCGATCCCCTGGGCTAACCAAGTTTTCTATCCCTCCGAGTCGGGTTAGTTGATACCAGACATGCCTGGGAAGGTAAAGATGCTGACTTGGTACAGCGACTTGCCCCCGCAAGTCATTATGTAGACTAAATGCGCAGTCACCATGCCTGTACAATTCTAATTCTGACTCTGATTTGCCTTTTAACATTACGCAGTCATGCCCGTGTAAGCAATAATAAAGTGAGAATATCAATAAATATTCATAAAATACGCACCGGTTCATGATTGTAAATCATCGGTCGATGAGTTTCGTTGTTGGGGCTCAGACCGACCACGGAGTCGATCATCTGAGGTGGTGAATAGACGAAATGAGGCGGTGAATACATAACCGCGAAAGGTGTCGGTTCGAGGTGGCCTATAAAGAAATAAACAAAATTAGCAAAATAATAAAAATTAGTGACAAAACCGCTTTTCCCATAATTCATGATTTCTACAATCAATATCTATATGTATATTCATACAAAGAAAAGGTACCATGAATTTCCTACCGCAAGCTGAGTCATCGATTAAAAACGATTCCTTTTCTTCCTTTTATGGCAGAATTCCTCTCCGATCATTGCTGATGCAACAGCAAGAAAGCATAGGTAAGTTCAAGGTTACCCTACGAACAGAAGCATACCCACCTGGGTAGCAGACGAGCGGGAAAATTCCTGGCGGAACGAGATAGGTGCCGTCCACGTAACTACCATTGCAGCAGTTATGACAGAGGTTCTCCTGTAGAGAACAGTCGACGCGCGGACCGGCACACTTGTTCGGATCTCGGCTAGAATGTTCATTTAAAAAAATTAAAATAAAATAAAAGAATATAAAAATGGAGACTTTCTGCGACATGCCCGATCATCACGACATTATTCTACCTTCACTACAGGGCTTTGATCTATTCTTAAACAGGGCTTGATCTTTCAGGGCGCGGGTTCGAGTTCCACAAGTGCCGCAACTTTTGCGAATCACCTAGCATCACCATCATGTCTTCGAGCATGTCTACGGCTATATATGGTGAAACTTTAATATGGTAAATGGTCGGCATTGATCAGCTCCCTAAGGATGCGCCACGCATTCGCCTCAAATTCTGAATCGCAAAGGCAGGGCGAATGTGAATTTGACCTAAACAATGACTTGCAAAGCCCACCGCTACAGGAAATCAGGGTCTTCTTCACCTTCCCAGACAAGTTTGGTAATAATTTACCCGTTCCCGGAGGGATGGAACACTTGGTTAGCCCCGGCCGGGATCGATCCGCCCGCAGTTGTCAGTAGGACGTCTTACTGGCCCGCTAAAGCTTGTATACAGCATTTAGTTTCTTACATTGAGCCAATTTGAAGGGGTCTATGAAGCCAACTGGGTAAGAATATATGTATCTTCGTAGGTAGTTATATAATCCCTTTTTCTACGAACAGCTCTCAATCGCTAGGCTGGTTTCAGGCGCAGTAAATGAATAAAGAGATAAATAAAAATAAAGCAGAAAATCATTCATTCAGAATTTTTTACATGGGCCTTAGGACGCTAAACAAACCAACTCACCCGGGACACGACGGCCAATCTGGGTAGTAGTTCACCTTTTCGACGTTCCTGTATCGAAATCCGACGTTCACATCTGCCGTCGTATCGTAATCCTCGTAAGGGACGGAAAATCTAAAGCAATCGATAAAATCAATTAATAATAGATGTCTAAAAAGCAAATCAGTACGTGTAGGATGGTATGCCGTGCACCGTAGTCTCTCCGAAGAACGTCTTTGTGAATGAACGGCACATGAACGATTGAAAGAACGGCAACTCGTCGGTTTTCTTCAAATGCATCTTGCAGAAACTTCCCGAGTCTGTAATAGATTTAATATTTGATAAATCTATTTCTACGGCTTCTACGGCTGATATGCTGCAGTGGTGAGAAGTGTTTCTTCCATCCGCGCTGTCCCGCGATCGATTCAGGGCTTGGGTAATTTGGTACCATTCGATAGCAAATTCCCTAGTTTCTCTGGCGAAATATAGTAGTGTCGCGGATTTTGACATTATTTTTCCTTCCCTTGTGGAATAAGAAGGTTAATTATCAGAGGAGGTGTACATGCAAACTGGGCCCGCTTGGTACAATGGTAAAAGGCGCTACTGACACCAGCACGGCCAAGCGACCGATCCCCGCTCGGGCTAACTAACCCTTCCATCCCTCCGGATCGGGTAAATAGAAAACAGAATTGTCTGGGAAAGCAGAAACTGGCATGGTATAGCGGCTGGCCCCCGCAAATCATTGTATGGGTGAAATACGCGCCTACCAGCGATTCGCGATTATGGACGGAAGACGAATGCATGGCGCGCCCTTAGGGATCTACCTTATGTAAACTGCCGCTACAGATTTAGCTACCGAAAGTTTAAGATTGATTCTAAGTACGGTCTTTTATGTTCAATATGGATGATTTATATGTATCCTATATATGGTTATTTAATGGGCGCACATGGTGCAGTGGTAAGAGACGGTACCAGCACCTGGACGGTTAAGCGATCGAGCCTCACCTAGGTTATCTAGGCCTAATGTACCCCGGGGTCTGGTAAATTGGTACCAAATGCGCCTGGGGAGGTAAAGACGTGGATTTTACAGCACCTCCCAACCCACTGGATGGAGCCACTGGCATCAGTCATACCCCCACGAATTCGAATGTAAAACGAGTGCGTGGCGCGTCCGAGCGGAAAGATCAACGCCGGTCACTTCGCATTTGTTCTTCACTCGATTTTGACTCATCAAAAAATGGCTTACCGCTGCCCCGAATACTCCTTGAGTAGACAGTCGGCCACCATTCCGCCGGCAGAATGCTCTGGTTTGCCCAGGTGACGATTTCTCCAAGACGATTGATGTCGTCCTTGCCGGTCCTTACCCAGTACTCCTCATCACGACTATTATTATACTGAAAATAGGAACGGACAAATTAAATCGGGGAAATTGGAGATGAAAAACAACGAAACCCTACCCCTTGAAAGAATCCGAGCCGCGGCATGTCGGGAATCGGGATCGGGATGATGTTTTTACCTCCATTCAGAGCGTCACTGAGGATGCTGACAATCTGTAATCTTGAAATAGCCCTTGCTACTTTTTTTCAAATCTTGTCATTTATCGAAACGCATATATACGAAAAATTGCAGAAATACATCGTAGAGGAAAACCCTTAACCTTGGACAAGTTGCCCCATATATTTTTTACTACAAATCTCGGAGCAACATAGCGTAAGAGAAGCTACTTCTACCCGAACTTTCGAGCGATCGATCCTCGTCTGGGCTAACCAAACTTTCCATCCCTCCGGGATCGTGTAAATCGGTATCAGACCTGTCTAAGAAGGTGGAGACACTGACTTGGTACAGCGGCTGGAGCACGCAAGTCACCGTATGGGCCAATAACGCATTCCCCGTGTCTCTACGATTTTGACTGGGAGACGAATGCATGGCGCGTTCTCAGGGCTCCTTCGATTACTGGGTGGACAGTACTGTACCAAAATCTGCGTGAGAAATTCGAGTTGTTCTCTTGATTTTTTAAATTCTTCAAAACGCTTAGAGAATTCCCATTGTTTCTTTACATGGTACGGCATAAGTCGCGTGTGTAATAAATAAATAAATAAATAAATAAATAAATAAATAAATAGATAGATAAATAGATAGTTAAGAACACCTTCGAGTGGCCAACGTCTAGTAGTGGATCGTTGTAGCCGTCAAACAAAATCTCCTTAACTGTATGCGTTCTGAAAAAATAAAGGTTTAGAAAAAGGCAGCCGATCGGTCAGAATAAGTTGGACCCTGTAACGTTGGTAACCGCTGGCCAAAATGGTGCCTAAGGCAAATTAATTCGCAGTTACTGCCATTTCGTGCTGTCTCTCATGTAGTTGCTATTTAGGTAGGTATACCCACAGGCATTAATTAAAGACGACCGTTTAATAAGCTTAACCTAATTAGCTATCGAGGCAAGGTCACAGAACGTTCATCCCGACTCGAAATTTCCGGAAAATTCGAGCATTTTGTTAAACAAAAGATAGGGCACGCTATTCTTGTTCCTACCATGTGTCAAGAATAATTGGAAAAATTCAAAATAATAAAATTCAAAGGCAGTTATGGCGAAGTGGTAGAAACGACAGATTAATCTGCCTCCGGCGGATACCGACAGTATGGTAGGTTCTCGTAAAAAATCTAATATTGAAGATTATTCATATGAAAAACGCTCTCACACGAAAGGATAATCACCGAGCAGCAGCAGACCGAAGCCCAGCAGTCGTTTCGCAACGTTGGTCAGATTGTACTGTGGATCGTTGATGTCAGCAGCGGCACCCTTGAATTTTTACTTTTATTTTTTTATTATTTTCTCGAATTTTGTGTCTATAGTTATTATAGAAAACCCACTTTCTGATATCTCCAAGCATCAAGAATTCCCCTATTTTGATCATATCTACACGTGTAGCTTTTCTTTTTTTCTTTTCTTTCTTTTTTGTAGGCCTTTTTCTGATGTGCTATTGGAAATAATTGAAACATTTACAGATTTTGTCTCAAGCCTCTTTTTGACCTGCTTTCTCCCCTACTATTTTCTTCAGGAGCTAATACAACCGTGAAAAATTACAAACAGCAATATTACACAGGAAATGATTTTCAACTTTTAAAAATACAAAGGTGGATGACTGACTATGCCTGTAGGGTTTGGTATGGTCATCAGATCATCCCACGAGCATTCTGGACAGGTGTCCTCGTCGCTGATCACGTATTTCTTGTAATTTTCATAGAAGACTTGCGTCTCATCGCCGTTCCATTGCATATAGCGCTTCTCTTCCGATTCTCTGCAAAAAATCGATTTTTAGTAGAAAATAGGTTGGGGAGGAGGTAGACAAAGAGAGATGAAATTTAGTAACGGGAAACATCACTTAATTGACATTAAGAAGATTATCATCCATGCCGAGGTTCTAAAACGAGAGAACTGGGAGATTTTTGCCTAACGAGGATTATGTGTATTCTAAGAATTTCATAGCTTTACTGGGGAGACACTAAGAAGAAGGAAAGAGCGTCGTGAAAACTGGAAAACGTCCGGAAGATTCACCGACAACTCGTCACTGGGTAAGGTTTCCGGCTGATGCATAGGTATGCTGAAGCTAGATGAAGGTAACGCATATTACCTTAACACGTTGACGCTCAAGCGGCCGCGTAGGACCGTGGCGCAATGCTGCGCCACAGACTTGTATCGTATTTTTCGTGGTACATTTCAGCATTTCGAAGGATGTTTTTGTGCCACTTTTTAGTAGACCTTTGCACATTGTTATCGGAAGTATGGTCCGTAAAAATGATTCTTAGCTTCTGATTTACTGGAATTTTTGATTGTGCACTAGTTTTCTTTACGAGTAAAAACAAATAATGGTCATTGCAAGAAACAAATAAATGCAAACAAATACTGGTTACTGAAACAAACACATAGATACAAACAAATATTGATTATTAGAATAAACAAATAATGAACAATAAACAAATAACAATTTCCTTTTAACCTGGATAGGGAAAAAGGACATTCTAAAAGCTTCCAGCTGTTATTTTTCTACTTTCATTGGAAAAAAAGGAATAGGCACAATCCCCGATATTACTGGACTGTATATGTAGTCTTTGAGGTTAACTATTCACTTCCATTTTTTTAAAATTCGCCGTATGCCGGCATCATGCCACAGCCTCGGCGCGCTATAAAATCGGTAGGTCCCACGCGCCAGACACGCGAAAAAGGCGCTGTCGTCAACGTGTTAAGCTTCGTTGTTCCTTGCGTATATCTGCGTGGAAACTGAGTGTATTTTGAAATGTCAATTGGCCCTTTTAAACGTTTGCATTTTAAAATTGCTTCATTGGGTTGCAAGTGTTTTCTGTAAATTCTGCTTCTTCTAACCCTACGATGACCGTCTCGGCTCCCGAGTGTTGGGTTAATTGGGAAAGTCAGTTCAGGATCAGCCTGATTTCTTTCCATCCGAAAATCTCTGAGCTGATGAAATATTTTTCCTAAATCTTACCTGTGTAGTGTTCTCTGTTAGGTTTCTGAGCTGTTTTGTGTTGAAGTTTGGTTTTTTATAGTGATGTTTCTTTTTCTTTTTGTTTCTTTGGCGCGTCCTTGAAGGTACAAAGTTAAATAGAATAAAAATAAATAAAATATTGTAGCTCTCTTTGGGAGCAATTTCGTTGAACAAAAGCTTCACCATCTGACCAAACGTCGAAATTCTGCTCTGTGATCATTTATGCTTTTTTCTCTGGTTCAATTGTCGACACTTCGTTGACATACTGATTTATATTGCAGAACATTCCACTAACAAGAAGCTAGAAGTACACCTTTTTATGCGTCTCAAATAATACTTGCCGCCGGTTATCAGCGATTGTAGAAAGGCCGTTAAATGATAAGCAATCTATGCGTCAATGCATTTGGAATAGTTAGCGCTGGCGACAGACAACGCTTCAGAGAGAGAAGAAAATTCCGAAAAATACAAAAAATGATTTAAAATTCCGCTATAACTTCTGTCCCGAAGCGCTCAATTCTTGCCAGCTCTTATAGGTCCAATTTGATAAAAAGAGCGTGGTACAGTGGTAAGAGACGTCAGTGACACCCGTAAGGTCGATTCCAGTCCGGCTAATGAAGACTTTCATTCCTCCAGAGTAGGGTCAATTAGTACCAGACTTGTCTGGGTATGTTGAGACATTGATTTAGTATAGATGCCGGCCTTCGCAGGTCTGTATTTGAGCCAGACGCACTTTCACTTTGCCTATACGATTCTGAATGCAAGACAACTGTGTGGCTCACCCTGAGAAAACTGATCAACGCTGATACCTTTACCTTTTACCTAATCTGCTGAAAAATCTGACTTTTTTACGGAATTTTTCACTTACATTACGCTGTAAGCGCCGGTCTCGATGAGGCGCGGCTTTTGGCCGTAGTAGATGATCTCGTCAGGATTGGTGACATTGAAGAAGAAGAATCTCATCACGTTTTTCATCGGCGGATGTGACATCATGAATGTCGAATAGCTGGGACTCGTATCGCGATTCTGGGTGAATTGTAGGTTCTGAAATAAAAAAAAACAAATTTACAAAAGATATGTAACTCCAAAAGAAGTAAAAAATACAAAAAATATTCTGCGATATGGTCTGCCTTCACGGTTGATGGTGTTTGACGTTTGAGCAATTGTTGTGTTGTACACATGTACTTAATAATTCGTTCTATTTTGATTTATTTTAAACGACTTCTAATGATTTTCGTATTTTAGTTACGGTATGGATGTTTATCTGCGTTTTTTCCTCTACATTTGAATGTGAGTCCGTCCATTGCAGGCAAATGAAATAAATTAATAAATAAATAAGATAAATTTTATAATATAGTTATTAAGGTTTTTCTTAAAACTTGAGCAATTCATCTTCCCAGACGAATTTTCTGAGGAGATACCAGAGGAAAGCTAAAGATGATAACATTGGGCTCATAGAACAGTTCCATATTTTTGGGGCGGCAAACCGATACTCATGTGAACGAGAATCTAGACCGCGCTATTCTGACTCCAATTTTTGTAGCCATTGGTTGAACTTCATATGAAGTTTAACTTCTTTATGTAGTTTCACGTGTTCCATGCCGATTGAATAAAAAATAAATAAATATTGGGTTATTGAGAGAAAATAACAAAAAACTCAACAACTCCTTGAACCTACCTTGACGACTTCCTTTGGATAAATTACAGGAAACACGGTCCAGGTAACGATCGAGACGATTAGACAGATGGCTGCGACGATCAGTGTGCACCATTCCCAACGACGAACCGCTACCAGTTTCATTTTAGGTCTAAAATTCATTTATTCACTTACTTACATATTAATACAAGGATGTGCAAAGGGACCCAGATAGTGAAGAATAGGGAATAGACAATGTAAAAATAGACAGACAAAAGAGCTACAAGGCTCAGTGAAGAAGATGCAGAAGTAGATTCCTCAAAAACTGATCGTATATAACTAGGTGAAATCAATGTAAAAAAAAAGAATTAATTCAAGAACAAGTCAATATTTCTTCAAATTCCATCATTTTAGATCAATTACCTGAACGAGTTTGAATACAAACGAAGCCAAAGAGTGTGATGACAGACAAAAAGAAGCTCTTCTCCCGATGTTCTCTTCTCTTCCCAGTTTATTAGAGGAAATTCACTCCTTCTTTACGAAAAAACGTCATTCATCTGAAGTTCAAAGTAAGAACATCAGCTCAAAAAGTTGTGAGTCTAAAAGCCCAAAGCCAGATTAGCATCCAGGATGCTTAATATAAGTTAATAAAAATGAATAAAAGTTATAAATTAGTGAAAGGTTCTCTTTGGTTGGTTTTATCAGTTACATTCGGCAACACTTTGATAAATAGTTCAAGTTGCAGAACCGTTTCCGGATCATAGTACATACTCGTAGGGCAGTTGAGAGACAGCGGCATTTTTCTTTTTTCTAATTCTGTAGATTTTTCTTTCGCAATATATTTCCGCGGATTGAACGACAAAAAATATAACAGATTTCAACAGAGCAATCAATCGCTTATTGAAGAACGAACATTAACACTAAATAGAAATGTATAATAAATTGAATGAATAATCACGATGACAGTGTGGGGGGGGGGAAATGAGGATGCTTCCCTATGAGAGTGCTCACACTCGTATTACGAAAATGGTTGGTTAGTGGAATTCACAAGATACTTCGAACGGTTTGTCTTGGTTGAGTGCGCAAAAAAAATGACCACCCGGTGGGATGCGAACATTGTTCAGGAATTTCGCCACAAAAACAGTATTTTTCTACAGAATCTCAGAGCTTTTTGTACAAACAAAAGAGTGTGGTAGTAGAGATAAAACATCACAGTGAACATCACCAATATAACAATGATAACAGATCATCGTCAAGGAACCGCTACTTGAAAACTTCACTGTACCTAGATTGTGCAGCGGTAGACGACCTATCCCATACTGGACGCTTGTAGAATTATGTTGCCGATTATTGCATTTCGAATTCTGGGCCTAAATTTATGATGGGTATCGGCACTATATACCCGAGAATAAACCCTGGTCGGCGCGATTATTCGCATTCATGAACGCGCCGCGTAGTGGAATATACCCGCGATATGCCCCAAATAAACTCCGCAGCGCGTTTATGAATGCGAATAATCGCGACGACCGGGTTTCTTCTCAGGTATATTGTGCCGATACCCGTTATGAATTTAGGCCCTGAATTGTTTTATCATGAACAAGTGATTCCTCGTTATTTTTTATGTCTGTTTGTACTCTTAGGATGTTGCTGGATTGCTTGGTGCGATGATGATACCGTCACATTGATCGCCTTACATGTGATTATATCGCATGTGTCAATAAATGAATGAATAAGCGAATAAATATATAAATAAGTGAAGGAATCCAAAACAGGAGGCTCGTAGAATTCATCAGCATTTTGGATTCACATCACGTGGTCTCTCCCTGCGTGTCTTACTAGGTACTGAAGCGATCGTCTTGACATCCACTCGCGTTTGCCGACGGTACCGTACCATATTCACTATGAATTTCAAATTTTTTCTCAATACCTAACATATTCTTTACTTTTATGAATTAGTGCAAGTTGTATGACCTCGGTCTTTGATAAATAGTTAAACAAATATATTAATTAGATAAATAAATTGAAGCGTTTGAACGGGACCAATGAGCTGCAGGATTGAGCCCAAAGACCAGCTAGCCAGCATGGTTAAGAATCGGAGATAGTAGCGAAGTGTGAAGCGCAGCAAACGTGGGGCACCCTGGAGTGATCGGTGCTTATCAGCGCCATATAACTATGTGGCCAAAGAGTGTCGGGTCGAAGAAAAAGCCCCATGCACTCGTGTAAGCGACACATCCTCCACACAACTGACTGTTGATCTTATCAGTGGCCTGATCAAAAATTTCTAGAAAAAACGCGACATGTACAACGTAATAACAAGCAAAATACCAGCGGCTCGTGTCAGTCATTTGCTACCGACAATCGCTTCGATTAGCTAAAGTCTGGAGATGTTCTGGTGGTGTTGATGGTGATGAAGATGATAAAGATAAAATGATAAAATTCAAATTCAAAAATTCAAGAATTTTGAAATGATCCCATACAGAAGTCAGCAGTCCCATTAATCGTAGGAGCGGCAGAGTTGATAAAGTTTTCCAGGCAGGGTCAAGCTGGAGGTTCGAGAATCGAAGCTGGGGGGTCGTATTTGGCTTGCGTCGAGTGGGGGGTCATATCGGAAGGGTCGTTTCTTAGGAGCGTAGGAAATCAGTACTCTAGTTGTGCGCAGCATTATTTTATCCCAATTCTATTATTCATTTCTATTCAAATATTTATTTTTGTTTATTTTCTGACTAGTGCAGTCATATAAAAAAATTTTTGCCTTTGTACAAGTGTTAGTTAATATTAGCACATTTATGGAGAAAGAAAACTATTATTGCCTCACCCATTTCATTTTTTGAAATGTAAGATGAAGATGTTGACAAAAGGGAAGAGCAACCAACTGTGTGCATCCGTATGGTTTTATAACAACCAAAAAGATAACGCTTACATATTACAACACACAAGGGAATTCAAACGGCATCTGAAAGGAGCAAACAAAGGACGGAGGGAAATGGACGAAAAAAGATCAGCGAAACGACGTAAGCGTCTTCTACTACAAATGGAAGGATAGAAATGGAGATTAAGGCGGCGACCGATCTTGAAATAGCACTTAACAAGAATTTGACCGGTATATTTCATACATATCAAACAATCCTACACAAAATATCAGCATATTTTACAATTAAAACGCGACCGATTTCGCCGCGTTGCTCTTCGGTAGTAGTGGCAGTGGAAAAATTAAATATTTCTCAGAAACGACTGGACGTACCGAAGTGAAATTCTACACACGATGAATTCGAGTTTTTTCTTAACATTGGTAAAATAAACCAGGCTCGAAAACTATGTTCTTCTTGGTGAACAGGGTAGGTTCGATTTAGCTTCGATTTTCGCCTGAAATCGAAGCAAAATCGAGCCTACCCTGTTCACCAAGAAGAACATGATTTCCAGAAACAGTTATTATTGATCTAAAGATAGATCAAATCCTCTAGTTTCGAACACCGTTTAAAGTTTGACGAAACTCCTAAAACTGAGAGAGCTATAACTGTTTAACTGACATCACTGCTGGTTCAGTGCAGTACGTCGCGCGGCGACCGATTTCGCCGCGTTGTTCTTCGGTAGCAGTGGCAGTGGAAAAATTAAATATTTTTCAGGAACGATTGGACGTATCGCGATGAAACTCCTTATACTATAAATTCGAGTTCTCTCTTAATATTGATGGAAAAATCAGACTTGGAAATCACGTTCTTCTCGGTGAACAGGATAGGTTCGATTTAGCTTCCATTTTCGCCTGAAATCGAAGCAAAATCGAACCTGCCCTGTTCACCAAGAAGAACGTGATTTTCGAGTCTAATTTTTGCGACAATATTAACAGAAAACTTGAATTTATATTATGTGAAGTTTCATTGCAGTACGTCCAGTCGATCCTGAGAAATATTTAATTTTTCCACTGCCACTGCTACCGAAGAGCAACGCGGCGAAATCGGTCGCCGCGCGACGTGCTGTAGTGAACCAGCAGTGATGTCAGTGAAACAGTTATAGCTCTCTCAGTTTTAGGAGTTTCGTCAAACTTTAAACGGTGTTCGAAACTAGAGGATTTGATCTATCTTTAGTTCAATAACTGTTTCTGGAAATCATGTTCTTCTTGGTGAACAGGGTAGGTTCGATTTTGCTTCGATTTCAGGCGAAAATCGAAGCTAAATCGAACCTACCCTGTTCACCAAGAAGAACATAGTTTTCGAGCCTGGTTTATTTTACCAATGTTAAGAAAAAACTCGAATTCATCGTGTATAGAATTTCACTTCGGTACGTTCAGTCGTTTCTGAGAAATATTTAATTTTTCCACTGCCACTGCTACCGAAGAGCAACGCGGCGAAATCGGTCGCGTTTTAATTGTAAAATATGCTGATATTTTGTGTAGGATTGTTTGATATGTATGGAATATGCCAGTCAAATTTTTATTTTTATTTTTTTCATCAAGTGCTGATTCAAAATCGGTCGCTTTCTTGATCTCCGTTTCTATCGTTCCATTTGTAGTAGATGCTTTCATCGTTTCGCCGATCTTTCTTCGTCTATTTCTCTCCTGAAAATTTATGTCTGCTTCTTTCGGAGTTCATAAAAGTGAATGTTCAATACAAAATATTTGCTCTCAGATCAAGCCTATCTAACAAGGGGGTCGTGCTGGGACCGCCACTAATAGAGGGGGGTCGTAAATTTTTTGCAGAAATCGAACCTCACGCTTGAGCCTGTTTCCAGGTGAAATTCCAAAGCTTCTGCCGCTCTGCTTCTGTCATAACATTCTACAATTTAAACGTGAAATTCCGGTTTTATTACCGTTTTTCTGCGGGTTCGAATCCCGCCTGAGATGCGATTTTGGCGATAAACCTCGCACTACCTTTGCAAAATTCTTCAACTCAATTATTTTAACTAAGAAGGATGTGGGGGCGCGTGGTACAGCGGTGAGAGGTGCTACTGACACCCGCACGGTCGAGCGATCGATTCTCGGCCGGCTTTCATCCCTCCGGAATCTGGTAAATTGGTATCAAACTTGTCTGTGAAGGTAGAGACACTGATTAGCGGCAGGTTTCCGCAAGTCATGATATGGTCCAAATAAGTATTCTCAACTATTCTGAATAGAAAACGATTGCATGGCGCATCCTCATGAGACCGAGTCAACGCCTACACCTTTGCCTCCACTTAAAAAGGACTTAGCTGGAATCAGAATGACATTGTGTATTTTCTAGTTTACATAGAGCACAGAAGTTCTGCGATTTCGAGCTGAAGGTGAAAGCTCCCTGATTTTGCGGCAAGGGAGAGCTAACTAGGACGACCTCCTTATACCCCTTAGTTAATTACAGCCTGTGGAAAAATCTAGCTGGATTGCAACTGAAATTCTGTTCAACATACCTTCACGTCAAAATCGAACAGAGCATTCAGAAGAAAAAGTCAAGGCTATCGCTCGATATCAAAGAAATGATAAAAAAAAAAGAGAAAATATAGAAAATGTGTCAGGGTGGGGCTAACCACACAAATTCTCCAGACAGCTTCGTATCTCCTCTCCCTATTACCAAAATATTTCTAGATAATTTTCGGCATTTACCAGCCTACTATGGCGTGGGGGCGGGATGGCCGAGAGGTTAAGAGCTTAGGCTCAAGATCTCGATGATCAGGGTTCAATCCCGTCCCAGGCAGAAACCCTTGCCTAGCATAGAAATAGCTGAAAAGGGTGTCGGTACCAGCTTCCGTGTGACAGGCCGGCTGATGGAGGAAAACTGTCACGATCACAAGACGGATCGATGGTCGCGTGGAAGGAAGCGGCGCTCAAGAACCTGCGATCGAGAATGATACGGCCACCCCACAAGGAGCTCAAGACTGAGACAAGATGGTAGTGTGGCTCCTCAACAAATGCGGGAGCAGCACCAAGGAGAAAGAAGACGGAGCGACTATCATGAAAGACGTACCCCGTAACTGATCGGGATAAAAACGTTGTGGAATAAAAAAAACCAGCCTACTATGGCGTATGTGGTACAGTGGTAAGAAATGTTACTGGCACCCATACAGTCGAGCGATCGATCTCCGCCTGGAGTAGCCTAGCCTTCCACCCCTCTGGGGTCGGGTAAATTGCTACCAGACCTGTATGGGGAGGTAGGGGAGGTAAAGAAGCTGACCTGCTATAGAGGCTCACAAGTCATTGTATAGGCCAAATACCCCTCCACCAAGCCCCTACAATTCTGAACGGCTGGCAAATGCGTAGCGCATCTTCATTGGACTGATCAATGCCAGTAACTTCACCTTGTACCTTTTATCAACCTAATCGGCGCCGAACTTTCCTCGTTACATCCAGCTTATTGCTACCTCTTCAGCAAAACTTCTTTCATAGACCGCTCAGCGAATACGTCATTTTCACTTGCTTCAAAATATCAAAGCAATTTTTATCTCTTTTATCACCAGATATAAATAGAGTTCCCCGAAGGCGGTCGGTTTCATTTGCAGACTGCTTGGCCACCTATAAATCGCTCACTTGCTATTCAACTCACCAGTAACTACATTAACAGGTGCGGTCGGTCTCAAACGCCTATGTTATACACGACAACTGGCACAATCTTGGACAATATCGCCTAGTCCAACAGAGTGGAGGAACAGTTGTCGCTCCCATTGCTGACCCATCAGCAGAAGTTGTAGAATACCTCTTTACACTTTACTGCGGAAAAAAAGAAAAAACTTTGAAAATCTATGGTTTATAGTTTACTTTATAGTTAGATACTCGCTTCCCTTTCAGATTGAAAATATTAGACACGACGAATAAAACATGCCCAAAACGGAGTACAGAACAACAGATCAGGAGGTTAACTTCACCGACGCCGATCGTGCGTGCCCCAAGGACTTGCATTCAGCCCGAGAGAAACCCAGTAAAGATATCAAAGCACTGCAAGAGGTGAGTCGTCTAATTCTCAAAAAGTGACAAATTAGTCAAAAAAGTACGAAAAATAGAAAAATATACAAAAATATGGTACAAGATCGGAGGCGCAAAGATTTCAGCCTTACAGCTTATATTGAGAAACTTGGGCCCTTTCACATATAGCGGGAAAAGAAAAAATTACTTACAAAGAAATGAAAAACAAAAATAAATTGGCCTCGCCTGAGTGAATGGCCGACACTGTTATTAGAACGCTGGAGGCAAGGGAGCCACGTTCATACTTTGCTGCAGCAGCAGGGCGGTTGCCAGGTTTGAGACGTAAAAATCACAGCTCGGTCAGCAGGCTGTGAAGCCGGGTATTCTAGTGACCCATAATCTGACCCCGTCCCCTATACCTGAAGGTTAAGCGGGCAATTTTGAGATAGGATGTGATTTGATCAAATCTCACCGCTTGATATAAGTCTTATTGTTAGAAGTGAACTGCTTCATGGACGGCGTTCTTGTGGAGCGGTAAGAGGCGCTAGCTCTACCCATACGGTCGGGCGATCGATACTCGCCCGGGCCACTGAACCTTCCATCCCCTTGGAGTCGGGTAAGTTGGTGCCAGACTTGCCTGGGAAGGTAAGCACAGCGATTTGGTATAGTAGCTGGTCCCGCTAGTCATTGTATAGGTTAGACATGCATTCATCACACCTTTGCAATTCTAAATGGGAGGCGAACGCATAGCGTATCCTTAGCGAACTGATCAACAATTTCACCGTTTTTGTTCAGGGAGAAATAATTGGCAATTGGAAAGTGATCCGACCGATTGAACCAGAACGCTGCTTCAACACCATCTATGTGGTTGAGCATAAGAAAAAAGGATACGCGGCAGCGCTCAAGGTTTTTATCACCAGATAATTAGCTGATAAGAGATAATAAAAGATAGGAACTAAAGTAAAAGTAATTATAATGAAACAATATCACCTATTCCTGATATTTCAGCTTGAACAGAAGAACTCACCGACACCAATGTTACGATTTGAACTGTTCATTCTTCTACACATGGAGAAGATCAAAAGCAAACATTTTTGCAAGTGAGAAGTTTTCTTCAATGAGGAAAAGACAGCGTACACCTTGGGTAGAAGGTAAAAGTAAAGGGCTTGACGTTGACCAGCCCCATACCGTAAGGACGCGCCACGCACTCGGCTTCCATTCAAAATGTTGGAGGCACCGTGAATTATGTAGTATTTGGCCATTACAATGGTTCGGGGGAGTTGACGTACTACTCAGGCTCTCCCCTTGGCAGGAAAAGTCTGGTGCCAATTTGTTTGCTCGAGGGGATAGAAGCCCTGATTAGTCCGGGCGAGGATCGACCGCTCGGCCGTGTGGGTATCAGTAGCGACTCTTACCAGTTCACCATGGATGATCGCAACGAATTTAGGATTTTCGACCGTGGCGTCACGCCAGATTTCAACTACATTGCCATCACACTGGCCGGTCGGAATTTTAAGGTGGGCTGTAGGATCAAGCGATTTAGTATAATTAATATATAGATTTAAGTTTCAATTAAAAATATTTAAACCTTCTATCAAACACAGCAACATTTCAGTTCATTCGAAAGGCTTGCAAGGACGGGAAGGTATCGCTGGCTAGCGGGCTAAGTGTCGGCATAAAGGCATTGAAGGCACTCGAACAGCTGCACAAAGTACAAATTCCCAGTTTTGGCTTCATATAACTAACTAACTAACTATAAAATATAATGGGGCTTTTGAATTCCGGAAAAAAATCATCTGCACCCATAAATTGAAATGACCGAATATGCACGAGTATTTTTTAGTTACATGAAGGTGCCCCGCATGAGGACTCGGGTTCGAATCTTTGATGAGCCGTTTTTATGATGATCCCAGCGCTGTCACCAGAAAATCAACTTCTAATGTACAAAGTAGTAGCCCGCACAAAATACGCTGCAAGGAAACCAGAATTCTACGGCAATTTTATTGGCCCACCTTATAGAATATGCCGCGAATTCTCCTTGTGGTTTCAATTCGATTTTTTCAAAATCATTATTTGGCCTTCCGCTGTTCTCACCACAAGCCTCTGAGCGTTTAAAAATAAAAATAAAAATTCGTAAGTGTAAACAGAGACGATTTCAATAGTTCAGTATTGGCACACTTACTCTAGGTGGGTTTCGTGCATCGCTCTGTGAATCCGTCGACGTTTGCCATCGGACGCGTGATTAAAGGTGATCCTAGCGATTTACGGAATGTGAGTGCTCGTCTGGAATTGATTATTGAATTATTTAATCATTTAATCATCGTCAATTTCATGTAAAGGCAAGCTAACAATCTAACAAAGGTGGTCAATGAGTAGAAGCACGAGAAACTGAAAAAAAACAATGGTAAAAAATAATCGACTTAAACTTGAAAAACGAATGAAGGAATTGAAATGAGTAGATTGAATTGAATACAAAATAAATGGACTTAAATTTTATTTTAGATCTGCATTGTCATTTTAGTTATTTATTTATATTTTAATTATTTAGTTTATCTATTCATTTATTCTCTACGCCATATAAAGACGTACTATCAATCAAAGAAAGTTAGTTAACGGATAGAACCGCGATAGAAATTCAAAAAATAAGGGTAAAAATAGTGCTAAAAACTAAATAAAGTACTGAAGAATTAAAATAAGCTGATTGAAATGAATGGAAAATCAGTGGAATTAACTCACGTTTCAGATCTACATCCTCGATTTTGGATTCGCACATCAGTATCGCGACCCCGACGGCACTCACAAACCACCGCGACCAAAACCGTCCAAATATATGGGCAAAGCGAGGTAGTGTAGTCTGTTCACAACCTATAAGGTAAAGGTAGAGGTAACGGTAACGGGGTTAATTAACCCCCCTAAGGGGACGTCGCCGCATTCCTGTTCCACTCAGAACCGTAGAGGCGTGATGAATGCGTACAGTGACTTGCGGGGACGAGCCGCTATACCAAGTCAGTGTCATTACCTTCCTCGACAAGTTTGGTACCAATTTACCCGACCCCATGGGGATGGAAGGCCTGGTTAGCCCGGGCGGGGATCGATCGCTTGAGCGTGCGACTGCCGGTAGCGGCTTTTACCACTGCAATACACGCCCTATCCACCTATGGAATACTAAATTTCGATTGAAAACTTAAAAATTCCTAAGGGATGAGTGCAACTCATTTTAATGACTACAGCGAACAACGAAAGAAGGAAGCCCGTATAAGACTCATGATAATATGATCTCAGCTGACAAATGCCGATCCAGTCTGGCAGCGCTCGCCGTCTTCAGGAGTAACCTTACCGAAATTTTAAACTTTACCCAAATTCCTTTTGGTATTCTTCAGATATGCTCCGAGAAACGCCTACCTCAACAGAGAACTCAGCCGAATGGACGACTTGGAGATGTGGTTATACGTGATCGTCGAATTGGTCAAAGGCGCTGTGCCATGGGTGCATCAAAGGGTAAGTATTCAAGTCAAGGGCAAAACTATGGGTTTAATGTATCCTACTCTACAAGGGAAATATCAACGATCACACTAAAATCAAGTAAATCTGGCCCAAAATTGGGAATGGGCTTCTAAAATTACAGTCCGAAATACCACAGGAACAAACTCGCCGATGGTTCTGCCGCGCCGCCTCACCGTAAAGTATAATCAGTTCCCATTCAATGGTGCCGAAATTAAAAATTCCACAGAATATCGTTACCAGTCAACTTGGTGAAATTTTACCAGAAAAGGCTAGGTTCAACCTAAACCTACCCATCGCTGAGACACCAACATCGGTCAGCAAAAAGATCGTTTAACCAATTTGGTGATGGAGGTGGAAAAAAAGAATCTCTTCGTTTAGAACCCGAAAGACATCTTCGACTATCAAAAAGCTGTCCGAACTGGGCTGGGTTTACGAGAGTTTCTTGGAGGTGAAGAAATTTCATGATTACCTTCAATATACCCAGTCAAAAGTTTAGTTTAGGTTTACCGGTCGAATTTGTTGACATCATGAAAGAGGTGGATAAGCTGTCATACACAGATGAGCCCAACTACAATGAGATCTACACGCTGATGACTACTGCGATTAATATGAGCGGCGAGAAAGTGGGTCTATTTTTCACTAAAAGGTAAAGGTGCCGGCGTTGATCGGTCCCCTAAGGACGCGCCACGCATTCGTGTTCCATTCAGGATCGTACCGGCATTGTGAATGCGTATTTGGCTTATACAATGAATTTCGGGGGCAGCCGCTGAGCAAAATTAGTGTCTTTACCTTCCCCGAGAAGTCAGGTACCAATTTACCCGCCCCGGGAGGGATGGAAGGCTTGGTTAGTGTGGGGCAAGGATCGATCGCTCGACCGTGCTAGTGTCTGTAGCGCCTCTTACCACTGGAACATGGGTTCCAATTTTAATTGAATAAACAAAAAGAAACCTCTAACCACATTTAATTCTGTAATCATCGCAGGAGTTCCCGTACGACTGGGAGGAGGGTGAGATCGAGGCCGAGAAAGCCGGCGAAGGACCTGCAGCACCATTAAAAAAGGAAGAACAGCCACCACCGCCACCTGGAAAATAACTCTTGGGCTTGAAATAAACGTTATTCATCTTGCACGTCCACATAATCAAAAAAAAGAAAAATAGTATGAAAAATGAAAGGGAAAAGCGACAAAGCTTGGATGCACCGGAGAACGCTAATCGATAAACATTATTCAGAAATTTCAGATTTAAAAAAACTTCATCCTCTGCGTACATCACGAAATATAACAATATCAAGTATGCAATCGTTGAAAAAATAACAATCAACAATCATCCAATCCTAACAACATAACAACTGTATAAATTATCAGACAAATTTTGATTTACATAGTTGTAATCCGATGACAATCGCTTGAGCTCAAGGAAAATATGTCTCGAAGGAGCACAATCAATATATTTTCTAAAACCAGGAAAAACCTAATTTTCATAAAATATGAGGGTACAAGTCAACAAGAGGTAATGTATTGGGTTAAACGAACCTAATCATCCGTATTATCTACAAAACATTTCAAAGGCACAATTCTAAAAATACGTGAAACAACATTTCTAACGTTCTTTTTAGATCATATCAACAATTCTAAGGAAATCTCAACTTTCCTTTTTATCTAATAAATCCAGAGTAACGGACCCGATCGTTGGCTCACCAAACAGTCCCAGTGGATCCCCCTCTTTTGTCGACAGCTCTTTCATACCTTGTTCGGCTAGCGCTTCCTTACTCTAGAATAGTAGAAAATTATTCGTAATTCCGGCTAAAAAGGGCAACATCTGAGAAACTCCAAGAGAATATTAAAGGTAGAGTTAAGGGACCGGCGTTAGAAGCGTGGGGGGGATAACGAATGCGTACTTGGCCTACTTATGGGTCTTCCTTCGCAGACAAGTCTAGTACCAAGTTACCCAATCTTGGGAGGTTTGGAAGACTTGGTTAGCCTGGGCGAAGATCGATCGCTCGACGGTGCGGGTGACAGTGGCGCCTGCTACCACTGTACTACGCATGCACGGCACGGTATTTGATACGGTATTTCAAGTATTTCAAGTTTCATTTTCGAAAAAATCGTTTGAGTTTATTGAAAACACTGAAAAATAGTACCTGAAGGGGCTCGTAATGTAGTGAGCTCACTCTCGCAGCACTGATGATCGATTCCAAGGCACCCAACGTCTGAGCCAGCTGGAAGGAATGGGTTTATTCAATTATTTATTTATTTATTTATTCACGATAATCCAACCAAATCAGACTTTGAGACTATATAGTTCGTGGTAAACACACATGTAGGCTTTTGAGTGGAAATAGGGTTAGTGGGTCTTAAAGCTACCGATCAGCGGGCTGTATTTTTGCTTTCATTTTTTCGAAATGGAAGCTACTCAAGATTTCAAACCTCACTGAATTCCGAAAAACAGCCTATAGATCAAAGAGACTTCGGAAAAGTCACATAAAAGTAACAAATATAACGAAATCTGATTGCACTACCTGTTTTTGCACTGTCAGCTCCTTCGCGACAGCGGTCCTCAGCCCGAGTGCCAATTTCGCTACTTTAGGATCCAGATCTTCGTTAGCATAGACCTCTGGAATAGAAAACAAACATTTATAGGCTTTACTTTGAAAATCATGCAACTGGTCGACCTCGGATCATTTGGAGTGATTTTCGAAAAAAAAAAGTGTGAAAAACAAATCGCTTACCGAAGAAAGCGTTAACTACATGACGAAGAACATCAAAATGACTGCCGCGGAACAACTGGATGTGGATGAATCTAAAAAAGACTATCTAATGATTCTACTGATAAGGTATTGGCTAGAGGCGCCTGTTCGAATCCCGCCTGAGCCGCTATTTTTGCGATTATCCTACCTCTACCATTACATGATCTACTTCTAGCTTCTACAGGAACTAGCTGAATTATTTCAAAAAAGGGTGACTACCAATACTATGTATTGCACTAGTTTCAAAAGACATCCAAAGAAACAATCAATAGGCAATCAACAAAACTTCAAAAACGTTGACAGAAGTTAGATCGATTTAGAGTATCGATAAATCAATTGACGCCGGTGGCACACAATGGTGTGTGCCAAGCATTTTTCAGTCTTTCTGGTCAAAATTCTCCAAATTTCATACAGATATGTAATTTGGGGCGCTGAATACAAATCCGCTGTCCGTTTTTCACACGGTGGTCTCCGAGTGCACATTTTACTACTTGGGTGGTCCAGTGAGGACCATCAATTTTGTCCAAACCTTGTCTGGGGGAGTTGTTGTGGACCCGAACACGGTGGTAGTATCTGTACATCAACGCTGGTGCCAGAAACACTCAGTGAGGCTTGCCAACCAGTCTGTCTCGGGCGGTGGTAATGAATAAAATTCTAGAGGCTGGCATAGCTGAGCACATACTTGAGCATATTGCACAGAACATCGTTCTCTTGCCCAGAAATTGCTCGATGAATGGCTCCCCGTCGTATGATCACTCGTAGCCACGCAACAACCTCTTCCTTCTTGTTATGGAAGTAGTAAGCTGAAATTGTAATTCACAAATTAAAGTAGGACTGAAACAGTTAATTCTTTCTTTGGTTTTACATAATACATTTGAAACGAAGTGGTGCAGTGATAGGAGGCGCTACTGATACCCACACGGTCGACCGATCGATCCACGACCGAGATAACCAAGCCTTCCCTCTCTCCGGGGTAGGATAAATTGGTACCAGACTTGTCCGGGAAGGCAAAGACACTAGGTTGGTATAGCGGCTGGTATCCGCAAGTTACTGTATAGGCCACATTGATCATGCCTCTATGATTTGAATGAAAAACGAATGAGGCGGCGCGAACCTAGGGGACTGATCAACGCCAACACCTTTACCTTACCTTTATCTTCAATTAGAGGAGGGGTACATTCCGTAATTACTCATTATAACCGTGTAAGGTTATACCGTGTAAGCTAAGATTTTGCAATTTTTACTTAAACTGCAACACTCACTAAATCTTTGCGATAACAGTTAGTATTTTAAGATTTTTGTTGACCAGGTTTACCCGAGTTTATTCTGCCATCAGATCCTGGGCGGTTCACCTTACATATGAGGTCTGCGATTGGTTCTTAAAATATTGTACGGCTTCATCGACTTTTGAGTTTACCTTGGAATCTTGATCTTTTCTTGTGAGCGAGGCAGATCTCATGAATCAATAAATCAATAACATTATGATTATGGGAGAATACAAAGGCGAAATCAAAGGCGAAATTAAACAGATGGAATAAATAAATTACACAAAAAAGGGTATAAGGTATGATCACGATGGGCAATTCAGACATTCCAATAAAGGTATCAGCTGCGAAGATCTAAGTCAGAGAAGTAAAATTCAATCAAAAGTAGTATTTCATGGTCGACTATTCGAATAAAAACTCACAATGGAACATCTTCCTCACTGCTGCCGAATGTTGATATCCTCTCAGCAGGGAATCAATTTTCGATAACCGATGCTAAAAGTTTCAAAAACCAATTGATTACAACACACTGTTCAATACGATGCTCGAGAAATGTTAAATTTAATAACGTAAAAATTCCAAAAGCCTGCCTGGTCACTGGACTTCGCGGTGAGTTCCACAGTTTCTTTGGGCTTGCCTGCCTCTTGCATTTGGACTTTTGGGGCCGCGGTGCGAATCACTGATCGTTTGTCGAACACTTGAGCTGTCACTAGAGCCTGTAATCGAAGTCTGGTTTGCCGTTTTGTTTTCGTTAAATTAAATAATTTCATAAATAATATACATAACAAACAATTTTGTAATTAAACCTAAACCAATAACCACGAATATCAAATGCTGAATTGCTGTCAACAATGTCAAAATCCAAATATAATTACTCGAAAAAATTCAGGAAAACCTTAATTTCCGGCTGGCGACGATGAACAGCCAGCAACTGTCCCATTCCGACAGCAATAGTCTGATCATCTGGTGCCACAGCCATACTTAATACAGGAGCGGCCATAGACATCGAATGTAACTGGAATAAGGGGTCAATAGGCGACCAGATTAAATAAAAATGAAATTCAAATAAGAACGCTAATTAAATTAATGTGCATGAAACACTGCAAAAAAAAAACAATGCGGATAAGTCTACGCTAGGTTCTCAAACGTTCATTCCAGATTCTTTCTTTAGAGAGAAAGAACCAAAACTTGGAAAGCCTCCACAGTTTTTGCTCATATTATCCTTGCTATATATTATAAATATGTCGACCAAAAAGGGAAAAACTAGTCACTAGTATCTCTTAAAACGGTTTTTGAAAGTCATAACTGGACCTACTAGGATGAACCTGCTCGTGAGAAACATCAATTTCTATGCGGCTTCTATTTTTATCCAAAAGAATTAATCCAGCCACTAATCTCGTTCACCAAGGCAGCGTAGCATAAGCGTATCAAGTTGTCGAGGTTTGGAGAAGAAAATTAAGAATTTCATAGTCCACATTGTGCAATTCATCTATAAAACTTCATCTCTTCAATTTTAGAGCCTCTAGAAATTGTTGGGTGTGACCTTTAATAAGCAGCCAAAAATATTAAGGCGTAAGTCCTTGCAGAAAGAACTTTTTACACCCACACCGAGTTCACAGAACAGAATAGGTAACCTTGCCATCGTAAAGTCCATGTTTTAGAAAAACCTATTCACAGTTTGCGACATTCTTCCACAGAAGATGTTCACAAAAACCTTGCAAAGGCAAAACCAAACAAACTAAAAAAAATTAGAAAACATCGACCTACTTAGAACTCTTCAAACGTGCTTACTTCGATAGAAATACAAATATTAGGCAAAACATTCCAAACTAACCAGGGAGAAGTCTAGAAGACGAACAACGTTAACCCGTCGATCTATCGCACCAGTGAGCAGCACATCACCCTTCGCCCCGAGGCAAAGTGACGTCACACTCTTATGGTGGTGTTGTAACGACGTCAGCAATCGGCCTCCAACGGCTACATCCCATATTCTGAAAGGACATTTCAAATCAGATTGGATATCATGCAAAATATATCCAAGTACCTCAGTGAGAAAACTAGAAAACTAACTTTACAACAGGTCCAGCGGCGGTGGCTATCAAGTGCTCCGTATTCAAGAACGTAACATTTTCCACCGGGAATCCGGCGTCCATTTCAATGCCGGGACCATCATTGAAACATCGGGAATCCCACAGTTTCACCTGTATAGGTAAATGAATTTCGCAAAAAAAGCAACATAGGTTATGAAAACCTTTGGCAAAGATTTCACTGGTAAAAATAATGGCGCGCCATTAACATTTTGCAAAAATTTCAGATTGATTTTCAAGAAAAAACCTACCTTGTGATCGTAACCACCGGTGATGAACAGGTTGTCATTCGAGGAGGATATGGCAGTGGAGCGGATTTCATCCTGATGAGCGGCGAAGCTGACCACAGGTGTGGATCTGGAAGAATATTGGTGGTTAATTTTAACCCACATCTCTAGAGATTACGAACGAGATTGAAGAACCAGTAAGGAGTGTTTCAAAATAGAGGAACAATTGGATAGAGAAGGAATTTCTTACCCAGTATCACAAATATCCCACTGCTTCACCATTCCATCACTTGCCATTGAGAACACCATTCTACCGCTAGCAGTAAACTCCACACAACGCACACTACCCTGACTGGCTCGTATACTTCGAAGCGGAACCTGCAAATTACAGCATTATTCAAAAAATGAGGAAAACAATCAATAAATTTTACTGCTTCATTGCAAACAGGACCCATAGCACATGAAAATTTTTACAATTTTTTCCATCATTGCAAAAAGTAGCGCGCGGTACAGTGGTAGGAGAATCAAACTCAACCCGCATGGTCGGGCGATCCAATCCAAATCATGCAAACTAAGCCCTCAATCCCCCGGATTTGGGTAAATTGTTACCGGACTTGTGTGAGGAAGTGAAACCACCGACTTTTACATCGACTATAATAGCCCCGCAAAACATTGTAAAGGCTAAATGCACACTCACCGTGTCTCCACGATTCTTAACCCATTGACGACCGCGTGTCCCGCCGGCGGGACACACCTTGTGGTCCGCGGTGAACTGCGTGTCCCGCCGGTGGGACACACCCTTTGGGCTACGATTCCTCCCTCTTGGGAGACACTGTGGATAGGAGTGTCCATTTAGGCAAAGTAACTACCCATTCTATATTTTCAGTTTTATCAATGCTTCAAGATATTCACCAAGTGAACGACCCTTCAAGAAGCTCAAAAAAGGGTATGAAAATCGTCTACTTCTAATGTTTACTTGAGGAAGTTTCAAAATCAACAATATACACAGAAAAATTATACTTATGATCATTTTGAAAACAATTAATGCCGCTGATGCATTCTCATCACTGCACGTGCCCGGTCCCCCGCGCCAGACACGCAGAGAGCGCGCGGTCGTCAATGGGTTAATGGAACATGAGTGCGTGGCGCGTGCTCAGAGGACTGATCAACCCTTTACTTAACTTTTATTACAAAAAAAGCGGTGTAGACAGGTAAATACAATGTATGAAGGCTAATTCCCGCCTAGGCGCGACCATAAGATAAGGCGTAAGGTAAGATTTTACCAGGTTCGCCCTGCGATGCAAAAATGTGTTCCGTAGGGAAATAACGTTGACAGAAGTTCTTTTAGTGTTCTTTCTTTCAAAGACAAAAGGACAAGTTGAAACACTCACTTTTCCCACGCCACTGCTCTTGGTTACATCGAAAATTCGCACTTTGCCCTCTTCTCCACCGATTGCTGAAATTTGAACACTTTTAAACGTTTCACAAACAATCAAAAGACTTGAAAAGAAACCCAAGATCAAAATATGGAATGAGTAAGAAACAATCACCTATCAGCTCTCCGTCAGCGCGAAATTTAACCCCATAGACAGCACGTTTGAATCTAAAAACAACTGACATGAACAAAATAAATTCAATTATAACCAAAAAACATTATTAACCTGCTGAATAGATTGATCGGTTCACATACAACAGTATCATACAGAGAGAGCCGCACGGAGCTGGTCGATGCCACGTTATAGGGCTTGTTGGGGGAAAATGCCACAGATGTGACAGAGGACGGCTCTTGGAAGACTGACAGTTGCTAAAAAATAACATTATGAACCTAATAGAGAAAAACATTAATTATATTACTAATTTAAGAATTTGTGGAACTAAAATACTCTGCTTTCTTCAGACACATAAACTTAGCTCCATTAAAGAGCTTCAAATTAGCAAGCCAGTTTGCAAACAAACTGATCATTCCGCTATCGTAACAGATTTAGCGACAAGTGTAGGAACCAGTTGGAAACCAAGATCAGTTTCAAGAAAGTTAAAAGGTCTGCCGTCGCATAAACCGTATGTAGTTGAGCCAGGAACACCACTACTATTAGCTAGATAAATTACTTATTCACTCTACCTTTTATAGTGGTGCTTACTTAAATACTAAAAGTACGGTCTTCGTCGCGCGTGGTACAGTGGTAAGAGGTGCTACTGACACCCGCACGGTAGAGCGATTGATCACCGCCCGGCAAGCCAAGCCTTCCAGCCCTCCAGGTTTTAATTGGTATCAGATTTGCCTAGGAAGGTAAGGACACTAACTTGGTAAGCAGCTGGATCCCGCAATTCACTCTGTAGACCAAATACGTATTCACAACGCCTGTACGATTCGGAATGGATCACGTAAGCGTGGCGCGCCCCTAGGGGATTGATCAACACCGCCACCTTTGCCTTTTACCTTTCGTACATTCATAGGCGTGCTTACTTCTTAACTAGCAAAAGTATAGTATTTTTTTTTGTTTTTTATTCATTTATGTACGTGAATTTAAGAACCACGTTAGAAAAAAAGAAAAAACCAAAGAAAAACGATGACGGTAAACATCAGCAGAACAAACAAATTAAAAAGTAAGCAATGCACGCTCAGCGAAGCCCTTAAACTTTTGTATCGAAAAGCAGGAGGTCGGAACGCCAATCCTTAACGCAGAAAGGGCAGAGCCCGCTCTGCACGTAAATAAATTTGTTGCATTACTATTGAGTACAACATTGCAAAATACAAAACGTAACATGAAACCATAATCCAATAAAAATAAATGCTCAGAAAATACAATACAACTCTAGAAAAATACCTGCATCCGCTTCCAATAGATGACATCGTCGTCAGCTCTCCGATGAAACTCATTTACTGCCACTCGCCCAGCCGGTACATAAGATACCGCCATCTGAGAAATCGTAAATCAAATTATAACGAGAATAACAAAATGATCAACCTCGGTATATCATACAGAAAGACCTTGAAGGAAAGTTATAAGGGTGGGAGACCCTTCAACAGAAGAAGGACTCATTGCACATGAAAATTTATACCATTTTTTTCATCACATCAACAACGTAACAAGAACAGTATAACAATCTATATGGTATAACACAAAAATTTTACACTAATTCAACAATTACAGGTGAAAAGAGCTGGACAAATGAATAATAATATTAACTCTAAAATGGATTGAGTAAGGCCAGAGCTTGCTCCTCCGCACTGACGATCTTCTTCCGAAGTTTCCGTCGTTTTTGCAACGGGGCGGCAGGTTCTTCAGGGGTAACTTCCTCATCCGAATCTACAAATTGTCTCATTTTAAATAGCAGAGCATGGGCTCCAGGCAGGGAAAGAAAATTTAAACGAAAAATCAAAAAAGCAAAAAAAAACGAAAGACATAAAAAGCATACCTTGCTCGGCATACCTCCGCCGAACCTCATCTGGATCCGGAAGGAATGACAGATCTGCGTCACTATCGATCCCACTACCACCTTCACCCAAGTCCAGGTCTTCGCCCCTGGAAAATATCGAGGTTTCTCTTTGATCGAACGCAACAAAACAATGAAAAAAATACAACAAAAATATTATACAGCAAATTTTGAGGTGGAAAAATCCACCAACCTGTCGCCCTTTCTCTTCCTTTTCAGCCGCTCTTTCTCTTCCTTTTTCCGTTGTTTCACCAGAGCTTTATGCCGCTTTCTGTCCTCCTGGAATTTTTGGAACATTACGCTTAAAGGTGGCTAACGTGGTAGACAAAAAACCAAAGCAGAACGAGAGAAAGATAAATGATGACAGCCTGGCAAAAAAAGATGAATTCTAAGAACTTGGTCAAAAAGAAGGCAAATTATAATAGCCAGCTGAAAAAAAGACAAATGTAGATAGAAGAATTACAGAGAATTCCGCAGAAGAAGAAAAACAAAAACTCACCACGCTGATCTGCTTCATTGTCTCCTTCGCTGTCACAAGATCTAAACCAGCGCCCTCCTCGTGATTCTCAACACCTTCTACCTACAAAAGACGAACTTATCCAGCTTCAATAAAACTTTGAAAATCGATGCTTACCTTCGCTACTTCGCCCTCTTCATCGTAGACCTTTCTTACGTTGACTTTCAACTTCTTGTTTAACAACTTTTTCGCAGCACTTAGTTTAGTGATCACTTTGGGAGCAGGCTGAGGCTTGGTGGACGGGGTGCTGGTCCTTTCTTCCTGAAAATAGACAGAACAACAATACGGTATAAGTATAAATACATAGCTTGAAATGAGAAGCATGATCAAGTGAGAGGTCATTTAAATACACCTGTGAACTACAGTGAAATTTCCATGTAAAAAATATTGAAAATTCCACAATTCACATAAAATTTTCTAAAAAAAAGTTGCTAGGTTCCAGACTGCGTTGCATCTCACAGGAAATAATAAATTTGAAATGCTGTGGGTCCACCTATTATTGAAATGGAGCACCCAGTGGAATTTTACACAAAGAAAATGAAAAATAAAAGTTATCCGCGTCGATCAGTTCTCAGAGGAAGCGCCGCCGCATTCGTGTTCAATTCAAAATCGCAGAGGCATAGAGATTGCGTATTGGGCCAAATGAGTTGTCGGTCCTTCCGCTGTATCAAATCACTGTCCTTACCTTTACAGACAAAATTAGCACCAATTTAGCCGACCCCGGAAGAATGAAAGGCTTGTTAGGGGATCAATCGCTCGATCTTGCGGGTGTCGGTGGCGCCTCTTAACACTACACCACGCGAGCCCATGAAAAATATTAACATCAAAAATCGACTAACAGTTTGTCTGTTGTCGCCGAGCAGACTGAACACATCCTTCTTCTTTACCACAAAAATATCGTCATTATCGTCTCGAAGTTCGAAATCGCCAATAGCAGATCCTTTCTGAAATGGGTAAAATTTTACCACGATAACTAGCCTCACAAAGAAACTATAACCACGAATACCATCACATCGCTGCACAAAAATAACCTAAATTCAAACCTCCAGGTAACACTTACCTCTTTTTTCTTCTTAGGTGGTGCATCAACCAGCGTTGGCTCCGATTGAGAATTCTTTTCTTTACCATCCTAAAATTGAACATCAAAGTGGAAGAAATAGAAGAGTACTGTAGCGATGATACTAACCTTCACATTTATTCCTTTTTTACTGAGAAATCGGACTCTGGGTACGGTAACAAGTCCATACGATGCTGCAAGGGCAGCGGCGTCTACAGAAGTCACATCGAAAACCTTCTTGTTCTTCATCACGTAAATACTTCTAAGGTACGCGACAATGCTCTGAAAAAATGCAAGAGAAGTGTGGAAAACACCGCGGAGAGCAAAAATAAATCAAAAATCAAATAAAAAACAGATGTAAATAACACACCTTCTGCGCGTACTGGTTAAGTTCAGGGAACTGTGATAATGTCGCCTGCATCTTCACCTGTATGTCCACAAGCGCTCTTGGGTCCGCACTGGAAATTCGCTCGTTTCAATTTTAATTTTGATCACTAAAAGAGCTTAGGACTCACATCTGCTTCTCTAGAGGGATGTTAGCCTTTTTCAGTGCAGCAACCATTGGTTCTTCTTGAGACGGAGTTAGGAACAAGACAGCGTGTCCTTTCTGACTCATACGAGCTGTTCGTCCAACCCTAAATCGTAATTTACGTGATTATGAACAGCATATCTTTTTAGAATCGCGAACCAGCATGACAAAATTCTTCAAATTCTCGAAGCCCTCTTTATTCTGACGATGAATCTCATATTGTGTAGTTTAACTGCTATCGAAAGAAATCGCGCGTGGTGCAGTGGCAAGAAAAGTGACTCCTACAAGCACGGTTCAGTGATCAATCCTCGCCCATACAGACAAAGCTTTCCATCCCTCCGGAATCGGGTTAGCTGGGACAAGAGTCGTCTCGGAAAACGAAGACTGACTTGTACAGTGGTTGGCACACAATTCATTACGTACGCCAGCCAATGAGGCATTCACCATGCTTCTACGATTCTGGATGGAACACGAATGCGGGGCGCATCGTTAGAGCAGTGATCAACACCAAGCACCTTACCGTTACTTTCACAGCGGCGGCCCGCTGTCTTATAGCCAGCCGATTTCGTTATTAACCGATTTTCCCCGCAGCAAAGTGATGCCAAAGACAGGAAAACAATTACTAGCGTTTTACCTTTGGGAAGAGAACCCGTATTCCCTGTCGTTCAAGTTGTTAAATCTCAAACGGCTGTCAATAACATTTATGAATTATTTTTTAAAATAGTCGTACCGTTTTTGGGACACGATCGCAGTAAAATTAACAACTAGTCGCCTTTAAATCATATGTGAGCAACAAATCGGGAAAAGACTTTGGAAGAAAAATGGCTCATTATTCTTGTAGGACACCTTTGAAGAAAAGAAATGATAACGATATCCATATCCAACTCCTACCACAAAAGCCACACCTGTGAATGTAGTCCTCCACAGAAGCCGGGCAATCTATCTGAATCACCCAATCGACATCGGAAAAATCGAGCCCACGACTTGCCACATCTGTTGCGATCATTACTGCGGCCTTTAAAGAACTTCAAATAATAAAAAATACTCAAATGCTGGCTAGGACTGCACCCTACCTCTTTGTTCTCAAACTTTTGAAACACATCGACTCGTTTCTTCTGATTCATCGTGCCCCAGAGGCCCATCACAGGAAGACCAGGACGGAGATGGCAAAACGCACCGGTTAGAAAGCGGGCCTATAGTCATGATGGATGGTTTTTAAAACACCATTTTCACAACAATTGAACAAAAATTTACGTTAAAAAAAGTCCTAGGAAATACCTGCTTGCAACTGGAGACGAACATCAGGGTTTTGTACTTCTTATGGTTCACCATAAACGACCACATCGTGTTCACCTTCTGCTGCTCTTCGCATACCATGTAGAATTGCACCAAGCCGTCAGGCGTCGCATTAGCGCAGCGCTCATGAGCCGACACAAACACTGGATCCTCAAAAATAGATCACAAGTAATAAAAACAATGAAAAAATTATAATATTGACGGCACCTTTGTACAAACACGACTCAAATCTTTGACGTTACGCGTTTGTGTGGCCGAAAACAACAATGTTTGACGTTCTTTCGGCAAATTGGCGACAATCGCATTAATCTGCAAAGGATAACTTGGTAGTTAATTTACAAAAAGATTAAATGTGATAAATAGAAGATGTTGTTCAGATAATGGAAGGATAATCGAGAATGAGGTGGGATGTGAACTACCATCTCAGACCTACCCGGGCCGCCTTGGATACGTGAGACGAGGGATCGAATCCCATCTGCGCCGCTAATTTTTTTCAATTCTATTACATATAACAGTAACCGGCAAAAACAGGGTAGTAAAGAAAATATCACGCGAATATTAAATATAATTACGTAAGATATTAAGAAAGAGCTTATAGTCCTACCTGCTGACTGAAACCCATATCAAGAATCCTATCAGCCTCATCAAGTACCAGAATCTGGAGCTGATCGCACAGCAGCTGTTCGTTCTCATCCATATGCTGCAGCAGTCGACCCGGAGTGCAGATGATGATGTTCACTCTGCCAAGGCGATTCCGCTCGTATTCAACATCAGTTCCTTAAGATGACGTATGAGGACAAAAAGGAAAGGACTGGAAATAACAGTGAAAACCTGGGTTTGGGAAGAAAACTTTACATATCTTGTGGTTTACTGAAAAATTTGAGAAACACCAAACATTGCAAAAATTAGCTTGAATTGAATCAAATTATTTGACAGTAAAGGTGACCGCATGAAGGCGCGAAGTGCAGAGATAAGAGGTGATGTTCCCACCAAAATGATCAAGCGATCGATCCTCGTCCAAGCAAATTTACCTTTGCCTTAGACGGGTTACTTTCTCGCGAAACCACGGCAAGCCCAGACGAATTTATGGAATAGACCCGTCTATTCGTCAAAAGATGACACAAACAGAGGTGATTTTAGAACGTACGAAGTATGATAAATGAATAAATATTATATGATACATGAATAAATATTAAACTATACAAAGATGAAGCTGATTTACCTCCGATTAGCAGAGCGCAGGAGAAATCGTGAAATTTCCCCACATTGTTCATAACTGTGAACGTCTGCAGCGCGAGCTCTCTCGTCGGTGAGATAATGAGAGCGCCCAGACCGCAATAGTTTGACCATCCAGACCTCCACAAACTCTCCAACACCTTGAGAACAAAACATTTGGAAAATCATCGATAGCAAGTCAATTACAAAAAAAAAAATCAAACATATCGCACAAATAGATTGATGTTTGCTACGCATTTACACTGTTTCAAAAACACCGAAAAAGGTCAAAGGAGCCACCTACCCGTACATCCGTTGGCATAATGTGCACTTGGATACTTCACCGCTTTCTGGATAATTTTTTCGTTCAGTATGTTTTCTAACCCAGAAACAAATAAAATTTGTAGAAAATCATTAACAGAAGGAGTTCATGTAATACATTGCAACGTAGGAATCGGTCACTAATCGAAAAATCCGATGCGGAGAAATTGTTTCACGGAAGAGGGGTAACCTGGGCCCAGATTCACGAACGGACGAACGGTCTCCGAAACCCCGTCGGCGATAAACCCGCTCTATACCGTCGAGGTTTCCCAAACCCTGCCTCATCGAGAGGTGGGTAAGGCCCGTGATAAATCTCGGCGCGCGTTCACGAATCTCGGTATGCACGCTGCTGGGGTATATCTCCGGGTTAATCGGGGGTTTACCAATGGTAAATTAGGGGCCCTGGGGTGCTGAACCCGAATTTGATTCATTTTCACGCTTCCATCGATTTCGTAGGTGACAGCACAAATAGACACTCAGTCCAATTACAATATACCCAAAGCAACCGGAATGCTGAAGGTAAACGCCAGAATCCAGCTTTCCGGTCTAATTTATCCACCCAGGTCGGAGTTGGAAACCTGATTTTTTTTGCCAAAAACTCTCACTCAAAATGAATTATGTCGAATAGTCGACAAAAATAGAGACCTAAACAAGCTAACTTAGCACCTGAGTTCTCGCCTTTTTTGAGTTCGTGTTATTTGGTGTTCTTCATGCTTGGATGTCCTACTAACCACTTTCACTGTTATCACGCCTGTGTGCGTTTAAAATGAATAAATGAATAAATAAACATACCGGAATAATCAGGGCAAGTGTTTTGCCGCTGCCTGTTTTGGCTGCTCCGACCACATCCGAGCCACTAAGAGAGAACGGTAGAGATTCCCGCTGGACATCAGTCGGTTCTTCATACTCACATTCGTCGAGCCCACGAATTGTTTTATTTGACAGAGGAAAGTCTTTGAAACGTTTGAAAGTAGCAGCATTAATCTGAAAAATAAAAAACCCTAGAAAACCTTCAATCTTCTGACTGGTCCTTTTAAAATTCGTAAGACATCTAACAAATCTAGCTGTCTCAGAGTAAATTGACAAAATATTTCAACCGCCAGTTACTGAATAAGGAAACTGATCGGCGATATACTTGCCCCAAACCGTTAATTATATCGAAACCAACCTTAGGTAATTCTTTACATCGACTTATAATCGACTCCATCTCTTTCACCTCGTCCTCTTTCTTCAATTTCTTTGCCTGACCAAGTTTCTTGAAACGATGCCGATGGTTACGGCCATGTTGGGCTTTTTGAGAGCCGCCCTCAGCCATTCTAGAACTTTCAGTACTTAATTGATGCTTCCAAATATCTATACGAACCTATGAATGATGTAAGCTACAAAAAGGGAAAATGAAAGAGAAATAAGAAGAAAGAACTATCCAATAGCGTCAGGTATGATGCAGTTGGTGCATCCGCACACAAAGGCTAGCATTCGACGCCTACTTGACGATAGAGCGCGGTTGCTGCTTATGCATCAGCTGATTGCTTTAGCATTGTTATCATGGATATTTGATATTTCATTGAAGTGGGACATTTCAGCGCCAGATTTTCTTAGTACTGTCGTTATCATCTGATCATATCACCGATCTTGTCTTATTCTTCACTTTCATTCCTAATTTTCTTCTATTTCTGCGTCTTATTCATTCAGTAACCGACCGTTCATCGGCCTATCGGCCGCCAGACGTCAGTTTGCCAGCTTCATTAAATTAATAAATAAATAAATACATTAATCTACACTGCTTGTCGAGTTAAGCCACACTTCGATTAATTGAAATTTCGACAGTGTTCCATTTAACGCACTTCAGAGGTCGTAGAAAATTTTCTTTTCAATTTATCTCAAACATTGGGAATTCACTAGCACCTGGCATCCGTTTTCCAAATTTCGACCGTAGCAGAGCAACGGCGAGGTCAGTCTGTGGTCACCGGTTTTGTCGAAACTTCATCTAAGGTGGTTCTTTTGTATGCCGATCGCGATTCTGATTTTTTTCAACGAATTTCGGTCAGTTGTCAAAATCAAAGGTTGGCTAAGATTTCGCTGAGGTAGGTTATTTTGAATGTTAATTACGAATCTGATTGTGAGGTCTAGATGCAGTCACCCCTCTTCCCTCCACCATTCAATGCTATCTGCTCAAACATTGGCGTTGTCATAAAATGCGATTTTCGAGATGATTTCGGTGATAGACAGTGATAAAACCACCACCAACCGCCACTACCATCAATCATTTGAAAAATGAATTGGCAAAAAATCCATTCATCCATCCAAATAAACAACAGGGTTTTGCTTATTATATAGTAAGAACATTGTGATGGGTTGCTGTTCCTCTTTTTTGACTATGCGTGTGGATATTCAAGATTCAGGATCTTCGAAGAAAAGATGAACGTCTACGCAGATTTATTAGAGGCAAAGGTAAAGTAGTCGGCGTTGGTGAGTGCTGCGTGGATGAGCCATGCATCTGTCTTCCGTTCAATATCGTAGATAAACATTTAATGACTATTTGACCTATACAATCCCTTGTGTGGTCAGTCACTGTTCAAGTGAGCGCCTACACCCTCCCAGGAAAGTCTGGCAACAATTTAACCGACCCCCGAGGGATGGAAACCCTGGTTGGCCCGCACCAGGATCGATCGCTCGACTGCGCGTGTCTCGTCAGCGCATCTTGCTCTCTGCGCTATGCGCTTGTAAAGACAACAAAGTCATATTCTACAGTTAATGTCGACATTTATTCAATACGACCGTAAAGAAGTGATGTGAGATTAAGCTGCTTGGCAAGAAATTCGATAAAACTGACAACATGATATCAGTTTCTTAACAAAAAATCAAATGTCGAATATAACTACACACACAAAACCCGTCGCACACAATGTTATCTAGCAGAGTGTAGCAGCTACTGATGAGCCTGGCATAGAATGATCGAATGGTGCATAAATATAACAAAGACGAACAAACCATACATATAGATAGATTTTGTCAGTTTCAGCTCGTTGTAAACTAGAAAATCCGTCTTCTAGGGTGGGTTTCTATATCACAGAGCGCATCTGTTAGAACAAGTCTGTGTCCTCGACATGAGTGGTGTCGCCAGAGATTTTTGTCGTCGTCGACCTTCGCTGTCGAAGTCGTGCCTGAGGGAAGTTGCTTCGAAGGATGCGCAGCCGTCGGGCAACCTTCAATCAGTTGATAAAATCATAGAATTCTTGCTTTCTGAAGGAAATAATTCCATGAATCTCTGTTGGATCCATTCTCCTGCTGGATTTGGGGTATTGGTTCAATCAGCCATGTTTGGAATTTATATAAATGTATGTGGGCTTGTGCATGGCTACTTAGTGATATCGTCGATTTTTGGTGGATTTTATCAGCTCGCATGGTACACTGGTAACGGGCGCTACTGACATCTCCACGATCGAGAGATTGTTCCCCGCCTGGCTAAGCGATCCTCCGGGGTCGGGTAAATTGGTATCAGATTTGACGACTGGCCTGATCGGCGCCGACACCTTTATCTTTAGCTGTGTTTTGATTACTTTTTTAAACTCTTCTAGCCTATCTGATCCATTACTTTTTAAATTTTTACTGTTTCTACTGACATCCCCATGGTCGAGAGATCGCTCCCCGCCTGGCTAAGTAACCCTTCGGGGTCGGGTAAACTGGTACCAGATTTGACGACTCGCCTGATCGGCGCCGACACCTTTATCTTTAGCTGTGTTTTGATTACTTTTTTAAACATCTTCTAGCCTATCTGATCTATTACTTTTTAAATTTTTACTGTTTCACCGACATTATTTCCAAAGAGAATGAAATGCAGTAGAGTTCGTTTCAAGCACTTCGCATAACGCTTACCAAGTAAGGTAAAATTAAACCAACGATGGTTACCTCCATAAAGTCGTCGGCGCGATTCAGTTCGTTCACCACCAAATCGCTCGGCGGAGCAGCTCCAGGTGCTCCAGTTTCTTGGCGGAAACCTGGCGGATGAGAGTGTGGGTGAGGCGCCGGTGGTGCTACCCTGGATGGTTCTGAAACTTTTCATTTTTACATATTTTTTACTCGTTTCAGATATTCGTTTGGGTACCTTCAATGGCGTTCAAATTCAGCTCCTCCTTCAGCTCGTTATTGTCACTGGACGCCGGCGGAACTGGTCCATTTGTCAAGTTTGCCTGCGGAAAATCGAACATTAATGAACACTGCTGGGCCCAGATTCATGAACGGAAACCGTCGGATTAATACGCTACCGGCGAAGTAAACCCGGTATATACTGTGGGAATTGCGATTCATCAAGGTAGGATGCACCTATACCAAATGTATGTTTGTGCAACGACTATTATCACATCGGCTACCGACAATCGGCTGTCAAATTAAATCGATAGGTTGGACTTTTCAAAGTTTTCCCGACATTCGGTACTTGTTCGGGGTATATAGCGAGTAAATCGATTATGAATCTGGATGCTGGAGCTTTCCAAAGAGCTAAACACTGCGGTTGGGGTACAGTGATAAGAGGCACTACTGACGCTCCCGCAGTCCACTGATCGATCCCTGCCGGTGATAACCAAACCTTCGATCCCTCCGTATGAATTGGTATCAGGCTTGTCTGGCAAGATAAAGACACTGACTTGATATAACTGCTGGCACCGCAAGTCATTGTATACGCCTAACGCCCATTTACCATGCCTCCACGATTCTGAATGGAACACGAATGCGTGGCGCGCGCTTACGAGACTGATCAACCCCAGATACCTTTACATTTGCGTTTACCTTTACCTTACTATGGAGAGAATATCTGTTATGAATCTGGTTTCTGGAAGAAGCTGGGCCCGGATTCATGAACGGACGAGTGGTCTCCGAAACCCCGTCGGCGATAAACCCGCTCGATACCGTCGAGGTGTCCCATACCCTGCCTCATCGCAAGGTGTGATAAAGCCGCGATAAACCCCACATTTAAACCCCTGCGCGCGTTCACGGATCTCGGTTCGCGCGCCGTTCGGGGTATATCTCGGGGTTTATCGAGTGTTTACCAATGATGAATCCGGGCCCTGGTTACACCTTGTTCTACCATGTACCTTGTTCCTTTTCCAGCTGCTAAGAACTGTAAGATAGGATGAGTTGTAGTTGTTTGATTTAGTTGAGTTAGATTTTGTTGATTACAGTTTCTCAATCCTAAATGCACATTATATCAGATTACCGTTTTTTGCTTCGCTACACCTACGTGTTATCAACCGCCATTGGATTTTGAATAAATGAAAGAAATGAAAAATGAAAAACTTTTAAAAGAGCCAAAGATTGGCCACTGACCTGTCTGGCGAGCTCCCTAGCCGCTAGACTTGTGATCGGTTTGAAGTTTGGTGATGGTCCACCGCCGGTCGTTGTCGTCGTCATTGTCGTGTGGGTGGTGGTCGGTGCGGCAGTAGTGAATGTTGTTGTAGTGGTAGTTGACCGGGGAGGTGTGGGAACATTCGAAGCAACCTCGTCCACAGGCAAATCAGCCGATCCTTCGATGACTTCGCTGATTGGAAGCCGTCGAAGCGGTTCGGTAATCTCGTTCGACGTGGAGTGATCGATCAGATTCTTGCGGAAGAATACCTTCGATGGAGCGTTGGCCGTCTGTCGTAGAGTTTCCTCTTCTTCGATCGCTTTCGCTCGGAAAAGGCTGGTTATCGGTTGGACGCGGGTATTTTCGACGACGAATGGAATGGTGGTAGTTGTTGTGGTGGGTGGGGGAGTTGTCGTCGTTGTCGTCGTCGTCGGAGGGATCGTAGTTGTTGTTGTCATCACCGTAGAAGTCGGGATAAAGGTAGTTGTCGTCTCCAGCCTTGGCACTGATCCCACGGTATTTTCACCGACAAACGGTGAGATTGGTGAGATTGGTAAGATTCGGCCTGCAGTTGTAGCTGAGGGAGTTGTGCTGATCGTGATCGGCGGTGAAGTTATAACTTCAGAGAATTGGTGATTCGGGACGATGTTACTGTGGTGGTGCAGACCTCGGCTTTGACTTCGGGCCCGTAGGCTCGTGATTTTTCGTCGGCTGAACGGCGATTGAGCGTTTACCTCCGGAGGTGGCGATGGAGTGGCTACCGAACTACTCAAAGAAGCGTCAACCGCATGTAACTTTGTCGGCTTCACTGACGAGCTTCTGGTGGTCGTCTCGGTGTTGCTGAACGCATCGAACGTCTCCTCATTTGTGGCACTCGGCTTTACATTGATGCTCATTGAATTCTTCGAATTCAGCGAATTGGTAAGCAAGCCGGGTCGTCGAAGTCGATGACGACGTCTCGAGATCGCCGTAGACGATTCTGCAACAGAATTCAGCTGCATAGAAGGGTTCAGTGGATTTCATTCTGCTCACCTATGATCGCCTTTATTACCGCCTGTTCGATATCGCTATCCGACGACAGATCGGTACTTTGTGGTTCGGCTAAAAAGTAAGCCCATGTACAGATCATAGAGCTCAGGACGTTCAATCAGTTGAATCGCTTAGAGGCAAAAAAGCAAAAAAAAATAAAAGCAATATCTCAAACATTAGCTACTAGGAAGCTTATAGCTGAAATGAGAAAGCTGTTGATTGATCATAAAAGCGACAAAGTAAGTAGGAACCTTCGAATTCGAGCTATAAAAACACTGCAACGCCGCGATTTACGATTGAAAATCGATGAAAAATTGTTCAGCTGGTGAAACATTTTCAGTCCGGCCGTTATAAAGGTTACAAAATAAGTACAAAAAATCAGTTCTTCGCTAGTTAGGACGAACTTTATTAGCTATTAGTTTGAACTTATAGTTAGGATTTCAAGCATGAACTCGCTTATAAGGGTGGGACATGGAAAAGTTGGATATTTTTTTCATGAATATGTTAAGATTCAACGGAAAGCAATGTAGTCAGAAGGTCAACAGAAAGCTAAGCAAAAGTGCAAATTTTTTTAGAAAAGCCTCTAGCTGTAAACACCGGAGCAGATACTATGTACTACTATCTCAGCAAAGCTTAAAATATGTCAGTAATCGATAAGATTTGGCGGTTCAACCGACGGACTGTCTGAGAATAATAACTGGACTTTGGCTTTCTCCCACATTTTCCTTTATTTTTCTTTTATACTTTTTCCCTAATAGAGCGCAGAAAAGTCATGTTCTTACCTTTTTCAGCTTTTGCTGGTATAACCGCGTTTGACGTGGGCCTAGGCAGAATCCTAAAGGAAACTTCAATAGAATACATTTTCAAAAGAAGTGCTCTGATAGTGTGTGAATTTGTGAGTATTAAAAAGAAAACGTTATGAATTTGAGAAAAAAGTTAGACGAATTCAAAAATATCATTATGAAGGCGACACTCGCGATGAAAAAAATGTGAGAAAGCGAAAGAAAACGAATGAAAATTGGAATAAAAAGCCGAAGCACAAATCGCAAAAGATCTGCTGTAAAAAGAATTTGTCTGCGAAAACGCCTGCTCGATCTCGTTGTTGGTTGTTCTCGCCAGTGAAGCCTTCGTTCGGATGGAATTAACGTTAGGAAATAAGTACTGAAGAAAATCCAAAAAGTGTTAGTAACCTGAGATCGGTTAATTGGATATTAGTAGGTCGGACCAGGTGTACGGTCGGTCCGTTCCAGTGTCGAGGTGGTTCGAGCGGTGGCGACGGAATAGAGCCGAGTCGATGATGGTTGTTCTGTCGTTGTGTGGAGGATATCCGACCGTGTAGATCTCCGATGACGAGCAGCGTTTGTGGATGAGTCAGTGTCGTCGGTAAACGGTGTAATTGAGCTCGGCGAATCGGTAGGATGATTCGTTGCCGGCCGAATGGCAACACTTCAGATCGTGACGATGCAGAAGGAGGTAACGGTGGTGGCGGTGAGCGAGGTGGTTCTAGTAGCTGACGGCCAAATGGCCGACGAGCAGTAAGCAAAGTGGCAGTCGCATGGCCAACAACGGGTGCAGCAGCTAGATCGGACCTCTCCAATTTCGATCGGAACTGCAATCGACGACTGATCTGCTTCGCAATACGATGGCGAGATGATCTCGATAAACCGCCGCCGCTGCCGCCTGTACCTCGCCGATTGCCGACGTGTTTACGTCTGTAAATGCACACCACACATAGATCCTAAAATACGGTTATAAACCCTTCACCGTGCTGGCAAATCACTCTCGATAGTCTCGGATTTAGGCGAAATTTAGGTGGGGGGGGGAGGTTACCAGCCCTTACGCTGACAACAGAACACTAATTGCGGCTAAAGGTAAAGGTGCAGATGTTGATCAGTCCCCGAAGGACGCGCCGCCGCATTCCTATTCCATTCAGAATCGTCAAGGCTTGGTGAAGGCCTATTTGGTCTATACTCTGGCACCAATTTATCTACCCGGAGAGATGGAAGGCTTGGTTTGCCCGGGCGAAGATCGATAGCTCTACCGTGCGGATGTCAGAAGCGCCCCTTGCCACCGCACCACGCGCGTCGTGATTGTGGATAACAAGGACGGACTTAAAAGATTGGTTCAAATAGTGACCAGATAGGGAGAGAAGAAGCATGACGCTGCAAGTACGCGATTTGAATGGAATGAATTCCGGAGCCTATGTAGCAGTGGTCAAAGTTACTAAAGCGAATGTGGCACATTGTTTTGTAGTGCTTATCTCCCTCTATCGAATGATACCTCAATCATTTTGATAGGTATCCTCATTGACAATAAATTTAAACTTGAATCCGAACACGCGCAAGTGCCCGATTGTTTATGACTCAACCTAATATATAATATTTTCTCACCTGTCTACCACTCCATTGAATTTTTTTTGCTTACACTGCTTTTTGCTTTTTTGCTTTGTTTTTTTTTGTTGATTTAACCGTACTAGTATCCGGCGAAGGGTTGACGAGGAGGAGTACAAATGTTGCGCTCATGCCCAAACATGGGGCAGAGACGCAGAAGACGCAGCATGGCAGTGACAACACAAAGGCGTACTTTTGACGCTTTTTCAACAGTAAGGGCTTGTTCAGACGACGCGCGTCGAAAATGTAAAATTGAAGCTCAATCAATAATTAACGTCATTGATCGAATTTGCTCCTTTGCGTTAGTGGCGCAGTCCGGTTGCGCCTCATATAGGCAAAAAAAAATTAGGCATATAATCACATAGGAAAGAAATTGAACGAAAAAAGTGAATTTTGTCAAAATTTCCATTAATAAGGAATAGCAGCCTTCTAAAAAACCCGAGCGACCAGTAAGTTTGCCTATATGAGGCGCAACCGGACTGCGCCACTAATGCAAAAGAGCAAATTCGATCAAGGGCGTTAATTATCGATTGAGCTTCGATTTTGCATTTTCGACGCGCGTCGTCTGAACAAGCCCTAACACAACACTTAGCGGTGTTTCAAGCATGGGAAGGGTGGCAATGTGAAAGCACGAAGCTAATTCCCAAGGAAACAATCGTGTAGCAGTGAAGCCGCTCAGCTGTGACGCTGTCCTGCTGCCGAGTGTGAACGAGCCTTCAGACATCATTTTAAAAGTAAAAACATCATCGAAAAGAATAGTGTTGAGGTCTACACTGTTGATCGGAGTTGTGGTTGATGGATGATATTCCGAAGGGAGAATGCGCCAAATAGGGTGGGTATATTTACCATAGGTGGAGCTTTTTTTTGTAAAGAAATTATTATTAGTTATCGAGAGCAATTTGCCGGAACGGGTGATATCCTGTTGTGTAATAGGTTTAACAAAATCCATTGTAACAATGAGATGAAACCCTGAACGATGGTTAAAATCGAAACGACATGCACCACTATGACACCAAATCAAATGTTACCCCTCGTGTTAGATCTGAGTAGGTTAAATTTCTAGATCGTTCCCGGATGGTATTAATTGATTTTTAAGTCTACAAACCAAACGACAGTATTACTCAATGCACAGGAGACGTCCCGAGTAATTGCTGACTCGGAGGAGAACAGCACCGAGCTTTGATGGTTGAGAAAATTTTTAAAAAAGCGCACCTTTTTTCTGCGATGATATGTCCGTTTTCGTTCAGCGTCAGCACGCGGCGTTCGATGGTGGTCGGTGGCAGGTCATGAAATGTGATGATAGCGTGGTTTTTTCTCATTTTCATTTGTATTTTGTTATGAATTTATTTCCTTTTTGCCCATTACAAAAGCATGTTCTTTAACAAGAACGTACTTGAAATTCTACAGCACTTGCGATTCGTCTTGGCATCCTTCGGCCGCTGATGTCTGTCTCATCGCTGATGTCAACGGCTTCGGAGTTGGACACCTAAAAAAAAGAAATAGGTCGGCTGAAGATTTTCCTCAATATTTTGATAATACTACTACGAGAGTGGTAAGAGGCGCCAATGACACCCGCACGGTCGAGCGTTCGATCTCCACCCAAGTTAGTCAAGACATCCATCGCTCCGGGACGGGTAAATTGGTATGTCTTGTCTGGGAAGGTAAGGACACTATTCAGATATAGAAGCTCTGTGGTACAAGTATGTTGAGGCTTCGTTTGTATTTATTTGAAAATTTGTATACTTTTCCATCAAAGGAAGGCACGTAGTGCACTGGTGAAAGCCTGTACTTGTACTCGCACGGTTGAACGATCGATCCCCGCCCCAGCTAACCAAGCCTTCCACCCTCCAGGGACAGGTAAACTGATACCAGACGTGTCTGGAAAGGTAAAGACTGTGACTAGATATAGCAGCTGACCCGCAAGCCATTGTATAGTCCAACAACGTATTTACCGCGCCTTCACGATTCTGTATGGAACACGAATGCGTGACGCGTCCTTGGGAACTGATCAACGCCGACTCCTTTATCTTTACTTTTTTTGGGTGTAAAAGTAGAGCTAAAAAGGTAGGTATGGAGGACGCACGAGGAAGCCGTGACCTGGACAGGAAAAGTTATGTTGTAAGAGAACTCTTAAGGCTCATTCATAGTCGGCAGCACAACAAAAACCTAAACCCATCTCCTCCAACGCTACCATTTACTGTCGATGACCTCATTAATAGTTCCATGTGAAGAATTCGTAACAAAAAGTGAAAAAGCAAAAGGTAATGTCGTTGGCTGACGACGCGCCACGCACACGTCTTCAATTCAGATTCGTTGAGTCAAAATTTTGACCGATTCCGATACCTCCAAGTTCGCTCACCTTGAATCCACGGAAAATTGAAGTACCACTGTTTAGTATTTTCTTCTTCCCTTTAAGATTACTATGTGGAACGTAGAAAAGCTCCACCTGACTACTCCAAAAGGTGGAAGAAGAGCAGGGAACAACCAAAGTTGAATTACGATCTGTTTCTTCTTCCATTAGACTTTTCGCTTTCTCTATCTGACGTGCATACTGCTCTGCCACATCGGAGCAGATAGCCGACAGGATAGGGTCCTAGGACCATGATCTCGATGATCTGCGTTCAATCCTGTCCCAGACAGTAAGCCTCGCTTAGCCTACAAGTAGAAAGCACGAAAGGAGAAGAGGACGAGACAACTATCAAGAAAGACGTAACCTGTAAGTGATCGGGGTAAACCGTTATGAAATAAAAGTCCTGTGCCACATCCTCTACCTCTTTTCCCTGTAAACTGACTAGTTCCACCTTACAGTCTAGCGCTCGCGCTCCAGTTTTGTTCCAAACTCCTAATGAATGTAGAACATCAATCAGTTGTTGTAGTGAAGCTATTCCATCATATGATTCCAGCTATTCCATCATATGATCTTCTAATTGATACAAATGCCTGACCCTAAAATCTAGATGCTTGATAAGGAAGCAGGAATCGTTCTAGAGACTTTGAAGAACTATCCACAAGCGCTCAGAAGTCTCATTGTTCTCTATCCTTCGACGACGAAACCCGATGTTGAAAACTGGATGATCAGGACAAAAAGCGGCTGCCAGACCGCATTTAAACAATAAGAAGTGTCATGAACTGCCTTTAATTGTCGTTGTTGTAGATCGAATTGTGTCACGCCTATTCCACACAATCGAGACGTGTGATAAAAGGCAAAAACGAAATAGTGACACATTGGACCGTATTAGGAGGAGCTACTTCTAAAAAGTGGTCCGATTTAGGTCTTTAATAGACAATGTTCTCTGATTTCTGTGACTAGTTTCTTCCCTCCCATTTATTACTACGAAAAAATTCTCCGTGACGCAGTGCCAAGAGGCGCTACTTCCACCACCACGTTAGCGCGACCGATCCTATCCAGGGTAAGAAAGCCTTCCATCCCTCAGAAGTAGGGTAAATTGGTACCAGACTTGTCTGGGATGGCGAAGATACTTACTGATCCGCAGAGGTCATTGGGTAGGCCGAATATTCCTCCTCTACTATTCCGTGTGGAAGACGAATGCACGGCGCATCCTCACAAACTCGTTAATGACTTGCTCTTTACATTCCACTTGACCTTAACGCTATATAGGTCACTTGTGGCAGCGGCGAATTACATCCACATTACAGACTGTCACTAGACCGATAATCAGTTGTTCTGGATTAACCCAACTATCAACCCATCCTCCCGCGGTAATGCGATACCAAAGGCAGGAAAACGATTAACTTCGGTTGGTGGGGAAGGAGGAACTCACTGGTTCTCATAATTTGAAAACATTTTCAAAACTCTTGTCTACGAATTCAAAAAAGTGACACGCAGGTTCCCATCTATGTGAAGCCAAATCTGATACACTAGAGGTTCAACGTAATGTTTTGTTACTCTAACAAATCTCGAAAGCTTGTTCGAATTGTTCTCGTTACCATGTTGAGTTTTGTGTTGTTGATTATTGTACTTTTCACCACCACATGAGGAATTACGGCATGTAATAAAAAATATTGAAAAATTGAAATTGAAATTGAAATTGGTTGGATATCAAAGTTCTGAGAATCTTACGATTTCCTGTCTCTCATCGGAATTTTGTCGCCACCCACCAGATGATATATGCCAAATGCACATTCAACATGTCTCCAAGATTCCGAGAGAAGGACGGATGCATGGGGCGGCCTTAGGGGACTGATCAACGTCGAATACTTCACTTTACCATTCTCAGTACATGAGAGAGCCAGAATTTAGACCGATCCATTAAACTGTTCCTGCATTTTGGTACCTTCCCCTACTTACCCTACGGTTTCATGCATACCGTGCCATTGATTCTAACCGTTGTAACACCATATACTTCTTACTCTTCTTCTTCTACATGAGTATTCATAATGACACATTCATGCGACCCATTACCTTATATTCATTACCATTTATTACCTTCATTACCTTATACCCTACGTGAAAGGTTCACCCACCGTAGAAACCTTAAGGACACACCCCACTAGACCTTAATAGCTTTCCCATTAAACTGTTCTCACATTGTCAGTGGTTCGACATTGGTTCCACTCAGGCTCCTTTTCCTTTATTGGGACAGTCGGCTGGCTGTCTCGTGTGAACTGATTGGAGTAAAAAAGGAAAAGGTAGAGTCGTCGACCTTGATCAGTCCCCTCGAGACGCGCCGCGCGCTCGTATTCCATTCAAAATCGTCGAGGTCATGGTAAATACGTATTTGACTTATATAATGACTTGCGTCCTTACCTCCCTAGACAAGCCTGGTAAAAATCTACTCTACCCGTAGGGATGTAGGGCTTGCTTAACGTGGGCGAGGATCGATCGCTCGACCGTGCGGGTATTATCAGCGTCTTCTACGACTGCACTATAAAAGAAATAGAACAAACTGAAAGCAAAAGATCACATACCACAGATGCCGTGCTACACAGCGCCAGTAGCGGTATCGTCGTGACCCACCACATCCTGTGTCGATGACCTGGAACAAACCCTGTTTAAAGGACGAGGTTTACCACAAAACTACTCAAATCGACGGCTGAAAACAACTTTTTTTGCGGATAAATTTATTTTTTCCTAATGAACTCCAAGTGAAAGTGAATGAGGAAATCTATGTCTATTCAATTCAGAAGGAGGAGAAAGTCTGGCTTCAGAGCCCAGATTCATAAACGACACAAGAGGTTACGGTCACCGTGACGTCAGCAAACACTGACTTATTATCTCGAGCTGCCCCGGGATATCTGATTCTGATAGCGGTCAGCAAATTCCAGGGGTGCTGTGAAGTATCCGATACCTACCCGCATCGGTAAAACAGTGAATCATTCGAGCCGGAGTTCCCCCAGCAGACGTGGATCGCGGTTAACTGGTTAACCACGGTAACATTTGAAATCACCGAGTCGTCCAGTTTTCCATTGGTGAATCTGGGCCCCAGATTCATGAACGGACGAGCCGTCTCCGAAACCCCGTCGGTGGTGAACCCGCCCGATGCTGGGAGGTCTCATCGAGAGGTGTGATAGACCCGCAATAAACCCCGATTAAACGCCGACGCGCGTTTACGAATTTCGGTTTGCGCGCCATTCGGGGTATATCTCGAGGTTTATCGGGGGCTTACCAATGATGAATCTGGGTCCTGGACGCGTTTCTCTTAGGCTGTCGGGGTGCAGAGTTCCTTTATGAAAAAATTTCTTATAGAAAGGACAAATGGAAGTGAAAGAACTATAAATAGACTTGTGGAATCAGACCTTATCGATAGTGTAATTCTAATAAAGATGATAAGAAGAACGGAGACGACCGCCTCGATCCAGGACATCAGGCGTTCTCACTGGTTAGTGGTTTCACTACCCACCACACCGTTGACACCTTACCCCCAGCGATCAGCGTGACTTCTTAGTGAATTACGACGTCGTTGGAATCTACCATTCTGTGGTGGTCTCTGCGACCGCCAGAACTAGCTCTTAGCTATGGAACTTTTTACTTTTTTCTTATCGTCTAAATTATAGTTCAGAGTTCAATTCACAACGCAGAAACAATCACAGAAAGGGCGTGAGAGGTGGTACGGAACGAAACCAATTAAATGCATGCGAATGCAGAAAATTAGAGGGCTGCGAGGACAAAAAAAACTGCAACTTTCGAATGTAAGAACTCAATTTCTAGGCTGATGGCTCGAGATGGCCATTTTCCACTTTTTCGCTTTCACCTTGTCAAGTTCACCTCCGTACACGAACGCACAAACAACGTCACTTCAAGGTTCTCGCGACAAAGCCCATGTCGCTCATGAACAACCACCCGAAAAGCCATAAAACGGTCACAGCACCACTGTGATCTAGTTGAGAAGTTGGTGGACACGGGCGCTTAAAGGCCTCGTGACAATGATTTCGACCAGTAAAGTAACAAGGAGAGATTCGGCAGTTTCACATTCCTGTAGGTAATCCGGTTACCCTAGTTTAGTGAATATTATTAGGGTGAACCTAAAGTTCTGCCGGTTTTCGATGCTGCCTTGTCCGGGTAGTTTTCTAGTGAATGGGAACGTATTTTAGACATTTGTTCCATATTATACTGAAGCTTTCGAATTAAGAGGATCAGTATTCCACCACAATCAATTGCAGGCTTCAGGTTTAAGCTCAGCACCGAGATTGGCACCTGAAACCTACAATTGCTCTTCATAATGCCGAGATTCATAGAGTCGAACATGGCAATCACTACATTCGATTTGTCGAAGATGGGATACCCCATAGCAGCCTACCACTGTGGAGCGAGGCTACCGCAGGGCCCAGATTCATGAACGGACGAGCGGTCTCCGAAACCGCGGCGCAGCCAGAACCTGACGGCAGAGTCGATGAGAGATTGTGTTTAACATAAGAAGTTTAGGATAAGTAGACAAAGGTGAGCGCCGTTCGGGCTATATCTCGGGGTTTATCGGGGGTTTACCAATGATGAATCTGGGCCCAAGTGGCGTATAGAGGTTAAAAGTCACCTTATACCTACCAGAAGATCAATGTTGGGTAAGCTGATCCTACTGCGATAGATGACGACCCTCGCGGGAGTAAGCCTCATGGCCTAAAAACTCATTTCGGCAGACACGGAAGGGAGGAAGGCGAATAAGTGTCGCCACCAATAAATAAGCCGTTTGCGGAACATTGTTCTAACTTTTGCAAATTTTGCAATTTTGCAATTGGTTTTGTCTCAACCGCAACTGGAACCTCTGACAATCTTATGCAGACCCACAGTAGCCCGAGGCGCGGTTTCGAATCACGCTCGAGTCACGCTTTTTGCCGTGGACCTAGTTCCACCAGTAAATCAAGCATGCTATAAGAAAAGTAGAATATGAATATAGGGTTAGAGAGAAGCATCGCAATGCTTCCGCTTCCCTGACCTTTTGCAGACAATAGACTTCAGACGGATGCAAGAACTTTCTCCAGGGTATGACTGAAGCGGAAAAAGAGCAAGAAACAAGAAGATAAAACTCAGTTTTACACATTTCGAGTAGTGGCAGGGGCGAGAGTAGCGCGCAGTGAGGCTACGGGGAAAGCGAAACTGATGTGAGGGAGAGAATTACAGCTGTGTGACAAGGTGATGCGTCGTAAGGTGACCATAAATACATCAGCAAGTTGTTATTAGCACAGTCGTACGGGACGTGCCGAACGTCCATCGCATTCCCCGATTGTATTGAACAAGAAAAACGACATCGCGTTGATGATATCGTAGAAAGCGCCACGCGAATCGTACAGATATTTAGGGTACTTAGACGATCTCGGTTAATTGAATGTGTGGGTCCTGGCACGAAATCCTCTTCACATTTTTGCCTGTTCGTAGTTATTCAGCTATACCACCTTTCTTCGTGTCCAACGATCGTCTTCTCTTCTCATTATATGACCGACTCATCGGTGCTTAGGTTTCGGTGTACATTCTGCAGGTTTTCGCTGACGGGACGTCTGCCCAAGATCAAAACTGCAAAGTCCGGCTAAGTGTTGGCAAAGCCAGGTGAACTTAAGAAGACACTTAAACAGTGCATTATTGGTGACGTACAAGGACACGTGCGACACTAGGCGGCGGCACTTCGGCTGAGTAAAACAGAGCAGTAAGAACCTTTTATAGAAGCTCTACCGTGCGGATGTTGCTAGCTTCGTCGCAAGAATCGCATCTCAGGCGGGATTCGAACCCGCGTCTTGCGCCTAACCGGCGCTAGTGCGCTAACCACTACCGCACTGAGACGAAGGCTCTCTCCCTCAACTGAGACGGTCATTTGCGCACCCCTAGCACTTCCCTTCCTTAAGCCTGTAGGCTTTTACCTTCAGCACTTATCCGTAATTACGGCTTGAGCCGGCGAGCCGGATTCGGCATTACACCAGCTAAGCTGAAAGCATTTACAACGTTAAATCCCAGTTTATTACCGCTTTTTTGCGGGTGGCCACTATATCTACAAGAATAGGATGTTGCAATGATGGTGCTAGGTTTATTGCAAATAATCGCATCTCAGGCAGGATTCGAACCCGCGTCTCGCGCCTAACCGGGGCTAGTGCGCTAACCACTGCGCCACGGAGACGAAGGCTCTTCTCCTCAAGAGAAGTAGTCGAAGGTAAAGTTACAAGAGAAGAGACGCTTAAGCTTAAGCACCGCTCCGAGAAAGTCGCTAACATCTTCGATAGGAGAAGGCCACGCATTAAATGTGAAGAATCAGTTTTTGACAGCCGACCTTCACGTAAAATGTTTCGATTTGGATATCACTGTATGAGCCGACACGCTAAATCACGCTGAATATTCGTCGAAATTGCGCTGAGCTGGCGAAACGTCGACGTTATGAAGGCAAAAGGGAAGGTTCTGCAAGCATCAAGATGTGTCGTGCCTTTCTAATTTAGGCGAAACCATCTATGTCGCACCCCTTACACCTGTGAAAGAGTGTCAGCAAACTCAGAGCAACCCTTCGGAGGAAAAATACCAGAAAAGAGAAAATTGCCTTGCCGTTCCAGCCGACAATTTCTCATCCGAGAAATGTCACGAAACGACACACTCAGCGAGAGACAAGTAAAACAGCTCAAAATGATAGAGGAGCGTGCGGCACAGTGCAATACGAACTGAAGCAGAACTCGCCTGTAGTCCGCTGTGCGGTCATTAAACCACATTTATTTTACGACAATAGTCTGCGTACTCATCCGAGCAAAAACGAATAGCCGAAATGGGAAGAACAAAGCTAGATTATAGCCGCGAGAGCACTAATGCAGACCAGTTTGAAAGGCTCAAAACATTGGACGACGTCATGACCATGCTGACCAGAAATTCTGGCAGCAGCTAGAACGGAGCACATATTTCCGCAAACGATGCACCTCCTTGGGGAACTGCTGCTGAGAAACGGTACCTTCGCGTCAGGACCAGCAACCAGCGAATCGCGTTGGGACCGTCGTAGGGAGAAGCGACGGTGGGCAAAAACCCCGTAAGTGGGCCACACTCCACATCGTTTTTCTGCAGCAGCAGCAAGCAATGACTTTATATTTCTCTACTACAACGGTCGCACCGCTACAGTAAAAATGAAAAACGACTATTCGGTGTGCTTAAACACCGCTCCGAGAAAGTCGCTAACATCTTCGATCGGAGAAGGCCACACATTAAATGTGAAGAATCAGTTTTTGACAGCCGACCTTCACGTAAAATGTTTCGATTTGGATATCACTGTGTGTGCCGACACGCTAAATCGCCTCGATTGAGTTCTAAAGCTCTTCAGCGATCACGTCGGGCGACAAGCCGATTAGCTTCTGCCCTTTCTGTCCGCACTTAAAGAGGCAACGGTCGTCGGTCTCGCTTTGATCGCTTGCGCAACGATTCTAGAAAGACGTCGAAGATCGGATACGCTTTTAATCGCTGTAAAACGACTTCGAATGAATCCGAGTCCATCATGCAGACAGCAAACAAATTATTCCCATGACCTTGCTCGTTTTGCTGCCGATCTGTGGATCAGGTCAAGGGATGAATCTCCCTTGACTTAGCAGTTTGGAGAAGAGATCGTGAACTCCGACTAGAACCGATGTGACGTTTGGTCGAATAGTTTCTCAAATCGTCTTGATCCTTTCAGGCTCCGAAGAAGGTGATTCCACCAAACCGTCAGCCAATCCTACCATATAGTAAGCGAAACCCAAGCGACGTTTGTCATGGGTGTCTCATATGGATCCCGCCGCGATTGTCCGTTACCGTACTCCCAGGGACGCATTTCATCAGTTCAGTTCGCCGTCTCTTGCTACATGCGATTTGTTCATCGTATTTTAGTTTTTTGTTTTATTTCAAATCTTTATTTTAGTCCTCGTATATTTGTTTTTAGTGTGTATTTAGCAGCCGTTTGTCGGCCGGCAGGCCTCCTTGTGTCGGGACAAGAAAAAAAACTAATAATTCCTTCGGATTTTCCGTTGAGAACAGTTCTGAAGAAGAAAAATTTGTCTGCTGTCTGTAATTTGTAATTTGCTGAGAACGACGAGTGACAGAAAGCACAGCAGAAATGTACAACGGCAAAAACAACATTGCGGAACTGATTCTAAACGCGGGCAACCGCACATTTAAATAAATAAAAAATTATTTAGATAAATTGGTAAGAATTGAGGCGACACTGACGAGAAAAAGGACAAGCGTACGGAGAAGTTACAGATGTACGCTGTGAGAAGTCCAGAAGGCCAGGCATGAATGGTCTCGGAGGCTGGCATTTGAAGAGTGACCGCCAAAGAACAGGGGCGAGAAAATCATTAATAACGACTGCAGAGATTGTAACGCCACCTTTAGATCTTATGAATGGTAAGAAAAGATGACCGTTAGCGAGACAGGACAGAGCTTCATACCAAGAAAAACAGATGGAGGTGGTTACCGCAAGAATGATGGCCACGCCACGAACCAGAACTGGAAAGGAGATGCTGCAAATTAGCCGACTTCCTCCGAGTCCAACTAGCACGCATAGACGGTGTTAAGTAATTCATTGATTTTTTGTAGATTTTTTGTTAAATATTCCAGTAAGATTCTTATCTCGGTGATAGATGATCTAGTTATTTTCCAAGTGATAACGACCACACTCTGATGATATGAACAAATACGAGCTCTAGAGTGAATAATAGAAAACAAGATCGATCTAATAAAGCAGATTCCTCTTTCTATGTGAATACAATATTTCCATATCACGTATTTCCATTTAGTGGGTTGTATAAACGTTACATTATTATTTAAATTACATTTAGGCTCGCATAGTCTTTGTGGATCTTTGTGTTGTGTTCTGAGTTTGAGTTTTCATTTCTTTTGTTCTTTCACCCTCTACTGTTTAGTTTTTTTAGGCGGGTCGTTGGTCGTATTAAATAAATAAGTGATTAAATAAGTAAATATCGATCTCTAGTTGCTTAGTTCGTTGGGACCCGGTGTTACCTAGCCCACGTGGCAACGCCGAGTCCCAGCTGGACGCCCTACTTGAGCAGCTGATAAGTGATAATAAAACGTAAGTATCGAGCTGAAGTCCCGTGAGGATGGGGTGGGGTTTGGAGGGAGACAACAGTAGTACGAAGCTCCTCAGAACGACCTCTCTGAACTGGCTACCGTACCATAGCAGCTGGATTGTGAGGTCAACATCGTGCTTAAAATCAGTGTAAAGAATGTTCAACATTAATTTTAATGTGCGACTTTCGATAGTTTAATCATTAAAGAATTAAAAAAATAAATATGTCATTACAATTTTGTGATAATTATAATTATTTCGTAATTTTTCATTTTCGATGATTTTATAATTTTGATAATTTTTCTAATTTTCGACTACAGCCGAACTGTTTTAGAGAACTATACTGTTGAATCGTTGCAGACGTTGAAGCTGGGTGAATAGTAGCTACCGAAGTTCAAGGTTATTTTTACGGATGGACGGTGAAAATACATCAGAAAAGCGAGCTGTAAGTATTGGAACAGATGAACAGAAATTTTCGATCTCAAAGGAGCCGAACTGGTCAGTTGATTCGAAGGCCAATGATGAAACTCCAGTTGAGCGTTCTTGAGTCAAGAAACCTTGAAATTGTTTTCTCTCACCGAAAACACATGCCACCAAAGCTATGTAGACCGAGCGATAACGTCTATATGACAGCCGAGGAATTCGAGTTGTTATTAAGTGTCGCCGAAACAATTAATTGTTACTCAAGTCGCGCTCAAGGCTATCGAAAGTGTCAGCGGCGGTCGGGCCAAGATAACCTCACCACCGAAGAACTGCACCGGCGTAAAATCGAAAACAGCTCGAGATCAGCAGCGCGGATCAAGGCACAGGGCGAATGGGTGTGGAGCGATGGCTCTGTTCCGGCGGCTCCACTTAGGCAACAGCTCCAATTTATCCGTTTCTGCAGGGCCTTGCAGGCTGCTAGCAATTATCCTGTCCTGGTGGTGGACGTGTCACCTTTTATTTGACTTTTATGCCAATTTATGCGCTCAGGTTTGCAGCCGGAAATTTATTCCAAGCAATGACCATCGCTCAACTTCACAGTGGCTATCGGGCATAATTGTACAGAGTATAGTAGTGGGTTTGGAATAACTGAAGACAAAACTACATTTGACGATGGTGAGTTTCGACCACTACTGAGTTTTTGGAGAGAGAATTCAGCGATTTTTCTGTCCCATTCATGCTTAGCTGACTTTTCAGAAAGCAAGTTCCTTGTCCGACTCTCTAACTACTTTTACTACACATAGCACTTCCAATATGTGTAGCAGTCGGAAGAATGACAAAAAAGAACAGAAATTCACGATAACACTGAAAACGTTCATGTTGAACTGGTACAATGTCGACCCCAGACTACCGTCGCACAACATTATCACGGATTGATACTCGGATAATCCCGAGAAATGAGTTCGAATTCCGCCGAAGCACTATTTTTGCGATGATGCTAAATCCATAATTACAAAATTAACTTTTGCCTTTCGGAGCAGACACAGTTACTAAGTCAACTCCACAACGGAACGTCCAATTGCTTTACCTACCTCTTTCCTTTTTTATTTTGGTACTGTTTATTAAATGAAGGAGAGGTGTGAAAGACGATGCTCCCAATGATCCGTTCATACTTCGCTGTATGACAGAGCAGTAGCGACGCGGTGCAGGGCAGAGACGCACACGACGCGGCAGCGGGCGTAGCCATGCTACATTTGGCAACATATCAGCAAGAAAATTGGTCTCATATGATTGATAACTATGGAGAAAAGCGTGGTTCCGGCTGTAGAACTGCTTATTCGTTGCGCCGCTGTGCCGCCGCCAACTATGAACGGGCCTTAAGATTGAAGAGGATTAGACCTGCTCAGTCTCATGCTACATTACTACCGATGTGTGGTCAGTATTACTTTTGAAAGGTAAAAGGTAAAGGTGTTGGCGTTAACCAGTCCTCTAAGGATACGCCACGCACTCATGCTCTATTCAGAATCGTAAAGGATGCGTATTTTGCCCGTACTATGACTTGCTGGAGCTAGCCGCTTACCAAGTCAGTGCCTTTACCATCCCAGGCAAGGGCAATTTACCCAACCCCGGAGCGATGGAAGGCTTGGTTGGTGCGGACTAGGATCGAGCGCTCGACCGTACAGGCGTCAGTAGCGCCTCTTTCCACTGTAACAGTCGAAGTTTACCAGTATGAAATAGTGGAAAAGAAAGAGAAGAACAACTGAATCTCATCGAAGACGACGATAGTTGATTAGGAGAGCAGTATAACTCGACGATCACCTGCTCAATGTGATAACAGAACTGGTTTCGCGTTCACTGACCGAACCGTTATCTCAAAGTTGGATCCGGCGCCTATCGTTCCGATTCGACCGACCAATGCCATCGTCGGTCATTAAGGCGACCAGACACCTTCGAGAAACAAACTGAGATGGAATAAAAACGCACGGGGGAACCAAAGATTCACGAGAAGGTTCCTAGATACTCAATATGAATAATGCCGCGAGTGGTGCAGTGGTAAGAGGCGCTGCTGACACTGGCATGGTCACTGGATCGATCCTCGCCCAGGAAAGCCAATCCTTTCTTTCCCCTTCGGCTTAGGTTAATTGGAATCAGCCTTCTCTGGAAAGGTGAAAACACAAACATGATTCAGTGGTTGGCTTCCACAAGTCATTCTATAGACCAAATGCGCATTCACACTGCTCCACGAATCTGAATGGAAGACGAATGTGTGGCGCGTCCTGAGGGATCGGGTCAACGAAGGCACTTCACCTTTATCCTCCGTGGAAATTTCTCACACGAATTCGTTCAGAAGCTCCGCTCGCAAATTTAATCTCAGCTGTAGCCATTTCCACATAGTTCTGAGGTATTAAAGTGGTCGGCCTAAGAACGCGCCACGCTCTCATCTTGGATTCAGAATCGGAAAGGCATGGTGAAAGTGCATATGATATTCATCATGTGGGCTAGCCGCTATATCCAGTCAGTCTATTTACCTTCCCAGACAAGTCTGTTATCAATTTACCGACCCGGAGGAACGGAAGGCATGGTCACCCAGGGAGAGGATCGTTCTCTCGAAAGGTCGTGCAGGTAGAAGTAGCGATGCTTACCACTGCATCACGTTTGCCTCGGTCATAGCGACAAGAGCTCATGTACACCATTACAAAATAAAAAAAATGACAAAAACCATAATTAGCTGAAGAAAACGGATCGAAATCTACATAGCTGGAAGGTGAAATACTTGTTTTTAGGTTAAAAACAGAATGGTTCTGGGAAGGTAAGACAACTTTGATTATTAATTGTGGTGACAGATGTGAGCAATAAATCAAACGACACAAGGTTCCGGACCTCAGCAGAAGCGCGATTTGGCGAGTAGAGTGTTGCAAATGAAAACCAAGTACGACCAAAAGCGAGAAAACTTCAAAAGAAAAGGGCGGAACGTACCACACTGGATGGAAATCATACCATCTGAAACCATTTTGCAACTAGAGAAGCGCTGAAACTCACTCTCCACAAGATTCTCCAAAGAAATTCGAAATAGCGAGAGAAATTTCCCGAAAGTGAGACAAATTCAAAGGCGAGAAATCATAGTTCGAAAGTTGAAGAGCTCGTTGGTCAGATTCCAAAGGACGCGCCATGCGCTCGTCTTCCATTCAGAATCGTAGAGACACGGTGGTCTCTATACCAAGTCAGCGTCTTTATTTATTTATTTATTTATTCAAAATACAGGTAACGTAGCTAGCACCAACAGGACGAAAATGGAAAAAACAGTACCGATAAAAACTGATAAAACAGCACCTTCTTTATCTTCCCAGAATCCCTGGTATCCATTTACCCCAGAGGAATGGAAGTCTTGGTTAGCCGGGCGGGGATCGACCGCTCGACCGTGCAGATGTCATACGCGCCTCTTACCATTGCACCACTCACGAATCAGGCCTTTCGGCAAATTGAATTCTTTTGAGAATTTGCAGTTTCCTCACGTAAGCGAGGTCAGATGGCGACCCCTGTTTTCAAGAGTTTGATGAGGTTGATGGAAGTTTGTCTTACCGTCGGAGATACGATCAAGTGTCAGCTGCTATGACGGCAATGAATGGCATTGTTGACCGCCTTTTTCATCTAATCTCGACATTTTTCCATTATGTAGATCTCTAAAACTATTTTCCCGAAGTGATGTAGATGAATTTTGGAAAACATATGTCCTCTTCTGACGAATTTTCCCTTACCCTTCGCATCTGCCCTTCCAAGGTAAAAAAAGGCAGAGGATCGGTGTTGATTAGTCCCTTGCGGAAGCGCCGCGCATTTGTGTCCCATTCGGAATCGTAGAGGCATGGTGAATGCATATTTATCCTATACAATGACTTGCGGGGGCCGGCCGCTATACCAAGTCAGTGTTTCTACCACCCCAGAAAAGTCTGGTACCGATTTACCTGACCAGGTAATGATGGGAAACTTGGTTAGCTCTGGCCGGGATCGATCGCTTGACCGTAAAGGTGTCACTAGAACCTCTAACCACTGCAACACGCGGGCCATCTGCCCTATGGAATGAAATATTTCAAAACAAAAAAAAACAGTGCTAAAGTGATATTCTATTGTTATCACCGCGTTTATCTTCAAGTGAAAGCCGCTTCTATGTCAACTGTGTTCTCGAAAAAAGAGCAAGAAAAATAAAAGCAAAGCAATGATTGTAAAACATAACGCCGTAAAGAAACCTGTTGCTATTTCGGTGATATTTTTATTGCTAAAATTCCGGTTTTTGATATATTTAGTTCAATAGGTGTGCCTAATTGGTGCGCCCAAATCGTGTCAATTTATTGGCGTTGGATTCCAGCCAGCACCTGTCAGCCGTACGTCAAATCTCGCCCACGATCAACTTTCACTTGATCGGAACACACCTTTTATCGATGAGAACATGCCGTCGGGAATTTATACAAATCGACCTTCTATAAGACTTTGTTCGTATTTATTTAATAATGTGTATACATATTCATCAAAGATTACGTAAAAATTAAAAATTTCTAAAAAAATTAAAAAGTTTTGTGCTGTTTAGTTGGTTTGATTACTATTAGTTGTTAAAATCGATGATTTTACTAGCAGAGTTCAAAATTGCTTCAGAGTTGCCTATGCTTTGATTGTTGATTATAAGATTTTTTTGATTCATGCACACGGCGTAGGCCCGTGTAATAAATGAAATCAAAGGAAGGTGTGTGGTGCAGTGGTGAAAGCCTCTTGTTATACTCGCACGGTTGAGCGATCGATCTCCGCCAAAGCTAACCAAGGCTTCCATTCTTCCAGAGACGGGTTAATTGATACCAGACTTGCCTGGGAAGGTAAAGATTTTGACTTGGTATTGCGGCTGGCCCCCGCAAGCCATAGTATAGCCCAACTTCGCATTCACCATGCCTTCGCGATTCTGAATGGAAGACGAATGCGTAGCGCACTCTGAAGGGACTGATCAACTCCGACTCCTTCCTCTTTACCTTTACGTATTCATGAAGAACGCGGGTCAAAATAATGGCTCGTTCCTCGACAATAGTTCAGTGATCTCATTCAATTATTTTGTCAGTTTCTTCAAAGTGTCTATATCCGGGATATAGCGGGTAAATTAATCATGAATCTTGCCTCCGGACTGCACCTAAAAACTAGTGGACGAGTTCGGATTTGAATAGAGAACGTAAATCGGGAGAGAGAATCGATAATTTTTTTGTATTTCCGGTTTCTTACGAAAAGAAAATCGCGAGCTATGGGACAGCGGAACGGCTACCGATGCACTGTAATTGGTATTGTAGGAGAACGATTACAGAAGATTACGCCTTCCGTATATGGCGTGTTGCTGTAAAACGTAGCAAATATAAAAATACATGAATAAATCAACCAAAATAAGTAAATAAATTGGATGAGTTACTTCTCTACCTCTTCTCTTTTCGGACCACCCAAACGTTAACCGTAACAAACTTATATCAATCTTGACTTGCCAGCTTAGGTCAACTACACTATAAAGGTGAAAGCAAAGGGGTAGACGTTGGTGGGTTCTCTAAGGTCGCGCTATGCATTCGCCATTTGTTCAGAATCGTAGAGGCATGGTGAATGCGTATTTGGTCTTCAGAATAGCTTGCGGGTGCGAGCCGCTGCACCATGCCAGTGTATCCGCCCCAGACAAACCTGCTACCAATTTACCCGGCCCAGAAGAACTGTTAGGCTTGGTTAGTTCGGGCGGGGATCGATCGCTCGATCGTGTGAGCGTCAGTGGCGCCTCGTACCACTATACCACGCACGCCCCTACCATATTATGGTATGAATAAATCACCAGATGACGGTGAATCCGTAAATCACGCGATGTTCCGGGCATCGATGGATGTAAGTCAATGATCAGGTGAAGGTGAAATGGAAGGTGATTGATTGGCTCCACGCAAGGATACGCGCCCCATACACAAATGATGGAAGGTAGCTGAGAATGATAACCGGCAAACGCCTCGAAAACTCTTGCACGAGATTGATGTCTACCTATAAACAGCTTAGCATGGTTTCCGGTTTTGAAACCAGACGAATGAAAAGAGGAACTGGACTGGAAGACCAGGGCCCGCTACTCTTAATTAGCTACTAGGAATTTAGTCATGAATTAGCTCTCTCTACGCTGTTGATTAGCCCTTTTTTGCAATTTTTCAACAGAAATGATGGTGCTTCATATGAACTATGAATGTAGAGATAAAATTGTCAGCATTGATCAGTCCACAAAGGGCGCGCCAAGCATATGTTTTCGCTTAGGAATCGAGGAGGCACGATGATTGCGCATTTGACCTATTCAGTGACTTACGACGGCTAGACACTATACTCTGTGAGTGCCTTCAGCTTCCCAGACAAGTTTGCTAGCAATTTACCCGACTCCGAAGGGATGGAAAGCTTAGCTGACCTGAGTGCTAGCATCGATCGCTCACCCGAACGGGTGTTAGTAGCGCGAGCAAAACAAATTAATAATTGTAAAGTAAGAGAGGAGAGGGAGAGATAAGGAAAAGACGTCGAAGGAAAGGAAAGGAATAGAAGGTGAGCGATGGTTGGAGTGGAATGGAGGACCTTAACGAGTAGCGGCCAAAAAGGTAAAAAGGGCAATGTAGGAAGAAAATTAAAAATAAACGAAAAGGTTTTGAAAATATTTTGCAATGACTTTCATACAACCTCATTGATTGTCATATGAGGATTTTCAAATATGTACAACACTATTTAATCTTTTACTGCATATGCACTGCAAAACCTTCGTACTTTGTTTACCACTCCTTTCAAGCATGTTGTTGCTCCGTTTGTTTACTACCTTTGCTTATTTGCTGGTAGGCCTTTGTATGGCATAGGAAACAAATATAAGCAAATAAATTAACGGTTTTCAACGGAAGCAAATCAAGAACAGTTTAGTTTCACTGCAATCTCAGCTTATTTTCCGATAAAGAATGATAAAGTAACTAATTATAATAGGCAACGATTGAATAATATAGATTGATATATTACACTTTATATTTTTCGTGCCCAAAAGTTTAAGACCATGTTCTCGTTTTTTCTTCTGGATTGTTGACGTCTAACCAGAATTCAGCGAGTTTGGATATTTTGCAAGTCAGTTTCTTCATCGAAACGTGTATTTCACTGCGAATAGTTGACGAGTAGTCAAAGAGAAAATTGTTCTCAAAGTTGAAACTACATCGATTGCCAAATAAGGAGGAACTTTCGTAGCGACTCTCCTAGTGGCGAGTGAATAGCAGAATGAAGTTGCCAAAAAGAGGTGAGAAGTATAAAGAATGAAAAGTATGCTTCTAAAGGAAAACTAACGAAATATAAAAGAAGAAATAAAGAGAAGGCGTCTCATGACAAAACTGTAACTAAAAGGGTGTAAAACGGCAAGGCAACAAAAGCAACAAGGCTTGAGAAGCGAACTCGATTAACAATGTAAGAATGAAATTAAAAATAAATAAGAGAAAATATAATATATGAAAGCCAATACGAAGAGTGGGTAGAGGGTGAAAAGGAAGAGTCCAAATACTGGCCGTAATCACCAATCACTGAAGGCACTTCGTCCCCAGCGGAGCGCCGAAAAGGTCAACCGGAAGAACGAACGCCTGAGTATACCCCAGCAACCAGCAGGGTGAACCCTAGACCCAAGAGTTCAAACCTTTTCTATCTTTATTTTCTTACCCTAACTCCTATCATCTACCGATTAATCTGCGGAAGTAAGCAGCCGTAACTTCGTATTTGAAAGAACTTACAGCTTAGGAATTTCTGCAAATAGTGGCCGGATGTTCAATGGAGATTACCTTTTCGATTGCTTAGATCTCCAAACAGAACGAGCTCCCCGTCAACAGCCCAGTTGCTTTATGGAAAAATATCTATAAAAACAGCCGCTCTGTAAAAATATCTATAAAAGAGTGTATTTTCGTTTTCATTTTGATAAATTTGTTTCATTTGGTCACGATTCTTGCTTGTTTGCTTGCTTCATTTAGTTGGGCTTTTATGCGAACGAAATAAATGAATGCATAGAATCACGATCGTTCAAACGAAAAAAAACACCTACAGATAAATTAATGGCGAGGTACTGGTACTGATCAGACTTGTAAGAATGCGCCACACATTAGTGTTCCATTCAGAATCGTAGAGGCATGATGAATGGGAGGGGGCAAGCCGCTACACTCAATCAGGGTCTTTCTTTCCCAGATGAGTCTGGTAACAATTTGCTCAATACCCGAAGGATGGAGGGCTACGTCGGATGGGAATCGATCACACAACCGGGTTGGTGTCGGTATCGCCTCTTACTGCTGAACCACACATGTCCTAAGAAAAGCTTATAATTGAATAAATGAGATGATCTGCTTCTACCATGTCAGAAAACACGTTCTTCGAGGAAAAATTGAGCTAAAGGTAAAGGTAAAGGTTAAGGTAAAGGTAAAAGTAAAAGTGAAAATAGAGTGGTTGAGCGTTGACGAAAAAATCGTGTAAGGTGAATCACAAAGATACTGGAGGCAAAAGGGGAAATAGGGAGTGGCAAGGTTGAAAAAGAATCAGCTACAAGGTAGATATTAGCGCATTATCACAAAAAGGATACTCAGAGGGAGTCTGCTCAACCTCCGAATTAGTACAACCGTCGAAATACTAAACGATTTTCTTGGGGCACATCGAAAATCGTCTATGCGAACGGCACCCACCGCCGCCGTTCCAGTTCTCGTCGAATCGAGAGGGAACGATGATGTGCGGAAACGAGGAAAAAACTGTGACAGCGGTGTAAATAGACGGGGCACGATGATCGAAGATGGCGAGGTCGGGGGCGGGCACGGTGCCGGGGGAGGAGTGGAACCCGTGGCTATCAGCCTGCTGATGGAGAACACCGTATAACCAGCCAGCCAGCCAGCCAGCCAGAAGCAGCTCCTCCTGCTACTGGCAATGGAGGTGGTCCGACGAAAGATTCGACCTTCAAAGGGGTTGGTTAGTTCGACAGGTAACCCAAACCCCTCTCATCACCCGTTGGCACTTCGCCATTTTTATACATGTATTACTTAGGCACAGCTCCAGCAATTTGAATTAGCTTAACAGTAAAGGTACCGGTATTGATCAGTCTCCTAAGTATGCGCCGCGCATTCGTGTTCAATTCAGAATTGTATGGACGGTAATACGTGTTTAGCCTATACGACAACTTGCGGAGGCCAGCCACTACACCAAGTCAGTGTTTTTATCTTCCCAGACAAGTCTGGCATCAATTTACCTACCCAGGAGGGATGGAAGGCTTTGCTGGCCCGAGTGAGAATCGATCGCTCGACCGTACCAGTGTCAGTAGCGTCTCCTACCGCGGCACCACGCGTGCCCTCTGAATTAGCGTGTGGTAAAAAAACACTCAGAATTTGCAGATATCTTACTGAATCCACTGTGAAACTGAAATTACATGCTCATTCCAAATAGGACTCTTAATTAGTTGATTGGCTGAACGCGTTTTCTGTCAGCCCAGATATTTCGACCGTGGAATCTATCAATTCCAATTTGACGGCGAACATTTTAATATCTTCTTTGGATTTCTGGATGACATCACTGGGTTGCCAGAGATTCATCGCGCTACCCAAATCGCCATGTGTGACCGTTTTTGGAACAAGAGAGTGTTGCCTGTTCTGTTCACCTTGGGCATGTGTGGATCACCCGAAAAACCAAGGTAAGTTCCCGAAGGTATACTGGAGTTACCATATTTGTGGATGTTGTCGCCGAGCGCCCGTGTTCGCTGCTGCTATCCGCATTGTCGAACGAACAATCCCGCCCCGGGTTAATCAAGCCTTCCATCCCTCCAGGGTTGAGTAAATTGGTGAAAGATTTGTTTGAAAAGTCAAGATGCTGACTTGAACAGCGGCTGGCCCTGAAATTCATTGCATAGTGAAGTTCAATCTTCGAGCGGTCTCTACTATTCTGCAGACAAAACGGATGCGCGGCGCCTCCCAAGAGGGCCGATCAACGACGGCACTTCATATTTGACCTTTACACCTTCCACAACTTCTTAGAAGTTGAAATTTGTATTATCGAGCGATTGATCCTCACGCGGTGTAACTAAGTCCTTTATCATTTGGGTATTGGGTAAGTTGGTACCAGAGGCTGGTCGCTACAAGTCGTCGAATAAGCTAAATACGTGTTCACCATGCCTCAAAACGAAATACGAATGCATGCGCGCGTCCTTAGGGGACTGATTAAAACCTACCCCTTACCTTCCACGTCGAGAATGTCTATTAACTTGGCATTGTGACGATACAGTATTGGTTCAAGTTGTAAAGTTAGCTAAGGTAATACAGGTTTTATTTGGCTGACGTTTCGGAAGAGATCGGTCTCCTCTACGCCTCTCGGTATGTATCGCTTGATAGACCACAACAACGCAGAGATTAAGGTATCCGTACAAGTACTAGAGCTAGAGAAACAAACATTCGCGCAAAAAACTTTGGAGACATTGTGGACCCACGCCAAAAGTCCTAAAATTAATAGAAAAGATAAGTGCCTAGCCATTACCGGCAAGCTCGCTCCGTTGCTCAACCTCTGTGGATTCTGATCTACAGGGTCCTTCCAAACTAAACTTTTAAACTAATACAATTTTAACTTTAGATTAGACACTTTTCAAATCACGTAAGACGTCTTCTGCTCCCAACTTGTGACGTTCACATCCTTCATTTCTGTTTATTGTACTGATCATCGGCCATTGTTAAGCTTGATTGACTTGAATATTCTCCTGATATCTGTAGGCGCTGAGAAAACAAGGCGCCTAATTTGGTTTGAAAAACGTTTGAAACAAAACACGGTTTGAAACACGTCAGGGCGGCGGCACATCTTCTGGGTCACCGACATGTCAGAAGGTCTGAGGGCGACCCCCGCGAGCTGTTCTTTTTATTTATTCATAGCCATTCAATCAACAGAATTCAAACAGAAGAAACACTCATATAACATGTGGCTATTGGATTTGGGTAATGATAACAATAGTAAAAATAAAATATCAAATGGTCTAAAAGGGTGGCTCATAACAATTTGATCATTTTATGAGGTTACACAAAAAAATTGAAATCAAAAAAATAAAAAAAAAACTCGAAAAGAATAAGCCGTGGGCCAACAGGGTCGAGAGTGTGAAGCATATGAGTGCGGTGTGCGTAATATACAAGTGTAAACAGACGTTAACACGACGTCAACGGTGAGCTGGCCCAAGATACTACTGCAAGCAAGGAGCCTGGGCAGACCCAGCTTTCAACGGTTCTTTTAAACTAGTGTGTACCCAGGTCTGGACTTGCTAGGAGGTTCTAAGTGGCTTTAAATCAGGAAAAATTAACATGGATGATGGAAATCATATATCATCATGTAAGGATCTGTGTCCGACTGGTCGTCGTTCTGAACACGCATAGTCATGAATTAGTTGCGGAAATTAATTCTTAAGATGTTTATAGGTGAGCCTACGTACCTTGGCTGAATGGTTTTTCCCCTTTCTGACTACAGAGATGAATTTTAGTTAACTTGTAATTTGAGATAGTCTTTGGTGGGATAATCTCACACGTTTCTGGCTTTCCTGGCACCGACAAAGGCGAGTAGGCCGAAACGTCAGCCAAATATATCCTTTATCATCTTGGCCAGCTTTACAACTTTAACTAAAACCTGCCCCTCACCTTTACTACCTTTGCGATCAGAAGACTAGAGTGGCCGACGGTGGTGGAACGGCGATAAGGGGTAGGTGGACGTACATCTGGGTGCCGAAGGCCTAATGGAGTCGCTGATGGACGGGCTACAAACGGCAACTTCCCCTGAAGCCGGTCAGCACCCCTTGCACCACTTTGCTGCTATTAGGGTACCCACCGAAAACACTCGGAGACACGACAGACCATTTGCAGACAACCAGAGAGAACTAGAATCGCTGTCTGAGCGATGTTGAATCTGGACCGACATGTGGACAGCGGAAAAACGCCAGCCGAGTCCGAGCCGAAAAAGTAATGGAATACACTAGAAACCTTCGCAACGTGCCAAGCTTTTTTACACAATTCGGCAGATGTATGTCGACTAGAAGACGTGCGAGTGGCTCTATTAAGATAGGGCTTTGGCGAGTTTCCAAACCGCTAGAAAAAAGTGAAAACCACCATCTGTCCATCTTTCAGAAGGCGAGCTAGGTTTCTTCGAAATTAGGACGCATTTCTTCACAGTAAGGACCGATTCAAGAATGTGTCTGGTATTGTGAAGACGCTACACCACCAGCGCGATCGAACGATCGATGCTCGCCTGGGTTAGCTAAACCTTCCACTTCTCCACGATCAGGAAAATTTAGTACTAGACTTTTCTAGGAAGGTGAAGGCAATGACTTGGTATAGCGATTGGCTAATGCAATTAATTGTTTAGGCCAAACACCACACCCTATGGCTCTACGATTCTGAGAGGAAGTCAAGGGTTCAGATTCATGAACGGACGAGCGGTCTCCGAAACCGCGACGCAGTCAGACGACAGAGTCGATGAGAGACTAGGTTTAATATAGGACGCGTAGGATAAGCGAAGAAAGGTGGGCGCCGTTTGGGCTACATCTCGAGGTTTATCGGGGGTTTACCAATGATGAATCTGGGTCAAGTACTCTTGGACTAATTAACCACACGTTTATCTTTTGCTTCTCCTCCGACAGGAAGGATATTCCACCTAACCCTGTTTCCTGAGATACTCTAAAAAATCATCACCAGGTTTTCGATAAGTGAGAGAATGAGCTTTCCATAACCAGTTTCTGATTGTCTTATCAAAACTCTTCTCTGTTCTTTTACCATTATTTTTCGCTGACTTTATCAATTAAATTACCAAATCCTGCTTATCCATCCATTTTAAAGTACACAAAGCACCATCTTAGAATCCTGTTCGGCTTAAATTCGACTACACGCGAAACTCGTAAAATATCGCCGTCGACGGGGATTTAACGCCTGGCGGCGATTTCGACCAGCAATTAGGGGTCCGCCGACAGCTTCCCAGCGGCAGAGCCTAATGGCGAACAGGTTCAAAATCTTAAACAAGCAGTCAAGCGTGCTCGATTCGCCCGCCGGACCTTTTATGAATTTTTCGGCCTTTGCAGAAGTTCATAAATATTGGAAAACGGTCCTCACCTTTTGCACAGTACAAAAATAAAAAGCTAGAGAACGATAGAAAAACGGTAAAAAATATTTGTTTACTTTATGTCGCGTTCTGGCAGACGTCTACATACGGCACTAGCGCTGACATTTAACTTCATTTTACAGTCTCCTACATGTTTACCTTCGATTTATCTGGAAAATGTTTGTAGAAATTCATAGAACTTGAAAACATTGCCATTTTAAATCATACTCTGCAGTTAATCATGAAACCCGGCTTTTGTTCTTCTCCTTCTAGTCGAATACTTTAGTCTAAAGATTCATATTGAACCTTGAAGGCCTACATAAATGCCTAATACGGTTTGTATTATATTATTATTTTATTATATATCTTATTATTATAATTATTTTTTATCCTCTCCTTGATGAATACTTCTAGCCTAAAACTTCTTACTATACTTTGGAGAAAAGTCACCCAAGAGTTTGCCCCATTCGCCGACTTATGCGGGTTTGACCTAGCTGATCGCGCCCTATGAGGCTGTCATGGTGGGTGGTCCCTATGGGTTAGGTTCATTCGCCCGCCATCTTCTGCATCTAAGGGTGACTGGTGGTCTGCCTCGGCAACCACCATTAAGGTACGCCTCTGTATGCTCTTTTGTATTTTTCTTTCCCGTTCTACTGGACCCTAGAATAATCTTTTGTAGTAAGAACTCGCGTTTGGGCGAGTAGTTTTTCAAATATATACTCGACCTTCCAGGCTCCGACGAAGGCGACACCGCCGAAACGTTAGCCGAATAAAGTTCTTACCAATCTCGGTCCTCTGCTCCACAACAAACGTGATAACGAACTTACAATGCCGAGATTTATTGAAAGTCGCCCATGGAATGATATACTTTAGAGACATTAAACTTCATTTTACACTAGATTTATCTGGGAAAGTTGGGAACCTTGATAACGGCTTCTCGACCGGTAGATGGTGACATTGTAATTAGTGAGATGTGAGTCAGATTGCTTGCCTAGGGCTGAAGTTATTATAATTGACAGCAATCACAAGCAGGAAGAACTTTCCCAAAATAAACTGGCTGTTCACCAAAGGGCTCCAGAAACCCAGTGCTGCTATTTTTTTGTATTTTTTCGAACTTTCCATTAATTTCGTCAAAAATTAGGTGTCCTGTTAGAAGGCAGTAGATTCTGATTCAGCTCATAGTAAAGCATTCGATATCCGGATGTGAGAGATTAGCAGCTAACGTTTTAATTCTGTCGTGAAAACGCAGTAAATTCTTCAACGCTACACACCACAGGAACGCGCCGTGCCCTTGACTTCCATCCAGAATCGTAGTCATCATGAATACGTATTTCGCCTATACAATGACTTGCGGAGCGCGGATCTGATCAAATCCGGGTCTTCGTCTTCCTACAATTAGACAAGTTTAACACCCAACTACGGAGGGAAGAAAGGGGCTCATTTAGTCCAGACAAGGATCGATCGCTCGACCGCGCGGGTGTCAGTAGCGCGTCTTACCGCTCCACCATGCGCCGCCTAGTTATTCACATGGCATAAGACTTATAGGGTACCATATAGGGAACACAGCCGAGGAGCAATATATTCTAAAACCTGATATTTTAATAGAAATGTGTTATTGAAAGGGTTTTCAAACATGGGAAATTGGAAAATAGAGACTTTCCAACAGAAAAAAAATATCTCAGAGCTCAAACTTAATTGCATCGTTGAACTTAATGTTCTGCGCGCTGGACCTGCACCCCCGAACGCATAGGACCGTATGTAGAATCCTTGCGAAGGGCTCTACCCAGATAATGAGCGCATTTGAAAAAATAAATTTCTCGTTTTCCCTTCCGACGAAGCTAATTTGTTCTCGTCAATGGCACTTTGCACTCTGAAGAGTCATAGAAGAACCGAAGAATAAGGTCGAAAAAAACGATGAAGGTGATTGAAGTAACTCTAACAAAGGCTAGAAATGTAGGCAGAACGATGATCGTCAAGAGGCCGTGCACTTTACGGTCGGTTTGCGCATTCCGTAGAAGGAAAGGAGGAGGAAATGTGAAACAAGACATGAATCGGGTGACGCGTTCGGAGGAGGATCACCTGCTCGGAATGACAGCGATGACGATTCGGGGTGGCATCGTCGGCGACCGAACCCGGCACCGTGGGCGGTACTGTGCCAAAGAAATCGGAATTACGCCGAGTGAACATCGCCGCAAACCTCTTAGATCGACTCCGATAAGCCCCAAGCAGTGTGAAATCTCTCAAGAGCATCTTCGCCTCCTGTCAAGGTAGTCTCCACCACAGATGCTATCGCCCCATGTTCAGGTGGGTGACGAGAAAATTCCGACGAGACCAAGAATTCAGCGAATTCTCGGAACTTTGACACGCAACTAGTATATTCCCCGAGGCAAAAATTTTCTGGTTTTTTCAACCTTCTAACTCGTGAGTGAATTTTATGTAATTCTGGTAATGGAACTAATGCATTTTCTCACTTTTAATGACTGCTTCGAGTAATGTGAATGTTGAGGCATGCGTTGGCCTCGGCCGACGTCTTGGATAAATGAATAAATAAATAAATAAATAAAAATCGCAAAGCAAGTAACCACTTTGCTGCCATTGGCACATTACGGCGGAATGTTGTGTTATTATCCGCCTAGTGATAAACCGCCGATATGCCCGAAACTTGCGGCTGGCGCAAGTGGGATTTATAAAACGTTAAGATAAACTAAGAAAAGTGGAACGTAAAGCGGTTGTTGTTGTTGGTCAATCACCTGAGGATGCGCCGCGCATTCGTCTCCCACCCAGAATCGTAGGGGAAGTCATATTCTGGTAGCAAGACATATTCGGGGTATGAAACAAAAAACATGGAGGAAACTGACAAAATTATTGAGTGGATGCACCAAACCTTAACTAAAAAAGAATAGTTTTCTGCGACATGCGTCTCTAATAAATGAATAAAGTTTAAGGTAAGGTGCTCGGCGTTGGCCACTAGTCTGGAGAACGCGCCATACTTTGTCTTTCACTCGGAATCATAGGGGCATGGTGAATGCGTGTTTAGAACATACAACGACTTGGGGGACTCAACCGCTGTTCACCTTAGTGTTTTCACTTTCCCAGACAAGTATGGGACCACTTTACCTGAAGCCAGGGGGAAGGAAGGATTAGCCTGGGCGGGTAGTGATCGTTGGACCGTGCGGGTGTCAGTAGCATCTCTTATCACAGCACGACGGGCACTCACAAGACGAAAAACGCGGAAACAAAGATAAAATATACTTGATATATTTTGAGATGCTAGGTTATTGGCAAAACACTAACATCGGACGAGAATTGTACCCGCGTCTTTCTGTTTCCGGCAGACTGCACTGATCACTGTGCTACCTATGTACGTTGCGACCACTTAGCATCTTTCTTAAGCCCGGTCGGGCTGTTGCTATCAGCACTCACCCATAATCACGGGAATGAGCCGGTAAGCCGATATCGGCAGTTACCAGTTAAGTAGATAGCATCCTTACTATATAATAAGCGAAACCCAGTTGTTTACTTGGATGGATGTTTGGATGGATGGATGGATGAATGGATGGATGTCAATCCATTTTCAAATGATTGGAGGTGGTGGCGGTTGGTGGTGGTTTTATCACTGCATATCACTGAGATCATTTTGAAAATCACATTCTATCATGACGCACTTACACTTCGTATACCCCATGTTGTTTGCTGAGGTCAGTCTTATTTCATTTGAAATGGATTGAGCTAAAGGAGGCGGAGGATGAGTGAGTGAATGTGGGATAAGTTAGGAAAGTTAGTGAAAACTCGGGGAAGATGTTGAAAGTGGGTCAAAACTTGGAACGCTGTCGAAATTCCAATTCACCGAAGTGTGGCTTAACTTGGCAAGCAGTATAGATTTATGTCTTCATTTACTTGACGAAGCTGGCGAACAGACGTTTGGCGGCCGATAGGCCGATGAACGGCTGGTTTTTGATATAACACGAAACTATGTATTCTGCTATTCGCCGCTTTTTGTTTTGCGGGCGTTCCAAATAAAGTATACCTTCCAACACATCACAAATGCACTACGCCAACAGCGAATGAACCCCCTTATCACGTTAATTTGCGAAAGAAGTTGCATCCCACCTCATCACCTCTCCATGGGTTGGACACAGGCATCGGATTAGTTGAAAGCTTTTCACAGCCAAATTATGGACCAATCAGCGTTTCAAACTAGACTCTGCAAGCTTTTGCCAGTGAAAGCGTTGCAAACTGGAAACCGTCACTCATCGGTCACGTCCAATCATCGGTGATAGTCATGTGCCAGAAATTCCATCCATTCCTCACCCTGACCTCCGGTCAAGTTCGAAGACGCTTTTCGTGATGTGGGACATAGTGTCGCGCCAATTTAATTTTCAATTTTTTTCAAGTGATTTATTCTCCCGCCACAATAAAACCATTGATCCCCGCGGTTAGGTAAAAGGTCACAGGACTGGTCTAGGAAGGGCAGGGGAATAGCTTGAACAGCGGCTGTCCCTGCACGCCATTGCATAGACCGCCTTTACTATTTTGAGGAGGAAACGACTGCATGGCGCTTACCAAGAAGGCTAACCAAACCTGGCCAACCAGGCATTTTTCGTTTCGCTTGAATATTACACTTAGCATAACTGAAGCCCATTGAACTGTGTACATGTATGTATGTAAATGTGAAGGTAATCGAAGTCAAATCAAATTTAAAAAAGTGAAAAATCCCCTTTTTTCTAAATCTATTTTTAGTAAAAGTAAATGAAAAGTACAATAGTTGTTTTCGTTGAGCAGTCCTCTAAGAATGTGCCATGCCTTCGCCTACCATTCAGAAACGTAGATGCATGATGAATGCGTGTTTGACCTATACAATGACCAGAAAGAACGACTCGCTAATTTGACCCGCGTTCTTAACAAACAAATAAAAGCAAATGTGAGGGGGTCGGGGTTGATCAGTCTCTTGAGAGTGCGCCACGCCTTCGTATCCCATTCAGAATCGTAAAGGCAAGGTTAATGCATATTTGGCCTATACAATCACCTGCGATGGCCAAACTTTCGGGAATCAAAAAATGTAACATCGGAAGCTACCAAAATACTGTATGCTTAAATAGAAAAGGTAAAAGGTGAGGGTGAAGGTGATGACGTTGATCAGTCCCTTGAGGGCGCCGCACATTCGTGTCCTATTCAGAATCGTAGAGGTATGGTGAATTGGTATTTGGCCCATGCAATGTCTTACGGAGGCGCTCCGCTAAAGCAAGTAAAAAAAGGTTATACCTTCCCAGACAAGTCTGGTACCAATTTACCCAACGGAGGGATGAAAGACTCGGTTAGCAGGTGTGCGGATCGATCACTTGACCGTACGGGTGGAAGCGGCGCGACCAACCATTATACCCTGTTTGACAGATCAACAAACCTAATTGGTTTTCACTGGTTGCTTCTTCTTTCAGGGCTTAGGTTTTACATTCGCCCCTGACTGCACCAGCGACATCCCCACGTCCTTTGTCTGTCAAGCGTGAACTGCTGTTCTTCATGTTCTTTCGTGCTATTATCGTCAGTCAGAGAACTTTTGACGAATTTCGGACGAGTTTTTGCGCTAAGTGGTGGTGGTTTCACGACTTGTCTGGTATGAGATCGTCAGTGAACACATAGATCTACAATTAAACCGAAACGTTGTCACCTTTCGGCAGTTTCTACTATTCTTAATGGTTCGGAAAGACAACCCTCTTCTAGACGTTCCAGTTTCACGGTAGTGATGCTTATCGGTGATTTGAAGTTGGTTTGTCATCACCAGCTTTCACTCCAAATTCGAGGAAAAAGATGCTAATCAAGGCTGAGACGGTGAAGTTTAAATAAATCCTAAAAAGTCGGGTCATTTTAATGAAATATTGCGCTAGACAACTTTGAAATGCTGATGAGCCAACGACTTTTTACCATTGTAAAAAACGCCCTGAAGGGCGTATGTGGTGCAGTGTCATGAGGTGAAACTGAGGTCGAGTAACTGGGGTAAGGTAAATTGGTACCAGTCCTAATCTGGGAAGATGAACCTACTAATACGTACAGTGAGTGGCCCACACAAGGCATTGCATAGGCCAAATACGCATTTACTAAACATATACGATTCTGAATGGAGGATGAAAGCGTGGCGCGTCCTTAGGGAGCTGATCAATTCCAGCCACTTTACTTTACTCTTACTTCAATTGTCATAAAAAATAGGCTGAGAAGAAATAGAGTTAAATATGATAGACGACACGAGCTGCTCCATAACTCCTTATTTATATTTAGACAGACAACTCAAAAGAAATACAACATAAAAAAGAAGTAAAAAATAGAAAAACGCGAAATTAAAAAGAAATCTATTCAACATCATGATCCTCAGTGAGGAAGCGTTCCATGGTTGGAGGCGTCAAATGAGTTATTCTCGCTTTCTTAACCCAATACAAAGTAACCCAAATCAAAATGGCTAAACCTTGACGCCCTGTGAAGATAACCACGTATGGAAGAGATAATGCTGATGAAGGGCCCGCGTGGTACAGTGGTAAGAGACACGGCTGACACCCGCACGGTCGAGCGATCGATCCCGGCCCGGGCTAACCAAGCCTTCCATCCCTCCGGGGTCGGGTAAATTGGTACCAGACTTGTCTGGGAAGGTAAAGACACTGACCTGGTATAGCGGCTGGCCCCCGCAGGTCATTGTACAGGCCAAATACGCATTCACTATGCCTCTACGATTTGAATGGAACACGAATGCGGCGGCGCGTCCTCAGGGGACTGATTAACGCCGGTACCTTTACCTGTACCTTTTAATGCTGATGACAAACGGATATGACTGATAATCTTACGATAAAACTTTTAGAAAAAACACGCGTAAACTGGGTTATCAATCACTAGAACTTATATTTACAGCGATAAATCAATCACCTACCGAATGTACTTCGCTGAGAATCGAAACTACAAGCACAAGGTCAGGTCGTGTTTTCCCGCGCGTGAACGACAAGACAGGTGTCATATTAATCGGTGACGTTCTCTCTCAACACTCCCAACAAAATCATTATATTACCTATACTATTAGGCGCACGTGGTCCAGTGGTAAGAGGTGCTGCTAACACCCGCACGACCAAGCGATCAATCCTCGGCAGACAAACCAAATTTTCCAACCCACCGGCTCAGGCAAATTCGTACTAAACTTGTGGTAAAGGGATGTTTAAGACATTGACTTGTATAGCAACTGCCCTTGGCCATTATATTTCCATAGGGATCCATCGTTTGTTGGTGGAAGGTATCAATAAACATCTAGTATGTGGAGATCGATTCTTTGGATAAAAATCTCTTCGAAGAAGAAGGATAGTTAAAAATAGGTAATAAAATAAAAGGATATGGTTCATATAAGAGCGCTATTAGGTCATTTCATAAGTCCTTGCCGTTTTTTCATCGTCCTTCTGTAAGCTTACTAGGGAAGCTCTGTAAAAGAGCTGTACAATGTTCGATAGGGAATTGTTTGTAGTTTTAGAATATGTGTTTCGTTTCGATGGATACTCAAAATTTTGCTAATTTTTTTCAAAAGTGAAACGGAAAATGAGATTTTGCAAAAATAGCCCTTTGCGGCATGGAATTTTCGCCAGAAAAAGTGAAACATTTTGCAGATCTTTGTACAATATTTGAAAGAGAAAATCCTCTTCTACAAATCGCTGTATTGCGTTTTTTCATTGCTTTTGGTTTTTGATAACTTTAAGGTCTTCAAGTCGAGTGACCCAAAAGTCGTTAATTATTTTTGGATTCAACGCTAGCTCTTTGTGTGAAAGTTTTTGCAATTCTTTATTCATGTCATAAGTCAGAATTTCTTGCCCTATCAGAATATCTGTGTATTTTCTCACGTCACTGTATTTTAAACAAAATTTAACAACCACGACTACCACTTGGTCGAAGCATTATTAGTCTTTTTGTTGAGATAGTTTTGCCAAGCAACATATACTGTTCGAAAGAGGAAGACGTGTTCTATAACATAGCATATTAGACGATTCTATGCATATGGAATTGAATACGTTTTTAGCCCCTCGAAAGTGGCCCTAAACGAGCCCTCTCGCGGCCCCGATGCCGCGCGGGTCGTCCAACGCGACCGTCGCGCGATAATGACTTTTGAGTCACTCGACTTGAGGACCTTGAAGTTATCAAAAATCCAAAGCAATGAAAAAACGCAATACAATGTTTTGCAGCAGAGGATTTTCTCTTCCAAACAGTGTGCAAAGGTCTACAAAATGCTTCACTCTTTCTGGAGAAAATTCCATGCCGCAAAGGGCTATTTTTGCGAAATTTCATTTTTTGTTTCACTAGTAAAAACATTAGCAAAATTTTGAGTATCCATCGAAACGAAACACATATTCTAAAACTGCAAACAATTCTCTATCGAACAGTATACAGCTCTTTGACAGAGCTTCCCTAGTAAACTTACAGAAGGACGATGAAAAAAACGGTAAGGACTTATGAAATGACCTAATATTCAATGGACAGAGGATTGAGCCACTCTAATGACTCGAAAACCCTCACTGTCAGCATACTTGGTAGCCTTAAAAGCAAGCAGATCATAACAGTCATGCTTCCACTCCTTCTCAGGCGGGCTTGCTTCTTTTTTCGTTTTTACTTTGAGTAGCATAAAAGGCAACTCATCCCGCTTTGCCACATTTTTTACGCCGTGTTAAACATTTTCCCTGGAGTTTTTCAAAAGTTTTTTCTCTAATTACGATTAGAGTGCAGTTCTCTATCAGCGTTTTTTGGACAGGCACGCCGACGTGATTGCAAACACGATGTCTAACAAGTTCGCTCTTAAAGAGAGATATGGTGTTCTGAAAAGTGTGCTAAAGCAATGGCGTTGGATGATTTAGTGATAAATCTTATCTCATAGCTGTGTTCTCTTTCTAAAACTCAAAAAATATCAATTCTCAACGACTCAACTGTACAAATCTCTCTCCCGAATCGTAATGTACAAGCTCGCACGTCCGCTATCGAAACAAGAGGTGATAATTGATAAAATTGCTGGAGACAAGATTGACTTGAAAAAAGACTAGATAACTTGGCGAAAGCGGAAAAACAAGTAAATAATCGAATAATCGAACAACGAATTGAAATAATAGGATGACTTTCACAGTTGAAAGCAAATAATCAAAAAAATGAATAAGAATAATAAGACGACTTTCACAATTAAAAAGATTTTTTAATTTGAAACTATTCCTCAGTTGCGAGAAATAAATAGTCGATACAAATGATGAACAAGGACAGAATTGAGTGAGAGTTTAGAAAAGATCGAGAGCTCATCAAATTAAAAATGTTCAAGGAAGGAACAGAGGGAATGCAGCGCAGTAGTAAAAGGCGCTTCTGACACCCGAACGCTCGAGTGACTGATCACCTCCTGGGCTAACCAAGTCTTCCATGTCTCCAGTATTGGGTAAATTGGTACCAGACCTGTCTGGAAAGGTAAAATCACTGAGTTGTTATAGCGGCTGGCCACCTCAAGTCATTCTGTAGGCCAAATACGCATTCACCAAGCCTCTACGTTTCTGAATGGAACATGGATTCGTGGCGCAATCTTAGAACCATTGATCACCTCACCTATACCACTAGGAAAAGAGATTATAAGAAAGTGGTTCGCAAGAAGAATAAGTGGGTGGAGATGAATGCGAAATATTACATATTGAACTAAAAATTATTTGGTAAAAAAAGATTAAGTATGAATTTATGAAGAGGAATATGATGATTGGAAGGCAGATATTGGACGGGTGAACGAACGAAAATTGGCCGACAGAAAGAAAGATTCTTTCTCATTCTTTGCAATATTGCACTGCAAAGTGAATGGAAAATGAAGTGTGAAGAAGAGCGTAAAAGCTATAAGAGGACACCGACGGTAGGCGGGGCTGTGTGAGACATTTTCCTAATAAAACCCACATCATCTGCAGCTTTTTTCAGGCGCACTTCGTAGCGTAAAACCTTGTGCTTAGCAGAAGCAACGTGTGCTATCGCTTCAACAATAGTTCTCCATTGTGATTGTTTTACAGTAGAGAAAAAGTTTTCTAAAAAGCGTACACTTCCGCTGCACACTGACACACATTCGCGTATCAAAGAATGAAATCTGGAAGCTATCAAAGTACTGTATTTTCAAATAGTAGAGGTTAAAGATAACAGTAAAGGTGCCGGCGTTGGTCATTACCATGAGGACGCGCCGCGCACTTGTGTCCCATTCAGAATCGCAGAGGCATAGTAAAAGTGTATCTGGCCCGAACAATGACTTGCGGGACCAGCCTCAAAACTGGGTCAGCGTTTTTACCTTCCCAGACAAGTCTGTTAACAATTTAAACAACCCCGGAGAGATGGAAGGCTTGCTTAGCCCAGGCGCGGATCGACCACTCGACCGTGTGAGTGTAAGTAGCGTCTATTACCGCTGTACCACGCGTGCCCTTAAAGCCCTTAGATAAACACATGAACAAGAAATTGGGAACATAAGTGACGAAATGCGGCAGCGATGATCTGCGGTTTAGAATGGGAGGCTTCGACGGCTGTGTTGAGGAAAAAGCCCGAACAAAGTGCCCTCGTCCACTGAAACCTGTTCCGCGTATTTTCAGAGGATTTAAAATGTCTTCCAAGAAGGGTGAGCGAGTCGAATTGACGGTACAAGAGGGATGTTGGTGAGCAGAGGGAATGGTCGGCAGAAAAGGGCCGTTCAATCATCCATCCATTTTATTTATTTACTTGTTTGTTTATTTATTCGAATCTATACTTGAAGATACATAATCGTTGAGATAAACGTTGTAATTGCAGCGGCTGCAGTATAATGCAACAAAAATTAGGGACAGGAAGACAAATAATAATCAAGAATAATTGAGAATAATAAAGAAAGAAGGATGATGTAAAAATAGCCCCAGGGTATGGCACACGGAAAGGAGACGAGGACGGTTTTCACAGCTATAGGGAATTTTTTAAATTGAAATTATCCCCCTCCCCAATAGCGAGCTGATGGGTAAAATAATTCGCATCTACAATTGTTGCATGACGCGGCGGGGACAGGGACGCAGAGGACGCAGCGCAGCAGATTTCTAGGCACAGACCTCGTCAGGCATATTCTCAGTCCTTGAGTCGAAGCACTTTTTTAAAATCCTTTTTTTAATTTTGTGAAATATCTAGATAGATAAATGCAAAAACAAAAAATCTTTCACTAACAAGAGGCTGTAGGAGGATATCGACGATGGTGCTCGGCATTTTCTAAATAAAAAACACTCCACATGCAGCTTTTTCATGCTCATTTCGCAGCATTATACCAAGACTTTGAAAAAAATAAAAAAAACTGTATAAAAATACAAGCAATATATAAATATGTAAATTACATAAACATATAGAAATAGCAAAAAATACAACTATAATACGCCAACCAATTGTCATGCACCATTTGGAGAAGTAAAAAATTCTACCTTTGAAAAATAGATTAATGACGGAGAATTCGAAAAATTATTGATCTTGTCTGGAAAAGTGCGGAAGTTCTCACGATCATTTTCCACGAGAAGAAAAAGTTCTCACGCTCATTTTCCAGAAAACAATAGAGGAAGTCAGCTAATTAAGGTGAAGCTTGTAGCAGGCAGCAACTGGATTCATCAGAATAAATAGAGGGCGAAGTTTCGGAAACTTTAAAACTTCAGAACCAAAGCCAGCTATTAAGACTGCGACGGGAACGTCTCGCATACAAATTACTCACAAGAAAAATAATCGTTGCAAGGTGGAACGACAACTAGAACCATTTGAAGCTCAAAAACCCTTAAAAAGTCGATCATTCGATTCGAAGGCGACGTGCTCGATCGAGGAGGACTTTTTCAACAACAGGTCGCTTCAGTTGCAACTCGCTCGCTCTCATGGCCTCCCTTGGAGGCTGACTGTAAAGCGGTTCAAGTGGACGACGACGAAAAAGTGAAAAATTGGCAAATATCGAATTGTCTGCGATAGCACCATAAAAGGCGCTGAGCGTGTCCGGAAAAACCGCCGGAAGACCTTGGCCATGGCTGAACGAGAGACGCCTCAAAAAGTAGTCGGCCACTGCCAAGAGAAGGATGTCGGTGCACGACCAAGGACCGGATGCAATCGTGCCGCGTCGGCTGAGGGCATTTTGACGTCGAAACGGCTTCATCCCCATAAAGCGGTTTGTAAACGCCTATTTACAACCTCTACATGAGAAGGCGAACGATATGCCTGCGGTGGCATAAAAACTGGATAATTTTCAACGGAGAAAGTCGTAGAAAAAAGCCAGCATCGAAAACTTGATTCTTGAAAAACGTAAAGATACCGGTGTCGATCTCCTACATGTTCACCATCGATTTATCTGAAAAATGCTTGTAGAAATTCCCAAAGCTTCGGAAGGTATTGCTAGTCAAAATCCTACTCTGCACTTGGTCAAGAAATCCGGTTTTTGTATTTCTCCATCAGATCGAATGTTAATAAGTGTTAGTAAAGGTAACGGCAAAGGTAATAGTGCCGGCGTTGATCAGTCCCCGAAGGGCGCGCCGCCGCATTCGTGTTCAATTCAGAATCGCAAAGTCTCGGGGAATGTGTATTTCATAGAACTAAATAAATGTTGGTAAATACTTCTAGTCTAAAAATTCATTTTAATTCTTGAAAGCCTACCTATACAAAAAACAATGCACAGGAAAGAAAAATACGAAAAGTTCGTTTCGTCCCTAAACCTTAGACGGACAATTCCAAAGAATATTACGTCTGCCTAATTACCATACCACAGGCTTCCGATCGGGAAAGTCTTCACTATGCTTTCAACTTTCTCCTCAAGTAAGTCCATTTCAAGAAATAAAATGTCTCCAAGGTAAACGAGGTAAAATGTTTAAGTTGTTCAAAAAGGTGTTATTATGTTTGGAAGGCAAATGTAAAGTGATATAAAGTGATATTTCTATTCCATTGCTTTTTTTTCTATATTTCAAATCTGAAGATTGGAAACGAAACATAAGGAAAACCTCTAGAAACTCGGCTAGGTGGCATTAAAGGGAGCAGCTGACAGACCAACCCCAGGTAGTCCGAAGACGGAGTCATCTGTTGGGTAACTCTAATCCGCTGCTAGCTGGATACGTCTAACCCAATTTGCTGTGAGGTCTCGATCGAGACGAAATATACCGCTACCGCCTGATTCCTTCTCTTTTTCATGGATTAAGATTCTCCTATCCGTTCTAGTGCTTCCCCTTCCACCTTTACCTGATCTGTTAAAACACCTGCTATCCCTACTGGAAGAGGTTTCCCACGAGTCCGTAATTACAGCAGCATTCAGCGCTCTACAAAAATGTACAAAAACGTCAGCAATTTCCAGCTGTTTTGATGAGAATCACAGGGGAATCTCTTCACAAGCAATTTATTTTGGCGGCGATTTCGTTTTTTTCTCAATTTCACGCTCTGGAGGTCACGTCGTCGTGCCATTCCGCCGTTCTGCCATCAAAAACCCCTCACATTATCGTTATCGGGCGTCGTTGCGCTCACTGTGCCGGCTTCGAATCGAACAAATTAAACAGAGAAAGATGCTGCGAACGAGCCTGAAGCCGGTGGCCTTCGTCGGACGGCCGAGGGCTTTATGGAGCGTACGGAGCTGCATGCGGATTCTCTCTCTGGTCAGCGAGATGAACGCCAAAGGGAGATTGCACGAAGATTAAAATAAATAAATGAACTCAGAAAGAGTGGGAAATTTATGTCAGAAAAAATTTGATGGAGGTGAAGCCAATATTCAGTTTCACTTTGTCTCCAACGGAAACCGGCCTTCTTCATTACATCGTTCAAGCTTCGATGAGCTCGATTAGAGACCGCAGATTCGAATTAGAACGTAGAGGAAGTCCATGGGAATTCCACAAACAACATTTTTATAGAGCTGATGAGCTTCCTTGTTTTTCTTAGATCATTTCACTCAAAATTTATTTACCTTTTCGAGAAGCAGGTCACATTTTTTGTTCGTCGGAACAACGGTGAACTAGTGATAGGTGGTATTTCTAGCCGCATAGTAGCATGGTGTATTGACGGAATATGCATTCACCATGGCTCTGTGATTCTGAGTGGAAGATAGATGCATGACGCGTCCTTAGGGGTCTTATCAACACCTTCACCTTTATTTAAATACCAGCCTGTAATGCCTTATTTACTGATTTATTTATTTATTGAATACGCCATCAGGCGTGTCATTATAAGTGAGGTTCAAAGTGAATTGGTGGAAGGCGAGAGGTTCTCATAATCACTGACGACACTGTAGTTCAGTTGCATACTATCTGAGCAGAGTAGGGCTTGAATATTCAATTTGGAAATTAACACTAGATAACAGTCAAGTAATGAGAAATTAAAAAGAGAAAAAAAGAAAACAAATATAACTGCAAGCGAATAATAGAGTATTGGCGGAAGTAGAACGTTACACAGCCTAACCCAATAGCAACTACCATGGTAGAGAACAACGAAGCTTCATGCCCTGAAGGGTCCTGAGCAGGGCTGAACATCAAAGAGGTAGACTAGCAATCTAAGCGGACTTTATTGTAATGACTACTTATTATATTATTGTATATTTGTATATTATTGTATTATTATATATATATATTATTATTATTATTATATATATTATTGTATTTATTGTATATTATTTTATATATATATACGGACTTTATTGTATATGGTGCACTCCTAGCCGTACTGATTATCCTTAAGGGGGTGCTACCAGTCCGTAGATGCTAATTCCTTCCATATTAATTATCCTGTTTAGAGCGAAATGGTGAAACAGGATTTCATCTCTCTTTTCATTAATATTATGTTGAGTATACTCAACTAATCACTTTTATCTATTTGTGTCCAATACATATAAGTACATCAGGATAGTTCCACGCAGTCCCCCGTCATTTTCTCACTTCCCTTCCGCTTTCCGCGACAGAACATCCCTAGCCCTATTATCTCCGCAATCATCCTGCTCTCTATTTTATTAATTACTTTTCCGCAGGTTTGATTGAAGCCGACCACTTTTTTATTTACCTTTATTACTGTGTTTTTAGTATGTATAATAAGAATATTTCAGATTAATGTTAGCTTGTACTCACTGAAGATGAGGAGATAAGGAAATGAACGACTCAGGAGTAAAGGACCGCTGATGGCTCAGTGGTGTAGCGGTCCAGCATCACACGTCTGGAACGCGAGTTCGAATCCCACCTGAGCCGCCATGTTTGGGAAAAAAACTTGTATAGATCTAGCGGCGGGGAGCTGCTGGCGCGACAGATCAACAACGCTGAGTGTATGCCCGAGAAATAATGGCCGCTTTGGGGAGTTTCGAAAACGTCTGAAACTGGTTGAATCCGGGGTGTTTCATCGCCGCATCCAGTAGTGGGGAGTTGAGCGGGGTAGACCACGGTCCGAGCCTTTCTTTCGGGACAAATGTGGTGGAAAATGTTCCATTTAATCCTCATAAAGTTTCTTTCACCGCTGATGACCCCCAGTTGAAGTGAACTGTTCGAAAAAGCGGTTATTGAGAACGCGCCATGCACTTGCTCTCCTTTCGGAATGGTGGAGGCATGTTGAACGCTTATTTGGCCTATTCAATGGCTTTCTGGGTCAGCTCTCGTTCAAGTCAATGCCTAAACTTTCGTAGACAAGTTCGGTATAAATTAATCCAGAGGGATAAAAGGCCTAGCCTGACCGAGGATTGATCTCTCGACTGTGCGAGTGGAAACTCTTACCACTTCCCCGTGTTCCGGCCAAAAAATGAAAAAAAAACAATGAGGGAAAGTCTCTTCAACTACGCAAGTAAAAGTAAAGCGCTAAAACGGTCGAGTTGAAGTTGAAAATGAAAATGAAGATTTCCCTAAGAATACGCCACGCATTCGTCGTCCTTTTAGCACCTTTAAAGACTCTGTAGAATCTTTTTTGATCAATTATTGTTGACGTAAATAACCTACAGAAGACCAGGAAGCCCCATCAGCTTTGAAATATCATTTGCGGGAATCCCATAGGACTTCCCATACGTTCCAGTTCCAGTTTTCTTCCGCAGCGGTCTCTGATCCTCCTACTCGAAGCTTGTCCAATGCGGTGGACAAGGCCGGTTTCCATCGGAGGCATACTGAAACTGAAGGTCAGCAATGCTTCTTTTTAAAAATTAAATAAAAATGCCCCGCGGCAATGTTCCCAGGTGGAATCGCCTGGAGGGCCGAATCTGCAGAGCCTTTCGAATTTATTTAGGTACACTGTGCAAGACAGTCGTTTGAAAAGTGGAATGCTGAAAAAATTCCGCCTAAGGGTCGAGAACAACTGTTCGACGTCCGATCTCATTTCCGTAAAGTATATAATCTTCTTTTCAACATCCTAAGCATAAACTCACGTCAATTTATAGTTCCAGTTCGAATTGGAACTGAACTGGAACGGCAACGGTCACGAGATCGACGGTTATAGTCGCTATTTACGTACAGAAAATGGATACGAACGTCGCTGTTCGGCAGAAGAGTAAAGGTAAATTACCGCTCCGGTAACTCACGTGCTGAATTTTTCTCAAAAGTAGAAATGCATGGTCGACACCTATCACAGCGTTAACCCACAAAAACTTGGCAATAAAAGTAGAATTTCACTTTAACAGCGAAAATATTTTCAACTCAATCCACACAACGCAATGCCCAGGTTACCGGCCCCGTAATTACGGATTAGAGCCGAAAACAAATGTCCTTCTAGGGGAGCAGAAAATAAATGCTAGGGGAGCGCAAATGACCGGTCCACCCGGTAGCGCGGTAGCTCTGCGACGCGGGTTCGAAGCCCGCCTGAGCCACGAGTCTTGTGACACTCCTGCTACCATCATTACAAAATCTACTTCTACTATTCAGGTTAGACACAATTACTGAGTAGTTTCGAAGCGAAATATCTCATCACTTTTGCTACGTCGTTCCCGGCGAGAGGAGATTTCTTGAGCGAAAAAGAGTCACACCCAGCGGAAATGAGTCCAGTTATGGACATTTGATTGAGATTTTCTTGCCTCAACGCCTGTAATGACCATCGGTTCTATTCTTCATCCACTAGAAAAAACGAACAATGCCAATGCTACTGTTACATAAAGGTAGCGGGGTAGTGATCGGCGTTGATCCTTACACCTTGAGGATGGTCACTACATTCATCTTCCAACAGGAACCATACAAGATCAATGGTGATAAGACTATAAGTGAGAATTTAGCCTATACAATGACTTGCACTTGCAAGTGACTAAGTCCATCTTACCAGATGAATTCAATAAAAAATTGTACGAAGGAATGAAAGGCTTGATTGGGCGAGAACCGAACGCTCGTCCGTGACGGTGGAAGTAGTAACTCTTACTACTGCACCAAACACCATACATGAAAGGTAAAAGGTAGAGGTAAAGGTAAACGTGCCGGTTTGATCAGTCCTTGTCGAACGCGCCGCCGCATTCGTGTTCAATTCAGAATCGAAGAGGTTTGGTGAATGCGTATTTGGTCTATACACACAATGACTTGTGGGGCCAGCCGCTACACCAAGTCGGTTTTTATAGCTTCCCAGGAAAGTCTGGTACCAATTTACCGGGATGGAAGGCTTGGTTGATCCGGGTGAGGATCGATCGCTCGTGCGGGTGTCAGCGGCGCTTCTTACCACTGCACCACGCGCGCCCATATAAGAGGTAATTAGAGGAATCTGGAGAAATTATGGGAAATGTTTCACTCCTACTGTTATTTTCAGGAAAACATCTCTCGGTGAAATGGAGATGTGATCGGCCGTTATTCGGTGAAGTAGATGTTGTAATTGTTGTGCTAGGCTCATCGCAAAAATCGTGAATTAGGCGAGATTCGAACCAACGTCTCGAGCCAATCAAGAGTACCGCGATGTTATACCACTAGACCAGAGAGTCTAACTATCTCCTCGCGAGAAATTCTACTTTTACTGTCACATTTTTGCGTGTTATCGCTGAATATAGATGTTCAAACGAGTTCTACCAACTGATGGAGAGCAGCGATGAAGCTTGATTTACTGCTGATTTATCCGACGGAAGAACAAGGAACGTCAGAAGGAAGCTCGACTTTGGAAAGAGATCTCTGCAGCGAATATCTAGGGATTCCATTATGAAGGTTACCGTGAACAGGAACGAAAAGAATGGCTGAGAGCTGAGCGTGGCCGTCGGGCGAATCTCTCAAACACGTCCCAGCACAGCGCCTGATCTTCTCGTTCATTTTTCGATTCAATGGATTCTTCTGCTTCGGCTTTGTGTTACGCCACCGAGACGTGGCGGTCTAATACGGTGACAGATGGATGCCTTACAATACGACGTCTAAGAGGTGTTTTCGTGTGGTCAGACCTCAAGCAGGTTTGTGGAATAGTTGAAAAGAATGAGGCGGAATCCAAACTCCGGCAAAACAATGCTAAGGAAAGAATTCTTAAGAAATTATACACGCAAAATGGGTGCGCTCCATTTCGCGCTTATACATGTAGGGAACGAATAGATGCTTCGAACTCTTTCTACTTCTTCAACTAGCAGTATCTCTTTAGGAGGTCGCAGTCAGAATAAACGCTACCTTCAATAGCACGGTCAAGCAATCGAAGCTCGCCCGAGCTAGCCAAGCCTTCCATCTCTCGGGGGTAGGGTTAATGGGTGCATGACGCGCTTTAAAGGTCAAGGACTAGCCACTATGCCTTCACTAATATAGGGGCAATAGTTTTCCAAAACGAACAATCGACTGGAATGGCCAGTGGGCTCTGAAGAGTTATGATTGAATGGACTAGAAAAGAATCTAAGATCCTGGAAGGGCACTTGTGATGGAGTTGTAGGAGGTGCTGCCTCCACTGGTGCGGTCGGGCGATCGATCCTCGCCCAAGCTAACCAAGCCTTCTATCCCTCCGAGATCGGGTAAATTGATACCAGACTTGTCTGGGAAGGTGATGACACTGAATTGAACAGCGATTGGCTAGGCAAGTCATTGATTGAATCAAGAGCGCATTCCCCACGTCTCTACGATCCTGAATGGAGCACGGATGCGTGGCGCATTCTTAGAAGGCCAAACAGCGCCGACCACTTTACCTTTACCTTCGCAAGATGGGAGAGAAGATAATAGAGCGGTATATTGGAGTCGTAAAGGGACAGAGATCAATGGGGAAGACTACGTGCTGAAATAGAAAATTAGTGGCTAAAAAAGGGTAAAAATAGAGAGAATATGACGGTTCAAACGGGCAATGTTAGACCCGTGAACGACCGAAAACTAATGCTGGAGCTAGAGTCCGGTAAATTGATACCAGACTTGTCTGGGGAAGTAAAGATACTGACTTCTACAGCAAGTGGAACTGGTAAGTCATTGCATAAGCCGAATACGTATTTATCATGCCTCTACGATTCTGAATGAAAGACGATTGTTTGGCGCGTTCTTATGGGTCTGAATAACATACGCCGACATCTTTACCCTTTACCGTCAGACCTACGAGAGTGAATGCACTTTTCCTGAATGAATAAAGAGACAGGCCGACAAATTTATCGTTTCGTGAAAAAAACACCCGCACGACTAGCCTTTTTCACCCACACTCACGTACACTCGGTGCAAACACGCGAGTGCGGTAAGGAAAACCGGTGGCAGACGAAAAACCTGCCGGGATCGCCAAAAAATCGAGGTGTGTTCCTCTGTTCCCTTTTTTTTCAAGCGCACTATCGACTGCCCTGTGCTACAAGGTTAGGGATAGGAACATTTTTAGTATCAATTTATATGAGAAGGAAGGCAGTGGTAAGAGGCGCTACTAACACACTCGTGGTCGAGAGATCAATCCCCGCCCGCGCACCACCAAGCCTTCCATCCCTCCCTGGTCGGGGAAATTGGCAACAGGCTTGTCTGTGAAGGTAACGTCACTGACGTAGTATAGCGGCTGGTCCCGCAAGTCTTTGTATAGGCCAAATACGTGTTCACCATGCCTCTAGAATTCTGAATAGAAGACGAGTTTGTGGCGCATTCCTTGAGGACCGTAAATGCCGACCAGATCACTTTCACCTTGTAAATTTCAAAAATGCCACCAAAATAATCGAGAACACTTTCTCGCAATTCTGCAACCATTTTCTCCATTACCTTCACTCTCCAGGACTTTTTAATATTGAAAATGTTCCATCTTTAGCCTACTGATGTTTTTTATCACTGATTTCCCTTAACTTCTTTCAAATAGAGAACAGCCTGGCCTCGCGGAGCATTGTACAGGTCAGATATGCATTCACCATGCCTCTACGATTCGATTGGAACACGAATGCATGGCGTATCCTAGGTAGACTAATCAACACCGACCACTTAGCTTTTACATTATCTGATACAATATCGGAATGTCGGAGCAGCCATTTGAGCGACTAATTATTTCCGATTTATTCGTTTCGGTTTCACCAACTTTGCATTTTTCATCCATTCCGATCACTTTTCATTTCGTTTTCGTTTTTGAAACGAAAACGCTCACGGACAAGTGAAACTCAAACAGTTCAGTGCAGCTTTTTCGGAATTCATTTCCGAAATTGCTAGCAACTTTCGCTTCACACGTTCCGGTCGAAAAATCATCGAAGTGTGATTGTGACCAAATGGTCTTTGCCAGGAAAAACGACCCACGACCAGACACCGGTGGTTCCGGTTCAACTGGTGAATTCCACCATGGCGACCATTTCCGCCAGAAACCGGGTATTCCTAGCCTTTTTGGAATCGCAAAATACGCGAAATTATTCGAAATTGGTTTCAGCCTTTTCTGTTTTTTATGGAAGTCGGAACATCGTTGGGAAGCCGGAAAGTGCTGGAATGGTTCTCTATCTGAAAGAAAAACGACGAAAAAATTTCATTCTAAACGAGAGGTGGCTGACTTCGAATCTGAACTGGGACCACTCCCAATCATTCCAGCGAACTAATTTCGTTCATTTGTTCCTTCTCTTCTTTTTTCTCCTCATCTACTCCAATTTTACGGAAATCAGAACGCTAATCTGACAAATAGAGCTGCAAGAAGCTCTAAGAAAAATAATATAGAATAATAGAATAAAGATAGTCTAACCTTGTTCACTAATTGTAAGAGAGAGCAAAAGATGAAGGAAGAAAGGAGGGAAAACGATAGAAAGGAAGAAGGAAAGAAAGAAAGAAAGAAAGAAAGAAAGAAAGAAAGAAAGAAAGAAAGAAAGAAAGAAAGAAAGAAAGAAAGAAGAGAAAGAAGGAAAGAAAGAAAGAAAGAAAGAAAGAAAGAAAGAAAGAAAGAAAGAAAGAGAAAGAAAGAAAGAAAGAGAAAGAAAGAAAGAAAGAAAGAAAGAAAGAAGGAAGGAAGGAAGGAAGGAAGGAAGGAAGGAAGGAAGGAAGGAAGGAAGGAAGGAAGGAAGGAAGGAAGGAAGGAAGGAAGGAAGGAAGGAAGGAAGGAAGGAAGGAAGGAAGGAAAGAGAAAACATGCTCGTAGAAAACCAAGTTCCAGAGCTAGTCAGTTTCTTCCACTGTCGAAGCAGGTGATTAACGACAGGTTTAATGAATTGAATTGTGCCAGCTGGAAGCCCATTGTATGAATGACAAGCGTTCACCACGAAAAAGAACAGGTGTACATAGTGACATCGGGTGAAAAACAAAACCCGGTGGGTTTAAAGCGATCTTTCTTCTCAGAATGTTGAAGCAATCTACACTGCGGAATTCTTTTGTTATCTGAAACCAATCGCCATTTTTTTGCACAAAAGTGGTAAGGCAGATCTAACAGAGGACATAAAAGAGATTTTAGTGATTGTTGGTCTCCTGACAGACCGCCGTTGGCACAAGAGGGACCATCTTACGAGACCACTTCGGACTGTTCGCCATGAATCCCATACCTCGACATTTTACCACTCAATTTCATTCACTTGACATGGACGACGCCATGTGTAGTTAGCCAAACAGCATAAAACATCACAGTAAAAAATCATAAAATACAACAACTATAGCTCTCCAACGGCCTGTTTAAGCTGACGTCTCGAGTAAGAGCTTAATTCTTTACATTCATCCAAGACCACGGCTGAATTTGGAAGATTTGGGACAACGAATATAAACGAAATTCAGTCCGGCGATGAATGGGCACGCCGCCTACAGCCGTTCGAGCAAATCGGTGATTTATAATTAATAAAGAAGGAAGATCACATGCAGAATACACTGGAGAAGCACCGCTGAGTGGTTAGCGGTGTAGAAACCCTAGTCTATGGATATACCCTGCGATAGCGATAACCGCTCTGGTTAAAAAATAACAGAGAAATACTGCTGGTGTCTCTCATTTATGCGAGGACCGTAGGCCGGCGAGGTGAGTAGTATAACTGCGTCTCAGAATTTAGCAACTCTGATCTCCCGTGGGATTGATCTTCAGATTTCCTTAGCGATCGCAATGTATTGATCGATAAAGCTAGCGGTATTGGAGCATTAAAAGCGTAGCAAGTATAAAGGCCCGTTCATACTCGGCAGCAAGTGGCACCGCAAGAATAAGGTATAGGGTAGAGACGCAGAGGACGCAGCACAGCGGTGGGCGATTCCGCGAATCGGACCGCTTTTTCAACCCTGGGTCAAACAATAGCTACACTGCTTTGCTGCCAAGTATAAATGGGTCTTGAGTCTCTCCTAATTAGCTGTCATTTCTAGAACAATGTCGAGGGCGTTTCGAGATGCTATAAAGACGGAGGTGAAGAAGAGATCACGACGACAGCGACATACCTCGGTGGGTTTCGACAACAGATAGAATAGAACATCAAAAATGGCTTTGAAAGCACAGTAAAAGAGGGATTCGGGTGATACGAAATCGATAACTTAATCAACAATTGATAAAATAGTCCTTCATTCCGACAGCGGTCGTTACTGACCAGCCTACTTTCCGAATTCTGATGTAAATGGGGGCTTAAAGAGCAGGTTTCCGAAACCTCGAGATTGGTAAACCCATTTTCTGCTGCATCATGAAAAGGGTATCGGATACCCGGCGAAGAATGATAGTCGGGGACGATCGAGTCGCGGACCTGTCCATCAGCTAGAAATTGTGCACCATTTTCAGTGCTCGGTATCCGATACCCCACCGCACGATTATGAATCGCGGTTACCCGCCAACCAGGGTCTTTTGAGAGTAAATAGGTATCAGTGGTTAACGGAATGTAACGTAATCCTTAGACAAAACGTTTAGGGATCGTCTCCGCATTTGCGAAGGAAGGAGAGTAGGAGCGCAGTAAAGTGTCCATACTAATTGAAACTGATCAAAAAAATGGATTAAAAATCTGTTTCAGGATACGCTGAGCACAATAAGTACTGAAGAAGTGTACCGAGAAGAGTACAATCTAGTGAGATTCATTTTTTTGAATGTCAATCAACAGTTATCGTTAATAAGATAAATAAATAAATTTGTTTTTTTCAACAAAGGACTACTGGCACGGATTCATCCCCAACGAGGACACAGCTCTGATTCTAAAAGATGACGGCGATTTTCTAGTTCGATCACTGATGAACGCCGACAAAAGCATTTGTATTTCAGTAAGGGAGGGTGAAAAGGTGGGTATGAGATTACCCTCGGTGGGTATGAGCGATACCACGATCTGGCTTCAGGTTTATAACGCTATAGTTAATCGCAGCGACGCCGGTGTATACGAGCTTGCCGGTGTCGAGTACAATTCTATCAAGGAATTGGTGGATGAGCTTCAGGTATGATTTAGGTTAAAATATACCTCAATAAGTGTTCTACTTTCAACAGCTCCATAGATAATTCAACTTTTAGGTACGTAAACGACCAGTACAAATAGAAGACACCATGGTGGTATTGAATCGACCAGTTCCGCGAAAAAGTTGGGAGCTGAAGCATTGGTAAGCTGGCTTCGGTAGCAAAACTGCAAAACTTTTGCCCCAGGCAGGATTTGAACCCGTGCCTGCTCATTCAGCATGGTATCGCTGAAGAAACGACTTGGTAAAGGATCGTACGGCAGCGTCTATAAAGGAGTGCTGAAGAAAGATCATCAACAAATTGATGTAAGTTGTTCTATGAAGGAAAACCTTGCTCACTATAATCCACAAACAAATCACAACTAAAAAGGCAAAGGTACATCGATCAGCCCCTTATCGTTAGGGCGCGCCATGCACTCATGTTCCATCCAGAATCGTAGAGGCGTGGTAAATAGATCATATCTCTTATCTCTAGTATCACCTATGATTAGAAGGCAACCCACTTTGCTGGCAACATTCACCTGCTACAATGATATGAAATCTTTTCCCAATGCTTAGTAAAACGCAGTCAAAATGTAAATAGTAAGGTGATCAGGCCCCAAGCACGCGCCATGCACCCGTCTTCCATTCAGAATCGTAAAAGCACGGTAAATGCATACTTGGCGTATGCAACGACTTGCGGAAACAGCAGCTATACCAAGCCAGTGCCTTTACTTTCCCAGACAAGCCTGGTACCAATTTACCCGACCCTGGAGAGATGAAGCGCTTGGTTAGCTCAAAAGTGTATCGATCGTTAGACTGTCAGTTGAATTCAATCAGGTCAATCAGTTCGACTAATCGCTGAAGATCGGAAAAAGTTTGCTGATCGAATGAGTTCAATTGGAATGTCTCTAGCCAAATTTCCCATATCCAGGGCGATTTCTGGCGTCAGAAGAGCAACACCTGGCACCACGGTTTCGTTAAACATTGGAAAAACCCGGCTAAGTAGAGGTTCGAACGGATGGTTGACAAGAGACCAGAAAAACCCTACAGCCGAACCACATGACACCAGTAGACGCTCGAGGATTTCACTCCGAAGCGCCTTGTTTTTGGTGTTCTCCAACTCGTCCGTCCGAGAGCACTCGCATTTACAGCAGTAAAGAGTTCTTAAGTGAACGACGAAACAGGTTCCAAGTTTGTTGAGAGGAAAATACGGATCGTATGAGAAACCACCGCTACTTCAGAGCCGGTTGCAATGAAAGGCAGACTCGTCTTTAATAAAAATAGTCGACAGCAACGTTAAGAACACAAAAACAGATAGAGCTCTTCACTTCGGGATCGCTGAAGAGCCTATCTGGGATGACAGACGGAAGGGGTCAGAGTTGGGAATCGAAAAGGTGGCCGTCGGTCTTGATTAATCACCCGCGCCATGCACTCGTCTTCTGTCCAGAATCGTAGAAGCATGTTGATCGCGTATCTGGCCTACATAATGGCTTGAGGGGACTGTACGCAGCATCAAAACAGTGCCTTTACCTTCCCAGACAAGTCTGGTACCATTTTATCCGACACCGAAGGTATGGAAGGTTTGGTTATCCCGGGCGAGGATCGATCGCTCTATCCCGCCAGTGGTGGTAACACCTCCTACAGCTCCATCACGAATGCCTTTCCAGGATCATAGATTCTTTTCTAGATCCGGACTCCCATCAAGGAAAACTCACTCTGTCTTCTCCCGATGCAGTTATAAAAATAAAACAATAAAAAATGGAAGGACATTCCATCCAATCATAACTCTTTAGAGCTCACTGGTCATGCCGATCGATTGTTTCCATTCGGGTTTTAGAAAACCAATGCCCCTATAACGGTAACGGTATAATGGTTAGTCCTTGACCCTTACCCCATTGACGACCGTGTGTCCCGCCGACGGGACACATCGCAGTGCCGCAGGGAGCGCGCGGTCGTCAATGGGTTAAAGCGTGTCATGCACCCACTAACCCTACCCCCGAGAGATGGAAATTTTGGCTAGCTCGAGCCGGGATCGATCGTTTGACCGTGCTCTCGAAAGTAGCGCTTCTTGCGACTACGCTACAACACATTCAAAACCATCTATACACTTCTCTCGCTCCGTAACGCCCTAATCGTTTCTGTTACCATTTTGTTTGTTTTATTGGTTTTATCCTCGAATTCTCTGTGTTGTCAATTCTTCCTCTATTATCCGTAATTTGTTTTTCAGTTGTTAATATGCATACTTTCTTATAATTTGCTCGTCCATGAGCTTCGTTTCGTTAAATGCGGATATTAAGTAGCATCGTATTGTGATGTTTTACCTTGCATGGGTGTCGTCCTATGTAATAAATGAATAATAAATAAATAAATAAATAAATAAATAAATAAACGTCCTCCTATAGAGGTACTGCTAGTTGAAGAACTAGAAAGAGCTTGAAGTTTAGATACGAAAGTTCTATTCTTCCCCTGTATTAATGATTTTTTTGTTGCTTTAAATTTTTTTGCTCTGGGCTCTGGCGGCCAACTATGGAAATTATTTCCCCCATAGAAAGTAAATTTTGCAAAAATCTCAGGTTGCCGTGAAGCTGCTCACCCACATGAGTCCCGAGAACTCGCTGGCTCTATGGAAGGAAGCTCGAGTGATGATGATGTACGACCACCCGAATGTCGTTCGGATGTACGGAGTGGCCAATGACTTGGAGGTCAGCTATTCATTTTCTTCGACCTTATTTCTCTATTTTTCCACCTCCTAATCGCGAAAAGGAAAAGTTAAAGGCAATAATACTCTGAATTGTAGCCGTTCTACCTTGTCATGGAGTTGGTCTCCGGTGGAGCGCTGAATGACTACCTTAAGAAGAGAGGAAAAAATGCGACTCCTAGGAGGAGAACTCAGGTGATACCACTGCTGCACCTAAGCAGACAGAATAGGCGGCTCTTAAGGCACATTCATACTTGGCGGCAAGGCAGAGATGCAGAGGATGCTACCCAGCTGCGCACATTCAGTAGGCTCGGAAATTTTGTAATAATAACTCAATGACCAATGAAATGGGTCTTGCCTTGATCATCGAATATGCGACAGACAGAGCAAAGCACTAAACTTCAGAGGTTAAATCTGTTGCAGCGCTGCTCTGCTGCCGAGTATGAACGAACCTTTAGCCTGCGGTGAACCGCTGTTCTTACTTCCTTTTAGAGACAGCGTAGTAGTGTCGTTCCTAAGTATTGTGAAGGTTAATAGTTCCCCAATGAGAAGCGTAGTCCGATATTTGCATTAATAAATAAATATTACAAATTTGAAAGAGCAGAGGCGTTTCTTCTTGCAGATCCTCTACGAAGCCGCGCTTGGCATTGAGTACTTACACACGAAAGGATGTATTCATCGAGATATTGCCGCCCGAAACCTGTTGTTGGATAAGGTAGTCAAGGTAAGCTCTTCAATGCAAAAAATGATACTTGACAAATTTAGGGGATAGTTGCGTCTTACGGGCGCGTGGTACAGTGGTACGAGGCGCCACTGACACCGCACCGTCGAGTGGTCGATCCCCGCCCGAACTAACCAACCCTCCCATCCCACCGGTTTGGCTAAATTGGTACCAGAATTGTCCCGGAAGGTGAAGACACCGACTTCTTTAGCGATTGGCCTATGCGATCGTTGCATGCGCTAAACACGCATTCACCATGTGTTCACGATCCTAGATGGAAAGCAAATGCGTGGCGTGGCCTTAAAAATCTAGCCCCTGCCCACCATTTTACGTTTCAATTTACCCTGATGCAGGATGATAATTTTGCCAGTGGCAAGTTTCGGCCCCATCGGCGGACTCTCTCCAGGCGAGTAGTCAATATTAACCCAACCTACCATATACCACCGGCAGAAAGACGATTACCAGCTCGGTCATTTTTGCCTCAGAGAAGTTACTGGTTGGGTGTTCAACTTCTGAAAATGCGACGATTCCTTGCTCTAGTCGGGATTTTCTCGACACCCACCTGAGTCATCTTAACCCATGACGCAATCCGTTCACCTAGTCATCATACCTATTTAGAAGATAGGTGAGAAAACACCTTTCTTTACACTTCGCCTAATGATGTACCAGAAGACAGCGATTAGCAAACAAGATTGGAACCCAATTTTGACAAATCAGTTATGAAAGGTTAGGTAAAATCTAACCATTACCGTACAGATTTTACAAAGTGCCAATATGAGTGGGGAAACGGAATAAAATTAACTGATCGATTATCAAGAAATTCTTTGGTTAGATGATTGATGAAAAACATAAAGATTCACAGAAAACGTTCGATACTGCCGACGGTAGGTAATGCACTCTATAACTGGAATTGTGCTCTCCAAAATGCATTACTGTTCACGATAGGTAAGCAACATTGGGTATGGGTAAGCAACATTTGCTATGGGTAAGCAACTTTGAGTACGTGACAAACACTTTTAAGGTTGCCGATTTCGGACTCACACGAAAATCCAAATCGTACAAAGTGAACCCAGACAAGCCGATGAATCTGCGATGGTTGGCGCCAGATGTCTATCACACGGGAATCGTAAGACGTTTATCATACACTAATCATTATCTAAATTACTGACCTATTCTTTTACGAATCACTTAAATAATTCAACAGACGTAATAAGTTTCAATACTTACCGACGATTAGCTATAAATTATCTAATATGCTTGATTAGTCGACCTACTGGTCTTAAAATAGTCCGAAATGTTCCTATCGAAGACTAACGCCAACCGTTTCCCCACGTCTTCAAGCACACTTTGCGGGAGGATTTTCCGTTTTCTCCATCACAATTTTCTTCTCACGATTATCACTTAGATAATGAAAATAATAAAAGTAAACACTTCAAAACCAAAAACAACCAAAAGAACATTTTCGGAATTTTCAGGTCGAAAAACACACGGACGTCTACGCATTTGGCGTGACAATGTGGGAGGTGTTCCAGATACCGTACCAAATCCCATATAAAGAATGGGATGCGGACGAGGTAGATGAAGACAACCCAATGAAAATTCGTTTTCAAAAAAACTTGGAAAATTTTCAGGTGTACAACAGAGTAGTGGAAGGGACGTACCGCCTAAGTCCACCAGAAGGTATGCCGCCTGAGATATCCGGTCTGATGAAGGAATGTCTCGGTGAGATTTCTTCCACGATTCGATCCATTCCTTTCGGTTGCGCCACGCACTCGGCTTTTTCCGAAAACTTGTACATGACTCAGTCTGCGAGTGTTGATTCATTTAGAGGTGTTGGTGTTCCAACCTTATTTTCTTTTATTTTAGTTGATTTGCAGCGACTCCCGAATTGCGACCAACTTTCAAATCGATAGTTCTATACCTGAAAGCATGCACTAATCAGACCATGGAAGAGACTCGCTAACCGATTTCCACAAAAATCGATTCGCACAAGACACTGTGTTCAGTAAAACGAAAATACAGCGAAATTCCATCTAAACTTTACAATAAACGCGTCAATGTCTTTGTTGTTGTCGTTGCTCGATTTTAACTTAATTACTTATTCAGAAGAAAAATAAGTTGCGTGGTGCAGTGGTAAGAGGCGCTACTGACGCTCACACGGTCGAGCGATCAACCCCTGGCCGGGATAATCAAGCTTTTCAACCCTCCTGGGTAGGATTAATTGGTACCATACTTGTCTGGTAAGGTAAAAACAGTGGCTTGATGTAGCAGCTGCCCCACCCACACGAGTCATTGTATAATACATGCGAAACACATTTACCATTATGAATGGAACACGGATGCATGGCGCATCCTCAAGGGATTGATTAACGCCGACGCCCTTACCTTTTACATTACGGGAGCTTTTATGACGATTTTCGAGAAAAACAATTGACTGATAGGAGCTTGAGCCCGCACAATACTAAAAGCTAACAGAGAACAAACAATCAGAGAAACTCGTGAGGGGAAGTTGTTGGGGGGGGGGGGGTTCAATTGGAAGCGATTTTTGGTGCAATATTGGAGACTTAGAAGAGGCTCTACCGCGACACTTTGCAAGTGGTATCCTTAACCCACAACTCAATGTGATGCTCACAAAAACCTGCTGAATAATATAACGAATTGATTGGACCAGGAGGAGTTCAGGGTAGAGGTCCCACCACGAGTGTAAATATAACAAGTACATACCGATTACTACAGATGCTCTGACATGTACCATAGAATCTGTACAAAACAAGACTCTCCTTTATTAAGACGGCTTCAAAACACAACAACAATCGCTCCAAAATGAAAAATAACTGTGAAAATTACAAAAAGTAAAGGCTTCCATTGTTAACCGATTTCTTCAGCAAAAAAAATCGCCAATGAGATCAAGCAAACCCTACTCTGATTCTCTTGGTATGGCCCGTTTATTATATTCCTTCCACTGGTTGTGTTGCCCGTTTAGTTTCCTTCCACTGCTTCCCGTTCACTTTCGTTCCACTGGTCCGCATCAGACGCTTTCAAGTTGGTCATCTTATCCACCATGATGCCTCGTTCTGGACTTTTAGGGTTTATTCTTTCCAGTGGTCCGCCCTCTGAAGGAACCATATTGTTTCGCACAAACAAATAAAATAACAGAAACCGAATGGAGCTATGGAAGAACTTACCAATTACGGAAGGTTCCCCTATGGGCGCCTTCAGGTGACTGCTGTCGGGAGACCTCGGCTCCATACCGTGCTTTCTCAATAGGTTATAGCAGTCCTTCCTAGTAACAAAGTACAGTCTTGATGTCTTCGGCGAAAAATCCTTCTTCAGCTGACAAATAACATCATCCATGGGGTATTCTGGAACGAGTACGGTACACACAAAGGTAAAAAATAACGGTAAATTTCTCAGCGTTTACAAGACCCTTACGGACGCGCCAAAAATTCGTTTTCCATACGGTATAGTAGAGGCATGGTGAACGCGTATTTGGCCTAAATATGTAACGACTACAAAGTACAGCAGGTCAGCCGTTGTTCATGTCAGTATCATCACGTTCCTAGATAAGCCTGGTACCAAGTTACCCGACCCGAAAGGGTTGGTTAACCCGGGCTAGGATCGATAACCCGACCGAGCAGAAGGAAGAAGTATCTCTTACCTCTAAAAAGGCCCAACTAATAACCGCGAAGTCGAACGATCGATCGTCGCACGGGCTAACCAAACCTTCCACCCCTCAGAATTGATGCACATTTATACCAGAACTGCCTGGGAAAGTAAGGACACTGGCTCCAAGTTCGCATTCTATAACACATACCTCAACATTCCCGAATGGAAAATGAATGTGTGGCGCGTACTTATCAACTGATCAACGCCAATCCTCTACCTTTCACCATTTCAGGAATGGTATCGACGGCAAATATCAAGGAAACTTAACAACAACTCACTTTCCAAAAGGGATTTCAGAAAATCCTTCTGATAGTCGGACAGTCGGAGGAGAGCCGGATCCACACTATGGCCAATATGACCGAAGCATCCTTTCATAAGAACCGACCCGTCGTCGTGAACGTAAACATTTACGTAACAGGAACAAAAGGCGACATTCTTCTTGGTGGGCTTAATACGATCCTCACCTTTACACCGGAATTTGCCGGCACGGTTACACCTGAAAGATTTCTTGAAGTAGCATTGGAATAGTTTAGCTCGTTTCATTTTTCCCTGACCCTTCAAAGAAGCACTCGCCTCACTTTTTCCATCCCAACGTTCTGAGAAAATCCACCAATCCTTCCCGAACTGCCCCTATGAGGGTTAATTGCTGTGCTGATCACGATTCTAGGACCTGTTTTGAGAATTTCTACCTAAGACTACCCATTTTGCACACTAAGTTGGTCAGGTCAAAATCTCAATTGCTCAAGCTCCGCCATGAGGATTCTGATGCTGCTTTTTTTTTCGAATATCGGACGTTACCGGTAGGTATAGGCAAGCAATTAAGGCGCAGCAGGAGTAACTACCTGAATTTACCGACATCGATCGAAAAAGGCACCAGATTCGTTATCAGCATTGCAAATAACCTACCTAGACGAAGTTGTAGCCAAATCGGCGATCTTCATCTGACAACACAATTAGGCGATATGGGTGGTCCCGGCCGAGACTCGATAAACAAACGTCGGAATCGTTATCAGCATTCAAAATAACCATCCTACACGTAATCGTAGCCGCATAGGGGATCTTAGCTGGATCCCTAGCAACCCTCGGAGGCGATATGGGTGGTCACCGGCCGAAATCCGAAAAAACAGATGCCAGACTCGTGATCAACGCCACAAACAACCTCCATAAGCGAACTTTTGAGAAGAGTATTGGATCAAAATTGAATGGAAAAACCCTGTTCGATAAGAGTGCTACAGAAGTAAATGAATAAATAAATTTTGTAGGTGAAGAGTGCCACAGAAACAAATGAATAAACTTTGTAAGTTTGAATAAAATCTAAGTACCTCAAGTGATAAAACCTGCGACTGGTGTTCTTCTTGTACAAAGAGGTAACGGTAGTTTCACATTTATCCCTCAACCAAATCTAAAAAAGGATAGTGTTAAGGTGAAGGGTAAAGAATCTGATCAGTTCCCTGTGGACGCGCCACGTTCTCGTCTTCCATTCAGAATGGCAGAGGCGTGATGAATGGCTACTTGGCTTAGACAATGACCTGCGGGGCCAACCGCTACATGTGTCTTTACCTTCCCAGACAAGTCTGGTACCAATTTACCCGACCCCAGAGGAATGGAGGGATAGGTTTGGTTATCCCGTGCCGGGATCGATCGCTCGACCACACGGGTGTCAGCAGCGCCACTTAACGACGGCATAACGCGGGCCCTAATCTAACTACTGATATCTCAACGATTCAAAACAAGAAAAACCTGAGAAAATACCTTGAAAATCGCTTCTGATTGGAATTCGAGCGAATAGTGTGTATAGTCCTGCTCTTCACCGTCGGCTCCATCTTGGCGGTGCTTCTCGTAACAATGACCAGCAAACCTCTCCTGATCCAGGAATTGTTCATGACAAACCGGACAAGTTACCAGACCCGGGGATCGATCCTTTATTCGTTGAGCTCTCTTCATCCCCTCCAATTGCTCGTTGGTGCAACGGTGTACGGTCCTTAGGTGTTGTAAGATATTTTTGCGTAGCATCGGCCGCTTGCAGAATTTACATGCTTTCCGCTTCGAGCCTTCTGCCCACGGTACCATGACCTTTGAAAAAAAGTATATTTACATTTGTACTTACAAATTTTGTAACAAAAACGGCACTATTCAACTTAACGGACACCAGTATTCGATTTTTTTCAGTCGTCGTCCGTTGTTCACGTGGGTGGTCTTGAACCACACAAATCGGTACTTGGGTGGTCCAGTCAGGATCACCGATTCAGCTGAAACTTTGTTTATGGGGGTTCTCTTGCGTCCTGAACACGATGGTGATGTCCGTTTTCCAAATGGCGGCCGAATACGGTAGTTATAGGTGAGTACCTACCGACATAACCTGGTGAGACTCACCTATAACTACCGTATCCGGCCGCCATTTGGAAGACGGACTTCACCATCGTGTTCAGGACATCAGAGAACCCCATAGACAAAGTTTCAGCGAAATCGGTGATACAGACTAGAGCACGCAAATAATTGATATGGGTGGTCCGAGACCACCCACATGAAAATGGACGGCAGATTCGTGTTTTGGACCCCAAATAACCCCATAGGTGAAGTATCAGCGCATTTCGACGACTGAAAAAAATCGAGTACTGGTGTCCGCTAAGTTGAACAGTGCCCAAGAAACCTAACACGACACGGTAAACAAACAAAAAAAAACCGAAGCAATACAGCGACATAGACTGCAGCCTAGGGAAAGAGCGCTAGTAGCCTCTTTAGTGAAAAGAAAAACAAGAAAAGATGAGAGGACCACCGCTGCGGGCTTGGAACAACGTATTGGGACAGATTACTGTGTGTAAATAGTTCAGTCAGGTACTAGATAGAAGAATAGCCCGGGGAAAAATACCACAAAATCCAAAAACCATGTTGAGATGTCAAGACAATCGCGTCTGAATGTTGCCGGGAGCTGTTGAATTTTCAACCGTCGGATGCGTCGCGTCGCGTCTGCGTTTTGCATTGGAGCGCACCACCCAATTTTGGCAACGGAGCACTGCAGCTGGCATTTAACTGAGAAGCAAGGGAAGAAGCACGGGAGAAAACGGAAGATATACACTCTATCTCCACACTATTAACAGCATCGATGGCTCTCATTTCAGGCTCCAGATTTTTGCCATTATCCTGTCAAAGTTCTGCTTGCTCCGATAGCTTATTTATTTATGTATTAGTAAACCCATTTACACCAAAAATAAATACTCTTTGTAAACTAAACAATAAAAAATATATTTTTGAACTGTAATCAAACTTTTGGTTTAGAATTTGCAATTTTATATTGGCATTTTGCGGATTTAGTGTGTTTTTTCATTTGTATTGATTTGTTGACATTACCACAAAAAATTAATACTGAATAAATTTTTTACCCGCATGGAGGCAAAGAGGTTAATATGTAAACAGAACACGAAGTAATTCCAGAAAGGTATTCAAAAGACTGAACAGCTAAACGGCCCTAAAAGACTGAGATCACGCAGATTAGTTGTAAATATCTATCACCGATCTGGTCAACTTTTACCCGAAAAATCATCCTCATTTCTACGAGATACAGGTGCTTCTTCTAATCTTGATCACATTTATCACTGCCGTAGATCAACGCTGACTTGATGAAAGCACCTTTCCTTCGGAACTTTGAGCATTTCTTGTCGTCGTCTGCCGCAGGCCATTATCTTGACATCGCTCATCGTTTTATTGTGGACATCGAATGAATAACATACAAAACACTTTATTGACATGATCAATTGGCTCTCAATAAAAAGATAAATAGGCGAGAAAACAAGCGTAACGGAACGACAAATGCACGGTACGTCTCCAGCTCACGACGTAAGATCGACGCCGTCAACATAAGCTTCATGAGCCACACACACGGACGAAAGGCGAGGCATCCTCACCGTTCGCCCAAATAAATCCAAAAAAAAACGAAAGGATGATTTTGAAATCCGACTCGTAAGATCCATCTTGCTCTTAACAACAATTAGATTCATGCAGAGTTCAAACGTAATAAGAAACAGGTACGGAGATCGAGACGTAATCTTCTGAGCAGATGCAAACGAGAAAATAATAGAAATACACGTTCAAAGAATAAAATTCTACATTGCAGTATCCTTGAAAGAAAATATAAAAAAGAAAAAAATGGCTCGAATTCTACTTCTACAATATGAAACAGGACTAGATAGTAGACCGATTTAGATGATCAACGATTAGGTCCAGAGCTGTACTGAAGCGCGGCCGTGGTTGTATGCTTCGAACCCATTCACGCTATACTGCGGCTGCAAACCATAGTAGAGCAGTAAAAAGGGCGTGCGCGTATTTCCGCAATAGGTGCGTGCATTTCTGGCCGTCCACTGGATTGTCGTTGGTCAAAAAACTATTTGGTGCACAGTTGACGATATGGATGGTTTTTGCCAAGAAATTAGAAACTGGATACTGTGCTGCTGCGCAACTGCCGCGCGCGCGCGGCAGTTGCGCAGCAGCACAGTATCCAGTTTCTAGGACCAGCAACAACATTCGGATTGCTGCCAGCCGCGCACTAACGGCTGCGTCGTGAGATGAAGCGTCGGTACGCAAAAACTCACAGGCGTAACACCTCACTTCACGTCACTTTTCTGCTGCAACACAGTGCTATTACTACTCCCTTGTTGCCGTCTGCACCGTTCTCAGCTGTTACCGCTTTGCTGCCACAGTCTAGTATGAACAGACCCTTGACCATAACAGCGCCGCTCTGCCGCACGGTTTGAGTGCAGATTCACATAGGACGCGATAACCTGGCTTTAATCGGTTGATGCGAGGGGCAGACATAGTCGTGTTGAAGATTTCGGAAAAACTTTGAGGGATTAACCTACAACATGTAAAGTGACGAAAAGAGCAGCCTAGTCCAGTACAGGACCGATCTTTATGCAGGTTTCACAGGTAGTTTCGAAGCTCTCCAATATTCTCATGGAACCGCGCTGGATCACGAACTTCAGACACCATCGTTTTGGTCTCATGCACGAAGAGAACCGCAGAACACCAACAGTTGACTCGTTATAGACCTTCGATGAATTTGCTGAAAAAAGTGGTAAAATAAGAGTATTTTTGAACATTACTACGCTGTCCCAGGACATTCTGGAACCGGGAAGCAATAATGGATTAGATTCTGTAATGATGGTGCTAGGTTTATCGCAAAAATCGCATCTCAGGTGGTATTCGAACCCACGTCTCAACCTATTCGGGGCTGTGCACCAAACACTATGTTACTGAGACGACCATTTTCGAACCCCTAGCACCTTCCTTAAGGCCGATGGTGTTTTTCAAATAATTTTCTTTCAATTTTTAATGAATAATTTACTTAGATTAAATTATTTAATTATTTATTTAAATTATTCATTTATTCAAATTAATTATTTATTGTTAATTGTTGATTGTAAATGCTTTCAGCTTAACTGGTGCAATGCCGAATCCGGCTCACCGGCTCAACCCGTTATTACGGGTGAGTGCTGGGGGTATAAAGCCTTCGGGCTTAAGGAATGTGCTATGGATTCGCAAATGGTCGTCTCGTAGCATAGTGATTAGTGCACAACCCGGATAGATTGAGACGCGGGTTCGAATCCCGCCTAGGATGCCATTTTTGCGGTAATCTTAGCACCATCGTTGCACCATCCTATTCCAGTACATACAGTAGCGGTCAAAAAGATATGTCACTTTTCATTTTTATGCACAAATAGCTCAAATTGGAAAGAATGTGATAATAATCGACAGTTCTGATGACTCTATTCGAAAATATATCGAAACATACTGGTGTTGCAGATTCTATGATTTTTAAAAATATTTTAATGTGATTTTCATATGCTATTTTCAACGGAAAGCGTACGTATAGTATTGAAAGTACCATAAATGTACTATAAACCTTGGAACAATGGAGCCAATTTCTCTTGAACTTATTCAAATATAACAATTTACGCAATCTCAAATTTAAATGAATGTTTCTAACAAAGTAAGAGGCCAGTCTCGAAACAAAAACAAGCACCTCAAAGAGAAAATCATTTCTACAACATAGTTGAATTCGTCATACTTAAGTTGAAAAATTAGAAAGATCTAGAATTTTGTTTGAAACTGATCGTAAAATTTGACCTCTTTTTGACCACCGAAATGTTTGCTCAGAAAAATCTATAATTTTGTGGCGATCCGAATCAAACGCTTGTAACACGTTACAATAACTGGACTATGCTCTGTCAGAATACCATCTCAGATTTAACCTGCGCTCAGCGATTTTCGAGGTATTTTCGTTTAAAGCAGCATATGAAAATCACCATAAAATATTTTTAAAAGACACAGAATTCGCAACACCGGTACGTTTCGACATATTTTTAAATAGAGTCGTCAGAACTATCGATTGTTATCAGATTTTTTTTGATTTGAGGTATGTGTGCATAAAAATGAAAAGTGACATATCTTTTTGACCGCTACTGCATTTATAACATTAACTCGCAGAAAGCGGTAATAGAAAATGAAAAAAAACTGGAATAGAGGATCAGACTTTCAAGGTTTAAACATTTAGTACTTACCTAGTGTTGGTGCTGGAAAAGAGCATGTGGTGGGGCTGTTCGCCGTATGCTTGGTGTCCTCCTCCAAAGGGTTGACTCTCGCGACGCGCGCGTATCCCCGCCATCGCCGACCGTGCGCGGAACCGACCCGCCGCGGAACTCGATTTCGTACTGTAACAGAAACAATCAATCAATCGATTTCAATCGGGCTCAAATGGGATCTCGATCAACTTCAACACAATGTCAATCGTATATCAAGCCGAGATATGATCATGAGGTGGTTGCGCATCAGGAGAGGAGTAGCATACGCGTATTTCAGAGGAGGATGATTTGGAATGGTGCAGAGCAAAGTGGATGGGGCTGGGTTACCAAAGATCAATCACTGATCATTTACTCCTACTGTACGTTTGTCTGGCCAATGAATTAACGTTTCTTCTTCCTCCTCTTCTTGAAGTTTTCCGTGACCACTAGTTTTTTCGAACCGTGTTAATAGAACATCTTCTGCATTGTGGGCCTTAGCAGCTCTACGAACATTTGAAAATTATTTCGAACCATTACATCTAAGGCGCGTAACCCAACGCAATGTGCGTAACAAGTTCAAAACACAACGTAATTTCCGCCCATTGAAAAAATTCCTTATGTCTAGGGGTAAACTCTTAAAAGGATTATAGTAAACCTTCTCACACTGCACGCCAGGTATACCTTACTACCTACGTTTTTAGCTATTCAGAGACTTGAATACAGTTCGTGGTTAGTATTTACCAGACGATGAAGTAAAGATAAAGGTAAAGAGGTCGGCCTTGATCAGTCCCCTAAGTATGCGCCACGCGTTCGTCTCCCATTCGGAATCGTAGAGGTCCGGTGAATGCGTCTTCGGTCGACGCAACAACTCGCGGGGGTCTCCCGCTATACCAACTCAGTGTCTTTACTTGCCCAAACAAGTCTGATTTCAATTTACCTGACCTCGGAGGGATGGAAGGCTTGGTTAGCCCGCGCGGGGATAGATCGCTCGACCGTTCAAGTGTCAGCAGCGCCTCCTACCACTGCGCCACGCGTGCCCTCATGCGAGGAGACTGTCTTCAATCTTGAAAGTGTGATCTGGTGAAAGCGAGCATTGAGCAAACGTTCCATTGAGCACCAATTCACACGGAAGAGAGCTGTACCTGCTATCCCAGTGACTACCGCAATTACCGGCTACCTAATACTACTTAGAATGCTTGGAGGCAAAATTCATTTTTTGAAATTTTCGTCGATGCCGGCATCGGGTGCAATGTTCGCAATTTCGGCACTCTTGCGGGCTCGAAAGTGCACCTTCTGCACCTCTACACCGGTTAATAAATGGGATGCAATAAATGTAAAACGAAACTGGTTTACCTAAGAAAGGTGAAGGGTAAATGGGAACGATTTCTGAAGTTGGAAGGAAGTGAATGAAAGTGCAAGCTCATTGTTCAGACGGGCAGATGCAATCCGTTTGACGTTTGAAGAAGAACATATAAACGACCAAAGCAACACCTGACAACTCGAGAATATCCGCCAAAAGTCAAAAACACCTGAAGCTTACCTGTCCGAGTTCGGAACGAGGATGCAGGAGAGTAGGACAAAAAGAGGTGGAAGACTTTTTTCTCTTCCTTTTGCCACTTTCTTTGTGATTCAATCGTTCCGGAATCGGACAGTGAGCTTTGCGGAACGCGGAAGATCGTTACTCTTTGTACGGATGACGATCTCCGCATTCCGCAAAGCTTACTTTGAGCTGATATCTAGCGGATTTCCATCGAATAGCCAATGCAAAATGAGATTCCGCAAGACATCAGCTCATGTGTAAAGAAAAAATTATGCAGCATTTCTCAACTCACTTCTCCACCTTATCGAACTGAAAATCTTTAAAAATTTTTCAAGTCAAATCCACCAGACAACGAGTTTAGCTAGTTTTCTAGAAAGAAAAACAATGAGGATTACCTTCGTAGCACAGACAAACGACGAAGTGACCAGTTTGGCGATCTCGTTCATCAGGTTCTTCGTTTCCTGGATTACGGAGTCCACCTGGAATGGTGCCACTTAAAAATTCATCCATTTGGTAGAAAATAGACAGGTGTAAGGTAAAGGTAAAGGTGCCCTCGTGGGTTGATTAGTCCCCTAAGAACGCGCCACGCACCCGCCTCCCATTCAGAAGAGTAGAGGGACGGTGGATACGTATTGACTTGCGGGGGTTAGCCGCTATAGCAAGTCAGTGACTTTACCTTCCCTTCCTGGTAACAATTTTCCCGACCTCGGAGAGATGGAAGGCTCTATAACCTGGGCCGGGATCGATCGTTTGGCCCTGCGGGTGTTAGAAGCGCCTCTCACAACTGCACCACGCGGTCCCCACCAAAAATAGGAAAAAGATTAGAAAAATCAACAAACCTTCCCAAAGGTGGCCGACTTGCCAACCGTTGGACTTTTCACGAGCACTTGCAACTGTTGACAATGGACAGGAATTCGTTCGAGAATTGCAGACAACTCGCTCTTTTCTGCAGAACCGGGGACCTGGAAATAACGAGAAAATTTTTGAAAAATCTGGAAAAAAAAACTTCAAAGACTAGCAAAAACACAGAAAATATACCTCATAACTGAATTCTCTAACAGTTTTGTACATTTTATTCGCCTGTTCGGCAAAGAACTCTGCCTGAGTGAACAGATCGTGGGTGGTCTTCAGCGGACCGTCACCTCTAGTGAACAGGTACATGTTGTACGCCATTGATGACATGGCCTGAACGTTTTTACATTAATATTGGAATAAAAGATATTCCATAAATTATTTAAAAACTAGGAGTGAAAATGGCCCACCTTTGCACGCTTTACAATATCGTTTTCAGCATACTCGTCCCATTTTTCCGCTTCGGCGTCCACTTCCGATGTGAGCAGCTTCATCTCCAAACCGACCTTGGCCATTTTTTGTTGATCCTGAATTTTTAGAACGTTCAGAATGTAGATGCACGAATGCAGAATCTCGAATAGAAGGAAATTTAGTCAAATCATATGTTATTTTGAGAATAATGGAAAAATTTGTAGAAAAGCAGTCCTCAATTCTTCAATTTTTTGTGCCAATCTTCAATTCTTACCTCAATGTCAAGCGTGATCGGCTTAGACGGCTTCGATGTGGTTCCATGCTTCTGAAAGTGGTTCGTAACGAGGTGAATATTAAGCGAAGAAAATGTAAAAGCCTGATATTTATTTATTTATTGAATACGAATACGCCACAAGGCGTACCATCACAAGTGAGGTTTAAAAGTGAATCAAAAGGAGCAGAAGGCGAGAGGTCCTCATATTAACATATTCTTGGCAATGTTCTTGGTATCCTTGGAAGTGGTACATAGTTTTGGCGATGCAGGTAAATCAATACTGAACCCGTTGAATTCTCGGTTACTGGTTTTTGAATAAGGGTCAAAACGGGGTAAAAAAACCTTTTTTGGATCTTATGCTTCCAAAACTACAGCACACCCTCGAAGCACCATAAACTAGTCAGCTAGGGGTAATTGTTGGTGCTTTGGCCAGTTCTGAAGTTATAGATTACCATTAGCTCCGTTTGGTGCTTTGAATAACTATGACTATTCGATCTGATATCGTATAGACGTGTCTCTAGGCTCGAATCCCTCTTTGAACCGAAAAACATCCCCATTTTGCCTTAGGGCGTCTAAGGGGGAGGCTGGATAGATTATTTTTTGCACCTTCACGCACCTCTGGGCATAAAAATGTAATCAGCTCAACTTCTGCTGTCCCTGATCCCCGTACCACTTCCAATGAGTGAGGTTTTCGATCAGTGTCTCGTAACTCCAGTCGGCCAGAAAAAAAAACAGTAGGTCAACAATGGTTCTCTGTTGTAAGTCTAGCATCTCAATACCCAGATGGGCCAACAATAAGACGAGGGTTTGAGCCCTGTCTGAGACGCGATTTTTGCCAGAAACCTGTGATAGCGCCGAAGTACGTACATGTAAGGTGATCGGATATGGGTATCTTTATCCTACTACGGTGAGGTTATTGACGCAGGCGAGCTCGGAATTGAATTTTCACTCAAAACATGGGCTGAGATGTATGGGTGACTCGTGAGAAAGAAAAAGCCGCTAGAAAATTCATCAATTACAACCTGATCTCCAAGGAAGGAAACTATTCAGAATCATCCTTCAGTCGATTTCTGGCTCTAGATGTTCCACAAAATTCACCTCAATATTGTACAAAAATCAGTAGAAACCCACTCATTATTAGACATCATGCATAGATCAGGTTTATCAGGCACACACACCGACAGTGCACTACACTATAACATGCAAACATAAGAAAACACAATAAATAAATGCAATCGATACCTGTGATAAAAAATACTGAAGAAGACACTTTTTATTGAGAAGTGGCACTGTAAAGGCATTTCAACGATATGCTAGCTATTGCGAGGCTATCATAGGTAAAGGGTAATGGTACGAGGCTATCAAATTAGAAAAAATTATCAGAAGTTGAAAGTACGCGGTTAGTGAGTGGAAAAGTGAAAAAAAGCTGACAGAGATTTAAGCAGTTGTAAGGCCATAATTGAGTGAATAGTTTTCAGATGAACTTATTGAGAGGAAACTCCTCCACCACGCTCGGAAAGGAAGCAAAAAACTTACTTTTGACTTGGAAAATTATGGCAACTTAATTAATTCGAGAAAAGATTCTGATTGAAAGAATTATTACGCTAGGCTTAACTGCGAAAAATACTTTCAAAACTGAAAAGGAGGTTTGGTCCCATTTCCATTTGTACGTATCCATCTCGAAAAATATGGAAGCGAAATCTGTCTCATCTATGATATGATGGTGGGCTTTTAATTAATAACTCACTTCGATTTTTCCTATCTTTCTTTTCATTTATAAATCTTTTTTTTAAATTTCAAAAACTTCAATTCTTCCAAAACTATCTTAAGGGCACAATTATTCATCATATCCTTGTTCCAGAAGTGAGCTCAGTGAACTAACGGAGGGTCGAGCCAAAATTGTTTCAAAGGTTCTCAACCAATAATGGAGCACAAAAACAAAAACAACAAAATGAAAATTAAAACGAAAACCAAATCCACAATAGCACAACACCCGCAAGCAACAGCTCCAACACACGCACACCAAATCCTATCCATGCAGGGGAGCACTTCTTAGATCGTCGAGGATCAAGCTGATCCGATACTCGAACGCTTTTCGATCCTCACTGGTGCCGGAGGCGGCCGAGCTGAGCTCATCACCACCCTGTGACATGATAGCCGCAACTGGAGGACCACCACCACCAGTGGCTACCACAGTGGTGGTGGCCATACCCTGGCGGTCACCACGATTTTCACGATTGTCGATGGAAGCGCTGGAGGTGGAGTCGTCCGAATCGCAGATGAGACGAGTCACCGTCTGCGATTCGAACGAACGATTCAGAATTCGGAGAGGGACTTCGCGTGCGTTTCTGAATCGCTGCATGGACGAGGTCTGCGAGGGGACAAGATCGTGCGATCTTCTGAACGACGGCAACGACGACGACGAATCGCTACTGCTCACCCCTGGTCGAGGAAGTGACATATAGGCCTGCTTTTCGGCTGCAACGCGACCACAGGCAGCCGAGTCCGACTCCTTGGCGAGACGGGACAGATCGTTTACCTGAAAGAACCGTGATTTTTGAAACGAAGCTTTCTTGAAGAAAATGAAATTTCTCGGAATTCTAGTTCTAATAATGTTTCCGAAAGTTGTTGTAGTAATGGTTTGTGTTTTACAAATACATTGCATAACAAATCAGTGTAATAAAAAATTGCGAAAAACTCCAGGTACAGCGCAAGTCCAGTCTAGGCATCAAATAAGAGAATACTATAGTGGAAATGTGTCAGCAAAAAAGGATGATCGCTCAAATATCGATCCAATCAGCATAGCAAATTGAATAACAACTAAGAACTAAAAAATTAAGTAAAAAAAATTATCCATAAAACTCACCGATTGACTCCATGTATCACAGAACACCTCCAAGTTCTCTCGAGCGATACGGCTAGACGGATGTTGACACAGAGTCCGACCGGATAGTAAGGTCTAAAAAGCAATTTAAGCATTGAGTACGACTAGGGATAGACAAGTACTAAATACGAAGACATAGGGGAGGAAGATACTAATGAACAAGCCAAACACTAAATAAAAAACAAACCAGAGGTGCCAAGGCTCGCATATTTCGCTCGCAGTGTCCAGTGTTCACATGCAGGGCGTCCGTCAGTGATATATGATGGAGGAGTCGACATACCTAAATAAATATAATTTAAATAACAGTTGCTAAAAATCATCGTAAAAGCAGATTATAGGATAGTGCCAGAGCAGAAGCCAAAAGAATGCTACAGAAATATCCGGACTTGAATTGAAGGTGAAGGGGGAGCTGTTCTTACGATTAGGTAGGTATTTTAGGACAGATGTTCATCGACAATTCACAGCGAAACAACTATCTTCTTCTCATGATTATCAAGAGCAAAAAAACCGAGTGGTGTAGTGGTAAGAGGCGCTACTAACATCCGCACGGTCAACCGATCGATCCCCGTCCAGGCTAACCAAGTCGTCCATCGATTCGTGGTCGGGTAAATTGATACCACACTTGTATGGGAAGGCAATAAGACTGACTTGGTACAACGGTTGGCCCTCGCAAGTCATTACATAATCCAAATACGCATTCAACACGCCCCTACGATTTCGAATGAAACCCGAATGCATAGCGCGTCCTCATGAGACCGATCAACTTCGACCACACTACCCTTAACCTTTACTTCTCAAGGCCGACACGGATCACAAAGGTGTACTAAAAGGTGGTAAAAATTGATCGAGAACGGCTGGACTCAGAATCTCATGAATTCGAACCCAACAAGAACGAAATGAAAAAAACACAAAAAGTGATACAAAATTTCCTGAAAACTCGAATTTAAATACTGACTTCTTGCATGTGCTCGGAATGTTCCCTAAACTTCTCCATGTATCTCTCCACACCATCAATATCACCAGCAACGGCACACGCCTTGATCGATGACAGCAGCACCTGATCCTCGTTTGCTCGCAGGACCTCGGAGATCTACAATTTTGAAATTTAATGCACTTGATTAAATCACAACAAAAATTACTATTTGCCCACGTGTTCCATGGCAACGATTTGCAACTGCTTGCTGAGGTCCTTCAGTCTCCTGTTCAACCGCTCCACAGTTACATCAATACCATCAGAGCGTAGCTGATCGGATGAGTCGTCCTAAAAGTTTTCTTTTATTTATTTATTCTTATAGAAAGCAAAAACAACAGCAGAAAGAACTAGCCTCCGGTTGGATCAGATTCGTCATCTCAAACCGACATTCTTCCAAAAAATCCAGAATTTGTTCACGATGATGATGAGGAGTGTATGCGGAGTCCGTGAAATCCTAAAAAAACATGATCAGTGTGATTTGCTTTTTTCTTTCACTTATGAAAAACAGGCCAGCTGACCCTTATCCAAAAACTAAAATTTAACAAAAAAATACAATAACAAGGTAAGAAATCACTGACTTGCGTCATTTCACAGAGGGCATCGAGCGCACCGATGAGTCGTTCTCTGACTCCTACGCCTACCCGCGACGTCATTCTGACCATCTCCAGCATCTCCTAAAATTACAAACCAAATAATTGAAGATGCAAAAAATTGACTACCGTGACCCTATCCTCCATCAGACGCAGTTTTTGGGGAGTTCGAGGTCAGATAAATTCACTTTTCCAAGAGAAGAAATTTCACCTATTCCGCCGATAACTGTTTTTCGAGGGACCTTTATACAACCCTGGAAATAAACAAATAAACAAGAACTCACAGTTAACTGCTTAATGGCAGCATTGGCTGTGAGCTGGATCCCTATATCAAGCGGTTCTTCACTGGTGGTTTGCACAAATCGCGCTGGATCCACCGGCACAACCCCGTCACTTACACAGATAGCGATCAGTTGGAGAGCTGTACGGATCTGAAGATCATATGGAATATTCATTTACTCATTTATTTATTTGCTCATTTATATACAGTATCGGACGTACCGGAATGATGAAATGGCGCCAGCGGCGCTTCCTTGCGCAGAAACTGCTGGTTTCCTATATTTTCTTTAAAATTCGTTTATTCTTGAGAATAAGCGTGTATTTGGACTCAGCTGCTCGAGCTTTTTCTTTCCATATACAAATTTTTGATATTTGTAAACCTATATACAAGCAATTTCTTGACACCTCGATTTTCGGTCCCTTTCCCCTTCGATTCCTCGTCTGACGACTCATTACTCGACTCGACTCCCTTAATGGCCCGGGCTACCACGCGGGGACCCCTGTTGGGCATGTGGCGTGAGCGAACTATGTTAGATTCTGTCCGGGTCACCACGCGTGGACCCCAAAACCGACACCTTTCGACGCAAGAAAGCGCCGCTGGCGCCGTTTTATCGTTGCGGCACGTCCGGTACTGTACTTTACATGGTAGCCTGGTCGATGATCTTTGCAAGGTCAAAAAAGCATGGGAAACCGTCGACGCAGAGGATAAAATAATAAAATGCTGAATGACAAAATAGAGCAGATTACTCTGTGCAAGTAGTTCAGTAATGAGTATAAAATAAAGGGTTGGGTAAAAATGAATTTTAAAAAAAAATCGAAAGCCCACCTGGTCGAATACGCCATCCCTACACTGCAGAGCGCTTTCCGATTCCGGGTGTCGTAACAGAGTCTTCGACGAGGTTAACAGCAGCATGGTGTGCCGTTCGAGAGCCGCTCGAGCCACTCCCATTTGGGCTCGTCGTTTATCACTCTTCAAATCGTGCTGCCTATAAAAGTTATGGTTTTATAAAGAAGGAAACTTCCGGAGACCCTGACAGATGTAGTAGATACTGATCTGTTAATAAATGCTTGATTTGCCGCATTCTGATTTTTTTAAATTTGATTTCATATCGTTATTTCATTTTTCGAATAATTCGCTCGACTGCGAGTACACCTGTATAGTCTAGACATTAATTGAACTGAATATATAAAAACTGGACTTCTACCTATCGCCTGATCGATGGGCGAGATCCACCATTTCTCCACCGAACTCGGCGAAGATCTTCACAAATTCGGTAAACGAGCGACAGACCTCGAGCCGAGAAAGCGAATACGCGACCTAAAACAAAGCGATGTTCTGTAGCAATCCCTTGGTCAGGAATGAAAATTTGCTGAAGTAATACAGCCAAAAAACGAGAATGAGAAAGAAAGTGTGAATGTAAAGTGTCGTGTACCAATTTACCCAACGTTGCAGGTATCGAAGGATTAGTTACAGGGTGGCGAATAAATACGGGCGCGTGAAATTCGATTCAATTTTTGCAATGCTATGGACCTTTGAACTTACTTTTTTTCTCTAAATATTTAGGTGACACTTCTTATTCGAGGTGTATGAAAGAAATTTGTTTCCCAAACTAAAGCAAGGAAATATTCAAGTTGTAACGCGATTGCCCAGGAACCTCAGAGCGGCATGGTGCGCTCGCTGATTATTTCGCGGCTCGGAGCTCCTCAGAGAAACGTGTAGAAGACTGACAAGCACCGATTGTAAGAAGGACATGCCTCACCCAATCCACGGAGGTAACCCAATCGGACGGTGAACACACTAGTGAGGCATGGAATTATTTAAAAAAAAATGACGGCCGGAATTGATGATGTATGTAGGCTTGAATAAGATGATCAAGCAGCTCCACCTTTCTTGCAAATCGGTTCGGTTAATAGTAGAAGAAGTGCTTGGGCTCAGTAGTTATCATATGTGAAAGACCGAAGTCCTCACCGAACAAGTGGAGTAAAATCGGAATAAAAAACGCAAGAATTTGGGGTAATTTCTCAGGGTGCGCCGCAGCAAGGGCGTCCAATGGCTTAAAATTAAAATTTTTGCCGATGAATTGCCTGGAAACTTTCAGAATCACTACCATCTTATCAGCACAATCCCCTCGTGCAATAACAACCAAAGAACTAATGCAGAAAGTGTGCTTCTTGAATCCTCTATGTTTTAGAACAGTGTCGGTGATCTGGGCAGGACTGTTTTCATTTTATCGATGAAAATGGTGGTAAATCATGCTGAGCTCTATCAGCATTATTTTCGCACAGAAGCTACGCTGCCCCTGAATCAAAAACGTGCCTAATAGTTCCATCGGTGGGGCTGCGCTTTGCTTCATAGAGCCAAAACAAGAATGCGCTTCCTGTGGCTGGAATCAGCCCTTCTCCAACGAAGGATTTATGGCCTTCGAATAGCTCGATCCTGAATCCGTTCAAGCTCACCGTCGAATATGTTTCGGGAGAATATCTTAGGAATCTACAACAAGAAATTCGTATCGTTTCGGTGAGGCCTTTCCGAAATATGAAGCAATATAGGCGTCATGTACTTGCGGCGCACCACCCACTTGATGAATGAAGAAATTGAAGCCGATATGAAAGCTTACGGCAAGTACTTCGAAAAGGCTCCATAATTATGGAATGCCATGTTTTACTCTTCCATATAAATATATATTTGTTCGAATATTCTTAGGCGAAAAAGAAAGTTATAACACTTTGCGTGGCGCACGTATTTATGTATTCGCCACCCTGTAGTCCAGACGATCTACTACCATAGGTATTGAGGCGCAAACACCGCGACCCAGGCGGGATTCAAACCTGCGCGCGAATTTTGTACTTTCCCAGCTACAGCACGAGCGAGCCGCTCATCTTCTTGACCCAGTTTTGCCACACTGCGCTACCTCACAAAAAAAAACCAAGTTTTTATTAAAGTCTTACTTTGTCCTCAGCCCGCAGAATGTGCTTCACCAGTACCCGATCGGCCAGCAGCAGCACTCTGGTGACACTGCTCAGTAGTTGCCGGCTGGCTCGTACCAGAACACTCTTATCCAACAGGGGAACATCCGGAGCATCGGTCGAACAACACGACAGATTTGCAATGGAAGCTCCTGAAAACCGAATGATTAACAATCTTACACAATTTGAACTTTCATCAATTCCTCATAAATCAACAACTTCAAAATCCGTCATAAATCACTGGAAAAACTGAACAGCAGATTAAACAAAAGCTTTCGGCGAGCATCTATCACTGGTCTTTTGCTAGTCGAGGCGAATCTTTACACTTAACACATTGACGACAATACGACCCACCCGTGGGTCGTACGTTGTCTGCCGTATGGGACAATACGACCCACCGGTGGGTCGTACTCTTTCGAAGTGTCGTTTTCTCCGACTCTTGGCAAACTCCCAATTTTTTTTGTAACGAGCGTATTACAAATATCCCAAAGGTGCTGCAGACATCGTGGTTCAATGAAATGTTTTTCCAAAGCACATTTATTTACATTGAAAACAAAACTACTTCGGCACTAATCGAGGGATTTCGCCTTTCGGATTCCGTCTAGGAAACATTTAATGGCCAACCGTTGTCGAACGTCATCTCTAAGGGTTGTCTAGGGCGCTAAATACAATGGTGATCTCCGTTTTCCGAATCACGGCCGAAAACGAGCCACTTCGTAAACAAAGGTGGTCCAATTCAATCAATGCCACCGATTTGATCTCTGCTACGTTGAAATTCGACCATAAAGGCAATCGAGAGCGCTGAACACCGTTGTAATGTCCATTTATATGGTACGGAAACGTATCACATCGAAAAAACCATTTCCTGTGACAATTTGACCTACCCGTGCGGCGTTTTTGCAGCGGGCAAAACGCGCGTTTGTCTCACGCGCGCGAAAACGGAAAATAGGCGCTGTCGTCAATGTGTTAACGAGCACCACCGACTACACGGGGCGCCAAATAGCTTTAGGTGTCATCTAACGAGGCTGAATTCTTCACCAGACATCTTGGAAAAACGGCGAAAACATGTGGAAAAAATTTAACGACCAAAACCCGTCGTAACAAACCGGCCAGACGCGCTTCGTGACAAGCATCGTACATCTCCGGTTGGATGTCTGGATTCTCATCCGCGATCGTCTCCCCAACGGCCACAAATCGCTCTATAGCCGCTTCAACGGCACTACCGACCTTTAAACGCATAAATACTAAATAATTTTGAGGAAAAAAACGAGAAAAAATAAGAAAAAAGATGAAACCACACCTTCAGAGCTGCCCGAATAGCTCTTTCCGATTTCGGCTTTCCGTTAAGAAGGTACGATTCTTTGAAATTCACGAGGGTGGTGATCTGCAAAACATGCAATAGTTGTTTCGCTAATAAATAGTTAATAATATAAAAATAATACAAATAGTTAATTAGATAAAATCAACCAAAATAGAAAGGATCAAAAACCCAAAGAATAATCTAACAAATTGTATAAATCGTTAAAATTAGCTTAATATAGAGCAAAAAAAGTAAAAAGAAAAAAGGTGAAAAGAGTAAAACACCCCTCCACCAAACTGCCTATTTCTCAGGAATCACTACAATCAAATTGAAATCAAGAAAAAATCTGATCATAGCACAGAACAGGTGTAAACACTAAACCCAATCTGTTGCACAATCACCGTCAGCCGATCACAGGGGGAACAAATATGTCGATCCTCATGAATCAAAATGACGCCAAATTCGAGCTGAGCATTTGTAACGCCAAGTAACCTACCATGGCTACGGAGCTATTCATGCGTACAACATTCGTATTCAAACTATTAGACATCGATCTCACTATTTTCTTCGATTACTCAGATCCCAGGTGGACGAAGTGGAACAGCAGGAAGTGTTTTTCTCACCAAAACAGCATTATCCAAATGCATCCGACCCAAAAACGAAAAACACGTGCATATACACAACACTGCAATAGTCACATCACGCCACGTAACCAGGTTCTGCTCGTGCTCAAAAGCTTTTTTTATTTTTTTATCATTTATCTTTCAATCGGTAAGACGCACTTGGTGCAGTGGTCAGAAGCGCTACTGAAATCCGCACGGTCGAGTGTTCGATCCTTGCCCGGGTTGGCTACCAAGCCTTCGATCCCTTCCGGGTTGGGTAAATTGGTACCAGACTTTTTTGGGAAGGTAAAGACGCTGACTTGGTAGAGCGACTGACCCCCGCAAGTCATAGTATAAGCCAAATACGTAGTCACCATGCGTCTACGATTCTGAGACGAAAACGAATGCACGGCGAGTCTTCAGGAGCCTGATCAACGTCCATACCTCTCCCTTTTTGCCTTCACCTTCATATTTGAATCGCCTTTTCGTTTCCATTCGTTTGGAGCTTTACAATAAACTCGAAAACTTCTAGACTTCCACCCGAGGTTAATAGAGTCCTCTTTTCTATCCGCCAAGAATTTCACAACAGGCTCGAAAATGATAAAGTATCTGGGATTAATTTCCCGGATTGCTTCCTTCCCCGGGCGTCTTCTGCTCACAGCACCAACGGTATGATATTGAAATGAGAGAAATAATAGCTGGTCGATCGCAAAGGGAATGGCTCATAAAGCTATAAAAAAAGAGAATATAAAGATAAGGGAATATAAAGCTATCAGCCCCTCACAACCGTTCAAAAAGGTTATGGACGACAACGGAAGCAGTAATTACCTACCTGCGATACAAGAGGCACCAACGTATGCTCGATCGACTTCGTCTTGATTTCCAAATTTCTCGCGTCCAAACCGAAACTCGTCCCGCCGGCCACCGCACCGTGATCCCCCGCAGGGGCACGTGCCAAAGACATGTCTGGAAATTGGATATTAAATCGAAAATAAAAACGAGAGAAAAAACACGAGAATATGGAGAACGACGCAAACATTTTAACAACGAAGCAGACTTTTTCGGAGTAGGACGCAGAGCAAATGACTCGGAAAAGAGAAAATTTGATTCAGGCCCTGATAATCAGAGAGGCTGCGGCGCGAAAACATCCAACGATCACAAAAACAAAATTTTAAACGCAACATTGCCCGACTAAAGAAAGGGGAGAAATAGAAGATGAAACACTATCATCAAGTGTTCGATTTGAACAAAAGAGGTGCAATTAAGTATAACAAACATAATTGTAATATTTATTGGAAAACTGGGCAATTATGAAGGTGTCGAAAACGAGAGATGTTCCAGCACATCACGAAAAATGTGGTGCATCGACAGTAAACAAGTAATACCATAGATGACGCCGATCAGTCCTCTGAAGGCGCGCCACGCACTCGCCTTCCATACAGAAACGTAAAGACTAGGTGGATGCAAATGTGGGATTAACAATGACTCATGGGACCATAGCTGTTCAAGTCAGTGACCTACATACACCTTCCTAGACAAGTCTGCTACCAATTTATCCAAACCCGGAGGGACAGAAGCCTTGGTTACCTCGGGCGAGGATCGATCGCACAACGGTGCGGGTGGAAGTAACGGCTCTGCAATAGAGAGATTTTCAAATTATTAGAAAAGTACTGAGAAGTTTATTTATTTATTTATTGTAGACACGTATGTTTCCACACGTGTAGAAAAAACCAGGCGAGTTGGCTTCATGTGCGGGGACCTAGCCGTCTCTACACACCTTTTCGAGTTGTCTAACGATCGATCGATCTTCAAAGTATTGAAAATCTTAATCGATCCTCAGTAAACGAGCTGAACCAACTATGGAAGTTCTAAGAAACCGTTACTATAATAGTATGTGATGTGCATGGAGCGGGGATAAGAGGCGCCACTCCCATACGTACCGTGGAGTGATCAATCCTCTCCAAGGCTAACCACCTTTTTCTCCACTCTGAGATGATTGACATCAGACTTGTATTAGGGTGAGCGGAAAGTTTTGAAAAAAATTGTGTGTACTATTTCAAACAAATTTTACTCTCTATTACGTAGTGTTTGCATCATGGTTTGTGTACTAAATTAGGCGGGAAAGTCAGCCTATACCACAATCGATCAGTCAACATTCCTTATTGTTCCTGTCACTTATTGCGCTTCTGCAAAGAATGTCGCACCGTTCCGGCTATCGACGCCTACTACTTCACTGCTACCGTTCTGGCCGCTCGGCAACCGAAGCCCAACGGGAATTGTCGTCGTCAATGGGCTTAGATGCCCCTTCTCTTGTGACGTGTTACAGATGGTTCAAGCGCTTTGACGAAGGTGACTTTTCAATGGAAGAATCACCTCGTTCAGGACGACCCCGCTCCTCCAATTTCGACACCGTACTGGCTTGTGTACGGGACAATCCGATGCAAAGTCTCAGAGAAATGGTGAGATCTACGAGCACTCCTTACTCCACTATCCGAAGTATTCTCACTAATCACGGCTATGGAGCTAAACGCCCTGGACTGGTCATGAGGTCCCTCACCGATGCTCACCGCCGAAACTGAGTAAAGATCTGCCAAGAACTCCTCGGTCGTGAAAGAACGACAGCCTGGACCAAGTTCATCGTTGCGCAGGATGAAAAGTGGATATCTTACGAGAATCCAGAGAGAAAGTTGCAGTGGCTCGCACCGGATCAGAAGCCAGTGCCGGTTCCTAAACGACTCGAACACTGCAGAAAGGAGCTGCTCTCTTTTTTCTTTTCCGGAGACGGTTTCGTTCACTACGAAATCCTGCCGGAAGGTGAGACTGTAACCTCCGAGGTGTTCTGCAGACAGCTGCGAGAGATGGCGTCCCAACTCCCTCAATCGTCGTTTCACCGTGGAAGAGTCTACATCATAATGGATAACGCCAGACCCACCACGCAAGGCGACACGGGACGAGCTGAAGAGACTTTGTATAACATGGCTACCACACACACCGTATTCGCCGGATCTCAGTCCATGTGATTACCACGCACTCAGGAGTCTGCAAGCCTTTTGTGCTGGCAAAACTTTTCATAACCGAGAGGACGTCAGACGTGCAGTGGACGAATGGATCACATCACGATCCCCTTCCTTCTGGCAAGATTTCATCGCAGCTCTGCCTGATTGCTGGAGGAAGGTTGTGGCTACCGATGGCCAGTACTGCAAATTGTGATCTGTCCTTTACTTTGTTGTTATTTTTCGTTGAATGAAGATAGCACATTTTTTTAAAACTTTCCGCTCACCCTAATATAAAAAGTGGAGACACTGACTTGTACACAGTGAGGCCGGCCTCAAGAGTTACTGTAAAGGCCTCTACAATTCCGAGTGGAGGGCGAGTGCATGGCGCATACTCGGGGGACCTACCAATGTTGATCATTTTACTCTTTATCGGTATTACCGAACGAAACTGATTGTGAGACTGAACTGATTGTGAGAAAGGAGAACTATTGAACGAGTTCTTCCAAGAAATTATCAGGAAGGGTAACTTTGATAATAAAATTTGGAAATTTTCACGATGAATCCTGTTCAGCAAACGAATGATAGGCTAGAAAGCGAGTTCCTATCAAAATTCAGTCAGATGAAAACGAGCTGGACGTTTATCTTATCAAGCTCTTTTAAAGTTTCCAGCCAACCCAACACTATAAATCGTTCAGGTGATTCACACCATCGCCGCCGCACCGGCAAAAAAATGCTCGAAGGAATTCGAAAATCGCGAAAGACAATAAACAATCATTAGAAAAATCAATAGCTTCCTTGTCCCCACCAAGACGGGGAGAGACAAGTGAAGCTAATCCTTTACATAACAATGACAGCTCAGCGGTAATGAAAGGATCGGCGAGCTGCGACGAGAATCAGCCAGAAAATTCCGGTTGTTTTGATGATACGTTACGCTTGTAAACTAGGTGATCGACTAGAAGAAGTGATTAAACCAGAGAAAATCGATTCGGCCGGAACGAACCAGACGGTTGAGCGGCGGCGAACCGACGGAGAGAGAGCGAAGAAGATCTTTCATTTCATCCTGATATGCGGCGATTATGCGGCAACACTACGGAAATTACACTTGGGTGCAGTGATGTAACAAGCATTTGCACCTGAGTCTGAGCACCGCTCATCTGGCAATCGTTAAGCAGGTGTCCGTGGGGGAACCAGACACCTATATCCTGTCTCTTCAGAACCTGTACTCCGCTCTTCTCATCGTAATCCACGCTGTAGCTGAAGAACGACCATGTTTACGAGATAATAAAAAATGCTCAAAATATCGAACCATTACAACGACCAATAGAATACATAATTGGCAATTACCAATAAACTTGAGCGTCCGCGTGGTGCACTGGTAAGAGGCGCTACTGGCACCCGCACTGTCGTTGTAATGGTTCGATATCGATCACCGCCCGTGCTAAGCAAGCCTTCCATCCCTTCGGAGTCGTGTAAACTGGCACCAGACTAGTCCGAGAAGGTAAAATCGCTGACTTAGTATAGCGGCTGGTCCCCACAAGTCATTATATAGGGCAAATACTCGAAACACTGTGCTTCTACGATTCAGAGTGAAAGACGAATGCGTGGCGCGCCCTTTGAGTGCTGATCATCCTCGAACATTTTACCTTAACCTTTAACTCAAGTCTACTTATTTTTTATCAAAATTTCGCCATCTATACACTCTCGTTCCCCGAATCTGGCACTCCTATCGAACTGATAATTTGCAAATCAGGGCCGTGAAGAGGTCTAGCCCAGCTCCAATATCGGAAAAGGGAGCGGTAGCGCAATATCACAGTGGTTTTGTTGATCATATTCTATACTTTTTACAGGAACACGAATATCACCTCCTGGACGAAGCGCAGCAGAAAAACAAGGCGATTTGCGTCAGAGATGCTGCCGGACGAGCGCATCCACACCATTCTAATAGTCAACGAGGCCATCAGGTATGCTCATTCACCTTGGCAAAATTGCCACCTTGTAGTAGCTGAAGAAAACGTTCGAATGCGAACATGCGAATGACCGGACGACGAAGCGAAGGGTTCCAAAAAATGGATAGGTAAATTCTTTTACAGCATCTGTTTTCTTTAGACATGTGAGGTAGAAGTGGTCGGTGTTGAACACCCGAAGACGCGCCACGCATCCGTCATCCATTCGAAATCGTACAGGCATGGTGAATGCATATTTGTCCTACACGATCCTAGTGACTTGTCTCGGTCAGTCACTATACCGAATCAGTGTCTTCACTTTCCCAGACAAGTCTAGTACAAATTTACCCGAGAAATGGAAGCCTTGGTTAGACAAAATAAGATGGATCCCTCGACCGCTCAGGTGAAAGTAGCGCCACTTCCCACTAAACCCCCGATTCATTTTGGGGAGCCCGGATAATAAGTGATAGGTTAGCCTTCACCAGACCTCGAGGAATTTAGCACTGATCATCAGATAAATGGCTTCTAAAATTTAATCGGCTCGATTTCGATCTTCCCTGTTCCAACCAGAAAGGATGTTCCGAACAAGAGGAATATGAGACCCACGCATCGATAATCGGTTTCTATAGGGACCAGGCAGCAGAAGAATAGTAAAAGGGCGCTCAAGCACCGAGACACTTGCGCACCCTTAGGCATGCCTAATTGAAGAGTAACGCTAGGACTAGAAGAGGCTGCCAATTATAATCCGTTCCAATAGTTTCCGAGCTTGAAGTATCCAGGGCCCAGATTCATCATTGGTAAACCTCCGATAAACCCCAAGATGTAGCCCAAACGGCGCCCACCTTTGTCTAGTTATCCTAAACCTCCTATGTTAAACGCAATCTCTCATCGACTCGGCCGTCTGGTCCTGTCTGTTCGGCGGTTTCGGAGACCGCTCGTCCGTTCACGAATCTGATCCCAGATGTTCAAAAAGTAATACTCTAATAGACGAATGTCTCTGGAGAAACACCTAGAATACGCTAAAGTAACAAATCTTGTACTGCTGAGCAGGACGCGTGTGGTTCAGTGGTAAGAAGCGCCACTGACACCCGTACGCCCCAGTGATCGATCCCCACTCGAGCCAACCAAGTCTTCCATTCCTCCGGGATCGAACAAATTGGCACCAAGGTTGTCTGGGAAGGTGAAGAAAATGACTGGATAGAGTGGCTGACTCCGCAACTCATTGTATAAATCAAATACGCATTTAACATGTCTCTAAGATTCTGAATGGAACACGAATGCGGCGGAGCGTCCTTCGGGGACTGATCAACATCGAAAACTTACCTTTAAAGCTGCACAATTGGTAAGGTAAGTAGCCCGCAAATGGCCTACCTGATCCTTTATCGGCTAGTCATTTTTCAAATTGTGGATATATGAGCCCAGACTTGGATAGAATAATTGACGGCTCAATTCCTTTCAAGCAGATCACACGCAACGAGAACAAATTTTAGTAATTGAAAAAAAAACAGAACAAAAACACGAATTCTAATAGGCGTACTTCACCTAAAGGTGTGGATGGCACGAAAAAATCTCATATCACTGGATTTCGAATTCGAGTAAAAACCTGAATATGAAACACACCCATCTTCTACGAATAAAGCCGCGCGCGGAGAACGGCTTTATGGAGATCGATAGCCGAGTTTTTCAAAGGTCAGCGCGTGCGTGAAAGCAGAAGCAATTAAGATTTCGTGCTGCTGTTTCGATCGCACTTCAGTCTGACAGAAACTGACCGGCTGATGGATCAGCTAGCGCTCGGAATTGACAGGAACGAGTCGGAATGGTGTGGAAATGTTAATTCATTTAAATAGTGAAGAAAACGAGAAGAAAATAACACTGCAGAGCTCCTGGGCGGTTAAAAATAGCATTTACCAACAAAAAAATAGGAAGGTATGGATGCCATAAATTTATAAATTTGAACACAAAATAAATTTCAAAAAGCGCTTGCGCCGTATCAAGCTTTTCCCATCCATCCCTGCTTATGTGCTCAAAAAGCTTTCTGAAAACTAAAAAGATATGTAGGTAAACGTAGAGACCAAGTGGTCGGCATAGATCAGTCGATCAGTGATCAGCCGCTAAATACGCGCCATGCACTCGTCCTCCACTCAGAATCGTACAGCCACGGTGACTTCGCATTTGGCCTGTACAATAACTTGCGAGGTGTTTGAGTCAGTGTCGTCACCTTCCTAAATACGTCTGGTGCCAATTTACCGGAGGAATGGAAGGAACGGTTAGCCTGGGTGCGGTTCGATCTCTCGACCTCATGGGTAGAAATGGCCGCTCTTACCACAGCACCACGAGCGTGTTTCAGGAACGGTAGTTGTTAAAAAGATTTCTAAAGCAGTATAACCGAGTGCAAGCACTAAGTTCGGTACGGAAGGAATAATTTAGCAAAAAAAACGAAGAGACCTCGAACACCTATTTCAACCCAACCAGCTTTTCAGCAACAAACATCTATCAATCCATCTTTTGTTTACACAAATTTACAGCCTGTCTGCGATCCTTCCTTTTCTGGCAGCAAAAGAGGCGCTCGGATCTTCCACCGGACCACAAGATTCGGGTGCCATGGAAAAATACAAAATTACTGAAAAAGATAAACGGTAGCTGGAACACAACACCTGACACCGTTTTAAAATAGTGAAAATACCGTGAAATTCAAAGAAAGCAGAGGGTAGACCTGCCAGATTCTCATAGTAAACGTTGAAATGCATTTATACTCGTGCACCCGCCTTTCTCCTTTTTTTACTAGATGGATCTCTACGCAAATGGGTTTCGCTTTCAAAACCAGCCATTAAAAATGTCATTTCAATGTGAACCAACCGGTTTTTCAGATCCAATTAGAAAGAACTAGCTCCCCTGACATAATTTCAGCAACAGGATTCGATCAAACAAGTGATGAATGAGCAGAAAGCTCACGTCATTGTATAGGCCAAATGCGAATTCACTACGGATCTACGACTCCAAATGGAAAACAAGGGCAAGACACTTTTCTAGTGGACTGAACAATGCCTAACACTTTACGTTTAATGCTGAAAATTGAAGAGTCCGTATTCCTTGAAAGCTAGAAGGCGTTTTCAAACTCGGAAAAATCGGAACACAGCTTTGCTCGAGTTTTTTTCTGTTTTCTGAGCGGGGTAAGGGGCTGAAAACCACGGTACCCGGAGCGGAGCAGAGTCCAAACGGATTCTGGATGCAAACTCGCCATCCGTCTTCTGCGGCGCTCGCTTAACGACTGTCAATTGAAGTATTACGGAAACATTCGACGCGTGTCGCATTACAACAGCAACCGAAAAAACAACTTTGCCAGAGAAAGTGCCAGAAAATTCTGCAGTTCAAACACCAGGAAAATCAGTTACATTTGCAAACGGTGGAAGGTAAGGTGAAGGTAAAGGTATCGGCGTTGATCATTCCCATGAGGACGCGCCACCATATTCCTGTTCTATTCAGAATCGTAGAGGCATGGTGAATGCGTGTTTGACCAATACATTGACTTGTGCGGTTAGCCGCTATACCAAGTCAATGTCTTTACCTTTCCAGGCAAGTCTGGTACCAATTTACCCGACCACGAAAGGACGGAAGGTTAGGATAGCACGGCCGCGGATCGATCGCTCGACTGTGCGGGTGGGAGTAGCAGCTCTTACCACTCGAAGAAACTCAAACGACCATGTTTCCGAGATTCTACTTAAGGGTAAAGGTAAAGGTAAAGGTAAACGTGCCGGCGTTGATCAGTCCCCTGAGGACGCGTCGCCGCATTCGTATTCAATTCAGAGTCGTAGAGGCTTGGTGAATGCGTGTTTGGCCTATACAACGACCTGCGGGGGCCAGCCGCTATACCACGTCAGTGTCTTTACCTTCCCAGACAAGTCTGGCACCAATTCACCCGACCCCAGAGGGATGGAAGGCTTGGTTAGCCCGGGCCGGGATCGATCGCTCGACCGTGCGGGTGTCAGCAGCGCCTCTTACCACTCTAACACGCGGGCTCCTTACTTGAGGGTATGGGCCAAAAATTTCTCCTGGAGGCAAATGTTCTACTCAAAACACTCTCGAATGACCTCTCCGGCTGCTCTGCATTTATCAGAGAGATACCCTCGACTGGATCAAGTATAGGACAAGAAAAAATGACGGAAAGTATGAAGGATTTCGAGCTCGAAACAAAGCAAAGTTTGCGCTGAAATGCTGAAGCAACTAGAGCCAACAGCCTCCGTAAGAGTCAATAGGAATGCGCGGAAACGTCTGAAAATGTGCAACACCCGGCTAATGCACCGGAAAGCTATGCAACGCAACCGCGAACATGTAAACTCATTTAAAAATCAATATCCGAGACGAATGTGCAGTAGCTCGAATTACGACCTCAGGTCCGAACCGACTCGAGCCGAGAGCCATCGGCTACCTAGAGCGATGGTCGCCTACTAGAGATCTTCAGAAGAGAAAAATCAAAAAAAAAAACTAATTAATGCGAGACGGTTTCCTCTGAAAAAACGTCTGCCTTCGGTGCATTTACGACACAAACAAATCTGAATTTATAAATGAAGATGGACATACGCAGGGAATGGCAAGCAAGATACTATAACAACATAATAAAATAATATATAATATAGTGACCTGCAAAAGTGGTAATAAAAACTAGAATTTCACGCGATATATAGCATTAAAAATAATAATATTGAAACTGAATACTGCTAACTACTAAAGGAAAGGGTCATGGGGATGATCATTTCCGTGGTTCAAAGATAAGAGGACGGATCTGTTGAACTAGCAACACCATAAAAACGACAGAATAGAAATAAAATAAAACAAAAAATAAAATAAAATAAAACGGAAGAAGAGAACGGAAAATTTAGTGGATACATGCGTGAGAACTGACTAACCGCACGGTATTTCGCGAAAATCCATCGTCAGCCATAGGAAAACACACGAATTAGGTGAGAAACATCAAGAATCTCACTAAAACGAGAATAATTGAAGGCGCAATAGGCTTTCTTTGGAACTTTCCAAAAAAGGAATGAAAAAGAACGAAAGCAGAGCGATGAATGAGAATCGTTTCATATAAAGTCAACAATGAACTAACATTTTGTACGTTCACGTGTTCGAACTTAGCAAAATAAATTTTGAAAAAAAAAGATAGCAAAATCGGCGCTGAATGGGTGGTACCATTGACTTACTTCACAGTCTTCCAAAATAAAAGGATAAAGAAAGATGCCAACACGGGTAAAAAAAGCGGTAAGAATAAAGAGAATTAAAAACAACAAGAAGGAACACAATCGTACTCCTAAGAGAACTATACCAATGAAATTTTACCTCTTGATCGACAATTTTTATCATTAATATTACAAAAGGAAAAGCAGTGATTTTTGTTTCGCTGTGTTTAGGATTTTAAATGTTTAGATGTTTTTAGCCACCGTTTCTGCTACAGGCCCGTTGAAATTCGCTTCATTTTTTTCCGACCGAGAAACCCTGTTGGTTGTACCACCAACATCAATTTAGCAGGTCTGTGGAAAGGCGTAAATAAATGGAGTAAATAAATCATTGGAAGTAAATCTAGTTTTATCGACAAAAAGAAGTACATCTTACAGCAAACCCGGCTCTTGAGATACCTCTATCCCCGCGAATAGCTTTTTTAGCTGCCTATGATCTGCTACTGGAGAACCACCACCACCAGCACCCGGAGACGGACGTGTGACATCTGCTCTCGATTACTAAGCAGACAATCGATTGAAGCCTCCCCCACACGCACTCGTCGGCTTTCCACACACACCGTAAAACGAGTGCTTTGTGGCCAAATGTCTCCGGACGAGATCGACAAGCGAAGAGCTCTCCTTTGAGCGATTATTTAGCTGACTGACTTCATCTGCTCTCTGTTTGTTTATTAACTAATTTATTTATTTATTTCATACGTCCGTAAGGGACGCGCTCACGGTTAACTGTATGGTGTAGAGGACAAAACACAGACAGACATCCTTAAGCAGGCAAAAAATGTAAAAAAAATCACTTGAGTCAGCTAAAACAGAATGAGTTAAAAATAGCACGCAATTATCTAAAAGTCAAACACCGTTAACCGTAAGCGTTGTCCAAGGCGCAGATTGTTTTTGTAACCAGGAAGATTGACTGAATACAAAAGGCAAATAGCTGGTGATGATATGGCGGCAAAGGATTTGAATCAACCACAAAATTAAAATATCAAAAAATCAGAATATAATTTTGATATCAAAAATCAAAATAAAAAATCGATGTCAAAGAAACCTATATGGCACAAAGCGGTGGTGTCTTCCCATAGACGACCCCTTGCAGCAATGGAGGAGGCCAGAAAGACTGACCAAATTAGCTGGATATACCCGCTGTTGACACAACAGCGTGAACATCCAGCTTATTTGGTCTTTCCCGACTAATGGCTGCCTCAAATAGCGAAGAGAAGCTGTTTTGAGATTTCGACGACGTGATCCGATAAGAGAAAAAACTCGGAAAACCTTCCATTTATTTATTTATTCACGTCACATAAGCCCTGCTCTAATGGATAACTGAGATCAACAAGCTGAGAGCAAAAGTTCAAAATATAGAAAAAAATCCCAAAAAAAAATCAACAGCAAAGAGTCGAAGGTATGACTCGCGCTCCGCGGTTACCTATAGGCGCCTCCCTTCCGGCTGATTGCCGGGTCGCCAACCTGACTCCGAAATGCCTGAGGGGGTTTGCGGTGTACGGGGTTGCCGCGCCAACATTTCGAACGTGACCTTGAAAACTTTCACCTGGGAGGAAAGCGACTGACCCTATAGGTCACCTACCGCAGTGTAAACCCACCTCCAACCTTCGAAAAAAAAAATGAAAAGCTCCCATAATTCATTGTCAGAAAAAAACAACAAAAAAAACTTGATTAAGATGTAGAACAATCTAGCAAATTGCTGTAATCCCCGCTATATTGGTGGGTTCGGGCCACCGCTACATTCACTACCTTCGAATGACGAAACTTTGAGAACGAACATACCCTGCTGAGCACACTTTGGACCTTTCTTTTGCTGTGAGAAAAATGATGAATGAAATATAAAGACTTCACTGAAAAACTTTCTTCTTCAATGACGATACAACGAGATTGTGAGACATCTGACTCAATGACATTGAGCAGTGTCACAGAAAAGTTTTTTGTTGTTTTTTTTTTCAAGCTTCCTTGTTGTTTCTTCTTTGACAGTGAATTCACAGGGTCAGTCGCTCTTCTCCCACAGGCAAATTTTCAATGTCATGTTCGGAATGTAAATAAATAAATAAATAAACAAAGAAAAACAAGTTCCATGCGTGGGCGGTAAGTCAGATGGATGACCGAAGGAGAAGCTGAGAGAAGCAGAAGCTATAGATAGGGCTAGCTGTTCGCGGAAGACCATAAATCCTTTTTCATTGAATCCGCCTCGGCCTCTCTGCTCTTCCACATACTTCACATTCCTATCCGTCTCTGCGCTTCGCATCTATCTGGTTGGAAAAGTTCAGACTAGTCTAGTGCAAGGGCACGCCATTCGTCTCCCAATCTCCACAAACATGCAACCAATGCACAAACTGGAAATTCTTCAATCGAACGGCAGAACGGGCACCAACGAACGTCACAAATGCCTGGAGCAAATGTAGCAATGTACCCAGATTTCACTGCGAACATTTCAAAGAACTTGAACAATTCCTGGCGAAAAATCTTCCGAGAGCACCTGGTACTTGATTGAAACGTCGAAGACATTGACTTACGGTATCAAAAAACAACGCTAGAACCGCAGAGCTGAGTGCGAAGGGAAATCTTCAATATACGACATGCACTTTTGCACACGAACTAAACGTGCGTGCGAGAACACACATCCGCTATAATGAATGGAGACAGCACACGCAAATTAGCTAGCCGTCGTCTCGAAGAAATTCACAACCGATTTGTGGCTTGTTGCTTGGGGGTATGTTGGAGAAGACAGAGGGGAAAGAGAGCGAAATAAACGAGACATCATGAATGTAGGCAAACACAACAAGACAGAAAACGCGCAACTGATATGATATGATATGCAGGCGGTCTCCGAAACCGCGGCGCAGCCAGAACCAGAGCCCACATTCATAATTGGTAAACCCCGATAAACCCCGAGATATAGTCTGTGAACGGCGCGCACCTTTCTCTACGTATCCTGCGCCGCGGTATCGGAGACCGCTGGCCCGTTCGTGAACTTGGCCCCAGACGGCAGAGTCGATGAGAGATCGCGTTTAACATAGGAAGTTATAATAAGTAGACAAAGGTGCACACCGTTCGGTGTATATCTCGGTGTTTATCGGGGAGTTACCAATGATGAATTTGGGCCCTTACTTCAAGGCATCCACCTTCGAATGCTAAGCTTTTACAAAAATCTGATAACTATGTTACTTCTGGAGCACTTAACTACCACGACGCATCTGCAAAGGGCACAAAAGGAGAAAGCGATACGCCACAGATACAATTCTGCAAAAAAAGAGAACAATAATGCAAATGTGATTGCCATGAAACCAATAGATAGAAACAACAATAAAAGGTTGAATCACATTTTAATAATAAACACCAATGAGATGGAAACACTGTAAGGTGTTCAATCACCGTTTTGATACAAAGGGCTGACCGCTTTCTGATATGATATCGGAACTATAAACTCGAGAAGCTAATAGAGGGAATGGCCACCATAAAAAAGACAACGAAATGTTACTGCATGAAATTCCACTCACATTCGACGATAAGTAATTCGAATAAGACCTATCATAAGAAAAACGATTAAAGCTCTAGCAAAAGAAAACTGAGCAGCATAATTCTTTAAAGCGGTTATAAACCTTTTTCTCGCTTTTTAGTTTTACTTGCTCAACCGTGGTGCCCTATATCTATAGCTGTTAGCATAGTTTATACCTATCTGCCCAGAATATGTAGTAACCCATCTACGATGATTGAATGATTTATGAAGTTAAATATTGAGATTAACTAGTGTTTCTTCTGTTATTGAGATATGTGTTCTTAGTTCTAACGTTTCAGTTTCTGTTTCTACATCTTTGCTGTGTAGTGTAGTTCTTTTCTTTTTTTTTTCAGCGTCGTTATTAATTCTGGTTGTATTGCACATCCATGAAATGTAAGGTTAAATAAATTAATAAATAAGTAAACCTGCCTGAATAAACTCCTGGAAATTGGGCTCAGGGATGAGCCTTCCTGGTTGACTTGAACAATGCACTGATGCAATGACGAGGTATAAATAGAAGAACGACCCATCCCTGTGACGTAGGTAATACAAAGAGCGGGTGGGTCTGCGCCGCTGACTGCAGGGCCCTCGCAAAAAAGGGAGTCATATAACCACAGCAAGGGAGGCCACATTACATTTGCATAAACACATCTCCACGGATTTCTTCGGTTCCTGCAGTATTCGTACACGAATAGCGTCCAACAAATGTGCAAAGATAAAACTTGACGACGAAGGAACGGGAATGACGGCTATAAGAGTGTAATAAACGAAGAAACAGGAGCAGGAAACTGCTACAAAGTCTAAAAGCATCGAGTTAAGATGCCAGTTCACATTCCTCGTCAACCGTAACCGTTTGTTTGCAAACAAGTAAGCCGACACCAATTGCCTGTCAGAGTCAACAAACAAGGGAGAAAAACAAATGACATTCCAGGGAATGCTGTCAAGAGTACAACCAATAACGGGTGTTTCCTGGAAAGTTTACAATTCAAAAGCAAAAAATATACCTAAGAGAAGCAATTAGGAAAGGAACTCCGACAGCACCAAGCTTTTTAACAAACGTAGTCAATAAACCTTCTGCACCGATTTGGAACGATTGTCCTCACTGACTCACAATTTAAAAATCATACCCGAACTTGACATCCACCGTTGAGAAATCTTAGCTATGGCTACCCACCAGTGGTCGACATTGCATCCAATCATTTATTTGAAATTTAGATTGGCCGTTGTTTTTTATTCATCTGTCCTCTTTTGACCCATATCATCACTACGATAAATAAGAACTATAGCATATAAGCTAAAATTGTCCACTGCAATAGACTTTTAACAGAAGACAATCGTAATATAGTCCAACTATCAGTATAGAACTAACCACCGCCGTGGATCGATAAGCGGAGCTTCTAACGAACACCAGCGACATGACCATAATCTGCTGTTTTACGAAATCCTCTTAAAAATCGCAAAAACAATGCAAAAAGCAATCGATAAAAAATGAGAACTTCAAAAACTCTGCCGCCCAACAGCTGGGAAGAAATCCGGGCAACGATTTGAAGTGGGCACGGCTGGCGCTCCAACGCCGACATCTGCGCCAATCCACCGCCGACCCGCGAATCAATTTTCGAATTTTCCTCTTTATGTAAATTTTGCAGGATTTGAGCACTCCATAATTTTCTGTTATTTTAACAGGATGACAACACTGGTAGATATGCTCTTATTCTTGACGTTTTTTAGCCAGGCTTAGCGTCCGGGTTTGTGAGGATGACTCTCGTTGCCTATAAATTTCTTGTTACTTTTCGATTTTGCTCTCCCTCCAATTGTCGCATTTAAAAACTAGCCCAATCAACAATTTATTGGTATCAGATTATCAGCACCAAATATGGGACCTTGTTGTTGTTGATCTGTGCTTGCAAATTAACCTATCTTCTCATTTCCGGGTAAAATTTCAGCGCAGCATGTTTTTGAAGCACTTCTTGTCATTGTCGTATCAATGGGAAATATATCAGCGCTTCCTTATATGATCTTCGGAAAAAGTGTAAACGAATATTTTTCGCAATTTCAGCGGGTAAGCAATGCCGATGTTCGACGACATCCTAAGTAGGGCGGAAAGCCTCTCATCTGCCAACTACCACGCTAAGCTCAACGATCCATCGTCCAGCAAAAAGGCCAACAATGGTGTTTTAAGAGAGCAACAGGTTGGTCCTTCTCGCTTTTATTATTATCTTTATTTTTGATAAAACACAGTGTCGACCGGTGGCATAACACGTTGGTTTCTTAGTAGATAACTAAAAATTTTTTCAAGGAATCCGTCGATATGGCACCGAAGATGTGCACAGTATACGAAATTACGAGAAATAATCGGAAAGAAAACATCCAAATACTCGAAAAATTGAGGATTTTTATTCTTTAGCAAAACCCCTACAGTGGTACCTCCTTCGACCGTGACCTGAATAGTATCTTCCGAGCCAGTGAGCATTTATGGAAAACCAATGCTGCGACGACTCCTATTCAGGTATTTCTTTTTTCATTCTTTCGAGTTATTTTTTCTGAAAAATATTTCCCAGAAAAGCTTTCTCTTCGGTGAGAAGGGCGTCGTGTTCGGACCTACTGTACCAACTCTAAAAGAGACGCAAGTGTTTCCAAAGGTTGCTGACGAGCTGGAGGTGAGTGATTTTGTCATTTGTCCTCACTAATTCTTTCGCACTTTTTGGTTTTTTCAAATTTGCTACTATTACTGTATCCTTCCCAGATCGATGAAGATTTGGAACGTGTGAGACTAGAAACTGATAGGTGCTTCTTCAACCATGTGCTGCTTTCGCGTCCCCAGCCGACTATTTCTACTCCGTCTAAATTGGCAGCTAAGGTAAATCCCTCACCTTCACCTTTTACTCACTATTTCTAGGTATAATTATCTAAATCTGTGAAAAAACCCCATCCCTATTGATTGAACTTTTGTAGACCGCTGCTCCAGTTAGGCATCCGGTGGTCAGCCCGACTGCGTCCAGCAGGCGAGATCTCATTTTTGCAGAAAAGCTGAGGAAATACCTACACAGCAGAAAAAAGGTATGTCAAACCTAAAGTCAATAGTGTCTCGTTTTTTGCAAAATTAATTTGATTTTCATTTTTTTCTTTATAGTTTTTGCGAGAGTAACTATATTTCAGAAAGACCTCTGCCGACTATTCGCTGATGCCGCCAAGGAAAGCGGGACGGACGGAACGTTGGCTGGTGTCTGGTCGGAGGTCACAGCTTTGGTGGATCAGAAGGTGATTTTGAGCGTTTCTATTTTTTCTTTTTTTTGTTATATGTTTGTTCGGTGCCGATCCAGCATTTCGTGCAAACGTTTCAGATTCCGAGCGGTCATGATGATCCAATCACTGCCAGTCTTCTCGTGAACAAGGCCTGTTTTTATCTGCAAAAATTGTGAGTCATTTTATAACACTTACTTCCTTTGTGCTTAAAAAATTATTTTTGTTGTTAAGGTTCGTTGACCACATGAGCGCTCATGTCGAGAGAAATCTGGAGCGTGCTCAGCGTGGAGGTGTGCCAGGTACTAGAGGTCTCGTTGATGCGTTCCTGAAGGTATAAAATTTTTCCTACACTTCTGCTTCACAGCATTTACTCAAAGATTCAGTTTTTGATTTTATACCTTTAGATTGGAGCCGACGATCCCTATGCCGAAGATGGAACAGTCGAAGGGTTACCGGTATGGGAGGTAAGTATTTACCTACCATTAATGCCAATATTGTACGAAGTGAGGATGGCTGTTTGCCGTTCAAGAACGTCATCTTTGGTCTTCCATTGCTCTTCCCAATTACCGTGATTTCCTTATTGGAAGGAATCGATTTTCCCAGTTCATTTTACTTCATTCTCGTCTTACTTTGCAATGCCTCCAATTCATTATTATCCGGTTTTAGCCCGTATTTTTGTTCGAATTCCCACACAATTTTCTTCTTTATTTACTTTTCTAGTACTCTTATCTTCTTTCTATCTTCTCTATCTTGCTAGAATTCACAATTTATTCCTTGAAATCCTACGAACGTTACTGAGAATTCTTTAGGTCACCTATCACTGCCTGCGAGCTGGAGATCTCCCTGCTGCGAAAGATGCCCTTCAGCTTTTGGGAAATTTCCCTCAGGCCGCTGTTCTGGTCGCCTGCCTAAACCACCTTAGTAAAGAGGAGAAGTGAGAAGCATTTTCTATCAAAACGTATTTTATACATTGCCAAAATCCTTTTCAGGCTGGATGTGGAACTGAAAAAGAAGCTAAAAGTTGAATGGAGACATAATCTCAACTCAGCAAAGGACAAATACAAGCGAGCACTCTACGCAGCATTACTGGGAATGGGTTTGTTTTCCTGGTATATTTTTTCTATGATATAAGTGAAAGTACCTTGTTGCAGACTCTAACCTTGCCGATTCTCTGGAGAATTGGTTGTGGTTCAAACTGTTTGCTTTAAAAATCGATCCTCATCTCACGACAGTCCTTTACGCAGAGGTTCAGAAGAACGTATCCATTGATTACGGTTAGTTTTTACATCGTTTCCTTTGTTATTCAAACTTTCAGTTTTTTTTCAGGAGAGTCTTATTTCATGTCCGCTGGCACATCTGAATTTCATTACTACTTCACTGCCCTTTGGCTGTCGGGACAGTTTGAGAGAGCTATCAAGGTATAGTTTTACTACCTAGTGTTATTTTTGCCCAGTAGAATTTACTTGAAAGTGAAGGTGGCATTGAGGAGGATGAAGCCCGGCAAAGCAACTGGTCCGGATGACCTTGCTGCTGAACTGTGGAAGTCACGCAGCTGGAATTCCGCTGTCTGGCTCACGTCCTTTTTCAACCAGATCATCGCGGAAAAGAAGATGCCCTTCGATTGGCAGCGAAGCACGACAATACCGATTTGGAAGAAGAAGGGTAGTCCAGCGGACTGTACTACTTACAGACCGATTCGTCTGCTTTCTCACACCATGAAGGTGTTCGAGCGTGTTATCGATAGACGAATCCGCGACATCGTTGAACTATCCACCAACCAATGTGGTTTTGTCGCGAACTGCAGCACTACGGATGCGATCCATGCTGCTCGGCTTCTGGTAGAGAAGCATCGTGAAAAACAACGGCCACCACACATTGCATTCCTCGACCTCGAAAAGGCGTTCGACCGCGTACCGCATGAAGTGATCTGGTACGCACTGCGAAAACAGATGGTTCCTGAAGAGCTCATAAATTGGGTCCGAATTCTGTATACGAACCCAAGAAGCAGAGTACAGGCGGCTGCTGGAACATCTTCGGAATTCCCAATTTCGGTTGGGGTCCACCAAGGTTCGCCGCTCTCTCCTCTTCTTTTCATTGCTGTGATGGACGCCGTCACGCGTGACCTGCAGAGTCCAGTCCCATGGAGTCTGCTGTACGCGGATGATGTAATGTTGGCGTCTGAAGACAGGGAAGAGCTTGAGCTCCTCGTGCAGTCCTGGAGTGATCGGCTGGCGCAGTTTGGACTTCGTCTCAGCGTCAGTAAGACGGAGTACCTCACCACCCAAGTGAATGATCCAGGAACAGTTAAGGTTGATGGAACCGAGCTGTCAAGGACAAATGCCTTCAAATATTTAGGCTCGACGATAGCTTGTGATAGTAGTCTCTGCTGTGAAGTGAACAACCGAGTCAGCAGCGCTTGGCTTAAGTGGCGCGCGGCGACAGGTGTACTCTGCGATCGGAAAATGCCGGAGCGACTGAAATCGAAGATCTACCGTACGGTAGTGAGACCGGTGGCTCTGTATGGAGCCGAGTGCTGGCCTGCTACGAAAGAAGTTGAGCGCCGCCTTAGCGTTATGGAGATGAAAATGTTGAGATGGATGGCTGGCGTTACCCGGCTAGACCGTATAACGAACGCTGACATAAGGGAGCGATTTGGAGTGGTCCCGGTCGCTGAAAAGCTTCGCGAAACCCGTTTGAGATGGTACGGGCACGTGCTTCGGGCAAGCGATGACACCGTGTGTAAGATAGGACTCGCTCTCGACGTACCAGGAACAAGACCGAGGGGACGTCCGAAGCAACGCTGGCTGGATACGATACATGCCGATCTAAAGACAGTTGGAGTTCATCCAGACCAGGCGTATGATAGATCGTTATGGCGTCAGAAAATTGGTAGAGCGGACCCCGCTTCGAGGCGGGAAAGACGCTAAAGAAGAAGAAGAAGAAGAATTTACTTGAAATCTAAATTGATATCCGATATGATAAAGGAATTCTATCTGAATAAGTTCCATGATTTCAGCTCCTTTTTGACTGTGGTCACGTTTCGGACGCGGTTCATGTTGCTATTCTTGCAAATGAAATGGGTTACTTGAGAAATACCTCCGATGCGGCCGCGGAAATGCGTGAGTTTTTACGATTGTTTCAAAGTTTTTGAAGTGAATACATTATCTTCCAAATGGAAATAATAGAAATCCATTTCAGTAGTGGTAGATTCTGCCCAGTTAACAAAATGCTCGTTTAATATTGCTCGACTTTTGGTCTCTTACACTAAGGAGTTTGAACTCGATGACGTTGGTAGAGCGCTTGATTACTGGTGCCTGTTGACGGTGAGAACATTTTGAAATCTATTTCTTAGTTCTGGGTAAAGCAAATAAATATACCGTTCAAGGGTTTGAGAACTCCGTCTGGCAGTGACGTTTTCGAGATGGCCGTCAGCAGGGCAGTGTATCTCACTGGTCAGGCGGAGGCAATCATTGGTGAACTGGGTCCTGATGGAAAACGAACTCCGGCTCTGATTGACGAGTGAGTTTTTAAGTCAATACTTTATGTGGCAGTGGTCAGAGGCGCTGTTGTCGCTTGCACGTTCGAGCGATCGGTCCTCGCCCAGGCCGGCTAAGCCGCCCATTCCTCCGGGGTAGGATAAATTCGAGTCAGACCCATCTGGGGCCGTATGCTCGTCTCACCCGAGATTGCTGGGGGATGGGGCAAGGGGTGGAGCCAGCTAGTATGATTGGAGCCGGCCCGTGTTTGACGTGCTCTTATTGGCTGGCTCCTCCCCTTCCCCCATCCCCCAGAAATCTCGGGTGAGACGAGCATACGGCCCCTGGGAAGGTCAAGGCTCTGACTGCAAAAGCGGCTAACCCGGCAGGTTCTTGTGTTGGCCAAGTTCGCACTTACCATTCCACTAGATCCTATGTAAAAGTAGAATGCATGGCGCGTCTTTAGGGACTTTGTCATTGAAAATTTTTCAGGTATATGGAAGACTGCACTGACATTATAAGCCGTGTGGCTCATGACACCGAGCTAGGCGGTGACACCACTCAAGCGGTGAAACTCTACATGTTAGCCAATGCACCGGTGAAAGCAGTAGAGCTGTTATGTTCAGAAATCAGTGATGCCATCAGGTTAGTTTTCTTTCCTTCCTTTTCTTTCCTTCTTCTCCCTTTTCCATAGTTTTCTCTTTTTTAGAGTCAATCGCGTGAAAATGAATGAATTACGACAGCTAGCAGAGGAATTTATAACAGGTTACTCAGCGATATCACTCTTTCTTTTGGGAATCTATGAAATCGCCTTTCAGCTCAAAGTGACACTCGAGCTAATGTGCTGTCTACGCTGTTCATTTTACTGGATATCTGTTTGTTGATAGAGCTGTGTGAATCTGGTCAGGCGGATAAGGCTCTAAGGTGTGTATTTTTATTCCTTCAGTAACTCGCGAAAGTTTTTTTATGGAAAATCTATTCATTTTGTTCAGCGTCTCGCAGAAATTGCGACTAATTCCTACAGAGTCCGATCAAGTGCCTGTGATTGTTGGAGAGTTTCATCTCATACCACAGAAGGTAGGCTAATTTTTGTTCAGTTGCTGAATTGTTGTCTGGTGAGACTTCGCTCCTCTGTACGCTTTACTCAAAGAAAGTTCAAAAAGCGCGCATGGTACAACGGCAGTAGGCGCTACTGAGACTCGCACGATCGACCGATCGGTCCTCATCCAGGCCAGCATGCCCTGAGTCTTTCCGTGATCGGATTAATAGGTGCCAGACTTGTTTGGGAAGGTGAATACACTGGCGCAATTACATATGCACCATGCCTCTACGATTCTGAGTGGAAGACGAATGCGTGGCGCGTCCTTAAGGGGCCATTCAACATCGACCTATTTTACCTCTATTTCACCATCGTTTGAAAGTTGGTTTGGTTCCCTTTTTGACCAAACAGTGATTCGGTTCATTTGTAACTGTCCGAATGTCTTCCGTCATTCCAAAAGTCTTGATAGACCTTTTTTTCTTTGAGAAATGAGTTGAGAGGTCGTATATGCCTTAGGGCATCTTTCAAAGTGCTAGAAGCCGTAGCCTTTAGTAGTGCTAAAGGGTCCACTCCAATCCATACTCTTGATTTATTCTTCGTACTGTAATCTGACACTGAAGAAGATGAAGATGTGCGTGAATAGTTTCAGTTGCTAAATGCGCCGTATAAATTTGTACGTCAAACTACTTTTGAAACTCCAACCCTTTTCTAGTCGAATAAAGGAACTCTTGGAGTGATTCCATGGTTTTGATATTTGTTCTGCAGGTGCGCGAAGTAATTCCCGATCTCTGTCTTCATCTGATGAAGTGTATGGTTGATGCAGTCCACTCTAGCCCGGTCCCAACCGTTCGCTACACGAAGCAGGTAATTTGGCTGTGAGCTTTTTTCATCGCTTGAACTGTAACCATAAGTGTCGTTTTCATTTCTGAAAAAAATCAATCTTATAGGTGAAGGCGATCGTGATCTACGCTGCCACGGTGAATTACAAATTCCCGCAACATATCACCTCGAAATTGTTGCAACTCCAGTCCTCAATCGCTGTTTAGAAGTTGTTTGTCTCTGAATATTTCTAGAAATATCAAATTTTCAACGGTTGCCTAGTGTTATTATTTATTTGCACACTGTTGTTCATGTTGTTTTCAAAATGATACCTGTTGAATAGTATATCTCAGCATACTCATAACCAAATAGGTACATGAATGCCACAACTACTGCTATAATGTAAGCGATTGTGAATAAAAAATTATAATATATTTGTGATTGAAGCTAAGGTTGGTTTGCCACCATGAAGGAAGGATACTTCATTTGTTTTCCATATGTTTTATATTGTTGCGTGTCGTGATATTTGGCTCGAATGTTTCCGAAGAGCAGTTATTCCGAAGGATTTAGCCGTTCTGTACAATATTTTCTTATCATATGATCTCGAAGGAGCGCGCGTGGTACAGTGGTAAGAGGCGCGACTGACACCCGCAAAGTCGAACGATCAGTCCCCGTACGGGCTAACCACGGTTTCCATCCCTTCAGGGTCGGGTAAATTGGAATCAGATGTGTCTAAGTAGGTAAGGACCCTGACTTGGTATAGCGGCTAGCCCCTGCAAGTCAGTGTGCATGCCAAGTACGCAGTTACCATATCTCTACGATTCTGAATGCTAGGCCAGTGCATGGCGCCTCCTTAGGGACTGATCAACGCCGACACCTTCACTTTTGAATTCTTAATCATAATTCTATTCTTTGTGAATGAGAGCGTGGAAGACATCAACATTTTTTGTTGAAATGGTGCCAGCAGTTGCACGTTTCCTGCCAATATCTCAACAGGCACGCAATGTATCCCGAAGGACGTGGGCTGGAAAACGTGACCGGAAGGCGAGGAATCTAGACAACAATCCATAACGGTCCGTATCCAAGAGATAGAGAAAACCTTGAACACCTCTCCCGATCTAGCACATCATGGGCTCACGTTAACCTTCCATCGGCTTAATATAACCAGTGGCTCGAGAGGTACTTACCTTTTTCCAAAGGATGATTGTCGCGGAACTTCATGAGGCAGGATTCATTTTTTACCTTCCGTCGTAGAATCCTTTATTTTGCCTCTTCTCTCCATGGGTACCGTAATGAATGGAAGAGCTGTAGGATTGGTCAGTCCCGTAAGGACGCGCTATGCACTCGTCTCCCATTTAAAATTCAGAATAGTGAATGCAAATTCGGCCTTTTCGATTCTCGAAGGACTGCCGCTATAGAAGTCACCTTACCAAACAAGCCTGGTACCAATTTACCCCACCCTGTAGGACCTTTAAGGCTTGGTTATCCAAGGCGAGGATCGATTACTCGACCGTGCAGGTGTCAGCAGCGTCCCTTGGCAGTGCACCACAGCAGCCCTCTTGGACTGTGGTTTGATTTGTTTCATGAAATAGAAATGTGTATCATTTTCTACAATCATTATACCTTCCGGTGGTAAACTGGTGCCGGACTTTTCCTCCTGCCACGTTCTCTGACTCTCAATAACCCCTTCCTTTCTCTGTGGGCTCGGGCAAGTTGGTATCAAGCTTGTATGAAACGGCGATTCCGACGGCTATTTCTACGCAACTGATTGAAGAGCCGGAGGAGGTTTGAACTGTCATTATAAAGAAAATTGCAGACGGCGCTGTGAATAACATATGAATCACACGTATTGTTTTGAAAGTCTGGCGGACGAAGGTTCGGTCTTTCGATAGAATGTTGTGTAATGGTGATGCTGACTGGGGTATTTCTCCGAGCTTCTTTTTCGCTGCAGCGTGCATCATGTAGATTGCTTCTCTTTACACTGCAACCAAAATGTTTGTCTATTTTTATTGACGAAAAAAGCGAGCGAAGAGAAATTATTTCTAGCCCATCGATCGCATTGTCGGCCTGACGACGACGAGTGCCATCGATGAGCTCCAGCCGAGAGATCCGCATTGGTTCGCTGGTATTTGAGTTGACGGCGGCGGCGGCCATTCAGCCATTCGCTTTTTCCGATTTCCCGGCGATGCACTTTCGTCGTACAGCTGTCGCAGGCACCTACCCCTCCGACGAATAGCCCGCAGACATTATTGCTCCTCAAGTGCGTTCCAAAGAAAATCCTTTCCTGGCCAAGAAAAGTAGATAAATTCCGGGAATCAAAGTCGTTCCTTATTTCGAATTGAACTTTTCTTTAAAATTTCGCCCTGAATTCATTCCGTTTCTTTTTGCCACACAAATGCCTGACAAACACGCAAGGAAGGAAGGAACTATGAAAGCCGCTATCGTATTTCCAATTTTCCCTCGGCAAAAGTACAAGCTAACATTTCCGTCATTGCATCGATAGGAGATTTATTGACCGTGTGATTCCTAGATTAGATGTTTTATAGACATCAATGCGGTGTGCTTTTGGCTGAGATGGTAGTTGCACCGACAGGGTTATTGGGATGCTACGGGCATAGTTTTTGTCTTGTTACGAATGTATTCATTCATTTATCTTTTTTCTGATCATATAAGCTTCTAGACTCTGTTTCTGTGCAAACTACGACACCTAGTTAACCACGTTTTTGATTCTAAGCCTTAATATTAGCTATAAACTCTGATATGTCTTCTTGTCTTTTGGACATCTGTCTCTTTCCTAATGCAAAGACTACACATTTGATTTGGGGATTTTGGAAAATTTTGAAAAATTCTTCGTTTATCAACTACGGCATCAGCAAAACGTTCCTCCGTGACTCACCTTCACGTTACAAAATCGATGACTAGGTCTTAGGGCTTCGGAGGCCCTTCCGAATAAGATTCTGATGGTCTTTGTTTCTTATTCTTGTTTTATTTTCGGCAAGTTTTAGATGTCACGTCAAATTTTTTGTGACTGAGCAGGCGTCAAACCTTCACTGGTAGCCTTTACATCTCTTGATTCCCTTTGCCGAGCTATCGAGTAGTAACATTTTATAAAATAATTAATTTATTCATTCACTGATAAGCTGATTACGAAGGTGATTTAGAAACGGTCACCGAATATAACAGAAATCAACGAGAAAATACATCACCTCTGCACAGCATTACAAATTATATAGAATTTGTGAGTTGGCAGAGGTATAAGAATCATATTCTCGTAATCCCTTAACAATAAATTGAAATTATCTATCGGCTTTTTCTCAACCGGTACATGAAGTTTACACCGTTTTGCAGTTTTGCATGCCTTAAATAAATAAATAAATAAATAACATCTCTTGATTTCCTTTGTGGAGCTATCGAAACTACACACATGGTATGTAAAGCTGAAGTTCTCCTCTGGAGGGTGAAACCTCAAAAAAAAACCTGGGTAACTACGAAATTTGGGTGGTTGCCTACCTAGGCGGGCGTCAGGTAAGTATCATCGACTGATGACCCGCGTGTTCCCTCTGACCTTAGTTCTCCAGTCGGTGACGATCCGCAGTTACGCATGTTGAACAGCGGAGAATCGATGGCTCAAAATCGATCGATGGCAAAACATCTGCTGCCATTGCTGCTGTCAATATGTGTTCGGCTGTTGAGCTACGGTGCTGTGGTGAGCAACAGGTGGAATGGCTCATATTTATTCTGGATTTTGGTGTTTATATTTCTCTTGAACATTGTCATACTCGTTTTTATTTTCACTTTCTTCGCTCTCAAGAATCGTTTTATCCTCTTTTCATCCTCTTGTGTTTGTTCAAGAGATGAGTGTTACCTGCGAGCTTATCATTTCAAGTTCTACGTTCTTCTGATTTCATCTCGTGGTATCGATCGTGGTTCTTCAGCCGTTTATTGGAAATGACTCAGAAAAGGATCAAATGAGGCATCATTATCCATCAAGACTTTCCAAGAACAGATCGAGTAATTATTTGTTTATTTGTTTATTTTATGTATTACTTTAATTAATTATGGGGATTAAAAGGGCGCTCTTTTTCTTCTTTCTTTTTCTTTTCTTTGTTCTACTATTTGAATTTCCTCTCGTGCTACTACCGTGATTCTTCTACCATAACGCTCTGCCACTACTGGAAACGAAATAGTCTGGAAAGGCCTGATGAGGTCCATTGTCTTTCTTCTTTCATTTCATTTCCTTCCTTCTTCTCTTTCTTCTCTTTCCTTTCCTTATCTGTAGTGTTTATTATGTGTAATTTATTTAGATCTACTCTGCTTCTTCTCAAAGTTTCGATAGGTGTAGTTGTTTTTTTTTAATCTGAAGTGGAGTTTGTTTATTCACTGTATTACTGCTCGAGTCATACCCTCGCCCGGAATGAGTAAATAAATGAAAAATCAATAGATTTTTCTGTATAACATGTGCCGTTCGTCCACTCCCGATCTGCCACAAGTTGTTTTTAACGGCTATGAGATAGAAGAGCCACAAAACTATTAAAAGAAGAACTTCACCTCGACGTAGAAATTTTTCCTGTCACCCTCCCTTAGAAAATCGTTTTTTATTCTGATGTAATCTTTGAAAAGTCTATGGACTCGATACTGGTTCCGATTCAGTGCTTTCGAATCTTATCCTGAAATCTTTGTTCATTATCGAATTCGTGATTGTCTTTACGCAATTATTGCTTTGTAACTTGAAGAGTTGCCATTTAACACTTTGACGACAATCGCTGTTTTGCGCTGGACGCGCCGTGGGACACGCACTCGCGCCCGCGCACATGCGGCATGAGCCACCGGTGGCTCATAATGTCCCACGTGGCAGACATTTTCCCGACCCTCTTTTTGGAGCAATTTTTGTTGGATTTTCTGCTATTAAGAATCATTTTAAGACTGAGAATGAGGTGCATGGTTCTCCGAATGGATCATAGTGTAGGAATGAGCGAATATTAAGCCAGAGGACCGCCTGTATCCACTGCTTTGGTGTAAAATATAAACATTGTACATAAGATGAAGCTATTCGAGAAACAGGTTTACTTTTCTCTTAGGAGTTTATATCCACTGTCTAGTATAAAGTCTGAAGTAAGATCCCCTTGATTTTCTTGTAACACTAATTTCGTTCCTGATGAAGGGCTTCTTCGAAAGATGACGTTTTATTGCTCACTCTTATTCGGTAATCATTTTCTACACAATCAAGCGTATGAAAAATGAAAAATCTTTTCAAGGTCGTACTAGTGTTAGTCGAAGTCTAGAAACAACACTGAATTCGTGATCAGCACGAGAAGATGATCTGTACTCGAATTGTTGGATGTATCATTCAGACAAGTTTCACTTTTCGGGTTTTCATGTTTTTAAAACTTCGGCGAATTGAATTAACTGTAGGAAGGGGCAATATTTAACATTGAAGATACTGATCTAGAGAATATAAGGAGAAAATGTATCCTTGGCAATATCACTCTTGCATTCGTTGACTATTACTAAAATTATTCAAAATATCTCAAGAGACAAACAAGCTTTTTCTTGCTTACCCATGTTGAATATCATACTACCTTTGGCGATTACAAGACTAAAAATAGTTTGGCAAAAAAGCTTTGCAGCAACCAGAAATCTGGATTTGAATGTTATGAGCCACCGGTGGCTCATAATGTCCCACGCGGACGGACACGTATGAGCCACCGGTGGCTCATATTGTCGTCAAAGTGTTAAAGTCGACTGCTCCCAGGTCACACCATCAACATGAGCCTTACGCGGGTGGGTCGACTGAATCCGACGGTAATGGCCATTGCCAAAAGGTAATATTTCGTACCTGCAACCTACTCCTATCTAGAATGACTAGGTAAAATATCATTTTTCAGAAGTCAGTCAACGTATAACGTGTTCGCGTTGGTAATGGGCGGTGGAGTTGCAGGAAGTTCTGTAGCATATCATCTGACGAAGAGGAATATCAAGGATGTGATATTGCTTGAAAAGGAAGGTGGGTATACTTATACCTTTCAGTATTCCTGTTTACTTTAGTTCCGCGCTTAGGTGAGTATACTTATACCTTTCAGTATTCCTGTTTACTTTAGTTCCGCGCTTTCTCTTCATCTCTGTGTAGGACGAAATCTTACTTTTATGAAAATTTGTGGAGTATTCGGTTTTTCTTATAAGAATTTTGTGCTAAATCTGCTTTAGTTTTAACCTTGGTACACTGTCTGGGTATGATTCATCTAAATCTTCCGCCGTTACAGAAGCTGCAACCCCATCCGGAACGTCATTTCACTCTCCGGGACTTGTTTCGGCCAGTCACCCTGCGCATAGGTATAAACCCATTCTGGCATACTCTGTGGAGCTGTACAGTAAGTTGCAGGAAGAGACAGGCGAGGTAAAAAATTTTTCTCTGGGAAATTTGTCCTTCAGAGAACTGCTTATTTTTGAAGGCTCTCAATTTCGAACGAACCGGTACAATCCGACTAGCCACAAATCCCACTCGTCTGCAAGAATTTAAGCGATATGTGGCCAGGGATTACTATAAGGTGGGCTTTGGGACCATCTTTATTTAAATCAAATTTTATTCAAACTTGAAACGATTAGAATCAGCTCCAGCTATTTTACTTAAGGAGGGAGACTCCTGTAAAACTACGTTGTTGTCACCTGATGAGGTCAGCCAATTGGCGCCTGTTGTGGATGCTAAGCAGGTATAGTATTCTTTTTATTTTCTAATATTTTATTTCGTTTATTTCGTTACCTTAACCTAACCTAACCTTACTTGCCTTCACCTATCAGGTCTTGGGCGCATTATACACCACTAACGATGGTATGATCTCGGCGACGGGTTTGAATCGTGCCCTGGTCGCCGGTGCGAAGACTGGAGGTGCAAAGGTCATTTTGTCGTCACCCAAATCGGTGCGCTATGACAAGGTTAGTCCAACACGTCAGAGTATCCTCCTGAGTTAATTAACCCTACCCACTCGATTTTCTTCAAGTTTCACTTATTATTACTTTTTATTATATAGGACAAAGGTCTATGGCATGTGGAATTGAACGACGGCACATCGGTGACCGCCAGAAATTTGCTGAACACTGGAGGTATTTGGGCAAACGATCTGGCTCGTCTATCTGGTCACGAGTTGCCGATGGTCATTGCTGAGCATCAATACGCTAATTTAACGGTAAATAAAATATTTATATTTTGAAAAATGACTAGAGATGCAGACCAGATTTCAGCCGTCATCTAATCCACCGAATATACCCGCTATTATCGACCATGACAGTACTTTCTACATCAGAAAATACGGTGACAAGTACATTTTCGGTGGTTTTGAACCCATGGAGAAAGTGACGTTCAGGGAAGATTGGTATCGCAAAGGAGTCCCACCTGGTGAGTAACTGTAATTCTTTACCATCTCTGGGTTACTTGTGTTTGCGATTTTTAGAGGGCTCCCGCGCTATCCAGCCGGACTTCTCGCGACTGGAGGAGGCCTATCATAGAGCGTGCGAACTCGTACCCTCGATCAAAGATGCACAAGTCGAAGCTAAAGCGGCGCTGTTCAGCATGACCGCGGATGGATACCCATTGGTAGGTTATTTTGGGTAACTGTGACGATCGCTGGGTTCTGCCTTATTCAGAAATAATGGCCTTAACTGTTCCAGGTTGGTCCGTTCGACAAGAATTACTGGGTGTCAACCGGTTTCCTTGACGGGGTTAGTAGCGGAGGTGGTATTGGAAGGTGTGTCTGACTATTTTTTTCGTTTTCTTTCCTTTCGATTCGTTTTATTCCATTTTGGTATGGTGTACTGGTAGGAGATGCTGTTGGCACATGCACGGTCGAGCGATCGATCCTTACCAGCCACTTTACCCCTACCTTTCTTTCTTGTTTAGTAGAATGTATTGAGTTTAGATACATTGCTGACTGGATGGTGGATGGAGAACCGCCATTGGAACTGTTCGATACTGACGCGAGTAGATATGACAGATGGGCCACAAGGAAGTAAGCATCAGTTATTCCTTTTTAGCAATTCCATTCGGTGTTTTTAATCTTTTAATTAATTTTTATCGATTTTTTGTCATTTGTAACCTGTAATAGGGACAATTAGGTTCATTGTTGACAAGAGTCGCGAGACGTACTCCATGTTCTACAACTGGTCCTACACCAATAGATTAGGCGCTCGACCGACGGACCGCGTCAGCGGGGTATACGGCCGACTGAAGAGGGATAAGGGACATTTCCTGTTCCGAAACGGATGGGAGGTACCTAATTGAGCTTGTTTTTTTCCCTTTTTTCTAATAGAAGGATTGAATGTGGTCTCCGTAGGTGCCACAAGTGTTCGACGTTGACGAGGAAGGAATGCTATCCACGTTGAGCCGCGAATATCAAATGGTGACCAACAAATGCGGTGTGATTGATATGTCATGGAAAGGAAAGATCGAAGTCAAGGGAGAACACTCGAACGAGCTCATGAACTACGCCATTTGTACGCAGGTATAGATAGCTATACCTGCCATATCTAATGTTTTCGCTAATTTGCATAAGGTCGTTGATTAAAGATTCCCTCGTTTGGGAAAATTGGCTCGGGTTTGATGCTGACTCGACAAGGTCGACTCTTCGCTCCGTTGAAGATCTTCCATCACGACAATACTCGCTCGGCGTTCATCATGCTCACCGAGCCCGAGAGGGAGAGCAGGGATATCTATTGGTGAGCTTGTTAATGAGGATTTTCGTTCAGATTTACGGTTTCTTTCTTTTTTTACCCTTTTTGTCGTTTTCTTGTTATTTCATTGCTCTATGATATTTGTTGTTGGAATTCGTTTCATCGTACTAGCTTCTATTGAAATATCTTGCTTAATTGGTTTAATGTGTTTGTGGGCTCTGTATTGCGTAAATTCGCCATTCGTCGCTATTTTTTTGAGTTTTTCCAAGACATCTTGGGTATCGTAGCGTAGTGACTTTGGTGACTGGGTTTGCCCACCCTCTACTCAAATAACTCTATCAAATCATCTTCCATCAGGTAAATTCGAGCTCTTTTGGTGAATAGCAGTGCTGTAACACTAAAATTCACATATTCTCAGCACATTTTCACAAGTAGGCAAACATTTTATTGACAGACAAGAAGCTTTTCTTACATTAAGGCTCCGACGTGCCGCTGCCGAAAAGAAATTCAAAGTGCAGGTGAACTGTGTGTCCGAATACCTGGCCTCACTAGCCCTTGTTGGACCGAACAGCAGACAGGTGAGTGGGCATTTAGCTATAAATACTTTTTTCATTTGGTTTTGGTGATTCTGTTTATAATTGTAGGTTCTTTCCGAACTCACCAAATCGGACGTATCGGAAGAGGGCTTTCCACAGCGCTCAACTCGCTTAATGAGACTCGGTCTGGTAGCTGTGGTGTGTGCTCGTAGTTCAACTTCCACCGGTCAGCTAAGTTACGAGCTGTTCCACAACAGAGCCGATTCGGCCAAGCTCTACCAGGTATGAGTTTAACTGTCTAATACTTTTCTGTTGTCGTAAACCTTTAGTTAACGTCTGGAATAGGTGTACTAACGGCAGCGCAGACATGTTATCGTTTGAAGCATATTGAGGCTCAAAATTTGAAATAGTCCTTAACATTCCCAGGAGATTATGCGAGCCGGTGCACAGCACGGAATCGTCAACTTTGGCCAGGCGACGATGAATATGATGCGATTGGAACACGGATACAAGGTGTGGGGACGAGAGCTCACTCTGGACACGAATCCCTTCGAATCAGGTCTTGGAGGTGGGTGGAAAATCTTATGTAGTTGAAGTATATGTTGTCAGAGTGATGCTAAGACCGTGGACCGTTGTTCCTATTCATTTAATTTCTATTTTTTACTTCATATTTTTATTTTTATTATTATATTAATATGTATATTGTATACTGTTATTTATACTTCTATGTTCCGATAACAGTAATGAATTTTTCAGCCCTAGTTGACTTCACAAAGGAAGAGTTCATTGGAAGAACGGCCGCCCTGGCACAGAGCAAGCAGACGTTTGATCGAAGACTGGCGTTGCTCACATTCGATCCGGCCGATAATGCTCAAGTACCGCTGGAGTGGAAGAACCTTCCATTCGGTATGGAGGTGGTTCGTCGAGAAGGTCAAGAAGAGGTGCGTCGAATCTTTTTATTAGGTTTTGTTGGACTTTATTTTTATCATTGTTGATTGATTTATGACACGGACACAGTCGTGCGTAAAAAAACGTATAAAACAACGCCCTGAAGAAACATAACATCACAACAGGAGTTATTAATAACCAGAACCAGATCTAGAACAAAGAATAAAGTACGGGAAGAAAAAGGTACATAGAGACGAACAAATACAGCTCCAAGGCGGAAGTAACTAAGGCGTCGGGAACCTGTGGGCTTAAGTGGCGCTGTAGAAACTTGTTGAATGCTGGCAGGCGAACAGGGGTCTTCCCTTTGGTCCGAAGCTTATGATATAAAGGCGCTGCTCTACATGAGGAGTAACGCCTACAGTTGAGCTTGGCTTTACCAGGATCATATTTGACACAACCGGCTTTGGTAGAGTTTAACGTTACAGCCATAGTTTCTGAAGGCTTAATGTCGCTCACGTGATGAATAATCACGAATGAATTCGCTTCCTCCTAAATCATTAGCGGTTATTTTATCGGTTCCACCGCTCTTGATAGTCCTCTCGCATGCTCATCCACTAGTGGCCAAATTTATTAACTGGCATGACCGCTGTTTCGTCGGTGGAGTAGCTTTCGACGAAATGCTAGGGGACTAATTTTCATCATCTTCATCACTTTTTCTATACTGAATCATTTCATACTGAGTTAATCATTTCAGCGCATTGGCCAGATTACGTCCGGCTCGTACAGTGTTCGTCTGCGTAGACCAATTGCCTTCGCTTGGATCAGTAACGAAATTCAGCCAAATGAAAGAGTAAGTTTGCTGTTTTTTGTCTCCTTTGTGAGTATGAGTTTGAATCACCCGAGGTGTTCTTAATGTGGGTGTTACCTACTTTATTTATTTATATCTACGCCTGCTCAGAGACGTGCTGATCAATGTAGTACATATTACGATGAAAGCATATGAAGAAAAAAAAACAACAAGGCAATGACACGACGAAATCAGCAAAACACAGAACAACCAACTTGACCAACTACTTCAACTTTATCGAAAATACGGTGCACTTATGAGTTCCAATTGGTTCGACGTCATCTGTTCAAATTAGTAATCAACAACCTAGAGGAAGACAATTTAACTTTGTCAATCAGAATCAGGGAGAAAGAGATATTCAGTAAGAATAAAAAAACACACATATATATGCATAGTGATAAATAAAAGATGTGTTGTCATAATGATAATGGCACTTTGTCCCTGAGTTGCAATTTCTTATTAGAGGCCCAAAATCAACCGAAACATTTGTCAATCTAACAGCGTATATCTACATGTGGTTTTTTTCGTTACTACCTGAGCACGCATACGCTAGGCGGGCTCACTTTCGAGAACCTCATTATACTGATACGCACCTAGGATGGCTCAGGAAGTGTTGGCCTGGAGTTGATGGTGCTTCTTTAGGGGAAGATTTCTTATGGTGAATTCACCTCCTTCATTCTTTGTTCAAACCAGTGCATTTTTCAGTTGACCGTTGACATTGGATCCGAACACCGCCTAATTGGAACTATTCTCGAGAATATTCCGCATCTTCCTATTCAGTAGATTAAAGTTAGATAGTAGAGAATTTAGTTAGCTCTTAGCGTTGATATGTACGCGAGGCGTTTCTGCGTGATAGAGAAGACTTTTTACGTTGATAATTTTCACGACTGGTCAAACTTTTACTCCTTCATAGATGTCTGTCTTGCAATATGCTGCTCTATAGTCGATCGATTTGAGTGTTTTCTAGTTCAATTCTCACGACGGCCATTCGGCGATGGCTGTCAAATCTCTTACACTGCTTTGCATTACGCGTTACTTGCTCTCTAACACATCGTGATAGTTTGGGATCAAGTTTAATAATATAGTTTGAATTTTTCACTACAGCTTGAAGGTATTACTATGTAACTCCAAGGGTTCTATGTTTTATTGATGTATTATCGCGCTGAGAACTCGCTTGTAACTGTATAGAGTTGATAATTTGCGATTGATAAAACTTTCCTAATGCCTTTTGTTCGTGTTGAATTATTGTAATGGTACCACTTCGACCACGATTTCCTATATCTTCTGTTCTTCTGTTCAATTTTCAGGTATTCAAGAGATTTTTAAAACGTTTGTTCATTATTTAGATATCGAATCACCCCTTATAGCAATGGCACGTGGAGCACAGGACAACCGTGTCTGCCTTCGTCCTGAATTAAAGGACGCGTTTCAAAGATCCTCCTTACGTCGTTGGTACAATATTCAGCGACTCGAGGAGAAGTACTGTAGACCTCCAGAGGAAGAGATCCGCTCAAGTGTTCAGGTGTGTGCTCTTTCTATGTTTACAGTCTGCTTTTGGTGCAGTGGCGAAAGGCGCTACTTCCACCCGAACGGCCAAGTTTCAATTCTCGTCCAGGTAACTAGTGCTGGCTTCTATGTACTTGCTACTTCCGAATCCTTGGTACTTGGTTTGTTGATTGTAAAAATTTTTATAGTTTGACTTGTTGACCGGTGACGTATTCGCTCCAGTCGGTATGAAAAGCCCGCAAGCTATGGCACGTATAAAGAAGCTGGAGAGCTTCGAAAAACAGTTCAGGTGATAATATTTTGATACAGTGATAATTCAGTGTCATTTTCGACGCATATTTTTATATTTTGTGACTAATACACTGAAGGCTTGGTTCAGCCTCTCGAAAATGTGCGCTGTCTACAATGGTCCTGAGGTATTCGGAAAACAGTACGCAAGGCGAATGAAAGAATGTCAGAAGCTGGACACGGTTGGTTGATTTATATCTATGTTCTCGTTGGTTTTCTGATTTTTTTGCCTGATTTGTTGGTTTATTGATTCCAATCTCTTTAAGGATTTTCAAACGAAACTGAAAACGACCTACCCGAGCAACGTTGCCGTTGATCCAAGGTGGCAACCATATCAGCCAAATGGTGGTAGAAAAGTGAAGCGAACTATTGTTAGGGAGACTGTGAAGGTAGTAAATTCTATTATTGATTTTGAATTCATATTTATTTGTTTATGTGTTTTTTCAACTTCGTTTATTCAGGAATTCACGATAGAGGCTTCTATGGAACAGTTGAATTATTTGATGAAGTTGAAGAATATTCCATCTACGGCATTCACAAAACAAAGTGAGTTTATTGGTTTATTTCATTTATTCATTGTAAAATTTTCTTAGGTAAGGAAATTGTGATAGATTCGATCGCCATATAGTTAATCAAACGATTACATTTGGGATATTTGGTTCCATGAGTCTGCTTTTTTCTCAATGTCAACCATAAGCAAAATTCTGAATAAAAAGGCGTTGGAGAGGTTTTACTGCTTTGTACAGTTACATCCGTTTTTTTTTCTGTTGAATAAGATAGGTTTTGCCGCAAAAGAGGGTAGCTTTTATTGCCTTTACTTTTACTTCCTGATGAAGTCACACGATAAGACTCCGAGCATATATTCATTGTATTGCACATTTATTATTGTATTCTTATTATTTTTGTTCAGAAGACCCAAATTTTGTCAACACCATATGTCTGAAGACCTCTGAAGTTGGAGATGACGAGTCTACGCTGGGCCATTTGGCGATCACCGACGGTCAACTAGGCGATGGTGAGTGGATTCATCAACAGAGTGATTCTTTTCATACATTTATTGCTCATGTGGTGCAGTGCTAGGAAGCGCTATCGTCACGGGCACGGTTGAGCGATCGACTCTCAGTCAGGATAACAAAGCCTCTGCCTTTCCTGGGTCGGGTGAATTGGTACCAGACTTGCCTGGTAAGGTAAAAACACTGAGTTGTACAATAACTGCAAGTTGTTGTATACGCATTCCACATACCTTTGCAATTCTGAAGAGAGGATGAGCGCGTGGCGCGTTCTTAGGGGACTGATCAACGACCTCGTTACCGTTACCTTTTATGATCACATTTGTTGTTATACCTTGAACCGATGTTCCGCAGTAAAGTAGCAAACGTATGCAATTGGAATCCAAGGGGCTGCAACTGTCGAACTACTATTTGCTTTGTTTTGAATGTTGTTTCTTTTATAAATTGTATTACGTTATTAAGAGCCGGACTACGACGCTAACGACCGAGTAGTGCAGTGGCTGCGCAACTGTAGTGAGCAACCGTGTCATTCTGGTGGGCTTTTCTTGATTATTAATTCTAGAATTATTTTTTAGGTAGGAGTTCGAACTTCGTGTTTTTGTCAGTTCTCATGCCTAGTGAAAATAGATTTTGATTCAAACTCTCATTGCAGGAGCTCCACTCCCGTTCGTTGCCACAGGAAACTGTTCACAGTCTCGAGATGTCTCTCCTGCGACAGGGAATGAGAGAATCGCGAACGAAATAGGACAGAGTTTACCCGGCAACGAAAATTCACCTCCTCCAGAGGCTGAAGATATCGTATCAACCTTGATAGCGAGTAGCGGATCTGGCAAGGAGAGGAAGACCGCTGGTCAACCGGAATTGAAATCCAATTCGATGTTAGCCGATGCTTCTCCAGCGCGAGCATCTCAAAGGACTGAAAACTCTAAATTCACCCCTCAGGGCTATAAAAAAGCTGACCAGTCGTCATCGGCAAAAAGGGGTAGATCGGCACAAAAACCAAGAACGCTAGCCACTCCGGTTACTTCGAAATCTTCTGGAGTTCCTGCCACCAAGACCCCAGTCTCCTCGAAAGCTGCTCCGGCGATGGAGAGTAGTTCGTTGGAAAAATCCGCATCGAAAGCAACGCTGAGTGGGCCAAAGACTCCCCTAGCTGTGTCCGCACCAACCACGTCAAGAAAGAGGTCAAAATCCGAGGCCAAAACTCCGACTTTCTCAGAAACTCCGAAAACTGCTCTGGCTGAAGGAAGGAGCACTTCTACGAAACGGTCCACACGGAGGGCGAAGCCATCAGCGGCTAGAACACCCATTGCTGGAACTGGAACGTCCACGTCGAGGGAGAGATCCAAATCTGAGGCGAAAACCTCAGCTACTCCAGCTGCTCCGAAAACTGATGGAACCAAAATTTCCGGGAGAAAGCCTTCGTCAAAGGCTCTAGCTTCAGCGTCTCGAAAGAGGTCTGGAACTCCTTCTGCCCTCAAGGTTGCTGCTGAAGAAGGACCTAGTACCTCCAAGAAGAAGACCGCACCAAGGAGAAAGGTATCGGTAACGAAAACTCCTACCTCGGGGACTTGGAAGAGGTCTAAATCCGAAGCAGAAACTCCTTCTACCCCCAAAGCTGTTCCTAAAGAAGAAGCCAGTACCTCCAGGAAGAAGTCCGCAACGAAGACGAAGGCACCCGTGAAGAAAACTCCGCCTTCTGGGGTAGAAACACCTGAAGCATCAAGGAAGAGGTCTGCATCGGAAGCTAGGACCGCGGTCACCCCGAAGGCTGGATCGAGTACTTCAAATAGGAAGAAGAACTCCACAACGGCCTCGGAAACTAAGGAGAGACAGACTTCTACCAAGAAGACACCCAAATCAGCAGCGGAAACCCCGAAAACCGCTCTCGGATCTACCGGAAGAATGAGAACTTCGGGCGAATCCAAAATGCAAATCGTTGAGAAGGATATGGGTAAAAAATACAGCCCTCCGGTAAGCTCTGACCATCAGTCGCCGGAAGCAAGGTGTTGGAGTCGACTGGCTAATGCCTCTCCGGTATCTGAAGGAAGTCGGAAAAGACGGTGGGTTTTCTCTCGATCTCTTTTTCTTTTATTTTTTTACTTTTTCCAGAGATGAAACTGGTTTTTGTTTCAGAATCTGCGAGAGGGAGTCGAATAGAGATGACCGGTGCCCAGCTCAAGTTCCTTACGGTCTGTGGGACGAGGTGGGTGATTCTGCTTCTAATTTTTCCATTGCTTAAACCTTCACTATGGCTTTGTGAAAGAAGTATTTTATGTGAACATCTGTCTGTTGAGTAAAATTGCTTGATTTAGCATAAAAATATAGTTTTTATAGCATAAAAATATAGTTTTCAAGGAGGGTCAAGCCGTTATGAAATCGTATGAAGATGGTTGTTCTGAACCAAAACGGATGAGGACCATTCTTGGTTTTGATGCTGAAGAGTTCAGGTAATACATGTTTCCATACCTCCTTTTTTATTTTTATAAATATCGTATTTATTGCTCCGTATTTTGTAAACGTTATGAAATAAAGGAGGTAAACTTATTGTCTTGAATATTTATAAGATCAATCAACCACTCTGTGAGTTTATTTTGGCTGGTAACAATAGTGTTTGCTAAAGGAGGAACTTTTTTTCATTATTTATTTTATTCGCTACATTATTTAAGAATTGGTGAATCTGGGTGAGAACATTTGAAGTCTTTTCTTTAGGAATGAATGCAATGGAACCCAAACGACCCTCTCGTGCTTTGTCAAATGTGCTCGGAAGTATCGAGTGTCTTCTGGGGAACAGTAAGTTTGAAACCATTTTTTATAACTTCTCTAAAAATAGACTGTAAATGACCATTTACCTGTCTGATCTATACCGTGCAAGTGTTTTTTAGTTATGATTTATAGTTATTTTGTAATACACATGTGCCCAATAAAGTAAAGTTAAGTAAAGTAGTTTGTCTTCTTATATCTCGTGGCTCATTAGTCGCCTTTGAAAGTACTCTGCAGTTTTGCTATTTGGGCCTACCTTTATTACTCTTTCGATGCTGTTTTTTAATCTATCCATTAAAAATTTAAATCAATCAATATCCTCGAACGGCATAGGTACTGCAAAAAACCATTGATTAGTGATAAACTCCGTGTTTGAGGTGCAAAGTCGACGCTGGTATGAAAGAGGATCGTCGTGCAATGGCAGCGGCAAAGTCGCGTAATCGCAAACTCAAGAGCGGCTACTTTGCTTGAGATTTCAGTTGGGACCATATTTTTCTCTTCTTTGTTTTATTTTTATAGAATTTTGTCATACAAAGTTGATCAACGATGTTGTAGGAATGGATTTGAGATGTTTTTCTGCTTGTTTGTATCGTTATAGCATGAATTACTCTCAATAATTACTGGTTTTCTCGATATCGTTACTCGGATCTCTCACTTTAATTCACTGCCTTGATTTTTTCTTTCAACCTTTACTCTTCGACTAGTTTTTGAGTGCTTCTTTAATTTCATACAGCTTTTTACAAACCAGTTTCAATCGATATTAACCTTACTAGCTAGTCGTCTGTGTACCATAAACTATTCATTTGTGATGACACCTTGTGCTATTCTGTAAAGTAAATGTTCAGTGTTTAAGTGTTGAGTTTTCTTTCAATATGAAAGCCACGTTTACATTCTTCTCTGGGGTCAGCATTTTTTTGAATTTTTTTATTTTGTTTATTTTATTTTTATGAAGGCCTTACCCACCTAAACAATCAAGAGGCAGAGATGTCGCAGGATAGCTGGTTTCTCGATTGTACCCTGGAGGATGCTATTATGGACGAGGTTGGGTTGTAAGACCATATTTAGTGGAAATATTAGTTCTCATAAGAAGAAGGAGTTCCTCGGTTGGTGGAATATTTCATTACCATATGCTGATACTGGCCGTGCACGTGCGTGGTATAGTGGTAAGGGTAGCTACTGACACCGCACGGTCCAGCGATCGACCCCGGCACGGGCTAACCAAGCCTCTTATCCCTCCGGGGTTGGGTAAATTGGTACCAGACTTGTCTGGGAAGGTAAAGACACTGACGTAGTATAGCGGCTAGTCACGGCAAATCATTGTATGGGCCAAATACGTATTCACCATGTCCCCACGATTCGAATGGAAGACGTGTACATGGCGTGTCCTTAGGCACTATCAACGCCGTCACCTATGGGTAAAGCGGAACCCAAGATCAATGGCCAGAAGGCAGATGACGAGCCTCGTTCCGAACAATTGCTTTAGGATCTTTGCAAGGGGATTTCGTGAAGTAAGGTAAAGGTGAAAGTGTCGAAGTTGATCAGTCCGCCAAAGACGCGCCGTGCATTCGTCTTCCAGTCAGAATCGTATAGATATGGAGAATGCGTATTCGGCATACATAATGACTTGCGAGGGCCAGCCGCTATACCGTTCTCAGAGAGGTCTGTACCAATTTACTTGACCCCGGAGGATGGAAGAAATGGTTTGCCCGGGTCGGGATCGATCGCTTGACCGTGTGGCAGTCAGCAGCGCCTCTCACCACTGAACCTAACATCATGTTAAATTTTTCCTCTTATACGAATTTATTATAATGCAGACACGGGTGCCGTATCGGGTAGCAGCGAAGCTGGTGAAGTTGTTCTCCGATGGCAACGAGGTCGCCTACATCGCCAGGTATCGAGGTGATGCTCACGAGGGCATGTCATGCGATCAGATTCGACAGTCGTTCAAGGTGTTCAATGAGACCAAGTGGGCACTAATTTTATTTGAAAACTTGAATATTCAAACAAAAATTGTCTCATGGCCGCTACAGAAACAGGCCCATCGTCTCTACACGGTGGTCGATAAATATTTGCGCCTACATATCAGATAATAACGTTTTTTTCAATAATTTCAATACTTTTAAATTTTATTGATATGCTAACGGTACATACAACCGACCTACAAACACAAAACGTACAGCGATTTGGAACGAAAAGCCATAATTTCTCATTTATGTTATTGAACATTAAAGAATAACTGGAGAGGTTCAGGGACCTTAATAAAAAAGTCGAAAAGGCAATCACCAACGTCTCGTCGAAAATTGAATCCGATGCTGATCGTCAGGTAGCTGTCGAGCGACTTAAGGTAAGTCGTATGTTTTTGCGAAGAAAAATTTCCACTTGTCAGTGTTTAGCACTAATTTGCTATTTTTGCTGAATTTTTAAAATATTATGGTAGATTTTTCTCTAGTAATCAAGCTTTATCTTCAGTCGGCTAGGGAGACAGCGGATATCACCGAGGTCACTCAACTCTATACTAGCACTCGAAAAACCAAGGCTAGCATCGCTCGGTGAGGATCTTTACCTTCCCTGCTGTCTTGTAAACCAGGTCAGGGTATTAGCTCCCGTATATTTAGGTCTATTTCCCTCCCGTTAACCTTTAGTTCAACAGGGAAACACAAAAATTGATAGAATGCCTCAGGCGATTTGTGCGCTTCAGAACCGTCCTCGGTAAGATCCGGTTTGGAAAGATCTGTTCCTGACTTCAAAAAAACTGCACATTTGCCAGGTTGTCACTTTTGCATCAGTTTTTAACTTTTTGCTTTTATATTCCCATTAATTTGAGAAAATCGTTGGTTAAGAGTACGGCACTTGGTTAACCAATCGGTAACTTTTTGGACACAGTAACCGCTAGTGAAAGAAATTTCCCCAGCCTCTACAAAATCCCTGACATATTTTTCCTGTTTAGTCCTGAATGTTCCTGATTCAAGGTGTTTTAATTTTATAATTCTCTAATATTTACTACTGCCTATGTCGTTTCCTGATTTTTGCAGCGAAATGGGGTTGGAAGAGGCGGCAAGAACAATTCTAGAAGGCCAAGTTGTCGACTTACCGTCCCTAGTTGGCACGAAGCCAGGTTGGTATATTTTTACCCTCTATCAATCCAATAACTTTTACGAGTTTCAGAGCTGAAGAATAAAAAGGTGGTGGAGGAGAACACACAGAACGCGCTGGCTGATCTGCTCAACAAAATGCCTCAAACAGTGGATGCCGTGAAGCGAATGTGGGTAGTACTTCTTTTTTTAAAGATTATTGGTATTTTTTTACTCGATTGATTTTGTATTTTTATATAGGATTTTGTTTTGTAATTGAATAAAAATTTAATATTCAAATCGATAGATCAAGAATGGAGACACGTGTACGGTTGACAGTCGTTTGTGAGCTGTCGAATAAAGCCAAGAAGTGGACGGAGCAAGACAAATCCTATCGATTAATTTCTCACTTCAGCGATTACCTCTCTCTAAGGAGAGACGCGCATCGAGTGGAAAACCATCAGGTAAATGTTGAAACCATCTCTGGGTAACTAATCCGGTGCCTATTTGAGTATAGGCACCAAGATTGAAGGGCGTGTGTGGTGCAGTGATAAGAGGCGCTGCTGGCACTCGCATGTTCGATCGATCCTCGCCCCGACCAACAAAGCTTTCCATTTCTCCGGGGTCGGATAAATTGGTATCAGACTTGTCTGGAAAGGTAAAAACACTGAGTTGGTATGGCGGCTGCCCCCGCAGATCATTGTATAGACCAATACGCATCCACCATGCCTTTACGGTTCTGAATAGGAGGCGGGTGCGTGGCGCATCCTTCGGGGACTAGTCAATGCACACTGGCACTCTTACCTCTACCTTTACCCAGGTTGGCGGCACATATCCGGTTACCGCCAAGCTCTTGTTTCTTAATTACTGCGGTTTCTGGTTTACAAATGTCGCCGAAGGCAAGGAAATTAAGCGTGGCTCGCCCTTACCATTGCCTGATAAATAGATAGATAATTAGACATGATTACCGAGGTATCCGATACCTAAAGGCTGGGTTGCGTGAAACCTCGCACTATACCTCCGAGTTTAGTTTTTTGCTAACGACTGTAAATTAATTGTATCTTCTACGTTTACCTACTCGGAGACGGTGGCAGAGCTTCTGGGCGCGCGTGGTACAGCGGAAAGATGTGCACCCACCCGCACGTTATAGCGATCGATCTCCGTCCGGGGCTAACCAAACCTTCAATCTCTGCGGGGTTGGGTAAATCAAGACATGTCTGAGAAAGTAAAGAGCCTGATTTGGTGTAGCGACTGGCCCCGCAAGTCATTGTATAGACTAGATACGCATGTACCATGGCTCTACGATTCTGAGTGGAACACGAGTGCATGGCGCGACCTCAGTGCCGACCCTTTACCTTTGTTTTTATTTCTTCTGGACCCCGATTTATGAACGAACGAGCGGTCTCCGAAACCCCGTCGGCGATAAACCGGCTCGATACCGTCGAGGTTTCCCAAACCCTGCCTTATCGCGAGGTGTGATAGACCCGCGATAAACCCCGATTAAACCCCGGCGGATTCTAATATCGGTTTCGATGCCGTTCGGGGTACATCTCAGGATTTATCGGAAGTTCACCAATGATGAATCTGGGCCCTGGAAAGATCTGTAATGAAAGGCGTTTAGATCTTGGCCATGGATCGTGGTGGGGAGAACGACGTACTGACGTGGAAAGTGGAAGTTGACAACGCTGAACGAGAACACCCGGGAAATTATCTGAAGTGATAGATTCAATTTTTAAAATCATCCTTTCTAGTTGTAAAAATAATATTGATTGATTTCAGGGTCGCCCCACCGCACATCGGCCTTTTTCAAGCCGCTCTCAAAGACTCCATTCATCGGCTGTTTGTGCCGAAAATTCAGCGCACCGTGAGGTAGTATCAGATGGTTTCAGGAGCTTAGTGCCTATTTTTACTTTTTTAAGCTAAAAGTAGGAATATAAATAGCTCCATTCCAGACGTCAACTGTTGGCTAAAGCCGAAGAAGCGGCCATCTCATGTTTTGCCCATAATCTTCGACATTTATTCTGGCGTGAGGGAGTTTCAGCTGAGACGATCATTGCTCTGGATCCTGGCTACTCTGCCTGTAAAGCTGCCCTGCTCACCTCGACTGGTTCGTCTTCTATCGATATCAGGTCTTCTCTTTAAAGGTGCGCGTAGTGTAGTGGTATAAGGCGCTTCTTCACCCCCATGGCCGAGCGATCGGTTCTCGCCGAGACTGACCAAGGCCTCCATTTCTTCAGGACTGGGTGATTTATCAGCTCCCATATTGTTTGTGTAGGTGAAATCATTACATTGGCCAAATACACATTCACTCTCTACGATTTTGAATGGAAGACGAGTGCGTGGCGCATCCTCCAGGGACTACTCAGCACCCAGCACTCTACCTTTCACCTTTCTATGAAATTGTCGGAAAAGTAATATGGTCTCTCCCTGGACTACTACGTTTCCGTCATTGTTGCCTCTTAGCAATTTTAGTTGCACATATATCAGAAGTGTTTTAACAAGTACTGTTCCGAATGGGATACGAGTGCATGGCGCGTCCTAAGAAGCACAACCTCTTTACCTCCACCTTTACTCTTTTCATTAAATGATTCCTATGTTTCATAGGACTTCCAGTAACAGTTCCCTTCGAAATAGTTCGCAAAAAACATTGGATTTCTCACGGACCGTTAGAAACTGTCCAGTATTGCTGTTTTTTCTCCATTTTTTACTGATTTTTAATATGTTTAATCGGCATTTCTACAGACGTCTTTACGAGTACAAGTAAACAGTGCATAATTCGGCTCAAATTAATTGTATACATTGTAGTTTTGGCAAGTGAATATTCGTGGCACCATCCAACATCCGGATTCTCTCGTGTCATATAAAACCACGACTCTTGAGCAGTTGATCGTAATCTTCGGCGAACTTTTGCACATCGTCTGGTGAGATTATCTGGAAACAGTCTGCCCAGTAAACATGACTGAATTACTAAAAAAAATCAAAGGTTAAAAAAAGGTAAAGGTAAAGGTCACCTAGGTCACTCGTGGTCAATTCAGAACCGAAGAGGCATGGTGAATGCGTATTTGGCCTATACCATGACTTGCGGGGCCAACCGCTATACCAAATAGGTGTCTTTACCTTCACAGACAAGTCTGGTACCAATTTACCCGATCCCTGAGAAATGAAAGGCTTGGTAAGCCCGGGGCCGGAGCCGATCGCTCGACCGTGTGGGTGTCAGTAGCGCCTCTTGCCACTGAGCGGTCCCTCAATCACATCAGAATTGGTGCAAAATTATTTTTTTTATTTTATTTATTTATTATTAATTTAATTAATTCTTACAAACCTGCATATTTTCCGCTACAACGAGCAGAATGCGATGCATGTAAAGATACTGTGCGTCCATTTGAACGGCTCCATGTCGCATTTCACGCAACTCGGTCACTACTTTCAATAAAGTGGCCTGAAATGCTATATATTAGATTTATGGAGCATTTTTTATTATTTTAGAAAGATTCAAGTGAAACGCACATCCTCTAAAGATACTGTGCGTCCATTTGAACGGCTCCATGTCGCATTTCACGCAACTCGGTCACTACTTTCAATAAAGTGGCCTGAAATGCTATATATTAGATTTATGGAGCATTTTTTATTATTTTAGAAAGATTCAAGTGAAACGCACATCCTTTTCACCCTTCTCCAACCTCCGGTAGAGCAAATCGATCCCTACCACTGTGCCGGTGCGTCCTATACCGGCTGAGCAATGTACCACGCTTGGTAAAAGGCGATTCACCTAGAAAAATTCTTATCAAATTTGCCATAAGAATTAATTTTCATGGAATTATCATGTTTCAGAAATATTCCGATTGGGAGCAAGTAATTGACTTATAGTTTCTGCTTCTCTTATTTCCCCTACTTATTTACCTGTCAAGTGTAGAATGGCCGATTTTGATCGGCCCCTCGAAAATGCGCCATGCATTCGTCTTCCTTTAAGACTCGTAAAGACATGTTGATTGCATATTTGATCTATCTGACCTTTTAAATGCTCAGACGTGCTATCTGCTGCATAAATTGATGTATTAACTTCCCGAGACAAGTCTGTTACCGATTTATCCGACTCCGGAGGGATAGAAGGGTGGGTCTGGGCGAGGATCGATCACTCGACCGTACATGTGCCGGTAGCGCCTCTTACTACTGCACCATGCGCCCTCACAAACTACTTCTACCGTACTACAAACACTGTAAGTAGAAGCCAGAGTAAATGAGCCTAGTTCTCCCATGATCAGGTCTATGTCGAGAAATGTTTTGCTAGTTCCTCGAATTGACCAGGGGTTCGAATCTTACCTGAGCCAAGATTTTTGCGATTCACCTAGCATTTACGGAACATCAACCACTTTAAACTATTCTACTTATAATTTTTTTTAGAAAAGGTAGTATACCCTGCGCAACATCCGAAATATAGCTAGTGTTGTAGAATTGGGCACGCCTCGATCTGGCCAATCCTTCCAGTGGAAATGCTCAACTTTGTGTTCTTGCTGAATGGTATTACTTTTAGAGTTATTTTGTAAAACACTTTCTTGAATCTGGGCCCAGATTCATGAACGGAGGAGCAGTCTCCGAAACCCCGTCGGCGATAAACCCGTTCGACACCGTCGAGGTCTCCCAAGCCCTGCCTTTTCGCTAGGTGCGATTGACCTGCGATAAACCCTGATTACACCCCGGCGCGCGTTCACGATTCTTGGTTTGCACGCCGTTCGGGGTATATCTCGGGGTTTATCGGGGGTTTACCAATGATGAATGTGGGCCCTGCTGGTAACTCTAACTCACGCCGCTCTCGTTGCAAAGGTTAATTTTGGTTAGATCTACGGTGTTTTCAATGGCGTCCGTGGATTCGAATTTGACGGTCAGTCCGCTAGCGAGTTTGATCTGTAAATCGTAGAAAAATTCAGCAGTTTCCAGAATTTTCGAGTTTTTGAATATTCAAGCAGTCACTCACAGGACTGTCTGCTGTTAGTGGCCAGTATTGTTCGCATTTTTGCTTCCCGCACTCCATGATGTTACACAGCATCACTATACTTTTACATTTTTCCTGCCATATCATCCTCCAAAAGTCGTCCAGAGTCTTGTTTGTCGGAGCCTGCAAAAACTGCTCGAGATTGCGCCACGCTCATGGTTTCCATTCGGTATTCGTTACCTGTGTGCATATGAATTTCTTCTGCTTGTCAACACTATCCACCCAGTTGGCGTTTATGTAGTCCGACATACCGGGAGGCCAATTTAGCACGACTCTCGTCGCGTCAATGCAAAACACTTCTGGAAGTGGGTTTTTGTGGTGAAATTTTACCGGCGGCTTTTGACGCACTGTCCATACTCGGCAGCAGCGCAGCACTCTCACATATTGGTTAGAGACGCAGACGACGCGACGGCGCCCCATCGAGGTGGCAACAAACCTACCCCGATATCGGTTCTTTTCCATGTTTGCTTCCCACGCCGTCTTTGGCCGGTTGCCAATTGATTGTGTTGCCATTTTTAGTTTCATGAATTCGTCGGTTAGGGCAGTCACACCTGCCTGAAAATTTGGCCGAATAATCGCCGCATAAGGGCCCTTACAGACCCGACGACGTGCAATTTGAGCGACGAATTAGCCGTTGAGCATGAAATTGAGCGAAACACTCGACGACGAGCATTCTCGTACAACGCGACGCTTGCGGCGGCCGCATTGCTTTAATCGATACCGCGTTGGACGAGAATGCTCATCGTCGTGTCGTCGGGTCTGTGAGGGCCCTAACGGATTCAACTTCAGTGCTCTGGTGACCGCAGAATTCGCATGTCCTCATTTCATTTCAAGCCGACCTTCATACCGTTTATTTGCTGTTCGGAAGTATAGCGTTTGTCCTTAGCCTACTACTGCGGGACTGCAATATCGCGCCGGGCCACTACGTGGAGACCCGGCGTAACTGGAATGAAGTAGATTATCCGGGTCACCACGCGTGGACCCCAAAACGACACCATTCGGCGTGAAAAGGCGCCGCTGCCGCCGTTTTATCGTTGCGGCACGTCCACTACTGTAGTCGTCGCTAGCACACCTGTAGCGTTCGATCACAGAACAATTTGAAGGCTTCTTTGAACAAATGTTTGTCGACTCGTGAAGCCGGCCTTCTAGAACGTGCTCGCTTTGCTTTCCGTTCCACTTGTGTGCCATCATCCTCAACTGTTGCAACTGTAAGTAGGAACCATTTACTGTGGATGTCTTCCATATGGTTTTTTAAGTAATTTCGAGTATAATTTCGCACGGTAACTCTTTTGGAGTTGTTTATTAGCTAATCAGATGGCTTTTCAAAAGTGTTACCAATAAAAACATCTAATCAATACTTCATTTCTCCAGGGCCCGGATTCATGGACGAGCGGTCTCCATAACCCCGTCGGCGATAAACCCGCTCGATACCTCGAGTTTGCCGCCATTCTTGATTCGTGAAGGTCGGGGTTTCGGAGACCGCGACGGCTCGTTGCGCAAGTGCCGCAATCACACTCACTGCGGGCAAGCGGTCGTCGACACACGATCGCGGCGATCGAAATGCAGCCTGGCCAAGAATCTTCTGTCGACGACAGATCGCCCGCAGTGAGTGCGATTACGACACTTGCGCCATAAGCCGTCGAGGTCTCCCAAACCCTGCCTCATCGCGAGGTGTGATAGACCCGCGATAAACCCCGATTAAATCCCGTCGCGCGCTCACGAATCTCGATTTGCGCGCCGTTCGGGATATATCCGGGGGTTTATCAAGGTTCAACAGTGATGAATCTGGGCCCAAGAAAGCTAGTCTAAAACCTTCACTAACTGGTCAGTGTCGAGACACTTGTCTTTCTTCGAAATTTCGGTGCTTTTCCAAGTTTTGAGCGTTCCATTTCATTCGAGACAACTGAAAATTCGGTAGGCAATGCATAAGTATACCGTAATATACAATGTAGTGGGGTTTAATGGTGCAGAAACGCTCACATATGGTTGTATGGTATACGGTCAGCCTACCCACAGAACGAGTGTAAAGAACTGAGACTATACAGTGGTATTCGAGGTTGTTTTGCTGACTTGCCATCACCGAGCTTATGCGGTGATACTAGTGCTATCACTGGTGATACCATCAGTGCTTCTTATTTCTTATCGATCTTGTTGCCTCTCCTTGATCTTGTTGATCCATTCGGCAAATGCTTTCATTTTTGAGTCAAAACCCTTTTGAACCGGTTATTTGTACTTCATTGTAGTCGACAGTGATTTATAGGTGCTGTCGTGGAGACGGCAGAATTCGGTCTCAACGGAAAATCCTTCGACCGGAAAGGTGAACAGCTGCTGAACCAGTGGGTTGGGCAGAGCGATGGCGACGGACGAGTTGTCGTCGCCATCGGCAACGGAAAGGCTTCATTCGAAACGCAGACCGCCGTTGCTGGTATGATTCGCAGTGGAAAGTTCGCGCCGAAGGATGTCAGATTTTGGTGAGGACTTGATGTTCTTGAAAGAACGGAAAAATGGGTCCTTTTTATAGTTGAGAGTATGCTGTATGACTACCATTTTAATTCGAGTTGTGAAGCTGGCCAAGATGGTATAGGTTTTATTCGGCTGACGTTTCGGCCTATTCGCCTACGTCGGAGCCTAGAAAGTCAGAAACGTGTGACATCATCTCACCAAAGACTATTTCAAACAACAAGTTTAAACTACAAGTTACATCGGTACGCTTATTAGTTTCTGTGTGGGTTTTTTAAACAATTATTTGCTTTAAATACTATGGGCCATCGAATTCCCCATGTTTTATGTCAGAACAGTCAATAGAACAACCTCAAATACCATTTGACTTGGAACTTCTGTTGACTTGGAACTTGAGGAAATTACACTAAATTGTGGAAAATCAGCTGAGGCACCAATCACCAATTATTAGCCAAAAGCTGTCGACGGCGAATTATTCTGCCGTTTCTGCCGCCTGGTTATAATTCTCTTCAAGCTTAATCATTCTAGCTAATGTACACATTGTTGAAATCAGAATGAAATGGCCAACCTCCTGGCGTGAAAAAATCTCAGAAACTCTGACAATTCTGAGTTGAAGATAGACGTTCTTTGACCATTCCAAAAGGGGATGTTATCGAGCTCGACCTCATTATAACGGCTTTTCAATTGCTGTCTGTGGAGAAGTCTAAACGAATGGCAACATTGTTGGGGTCAATATAACATATTCTACCTAAACCCCACCCAAAAGCTAGCTGAGTTACCCGGTCTTGAAAACACGACGAAAAAGTTTCTTTTTCAAGTACCGTACCCGAAAATGGGGCGTCCAAGTACAGCATCACTCCTCTTGCCGAACAAGACCTACCGAACATGCCGCCCACGCAGAGAAGTGCAGGTAACTGTTACTTTAATATTTTCTTTTATTTTTTATTTTTTGTGCATTTTGTACTGGTTTCAGTATCAATTGGCCGTCGACTTATTGATCCCATGGCAGAGTACGTGAAGATAGAGCCGAAGCACTTGGGCATGGGAATGTACCAGGTGCGACCATATTTTTTCAATTTTCAGAAATAAATAGAAGGAAGGGTAAAATGATCGGTGCAGTTCAGTCCCCTAGGATACGCCGTGTATTAGTCTTTCATTCAGAATCGTAGTGGCATGGTGAATACGTATTTGACCTACCTTTACACTGACTTGATGGGTCAGCCGCTGTAGAAGTCAATGTCTTCACCTTTCCGAGCAAGCCTGGTAGCAATTTACCCGAGCCTGGAGAGGTGTATGCCCGCCTTAGCCTCGGCGAGGATCGATCGTTTGGTCTTGCAGCTGAAGTAGCGCCTCTTACCACTGCACCATGCGTGCCGCCACTGTATCTGTTTAATGTTAAAAACAATTTATTTTAGCACTCGGTAAACGCCAAGAAGCTCTCTGAAACGTTAGGATTGGTGGTGAGGGAATGCGTGTCGATGAGAGGTGTCGATGTGAACGTGGCGTCTGTTCAACTTCTGGAGTAAGCTGAAGGGCCTGAAGGGTCTTTGATTGTTTTTTTTCTGCTATAAAATAAAAAAATATTCTACAGGAAGGTCTGTGGGTTAAATAAGAAGACAGCTTCGGGTATAGTGGCACTGAGAGAGAAAATGGGACGAATTCAATCACGCGAGGATATCAAGAGCGTCAAAGGTCTCGGTGCGAAGTCGTTCGAGCAATGTGCTGGTCAGTTTGATCCCATCTCCTCTTTGAGTAATCAAGGACACCTTGAGGGTTAGGGTAGCATTTACCCCCCATGTTGTAGGTTTCCTGAAGGTGACTAACCTGGAAGGTGAGAACGGCGGTTTCGATGGTCCGAAAAAGAAGAAACGAAAAACCGTCGCTGAACCACTGGACAGTACTATCGTGCACCCGACGCAGTATGACACCGCCAGAAGGTGAGATGACTGCTTTGTTCCTTTTTGGCAATTACCTAATGACTGATGGATCGTTTATAGTTTACTCGCTCGCGTCGGCGCCTCCACGAGCGATTTACCTTCTCAACAGACCATTAACAAACTCCTTTACCTCGCCGATCTCTCGGTGGAAGAAGCAGCCGTTCGTGATCTGCTATGTAGCGATGTGAAAACGTTGCCACCTCCGGATCTCGTGGTAAGTTTTTTACCAATGTAACCTGATTCTTAAAAAAGCAGAAATCATAGTCAGTAGATTAAGAGCATACACTCATGGTCCCAGCGATCAAAGTTCATTCCCCTCCCGGACAGCAATCCTTCCCTTATCGAGTAATAGCCGGAAAGGCTGTGTGTACCAACGTGAGAGTCGGGCGTATGGTGGGGGAAATTGAAGAAATAGGAATAGAAAACAAAAAAATCAAATAAAAAATATTAAAAAAAATAGTCAACAGTGGCTTCATTTTAAAATCCGCAGCTCTCCAAATCCGTCTATTTCGATGTAAATGGAACTAGAAGAAGTAAAAAAGTAAAGTTAAAGGTAAAGTTGTTGATCAGTTCAATGAGGACGCGCCGCGCATTCGAGTTCCTCCCAGAATTGTAGAGGCATGTTGAAAGCGTATTTGAGTTGTACAATGACTTGCGGAGCCAACAAATATACCAAGCCAGTGCCTCCACCGTCCCTGACAAGCTTGGGACCATTTCACCCGACCCCGAGGGTACGGATGGCTTCGTTAGCCTAGGCGGGGATCGATCGCCCGATCGCACGGGTGTCAGTAGCGCCTTTTACCACTGCGCCACGTGGGTATTTCAATTATAATATTTCTAATTCCAGACCGATATCCGGCGAATCGGTTCACTAAAGGCTGGTGAGCAAGTTGTTGGTCGAGTAGCCAACCAGGTGGATTTCGGGCTTTTTGTCGACATTGGAGCCGAGAAAAGTGCGTTGGCACATCGGAGCGTACTTCGACAGCCCTATCCTGAGGTATTTCTAGCTTTTATTTCCACTTTCTATTTTATTCTTTTTTTAGATATCGTTTTTTGAAAAAAACATTAAGCGAGCAAATGTGAAAACAGAAAAAGTCGGAGCAAATGAGAGTAGTCAACATTCGAAAAGTCGAAAGCGCAGTTAGTCGGCATCAATTAGTGCCTTCAAGGTGCGCCATGCACTCGTTTCCCATTGAGAATCGTCGAGGCATGGTGAATACTTATTTGGCGTATGCAGTACTTTGCTGGGGTAACCGATGCACAGGTCAGTGTCTTACTTCCCACAATAGTTTGGTACCAATTTATCGGACCCTGGAGAGATTTAAAGCTCGGATGGCCTCGGGTGAGAATTGATCCCTCAATCGTGCTGGTACTGAGACGCCCTGACTCGAAAGAGGTGTGGAGGATAGATTAGTCTTGAGAAAGTGATGACTCTCGAAGATGGAGGAAGCTCGACCCAAAGTCGATATCGGTTTCAATTAGTGTTTTTCGTTATTTTTCAGTCTTTATCTTATCTCAACTTTTTCAGCTTAGGAAGCAATTTTTCTTTTCATTTTTGTTTTTCCTTTTTCCTCAATTGAATTCGAGCTTCATAGGTTGGTGCAAGCCTGATGTTCGTGATCACCAGCGTGGACGAAACAAAAGGAAGGATTGGTGTTCGTCCGCTTGACTAATCATCATCATCGTCATCATCATCATCCTCTCTTTCTTTCCTAATCATTACGGTGGTTTTTCTCTTGATCTCGCCTATTGCGATTAGTTAATAATTTTTATCATTTTACCTGTTCCGTTGTGTCACTTTACATTTTTATCGTTTTACCTGTTCTTGTACCATAAGTTTGACAATCTTTCATTCTGTAAATGAGTTTTCAGTGTATTTCGAGAGCTCTCTGACATAGATTTATTCATACTTAATGAAAATGTTGTTTTTTTAAGTAGTCGAGTAGTTGAGTAGTAAGAATATGCGTCTTAACACGCCAAGTTCCTTCTATGACCTCGTAAAGTCGGAGATTTTCACAAAAGATCCTCTGGGTATCCGGGTCGTTGGCCGTTGGGTTGATTAACACCATCCGTGGTGGTGATGATGGTGGTGATAGTGTGGGTAACATTCCTCGTAAACAACCACCTGCAAAAAATCGATATTTGGTATGCAAAATGTAGTAAATTACTGTTTTTGTTTCATTTCTGGAAGCTAACAGGTGATTGGTGTTGATCGAATTCCTCCTAGGACAAGCCATGCCTTCGTTTTTGGTTCAGAATCGTAGAGGCATGGTGAATGTCTGTCAATACAATGAATTGTGGGGCTAGCCGTTGTACAACTCCCTGTCTTCACCTTCTTAGACAAGTCTGGAACTAATTTACCCGACCCCGAATGGATGGAAGTCTTACAATTAATCAGGATCAATCACTCAACCGTGCCGATGTCAGCAGCGCCCCTTATCACTGCACCAACCTCCTATATTTGTCCGAAAATTTCGAAGATGCGATCATAAACTTCACAAACCCTGGCGGAAGATGATTCTGTACTATAGTTGTGCTCTCCCAAAAATTTCGAATAATCGAATATATTCGAATATCGACGATTTTCGAACGTTCGAATTCGAATGTCATTCGAAAATCGCGTTTTTTCGAGCATTCGAATTCGAGTACATTCGAAAATCGCGATTTTTCGAGCATTCGAATTCGAGTACATTCGAAAATCGCGATTTTTCGAGCATTCGAATTCGAATACATTCGAAAATCGCGTTTTTTCGAATGTTCGAATTCGAATATTCGATTTCGAATAGAATTATTCGAATTCGAACGTTCGAATATTCATTCGAGCACAACTATAGTTCGAATGCGAATGTTTCGAGCATTCGAATTTGAGCATTCGAACACGAATGTTTCGAGCATTCGAACTCGAATACATTCGAAAATCGCGTTTTTTCGAATGTTCGAATTCGAGTACATTCGAAAATCGCGATTTTTCGAGCATTCGAATTCGAATACATTCGAAAATCGCGATTTTTCGAGCATTCGAATTCGAATACATTCGAAAATCGCGTTTTTTCGAATGTTCGAATTCGAATATTCGATTTCGAATAGAATTATTCGAATTCGAACGTTCGAATATTCATTCGAGCACAACTATATTCTGTACCCAACCCTCGACTACCGAACTACTTCCAGCTCCGGCCTTTAATCACCTCGCAACCCTTATCGCTATCAGCTTTTTTTGATGGCGTTATCGCTCATGTGACGTGACGGAGCAGGTGATTTGACGGAACGTCAGTGAAGGCTTAACAAATCGATAATCGATTAGAAAAATCAGATCGAAATCGTCGCACCTGCGGAGGGCAGTACATCGGTGGAGCGTAGATGACCGGTGGCGGCATGACAACCGGTGGAGGCATGATGACCTGTGGTGGAGCGACCACTGGTGGAGGAATTACGACCGGTGGAGGTTGAACGTGTGGGTAGCCGTTGTTCTGAAAAATCATTTTATACTTTGAAGGTATTTTATGCCATTATTTTTGTTTTTTATTCTTTTTTTACTTTTCTATAATTAAACTTGAAGGTCTCAATGTCTGAGAAAGAATCTGCATTTCACAGCCTTTTTGTAACACATGAGTCTGGTAAATGCAATTTTAAGGGTGTTTGTTGGTCAACAATTAGATTACACATGTATTTTCCCCTTTTGAGATCCCTCCACAGAAAGTAATAAAGTAGTTACACAATTCTTGGAAATATTTATGAAATCGATAGAATGAGGAACAAAGAGCATTTGATCTACCTGATTGTTTATTGAAAAACTCGCCTTCAAGAGATTTTTTTATAGAAAATGAACAGTTAAACGAGATGAACCTCAAGAATCTGCGAAACTAACCTGGTAGGGATTGTAGGCCATTTTCTCAGTGAAGAATTCGAGAGTTGAGCAGCGAAGAACGCTATCAGCCGAAGTGAGACGGGTTTAAAAGAAGCGGACGGCATCGCTATCAAGCCGAAATGAATCATAATGTAACCAGAAATGATTCATTCTCGTAAATAAGGCGGAGGAAGCGTGACGAAATGATGGTGTCCCGCTTGGGAAGATTCAAAAATCTCTAGAAAAAGAAGTGTTCTGGTCCTTTTGCTTCATCTTTTTTCGTCTGGTAAGAGGCGCTAATTTTACCCGCACGGTCGAGCGATCGATCCCGCCTGGGCTAACCAAGCCTTCCATCCTTTAGTGGTCTGGTCAAGTGGTACCAGACTTTCTTGGAGAGGTAAAGACATTGACTTGGTATAGCGACTGGCCCTGCAAGTCATATTACAGGCCAAATACGCATTCACCAAGCCTCTACAGTTCTGAATGGAACACGAATCGCCTCAGGGGACGGACCAACGCCGATTACTTTACCCTTACCTTTTGCCTTTTTGATGTGATCATGGATCCGGAACTGCCTATCAATTATTTTATCTATCAACTATCAACTAGCACTAAAACAACGTCTCCCGTCACCGTCCATAGACCTTTTTGCCGATGTTGTGGTTTTTTGGAACCGTTTGGGACACTATGTAAACTATTCCATTGTCCAACCATTGAAATAGCAATTCAGTTTTCCCCTATTTTTTCGGAGAATTCGATGCGGTGTTGAATGGGTAGTTTCCCAGGCTGAACTCGACTTGTTCCAGGCTCTGAAGACGGCGATGACGCCGAAACGTTAGCCCGAATAAACTGTTATATCAATCTATTTTTTGGCTTCAAGTACCGGACTTTCTACATTGGGTAAACCACTTGCACAGCTTAGCTAAATGTCGTTCCTGGCTTTTTAACCCTGGGGTAAAGTTTCAAAACGTTGCCGCCTGTCATCTTTTCGTTTACCGGCGTGACGCATTTCAGTAGCCCTTGCACAGCGGGTAGAGACGCTACTTCCACTAGCACAAGTAAACGATCGATATTCACCCAGAGTAACCAAACCTTTCATTCCTCTGGTAAATAATTTCTGGACTTGTCTAGGAAGGTGAAAACGTAGGCATGGTACAGCGGCTGGCCGTTGTAAGTAACTGTACGAGACAATTACGCATTCCCTATGCCCCTACGACTTTGAATGGAAGACGTGCGCACGGCGCGTCCTTAAGGACCTGATTACTGCCAACAGCTTCCGTCTACTTTTTACCTGGTAAAATTAACCCTCTCTGTTGTATTGCGAGGTGCAGAGTGGATCGAATCGATCGCAAAAGTGATGGGTTGTTTTGTGTGCTCTCCAACAGCCTCTGTCTAGTGTTGTGCATGGCGAATCAGTCATTTTGACCGGGAAAAAGTCCAGTAACTGCGTCCAGAAATAGTATCTGGGCTCCCCTGGTATATCCTGTGGATTTTTGTTACCTCAAGGTTAGGAACCCTCATCTTTACCCGTGCATGAAGCACTAGGTGCGCGTGGTGCAGGGGTAAGGGGCGCTACTGATGCCGACACAGTCGAGCGATGGATCCTCGCCCGGCTAACCAAGTTTATCTTCGGGTTTTTCGAGGCTAATCTATGGCTCAGACGTTTTCTCGAATCAGGGCGCTTCAGTACCCGAACGACTAAGGGATCAATTCCCACTCAAGACCATCTAATCCTTAAATCTCTCCGGTGTCGGGTAAATTGGTACCAGACTCGTCTGGAAAGGTGAAGACCCTAATTCGTGTAGTGGCTGGCCTACGGAACTCATTGTGTAGGTAAAGGTAAAGGTAAAGGTAAAGGTACCGGCGTTAATCAGTCCCCTGAGGACGCGCCGCCGCATTCGTGTTCCATTCAAGTCGTAGAGGCATAGTGAATGCGTATTTGGCCTATACAATGACCTGCGATGGCCAGCCGCTATACCAGGTCAGTGTCTTTACCTTCCCAGACAAGTCTGGTACCGATTTACCCGACCCCGTTTAGCCCGGGCCGGGATCGATCGCTCGACCGTGCGGGTGTCAGCAGTGCCTCTTACCACTGTACCACGCGGGCCCCATTGTATAGGACAAATACGAATTCATCAACTTTTAGGTAAATGAATTTCCGTTCCGTTTAGCTCATTTGTAGGGCGTTGCTACCCTGGATCTCTCGGCTAATTCGTTGAATCCTTTGTGTTTGTCGTTCATTTAGTTTAAGCTTATGTCTTTATGGCATGCTGTTGAACGTTGTGGATTTTTTTCCTATCTTGAACTGAGTTTTGATTTCCCTTTTCGGTGTGATACGCCTTAGAGCGTATTAAACAAACAACTAAATAAATAAATAAATAAATAAATAAATAAATAAATAAATAAATAAATCATACATCTACGAATGGAAGACGAATGCGGCAGCGCTTGCTTTTGGGACTGATTAACTCCGATACCTTTACCTTTACCTTTATTTGAAGAGGGGAAGTGTAACCCAGGAGCTCAGGCTGACTGCCGTAGCACTTAGGGCCACCGAAGGTTCGTCAATGACGAATCTAATCCCACTCGACTAAAACAAAATTCGTGTCCCAAGCGATTAAACCCGACTTCCAGATGTCGCGGATCGGACACGGCACTAAATGAACATGTGTCTCTTCGCGGCGACAAAGTAAATGATATATCGGAGAAAAATCTTCTTCGTCAAATTCCTGACCGATCGATTCGATGCTCTTCGTGTTCCTCTAACGAGCAGGACCCACTGGTCTACCATGGCACGCGACAGGGACGAATGGAGGGGTTACTGGCGCCCGTTCAAACAAATCGATGATCAGCGGGACGACAGGCGATACAGGTGATCGGAGAAAAAATACTATGTTCAATAACTAACATTCCATTGACGCTATAAAGTACGTCGTCTCACAAAACAGGTCAATGAACTTCCTCTCGACGATTCCTAACAAGACCTATATGGTCTTATAGAGCTTGAAGGATCGATCACAGTTATGCAATTTGTTTTTGCTAAATGGCAGTTAGTGGCCCGAAAATTGCAAAAAAAAAACACAGCCCTCGAGAGGCGCTGAATAGTCAGTGTGGTAAGGGGCACCCTCTAGTTTGCGTAAAAATGTATTGTGAAATACGTCCCAGGTTTTATAAGAAGTCTTAGGGCTCGTTTAGACGCCACGCGACCAAAATGTAATATTGAAGCGCAACCAATAGTTAACGTCCTTGATCGAATTTGCTCCTTTGAATTAGTGGCGCAGTCCGGTGGCGCCTCATATAGGCAAACTTACTAGTCGTTCGGGTTTTTTTAGAAGGCTGCTATTCCATATTAAAGGACATTTTGACGGAATTCACTTTTTCTTTTAATTTCTTCCCTATGTGATTATATGCCACATATGCCACATTTGTTTAAATTAAATTTTTTGTACTTTTCCTTTCTCAAACGTTGTTGTCTTATCAATGTTGCAACGCGTAGATTTCACCTGGTGCACCTGATCGGCGCGTGCGGACAGCCGCTGGAAGATCTGGCCAGCATCTTCAGCTGGAAATCCTCCACCTCCTCGCCAATATTTGCTGATCAAACATCGCGCGAAAATAACAAGACAGCATCATGAGACCTGAAGTAATTAACACACTGAGGCACGTACAAAGAATGCGTCACACTTTCGTCTTCCATTCGGAATCGTAGAGACATGGTGGATGCGTTGTTGACCTGCACAATGACTAACTGGACCATCTGCCTTGCAAATCAGTGTTGCCACCTACCCGGGAAAGTCTGGTATCAACTTACCCGATTCCTGAGTAATGGAGGCTTTAGTCTGAGGGAGGATCGATGGCTTGATTATTTATTTATTTATTTATTTATTTACGCTGCCGGACGGCGGTTACGGCGGAGCGATTTGATTTGTATTAGGCTTGTTCAGTCTCTGGTCTAACTTGGTTGTGCAATAACAAGAAAAACAAATCCTTGACCTTCTGTTTACGAGACAGACGCTCTGCCACTGAGCTACAGAGGCCTGGCATGGTTCTCTTCATTGTATTGAGCAAAGTTCTGGCTACATCCAAATTTTGGAGATACGTAGGTTAGGTTCTGATAGGAAAACTCCGAGGTGAAGTACATCAAGGGTTTTTTCGTGGGGTTGATCTAATGTTTAGTTTTTGGCAGCAAATTTTTGAGGAGAGATTGATCCGGTCTTGTAGTACGCTCAGAAGCTATCGAAAGAAAGTTTCGTTAGGAAAAATGAAACGTTTTGGTGCACTTTGCGCAATATTTTCCAATATATTGATTGGGAAGATGATCGAGGAGTTCAAAGGACGTTTTCGATAAAATCTTATTGAGCGGAAGAAGAAGGGTAATAAGCTCTGGACACTCTCCTGAAGCCAACGGTATCCTCTACAGCTCTCCATGAAGCCTTCTAGATTGGACTTTTTACAACAGGTAATTCGATACCCAGAACGCTGCCGGACGGCGCCTACAGCGGTGGCCGTGGTCTACGAGGTCGAGTAAGATTTGGGGAACATCCCGGGACCTAGAGGGTGAGTTCAGGAGGATTTTCCTCTTCAGTAAAGCTAGTCGAGGATGGGGAACGGTCGGCGGGCGAACGTTCCACCAGAGTGACTTACGCAGCTCGAGGGCGGGGTGTTCGAGGGCACAGCCATCCCGCAGGTTCCCGAGCTCATGATAAGAGCCGGTGGAGCGGGAAAAGTGTGCTGGCTGGAGGGGATATGTGTGGAGGGGTAGGGGAGAGAGACCGGGGGCTAGAGAGCCGAACGAACGTAGCCGAGCCGGCTGCGGAGGGGCCGCCGCCGTCAGTCGTGTGGGGCACCCCAGTCCGGTTGTAAAGCTATGGACGGCGCGGCCGATCTGCTAGCACTTCTACCCGGTCAGTTTGCTAATCAATCGATAATCCTTTCCTTTCAACGATTTTTTCAATATTTTTGATTTCGATCTGGATAGCTATTATGTGGTTGAACAAAAGTTCAACATTTTGATGTACTATACTATACTATTCATTACACGGAAAACGCCGTGTGTATAAATCATCGAACAATCAACAATCAAAACATGAGTAACACTGAAGCAATTGGGAACACTGCTAGTAACACCATCGATATTTAACAACTGATAGTAATCAAACCAACTAAACAGCATAAAACTTGTCAAATTTTTAATTTTTACGTAATCAAGTACCGATCTAACGCGTTTTTGAATGCCTGAATTCCGCTCGGCAACAATTTAGACCTACTGACTTGTAAAAAGCCAGATCCAGCTCTAAGGTGAAGAAGCGCTGCCGCAGATTACGCCGAGCGCGAGGAAGCACCACCGAAGTGGCACCCCTTCTAACAGGAGTTGGTCGAAGGGTACAAAATTGTCCAAAATCGAGGCCACAAACACCGATGGGAATCCTGTGAAATAGAATGAGGTCAAATTTTCGTCTTATCTGTAATAGCGAAGGAAGCCTAAGTTTGCATTCCTCTCCTGATTTATTAAGGATTCCGTCACATAGGAATCGCAGGGCTCTGATCATGAGTTTCCGTGTGAAATTATTCAATTTTTCAATTAATTATGTGATCCGAACAGTCTTTTCTTAGATGATTTGAAGGATATGAGCTGCTCAGCTGGGATTATTATACCCATCTTCACTCCGAGCTGGATTTCGGCGTATCGGACTTCTTCAGAGAATAGAAGACTCAAATTGACCTTACGGTGATATTGAGAGAAAGAATAACTAGTAACCAATCAGAGGTTCCACCTCAACCTTATAGGGTAAGTGAAACCTCGATTCTGCATCGCAGGGCCCGCTTCGCTCTCTACTTCCCTTCGAACAAAACCAATGCCTTCAGGTGGCGCTGTAGTCATCGACCAGGTGTCGTGCTTCTTGTTACTTCAAATACTCTCTCGTCTCCTCATATAATCTACTTGTCTAGGCGAAAAATCTTTATCAAAAGAGTTTTAGCAAAATTGAGGGGCTTTCAGCCTTCATTGTGCTTAAATCTTCAAGCCGATCTTGTTCGCTTCAGAAGGTCAACCTCGGCCGGGATTCATGAACGGAACCGCCAGTGAATTTCACCGATCAGTTCACCGCCAAAGTGACTCCCCACGAGTTGAGGAATCACGTTTTGGCGGGTAACCGAGGTGAATATCACTGTAACTGGCCGGTAAACCGTTCATGAATCGCGGCCCTGAAGTCCTTCGCATCTTTCTGGACAACCTTTTTGAACTCTCTGGAAACAGTTGTAATTTTGGGCACTTGAGAATGTTTTTGAGCGTTTTCCATATACCAGACTGTACAAGGTAAAAGTGCCGGGATTGATCAGTCCTTTGAGGACGCGCCACGCAGAAGTCTTTCATTCAGAATAGCTGAGGCATGGTAGATGCGTATTTGGCCTGCACAATAACTTGCGGGGGTCAGCCACTGTACCAAGTCAGTGTCCTTACTTTCCCAGATAAGTCTGGTACAAATTTTTCCGACTCCGGAGGGATCTAACGCTTGGTTGCCACGGGAGGGGATCAATCGCTCGACCGTACGGGTGTCAGTAGCGCCTTTTAACATTTTGCTTGTTTATATGGCAAGAAAAAAGTGAGCATTCGGTAACATTTATTACACGCTTCAGGCACGTAAGAAGGTAAAAGAATCTAAAACAAATTCTACCGTCGATATTCGTGCAGCCTTAAAAACAGAGCGAATAGCGTAACGTAACAAAAACAAAAAAAAAAAATGAGGAAATAACATTAACAGCTAAAATGTAAAACGGCTCAACTTGATAAACAGGACACATCACAACATAGGATAAGGAATCACCAACAGACTAGCAGAGAACTTAACTATCAGGCCTTGTGCAATCGTTTAACTCGGGGACAATTATAAGGTCGAATGCTTTCTAAGCACTCTCTTGAAACTATTAAAGTTCTTCGGAAACTGAACCTTATTACCTAATTTAGCATACTCCAATCGTGTACGCATTGTGAAAAAGTGACATTCACACGAATTTTCGCTTCCGATCGGAAGGAGTGTGTGAGGTTTCACTTATCATACGATCTGCAATCGATCTCTTTCCGCGTTTGCAACTTCGAAAGTGAACATTGCTCCCATTACAACTTGTAAGCCATTTTCAAGTGGAGCTGCATCTGCAAGACAAGGATTATCCGGTTCACTTTAAGCGAGACACTGGTACGGGTTGATGCCGCAGGAAATCAATTGAATTAGTCGAGCTCCGGCCGGGATTTCGAATAAAAAAATGCACTTTGACAGGGTGATTAATGAGTCGTAGGAGCACACACGCGCATCTGTTCCTTAAATTATCTGGTCCCTGGTACACGTTGAGCACATTCATATGCTATCATATAGTCTTGGGGCTTTTGTTTGTCAACTTTCGTAGCTTTTTATATCATATGATCATATTTCTGCATTTTGCTGGTTTTATTCAGTACCATTTCCATCTTCATAGTCTTTACACCTCGTGGTTTGAGCAATTTCAGCTTGTTCTTCGGACGAACCTTCTCCTTTTTCTCTCTGCGAAGTTTTTCCGAATTCCTTGAGAGAGAAAATGTCGTGGTATTCAAAATAAAAGTAGTCTTCTTCATTTCATTTGGTAGGATGCATTTTATCCACTTTTCTCTTATAGAGGTTAGATGATATTATACATAATTTGTTTAGGAGTGGATGCATCCATCATTATTTTTAGGCTTTTTGTCTTTCTCTCTCGCTCAATTTTTCCTTATCACTGGGCAGTATGGAGAGAATATCTCCTAAATATCTGCTAATGGTTACCGGGAAGTCAAGATCAGCTTCTTACAAAGCTTAGCCGATTTTCTAAAGCCTAGCGGTTAAACCAATGCACAAGGACTACTGAGACTACCGAGTTCCATCGTTTTTACCACTTTAAAATCTGGACTTCGAAGGCATTTGTCCGTTCAAAACAGGTGTGATTGGTCCTATCTTTCTGACCTTCCCATGATATGCCCGGCCCCAAATCGAAATCGATGCATGATTACCCTATCGATCTCGATTCGGCACCGTCGACGAACCGGGTCGAGAACTGCAGATCTCTGACGGTTCGATTATTGGGCATTTTCTTCAACCTTCGAGGTATAATCGGTCTTAATCCTTTGTTTTCTTTGTAGATAGTATGCTTTCCTCTATCTACTAGGTTTATTCCAGGGTTTTCCATATTTTTATTACGTTTTTTGTTCTTTTCGCTGGCTAGTATGCGACAAGACTTTGCTAGCTGTTGCTCTTGACGGACACGTTGCAGTTTCCTCGTTACACTGACGGCACTCAAATTTCATCGCCTCTTCGGCGATGTTGTACTGTGTGGAATTCGTTCGATTGAAAGGGTGACTTCTCATCGACATTCGAGAGCTGTTAGGCCATCATGAACGAGCTCAAAACACACGTCATCCGCCAACTGCCTTTGTTCTGAGTCACTGGGAAAAATGCCTCATGTATCAAACTGCGGGTATTTTTAGTCGTTATTTTCCCCAGTTATTGGCTCCTGCTCGTCGCTCAGTCGTACCAGGGCTTGCAGAAGAACCTCCTCGGGCGATGGATAAAGTGGTAGAGATTCTGTAGGCAAAATACACTGCCGGACGTACCTTAACGACAAAACTGCGCTAGCGGCACTTTGTTGCGCAGAAACCGCCGTTTCTCTATATTTTATTCAAATTCGATTCGTTTATAAAAACAGTTATGTTGTTGAACTCAGCAATTCGAGCTCTACCTTTTCATATACAAATTTTCCATGTTCGTGGGATTCGGTAACAGGTGACCCCTCGATTTTCGGTCCTTCGACTGCTTGATTCGTCGGCTGGTGACTCATCCCTCGACGAGGCTCCGTCTTCGGCCGGGCTACCACGCGGAGCCCCCTGTTTGGCAAGCGGCTTGAATGAATTGAGGCAGACACCGACCGAGTCACCACGCGTGGACCCCAAAACGGCATCTTCAACGCAAAATAACGCCCCTGCCGCCGTTTTATCGTTGCAGCAGTCCGATACTGTGCTGCTTGCTCTATAGGGTGCACAGTGACGTTATCCATCGCCTGAAGCGAAGTCAAATGCATGGCGTATTCCCAAATAAGGTTTTTGACATGAAACACTTCAGCTTCACGTTTTATATTAGTTCTAGCCAATTTTTGTGTTGCATCGAATATTATATAGAACCTGATCCAAGTTATTCCGGCTCTGAAAATTCTTTTTATAGCTATTTAAGATTAAGACATCTTCCTCATTGAAATTTCATATTAGAAACCATGATTTGGTCCTTTTATATTTAACGCAGCGTAAACAAAGCAACAGTTCTTAGTGAGGCGAATTTCAGAAGTCCAAGAAGCGCTAAGTGAGGAATTCGATGGCATCGAGTGCTCGATCGGGCCCGGCCCGGACCTGTCACAATCACCATTTCGGCTGGAAGTACCACATCTTGGTCGGCAGGTATTTTTTATCACCTTTCGAGTTTTCGAAAATGGTTTTTATTTGACCAACATTTGAAATTTTTAATTGTTGAAATTGTAGAATTGTTAATTGCAGAATTGTTTGTTATTTTGAAGTACCCTGGGGCGATATCTTATAACCGAAAAAGGGAATCCAAAGCGATGGAAGTTCTGAGTTTAGGTGGATTTTGAATGCATGTGCATGAGTTTAAGGTCAAATCTGAAGACGATCAGTTAATGTGTTCTGGCGAATTTTTAAAATTTTGTAGCAGTTTGGGGTGTTCGCAAAAATCGTTTCTTAGACGGGATTTGAACCCTTTACTCAGGTCTGTTGGGGTAGGGATAAGCCACTATGACCACTAAAATCCATCAGTGTGTCGACCCCGACCCTGTAATTGCCTTCCTCTACCGCTTTCAGAGCGGATATCACATTTTTGTATTGATTTTATTTATATTTATTATTTATTTTTATACCATTGGATTTCGTTGTTGCTCTCAGATCACTTTCGTCCCGGATGTCGCACTCCTCGACGAATTTGACGCCACAGGGCTGCATCGTATCAACTTGTCGAAGGTCACCGATTTTTCCTTTGATTTATATTATTTTGTTATTTTTCCAATGAACGTTTCAATCTGAATTCATCCATTTTTCAGAAGAGCGCTCTATTCACAGACGGTCAGTCAAGCTGCTGCTTGGAGCTGATTCTCGGCAAAGGTCGTAACTGGAGGGATCCGTTGGTGAAGTTGTTCGATCGGCTCTATCCGAACAAATGGGCGTTTTTCATCGCCGAACTTGAACAGGTAGATTTTTATGCATTTTCAAACCCTAAAAACGAGTTTTATACCCTAAAAAAGTCCTACTGAGGTCGACTAGAGGGATCGGAAGCGGGTGGTGGACCCGTGAAGCACCCCTGATGGCCTGTCGGCTGCAAAGTGCACTGCTGATGGTTCTCAGGGGCCATTTCGCTTTGATTTGCAATAATTTTTTTCAAACGTAATAATGGCTAGAAAATCGACTAATGGCCAGCGGAATGGTCAATGAACAGCAGCGGTGCCGAGCTCGTCCCCCGCGATCCGCTTTCGACGAACAGCTGTCCTCGGCGAACGAATGCAAATCGCCTCAACCCCTTGCACTTTTAGCCGGGAATTTTACGAATTTTTTCGCTAATTCTGGGGCTGGGGCGCACGTGGTACAGTGGTAAGGGGCGCTACTGAGGCCGGCACGGTCGAGCGATCGATCCCCGCTCGGTTTATCTAAGCCCTGCATCCCTCCAGAATCTGGTAAATTGGAACGAGAATTGTCTGGGAAGGTAAAGACACTGATCTGGTATAGTGCTGACTCCCGCAAGTTATTGTATAGGCCAAATACGCATTCATCATGCCTCTGTTTATTCATTTATTTATTTATTTATTTATTTATTTAAGACGCGGGCCTGGACCCACGTGCAAATGCATAAGAACAACAAATTTCAAGTCAAACTCGTGCAGAAAACCATTTTGACAAAACCAACAATTAAACAAAACTGAAAAAATGTTCTAGAACAATTTAAAAAACAGATCAAAATTCCAGAGTATCGATTAAAATGTGTGGAGATTACACCCTATGATTTTGAATGGAACAGGAATGCGTGGCGCGTCCCTAAGGGACTGACCTACGCCGGCTCCTTTACCTTACCTTTAATTTTCGGACTTCAAGTGTCGATTGTAAATTCATAGTGGAAGTGCTTGAGGTTCTGAAGCTGCTAGCTTTATAGCAAAAATCTTGACCCAGACGGGATCCGAACCCGCTTCTCAGACCCATAAATGGCTCTGTGAAGCTAGACCACTCAGTTACAGCGGAATTTTTGCATTTTTTGCAGATTTTACATCAATATAATGTTAAGACTTGCCCTACATATAGGTATAGTCTATAGAAATACAATAATAAAATCTATAGAAATGCAAATATCAAAAATAAAAAATGAGCATTCCAGAGCCAACCTACCTATCACCTCCTGTGCTGCAATTCGGCACCGATATCGACCCGACGTGAAGACACACCCGACTCCACGGAACCGTCGTCACAGATCAGTTCGCCGCCCGAATCGGTAATGGATTCATTGATTTATCGATTTTTCAGACTTAACTGATACAGGAATTTGGAGTCGTTATAGATCTATTATAATCGGTTGAAATGGTACCATTTTAACATACCTGAAAGCAGGCACGAGAGCTGCAGCCTAGAATTTGGCTGGACCTGCTGCTAGATTTCTGGATATTTTTTTTCGGAAAAAAATCGATCAATCTCCGCCTCGATCAACCAAACTTTCCGGCTCTCTGGGGTAGGGTAAATTGTTACCAGACTTGTTTTGGAAGACGAAGACACTAGCTTATTATAACGGTTGGCACTCGCAAGTCGTTGTATAGGCCAAATGGACATTCGTCATGTCTCCACGATTCTGAAAGGAAGACGAGCGCGTGGCGCGTCTTTAGGAAGCGGATCAATGCCAAAAAATCATCTTCCCACTTTAACTACATAGGGTGACGTGCTCAAAGTGACCTAGTGCGGTGATGAGAAAAAATTGAAAATTTGGAAAAATCCAATGTCGCTCGTTTTGATAACTTGTTTCTTCTACTGTCTCTCTCTTTTATGAATGGTTTCTGTCGCCTATTCTGCTTTTTTAAATAATTTAAATTATTTAGGTGGTTGAATCGAGCAACTTCTCTCTGTGGTTGGTGCCGGTGAATCGGGTGTTTGCCCTTCCACCTCCACCGCCTCCGCCAAAGAAGGTGCGAGTGGTGAAGAAAATCGTCAAAAAGCGCACTCCGAACGAGGATCCATTTGACGAGACCGGCGAGAAGAAGAAGCTGGTGAGCCCTGCTCAAGCTCTTTATTTATTTATTGTTTATTTATTTATTTATTTACCTCGTCATAGGGGTGTTACAGTGGTAAAAGGCGCTACTGACCCCCTCACGGTCTAGCGATCGATCTCCGCCCGGGCTAACCAAGTTTTTCATCCCTCCTTGGCCAGGTAAATTGGTACCAGACTTATCTGGGAAGGTAAAGACACTGACTTGGCATAGCGGTTGGCTCCCATTGACGATATCATTGTACAAGTGCGTGGCTAATACGCATTCATCATGTTTCTACGATTCTGAATTGGAGACGGGTGCGTGGCGCAACCTTAGAAGACTGATCAACGCCGACACCTTTACCTTTACCACGCTATAAAACCTTACGAAACGAAACACACTTTGGGAGGACTGCTAGTAGAATAGAAGCGAAACAAATCCACAAAAGTAGCGCATTTTTTGTGAAAATTCCCTTCCTGTAAAATTTTCCGCATGTAAATTTCAAATAAAGACGTCCTTGGCCTGGAAATTTATATTTTTCTTTATTTTTATACATTTTTTGCTATGGTTATGTTTTACGGTGTTTGTTTTTGACAGATTTCCTCTTCTAATCTACTTTATTCAATAGCCCGATGGATCACCTCGCTTGCAGATTCGAACGGTCAGAAAGAAGTTGGAAAAGAAGGAGCATTCGCCATCGCCGGAATCGAATGGCGTCCTGGCAAATGGGTACACTTCAAAATAATTTTTGAATGTTTTTTATTAGACGAAATATTATCTCCACGGAAAGAAATTGAAAAAAATTCAGAACAACGTCAACTGCTCCGCCAACATCGGATGGTGGTGCGGTCAGCGATCCGCAAGAGCCGACCACCACCAAAAGTTCGTCACCGAATGCCAGTTCGAATGGTGTCTCACAGACTGCCGGCACCTCGAATTCGGTATTTTTAATTTTTTACCCGCATTTTTATCAATTAGTTCATTTTCTAAGCTGTGTAAGACAGTCGTAGGAAATAGGGTAAAGGCAAAGGTGTCGGCGTTGATCAGCCTCATAAGTGCGCGCCATGCACTCATGTTCCATTCGGGATCGTAAAGGCATGGTGAATGAGCATTTGGCCTATGCAGTGACTTGCGGGGCCAGCCTCTATACAAACACAGCGTTTTCACCTTCTCAGACAAGTCTGGTAAGAATTTACCCGACCCCGGAGGAATAGAAGGATTGGTTAGCCCGAGCTGGGATCAATCACCCGACCGTGCGAGTCTAACTAGCGCCTCCTACCACTTTGACTGCAGCTGAGTAAAATCTGTAATAAATAACTATTTTATCTCTGCCTCGGAGGTATGGAAGGCTTGGTTAGCCCGTGCGAGGATCGAACGCTTGACTGTGTCGGTATCAGTAGCGCCCTTTGGCACTGCACCACGCGCGCCTCCAGGGCAGCAACAACAATATCAGACACTGTAAAGATAAGGCAATATACTCAGTTGACAAAACGATAAAATACTGCTAGGAACATTTATCAGACCTACTACATATACGTTTATTGATCTGTAACACCTACGTTTAATCGATTTCTGATGTTCAATCGATTTCGAGATGAGTGGAGGAGTCGCTGTACAGCAGTAGTTTGCAGTAATTCGCAGAGATTTTACTGGGAATGTTCTGCTGAAGTGAAATTCGAAATAGCTTGATACTGCTGTAAAATCACTAAACGACACTGCTCTTGCCCGGCGGGCGTTCCGTCTTCTTTCGAACTGACATCTCTGGTCTCTCTCTATGATTTTTTAAAAATTTTTTAGGAATTTATCGCGCATTAATCGCGTTAGCCTCGGCCGACGTCTTGAATAAACAAAATAAACAAAAATTTAGAAAACCCGTGCTTGCTTTTTAGTTGTCTGCCTAGCGGAGTTGACTTCCTTAGATCATTTATTGAGCACCTTATCCTTTATTTTGTTTTGCAATTACTTCACCTCTCTTCAGTGGTTGCCCTTTTCAAGTCATTGTATAGTTTATAGTTTGAAACTATAGCTCAAGTTCCATTATAGTTTTCACTGGTAAAATCCAGTAACTCATTTTTTTCAATGTTTTACTCATTTTGCATCCGATCACGCCCTCACTTTCCACATACTCCTTATACCGCAAATGGTTTAATCATTCATCAGCTTTTCTGCTATTGATTGTTATTGATATACATATTTATGAGTAGCATATTACTCCACCACTTGCCCTAGGTGTATCCGGTTCACTTCCACAGTCACCATTTTAGTTTGTAATTTTCAGCAAAGAAAAGGGGTCTGCTAAACTGGATCTCGATTTTCTATTAACTATTCACTCATTTAAGGCAGAGTTTGTTTGGGATGAGTAAAGTTAAAGGTGAAGGTGTTTGGTGTTGATCGGTTCCCCAAAGTCGCGCCATGCACTCCTCCTCCGTTCAGAATCATGGAGGCGCGGTGAATGCGTATTTGGCTTATACAATGGTTTGCGGCACAAGCTACTATACAGTCACTGTCCTTACCTTCCTAGACTAGTCTGGTATCAATTAACCCGACTCTGGAGGACTGGAAGGTTTCGTTAGCCCGAGATGGATCGTTTGAGCGTGTCAGTAACGCCTCCTAGAACTGTACCGCTCGGTAAAATAAGGAATATTAAAATGTCATTAGTAAAATATAGTGATAGTAAAGTAGTAAATAGTATATAAAACAATATATAGCGCTGATTCCAGATGGATGGCGAGGAGAATTCAAGTCTGAGCGAGCTGCGAAAGAAACTAATGCAGGCGGCCGAAAGTACGAGCGCTGCCAATTACGAGGTTCGTCCAAATTCACCTTTGATCGCTCCATTTTCCATCAATCAATTAATCAATAATTGTGTTTTTTAGCAAATTCGCGCTCAAACACAATCACGGATATCAGCCAGTAGGAAGAGTCTCACGCCGGATCGGCGACTTGATCCGATTTACGAAGGTTTGTCAGGCTACAGATTGTTTTTTTGCTGTAAAGGAGAAATTTTTATTTGTTATTCTTCGCTCCGAGCCCGCGTGATGCAGTGGTAAGAGGCGCTACTGACATCCGCACGGTCGAGCGATCGATCCTGGCCCAGGCTTACCAAGCCCTCCATCCCTCCGGGGTCGGGTAAATTGATACCAGGCCTTATCTGGGAAGGTAAAGGCACTGACTTGGTATAGCGGCTGGCCCCGCAAGTCATTGTACAGGCCAAACACGGATTCACCATGCCTCTACGATTCTGAATTGAACACGAATGCGGCGCCACTTCCTTCGGAGATTGATCAACGCCGATACCTTTACCTTTACCTTTTACCTTTATTCTTCGCTTGGAAAGTGGTATTCTGACGGAACCGCTCAGTAGATTGGCTAGTTCCTTCTTGTTATCCTTACCTGGACTGGGTAAACTGCATATAGTATCGACTTAACCAAAGCATTGCGTTTGCTGCGAAAAAGTACAGCTCACTCCGTTCCTAATGAAATTTTGTGGAGAAAATTCAAACGATTTATAGCAACATAGTGCATCGAAATATCTTCTAGAATGGGTTAATATGTGCCCACGTGGTGCAGTGGTAAGAGGCGCGACTGACGCCCGCACAGTCGAGTGATCAATGCTGGCCCGAATTAACTAAGCCTACTATCCCTTCGAGGTCGGGTAAATTGGTACCGGACTAGTCTGGGAAGGTAAGTTCCCTGACTTGGTATAGCAACTGGCTCTCGGTAGTCATTGTATAGGCTAAATACGCATTCAGCATGTCTCTACGATTCTAAATGGAACACGAATGCGTGGCGCGATCTTAGGGGAGTGATCGACGCCGGCACCTTTACCTTTACCTTTTATTGAGCAAAATATTGTTCTCTTGTTAAGGTAAAGGCCGAAAAGAGCGATCGGCGTCTCCGAGCCAGGTGCACGTCCAGGAGGTGGTGTGCAGAGCCAATGGTTCCGCTGCTGTTGAATTTCCTGTGGTCGCCCTGCAGATGATTCTTCGTAACTATTTCAGCTATGAAGAGGTACGGTATTTATTCAATTTTTCGAAAAAAATCCCTTCTGGATGACGTCATCTCCGTTGGCAGAATTGTTCCTTTTCAGCTAGGACGACTGCGTGCTGTTCATCCGCATTGGGATGAGCTCTGTGGTCAGATGCTGAACAACGGCTACTACAAACTGCTTGAAAGGTTATTTACTGTTATTATTAGGACCTCTGACCTGTGACCTAAAAGCGTTAGAACCATCTGTGCTAAGAATTTATCATACATTAATATTAATTCACATACTGTATTATGCTCTTATTCCTTTATTCATAATTCAAGAAAAGCAAGTCAATGACCAATAAGGCTTTCATGGTTAAGCACAATTCATTGTCAGCGATCCGGTTAAGAATTGTGCTTAACAATGATAAATCTTATTGGTTATTTTTATTTTTTTGTAGTTCTTCATGTATGAATAACGAAAGTCAGAATCTGAAATGCATATGAACGTTCGAGCCACCCTTATATTTGAGTTATTTTTTCTACATTTTTTCACTCTATAACAAATTTTTAGATCCGATAAACTGCTGATGATGCTGCAGCGTAAGCTGCCTAGTGATGCGAGTCTGAGCTTTCCCACAAGCATTCTCACCAGTATTCAAGTGCACATTTTAAATCCGGTGGATATTATGAGAGCTGTTCTTGACGAAGGTAATCAATTTTTCTACAATGTTAGTATAATTACCGAAATTTTAGTATAATTACCGCTTTTGCGGGTTACTACTGAGTATACTAGGTCCCGAGCCTAATCGATTTGTTTCAAGAACATGAGTTGCTGGCTTGAGTGTGGTACAAAATTCCCTAAAAATCAACGAAATGAATGCATAGCTAGCCGCAAGATTCACAAAGATCTCAAACCTGGGTGATCAATCGCAAAAAAAAGATAGATCAAGGCCCACAAGCTCTTCCATCTCCCTAGGATCGTTCATTTTCTAATTGTTCTACCTCATTATTTGGATAGTTTCAAAAATTTCATTTACAAATTTGAATTTGAAAGAAAATTTTCTTTACAAATTTTACTCAGCCGCAGGCAAAGTGGTAAGAGGCGCTAGTTAAGCTCGCACGGTCGAGCGATCAGTCCCAGCACGGGCTAGCCAACCATTCTATCTCTACGGGGGCGTATATTCCCTGACTTGGTATAGCGACTGGCTCTCGCAAGTCATTGTATTTACCAAATACGCGTGCACCGTGCCTCTACGATTCTAAATGGAACATGAATGCGTGGCGCTTCCTAATGGATTAACGCCGAGACCTCTAAAAGGCTTACCCTTACCTTTACTTACCTTTACAAAGAGACCCTTTCCAGGTGTTTGCAAAGACCATTTCCAGGTGTTTGCTGCTTTCCATACGGCTCGATTCTTGACAAGACAAATGCGCTTCTCGATCAAATCGAGTTTATGCTGCAAGGAGGAGATCAGGTGAATTCTAGCTGTTTACTATATTGAGTTATATAGTTGATCTTCATTGATTAGTTCGTGATCAATCCTTTTGTACTTCTTTTCTAAATGCTTTCTCTTTCAGGACAAGATCAGATGGGAACCGGTGGCGCTACTGGCCAAAAAAGCTTCACTTCATTACAGGACTCACTTAGAAAGAACAATGGAAGAGCGGTAAGGGTCATGATAATATAAGTGCCTATATTTTGTGTCGACACACGCGACGCAGACGCGCGCGCTGCGCAATTTTTCGCTCACATAATCTTCTAGTTTAGACTCGGCGAAGGGTTACGTCTGAAAGCCGCTCAACGAATTCTGCGGCTCGATTCGTTCCTCGTCGAGAGCAGTGTCAACAAGCTTGAGAAGGACACTTTCAAGGTAAGTTTTTACTATAATATCTAACCAGCCATTCAGCGGCCTGCAGGCCGTCAAATGAACCAATGAATAGTAGGAAACACTTATGAAACATTTATAATAACAAATAAAACGAAGAACAAAAAGCATGCAGCAAAAGACGGCGAGGAACTGATGAAATACGTCACTGGGAGTACGGTAACGGGCAATCGCGGCGGGACCCTAGAGTTGACAAACAGACATCGTGGTTTCGCTTATTAATTACTAGGATATTTTTTATCAAAATCGATCGATAAGGCAATGTTTTCAGGCTCGCGACGAGCTAAAATGGGAGCTGGAGCAGCTACAACAGCAGAATGCCCAACTGCGAAAGGACAATCGCCAGCTGCGAGCCGACCATATGCGTCTGGAGACGAGGGTTGAGGTGTTGGAGCAGAAATTCAAGACTTTGGCACGATTGCTGAGCTAAGCACATCTATTTTCCGATGTTGATTATTTCTATAGTTTTTTTTTTCAAGTTTTCACGTTGTGCTCAATTCCCGAATGCCCATGTCCCATCGTTTTCTTTTTGTCTACGTCAATTGAGCGTTTATACTTGCGCCGCGCGCGATCAATAGGAGTTCTCTTATCGATTTTACGCGCGCGCGCGATTGTCAGCAATCGATCGTGTTCCCGCCTGACTATCACCGCCAGCTCAATGCGCTTGCTGTCGCCTTCCGTTCATCGTCTTCCGTTCGGCTCCTTTTCGCCTGTTCATTCGATTATCGTCGTTCATGGTGCTTTGCCAGCGATTCTCCGCTGGCATATTATATTGATGATGTAAAAAAAACATAGACTTGCTTAAATTAATGAATAAATAGCGTTTAGAAAGCTTTTTCATTCCTGACATAACAATTAAGATCAGCCTCGCCCGAGCTAACCCAGTCTTCCTTGTCTACGCGGTCTGGTAAATTGGTATCAGAGTTGCTTGGGAAGGTTCGTTTATGTTCAAAGTCGAGTTTTATCCTGATTTTTATTCACATTTTTGGAATATCCTCTTGAATTTGTTTTGAGCGTCGAGTACATGGCGTCGAGTAAATCCGAGGCCTCGGTCGAGTGCATGGCGCGATCCTCTCCAAACACATACTATACAATTTTCTTTTTTCTTAGCTTTCATCCAAGCTATGATTCGTTTCGATTGGTTCACTTTCGCCAAAGTTATGGCATTTCAAACAGTGGGTACATTTTTTGCGACACCCTGTATTCTCCATTTTCAACCCTATCAAAAATAGACGCGCCCTTGCAGTGGTATGAGGCGCTGCTGACACCCATACAGTTGAGCGATCGGTCTCGGCACGGCATAACGAAGCCTTCCATCCGTCTGGGGTCGGGTAAATTGGTACCAGACTTGTCTGACGGGGTGAAAACCCTGGCTCGGTATAGCGGCCGGCCCCCGCAAGTCCTTGCGTAGTCCAAATACGCATTCACCACACCTCTTACGATTCTGAAGGACGGACGAGGGCATGACGCGCCCTTAGGTGCTGACCAACGGCGGTGTCTTTACCTTTTTCCTTTACTCAGCTTCTAAACGGATTCTTATGGGGTACCGTTTATCTCATCAAGTGCCTGTCATGCGAACAAGAGTATGTTGGGGAAACATCTAGGCCGCTTTGTGTAAGGGTAAAGGAGCATCTTGATGGCTTGCGAAGGTGCAATCCGGGAACTCCTCTGGGTGACCAGAGGCTGCGCTCGCACGCAGACAGCTGTTTTAGCGTTGCAGTCTCCATCTTAGCGCGTGAAACCGAAATCGCTGCGCAACGTACGCTAGAAGCGCTATGGATTGCGGCCAGGTCTCCTAGAATCAATAGGAAGGACAAGTGTGTGGCGGTGACCCAGGAGCTGGCACCGTTCGTCGACATGTGCGGTCTTGACCTACCAGGTCATGCCCCAGAAGTCCTCTAGGCGGGTGGTCCCTAGGCGTGAACCCTCAGTCACCCACGTATCCTACCAGCTACGGGTGTGTAGTGGACCTCACTAGTCCACTTATAAGAGGTTAGCCTTTTTCTGACCCCCTTTTTCATTTGCTCGATGGTCATTCAGTTTTCTCTTATTTTTTTTCGGAGAATTTGATGCGGTGTTGAGTGGGTAGTTTCTCAGGTTGAACTCGACTTGTTCGAGGCTCTGAAGAAGGCGAGGACGCCGAAACGTTAGCCCGAATAAACTGTGATATCAATCTTGGTTTTTGGCTTCAAGTACCGGACTTTCTACACCGGTCACAATGCTAAGATTCATCAAGAGCCGGACGTGGAGTGGGTACATTTTTTGAAACACCCTGTATTCTCAATTTTCAACCCTATCAAAAATGGACGCGCCCTTGAAGTGGTATGAGGCGCTGCTGACACCCATATAGTCGAGCGATCGGTGCCGGCACGGCCTAACCCAGCCTTCCATCCCTCTGGGGTCGAGTAAATTGGTACCAGGCTTATGAGAGAGGGTAAAAACCCTGAGTTGGTATAGCGGCTGGCTCCCGCAAGTCGTTGTATAGGCCAAGTGCTCATTCACCACACCTCTACGATTCTGAAGGACGGATGAGTGCATGGCGCGTCCGTGCGGGACTGATCAATTAGATGGTTCTTAGCACATTTTTCACTTCTTTGGAATCTATTTCGAAAAATTCTTCTCCTTTGCCGAGAAATCACCTTCTTAAACTTTGGGCAGTTGGGTGAGGACCAATAGGAAGCTAATTATTTTACCATCTATCAGAAGTGTGAGGTTCAATCCACAATCAGGATGTTTCAATATTTAGTCATCGAAATAGCGGATGTATTGAAAAGTACAGATTGACATGGTATAGCGGCTGGCCCCCGCAAGTCCTTGTACAAGCCAAATAGTCATTCACCACACCTCTACGATTCTGAAGGACGGATGAGTGCATGGCGCGTCCTTAGGTGCTGATCGACGTCGGTACCTTTACCTCTAACCTTCACACAGCTTCTAACAGATTCTCATAATTGTAGGTTTAAGGTTGAAGCTCGAAGTCCGAGATAGGTACAAATATTTATTCAACAGACTGACGTTTGGGCGTGTATCGCCGTATTCAGAGTCTCAAACTTGGGTAATTAAACCGAAACGTCAGTCTGTTGAATAAATATCTGTACCAACCTCGGACTTCGAGCTTCAACCTTAAACCTACTATTGCTCTCCATCATGCCGAGATTCATCGAAAGTCGAACATAGCAACGGATTTTCATAAGGTTCCGGCGGACATCCGGTCCCTGCCTGCCACAGAAGGGAGTTCCGACTTTTTGACTGAACGGCTGGACGAGGCGCCGGCTGCCACCCCGATGGTGGTCGTAACGTAATGAGATTTCCTGTCTCCGATCCATGTCTCGGCTATTCTTCCATTGTTCGCGCACTCCTAAACACCGTAGCCCCAACAGGGCCAGAGTCGTCGCGCATCTGTCCGCGGTCCGTAATTTCCAATTACGATCTTCATTACACCGTTTGTGCGCGAGCAAGCGAGCTGTGCTCGAGCGCGTAAACATTTCGCGGCTCCACTGTAATTACCGTAAATTACCGTAACACATGCGCTCATGGTGATCATCACACCCCGGCTGACATATGGTTCGAAGACGGAACGTCGTAAAATGTCCGGGTAAAGGTGGCTCCACCGGCTGTAGCCCGTATATGGTAAAAGTGGCCCACCAAACCTACCGTCGGCTCGTAGGTGTACTGGCCTAGCTTCACGACGTTCCGGTTATGTTCCAGGTGCGGGTTCGAGTTCCGGCTGAGGCGCGACTTTTGCGCTGGTCCTATCACCATCACTATTTCTACTATAAAAAATCCTGAAGCCTTCTAGCTGCAGTGCTTCAAAAATGTCCAAGGGTCATGGAAGGGTGTAGGGTGAACGTCCAACTTACATTTCTCCTTATATTTTAACATTTTTTAAAAAAAAATTTTCATCCTTCCAAGGTGACGTTTCTTGTTGTTTTCGTCATTAAGGTGCCTGTGGAGCAAATTAGTCTAGTCACAGCCACGATGAAAGGCGCGACGTCGCGGCAGCCACCTCGACAGGGCGACGTCGCGTTCGCGGCCAAATCGACCGCTTAGGCGATGGTGACCGGATTGTCTACAGCAGCGCATAGAACTACCAAGTTTGGTGACTCACAATGGCGATTACTACGGTATAGTAATCATATCTCCCAACTTTACAAACCTTGGCGTTTTCCTTCCGCCCTGGTCACCTGGGTGTGAAGTCGAGTACCTGTCCTTTACCCAGTCGTTCCCATCTCCGATCTATAGGGGAACACCGTTGATGAAGATGTCGGCGAAGCTGACTCTGGCTGCTAACGGAAACCCCTCTTTACCCTAACCTTTCCATGAATCAACCAATTCTCAAACTCAACATTTCTGACTAGGGAGGTCAGAGAACTCGCCCCAAATATTCAAATCGAAACCTATATGTTTTTGTAGCGCATCGAATGGCGATTACAACGGTATAGTTTGTTTTTGCTACATACAAGTGGGTGGCCCAAAAAAGGCTAAAAGTCTTGACCATAAACCAGTGGCGAAATGGTTTCTATGTACTAAATGCACTGCCGATTGCTATCTAAAAAGGTTGTTCAGACATGGGTTCTCTCTTCACAACTTTGTAGAAGAATTCTTATTCGTGTGATCTCCGTCTAGGCATTCCGTCCCTTCCTCGCACTGGAGGGCGCTTTGCGGCTCTATTCTTCAGCCAGCCCCTCGTCAAATGGACATATGTATGTAATGCCGAATTGACTATTCAAAAATGGCTGGTGGGGCAAGATGAAGAAGACGAAGACGAAGAATAAGACGACGACGACGAACGCCAGCCGAAGATGGATCGCTTTCGGCTGAGCACGGCTCTGGCTGAGATTTGTGCGCCCGTGTATGCTAATGAGAGACTGCGGAAGGAAGGAAGACGCTGCGTAGAGACGAGAACATCGCCGGTGAAGCTTGGCAAAGCCTAAGGTGTCAGCTTACAAGATATCGCCGAATCCGAGTCCTTCATGGGGCTCAGGCCTGAGGGGAGGTAGTCGGGCAGTAGGGGAGTCGGGAGGGTCAAGAGAATTTCGTCAGAAAACGGCTGAGGCTGTGCCATCCTGAAGGGGTAGATTCTCTAACCCAACAAAAAGGTAGAAATAGAAGCAGGAAGGAAGCTGGCAGGACAGATAGTGCAAGTTTTGGACATAAAAGTGCTTTTGAACATCTCCTCTCTGTGATGACGGTGCGAGGATCATCGCAAAAATAACAGCTCTGTCGGGATTCGAACCCGTGTCTCGGGCCAATCCGGCACACTCCATGTTAGACTACTACACCACCTAGCCTCAGGGCTCCTAGCACCTTCCATAAGCAAAAAGATCTCTGCTTCCAGGACTCATCCGTGGTGAAGGTGTCACCTCGGGAGTAGGCATTGTACCAGTTAAGCTGAAAACATTCTAGTATTACTAGTAGTATTTTAGGTAATAGTGATTTTTCTTACTTTTACTACCGCATTTTTGTGGGTTATGGCTACCAGGTAATGATGGTCCTAAAGCCGTCTGGCAGGAAGGTGTTCGGAGACCGCAGATGACCGGCCTAGTTAGGGAGTAGAGGTCGGCTCGGTGGTGTGGTGGCCCGATATACCCGTGAGGCAGGTTCGAAACCCGTCTAAGCAGTGATTTTTGTGATAGTCCTAGCACTATTATTAGGACATTTACCTCCACTATTCATAGAGCAACCCTCTAAGAAGTAGTACTTCTCCTTTAAGCCGACGACAGGTCATCCCTCAACTCTCAGCTATTCCCCAGCCGAGTCGCCGACCGCAACCAGCCCATCGGAGCCCGGGGCCGCTAGCGGTTCGATTCGATTTGCTGTCGCTTCCAAACAGCTCTGATGTCCAATGCACCTGCCCCGAAGAGCTGTCAGGCCTAGCTGGGCCCAGTCGGCCAGCCAGTGCTAGCTCTGGGCCGGCTGCTGGCTGTCTGGTCTCATCTGCATTCAGCAGTCCCGGTAAAAACCACCAGCCATCCGCACTACGGACCCATCAAATTGTCGTTTACTCGGCTGGCCGAGAGGCCCGCACGCGGAGGACCCCGACGGATCCCCTGGGACTCGCCCTCGAATGACAACACCGATCAAAAAATGCTAATCACCAATAACACACCACCTTGACAACCTTACGCCACGACTGATCGATTGCCAGGAAGGACGAGGATTCGGCGGCGTACACTAAATAAACCGAAATCAAATGGGGTAAAGCAACACCGATTCTAAGCCCACCATTCCCTAAAGAAACACCTCCTGAAGATTAATGAAAACTATCAAAAATTCTAGCCAAATTTTGAGGAGCTAAACACACCCAAATCGAAAATTCCGGATCATCCCCAGAAATAGCTTCTCATGTCCACCTATAAAAAAAAACAGGCGAAAATCTCGATTTTTCAGCACTTTCTTCGACTTTTCGCCTTTTTTCAAAACGGTGCTTATTCAAATTTCCTTATAAGATTTTCTTGTTTTTCTTTTTTCCGAGAAAACAAAATAACTTCTCCTGTCCACCCATAAAGAAGAAACAGGCGAAAATCTCGATTTTTCAGCACTTTCTTCAACTTTTCGTCATTTTTCAAAACGGTGCTCATTTAATTTTCCTTCTGAGATTTTTTGTTTTCCACTTTCCAAGAAAACGAAAAACAAGTCTTCCCCGAAAATATGTTCAATATTCCAACCGTAGAAACACAAAAACGTGGGTTGATTCTTTTTATCACTTTCACGATTTATATATGCTGTCCAGAAAATAATAAATAACTTTATTATACAAAAATATGAAACAACAACCTGGACACGAGTAAATGATATGGGAGACTGATATTGTATATCACAATACACGACTGAATTCGTAAAACGCATTTCGTAGAGAGAGGAAAAATTTCACCAAAAAAAGACAGTGAGGAGATGGGGTGGACGCCAACGAGCAGAGTTGTCAAAAAATCGATAGCGCGCGCGGTTTCCCGCCAAAATCTGTCGCGCAGAGCGATCAATCGATATTCGGCCGCGGCGGTGCTGCGATGGTCGTCGCAGTGGAGAGAATATGGCAAGAGAATAGTGAAATATGGCAACTATTTTTCGTAAAACAAAAAGACTTGCAGCGATCTGCTAACAAAATTCGATGTGTGAGATGGTTGAATAAGCGAAACGAATCGGGCTGTATAAAGCGTTTGTACGGCGATTAGGGAAGCATCTTTGGAGGTGCCTGAGGGCACAGTTCGATCGCTACCAACCGGCCATCGGATGCACCTTCAACTCTGTGGAGTACATCGACGGCAGTGGTTGGTAGCCGGCCATTTCGGGATCGAAATCGGTGGGTAACAACGATGTGGGTATCGTACCCACAGCACCACCGCCACCTCCACCGCCTCCGGTGCCGGCCATCGGTGATGTTCGCTCGCCGAACATGTCTGAATATTTATTTGTTGGTTAATTAATTCACAACACCGTAAAAAAGCCAAACGAAATAGGCAAAGGAACATAAAAATTAGTCAAAATTTCAAACGAAAAAATTCAAAGGACCAGTAACTCTTTACAAAGCCATAACTAGCCATCTCCTGAAGAATGTTCAAGCCGACTGTAGAGAAATTTATTAAAATTTTCGTTATGAATTATTGATTAGAATGTTTTTTGCTGTGTATTTTTGTTTTTGTTCGTTTTGTCTTTTTGTTTTTTGTTATTAATTATTTATTAGAATTTTTGTTATGAATTTTTGTTTTCTTAAATTTAAGTTCTGTAAATCATAAATTGGCAAGGCTATTAGTGCATTATACAAATAAATAACTCCTGCGTAGATCATTTGCTTCAAAGTTATTACAGGTCAAATTTTAGAATAATCACCCTAAGTTCATTGAGTATGTGAAAATATGAGGACAAGAAAAGCGGAAAAACGGAGAAAATAAAAAAATAAGTCTAAAAACAAAAATAATAAAGTACTAACCGTGCACGAGGGGATGTGGAGCGTCGGTGGAGACCGGAAACGCTGGCAGTGGAGGCAGAGGTCCCCGTTCTCCGTACGGATCGCAGAAGAAACCGATCGGATGTTGACCGAAGAAACCAGGCGGGGGACCTTCTAAATGATTGTTTTTAGAAGAAAAAATACTGTGGAACGAATTTGTCAATACCACACTGGAAAATCCAAATAAAATTCAAATGAAAATGTAAAACGATGAAGACTGACTCTTCCGGAGAGTGTTAAAAGTGTTTTCTCGTTTCAAAAAAGTTTAAATGACAGCAAAGAAAGGTTAGAAACCGCAAATTAGTTCAAAAAATGTAAGTGACACTATAAGAAACTAAAAAACTGTAAAGATTCAGGTTTCCCCTCCGGGGTCGCGATTTGTGCCTCGACACGATGAAATCCAATGCCTTGCTATAAATCGTCAAAAGGTGGTAAAAAAGTAGAGTATTGCGCCAATATCAATTCAGAATAGCATGGTGTGGCGTTAATAGGCGCTGTCTCCACTCAAACAGAAGAGCGATCAGTCTCACCCAAGCAAATCAATAAAAAGATCCGTAACTGTTTACAAAGCCATTACTGACCATCTCTGAATGAATGTTCAAGCCGACTGTGGAGAAATTTACTAGTTCCCTAGGTGTTTCATTAGCTTGAGCATCATGAATTTCTGTTTTCTTAAAGTTCTGCATACATAAATTAGCAAGGCTATTAGTGCCTATGACATTGTATTGATATCGTTTTGCAGAATTTCCTTGGGAAGGTTCGTATTTGCTCAAAGTCGAGTTTTACCCTTAATTTCTACTCACTTTTCGAGGATTCAGTTGTCCCATCCGCAGTCGCGATTTGTGCCTCGAAAACATTTCAACTATGCCTTGCTATAAATCTTCAAAAGGGGGTGAAAAAATGAGTATTGCGCTAATATCAATTCAGAATAGCATGGTGTGGCGTTAATGGGCGCTGCTTCCACCCAAACGGACGAGCGATCAACCTCGTCCGAGCTAGTCAAGTCTTCTATCCCTACGTGGTCTGGTAATTAGTGAAAATTTCAAGCGGGAAAAAATTAAATGGATCACTAACTCTTCACAAAGCCATTACTAGCCATCTCTGATAGAATACTTAAGCCGATTGTGGAGAAATTTATTAATTTTCTAGGTGTTTCATTTGCTTAAGCATCATGAATATTTGTTTTCTTAAATTGAAGTTCTGTAGTACATGAATTAGCCTATGGTATTGTATTGGTATGAATTTGCAGAATTTCCTTGGGAAGGTTCGTATTTGTTCAAAGTCGAGTTTTACCCTTAATTTCTATTCACTTTTCGTGAATACCCTCCTGAAGGTGTTTAAGCGGATTTTCTAAAATTTCAGTTCTGTTAAAAAATGGATGCGCCGCTGCAGTGGTATGAGGCGCTGCTGACACCCATACAATCGAGCGATCGATCCCGGCATGACCTAACAAAGCCTTCCATCCCCAAGCCTTCCAACTCTACGGGGTCGGGTAAATTCAAACCGGACTGATCTGAGTAGATGAAAACACTGATTTGGTATAAAGGCTGGCCCCCACAAGTAGGCCAAATACGCATTCGCTATCCTTCTACGATTCTAAATGAAAGACGAATGCGTGGCGCGCCCATAGAAAGTTGAGCAGCGACGACTGTTTTACCCTTGCCGGAAACAAAAAGACGCGGGTTCAATTCCCGTCCGATGTCAGTGTTTTGCGAATAACCTAGCATCTCCAAAAATATTTTACCATTATTTCCTGTTCAATCAAGGAACGTCTTATTTCTCGTGTACTCATTCAAATCACCCCACGTCTTCAAGAACGTAGCCGTCGGTAACCGGTGGGTTGACGTCCGAAAAGGCAGACGGTCCATCGCTTACCCACAAGGGTGAAGTGTTTTGGCTCTTGACGAGTCATTCGTGCATATGGTAATCATCGGTTTACGAGCGCGTTTCGTGGAAGATGATGGTGTCACCTGCGGTTCGCCTATTATGACGCAATCGGTGCGCGTAATCACCGCAATCAACGCTCAGGCTGGTGCTTAGGCCACCAGCCCCAGGATTTAACCCTCTCGAAAAGGTCAACCCCCATTCCCTAAAGTCAATTGGTCCCGCCATTGGAGAGGTTTCCGCCTTCCGAATGGCTGAAGCCAGCTGTAAAACTCCACTCGATTATCATCCGGAACAGCACCGATTATACACAGCTGGGTATTTCCGAAAGACCGGAAAGAAGTTCTAGAGCCCTACTGATGATCCTGAGGGAATGTTATCATACTTCTATTATACATTACCTTTTAATTAACATTCATCTATGAATCATAGCATTGGTCTTATTTAATTCCTATCCTGCATAGAGCTAAAAGATGAAATAAGATAGAGAAGACTAAGAAATTATGATACATTAATATCGATTTTACCTATTGCATTATGTTTCATTCTAGAGCTTGGTGGGGCTAACTGGACTTGTTTCAGTCGTTACCGAAGCTTGTTGTTCAAGATATACAGTAGTTCGCGAAAAGATATGTCACCTTGCATTTTTGGGTACAGATCGGTGAAACCAGAAGGAATTTTATTCCAATTCACAATTTAAATGACTCTTATTGAAAATACACTAATATGTGCCCTTTTTGGAAATTCTAGATTTTTTTTTCAAATGTTAAACTCCTTTTCATATGCATTTTTAAACGAATGTATCTTAGGAACCACTGAGCTTCTGCTTGTCTTGTAGTGATTTTCTGATAGAGCATGATTAGCTTGTTCTTATAGGCTATGAATTTTAGTTTCAAGTCATTAATAAACCATAGAGTTTTTTGTGTGAATTTTTTCATGGTCAAAAAATGGTGAAATCATGGGACAATCTTTCATATAAAATTTCATATATCAGTAACCAGCAAATGGAATGCCATCAAATTAGTATGTGTGATAGCGTAAGATTTTTCCTTTCGCATGCATATCTAGCTTTGTAGAATAGCCGTCTGATTACAGAGAAAATAGCTAATGAAATTGCATTTATACAAGCGGCCGTTTTACGAATACCCGAAGGTCATTCGACTCCAGATTTCTCTAGCTCATAGCAGACTTATTGGTTGTTAGGTACTTAACAGCTAGCAAAATAATTCCTGCTATTGTTCAGAAAATCATCTGTTGTTGTATGCATCACTATTACCGCCACCGTACGCAGCGCGGGTTTGTGCCCCATTTTCTCTCGGTTCAACTAGAAGACGATTTTCTGAACAATAGCAGGAATTACACCCCGGTGCAAAATTATAAGTTCACCCTGCAGTTTGCCCAAAACTATCCAAATAAGTTATTTTAAAGATACAGCAATGTTACTATGATATTCCTCACTATCGAAAACCTACATGCACAATTTCTAGACACGGTGCCTTACCAATGCAAGAAGTTACGAATTTTCATCTGAAAAATAGGCATAGGGACCGGTGCAAAATTATAAGTTCACTTGGAATAATTCGGTTATGACGAGTGTTTTCACGCTTCTGTCGCGATAAAAACAGGTCAAAAACGTAGAGACAACTAAAACGTGTATGAAACCGTAATGCCAAAAGGCACCAAGCTTTTCCCGCTTGAGCAAGCTCAAGTAGATGCTCTCCATGCGGCCGGCCTTTCAAACAAAAAGGTAGCAGCTCAACTAGGGCGATCTTTGTGCTGCATCAATCGTTATCTGAAGGACACGGATGCCTACAAAAGAAAACAAAAGGGTGGTCATAAAAGGAAGCTGTCTAGAAGAGAGGAGAGCCTTCGAGTTCGAGAGGTCTCTAACAGCATCATACCCGTGATGGATCTCCGACGTTAATTGGACCTCCTTTTCTCGAAATGGACGACACTACAATGCTTGAATCGCAGTTCACACAGCGTTCATCATGTCATGGAACGTAGATTTTGTCGGACGAAGGACCACAAAGCTGCTAGGCTGGTGTTCGCCAGTGAACACATAAACACAAATTGGAAGGAGATGAGTCCAGAATGCCTTCAATTTTTTAGAGGTCCAGAAAAGAGTTTTTTTCACATTTCGTGATATCATTCGACGAAAAGTAGTTGAATCCCGATGGGCCCGATAAACATTGACGCTATTGGAGGGCTTTGAGGAAGGATGAACGAGTATCCTCAAGGCGAAACTTTGGCAGGGTAAGTGTTACGCTTTGGGCTGTGATTTGTGGTTATGGAACTGTTGCGATGGACTTTGTTTCGTGTCGCACTGACCGCAAAGACTACCAGAAAGTGCTTGTAGATAATATTTCACCTTATTTCAAAAGATTACGAAGGGATAATGCTCCGATACATGCATCGAGGTGAACAAGGAACTGGTTCAGTTCTCATAAAATTCCACTTCTGGTGTGGCTAAGTTGTTCTCCAGATCCAAACCCGATAGAGAACTTGTGAGGAATTCTTGTACACCAAATGTACAAAAATGGAACCGCTTACGCTTCGGTTTCTGATCTAAAGGAGTCCATACTTGATGCATGGGCTAATATACAGCAAATTGCTCTTTTTAACCTTATTCGAAGTGTGCCGGATAGAATGTTTGATGTTGTTCATGAGAAAGGTAATGTAACGAAGTATTAAATTCAATTTGCCTGCTGAAATTTTTAACATTGCCCACTTTTTTTTCAAAGTGAACTTATAATTTTGCACCGGTCCCTGTCCCTATTTTTTAAAAGAAAATTCGTAACTTCTTGCATTGGTAAGACACCGTGCCTAGAATTTGTGTATGTAGGTTTTTGATAGTGAGGAATATCATAGTACCATTACTGTTTCTCGGAAATAGTTTATTCGGGTAGTTATGGACAAATTGCAGGGTGAACTTATAATTTTGCACCGGGGTGTATTTTGCTAGCTGTTGAGTACCTAACCACCGATAAGTCTGCTGTGAGCTAGAGAAATCTGGAGTCGAATGCCCTCCGGGTATTCGTAAAACGGCCGCTTGTGCAAATGCAACTTTATTGGCTATTTTCTCTGTAATCAGACGGCTGTTCTCCAGAGTTAGATATGCTTGAGAAAGAGAAAATCTTGTGCTATCACATATCCTAATTTGATGGTATTTCATTCGCTGGTTACTGATATATGAAATTTCATATGAAAGATTGTCCCATGATTTCACCATTTTTTGACCATGAAAAAATTCACACAAAAAATTCTATGATTTATTTATGTCTTGAAACTAAAATTCATAACCTATAAGAACAAGCTAATCATGGTCTATCAGAATATCACTACAAGACAAGCAGAAGCTCAGTGGTTCCTAAGATACATTCGTTTAAAAATGCATATGAAAATGAATTCAAAATTTTTAAAAAAAATCTAGAATTTCCAAAAAGGGCACATATTAGTGTATTTTCAATAAGAGTCAATTAAATTGTCAATTGGAATAAAATTCCTTCTGGTTTCACCGATCTGTACCCAAAAATGCAAGGAGACATATCTTTTCGCGAACTACTGTATGTGCAGCGTCGCAAAAATTTTGCTACATGTGAGGATTGAACTTCCCACCTCGCTACCGGGTGGGCTTGCTGGTATTAGGTTGGTGCAAAAGTTCTCGGACATTTGCGACTTCTTGAATTTGAAAAGGATTTCCTCTTCATTTTCAGCTCCATTTCAAAAATGTTATAAAGAAGAGAAGAGCATTGATATTAATGGTTCCTAGTACAAATGGCCCCTTGCTACTTTTCAGATATTATAAAATAAACTGTTTTGTATCCCAAATGTCCGAGAACTTTTGCACCAACCTAATACCTTTTCAACTCATCGGCAGGCGGTGTGTAATGGGCATCTAATTTGACCTCTACGATAAGAATGTAAGAGCAAGAACGATACCAAGTAGGTCTAAGGAAAAATGAGCATTTCCAGCAGCGAAACTATCACTAACAAAATAAAATAGTCACTGAAAACACCAACCTCCAGGGAACATGTCCTGGCAGAGTTCGTCGCGACCGCCTCGACTTCGCCTCGTCGGACGAAAACCGCCGAATCGTAACTGCTTCATACGTCGTTCTTTACTTCGACGATTTTGAAACCAGACCTGTAAATGAAAAATAAGAATGATCGCTGGAGCAAATGAAAGCTTCTGCTTTTTTGTTCCTTTTCTTTTATTTCGTTTGCCATTTCGTTGTGCTTACCTCTCTAACTTAGGAGAATTGTGATTGTGCTTTAAGTTCTTTTTTGATTGGCTAATGCGTTTTTTTTTTGTGAAACGTAGTGTCCACGTCTCAATAAAGTAAAGTAAAGAAAGTTCTCTAAGCGAGTAGACCCTAGGCGTGACACCACAGTCACCCAGGGTAAAGGTAAACCTTTCTGACCCTTATTCATTTGTTCGATAACCATCCTTTTACACTTTCACGAAGAACTTGATGTGATGTTCAAGTGGATGGTTTTTTTTAGGTTAAACTCAGCTTGCTTCAGACTGTAAAAAAGGCGAGGAAAGATAGAAAAGCAAAGATTAAGGTAAAAGTGTCGGCGTTGTTCAGTCTCCCAACTACGCGCCATGCCCTCGTCTTCCAGTCAGAATCGTAAAGACTCGGTGAACGTGTATGTGGCCTATACCATGACTTGCCGGCATCAGCTGCCATACCTAGTCAGTGTCTTTACCTTCCCGGACAGCTCTTTTACCTATTTACCTGACTCCGGAGCGTGAAGTACATGGTTGGGCTGTGCGCAGATCGATCATACGACCTTGTGGGTGTTAGCAGCGCCTCTTACCACTGTACCACACGCGTCCGTCGAATCGTAGGCCCAGATAAAATTGTACATATCAATCTTGTTTGAGCTGCAGAAATCGAACTCAGTTCATAGAAAAAGCCTTCGGGCCTTAAGGAAGGTGCTAGTGATGGTCGTCTCAGTAGCACAGTGGTTAGTGCACAGCCCCGGATAGGTTGGACGCGGGTTCGATTCCCACCTGAGATACGATTTTTGCGATGAACCTAGCACCACCATTACAACATCATATTCAGTTTATAATTGTTGTACTAGATGGAGGTAGATACAGGGCTCGTCCGGTAAAGCCATACCCTCATACCAAACCCATACCCGACTCCGAATTTCCAACCTTCTTCTCCGACATTTATCACCAAGCAACTACCGATAAATCATTACCCCGACGATGATGCTCACCCACCGGCCTACTGTAGAGGGGCCGTGGGGTTGGCTGGGTGGCCGACGGCCAGAGGCCAGTCAGTCAGGCCGAGGGTATTTACGACGAGCACGTTGGCGAGCTGTTCAAGAGCTGCGGCGGTGGGTGGTGAGCGCCAGCGAGCTGAGCGGGAGCACACGCGCGCGGATACGGTAATTGAATTGGCTTCCCGAGGGAGAAGCAGGTGAATTAAAGGGGAAATGAGCCCGAACGCAGAGCGCCACCGACACCACGGAGACGCAGACGAGCGCGCTTCGAATCTAATCAACCGCCGCCTGACAGCCGGTGTACGCGCCTGTGCGCCGTCATCTCTGGTTCGGTCCCCCGGCTGTGCTGCTCGAGAAGTTCCTGGTTTCCCTTCTTCTAGGAGAGACGGGCCATAGAAAACCAAAAAAGCTGGAATAGAGGATCGAGTCTCACCTAATTCCATCTCATACTCCCCACCTGAAGCCTTGGTCTGTGATTAGGTCCTCGATCTGTGGTAAAATGTCTTCTATCCCTCCGGGATCGGGTAAATTTGTACCGGACTTTTCTGGGAAGGTAAAGACACTGACTGCGTACAGCGGCTCGCCCTCGCAAGCCATTGTATAGGCCAAATACGCGATTCATAATGGAACGCGAATGCATGGCGCGATCATTGAGGACTGAATGTGGGGTATTTTAAAGGATTTACTCCCTGAATGTGGGGGTAATTTAAAAAATTTACCGATTGAAAACGTGAACTGGTCAGCATGGACAGTCTCATAAGGGCGCGCCATGCTCTTGCCATCTATTCAGAATAGTAGAAGAATGGTGAATAGTCGGCGTATAAAACAACTGGCAGGAGCATGCAGCTGTTCGGATCAGCGTCTTCACCTTTCTAGACTAGCCTGGTACCAATTTACCCATCCGCGGAAAAATCTCTATGACTGGGTCATCGATCTATGGTAAAATGTCTTCTATCTCTCTGGGATCGGGTAAATTGGTACCGGACTTTTCTGGGAAGGTAAAGGCACTGACTTAGTACAGCGGCTCGCCCTCTTAAGCTATTGTATAGAGCAAAGACGCATTCACTATGCCTCTAGGATTCATAACGGAACAAGAATGCACGGCGCGATCTTTGAGGACTGAACGAAGGGGTGTCTTTGAAAATTTCCGATTGAAAACGCGAAGTGGTCGGCATGGACTGTCTGCCAAGGGCGCGCCATGCTCTTGCCTTCGATTCAAAATCGTAGAGGAATGGTGAATATTCGGCCTATACAACCACCTGCAGGAGTACGTAGCCGTTCAAGTCAGCGTAGTCACCTTCCTAGACTAGCCTGGTATCAATTTACCCATCCGTGGGGGAATGGAGGGCATGGTTACCCTGGGCGGGTTTGATCACGCGACGATATGGGTGGGAGCAGCGCCCCTTACCACTTCACGGGATGTTCTTTTTGCAGTTTAGAACTAACAAATGGAGAAAATTCGTTTACAACACCTCGAAGCATATGTAAAAAATGGGAATCAACAAAATCAAAACTCGACTTTGAACTAATATAGTAGAAAAAACGCCGTACCTGTATGACCCTCATATTCAATCCGGTCTCCTGTGCCAGTTGTTCCCGAATGTGTCGTGTGGGTTTCGGTGTCGACGCGAACGCATTCTTCAACGTCTCCAACTGAAATTGAACACCTATCCATCTGGTCCACTTGGTAACCGCGGCGGACAACTGCCACTTTTTCATCGGAAATGTGAAATTTCGGTTTTCCCGACGACTGCAAGTCTCCGAATCGATGTCGGCACTCACACCCACACCGAAAACCGTCGTCACCGATGCCATTAGTCATTTAGGCGGTGAGAAGGAACGACTAGGTAGTCGTAGGACTATGACTACCGTATGCCAGCGGGTGATGGGAGTCCAGGAGGTTACTGTAGCGATGATCCTGTCGTTTAGGTTTCAAATTCCGTTAAACATTAAGCAAAACAATACTATAGGGCCCTACCACTGCTACCGATGTAGCTCGGAAACGACTCAGTGAAAATAAGAGGAAGAAAAAACGAAACTGATCGTATCAACTGATTAATCAAGCAGTTCCTAGCGGTAGTTACTGTGACCAAAAAGGTACTAGACTAAACTTTGATCTTAGCCAAAAGGCCGAGAAACAACGAAAAGTTGGCAAGTGATCAGCAAAATCAAATACCCTAGCAGTTGGCACCGAAGATTTGTCCTAAATTCATCAGGATATGAAATGAAAAAGTGCAAAAAATCTACGAAAAAGTGATTGTCTGGTCAATTTGTAGTCTTCTTCGGAATCGGAACCGAATCTTGGCAATGAGGCCAACTTTTCTTTCGGGGTCTTTTCTCGGGCAAATTGCGGGGCACCGTACCAGCCGGAGGCTCTCTGCGGGGTGAAAGCACCTGCGTCGGATGAACTCAATACATTTGCAATATTTAATTTTCAATTTTCAATCTTTCGAAATCACCTGCTTGGCTTTGATGGTGGTGCGTGGTCCGCGTCGTTTTGCCGCCGCCGCGTCGTCCTTTCCCTCACCGTCGACACCTTCCGCCTCGTCGACTGGCACCTGACAATTGCACACCCACTTCAATCGATATCCACTCGTAAATATTATAAACTAATTATTGCATAATTTACGCTACTAAAAGCGAGCGGGGGGTACAGTGGCAAAAAGGCGCTACTGACACCTGTACGGTTGGGCGATCGATCCCCACCCGGGCTAACCTAGCCATCCATCTATCCGAAGTTGGGTAAATTTGTACCACACTTGTCTGGAAGTGTGAATACACTGACTAGAAGAACGGCTGACCCCAGAAACCATTGTAGATCAGGAAAAATAGGCGTTTTAAAGTAGAGACCGTTTGGATATTGATAAACTGAAGTTTCTAGGCCTTCTAATACCAAAGACCTTTGAAGTTCTGGGAGAAACCTCTTTACAAAACAAGACGTATGCATGTAGAGCCTTTATAGGAGCCGGATGTGGTCCCTTTTTGTTGTCTCACATGCAACTGATTGTCTTGTGGGTCTATAAGGTCAAGAAATTTCGAGCCACTTTTTAGGCCTCTGAAGACGACGAAAGTGTCGAAGCGTCAGGCCAAAATAAATTTTGATCCACCTTACTAACTTCGCCTGGCACAGAAGCATTAGAGAAATGTCCGGAAAATGAAAAAATGTTTCACGGTTCAATGTTAAATTAAAGGTACCTTAAGATTAAGAAAACCCTAAGAGTTACCTAAATTTCCAACCACCCTCCCCAAACCCGCTCAAAATGTCAAGCACAGTACTCAGCAAACCGTTTAAGCAATGATGGATACAAATTGTGGTAAAATTTCACCAGAAGGACGTCTCCAACCGTACAGTCATAGTTGAACTGAAATTGGTTTTTACTCACATCTTCAGACCCGTCGACGTTCTCCTCTTCGGCGTCCGAATTGCAGCCGGAACTCGCTGACACTGAAAAAAAACGACATTTTTGAAAAGTCGAGGAACAGTTCTGTAATATTCTCTGGAAAAAGATGGTGGTACAGGAGGTAAAATTCGCACCATGAGAAGATCTGTCAAGGAAAAGGACATTTCCACATTGATTTAAAAGACGGGTACATCGAGATGAACAAAACAGGAAGGAAATAGAAAAATTCACATTACTGAGCTCCTATGGGAAGACGAAGTTCAATACCCCTTCAACCATCAACGATCGTTCGAACAAATTGAATTTTCTAGATCAAGAGGCGAGATGACTCCCCATCAAACAGCAAGGAAAAAGAGAACTGCTGTCGGTCCCTGAAGGAGGACTTCTTTATCTGCCTGATCTCTTTTATCTGCTAGGTTTCCTTCATTTTACTCATTTCGATGGATCTGTTGTTTTACATTATGGAATTGTAGTTGAATCCTTTGATACATGAGCTCTCACGCAATAAATATATATATATCTGTATAAATCGAAATTTCAACGAGAAAATGTGATTTGACATTTCGTCGGTCCTATTCTACCCTTCTCACTCCCAGCAAAAGTCAAATACCGTATCCCTAGATCCACGGGAAAGTCCCAAAGCGATCCCGAACGGGGGAACGGCGACTCGTGAAGCTTCCAGATGTGCAAACATCGAGGATTACTGTACTCGGAGATTATTAGCTCCAAACATGACCGCCGACGGGATTAACGAGCCGCGGCCGCGGATTTTCTGGCGATGACAGCTGACGACAACCGTCCGGCGGATTTCTTCTGAGACCCATGAGCCACTCGAACGGCTCAAGTGCTTCGGTTCGTAATCTTTTCAAAAATTTATTTCTTACAAAAATATGGTCATATGGGTATGGGTTACCCGCGAAGAGGGTAAATTAAAAAAAGGTAAAGTTACAAAACAGGGCGAATGCATGTAGAGCCTTTGTAGGAGCTGTAGGAGGGTCCCCTTTTTGTTTTCTTACAACTAACTGATTGCCTCCAGATCAGATCAGAATGAATTTGTGGAAATTTGTGGACTTCCCGTGGAAAGACATCCGTAAAAAGGAAATTATTTCATGGCATCGAAAGACAAACCCGTAACCATCACAATGAAGAAAGGCACAGATTTAAGGAAGAAGTTCTAAGAAAAGTTGGTAGCCATCTGTCAATCTTAATCACTTGCATATGATGCATAGTCTCCCAATCCCTTACCTAGAAAGAAACTAAAAATCATCTATCGGGTAGTTTCTTCACGTAGCCACGAAAATGAAATGAATTTTTCATCGCCATACACGAAAAAATCAAGAGAATAACGTACCACGAGGATATGTAGGTCCCTAACCGACTAGGGATTGTCGCAGGAATTACTTGTCTCCACAGAATTTCAATAGCTGATCGAGGTTAAAATAGGCCTTAACGAGCTCTACAAAACCCGGCAGGTAGACAAGCGCACAATCGAGCCATGCACTCAAATTTGTCTTCCAATCAAAAGGTATCAGACTGCGTGTTTTTGACCGCCTCGGATACGGGTCAGACCTGGGTAGCAGATTTTACCACAAATCCAGCATCATTAGGTCATTAAGGTTTCCTCCTATAGATAGGGATAACTCGCAAAACAGAGATAATGGTAGAATAATCCTAAAAATGGCATGATCCTAAACGACAACGGCAATCGGAGGTCAGCGAAAGGTTCAACATCAAGCGGGACTTTTGGAATCCACAGAGAGAAATTGAGGACATAAGGCCGATTTTTGGGCTTAAATCCTCCCGAAGAGAATGTCTCTATTCAACCTGGCCTACATGTTCGGGTAACTCTCAAACCCGTGAGCCCCTTGAGGGTTCACGGACCACTAAGGACATCATCGGCGGTGGCTCTGTTGCCAGTGATGCCGGCAGAGCGACGGATTCGACGTGGCTGAGTGCGTCAGTCTTTTGTTGGCCCGGTCGGCGCGAACTTTTCCCGAATTATCATAATCCCTCAATGGCCGCCAGGGTTACCGAGCGCTGCTCTTCCCTTTCGAACACCGAAAATCGAAAAAACGAGCCGAAAAAGGCCTACCTGGTCGATTTGACGTCGACGACGGTGTGGAGCTCTTTGTCGCGTTCTGAAAGTCCTGTTGACAGACGAATCGATTGCCCTCGAGAATGTACAGCTGCAAAGGAAATAATTTTAAATATACATCATTTTTATTAGATAAATGTTTCTTTGATGCTCATTTCTGAAAAAAACCAATCGTCCATTGAAAAGTTGTTAATTTTCACGTTTAGCCTAAGGCTGGCTAAAGTAAGTAAATGAGCTGATTAAAGCAGTGCTAAATAGACGGACTCCCAAAGGACTCGGTTCTTTACGAAATCTTACACAAAACAAGAAAATATCAAAAAACGAGTAGTAGACTTTGTAGTAACAAAAATTTTTTCGAAAAAAGGAGAGCGAGTCACGATAGCGAGTTTTGAAAGACTTCTTGCAACATAAATTTGGAGAGGTATGCAGATCAACTCGCAAAAATTCATAGCAAATAGTCAGCAGACTTTATAGTTACCAAGAATATGTCACTTATAGTTAGTAATATATTGTTAAATATTGTATTATCAAATCAGTATATTTGCCCTTCGTTCCGCGGACTGTGGCCTTTCAAACTGGATAATGAGATAAGAACTAAATAGTGGTCAAAAGCACTCGAGGGTGTTCAACTGAGACAGCTAAAATCATTATTAGCACTTAAAGTTTTGATCCAAATTTCACAGCAGGAAGTCTTCGAGAGAAAAGCTGTTCCAAGCAAAATAAAAAAAATCGAGTGGTTTCAGAAAAGAAAACTGGTGGTGAAGTGTTGCAAAACAGGAAAACGAAAAAAGCGGAAAATAAGTTGAGCTGGCGACGATGGATCAGATCAGAGTCGGTTTGTGATCAACAAACCACGGCAGATAACACTAAAATCAGAAATAGCAGAAAATTCAAAATTTTGCATTTTTCTATTGAATGTTCTTTTAAGGTTCTTTCGGGAATTCTAGACGCAGGTCTATCTCCCAGATGAATTCCGGGATCGGAGGCTGATGGCTAGACCTGTTCCGTAATTATGACTTTAGCAAGGTCTTCCATGAAAATTCAGGAGATCAAGCACCTGGAATTTTGAGAAAAAACCCTCAAAAGTTCCAGCCGAGGGAATAGCGTCGAAACGTCGCCACTCCTAGCCCAGTGTCCGATGCCCTCGGGCGATGTTGATGCTATCATCACACAAACATCAACCTCTGACGGCTTTCCCGCGGCTTCAACTTCACTCAGCTTGCAACTTCAGCAGCAGCAGTTCCGGGCCTCGAATGCTCTACCCATTTAGGCCCCTAGACCATAAGGCCCTCGGGCTTCTAGGTCCTGAGCCCTCTAGACCCTGGGCCTCCAGACCTCAAAGCACCCAGCCAGTTGAAGGGTGTGGGGGTGTAGCCAAGGGCCGCAACTCCTAGGGGAATACATATTTCACTAGAAGACAGACGGCCGCGGTCCAATGAGACACACATTTCACAGCCATGCTCACATACCAACACTCAAAAATCGTTAGAGCTGCCGTAGGTGAAGGGTCGATCGATAACATTAGGTTGGTAAGAATGTTTCCGCCGTTTTTTTTCAAACGACTGTTGTAAGTTGAGTTCGAAAGCTTTTGCAGAGTGTGACAAGCATTCGAAAGTAAATTATTTGCTCTTTGAAGCAGTATATTTGCAATTTCTGGTTTTCGACAATGATCATCTTTCAAAAGGTATGTCACGTTTTATTTAGGCCACTGAAAGTGAGCAAAAAAATCGCTGTCGATGAGGTTATTTTTCACCTTTTTGCTTTTCACTTAACTACCCAAAAATAATGACATTTAGAGTTGTCACAAATTCCAAATACACCGTCTGAAAAAGCAAATAATTCTCTTCCGAACGCTCTGTCACACTATGCAAAAGCCTTCGAACTCAACTTACAACCGCCGCTTAGAAACGGCGGAAACTTTCTCAACAACCTAGTAGAAGTAGAAATAAAAATAGAAAGGAAAATTGAGCCATTGTCATAGAGGAGGTCATCATCTAAAGAATCATCATTGAGAAAAATAGAGGAAAGATAATTAGACGAAAATGATTCGAATGAGCAAAAGAAACACCCCATAAAAGAGGCATAAACATTTAGAGATAACAACCGTAGCCCTCATGCATCGAAGTTCTGATCCCTTCGTTGCTCACCGAGGGACCTTCCTAGGGTTAAGGGTTGGGATGGATGGTACTAGACCTTTCTACAAAGGTAACAAACCATGAAGCCCACAAAGGTCAGATTCTAACCGTTGTAAAGGCGAAGAATGCATTCATAATCGTACGATTTTCTTTCAAGGTTTCTTTTTTTTTCTTTACTTCCTCGAACATACTTCCATAAGTCCTACATTTTTGTTTTTTTTGTGTTATCAGTTATTTTCAGCGCATGCATTTCTCTTGCACGTGACGTAAGTAAATATAAAAAATGATTCTGAAAAGAAATCGAAGGCATGGCGAATCCCAACAGATTTGATTGGACCCATGAGACAGAGGCCCTTGGTTGGATGGTTCGGTAACTCGTCCATGATCAGACAACGTGGGGCCAGACACGTTTAACGAGTTATCATGGGCGCTGGCGTGGTGAACTCGTACAAACGTGTCTCGGCCCCACGGTGTCCATCATGGACGAGTTACGCCGATTTGCGAACGTATAACAAGGGCCTTAACCCTTGAGGAAAATCGAACGCTGGCAAAAAGTCTCAACACCAGTCAGAACGTGGGGTGGATTAAGAATGTTCAATGTGGGGAAGGTTATTTTTACTTTTACCCAGCGGGGTAACTGAACCCTTGAGACCGACAACCCGCTATATCGGCCCTGTATCAGGCTCTCCGGTCGCGCTTCTCACCTGTTCGCCGGTGTCCAATCGTCGCTGACAAACGGAGCACTGAAAGCACTGAATATGGAAGACTTTATCGCGAGCTTTCCGCACCAGATCCTCCTTTTCCAGCGCCCCGTCGCATCCGGCGCAACGTTGACCGTATCGTCTACAAATATAATTTTTAACTTTACCCATTTTCCCAGCTATCTTAAGGGAAACAACCTGGAAAAGTCGTTCCGACACAGAATCAGTCCGTCTCGACTGAAGCAGGTGTCCGTCATCGGCGACAGACAGTCTGAACATCGCAGACATGCCTGATGCCATGATTTGCCGACCACGTTGAACACATACCTGAAAATCAGGGTTATAGAGGAATACGGTGCCGTATTGGAATAGATTTTACTAATTGCTATGAAAGGGACCATAAGGAAAAATTCACAACCGAAAGAAGTCTATATTATTCACCGAATGCTAAGCTTTTATAAATTTTCAGAATTTCCTGGCCGTTCTCTACCGTTCTATTGACTTCCTATGCAACTCGAAGCTTTTTAATGCATATTAAATATAGATTTATAGTATAGCTTAAATATAGTCTTAAATATAGTGTAGCATCTTAAATATGACCTAATATCTACCTTTGTAATGCAATAAAATTCAGAAAATAAAAAACTCTTAAGAAGGCGATATCGATGGAACGGTAGCCAGGCGAAGCTTCATATCAACCTCGACTAAATCTCAAAGAAACCGACAGCGAAAAAAATAATGGCAAAAATAAAACAAATCTAAGGAGCAGATGCAATAAATAAAACAAAAGAAATAGGGAGGATTGATCATATCGGTTCGGTCTAGGGCAACATCATCTCCAATTTTATCAGTTTCAAATATGGAGACCATTAAGAAACCGATAAAAAGAGAAGAAAAGATCCCAATGAATGAATTAAAATAGTGGTGGAATCGGAAACCTGATCAGTTTTATCCCTGGCAAACCTCCTACCAGAGAGGTATCCATGATAATATATATATAAAATAGATATAGAATATATAGGGGCAGATCTATTCTGCTATCCAAGTTTTGAAACGACCTTCTTTCACAGGAATACAGGCCATATGTCTCTTTTTATATCAGTGCTCGCGTGGGATGTTTTTCTATACACTTTGGTTGGGCAGGTGTAGAGTCCTTCCTATAGGTCCAAGTGGTCTGCCAAGTCGGAAATTTTGATTTTTCCACAATATTTCCTCTTGCAAGGGTCCTGTCGTTTTGGCAGTTTGCTCCTCTTTCTAACCCGTCGTGAATCCGGCGTTTACCTCGCGCCTTGGTAGAACTTTTGATGAATTTCAACAAACACTTGATTCTGAATAATGGATCACACAAGTTTTTTTCGGACAGTGACCCAGTGCGCAAACTTTTTGAACCAACCCTCTGTGAAGGAGTGATGAGTGGGAAAGAGCTGTCCTCCTCCCTCGAGGGCAGAAGAATGACCATGACCATGACCCCTCCGGCTCCAGCTACCTACCGCTCCAGTTATTCTTGGAGCTAAAAAGTGCTTCTAACCCATCAGAAATCCGAGCCCATGCTTCTTCTCCATGTCGCTCAGCGCTCCATTTGCATAAATCACAAGGTGGGGCTGGGTGGATGAGGCGAATCGAAGCCACCGCAGCCGCCACCACCGCACGAACACGCTCGAGCCATCCCTGACCCCCAGGGGGACCATCTATCATCGCCAAGAACGAAGAGTGAATACTAACGGAACCATCCACGAAAACTCTCAACCCCGAACCCTCGGCGTGTGAAATCGTTTGAAATGTATTACTACTTCGGTGAATAGTCTATCGAGCCGGCAAGATCAGAGGAGGACAACCGAAAGAAGACGAAGTTTTGCTCGTGAAGAAAATTTAATAAAACAAGAAAGGAGGAATAGCTAATGTTGCATAAGGTTCTATGGATAAAGGCTGTGCGCCAGTGTAAATTAAACTGCTCAGGGTGCGCCGTGCATTCTTCTTCCATTCAGAACCTTAAAGGCATGACGAATGCCTACTTCGTCTATACAATGACTTCTTCGTACTATTCGATGGACAAGCCGTGGTTTCCCTCTCCTAGATAATCGATCACTCAACCTAGACAAAAATCTCTACCTACCGTATTAACCCAAAAGAAATTAGACTATTGCTGGTCCCAATCGAGACAGGATGGGATAAAGTGCAGGTTGACCCCAATTGGGAAAGATCCCCCGAATGGGCTCACCAGGGGGTTGTAGAAAACAGTATCCTCTTCATGGTGACTTAGAAATCTGAAGTACAAAATTGGATTCAAAATTTGAATAACTATTCAAAAAATAAAGGCTATTATGGAGTCGAATACGAATACAGAGTCCTTGAGATCTTGAAAAAAGAAATTCGAATTTGCTCGTGCCACGGTTTCAATCAGGGATTGCTCTTAAACTGAGAAAAAAGCCGCACCTAGCCTCCTGATAGGTCCAGAAGCGAAAATAATAACAATAGGAGTATCATCTTGGCCAGCTTTACAACCCAAACTAAAAGAATGGAGTATTCCAGGGCATTCGTGAAAGATGCTGTCAAACTATGGATGCAGAGTATCTTACAGAAAAGCTCAACATTCCTGATTTGTTACACTGCAAAAAAGCTACAAAACGATACCCGCATCTTTAAATCCAATGGGTACGGAAATGGGGCCCAAACGGTGGGATAAAGATGAAAACCTGGGAAAAGGAAAGTCGAAAGAATAAAGTGATATGCTGAGTAGAACAGTCGAAATGACAGTCGACATAGTAGCCGGCCGTGGTCGGCAGTGCTGTGGCAGCAGCCGCACACGTTCAATTACCGAGTTGATTGAGTGGAGGTGTTTTTGACACGATCGAATATATACGCCACGCACACAACAGCCAGTCAGTAGCCACCCGATGATATAATAGGAAATGAATAATTGAATAAACCGGAGTGAAACCAATAAAAGCGAATCGATTCGGACTCGATTACGGTATATATGGCTTGGCTCACCTGTCGAGAATTGGTTGAGCACAGCCGGCGCACTCGTTCATGCCTCTGCTTGGAAAGGAGGGGCGGAGCGCGGCCGCAGCCGGCTACGGTACCGAGCGCCGTGGTGACGGGGGCGGAGCACGACGACGGCCCCCAGGGGCTGTGGACTGAGGGCCGACGATGCCCACCAGGGCCACCCCGATGGTCCATGGACAGCTGGATGTACCTGTAGGGACCATTGGAGTTGAGGATGAACCGGCAGAGGCCGAGTTGACGACGTTACCCTACCGGAGTCCATTATGGAACTGAGTGGAAGGGAAGGGGCTGACAGAGTGAGAGAGCGCCCCCGCCGGGTAAATGGAAAACTTTTATTACCGCGAAGCAATTACCATTGCCCTAGGAATAGATGAACGGGGCAAATGGAAATGGGGGGGGGGGCTTATGAGACACTTTCAGCACGCCCGAGAACGCGCCACGCGTTTGCCTTTCATCGAGGATTAAAGAGCATGGTTTGACTTATTCAATTACTTAGGGAGATCAGCCGCTACTCAAGTATATACCATCCCAGACAAGTCTGGTAATAATTCACCTTGGCTCGGATTCATGAACGGACGAGCGGTCTCCGATACCGCGGCGCAGCCAGAACCTGACGGCAGAGTCGATGAGAGATTGCGTTTAACAGAGGAAGTTTAGGATAAGTAGACAGAGGTGGGCGCCGTACGGGATATATCTCGGGGTTTATTGAGGGTTTACCAATGATGAATCTGGATCCTGACCCCAAAAAGGATGAAAGGCTTGGTGTGCCCGGACGAAGATCGATCGCTCGACCGTTCGAGTGTCAGCAGCGCCTCTTACCACTACACACGAGCGCCCAGGAGCTCTGCTATCGCCTCCGACAGGTTGACTTGAGAGTTACAGTGGTTGGTCGACAGAGTAAACCCAGAGGTTAATTGCAAGGTTTCGTGCACCACTCGGCTGTCAGGTATCGGATACCTCGCAGAGGTAATCGTGCGTAATTATCTATCTATTCCTCAGGCAACGATGACGGCGCGCCACAGTTAATTTCCTCTCTGACGGCGATCTTTGTAAACCAGAAACCGTGGTAATTTCGTCGTCAGAAAACGGGGCTAGGTGACTTCGCGGTAACTGGGTACCGCCGGTTTAGCCCATGAATTAAGAGGATCACCTCATGGAACCGATTTTTTCCGTTCAAGCGCCTCAGACTGTAGAGGATAATAGGGGCTCTCAATTCAGAGAATTACCTTAACCCTGAAATAACCCAATCGACCAAGAGCCACTAAGGTACGTCATGACCCAATTTTCCTGCTGAAAATCTATCACAGTTCAAATTTATGAAAGGAACTGTACTACTGAAATCATGTTGTACAAGTTCCCAATAGCCCTGTTCCAATCACTTAGGCGATATCGTACCAAATTCAAGGTCATGGCTCACACCCCTACTGCAGCACATATGATCAAAAAGGTTTATGATACGTATAATAAGTAACAGCAAGAAAGTGCTTTACCAACATGAACAATCCGGAAGAAATTCACAAGAAGAGCAGAAAATGAACGGATGAAATGCTAACCATAGAAACGAGGACATGAGACCAATATCATTATTTTATTTAGAGTACAACAACAAATCCCCGCTTATAGAAACATTAACAAGTCTAAGCCAAATTACAAACCAGGGGAGGGGGAATAAATAAATAAGTTAAACGAATAAACAACCATTCTAACAAATAATTTACGTCAAACATCGGCCGTGGTGGTCGGAATGGGTTCGTCGTCTCTTGCTCTCTTCGCCTGGGGCTCATCGTCGGCGGCCGGCGGTGCGTCGGAGGTCTCCTTGGGTTCCGCGGATTTTTGGCCACCTTTTTTACGGAATGCGAAGAGTAGGTACATACAGAACGCCTCCCACTCGGACTTCGACAGAGTGCCCTGAAAATGAGACCATACTTGAATGGTAATGGATAAATATTACGAAAAATTATTTAAATGGCAATAGCTAAAGGCAAATTCATGGATTTTCTGCTTCCTTTCTGAAACTCTTCTACAGTTTTTAGAGTTTCAGCGCCACCCAATTTTCCGACTTTCTCATGGTTCTCGTGTTCCCCATACAGACGTACGATTTCATTTTCTATTCGAACTGCGTTGAAATACAAAATTTCAAAAAAAAATCTGATTTTTGCTTTTCAATATTAATTTATTCAGACTCGCAAGACTGATGGTTGGAAATAATACTTTATTTTTAGGCCGTTGTATAAAACACTTCCAGTTAACAATCTCGCGAGGCAGAAGAAATTAATATTGAAAAAAGTACCATCGATGCCGAGGTTTAAAGACACTGCCATCGATGCCAAAGAAGAATTGTTTTGTTTTTTTGTTTTCTGTTTTGTTTTGTTGTCGTTGATTTGTTGTTGCTTCTACGCGCACTGGCGTGTGCGTCATTGAAATAAAAATAAAAAATAAAAAAAATAAATTTACTGTACTATAAATGTATAAAAATGGAAAATTGATAAGAAATATAAGTGTGTCCAAATGATAAATTGGAAAATATCGAAAAAAGCTGTCGGCTGAGTCCAGCGAGCCCAGATCAGGAGGTTAAATAAAAATTTAAGAAAAATAAAGAAAAATAAAAAAATATATCAATTTAAAAATAAAGTTAAAAGTATTGGTCCAGTCGATACGACCGCAACGTTTTCTCAATTATTATATAGCGGATACTGGAGATGCGAATGAAAAATGAATAATTCTCGGATAGGTGGGACCTAAGTAAATGAACAGATTTGTCGGATATCCTAAGGACCAGCGTCCAGATTCATGAACGGGCGCGCGGTCTCCGAAACCGCGGCGCAGCCGGAACCAGACGGCAGAGTCGATGAGAGATTGCGTTTAACATAGGAAGTATAGGATAAATAGACAAAGGTGGGCGCCGTTCGGGCTATAATTCAGGGTTTATCGGGGGTCTACCAATGATGAATCTGGACCCAGAAGGAGAATCGTAACCCCAACCAAAGTCCTGCGAACTCTCATACTTATACCCTAAACCTACCATTCACATCTATCAAAAAGCTAAGGAGTGATTGCGTGGAGTTGAGAATGCACATAGAAATCTGCTCCCAATTTAGCAGAACATATAAACAAACATAACACAAAATCTCCTCAATTAAACCAAAATACATCATGTCATCATGCTTGAAGCGCATTTCTCTTCAGACTCGTGAACGTTTCTAATTTAGCGATTTTTCTATCAAACAAAGTGCTCCTCTATTGACTACAAATAGATCCGCAGCTAAAAACGTCTTAGATGCGCTATTTCGATGCTTGAAATCCCGATGTCATCCTCTTCGGCGCAGCAGATCTGTTTTCCGAGGGACAAAACACCATCACAAGACTGAGAATGGAAAAAGAATTTCGCATTTATCAAGTTTAATGGAAAATGCTCGGACATGGACGATTATTTTACATTTTTTAACTTAGCAGGGAAAAAAGAGCCCATAGATGGCATAAAAGCGAAAAATTCCGTACCTAGTGGGTATACACAAATAGGAACTAATGATACCGCTAAGTTTACCTTTTCAACAGCAAAAAAATAGAAAACCAAGAAAACAAAATCAAGAGAGCAAACGCTTCACTCACAATAGATGGTGAAGTGTCCTTGTCGATCGTCTTCAACAGCTCCTTAGCTGCTTCATACTCGGACTCGCTCGAAGCGGATAGTTTTGCTCCATTTCTGGCTGGGTATGGTTCTAGCGCCTCAAATTTTAATTCATTTATTTATTTATTCGTTTATTTATTCATTCATTTATTTATTCAACAGTACTCAAACAGAGTAGAAAAAACTTGTATAGCATAGTATTTGCCATGCTTCTCTCGGTTACGTAGACTTTTAGTGCACTATTTGAAGGAATATTTTCAGAATATTCAAAAATACTACCTGCATTCGAGACAACAATCCAATTCCACTGGTACGCCAGTGTTCAAGCGCTTCAGGAAACCGTCGCACAAATACTAATTCCATATCCAGTTCTTCAAGAAGACTGAAATGAGTGGATGAAAAAATAAGCGCCGTTCTGAATCGGACCAATCATTAGTATCAGAAATTCAATAAAAATGCGGATAATCGATCATTGATTCATTTGCAACGAACCACCGATTGGTAGACTCGCTTCTGACTCACAGGTCCCACTCCCACCTACGACTTGAAAAATTTATTTTCAACCAAAAAATAATGCGAATACTCCACCTTCATTATCTTCCCCCATTGTTGGGGTTCGATCGTGCTAGGCTTTATTTTTGATGTTTTCGAATTTTTGTTAAAAAGCGCGACCGTGCGACAAGAGCCGAACATTTTGACCTCAAGTGCTTATAAAAGGGACATCCAGGGCCCAAATTCGGAACGGACCAGCGGTATCCGTAACCGATTGGTAGCTTGCCAGAGCCAGACGGCAGACTTCAATGAGAGACTTTAACATAGCAAGTTTAGGATAAGTAGAGAAAGGTGCGCGCCGTTCACAGGCTATATCTCGGGGTTTATCGGGGTTTACTAATGACGAATGTGGGCCCAGGTCAGTATGTCGCTATAACTCAAACTGTCAGAATATACCCACTCGGGTTTACCAGCCTTCCATTCCTCGGAAGCCGGGTAAGTTGGTACCAGACCTGTCTGGGAAGGTAAAGACACTGATATGAACAGCGGATGGCCCCCGCGAGTCACTGCATAGACCATATACGCCTTCACCATGCCTCTACGATTCTGAATGGAACACAAATGCGTGGCGCGTCCTTAGGGGACTGATCCAGGCCGACCCCTTTCCCTTTACCTGAGGCCATATTGTTTTTAACAGATACAGGGCAATTTTTGAGAAGAGGCCGTCCTAAGAACATGCGAGCTCACGGAACACCTCTCAAGCGGATCTTTGCCAATACTCTGAAACCCGTCAAACACCGCCGGCACTCGACGACTACTCGTCTGATGCGGCGAGTTGGCGTATCTCATCCGATCTGAGACGGCTAGTGCTCTTCTTCTGCACTCAACTCGCCCATATACGCATCCCTTATCTATCGGCGGTCCCTCGCCTTAATTGTTTGCCAGGGAAAAGAAGAAACGGCGTATTACTCCGGTGATAAATCTCCCCGAACAACCACCACCTCAGGCGGTGATTCCAGCCTTGTCTGTACGATGGTATTCAGCAGTTCAAAAAAAAACTATAAAATTCACCCATTATATTGGGTGGTGAAAATGTCTTGAGCCACTTTGTTCGGAAGTTTCAGAATTTCCGACTTCTAAATTCTATCCATAACTTGACATGTGGTAGTTGATAGTCATTCACGAAGCAGCGTTATGATGGGTATAAATAGCCAAACCCTATTCTTTAACTTCAGATACGATGTCATCTCCACAAGAGCACATATACTGGCGTAAACAAATAAATAAATAAATAAATATTTGAGCCCACATTTTCAACGGGCGGTGGCACAGCACTGGAATGATGGAACTACTCAGTTCTACAAGTAAAAGATAGCTGACCTACCTACCAAGGACATTATGGTTCTGACTAACCATGGTTCGTGGAGTAAAATGCATTGCGCGCTGAATAAGAAAACAAAGAAAAGTAGACGTCAAATGGCTCAAGACTTTCTTATCACCCCATAGGAGACTGAAGCCGATTAGGCAAATATTCTATCACTTTCTTCGAGTTCGTTCAGATCTCTCTTGAATAAGCAACGATGTCTCTTTTGAAAATTGAGTTCTCGCTGTTTATTTGTACCACAAGCTATGCTAATTATATGAGCTTTTGCTTGCCTTTCGTTATCGTTTTCTGTTTTTTTTATTAAAATTCATTATCAATTGTGTTCGAACGACTAATTTAGTGTTGCCTTCACGTGTTTATTTATTTATTTATTTATTTATTTATTTAATACGTCCAATGACGAAAAACAAAAATAGCAGAGGGTAAAAAGAAAGACAACAAATGAAAAAACTGAACTCAAAACACAAGAAACGATCCAGAAAGACTATGCAGGCCTCTTGAATAGTTAGGTAACGCATAACCTTTTCAATTAAATTCAGAGGATTTCACGTGGGAAGAAGAAACCTGCGCCTTCAAGCATCCAAAGAAAACTATGTTCTTTGGATGTGGCTTAATACTTCCGTGGCATACGCCCACGTCGATTAAATAAATAAATAAAGCAAAATTCAAACTTATTGCGGCTAACGTTTCGGCAAATCTGCCTTCGTAAGAGCCTAGAAGAGAGGAATGAAATTTGAAATAATTTGAGAGGAGAGGGAAATAATTCGCCCAGGAAGAATTTCGAGTCACAGTGATGAATCAAAAGGTACTAGTAGAGAAAGAGAATAAGGAAATACAGCTAAACATAGGTAAGATGATAAGCAATTAAAATCACAAGCTCTGGGGACAGATCTTCTGACAGAAGGTATCTGTCCCACCTATAAGAATTTATGACCACCTATGAAGCTTAGAAACTTCGAAATCAATGAGAAACGAGAACAATGGGTAAGGATTACCGTAAAGAACTGGCTACCGTATTGCTGAATCTGTGCGCGCCGACTCATCGCCTAGAACTGGTTTCCACCCCGCTGCGACTGTAATCACCACGCGTCAACGATTCGTCGGCGTTTTTCCGCGTGGTTTTTCACGGCACAACGAGATTGGCCCTCATCGCCGGGCCCGCTCCTCAACAACGCCCCCGAACTACCTGACCGTTATTGTTTCTACAGTTATGGAATGGATTTCGAAGAAAAGACGAGATGACTGCGCGCGCGCTGTTCGACAAAAAAAAACCCTCATGACGGAGGACGGCTAACGGTCTACAACCCATTTTCAGCTGAAACCACTACCCATTACCCAACCACTTATCGGTCATACCGTCGATGATACTGGCAGTTCTATTAGGGTAACCCAAAAGATATTCATAAAGGTAAAGGTGCCGGCGTTGATCAGTCCACTGAGGACGCGCCTCCGCATTCGTGTTCCATTCAAGTCGTAGAGGCATAGTGAATGCGTATTTGGCCTATACAATGACCTGCGGGGCCAGCCGCTATACCAGGTCAGTGTCTTTACCTTCCCAGACAAGTCTGGTATCAATTTACCCGACCCCGGAGGGATGGAAGGCTTGGCTAACCCGGCCCGGGATCGATCGCTCGACCGTGCGGGTGACAGCAGCGCCTCTGACCACTGTACCACGCGGGCCCCTAAAGTTATTAATAACTCAAGAAAATCAAATAAATGACCAATAAGGTTATCACGGTTGAGCACAATTCTTTACCGGATCGTTGGCAATGAATTGTGCTTAACAATGATAACCTTATTGATCAGTTATTCGTTTTTATCAAGTTATAAATAAAGGAAATCAGAATCTGAGATGCACACGAACTTTTGGGTCACCCTAATAGTACACCACCGAGTGGATGAGGAACGACCGGTGGTGATGGGATATTCCGATGGAAGATTTGTGGATATGTGGGATCGTTTCCACCGTAAGGATTCGGGAAAACCAGAAAATAAAGGTTCAAGGAAAAGGACAAAGATTTTGGACTTTCAAGCAGGTCTTTCCATCTAGAAGACAACATCGGAGAGCAGAATAACCGTAATTCTGTCCTTTTCAACAACTTTTCAAACCACGATCTGCTGAAGAAAGGAGTACCAGTAGGAAACCCATGACCACTTGAAACTCAGATGAAAAGTGAGACCAGACGGACACACTTCGATTTTATATATCGTTTTTCTCAGATTTTATACAGCATCGAGCACAGTCTGCCGGAAACACTTCAATTCCCGTCCGATGTCAGTGTTTTGCGAATAACCTAGATCTCCAAATATGTATGTCATTCAAGTAGTTCTGGTCTATAAACCGCTTTTTTCAGAGCATCGAGCACACCACTTGATTAACCTCGCTTCTTTTTTCAGAGCCAAAAGACATATGTCGCGACGCGATGATCCATCTCCCGCTCTCACCACTTGAACGCGTCGCGACGCGATCGCGGCATAGATAAGCCCTAGGGAATTTCATCGGAATATACCGTTTACTTCCATTCTCAGTAGCTTTGGCGTCATCAGAAAGGCAATTTCCTGTCGTTTCCGATAATTTACCCGACAATTTCACGCAGCGTCACCTCTTCGGTCGACGATTTTCTAATAATATGCTAATTCGTGGGGATTTTTCATTAAAACACCAAGTGTGAATAACTGGTTACCACTTAATAAGAAATAGGCATTCCTAAAGATTCCTGTTCAGAGCGAATTCATCTCACCTGTTCCGGATAGAGAATCAGGACGAATTTCTCTTTTATGAGGAATCAGCTATTACCTCTGGTTAACCCCACTTCAACTCTACCATAAAAGTAAAAACAATAAAGTGATGCGCGCTGATAAGTCCCCTCAGGACACGCCACGCATTCGTCTTCCATTAAGAATTATAGAGGTATGGTAAATGCGTATTTAGCCTATTGGTACCAGTTCGCCCAAACCCGGAGGAGAGGAAGTCCTGATTGAGATTAAGTGAGGATCGATCATTCGACTGCGCATTCGAACTGTGAATCGAATATTCGTATTCGAACATTCGAAAAAACGCGATTTTCGAATTATTCGAATTCACTACATTTTCATGTATTCGGATGTCCATCAATGCTGAACGTTCGAAAATCGTCGATATTCGAAAAATCGCCAGAATTGAAGCTATACTCCTAATCCGACCTCTCATTTAAAATAACCACTGAAACCGCTCCAATCGTATCACTATTAATTTTCCCACACCTGCAAATACTTTTTCAACAGGTAAGCTGAAAACAACGCTTGTGCATGGGAATCTTTCCGGGAACGCGCATAGCAACAGCTTTTCCGAGCGCTTATTACCCAGACACGACAATGGTGGGAAATCTTGGGTCCGATAATCAGCTCCTCGATGAATACACGATTTCCATTCAGCTGGAGTAGTTGATAACGGGGCTGGCCAGCTTCGGATACTTTCAAGTATCTTCTAACCTACCTGAACGGATTATTCACCTAAATGTAGTAGCTGGGCACAGGTCCTTGAAATGCGCCATACATTCGTCTTTCATTCAGAATCGCAGAGGCACGGTGAATGCGATTTTAACTTACACATTGACTTGCGTAGGGCAACCGCTGCATCAAATCAGTGTCTTCACCTTCCTAGACAAGCATGACACCAATTTACACGAGGGATGGAGGGCTTGGCTACCTGGAGGAGATCGATCGCTCGACCGTGCGGGTTTTAGTGGCACATCTTTCCACTATACCAGACGCACCCTGGAACTTTGCTACCGCCTCCAGTAGGTATACAATACCTAGGAGTTACAGTGGTTAACGACAGAGTAAACTCAGGCGTAAATTCCGAGGTTTCGTGTACCCTCCGGCTGTCAGGTATCGGATACATCAGTAGTTATGCATAATCATTTCGCTATTCAACGTATCAACGATGATACCGTTCGACTATCTTTTAATGAAACCAGGAAGGCTTTCCTCGCATCTATTTGCACACGGTCTTAGTCTCTATTGAGGACTGGGATGCCGCAAAAGTTACCAACATCTAGTTTTTTTTTTCGCTTGAAATAAAGCACAGTATTATTGTTTAGTACTATTCATGTGTTTTATTTGGCGCACCTAACAGTGTAAATACAATGAAAATAAATAAAAATAAAAGTATTCCACTGGCAATGGTAATGGGGCGCCACAGTTAATTTCCTTACCTATGGCAATCTTTGTATTTTCAGAAGCTCGAAAAACTGAGAATAATGATTATTACTCCCAACTCCACCTCACTACCAGTGGGCAGCTCACCAGTTATTTCCGGAAAGAGCCATACATCGGCTAACAGTATTACGCCACGACCTTCGCAGAGCTGAAGCAATAAAATCTAATTGCATAAGTCGACACCCGGAGGCGATTAGGCACGGCTGAACGACGTCGACGGCAAATTATCACAGTGCAGTCAGCGCGCTATCACCCGTCCTGATCGCTGCCCTCATAAAAGAGCTCGAGAATCACACCGTCACGAGTGGATTAATGCCATAAGGGTAACGTTAGGACGACGACGTGGCGACCTGCAGAAAACTTTCTCTTGCAACCGCTGTTCAAGTCAATGTCTTTAGTCTTTATTGAAAGCCTATTACTTACCTAAATCAATTTTAAGGTGTTATGGGTAAAGGGGTATAACGGTCGGTGTTGATTAGTTTCGTAAGGACGCGCCACGCATTCCCATTCCATTCAGAATCGTAGAGGCATAGTGAATGCATATATGGCCTGTTCAATGACCTGCGGGGCCAGTCGCTACACCACATTAGTGTCCCTACCTTGCCAGACAAGTCTAGTACCAATTTACTCGACCACGGAGAAAAGAAAAGCACGGTTAGCTCAGCTGAGGATCGATCGCTCGACCGTGCGAGTGTCAGTAGCGCGTATTACCACTGGACCACGCGCATCCTCTAATGGTACGAACTGGACACCACACCTCCTACGGAATAACTCTCAAATGAAAATAAATAAACAAATAAAATAACAAATAAAGGCACAGGTTCCCGTACGATTTCGAACTCCCCTCCCACCTTCTCCTTACTATAGTCTAGACCACCATAGCCTGTACCAAAAAGAAGTCATGATTTCAATAACCTCAGCCCCTGTGTCAACTTTTATTTATAGGATTGGAAGCATAAAAACTACCAAAGTGCAAAGTTCCTAGTTGAAAAACAAGAAAAAAGAAAAACGAAAAAGAATGTAGAAGTTTTAGGTGGAGCACTGAAGTTCTAAACCAAAACTGTTAAATTTTGTAGTACCTGAATGCATATGTGTACAGTATGCGACAAGAAACCTATCATATTGGCAAATAGACGTAAATTATAAGCGTGAATAAATAACATCATCATTACTTCTATTGTTGAGGACTTCCGAAAAAAAGAAAAAATGGCCAAGCCAGAAAATTTCCGAAAAACGATAGTCAGAACAAAACGCCCTTGCACCCTTTTCCCCAATGCGTTGATTTCTCACCACATCTTTGACAAGACATAAATTGTTTTCACCACCACTGAACCTTAAAAGTGAACGACTCACTGCTTTAGTAGCGGGAAATACGCCAGAAATTCCGGACAGTTCACTTGGCTGTCCAGCGTGAAGTGGAATTTGGCGCCGAAGAGCGGCGGCTTTGAGAGCTCTTCCTTGTTCTCGTAACGAACACTGCACACCTCGTTACGGAATTCGCCATCGTTTTCACGAACTGACCACCTGAAATCACAAAATTCGTCTCGTTCATACTTTGCAGCAAAGCGACACGGTATCGGGCAGAGACACAGCAAGCAGCACAGAAGCGGTCTATGCGGGGCCTATTTTTATACATTTTATAAAGCTGTTGTAATAATTAGCAAAGTTTTTAGGAGTGAAATAAATGAGCGCACAGCAATTGCGACGTTTGGTTAAGGTAAAGGTTAAGGTAAAGGTGCCGGGGCTGATTACCCCCCCTTAGAACGCATCGCCGCATTCGTGTTTAATTCAGAACAGTAGGCGCATAGTGAATGAGTATTTGGCCTATACAATGACTTCGGAGGTCAACCGTATACCAAGTCAATGCAGTTACCCTCCCAAACAGGTCTGGTAGCAATTTATCCGACCCTGGAGGGGTGGAAGACCTGGGCCTAAATTCATGACGGGTATAGGCACAATATACCCGAGAATAAACCCCGGTCGGCACGATTATGCGCATTCATGAAAGCGCCGCGGAGTTTATTTGGGGGATATCGTGGGTATATTCCACTCCGCGGCGCGTCCATGAATGCGAATAATCGCACCTACCGGGCTTTATTCTCGGGTATATTGTGCCGATACCCGTCATGAATTTAGGCCCTGGTTAGCTCAGAAGGGGATCGATCACTCGAGCGTGCGATTGTTAGTAGCGCCTCTTACAACTGTGCGATGCACGATCCGATATTCAGGAAACAGAAACGATTTCAACTCTGAATTGGAAGATTCTCAAGAAAAAACGCTTCGCAAGAGAGAAAAGTAGTGAGATTAAGCGGCGCGCGGCTCAGAATCCACGCCGCCGATCGGCGCAATGTCATTTTTTGTGCGTGTTCTCAAGGCGATTCGCAACAAGACAAATTGATCTCCAAACACGCACCGCCCGAAAAAAACGGCACGTACATCGGTCTGAGAGCACCGCGTCAAACGTAACGAAGGCCACATAGGCCATAGGGCTTGCGGCGGAAAGCGCTACAGTAGAGGCGCCGTTCGGGGCACTTCCGGCTGAGGGGGCAGATGCTCCTGCCGCAACCGCCGCAAATCCCTCCCTACGGCGAAAATCCGCTGCCGGTCAATTTCCGCGCTTATCCTCATGATCACACCACAATACGTCAGCACAGATTACAGCAATCGTTGGATGAGAATTGGATGGGGTCAGAGCAGCAAATAGTTCAAGTATGACAAAAATTAATAAATATCAAGTTACATCCACTTCTTCAAGCTGGGCTTAGAGCATAACAGTCATCTTTGGTGCCAAACTTCAGGAACATTCCAACATTGAGATTGCCTACTTTGGAGGTTTTTTTTGTTCAGAAGTTAAATTTATGGGTTTTCTGTAATGAACCTGTTTTGACTGTTCTACTAACCTTCTATAACTTTTTCTCATATTCATTCTTTTTCCTTTCAATTCTTCATTTTTTCATTTTTTTTCTCAATTTTTCCCTTTTTAAACTAACCCCAGTTATCACTTTCACCGTGTCTATGTTTTCCGTCTTTCTCTTTCCGTCGTGAAGTGAATAAAAAAATAAATAAATAAAATACAAAGAAAGACGGAAAAATATCAGCAAATTCAAAAACGAGGATAGCTGCATACGTCACGCATTTATGATCTTGCAAACCATACCAATAAAGACAACAAAAAAAGAAGAAAGAGCAAAACGCACTCCCAATTACGAATTCCAAAATACACTTCAATTCATATTTTGTTCGATACAAAATCTATATTTTATTTTATCGCTAGAAAAGGGATGAAGGCAAGCAAGCAGAAAACACCGAAGAAACAGGAAAGACATTGTGATAACTGCACCGAATTTAAGACCAAAAGGAACAAGTCCTGAACAAACATGGAAGACATTGCTCTCCGATAACTACGCAGAACAAAAAGTAAACCTATTCGCGGAGCAAGAAGGATAGATAAAGGCTCCGCTGAAAATTCTCGAAATAGTTTTAAGGTGATTGTGACCATCTACTGAAGGAATAGAATAAATTATAATCAATCCGGACTAAAACCCATTTCAGTTCCTTTTCCTTTACTCGCTACGGACCTACTCGAGAAAAACGGCCAAATCGGGCATGTCGCTGTCATAAACCATTGAGGGTAACTACACACACAAAAGACTGTCGTGCGCAGAAACGGTATACCCAGGTATCTTTCCCATATGATTCATAGTACAACCATTACACACATGATGCCTATGCATCTGGGAACACTGAGCAACCTTATTCGCTCTGCGGGGTATCGTCGGCCAACATCAAAGCCTACAAGACGTTCCACAAGGGTACGAAAGCCAACAGTCACCGTCAATGCGGCTAAATGTGGACAAGCCGCGTAATCGTGGGAAAGTGAAAACTTCCCCGGGAAATATTTATCCTAACCACAAAGGGTAAACGGTAAATTTGGTGGGATGATCAGCCACTAAGGACGAGCCATGCATTCGTTTTCCATTCAGATTTGTAGAGGCACGATGAATGCGAATTTGTACTAAACAAAGAATTCCTGGGACCAGCCGCTATATCAGATCAGTGGCTTCACCTTTCCAGACATGTCTGATATCGATCTACCTGACACCAGAAAGGATGAAAGGCTTGATGAACCACCCTGGTGAACTGAAGATCAATCAATTAGTGAACCGAAGATCAATCGCTCGACCGTGCCGGTAGTAGTAGCACATCCTTCCACTATACCACGCGCGCCCTGGAGCTTTGCTACCACCTTCGGCAGATAGACCTAATAGTTACAGTGGTCAGCGACAGAGTGAACTCAGAGGTAAATTGCGAGGTATCGTGCAACTCGACGACGCTGTCAGGTATCGGATACCCCGGTAATTACGGGCAATCATCAATCTATTAACTCGGCAATGGTGACGGCGCACCACAATCAAATCTCTCGCCTGCGGGGAGTTTTGTAAACCAGAAACCGTGGTATGTTCATGGCAAGAAATCAAGGTTTGGTAATATCGCGGTAACTGGATACCACCGGCTTAGCTGATGAATCAAAGGATTTCGATGGGCAAAGAAGCGGAGTACGTCTATCTCCCTTCTGAGTTATCGGGAAAACCTTCCAAGGATCAGATCCATCATTAATAAACTTCCGATAAACCCCGAGATGTAGCTCGAACGGCGCCCTCCTTTGTCTACTTATCCTAAATTTCCTATGTTAGACGCAATCTCTCATCGACTCTGCCATCTAGTTTTGGCTGCGTCGCGGTTTCGGAGACCGCTCGTCCGTTCATGAATCTGGGCCCAATTTTCCACCGAAAGAACAGAAGGCCCAGTAGGCCCTGTGTGAGGATCGATCGCTCGATCATGCTGTTGAGGACTTGTCTTGCCTCTAAATACTCCTCTCTCCTCTTCGCTTCAATTTAAGCTGCGTTTAAATTCAAGCGGTCAATTCGCTGAATGATGGAGGTGCATCTCGACATCAGTCAGCTGCATCTGACGACGAGACGGACGATACATTGTCTCTGCCACGTCTCCTGTCTATGCTGCTGTCGTTGATGAATAGCCAGCCGAACGACACATTCTTCAAAAACCACCACCAGCTCTGTCGCAGCTCCACACACCGCACCATTAGAGCTTTCACCTCGTTTAGGTGCTACAGCCAAGCGTAGTTGCCAAATCTCGACAAAAAAGTGTATTTTAGAGAAGGTGGAGAGAGACTCACGGAATAGCACGCTGCCTGAAGGTGTCCACTTGAAGCCCTACATTTCAGTTTAAAACCTCCTCCCGCCCTCTACTTTCACTTTTAACCATTCTTCCTAGGAGGTGATCCTCGTCGTCAGTGTCTTTACCTTCCCGTCGTGCACAACGTGCCCATACCATCTCGGCCTGTGCTCTTGCACATTCGCAACAGTAAATTGATATATGACGTAAAAACCGACCAGAATAAGATTGGCCCGTTTCTGATTATCAGCCTCGTTTCGGCAGAATACATCAGAATACCAAGACACCAATAATAAGCACAAGACGCATATACCGGGCTAATTAAGATGGTATTTGTGTGTTTAAAACGACGGCCCAATGGCGACATTTCATTGTGCTTTACAACCTCACCAGCAATGAAAATCTTCGTCGTTCTTCTTTCGGTTACGGTAGGTTTCAAGCGGTTATTTTCTCCTACCCTGAGAAAATTCGCACAAGGACCTGTCAGCAACGGCTGCTGTGCCACCTGACCCTCGAGTCGATAACGGTCCTTTAGAATTTTGAGGACCCTGTTGATTTTTTAGTTCTATAGAAATTTATCGTGAGGTGCAAAACTTCAAATGAAAATTTGCTGGAAAACGACATATGCTGGAGAGGAAGAGGATCCTTCGCGCAAAAAAAGATTTTTGTAATCGTTAGGAATAGAACTATCTCACAGCACTTTGCACGCGATGAAGTGCAACCCTTTTTTTTTCGAATAACCCTTTGCCCATTTTGAAGGGTCGGTTTGTTTTACCCCATTTTACTCGTGTCGGTTTAAATATCGGATTAAGATTTAAAATCCCAACTTTGCGTCGTCTACAGTGGTAAACAAGTCCATAAACAATAACTCACTTCAAATTTTCTCTTCGCGTTTTCTTGTTATTGTTGACTAGCCGTTCATTCAAAAACTACTACATTGTTCCATTAAAGGATCAACCTTTGTACGGATCTCTATTTCGTATTCCGAATTTTCAGATACTCCTAATGAGCACCGTGGACGCCTTAAGGTTCAGAAGGCTCAGGTTCAGAAGGTTCCTCCCGCCATGCAAGTATGGCTCTAATGTTGTATGCTGAAATCGAAACTGCAATTTGTTCGTAGTATCGCGTTTTTTTTTTCGTATAAAGACTTATTGCAATTTTGTTCTTCCTTTTTTCACAGCAAATCTCTATTTCAAATTGAAAACATCAATTCTGGGCAGAGTGGAGAATTTCGACTAAAAATGTGTTGGAGAACCGCAGTCCAACGGTCAAAGAAAAGGTCAAACACTCCAAATGTCTAATCAATGGATCAAATAGGAGCATCCGCAGAATATAAAAAACATTTTAGTTACCGCACGTGAGAGAGAAAATTCACGGCGCAGAGCGATACGTTGCGATCACACGGAAGAAACGATTTAGAGAGAAAAAATTGAAAAAATGAAAAAAATTGAAAATTACAATCGATTAAGAAGAAACGATTGTGGGAGCGATTTATCTTGTTTCTTTCTTTTCTATAGATTTTTTCTGTTGGTTGTATCACTAAACATCTCTTAGCAAAACTGTGAAAAGGTATAAATAAATAAATAAATAAATAAATAAATAAATAAATAAATAGACGAATAGAAGAAACGCTTAAATCATGTCCCCTCTTACTACAACTAAAAGACGACGAAAAGGTCGAAGGCGGAGGTCAGTGAGAAGCGCGGTCATCAGCGATCAATCACTAATGTGGAGAAAAACAGCTCTCCCGCAAGCGGACAGAGCAGAGGCTTTAGGAAAAAAGAGTGTGCACTTTAGTTCCTCGAGTGCTCAGCAAATCTACTGAATTGACGAAAAGCTGAGGTAAGGCAAAAGCTTGATGTTTGATTACTATACTAATAAAAACTTCAGAACCATCCGAAAGAAACCTGGAGGGTGGGCAATCTAGACGATGTACAACGTAAGATCCATCAGTAATTACTGATGAAAATCATCGATAACCAAAGATTACTTTGAGAGTCTGAGAAAATGGAGAGCGAAACGCTCACCCGTTTAAGTCGCTTAAGTCAAACTTTTTGGTTCGAAAAGGGGCCAATAGCTACAGCTAGCAACAAACGGAGGGGTTGAAATGGCGCTGATCAACAATTATCAGTTATCATCTAAAGAGTATACTTGCGTCCGTAGTACTGAAAAAGGACAACTGCATAGAACAAATGCATAGGATAATTTGGATAAAAAACAAAATAAATAAAATTCGCATCGGAGCTACTCGCGACAGTACTCCACTCCATGTTTCCCTGCCACAAGTTTTTTTATTATTTTTTTATTTGTTTACGCTGTTTAAGACAGACGTAGGAAAGTGTAAACAACAACAACAACAAGTTGCTGAAATTCGGGATCTCGGTTTCTTAATATCTCAGAATTCATGCTTCGCCCTACAGTTCACTAGCTTGAGAAGCAAATTACCGCATTTACAATCTTTTCGAAGCACTGAAGAGCAAGAACCCCCAAATCCTTCTTCATGCACACAAAACATACGTGAGAACTATTTTAGAATGTCGATAAACTGTCTTTGATCCCTCGAAGTTGAAAGATGTTAATATTCTTGAGGGTACTTCAAACAGCTTCACTCGCTAGCTAATGATGAGGTGCTACGGTACTACCTACTACCAAATGCCCAATAGGGCTCAACGAGCAAAAATACTTAATTTGTCGAGTCTACACTATCGAAGGAAGAAATTCGACCTCTAATGATGTTTAAAATATTCACGGGCATGGTCTCTGTTAATCCACACTGCATCTTCGGATCATCACTGACAATAACCAAAAGAGGACGGCTGAGAATCACGGGTCAGAAATAGCTTCTTCACCTACAGGTGCTTCGTAGAATTCAACCGTATTTTGGAATCAAATCAGAAGGTCCTAAGTCTTTCCCTGCGTGGTTTTCTTAACCTACTAGCTAATGGGTGAAATCTATGTAATTTCGTTAATGGAACTGATGTATCTTCTTACTTTTGATGACTGCTTTGAGTTATATGTATGTTGCGGCACGCGTTGGCTTCCGCCGACGTCTTGAATGAATAAATAAATAAATAAATGTAGAACTCACACTATTCTCTCCGCGTCGGGCAGTGTTCCAATGAGGAAACCACCCGGTCGTAGTGTTTCCGTTGCGTTCCGCAGAAACGTACGAGCCGATTGCTCGTCGATGAACGAGTAATGCATAGAAAATTGGCAGCTGACTAGGTCAAATTCCGGCGGACCCTTCAGCTTTTCCTTCAGAATATCCTGCAAATACACACTGGCAATAGCCGAATTTTCTTCATATCAAAAAGTATATAGTTCTGAACGAAAGAATAGTCGGAGGAATACAAAAGTGAGGCTCACATTGACTAGTGGTACAAATGATTGTTCGAAATTTTACCTTACAAGCATCCATGTGTATAAATTCGGCGGGAAACATTCCAAATCGCTCACGTTGGACCATTTCCTCGTACCTTTCCTGGGCCTGAGTAAGCGACACATCAGCTATATCTTAAGGTAAAACATTAAAGTAAGATTCTCCCCCTTCTTATAAGCAAGATCGACAAACCTGCCATAACTAAGCTGTCTACGTTGGCTATTTTCCATTTTCTAAGATCGCCTCCTTTACCACACGCGAGGTCGAGGACTCGCGGGCGAAACATTTTGTTTACGCTTTCGTCTCGGAGCATTTTAAGCGTCTCGTCTAGAAAATTATAAACTGAAATTTAAAAACTCAAAATAAACACAGAGAATTGAAATATAAAGTAAAGTAAGGTAAAGTAAAAGTGGTTTTCAAACTGACAACTCACTTATTAGCTCGCTTTTAATCCAGTTATTCAAATTCCTCAAGTAGAATATCCGACTTTCCGCTCTTCCGGCTAAACCCGTCTGCTGGACGCTATTGTAATGATGAGCAACGGTTTCAGAGCTCATCTATAAATAGACATGAAATGCAAAACAACCCTTTAATGCTGTATCCAAGATATGAGGAAATAGTGCCGCCATCAAATAACATATGCACGAATTCAGTGACGACATTTATTAGCACGGATAATCTAAAACTTATCGATTGACAAGTTTCGTGGAATTATATTAGCGTTATCGTTCATGTACAGAAATATAGAAAAGCACTGATGCATCAATCAATAACAAATCATCTAATGATAAGAGTCGCGTTGCTTCACTGAAATAATCCCGCATAAAACTTCTAGGCCCAGTTTATGCTTCGGCCGCACCCGCTTCACAACGAACGCTCCCCTTCTGTCAGTCCGTCATCGTTGTTCTGCAATCGATACCTATCGATTATGAGGGAGTCGCGAGTGCGATCGAGCTATAAACCAGCAGCCGACTATGAATGGAAAAGATCCTGTAATCATTCCTCACAAGCTGCTTTCTTCTGTGGTCGAGTCGTTTGCAGGACGGGAATGTATGGATCTTCCTCGTCGTCGCTATCAGAAGAGGCGCTATCACTGAAGAATCACTAATCTAGAGACAGTTTAAGCACACGTTCAACAAATGGTGCGATCAAAACTGTAAGTGATCGATATTGATCAGGACAAGAACAATTTGTGTTTCATAGCCTCACAGTACTTAAACAGAGTTAGTTAAAAAATAGAATCACAATAACATCAATAAAAAGTAAGTAGTAGGTAGCGAAAAACTATTTTTCAGAACTACATTTTTCGTGGAAGATCCTGTGAAATGCATGAATACATATAAACATCACCGCAGATATAGCCAAAAAGAAAAGCTACGAAAAGCCTGCTATTCCGCGGTCTATCAAATATAAGGACAGGTATCCAGGAAAATAAAAACGAGGCGGAAGAGATAGATTGTACGTTTCGATAGTGAAAAGGTATGAAAAAATCGTACCTGGAAGCATCGTAGCTACCCATCCCGGGTATCGAACCAATAACCTTCATCGACGAAACTGCAGGCTGAGCCTGTGACGCGCCACCTCCACTGCTTCGCACAACCTTCTCTGCAGTGCTTTCTCCGTTGCCGCTCGAACTTAAATTTAGGGTTTTTTTTTAACTTTTGAAAGGAAAGTCCGGAAGCAATCCCTTGAGTCTTACGATTTTCTCTTTATAGCAGACGACAATATCGCTGCTTGTTTCGATTTCTGCGGCCGATCGTCTATAGGCACGACCTTGAGCTGAGAAACCGTTGGTGGTTCGACGAGATTCTGCTTACTCCGGAGAAGGGCAGCTTCTCGGAGAGCCTCTTCTTCTTCCTAAAACACCGACAGACTAATAGTGACGACGAGAATACTATTGGAACACTGAGAACACCTTTACCTTCTTCGCTTTCCTTAATGACTCGGATTTCATCTCGCTAACTCGGGCCAGAAAGTCACTTTCGTCCTCGTCAATACCGCGAATCATGTTCTCTGAATTTCACATTGATATTTTTTCAACACAAAAAAAATAGTCAGACAACTATAGAGCTATAGTTGCTATAAGCCCTCAGTCTTTATCTACTAAGGTTGAAAAGATGGGCACAAATTCTTCCAAAGGATAAGAAAAATGTATCATGCGACCACAAGCTTGAAATGTTATATATAGACAGCTGCACTTACTGAACTTTTTGGCTTCATCGATTTCGGCTTGTTTCGCTTCTCGATTGTCTCTAAGCTGTTCGTAGAGCGATTTGTTGCATACCTCAGGCTCTGGTGCCTCTGAAAGCAGTAGTATATTGGTGTATTTTGTAACTTCAGTTTCTGTGAGTTGGAGATTCCCTTGGCCCATAATGTTGAACAATTTTTCCACGGTCGTAATAAATTGAGAATGAAATACTCGTTACAGCTTTGAAGATAGAAGCAAATTTTAATGAACGCTAGTGTTCTGATTACTCACAACGGGCGAACTTGAGAAGGAAAACGTTCTAGGTTCTTGCAACACATTTTTCAAAGATTAACAACTTTATTCACTAGGGTGATGGCAATTGTCGTGGTCAAATGACAATTCGAGGATGCTCTGTCAGTCTATTCGAAAAATTCATAGGATAAGAAGGCACTATTCAACTTAACGGACACCAGTTCTCGATTTTTTCAGTCATCAAAATTCGCTGAAACTTTGCACAGGGGGCAATTGAGGGCGCTGATTACAAATCTGCTGCACGGTTTTCGCGTGTGTGGTCTCAAACCACCCAAACCGCTACTTGGGTGGTCCAGTCAGGATCACCAATTCCGCTGCACTTTGCCCTTAGGGGTTATTTGGAGTCCAGAACACGGATCTACCGTCCGATTTTCTCGTGTGTAGTCTCGGACACCCAAGTAGTCGATATGGGTGGTCCGAGACCACCCACGTGAAAATCGGACAGCAGACTCGTGTTCTGGACCCCGAATAACACCCGTACGCAAAGTTTCAGCGAATTTCGACGACTGAAAAAAATCGAGTATTGGTGTCCGTTAAGTTGAATAGTGCCAATAAGAATCACCAACCAGAGTGCAACCTAATATGGTACAAAATTGAAAAAGGTTCTTAACCTACCCGAACAGCGTGCGGAACGTTTAAGACGCTCCGCAACACTTTCCAAATAACAGAGTCAAATCACTGGTTTATAATAAAAGGGAAGCCAAGGAAAGACATGAGCACTGACCAACAGGATCTTCTGGTTTTCGCACTTTCTCCCATTCCTCTTGACGTCGTTTTCGTTCCTCGTCGAGCTCGTTGGTCGAGACAAATCCACTGGACATTCTAAAAACAGTAGACAAATTTGCATTCTTTACCGACGAAAGCCTTGCTAAAAAATGAGATGGTTCAGAATACAAGAAAATGTTTGTAGAAACGCGAAAGGGCTAGCCCGGCCAACAACCGTGCTCCAATCGCGCTCAGCTACAGCGGAGAACTCGTCCACGGAGGACGAGCTCCGCCCCAAAGTTTTCACTGGCTCACCGTCGCGTGATCGAACGTTGTTCCGCTTCCAACATGATGGCTATTGCGCTTTCCTTTTCACTAGCACCTCCTATTCGACTACCCACGAGATACCCCCTATGGGTAAGAGCATACCTGGACTTCCGAAGAGTCAATCCTCCTATCTCGCATCAGATCTATTCGGTCGATCGTCTGGGTTTAATGCTGTCTTCATTTCGAGTTGTTTGATGAGCAGCTGTGGTGAAAATTTTCGATTCAGTCACGTTGTTTCCTTCGAAGAGCGCCGAATTCGAGATTTTAGGGGCGAACTTTACCCCAAGGTTACCTAGGTTACGCTTCGTCTAACTAAATATCGTTTACCTGTCTCTACTTCCGTGTTTGACATAGTTTGTTATTACAAAGGCTTTACTAGAACGAGCGGTTTCGGCTGGTTAGGATCGTGGTTTAGAGTTTCACACGTATCTCTTGCAGTACGTATCGATTATCTTCCTTTTTTAACCATCACTGTTGTGTACTTTTTGTATGTTACCTTTAAGGTTATGAATATACCCTTTATCTTTGTTTTACTGAGGATTTCTCGCTTGGCTCATGTTCAAAAGTTTTTCCTTCTCTATTTCTTCAATGAAAACAGTAATTGAGTAACATTTCATGACGTTAAAGATCTATTCCAAATTCTTTTTGCGCCGTGAAATGCAAAATTTACGCAATTCTACTTTCATGCTCGAATTGTGAAACGCACAAATCGTTGGTATAATTTCAAGTCCAAGAAATTGTTATCGTCTGTCTGATTGTTCTTCAGACACCAACAATCATGTTTTCGTGTCGAGTTCCTCGCTCGATTGCGGTTGAGCTTAATAATTCAACCAGGTATTTCGATTGTCAGTTTCATTCAAAAAGCGCTAGAGAATGTGGTTGTTCTAGACAGAAATAACATTTGGGAGACTCAAAAGTTCGTGTCACTTCAGATTCTGACGTCGTTTGTTCATAGCTCAAGAGAAATAAATGACCAATGGATTATCACTATTAGGCACAATTCTTCGTCGGAGATCCGATTAAGAATTGTGCTTGACAATGATCAACCTTATTAGTCATTTGTTGCTTTTTCTCGAGTTATGATGAGTAAGAGAAGCCGGTATCTGAAGTGTACACTTACTTGGGTCATCCTAGTATACAAGGATGTATCGCATGTTGGCGGATTGGTGTTGAAGAACGTTACCTTGGCTTTGCCTGTCCTAAAATATTTCGGTTCTTCATGTTTTAAATTCAATAAAAGACGTTGTTCAAACATTGATTTTATTGTTCAAATTCAATTCGGAAAATGTTTTTCAAGTTCTGTTTTTGTCTTAGAATCAAAATAAAAAGTTAAATCCAATAAAATTTCAACAGATAACTAAATAGTAAGATGACGTATAGTTATTCGACAAGATAATTACTTTTCCGTCTTAATAGACTTTTTCTCGCACTTCGTCCAGTGTGTCCGGCTCACTTTCATTACCTGTTTCTACGTTGAGTGTGGATTTGTCGTCGATGCGACGGGTGGCAACATAGAATAGGTGAAAAACGAAACAAGATCTCTAGTTCTTGTAAGCATCGATGTGAAGAGCGACGGACAGGCGTCCGACAAGTCTAGCGACGTTCACTGAGGGAACGACGAAATAGATCGACTTCTTCGATGAGTCTGTTTCAGGCTTTTCTTTAGTCGTCGAAGATACTTGACATTTCATTGATCTACACCAGACTCGATAGTCAACTATAATGAAGGCAAAGGGTGAAAAGACTAGCGTTCTCCTACCTGCTAAGGATGCGTCATGCACACGTCTTTCACTCAGAGTTGTAGTGTATTCGGAATATCCCTTTTGCCTTTTTTTCCTATAATTCTATTATATATTAATTTTTTTCCTATAATCTTTTCTATGTATGGCATGGTCTGCTTGTTACCTAACCATTACATTATAATTTATTTATTTATTTATCAAATACGTCAATTAAGTCAATTGACGCGCTAAAATATAACAGCATTAGTAAATACTAAATCAAACAGAGCACACCTTTGAGAACACAACATAACAGAAAAAATGACAACTGTGGAGGGAAGAGGCTTAACGGAAAATCACAAAACCAAAAACCAATGAAAACTAATAATTGGGGCCTTTTACAACACAATAAATAAATGAATATTGAGTACGTATGTGCATATTTGCGTATTCTGTGTTTTGTCGAATGCACTTTGGAGTGCGCTATGTACTTTTTGTCGCTTCATATTTGGCGATATCCTCCCGTTGGGCTACTATATATGAGAGCTCTTGAACGCGTCTATTTTTCGGATGTTTTTTCCATAAGCCATGGTCATAATTGCTTTCGAATGACGTGGGCCGGTTTCGATTATTCGCGGGCGGCATTTCCTCGTAATCTGAGCTGAATTCTTCGAAAAGTGGAGATGGAGTTGATGAAGAATTTCTTGTATGTCGTCATTCTAGTATCGTATCAGTTCTCTACTATGCGTTCCCTGACGAGAAAAGAGTTTTTTACCGTCAGTTTAGTCGTAAAATCCTTATTACTGCATGTATTGGTAGTTTCTTGCTTTTTTTCTAACTTCCATTTTGTTTATACGAGCTTCTGAATCCGAATTGCTCATTCCGAGGTTATGTACTGTTAATTTTCTTTTCATATTCACCTGAAATTAAGATTGCTAGGGGACCGGAACTGATGAGTGTACATCTTTTCTTCGAAAAAAGCCGAACTGGCACGTGTGTTTGCCGAACGTGATTGTTATTGACGTGTCGATAACGTTGGGTGCGAGAAAACGATACTGATTGTTGTGGCTGATTCTCGATATCTGCTGTTTATCAGTGAAGTTAATTTTCGCCCATCATCATTACCGTGCTGACCGATGCAGGGGACGGTTTTGGTTCGAATTCGTCGCGTTCGCTCGTGCTTTTTTTCTTGTAAAGTCATTTCTGGAGTTTAATTTTACTGTGTTCAGCTGCGTACGATGGATCGTCCCCGTCGTAACATCCACACCGGCTTCTCCAGCGTTTTGCGACTGAGTCGAACTCCGTTCCCGTCACTGGCCAGCTATATTACGATTAGCTTCTTTATTTCGTTCATAGCTATCGCTAACATTATAAGTGTGTTCGGTCATCAACCAGAGGTCAGTTCGTTGTACGATTCTTCCATTTTTCTGCCGTTCCTTTACTTGGCTTACTCTAGGCGTGATCATTCTTTAGCGCTATGTGGGTTGGGGGTGCAGGGTAGTGTTCCACAACTTTATGTCAGCTTTAACGTGTTATCATTATCATATCTTCCATTGTTTACGGTCAACTTGGTTGGTTTTGACATGTTTGACTTGTAAACTCTTCAGAATCGTTGACACCTTAACATGTTCACCAGCATAGAGTTGACGCAATATTATTAGGCTGTCGCAAAATTAATTTCGGAAATGGACCGCTCAGTTCAAACTGCAATAACTCAGCTCAAACGCAACTTTATGAATCAAACCAAAAACCGTCAGCATCTACACACCACTGCCAGCGAAGCGGTAATAAAACCAAGTCTTTAGAGTAGAAACTAGGATCACGGGAACTAACGAAAGCAAGGAAGGCATTTTCAACATCGGTCAAATCAGCGAATTTTTTCTGACGGAAATAAGAATCAAATGCTTGAAAAAGGTGATAATCTGTTGGCGAAGGGTCTGCAGAATAAGGAGGACGAGATAGAACTTCAGTGCTTAACTGGGTCAATTTTTGCCGGGTGATCTTGGCGGTGTGCCCACTTGCGATGTCCTGCAATAGGGTCGCACCGCTTCTGTTCGACAGTGCCGGGCACAATTTTTGCAATTTCGGGTACATTTCGTCTAAATCACAACACTATAACTCTGTTGTAACTGAAACACCAGGTGGCGTTAAGTTATGTTGGATACCTCCTTTACTACACCGCCTCACAGTATTCATAACCTTTTTAGTATAAACTTTCGGTTCGGGAAAAGGTTTTGGCTTAGCACCCTCATCAAGCCAAGCAAATTCCGTTTACAATTATTGTGAAGAACCCATTATTTGTCAATAACTATAGTACGATTGACAAACGGTTCATTTTTATAACGAATTAGGAGATTCAAACAGATGCCGAAACGTGTAAGGCGCTGCTCATCGGCCGTTTCATAAGGAATTCATTTTGACATCTTCATCACTTTGCGGATTGGTTCCAACTGTCTTGCAACTGTGGAGAATATACACCCAGGTCTTCTGCTAGCTTGGGAGTATTGGTCTTTGGATTTGCTTCAACGGCTGTCCTCAAATCCTATTCATCATGAGACCACTTGCGACCCTGACCAGCTCTTCTTTCTAGATCAAAATCGCCAGAAGCAAATTTTCTAAACCGGAGTTGCATTGTCCTTTCGCAAGGACAATCCGTCCCAAAAGCTCTGCTAGGGCTACCTGCTACGTCTGCCGCGGAATGTCCCAATTTAAATTCATAAAGCATGAGCACTCGAAAGTCGCAGCAGTTCAAGTTCGAATGAAGCTCTGGAAAAAATCGGCTGCACAAACTATAGAGACAGTAATGTACGCCTTTAATAGAGCGGATAATCTCCTACCTGACAACATACTTGGCTGTTCTTGAGACGAGATAATATGGCGCAAAAAAAGTTTTCTTTTGAACCCACTCGTAAACCGAAATTAATTTTGCGACAGCCTAATACAAACCAGCACGCTGCACCCCCAACCCACATAGCACCCATTCCTTTCCCGCAGGGCCTAGAAGACGAACACCGGTGTTCTCGTCTTTAGAAATACCTTGTATGAAATTCAATGTAATCTCAGCCACTGGCTTCTTTTGATCATTACCCTTTTTGGTTACGGCGGGGTGGTCGAGCTGCAAAGGGTATCGATACCAGCGCCAGGCCCGGGTGATAGGTCGGCCGATGGAGGAAAACTGTCACGGTCACAAGACGGATCGATAGTCGCATGCAAGGAAGCGGCGCTCAAGAACCTGTGATCGAAGACGATATGACCACCCTACATGGAGCTGTAGACCGAGACAAGATGGCTGTGTGGTAAGCTCGACAAACGCGGGAGCACCGAGGAGAAACAAGACGGAGCGACAGTCGTGAAAGGCTGATCGGGATAAAAACGTTGTGGAATGGAATTCCGAGACAAGATGGCTGTGTGGTAAGCTCGACAAACGCGGGAGCACCGAGGAGAAACAAGACGGAGCGACAGTCGTGAAAGGCTGATCGGGATAAAAACGTTGTGGAATGGAATTTTGTGTGGTAAGCTCGACAAACGCGGGAGCACCGAGGAGAAACAAGACGGAGCGACAGTCGTGAAAGGCTGATCGGGATAAAAACGTTGTGGAATGGAATTTTCCTCTTGGGTCGGATTAGACGGTACCTGGCATGTTTAGGTAGGTAAAGACATTGGTTCGGGATAGCGTTTGCCCCACAAGTCAGTTCTGCAGGTTAAATACGCATTCACTATGTCTCTACGATTCTTAATGAAAGATGAATGCATGGCAGGTCCTTATCGCTAGGGATCAACGTCAACACCTTTACTTTTTACCTACACCCTTTTTGATTCGAAACTTACCTATTGTGGTAGGTAGTATGTGGGTTAGATCTAGACCTCTGGGACAATCACCTGCAGTAGGGTTCTATACATTATCAGCATTTTAACTTTTGTTTCCGTTCTCTTTTTTTTCAAGAGCCCGATTGTGTTTCATTCAGATTGTTCTCCAGTAGTAGTAAGATTAAGTTGAAATTGGTGTTGTAATTATAACCGGAACGTGGAAATGGGCTCTAATGCTAGAGGTTGTCAAGGAAAAAGGGTATAGGGTGAAAATTGAAGAGACCGCTTGTTTTACTGGTGAGATCCTATTAATACCTTCAGATACGAGAGCTTCTTCGAGAAGAAATCCTCAACAGCTCGCTATCATCCACTTATGACACTAAAGACCTGGAGTTCCTCTCCTCCTTAACTGTGGTCCAGGTCTTACAGTATATAAAGGGTAACAGTCCGCTTGTATGGGTAAGTATTAAAGTAACTTTTTGTGGGTTGCTTTACCATCTAGGTGGTACTTTTTTGCAGGTCTCCATTAACACCTATTTCGCCTTTCTTGCTCTTGTGGCAAAGATTTTGATTCGACTAACATTCAAAGAACTTACTCGTCAAGAAGAGATTATTGTTCGCCATGGTTTTCTGTCATTTCTTATGTTCAGGTGAGGTTTGTTTCCATATTGTTAATATGTTCTCAGTCCGAGTTATCATTATATTTTACAGCCTTGTGTTCTTGTCAGTAGTTGCGGGCGCACATCACTCACATCGAGTCGTTCCGTGGTTGTTGTGGTTTGGACTTATCGGTTTTCTGACCGTGCTTGAAGACATTACCTACCAGCGCTTTAAATTTGTGAGTGTTTCTTTTTAAAAAGTTTTGGTTTTGGTCTTTAATCAGGTCTAATCGTTATGCACAAAATGGTTTCTAAGATCTATTTCATCCGTTTGCCCATGCTCTTTTATTCAAGGTTTCCACCTCAATGGGGTCCTCTGGCGGTCGTCTGTCCTGGCTCTGTTTCTTCACCAGTGCATTTTCTGTACTTATGGTTCTGTTCGTGATTAAGTTCCGAAATCAGGTGTCGACCAGCCATCTGTTGTTTCTCTTGGTAGATGTAAGTGCTCTTATTGATAACATTATCAATACTTACCTCTCTTTGCACTATTAATAGTCTCAGAGTTTTTCTAAAGTCCTTCGTTCCAGGCGTCAATATCTCTACTGCGCTCAATGCATGGCCTTTTGCGGTGTTTATCGTCATCGGAACGCTTCGCAGCAAATCCTGATTCAGTTCGGCATTTCAACTATTGGCTTGACCTGTCGGTGACCATTGCCACTGACTCCATTCAGCTCTTCAACTACGTGAGTTAGCTCTGGATTTTTTAAATTATTTATCACTTTGCTTGAATTTGAAGTTTTCTCATTTGAATAGTCACACAGTCATGCCCGAAAACTACGGGCCAGACCAATGAACCAGAGTGGGGGCCGTTACTATTGGGTGTCCATTAAGTCTTACTGGTGATTGATAGGTAATGATATATCGTTGGTCGTTGTTTGCAGTTATCAATGACTCCGTAAGGGCTTGTTCAGACGACGCGCGTCGAAAATGCAAAATCGAAGCTCAATCGATAATTAACGCCCTTGATCGAATTTGCTCTTTTGCATTAGTGGCGCAGTCCGGTTGCGCCTCACATAGGCAAACTTACTGGTCGCTCGGGTTTTTTAGAAGGCTGCTATTCCTTATTAATGGAAATTTTGACAAAATTCACTTTTTTCGTTTAATTTCTTTCCTATGTGATTATATGCCTAATTTTTTTTTGCCTATATGAGGCGCAACCGGACTGCGCCACTAACGCAAAGGAGCAAATTCGATCAATGACGTTAATTATTGATTGAGCTTCAATTTTGCGTTTTCGACGCGCGTCGTCTGTACAAGCCCTAACGCCGCACTCACGCTTCCGTTGCAGCAGTGCTGCAGCAACGATAAAGGGGCCAATACGCACTGCATAGCAGCCCCTTCATCGCTGCACCAATGCTGCTGCAGCAGAGTGTGAATGGGGCTAACTTCTGCGCTTTAGCCGATTCTGAACGCACCAGCACCCGATTGCAAAGTTTACCTCGAAAATACCTTGCTGCACGCTGATGAGTCCTGGGCCCAAATTCACGAACAAACCAGCGGTCTTCGAAACCGCGGCGCAGCCGGAGTCAGAGTCGATGAGATATTGCGTTTAACATAGCAGGTTAGGATAAGTAGAGAAAGGTGCGCGCCGTTCACAGGCTATATCTCAGGGTTTACCAATGATGAATATGGGCCCTGGTTATCGAGTTGACCGCGGTAACTTTCGAATTTCCACCTGATTGACTAATGAATAATCTGGTTCTAATGAGTTTTACCCTGTAGGTTTTGGTCAGGACTAATTGAAATTTTTCTATGATCGATAATTACGTTTTTATCAGAATTCATCGGATTTTTTTGGATGAGTCATGTATTGGTTCATGAAGTGGTTAATGAGTTACCGCCTTCGACAAAGAATAGGTTGTATAGCTGGGAAAATCACACGCAATCACATGATTTACGTTTATTTTCATATTCTAGAAACTGTTTTTTTGTGTGATGCTTAAGGGCTGGATTTAGGTCCATCTCATGTTCATGTCTCCGCTAGGATTCAACGTAACCTGCTTCTTTTTCTTTTACCATATCAAAAACGCTTACAGGTGGGTCATCGTTTCAATTCTGTTGTTCATTCGAGTTTTTTGCCTTTTTTGTTATCGTCGTTTGTTTTCAGTTCGATTTTGAATACACTTGCGCGTCATCGCAAGCATAATCAGATCTTCCTGCACATTCAATCCACCTATCCAAATGAGAAAGCTGAAGAGAGAGATCTTTGCATAGGTTTGGAGATGTTTGTTTTGGGATGTTGAATATTTTTCCTATACTTGACGCAAAAAGCAGCAATTTTCAGTGTGCTGGGAAAAGCTTGGCGTTTCTCGTCGTCTTCCGTGTGGTCATCAGTTCCACGACTGGTGTTTGATGTGGTGGCTGGCGCAGGATGGCTCATGTCCGACGTGTAGACGAGTCGTTTCAGCACCAGCTCCTATCAATCAGCAACCGCCTGCATCGCCGGCGTCGACGACCACATTCCGATTTGGTGGAGGGTAGGCGTTTAACTCCATAAGCTGCCTCAAAATTAGGCTTTTGCAGGTGAAGTTAGATTGTCAGAAAATGGACTAGGAGTAGGTTATCTTGTGGCTCGTTTACCCCGTCGACCACTGGTTCAGTCAGATTCGTATCAATGTCCAAGTATTATTATATTTGTGCCTGAATGCTTGTGCTGCTCGTATGACGGTACTTCGGTCGGCCCGCAAATCATTATGTAGGCTAAATTTTAATTTTCCCTCGTCGCTACGGCTCTGAATGGAAGACGAGTGCATGGCGCATCCTCAAGGGATTAATCAACATAAATCGCTCTACCTTTGCCTCTTATGTGGGGGACTTCACTTGGATTTTCCCGCATTTGACGAGACAAGACAGGCATGACTGAAAATGTATCGATTTGTGATAAAATGTTATCTATAATTTTTTTATTAAAAACAGGTTAGCATTTTCCACTACACCCACATTGTTCAAACATTTAAAGCAAAACAAAGACAACCTGAATAAAGAATAGCAGTTCAAAAAAATTTAAATTTGATTTGAACAATCTATGTTCTATCGTGGCATGGCTCCCAAACTGGCGGTACTTTCAGCTTCGGATTCCTTCGTCTTCCGCAGTTCTCGATCGAGTTTTCGACAGGAACATCTCCGCTCAGTCCGTTTCTAAGGCGACAAGCTCAGCATGATGACTCTCAATTGACGGGCATGGCGTACCAGGTATTGTGGAGATTTTCCTTCTCTCGCCTGTTTTTCGGTGTTTTTGTGGAAAGTTTTTTGGTGTCCTGAAGTGTGACTTAATTAAGGTTCATGAGATGTTTCCTCAAATGCCCATCGAGGCTATCATGGAAGACCTTCGCATAAGTGGCTCATCGCAAGCAACGATAGAAAATATTCTGGAGGGACGGATTGGATTCATGGCCGGTATCATGGATAATGATGTAAGTGTAATTTATGGATGTGCAGCATTATAGGGTTTGAATTGCTTTTTTTCTGTCTGAAATGTGACTTTCTTGAAGGATGAAGCTCAGCAGTGGAGAATGAACGACGAAACCATGGAGGCGGACGATTTGCTATTTGACGACGATGACGATAGCAGTGGTGACGACGTGGTGTCGTCGTCCGACTCGACGTTCACCTCCTCCCCTCCTCAACATTCGGCGTCGGCACATTCTCTAACCGGCCACGAGGAAGAGGGCCTTTCAGCGTATCAACAGGCGAAGAGGGAAATGATCGCAAAGTACAGGAGGTACCTCTTGTTCTTATTATTTTTTTCGTATTTTTTTAGTTGTCTTCATATTGTTTGTGCTTTTTTTCGGAATTCGATACGTACCTAGATAGGAAGATTGACATGTTTCCCATCCTTCCGGACAACTATCAGTTTCCATGATAGTGATAACATTGACAGAAGGTTGGGAAACGGTACATGGATGAGGTCAATCTCGCTAAAAATTACGTTCAAAATAACCCATTCCATTCTACCCTGCAATTACTCTGCATATCCGAGACGTACTTTTTTTGCCTTTCTGGTTCGTTGCTTGCCTCTCGGGCTTCCCTCCAGCCCAACTTCATTAGTTTTTTGATCCGCTAAGGTTTGCGAATAAAGGGTATGAGTACATTGCTTTTTATCTTGATAGGAGTCCTGGGTAAAAAATTGTATTGTGGTTAGACATTTTAGACATTCGTAAGTGCGGGTTTTCTCGAAACGCCTGGTTCCAAAACTCAATCTTCAAGGGAGGGACCGTGCGGTGCAGTGGTAAGAGGCGCAATTGACACCCGCACACTCGAGCGAACGATCCCGGCACGGGCTATCCAAGCCACCCATCGCTCCGAGTCGGGTAAATTGGTACCAGGCTTACCTGGGAGGGTAAAAACATTGACTCGGTATAGCGGCTGGTACCGCTGGTCATTGTATAGGCCCACCATGCATTCACCATGCCCCTGCGATTTTGAATTGAACACGAATGCGCCGACGTGTCCTTAGGCGACTGATCAACGCCGATACCTTTACCTTTTCCTTTTATCTTTGAGGCAGCATTAGAAGCCATCATAATTTTGTTTTGTCGCAATTTCATTCAGACGTCCTGTCATCTCTTTCATTTTCCTCATTTTAGGCGATATATTGAATCGGAAAAAGGACGAGATCTTCGCGAAAAGGGTTATTAAACATTTGTGAGAGGACATCGACGATTTCAGTTTCTATTTCGACTTTATATACGATAGGAGCTTTTACCTATGACGTTCTATCGACGGTGACAGAGACATAGTATGACATAGCGAATATTAATTGTGTAGAAACTCTCGTAGAGTGTGTTACAGTTGCATGTAAATAGTGTAATTATATTATCTGACCTTAGCCCCACAATCATAAATGTGTGATCTATTCCAATTCGGCTATGTATCTATAATTCATCATTATTAATTCTGAGATTAATACGTTCAATGTTCGCCCGCTGATTTGTTTATTCTTCTTGTCAGGTGTGTCAGGCATAAAAGCCATGACTGCAGTGCAGCAGGACTAATTTAACTTGCTATAGGGTTTCTCTCGTCACGCTTTCTCTGGTGCTGTTAACGTTTCTTCTAATTTCCTGTTTGCATTGTTTACTCTAGCCATTGTGCTGCGCGTTCCTTCGAACGACGATGTGATGTTGCCATTTGCAATGGAATTTAGCGATAGGGCTTTTGGTGAGGAGATCACAGGTGTCTTTTCTATGAGATGAAGACTAGCTGGCCTCCTCGATCCCATCTGTTCTTTCATTGAAATTGCATTGAACTGAATGTGCTAAATGACGACCGTTATCCACCGCTGTACTATAGCTGTCAATATTGTGTCGAAGTAAATCTCCTACATAGCGGAAGAGAGTGGCTGATATTTCCATATTTCCATTTTGAAACGCCAAGAGCTTACAAGTCTCAAGAGTCATACTTGCAATTCTACTTTTATTCCATGTTTTCGCGGTCTACTGCTATAAGTAGATGTTGTAGTGATGATGTTGAGATTTTCGCGAAAATCGTGGCTCAGGCGGGATTCGAACCCGCGTCTCGGGAGTATTCAGGTCACTGTTATGTTAGAGCACTTTGTCACCGATCATACTCGAAATTCGATGGTTTTCCATGAGATTCTGAAGCGCGGCTAATATTCCGCAGGGTATATTTCTATAATTATAATGTTTTTATGGGTATTCGGCACTATTTAAGACGTTGTACCCCATCGGTATGTTGAGCTGTAATCGCCAAAAGCCTTGCGAAATAGAGCGCGGCGGGAGCAGACGCAGGCGCTGATTCTACTCAAGACACACACTATTTAATGTGAGAAACCTCAACATAGCGGTGAGGTACAACATCTTAAATAGTTCCGGTATTTTTATGCATTTTCTATTCCTGTGCTGTGAGCTATCGTAAATTGTGATTCGGTTGGTATTTTACCCAGAGAACACTGGTTTGTCAATATTTATTGTCTAATCCTCGCAGGTAACTTAGCACATATTCTTAAGAGGTTAGTGCACACCTTTGTTCTTTCACGCTTCCGTGGACTAATCGTAAGACAAGGGTATCGTAACCCTACCTTTTGTGTGATCACCATTTCTTGATATTCAATACCCAGTAGTTCGCGAAACGGTTACCTTGACTTTTACCCACAAGGAATTGATGAATCGCGATTGGCGGGCCAACCGTGGTAAATTTTAGGGACTACGTAAGGCACATTTTTTTCCTTATGATCGGTCGACGAGGACAACTGGCACAAATCGTGCCGGAGTCCTTTGTTATCAGACTCCTCATAAAGGAGAAACAGTTGTCGCTCACTACAAGGCGATGGGCAAGTCGCGGCAACTGTTCCTCGACTGCGGAGGGGTATCTGATTCAGCCACGATCTGTGTCAGTTGTCGCTCTCTCGCCTCCATCGCCGAGCGATAAACGAATGTATAACATAGACCTAACGTTAAGTGATGCTGGCTTGGTTACTTTCCAAGTTCCAATGGGTTGAAGAGCTTAACTTGATTTTTTTGAACACTCCCAACACTTTGTGAAGCTTCATTTGATGCCTCATGAAGGTATTTAAGAGCGCTTTGTTCTGTGAGTTTCCATTAAGATGAACTTCTTCACTTCTTCGGTGTAGGTGGCTTGGCACCTTTATCTGCACCTGCCTTCTTGTCATCTCCTGCTTCCTTACCACCCTTGGCTTTTTCACCGGCGGCAGCTGCTCGTGCTTCATCCTTTTGTCCTTCTTGTTCATTTTCTTTCGAATCGTCATCCCTTTGCGCTTCGATTTCCTTTTCTTGGTCTTCTTTCTTCTCTTTGCCCTTATCTTTCTTTGCCTTCGCATCTTTGGACCTAAACAAAATCATAGGTGATGCTATATACTGCTCGCTCTAAATGACATATTGAGGCTGACTCACTTCTTATTTCTGTTCTTGTCGTGGTGCTTGTGTTTTCTGGAAAAGGAAGGAATTTTTTCTCTCTAACACTGATGTTGGGACGAGCTAGCAAACACTTACCCTTTATTCTTTCCTTCATGTTTTCTGGACTCTTTCTTGTGATGTTTTCCTTTTCCTCCCGAGCTGAAACGATTACAAACAATAGCATTTTATATACCCTTACAAAGGCACAAACTTTTCAGTAAATTTATACACTTACTCTTTCGTTTTCTTATTTCCCTTCTTTCTGTAAAAGACCACTTGAATATTGCGATTTGAAACTGGCTGAATTGGGATTGACTCACTCGTCTTCCTCTTCGGTTTGGGTTTTCGCTAGTTTGTAGTCAAATACGTCTTTTACTTGACCATCATCCTCCTTTTCGTTTTCGTTCTCATTTTTCTCATCTTTCTTTTCTTCGCTCTCCAGCTTTATTTCTCTGTTTCCTTCACGCACGAACACTTTCCTTTTCCTTCTTTTCTTTCTCTCCGACGATGACGTATCGTGGAACGGCGCTGCGACAGCGGTCGCGCCGATTCCCTCGGCCGATTTTGTTTTCTTTTCTGCTGCTCCTGGAGTACCATCACCTTTGGGTTTATTACCCGCTCCTGCTCCACCGGCTTTCGGTTTGTCATCTTCCTTTTTATCCTGCGAATTTTTTGTTCCACCTGCACCATCTGGTTTCTTCCCTTTATCTGCGCATTTCATCGCCTGCAAAAGTATGTCGGAACATTGAAAGCAGAGCTAGTCTCTCCGGAGCCGCCAGACCTTCTGATTTCAGTGTCGAGTTGCGGTTAGTTGACGAGCAAATGGAACTCACTTCGCCAAGAATCACCTTTTATACTGCCACTTATCCGGCAAAGCATGATTAAGAATGAATCGATGGACAGTGAATATCCCAAGCGGCTGCAGATCGACGACTGGTTGTGAGTATGTGAAGGCAATGAAAGGGCGCTAAGAGCCCGTTAAGACTCTATTGCAGCAGTAAACCAAGTTAAAAGGTAAAAGGGAAAGCTGCATTGGTCAGTACCCTAAGGACGCATCGCCGCATTCGTGCTCCATTCAAGTCGTAGAGGCTTGGTGAATGCGTATTTGGCCTGTGGAGGCCAGCCGCTATACTAAGTCAGTGTTTTTACCTTCCCAGACACTCTGGTACCAATTTACCCGACCCTGAAGCGATGGAAGGCTTGGTTAGCCCGGGCGGGATCGATCGCTCGCCGGTGTGGGTCTCAGCAACGCCTCTTACCACTGTTCCACGCGGGCCCTATTTTCCTGATAAACCAAGGGAGAGCAGTAAAAGAGGGTGCGGGTATTTCCCCAGTAGCTGCGCGCTTTTTCGGCCGTCCATTGGACTGTCGTGGGTCAAAAGAACTGTTCAGTGCATAGTTGACGATATGGGTGGTTTCCGCAGAGAAATTTGAAAACGGATGTGAAATTGATTATCAGCGCCCCTGATAATCTAAGCAAGTAAAATTTCAACGAAAAATAGTTTGAGCGAGGCCAGATCCGACACGCGCCCCGGTCCCTATGTTTCATCATTACTGCGGCAGCAACTCAGCAAAGTCTGAAGGGGCCTTAACACTACTGCAGTAGTAAAGGCAGAGCAGTAACGAGGAGGGTGTGCGAATCTGTGCCTCTTCGCGGCACGGCAGCTGGGAATCGGGAATGTTCGCGTTGGGACCAACGGCTTTTGAATAATTGTCAGCAGCCTGTCAATCCTAATTGCGGCAGCGTAACCGTAAAACTGCTACAGCAAAAGCGTGTACGAGACCGCAATACTGCTCCTACTGGGCCCAGATTCATGAACGAACGAGCGGTCTCCGAAACCGCGACGCAGCCAGAACCAGACGGTAGAGTTGATGAGAGATTGCGTTTAACATAGGAAGTTTAGAATAAGTAGACAAAGGTGGGCGACGTTCGGGCTATATCTTGGGGTTTATCGGGGGTTTACCAATGATGAATCTGGGCCCTGCTCTGCTGTCGCGTCTATTTCACTCCCCTATCCTTAACCGTCACTATTCTATTGGCGCAGAAAGGTGTAAACGCCCTAAAAGCAAACGACAATATTTTACGCTAAGACTCATGTTATGCACACCTCACTTAATCGGTGGAGTAACAGCTGCCGCTTCCGACAATAAATGAGGTGGGCCGCCCGATACGGGTGAGTACCCGAGTTTCTTGAATGCTGCTGTGCCGAACGAGTTTGGTAAGGAGGATCAAATTTTATTTTGGCAACATTGAAGAAACCCAGCATCATCCCGAGGTTTCAAGAAGAAAGAACTTGGGAAACACACCCGAGCCTCGCTAAGTTGGCGCGGGTATATTGTACCCGAGCGGGTTGGATTTACTCAAGCTCCACCCACTTCGCGCGGGTGGATTCCGTCCCTTGCTCGGCCTTTCCGGTAGAATTCACCCACTCGGAAAAGCGACCAATCGGCCTCTGGTGTGCAACGAAGGCCTAAACTGAGGCGTTTTTCTCTCACCCAGAAAGCAACTACCATAAAAACTGTAGAAGGTGGACATTTTTATACCAACATGCGACACCATCTGCATGATCTCTTTATGCGAATTCTGTAACAGATGTGTAAAAGGGTATGACGGAGTTCTCCCCTCCCGTTTTAAACCCTACCGCTTCACTAAAATTGCCGAATGAGCACAATCAGTGATTTTATCGATCACTATTAAAATGAGATTTCTGGCGCAGTGAGTTTCATTAGTTCGTCAACTAACTGCAACTTTGTCGACTCGACAGCTTGAGAAGATCTGCAAGTGCTTGTAATTCTGTGTGACTTGTTCGACTTTACAATGTTGAAAGACATTTCTACAGGGAATGGAAGCGGACGATGGAGACGTTTTGGGTCCCTCCGGTAGATCTCCAATGACACAAAGTCCAGTGGATGTCGTCGAGGCAAAGATTGATGGCAAAGATAAATCGGCTGGTGGTGCAGGGGCAGGAGGTCCCGTTCCTCAAACCGCTGTCGGAGTCGCGTACCAAGATTCGTCGTCGTCGTCGTCGAAAAAGAAGAAGAAGAAGAAAGGAGAAGGAACCAAAGCATTGAATAAAGATGAGGGAAAGGAAAAGGATGAAAAAGAAGGTGAAAAGAAGAAGCCCGGTGATGCAGGTTTAAGCGACGTATTCAACCACGAATTAGCTAAAACACAACCAGTAGAAGAGGATCATCAGTATGTGTAATTCATATAGAGTACGATTTGGACTATTATCATAAAGAGCTTAATTTCAGAAAGAAGAGCGATAAAAAAGCAGGAAAAGAGTAAGTACGGAAATCGATTGAATCATTTTTCTTCGATCCTCTTAAAGAAAGTCAAAACTGTCAGTGATTCTTCGTCTAAGCCTCATCGCTAACAAACTTTTACCTAGGCTTTAAGTTACCCTCCTCCAGCCTTACGTATCTTCCCAAGAAGGTACATGAGCGCATGACCGCCACCAACTCCATGAATTCGACCGCTATTCTGATTTTATGGATTTCTTATCCTAGCAATCCTCACCATACTTGTGTCTGTAGCTGAAAGCGGTCGCCTCATCTCAGCAGTATCCTCGCTTATACAGGTTCCCGGCATCCATGAAGGATAAATCCTGTTCTCCTGACCTTAACTCCAGATCTGCAGAATCCCCGAGCCCATTCTCTGGCTCGAACTTCTACTGACTACTACCCAAGCCCATCTAGCTCCCAGGTTCCTTCTATTTGGAATCATTTCAGCTCAGCAAAAGGGAAGGGAAAGTCGAAAGAAGATCACAAGAAAGAAAGTGCCAAAAAGATCGATAGCAAGGAAAAATCGTATGCATTTGCCTACCCGTCACTTGTGTCCATCAAATTTCATAAATTCTGCGGTAACTTTTTTTCAGAAAGCAGAAGCACAGCGACAAGAAGAAGAAAAAGTGAGTGGGCATCTATGTTCCACTTCCGACGAGCAGCCTGTATCACATGTGATATGTTTTTCAGGGAGAAAACCAAGGGAAAGAAAGGAAAGAGCAAAGATGGGCAGGGTTTGAAAGATAGTCATGTAGAAGGAAAGGAGAGAGCAGTAGCTGCAGGTGATAAGTCCAAGGAGAGAGCTGATAAAGGTGCTAAAGTAGAAAAGCCGAGCGCCGAAAAGTAGGACAATGGAAAAGACGACAAAGCGAAAGGAGCGAAGAAATGATGAAATGCATAATATTATTAGTGTATCATATTATATTATTAGTGTATCATATTGAAAACTCACAGAACGAAACACTCTTAAATACCTTCGTGAAGCGTCAAATAAAGCCTCAAAGTGGTATCAGGCATGCCCGAGACGTTCACACTGAAGCGCATCATCCAAGCAAAGCGACTCAAACGGCTTCAAATAAAATTCGTCGACGATTGTCCTTCTGATCTCATACAACAAATAAACACTTCACACAGGGAGCACAATCTTGTTGTTGTCTAATTGTAAGATTGAAGGCACTAAGTTTGGAAACTAGGAAGACTCTAGAATTTCGAGTAAATGTATCAGCACACAGTAAGAAATACGAGAATGACCATCTCACCAATGTTCCTGAGTGGCGTTTTGCCAAGCCCGGATTCACTCAAATACTATATAGGTCGAAATTACGGCTTTCTTTCACGACACGAATTACAAGATTTTTCTTGGAGCAATGTTTAATGGGAAAACCGTACAAGAAATGGCCGCGAGTAAATAGACGCAACTTCTTATGGCAAGTGAGATAAGTTTTGGTAAAGCACGGATTAACTGAGATCGAATACGCGTGTACCAACTGAGATTAAATAACGAGCATACACTGCGATAAATGTGACAACAATTTAAAAAAGCGCAAGAAGGAGGATTGATCGTCAGGGTAACGAAATGTCTCCTCGAAAACTTGTAAAATACTGTCCGAGACCACAGCGCTCTGTGCGTTCCCTAAGCTCACTAGCCACCGTCCCACTAAGGGTACCACAGGGACACTTAATCCCACAGAAAATGTGCCACACAGGCTAAGCAGAAACCGGCAGAACGAACTCGGGACACCAAGCCCCACAGAAAACCGCCACACAGGCGGACAGCCAAAGATGAAGTGTGGGACACTGAGTCCCGAATAGACGGCCACACAGGCACACCACAGAAGAAGGAATGAGATGTGACTGGCTAGTTACTTTTGGGTTACGAAACAGTCGCCATGGCCTCGGGCGCCCCGTCTACAACTACCTACAGACCCCGTCGATCAATCCGCCTTCTAGAACATTCTGTTGCACGAGGGAGGACTCGAGTCCCTCCTAAACACCTGATGATTTTGTGTCCTTTCAAGGGAAGGTTGAGGCGGGGTACAGTATGCCATGACGTGATCGTGCTGAGAAAGACAACCGTTACCAACACAATTAGTAGCTACACTTCAGGATCGACTTTCTAGTAACTTCGGCATGTCTTAATCTTCGATATCAAAATTTTATAAGCGACACTTGAGATTGTTAAACAAACTTTTTGTCCGGCTAACATTTCTGCGTTGTCGCCCTCGTCAAAGCCTGGAAACTCGAAGACATTCGCAACCCATCCGCCCAAACACCGTTTCAACTAGCAACCGTCCTACTGAAAACCAACAGTAATGGCAAAGTGCCCTTACAGACCAGACGACGAAAAATTGAGCGACGAATTCGCAGTCTTCACCGCGGTGATCGATTAGAGCAATGCGGCCGCCGCAAACGTCGCGTTGGACGAGAATGCTCGTCGTCGTGTTTCGCTCAATTTCATTTATAACAGCTGATTCGCCGCTCAAATTGCATGTCGTCGGGTTTGTAAGGGCCCAAACAAGACGGCAAACCAACCTAGCCGGTGGTGTCGACCACCAATCAGCCTACAGCTGCAGAGGTCGCCGGGTACGACGGGGCGGAGACGGAGACTCCATTCCCGATAGTCCTCGACGAAAGAAACGCGATAATCAATCAAATGCAACCGGAAGTTTTCTGAAAAAGGAAGCTATGTGAGTGTCACGAGGGGGCTCGCGAGAACGGATGCGATCGGGGAACGAAGACGGAACACAAGGAAGGATTGGTGATCGGAAGCAAGAGTGACACAACAGTAAAAACGTAAGTAATATGAGTAAACGCACTAATGGACGTGAAATGTGGCAACAGACAGGAGTAGGGACATGAGCTAGTCGAGATGGCGGAATGTGGCGAAAGGAAAGGAAGAGCGGAATGGCGTCAGAAAACAGGGTTGAGCGGGAAAGGAAAGAAGCCGAAGAGGACGAAAAATGCAAATGAGAGAATAAAAAATGGGTTCGCTTCCAAGTCAGCGAATTGGTAATAATAAAAATATTAAAAGGGAAGCGAACGAGACGGGAATGCGAAAACTGCTCGAGTCCGAGCACAAATAAAGAAGAGGAGAAAACGAAAACGGAGGAGAGTGAAGGAAGGGAAGGAGGATTTGGCTATAAAGTACGACGCGAGAAAAGTGGAGAGGGGCAGGAAGTCTAAGAGAGGGGATAAAAAAAACGTCAGAAAGAAAAGAAGAAAATACAGGCGATCCCGAATTAATGAAATGGAGAAAGAAAAGAAAAGAGGACATACCAAACCAACGGTCGAGAAGAGGGCGAAGTCGTCCTTTCCTAGCGTTATACAGTCGTCGGGAAAACAAGAGAGAGGTCTAAGGTTGAAAGGTAAAAGGAAAGGGGAAGCAAGCGACTCCGAGAAAAAGAAATAAAGAAAAACTCCGTTGCGAGGAACATAAGGACCCTTTTTCCTTTATCCGGTTATGTCATGCATCACAAAAAGGAACCACAAAAAAACACACGTAATACGAGCAAATCAAAAGGAAGCATGCAAACAATACACAATACACTTACTTTTCCAAGTAAGGAGGGGGAGCGACCCCGAAATCGCTGGTAATTTTAACCTGAATGTCTCGAGAGTCGCCTATTCTCCCTGTGCTAATCAGTGTGCCTCTTTCTCTTGAATAGGTCGAAAATACAAGACTTTAGATAGATCTAAGAATCGATCGAATAGAAGCGTGGTCTCGATCGTGGCATTACTTATGCTGGTGGGCTTTTGCTTGATAGAAACATGGTGTCAATCAATTGGTGCTACACCTCGCTCGAGCTTTTAAGGAGTCCGGATCATCGACGAAGAATCGATGACAAAAGGGCTCGAATAAGATTATTTATCATTTATTGTACATTTCTGTAGTGTTCGTTAGACATTTTCGTAAATGGCAGGATTGTAATAAAAGTGTTAGTATCGAGTGTGTTAGTGAATTAACGACGTAATTATAGCCGATGTATCGCGTCTCTATCGTTTTCTATGTAAGTGCCACATTCGGAAGGACCACAGTTATTGTGGATTTCTATGCGTGACAGCGACTACAAATACGCCAGTTTTTTGAATCGTTGTCATTTCGTGAAGACATCTCCGCAGAAATCAGTACGCGCTCAGCATGAAGTTGGTGGCATGACGACAGGACGGAGTTATTGGCAGGATGTCTTGAGCCCAGTAGATCCTTTGGTAGCGGCGATCCTTAAATAGGTACGTATTTGTTTGACAGCTAGAAGTTAGACAAAAAGTATACCTCAGCTGGTCTCCAATCTTCAGGTTGAAGGAACGGTGCCATGTAGTCAAGACCACATGTGCGTCCGCGCCAGTAGCGGAACCAGTTTTCGAATCTGCGGAATTTATTTTACCTTTGTTTTATCGAGGCCTCATTTAACGAAGAATGTGAATGTTGTCAACATCACCAAGAAGATTCTCTGCTTTACCTTGTTGTCGAAGTTGGAAGTGTGTAGCATCGTCGCAAACTTGGTGGCTCCTTAACTTGGAGTTGTTCACGCGGCTGCATCGTCAAACGCGGAAGCATCACTCGGTAACTGAATTATTTACTTTTAAAATAGATTAGCTAACAATCCTTGCTACTTTATTCGAAATGATCGCCTTAGAAGTGTTTCCTTTAGAAATGATTTCTCGTTTAGAAATGGACTGTTCTAAGCTTTTTTTCGCAGAAGGAAAGAACAAATCTGGTCGCGACACTCGGTTGAAAGGATTTCAACGAGCTGTCAAGTTGAGTACTATCGTTGAATCGTTCCACACTACTTAGGGGTCGATTATATCCATAAATTAACTGTGAGGTGTTTTTACTACCGTCCCATTCCCTTCTATGGTTGACTTGAGGCAATAGCCAAGCGACCCCAAATAAGGTAGACATGGAGAGAATCGGAGACACCAAATCATACAGTCTTATTTGTCATAATCTTATCTTATTCTTCAGTTTAGTTTAGTGATAGATTAGTTAGTTAATTTTTTCATATACGGAAATAATTTAAGGAAACAACCGTGAAACCACCGACTTCCGATCTCTCTCCACAAGCCATTCGCCCTGCTTCGGATTATAGGCCTTGTGCGGAACGAACTCATAGGAGCAGCGACGATTCCTTCAAATAAATGAGGTTCGATTCGAAATGGAATTTCCCGAATGTAAGCTTCGATTTTTAGTCGAAGCGCACCTACCTAGAAGGAATGCAAAGGCTGGGGGCTAAGGTGGTGAACATCTTCCGCTCTCTGAACGTACCCAAGTGTGGATGATACATCTCGTCGTAGCGTGAGTGTTTCGCGTGGTGATATGTGTTATTTACATCGTCAAATCTGCAATTTGAAAGCGCTTAATTTTATTGTATTTTAGCTCCAGAGCTGTCATATTTTCGATGGCAAAACCGCAACGTGGTCTAGGTGGGCGAAGCGTGAAAAGTCTCCATCTATCAAATCTCTCCTGTATCTCATAGATCGACTTGATTTCTCTTTTAGATTATTTTGCTAGAATTCCCTCAGGCCGTAATTAACGAGAACGATACATGTAATTAGTCCGACCTCGCTAATTTTTCACTCCGACGGGGTCAAGGTGTGTTCACCGTGAATGGTTTGTAAAGTGGAAGACGTACAGTACCGGACGTGCCTTTTGATCAAAAGCCGAAAAAAGCCGGCAAAAACCGCGGAAATGGCAATGTTGTCTTAGCCATCACTATCTTGAAGGACCATACGGCTACTCACGCGCTTGTTCCCGCAACGGATACAGTATCCTGCGTGAAATCTTTACCCTTTGAATTTGACCTACAAAGATACCTGTCTGGAATTTATTTGATGGTCTATGGCGGGGATATCGACGATGAATTTGGGCCCGGAAGGGCCCATGATTAGCCAACAAAATATTCTGTGCAGAAATCGCTGGTAATTTTAACCTGAGCTTACAATCGATGGAGATCGATTCCAAGTGATCTCAAAAATGGTTCATTTTCCCTATGCTAATCAGTGTGCCTCTTTCTTTCGAATAGGTCGAAATTGCGAGACTTTAGATAGATCTAAGAATCGGTCGAATAGAAGCGTGGTCTCGATCGTGACATTACTTATGCCGGTGGGCTTTCGCATGATACAAACATGGTGTCAATCAATTGGTGCTACACCTCGCTCGAGCTTCTAAGGAATCCAGGTCATCGACGAAGAATCTATGACAAAAGGGATCAAATAAGATTATTTATCATTTATTGTACATTTCTGTAGTGTTCGTTAGACATTTTCGTAAATGGCAGGATTATAATAAAAGTGTTAGTATCGAGCGTGTTAGTGAATTAACGACGTAATTATAGTCGATGTATCGCGTCTCTTTCGTTTTCTATGTAAGTGCCCCATTCGGAAGGACCACAGTTATTGTGGATTTGTATGCGTGACAGCGACTACAAATACGTCACTTTTCTGAATCGTTGTCATTTCTTGGAGACATCTCCGCAGAAATCAGTACGCGCTCAGCATGAAGTTGGTGGCATGACGACAGGACGGAGTGATTGGCAGGATATCTTGAGCCCAGTAGATCCTTTGGTAGCGGCGATCCTTAAATAGGTATGTATTTGTCTGACAGCTATACTCGAAGTTAGACCGACGATTTATCAAGAGTATACCTCAGCTGGTCTCCAATCTTCAGGTTGAAGGAACGGTGCCATGTAGTCAAGGCCACATGTGCGTCCGCGCCAGTAACGGAACCAGTTTTCGAATCTGCGGAATTTATTTCACCTATGCTTTATCGAGGCCTCATTTGACAAAGAATGCAGACATTTTGATGTTGCCAACATCACCAAGAAGATTCTTTGCTTTACCTTGTTGTCGATGTTGGAAGTGTGTAGCATCGTCGCAAACTTGGTGGCTCCTTAACTTGGAGTCGTTCACGCGGCTGCATCGTCAAACGCGGAAGCATCACTCGGTAACTGAATTATTTAGCTGTTCAAGTAGATTATCTAAGAATCTTCCATGATCAACTGTCGTTGAATCTGTTCAAGTAGATTATCTAAGAATCCTTGCTACTTTGTTTGAAATGATGGCCTTGAAATCTCACAAACTTCTCTTTTCTCTTGTTTCCTTAGCCAAATAAAAGATCTCTCGTTCACGTGCAACTAATCCTGTTCTAAACCTGTGTTTTGATTGCCTTAAAAGTGTTCCCTTTAAAAAGATCTCAACCTGTTCTAAACTAAGGTAGACATGGGGTGAGGGACGTTAGGCAGGAATCCTAATTGCCAACCCATGGCGCGCGCAAGGTGACAGTACCTGCGGACCATTGGCGAGTTCACCGCGTGCGCCTCCACCCTGGCCTTCGCCGCACGCGATCTTGGCCCGGCCGCGCTCCTCGTTGAGGCGTTGGTGACCGAGAGGAGTCCGATGGCCGCCGAGAAATGTTCCAAACGCGTTCGCCTACATAATTAGCGACCTTGTAAATGGTCTAACGACTCAGTCATACATGATCTTTTGCTTCAAACACATACTTCTGCTGCTGTCTTCTCCCAGAATAGATGCAATAGAAAATCCCAATGCTGCTAAAAAATAGCGGAATTTCATCGTATAACAATAATGGAATAATGGGTAATAAGGCGAACCTTGTTGAGAAGAATGACTTCTATACACACTAGATCCTAATGCTGTTGAAAAATTGGCCGCACTGAAATAGACAGGCGCTGAACAAACATCTTCACAAAAATACTATCACTGATTTGCATGAAATCACCTGAACCGCTCTGCTGAGTTGGACGACTCGAAACTACATAGTAATAGGCTAGCGGAATAATCGCTGTCGAATGAGAACATATCGAATAGTGTTACACTAATGATAATGAACGGAATTCTTCGAGGGTGAGGAGGGGGATGTGTGCTCTGACGCAGATGCACCTGTGTGACTGCAAGCGGTTACCTTACAAAGAGAACACTGGAGGCCTTCGAGGGCAATAGCTCTGCGTTCTACTCCGTTCACGTCTACGAGCATCGCGGTCACTGTACGAGATGTATTATGCTTTTTTGAATTTTTGAATTCAGTTTGAATTCTGATCAAGATTGAGTTATACACGAAGTGCGAGTTTTCATATAATCTCATCTTAATAGAATTGCATGAAAGACGATTATTTTACGGTTAAAGATACACGGCCTCGGAAATCGAAAAATACTCACCAAAAACTGTTTTTATGAATTTCTGATTGAGCCCATTGGAAAGAGCTCAAAATTTTAATATGCTCCCATACCACGATCATGTATAACCGAGTCGTTAGACCATTTACACGGTCGCTAATTATGTTTTCATTTCTCGAGGACCATCGGAGTCACCATCGCCTTCTCATGAGGCGCACGTGGAGGTACTGTCACCTTGCGCGCGCCATGAGTTGGCAATTAGGATTCCAGTTTAGTGATAGTTTGGCTAGTTAATTTTTTCATATACAGGAATAATCTAAGAAAGCAACCGTGAATTTTCAAACCACCGACTTCCGATCTCTCTCCACAAGCCATTCGCCCTGCTTCGGATTGTAGGCCTTGTGCGGAACGAACTCATACGAGCAGCGACGATTCCTTCAAATAAATGACGTTCGATTCGAAATGGAATTTCCCGAATGTATGCCTCGATTTTTAGTCGAAGTGCACCTACCTAGAAGGAATGCAAAGGCTGGGGGCTAAGGTGGTGAACATCTTCCGCTCTCTGAACGTACCCAGGTGTGGATGATACATCTCGTCGTAGCGTGAGTGTTTCGCGTGGTGATATGTGTTATTTACATCGTCAAATCTGCAATTTGAAAACGCTTAATTTTATTTTATTTTAGCTCAAGAGTTGTTATATCTTTGATGGCAAAACCGCAACATGGTCTACAGAGTGATCCAAATGAAGTGTTACGCGCTTCAGAAAGCCATTTTCGGACATTCCTTGCATTTTTCTATCCTTTCTATCCCATTATTCGTATTTCCCGTTTCATTCAGTGCTAATATGGTCAGCCATATATTCCCCTTTTCCATTCAAACATGGTTTCAGCGGAGGACCGTTTCGCAGTGGTCCCATTGTTCAAACGCGGTCTCTCTGTTTCCTCGATCTCAAAGTCGCTGAAGCTCCATCGGGTGCAAGTTTATCGAGCCATCAAACGCTTGGAAGAGACTGGAGAGATCACAAATCGTCCGAGAGAAAGAGCACAACGATCTGCTAGGACCCCACCTCTTCGAAAAGTCGTGAGGGATAAAGTCAACCGGAATCCCGCAAGGAGCATTGGGAAACTGGCAAAGGAGCACAATGTAAGTTATTCAGACAAGCTCGACCGGATTTTCTTCACGGACGAGAAGATTTTCACTGTGGAACCGCTTCAAAATGCACAGAACCGACGGGAACTCTAGCCAAAAGGATCCGATGAATGTACTTTCATCTTATTTGCTTCGCTCAATGAAAAGTTGCAAGTAGTTTTTTGTGTAACACTTCATGTGGATCACCCTGTAGTTGGGCGAGGCGTGAAAAGTCTCCATCTATCAAATCTCTCCTGTATCCCATAGATCGACTTGACTTCTCCTTTAGCTGTCACTGCTAGAATTCCCACAGGCGGTAATTAACGAGAACGATACATGTAATTAGTTCGACCTCGCTAATTTGTCATTCCGGCGGAGTCAAAGTACGTTCACCGTGAATGGTTTTATAAAGTAGAAGACGTATCATATCATTCTGAATGAAAACGTGTGCTTTTTGTTATGCTATCCAATGTTCAAAAGGAGTGTTTCAAGGCGGCAAAGCCGGCTAATCAATTTTCCCCAGGCGAAGCGGTACCAACGGTACCACAAGTGTGATGCCACCAGCCTTTTAGTGTTTTCCGTGTATGTGGTTATTTTTGTTCGCATCGTTGTATATTCATAAATAAAACTTTAAAAAACGACTCAAGTTTCAAGGTAGTCAAGTTTACACTGAATAAAGGTAAAAGGTAAAGGCTTCGGCGTTGATCAATCCCCTAAGGACGCGCCACGCATCCGCGTTTTATTCAGAATCGTAGAGGCATAGTAGATGCTTATTTGGCTTTACAATGACTTGCAGCCGGTATACCGAGTCAGAGTCTTTACCTTCCTAGACAAGTCTGGTACCAATTTACCCGACCCCGAAGTGATGGAAAGCTTGGTCAGGCCGGGCGGGGATCGATCCCTCGACCGAACGTGTGTCAGAGGCGTCTTTTATCACCGTACTACACGAGCCTTTACATTGAATAAGGTAAGTAAATCAAAAGGCAAAGCTGCGATTCCTTTGAAGACAATGACGAAAAGCTTAGTGCATCCCATCGTGCGACTATGACAAGTCAACAAAGTCAGGTGTCAGGTGTAAATCCCTGTCGTAAAGCCAATTGGTAAAAAGCGGAAATTGTGCGTCTCCAACTTGCACTTTGTAAGCTGACAGGAAAATAAGTTCGCCCGTCGGAATCGAGGGGATCAGCGTCAGTTCTCGGAACACATGAGGTACCTGATGTTTTTGAAAGGTTTTCTTTTTTTACATAGGACTCATTCCCTAGTTCTCATTACAACAGCTGTTATGGCAGCGTCAGCATTATGAGCAGATCCTAGTTGTGTGTCTGTCGGGATGTAGCTAACCACATGCTTAACAGATGCGAGCGATCTTTGCGGGCAACACTCCCACTCCGTTTTCGCCAACCAAGTCGATTGCGTGCATTACACCCAGACGAAAACACCTGATTCCCGCCCTCCCACACCATGGAACTAACGCACATTCCAGTAGAAAGCTCAGAAGGATGATAATGTAGCAAAAAATCGCTAAAAACCGTCCGAACATCAGTGAATGTTAAGAAAGATAAGGTTATCAGCGTTGATCAGTTTTCTAATTGTAAGGTCGAGCCACGCACTCGTGTTCCGTTCAGAATCGTAGAGGCTTGGATGACACGTATTTAGTTTATACGATGACTTGGGCCCGCCTTCAACTTCCTAGACAAGTTCGTTGCCAATTTACCCAACACCGAAGGGATGGAAGACTTGGTTGACTCGGACAAGGATCGATCGTTCGACCGAGTGTTCGCCGGCAGCTCCACTGATCCAACTCGTAGAAGTAGCCCCAACCCACGTCTTCGTCCCAGTTGACATACTCGGGAACGCCTGTCGACTTACTGTCGGCGAGTGGGTTGTGCCAAAAATAAACAAAAGTAGGAATATAAGCGGAAGAGGAGTACGGAATTACGACGTATTTCAACGTAAGAGTTGAGAAAAAAAAACTATTAATTATTTATTTAATTATTAATAATTTAATTATTTATTTATTGATTTAATTATTATTTATTATTATTTTATTATACTTATTATATTTATTATTATTTTGTTATATTATTTATTATTATTTATTTATTTATTTAATTATTAATAATTTAATTATTATATTCATAATTAATAATTTTAAGAGGCAGGGTACGAAAAGATAATCCAGTTCAAGAGATCGGTTCCAGTGTCTTCGACGGCAGTGCAACGCCCCAGTGGCGGCTAGATCAAAGTCGGCTGTCAATACCTGATGAGCCAATCGAAAGCGACGACTCAACCTACCTGAAAACTTTGAAAGCGATTTTCTCCTTTAATTGGAGCTCTTTCAAATTCTAAAAACACATTATTCCTAATTAATGCTTTCGAACTATATAGATTTCGTCCGATTTCGTTTTCATGAAACAGGTAACGTTACGTCATCATGCAAAAATAGTCCTAAAACGATGAATTCATGAAAACGAAATCGGCCGAAATCTATATGGTTGGCTCATCAGGTATTGACAGACGACTTTCATCTAGCCGCCATTGGGGCGTTGCACTTCCGTCAAAGTCACTGGAACCGATCTCTTGAGCTGGATTATCTCTTCGTATGCTGCCTCTTACAATTAGTTTTTGCTGAACTCTTACGTTGAAATGCGTCATTATTGCGTACTCCTCTTCCACTTATATTCCTATTTACTTACTTTTATTTATTTTTTAGCACAACCCACTCGCCGACAGAAAGTCGAGAGGCAACTCCGAGTGTATCAACTGGGACGAAGACGACGGTTGGGGCTACTTCTATGAGTTGGATACGAATGGATAAGAGGGGCTTCTGACAAACACTCGGTCGAACGATCGATCTTTGTCCGAGTCAACCAAGTCTTCCATCCCTTCGGTGCTCTGTAAATTGGCACCAAACTTGTCTAGGAAGCTGAAGGCGGGCCCAAGTCATTGTATAAACTAAATACGCAAGCGTCATACATACATATATACACATAAATGTACATAGTATAGCTCTACTCGATGAATCGAAGCGAGAACGACATAATATTTCAACCAAAAAAGGGAAATCTCACAAAAAAAAAACGAAACAGGAGAGTAATTAGGAACCACTTGGAAAAGAATAATATCTAGACTAACTAAAACTTAAAAATAGTTGTACCCACGCCATAGATACAATTTCGTCGTAAGTGTCCGTCGGTTTGGCGCAGATGAAACCCTTGTAGGGCAGAACGCACCATCTCGAGTCGGTCGCCTTTTCTCGCACCTGAAAATCATTGGAAAACTTCTATTTATTTATTTATTTATTTATTTTTTAATTATTATTAATTAATACGTCCAACGACGGTCATAAAAACTTTTAGTTGGGCTGCTTGTTTATAAGGACCGGTTTTGAAACGACGTTTCTTTTTTCTTACTTTTTTTTGTAGTGAAAGAACTGAACATAACGGGCCTCATGCATCAAGACCAGACACCATTAAATTCCCACTGGACCATTCAGCAGAATTTTATATCTATATATACACCTTACATCTAATCTCTACACATCTTATGTATATCTTATGCCTGATTTTATGTCTGTATACGTTTTATATTTATATCTGACTATGTTTTCTTTTGTTTGTTTCATGTTTTGCTTTCTTTATATTCAATTATTCACGATATTTGACTTCAGCTCGATTAATAACCTGGAATTTATCTACTTACAATTAGTGGAAAGTTCTAGATTCTCAGAATTCTTTAATTCATCTAGTATTTCATCGCCGGCTAATGCAAAAGCCCGATGAGTAAACGATCTGTACAGCAGGCTCTTGGTGTCCACCGTGGTCATGTGGCGCAACGCAGTTGTGGGCCGTTATCAGGGGGCGCCAAGTGGCTGCGGGTTCGAACCCCGCCGTGTGCACGCACAATCAGTGGCAGTGAATGTCGTAATGTACGGCGGACACAATCAGATCGTGCCAGAGCGATTCGGATACTTACCGGCCGGTTGGCTTTACATAGCCGCTGAGTTAAAGATTTCCCGAACATCCACTTTTGGCCAGTCAGCCTGTGCCCTTATGGGTCTTGTGGGATTCGTGAATGTTCGGGAGAAAAGGAAAAAATCCACATTGTCAAAATTCAGTTTTGTTTCTAAATTTGTCGTACTGTGCCTTCTGCAGGTAACTTTGCCCACCTGAGTAAGATGAACCCTCCCGGACGTTCACCCAGCACTTATCGTTAGTGAATTGCAGACATCCCCTTTTCTCGACCCCGTTACCTTCAATCGAGTTGGTATTCTTTCTTGTGAAAAAACAGGCTTCTTAACGGCTTTTTGAATTTTTTAATCCCAAAAAAACTGAGGCTGGGAACAAGTATAGCGCACTTTTCCTAGGTTCCATGCTTGTATGAGTCTTCTCTCTTTAAAATGTCAATATATAAATAAATAAATCAAGAAAGAAAAGAATCTAACTACTATCTTTTGAAACCTAATTGATCCCCTTTTCATTGATTGGAGCCAAAAATATACCTAGTTCACTCGTTCGAGTTGCTAATTGGGGCTCTCAAGGTGCCCTTGGAATGTGCAATATTTTCTTGTTTCGAGCTATATTAACTCTTCAACGCGAAGAATTGGCAAAAATAAATGATAACAAAATACATAACGTAATTATTGAAAGCAATTTTTAATGAATGTCAAGGGCAAAGTCTCCTGAATAACTCAATAATGTTTGTAGGAGGGTGGAAAGGAGGAGTAGAACGTCTATGAGCTTCACGATGCCTCAGGTGTTTTAAATTGAAATTAATTTTTTTTTCAATTGAGAATGAGGCTGTTGGCGTCACATCTCAACAATCATTAGTAACAAAGTGTATCCTTCACGTTCTCCTGAAATCCTGGCATCGTTTGTGATCTTCACAATACTAAGTTGCTCTGCCCCACGAAGGTCGAAAGGTTAATCTGTTTAATAAAGTATTTTCATCGTACAACATCTTAAAGCGGAAGAAGAGCATATCGAAACGTCACAAAATATGGCCTTTTTCGATACTAGTTTCATTATTAATATTCTTCACTATTTGCTTGTTTCGACTATTGCGTTGCTACGGTATCTTTAGTTCTTTTTACAACTTCTAGCTGTCCATGTTACTGTCTACTGACTATGAGTTCTGGTGCACTCCCTAGGTGTGTAAATGAATAAATAAATTAATTAATTAAAAAAGAATAACAGTGAAAAGCTCACCCTGTCGAACACACTCGTCATTGCGTCCGATTGAAGACGCATGAAATGGATCCCGAGCGCTGCTGAACTCCTCCCCTTGCCTCTGTCGATATTACAGCCAGCGTCAGCCGGAGGGTAGGGAGGAAATGCGTCGATCGTCTGGAAAAAACGGTTTTAGATGCTCGATGCTTGTTTGTGATGTTAATTGCGCTCAGAAACGCTGTATATTTAAGCGCTACTCAAAGAACGAGCAGATGGCGCTGTGGCAGGACGCGCAGCACTCACCGGGATAGTCCAGCGATCGATCCTCACCGGGGCCTTCCATCCCTTCACGGTCTGGTAAATTGGTACCGGACTTTACCTGGGGCGGCTAAGGTATTATCTTGTACAGCGGCTGACCCCCACAGGTCACTGTATAGGACTGGGTATGCCTTCACTATGCCTCGACAATCCTGAGCGGAATGCTCATACATGGCGTATTCTCAAGAGTCTGATTTCCCTACAGCACCGATTTAGATTTACCTCTTACTTCCATATGTGGTTTTATTGGTATTTATTTTCATTTTTTTATTTTTCTATTATATATTAGGTTGGTAAAAACGTTCCCGCCGTTTTTTTTTCAAACGACTGTTGTACGTTGAGTTCGAAAGCTTTGGCAGAGTGTGACACAAAGTTCGAAAAAGAATTATTTGCTCTTTGAAGCAGTGTATTTGAAATTTTATTTAATTAATTTATTTGTTCGACTATTGGTATTTATTCGTTAAGTATTCCTTTAGTAATATTTTTACTTGTAGTTTGAAATAGTCTTTGTATAATCTTTGGATAATCTCACACGTTTCTGGAATTCCAGGCTCCGACGAAGGCGAGCCGAATAGAACCTGTGTCATCTTGGCCAGCTTTACAACTTGAACTCAAATCTGTTCATTTATTATATTTACATATATTTTCTAAATGTACACTAAAATTAATGAAACCCGTGTGGTTCAGTGGTAAAGAGGCGCTACTGACACCCGCATAGCAGAGCGAACGATCCCTGCCTGGGCTAACCAAGCCATCCACCCCTCCCAAGTCAGGTAAATTTAAACCAGGGCTCAAATTCATGAACGGACGAGCGGTCTCCGAAACCGCGGCGCAGCCAGAACCAGACGGCAGAGTCGATGAAAGATTGCGCTCAACATAGGAAGTTTAGGATAAGACGAAGGTGGGCGCCGTTCGGGTTATATCTCGGGGATTATCGGGGGTTTACCAATGATGAATCTGGGCCCAGATCTGTATGGTAAGGTAGAGACACTGACTTGGTATAGCGGTTGGGCCCCGCAAGTCACTGCATAGGCCAAATACGCATTCACCATGCCTATACGATTCTGGATGGAACACGGATGCGTGGCGCGTCCTTAGAGGGGACTGATCAACACCGACACCTTTCCCTTTACCTTTACCCATTACAAAAGCTCTTCAAAGTCTAAAAGGCCGCAAGTCTGTATTGTAAGGCAAAGACACTGACTTGCCACAGCGGTTGCCCCCACAAGTCATTGTATAGGCCAAATGCGCATTCACCACACGTCTACGATTCTGAATGGAACACGGATGCGTGGCGCGTCCTTAGGGGACTGATCACGGACAGCTTTGCCTTTACTTTTATATTCACGTTCAGTAAATAAAATAAATGTGAAATTCGAGCCCGCTGGTTCTTGCGCCATTTGACGTGACTTCGAAAAAAGCTGTCGGCAGCGAGTGGTGTCGGTGAGTCATCCGCGATATTAGGAAACCCCGCGTTCCGACAGTTCCTCTCCCCCCACACTCTTCCGACTGCCCCAACCATTATTCACCGACATTCCTGGCTGAAGTGCAGTGATTCCATCGCTGTTCGCTAGAAATTTCGACTCCTAGAACGTTTAATCCTCCGGCTCACCGTGGTCAAAATCTGACCCACTCGAAGCGTCGCGCTCCAGTTCGAATTTTGGCGCCAACTCGGACGGTTTCGTCCCACTTTCGCTAGTCTGAATCATATTCTCATTTTGATCGTTTCATGTGGCCCACATTCGGCTGAATGTAATCTGGAATATCTAGTGATTTCTTTGGCTGAAATACTACTGTGCACTCACATTACAGTTTCCTCCCCTTCTTCTCTCCAGTTCGGGAATCGACCGAACTGAATTCATTCGTGCACTTTTGATGTTATGCAGCGCCAGCATTCGGTTGTGAATTGTCGACGATTTCATGGACTTTTCATCGTTGAGAGTAGTTTTTGCCTTGGTGCTATGTGGGTTGCGATATGCTGCCGAGGAGAAGTACTTTCTTCTACCTTATTTTTTCCATAGAAATCTGCTCGATTTGAAACTTCGAATTTTACTTTCACTTTCGACAGCGTTCAATTTCATGGCATTCCATTCCAGCGGTCGACTCCTTTTGGGCCTCTGTTGACAGACTATCTATCGTGACCATGGGTACTATTTGTAACTGGACATCACAAGGAACCAGCAAAACAGTTATTAGACCTCTGTGTTCGGCTTACTGTCACAATGCTAATTCGAGATTTACCGTTTTGTTACATCTTTTATGTGAATGTAAGCATTCACGGCTCTTAATAGTTAGGCTAGTCTAGGCTAAAACTGACCGCTGGATTTAACGAATTCCTATTTTTTTTTCCACTGAGGCTCAGTTGCTCACATAATTTGCTTATTTGCTTATTTGAGGTTTTGTTATGAGTTATTGTTCTGAGTTTAGTGTTCTTGTTGCCTTGTTTGGTTCTTTCGTCTGTCGCGCTGTTGTCGCATAAATAAACAAATAAATAAATAAATAGATTAACCGTTTTGTTATATCCATTATGTGAATGTAAGCATTCACATCTCAATAAAGTAGGGTGAAGTATTGACGTATTGTACTTTTCGGCGCACTATTTCATACTCATTCTTCTTTCTCACGATTGCCTTAAACATCGTAACAAGTAAATAAATAAAATAAAGTCGAAAGAAAATGTTCTTTCCGTCCAGTTTTTACTCGGGTGCTTATTCCGACGCCAGCATCCGTTTTTGAGTTTCATGCCGCCCCTATCATTAAAACCAGCTCCTGTAGCAATCACCAATTTGGCTGAAACTTCAGCTGAGATGTGATTAGGGGGAAGGCTGGTTACGAATCTAAAGTCGTTTTTTCGGAATTCGACCGGTTTTGGAAGGTATGGAGAGGTAATCCGACACCCTACCACCTTCACTGAGGTATACCTAGCTGTATCTTCCTAAATCGATTGGAATTCGAAAACAAAAACCGGATTAACATTCGGCACCTCGAATAATCTCTCTTACTTTGAATATTGCTAATTAATATTTGATTTAGATCTATGTTATTGTTCTATTTGTTCAATAACTTGTGAGCACACCTTGTACGGTGTAAGAATAAATTGAATTAAATTGATTTCCGCTGCTTCTCACCACCTACACTTGTTGAGTAAATCGTCTAAACAAAAACTCCGTCGAAAACGGGCCCGAAAGTGTGAAGGGAGCCGAAGGTCACCCTTGACAATTAGACCATCGAACTGCACCCGGGTATTGTTGCGAGCTAATCAGACGTCCTCCGAAGTAGAAACCCGCAAACACTTGAACCCTGAAAAAAAAAAGAAAAAAAACCTGTCCCATTTCATGGGGATTGAATAAAGAACCTTTTTATAATACTTGGAGTTTTCACGTTAGGTCGGCATACTCGTCCATTAACCAAAACATTTGTCCTTAGCAAAAAAAATTTTCAAACTTTTACTTTTAATTTGAATTTCCAAACTATTTCAAAGAGACATTTGATGACCTAGAAGGCCTAGATATTCTCTCTTTGAATGCTTAACCGCATTCAGTAGAGCCCGTAAAGGAACCCATGAAGTTAACCTTTATGGATACCAACCGGTTCTGAAGGTCTCACCTGCGCCTATTGATCAGGTAAAGACGGGATTCGGTGGGGTGTCTATTTCAGTAATTGAATCCTCTTATAGCCCAACATAGTGGGATGAATTTTTTGCCGCCGATTAGGCGGGCTTGCTGCCAGGAATAGCATCGATTGCCGCCATCGCCGGTGCATTCTGATGCATTTATTATTCGTTGTCCTATCTAGGACACACATGGATACCACTACACTAGGACCCGCGTGATGCAGTGGTAAGAGGCGCTACTGACACCCGCATGTTCGAGCGATCGATCCCTGCCCGGGCCAACAAAGCCTTCCCTCCCTCGGGGGTCGGGTGAATTGGTATCCGACTTGTTTGGGAAGGTAGAGACACTGAGTTGGTATAGCGGCTGGCCCCGTAAGTCATTGTATAGGTCAAACCCGCATTCACCAAGCCTCTACGATTCTAAATGGAACTCGAACGCGTGGCGCGTCCTGCGGGAACTGATCAACGCCGTCAGCTTTACCTTTACCTTAATTAGGAATTTGTCATTTCTGGTTTAATTCTACTTTACTATTTACGAAGAACTTACGGAATTCTATTTTAGGCATGAATTGCACTTTTCTTTCAGCTATGATGCTGCATCCAGTCTCGTTAGGCGTGTTGAATTGGTTTATTCGAGCGCGGCGGCGGTCGACGATCGTCGGCCTCGTCCCGGAAGAACTCCCTCGCAGAGATTGATTTTCCGCCTTCTGTTTACTTTGTTTTCTTGAGCCGCTTGTGTGGCTTCTGTTTAAATATTCTATTCCGACAGAGTCTGTCTTCGTTCTGCTACTTCTCAACGTTTTTCTCGAGTTTGCAGTGCACCCTTTCGAGTTTTTATGGCGCTTCACTCGGCAATAATTTATTTTCCTTCTTTCATTTCAACTCCAATGATGAATCTTCAACTCGTTTTGCTGTTCAAAAAGAAATTCCGCAAAAAGTCAAAAATAAAATTTTCTAAAGTCGAAAATTTCGAAATCTCGAAGCAAAAATGGGATTGCGAAACCTTGCCTGAGGTTATTCTGTGGTTTGTTATCTAGCCTTTTATCATTTCCAAACAATTGTTCCTTCCTGCAATAGAGTGAACATAGGAGTTGAAATGAAAATTTAGTTGCATAAGTAGTTTTAAAAGTAACGATTTAAATAAAAGCAAAAATGACAGTGAATTGAATTGAACAAGTAATTAGAGAATGTATAGGTCAAGGTGGACACACTTTATTCCCGTTGAATAAATAAAAAAGCGGCAGAAGTACTTAATTTTAACAAAATGTAGAGTATGTATTTATTTTTAAGAAAACCCGATGCTATGTAAGTAGAGGGAAGTGCACAAGATCTCGTTTTGCTATTCTTGTTATGCTGACTACATTCATTGAAAAACCTCAAGTTGTTTTGAAATTTGTATTTTCTACTTCGTGCTCGAGCACCTATTGTAACAGGTTTTTGTGAAAAGTGACTGCAAAATACCTTTTCTTCGACTGCACCCCGCCAACACGGCACTGTTTACGCTAAATTCAACATTCCCATTCCCTTCTGAAAAGGATTTTTCTTCTCTTCTTTCTTTTCTTCTCTTTCTCTTCTTTCTCTTATCTTCTTGTTGTTCTATACTATTTGAAGACCTACGTCCAAAGAAGGAATGTTTTTGTCGGCACCAGTCTATAAATGTTAGCGCGATTCGATCGATAATTCATGGGAGAGCCGGCCGACCTTTGTTCGTCCATATGCAACGGTCGATTTGTTAGAGGGAAAAACGCCATTTAATTATGTCTCCGTTCACACTGTTGGTGTCATTCGTCGTCTTTTTTATTGTTTATTCCCTTCGCGCTTTGTGCACTTTAAAGAGCTTTTCAAAAAATTGAGGACTTTCGAGATGAGAGGTCGAGCGCCTACTCTCTTGTTTACCATCAATATAACCTGAAAACCTGTAAATATTAGGTTGGTGCAAAAGTTCTCGTACATTTGGTATACAAAACAGTTTATTTTATAACATCTGAACAATAGCAAAGAGTCACTTGAAGTAGGCACCGTTAATATCAATGGTCTTCTCTTCTCTGTAACGTTTTTTGACAGGAGCCGAAAATGGCGGGGAAACCCTTTGCAAATTCAAGAAGTCGCAAATGTCCGAGAACTTTTGCACCAACCCAGTATAACTGGGGGTTAATTCCATTCACATCATACGATTTTGCTTCACAATCTGTCGCTCCAGTTCTTATTATATTACCATTATGATATTTCGTGTTTTAGTTGCAGATTCATCCTTATTGTTAAATGTTGGGTTATGAAGAACTGATATTGTCCATCGAGGACTCTCGAAGTTATCTTTTTGTAAATCAATGTTTCTAGGGGCTTAGCACTGTATATATCAACAGTATGATGAAAACGTCGACTAAATCACTAAGTACCATCGGAAACGGCCGCAAGGGAAAAGAATGAAATGAAAAGCTCTCTTCTTCTCTTTCTCCTTTTCCTGGTTTTTGGTCCCACAGATGACTTGATTTTGGTTGGTGTTTTTGGTTCACGAATTTTCATTACGAATTGCTTTAATTGTTCGACTAACCATTTAAGTTTTTTAGTTTAATGTTCTTTAGTGTTTCCATGATTGTTTGCCCTTCTTGTCGCATGAACTTTTCGTGCGCAGTCAAATACATTGGTAAATATTTCCTTGGACAGGATCAGTTTGTCTTTTTCGAGCGAGGAGATAAATGAACCGCTGTTCTACTTGAGAAACTAAAAAGTTCTAAATCGTAACACCTTGCTGTCATCCGAAGATAGATGTACAGTGTGATATGGACTACTTACGAGGCGATTTATTGTCCAATGTCAATCTCTTGTGGTAGCGCCTATTAATTGAGTGGCGTCAGATTAAAAGATAAAAACAATTTAAATGTACAAAGAAGCCAAAATATGAGCAGGTTGCTCGTTTTTTAAGGTCTTCATTGAAACCAAATTTGGTCTAGCGTGGTAATTCTATATTGACTATGTTGGCTTCCTTTTTTTACTCATGTTGTTACATTTTATAGGCAACTGAGTTGTAGTCGTGTCCTTCTTTACAAAAGCTCTTATGTAATACATAAATAAAGGAGAAATATATCTAATTCTGTGAGCAGATATCTTTTTTCACATCAGGAAGGTAAAAGGTGAAGGTATCAGCGGTGATCACTCCACTAAGCATGCGCCACGCATCCGTCTTCCATCCGGATTTCTAGAGCCATGGTGACTGCGTATTTGGCCTGTACAATGACTTGAGGGGACCAGTCAGTGTTTTACCTTCCCAGACAAGTCTTATACCAGTTTACCCGATCCCGAAGGGATGATAAGCTTTGTTAGCTTGGGCGGGGATCGATCGCAATACTGCTGGTGTCAATAGCGCCTCTTACCACTTCACTACGCGCTCCCTTCTGTAAGCAAACAAAACACGAAAGTACCAATGCTAATTCTAATCAATGTTGGGTCGGCTCCACATCAAGTATATTCGCCTCTTAGCCGCCGAAACATCCCATTTCACCGATTCAAGCCCTTATCTATTGAATTCACATTCTATTCAGAATTCGCTTCCTACACGCTAAGTGCTTCATTGTTGTAAGAGAGATCCAGTGATTTCAAGAGAACAGCATGGGGTGAACTGGTTCATCCAGCTCTACTTCTTTCTGTTTTCCTTTCTTCCAATCATTATTCTTTTTATGTGCGTCCTTCGATTATTATGCCGATTTGCTATGGCGCTGCATTTCTACTGGTGTAAATGAACAATAAATGTTTATTCGCTGGGCTCCAGTTGTTTATGCATGGGTGTAATAATCTGATTCATTAGACACAGATGTGACTAATGAGTCAGATTTCAGTGTTTTCCCTGCATTTCTTATATTCTGTGTCATATGTTGCTCATTTTACCAGTTCTCGGCCCACATTCATTATTGGTAAACCCCGATAAAACCCGAAATATAGCCTGTGAACGGCGCGCACCTTTCTCTACTTATCCTAAACTTCTTACATTAAACGCAATCTCTCATCGACTCTGCCGTCTGGTTCTGGCTGCGCCGCGGTTTCGGAGACCGCGCGTCCGTTCATGAATCTGGGCCCCGGTTTCGGTTAGTTACTTATGAGCCATTTTTGTAGAATGTGTGACGTACGTGCCGCAAAGTCTGGTATCGCGCTCGAGGCTCAGCAGAAGATCCATGGAAAGTACGACGCGGAGCTGGCGACTCAGATTCTCCAATGGGTTCAGGTATGTTTGGCCGGATTAGGCCGAGTGAGATTTTTTATTTTAGTTGTTATCGTTTCAACACTCATAATTCGCTAAAGTTTCTCGCTGGTGTGCTGCTCCTTTTTATGTAATTCTTATGCCTGTCGATTTCACATCAGTGACAAGGTTCAAATATGAAACGACTTAGGACTCGTTCTTTCGTCTCGAGCGCATTTTAAATTGGGGGTAATGGATTCATTAGGAATGTTGCTCTTTTTTGTATTGTATCGATACTGTTGGAGACATTTATTTGAGCTGTTTTTCTTACATTCCGATGCTAGTTTAAAGGTGAACTTAAGACAAAAATCTCATTCGCAGCTCCAGGTGTCCAGCTGTCTGTATATCGACTATACGGTAGAATTAAAATGTCTCTGAAATGTTTGCGGCCGGGCTGGAAGAATGGAACTGATTTGCATACGTTAAGATGCGTTTCACACAAACACGTGCGAAACCACTCTGGGGAACGCGGATTTTTCAGAGTGAGAAAGTGGTATTGATAGCACAAAAGGTGGCCTAAAGCACAGGTTTATACACTCTCATATGTACTTGAAATAATTATGGGTCATCAAACCATGCGAGGTGTTTGTGTGCTCCACTCACCCTCTCTGTCTTAAAGAAATGACGACGGTTGGTAAATAACTGCAATTTTTGGGTTTAGGAATAAATTAAAAAATAAAAATAAAACAAATGAAAAACAACAATAGTAAAATCAAATAAATCATAAAATAATACTAAAATAAATAAAAAATAAAAATAATGAAATGAAATTAATCCGGCATCACTGATTCACCCATTTTCATAGTCTTTTGAAGTGAATCCTTGAAACAAAACTCAATTCTCCTGGTAAGAATGTGTGATCATATGAGTTGTTATTTTTCTTTCAAGTATTTAGCAGATATCTTTTCTTTTTAATTTTCAGTCAGTGACCGGAGAGGACTTCAACACCGATGGCAGCATTGAGAACTTCTGCGCGTTGTTCAAGGATGGAGCTCTGCTGTGCAGGTAAAGATCATATTTTTGGCGTTTCGATCTGTTTTCTACTGTATTCTAGTAAATCATAGTTTCCTCGCCTCCTCTGGCTTTTCCTCCGTAGGGGCTGTACTATCGATTGATTCTTTTCATGTTTCTACAGTAATTAGTGCTCTTTTTTATCAATTTGTTTTGATAAGATGCACTATTTTGCTATAGGCTGGCCAACAGTCTACAGCCGGGTGTCGTCAAGAAGATTAACACATCGGCGATGGCTTTCAAGCAGATGGAAAACATTGCATTCTTCCTCGCCTTCGCTCAGAACCACATCGCTAAGTCGGAACTTTTCCAGGTATGTCTCGAAAGTGTGCCTTTGGCATCAAATTCATGAGTTGTTAGCATTGCGATGCTAGAATCGTTCTTGGTTACTGGTCCTGCAGCGAATGCTATTAGGGATTGAAAGCAGCCCCTTTATTTGTTATTCAGTGTTGTATTTACTACTACATAGCTGCTTGCAGACGGTCGATCTTTACGAAGCCCAAGATCCAAATGCTGTGTTGATCTGCCTGTCCTCACTAGCTCGAAAAAGCGAAAAGTTGTTCGGAAAGCCTGGTCTCGGGCCAAAGGTTGGTGTTCATTTTATTGTATTTATTTGTAATTTCTTCACTTCGAGTACATTTCTTCTAACCTATATTCGATAGGAATACAACATTAATTAAGAATGTTGCACTTAGTGGCAAGAGCCTCTTGTATGATGGGTCTTAAAACATTAAAATTGTTAATAATTTGTTTATTCGATCTCTTTGTTCTTCCAAGGTTTATGCGTGTTTGTAATTCATTGTATTAACTTACGCTACTATTATAGAAAACCTAGATGCTCAAAATTTTAATACATTTGGGCTCCACTTTTAAAAATTCAGAGATATTTGGTTTGAACGATCATTTCTCTAAGCTTGCATTTCACATCACAGTTCAGGATCAAAAGATTAAAAACCGAAAGATATAGTAACTTCGAAATTCTGCCGAAAACCGTCTTTGGATACTGTCGCTTGCGCGCTATTTAGGAATTTTTATATTTTATCTTTTTTGTTAAATTTTTTAAAGGCTTGTGAATAATCAAAGGTGAAGGTAAAGGTGCCGGCATTGATCAGTCTGTGAACGCACCACGCATTCGTGTTCCATTCGAAATCGTAGAATTCGGCCTATACAATGACTTACGGGGTCCAGCCACAATATCAAGTCAGTGTCTTTACCTTCCCAGATAAGTCTGGTACCAATTTATTGACTCCGGAGGGATGGAATTCTTCGATGGCCCGGGCGTGAATCGATCGCTCGACCGTGCCGGGGTCAGTGGCGCCTCTCACCACTGTACCACGCGCGCTCTAGTGACTTGTAGATAATTAGTCTAATTATGTTTCAGGAAGCCGAGGGTGAAAAGAGGGAGTGGACGGAAGAGCAGCTGAAAGCCGGACAGGGTGTGATTGGTCTGCAGATGGGCAGCAACAAGGGAGCCACGGCAAGCGGTATCAACTTTGGCAACACTCGGCACATGTAGTCCTCTCCTATTATCTGAGTACTGCCAACTTGTTTCGCTTGTGACGTTCCATTTTCTGATATTTTCTCATTTTTCATTCCACTTAAAGCACACATTCGCATAGTTATCATTCCTGTTTGATTTTCGCATGTTTTACCCGCCGGTGAAGCGACCAGATTAACCCGTAAGCTGTGGTTATCTGTGCGTCTACGTTTTATGCTTTGTATTTTGAAGATTTCATTTTGTTATGCTCCATCATAAAGCAAATGTACAGAAATCCAACTGTCCACTTTTTTCATCATTTCAATACTTGTCCGACGCAAATATGCCCTGAACAAGTAGTCGTCCAGTTGTCCAGACTAGATTCTCTAGAAGATTACGCGTTTTGGTGCTTTCAATATTTTATCTGTTAGTTGAGGAATCATATTGGCTGGAGAAACTTGGATGTAAGCTGATTTATCCTTTTGGAAGAAGGAGCAAACTTTCTGCAATACAGACAGAATCAATGCATGGGGTATACATGATTCTAGGGGGCATAAAATTGCACCTTCTCCATAACTGATTGACTAGGGAAGCATGCACATTTTGTACAAATTGAGATCGAATGAGAATGCTTCCGATCAGCCACATCCTTCGCTTTCGAGCCAAGTTTGTGCTCGTAAAGGTAAATCGCACGGAGTGAATGGTGATCCATGAGAAAGAGTAAGGAAGGGGATCGACGAGCTTTCATTTTAGCTGCCTTTCGGAATATAGGATCAGACGAAATTCGATCAACAAAAGATCAATGCATGGCGCGATCAGTCCTCAGAAATAGTTGAGAAAGAGATCAATAGAACGATACCGGCGATGATAGCGAGGTAGAAGCAACGGCAATTATGAGCCAGTACCATGCATAAGGTGAAATAATATACAGAAATAATTTACAACGGCATATGTGACGGAGTGAAACTCGTCCTCTGAGGAATTTAGTGAAGTTACATCTCGTCCGATCGACAAGAAGTCTCGGTGTGGCGATTTAGATAGCTGCGTAAGGCGAATCGACGGCCGCATTTCTTGCACGAGTACTTCTTCTCGCCTGAAATTACTAATTTTTGTGAAATTCTAAATTTATTGCCGCTTTTTTCGGGTTACTATTATGTGTACTAGAATATTGCATTGTAATGGTGGTACTAGGTTCATCGCAATGATCGCATCTCAGGCGGGATTCGAACCCGCGTCTCAACCTATCCGGGTTACCTCGAATGCTTTATGAGCTGCTGCTGATTACTGATGTTCCCATAGCGAGCGTGGTACAGTGGTAAGAGGCGCTACTGACACCACCACGGTCGAACGATCGATTCCCGCTCGTGATAATCAAGCCTTCCATCTCTCCGGGGACGGGTAACTTGGTACCAGACTTATCAGGGGAGGTAACGACGCCAACTTTGTATAGCGGCTGGCTCGCATGAGGTGGTATAGGCTAAACAGCATACAACAGGACCTAAATTCATGACGGGTATCGGCACAATATACCCGAGAATAAACCCCGGTCGGCGCGATTGTTCGCATTCATGAACGCGCCGCGGAGTGGAATAGACCCGCGATATCCCCCAAATAAACACCGCGGCGCGTTCATGAATGCGAATAATTGCGCCGACCGGGGTTTATTCTCAGGTATATTGTGCCGATACCCGTCATGAATTCAGGCCCTGGTCTCTACGATTTCTAATGGAACATGAATGCGGCCTTAAAGGAGTGGTTAAGGTCGATAGCTTCACGTTTCTTTTTACCTTTACCTGCTCTAATTCCATTACTCTAAATCTAACCATGTCTAGCGGAGAATTTCAAAGAGTTTTCTGGGTATAAGATAACCCAGTCGATCTTTGATGTTCCATCCCATTGCTCTAGTGGTTATGAGAGACGCTGGCCGAATCACTTGTGACAACATGATGATCGTAATCCTGGCGACGTCGATGTGCGGCAGGGATTTGGGTGGAATGAGGCAACCGGGCTTACGGGACCATGTTGCCGTCAATCATTTCGCCGTGTACATCGCATTTGGTAGAAAGCGCACATGTAGATGAAAAACATTGTTTGGAGATGTCAAGGAATGATATTGTGAATGAAAGGATGATCTATTTGAAAAAAGTCTGCTTTGTTTCCTGCGTTTGACAATAGAGGGTCTTGAAAGCGCGATTTTTTAGCTGTTTTACTAACCATTTGATTACAAAATGATTTCTAAAATACTTATTAAATGAACTCCCAACACTTACCGGTGTGAGTGAGGATATGTGCCCTGAGGTTACTCCGATCGGCAAAGTTCTTCCCACAGTGGGCGCATCCGAACGGGCGTTGACCGGTGTGTGATCGAAGGTGGCCCTTAAGAAAATGACTATAGATAATTATTTTGGAGGCAAATTTTTTTAGCCGCAGAAGAGAGGTATTTAGGAAAAATATTTTTCGATAATTTACCTGTAACAACCACAGCCGTGAGAAGACCTTTCCGCACAGATTGCACTTGTGATTGGCCTTGTGGGTGAGGACATGCATACTGAAAGAAGTAGAGTAAGTTTTAACGATTCAAAAGAAAACTATGCTGAAGTAACTTGACGTTTTGAAAACAACAGAAAAAAAAAACGGGAAATCACGCAAATTTACGTACTCAAACCAACCTAAATAGAGAAATCTGACATATCTATCGAGATTATCAAGCGCTTCTCATTAAAATGGGATCCAATATAATTGTAAGATAGGTGACATTTATTGAAAATCTCCACTATAATTGTAAGACAGATAATCTATTCAGCGCCTTCCAAGTTCTCTCTTCTTAAGCCTCGGCATTGTCGTTCGAATATTCTGTTGTTACTATGCCTTATAAGGTTTTTAGGCCCTGAAGACGACGAACCAGTCGAAACGTCAGGCAGTCAGTAAAGTTTTCCACTTAAAAACGTTGAAAGGCACAGTAACAACAGGATATTTGGTGCGTGCCCTAAGAAGTTTAGATCCACTCAGTTTCTCTCCGAAAACTAAGCTCATCCTCGAAATCAGCTTGGGTAAATCATGGGCCTAGAAGCTGCTGACATTGGAAATTTCTACTGGCTTGATGATGTCATCCCTGACTGTGGACCGAAATTTTCAATATGCAATAGAAACTGCATCCAACCGCTTATGATATCTACAGTATTCCATGTCGGTGAATATGATCTGTATGTCTGTCTGCCATAATTAATGGTTCCTACTTTGGCATTATACTGTTCGTAATACCAACTCATCTACCATTGTTCGTTTCGTTTAACCACGTTCTATTGTTTTATTGCTAGAACGTCTTTATATGTTGTAGAAATGAATAAATATTCAAATTCAACACCTCTTTTTTCAATTGAAATTCGCTGTCTCTCAGAGGCGGGGCCAGCCAATTAGCTGCGATTCGGCGGAGCAGCTGATATTCACACCGGTTGCGCAAGCGTGTTATCCTATTACGTGACCTTCCCACTCCTGTTCCAGGTGCATCTGGACGGAAGTCCTATGAGCCAAAGCCGACCCACGATCTGTAGCGTATGAAGTAAAACGTAAAAAGTAAAGGTAAAGGTATCGGCGTTGATCAGACCGCGCCACTCATTCATCTTCTATTCAGAATCGTAAAGACATAGTAAATGCGAAATATTGGCCTATACAACGACTTATGCAGACTAGACGCTATACCAGTCAGTGTATTTACCATCTCAGACAAGTCTCGTTCCAATTTACCCGACTCCGAGGGGATGGAAAGCTTGGTTAGCCTGGGCGAGAATCGATCGCTCGACCGTGCAGGGTCAGTAGCGCCTCTTACCACTGGACAAAGCGCGCCCACCTGAAGAGAAAAGCAACAAAAAGTCGGCGAGAACTAACCTTAACGCCGGCATACTGACGTAGACCCGGTCGCAGTGAGGGCACTGTTTGGCGTGTTCGCTGTCCAGCGATCGGTGGGTCTGAAATCAGATCAATTTAACGATTTTTTTCATATACTTATCATTTATCACTAGTTACTTGCCAAGTGGAAGAGACATAGACCCCTTTCTCTCGCTTTGATTAGCAGAAGTTTCACTTTTTACTCGAACTTACTAGTGGCACAAGCAGTAAGCAGTAAATAAGCAGTAAGTCTCTCTCTCCACCCCACCCCCATCCCAACCAAAACATTTCCTTTTTGGTTCTTCGTTACCTATCTTAGTAACACTTCGGGTAGATGAGCAACCCAATAGACAGGTAAAAGTGGGTAGTGGTATACCTGTTTATGACGGCTGAGATTACTCGTCGTGGCGTAGGACTTTCCGCATTGATCGCAAACGCATCGCGACGAACTGAATCTTAAATATTTTAATTGACAATAAAAAAGCGATTTCTTATTCGAAACTTATTCATAGACGCAAAAAAATAAATATGGTACACATTAAGCTTGTAGAATGTCCTGATTAGGAAACACTCCCTCATAACCCCTAAAAATCGCCGAGTTCTTAGACACTATTTTAAGTGATAACTTGATTATCAACTAATTTTTCGCATGGACAATTTTTCACTATTCTAACGAGACTTCAGGTCGCTACCTAGATACGGAACAAGGTGTTAATATAATTTCAGTATTTCAAGTAGTAATTCGTCGAACACAAAGAACTCACTTTCGTTCGCGTCTCGTCCTTCCATCGGTGACTTCAAGGGCGTCGAGGGTGTAGGCGGTAACGTCCGATTCCGGAGAATTCGAAGTCTACAACATGAAATCTCAAAAAAAAACGAAGTTGTTCATATTTTGGCAGGAAAATTTAAAGAAGAAAGTGGGCGTGTTATTCTAAATACTGCGGAGGTTTCTGGGAATTTTCAGCATCTTCACCAACTTTACCTAGCTTCATAGGGAGACGTGAATCGCAACAATTTTTCAAAAATAAAGCAATCATGGCGTCGTACCAAAGTCAAGTTGTAAACAAAAAATTACGGAACATCACAGTATACTGTGGAATAAACATGCTCGGCTTCAGCTTACACTATACTATAATATTCAATATGCCAAGATTCAACGACAGTCGGCCATGGAATTACGGGACACTTTCTGTGAACTTTTCTACAAAGCCCATTTTTTAGGCGACAATATTCCTTACCCACTTTGTAAACTTGACCTGATGATTTTTAATAGACGGGGTTTTTAATAGAAGGTGGTGAGAGGATTCTTAGGTTAACCCCTTTTTTTTACCCCTTTTGGTGTTGTTCGTATTCAACGGAATCATTCATGGGCTTTTACGTTTCCAGAGTCGAAGTAAAATGTACAGCGCATGCTCAACCTTCTATAGCTTCATCGGCATTTTCGGGGTCGCGCGTGGTACACTGGTAAGAGGCGCTACTGACACCCGCACGGTCGAGAGATCGATCCTCGCCCGCCCTAACCAACCCTCTATCCCTCCGGGTCGGGTAAATTGGTACCAAACTTGTCTGGGAAGGTGAAAACACTGACTTGGTATAGCGGCTGGCCTCCGCAAGTCATTGTATAGGCCAAATACGCATTCACCATCTCTCTTCGATTCTGAATGGTACGAGTGTGCGTGGGCCGTCACTAGAGGACTGATCAACGCCGACACCTTTACCTTTACCCTTTTACCTTACCTGCATTTCGCTCTATAGCTTCAACCGGGTAAACGTGTTGTGTCTGTGTGTCTTAAAATACGAACGGGGGCCAATGTGCTGTTGGCAGGCAGGTAGTGGTGGGTGAGGGGATATATTAGCTGGTTGCTTCGTGGTCACTGAGGGAATAGGAGACCGATTGCTTCCTCTACCTGCTTCTCGTCGCTTTCCGGTCGCAGCAGGTTGTCGATCGAGAACGAGCACTGCGACGGCCGCTGAAAAACACTGCGACGGCCGCTGAAAAACATCATACAGCGATAAATTCACCCGCACCAAGACTCTAGAGAGTAGCATATTGTGTTTTTTTGCAGAGGAGGAGAAGAAAATACCTGAGAAATGAAATTTCAAAGAAATTGGACCTCCATTAAACGGAAAAAAATGTTAGAACGCAGCAATGAAATTGCAACTCAAATATTATGAATTTTAGAAGTAAGGGAAAGGTCAGTAAGTGATAGTCTGGATAACAGAGCCTCAACAACTGCGAGACTGGCATTCTTGAATTAAGTGAAGAATTCTGAATTCACGTGAAAAAAAATTGAAAAATTAAGTGATTTTTTTTTCGAAAAATTAAGTGAAAATCAAATCAAACTAAAAGAATTTCTAAGTATGCGCTACAATTTCGACGGCTCCAATCACTTTTTTATGGTGGAGAGGATTCAACAAAACAGGGAAAAAGAATAGACTTCCTAATGAATGACAGAATAAAATAAAGAGCCGAAAAACGCTATCTCTCACAGGTTTTGTGATTTTCGCAAAACAAGGTCTCGAGAAACATTTTCCCCAAATTATTTTCAGCATTAAAACACCTAAAACAAAACATAAGCTGTCTTCATATATTAGTAGAGGAAGGGATCACGCTAAAATGGAAAAGGCGGCCAAAGGTTACGCTCGAGGACACAAATCTGACCAAAAGACAACATTCGACCCTCAACATTTATCCTCCTCGGTGGATATCAGTCATACCCAGCTGCTACTCACTCCCAAGACGAAAGAAAAACGATGAATTCTTGTTTTGCATATTAGGAATGTCTCTTTCTCTCTACTTAAGTTACTACCCCGCTGAGCTTTGCTTTTGTTTTGAATTAATTTAATTTTTTCTTTCGATTGAGTTTTACCTGCTCTTTGACTATTTCCCCGCTGAGCTTTGTTCTATGGCTAACAAGGTCTATTTTGTTTTGAATATTATGTTATCGTTTCTGTTATAGTTATTGTTTTTTCTTTCGATTGAGTTTTCCAGAACTGCTCTTTGTACCACATGTAATAGTTGTTAGTCATTAACCATTTCAGATCCTCTCCTTTACAGCACGACTTTGAAAAGGCGTGAGATAAACAAATAAAAATAAATAAATGTTGGCATGGTTCTATGGCTAACAAGGTCTATCCTAATCCCATAGTTTTCAACTTATATTATGTTATCGTTTCTGTTATAGTTATTGTTTATTGTATTTATTATTTCGATCCTATTATATTATTGCTCATTGTGCACTGAATCGACTTTCTTACCACCCTATATTATTGCTCAATATTACAGCGATTGCTCATCAAATGGATTTCTCGACATTCTTGGCACTGTGAGAAATTCCATGAAATCTACTACTCCAAAGGCCCTTATACAGCACGTTACTAATTGAATTTATTTGTTTTTAGCACTAAAAACTAGGCTTTACAGCTGCTCAGCGTTATTGACGTTTGAAAAGTGTTTTCAAATCCTTAACAGCAAGGAGCTTCGAGGAATATTGTTTTCGACCACTCTCTCGACTTTCCTTTGTAACAACTAGAAATCGTCAGGTCATAGAGCAACTCTAGAAAACTTGCTGACGGTTTTAGCTCAAAAGGGTCGATTGGAGGGACAGACAGACAAAAAAGAAAAAGAAAGGAGGCAGAGGGTTGACAGGAGTGACAAGGGAACTTAAGCTAAGTAGGTGCAATTATGTACCTGGATAATTCGAGTCTTACCTGATGATCATCGCTGATTTCCAGCTTCACCTTTTCCGATCGAGGCATAGAGCTTAGAAGATGTTGTAGTTGAGCGTTCATCAACACGTTGAAGAATTGAGCATCAAAGGATGCGCCTAAAGTGGTGCTATCTTACCCTCTATCTTTATCTTAACCTAGGAGTATTTTTATAAAATCTGCTGAAAACTAACCGACGGTTTGTTGAGGCGGTGAGAACGAGACCGGCGGGGCCATGTTGGATAGCATCTGCGATCCGAGAAGATCTTGCAAGGAGAACATGTTGCTGAACACTGCCTGCACAGCTACAGCAGCTTTTGGCAACATCTTGCGGAAGGGGTGTGGCCGCGGCCACGATTGGCGGAAGTCGTACGGTGGGCGTGGCCGGATGCTTCGTCCTTCCGGTTACCGTCACCCTGCAGCCCATCAAGCCATAGGTCCGTTGGGGTTTTCGGGAGATTTCGAGAGATTTGACGGGCGTCGTCAAGAATCCGCGAAGGCGGAGGAGGCGTCGTTGAGCCAGATTCGGCTCCGAGAGCGCTCCGGGCAAATTATAGAAGAGCGGCATTGTGGTGGAGTTGTGATGAGTGCAACACTGGCGCCTCAAGTGGATGTGCTTCATTCACGAAACAGCCACTACTTGAGCACCAAATCGCAACGACAGACCTTCGCTACGGCGCCGAGCTTTAAGGGCTGGCACCCATCGGAGTTTCATTCCCGGGCACAACCCATGGAGACCATAGGTCTGGGGTAAAAACGTAACATGTGATTGAATTATGAAAACTAGCTCTTCCCTCCGAACCTTTGGTAAATCTCTGATGTACATATGATGAAACCAAAGGATAAAGGACCATTACACTTGAGGAATTTGCCGACAACCGGCTGTCATCACCTGAGGGGGCGATCAACAAGTTTTCGCCCGATGGCAGAATACCGTTTCAAGACTGATATTGCTCGACAATAATATCTGTTTGTATGTGACCCTTTCGGTCTACACAATCACTTTCGCAGACCAGCCTCCTGTCCAAGTAGGTGTGTTTACCATCCTAAACGAGTTTGGTACCAATTTACCAGTCCATGGAAGTCTTGGCTAGCCTAATCGAGGGCTTTAATTACTTATTTGTAAACTTCCAACCACTTCTTGTGCTTTTCAAAATCTTTCTCAACAAAATTCAGAGCCCGCGTGGTACAGTGGTAAGAAGCGCTGCTGTCACCCGCACGGTCGAGCGATCGATCCCGGCCCGGACTAACCAAGTCTACCATCTATCCGGGGTCGGGTAAATTGGTTCTAAACTTGTCTGGGAAGGTGAAGACACTGACCTGGCCCCCGCAGTTCATTATATAGGCCGGCACCTTTACCTTTTACCTTTATTTGTGAGCTTCTAATTCGCTAAAGTTCAGTCATTTAATCCATTTTTAGTGTTCTACTTTGGAACAGGTTAGCCCGCAAAGGACCTAACTTGGTAACTTTTACAAGAAGGATCAATGCCGTGACCGGCTTACATCGCATCATTTTCAAGAAATCTCTTGCTTGCCTCCAAATCGCTCTTGTAATCCATCCGACAATACGGTGATGGTGTTGCTTGCGATGAGGGCCCGATGGATCTGCAGCAGGTGCCTGTAAGATGGTCTTAAAGACCACTTGATTGCGCAACGCCCCCACTGCATTGCTCCCTCGATGTTGATTGGGCGATGAAATTCTTAGGTTTTACTGGGTCTCGTCCCTTATTATGTCTTAATTGCTCTAGTTCTTGGTGGTGGTCCATATTGAGGGCTTCAGATTCGTTACCACTACAGTTTAATGGATACCGAACCAGATGAGACGATAGTTTAATGAATACCGAACCAGATGAGACGAAGATGGGTAGAAGGATTTCCAAAGGTTAAAAGGTAAAGGTAAAGCGTCGGCGTTGATCAGTCCCACCACATTCTGTGTTCCATTCAGAATCGTAGAGGCCTATAGAATGCATATTTGGCCTATACAATGACTTGCGTGGCCAGCCGCTATACCAAGCCAGTGTCTTCACCTTCCCAGACCCAGCTCGGTTGACCCTGACGGGGATCGATCGCTCGACCGTGCGGATGTCAGTAGCGCCTCTCACCACTGTACAACAAGTTTCTTTAATGTACTGGTAAATATGGATAAAATCAGCATGTGGAGGTCGGTCAATTCTTATCACTAGGACAGAAGTGAGTAGGTGGGAAACTACTATCCAGGGAAGTATGGTAAGAGCCCACTCGGCACATTTAATTCCAAAGGTTTCCTACAGCTTGAGCTCCTACAATGTCCCTGTGAACTAGCTGGGTAGATTCATACCCAATTGGCTACCGTATCCACGCAACTGAGCGGTGTCCGCACGCCGGAAGCGCGTCATCTGGTTGCTGACCCCCGCCGACCCCTGTTGCGTAATGCGCGCCAACAAAAGACATCAACACCTGTTCTCAAGAAACAAGGCATTAACAGCGAAGGATAGGCGAACTGCAGCTCAGCCAGTTGATTGCCTGATACCGTAGCCACTTGACGCTCGGTTACTGTAGCTACTTCGACCACAGCCTCTAGAAAAGAGAAGGCCATGAAGAGTCAACCAATATGCCCCTACACAGCCATGGAGATTGCGGGAGATCAAAGGGGAAATGTAAGACATCCATTCCGGACAATTTAGGTCTGATTTTAAAGTTTTACGGAGCGTTTGATGAATCTTTCGCTCTGTTTTTTTTTTTTTGCCTCCGGCAATCAGCAACTCGAAAAGCGACATTCATTTTTCCAGTGTCGTAAAAAATCGTAAAAAAAAGGTTGCAAAAAATGAGAAGGAAGATATAGATGATCTGCTACTGTTCAGACGGCCAGTCTTCACGGGCCTTCGGGAAGCGATCATTCTATGGTTTTTGCCTACATTCGTCTTCAAAACCCGATAGAATGATATCAAACTTAACAATGTAGAATTACAACAATATTTTACTTAAATTTGTCCGCATTTCTATAGGTATGGCTGATCTTTGTAGGACTCACCTTTCCATGGTATAGACCTCTACGATTGAATTAGCCTACAAAAAAAAACCACCTTTCACACATAATTTTTGAAAGTGAAAACTCTTTTTCAACTTGGACCTCTTGCTGTGGCCTTTTTATGGTGATATTTCAAAAAATGGCTGCTATTGACACAAAGTCCGCTCGGTGGTATCCTCCCAGCCGTCCCGCCATGACTAATGTGTAATTTCCACCGATCATCGTTACATAACAGGTCAGTGTGGACACCTGGCTGTTGCCGCCGAGGTGTCCCATGGTGAGCAATAATCGCTTAGCTCATTAGCGACCAAATGAAAAAATAGGTGAAAAAGGGCATATTTAAAAATATGATTCAAAAGAGGACGCGCGTGGCACGGTGGTAAGAGGGGCTACTGACAAAAACGCGATCGAGCGAACGATCTCCGCCCCGCTAACCAAGCCTTTCATCCCTCCTGGGTGGGTAAATTGGTACCAGACTTGTCTGGAGAGGTAAAGACACCGTCTTGGTAGAGCGGCTGGCCGCTGCAAGTATAGGCCAAATACGCATTCCACTATTATTCTGGGCCCAGATTCATGAACGAACGAACGGTCTCCGAAACCGCGGTGGAGCCAGGACCAGACGGTAGCGTCGATGAGAGATTGCGTTTAACATAGGAAGTTTAGGATAAGTAGACAAAGGTGGGCACCGTTCGGGCTATATCTGGGGGTTAATCGGGGGTTTACCAATGATGAATCCGGGCCCTGAATGGAACACGAATGCGGCTTAGTAGACTAATCAACTTCGACACCTTTACCTCTACTTTACCTTACTTTATTGAGACGTGAACGCTTACATTCAGGTGAAAAATATAACGAAACGGTGAATCTTGAACTGAACAGGAACACGACTACAAACACAACCTTTTACCTTTTGCTACTCCTTACTCACATGGCAGCTAGAAACACAGGGATGAAGCCCGCCCCAAGGAATTGGGTAAGAATTGCCCAATTCCTTGGGGCGACCTGTCCGGGTATCAGCATCATCTCTGAAACTCATATCATGTAAGCTCATCAGTGAAAGTGTCGCACGACGAACTCATCCTCATCTCAGCCACCGACACCCACCACATATGGCTGGCTGTCAGATGCTATCGTCGGCGCGATGAACCGGGGGTCGGCCGGGGATCGGCGTCGGCGGCCAGCGACACCCCGGGGATACCGCCTTTTGATGACATAATCTATTCAGAAGCACATCAAAGCCACCACCTCGACATCAGTTTCCGTTCATCCCGATGCGCCTTAATCGATCACACACACACTGTTTGAAATGCGACGGGAACAATCGGGAGGCCACGGGAAATTGGGCGACCCAGCGAGATTTCTGCCGCGACTTTGCTCATCATATCGCCCAATTTTTGTGCTTATTTATTTATTTATTTAATGGACGCACACTAACGCATGCGTGTAGAACAAGGGATGCCCTTTTAACAGGCAGAAGATAGCTAAAAGGTCACAATACAGTTGGAAATAGTGAACGAAAAATACAAAAAGAAAGGAGATTTTGAAAGAGGAGTACACTGAGAAGACGTATGTAAAATGCTAAACAAACGAGCGTTATGCCTCAACATGCTACAATTGGTGCTATTCTACCGCAGTACTGAACACATCACGGGAAACCAGATTTTTGAATGACCTGAGATTTAATTGCAACCCACCTTTAATCAAGAATGGAGAGATAAGGCGAGTAATCCGTTGCGAAAAAAAAACGTGACCGAAGCCTAGTATTTACCAGCGAGCACTTAAGCTTACTATTTAATTCGTCGCAAAACGCGGTTGTAAGACGTGAGATGAAAAATCAAAACCAGACGGTATTTGGGTTGGGGTGCGTCTAGTAGAATTATTATTGGAAGTACTCTTTCACCTGTAGGGCAGCTTCTAGCTTATTGAAATTGAATGTGGATATTTCTGCCTTCTTATGTTCTCTTTATGGTTTCGAGCGCATAGCCAAATATCGATTGCTTGAGCATTAGAATCTTTTCGTTTCGCTGTTTCTGACTATGTTCTTGTTGTTTTGATAGTATCAAACGTGTGTCTTAAACCAACGTAATAAATAATAAGAATAATAATAACACTACATTGATATGATGGTGATATCAAGCGCCCCAAGAGACTAGAGAGTCACATCGAAATTAATAAGTAAAAAAAGAAAGAAATAGGCAACAAATATGTGGGCCATCTTGCGTGCTTCCTTGTTTCATAGCACTCATTGTTGATGCAGTAGTGATGATACGGTAGAACGAAGAGCATTCAAGCTGTAACTGCCATAAACGTCGCCAATCAAAAGAGCAAAATTACCGATTAATTGATGGCTTTCTGTCGACGGAAATTTCGCCTCATGTAATGCTTGCGCAACGCAACTGGCACGTTGCCATCTGTTTCGTGAAAAATTGGCTGTCCGGTCGGTGCCTGTAGACCGATCGCGACCGATAGGAGAATAGAAGCAAATGGATTGATGATGGCGTATTCATTTCAATTATTAGAATACATTTTGTTTTCGAAGCTTTAATTTGAAACAAAAACTACACAAAAACTAAATAGGAAGGGGGGACGTCTTGGGAAGCGCAGAGTGACCTGACAATGTCCAAACACAACTGCTATCGGGTAGTTGTAAATTTTCAATATGTAGATTTTCGTTCTGCTGCTTACTTGCTTCTTATTTACAAGCTATTTTTAAAGCATCATTTCGTTCTAGAAATTTTCTTGTTGCTCAGATTGCAAAACAAACGAAGAATTGCTAAAAACTCATAATTTCATTGAGAGAGATGAAGTAAGACGGTACTTCTTAAGCTTTCTTGAAGGATTATTGAACAAATTCAAATGTAAACAATGGATGATTTCGAAACAACTGCTTGTACATGAAATCATGGCAAAATGATAACGGAATAGATTTTATTGATCGAATTCAAATGCAAACCATAATAATTCAAAACTTCTTGTTCTCCCTCCTACAGATACCTGATCAACAAAATTTTTAGGTGTTTCCTCCTTTACATGAACGTCTATCAAAAAATCGCCGTGGAAATTCACCGCTAACTCCATGAGAAGTACTATTTTTTCAGAAAATAACGAAAGCACTTCGATAACAAAGGAAACCCGGAAAATTGGCGAAAAACGGACCCCTAACCAACGGACATTTATTGAACGATGTGTGGGTAACCTATCGACGCTAGCTTGTTTTCGAAGTCAGTATACCCACGAGTAGTAAATAGTTATCACTTTGGGGCGAAAAACTAACACAGCTGCGTCGTCGAGTTGAGACGCAACAAGACTAATTAATTAGGTTGCTTGCAGCCCGGAAGTTTACAACGTCGTAACAAAATAACCTTCCTGGCTTACACTTCTAACAAAAACTCCTTTTTCTCTGGGTAAAAAGCAGCCCACAACCAAAGATTGCAGCCAAACTGAGGTGCAACTTCAGAATAACACAATAATTTAATTACGACATCAAACACATAGAACTCAAGTTCATTGAGACTTCACATGGACCGCACATCAAGGTCTAAGCCCACATCGAAAACACTTTAACAATTTATAGCTTAGCTTCTCGTATAACTTCACCCTACTCAACAGTTCATGAGGATCGTGGAACGCCGCAAATGAATATATTAGCAAAACAAATAGATGACACAAAATTGGAAGTTGAACAGTACAATTTTATTGAAAAACATCGAAAACCGAAAAAAGTGCAAATACTTTGAGTATCTTGAATTCGTAGCCGGTTATCAAGGGACACCATTGTAAATGAAGTTGAACCTGAAAATCGAAACGTAGACAGACTTTTTGTTTTGAAATCTGTCGAATTGAAATGGCTTAAGCCTAATCACAAAAAAAGAGAAATATACAAAATTAGGTTTCAAATATCGAGTAGAAAGACAAGAATGAAAACTCTTACCTGCTCAAAGCCATCGGCAAACTAGCAATCAGAGGTCCGTAAGCGGCAGCATTATCATACAGTTCGAAGAGTGGTGCGGCGACCAGCTTGTAATTCTTCGGAACAGCAAACATTGCTAAAGGGGGAATTTGTGAAAAAAAAAAAGGAATGAATAGCTCTCAAAACATCTGATAATCGTGCAAAAAAAAATACCTTTTTCAGGCATCTGAACGAGAAGTAGCTTCGTGTGCTCCTTTGGTCTTGTCACATGAGCAGGAATGTACGGGTACTAAACAGATTAATTTTATCACTGATAAACAACATTCCGTGACTAATCGAATTCCAGAGAACGAACACTGGCGTTACGAAAAAAAAAACGACCTGATTAAAAGTACTAAAGTCTCATAGATAAGGCCGCCTTGCGCGAACAGCAGCGCGGCGTATCGATCGGTCGCCTTCCGTAGTAGAGCGCTACACATTAACTTTTTTGCTTTTTATTTTATTTTATTTTATTTTATTTATTTTTTTGATCCGAATTCGCCCCAAAAGGGGCGTTCTCGTAGGTGCTGATTACGAATAAAACGACTGGTTGTAATTTCTCAGGCCCTCCATGAACTCGACAGCACAAAACAAAACTAAAAAGAACCAGTGACTTATATATCAACATGTAAAACTATCTTTCCAACAAATATAACAAAACCGCACTTTCCTAACAAAACCTACTTTGTAAATGTTCAAAGTATGCGAATTCTGAGCTGTGGGAGAACACTGTTTGCACCTAGTAAAATTGGCCGATAAACAGTATGATACGAACTCCCAAAACCAACTTCCTACTAAAGAGGTCAGTTGGAGGGTAGCTTAATACCACCCTTCCACTCGCAAAAGCTCTAGTAAAGCTCGAAAACTTAAGATAGAAACGCTCCCAAAACAGAACATAATTATGATACTTTTAGGAAAATCTCACCCGAGGGGGATCGAAGTTCGGTCGCCACCAGTTTCCAACCTCGTCCTAAACGTATGTCATTGATTTTTAAGGAAAACAATAAAAAAACATAAGGACTGTAAAAAGTAACTAAGCAAAGTGATGGACTGCACCTCAATCTTCCAGTCATTCTTGACTCCATCAGTTCTTCCGAGAGTGAGATCAAGAAGACGTTTCATTCCCTCTGTCTCTTCCTCTCCAACTTCAAGTTCACCGCCTGGCCTGAAAGTTTGTGGTTCAAAATTCGAACAAGAGTATTTACACTTGAAAGAAGGTGAACAAATGTTGCAAAACTGACAGCTTAAAGAAGGTTGAGCCAATCTGCAGCAAAAGGATATGGGGAAGAGAATGCTCGTGAACGATCAACACCGCATCCACAGAGCGTCTCATTCCAACCTGAACACAACAAACGATGAAAAAGACGAATAAAATGTTGCATTTCAAATAAAGAATGTAGAAAATTTGTATGCAGAAATCCTACCCCTCTGATAAGTTTTGCAAAGAAAAAACATCCAGTTGAACTCCAATCTATGGCCTACTGAACAGCTCCAAGAGTAAAGATGATAAATTACTTGAATTATTGTTTTGAATTATTTAAATTACACTGTTGACAGGTGCAAATTCGAAAGAGTCAAGTACACGTACATATCGATTCTTTTCATTTTTTTGTAGTGTGACTTCAATCACGTCGTTCTCGCGAAAACAAAGCACTTGGTGTTGTTCTATCCACTTTTCCTCTCACTCCGCTAAGTATGACACTCGCGCTTGTGCCTATGTCCATCGTCGACTATCCTCGAGCTATGTTTTCCATTTCTATATGGTAGTGGAATTACTATGCAAATCTGTTGGAACGGTTTCAGGTTCCTAGTTAATGATATATCTCTTAGAACCTTCACCGGAAACCTTTCCTGTATCTTTGTAGAGGACACTTTCATCGGCGTAAGATTAACACTACTGTGGTTCAAATGCCTACGCTACAGCATAGTTTAGTGTAACAACGTATTCGATTTCGAGGGAATACTGGGCATGTTTTTTCATCTTAATAAATAAATTTATATTCATGAACAAGCCATGCAACGGTGTTATGATGAATAAAATGACAGACAACAAATCTTTTTGATGAATCTGATATCACTATCAGCACTAACACTCATTACAGCGGACAAATAAGCACGTAGAAAATCACCTTCTCATATTCCTCCCTCATCCTTTGGAAACGGGCCTGGACGGAGTGATCTCTTTCAGATTGTGCATCCTTCGTACCGAATGTATAGTTTGAAAGTGGAAATCTGGAATTGCTACGCGTTGGACATCTATCAGTTATTAGAATGGGCATAGATGAGAATAGGTCAGAAAGGCAAGAACACCGTAAATTTCCAGTGGAATTGAATAAACACGTTCGTCGTTCCGGTGCAACAAACTTGGAGTCACTGAATAAAGGTTTAAAAGTGTACCCCCGTAATGTATATTAATTTTGATATTTCGCGGACGTTATTAGTGCAGCATTGTACTGTGTTCTCCAGCTGATCATAGATAACAACAGTTGGATAAAAAAATCAGTAACACCCTTGGTGATATCACCTTGAATGTTATCTTGAGCAGTTTGCTTCATTCATGGACTGACCGACGGCTGGAGGTGGTGTAACTACTCACCACCGCACCGCTCCTTCCAGGTAGTGCAATAATTTTTTAGAATTAATAGATTTTATCGCTTCCGTTGGCCATTCATACTGAACCTTGAAGTTGAGTGCGAAGACAGAAAAGGGAGGAAAATTTGCATGGGGATATTAGGAAGATGGGTCGTCCTATGTACCGAAGGAAATGACTCAATAAAAATAAAAGTAATAAATAAAGTAAATAAAACTTACAAGTTGACCGAGCGGTGGAGCGGGATAGTGGTGTGAGGATTCGCGGATTGTGTTGGTATAGAACTTCTGAGTGCGGTACCACCGGGGGTTGGCCAACCATCAATTAACGTCGCCATCGTAGTCCTGAAAAAAAATTGAAATTAGTACCACCCTACTAAATAACTACTTCAGTGCGTCGTCACTGTGCGACAAGCAGCGAATGAGAAAACAATCCAAGTGGAAGGGAAATATATTCCACAACGTTTTTATCCCGATCAGTTAGATCAGTTACGGGGTGCGTCTTTCATGATAGTCGCTCCGTCTTCTTTCTCCTTGGTGCTGCTCCCGCATTTGTTAAGGTGCCACACTGCCATCTCATCTCAGTCTTGAGCTCCTTGTGAGGTGACCATATAGCCCCCAAACGCAGGTTCTTGAGCGCCACTTCTTTCCGTGCGACCATTGATCCGTCTTGTGATTGTGACAGTTTCCTCCATCAGCCGACCTGCCACAGGGGCCTGACGCTGGTGCCGACACCCTTTTCAGCTACTTCTAAGCTAGGCAAGGGTTTCTGCCCGGGACGGAATTGAACGCTGATCATCGAGGTCTTGAGCCTAAGCTCTTAGCCTCTCGGTCATCCAGCCCCAAGTGGAAGAGAAATATATTCTACTTTAACTGGCTCAGAATGCTCTAACGAGGGGGAATGGCACGAACCTACTTTCCCAACACGGCTGAGGTTGATATACGTCAAAATTAAGACTGTGGTTTGGGGTGTGCAGTCAGCAGAAGATTAAACGTGAGAATGAACTCCAGAAAGAGCTTGGGAAGATCACTCTTCCGTAATCCGAAAGAAATGGGGTTGAGACTATTACTCTCCTGAAATATTAGAGAAAAAATTGGGAGGGAAATGAAGAGAACCACCTTCATGAGTCCCATGGCACGGTGACTGAAAGGTTTCCTATTGCGTAAAAGTTCATAAGACCGACCTATTAACGTCGTTTTTTGCTTTGTTATCGTGGCTGTGGTTGCCCTCACAAAAATAAAAACTACACAATACGAAGCCAGGCTACAACTAAAAGTTTTCTCTTGCGTTCGCGAGATTAGAGACGTGAAAAAGACGAGAACGAGAATTTTGCAATTAATAAGTATTAATAGAATGACAACTTGATCGTAAACTTTAGAAAGTTTCGAGACGACAGCAATAAACGGCGTGCGCTTTCGTTCAAAGAATGCGGGACGGCTTGAAGGCAGACACTTTAGACACCATGTCCGCACAAGAGAGCGCAGAGTAGCAACAAAACGCTAGACGCAGAGGATTGCGATTGGAGCGCGATATTCTCTCCACGAGTTTTTGAAGGAGGGCTGATGTCTCGTGCGGTGTCCTTTGCGTGTACCAATTGAGTCGGGGGCTTGTAGTTAATTCTGCTGACTTTTTACCCTATTTGTCTTGCTTGCTAGTGGACAATGGGCCTTAAGGACGTTGAGGGAGGGTGTTACACTCGGTAGAAGCTCGGTGGTTTACAACCGCTTGAAGCATTTTCTGATAACAAGGATCGTCGCGACGAAGCGAGGCCAATTTCAGTTGAACTTCGGAAGAAACTTGTTGAGACTATGGCGTTGGTGATTAGTTTTGCTGATTTTGCCGCCATAGGGTGTCCTTTCCGTGTTAAGCTCTAGTTCTTGGATCTTGCTCCTCAATCCCTTCCCCTTCGGGTTCTACCAAGTGTTGCCGTTGTACTGAAAGTGGTATTTATCGAAGATGGTGTGCTTGCATCTCGTGGTCATTTGGTGCATTTCATGTTAGTGACGCTTTTTTTAGCAGGGCTAGTTTTTTCGTTTTCAGGGACAAAGTGGTGCATCGGAGCTGATTGTTCACTAACACTGACGTCGTAGAACTTCTACGACCATGTCGAGCATCTCCTCGACCACTGACACCGTAAAGGTGGAGGAGAAGCGACGAGTGAGTGATTCTTCCATCGCCTGTTTTCCCTACTTCATTTTCTTTCTTTGCCACATGAAGTCTCTTGATTGAAATTTGTGGCTACAACTTATGGCCATTTGCTTTAGCACATTGGAAGGCTGTGATATGATACGTTAGATAGGCAACGGTTAGGAGCAAAGGAGTATTATTGGGGCTCGTCCAAGGAAGTGTGGAAACGGTCATCTAGGCTCTTTTGATCCACACTTCCTTGAACGAGCAGCCATTACAAAGCGAGGTACAGATCCATCCCTGGATCTCATCAGCTGGAGGTGATGGCTTTGTGGGAGGTAAAACGCAAATAATTTGAGTCCGATATAAAATCCACTAAATATTTACCGGTTGAACAAGTAACTAACAACGAAATCACAGCTATTCACCTCGCTCAGAAAATTTGGGTAAATGAACCAAAGATCGAGCCCTTTATCCCGTATCTGGTTGGAAAATGAAGTTGGCTCTCGCGTGCTGTGTTGAAAATGCTTCTCATATAATTTAGCTGTTTAAGCTTTTTAAATCCCCTCATTTTGAATCAAAAACAAATCATCAGGTAAATGTTCGTTGGGTTCTTGCAAATTCTTTTAGCGCGAATCAAGTTGTTTTGCTTTCAGCAAACTTCCACTTGGGAAAAATTACACGCTTTTCGTAGTAAATTCGATTTCGATGTGGTTCCTGCGCAGAACGGCTCCCTAGTTGGTTTACTTCTGATTGTGAATTTTTTAGTCAGATAAATCCATCTGAAACACAAATAAGTAAAACTAATCCTCGTCGCTCTCTCACAATCGCCATAGCTAATGACCCTGGGATTTCATGGTAAATATGAATTGTTTCTATTTTGTGGTTATCAGTGTGCAAAGTGATCGAGTGGAAATCTCATAGCGTAGTAGAAACAAACGAATGCTCTATCAGCCCTCTTTAACGTTTTTTGGGCGTTTTAAATTCAGAAGTAGTCGACTAGTATATTGATGAGCCCTATCTGCTCAAAATTTCTAGAACCTTCATTTTTCAGGCGCGACCCGGTATCCTATCTTCGTTACTGGGTGGTGCTGTTGCTGGCGCAGTAGCAAAAACAACGATCGCTCCACTTGACCGAACAAAGATCTATTTCCAAGGTATGTTACATTAATCTTCATAATATGTTTAGGGTTATCCCTTATGCCGCTATACAGTTCGCTGCTCATATGAAAATTATATGATGTTTTAATGTATTCAATTTCAGTGTCAACCACCCGAGGTTACTCGTTTAAATCCGCTTTGAAATTCGCTATTCTAACATATCGCGAGCATGGCTTTTTCGCACTGTTTCGTGGCAACTCAGCCACCATGGTCAGGGTTATGCCTTATGCCGCTATACAATTCGCTGCCTTCGAACAATATCGTGCGTTGCTACGGGTCGATGTGAACGGGTGCGTTTTTATTTATGCTGTGGAAAGTCCATCTGAAATACAAGTAAATAAAATTAATTCTCGTCGCTCTTCTCCAACCGCCTCGTAGCTAATGCCCGTGGATTTAATGGTAAATGGGAGTTGTTTTTGTTGTAATGGAAAAGTTTTTGAGTGAATAATAGCTGCTCGATTGCCGGACTTCTGACAGTTTCCCCTTCGATGCAGTTTGGTTTCTCAGAAGAAACGCGGTAAAAGTTAGTAAATGCTCCTTGGTAGCGAAAATTTTAGATTTCTACCACCTTTTGTGTACATTGCTGTATAGCTAGGCGTAATGGCTCTCTTACCCCATTTTGAGCTCTTTTCTTAGCTTTCTAAATGTGTACATTTGAAGTATTGTGAGGATCAACTTATGTTATGCCATTTTTTATCTTTTCTTTTTCAGGTAGCATGTGTCAAACGAGTTTTTATAAACTTAAGAAAAAATTGAAAAGTGATTTTTCAGTGCTAGAACTCCTGGCCGACGCTGTATTGTCGGTTCGATGGCAGGCGCAACGGCAACCATTCTGACATATCCTTTAGACACTGCAAAGGCCAGATTATCGATCTCGACGAAGAAGGAATACGCTACTTTATTATCGGTAATCAATATTTACGATTAATATTATTCGAATGGTTTTATGCTACTCAAAGAGTTTAATAAAGAAATAGTAAAAATGAAATCAAGAGCTGAACAATTTGAGTGGGTTCCTTAACCTACGCATGTTTGGTTCAGGTCTTTGTCAAAACGATGAAGGAGGGAGGTGTTCTGGCGCTGTACAGAGGATTATGGCCAACACTTTTAGGTGCGTCTTTTTAGTTTTCAGTCTAGCTTCTTGACCTAAGTTTTTAGAAATTTCTAGAATCTCGTTTTTGGGAAATCACACTTCGAAGCAGTCACACGATCAAAGATTGATTTGTTAGCATTGTTTCCAGGTGTCACTCCATACGCCGGTGCGTCTTTCTTCACCTATGAAACTTTGAAAATCAAATTCCATGTGAGGGATTGTGTTCTCATTTCTTGCGGTTTGCCTTAGCCATGATACGTTTCCAATCGGGCTTTTTTTTCAGTAATTTTTCTACTGAAATTTTAGGAGAGAACAGGGCAAGACGCTACTTCTCCGTGGCGGATGTTGTTCGGTGCCTTTGCGGGTTTGATCGGGCAGTCGTCTTCCTATCCGCTAGATATAGTCAGGAGAAGAATGCAAACTGGTTCTATCAACTCCAAAGACGGAGTAATTCGTTCACTCGTTACAATTTACAAAAATGGTAACATTTGTTTCAGAATTCGGTGTCTTTTTTGATGAATAGCAATTTATTATTTGCTCTTTCAGAGGGTTTGAAACGTGGATTGTACAAAGGTCTCAGTATGAACTGGGTAAAAGGACCAATAGCCGTTGGAGTGTCTTTTACCACTTACGAATACCTCAGGCAGTATTTTCTTTAGTGATGATGTTACATATACATTTTTACTAGGTTTAATGTTAGACGTTACGTATATGCATATTCTTTCTACGTTGCTCAATTTGCTTCCAATTTTCTCTTAATATCAGTTGCTTTTTAATCACCAGTGAAAGCCTTCAGCTCGAATTCCGCCACATCATATGTCGATTTATCAGGTGATACACGCACTACCTTCAGCTGTTTTTATATGCCTTATAGAAAATGACCGTGTTCTATGTACTAACTAGAACTTGTCTAGGCGACTTGACATTGCCAGTCCATTTCTTCAGTGCTTTCATGGCGTACTACTGTTGCTAGATGTTTTCGCATAGTTCTAGTCTTGTATAAGAATTGTTCATTAGTCGTAGTTCATTTGTAGAGTTTGTAGGTTTGTGTTGGCTAGAACTTCGTTACATTGTAAATATTGCGATAGTTTTACGCACATACTAGAGTTCTATTTGCCGTTTTTCAGGGCTGATTAGTCGTTTATACAATCAAACATAGAGAGTAGTCTATTCTGCCAATGTAAATACTATTTCCAGGAGTGATAAACATTGAGATCTTTGCGTGTTTTTCTCTTCGAGTATTGGTAATTTATACCTCTTACGTATTGGTTTGTAACTGCTTATTTTTTTCTTCTTGCAGCATTGTGGTGGGGAATGAGCCTGAAGTAGCTTTTTTATTCATTTGGGTGTTCAGATTGTTAGATAAGTTTTTCATTGAAACACTTACCATTCCGTTGCCTTCAAATTACCGCAGGTTTTGAGTTCTTCTGGTACTTTTGGATTTTTATCAAAAATGATGTGGATGGTGCTTTCAATTAGCTTCTACACGTGATTTCATTAAATGTCACCACTAAAAATAACAGAAATGGCCAAATTCCGATATGTTTCTGTAAAAACCGCGCCTAACATACTCAAAGATCAGGTCCATCGTACAATTGTCACTGCCGATTTGAAGAAGACGCAACTCTATTTACATTTTTAAAACATGCCTTTGCATTGATTTTTGATGGTGTCGCTGTCAGTGTCTCTGTGGCTCTCTTTTTACCTTAGTCTATCGTTGTCGGGAGATTTCGGATGCTCACAGGAAAATTCTCGAAGTGACTCGATCAATTAACGTGACAGGACATCTGCGACCTTTAACTGCTTTACCATTTCCTTTCAGCATGGGAAGTCTGTTTCGGACCCTGAGAGCAGATTTTGAATATTCTACCATCTTGGCAGAAATTTGTGTTCTGCTGAGTGGTATCTTTCTTCTTCTTGAACTTTTAGTGGTAGGATTAACCTGCCGGATTAATTCTTTGTTCGTTGGCAAACCTGCTCAGGGACTTGTACATTATTGCCAAAGAAAATATGCTTTTTCGCCGACGCAGAGTGTATTGGCTTTCGACGGGGAACCTTTACTGTTCTGAACCTTTAGTGCAGAGACTTTTACACTTGTGTAGTTGTGTTATTTAACTGAAACAAAACTTCTGTACTTGTGATCCATTTTTCTTGCAGGATTTCAGTTATGAGTGCTTAGACTACGTAGATCAATCATGGGAAAATCGCATACAGGTTAGTTTCTGTTGTTATTTTCACTTTAATGAATGAAGTGATTACTATCGTACTGTCGCTAAATGTCAAGATATTAAAAATCATTTCAACGACCAAAAAGTGTAAAAAAAGTTTGAAACGGACTGAATTTGATTTTCACTTTTTCAGAGATTCAAAAAGGAGATGTGGTGTGGGCTCCGTATCGTAGAGACCCTCTCTGGCCTGCGCTGGTAAGTAGTTTACTTCATATTCCGTTTTACTGTTGCATTTTTATGCTTTTTTAATGTACAGTTTTTTGTTACTTTCAACCACTTTCACCAACAGTTTGCTGTGATTTCACAATTAATATATTTTCCGGGAACCCTTCTAAATAATGTGAATGTTGCCGTGTATATTTTTTTTGATTGCTCATTTCAATTGAAACTGTTCATTTTAGGTGCGAAACAGCTATCCCAAGAAAGTGACTTATGTATTTTTCCCACTGCCTCGTGAAACGGCTCAAAAGAAGAGTCCAACGTTCAGCTGTCTGCCGAAGGTATATTTCTAAACTATAAGCAACAGCTAGTCTTTAATCGTCTATTTGTATTTTTTTCAGTCAGTTCGTGCACTTTCCGTAGACGATGTTTTACCGCCTGATTCAAAAAATGATCTCAGAGAGGCTTTTAATGCCGCCATAAAGTATCTCAGCATGAAAGGGTTACCAAGGGTAAGTATCTCATTTTCTCATGTTTTGCTTGTTATTTGTTATGTTTTAGTATTAATCCTTTAGACCATTTTTGTGATTGCAGTTCTTCTAATTTCATACTGCAAAAATGTTTTTGGTCCTCCTAGGGTTCTGCCGCGCCTCTTCGTTCACCTCAACGCCCATCGAAAGGAACAACGCCCGCGGACGTCAGAAAAGAATCTAGGAAGTCAGCTGTTGCAGTTGCCAAGGAAAAGGTACTGCTTCTCGTTTTCTATCGCAGTGATACTGGTGTTGTTGACCTGATGTAGTTGTGATTCATAAACATCCTCTTTATAACCTTGCCACCCATACTTTTTAGTGTAAAATAAAAATTGGGTATTTGAGATGTGGTGAAGTAGTCGTCAGGCCTGTCGTAGTGATAGCATTCGTAGCAATTGAAAATTAGTTTGTACAACCTACACTTTGTTTAGGTGGAAGTACCTACAGAGGTAAAAGCGGAAAGAAAATTGGTCGACGATAAGCCTGACCTACCAGCAGACATATCAATGGAGGAAAGTATCCAGAATCACTTGCCACCTGCAGGCCACAGTAATTCAGAAGACCGTATGGCTACTAGCCGGCTTCACGCAAAAAAGGAACGTGAAAAAGGTGAGTGTAAACATCCTTGCTAAAGATTTTCTTTGAAAAGTCAAATAACGATATGAATATTTGTACTTTTTTTGGCGGTTTTATTTGTCTGGTGACTTATTCGTTACTTGGTTTTTGTTTGCTAAGAAATATTTTTTGTCATCACATCTTTGTTACTGTCCATTTCGCTGTTTGGTGCAATCGATCGAGCTCAGCATTTATTTTAGCCAAATTCTCAAGTCAGTTGTCCCTTTCCAATTCCATCATTCCTCATTCGTTTTGCGAGAAATGTTCGGGTTTTTCTTAGAATTTCTCTTGGTAAGGACTTTTACTTTTAAACTTTCAGCGACTTGTAAATCTTCTTGCTTTCGTGCTGTATCCTGAGCTCCCTTTCGACAAATGTTCATAAGCTCTCATTCCGGCCGTTTTTGAAACAACTGGTAATCTTTTCAGAAAAATCACCTGCTGTGACGACTGCAGTGAAGGAGAAGCCTTCTGACGACCTCAACAGCTGCTTAGCCAAGCGTCAACCGCTGAATCCAACCCCACCGAGAACGTCGGCCTTCGCCGCAGACTCGACAACCCACTCAGACACTTCGCCTTCTCCTGATCTCCTTGCTCCAGTGGTTGGTTCTGTTTGATATTTATCGATTTTTTATCTTCATTTTTTCTACTCTCTTTTAATCTACTTTTTTGAAGCTATTTCGTGAAGCGACTCAAATACTTGAACAAGTGTGGGCAACCGATTTGGTGCAGAATTATGTAACGCCAACTCGTGCCGGGCTTCGATTCGAGACCCATACTGGGGGTCTTTTGACAGGTTAGTTAATTTTGTTAAAAAAATCATTTTCTGTCAGTGCTTTCGATGATGTTTAATGTCAGAATTTCCATAAATTCACAATTTCAGATCATGAAACTGATACGCTCTTTGAAATGATCTTCAATTGGGTTCGTGATCGTGAAAAGGACTCGTATTATCTTCCCGGTGTGCATCTGGTTCTCGAAGTGCTAATGCCGGAGATTATCATTCAGTCGCTTATGCAGGTTAGACTGAATATTCTTTAATTATTTGCCTCATCATTTTTGAACCTACTTTCTCTAGAAGTCCCGTGTGTTTATTCTTTGAATATTGAAATTTTTACGTTTACAAACTAAAACATTCTTTCCGTCGCTAGCTGCAACTTTCAGCTTTTAAACGCTCAACGAACGAACGAGTGTGAATTCACCCCATACGTGCACAAAAGTTGGATGAATAAAATAAAAATTCTATTTTTGTAGGCACGTGGGGTATCTCGTGAAGTAGCTGAGCTTACCGTTCGAAACACATCGGACAACGTTGCCAGTTGTAGCAGTAGCACAGGTAGCGAGATCACCAATTCGCCGAGAACTACCGCCAGCAATGGGTGAGTTATAAATGTTGCTATTTTTAATCAAATATCGATTTTTAAAAAATGTCGTTTCTCGTTCAAATTCGACGATCGTTTGAATAGCACTTGCTTTGGCTTAAACTTCACGGGTGAGGGATGTTTGTTCGCAATGTCGGCTCGACCGAGGGCGCGCGACAGTTCCTGCGGATACAATTAGCGACGACTCGCGCAGCGACGCATCGTCGGTGAGCTGACTACGGTGACTCAACCGTAGTCGGTGGTCCCTATGTCGACCAAATTCGAAGGCGTCTGCCCTCGATCAGTGAAACACCTCACAAAAGGATTCGAATAAGCACTCACTGGATTCAAAACCACGGAAACCCATACGTTTTCTGGATCAGAATTTCACCCTCTATCGAATGAGCTAACAAGGAACCCTCTTTCACTAGCACTAGCGGAACTTTTAAATAATCGATGAAAGAGGAACACGAAGCTAATAATTTGATGAGAAGCAAAAGAGCGAAACTCCGGGTATGTGAAAAGTTGGAATGAAAAGCGTGAAGTAGCCATCCAAATCGAACCAAAGATGGGACGTGTCTATTAATCAATATATGTGACCCTTCAGTAGGTGACATCAACGTTCCGCCTAGGGCCGCGAGGTCGAAACAGCACTTTAGGTCACGTCTGCAAAGGTAAAAAAAAGCAGAATAAAAGGACGGGTAATAGATGGATCCTCTTGTAAACTCGATAATCTACGGCAATGTACTTATTCAATAATAACTACACCAACAGTCCTCCTCACAACTACTATAGCGTCGAATCGCAGAATTCGCAAGGTAGTTGTATTTTTCTTATTGCTATAACTATTATTATTCATGTGTACATCAATATTTTCAACCAAAGCAGTGGTAGGAACATTGAAGTGTATTGCCCGACTTATTTTGATTGCTTTAATTCAGAATTCCCCTTCCACCCAATTCTCGCTTTTCTTATAGCACAATATGTTCTTTGTATAATGTCTCTTTCGCTGGTTTTTCAAAATTAGAAAACGAGGAAATGCTTTACAATTCAGAGAAAAGTGTTGGAACCACAGCCGTTAGTATGTATTAGTGAAATAGCGTTCCTTGTTAGCTCATTCGATAGAGGGTGAAATCCTGATCCAGAAAATTTGTGGGTTTCCATGGTTTTGAATCCAGTGAGTGCTTATTCGAATCCTCTTGTGAGGTGTTTCATTAATCAAGGACAGGCGCCTTCGAATTTGGTCGACATCGGGACCATCGACTACGGTCGAGTCGCCGTAGTCAGCTTACCGTCGCTGCGCGAGTCGTCGCTAATTGTATCCACAGGAACTGTCGCGCGCCATTGGTCAAGCCGACATTGCGAACAAACGACACTCCCCCAAACTTCACCGTTTCCCTATGTGCATGAAAGCTTCATCGATCGCGATGTAGCCTTACTCGTTATAGCCGCTCTAGTAATTTGTGTCCTGATCGACGCATCGCCTAAGAAATTGAATTTTACTTCTTTTTCGAATATTTAATGCAGCAGTCCTTTGCAGAATCCACAAAGTAAGTGGAAGTCTGGACGCGCTGGCGAGAATCGCTTGCAAAGAGCGGGAGTCGATCACCGAGTGAGGCCCTAGGGAGCCGTGTACAGAGAATTACTCAAGAAGGCTGCTAGAAAGCCACTGCATTGCTTGCTACGTTGAGATGTTGAACAAGCGTCACCACTAGATATTTTAAGTAGCATAATGTATGACGTCTGAGCACCGGTAACGCGCAGTTGGTTGGCTCATCCATCTATCTATGTGATTTAATCTTGATGATGTTCTTCGAGTGAAGTTGTGAATCTGCCTCATTATTCATTATTTTTCTAAAGAAGTCAGTGTTTTTGGCGTTGTTCAGTTAATGATAATCGATTATCGCTTGAACTATTGCAAGTAATCATTGTGTCATTCCGAGTCCTTCCAAAGTTTTCCTTACAAATCAAGAATTCGTTGTAGTTCAGCTTATCACCCCATGTTTCGTTTAAAGAACGTGTATTACTGAAGTCATTGTTATATGTTATTCAGTTCATTATTATTATTATTGTCATTATTGCTGTGTAAAAAGCTGAATAAACTAGCACAGCTTCTTCCTCGGTAAATGGCTATTATTATGTGTAACATGGTTACTTCTGAATACCTATGATATTTTTGAACAATTACCGTCCTGATCATTTTAGCGCAAGTCACTGATTATCACAGCCTCAGTGGTCCCTGGTGAGTGGATTTGGTCAACTATTGGTTGAGGAGAAGTTATAGTTAATGCCTAAACCCACAAGCCGATTTTGTGCAGATTTCGAACAGGCAAGCGAAGCATTCGGTTTTTCAGTTTGTTCAAATATGTTCAATTATAAGTCATGTGGTTTGTTATTATAAAGCTATTGTTATGAAGTTGCGCCCGTGTAATTCTAAAGCACCATGTACGTATTTCATTAGATTTGAAAAAAGAACCTGAGAATTCCTAAGCGCGGCTTGTTGAGCGGTATAACGCGATTAGTGTAACAGAAATTTTTTAAAAATTATTAGTGATATGTGCTGTGCGCGAGGATTCGCGCTTCAATATATTTCAATATATATATAAATGAATGAATAAATAAATAAATCTGTGGCCGTACTAAAGGCATTGAGACGCGAGTTCGAATCCCCCATGATCCGCGATTTTCGCGATGATCCCAGCACCACCACACAACATCTGTTTTAAGGGTGCTTAATAATAATAACACGAAAAAAGGCGGTTTTAAATTTGGAAATACATCTATTTCAAGGGTGTTTGATACTAACACGAAAAAAGGCGGTTTTAAAATTGGAATTTCACGTTCTCTGCATTCATTTTACTCCTAAAAAAGGAGCCCATCACTAACATATCACAACCGCATCTGCAACGCATAAGTTCAGGATTTTTACACGATTTTGTATTAAAAAATTTACATCCAAACGTAATTTCTCCAAGCTAGCCTTTGTCTTGTCTGCGGGTTAGTAACTGATCTGATCATGTTAATCAAATTATTTTTATAATAAATTATTCAACATCTCACCTAGGCAAGCGTCTCAAACGTCTTTCCAACTGCATGCTACGATAACTGCAGATGTTTTTGCATCTGTCAGAGAAGTTGCTTGATGTGATACCAAAATTCTTCATCTTTATTTCTAATTCTTCAAGTCTTATTGCTGCTGATGTGTTCTTCTAAACAACGAAATCTGATTCTCTCATTGCATACCCACGAGACGATGTGCTTAATACAACAAACAAATACATTAAAGTGCGAACGCTTTAGCCGTACACAAGGCGCGACACCACTTTTACTCCGTAAATTAAAAGTGGACAGCGGTTTAGTACAACAATAAAAGTTCCTCTTGATGATGAGTACAATATGGAAAGACAAACACTGCATTTTGAAATAAACTGTTCGATTGAAAAAAAAAACAATAAAAATAACCTCTATCACCTACACCTCAATGCGATTATGTTTAGAACAGAAGATATGAATAAAACGGTGTCCAATACAAACAATTAGATTTTCATTGTACATGAGTGATAAGAGTGATGTGAATAAGACCTGCGTGCGAAATGGAAAAAGAGAGGACACCTCGACCGGTATACAGAAGATAGATATTAAAAGAAATAAATAATTTAGGCTATGCCCTGATAATAACAACGAAAAAAGGTCATGTTTTGTCTTCATGTTCGTGTTCCTCCCAAAATGTTAACAGAAGCGGAACAATCATGAATATCACCACAACGGCTATCAGTAGCAACCAAACGGAACACACCGAATCTGGAGGTCTGGCGTCGACAAAATGAAACGACCCCGGTATCTGCTCCTCGGGCAACGTTTCCCGTACTTGTGCTGGAAATTTTACGCGTTTGATTAATTTAATTTTGAACGCCCTCGTATTTCTGAAATCTTAGCGCATTATAGGTAAAAGGGCAGCGGTAAAATGGACGATGTGGTCCACTTCTCTTAGAATGAGCCATGCACATCTTTTATACGGAATGTAAGGGCATGGTGAATGGGTATCTGGATTATACAATGAATTACACGGGCAAGCTGTTGTTCAAGTGAGTGCCTTCACCTTCCCTGACAACTCTGGACTTGGACTCAATTTTCACAAAGTTTCATCGATGAAAAAAAAAAAGAAAAAAAAAAACAACGTAATACGTACACATACCAATTGCAGTGTCTGTTTTGCGGAAAATCTCTTCGACACTGGGATCTCTTTCATGCTTGTCACCGTCTAACAATCGGGAGCGGTCATCGAAATCTGCAATCGAGATAGGTAGCTATGCTCGAGGTGCATCATAGCAAATGAATTCTAGCAAGGAAATGACACGCATGGAAAAAGAAGAGAAATTTGATCGGTGCCTACACTGTCTGTGTTAATATATAATTAAATCGAGTGGAAAAAAGAGGAATCGGTTTAAATGATGATTTCCACATAAGACTGAATGATCAATAAAAGGAAGCATTAACTACATTGAAATAAAAATAACTTCGTTACCTAGATCGTCACAACTGCTAAGAACTTGAAATAAAAAAGAAACTGAGAAATAAGCAACAAGAAACGAAAATTACCTATAATGTGTTCCTCTTCTGAAGAAGAACTTCCAACTCCAAGAGCGTGTCGCATTCGGCTCACAGGAATCTTGACTACAGTTAAAGCCACGAAGTCTTGGTCATTGACAAGATTGTTGACTCGTTTAATGTCGGAGACCTGAATAAAATTTTCAGTTATAATCGTCATCTCGAACGTGACGTGAATGAAATCTTCAGCCACCAGCTGAATTTCATTAGTTATGAGCTACTCGCTCATTCGACTGTTTGCGCAATAATTGCGTTCGTAGATGTAGAACGGATGAAAGAATCGCGCCTGTGAGTGTGTGACGATGTGCAAAAAGGACTAGAAAAGGATTACACGAAAGTTCCAGGGTTAAAATAAAAGACAAAAGAAAGCGTTCCATTTACAAGTAAAGAGTTTCGTGCAGTAGGTGCAGCGCCGCAAAGTTCCGGTGACAGAACTCGATTAATAAGAGCAGCGAGCCTTCTAATGGATTAGGATGAGACTAGAGAGAAAAAGTAAGAGCTAATGTAGACAGGAAAGGCAACTAAGTGAAACTGATAGAGAAAGTATTATTAGTTCGCAGAAGGGCACATAACTGCAGAAATTTCTAGAAGTGAAGACTTACATATAGAGTCGACCGGAAAATAAAAGGAGATATAAACAAAGGAAAAGTGAGCCTACTCTGATAATACCATGAGTAACATTTAAATGTTTCCGTTTATGCTCTTTGACTCTATTCATTTACTGCTGACTTAATGTATCTGTCGTATTGTACTCGTAACTCTTCGGCGCTCTAATAAATACACTTCATTCTTCTTTCTTACGATTGTTTTAAACGACATTACAAATAAAAGCTAAAGGTAAAGGTGTCGGTGTTGATCAGTCCCCGAAGGACGCGCCGCCGCATTCGTGTTCAATTCAGAATCGTAGAGGCATAATGAATGCGTGTTTGGCCTGTGCAATGACCTGCTAGGGCGAGCCGCTATACCAGGTCAGTGTCTTGGTCAGGGCCCGCGTGGTACAGTGGTAAGAGGCGCTGCTGTCACCCGCACGGTCGAGCGATTGATCCCGGCCCGGGCTAACCAAGCCCTCCATCCCTCCGGGGTCGGGTAAATTGGTACCAGGCTTGTCTGGGAAGGTAAAAACACTGATCTGGTATGATAACAAATAAACAGAGAAATGAAACATATACATAAAAGATAGTTGCAGACAACCAGCTTTAAAGACCACTTGAAAATCACCGATTGTGTAGAAACCGCGTGTTTAAGAATGCTTATCATGAATTTCGATGAATAAGGTTGGTCGGGTTAGCATCACCAGCTTCGCTCAAACTTCGTCTAGATTGAATATGAGAGGAAGCAGACCTTGAGCCATGACTTGTAGGTACGATCAGCATCGAGTGTGGCATGCTATGGTAAGAGTAACTATCAAACACAGTCGATTGCAGTAAAAAAGCCTACTTGCGCAGCAAATAAATGAAGAAGCCATAGACGAATTTTCGACAAAATTGATCGAAAAACTTCCATGAACGTCGGTGTGGCGTGGGTGGAATAAAGTTTCAAGAACTCTAAATGCACTGTAAAACACTCACGTTCACTGAGTACTGTATTGCAATTTTGTTCAGAGTGTCTCCAGCTTTCACTTTGCGCTCAATCAGGACCGTATCCTTGTAATTCTGAGAGTCTTTCCGTCGTTCCATATCTGACGACGTCCGGGCGACTCGGGAGCGCATTGCGAACTCAGGACCGCTCTCGCTGGCCATTTCAAGCCTACCAGAGCTGGACCAACCTAGAATGAACTAGTATTATTTTTGAAAATTATATTTTGCAAAGCAAATAACTACAAGTCGTGATCGGAGCGAAAGCCAAGATAACAGATGGTAACAGGTGATAGACGAGCGCCACGAGCACATACGTGGGGCGTGACGTCATGTCTGCACTGTCTGCAATCAGCCTGCTATTTAGCGCCGTGCCTGATTTTCAATGAAAAAATAGCGACGTAATTCTGCACAACTTTTCTGGTTGTGCCCCAAAGCAAGAAGATTTTGTAATTTTTTTCGCTTTTGTGAGCTTGCTTGTCTTTATTGTTCTTGTTCGAAACGTTCTTGACTCCCTTTTATTCCTTCTCAGAAGTGTTGATTTATCATTTGATTTCGGTCGTTGGATTGAAATTGAGAGAGAGAGAAGACTCACATTAGGTTCGTTTTCTTTTCTACATTTATATTCTCCAAGGTATTGCAGTGGTATCGTATATATTTCACCTATTCGTTTTCTGTTGTATGCATCTTTGTAGTCGCTGACAGCAGACGAGAGGTCGACTTTTAGTTATCGAGCAGCGTTGGTTAATATGTGACAGGTTTTTCGAGTAAAGTGAAATTTCGCTCATTTGTGCGAACTTTTCATTTCATATCCCATTGAACCTTCTATTTGGTGATTTTCATTCTGATGCGTTCTAGAGTTATCAGAGAGCTCTTAGTTATTTTAATTACTTCACTTTTTCACGTTTCTTTGAACTTTTAGTACATCGAGTTGGTAGTCTTCTTGTTATGATGCAGTTCTTCGTTATCAAGCTGGTAGCTAAACTACGAAGTCGGAGAAGTATACCATGGTGGAAGGTTAAAATGCTTTTTGATGTCAGAATAGTTTCGCTATTTAGTTCAGTAATGTTAATTGTTTTTCAACTGGCTCTCATCCATTCATCAAATTAAAAAAAGTCACTGTTAGCGGAGGTGTTTCTTGACAGATTAATTATCCTTGCAAGTTTCTGAAATGTTTTGCTGTTTGTACGACCTTTGTCGGTGCATTTTGCACGATCCATTATGAGCTTCCGTTTTTTTCCATAGTGCTGTCGTTTCCTATGTAAACATCATTCACGCACAGCGTTTGAACAAGCTGCACTATCGGTTTTTTTTCTCGGAAGATGTATTGAGCTTTGTGGTTTTGTAGAGAAAGTTATCTCAAAGTTACCTTTTAAGCTGAAGGAAGGAAGAACTTAGTAGGCAGTTTTATTAGTGTGTGATTGAACAACTTTTCCAGTGTTTTTACGATTTCTTTGTTGTTTTGAAAATATGTGGTAGCGTAAAAAGCGTTGGTGGCGGTAAAGTACTGTGGAATGCTTTATGGGATATATTAATTTTAACGTTGTACTTTGCTCTTAATCTAAGATCTCTTCCAGTAGATACTTGGCTTGGATCGGTTTATTAGAACTGTTGGAATGTTCCCGGAAAGTTGGGAAGAAGGAATATCTTTTTCGATTTCTGAACTAAAGTGTTCTCGTTTTCTAGTCTTGCGCACGCAAGTTTTTCTGAAACTATTGGGTATTCTGGAAGTTGATTTCCGTTACATTGGTATTAGTCCTATAGTTTTTTAAAATGAAACTTGGTTTAGATTTTGATTCTGAAAAATATGTCTGTTCCATGCGAATTGATTGACGTATCATCAGTTCTTGCTCGGGTTTTTTGTAATGTGCCGGTGGCCAGCCGGTTGGTGGTTCCGCGATCGATAATGACGGCAGAGGCTGCACCCACATGCCACCCACATAGACTCACACACATGTCTCCATGAGCCCTGATAGTCAAGTGCTCTCCTTTAAAGAATGGACTTTACTTTTAATTTTGTTAAAAATTCCAAGATTTTACCTGTTTTTCTCTCTCCAGCCGCTATATCAATGCACTGGAGGATTTCTGGTAACCTTCTTGGGGAAATATTCTTCTCTCCTGAACAATCCATTAGCCATTGATGTATTTTTGTGTGGTGGATATTGCAACGGTTTCTCTTTATATACAGAAATTTCAGTTGTTTGCTATAAGAAGGTGTGCAGCAGTTAGGAGCGGTTTCTTTTTTTCGAGGAAAATTGTGATCTCTGTGTATCATCCTTCTTACTTGAACGGAAGCTTTCTTTTTCTCTTCGATTTTTTATTTATTTTATTTCATTTATTTATCGTGCACATGACGTGCGCCTTTCCGTTTGTTTGGTAAGCAACGTCTCGTCCCTCATTCGTATAGATGTACTGTCTTTCGATCAAACATTCTTGGCTTTCTTCGCGTCAATCATTTCATCTTATGGTTTTAAATATTGAAAGTTGTACTTTTAGAGAAGGAACATGCTGGCCAAATGTCTATCCAAGGTCGGCGCCATTTCTCAAGTGGGAACTCGCGGCCTATCCAGCGAAGTATGTACCTTTTTCATTTCTTTGCGTTTTTTTTTGTAAAAATTCAGCTTTTTATTGAACTTTAATAAATAGACGAATGAGCAAATTCTGTAAATGTTTCAGGTGCGCCGCGTGGTGCTGATCCCTGGAGATGGAATTGGTCCAGAGATTTCGAAGTCCGTCCAAGAGATATTTGAGGTGAACATTTTCGCTGTTGTTGCTATTTTTCGAATTGTACTCATTTTCCCATCTAATAATAAATGCCTCTCCGCTTAAGGCAGCCAAGACTCCTATCGAGTGGGATCCCGTCGATGTCACTCCAGTGAAAGGAAGAGATGGAGTCTTCCGCATTCCCTCTCGTTGTATCGAGTTGATGCACAAGAACAAGGTATTCTTCTTTCTCTCACTTTCTTGCCCAGAATTTTCAGACCTTGAGCTTATTTCTGTTTCTATTCTTTTCGATATCGTATGAATTTAAGCGTTTTGTTTCCAGGTTGGCCTTAAAGGTCCATTGGAAACTCCCATCGGAAAAGGACATCGTTCCCTCAATCTTGCGGTTCGAAAGTAAGTATTTTTCAAAGTTTTTTCTTAAGATGACCCTTCCAAAAAGTTTTTGTGGGAAGAAAAGATAGTTTTGTCGTTGTTGTTGTTGTTTAGTTTGCTCATTGGGCATCGTTTCTGTGCGGTTCTCTGTTTTCCCACGCTTCTTTGTTTCGTTCTTTCTTTCTCCATTGATCAGAGTAGCTGTAATAAATCGTAAACATGCCACTGACCTTTGATTGAATGACTTGTCCACTTGATCACGAAATTTTTCTTTTACGTTTTCTCGTGTTTTTGTTGATTACACATCGAACAATGAACTGGACCCAGTGTGAGGTCGATGATTTATTGCGAGAGATCTGATCACTGAAGAATTCAAGTAAAAATGAAGTAGTAGCGTAGATGTGGTTTTGGATAAAATTGCTAGTTTCTCGATGGCTTTAGAAAAAGAATCTTAGTATTTTTTTTCGTGTTTCGCCTTGAATGTTTTGGCAGAAAAATTGGTCACTGCTCTTATCCATATCCATATTTATTACCTCAAGGATCATAAAATCAAAGAATTGAACATATGAACATAGGGGGATTGCAAATTTTACTTTTTTTTACTTTTAACCACTCGTGGCAAACATTTTGTTTACATTTATCTCAGGTTTTCTTGGTGAGGCGGAATCTCTTCGTATTTCTGATTCCCGGAGGTTAAATATCCCATCGTCATAATATGCATTATTTATTTTGCAGAGAATTCAACCTGTACGCGAACGTACGTCCTTGCCGTTCGCTCGAGGGACACAAAACCCTTTACGACAACGTCGATGTGGTCACCATTCGAGAGAACACGGAAGGAGAGTATTCCGGAATCGAGCACGAGGTGTGCAGTTACTCTACTGCGTTACTAGATTTAGTTTTCCGCCTCCCACCTCTTTTTTGACTCATCGAGGCTTCAATACAAGGTGTGGTCTTTTGCAGTTTGATGCGGAATTGATTTTAATACGCTTATCAGGACCCGTTGTTTTCACTTTCTTTGCTTTATGCGACGAAAGATGTCGGTCACAGATGCTGTCTAGAATTTAATCAGTGCCTCAAAAAGTGTAAAAACGGGGGAAGTTTCGAATTTCGTGTTGCAAATTTCTACTATGCTGGGAGTATGCTTTCCGTAAGGTAAAAAATGGATTCGTGAATCCAAATTTCTGTTGTGTTCAAGCCAAAAAATGCTTTGGCGTGGCACTCTGAAAAAAATCCCTCAGCAAAAAGTATAGATCCTCCTTCCAGATCGTCCCAGGGGTAGTCCAGTCGATCAAACTGATCACAGAAGATGCATCTCGTCGCGTAGCCAAGTACGCGTTCGAGTACGCCCGGCAGAACTCTCGAAAATGCGTCACTGCTGTTCACAAAGGTATTTTTCCTGTTAGCATTACTTTTTTTTTTCCTGTTAGTATTACATTTTTACAGTAAACCTGCTGTTTTGTTTTCTATTTGTCTACAGTGAGTGTAACTGATTCGTTTTGCCTTTCAGCCAACATCATGCGAATGTCCGATGGATTGTTCTTGCATATCTGCCGTGAGCAGGCCGCGCAGTATCCAGATATCAAGTTTAAGGTTAGAACAACTCTTACTATTTTCCCCTGGTTGGTTAATTACTTAGATCTAATTTGAAATGGTCATGATCTTCTTTTAGGAGGCATACCTCGACACAGTTTGCCTTAACATGGTTCAAGATCCATCACACTATGATGTGCTTGTAATGCCAAATCTTTACGGAGATATTCTGTCCGACTTGTGCGCCGGTTTGGTGGGAGGACTCGGAGTCACACCATCCGGAAACATTGGAGAGGATGCCGCTGTATTCGAGTTAGTTTTTCTATTTGTAATTTTAATTGGACTGTTATTTTACTCTTTAATTTTGATCACTTCTGCGACTTTGTAGTAGAAACGGGTTTTGGTTTGAGATATTTGTCTTCATTTTTTGTGGTATCATAGTTTTTGATACAGATCTTCGTTCAGAATTTGCTTTCACTCTAACAGGAAGTTGAGAATAGTTAAATTGTTGTGGTTTGTTTTTTGCCTTCCGAACGGTCATAATTCAAATGCTTCTTTGGACTCATGGCACGAATCTCCACGTTTGATATCTTTTTGCAAAGCAGATTCAGCAGTTTTTTGCTGATTTCAGAGATCTAGGGTTTTGAAATGTATAATAATTTTGCCCTTATTTTTAGATCAGTTCACGGTACCGCCCCCGATATTGCCGGTCAGGACAAAGCTAACCCAACCGCTCTTCTGCTATCAGCAGTGATGATGCTGCGGTATATGAATTTGAATTCATACGCAACGAAGATTGAGCGGGCCATTTTCGACTCGATTGCTGATGGAAAGGCCAAGACCGGTGATCTTGGAGGTGGGTTTTAACTTCTGTTGTGTTGTAATGTCTTTTTTGTTCTTTTCAGTTTTACAAGTTAGCTTTCACCGATTTGTTTACCAATTACAAATGTTTTTCCCCTTCAAGGCAGCGGCACCTGCTCGTCGTTCACAGCCGATGTTTGCGCTCGCGTCCGCAACATGGACTAATGAGTTTGGTCTAACATCTTCCTTCCATCTAGCATAGTTCGTGTTTTTCGTAGTGTAAGGTTCGTTTCAGTCAGTTTCACATTGAACTAGACAACTACCATAATCAGAACTCACTGAGTTGTTTTAACATTCAGCTGCTCATAACGTTATCTCTCAACGTGTACTGATGACTTTATTGAAAGTACTCTGAGTAAGCCTAATCAATTTGTGAATTTTTTTCTAGGGCAGTTTAATTTCACTAGATTGTAGGTAATGATTGAATAGTTTAGCAATTTATATATGTTTCCAGTGAACAGTGTGCAGTTTGTAATAAATTCTTTATATATTTATATATAGAATGTTCGAAATTTGAATTAGATTACAATTTTTACACGATACGATTTGCGGTTGAGCTATTAGGACAGACACAGATGATTGTACCACCAGGATTTGTTCGCGATATTTAATTATTAACAGATCAACACCATGCGAAAATAAAGTTATACAACCGATACTGGAACAAAATAATTCTACTAGAAATAGTTCTTTGTAACCCGTAGCTGATGAGAGGTGAAACGAATTTTCTTAGTGGAATGTAATTCCGTCGATCCAACATACATAATTTCAGCCTACTAGGAGTGTTTTACACAGTGTGATGTTAGAAAGTTGACCATCTTATGATACAAATGGGAGCGCCGAGTGATTGAGTGATCCTGATTCGGATAAACCTGAAATTCAAGGTGGTTATCGGTAAGTTCGGACTATTGTATTTGAGCTGTAATTTTTGCTTTTTCAGGAGATCACATCGTAGAGTAATTTGGGACGACCTGAGTAAAGATCAGCATGCGGCAATTACACCATCTTCGTTTTGCGGATGATATCGTACTTTAACACCTTCTGTCGCTCCTTCGTGCATTATGTACTCTTCAGAATCCTCGGCGTTACGCAAGCAGAATGAACTTTCGATTTGCGTCGCACAACGAAGTAAAGAGAGAAGGTGCTCGGTGTGACTCGCTTCATTCAGGCGAGTGCCGGCATACGGAGCTCCGAGCTACGTCGACAGTCGAAGATCAGAGACGCAGTCACATGGGCCAAGTTGTAGAAGATCAGGTGGGCCGGACATGTAATGCGATTTCGTGACGACCGTTGGGCGAGAGCCGTTACTGACTGGATTCCATGGGACGTCAGAAGGACACCAGGTCGCCCACCTTTGCGCTGGTTGGACTTCTTCGTCAAATCCCTGAACGATCGATTCGGTGCTCTTCGTGTGACTCGAGCGAGTGGGACCTTCTGCTCCACCATGGCACGCGAAAGGGACGTATGGAGACAATACTGGCGCCGCCCGCTCGATCAATTCAATGCCCAAATGACCAATGGGGCACAAAGGACACAGGTGACACACGCTTATAATAAGGTCAAGAATGGGGTTCACAATGCTACGCGCTACCCTACCCCTGTGGACCATTCGGAAACATTCCCAAGGCAAATGAGATGTGAAGAAAACTACTAGAAAAGTAGAGAGATACTGCTCACCATGGCATCAAAGTCGATATCGTTCATCTGAAGTGCTTCCATTAACAATGCGCTGTTTTGAAAATGAACATTATCTGCAAGGAAAGACAGCTTTACATTCCGTACGTGGCCTGCTTCTCAATAGAAGAGAGAGAACTCACCGTCGTATAGTCCATGAGCGAGCAATAGATGAGTTTTTCTGAAGTTTGACACATTTGAAGTGATATCAGCCGCTTCGTACGCGGCTCGTCCAGCGTTTCCCATGTAGCGCTCCGTGTATGTGGCGTCTGAAATGAGCTTGAACTTTGCAATAATTTTAGAGGGAAAATATTAAAATTTTGCAATAAAATAATTAATATGTAGATAAGGCAGGTGTTAGGCTCTCACCATTCCACTACGAGTCATAGCAAGACAGTTTGATCAACACGGAAGTGCCAAAAAGGAGTGATTGATGAAATAAGAAAATTTCTCAATTACCGTAATACAGGAAGTTGGCAACAGGCGCCACCGATATGGCGCATTTGAAGAAACCCTCCGGAGCCTTTTCCGTCGCTTTCACTGCCACAAAACCACCGAACGACCAACCGAATATCGTCACTCTTGAACCGTCTAGTGATGGGTGCTTTTTCAACACCGCTCTGAAATAAAAATGGATGTAAAATAAGCCGTCAATATATATTTTATTCTGCTACAACACTATGAAGGTCTGAGCGAGTTCTCTTTGAAAAAAAATTAAAAAAATAAAAATGCCCGAAAATCTCTGTAGCTCATTCGGCTTCATCGGTCAAGTTTACATTCTACCTAGTGCAAAGGCTAGTATCTGTAAGTATGGAACCTATTCCAGGCTTACCAATGATATACCTCTAAAGAGCCTGTCTTATTTCATTCCGGAAGTTTATCCTCGAACAATATATTTTACATAGCTCACCGCAAAGCTTCAATCTGATCTTCTACTTCAACCGATCCTAGAGCTCCGTAGATCGCTCGTCGGTATTTCCATCCTCTCGAAGCCGATCCTCTGCCATCTATCTGAAAGACGTAAATAAAAATATGGAGTCAACATTCCGTAAAGCACACATCAAACTGGGATGATTTCGTTCTTCAGAATTCGAAAAAGAAAAAGAATGTGAGAAACCTTAACAACAGCGAAATGCTGTGCTGAGACCAGATACTCGTCGAAACCGATGCTGTACTCGTCAGTGACCATTTGCGAACTTGGACCAGCATATCTGGAAGAAAGTTTCAGTTAATACGTTGTCGTTGACACCTCTTTTCAGAGGGTAAAGCATATTTTTGATGATAATGGTCACTTGGACCTAATTGACCTTGCTCAACTAACTTTAGTGTGCGGGGTAAAAGGCAAACGTAAAGGTGAAGGGGTCGGTTTGAACACTCCCCCAAGTACACGCCACATACTCGTTTTCCGCTCGAAATTATAGAGGTGTGGTGAATGCGTATTTGGCCTATACAATGACTTTCGTGGCTAGACGCTATAGCAATTCAGTGTTTTTACCTTCCCAGACCTGATACTCGAACTGGAGCTGTGAAAGGCTCAGTTAGCAGAGATCGATCGCTCGACGGTACAAATGCACCTGCTTTCAGTATGCAATGGATTCCGGCTAATGAAAGGAACCGGTAAGATGACCACAATCCAACAACTTACACTTTGAGTAGAACTGGCAGAGACCGGGAGCTGGATCGATGTCGTTGATCGGATGGCATGAGGATTTGGACACGAGCTTCTGAAATCTACCCAACATTAGCGTGACTTGAACATTTTTCGAAAGATTCTAAGAAGGTGAACATTGGAAAATCAAAGAAAAATGCTTCTACCTAACAATACTTGGCCTCACTCCTATGCATTCTACATTCCCCTCAATCCGAGTTCAAAGAAAAACATTTTTCGCAAAATTACAGAAGCTCCAAAGAGAGCGAAATTGTGATTTTAACTATTTGGAATAGTGAAAAACTAGTTATTAATGCGAATAAAATATTAAAGTACTGAAACAATATATACATCAACATTAGCGGGAGTGGTGCAGTGATAAAAGGCGCTATTGACACCCGCACAGTGGAACGATCGATCCCCACACGAGCTAACCAAGCCTTACATCCCTCCGAGAACGGGTGAAGTGATACCAGACTTGTCTGGGAAGGCAAAGACACTGACTTTGTGTAGCGGCTGGTCTCGCAAGTCATTGAATAGGCCAAACACGCGTTCACCGTGCCTTTACGATTCTGGATAGAAGACGAATGTGTGGCGCGTCCTTAGGGGACTGATCAACGCCGATACCTCCTGCCACTTTCGTCTGATTATAGTAATTCAAAGCTTACCAAACCCATCCTTCAGAGGCACCGTGTCGGTGGTCACCGTCGGCAGTAACGTGGCATCCAGACGAGCCTCGTACTCGTCGCTGTGTAGAATTTCCTTAGCTGAACAATAATTTTTTATATCTTCAAAACAATTAAATTTCAAAAATCCCTTACTATTATTGAGCGTGTTTCCCAACAAGTCACTGAGGTAAAAGTGAATGTGAGCAGGGCCCTGAAAAACGTCGATTTATGGTATGTTGTCGAAACTGAAGATTTTCGAGAGCACCTTGACTTTTGAGGACACTATTCGAGCCAAAAATAAAATAAAAGTATTAGATGAAATAAAAATAAAGCGCTCACATTACATTGTGTGAGTACATGCTTGAAATCACCGGAAATTCGATTGTACTGGTACGTGCAGTTCTCGTAGAGGCAACTAACACAGTTCCAGATATCAGCTGACGTCTGAAAAATTCAAACAAGTGAAATAAAATAGCGATAAAATCAATAAGACACAGCGAAGCCGCAGTTTCGGTTGAGAGGCAAATGAAAGCTGTTCATACTCGGCAGCGAAGTTGCGCTGCAGCCACGTACGGTAGGTCTCAAAATCACTATAGAGCGTTTTTCATCCAAAGAATATGCTATTTCTTGTGTTACTATTGTAGAATATTCCAGAATCCCACTTGTTCAGAACTACATAGAGCTCAACCATATGACCATCATCATTATAAACTGACGACGAAGGACAATGGGCTCATCGCGGCGCGACGCGACGCTCTTGAAGCAGAGATGTCGCGCAGCGGAGCGGTAGAAGTATAAACGTTTCTTAGAGACTTCAAGTTCTCACCGGGGTCATTTTCGTGGCGTAAAGATGTCGACTGCCAGGTGATGGTGCCATAGCGGAAAAGTATCTGCAATATTAAAAATGTTTAAAAAAAGAAAAATTGAAAAAATTAAGACAAATTCCACTCACATGGTGTCGGTCGAACTGTCAAACGCCTCCAGCGCAGTCACATCAAAATTGCCCACGGAGAGAAAAGAGGACTTGGCCGTTTTCAGGTTACCTTGCGAATCATACTACAAAGGATGAATATATTTATTTTTCAGATTTTTGAGATATATTGATTACCTGGATGATTAATTTGGCGATGTGCTGATAACTGTTGCCATCGGACCGGGTTCGTGGGAGAAGCATGAACATCGTGTCATTCTCACCGATTATCGTCGCAAAGTCCAACGGATCCGCCCACATTTTTTCATCGTATTTGTGCTCGAACACCTCAATTTAATCAATTTATCGATTAATTTGACCGGGAATTCGATCAGGGTGTCCAGAAGGTGTGGAAAGGGTACGAATGACTGCCTAAAAGAGTCGGATCTTTTTTTTTTTTTTACAAAATATGCCTTGCCCCGTAGAAAAGAAGGAAAAGAGAGAAATCAAGGGTACTGATACGCTATTATTCATATTTTTATTTTTATTTTGTACGTCCGAAGACGCGCCATGAAAAAACACAATTAGAGCACTAACGTCAGACTAACTGAAACAAATTCAAATTCAAATTTAAAACCGAAGTTAGGAACTTGGCAGAGTCTCAGTCAATATCGTTTCCTTGAAAAGACTTCGAAAACTGGAATACTCACCAGTTTACATATTCCAGCTTCTTGATCGCATATGGTGACCGAGATGTGATTTTGCAATCGATTCGCCCAGGTGGCGACCAGTTGATCTTTGCCGTTCAATATCAGCCATTTCACACCGTACAGATAGTGATAAGCTCTAAATCGCTGAGATATGACTTCTTCAAAACTCTTTTTATATACAGAAAGAAGGTTGTCACTAGGCTCGGTGCGGTTCCTTAAGGTTCATTTATACTTAGCAGCAGGGAAGCGGTAGTAATCAACAAGTGGCGGAGGCGCAGAGGACGTAGCACAGATCTGGGCACTCTAAGGGGGATTTTGTGATATTCTGTATGACTAAGTAACATGTAGCGACGGTGCTCAGATAAAAGGGATCTTGTCGTAAGGGGTATAGGTTAGACACGCAGAGGACGCAGCGCACCGAGGTCCAGGTTCATCAACGAAACAGGGGGTGTTGAATACTCGGAAGTTGACAAACTCCTTCTTATCGCGATTTTGGGGTTAATTCCGGATCGGGTGTCGATACCTCGGGGTATGTGCAGGTGTTTCGCCTGGGTATATCTGGGACTGATACCGCTGCCAACCATGAACCTAGATCCAGTAGAGGGGAGTCGACTTTATTCGGAATTAATTTCATAAATCGTATTGATTTTTCACTGAAAATATTTAAAAGATTAACTCACGTGCTATCACGCAGCTGAACATCCATCTGCTTCAGACTTCTCGATTGTTTGTCCCAGATATTTAGCACATAGACGGGAAGACGTTTCTCGTGAGTTTTTGCATACGGTAAGTCGAAAACCACCGGATAGCTGTCGCGATTTGTATAGCTAAAGAATGGTAATTTTATATTTTAGTTGGATTCCATTTTTATTTAATGACAATATCATCACGCCATTACAGTGAAATCTAAGATTCCAAGACTAGATACACAAACAAAGGATTCTTTGTCCAATTACGAGCGAGTAAACAAGTGAACTTGAATTTACTGTATATTAGACTGATATTCAATAAAAGGTAGATGTGAAGGTAAAGTGCTAGACGTTGATCTGTTCTCTAAGGACGAGCCACGCGTTCGTTGTCCATTCAGAATCGAACAGGAATGTAGAATGCGTTTTTAACCTACACAATGACTTGCGGGGGCCACCTGCTATACAAAGTCAGTGTCTTTACCTAAGCAGACAAGTCTGGTATCAGTTTACCCGACCCTGTAGTCAGATGGAAGGCTTGGTTAGCCCGGGACAGGATCGATCGCTCGACTGAGCGTATACCCGGCGTCGGGTTAATTTTATACCAGACTTACCTAGAAAGGTAAAGACACTGACATCGTACAGTTCTTACCACTTCAATACGCGGGCCCCGATACTCAATGAGATTTTTAAATAAATAATTCACTGTTTCTCAGGGTGTTTGTCGTAATAAATTCTTTCAATCAACTTCATTCTTCAAGACAAAAAGATAAATACATAAACGAATAAATAAATAAATAAGTGAAGCACCCACCCAATCATCTTCACTGACTTTTCATTGACCGTCTCTCGACTCAAATACGCCAACTTCTTGCCTGATGTTGACCACCACACAGCCTAAAAGAAGGTATGGCTATTTATGGATCCAATCACTTCTCCCTTCATGTGAGCACTACGTTTTTGTGTAAAAAAAACCTCGCGAAAAGGTATAAGAAAAAGTGCTTAGCGTTGATCAGGCCCTCAAGGACGCGCCATGCGCTCATCTTCTATTCAGAATCGCAGAGTCACGGTGATTGCGTGTTTGGCCTAGTTGTTCGGGCCATCCGCTGTTCAAGACAGTTTCTTCACCTTCCCAAACAAATCTGTTACCAGACCTTGTAGACATGAAGGCGTTGGTTTGCCCCAGCGAGGATCGATCGCTCGACCGTACGGGTGTCAGTAACGCCTCTAACCACTACACCTCCCTTTAAAAAAGCTGGTATAGTCGGAAAATCAGCAACCTTCGCGTCACGACCGAAGATCTCCTCCTCATAGAGCCATTCGAAGATTCCATGCACCCAGTTCGTACCGCCGTTACTTATCCGAACCGACGACGCCGACTCTGCAGAATCCGAATAGTAGAGATGACCGTCTTGCCAGAAAATCTGCAACATCGTTTCAAAAATATAAAATCACAAAATCAATTCAAAAACAAAATCACATAAAGGCGAAATCAAGAATGATGCTGCTTTCGAGACGGCGACAATAACTGCTCATTTATACTCGACAGTGAAGCCGCGCAGCAGCAGCCGAGGCTGGGGAAGTTGCACAGAGGATGCAGTATGGTATCATATTGGGTGAGACATCGGCAGCTGCTGGAGTGGAATTTTGGATCCAATTTTCAACATTTTCCGAAGAATCCTTTTGGATAATCAAATGAACAATAAATAAATAAATATAAATAAATAAGTAACTAATCAATCAATAGATCAATCAATCAATAAAGAGGATGAGCGGATGATTAAACTCACATAATCGTTCCCTGTGGGGCACCACATGAAAATCCGCTGGGATTCCTCGTTCGTCTTCGCTACTCCAACTTTGTAGGTGACTCTGAAATTGAAGTGTTCTTCAGTGTGAAACAAAATGGCAGTCGAACAAATTTGATTCACTGATGGCCAATCAATGGATCAATAAATTGAAGTAGAAATCGAAAGTAGTCAGTTGGCAACCAAAAGCTACAGATGTCTCCGTGAAGAAATTGTAAAAAAAATCCGGGCTCTGTAGAAAAGAAGATATAGGACTCGTCTGGCTTTGGGAAAAATGGAAAGATGATGAGAACTGATGAAAAAGGATCAATGGGATAATAAAGCGCTCGCGGTAAAGCGTAAGGCAAGCTTACCCCAGAGATAATCGCTAACAATTGACTGTCACTGCCTGAGGGGTCAATTAACAACATTTCACCCGATGGCAGAATGCCGTCTCAAGACTGATAATGCTCGACAATAATTTCTGGCCCCTCTTAGCAATTGTAAAGGGTAAAGTACTGGACGTTGATCTGCCATCTAAGGACGCGCCTCGCATTCGTCTTCCACTCAGAATCGTAGAGGTATGGTGAATGCGCATTTGGCGTTTACAATGACTTGCAGGGTCACCGGCTTGTCAAGTAAGTGTCTCCACCTCTCCAGGCAAGTCCGGTAATAATTAACCCAACCCAGGAGAAACGGAAGACTCGGTCAGCGAGGATCGATCGCTTGACCGAGTGGGTGGGACTAGCGCTTCTTACCTCTGCATCACGCCCATAATTCGCGAACGCTAAACGTGAGAGAGTGAAGAAAAATTTGCAGGAGATGAAAAATTGAAAATAGATTTAAAACCATTTGAAACTCACTGTGACTCCCGACCGAGAATGAAGATGGTGTTACTGGCATTGAATTTATCGATTACCTGGAAAGATTTTATCAATTTCAAGATGGAAAAAACGTTTTTTTCAGAGCAACATATGGAGATAAACACAAAAACGTGATTATAAATTGCAAACCCAGAACCTCGTCGTAAAAGCTACTATCCACTTTGTTTATGGAGAATTCCAGCCCTCTCAGGGCAAGAGTGTCCTTAATAAAGTGAATTCATGACTATTGAGCATGAGCAACCTTTTAAACCTCGCTCAAAAACTCCTGCATTATTCTACCGTAAAAGAGGATAGATTTTGGTGAAGTGAAAAGTAAACAGCAGCTGAAAAAAAACTTACGAGATCGGACGTCGGCTTGAACAGCGCAACGTATTTCATATCGGGCGACATCACGTACTGCGAGTAGGTCAGCTGCAGCAGCAACAACATTGAAAAGAACTACCTCGCAAGTAAATTGTAGAAATAGTGGTCACTAGTGAAGGTTGGTGCGGTAGTTCGGTTTTTTTTGACTGGAAATGATGTCTCTAGTAAGTGTTTATACTACGCAGCGGTAGCGCCCAGGGTAGAGAGGCAGAGGAGACGACAGCACAACTGAATCCGAAGACGGTGCTCTGAACTAAACGAAGATGGAAGGGCGATTGGACTGCGTATCAATCGGAAGAAGACACTGTTTATGAACTCCCGGTGTGATGGGAGGCATAGCGGACTCGACGGATCTTCCTTCGCCGAAACGAAGTCTTATGTTCACCTGGGTCGATTCATGAACATGGACAACGACTAAGGAAGACCTGGGCCCACATTCATTATTGGTAAACCCCGATAAACCCCGAGGTACAGCCTGTGAATGGCGTGCACCTTTCTCTACTTGTCCCAAACTTCCGATGTTAAACGCAATCTCTCATCGACTCTGCCGTCTGACTCTGGCTGCATCGCGGTTTCGGAGACCGCTATTCCGTTCGTGAATGTGGGCCCTGGTCGAGAAGGTATAAGTGATGCGCTCACTACACTACCGGACATGTCTTTTGATCACTTCCCGGAAAAGCCGCTTACAATTAGGAGCGTTCCAAAGCGGCTTCTTTGAATAACTCCCTCAAATGTCGACTATTCGTGAAAGGAGACACATTGTAAAGTGCAGCTGCCCGAGATCTATCGTTTGGTATATAAATTATCTACACCTATTTTTTTTCAAAATATCGATTTTTTGCCGACCCCTCAAATCTCGCCTGTTCGGTTCCTCGTATCCATCGATTGCCTCGTTGTTGACGGGTCAGCCAGAGGGCAAAAGGGGCCATATTTTGCATTCGTACCGATCTTTGAATACCAGTTAATAGAGCTCGAGCTGCTGAGCTCAAATATATGTATATTTTTACGAATATTTGAGTTTCAACAAAGGTATTGAAAAAAGCCGCTTTGGAACGCTTTAAAGCGTCTTTTTCGAGAATTGATAGAAAGACATGTCCGGTACTGTACCTAACACCATGAATGCTATACCACTGCTGTAGCGCGCTCAAGACAAAGATCGTGGCAGGACCCGCGTGGTAGTGTACGTGTTCCCGCGAAACGCCACTCATTATAATGGCACTGTGCCATGTCTCCCATAGCCACGTAGAAGTCCTATGTTTACCTGGGACGTTTCATGAACATGGACAACGGCATGAAGGAAGAACTCATCAGAAGAAGGAGAGTTGCGTGGTCAGCCTTTAGGTGTCTCAAGAAGGCCACCGACTAATTCCTGTATGCTGACCTCCGCACTCATTTAGGCGACTCGACGGTTCTTCCTTGCGTTACGCGGTTGAGACGTGACCTGATAAGTCAGCCCTCAGGGGCCGTATGCTCGTCTCACCCGAGATTGCTGGGGGATGGGGCAAGGGGAGGAGCCAGCCAGGCCGACTCCAATCATACTAGCTGGGCTGGCTCCTCTCCTTGCCCCATCCACTAGCAATCTCGGTGAGACGAGCATACGGCCCCAGGCAATGTCCTTGCAAGTCGCACACAGAGCGTTGAAGAGGTGTCTTCTGAAGTTCACACGGCTATCTCAGCACCGAGCCGGACTTCGCAGCTCCGATCTAAGGCCCTTGTTATACATTCGCTCGCGGTGAGCGTTGCGGCTTGCGAGCGGTGATCGCGTGCGCCGCTAACCTCAGACGCTGGGCACGCGACGCACGCACGCACGCGCCCGAAGCATACAGAGCAATGCGCGGGGTGATCGACCCACCCCCAGCGAAAGGGTCAATCGCAGTGCAATGCGCAGCGACTAGAGCGTGGAAGGTTCACGAGCGTGTGCATAATAGCCCGTGAACGTCACCACGCCAGCGTCACCATGATAACTCGTACAAACGTGTCTGGCCCTACGGTGTCTGATGCTAAATGGACGAGTTACGCTGGGGGGTGAGCGAACGTATAACAAGGGCCTAAGGCATATGTCTCGTCTGCGAGACCCTGCAGACTGCACATCGAAAGCCAAGCATCGATGGGTTGGTAATGTAATGAGAAGGGCTCTTTTGCTGCGTTTCCACGACGTCGCGGGCGGTTTCGCATAAGAGCCCCTTCAGACTCTTCTGTGGCAGTAAACCAGATATTTAGAACTTTGTTGACAATATGGATGGTTTTCGCCCACAAACTTCAAAACGGATGTCAGATTCGTGATGGGCGCTCCGATAACCTCTGTTGTGGATACACAACCTATTCTATAGAAATTGGTAATTAGCCATAGGGAGCCCGTAGATTAGAGTGAGTGCAATATACGACAAGTATCTCTCGAGACGGCTCCCTAGGCACGACCCAGCGGCATACCGCGAGTGAGCACTTGGGAATCTAATCTGTAGCTCCACTCAGGTGCGGTGCCGTCTGATGTATTTAGCCATTGGGTCTCCCAAGTAGCCCAATGGGATTGTTCGGTGGCTACGCCCACAAATATATGCATAAATAGGATGATTGCTGTGATATTATTGATATTCTGACGTATACGTAGTAATAAACGCTTGCTACAAAAGTATCGGAAGAATCATCCCCTTGGTTAACCACCAAATTGGTGCATCGGCCGTGGAAAAAAACCCTCTGCGCTAACTCTCTTAATTGAGAAACAGACGGGTTCCCTAGTTATCCTCGCTTGTGAGTCCTCCACCGAGGAACCAGGAAACTAGAAGACTTTCTTTGCGAGTTCTCTTCGGAGAAACCAGAAAGCTCCTTTTTTCTCATCAGTCCTTCGCGAGTTCTCCTAGGAGAAACCAGGACTAAATTTTCTTCTGCGCTAACTCCCTTCACGGGGAAACAGAAGATAATCCTTAATTTCTCATGAGCGTCCTCTAACGAGGAACCGGGAAATTAGAAAAAAAAGACTCTCCCTGCGAGTTTTCTTCGGAAAAACCGGAAAGTTTTTTATTCAAAAAAGACTCTCCCTGCGAGTTTTCTTCGGAAAAACCGGGAAGTTTTTTATTCAAGCCTTCAGCGAGTTCTCTCCGGAGAAACCAGGGCTCCAATTCAAAGAAATCCTTGCTTGCGAGTCCTCTCCCGAGGAACCACAAGGAATTTCTGAGAAAATATCGGTGATTTCTTCCCAAGAAACCCGATAAAACTAATCAAAAGTCCCGCGTGGCAGGAACAACACCACAGAGCCACTGAAACCATTTCAAAAAAGTGGTGCGAACTCAATAACATCCGAGAAATCCAAAAATCTCGTGTGAGTTTGCAAAAAACACTAGAAATGGCTGACGTACAAGCTCTCAAGGCAAAAATCTCCAGCGCCTGTGTTCTTCTTCGATCCAATGAAGCATCAATAGAAGGACTTCGGCAGGCCTTCGAGTTCCCGCAAGAAAAGGCGCAATGTCAAGAATTCATCAGAAACAAGACTGCGGATTTGAACTACCTCACCAGAGGGATTTCACAAGGCAAGGAACTGCTGGAGAAGTACATCAAGGACGCAATCGAAAGGATCGACAGGCGTACCGAACAAAAAGACCAGGAAAAATTGATGATCGATTTAAATAAGCATTTGGAAGAAGATGCCAACCGCCTGGAAATTCTTACCATTCAATGGTTAAACAAAATAGAATTTCGACTTGAGGAATTGACGCAGCAGGCCATCCTCATATCAGATGCAGCTTCCAACACCAGTTACCACGCAAACAGAAGTGATGATAATGGCATACAAAATCAAGAAAGCCATCTGTCAACGGGGATCGATCATTGTATGCGAATCAGACGTCCGTTGCTGGAAGTTCCAACATTCTCAGGGAATTTTAGAGAATTCACTGCCTTCTGGTCAGTCTACCATCTATCGTTAATTCATGACGACAGCAACCTATCCGACGTTAATTCATGACGACAGCAACCTATCCGACCAGGAAAAATTCCTCTTCCTGAAGCAGGCTCTCAAAGGAAAAGCAGCAGCTTCAATCAGCAGCATCCCGGTTACTGGAGAAAAATACTTCGTAGCAGTGAACATCCTGAAGAAACAGTACGACAGATCGGGAAGTATGGCCGACATTCTAATTAGCGAAATCGAGCGTATACCTCGAGCTAATGATAACCCAAGGAGCTGTCGCGAAACACTCTCTGCAATTACTGCTCGTATAACACATCTGGAGCAGACTGGGATATCGCTCAACGCAGACAGGGTATGGCGCCGTCTGATTCTATCGAAATTCACGGAGCACATCTGCAGCACAGTAATCTGGAAAGAAAGTGATGCTAACATAGCTTTCGAAGTACAGGAGATCGTGGACACAATCGACGATATCATCACGCTCCAGGAAACGACCGAACTCACCACAAGGACCCTGTTTGGCACCGAAAATCGCGGATCAACCAACCCTACGAGGCCGTACACAAATGCTCGACAACCAAAACAAGTCGCCAGTTACAGACCATGTCTATGTGGTGGACAGCACTCACCTCAGCGCTGCGACAAATTTCCGACACCCGAAGCAAGGCGAGTGGAAGCCAGACGACAAGGAGTGTGCTGGAAATGCTTCGACAATTCGCATACATCGAACAACTGCACAAAAATGTCAAAATGTCCGAAGTGCAACCAGAACCACCACTCGTCGTTGTGCATCGGAACTAGCGACAGAACAGGAGCTGGCCAGCAAGCTGATACGAGACAAAACCAACCGCAAAGGCCTCCTATTCAGCGACAACAAGCATCTTCTCTACCGCGGAACACCGACCACTATAGGGCCCAACAACAGAGGAATGGGAGCTACCAGCCAGATAACGACCGAGTTCAAACTCTAAGCAACTCGGTGCCAGAACGACCGCTAGTTGGGCAGTACGTGCTACAAATGGCTTCAGCGATGATATACAACGAAGCCGAAGCAAGATATCAGCCAACTACGATACTGCTGGATTCGGGCGCTCAGAAAAGCTTCATCAAAGCTAGATTTGCAACGATATTAGGCCTTCAATCAAAGAGCACAAGTTCGTTCACAACTTCAGGAATGGGAGAGCTGCAAGAAAGCTTCAACTCCGACGAAGTTCATGTGACGCTCAAAAGCATTCACGCCGCCGCAAAACTGCATCGACTGCAGGTTTTTACGAAGGATAAACTGACTGTAGCGACCAAGTCTGCAGAGTTATCGAAAGCAGATAAGGACTTCATCAAGAAGGAGAAAATAGCAGTCGCCCAGCAAGGACTATATTCTCGTGAATTGTCTCCGGACATTCTTATTGGGCAAGATCTCCTCAATAGGATTATCGACCACGGAGCTCCTACTAGCAGGCTGCCATCTGGATTATTGCTAACGCCAACAATACTTGGCCACACAGTTTCCGGCACTAGCGGAATATCTCCATCATCAAAAAGGAACCGTAGCCTATGCAGTTCTCTAATAATAATAAGTCTCTCACCATCAACTGAGGGCAATTCCAAGAAGGATATGAGGCGCTCGCCAACAGCTGAAACAGGAAGAATCAAGAGAGAACAAGACACCGCTAAAAATCCCACATTCAAGTCGTTGGACGGGTGCGGAAAAAGTGGAATCGTGAGGCACGCTAAAGATGACGACGGCAGCGGTGCAACTTTCTATTTCTCACAGATACCTGCGTGGACAACATCGAAAACTGCGCAACTTACGGAGGATGGAGGAAATGATGCTCCTATCTACCAAGCGCATTGCAAGTCTTCACCGCAAAAAGCAGTTGATCAGGCGCCCTCAGATTCAGAAAAGGTCACTGAAAAGATCTGGCCTATTCGAAGGAACATGAAGAATTGTCACAAGGGAGCGAAGAAGACTTCAACGACCTCTGCTGACTTGCCAATTACACCAGTGACTGAGGCAAGAACTGAAGTGAAGCCACGAGCGAGACAAACACCGCGACCACAGGACCCAGCCGCGCAGCTCTTTCGCTCTATTCTCGATGAGGACGAGCAGATTCGACCGATTCAACGTCAACGCAATGTCGACGGCCGAATATCCTGTCGCAGAAGTCCATGCAGAAGATTACACTTTACGAGTCTTGTAACCATTACATAACTCATTATTTTAGATTGAATTGTACTAAATTCATTGATAATCATGCTTGTCAATAATTCTATCTTGTAATACTTGTAAAAGGCGGTCGTTCGCATTTGGGTAAGTGTTATTGTTGTTCGCTACCGCTCAATGGGCCCCGCCCCAGTGTTGTAGATAAACAACCAAACTTCTTGATTTCAGCTTGCTACTATTGAATTTACTGACTACAGTTGATAACACCTTGGTAACTATACTTGTCAATAATTTTATTTCGACCACTAGTTGTAATACGCGCTCATTCACATGTATGTAAGTATTACTGTTGTTCGCTACCGCTCAATGGGCCCCGCCCCAGTGTTGTGGATACACAACCTATTCTATAGAAATTGGTAATTAGCCATAGGGAGCCCGTAGATTAGAGTGAGTGCAATATACGACAAGTATCTCTCGAGACGGCTCCCTAGGCACGACCCAGCGGCATACCGCGAGTGAGCACTTGGGAATCTAATCTGTAGCTCCACTCAGGTGCGGTGCCGTCTGATGTATTTAGCCATTGGGTCTCCCAAGTAGCCCAATGGGATTGTTCGGTGGCTACGCCCACAAATATATGCATAAATAGGATGATTGCTGTGATATTATTGATATTCTGACGTATACGTAGTAATAAACGCTTGCTACAAAAGTATCGGAAGAATCATCCCCTTGGTTAACCACCAAACTCCGATAACCTCACAACGCGAATTCTCAGCGAAAAATAATTTGATCGAGGTCAGATCCGGTTCAGAATGACATACTGCGTTGTTGCTGCAGTAAAGTGTAAAGAGGCCTTAAAACCGATAGCCAGATGGTCTGATGTGTTCGTCGAACGCGTAAAGAACATGGTTGATTCCAGAAAGGCTGACTCTCGCCTTCCTCACAGTAGACTTCGGAATGCAAGCTCGATGAAGAACGCGAGCCGACGTTGCAAATGGAAGATGTGTTGGGCCCATACACTCAGGGGAGGAGGGCCATATGAGTATCCAAATATTAGGTTTTTGCAATGGTGGCACTTTTGATCTGCTTTCTTCAGAGAAAAATGTGCTCTTTCGAATGGAGCTTAAATTGAGAAAAACGGTAGGACATCAGCTCAGTTATGGCGTTCAAAATATAAGGACAGAACTTTCTTTACAATCTTACACACCAAGGTGCAAAATTATAGGTCCACCCTGAAATTTGCCCAGAACTACCCGAATACCCCATTTACGAGATACAGTAATATTACTATGATATTCATCACTATCAAAAACCTACATACAAAAACTCTAGGGTCGGTGTCTTACCGCTGCAAGAAGCTACGAATTTCTATTCAAAAATTAGGGATAGACTGGTGCAAAATTATAAGTCCGCCTTGATAAAAAACTGAGCAATGTGAAAAATATCGAAAAGCAAGCTAAATTTAATACTTCGTTTCATTAGCTCTCTTATGAACTACATCATACATTCTATCTGGTATACTCCGAATAAGGTTATCAAGAACAGTTTTCTCTATATTAGCCCATGCATCAAGTAAGGCCTCTTTCAGATCCGAAATCGTAGCGTAAGTGGTTCCATTTTTGTACGCTTTGTGTACAGGAATTCTGCAAAAGTTTTCTATCGGGTTTATATCTGGAGAGCAGCTTGGTCTAGAAAGGTTACTACCGGTTATGGATCCGCCCTATGTTATGGCCCTTGTCTGTGTAGGTCCGGTGTAGGGACGTACACAGACAAGGGCCCAGACTCATGAACGGACGAGCGGTATCCGAAACCGCGGCGCAGCTAGAACCAGACCGCAGAGTCGACAAGAGATTGCGTTCAACATAGGAAGTTTAGGATAGGTAGAGATAGGTGCGCGCCGTTCACAGGCTATATCTCGGGGTTTATCGGGGTTTACCAATGGTGACTGTGGGCCAAGGTTTTCTACACGAAACTCCGCACCAACCGTTCTACCCTAGCTGTCTAAAGCACACTGAAACGCACCAAAGCGGCCTTGTCGAGAAGAGTTTCGGTGTCCATTCGCTTCGTGGACAACCGCAATACTCCACTGCTCATATTCTCATAGACGATATGCTCGTTGCCGCTCCATCGCACGTTCACGATCGGCGATCGCAGCTTGGTGATGGTGGCCAGATCGATTGGCACTTTTGAGTGATCAATCGCCGCTTGTACTGCAATTGATCAGGAATCATTCGAAACACCTGTTGAGGAGGAAAAGCTATTAAATAGCAGGAACTAAGGTATTAACTCCGAAAATGGAAGATGTTTATTCTGAAAGTGTTTGGAGCAGCGAAACACAGCAATGCCGTCAGCTAGACTTTTGCACTTCAAATCAACTTGCGTATAGAAGCGATAAACGAGCTCTAATTCTAAAAATTCAATTCTATCCATCCATTTGTTTATCAGAGTATACGAAAAAATAGCCTGAACCGCGTAGGCCAACTCTTCTTTCTACAAACACCATTATCTTATCAGTTAGTTTCGTGTAACAAACCGTTTGAAGAGATAGATAAGCGTGGAATTTTTCAGATTGAATGTTACACTTTATGTTCTCTCAACAGGAATGTACAATGATCTCTGATAGCTATTGTTTGCAATTTGATTAATTATTTTTCTAAATAGATTTGACTCATTTTCCTTTTTTGAACGTTCTTTGATGGTGGAGACTTCGCTATCAGTTAATCTCTGCTCGAGGTTAAATTTTCCCTGTTCGGCTTAATTTTGCCTCTGAACGTATATTTTTTCAAAATAGGTTTGATAAAAATCATATATCAAAACTTCTGGCCAAGTTACTAGGCCGAGACCGCTGACGTTTGAATCAAAACTCGAACAAGAAAGATCTAAAAGGAGATCTCGACATATATTCAAAATTGCCTAAGGGATTGATGAGAAGAATCGTAATGAAAACCTTGGAGTACGGTATCGAATACGGTAACTCACATGGTGTTAGAATGAGTACAGCGAGTACGATCAGTGAACATATGGCCATGATGACGAGCAACGCGGTCGCGATTCCCCTCCAGTCTCTTTCTTGCGGACCACCGCTACCCAATTCCTAAAATCGACATTTTAAACAGTTTTTCTCGATTTTTTCACTTAAGTTAACACCTGTAGATAGATCAAACAGAAAAATGAAGACCTACACAGTTGACGTTAGAAGGGCTCTGAAAGAACAAGTACGGAGAGATGCAGTGAAGACGCCTTCTGAATATGCAGGTTTGGGAAGAGACAGGAAGGGGTAGAGGGTGAGGGGAAGGCTCTTAATTCTACGATTTCACCAAAAAAATGTTTAATTTGCCTTGATTTTTCAATATTTTCCATATCCGAATCAGCTTGCGCCCTGGAGATCCCCATGAACGAAGCTCACCGCCAGCAGTAGATGATCTTCTTCGATCGCCTTACGAAGCGCCTCAGGGTAGTTCGCAAACGTACGGACCATAGCGTCGAGCAGGTCGGAACGCTCCGAAACGTCTGTCGCCCCAGTCCGGCCGAAGATAACAGCCCACCGGACAACTTTATCGACGTTTTTCACGGCTCAGCTGGAACCGAACAGTTCTTCCAGCGCTCACTGATAAGTGATCGCTTGGAGAGAATTGATGGGTGATTGGCTGTCTAATGATTGTTCAGCAACTCATTAGCAGGGCACAATGGCAGTGAATGGGATTTCAGAAGGAAAAGGGATCTTTCCGGCATGGGCTTGTCTGTTTTGGTTCCAACAGACAGGGCATTTTTGCCAGCGCTCGTGGGAAATGAGCAATCTCCTAATGTTAGACTGCTTGACCCAGCGTTTTATCATCACGACAACTAATCTCTATTGGAACTATGGAAAATAGTCAATTTAGTGGATGAAATTGGTATAGTCAAAATCGTACCATAAAAAATTATCCGAAAAATGCCAAGAATATAGAGGAAGGAGTCCAAAATTATTACAAAAATATTACTTCAATAAAATGAAAAGTCTGTGAGATTTGATTTCGGAGAAAATAATTTGTGTTTGAAGCTGGCAAGCAGACCTTTCAGTGAATTATTTACTTTATAACATTAATATTTTATAGTCCACGAACAAAGTAATTCAATAATGAAACACAATTGATAAACTGGGAACGGCAGCGAACGCTTGAAAAATGGCAGAAATGTTGATGGTAAGGTACTTAGTGCAGATTAGAGCACCCTTAGAATACGCCATGAAGCAGGTTTAATTTGAAAATGGAGAGGTTCACCAAATAGAAGCTACCAAAATAACTCTCGATGAAGGAAAAGATGAAAGAAAAACAAAAAGCCGAAGGTTTTGAAAGGTGGAAAGTACAGAAATTGGGGTAGGGAGTGCAGAAACCATTGGAATTGCTCGGTATAAAGCGCCGATCATAGTTCAGCTCGAGTGTATCATTACCAGAGTATTTTTGATTTTTAATTTTTTTCACGTTGAACTATTTATCCGTCAAAAAACAATCCCCAAAATCAATGGAAGACTTTGTATTAAACAATTATTCATTCACTCATTCAAAATTCCCAGCCCACGATAGACAGCAATTGTAAACCAGTCCAACATAAATGATAATTGTAGAAAAACAAGGTTGTGGTACTCTAATTGGAGATTCAAATGCGGAGGTGCAGTAAGGACTATAATGAAACGGTGGTGCATCCCTCTGCTAATAAAGCCCTGAGTTCCTGGTGAAGTAGAACAAATGACACAATATAAAATATTAAATATAAAATAAATATATAAAATATAACAAATATAAAATATTAATTAATATAAAGTATATAAAGCATTAGCTAATTGAAGATATTCTTTCCAGAGCGGAGAGCAGGCTAAAGAAACTGCTACCAGTCAGGAAAACTGGGCGTACCTATGGTGGGGCAACTTCAAATTCACGCGCACTCAGGAGAATGAAAACAAATACATACTTAAATGTTATGAGATGGAGCCACGAATCAGTTTTGAGATAGAAAGGAATAGCAGCTCGCAACCATTTGACTATCTTTCTCAGCGATTGGAAAAGAAGCACAAGATCACTGCGATGCAGAAGCCTTGGACCAAAAAAAACAGAAAAGTGGACAATAAATGTCTCGGAAGAGGGCAGAGAAAGTAGAAAAGTAGAAGATGATACGTTACACCTTCTTGATTCGATAGTGCTTTCCACAAAGAAAGGAGGAAGAAGGAAGAGAGAGAAATTCAGGGAAAGGAAATAGAGGAGAGAAAGGCCTTTCCATAAGCGGCAAAAATAATCACGCGGTTATGAAAAAAATTCCTTTGCTATTCCTTAACCTATTGGTGAATGCTAAATTTCCTCTCTATGGCGTATGATAGAATAATCGTTTAGAATTATCGCCTGTTTTGGCTGTTCTCGACTTAATCAGCAGCAAAATTCCACACTGAAATGAAACACTCAACTGCTTTTATTGGACACGCCATGCACTCGTCTTTCAATCAGATTCGTGGGCATGGTGAACGTGTCCTGGGCTTAGACAACGGAATAAGGACCGGTCGCTGCACGAATCGAAGCCTCCATTCTCCCAGACAAGTTCGGCACCATTTTACTCGACTCTAGAGGTATGGAAGGCTTGGTCAACCCCGGCGAGGATCGATCGCTCCACCGTGCGGGCAGAGGTAGCGCCTCTTACCACTGTACCACATATCTCCAGGCAAAAAAGGAGAGAAGAATCGGCATGAATGTGTTGCTATCAGGAGAAATGAGAGTAGGGAAGAGTGTGTGGAGAAGCATCACATTCGTATCGATTATTTCTAGGAATTTCCTCCAAAAAATTTTAACAAACAGCTGCGGTGTGCACTTTTCCTCCTCCTCCCGTTCCCTTCGCCACCTGTTTGACTTCCCAACAGAATGGATTTACCAATGCTGTTCATTTCCAAGCTTATTCCAGAGGGCAAACGATCGATTCTCAAGAAGGTTTATAAACTTCCATGTGCGACTTTCAATAAATCTCGGCATTGTAAGTTCGTTATCTCGTTTGTAGTTGAGCATTGGACATTGGAGGCGTTTTGGATAGCTGCCAGGGCCCCTAAGATCAATCGGAAAGAAGAGTGTGTAGCGGTCACCCAAGAGTTGGCCCCATTCGCCGACTTATGCGGGTTTGACCTAGCTGATCGCGCCCTATGAGGCCGTCATGGTGGGTGGTCCCTATGGGTTAGGCTCATTCGCCCGCTATCTTCTGCAGCTGGTGACTGGTGGTCTGCCTCGGCAACCACCATTAAGGTACGCTTCTGTTTACTCCTTTGCACTTTTCTTTCCCGTTCTACTAGACTTTAGAATAATCTTTTGTAGTAAGAACTGGTGTTTGGGCGAGTAGTTTTTCAAATATATACTCGACCTTCCAGGCTCCGACGAAGGCGACATCGCCGAAACGTTAGCCGAATAAAGTTCTCACCAATCTCGGTCCTCTGCTCCACTACAAACGGGTTTTTAAACTGTTGCTTAGAGTACTCACGTCGCTTGCCGAATACATTTCACTTGAATCGCAGTATGACATTTTTCAACAGGTAACAATTAGGTGCCGTTTCGAGTAGCTATGAACATGAAAATGGCAGTCAGGAGAAGAACGGCAATGATAATACAGTGATTAGGTTGAACGATATCACTAACGGTCAAAATTTTTCGCGTTTTCTCAGGTATATGATAAGCAGCTGATAAAAGACAATTGATAAAATAGTAATTCTTTCGAAGAGTCGAAAAACATATTCATACTAGTTTTTTTGCATAGGAGTAAGTTGCGATTTAAGTTACTGTTGCTAGGCATGTTTAGTCGGTTCCTGAAGTTGTTAAACAGAAAACTACTATTTTGCAACATAGAAAGAGTTCCTAGAAAAGTTGAGAGCATAAATGGATAATCTATCACTGATAAGCGGTGATGAAGAAAATTGTTGCCGTTGGAGGTCAAATCTAACCCATCACCTAGATTGCATACCGCATCACATGCAAATGAAAATATTGTAAAAGGGTGAATTCACAATCCCGCTCATAAATTGTGTCCCAAAAAACCTTCAGAACGATCCAAAACGTTTTTTAGCGTTTTTCTTTGATATTTTGCTGTTTGAGAATTTGAAAATATGTGTAGACTACTCTTCTTGCCTTAACTTCCAAAATAAAAATAGTTTTGTTCCTTGAATACAAATGATTATGTGCGGAGCTCTTCGAAGTTCCGCTAATTATTTTACGGCCCACGTGTCGTGTCGGAGTCGATCAGTCCCTAACGACGCGCTATACACTCGTCTTCCATTCAGAATCGTACAGAAAAATGAAATGTGCATTTAATCTATATAATAAATTGCGGGGTTCAGCCCCTATACCAAGTCGGTGTCTTCACGTTCCCAAACAAGTCCGGTACCAATTTACCCGACCCAGGAGGGATGAAGGGAAGGGTTAGCCCGAGCGGGGATCGATCGCTTGGCCGTGGGGGTGTCAGTAGCGCCTCTTTCCACTGTACCATGCGAGCTCCACAAATCAAACTTATTCTAAAAAATGTGCAAGAGGAGCCCTAGTTTCGAGAGACTTGATCAGGATAGACGCGCAAGGTTTAGTATCACGATTGGTTAGCATGATCAATACCATTAAAGGGCTGGTTCGAGTCCCGTTCGAATCGTGATTTTTGCTAAAAAAACCTAGCATCATCGAAATATCAAGACCTTTCACTACTCACATTCAGAATCCTAATAAGAGGTTACAGAAATATGAGAATCTCAATCAAACAATATCTACCAGCAGGAAAGAGTCACATACCCAAGTGAGGAACCAACAGGCTGGCGTGGAGACGGCCAGCTCTACAAACACCGTTCACGCCGACAACAATAACAACAACAGTAATCCTATTATGTTCATAAGTCGACAAATTCAGGCGTTTGCATTCTGAATGAACGGCTGAACAGAGGAGGAGGAAGGAATCGCTTATAGAATCGGAAACCGTAGGACAAACCGGCATCTGGAGAGTAGCCGTGTCCAGTTGGTGCAACTAGAAGCTTGGAAACTAGAATCCTGAAGAAAAACTGTGAACGGAAACAACCTCAAGTGGGTAGTTGAAACTGGATAAGAAGTGACACTTGAAGTGCTCTTCCTACTTTCCTCATCTCATTATCTTGGGGAGGCTGCCTAGCTCACTGTAGTAGACATGGGGGACGGAAACTACAGTACCGAACATGTCTTTTGACTACTTCTCGAAAGGGACACTTTGGAGCGTTCTAAAGCTGCTTCTTTCGAAAACTTTGTTGAAATTCAATTATTTGTAAAAATATACATATATTTCAGCTCAGCAGCTCAAGCTCTATCGAACTGTATTTAAAGATAGGTACAATCATAAATCCATAAGAAACTTTAAACCTTCCATGAATTCGGGGTCGGGTAAATTGGTAGACGACCAGACAAGATTTGAGAAAATAATATTTCGAGAAAAATTCAGGGGCGGGTAATTGACATACCAAACGATAGAGTTTAAGCAGCTGCACACAATATGTCTTCCTTCACGAATAGTTGACATTTGAAGGAGCTATCAAAAAAAAGTCACTTAGGAACGCTCCTAAGCGGCTTTTCCGGGAAGTGATCAGAAGGCATGTCCAGTACTTTTGGAATGAAAGTGAAAGGTAAAGGTAAAGGTGTCGGCGTTGATCAATTCTCTAAGGATGCGCCACGCATTCGTATTCAATTCAGAATTGTAGAGGCTTGATGAATGCGTATTT